>OX453257.1:5075048-7790068 GCA_949709985.1 Luffia ferchaultella | reverse complement strand
TAATGACGCATGGTCTGTCTAATCACGGGAGTCTGACGTTCAGAAGTAGGAGACGCTCCGTCCTATTATGATAAGATCTTATATTGAATAAATTTTGTTTTTAAAATTTTGGATTTTAATATAAACCCTGGATTTTAATTGCATCGTGCTAACCCACCTAACTTAGTTAACTCAATAATTAGGTTTTCGGAAATTGGATTCCCATGATAATTTTTATTATTATAATCGTTGCTTAAAATAATAAAACACGTGTTTCTCTTATGGTGTCGGTTAGTACATGAGAGGTGGTAGCTTTTTGAAAGTCTTGATGATTTTAGTCACGAATACGAGAAACAACCGATTGGGATATATTTTCTCGTACATTGAAACTGGGAGTATCGTTTTTTTATTGTTTTGGTGTACCTACAGAAATCGTAGTAACAGAATAAATGAAAATAAATAAAAATAAAAAATACTATACCAAAGCATTTCCTAACGAGTGGGCAATTCATCAATAATTTCCAAGGCGTGTGCGGCAGCGGTTTCTTGGTAGTGGCAGCGGCGTGCCGGCCGCGGGGCTGCGCGCGCCGCGAGAACATGCCGCGGGGCGTCACATTCCGCACCTGTCTACCACGACACTTCACCCCGGTTACACACACCCCCTAACCACACTGCAAAGAAGAAAACACACGCTGTAGAGTGTGACAGACGAGCGGACAGACCAACTCACAATTAAAAAAAAACACGAAAAGAACCAATATTTTAAAACGTGTTTGTAGAGTCGATTAAAGAAAAAAATATTAAGTAATATTTAACCCCTAAATTATTCACTAGGCAATTTTAAAACTACAGGGGTTATTAAATACAAAAAAGAATCATCATATATGATTTATTTCACGCATTAAATAACGTCGAATTTTTCGCGCATTTAAATAATTTAAAACTAAACGCTGCTGTCAAATTAATTTACTCTGTGATTTCAACGTATCATAATAATAATATAATGCGTCATTCAACGTTTTAAACACGGTCTTTAATTGAAAAAAGTTTCAATGCAAATAACTACAAATTAATTCAGACTTCAAAACGAAACGGTGACATACCGCAGACGACGGCAGTTACAGAATGAACCTTTACAGCTAATAGATATTCACTAACTAGGCCAGAACACGTAAAAGCTCTAGTTTCATGGTCCGTAATCTACGATCGCTTTCACTGTCGCTGACCGACAAAAAGTGACGCAAAAAATCTAATGGAAGCCTTTCCATAAGTTTTTTGCGCTTAGGCGGTTACCGTTATTCGAAAGTAGTTTTGTATGGTCGTTCTAGTGCTGTATTCGATTCAGTGTCTATCAAAATGTAAACATTGTTATAACAACAATAAACTATAATTTATTGTTTTTTCGTTGCTTATCGCGTATTCCCCTAATGAAGATATTTCGACTTTACCATTTCAATATTTTTTAATCGTGTGAATGTAGGCATATGCCACCGATGCGATGGGTGATAGATTACATTTAAATAGTTCGCTCATTTTACCATTTCATCTCTCGTGCGAAATGTCCTTCTTACATATTCCATTTTCATGGATTATCATCAGTTATGCTGCTGAAGAAACCTCCGGAAAAAAATAAATAAAAAATTGAATAAATATTTTCTCAATACAATTTAATTTTTATTTTTGTTATTGATAAAAATTACAAACGTTGAATGTAAACAAAAGTTACGAGTAGGTATTAACAGATTTTTTTGTGCATTTAGTAGGTATAAAGTTGCAAAATTACTATGTAATAAATAATAAATTACCTAGTTAATATGATAAACTTCTAAACAATAAACATCAAACTGTTTAACTGGTGAGCAAGACCACAGGTCATGGATGTGTTGAGCTAATTGGCAATTCGCCGGCATTTCGCACCATGTTGGCAATATATCAACTTTTTTATGATTATTATCAATTATTATTCTGTTGCCATCAATCTGCATCAATCGAGCTAGATAGTTTATCGTATTAAGACAAGAAGTTACTTTAATTTGCAATAAGTTTCAGTGTGCGTTCGTTTAGTATGCGGCCATAGACCGGACCAGAAGGTCAAAGCGTACAATACGCACAACAGAACATGTTCGTGTTTACAAGGTCGCGTCGCGTCGAAGCACTTCCTTCTACGAGACATCTCTATAAGGATGACCATTATCGTTAGTGTTTTGTGGGACTTAATTTTCATTATAACATTTTTGTGTTACTGCAACGTTTAAGGCTTAATTGGTGTTAATCTGAAGGCTAGTAACTGAGACTATAAATGACGAATTATTATTTTTTGATTAGGATTAGGTATTTAGAAATTAGTGAACACCTATTTCAAATAATATGTTTCCGATAGTAAACTTGTTGTTTCGATAGTAAATTTCGATAGTGTTGTTTATTTTTGATAACGAATAATAAATTATTTTTTTCGTAATAATCTTTAGAAAATTGTGTTTAAACGAATAGATGTTTATTGTTTTAAATCAACACAGAGTGCTTGCGTATTGATTGTTGTATTAATGTGTATTGAGAAATTTTAATATCGATATGCCTTGAAATGTTAATAGAAATTAAGGCTACATGTACATTTGTAATATTGCTAGTATAAATGCTTATTTTTCTTGAAATTTGGTCTAAGAGATTAAAAATTGCGCGCTAATTGCATGTGTATTTAGCTGCAATCCAAAAAAGCTCGACACAGCAAGTAGTACATCCTGACCGGCAGAAAATAAACCTTTTGAGTCGAACCATTCTCACACCTTGTTCACACAGAACTCTGTTCTCGTAGAAAAAATGTTACACAACTGTGACAATACATAACCGGTGCCACGACAGATGTATACGTTGAATAGCTTGCATTTATTTTGAAAGCATAAAAGCTCTCCCCATTCTTAATTCTTATTAGAGAACGGCCGAAAAAGTATTACGTAAAACACAATAGCCAGAACAATTTTAAAGTACAGGCAGACCCTATGTTTATGTCTATTGGTTTTATATCTGATTTAAGATAAGAAAGAAGCTAAGAACGTGTTCGGATCTGTATATAACACCCAGCCGATTGTATCATACCAATTTCCTGTTAAGGTTGCGTCGAGACGTACGCGTTAGAACCGAATAAGGGTGAAGAGTGGTCGTGACTTGGGTAGCTTATGTTAAAGCCTGTTCGACGAGACGCAGAACGTCTCATAACTACAACCAACTATTTCGACGCCGTAATAGTGACTTGTGACTTTGACGCAGAGAAGAGACGAGCTGCAACAACACAACATTTCGATATATTTTTTTTGAACGTTATACATGCGTTATAATACAAATTGTAGGTACCTTCGAATACTTACCTTACTTACTAAAAATTCTGAAACTTTTTAATTGATTGCTCTATAGATAACTAATTGATAAAAAAATTACATATAGTTTTGTATTCGTTGTGTGGAGTTGGTAAGTTGTCTAAAGACTTTTTGTAGGTACAAATCCTACAAATATCAAATCAAGGTTAGTAAAAAGTGAGTAATTCCGAATTTTTATTTTTACTGAAAACTTTATTTAATAGATATTAATGTTAAACTTTAGTGAAGAGTTCCGAAGTAGGAATGAACCGTAATGGTTAAAATTCAAATATTAGTTTTAATCACAAATATCACAAAAGCAACTCAATATAATACCTACATATACTATTCCAACCAATCTGAGTATTTTTTTTAGTTGTATGAACCTAATTTTTTTAAAGAATTTTTTACCCCATAGTTCAACAGTTAAAAAAAAGGATACGTTTATTGAGATTTTAGACACGCACATAAAAGTACAAATTGACTAGAAGCACTCTTCTGCGCTTACCATTTAACCACTCTTCTTCTAGTTAGTTGGTGTATCTTTGGCAAGTTTCAGTCCGGTTTCAGTCCGCGACGTCCCCGCGCGCCAGCCTTCATCACCGACAAATTGCATTTGACAGTTTCGATACTGTGAAGTGACATTTCCGACTCTATTGAAACCAAACGCTACTGTCAAATTTATTTACTCAATGGGAACGCTTATCTGAACAACTAATGACCTAATTAAAAAGTCTGTATTTAAAAACCTCCATATCATTTTTAAAGAGCTATCTATATATGTATCCATCATGCTAATGTGCATTGGATTTTTTTTTGTTTCTTAGTTACATTTATGGCAAAATGTATCAAAAGCTTTTTTTTGTTGAACATTATTTATTACTTTTTAGTTTATAAATAAATGTTAGCTTTTAAAAATATTTTATGCATTTATTCATTGAACTTCTATATGTGTACTAAAGCGTGTTAAACTATACCAAGCCAATATACCTACCTAATGGATACCGTCACACTGAATTGATGAAAATATTTTAGATTTTGTCTGAGTCACTATTTGCCTGTTTGCACTTTCGTGGAAAGGATTGTCAAGACAAGGGTAATCGAAGGATATAATGTTGTTATAAATGTATATGATTTCATAGAGATGTAATGTATATGTATGTCGAAGTCAAGTGGTTAAATCAGCTACCTACTCAATTGGACGGCTAGTCTGTTCACTAAATGCTGGCATTCAATGTAGTGGCTAAAGGAGGGTTAGCCTTTTTGAAAAGAACGTTTTTGAAAAGGGCTCAACATCACGTTTATAAAATTTCCATGTGTGGGTATCTACCTACTGTTAAGATGACAGATTTCGCTTTCGGAACCATTCATAATACTAAGTTGAGCAAGATAGGTCAAAGTTGAACACATCATGAAGTTTGATCTGACCCAGGCAAATAAAAACTAAATTCAGACGATCCGGCAACCTTTTGTTTAGTCGTTTCAGAAGGTCTAGCTTTCAATCAGCCAATATGTTGAACGTTGAGCTACCTTAATTTGTTCAACGAACGGTCTAGTTGTCAAATAAAATTGAATGCTGGTATTTAATGAACAGGATAGCCGTCCAATTGAGTGGCTAATTTAACCATACGGCGGCGATAACTTAGAAATACCAAAAAATTCAACATTAATTGACACTCGTAATCATTGAAAGAGTTGAAAATGTTTGAATGATTAACAAATTATTTTCAAACATCAATTACCTAGGTAAGTGTATTAATTTATACATGACCACAGTTCATCGAAATCGATTGTATTTCATTGATACGATCAACAGTACAAAAAGGTAGGTCACCTGCTATGAAGATTCCGAAGAAAAGAAACTAAAATAAATTACTGTCGTTTACTTTTTGCGACAAAATTACAAACAAAACGAGAACAGGCAGATAAACATATAAGTCATGGGTCATAGGAAAATCTACTTTTATTTACTTTTTGCATAAATACATGCATTTAGCGTACCTAATATTAACGCAATGTATGGGAATGGAACTTGTTAAAATGTATGACACTTTGAGTGTGGCACACTCTGATTTCGAACTTAATTTTGATTTGACTCTATCACCATATCGCACTTCACTTTGGAATTGCTAATTATATACAATTCACGTAGGATGTGATTACGTCGATCGACGCATGCACAAAGCTGCACCATTGACGCACGGCTATTCACGTAAAAAACACGTGTATGTATGACGGACTTTATGAAATCGCATAAAAAGATACTATCTTGATGTCATACATGTATTACGCCTTAGTTCAATTACTGTGCGGCGTCATCGCATAATAATTTCAATTGTTCTTTCAAAGAGTTAATAAACTTTTATCGTTTCGTGGTTCAGAAGGTTAATGTTTTTGAATGTCCATATTCGCGCCTACATTTTGGACTAACACATGGCGCAATTTATCACTTCCCGAACTATGAGTAACACTGGGAAGTTATTGTGACTCGGCGACTTTTCTCTCCGGCTTGTTTATTACATTGAAGTTTACGGTTTTGCACCCTGACAAGATATCGTGACGGTAAATATTTACAAACCGCCTCAGATATGTTCTCTAATCTGATCGTGTATGTAACTCGCATGAATATAATTGGGGTTTTCGAATGCAAGATGATCAAAGAGACAGCCAGGCTGGTATAAATGTTATTATACCTTATAAAGAAGAAGTTACATTTCATCCATTCCATCAGCCTTTTATACCTCACTGCAGGGGCTTAGGCCTCCCCCAGGGTAAGGGGGCTTAGAGCTTAAATCCACCACGCTGCTCCAGTGCAGGTTGGTGTATTGTAACAACTGCCATCTATTGACAGTGACCGGGACCGAGTGCTTAGCGTGCTCTCCGAGGCACGGAGTCGGTGATAGTTATGTATTTAAGTCAGAAAAATTCATTGGTACACTCCCGGATTCGAACCACGGTCTCATAAATTTGAAACAGGTTCGCTGCGCTCAAGCTATCACGACACACACACACACGACAACAGAATAGTTACAGCTCAATATGTATTTTATAACAAATTATACAACAGCCATGCTTATTGAGATTTAAAAATTCTCTCTCCGTTTGAACCGAATGTAGTGAGTGGGTAGCAAGTTCATTCATCTGAGACGTGACGTCACGGCGCGGCGTCGATCGCGACAAAACGTGCGATTGTGAAATAGCCGAATGGTTTTTAGTACCAAAACTCCAACAATAGGGACAGCACTCTCGTGTGTGCTTATAAATACGGTTGTCATATGTTCCTGAATTTAGTTACTTTAGGGGTATCTCAACACTATTCAAGTCAAAGCCTGGTATGCGGTTAGTACAAGATTTAAGACAAAATGTTATCCATTAAAGATTTACTCTGTGCCGCTATCGTGTGCAATAGAGAGGAAATGGACTTATTTAGGATTGTAGATTCTCTCATTTATCAATACTACAACATCACTAAGTTATTGGATCAAAACGGTAGGTACCTAAACTAAAAAAAGACAATAAAGTCCTTAAAAAAAAGTTATAAAATTATAATAAATGAATAGTCAAGTAAATTAACAGAATTCTGACTTTGATAATCTACAGAAATAATTAAAAGCTTAAATCAAATTTACGTGTAATAAATTTACTATCGACCCACGTATTATAACGACGTCACAACTTCATGACAGTATACTGTAGAACAATTACGCAAACGACAAGGCGAACAAATAAATAATCGCACAATAAAAGGGCCACCACCGCCATCTTTACTCAAACTATAATACGACCGAATAAAACAAGTAATTAATTATAACAACAAACGGTGATTGAATTGCGCAGTATTGGCGACATTCAAGTATATAAAAAGAATTACAAGTACAATCACTCAACAGTAACTCATTTCACACATACCAGGTATAGTTCGCGTCAAAATTTATGGCGGATTGGAATACTACGCTAGGTATCTCCCCCTTCTCTTTTGCCCGCATAGTGTTGTCTCGGCGCTCGCCTCTGCTCGGCGAGCGTGAAGTGCTTAAAAGCGTGCTTGCGTAGGTTCAGTCATATAACTACCCGTCGGTCCACTGCGTCCCGCTACACCTAAAACTTGTGCCTATTTCACATCCGCCATAAAGTTTGATAGGAACTATAGGAGTGTAGAAGTGTGGCGACAATTAATGCGTAACTATTTATCTTATAAATATAAATTAATCAACCCATCATTAAACTGTAGCCAGTACGTATGTCAGAACTTGTAAGGAGTTTGTCAAACGAATATTCACTCGAACGTCATAAATATTTAGATACAAAAAGAAAACCGTATATATAACATGCAAAAATAAATAGTTAAGGCTCAGAGGTACTGGCTAGATAATATAATAGAAACTTTAGCAAAAAATAGAGCATGCAGAGTAAACTGAAACAAAAAAAAGATTTAAGTAACTTGATAAGTTTGTACTAAAAAAAAATTATATTTAAACACGTTTCTCTCGGTAAGCGTTAGTTTGCGCTATCTGTTTACTTGAAACTTTTTGTTTAGTTTGGTGAGCTCTACAAGCTTTATAAGTTTGGACTACGTTCAAGCGAACACGCTGTATACAAAATTATCTGTGACTTGTCGCTACATGCGACAATTCTGGTGACTAAATCAGTGTAACGTGTTTATGAGCAACAGGTTTTTGCTCATTCCGTCATTCATTCTTTAAAAGAAGCTCGTATGGGATTTTCATATTACTGTTCTTTTCCTCGCGCTGCTGTAGCGATACCGTGTTGCGATAAAACTGTTGTAACGTTTCACCACAAGCATCGATTGAATTAATGAGATGTGGGCGCACGTGTGGTCTATCCGTGCCTAGACTGTTTAAACAACGAAAATGAAATTATGTTATGGTCCAGACAATCAAACGTAGCGTACACAATATAATAATGAAATATTAACACCCACTTGATGAACAACAGAGGCCTATTGTCTGTGAGCTATAAAAAGTTGAAACGAGGGCATTTATTTGTTTGGAGAGTGAGAACATAGAACGATCGTTATTACTCAATGGCAACTGTGACTTGTCAATGTAATAATAATAACGTATACATAAACAACAACGTCTAGGCCCCAAATTAAGTATTACCTTGTGTTTTAGGTACCAAGCGAAGACACCACATACATATAACAACCAAGATCCGGTACCAGTATCAATATTCATCATATAAATACTGACCCGACCTGGGATTCGAACCTGGGACCTCCAGCTTCGTAGGCAAGGTCACTGCCCACTAGGCTAAGCGGTCGTCAAGTAAAATCGTCAAATGTAAGTTTCGATATAATTCGTTTTAGTGCAATTAATAACATATTTTGAATTTTTTTTGGTGAGCGGGAGGGGGGGGGGGACAAATCATAGAGTAATTTTGAACCACCATTATTAACCTTTAGTAAAGGTTTTCGTATAGAGTTAGATTTCAAGTTACCGAGTTAGTTGGTCTTTATAGAATCTTAAAAGTATGATAATATTTTCGACATAGAGTATTAATTCTAATTCGTCTTGTTTCGGGATTAAAATTAGATATATTTACGAACGTTTGGCTGCGATTACATATGCCATAAATTGCGCGCAATTCATTGCCTGTCTACAAAAACGCATTCTCTGATGCCGAATTTTGCTGAATTTTGTTAATTTAAATTTGTTCTGCTTGAAATTTTGCGCTCTGTGATCAAGTAGTGCGTAAATTATTGCTGATGTAACCGTAGCTTTAATTCAAATATTTAATTAAACTTAAAAAAGACAAAATTTATTAACAGCCTTATTTATAATGTTAGGTATTGAATAATAAAAAATGTGTATACCATTAACACAGTTGCAGGCAATTAAGTAACAGCGGCGAGACTGTATCCAACGGAGTGCGTCAGTGTCACTGATAAGGATTGTTGATAAGAGTGATAACGCGGCGGAGGCTTGCCGCGATAACGTCACGGGGGTCACACAAAGTACCTACACGGTTTTCACTGATAAAAATACTGAACAACCGTTAATAATTAACTGTTAGTTCATGTTTCACAAAAGCTTCTTTAATACTGTGACTTATTTTATCAGATAAAATAAAATAACTGCCCATTTTCATAATTATGTCATATAAATAATAAGGTGAATTAAAATATGATAGCGCTTTTTGAATTAGAGGTGATGGACGAACTTTATCTTGCTCTTGACTTAAATAAGTTTTCACAATATACGTACACGGCTATAAAGACGAATTTTGAAAGATTTTTAAATGAAATTACGTTTATAAATGACATTCTCCAGGATTCATGGCATTACAAAAATGTTTATGGACTGCGTATACTGTACTTCTACTTTCACATTGTGATTACGATTTCAGACCAGACTCCATCGTTACCGGGAACATTCACCCCGAGGAAATTATCAAGAATTATCCGAGCGAGACGAGAGTTGCAAATCAAAACCTTTATACTAAGTAGTTAATCGTACGCGAAGAAAAAGTTGTATTCGAAAGGAATAGTAACTCTTCGAAGTCTGTATAGTACCTACTTGTATCATAAAGTTTACTTAGTTCCGCATCAGAACTAGGATATGAACATTGATATATTATTATATGGATACGGCATAACTATACTTGTACAAATATATATACTCCGCAAATCATTGTGACGAATCGTCACATAACGCCCTGAGATTTTTGCTTTACAGTTTTTTGATAGCCTTTTTTTGTTTTGTCTGAATGAAATTTGAACCATACTCAACTATGATCATAGCCGATTTATATACTGGGTGGTCGGCTAAACATAGTCCAAACCTATAGAGGTTGTAGAGCTTACCAAACTAAACAAAAATAAGAAAAGTGAAAAAAATTAAGCTTTAAACAAACTTGATTTTTTCGGGAACCGTTAGTTTGTGTCATCTGCTCGCTTGAAATTTTTTGTTTAGTTTGGTAAGCTCTACACGCTGTATAAGTTTGGACTGCGTTGCTGGTGTACACGGTGTACGAGTATATACAGGATGAGATTTTACTGATCAGCCAAAATGTTCCTAGATGTTAGGTATCACCAATACACCTCATTACGTAAATAAAAATATAGGTCAAATATTTATAATCAATAAAAATATCCTAAATATTTTTTAATAAAATTTGGCTACCTTCTGCTTACACTCTACCCACACGTGCCGCGCGCCAGCTGATTCCCACCCTTTTCGTAGCGTGCCCCCCTTCCGCACTCAATGACCTCAGCTCAGTCAGCCACGCGATTCTGTATCGGACGGCGCAAGTCGTCCGCGCTTCAATAATGTATACAAATCGCGAATATTATGAAATGATGAAATGTTACATTTTAGTGGACAAACTTTACGCGGCGCCCAAAGACTGTATGAAGAAATAAGCCTGCCTCAGCTTCGCAATCAAGGTTTACACAATGCCACGGTACCGAACTGTCAAACTATTTGGAAGTGCGAATCAGTGCAAATGTTTGGGCCGGGGTTATCGGTGATAAAATATTAGGGCCCTATTTCATAGAGGGCAGACTGACCGGAATCACGTATCTTCAAATGTTACATACAGTAATATCTGATTTTATGGACGACGACGTCGCGCTCGCAATAATAGCACATCGCGAGTTTTATTTTCAACACGATGGTGCACCATTTGTTAAAGTAGGTAATTTTTTTTATATGGTAAGTGGATTTTACCTCCATTTTTTAATGATTGTACATAAGTTGATTCAAATTTTTTAAATACGCCTGATTGCGAAAGGAAAAAGGACAATTGTTAATCAATTATCGAATGTACGAGTACATTGATCAAAGTAGATTAGGTATGTACCTATTCATTTTTCAATTTCATTTATTTCGATTCGATTTTAATCGCAAATAATAACTACAACAAGCCTTTTGCAATTTGACGGTTCTAAGCCCGATAAGTATGATGAAGGGAAAATTTGCAACATAAGGAGCCGCATTTCTGAAACTCATTGATGATGTCATCAATTTCAATCGTTCCCTAGGCCTTGTCAAACCAAAATTTTCAAGAGAGTTTTTTACGACTGAGTAAGGAGCCTTCATAAATGAGATCATTCGATAATCATGAATTTTCAAAAATACGACGTGCTAGTATTATCTATGGTGCTATACTGCGAGTGCAGAGCGAAAGGGCGGAGCTTGGGGAATGTGGGCGGGGCGCGTGCACGTGCACTGGCGTCCTCGTGATATGACTAGTAATATTGGTAGTTTTGGGAAAGGTTTACGTAGGCTTAACTGAATATTTTCCCATTGAACGATACTAAAAGGGAACAAGACGGCCAACGGATTTTTATCAAAGGTCATCATATTGAAGTTTGGCTGGTCATAAAAACCTCACCCTGTATACATAGCAATGTATGTCTTTAACCGGTACAAAGAAAATAACAAAAGCTAAAAAATAATTTAAAAAAAATAGCCACTCTATAGCAATTTTAACACTCAATGAAATGATCATATAAGGTTTAACTTTGTTTTGTAAGTAAGAGATAACTCTAGGAATTTTCTTTTGTAATAAGACCTTGGATAGGAAATATATAGAATATTTGGATTTTCTTCTTCTTTTAATTTTCTTATCATATCAAATATATTCTTAAAAAATATCTTTTTATATCAGTCACTTACCTTATTAATGTATTCGTTTTATTACAATTTGTGAAATAGTATTTAAGCACTCAAAAACACATTTTGTATTAGCTGTACTTATGTATATGGTTCATGTTACGCCCAGACCTGCGTATCGATACATCGTCACGAATTTCATTTATTTTTGTGATAAATGCAGATGTGGGAAACCATTTATTGGCATGCATTACGAGGTTTATTATCGTCCTACGTGACGATAGACTCAATACTAACGCTCGGCTGGCGGTTTTTCCACGCGACAAAGGAAATCATTGGACGTTTAACCGAAGTTAGCGCGCTAACTTCAATTGCATTCCCGTCATTTTTTCTAGTGAAACTGTAATTTGGGATTGACACGAATGTTTCATTTTATCATGTTCACTTTTTGGGTACTTTTTTTACAATTCCTTTAATAATATAGATATTTAATATAATTATTTCGCGTGTCGTGATAGCCCAGAGCGCAACGAACCTGTCTCAAATTTATATAATAGGGCCATGGCTCGAATCTGGGCGTGTACCAATGAGTTTTTCTGACTTAAGTACATTAACTATCACTGACTGCGTGCCTCGGAGAGCACGTTAAGCAGTCGGTCCCGAGCGCTGTCAATAGATGGCGGTCGTTACAATCCCCAACCCGCAATGGAGTAGCGTGGTGGATTTAAGCTCCAACCCTCCCCCCTTCACTCTGGGGGAGGCCTAAACCCCTGCAGTGGGGTAAAATGTGCTGATGATGATGATGAATATAATTATTAACACTTATGGCTAAGCATAGCGTCAGAGAAATTCGACATATTTAAATTAGGTGGCTTCTTGATTCGCAAGTGTGTGAGCGCGAAATATCGCGATAACTTTGGATTTTCGTGACCACATTATACGATAATTTTAATACAAGTATACGGACGGCGCCTTGTCACACGGGTCTGATCTTTGCATTAGAGTTGCGCAATTTTACCAATTTAAGGTAAACTGTAGCGGACAGCTACTATTTATTTAAGTTTAGGCGTCGCGTATCGTTTCTAATCATTATGTACTTTCCCCATTACTTTCCCTAATAATTTCAAGTGAACCGTCGACAACAGAGTGAGTACAAATATATCAGTGTGCACTGTGCATGCATGTGCGGTTTTGTAGTGTGACGGTGTAACTGCGATAGGAGTTGGCGGGTAGAGGTGTAACGAGGAGGGCAGGGACGCGCACGCGAACTGATAATTATTAGTCTGGGGCAATTAAGAGGCGCCAGAGATACGCCATCGGCGAGATAACGACAGACTTGAGAAATTCTAGAGTAGCCATCGACGTAAGTTTTGCATTCTTTTAGTTGAACATCTGGCGTATAATCGATAGTACTTACTAGATCCATTTGAGATTTATATTCACCGCTCGGCCAAATCTGAACAGCACGCTGAAAGTTTACGAGAAAATATATTTTAAAATTAGTTTAATTTTCTTTACCTATTAGGAAAATAATGACTTTACATTTACATAATGTGATAAGACTATCGGTTTTCTATACATAGTTTTATATTTTTAATAGCAATAAATAAATAGTATGACATTAAATTATTTTATTAATAAAAATAAACATTTCAAATGTACCTTATTGTTCTTTTAATAATTATTATTCATAGGTAAAATACTAAATACGTACTCCCGTAAATATTCCCGTATTCCCGTAAATATTACGGTATGTTATATATACCGTTACATACGTATTTACGCCGGAATTTCCAAAAATTTATGTAACTATCAGTATTTATTCGAAGCAATTAAATTTTAAAGTCAAAAGCTACAATGTCGAGACTCGAGATTGAAGACAACCTCAAAATGCCATTTCGTCTAGACTCTGACATCAATGTGATCCCGTTAGATAAATTATAATTCAACAAATAAACAAACGGTTTTCTCGTATGGAAAATTTACTACGAGATATGGCATTTGTTTAATAACAATCTACACTTTTGTGTAGGCACAAAGTATTAAAGAAAGCATAAAGATTAAGATATCACGTGATGACCAAATATTAGTGTTATCGTGACTAACGCACCTAACAAATAAATGAATAATACAATTTATATACATTTATTATACAAGGTTTTTTGTTACACATGATGCGACCCGAAAGGGATGGGTAGGAAGTGGTTGGTAGATGCTCGTCAGCAAAATAAAATAATTTTTAAAAAATAAAATTATTATTATAAAAAAATAGTTATTTATGGGAGATCAAATTAATTCAATCGTAGTTTTACTACCCGAGCGCAGCGTTCCGCGTCGGGACTTTACCGCCAAGCGCCCTACTACCGCCGCGCTTGCGCTACTCAGCTGGTCGGCTCGGCACTCGGCAGTCGGCATCGCACCTGCATGGTTATTGGGTGTTATGAATATGAGTGACTTTAATGACAATGAATATTACATGTTCATGTGTTACGCTAAATGTGACGGGGATAACGCCGCTGCTTTACGTAGGTATACAAAACTCGACGAGGCGCCAACGGCATGTAGGTACCCGGTGCTATGACGTTCAGACATTTGTGGTTCGCATACGTCCACCTTGCGTTTTGACTCCCAACAGAAATGTTCAAGCTGGAAAACTGCATGTTTATTCAGCACGAGTACATGAGCGCGTTCTTAATTACGTGGGCAGGTACGTCAGTACGAAATTTACAATCCGCCGTTTGCGCTATAGTAAAGAGTTTTGATCTCTCATGATATTTTTTAATGATAATAATTTTTATTTTTTTAATATTTTATAATGCTTATGGGCATCCACCAACCACTTCCTGCCCACCCCTTTCGGGTCGAACATGATGTAACAAAAAACCGTGTATAAACCGTATGAAGGTTGATGATGAGGTTGCGAATTAAGGAAAACCCTTAGAACTGGATATTAACCTATTAACTTGTCATCAATCATTATCAATCAATTGTCTCTATCAATCTAATAGCTCGTGACTTTCAATCTAACCCAATTGGGTTAATGTGTAGTGCTTAGGTTAAAGTAAGATAAGAACACAAACTGATTTATAAAAAAATTGTGAAGTACAAGTCGCGTGACAAATGTGAAGCGTTCCGTACAAATCATTACCTATTAACTTCAATGATTATTTTTTTTAAATTCACTGTATCGTCTTCACTATATCACTGTTTACAACACTAAAAACTCATTAGTCAGAAACAACGAAATTTCAAAGAAAAGGAAAATCATCAAGGAAACACGTCTTTAATCCGAATTCATTAATGTTTATAAAATTGTAATCAATTTAATTTAGTCGGACCATTAAATGTTAGCCCTCTATCGTATATTATTGAGAAAAACTTCAAAGAGTATTTAATTGATACAAAGGTAAATTTTAATTTATTTACTCGTTATCAAGTTTTTTTTATTTGCACTTTATTTATTTAACGAAAAAAAAACTTGATCGCTTCATCACCATATTTTAGCATAAATAAGCATTTAGAGGTAATTATTGCGATTTTCGTTAGATAAATACGCGATAGAGATGTTAGTTTGATTCAATTTACATGTAATTATTATCGCGAATTCTCGAAAGTAATTATTAAATGGAAATTGGAGACCTAACAACATTTTCGATGTAATACAAAATTTTAATTTCAATGATTACAACTTTTACAATAATATTTGCCATTATTTTTACATGAATACGATAAAAAAATTCTCATTCTTTTTACATAAAATAAAGGTATTATCTAGTTATAAGGTTCAATCTAGAATACGCTTCGGATGCATTGAATCCGTTTAACAAATATATATTCTGACAGCATAGAAATGGTACAAAGTTTCTTCGTTACCTTAATTTTAGACAGCGGTGTCCGCAATGCTTTTATGGCAATCTTGTAACAAATTTTAATAAGTCTGACCTTAAAGACAGACGAGCCGTAGCAGATGTAATTATGGTGCACAATATATGCATCGGTGATATTAACTGTCCGCAACTCCTGGCAGATCTGCAGTTTCGTATTCCGCGCAATGTAACACTAAAAAAGGACTTATTCTGTCTACCAAGAACAAATCCTAACGCTGGGAAACGAACTCCTATGTATAGAATGCATGACCACCACAATCGGTTTCTAAATGATGTTAATGTTTTCTTGTTCTCGTACCCGTTTTAAAAATGTTGTCAATGATCTGTATAAACATAGTTCTAAATAATAATGTAATAATATTGTTGTGAGACTTATCGGTTGACAGTTTTCGTAGCTAGCATATTTTTATTAATTTTTTATTTGTGTTCAAAGTGAGATATGTCTAGGGAAATCATTATCGTAAATATAATGCCCTAACTAATACCATATATTGTAAATTAATTGTTTCTGTATTCTCTCCAATAAAGAAAAACAAAAATAAAAACCTATTCTGAAATCAACAATTTTCATAACTTTTGTACCTTTTGGATGGAGGAATAGTAAGTCGGAAATTCGCAGAAAATGTGTAGAGTATAAGTACTTATGCACCTTTTGGGAAATGAACAACTTTTCATCAAAATTCAAGTTTGTAAACCGTATTGCTACGCAGCAACGTTTCTGTTTTCCATAATATATATATGTTTTTACTATAATATGGTATATTCATAGACTAATCAAAAGAAACGTATCACTTTTGAAATCTAGAAATAAAAGCGGCGGACGGTGAGTGCTGAGTGCTCAGCACAGGTAAAGCTAAGCTCGATCATTTTTTAAACTATTTAGGTTAAACTTAAACCTGATATAAATGAATTGGAAAGACTGGAACAAAATTATGTTAATTAGCACAATTTTCGTATACCGTACTTGAATCGCCAGTAACACATCTACGTAAACGTTTAACCACTGAGCGTATTCCAAATTAGAAAGTTACACTAATTTAAAATTTACAATGCCTTTACAATTTTTTTTTCTGTCCAAATTTTTTTAATTTGAAGAGCTTCATAAATTTTTTGATAGAATATCTAAAACCGATCTGTTTACAATTCTTAAATATGTCTGGAAATACATAAATAGACTAACTAACATCTAACATAACGCTATTGAGTTGATTGGACTGGATTCGATCGCAGGTCCAGATACAACTCCTGGGACCTGTTGAATTCGACGAATGCAGTGTCAACACCCTCAAATATAATTATTTTTTTTGTATAATTTTACGTTTAATTTTATAAAAATACTTAAGTTTTGTTCATTCGATGGCAATACAATCCATTAGAAAACCTTTCTTAATACTTGTATTACGATACTGTATCTACCACAAAAAACAAAACAACATTTTTTTAGTTACTGGACTCTAAGACCGCATCTAGTACGTATTGTATAGGTTTCATGGGATTCATTTACGTGACTCGGAGTCAAAATAGATATAGTTAAATATATTTGTAAAAATTTTATTAGTTAATTTAAACTTCATTAGTTCATTTACATAAACGTTCTGCAGAAGACAGCTCCAATCCAACACGATACAAAGAGCTGTGAACTGACTCAACTGTTCAATAGCCTCCACAATGATATTTAAATATTCATTGCATTTGCTGGAATCAACGGCTCCGTGATCCCAGGAACTGGAACTGCCTTCGCTGCTCACATAAGGCTGGAGTCGATTAGTAAATCGAGCTCCATAGTCAGATTCAGAGTTTCAAACCTTCAAAGGTACCAAGACTAGGCTGCGCGCCGTCCTTGAAAGGTTTATTTTAATACAAGTTATGCAAGACGACGCGCTAAAGATCGGACTCGTCTATATTCGTTCTCGCTCGAACAGTAAGTTAGTTATTTCCGAATCGAAAATTTTCCCGCTCGTACTGTTTATTTATTTATTTTAGCGGATGTATCTCTCCAGAAGTCGGAACCGAACGAAGCTCAGTACAAGGCACACGAGCCAAAACCAACACTATACAGCCGCGATCCGGTTTCCAGAATAAATACGAAAACTGTTTGATATTCGGCATTAATTAATGATTTGTTAAAGGAACCTTCCAATCGAATTGAACAGACAACGACAACAACAAACCAAAAAACCGGTCATTTTCGTGTCGTATCTTGCGCGGTGGGGTTCTGGAGAGTTAGCGAAATAAAATAAAATAGGTATATAATTTTTCCATAAATATATAATTTCACGCTATATTTAAAGCGCTATATTAGACAGCATCTAGACAAAATGCATAAAGGCCTATTTATCGAGCCTTTTCTATTTAATTCATGAAGAAGGTCGATAAAAGTATACACTATGAAAGGTTTCCTGCACATCTAAAATTAAAAAAAAAACCGTTGTGGAGATGCTGTCTGTCTAGTATGGGTATTTAATAACAGATGGAGCCACCGTATGAAGAAATTATTTTTATTTTTTCATGATCACATTTCTACGTTTCAATTGATATAACATAACACGCGACTGTAAAAAATAATTCTCTTTAATGTTTTTACCTGACATCATTGATTGTTTCAACAGTTTCGAAGCGTTGGTGCAAAAACTATAAATTTGTGGAAAATAAGGTTTTTTTGACTTGTCGGCTACATCTATTATTATATAGCCGTACTAGACAGGCGGCGTCCTACCTTAAATGTCAGAATTATGTGACGTTACGAAATTAATAGGGCATAATTATTAGGACTTAAAATTAATTAATATTTCAGAAATGGGGGGGTTACAACTAAAAAAAACCTTGTTTGACGGCTAATAAAATGTCTAATAAACATGTAAAAGTTCTTTTACTTATGTTTATAAATTCAGAAACTAGAAGGGTGTGACAGATGGGACAGACAGACATGACACAACTACGTGTTTAAGATTTTACCTTTTTTTTAGCTTTGGAACTCCAATAAATGAATTCTGCTTATTAAATATTTTTGGCAAAGTTGATATTTATTATTTATAGATAAATATTGATTTAAATTATTAATTGGTTTACGATAGAGCTTCGTTAGGTTGTATTGACACAAAAATAAACATGTCTGTATATTATATGGCAATACTAGATACGAAATTATATATTATTTTAAGAATGGGCTTCCGGCAGCAGCCCATACAAATGCTCTTAAACGATTACGTATTAAACGCATTTTAATTTTGGACCGGTTTCAATTATAGTCTCATTCGGATTGGAGTGTGTGGAGTCAAAACCATAAACATCCTAGTTATAGAAATTGGATGATGTTTACAGAACTTTAGAAGTTTTGGCTCTATACAAACCTAGTTCTAACCCAATGAGACTATAATAAAATTCAAAACCGTCCAAGATTGAAATGCGTATAAACATCGTAATCGTTTAAAAGCATTTGTATGGAAGCCGGAAGCCCCTTCTTAAAATAATATTTTCTTATCTAGTCAATTTATTAAAAAAGTATAATTCGATTTAGTGTTGATATAATCTTATCTAGTGAAATGTCGACGTAAAACACAAATGTGTGTCGTCATTTTCGTATTTTTTTTTAATATCGTACAAAACTAAATTTCATCTACAATATTATTATTTTTGTATCATATAGCTTCATAGTTATATTTATAAAATACAACATAGCCATAGACTACTTCAGAAGAAATTAGGTAATCAATTGCCTATTGCAGTTGCGTTGTGGTTATCTTGCACTGTTTATAAGCAGTCAACAGACACCGGTGCTCTGAACCTATATTTCTACCTTTAATATTCGATTCCATTGTTTAACATCAGATCAGTACTTCACCTTAAGCCTGTTATTTCACTAAAAGAGATGAAATCCCGACACACTGAAGGATTAAGTGAAGGGACCTTAGGGGTTCTTTTCAGCTTAGATGGGGAATAAGAGAAATATTATAACGACCGGTTTACATGCAATCTATAACCAGAAACAGATGACAGGAGTGGTACGTTACATAAAATTTTACCGGGTAGACTGATCGATTGACCGAGTGGTTAGAGACCCTAACTGCGGAGCCAAGGGTAGCGGGTTCGATTCCCGCCCGGGGCAAACATTTGTGTGCATGAACAATGAACATGTCTATTTGTTTTGTGTCTGGGTGTAAAAAGTATCTATATGCGTATGTATTATTAAAAGAAAGAATATATAAGTATGTATATCAGTTGTCTAGTAATCCATAACACAAGCATAATACTTGTTTACTTTGGGACTAGATGGCGCTGTCTATGATGTCCCAGATATTATTTTTATTTATTTGTTTATTATATAGGTACGACGTGTTAAAGCTGCATTGTATGTATCGCTGTTTCTCACTTAACAAAAAGTGTCCAGTGTTTTTTTTATCTTTCCTCGTTGATCGAATACTCTTTGATTTTCTTGAAATACGCTATAACTCTTTGCACAATGTACCGCGTCGAATCGAACCATTTTTAGGGTTCTGTAGCTAAATTGCAGCGCACATTAAGCTAAGCTAATATAATAAAGTGCAGAAACTTAAGTCAGAAATGCCCGCGCGAGGTTCGTACGCCCCCGCGTGGCTAACAGTCGAGGTTATACGATGTTTGTGATGATTTGTTTGGCACACCGGGGGGTATGACGTTAGACGCCAAGCTCCAATGAAGGCCTCATTTAGTGTCACATTTTAAATAAACTTACTAGTTCCGTAGTTTTTAAAGTAAAAAAAAGTTATCAATACACATACATAGCTACAGCCAAATTAGTTTATTTCAGTTACTTCCACAGTATTATGTCATATAGTTTTTTTGGTAGTACTTCTGATATTAATTACATTTTTGTTCCTCAGAAGAGGGAATCAGAATTAATTTTATTATGTTTCATTTTACAATATATAGAAATGATATTGTTTTACAATTTATGGCGCTGTAGTCGTGATCGATATTAATCTCTAACAGCTTGTGACAAAAATTATCGCTCTTGTCTAGCGCGAGTCAATTTTCTTTTGTGTGGCTCTTGTTTGTTAGTTGGGATGATTTTTCTTGATGATAGTTTAGTATCTGGCCAATAGACATTGTCTAGGTTAGGGGCAACCGTTCTCTTGCTAAGCGGAACGCGACTTCTCCGCACCTCTGTCCTTTCGACATAGCAACGGATCTTTCCTTTTCAGGCTGTCTGTTATTATTATCTGTTATTAGAAAACTCCAGGTATACGAAAAAGCTCGATGTTTGAGTGCCACACAAACTCACTGAAAGAAACCTAATGAACCGCGTACTCATTTGCGATTCTCTATTAAAATGTAATAAAAGCATATCATTTTTTTAATGATTGATCACTGGTGACGAGAAGTGGATCCCCTACGATGAAAACGTCAGCAATAAATAATGGGCAAAGGGCGGCCAAGCTCCACAGACTATAGCAAAACCTGGATTTACGCGCAATAGAGTTAAATGTATGGTGAGATTGGAAGCGCATCGTTCATTATGGGCTTAGACTACCGCCGGACACAACTATAGATTCAGAGGTTTACTGCCAACAACTGATAAGGCATGCAATCGAGATAAAACGGCTGGAATTAATTGATACAAAGGTGTAGTCTTTCATCATGATAATGCCAGACCTCATGCATATTTAGCCATTTAGGAAAAATTGAGACAGTTTGACTGGGAAGTGTCAATCCTGTCAAAACCATTAGTCGCATTTTTTTCACTACTAACCCCAAAACTACACCAACGGAATCATGCCACTATTTACAAGATGGCAACAAGTTATGGAACAAAACGGCACATGGGTATATAATATATTATATATATATTTTAATTAAATGTAATTTAACTATGAAGAAAGAAAATACCTTGAATTTGTATATAAAATACGAAGAGACTTTCTCTACAACCTTCTATAATGGTAATTAACTTTTTCGTTTAAATAATATGTGATATATAATCAACTGAAGTCATATATAGATGTTAAGGAAAAATGTATAATTTAAGTCATGGATTTAAGTATCAAAACAAATTTTATTAATTTATGGGTTCTGCTCCACGTGCACGGGTACCCCTATTTTGTATAGAATCGTGCATTATTTGTCTTAATTTCACTTTTAATAACGTTTGAAGTTA
This sequence comes from Luffia ferchaultella, assembly GCA_949709985.1. Classification (NCBI taxonomy): domain Eukaryota; kingdom Metazoa; phylum Arthropoda; class Insecta; order Lepidoptera; family Psychidae; genus Luffia; species Luffia ferchaultella. Next base: position 7,768,143 of record OX453257.1, on the reverse strand, counting down.
ATCGTCATCTTATAGTAACTGCCACATAAATTATTCGATATCGGAGCACTTCATGGACTTAATTAGTTTAACGCCATATACGAGGCTATTCATATGACTTCAGATGCAAATCAGTGTAAGAGCCGGTCTCTTTACCGGCCATGGAACACGCCCTCTGCAGCTATCAATCGTAAGTGAAAATTTTAAAAAAACCATTATGGCACATATACACGGTACTGTGCAGGGCAGCCATTGTGCTGAAAGTACATGTCCATCGTGGTATTAAATGTATATACTTTTCTATGTAGACAAGGGAGAACTTGTACTTTCTACACAATGGCTGTCTTATGCGCTACCGTGTATCAAAATTTCCCCTCACGTTGGATAGGTGGGAAAGGGCCAATTCTGTGGCCGTCAAAGAACTCGAATTATACTCCGATGGCGTCTGAAGCCATTTAAATACTTTTTTCTATGGCTTTGAAACAAATGTGTTCATAAAAGTGTTCTGATATCGAATAATTTATGCGGCAGTTACTGTAAGACGTTCATTAATTTCGAGCGTCATTAAAAGTCGATTGAGACAAAAAAAAATTGCGCTAACTAGGGACATCTACGTAGAACAAAATCTACGAAGAAACAAATGAAGGCATAGGATACTTTATTTAGATTTTTCCTAAATGTCAATCATAAGTTCATAACTTCAATAATGCTAATATAATAAAAATGTGCAATGTACCTACTGTTTGTTGTTCATAAACGTATGGTACTATGAGCTAACAAATATCCTATAATCTGAACAAATAACCTCGGAATAAGAGCAAAGTATAGGCAATGAGCTGTGAATAAGTACATTAATGAAGCATCAAGCAAATCCTTGCCGTGTCCCTTACATACAGGAAAAATGCACCAAAAGCTGCATGCATCTGGAAGCATACAGTACTAACGAGACTGTAGGTGTAAAAAAAAATTAAAATTGCAATCGTGTATCGTAAATGGCTAGGTAGGTACCTTACTTAATTTTTCGGAGCATCAAACGTCATTCGCACATAATTACGTAGGTACCTATTACCTACCATGCTGCTTGGAATGAATGATTGTTCGGAAAATTGTTCAAATTGCCTACACTCGATAAAAATTATAAGAATTTATATAATATTGCAATGAAATAGGGAAAACAATAAAACGTAGGTAGGTAGGTACTATATTTATTATTTAGCCAGGTGGTCAAACGTGCATTAATGATTGGGTAGGTATAAACAATATGTAAATATCATTCAGCGATACCTCGACGAACAAAACATGTGGCTTGTACAGGTAGGTACCTAACCATTACAAACAATTTTCAACGATTAAGTATTTACTTCAAAGTACGAATAAGTTGCAAAGTGATAGTAGGTAAATTGGGTATGTAGGTATATTTGTTTACACGGTTCTATAAAAACTACACTGCATTGTCAGCATAATACTAAGTAGATATTATTTCAATTTTCTTAATATATTCTGATCTAATATGCTCATAATAAATAAACTGTCTACTTATACAATTAAATTGTATAAACGAGTACATAGGTACATACTTTACACAATACTGCAGGACAGTAGTAATGCATAGGTACCTGCAATAGGTTATGTACGATTTAGTACGTACGCACGATGCGACACCTTGTGGTGAATAAATGAATACTTACTATATTATATTTATACTACCTACACCTACACTAGTGCCGGGTGCGAATGCGCTCGGCACTTTATCTAGAGTTATATTTTGGTTATATTATACCAGAGGTAGGTATCATCACCTAGTTTAGTCAGCCTCTCTCAGCTCTCTCAGCAGTGATCGGAAATTACTAATAAGTGATAAATGACCGGGGCGACATTCGGTGATGGACATTCAACAGGTTCGAGCGCCAACTCGCTCGTGCGATTCGAAACGGACGTGTATAAACAAACCTAGTATCGAGCCGCACCGAGGTCATACTTACAGATAACGTTCACTGGATGGATAGCGAGAGGTTAACACACGGATGTGATCCGCGCGGCCGCGGCGGGAGCGGTGCAGGCCACAGGTCGGGCTCGGTGCACGCGCGGCCGTTAACCCGCGCTCGGGGCCTTTTCAAAACTTCGCCGTGAAACGTTTACAGCATAATTCAAAAATAGACCAAGAGAACACGCGCACCGTTTCGAGCGAGGACAGGGCTGAGCAGCGTCGCGGACGCACTGCCTGTACACGCGCGCCGCCGACGACGACACTCGACTCGCGCTCAAAAGTTTCCAGCTCACAAAGTTAGCGGGTTGCGAGCGAGGGCTCTTCGCTGCAAAAACGCGATAACCCCACAACGCTCCGGACTCGACTGGCGCCGGCTGCCGCCTCCCGTCGCTCTCCGCCCGCGCCCCCTGCCGACAACACGCACACACGCAGGCTAGACCGCGCACATCAACGCCCCCACAACAACATGCTTTAGCCAGATAAACAGTACGGATACAACACGAACTCCAGGGCTACAACTGCATCCATATAAAACACAATGCGACTGCGTCGAGACTCGCCGCATCTACACTGCAGACAACTAAAGTATGGCCATGTATGGCCGGGCCGAGTCAGCATTCGTAACTCAACGGCCACTATTGAATATTGTACAACTAATTATCTCCAGTAAACAACTCACACAAATTAAACAAATATTAATATGATTTCAGTAGATCCGACTAAATAACAATGTTCACTATTGACCCCCTATTCATTATTTATTTAAACATAAAAAGACAAGAACATCAAGATCAAAAAAAGCTTCGCAAAAATACTTTTAATTTGGATTTTGTGATTTTTTACTCAGTGGGGTATGATAAACTCTGAAGAAAAGTACTGAAATTGCAATGAAGTATTTCAAACATCCAATATTGCAGCGAAATAAACTGAAATCGAATTAGTTGCTATACTCTACAATAGATGGCGCTACCTAACCAGTTATTATCCTTTACAACAGCGCTATCACTATAGCTGTCTTGAATAAACCTTAATTATTCAATTCTCAAAAAAAAAAATTATAAGCTCTCAAACACGTACAGCATTTATTATTTCGGAGAAGTACGTAGTGCTTGAAATAAAAACATTCGAATTCAACTGCGAAACATACACAGATGGGCCACATGCAATTTAAAAAAAAGACATTCTTTGCAATGAGATATGTTTCGATTCGGGGCAACTCATAGTCACATAATATAATATGTAATATTTTTGGGTCAAATGCATAGGACGTAATGGGCATTGCCATGGGCTACAGGTATAACAAATCTATCTAAAATAACGCAAATTGTGCAGAAAACTGTGCAGCAGGGGTGTTTAAAGAAACATAATATTTAAACAACTCATGAAAAATTTCGTTGGAATTCACAAACCTTACTAAATCACGAAAACGCAAACGGTTTACGCAACTAGTATATTTTTCGAATACACGTTATCACAACACGTTACCCACGGCTACCATGAGTTTGAGTTGGTTAAACGTTTCGACTCACTTTTAACGATTCGCAAAAGATTTGTTTGTGAATTTCAGCTGTTCTCGGTACGGCTAGTGTTACCTACAAAACTTGTAAGCTGTCGCTAGCGAGTGCTCCAAACTCATTGTGGTCGTGCTGTGCTTGCGAAAAAATTGTGATGGCTGAGAACGTTCACCGGCTGGGAAGCATCATAAAAGATTATTTTTCAATAAATTTTTCTATCGATTGGTCCCACCGAACTTTGAATGTAGCAGACTAGAAGGGGCACCCTTGCTAAACTCAACGACTCAAAGCCGGCAAATTTTGTCCACTTTATTTACTTCAAAACGTTTTTAACCTTTAACCTTTCATACAATAGTGCAATTCATGCAACTAGTTGTAAGGAGTAATACATACATAGACACAACAGAAACATCTATGTAACAATACAAAGTATCTGACTACTTAGATGATAAAAATCTACGTTGACCGCTTGTCTATCAGTTTATTTCAATAATATTAAAAGTTAAGAACTTATTGTTTGTGTTATTTTGAGGTGGCCAGCATTTCTTTAAATGCGTTTTTGTGGGGACGTTCCCCACAAAGTAATAAATTTTCAAGCCTGTGTTACATAACTATTCACATCGATTGATCGATTGATATTTTAATCTACTTATATTACATAATGATAATAATAATACTAACGTATACATCACAACAACGTCTAGGCCCCATACTAAGCATTAGCTTATATTTTGGGTACCAAGCGAAGACACCAAATACATATAACAACCAAGACCCGGTACCAGTATCAATATTCATCATATAAATACTCACCCAACCTGGGAATCGAAACCTAGACCTTCAGCTTTGTAGGCAGGGTCGCTACCCACTAGGCTAAGCGGACGTCAACTTTACACTTTCAGTTACTGATTTATTGGGTTACATTGACGTCTTTTTTTTGTCGTTGTATGGTTTGTGATCATAGTTGTACATATCAAGTTGCGCTGGCGGACGCAGCATTTGACTTCCACAGAAAACCAGTGCTGCAGGACTCAGTCCTGTAGAGGTCATAGACCTGCTGCTGTAGAATTTTCCATTTCATTGAGTCTCTTTTTTCCATCTACAATGCATTATATAGATTTGTTTTTGGAGATTAATTACTCATCGTACATTATTTCCCATTTCTACTTTCTCCTATTTAAGCATACAAAACAGCAATAAAGAAATATCGTACAGTAAAATGATTTTTCATATTCATAGATAGATGAGGACAAAAAACATTGTTATTAAAACGAAACCACTATCTAAAGGATTACGGGTAATATAATACATTCTCCTTAAGAGCGTAAAGCTATTTTATAATCATAGTAAACACATGGACAGCTATCTGGTTAACAAACGATGTTTAACTGTTTCATGTAGTTTGTGTAAATACATTAATAAAAAAACTAATAATACAGGCAAGTAATTTATTCATTGGACCGGTTAACACCGGAAATAAATTGAACTTATAAATCAATAGATTGTAAAGAAAAATTAAATGAAAATATTAAAAAATACTTAATTTTTTTCCTTATAGTCTTGTTTCACGTAAGCTCATATTTTGTATACAAGCGGGCCTTCTTTGCTTTAATTAACTTTTAATGGCGCTCGAAGTTAATGAGCATCTTGTAGTAACTGCTGCATGAATTATTCGATATCCGATGGACATAATTCGTTCAACGCCATAGACGAAGCTATTCATATGTCTACAGTCTATAAGTGTTTTCCGGGCTCTTCGCCAGCCACTGAACGGGTCTTCTTCGGCCAATCCAGAATAAGGGGAAATGTTGGTAAAGTCACCGTCTCACAGATAAACGGTAGGGCGCGGGGCAGGTATAGTGCTGAAAGATCGTGTTCAGAAAATCGTGCTGACATTGTGGGATTGCATATTGACTACAGGGGGATACTTCATATGGTTTGTTCCTTTAAGGACAGATTCTGTTTAGGACAGACTCCCTTTAAGACAGATTTTGTACAGGCAAGAGAAAAAGTTTAGATTTGTTCCATTAAGGACAGTAACGTTTTCAACCAATGTCCTCTAAATACGCGTTTACGAATAAGAGATATATTTATAAGCTATTATTATTATTAAAAAATGGAAAACTTCTTTCAATTTCTGCTGACATTGTACTATGCTCATGCTATGCAGAATTTTGTTACCTATGCGTATTCATAGCGCGTTGGTTGGTAGTTGCTGAATATTTCATTGATAGATAACTAAGTATCTAGTCGAAACAGAAAAATTACCCCCTTCTTCCCGTTGGACTAAATCAATTTGAACCCAGTGTGTCATACTGAGCAGTAGAACGATTTGGATTTTCGTTCATATTGTTCTACCGTAAAGCAAACTTCCTATTCGTAAACACGTATTTATGGGACGTGGGTTAAAAACGTTTCCGTCCTTAACGGAACAAATCGAAACTTTTTCTCTTGCCTGTACAAAATCTGTCTTAAAGGGAATCTGTCCTAAACAGAATCTGTCCTTAAAGGAACAAACCCTTCATATTACAGTAACACTGTATACACGTTAATTATATGTATTTACCTACAAAGTTCACTATCCGTAAAGCGAAATTTATAGGCAATGCGAAGCAATACTTTGTTCAGAAACAGATCCCTAGGGAAACATAAAATTGATATCCTTCAGAACGTTAGCTCACCCTCATCATTAATGCTGACGCTAGAAATCGTAACTACGAAATCCAATGCTGCCCTTGAAGCTATTTCCGTGCTTAAGATTTGCTGTAACGTGATGTTAATCGTGACACATCTCAGCTGCGATGAAATCCAATAAATAGACAATATAAATATTCAGTTCTATTTTAAAATTTCTCGACGATTCCTCGTAGAAATATACAATAATAAAATATAGAGTATTACTTACATTGGACGACGCAGCTAGGAATTGCAGATGTTTTATCATACCTGAAAATAAAAACCATTATGACAATATTATTTTATGCATCTACAATATATTTAAAAAAGTAACGTAGGCATGTGGAAATATTTATATTTTTTCACTGCAATAAATAACGTGCAAACACAATATCATTCAGTAAACTTCTACGTCGTGATAGCCCGAACGCAGCGCAGCTGTTTGAAATCTATAATGCCATGTGGACATGGTTCGAATCTGGGCGTGTACCAATGAGGTTTTTTTGACTTAACTAATTTTAACTATCACTGACTCCGTGCCTCGGAGAGCACGTTAAGCAGTCGGTCCCGGTTGCTGTCAATAGATGGCGATGGTTACAATTCACCAACCCGCATTGGAGCAGCGTGGTGAATCTAAGCTCCAAGCCCCCTCATCTTTAGAACAGGCCTAAGCCCCTGCAGTGGGGTATACAAAGGGCTGATGGAATGGAATGGAAACCCCTACACTTTTATATCACTTCCAACTGTACACAATGTATATGACGACAAATTTCAAATTTTGTCTAATAGTAATCACAACATTAAAGTGGTAAAAAATATTGTAGCATAAATACAATGTGGAAGAGCTGGATATCTTGGCACAAGTATGTTACATACGTAAAAGGATGTCCAAACAAAAACGTTTAAATTAAAGAAACTTTTTCTGTTATGAACTAACGATTTTTTTTATTTTTTATGAAAATTACTCTGTGTACACCTACATTAAATTAAAAAAAAAAATAGTATGTAGGAATAATTATAAAATTTCACTACAAATAATTAACATATAAAATTTTCTCATACAGCTTCAATCCTACAGATTGTAAACGATCACCGCTTTAAAATTTCGTATAATAATATTAACATTACTAAAACATTATGTTATTATTACTTTATGTAACACAATAAATGGGGATAATTAATTTCTTTCACACAAGGAATACGTGTTTACGTGTTCAAAGTTAAAAGTGCAAAGGTTTACTGAATGTTTAATGCGTTTACATTAACCATTAAGTAAATCTTTGAACTTTTAAATCATTTGCATTCTTAAACACAACACATCCGATGACAGCTTTCAAATCTTGCTTAATAATAATAACATGAAAGTGGCAATTCTTTTTCTTACTACAAAGAATTTACTACTATGACAGTTTTATCATTGTTCCTAACAAAGTTTTGCTGAAATTTTCATTTCAACTTTTCAAGACTTCCTGACTGAAATTACTCGTGAGTTAACGTTTCTATAAAATATTGTAGAGCAGTAAAAAAAAAGCTTACAGGAATATTAACTACAGCATTAAAAGTTCTCTCATTTTATAGTCGGCCTAGCCAAACCGTAAAAGAAAACAATAATAGAAATACATCGTACACCTAAAATTTAATTGAAAAATACACCGACTTCTGGTCGTTTTTTGCTTGCTTCAAAACCTTTCCACTACTTGCGAGATTACATGGAAACTATTTATTGATATGCACACATATTGAGTTTGTTAAGGAAAAAACTTCTATCGGGTCAAGGCGCGTCGCAATAAGGGCCGAGGTTATCGTACTCTAGGGCGTTCCTTCGACCCATACAAAACCTGAGCTTTGTGACAATTTGTCTTTGATTTCTCGTAGTTTTATTGTGTCCAGTTTCATTATTAACTTTTCATATGAATCGAAATACTTTGATATTGAGTGAATTTATCCAACTACTGACAATGGGTTTACTACCTGAACCCTGAGCCTGAATCTGAAAATCTGAAATTACTTAACTTCTATAACTTTACTATATTAGTAACATGCATAGTGATTAAAATAGTATTCTCGGGGAACCATCCAAGGTGCGCAATAATGTAATATAATATTGCGGTATCGAATCAGAAATTTTACCGTGTTAAAAAATCTATTGATTAAGCTAAAAAATGAATTTTGTTTTCGTGGGGTTGTTCGATTCATACTGCTGAAAATGTGTCAGACTTGGTGCAGGCCAAGATCCCATCCTGATATCTCTGGTTACGAACACCGAAAAGGAGTGAGAGCTCATCCGCGTGCCACCTCTGGCTGGCGGTTGCTTCTTTTTCTTTTGTAGCCAGCCATCGATTGTGTTTTATTTGCTATTATCGTCAGCAGACTCGTGCCCTTCAAGGGACTTGAATTATTTGGCTCTCTGACGCCACAATATGGATTACAGTTTCTTTGTGACTTTACTGGACCATCACGCCGGTTTCGATTTCCTCTTGTTTCCCTTTTCGCATGGCTCGAGCTATCTAGCTTGGCCCAATATGCTCGTTTGTGCTCTGAAAACCACTGAGGCTAACAGCCAGATGCCAGAGAGAAGGGTTTATTGGGTAAAAATCTAACAGTACTTGTCGCTGTGCCGTTAGTATCTTCCGGACGAGATTCCCCTTTTTCGATGCGAAAAAAAAATCAAAGCGTCGCGTCGCAAAGTATATGGAGTCATGAGTTTAATTATAGTTTTAGTTCTAGAGTAGCATGGTAATCACATTCAAAATACATCATTTTATGTAGCAATGAATTCAGAGTAAGCCTATAATTGTCATTCGTACTAGTTTTAAGTATAAACACAAATTTACTGTTTCTTGTGAATGTGTTGTACGTATGGTGTTGGTTTACCTTAAATAAATAAAAAAAGAGTTTGAAAATTTTATGAATACTTAACATCTTACGAAAGACTTAATTTTTCATTTCATAGTAATTTTTAATAATTAAATAATTAATAATTAAATTCTTAGTGTTTCAACTTCTGAATTCCACTTTAAAGAACTTATGTTAAACATAATTCACTATCTTAAACCCTACGGCACCATACTCCCATTCATGCAAACGTATTGACTTTTTTTTTATAACACGATTAATTTGTATTTTATATGGAATGATATCGAAAGCCGTGAGACACATGTAGGCACTCCGTCTATCATTCGTTTGAAACGAAAGCGTTCCCTTTATGAAATCACGTGCCCATTTACTTCAACGTTTCTATAAATTCAATAAGCTCGCATTAAATTTATTTTCGTCCACGGACCTCGCAAGAAAGATACGAGGTATAAATAAATTCCATTTTCAACGGACTGGCTCATGTCCGCCATTTTCGATTTCAGTGTACCGTGGAAATGAACAAATTTTCTTGTGTTTACGTAATAAAAATAAAACGACACAAAACCAACTCACCTAACAGTCTATTATGGAACTGTCATTCCACTGGGATCCATCGACAAGGCTCCACCCGTGTGGATCTATGGATATTTTTTCCTCTTCAATCCACTGATTCAGGGCAAAAAAAGTGGATTTAAATTAATCCTATATTACATATTCCACTTCGACTCGACGCTGTCTAATTTAATCATATATTTCTTATTCCACCTCGATATACAACTTAAAGGTAAATATTGCCCAACACAGATAACTTTAATGATTTCGACGAATAAAAATACCAATGAACGTTGCAAAAACAAACAAATATCTGTAAACAAACAGGTGGCAAACGTTCGTTTAAAACTACGTTCGTAGAGTTAGGAAACTCGGGATCTTGAAAGTATGAAAATTTCCCTCTTAATCTAGTAAAGTCACTTAGGAGATCGACGAAAAAAATATTCATAAATCCACCGGTGGATCGAAGAGGAAAGAAATGTCTGTAGATCCACCGGTGGATCCGGGTGGACCGGTGGAGCCTCGTCGGGGATCCTAGTGAAATGAGAGTTATGGGACTAGAACACAAAATGTAAACAATAAGTAAGCAAAGTTTTTTAAACTTTTTTTAGTTAAAAATAAATAGATTACTTGACAAGGGGGTAAACTACAATGTTTTTGTCGAGGATAATACGTGTATACTGAACCCAGAGCGAAGGATTTATAAGGATTATCTTACCCGACGGATTCTCGTGGGAGGAAATGACCCTCCAAAGATAAAAGATAAAGATATTGAAAAATATACAAACATTTACATAGCAACTATTAATTGTCGTCCATTAAGAACTTCAAAGAAACTACAAGAACTATAATTAGCGTTGGAAGAAATTAAATGGGGTATATATTGAGAATAAGTGAAGTCAAAAGATATGGGGCAAATAAAGGAGCCTAAGGAAAATACATATTACATTATAAAGGAGAGACGTCTGGACTATATCTAAATTTTTAAATTTATTTATTATATTACAAAAGATTATAGCAAACTTATACCAACACATATGGCATCGGATTAATATTTAAAAGAAATCTAGTTAATTATATTGAAGAGAGTAAAAAGATCTTAGAACGTATTACACTTCTTTATATAATACTACCGGTACCAAGAGAGAAAGAACAAGAATGGTCCATAAATCAGGTATACTCAGACACGGAGTCAGACAAAAAGGAAGACATATTAAGTATCCAGAAATTTTATGAAGATCTACCAACTACTATTGAAAATACACGTAAAAACACAATAGTTATGGGAGATATTAATGGATAGATTAAAACACCAGATAAAGGGAAGAATATACTATAGGAAACTACGGGTTTGTTACAAGAAGCAAAAATGGGGCAAGGCTAGTAATTTTTGCCTTACAAAACAAAGTGTTCTAAACACTTCTTACAAAATGAAACTAAATCTCTGTTAGTGGTCTTCATAAATACATTAATTTCAATAACGAACATAGAATGGTTCGGGCAACAATGACAAGAACATGTTTCAAGAAAACAAGGGGATTTCATAATAATTTTAGACCACTTTTTAGACTTTTTATTACACGAATGACATTGACTTACTTCTTAACACCTAAATATATGTTTCAAAATCTGTAGTCAAAGTTCGTCCGTCGACTTCATTACTTTTAGCTGAGTTTTAGACCAAGTAATTACGTGTTAACATTACAATCCCATCCTAATAGCATGTTAGTCTAACTACATTTAACTTATACGACTCTAAAATAATGTGAATGCGTATTAAATGTGAATTATACCACGTTACGTCCTACAATGTCTTATTCGCGATTACAGCAATCAATTTTTTTTAAATACAATCGTATTTGCATAGTTAAACTTGCTCTTACTTTTAGGTGATATGTACTTATGTAACACGAAAAACCGCATCGGAATCCTCCCAGCCGTTTTAGAGAAACATATCTATTGCAGCACCCCCTAGTGACCCATGACCGCAAACCTTATTCAATTATCTATTCGTATGTGATATTTATGTAATGCAAAAAGCCGTATCAAAATCAGCCTATTCGTTTCGAAGATACATACCTATTGCAGCGCCCATTGGTGGTTAATAACCATAAATTTATTTGGGAACCTGTATTGAGATGCTACCTACTTAAATACAAAATTTCATCTAAATAGAGCCGTTTCGAAGATACGTGAAATATATAAATATACAAGAATTGCTCATGTTATAGCAAGTAAATAAATAAGGTAAGTTAAGAAAATCGTGAAAACGTTCACACTATGTCCTTACAGGTTAAGTAGGTCATGTAACTAATAAATCATATGGAAGAAAATTATATTATAGTATACGTTTGCATTGCATTACAATAAGTCAGCTACAGGATAGCGAAGGAACTAATACCAAAATGATGTTCTTTAATAAAGTTTAATGTTTGTATTTGAAATTAGAATTATTTGTGAAAAAAAATTGGAATCCACAATTGAAGCCATCAATTTCAACCTAATATGTACAATACTTCGCAGATAGAACATAGAATATGTACCTACGTGAAAAAAGAAGTGATGGATAGCTCCACAAATTGCCTTCTGTATAGTTAGTCCGCCGATGGACGTGAAAAGCAATATCAACAAGACGGATGTACAAATTGTTACCATTGCCTATTGCTGAAATAAATAAATGAGCGCTTACGAGTGTTCGTAATTGTTTGGTTTGCGTCGGAAGAAATAAAATAAAATACAGAATGTAATATGGAAGTGTGTAATTGCCGTTTCATATAAAAAATAAATAAATGAAACTATTAATTATTAACAATACTAGTACATTATGATACAAGAACGGTAAGCTGCATATTATAGTAAACCGATGACTATAATAGCCAGCTTACTGAGTACGAACATCATACGACATTTTTCAATACATTTGCGATTAAAATTAGGTAGATACTTCAAATGTAATAATGTCGGGAGCTAAGGAGGCAAGCTGTTTACTTATCGTGGTTAACACAAGCGTCACAAACAGAATACTCGTTTGTGATTGGTGTAAAGTAAAAAGGCCTAGTACTGTAAAATTCAACATTACGGCACAAATTTCGATGTCATAAAGATCGTATTAATAGCAAATGTATAGAAAAAGTATTTATTTAATCGAAATAATTGTACTAATAATATTTTAGGACACCTCACAAAAAAAAATTACAAACATACACAAAAACAAAGATCGTTACATAAGGTTACTTTGTCCAATCAAGATATGTAAATTATGTAATCTATCAATATTAATAAAATTGTAGTGTCTGTCTGTCTGTTCCGGCTAATCTCCGAAACGGCTGAATCGATTTCAATAAAACTTTGCAAACGTGCAGAGGGCATTATCGGGGGTGACATTGGCTACTTTTTGTCTGTCCGTTTGTCTGTCTGTCTGTTCGAGCTGATCTCCGAAACGGCTGAACCGCCGATTTCAATGAAACTTGGCAGACGTGCCTCTGCACGTCTGCACGTGCCCCGACAATACCCTCTGGTATTATCGGGGTTGACGTAGGCTACTTTTTGTCTGTCTGTCCGTCTGTCTGTCTGTTCCGGCTAATCTCCGAAACGGCTGAACCGATTTCAATGAAACTTTGCAGACGTGCAGAGGACTTTATCGGGGGTGACATTTTTGTCTGTCTGTCTGTCCGTCCGTCTGTTTGTTTGAACTGATCTCCGAAAGGGCTGAACTTATTTCAATGAAACTTTCAAAGATGTGTTTAAAGGATTGTCAGGAGTGACATACAATGCTTTTTGTTTTTTGAAGTTATATTTAAGTCAAGAATGCATGTCTGTCTTATTTTCGCTTACGTCAAATTATTGTGATAATTAACTAAATAATTATGGAATTATTTGATACTGTTTCATACGGTATTTTTACACAAAAATTTCTTAAAGTCGCCTTTACAAAAATAATAAGAACATCGTCGTGGTATTTTCATATTCTTGCATTTGTCGTAAATTTTGTGTGCACCGAATGCAAAGCTGCCAAGAATATATATTCATAAGAAAGCAACTTCGTTTACAATGTTGGCGCTGCTGAGTTTATGAACCATTTACGCCAAGATTTCAGAGCCAACCGTTGTCGATCTATATCGCGCCCGCCGCAGCCAGAGATAGGTCTACGGTTTCAAAATAAGTATTTCCACTTTGATTAATGTTACGTAACAGGAAAATTCCAACTTGTGTCAGCAAGTTTATCTTCGTAGAATTGGAGCCAATAATACATACAGGTTGATTTTTCGTCACTTCCCATACTTAATTCGATGTTTGGTGCTAATTATAAATAAAATATATGTTTATTCTTTCAGTCTGGGTATACAAAAAAGCTTGTGAAAGAAACATAATGAACCGCGTACTTAATAGTAATTTTCTATTAAAACGTAATGCAAGCGTACCATTTTTCTAAAAAGATCGACCACTCGTAATGAGAAGTGGATCACTTACAATAAGAACGCGCCCAAAAGATCACGGTAAATGTGCGGTCAAGCTTCAAAAACTGTGGGAAAACCCAGATGATGTGCAATAAAGTGATGTTGAGTCTATGATGGGATTGGAAGGTCATCGTTCATTATGAGCTTTGAGCGCCGGACACAACCATCGATTCGGATATTTATTGCCAACAGGTGATAATACAATTGAACGTGCAATTGAGAAAAAGCGGCCGGAATTGATTAATAGAAAGAGTGTAGTCTTTCATCATGATAACGCCAGACGCCACACACCTTTAGCCATTCAACAAAAACTTTTTGAGAGTGTTTGGCTGGGAAATGTTAATGCATCCACCATATAGCCCTGACCTTGCACCCTCAGATTCTTGTTTCGGTCTCTTTAGACTCCTTTCAGTAGTGAAAAAATTATTTAACCAGAAACCTCAAAATTTCTACAGCAAAGGGGTCATGTCACTACGGCACCTCATACCTCAATTAAATGTGATGAAACTATGAACAAAACACGCCTCACATTTTTCTATAAAAGATTAGCGACTCACCCCGGCTTCGCACGGGTAGCAGAGCATATAAGCCGTAGTGTTTTTTCTGTTGTAGTGTCATATCAGCTTAGTGCGTATTGGATTTAATAGTGAGTTCATCCTACTTGGAGTGTTTTTAATGTATTTTATTTCCAATTCTGTAAATATAAATATTTAAGACAAACAGACAGACATACCGATAGACAGACAGACACGACGGGGGACTTTATTTTATAATATGTAGTGATGACGAGAATTTTTCTCTCTCAACCTAATATTTGTTTTCTAAAATGCAATCTTTAGGTGATATCTCCTGCCTAGACAAATTTGTTAAGTGATGAAAAAATCTCCCTGTATATTTATTAGCAATAGCAATGCTTCCCCTCTATCCGCGCTAAAGCAATAAAATAATAAAATATTACAATGACCTATTTCTTATTACATTTATTTTTCGATTTATCAATTTCATGTGAAAAAATATCTACTTTTGCTAGAGCCAGACCACAAAGCTAAATAAAAAGATGGGAAATGTAAATAAAGAATAAAATAATAATAATAATAACGTATACATCACAACAACGTCTAGGCCTCAAACTGCCCAAACTAAACATTAGCTTGTGTTCTGGGTGCCAAGACCCGGTACCAGTACCAATATTCATCATATAAATACTGTCCCGACCTGGAATTCTTAACCGGGACCCCTAGCTTCGAAGGTTAAAAAAGTTTGAGAAAATTTTAGTAAATATCATTTGGTCGTGAGTTGTTAAATATTTAAATATTACTACAACCATTTGTATAAAAAATTATTGGTTTCTAAACGTTAGCGGTAACGACCGATTTTTAACCATTGCTAGTGGTCAGCCAGTAGCCAATGGCCAACTCGACCGTAATTCGTAATTATTAAGTCTGAAAGTTATTGAAGTTCTTTATCATTGCATGCACCTAATTTTTGTTATTAAGTATGATGAATAGAGACTTCTAAACAAAGCTGCGACTCTACACCGAAGATGGGAAGATAAGTTTACTGTTTCCAAAATTGTTTTACTGATGACACTAAAGCTCGTCAAAAGCTACTAACATTAAATAGTAAGAGCAAATCGTTTGACGAACAGAGGTAAATAAGATACTGATCTGTTTTGTCTTTATATTTATACTTATTTTTATGAAGATATGCATTTTTAAGAAATATTATTTATCTCCTAACTATATTTATATATATTTTTATATATTTATTTATATATTGTCAGCCTTCAATGTGATTCTAAGTCTATTGTTCTCCTTCTTGCTCAACAATGTTGCGTTTTCTGCTCTCTGGTAAGGTAGCGTAATCAATAACAATCTAAAACTACCTCTGTCCTTGGTCTTTCATCGTTTCTTAAAATAAAATGAATTAAAAACAGAAATACCTACCGTAATATGCCTTTACAGTATTCAGGTATTAAAAAACTTTCCTACTTTTAAAGACACTCCGAAAAACTACAATGACTTTAATTTGTGATGTCACCATCAGCTCAAAAACAGTCTCTTGTCTCTGAAAAAGAATTTAAAAGTTGCTAAGTATTGCCAAGAGATGACTAAACATCTTTTAACTTCTCTTTGTTTTATTTATAAATTTTTGAGGATTTTTCCTTCTATTTCATTATGCATCGTAAAGATGAAAAATCAGCCAAGTGCGAGTCAGACTCGTGGGGAGAGAGTTCATGCTGAGGAAAGAATTTTCCATTTCCGCATGCTTTCTTCAATAACTTTTAGACTATGCATTTTTAAATTATAACAAAAATTTTATATTTTCATAAAGAGTTCTCTCGTTTGATACACCACATGATGCAATTGTCAAGAGTTTTTTTTTTTTTAATTTTCTAATTTGCCCCCCAAAAATGAGATTTCGTTACGCTATACGTCCGTGATTGGGTCACCTAACTGGACATGGACGGACAGCCAAGGGTGCAATGCTGGAGTGATCCTGTAATCATTTTTTCATCTCGGATGTACGAAGCCCTAAGAAAAGTCAAAAAACACTAAAAAAGTTAAGTGAACCTTATTTTCTTTATAAAATTTCCACCAGAAATAGTTTTTTTTATTATCCTTCAAGAAAATTTAACCCGCAGGCTCTATAATTCAATATAGTATAAAAAGAAATAGTACCTAATCTGCCAGACAATTGTGAATGTCTCTTAATTTAATAATAATATCTTAACGAAAATAAATGACGTCAAATATTTCTACATTCTCTTTGATTGTCATTACGAGACATCACTATATTTAATTTCTGTGTTTGTTAATTACACTACAATACAATAAAGATGACAACATAAAGTTAATAAAAACGTAACGTAATAACAAGAAACAAACACAGACAAATAACTCAATAAAAACGCTATGTACCTAATGACGGCAAGATCTATGCGAACAATTGCAATTATATTAAAAAAGACACGAAACTCTCCTATGCCGAAACTCACAAAACAAGAATCCACTACACACTTGTACAGTCAATGGAGATACCTGACTTCTGTAACACATGCGACGTCATAATGAAAAAGTCCATTAGTGCGGGTACATTTCATGAACGTCGTTTTCACATGCAGCGCTATAAGTTCAGGTAAGATAAACGAGAATTGAATTTTACTACATCACTCCCTTTTTCTCTCCTTAAACACTCACTGCCAAAACGTATTATCATACAAAAATTGTTGCTTGCTGAATGAATGAGGTGTAATGTCCGAAACGTTAAATAAGTTAAATACGTTATTGAGTTAAAATTAAAAAAGTATGAAGTTGCGAACCAAATTGTATTCTGACGGGAAATATCTACGGTACAAATTAAATGAGCTTGTGCGTTTCTAAGATATTGAACACATCGCCTTAGAATAAGTTACAACCAAATTTAATTTAATTCCTAACTCACTTTACTTCATTTTATTTATAATACTAAATTGTGGTAAAGGTAATCAGTGTAATTCAAATATAAGCCTATACGGAATTGTGAACGAATAAACTTATGGGCTGTAATGAATGGGAATAATTTGTCTACGTTCACAAACACATGTCG
This sequence comes from Luffia ferchaultella, assembly GCA_949709985.1. Taxonomy (NCBI): domain Eukaryota; kingdom Metazoa; phylum Arthropoda; class Insecta; order Lepidoptera; family Psychidae; genus Luffia; species Luffia ferchaultella. The sequence goes on along the minus strand of OX453257.1, from coordinate 7,750,534 downwards.
CGAGTAAACATAAATTATGTTGCGTCACTTTTTACACTAAAACTAAGGCCTCTTACGCACTAACGGTTAACCGCAGGGGCGGCAAACCGCGAGGCTGGCCGCTTTTCCAGTTTAATATGCAACCGTCTGTGATTGTACGCACTTAACCGCCATAAAATTTCAACCGCGGCGGTGGAATGGAAAGCTGCGGCCCGCTTCGCGGCTGGCCGCCATCATGTTTATACGCACTGGCGATTTTAGTTTGAGGCGAGCCGCCGATAAGTTTGTACGTGAGTTGAGCAGCCATAAACTTCGATACAGAGAAATTCATATTTGAAATTCACAACGATAAGCTATTTGTAATTGTGAAGGAGCAGCATATAAGAATAGAGATTTAAAACGGAAACAATGGGAAGAATTAGTAGATATTTTTGGAAAAGAGATGACAACAGAAGCAAAAACAAATTGCGAACTGGCCAAATTCGTTGCGTGTTTCTAATAAAGGATGAATGCAGTATCTTTTTTTATTTTTCTGTAGTTGTTTTCGGTAGTAAAAATAAATAACACAAGCTACCTCGACGGCGTCCATTTTGTTTATGGGCTACGCGCTTTCGAGCGGTCCAACCGCTTGACGCGGTTTAATCGCGGCTGACCGCTATGGCGTCCAATCGCGAAGAAACCGCGATGAAACCGCGTTAAGCGGTTGGACCGCTCAAACGAACCGCCTAGGCGGTTAACCGCTAGTGCGTAGGCGACCTAAGACTGCTACATTGAGGGGTTACCTACGCGATATTACCAGACCTAAAATTAGTTGAACTTTGTTAACTGAGACGCTGCGACTTTGATCTTACCATTGATATACTGATATATATTTAATAGTATAATGGTTTAAGTTATGGGGTTGCTATTTCTATGGTAACTACTGATTTTTCACCAAACTAAAAGAAACGCAAATAAATATAATGTAGTCTTTTTTTTCGCTGACAAAATAAACATTAATCAAAAGTCTGTGTATCTCCTTTTACTTGTTATTTTTAATATTATCTTTGAATATATAACTTTTTATTTCCGCCCGCGGCTCCGCTCGCGTGGACTATTCAGTTATACCGGGCCCAGCCGTCATGATTTTTTACACAGATATAGTTTATGAACTGAAGAGTGAGATAGGCTACTTTTAAGTCCGAAAAAAGGGGTCCCGGTACAACTGTGTAGTCCACGCGAGCAGAGCCGCGGTCTGAAAGTCAGTTTTATTAAGATTGAAACCTTTCACAGTTTTGATTTATAGGTATGAAGTTAGCCGTGCATGAAGCAAAAGTATTCTTACAATTTGTTACGACCGTTTTCGGAGCAAATACAAAAAAAGGTCAGTAGAAGCAACGAAAAAAAAATTGTAAATAAATAAATGATTACGTTTATTGCACGTTAGATGTGAAAAATTTTCTTCAAAAGCAGTTGGCCGGATGAATATAAATTTTTCATTTTACTGGCAAGTACTCATATAATTTGACAAACTAACGTACTCTAATACATCTGTGGTTCCTGTAAAACTTTGAACTTATTATTGGACCTTGAAATCAATATAAATATTTAAATATAACTTAGTGAAGGTACTATCAAAAGGAAGCAGTTTCAATTAACAAAAACGGCTTGGCTTACAACCGACGCGACGCAAAGATTAAACATCTCATCACGGCTCAGATGCAAATTAGTGGCGTCTGCGGTTCCGAGACTACCTAAATTACCCAAAACGGTTGTTACTTACGTGTTACCTGAACTCTTAAGTTACCCGATGGAACATCCCCTATCTAATTTAATCTACGTTTCGTGATTTAACGATAAGCAATTGAAAAGTTTCCTGTGTTAAAGTACGTTATTTAAGAAAATTATATAATTAAGTGTAATGGCTGAGCTTAACAAATACAGGATGAGATTTTAGTCACCAGCCAAAATTTTTCTAGATGTTAGGTATCACCAATAGACTCATTACGTAAATAAAAATATAGATGAAATATTCATAATCAATAATTATAACCTAAATATCTTTTAACAAAATTTGGCTACCTTCTACTTACATACGAAAGGGCGGGGCATGGGGCATGTTCGTGCACGTGCACTGGCGTCCTCGTGAACGGTGACTAGTAATATTGGTAGTTTTGAGATAGGTTTACGTAGCCTTAACTGAATATTTTCCTGTTGAACGATACTAAAAAGGAACATTAAAATTTGGCTAGTCATTAATACTTCACCCTTTATAACAGCTACGAAGAATAAATTAATACAGATTAGGCTTTTTGGACAGATTTTACTGTTAACACTTATTGCTATTAAATACCGATCGGCATGTCGACAAAGATATACCTATCGAGAAAATATCAATATGTACGCTTTTTTGAGACGCCAAAAATATATGTACGAACGAAAGCAACAAATCGAGATTCAGACCCTAAAGAAATCGGGCTGGCTGAGGTGGTAAGCTAATAACGTGATTGAAATAGTTTCTCCACCCGTCACTTATCGCCAGCGCTCGTAACTCGTGCCGTTTATTATAACTTAATTTAATATCCTTTATCGCTTAATTAACAGAATTCAATTCACTTTTGAGCGTTAATATGCTACTGATTGCTATGATATTTAATCATGTGGACATAATTCGATAAATTTAGATATTGATTTTGAAATTTATTTAAACTAATCATGTATAATAAATATAGAATATTGTTTATCGGTTAAGTCTAAACTTATCGTATAAGCCAGGATCTTATAAATAATTACAAAATGCGTGAATCACTATGAACCTTGAGAAAAATAAATAAACGGAATCTCGTTGATTTTTATTGCCAACATAGTAAGTTTATATTCGAAACAAAAAAAACTATTAGATCATACAAAACATTAGTAGACTTGAAATTTTCCACGGCGAAGCGTTCATTCATAATGTTTTTCGGCCAGAATTAGCTCGGTAACGGACGGTGTCTCGATCACCCGTATGTGGTCCATTCAGGTTAGCGACCTCTAGTGGCACACTATACAAACAAACACCTGATCAATATGTTACCGTGAATATCCGTTCTTAGAGAATATTAAGATGCACCGGTTTACGTTCACGATTACCAATGTCGTCGATGTAAGACCGAAATATTCTAGTATTTTCGTAATATTCGGACATGTATCGGTGCATGTAAACCATAAAAGTACGAATTGACTAGAAGTCCTCTTCTGCGTTTACTGTCTAACCACTCATACTCTAGCTAGCTGGTGCAAGATGGCGAGTTTCAGTCCGAGTACCAGTGCGCGAAGTCCCTGTGCACCGGTTTTCATCCCGTGAAATCCCCGCGCGCCGATCTTTAACCCCGCAAAATTGCATAATGTCACTTCAATATTGTAAAATCACCTTTATGACTCTATTAAAACCAAGCGCTGCTGTCCAATCAGTTAACTCTATGATGTCAGCACACAACAGGACGATTCTGTGGGTCTTAACACCAATTCAAAAATATGTGAATGTTACCATTGCCCAGTGCTTATTCGGAAAGCGTAATACGTATAATACAGCTATAATTTCATTAATTTTTTAAAAAGGCTTTTTTCTGGTAGGCTCATCGCTCCGTTCCGCTCCACTTCGCTTTTTTCTCACATTGGTATAAACAAACTTAATCTAAGATACTTTAGTAATGACCTATCTTCATCATCAGCCCATGTTACCCCACTGCAGGGGCTTAGGCCTCCCCCTAGGATAAGGAGGGGATTTGGAGCTGAAATCCACCACGCTATTCCACTGCGGGTTGGGGATTGTAACGACCGCCATCTATTGACAGCGTCCGGGACCGACTGCTTAACGTGCTCTCCGAGGCACGGAGTCAGTGATAGTTAATGTACTTAAGTCAGAAAAATTCATTGGTACACGCCCGGATTCGAACCATGGCCCTATGGCCTTATAAATTTGAGACAGGTTCGTTGCGCTCTGGGCTATCACGACACAATGACCTATCTTACCCGAAATCAAAATAAATCAAAAGGCTTCCTGAATGGGCTATGCTTCATTTCTCGCATTGTCATAAACAAACCTAACTTAACCCTAGTTTAGAAATGAACTATTTTTTTCTCTACTAACCCACTGAGCCGTCGCGCCATGGTGTAACTTAATACTGCCTGGGGTAAAGCTGAAATCACCATAAACAGAAAAATAAACGGACTTTCATTGGTGTATTTTAAGATACGCAGCATTTCGGACATTAGCTGTGACAAATATGCCGCCAATCATAAACGTACTTCTCGTTGCCTCGATCTGCTAATCTAATAATAAATCGGTAACCCTTGCCAATTTTACTCGTAGCTGGGAACAAACTTCATTCGAGATAACGAATTTTCTTTCAAAAGAATTTGTCATTCATCGTTCAAAATAAATCTTGGGGATATAATGTTAATTTTTGTTCAGATAGATGATAGATAGATGCGGATTTACAAACAGTAATAAAAAACTGGGATTATGAGAGCGTTTTTCCTTGGAAAATGACTGTAGTTTTAAAAAATTTACAAATATTTAAGTTTCCTCTTGTAATAATAATATTTTTCTATTTAACAATGATTCCTTTTAATATTTTTTTTAAAACTCTCATTACACCTTATTTTCAATCAGTTTTCTTTTTAATTCAATTCAATAATTCTAAGTAACAATAAGTTATTGCCATTTATAAAAACTGAAAAACCCCAATACGTATTAATTTATGTTGAAAAATTGGTTTTACATTATTGTTCGTTTCCATATTTTTAGTTTATTTTCTTCCGTCACATCTTTATTTGTTATTTCCGCCCTTGGTCATTTGCTTATAAGTAACTAGCGATAGCGATCGCGACTGATCTCGGCCGAAATTTGATAGAGCCAGGTGTTTGGGTTGGAATCATTAGAGATCCGGACGCAAAGACGTCATGCTGGAATTATACCGGGACAAACACAAACAGTCAGCCCTCTCAAGAGCCACGTGTCGTTCGCATGCCCACGTCGACCGATTCATGAAAATGGTGTAGGTACATATGAAAGAGTCTACATTTCATTTATGGAACTACATTTCATTTCTGAAACATAATGTAAAGAATTTTCAATTTCGTTGTGATTCAAAATTTATATCAGTTTTTTACAAAGTCAGTTTTAATCAAATCGATTTTACATACATACATAAATCAGCTCACGCTTATTTCCGTGTGAGACGTAGGTAGAGACTAATTAATAGACCTCCACTTTGCACGGCCCTTGCATAATTTTCCCTTTATTGACATTCATCCATTGACTTCATTCAGCAATCAATCTTAGTCGTTAGCATGGAACTTGGTTTCGGTTTCCTTATTTGTCAACTTAAAGTAAATAAATTTGACAACAGCGTTTTACCGAGCTGAACGAATTCTTTCTTTTATTGTCGTTAATTTAATAATTTTTTTTTAACGACGCTAAAACGCCACGAACGCTAGCTGCGGTCATCAGATTCCAAAATATCAGCATCTGTACTATTTTTTTTTTTTTGTAAAATCGTGTTTTGGTGCCGCGTCACAAAAATATCAAGTAGACAGGAAAAAACATTATTTTTTGTTTAAAAATTGCGTTTTTAAGAAATACAACTAAAATATAATATATAAACATAAAAAGCAAAGCCTTGTCTAAATACTAAATTTCACCCAAATCGTTAGAGCCGTTTCCGAGATACGCGAAATATATACGTATAGGTATATACAAGATTTACTTTTATTATACTATAAAATACGATTTTACAAGGCGCCTCCTTACGGACCTTTCTGTCTAAGTCTCTCATCTACTCTGCAGATATCATTCGTCACTCTACATTAATACATCATTTCTACATGGCCAAACCACCATAAATATAATCAGCAATAAACATATTTGACGACCGCTTAGCGTAGTGGGCAGCGACCCTGCCTACGAAGCTGGAGGTCCTGGGTTCAAATCCCAGGTCGGGTCAGTATTTATATGATGAATATTAATACTGGCACCGGGTCTTGGTTGTTATATGTATGTGATGTCTTCGCTTGGTACCCAAAATACAAGCTGATGCTTAGTTTGAGACCTAGACGTTGTTGTGATTGTATGTGTTATTATTATTCTTATTATATATATAACGCAGATAAAAATATCACCTAACTGTTCGGTTATAATTATTATTGTCACAGAGACCCTTATTACACGGTCAATTTAGTCACACATACGAGCATATAAAAGTTAGCTTATTATTGTTTTTATTGTATCGCATAGCGCTAAGTAATTTATATAATCAATAATCGTCAGTCGTATTCCCTAATACTGTTAATAAATAAAAGAAATGTAAATTGAAAATGTAATGTAATAAGTGATACGCGCGACCTTTTATGTCCCAATCAAGAGCACCCCACGGGAGTGATACATAATATGACGTAGTATTTTAAATTTACGAAATATTCTCTCGAATCATCTTATGAAAATACAATACTCATCAAAACACGCTATGAAAACAGCCCACATCGATTTATAACCAGTGGCGGCGCGATGAAACTTTTTTTTCTTACAAAGAAAATGATTGATATCTCTTTGCGTAAACTTAAGAACATTAAGTTATCCATTGTTGGAGAAGTATACAACTTTATGTAATCAAAAGAGACCAGCAGATACCGCGACCTTACCTTAGATAATGGAATAGTATTGAAGAAATTATTTTCTGTGACCTCTAAGTATTGAAGCGGATTTTTTGTACTGTTATTCGAGAGTACCTATCCATTTTAATATACTTACCTAACTTTTTCCGATTTGTATATAAAGAAATAAGCTTTCGATGTTCAAAGCTTGAGCGCTTCCAAACACACTTTTCAGTGACAACTCGATTTTCTTTTGCAAGTACACAATATCCATAATCGTAACCATGTTGTTGATCTGCATATTATGAGTGACCTGTTCTCATTTGAAGGTCTCTTATTTATATATTAGTCCTTCTTCACAGTTTCATGTCATCCAGTAACATTTTAGTGTATTTTATATCTATAGAGGTCTATCCTTCCATCCAACTATCGCGGCCTGCTTTGATTATTTATTAACTACATTGCAACATTGAATTAATATTTAAATATTGCGGTATCACACAAATGTTAAGCGTACGAAAGTATGACTAAAAGCAAAATGGATGTATGTATATATAGTATTTGTTTTCGTAATCAGTATATTAAACCCAAGACGTGAAAGAAAGAAACATGTTTGGAGTCTGTCTGAAAAATGTAGTAATCGGTAAAACTCCCAGAATCAGCAACTTTGAGTGGCAATGAGTTAGCTATATCACTCCGTAACCTCTTATCCTTAAAGAAAAAAGGTTCTCGAATTACGACCACGAACCGGCCGTTACAGCGTATGGGACGGCGCTTCACTAGGGGGCCTGCGGATCTGGTAAACATGGTAGAAACACGTAAGTCTAGAGCAATGGGCGTCTGGTGAACTTTTCAGTCGCGAGACATCCGCTATACGATGTCAGTATAGAAGCTGAATGCCCCATAATCTCCAAACCTCTTCAGAGTGAATCACATTAATATTGTTTAAATTCTTTAAGAATTGTAAGAGAAGAAACACGTAGAATTTCATAATTTGTAGGGTTATTATTTATCATAATTAATAAGTATTAGCGCAAGCGCTCGAGAAATTAATTGCAGTGTCTCCGTCGTCGGACATTGTTAAATTACGTTTCGCTAGAAAACCCTCAACGGAGACTCTTCGTTAGTGCGCGATAGATGTCGCCTTGACGTCATGTCACTGTCAAAGAATAATCACATTATAGAGCTTATTAAATCAACCCACATCACGTTTAAACGACGTCAACGGTCGACGCACCAGACAGACATTCATTTTAATCAAGAAATATCTTTTGTCTCGTCAGATCATTTGGTGCGGATTTTCTAAGTTAATTTATTTTGAAACGAAATAGAAAGAATAGTAGGTATTGTCAGTTAATAAAAAAATTTTAGTCAGTCTGAGTAATTGTATTAAATTTTGTGTTCCTTTCTTGGGACATTATTTCATTATGTACTCTATCACTGGTGATTGTCTATACGCCATTACAAATGTTCTCCCAAAAACCCTGCAAGGGTATTTCACAAAACTTTACTATTTTATTTATAAATGGAAAAAAATATATGTTTTACCTACGCTCAAAACCCTCAACGGTTTTATATATTAGGTTATTTATTTTAATTGTTACCAAAAATGATAAATCAAAGAAAAGTTAATGGAAAATCCCATTTAATCTGTTGCTCAAAGCAGGGTTTAGCAGCCCATGTACCTATACAGTTGGTATACAGTATATTTATATGAGTATGTCAGGATGTTCGTTTGTTCTCTCATAGCTCCTAAACTACTTGTAATATACCGTAATTGTTACAAAATATTTTCATTAGCGAAAGTAAGCTAGCCCATGAATTATAATGATTAAAATTTGTATCAACATAAACACTTTCGCACTCATAAAATTTTTCAATAAAATAAAACTTAAAGTTTTATTTTAATTTTATTGTTACGTCGTTTACTCTGATCAATTATTCAAACATGTTTCATTCTTGGAGTAATTACTTTGCTTCTCAGTAACACTGTCTGCCACCATACTAACATTTAGATTGTATCATCAAACGGTACGATGTGCATATGTAAACAGAGTTGGCTAATTACAAGCAATTGTCTTTAAGAAGTTTCAGAGAACACGCAAAGTGTGTAATGAATTTTCGCGTTCTGATGATTAGTAGAATTCCCGAGCTGGTCTTCGAAGAAGCCTTGGTGCTTGTGTCGTAAACACCAATGTCGTTTACCGTATCAGCTAATGAAGCGAATGCGTAAACAAATATTTATTTATATTGTACGCATAAGGACATACCAATAAAAACAATTTAGATATTTTGTGCAATGCCGATGGGGTCGGCACTCGACAACGCTGGAAATCTTTAGGTGCTACCATATCCAATTATCGATCTTGAGCGGTGTCATCGATTGATAGAAAAGTGAGGACAGATGACGTCGATCGATGGTTCCTACCACATCGATCGATTTGTCAGTGAGTATCTATCGATCGTGGACGAATCGATTCGATATTAACCTATTATATTGACATAGCTGGATCGTTTTTTGATTCATTTCAGTCGATCAGCCAAAGCGTCCACACCAATCGATCAACGTCTACGATTGACGTCGGTCGTGTGCATGGCTAATCTCTGGATTTGGTGACAAACACACATTTGTTTTTGGTTTTTATTTTGTGCAACGGACCTCCAAAAGGCAATATCTAAAATTCGAAGCCGTGTCGAATCAATCAGGTCAATCGTTCAACTCGCTGAAGGTTACTGATAGATAAACGCTCACAAGAACATTAATTTACAAGCCGCAACATCAAGTATGTGCATTAGGCTACTGAAACAATGTTTCGGTTCTCAAGTCCCAGATACTTTAGACAATATTCAAATTGATGTTGAAAGTTCTGACGTTTATAATTGAAGAGGTAAACGAAACGTGTGAGTAGAGAGACGAGCCATGTAGTGTGTCGTAATTTCAACCCCTATTTAATTTGCTTCGTCAGTGTGATAAATGATGATTACGTACATTGTTTTCCAAAACATTCTTACGGATAAGTAGATTGTGTTACTTTATTATAACGTTATAAACGTTTCACATAGGAACCTCACATTTTCATATTTTTATTGAATAGTTGAATTTATTTGTACATAGTTTCAGTTAGATAGCACTCGGTAGCGGCACTATGGTATATGTATATAACGATTGATTATAAATTTATTTAATTATTATACCATTATTATTACACAGAAAAAAGTTTTCAGTGTATATACAATTATTGTTTTAAATGTTCCATTTTCTTGTCATTTTACAAATAATAAACTAAAGGTTTGTACCACCCGGTTCAGATGCTATTAAGATTGGGCGTGGAATTATAAAATTCAAACGACTTTTGTATTTAAAAAAAAAAAATCTAAAATTGGGTATTTTTATTTATAATTTTAACTAGCGGTAGCAGAGCATATGCCGAATTTTTTTTCTCTCGAGTGTTATGGATTACATTTAATTAGATTAAAATGTAACATAGTCTGTTCATCATACTTGGAGAGTATTTTTGATGTATTTTATGTCTAATTCTGCAAATATTTGTAAAAATAAAGAATATAAATATATGAAAACAAACTAAAATATTTATTTGTATAGGCGCATCATTGATAATTTTTGCCCATGTAATTAAGTAATTAATTACATCACACGTATCGCGTCGTTATGGGATTCGTTGAATTTATTTTGTCGTGTGATAGTCGATGTCGTAAGGCCAATCAAATCAACAAAATTGTTTTTTTTTTGATGACGTTGTGGGTGTTTTAATAAAAATAAGAATAAATACTTTTTTATAATATATACATATATAGATATTTTACACCCAGACACGGAACAAATATACATAGTCATGCACACAAATATTTGACCCGAGCGGGAATCGAACCCGCGACTCTTTGGCTCCTCAGTTAGGATCACTAAACACTCGGCCAATCGGTCAGTCATTAATAATGTTAATAATAATGACATTAATAACTAATAACGTTTAAACAGCTGTTTTGTATTAGAGTTCGAATATTTTCGTGTTACTTTTTCTCGTAACAAGCGACTTCAACAGGACCGAACACGAAGTCTTGGAGATAAGAAAACGTCAGGCAAATTAAATTAATGTAATTTTTAAACAATTATATCACACACGAAAAAAATTAATGAAGGGATAGGTTACATATAAGAATGTAACCATACCATGCACATATTTTTTATATTTTGCTTCCGTTTCTGTTAAAAAAATCCGTTAGCCGTTAAACAATGTTTTTCCTGTTTTTCATCACCGTCATCCGTTATATCTGACGGGAAAAACTATCAATATGTTAATACTGTGGATGATGCGGTAGATTTTTTTTAAATATATAAATTTCTCATCATATTTAACTTAAAGTGTCAGCAATTAGAGAGTTGCCATTGTCTAAGTGCATTAAAATACGAATATATGATATGGTTAAAAATCAGAAAAGACAAAAATAGAAATAAATAACATAAATTAAAGAAAAATAATGTTGGGATACTTTTACGAAATTGTATTAATTAAATACGAAATTATCATTTGATTTTTGAAAACTATTATACTACTTATAATTTTTATTAATAATACTAAATAGTAAAAATCTACTGAAAACGGTCACACTGTCGCGTACAATGCAGCTCAACTACCAAACGTCCAATCTTAATAGCATCTTAACAGGGTAGTATATTTATTATTTGACAATCTTATTTTGGTATAATGTACAATAATTATTTTGGAATTCGGATTGAAACTTCAAATCTTTCCTAAAACCTAAAATATAATATGTAAAAGTCGGTATCGGACAAAAAAACATTGTACGATGTGCATTCTACATAGTACAAACCAACATGTGCAAACAGAAAGATGTGATTTTTGATGTAACTACAAAGATTATTGACGCGTGACCAGCAAAGGTGAACGGAGTATGCCATATATGGATAACCAAATGACTGACTAATTCATCAACGTCGAGGTGAAACCGCTGAAGTAATTTAAATAAAATTCTTACAGTAGGTTCTTTTGTGGGCACCCACAAAGAAAGGTTTTACGAAATTTTACCCCTTAAACTGTATTATCTAGAGGATTTAAAGTATGAAATGCGTCTTTTTTGAAGTTAGGTCCGTGAACATCGATTCCAGTTAGAAATTAAGAAAGCCGTTTTTCTGGATTTTTTAAATTTTTACCTCAAAAGAAAAAGAGAGGATGAAAATTTTTCCACAAATTACGACATTTATAAGATTGATATTGAATGAAAGAAAATTGGTATTTGGCGCTTTGGTATAAATATTAAGAAAGACGTGTTTCAAGGTTTTTGGAAAGAATATGGGCATTCTTCATGTGATGTGAGTGGACTAGAATTTTTTTAATTTGCGGCTGTTAATAAAACGCCACAAAATAATTCCATCTGTATTAGCAGTATTTAAAAACAATAAAATTATCTACACAAGTAGACAGGAACATTGAATATTTAACCTAAATAGCTTTAGGAGGTTATGTCTACAAGAAATTGATATATTGATATGGTTAGAGTGAATAAATTTGACAGCAGGATTTGGTTTTAATCATGGGTTTTAAAATGCTTTTGAGAGTCATAAATGTCACTTCACAATATCGAAACTAAAATGTAGCATCATGTCAGTCAAGAGATACGTTTGGTAGTTCCCATTGGTAACATTTATCAAGGCTATGTTAGTACTTTATACTTAATAAAAAAAATCACAAGCAATTTATTTCACTACTTTCATTTAAATCACTTTAATCACACAATCTTGTAATTAATATACAAAGAGTGTTTTTCCTCAAGGTTTATCTCAGAGATGGCAGGGCAAAAAAATATTTTCAGGTGCACACAAACACCGCAAAAATGCTTTAACACGTGTAACCGAAGGAACGGGCGCTCAAAAGGTGTATTAAAGTTTGTATGAAAAAAAGGAATAAATTACACGCATATCAATTTAAGGGTTCATTTCACTAATACACTTAACAAATGAATAAACACCGATTATAATTTGTATGATTAAGCGCGAACCACTATATTACCGATTTTTTTTAAATTAATACTGAACACCTTAAGGGGTGTGATTTTACCCGGAAATGATTTCAGAATTAAAGAGTTGGAATAATAAGTTTAGAATACCGTTGGAGATGGCTCAAGCCATACGTGCGCACAAAACTGCTAAACGCTACGTTATTGACAAATAGTAAATTGCCGTGCATTTATTATTGGGGCGGAAAAGAAATTAATTGTAGTAGAACGTAAAAAAGAGAGAGATGGACACGGGACTCAAAACAAAGAAATAAACTTCACTCATGGTAAACCAAAACCAGCTTTGGATGTAACATGTATGCACTAATATGATTAGTGTGGAAGCCAAAATAATACAAACAATACAAATTGTCATTGGGCAAAACTGCCGGCGATCAATTTCCGTGAATCACGAGGGCGTGACCGCAGGCGAGACGCTAGGAATAGTATAAAAAATAATTATACTAAAAAAAAACAAGAACAAAGCATCTTCGGAATAACGTTTTTAAGTTGTTTTATAATTCCACTAGCCGCTCGATGTAATCTTAACAATTCATACCCTTCCTAGATGCTTAAATATACTTTTAGGTCTAATAAAGTATTTTTACGTGACGTTACGCCGCTTCTGAAGCATTTGCACAAAAGAGTTTCAAACAGTGGGGATGTAAATACGAATTTAAGCTATCTCTCTGCTCGCAAACTTTCCTTTTCCTTTCCTTTACTAGCGCAGATGTTTCCAAAGAATTATGGCAATAAATTTTAATATTCAGTAATGATCTTCTAAAACAACACCATTGCTTAATTCAATTTAATTTGCCAGATTCGTAAAAGATTTGATAAAATATATAGGTATAGATTGTTGGATTAGTTTTATTTCAGTTAATACTTAATAAATCATAATATTTTGATTAATATACAAAATAAAATATTTATGAAATATACAGTAAAGTTACATATTGTCAAAATTAATTCGAGTTAAAAACTTACAATTTGTTATATTATAAAATTCGTGATGTATGCCAAATTCCTTAGCCAATGTATTTTTTCAGTTTATCTATTTTTCGACTATAAAATAAAAGATGTTAATAACGGCAAATTCAACAGCGTAAAAGCATTACAAGGCTACGTAAATATCTAAATATGTGAAAAAAGACATTAAGCCAAAAAAATTAAAGTTGAGTGCCTTAAAAATAGTTAATTGAAAAGAGAAAAATAAGTCGTAATATGATCTATTTAATTTTATTTGAGCTTTATACAATGCACCATGCAATGTTTTTGTGTTCGATGTCTACTTAAGCAAATAATAAAATATACTACAATACTAAATTGACTTAATTATTTAAAAATACCCCGTCTACAAAAACATTTAAATTACCAGCTTTAAAATGAAAAAAAGAATTATCCAAAATTCCAAATCGGTTCACCCAGTCGAAAGTTCTGTGGTAACAAACATAAAAAAAATACAGTCGAATTGAGAACATCCTTTTTTGGAAGTTATTTAAAAAGAAAAAGTTATTAACTGCAAAAAGAATTACCATACCATCAGCCTATTAATGCCCCACTGCAAGCAGGGGCACAGGCTTCTCTTCGGAATGAGGGGACTGGAGCTTAATCCACCACGCTGCTCCAATGCGGGTTGGTGAATTTTAATAACTGTCATCTATTGATGGCAACATAAATAAACATTATTTGGTGCATACTACATTGGTTAAATAAAATTCTTTAGATTATAGAACTTGTTTCCCTCTTTTCAATTAACTATGTATTATTAACGTAGTCTGTTTTTATTTTAATTTTTTATATAACTCTTTTTGCTTTAATTAAACTAAATAAAGTTCTCTAAAATTTTTACTTAGTTTAGGTCTGCCATTCACGAACGCGCCACGTCCAAATGGCACCCCGAAATCCGTCTGTGAATGAGAATAACCTTCACTTCACACACGGTCACCCGATATTCGACCGTGCTAAAATTCCCAAACCACCGTTCCACAGTCCACACCTATCGTGAGCGGTAAAATTTTCAGCCGTGCCGACCGCTCCACAAGTCTACACCAATATTTTTCTAGTTTCTGAAGGGTTCGGGGGGGGGGGGGGGGGGTGAGAACGTGCACACTCTTGTCACACTCTATTTAAACAGTATTTGAGAGCTTACTCCATGATTAGATTACTGTGGATATTACGTTTTTGCGACCGGTCTTTAGTGCATTTACACCTATTTTTTTTTCTGTGAATATAAATACGCTTCTAATAAAAAAAAATCTTTTCCGAATCCATTTTACACTTATTGCAATCAGTCAGTGTAAAATGGATTCGTAATCACAGTGCAGTGTGGTCCATCTGGCACGGCACGTTCGTAAATGAACATAAAAAACTAGGCATCCAAATGGAGCCGCTCCATTTAGAACGGCGACATTTAGAGAGATTGTGAATGTCCAGCCTAAGAGGCACAGCGAACCGATCCAGAGTATTCTAGTATATACAACATAAATATTAGGAAATGACTATTTCCATTCCATCAGCCCTTTTTATCCTTTTTATATCACACTGCAAGGGCCTAGGCGTCCCCTCGAGAAGAGGGGGCTCGGAGCTTAAGTCCACCACGCTGCTCCAATGCGTGTTGGCGGATTGTAACGACCGCCATCTATTGACAGCAACCGGGACAGAATGCTTAACGTGCTCTCCGAGGCACGGAGTCAGTACTAGTAAATGTACTTAAGTCAGAAAAACTCAATGATACACGCCCGGATTCTAACCATGGCCACATGGCCTTATAGATTTGAAACAGAAAACAGGAATGACAATTTACTAGCTTTAATTTGATACCTATATTGTAGTAACATGTATTTTAAAACTTCTCTCTTTTATGATTCATAGACGCCGTATTGAAATATTATACTCTCAAAAATTATATTATACATCAAGGCATTTCGGCATCAGAGCGCGCAGAATAAATAAACACACAAACTTGCATACATTCGCCATCCGGTAACAACTAAATGTTTATCTTAGGCTTCAAAATACAAAGACGTATTTACATAAATAATAGAAATATGCATTCAAATAAAAATACAAACGAATTCATACACCAGAGCATCCTATAATGAGTAAACAGTGTCAGAGTATAGTATAACTGAAGGCAGACAATTACTGTGAAATGTCTTTGTAAATTGAAGTGTCGTAGCAGTGAGCGATGCTTCGCCTAACGGCCCAATAATTTACGCGCGGCTGGTGGGAATAGAACGCGGCGTAAGTTTGTAACCCGAATTTAATTACAATTTAACATTACACGAAAACACCTGCGCACGCGTAACCAAAAGAAACAGAAAGATTTACGGCTAGGCTGGAAGAAGGAAAATTTGCATTGGTGTAAATTCAAACGTGCCACTAAATGTACGCGACTCTATTATTTTGCAGAACTAAAAAATTCGGATTCAAAACTTTGTTCAGAATTGAACTGTGTATTAACTAGATCGACTACAATTCGTAGACTAGTTGACCCTATAAACGTGAAAATAAGTAGATACTATATACTATTATTATGGACTTTATAGATTCTTCAGAACAATTGTTCATAAATTGGAGGAGGGGGGACAGGACAACTCACTTGAATGATCATTTTATATCCGGATATTATTTTAACAGGGCATAATTTTAAGACACGGCTAAAAGTAGCCTTTACAAATATATATAACCATATCAAACAAAATAAAAGTGTCGTTATAGCCCTAAGCGCAACGAACCTGTCTCAAATTTATAAGGCCATAGGGTGATGGTTCGAATCCGAGCGTGTACCAATGAGTTTTTCTGACTTAAGTACATAACTATTACTAACACCGTGCCTCGGAGAGCACGTTTTAAGCAGTCGGTCCCGGGCGCTGTCAATAGATGGCGGTCGTTACAATCCCCAACCCACAGTAGTGCAGCGTGGTGTATTTAAGCTCTAAGCCCCCCTCCTCACCCTGAGGGAGGCTTGAGTGAAGTGTAGTGAAGTGAATGGAATAGAGAGACTAATTGTTTGCGAGTAAACTGGCTGTAACATAAGGACAGACAGACGGACACGAAGAAGCTACATGGGTTCCTTGTCAGACTACGGATCCGTAAAAACAGTCAAAAGCGAGTAGGGTTCCTTATTACCAAGTACTTCATCAACAAACATTCGATAGAACGAACTGAGCTTTATTTCAAAATAAAAAAAAATTTAAATTTTTTTTTCAGTAAGATATCGACGAGAAAAGTTGCAGTATTTCTATAACTACGATTTATTAACTACTAACTCCTAAAATATAATCATTGTTACTTCTTGGAAACCTAAAAGATTGGGGATAGGGAAGGGGGTATTTTTTGGCATGGTCTTAAACCAAAGAAATTGGTTTCAGTCAAAATCAACATACA
Organism: Luffia ferchaultella; assembly: GCA_949709985.1. Classification (NCBI taxonomy): domain Eukaryota; kingdom Metazoa; phylum Arthropoda; class Insecta; order Lepidoptera; family Psychidae; genus Luffia; species Luffia ferchaultella. The sequence goes on along the minus strand of OX453257.1, from coordinate 7,733,515 downwards.
CCATTGCATTTTAACATTTCCCATATCGGAAATTCACGCTGACATATATAAGAGGTCTCGTTGCTGATTATCTATATTTGAATAGCCCTATCAAACGATAATCCGGACGCAGAAACAACAAAACATTTTTTTTGAGATTTCAACCAAAATGTAAATAACTGCTGAAATATGTCAGCGTCACTAACTCCTTACCTTATGCCGAATATAAAATTTCTACGTTGTGCGGTTTTGAGATAAAACGCTTGGTGACGGAAGAGAGACACAAGAGTGATCTTATCGAGATTCCGTTTTTTCCTTTTAGGTACGAAACTTGCGGTAATATTATGTATGTACATAAAAACATTAAAACTTTCTTTAAAGTGGACAACGGTCACAATAGCAATACTAGAGATAAGTATATGCCATAAAAGTACGAATTGACTAAGAAGCCCTTTTCTGCGTTTACCGTCTAACCACTCTAGCTAGCTCGTGTAAGATAGCCAGTTTTTGTCCTAGTTTCAGTGCGCAAGGTCCCCGCGCGCCGCTGTTCATCCCCGAGAAATCCCCGTCAACTCCGCAAAATTGCATAATGTCACTTCGTTACTGTAAATTGGCATTTATGACTCTATTAAAACAAACGCTGCTGCCGTCAAATTAACTCTATGGTAACTCTATGCTAACAATTCTTAGATTGAGACCTTCAAAAGCTAACAATTCCTTAATTCCGTGCCTCGGAGAGCACGTTAAGCAGTCGGTCCCGGTTGCTGTCCATAGATGGCGATCGTTACAATCCATCAACACGCATACGAGCAGCGTGGTGGATTTAAGCTCCAAGCCCTCTCATTTTGAGGGGAGGCCTAAGCTTCTGCAGTGGGGTATAAAAAAAGGGCTGCTGGAATGGAATGGTTCGTATTTATAATAAACTTTAAATGGATGTATTACAGTTAAATAACAAACATTTTAAGAAATGTGTAAAGTTTCAACTCATGAAAAATTATTTCATGAAGCCTATTATTTTGTCATGAAATATTTAAATGATAACGCATGGTCATTACTGTAACAGTCGTACGCATTCTATACTGAAAAACAAATACTATTATTAAGAAATACCGGAGGGAGTTTCTTGCCGGCACGTCTCCTTCTACTTCTAGTATTGATGTAAATGTATTTTGATTTTAAATAAGTGGGTGTAATGCATATTACATTGAACGAAAAAAAATTGAATTTTGGACATAATACAAAAAAATATATACGTATCTATAAGATACGGGTAAAACGCTGGGCCCAAAAATAAAGTTAACCAATCTGTACCAAGCTAATATATAAACTGTTTACATAAGTAAAAACCTGTGGTAAAAACCAACGACACCTTAATTACACAATCATCGGAATCATTCATACATTTGCGTAGTGACGTGGAATCTTGCGAAATACGCAGTTGTGTTTCCCAAAGAGTTTTTACGGTTAATGAATGACATCAAACAGACGCGTTAGTTTGCTATAACACACACGATTCATGTTTCCACAAACTTCGCAGCTAATGGGAACGGCGAAATGAAACGAGGGTATGGCAGGCAAAATGATAAACTTTGAAATAAATATTAGAAGTGATATTGACATGAAAAAATAAGTATAGGAAGATTTTTTCATCAATTTCCAAGTTTTATTCAGGTATTACGTTACTACTTAAAGACTCTACTAAAAAAATAAGTACCTAGGTCAAATTTTCACATAAAAATATTTTCCTGAAATACCGGGTGAATGACCGGCCGCCAATGGCCGCAATTGTCGGGTGATCTACAATTGCACATTCATACGGTAATATAATAACTTTGGAGCTTTGATGCCAATGGTCGCGGATTCGATTCCCGCCTGCTTTACTATCCATTTGCTACGTGTTTGAGTGTAAAATATCTTTATATATATACGTATATATTATAAAAAATTTAAGTATGTATATCAGTTGGCTGGTACCTATAAAACACGCTTCGCTTAGTTTGGGACAGATGGGGCTGTGTGGGATGCCCCAGGTATTGTTATTGTTGGGGCGCCAAATTACAGTATTTTAGTGCTGAGTGGTACTAAAAGAAAAAACACGTAATTCGCTATTAACACCAAAGATCCATAATATTAACATTTGGAAGATGACGAAATAGTCATCCGTTATATACCCATATTGTTGCTCAAGTTTTAATCAAAGGAATTTCCAAATGACATAATATAATTATTTGTTATTATTTTACCTACAGAAGTATTTGTTCAGAATCTTCTTTTGGGTCTTAAATATTTTCATTTCTGACTTTTATTACATCAATCTTAAATTAATCACCTTCGTTTTTATTTACATTAAATAGTACATCTTTTGGTTGTCAATGTGGAACACTTGCGTAGTTTTATTACCTATTTTCATTATTTCTTTTTTCTGTCTCCTTTTTTTTGTACATATATAAAAGGTTTTGCAATTTGTGCCATTGTCGGCTTGATATGTATTAACAAAGTCAAATCTGAACTTATGGCCACCACAGGACAGGCAAATTTTGTCTAGTGTTGGGCCAACTATTTATAAGCACTGTGAATAACACAGTATAACTTTATAATGTTGGTGTTAGTTTAAGTATTTACTTTGTGCAACATGCTTAACCACAATTGTTAAATAAAATTTCATTACAGTATCAATGCTGACTAATACATGAAATTATTTGTGTCAGTAGCAAGTTTACCAATTTTCTGGTCTTGATATTTGAGTATTAAATTTTAAACGACAGCAGTGTGACTTTTCTAATAAATAACAATTTTAAATTCTAGTTATTAGAACAGCATCGATTTTTTTTAAATTAAAATAAGAACGAAACATAAATCACCAGTAAAATAATAATTTATTTGAACGCTATTTCATTGCCCGACATGAGAATGACAGCGGCGGGTCCTAGCGTGTTCTGCAGTCGATGATAATTTTTAAGGTCCATTCCACAAGACCTTCGTAGCCTTATCTCGGTATACGAGGTATTTTATCATATTTTAAAGATTTTTATGCGAGGCTGATCACTATTGAAATGTTGCTAAAGTGGGAAATAAATATAAATTCGTGGTTTTAGTAAAATGATTAATATAAGAACATACTGCAGCTTTTAATTACACTCGCATCAGCAAACTGCGGAGGGTAAAAACATACATATAATAATAATAATAACGTATACATGACAACAAAATCTAGGCCCCAACTAAGCTAGCTTGTGTTTTGGGTACCAAGCGAAGACACCACATACATATAACAACCAAGACCCGGTACCAGTATCAATATTCATCATGTTAATACTAACCCGACCTGAGATTCGAACCCGGGTCCGCCAGCTTCGTAGGCAGGGTTGCTACCTACTAGGCTAATCGGTCGTCATGTATATGTATATGTAGTTATGGATGGATGTATGTTCGTATCCTAGATATTAATCTTTCATCAATGTAGATATTTCTTTGGGATGCCTTGTAATTTAAACAGCTTGATGAATTTGAGGTATTATGAGGTATCGTTCGATTCGTGTTAATTGTGGCAGTTACATATAGGGTATGTAATATAAAAGAGACGGAGAATAAATTGTTTTTTGTTATTACTACAATATGGCTATCAAATAATACCCATATTGTTGTAATCGTATATATAGTATAAGGCGTACCAATTAGTAAAACTAAAAGGTTTGAAAGAAACTAAATCATTAAAAAAAGAGCGAAAAACTCTACTAGAAAATCCCTTAAAAGAGAAGAAAAAAGTTAATAACTGAAAAGAGAAAAACATGCCAACTAATGCTATTGTCGGCGTCTTAAAATTAAAAGATCTTCAGTGGTTTAAATCGTATTTTTACTCAGACTAAGTAAATAGAATATCTAATTATAATTTTTGAAGCAATCATTGTCAAAATACGAGTAAATTGCATAATCAAGCTGCACTTGTTGTAGGCAAGGTGTACCATTAATTACGCATTTAATTTGACTACATGAAAATTAATTGACATATAACGTGTATACATAAACTGACAAATAAATAGATTGTTGCTGAAAAAAAAAGATTTAATAAACCATTGCCCCTTTTTGATTATGTTCAAATAGCCTACATTGCTTTATTTGACTTCGTCATAATTTTTGAACTTCTTAACCGATTTACATAAAACGAAATTTACAATGAACAATCGATTTCATCTAATAGTATAGATTCAATAAGATAATTATTTTAAATTATGCCATAATGGTATGTATAAGTAGTTTTGATTCGGCGAAAATTCCACATGTAGGATAATGTAATAGAAGGACTTCATAACTTGACAAGAAGGTTTATTAAGAATTTAAGTACATGTGTATGTTACGGAGTGATATTTGCTACAACACAGAGCACACGTCAAAATGCACTCCAAGACACCAAGAAAGACACCACAAAATATTATTTTGGACACGTTCTTGCGCATACCAAAAAAATCACGATTTGCGTTCTCAGATTTGAAAGTATAAGGGTTAAATGTTGCATATGATGAATGATGAAGTATCATCTATTTCTAACCTGGTTTCCGACGCACGCGCCACTGCACCGGCGGTGCTGGGCTGCCCGACGAGGCCAGCTTGACGTGTTCACCTGGAAACATAAATTTTATTACATACGTACAATGAGGTAACACAAGTAAGTGAATTCAGTTTTACGATCTTAATTAATACGGCAGCTCGGGAGTATTCAGCAATGAAGTTAAACTAAACAAAAACACCCGACATGGATGATATTTCCATGGATGTAGATATAGACATACCAGTATGTCACCTCAAGAATATGAGCAAAAAAAAAATTGACGCCACTGGCCAAAATACGTGACTCGATGGTTAACACTGTAAAGAAGAACTTAATGTGACACAAATATGAAAATCCTACTGGAAAAATAAATAAAGATTCTGAAATTATATTTCATGTGTAATTTCACAAAATGAAAACAAACAGTGATAATTACATCTAATTTGTATAATGTATGAAGTCTGTCATTTTGCTCGGGTTTTGGATCGTTTCGAAACATAAAGTAGCGTTTTTGCAATATTCCGTTACTAATAATTAATTTTGACCTTATTACAACTCTTGGTCATATTTTCAAACAATTCATAGCTTAAAAATTTTAAAACGTTATTAAATAAAAAATTTGTTAATTGTATTGTGTGTTTATTTTTAACTTCAGTGAGTATAACCTTCAAAAAATACGAATTTGTAAAGTTTTTTTTATCACAAGAAAAAAAAAAACGAATGCGTGGGATTTTTTTTTTGAAATAGGTAGTTTCATTTTTCACATGTTCAACATGAAATTGATTGCATTTTCACAATATGTTGTGAAAAATAATAAAACAACTGAAAAATTATGAATTTCCATTAGTCCATCCACTTTTTAAAAACATGTATGAGTAAATAATGTTCCTATTTTATTCAATATTGCCTCATACAGTAGTCTTATGAATAAAGTGGTAAAAAATCCACAGATCTTGCAGTCCCCGCAACCATCGGTTTCATTGAAAATGAACCTACTCAAATCCGATTTTCACAGATTATTTTATTTCATTGCCCCGAAATCGTGGCATTGCCACGATTTAAACTGCAGCCTCTGATATCCTTAAACGTTTTGAACTCGATAATGAAGCATTCGAACGAATACAGGCCGAAAGGCGATGACCGTAATGTTAACAAGTTCCGGATCGTCCATAAAATCTAACATGTGATGTCAAATTTCTTGTTCGATTTCCGATTGATATCCAAAATTTTGGTCTCACACTGTAGCTACCGACGCCCTCTAAACTTTTGTATAACACTTTGAAGTGATCCGACAAATACCCTCTGAAATATAGTAACTTATATCCACAAACACAAGCGAACGACCAAAAAATCTCATCTTTCGGAAATAATTTCTCTTACAATTACCAACCGATTTCCAAAAACTTGGTCTCAAACCGAAGCTACATTAATGGCCAGGATACTATTTTTTTTTTTATTTTCGATATCGGTCCCCGTTCTCGAAATAATTTGGATTTAGTAAAAAAAAAATCCGAAATAACCTCGATTTTTTTACATTTTCCCATTTTTTTCATAAACTACCAAACTGATTTCCAAAATTTTGGTGTCATCAGATGCGCAACTAAATTATTGATCTTTTAAGACCTTAAAATCTTAGCTAGACCCCATACCCTCGGAGTTATGGCTAAAAATGCGTCTCCCGTGAAATGGATATGATAGTCATTTTCAATGACAAAAAAATAGGCTTTTCTTAAATTTACTTATTTTTATTACGAATCATTATTCAAAAAAATATTTTAAAAAAATGTGGCACTCGAGGACTGCCGCGGTGAAGCTATTGCATAGCATTTTGTATCAACTTATGCAATTATAATTATTTATTTATTTTATTTATGCAGTTTTTTAAGCTATTGCATAGCTTCTATCGCGGGCCTTGAGCGCGGGGACCGAATCGAGAAATTCCGTAACGAAAAAAGCTCACGCTCATAATCAGTGCAAGAAAATAGGAGTGCATAAATCGTTAAGAGTGATTACTGATCACTGCACGTCGACCTAACTATCTTTAATTTATGCGATTCTGGTACTGCGCTTATAATACCACTACGCACGAAATCGCGCCATTGTCGCGCTGGACCACAGACAAAATTGTCTGTGACTGGGACCCACATAATTTATTAACGTCAAATAATATACTTCCATTGTGACCTACTTGACTATAATCTCCACGTGCTTGTTGTTCTCCTAGTACAAGGTGGCAATATGAATAAGTCTTTGTCCGAATCAAACTTGAACGACTCGATTATGCTTGAACCATTACCCCACCAAACTCTGTCTTCGTTCGTGCGAAAAAGAGAAAAGAACACGACAGTCCCTCTGATTTATCGCAGCCTAGCACTAGTACTGGTAACAATGAGTTGTCCGCATTTAAGGAAGAAATGCGTGGGATGTTTGCATCGTTACTTGCTGCCCAACGACAAGAATTTAATAAAAAAAGACGTGTGGCACTCGAGGACTGCCGCGGTAAAGCTATTGCATAGCATTTTGTATCAACTTATGCAATTATAATTAAGCTATTGCATAGCTTCTATCGCGGGCTTTTGAGCAAATTCCGTAACGAAAAAAACCTCACGCTCATAATCAGTGCAAGAAAATAGGAGTGCATAAATCGTTAAGAGTGATTACGTCACTTCGTGCTCGGTGCGTGTGCATACGCCTATCGCCGCCTCGTCGTCGTGTGCATCTCCTACTTCCGTGAGTGTGCTTCGACCGAACTACCTCTAATTTATGCGATCCTGGTACTGCGTTTATAATACCACTACGCACGGAATTGCGCCATTGTCGCGTTGGACCACAGACAAAATTGTCTGTGACTAGGACCCACATAATTTATTAATATAATCTCCACGTGCTTGTTGTTCTCCTAGTACGAGGTGGCAATATGAATAAGTCTTTGTCCGAATCAAACTTGAACGACTCGATTATGCTTGAACCAACTATTACTCCACCAAACTCTGTCTTCGTTCGTGCGAAAAAGAGAAAAGAACACGACAGTCCCTCTGATTTATCGCAGCCTAGCACTAGTACTGGTAACAATGAGTTGTCCGCATTTAAGGAAGAAATGCGTGGGATGTTTGCATCGTTACTTGCTGCCCAACGACAAGAATTTAATAAAAAAAAGACGTGTGGCACTCGAGGACTGCCGCGGTAAAGCTATTGCATACATTTTGTATCAACTTATGCAATTATAATTATTTATTTATTTTATTTATACTCCTAGTCGCGCCTAAAGAAAATTTACTTCAAAAACAAAGAAAAAGAAATACTGCATAAATAAAATAAATAAATAATTATAATTGCATAAGTTGATACAAAATGTATGCAATAGCTTTACCGCGGCAGTCCTCGAGTGCCACACGTCTTTTTATTTATTTATTTTATTTATGCAGTATTAATTCTGAGTTACTCCTAGTCGCGCCTAAAGAAGTTTTACTTCAAAAACAAAGAAAAAGAAATACTGCATAAATAAAATAAATAAATAATTATAATTGCATAAGTTGATACAAAATGTGCAATAGCTTTACCGCGGCAGTCCTCGAGTGCCACACGTCTTTTTTTTGTTATTATTTCTCTTCATTTTTCTTCAAATCTTTCTGACGCTGATAATATGCCCTTTGACGTGCATTAGTTTTTTTTTTCTTTTTAGCTCTTTACGCTTTTCTTCTCTATAAAACGAAAATATCTAGGGATAAATAATAGGTATAAATAATTAGGTATAAATAGTGTAATGACACACCAAAACAAAATTATTCATTTAAAAAAAAATAACGATATTAAGAAGTGATTATCGAATTTCGCGCGATGTACATTCATTTATATAGATATAATATCACATATACTTTCTCTGCGCGGCATTCATGTGCATTATCTATATACCAAAAACAAAGGTAGGTACTGAATAGTACACGTGCTTGGTTTGATGGTTTCTGTTATATACATAATGAAAAATGAATTTATTTATAAATATATATATATACATATTGAGAATCTAAATTGAGAATTTAAACTATACGCGTGTGTGTGTTTGTGTGTATAAAAGAGGGCTACTTTTAATATCGCTCATTTTAATATCAAAAATTTAGGTTATCTTTATAGCAGTATTATATTTTCAATTCAAAATTAATACTGCATTTGCAATAATAATAAAATGTATGTATATAAATTACTCACTCATTTTCTTTCACTATTTTTTCATGACTTTCTTCATTAATAATAAATGCACTTTGTTCATTGCATTGTTCAATGCACAAAAAGTATATTATTTGACGTTAATAAATTATGTGGGTCCCAGTCACAGACAATTTTGTCTATGGTCCAGCGCGACAATGGAGCGATTCCGTGCGTAGTGGTATTATAAGCGCAGTACCAGGATCGCATAAATTAGAGGTAGTTCGGTCGACGTGCAAGAAGTGACGTAATCACTCTTAACGATTTATGCACTCCTATTTTCTTGCACTGATTATGAGCGTGAGGTTTTTTTCGTTACGGAATTTCTGGTTTCGGTGCCCGCGCTCAAGGCCCACGATAGCTATGCAATAGCTTAAAAACGGAACTCTAAAAGATTTTCGTTGTCTAACTACATGTACATAAAAAACCAGGAACTCAGGAATGGCTTGAGGTATAAAGTTCTAATTAATCAAAACAATAAATGTCTGTCCTCCTGGTCAATCAATACCAATTCAAACTAGCTCAATGTATATAAAATATGGCTTTCAAAAAAAGCAATACTAAAAAACTTTTTCTAAATTTATTTTTACCGATTCTGTCTGTACTTCAAAATGGAAAAAAAACCCCTTTTAAAAAAAATTTTCTTAGTCTAGCTATGTGTACATCAAAAACCAGGAACTCAGGAATGGCTTGAGGTTTAAAGTTCTAATTAATCAAAACAATAAATGTCTGTCCTCCTGGTCTATTAATACTAATTCAAACTAGCTCAATGTAATAAGGCTTTAAAAAAAAGCAATACTAAAAAACTGAAATAGGCTCTTTTAAATTATATTTACGGATTCTGTCTGTACTTCAAAATGAAAAAAAAAACGGAACCCTTAACTGTACATCAAAAACCAGGAACTCAGGAATGGCTTAAGGTGTAAAGTTCTAATTAATCTAAACAATAAATGTCTGTCCTCCTGGTCATGTAATACCAATCCAAACTAGCTCAAAAACAAGGCTTTCAAAAAAAGTCTAACTAAAAACTTAACTAGTCATTTTCTAAATAACTTATTTTGTTATGATTCTGTACTTCAAAATAAAAAAAAAATAAAAACAATTTTGTGATTGATTTCGTTGATTTCGTTGTGGAATTATCTGTGCATCAAAAACCAGAAACTCAGGAATAGCTTGAGGTATAAAGTTGTAATTAATCAAAACACTAAGTGTCTGTCTTCCTGGTCATTTAATACTAATTCAAACTATTTCAAAAGTACTTAATAAAAATAGGCTTACTAAAAATTACTTATTTTGTTAAAACTTCAAATTAAAAAAAAACGGAACCCTAAAAAGACATTTCATTGTCTGACCAATTTTCGTTGTCCGACTAAATAAAAAACCAGGAACTCAGGAATGGGTTGAGGTATAAAGTTCTAATAAATCAAAACACTGAATGTCTGTCCTCCTGGTCATTTAATGCCAATTCAAACTAGCTAGTATAAAAAAAACCATTTAACATTTAAAAAAAAGGAATTAAATTAACTAAAAAATACTTTACTTATTTTTATTACGATTCATATTCATTCAAAAAAAAAAATTAAATTAAATTAATTAAAAAATTATTAATTATTAAAAAAAACGGCCTTAAAAGATTTTCGTTGTCTAACTATCTGTACATCGAAAACCAGGAACTCAGGAATGGCTTGAGGTATAAAGTTCTAATTAACCTCAACAGACATTTATATGTCTGTCCTCTTGGTCATTTAATACCAAATTCAAACTATTTCAAAAGTACTTACTATAAAAACTAAAATAGGCTTACTAAAAATTATATATTTTGTTACGACTTCAAATTAAAAAAAAAGAACGGAACCAAGACATTTCGTTGTCCGACCAATTTTTGTTGTCCGACTAAATAAAAAACCAGGAACTCAGGAATAGCTTGAGATATAAAGTTCTAATAAATCAAAACATTAAATGTCTGTCTTCCTGGTCACTTAATGCCAATTCAAACTAGCTCAGTATTAATAACCATTTCAAAAAAAGGAATTAAATTAACTAAAAAATACTAAATTTACTTATTTTTATTACGATTCGCGTACTTCATTCAAAATATTAAAAAAAACGGCCTAAAAGATTTTCGTTGTCTAACTATCTGTACATCAAAAACCAGGAACTCAGGAATGGCTTGAGGTATAAAGTTGTAATTAACCTCAACAGACATTTATATGTCTGTCCTCCTGGTCATTTAATACCAATTCAAACTATTTCAAAAGTACTTACTATAAAAACTAAAAATAGGCTTATAAAAATTACTTATTTTGTGTTACGACTTCAAATTAAAAAAAAAACGGAACCAAGACATTTCGTCGTCCGACCAATTTTTGTTGTCCGACTAAATAAAAAACCAGGAACTCAGGAATAGCTTGAGATATAAAGTTCTAATAAATCAAGACACTAAATGTCTGTCCTCCTGGTCATTTAATGCTAATTCAAACTAGCTCAGTATTAATAAAACCATTTCAAAAAAAGGCTAATTAATAAATAATTAATAGGCCGACTAAATAAAAACCCAGGAACTCAGGAATAGCTTGAGATATAAAGTTGTAATTAACCTCAACAGACATTTATATGTCTGTCCTCCTGGTCATTTAATACCAATTCAAACTAGCATAAAAAATGGCTTTCAGCTTAACTAAAAACTTAACTAGGCTTTTTCTAAATAACTTATTTTATTACGATTCCGTACTTCAAAATAAAAAAATAAAAAAAAACCTAAAAGGTTCCTTGTCGAACTATCTGTGGAATATCTCAGGAATGGCTTGAGGTATAAAATTGTAATTAATCAAAACACTAAGTGTCTGTTCTCCTGGTCATTTAATACCTATTCAAACTATTTCAAAACTAAAAAAAAATAGGGTTACTAAATAAAAATTTTATTTACTAAATTTAAAAAAAAAAACTGATCAGGAACTCAGGAATGGCTTGAGGTATAAAGTTCTAATAAATCAAAACACTAAATGCCTGTCCTCCTGGTCATTTACAAAACCATTACAAAAAAGGGCATTATAAAAATAACTAACTAAAAAAATAGGCTTTTTCTAAATCTAGTTTTATTATTCTTGTACTTCATTCAAAATATTTAAAAAAACGGAACCCTAAAAGATTTTCGTTGTCTAACTATCTGTGCATCAAAAACCAGGAATTTAGGAATGGCTTGAGGTATAAAGTTCTAATTAATCACGAAGAGGACAGACATTTATATGTCTGTCCTCTACTACAATTTATATGTCTGTCCTCTACTACAACTAGGCTTTTCTAAATAACTTATTTTGTTCTTCAAAATGAAAAAAAAAACGCAGGCCTAAAAGGTTGATTTCGTTGTCGAACTATCTGTGCATCAAAAACCAGAAACTCAGGAATGGCTTGAGGGATAAAGTTGTAATTAATCAAAACACTAAGTGTCTGTCCTCCTGGTCATTTAATACTAATTCAAACTATTTCAAAAGTAACTAAATAAAAACTAAAAAAATAGATTCACTAAAAATTATATTTTGTTACGACTTCAAATTTAAAAAACTAGACATTTCGTTGTCCGACTAAATAAAAAACCAGGAACTCAGGAATGGCTTGAGATGTAAAGTTCTAATAAATCAAAACACAAACTAGCTCAAAAACAAGACTTTCAAAAAAAGTCTAACTAAAAATAAGCTTAACTAGGCTTTTTCTAATATTTTAAAAGTTTCTGTACTTCAAAATGAAAAAAATAATAATATAAATAAAAACGAAGCCCTAAAAAGTCAGACTATCTGTGAATCAAAACCAGGACCTCAGGAATGGCTTGAGGCATAAAGTTCTAATTAATCAAAACACTAAGTGTCTGTGCTCCTGGTCATTTAATACCAGTTCAAACTAGCTCAGTGTAATAAAAACAAGGTTTTCAAAAAAAGTCTAACTAAAAACTTAACCAGTCTTTTTCAAAATACTTATTTTGTTATGATTCTTTCTGTACTTCAAAATGAAAAAAAAAAACGAAGCCCTAAAAGGTTGATTTCATTGTCGAACTATCTGTGCATCAAAAACCAGAAACTCAGGAATAGCTTGAGGTATCAAGTTCTAATTAATCTAAACACTGTCTGTCCTCCTGGTCAATTAATACCAATTCAAACTAGCTCAATGTAATAAAATATGGCTTTCAAAAAAAAACAATACTAAAAAACTGAAATAGGCTTTTCTAAATTTCATTACGGATTCTGCTTGTACTTCAAAATGAAAAAAAAACGGAACCCTTAACTGTACATCAAAAACCAGGAACTCAGGAATGGCTTAAAACTCAAAATTCAAACTATTTCAAAAGTACTTATTACTAAAAACTAAATTAAATTAAATTGCCCCGAAATCGTGGCATTGCCACGATTTAAACTGCAGCCTCTGATATCCTTAAACGTTTTGAACTCGATAATGAAGCATTCGAACGAATACAGGCCGAAAGGCGATGACCGTAATGTTAACAAGTCCCGGATCGTCCATAAAATCTAACATGTGATGTCAAATTTTTTTTTCGATTTCCGATTGATATCCAAAATTTTGGTCTCAAACTGTAGCTACCGACGCCCTCTAACCTTTTGTATAACATTTTGAAGTGATCCGACAAATACCCTCTGAAATATAGTAACTTATATCCACAAACACCGGCGATCGACCAAAAATCTCATCTTTCGGAAATAATTTCTCTTACAATTACCAACCGATTTCCAAAAACTTGATCTCAAACCGAAGCTACATTAATGGCCAGGATACTATTTTTTTTTATTTTCGATATCGGTCCCCTTTCTCGAAATAATTTGGATTTAGTAAAAAAAAAATCCTAAAAAACCTCGATTTTTTTACATTTTCCCATTTTTTTTCATAAACTACCAAACTGATTTCCAAAATTTTGGTGTCATCCGATGCGCAACTAAATTATTGATCTTTTAAGACCTTAAAATCTTAGCTAGACCCCATACCCTCAGAGTTATGGCTGAAAATGCGTCTCCCGTGAAATGGATATGATAGTCATTTTCAATGACAAAACTTACAGGTATTTTTATTAAAATAGGTAGTTATAAAAATTACATTAATAAAACCCGAAACTGTTGTTAAAATTGGTTATGGTACCTCAACAAAATAAATTAATACTTCAATTTGCTTAGAGAATTATATATTCATCAATATTCATTTAAATCCACAAAACAGTAAATTAACAATTTATAAGTATGTTTCATATCAATCTTCAATTTTTCTCGCATCCTATCAATCATAGACAGTCATTCATTTCAAATGTTTTACAAATGTGTTTGTTCCAGGATCAAGTAAATCTTACATAATTAATTATGTAATTGCTATAGCCTGTATTTCTACTAAAATAATACTATTACTCTGATAACAATATTCTATGCCGATGATTCTGTGTTCATAATTCGGTAAGACAAACAATATTTATCTTCTCTATCGAAAATAAGGTTTAAAATAAAAAAAATCATTTTCTTTTTTTAATTAAAAAAAAAAAATTTTTTTAGTTATTAATGTTTGAAAATGATGGTTGACAAGATCTGATATGACATAATATCAATCCCATAGAGAGTATAGAGTTCAAATGATTCTATGCCACTGACTGACAACAGCTTGGCTTGGACTTTTTTTCGAAATGGCGCATGTATAATGACGTATTTTTGGAGCATTTTGAGTAAAACTGCGTGTTAACTGTACACCGTTGCCTTTTGTTGTAAATCAAAACACTAATAAATTATATACTTCACACCTATATACTCATATAGTTCTATACAATGTAATTATATGCAGTTTTCCTCAAATTGTTCTATAAAAAAATCTTCTAACCAAGCACTAACAAAAATCAACGGATCTCCTGCTTTCGCACGAACTTCTTACGATATTGGAAATGAACCTAACGGAATAAAGTAAACACACATATTTTGGATAATATTTTTTGGAATAAATTTTTTTCGCAAAAAAAAAAAAATAACAACTGTATTTGAATAAGCTTATAACTTCGAATTATAACATTCTGTACGACATTTCGATCGAATAAACCGAATTACTCGTAGTACGAAATGTAACACCGACGCATATCCGACTTCCAACTAAGGGCACCCTTAACCACTACTTCCGGTTGTCCGATTCTAACAATTTTAGTCTTAATCGATCCCCCGTCTAATTACCCCGAGCCGCTTTTTTGTTTTTTTTTTATTCGAACCTAGTTCTCAAGATATCGGGCTCCCAAAATGAAAATCGGGGAAAAAATTTGCGATTTTTTTCGTTTTTTGTCGATATTTTTTTTGTTTTTGAACTTATGCCCTCTTATAGAGCTCGCGGAGCTACGTCTTTTGACACCACGTTCATCCCGATATCTCGAAAACTCTTTGTGCAATCTGCCTGTCTCACAAATGACCCCCTATACTCCAACGAAATGAAAGTCATTTCCAATGACAAAAACAATTTAATGTCTATATTTTCTATGAAATTGTTAACAGTGTCATATCCAGTCTCGATAATCACCATTTTGAACAAATAATGATTAAAAAACCATAATTTATTAATTAAAAAAAAGAAATCAGTTTCTTATTTTGAATTCTAGTTTGGATAGAAAAGATAAAAAAAAATATGTGAGAAAAAGTGGTCCTACACAATTTTAAGTTGAATGTAGTTTCCCAAATACAATATAATATAACTTCGTGAAATAATACTAATAAGGCTTTTACCTTTATACCTTTATAGTTAATGAAAAGAAAACATTTCAAGTCAGATAAACTCTGAAAAAAAAACGCGCGTAAGTCTGAAAAAGTGCGCGCGAGTCCGAAATGTCGTCACAGCTATAAATTGTAATCAATAGGACAGACACACAGCTGTGACAAAATTATAAGGGTTCCGTTTTTGCTATTTAGCTGCGGAACCCTAAAAATTTGTGGCACGATAGCTTTTATGTTTTTTGCCTTTTACAACATTTTAAATCGTCGCCATCATTGTGGTTGTACATAGAGATTGTAACGTTGTAACCACGAAAATATGTAGCGAAAAAATATACGCTAAAGACCAAAGTAAAATTGAGTGAGCCGGACATGTCATACTGAAAACGCAAATAAAGATTCTGATATTATATTATTTTATGGCAATTTAACAGATTTCTTTAAACGCACTATGGTAGTGACCTAAATGGTATGACTTATCTCTGAATAATTTTGATCGCGGTTTGGTTTCGAAGTATAAGGCACTCCATTTTGATAATTATATTCGCATAATATAATTTATAATGATAAATTAAAATGATTAAACAAGAAATTGATTAGAAGTCATCCATAACACGGTTAATAACATCAATGTGTAAACCACGCATGCGTAACGGCGGGCAGAAAACAAGTAAATAAATAAAATGAAATCGTTTCATCAAGAAACATAGTTTCCGCCATTTTGGATTTTCGAAATCCAAAATTTTGGAAAATTTTGGAAACCCAAGAAATTGAATTCCGTGATCAGCGTGTCCAAAAATATTGTTATTGAAATAGTAGACAGCATAAATACAGTTAGACGCTACGCGCATGCCAACATGTATATACATATATTCTGTTGAGAGAAGTTAGTTCGGTAGGTAGATTTCATTTATTTGGGAAATTTCGAAAACTTACTACTGGTAAAAAAAATGGTGCGTAATCATAATATGTCAAACTTAAATTGAATCGTATTAGAATATAAATATCATAGGTGAAATGTGACTCCGTTAGACTTTTTGTTTGATTTTGTGTTATTTGTGCAGTTTCCCTACGCATGAAGGCATTTTTTTTAAGTTGTGTACTGTGCGACTCCCAGGTAGGTACGTACTAAACGCGTGTGAGCTTACTTTTTGAGTGAATGTTTGCGTGTATTCGTGTATGTACACAAAATGAGCTTACTTTTCTTGTTATTTGTGGACACACCACAAAGTATGATCGTGTCTCATCTATATATTCTTATTAGTGCCTTCGATACACGCAAAAAGATAATACAAGATTTTAGGAAAGTATATATATATATATACTAACTTCTTTGCAACCTAAAGAAGCATTGTCAAAATTTCTACCAAAAAAGTTTCTTGTTTGAAAGTAATATGAATTTGATGATAAACATTTAGCACCCTCTATGCGGAACTACGAGTACTTTGGTAATTCTTCTTCATTTTCTAATCGAACAATAATTATGTTAAGATTTGGTTTATTGTAAGATGAATATCATTTGCGAGATACTGTTTTTAATTTTATCTGAATTTTACCAATAGCTGAAGTTTTTACAAATAAAAACGAAAATGAAAATATATAAAATTTTATTCTCGACAGAGACATCTAGTGTTAAAGTCTAAAACTGTTGAGAATTTATTCACTTACTCGACGTTATTTACAAGACTCTCAAGAGATGGCGCTAAATTATAATTTACACATTTATAAATTAGATGGTAGAACAGACAATTTAATTTAGTAAAAGCATCATTGAATTTTTTGTTAGTTTAATTTTATTAGTAGTATATAACCCGGATAAGTTACATTTTTACTTCGGAAAAATTCTGATCAAGCTGGATTTTAGTCGAGACCTTTATTTTGATGTTTTTACTATGTCCTGAAAACAGTATTCTAATTAACCGTGGGTTTTTTAAGGGATGAAAGGGGTAAATTTTATTTTTTAAGGTTGTGTACACCAAACAATCACAAAGAAATTTAAAAAAAATGTTTTAAATCAAACCGGCGAAATAAATTTAATCTTCAGTCACCCCTTGTCTGACAATGCCCAGAAAATATATTGTTTCTTCGAAGAAGCTTTGAGGACAAGAGTTGATTATTTATTTATTTATTTTATTTATTCAAAAAGAATATTATATAAAGACATAATTACAAGTTACAGTATTCGGAAAAGCAAAGTAGCTTTGTGCGAATACCGGAACGCCTTTTCATTCAACGCGTTTATAAAATAATTTCAACTTCCCGATGAGGCTGGAAAACCCGCATTGGAGCAGCAAGGTGAATTAAGCTCCAAACTTCCTTCACCCTGAGGGTAGGCCTAAGCTCCTGCAGTGTGGCATAACGGGCTGGTGGAATGGAAAAAAATTGAGGCTGGCATAGCCACCCAGGATGTGAAGCCTCCAAAACAAGATTAATAAAGGCTTGTGTATACATCTGATTAAAAAAACGGAACTCTTATGGAATAACTCCCGTGTCTATCAGTCCGTCTGTCTGTGATAGCTCATTTTCTCCGAATATGTTAGACGAAACAAGTTGAAAAATAGTACCTACATATCCAGGATAGGTGTTCTAATCGTAGACGTATAGCGTAAAGATGGCGTAAAGGAACAAATTCTAATTTTGGGGATTAATTTTAAGGGCTCATTTTAGGGGTTGTAGCAGATATGGACTGAATTATGTCTGAACAGAAAAAGCAACTTACTAATGACGGTTAGACAAAAATAATTAACTTCTGAGATATATGTGAAAATATTTAACATAAGTATATAGGTACGAATTCAAATCTTGGCACAAAGATAGAAAGTTTTGATCGAATTACAGAAAAGTAGTAATAGAAATTAAACTTTGATTGAAAGCAGCATTTTATGGGGACAAATCCAGGAAATTAAAAACAAATTAACGACGAAAGGGGGGTATCAAATGAAAGGTCATTGAAATACAAACTAAAAAATGTACAACAGTTTACTTTGTGTTAGTTTCTCTTTAACATTTTTTCCGAGAAAACATATAAAAAGCACTGAACTATATACTAGTAGAAAAGACCTTGTTTCTACCACATTGATTTTCCTACCAAGTATAATACACTGTATTATACCTACATGTCTCATACATGTTATGCTTGGTTCGTTTCCACTAGAATACACAGAATTGCAAGCATCATACAAGTATTTAGCAGGTATTATACATGTCATGACATTACTTGTAATTAAAATAAGTACTTAAGGCGGCAACGGTAGAATATAATGTAGGTATAAAAATTAATTTTAGTTTAGTTTTGTTTTATTATCGACGATAAGTTATGCCACTAACTTTTTGCTTCGCAGTTGATTGATTTTTACATGTTTTTAAAACCCACGACGGAATTTTTTAATTGTTGTTGATGTTTTTGACACGCGATGAGCGTGGGCAAGTGACTGAATAAGTTGTTGCCGGTCGGCAGCAACGCTTGGCCCAAACATTTAGTTCACAGTGTCGGTTCTATACGCTAGTAATATTAGTGTGATGATAAAAAGCACTGTTTCCCACTCCACCTCCAAAAGTACAATAGCTCAGAAAATCTGAAAAATAAAATAAAAAACTGCCTTAATTGTTATCCACAAACATTAATAATTCAAAAAGCAATACTCGTAGGCATCGTGAAATTAGAATTATTAGAAACGATATTAATGTTCCAACCTTCCTATTACCCCCAAAAACCCTAGATTTATGATAAGATAAAAAATTTAAAAATAACCATAGAAGCTTTTAGGGTTCAAACATTCGAATAGATCTAAACAGAACTTCTGTATTTTCAATCCCACACAGATGAAGAAGGCCAGCAGAGATAGACATTTGACAAGTGCGAGACGAAATCGAGAGTCGTAATTTCCGTACCACCATACCTATAGGATTGCATTGGGCACTTACCCACTTTTTATAAAAATGTATCTTAATTTACATACGTATTACGTACAAGTACTATAGCCACAAAATTTACACAAAAAAATAAAATTTGTAAAAAAACAAGGTTTTTCGATTGACTGATATTGATTTTATTAATAGTTTCGAAGCATGTGTACCAAAACTTAAAATGTTTAATAACAAAGTTTTTCGACTGACTGATATTACTCGTGTTGATGGTTTCAAATTTTCAACAGCTTAAATTTTAAGTTTTCGTACAAATGCTTCGAAATTGTTGAAGCTACCAATATTTTCAGCTGAAAACATTAAAGAGGAATATGTTTTTATAGTCGCGTGTTATGTTTTATCAACTGCAACTTAAACAGGACCATAAAACAATAAAAATTAATTCATTGTATTGTACCTTCATCTATTATTATTAAATAGCCGTACTAAACAGGCAGCTCATTGCCTTCATTATATTATCTGAATGAAGTTTTATATACCATAAATATTTATGAATTATTACTTTGATATACGTATATGACGACCGTTTAGCCTAGTGGGTAGCGACCCTGCCGACGAAGCTAGAGGTTGCGGGTTCGAATCCCGGGTACTGGATACTGGTATCGGGTCTTGGTTGTTATAGTATATGTATGTGGTGTCTTCGATTGGTACCCAAAACACAAGCTAATGCTTAGTTTGGGGCCTAGACGTTGTTGTGATGCATCCGTTATTATTATTATTAATAATATACTGGAAATATTGATTCCCAAGAATTGATATTCTTCCAAGATTTGTCACCGACAAAGCTGCCGACGACGAACCGTGTGAGGTCGGAATTTAACCACACGCACAACGATATGTGGTTAATTGCCATCGAATTGCCAAAATTACATCTAACGAAAAGCGGCATCCGATCGAAATAATATTATTATTTACATACGAGACGTTATACTTAAAGATATTCATTGGCGCCACACACCACTGTTTATTTATTTAAACTGTCAACGTTTTCCAATGACGTTTTCGTAATAAACTATAAAAATTGGCTACAGAATTATGTGAAAAAATGGTGAAAAATTACTATATTTTTAGGAGGTAGACCACCTATCATGATCTTACTTTGATTTTATACACAATATTTTTTAGGGTGATTTTGTCTGTATGACTGACCTTATTGATTGGTGACAAAAATAATTGAACTATTATTAATTGTGTTGGTTCGATTCCTGGCTTACTGGGTAAGAAACGTGATTTTTCAAAATTTCGTAAATGCAAAATTTCTTAGCTAAAATAGTAAAATTATAGTCCTTTTTAGTTAAATTTGCTATCTGTAATATTTACGGTACCTAACTACTTACTTTCCGTCCAGGGCCCATTCGTTTGACTCGCCCTGTATGTTTAGTATGCTTTTAATTACCGGACTTCAGTTTTGTACAGTTCCAATCAAACTTTATGGCGGATGTGAACATAGGCACAAGTCGCGTCGCAGTAACCAGTTTTAGGTGTAGCGGGACGCAGTGGAGCGAGGGGTATATGGCTGTACTTATAGCGTTGTATTCCGATCCGCCATAAAGTTTGAGGCGAACTATACTTAACTGCAATGTTTTCATCGTTTAGAATAAAATACCTTAATAAAAAAAGACGACGAAAAAGCCTACGCGCGTACTTGCGGAATGTTTTCAAGTCACAGTCGCAAACTTTTATGTACCTACTAGGCGGCGTTATGTTTTTACCAGAATGTTGTTGAGAGTTCGTGGATTGGAGCGTGTTACGCATTCATGATCTATGAAAATTTACTAATTAACAAATTTTGGATAACACAAAATGTCTTTGTTAATCTCTCGCAATTCAGTACGACTAAAATCATGAGAAAATATGACCATCGATGTTACGCGACATTCCAGGACACTGTGGGAATTTCTAGAAGATTCTGAAACTCAAAGGACAACTTTTTAATTATTTTTTTTACTTTAACTTCCGTTTTCGTCGTGAGGTTTAAAATTTCAGCAAAATCATTACAGAAAAGCTCATCTAATAACTTGCTCTCGAGCAAAGCATAAAAACAGAATCAAAATCGACAAAGAAACATTGCAGTGCCATTTATCGGTGGTCTATAATCGCATTTGTCTAAGAACCTGTTCTGAAGTGAACCTATGTAATGAGAAAAAGCCGGATCGAAATCGGCTTAGCTGTTTTAGAGAAACACATTTACAACAGGGACTTAACCGTGAAACTTGTTAAATAAATTTATTCTCCGACGATACTGATGTTTTGCGAAAAACCTAATAAATCGACAATCGACTTAACTGTTTTACAGAAAGATATCTACTGTAGCGCCCGCTGGTGGCTTAATCATCATCATCAGCCCATTTTTACCCCACTGCAGGGGCTTGGGCCTCCCCCAGGGTGAGGTGGAGGGCTTGGAGCTTAAGTCCACCACGCTGCTCCACTGCGGGTTGGGAACTGTAACGACCGCCATCTATTGACAGCGTCCGGGACCGACTGCTTAACGTGCCCTCCGAAGCACGGTGTCAGTGATATTGTGTACATAAGTCAGAAAAACTCATTGGTACACGCCTGGTTTCGAACCATGGCCCTATGGGGTCTTATAAATTTCAGACAGGTTCGTTGCGCTCTGGGCTATCACGACACTTGGCGGCTGGGCCTGGTGGCTTACTTTTATAGTATATTTTCTCATTTTTAAGTCTGTTCCTAAGCTTTATACATTATAAGTTTCATCAAAATCGGTCCTGTAGTTATGGCGCGATGTTTTAACAAACAGACAAACAAACATATTGCGGTATATAATAGTATCCTACAGATTAAAACTTACAATCTATAATTTGATTGTTAATGTCAATGTACAAAGTACGCAATATTACGCTTCATAATATGTACTTACAGTATAAAAAAAATAGATCTAATGTGGTCAATTAAGCAAGTTTTCACGATTTCATTCGTGACCCACCGACCGATACGACAGTCTGTACGTCTGTCCAAAGTTTATTACGACCAAAGAAATTAATTACGACCCAACAGAAAGTTGATCCACTTCGCGAAGCGTCCACTAAGAAAAGATTTTTAAATTCTAATGATTCGAGCTTAAAATTTTTACACCAACGATATTGATGACCGCTGACATATACCATTGCACTTTGACTTTCTTCAATGGTATCTGTATTTATCCGAAGATAATCTCTCAGTTGGTATGTTGTAATGATAACATATTTAGTAATAGGTCGTAACGTGGTGCTGATAAGTTTTTTTTTTGTGCATCTTATCATATGTGGTGTTATTGTAATAGGTCTTGACAAATGAGATAAAGCATTTTTTGTGAAATAATACACATCGGTGTGGTTACCAACGTACCGCCTTCTTTACTTTTTGAACGATTAAATGAATGAACAACATATTCGTAATTGTCTGAAATATGTTCAGTGAGTACCTTCATTTAAAATTACTTCGGGCATCCTACCATTATATTTCTAGTCCGGACGATATGAGACGATATCGTTGAGCCTGTGTTATATATGTCGCAGGATGATTTGATAATTCGAATTTTCGCGAAAACCCTAGGAATTTTGCACGGATAATTAGACAATGGTAAAAACATTTCTCAATCTTACTGGAAAAATTTAGGGTTTTTACAAAAACACTAATCGCTATAGTAATACTGCGAAACGAAACGTTAGCTATTATGAAATAAGAACGCTGATTGGCCGGTCGGAGCGCCCAAATCGAGACCTCCTCTGATTGGTTGACGTTTTAAATGTTAATCATTCATTCACTAGGAACCAATCAAAATAAGATTTGGTAAGTAAGCAAAAATCTAGCCAATCAGAGTTAAGGATATTCAATGTTACTAAAGCGACTCGTTTTTTTTTTTGCAAAAACCCTATCTTTTTCCAGTAAGATTTGCAAATGTTTTTGCCACTGTCTAATTATCCGTGTTTTAAATTCGCAATATACCTAGGGTTTTCGCAAAAATTCGAATTATCAAATCATCCTACGACATATACCCACATCCAAGCTTCCTTCGATGCGTGCGTACGGAAAACTTTCAAACTTCGTGTTTACGTCATTAGGTTTTAGGGAGTTGTAACTTTTATATTTAACATTATGATTTATTAAAAAGTTAAAATATGTATTATAATTAACATAAAAATACAATTTATGGATTCCATCAGTAAGGTGGAAGTTAGTAGGCGGTAACAGCTGACTGCCAAAGAGTGAAGAAATGATTGTTGGTATGTCGGTGCCGGCGACGACATATCGTGTCGTTATCGATATCCGATATTGTATAATAAAGAACTACCCAAAAAAAGAATTAAAATCGTTCCCCTGCTTTGGTTAAATTAGAAAGCAAAATTAATTGATTACCATTTGGTAATGAATATTATTTTGTGGTATTTTTGCAAGAAGTTAAATTATACTATCGATACTAGTGATATTAGTGTCGAAATAAAGAAAAGAACTTACTAAAGTTTAGTAAGTAATTGATTTGTTTGCTGACAGATCAACTAATTTGAAAAAAAAGTTAATTGTTAGGGAAAAGATGTATTATTCGAGAATAAAGATTTTTTAGGGGATACATTATGGTGATCAAGCTTTTATCTTGTATACAGACTAACATTAATTTGGGCAGTCAGACCTGAAGGAACTATTACCATATCTGAGAAGAAACATTTTTTGTAGGGATGGATCGCTTATTATTTAGAGGGCAACAATTTAATAACAAAATATAAACTTTGGTAACCAAAAAATATGTTTCCTAAAAGTTTACTGGTAAAGGGGAGTTGATAAGGCTATAAAATTAGTGTTTATTTGACCTTGTACGGGCGGCAAAAATTACAACTTTGTTCGTAGTAAGTGACGTTTTCGATAAAAAAAAATGGATAAAAAACAACAATTGTTATCTTGATATCATAACGTCAGTTGTAAATGTAATGAACAGCTTAGTGGTTTGTAAAATGTGACTTCTTTGATTTTTATGTACACAGTGTTCAGCAATAGGTAACTCAAATGTAATAGTATACAAGCTGAAATTGAAATTGAGGTTTTTTATACCGTTATTTAAAACTACTGACTTCTAAAAGTTAATCAACTCAAGATGTTGGTGACAATTACAATTTATAACAGATTAGATCCTTATTGGACGCACTTAAAAATACCGTAATGTACATAGATACTTAAGCTTGGAAAAGGCTGGAAAATCTACCTTAGTAGGGAAATCAAAGAAAGAGATAAACATAAAAGTTTCACTCATATACTCAACCTATAAAACTTAAAATAGCTAGGACCCTAAAGGCTCGGGGGATAAAGTCTAATAATCTGGTTATAGTCGTATATGTTTATTTCAAGTACTTTTCTACGTGGAATGTCGATATCGTAGTTTTTCCTACGGGCTTAGAAGTTTTCCAATTGCGATGTGCAAACTTTTGTTAGGTAATTCGTTTCCTTTTATCCCTGTATGGAGTCCGGGCTCAGATTAAATCGAACACAACAAATTAACCTACATTCCGGTCAGAGTGTCAATACGTACAATAATAAAGTTTTTCTTTCTATTTTATTTTATTCTATTCGGAAAACGTACAGTGACCCAACGAGTATTTAAATCACCAATTAAATATTTTCACATATCGAAACTAAAATACTTGTTTGCTTAAACATTTACTTAAATATGGAGTGAAAAACAGTAAGGATAATTAATATTTAATAAATTGTATGCGTACTGTGGGTCTTGAAAATTATTTAGTCAGGGATTCGCACCAAACCAGCTCTTCGAAATTGTAGCACTAAATGTATATGAAAATGAATTGAACAAATCAAGTTATTAATATGTTATTATTATTGTTATTTCCATATCATTGGTTGCATTACTTGTATTTAATAATTAGGAAATAAAATATGTTAAACTAGAAATAAAAAAAAAAAGTTCGCGAAATTCATCCAGCAAAATGTTGTCTTTGCATTTATTTAAATATTATGAATGTGACATATTACGAAACTGAGCGTTTGTGAACGCAGTCTTGCTGAGAATTTTCGAAGAAAATTTTGTGGACTCATCAAAATAAAGCACACGAAGCTTCAAATATATGCATAGAGTAAATAAAGACAGCTGCGTTTTGTTAGGAATATATGGTACTTAAACTATATAAGACAAAGGTTACATTACTGTCGACTAAAGTGTAAAAGTCTAAGCTTTGATAGCTACGCTACAGGCTACAGACAAAAACTACATCGAGGTCATGCATATTATTTTGTTACAGTTTTTATTTGGAACACGAAAGTTTTATATCTGAACGCCCGTTATTAATAAAAATGCTACGGTCAAACACATGATAGTGTTAAATTCATTGTAATTAAAATGTTGGACCCCGTCAGTCCGCTAATTGGTGTCAAATGAAACTCGTGATGCACCAGAAACGCGTTATCTTTTCACACGCATGGTGCGCTTACTATACTTTACCCTGTTCATTCTTGGGAATAGCATTGGACTTGGCTTGGGTTACCTAATTATTTTCCTATAGTATATTGCGTAAATTGCGTCTCAGCGTGTAATTTTTATAACGTTAGCAAACACAGACAGACAGACAGCCACGACATAGTCCGTTAGTGGCTGATCTTCGTATGCACGTCGTAGCCGGCAGCGAAACCCGTCGGGGTTGTTGAAAAACATGTTCCAGTTCTCACGAGGACGACGCTGAGAAGCAAGCTTGCACGCTATCACGTTTTGAATACGGATTTTACATTGTGGTATAAGTAACGAACCGTAAGTTTTATTATAAAGTATATAGAAAGTTTAAATAATATTTAATTTAATACACAAGCTGTGCTCGCGACTTCGTCCGCATGGACTTAAATTTATCTGAGCCGGTTATAAAACGCAACGTAACTTTGTCTGTCGGTTCATTAGTATGATGAAACAATTTATACGATTGTTTTGGAGTTTGTCAATTGAATTTAGCAGATTATAGACTTGATTCGGTAATGACCTACGTAAACCCTGTCACTTATCACACCAGTATTAGGCACGTTGCCCCCGCGACACACCACCCCGCCTCGCAAAACTGGGCACGTTGCGATTACGGTGAGGGGCGGTTTGGTGGCTTGGTGCTGTGAGGTTCTAAACTGTTCTAACTAAATTTAAAAATCGAATATATTTTTATTCCGTGGGCGGATTTTGATGAAATAAACACTAAATGTTACTACGAATAAAGTCGCATATTTTAAAGTGATGTGCGTACAAACGAACAAACAAACCGACAAACAGACGAAACTTTCGAAAATGGATTTATTATGCTCTATTCCTTGTTTCTCGAGTCTTCCAGTATTTTTGATTTTTTTTTTGAAAGATTGTTATTGTACAGAAACGGGTAGTCTACGATCTTATTAATATAATGTAAATAATGTATAGATAAAACGGACCTCGGCAAGGATTAGCCCCAGCGTTCTCAATTTTATCATAATCACCAGTTAAATGGTAAAGTTTGCGTATCTGTGTTGTTTGAGTTAGAATAACGCTGAATAGATTTCATGAAACTTGCACTGAAAAATGATTTTAAAGCTAAAACATTTAACCTATACAGGATGAGATTTTAGTTAGCAGCCAAAATTTTTCTAGATGTTAGGTATCGCCAATAGACCTCATTACGTAAATACAAATATAAGTCAAATATTTCATAATCAATAATTATATCCTAAATATTTTTTAACAAAATTTCGTTACCTTCTACTTACATACGAAAGGGCGGGGTAAAATTTGGCTGGTCATTAAAACCTCAGCCTGTATATCAAACACTAGATACAAGCGTAGGAATCACTAAATGAGAATACATATTCGACGCTAATGTAGTGGTGTGAAGTCGCTAAATATTTTTTCTCATATTTATGTTAATTTTGTACGAAATATTAATTGGCTATCAAGGATAATCAAGGTATTCAATACATATATACATACATAACTACACACTTATTTGTCAGAGAGATAGCAGAGACAATAAATTTTCACTTGGTACATAAATACCTCTATTAGTTATTTTGACATTCGTCAATCTTTTTATGCTGGCTCGTGATTTCGAGTGCTTTAAATTTCACGTCTTTATGACGACGTTTGGCGATTCTATTCGGGCAAGTAAATCAATAGATATCCAGGGTAGAAACCGTCTAGTCTAAAATAGCGAGCTCCTCCAATAAATGCCATTTATTAAATAATGTTCCTACTATATAATATGTTTTATACTTTCGACCTTATAATTTACACAATTATAGAATTTAAAAGTTGTAGGCTAGACATTAATCAATGGAATTTAGTGGAACGACGCAAAATTTTAAATTAGACGACCCCAATGTCGATGAGAACCAACTGCTGCTCTGTACTCGTTTGTAACATATTTGTAATGTCCCGGAAATGTATTCCAATAACCTTATAAGTACTCATTTCAGGTTTAATGCCAACAGATATATTCGTCGAGACCCACAGAGAATTTCGAAGCAGCTTTTAGCTTTTATGAAATGTAAAAATGTGTATTGAATATTATAACCTTGTTCAGTTGTACAGGAATAATAAAATTATGTATATACTTACTAACTTCCGTCCGCGCCTCCGTGATAAAAAAACATTAAAACATTTTTGAGAGTATTTCTGCAAGGTCTTAAGATTTTATGCCCTAAATTCATATTTTCTTATACCACCCCTTTCATCCACCGAGCGGCTGAATTTTGAAAAACCCTATATGCCTTTGTTAAATGAGGAATTACTGTGAAAATTTTTAAGTATTTAGACTCGACGGTTCGGGCTTTGCATCGATACAAACTTAACACTCCTTTTCGTCTTGGGAGAGATAGAATTAAAGAAATTTGTAAAACAGTTATTAGTTTTGTACAGTGTTTGTTGATACGCACGCCATTTAAATTTTTTCATATATACTTTAACCTATGCACTACTGATTAACCAAATTTGGGCAGATTGAAAGTCACGGGCCATTTGATTAAAAGAGACAATTGCTTGATAATGATTGATGACAAGTTGAAAGGTTAATAAACTTTTGCACCCCTTAGGAATTTAATTTAAAAATATTCTTTCTTAGCGGATACCTAGATTTGGTTTCATTCATTGGTTCATACGATTTCATATTTATATCATTCATACCATTGGTTTGGGATATGAGTCGAAATTGTCGGCCAATTTTTATTTTATGGGAAACTAACTTCGCAACATGGTATCCTGGTGAATTTGAAAGTAGATCTCTGGAATCGCCAATTGTGTTATTTCTTTTTATGTATCAATACTGCCAATAGTAGAAGAAAAGAAAGAAATTTGATGTAAAATACATCTATCTGATCACAATTTTGTTTCCAAAAAAAAAGTTTTTCATATACAATTCAAATTTAGAATTAAAAGAATCTCAACAAAAAATTATTTTGGGCTTTTTCACCTCCTATAAATGAGAAGAACGAGGGACTACTTAACTTCATTCAAAAGAGCAAATATATTTCTAGTTGAATAATTTATGAAATGGTGATTTCTGCCTTTTGTGACACGTTGCCTTTTTGACGCACCAAATTCTTTCCTAGCCTTAATTAACTGGGTTAAAAAAAAATAGAAATACACATTAAAAATCTAATTAGTTTCAATGCCGAACAATCTGAGATCTACCTCTAGTTATATAACAGGACGGCACTGTAATTTTCCTTAAAGCATGATTTTCAGAGCGTCTAAACAGCAGCGAGCATATTTAAACGGTATGCATTAAAGAAAATTAGTGACGATATAATGTGAAACCGAACGTGGCGGATGCGAAAATTACTGTTTCACAGGACAGCGGACTTGATTTATCAAATTAATCAATCTGCAGGCTGATTTATGGATTCACCAGTTTTCCGCTCCCGAGTTAGAATGAATTTACTTCAGGTTTTTCAATTTTAGAGAGAGTAGTAAGAAAAACAATGAAAACGAAGTGATACGCATTAAGCGATATTTGCGTTGTAATGCGTTATTCTTGAGTTCCATTAAAGATATTTTTTACTTGATTAATATAAACCTAATAAAAAAAATTAAATTCATAACTTTCTATATTAGGTTTTTGCGAATCTGATGATATATTTACATTTTACTCGAAAATTTCAGGACAAGAAAATTATTTATTTCTAAAAAAATATGAAATAAATTCCCTGCTCATCTTTTATTATCTTCGATTTTTAGGGTACCTATATCAAATATTATTTATTTTTCAAATTGTAATATTCAGACTTGTATGTTTTTTTTTCCAAATCCCCCAAAGTGACGCAATTTTGTTAAAATCCAACACGTCGTCGACACGATTATTCATTACGTTTTCATTGTGACGTAATTCCCTATACCTAAAGGGTGTCAGAACTTAATTGATATCAAGAAGTTACGGGGAATTAAAAGTTAATCTAATGAAAAACGTCAGATTCTAGAATGGATTAATATTGCATAATAAATTGTTAAATGATAAGAGGAATTGAAATAAAGGAGTATGATAACTATTTGTGCAACTGTTACGCAATGAGGATCGTTTGAACATGAGATAAAAATAGAACAGTACGAGTTCTAAAATTAATAATTACGTGACACGCTTTTATTTACAAACCAGAAATTAAAATATTTAACTGCATCAAAATCGGTTGTTTTAGAGCAACATATCCTTGGTGATATAAACGTAAAACATATTTAAAAACCTGCTCTGAGCTGATTGATACCTATGTATTGTAAAAAAAAGGAGCGCGACGTTAATCGAACTTAACCATTAATCGTTATTATTATATGATTTAAGAATTATTGTATAAATATATTTCATTTTTGTTTCGTTAATTATTCAGAAGGCGCTCGATCCTCTCTGGCTAATCTGAAAAGTAATAACATGAGTGTAGTGATAGCTAGAGACAATTTTTATTACTTATTTTATTACAGTGAACCTTTAACTTTTGGTATCGATTGTGAAGAGAATAAGCTCAGCAAAGGAATGCAAATAACACCGAAAATTAGGGCTTTAGGAGTGCGTATCTCAACAACTGTTTACGTAAATAAAAAAATGTTTGAAAGCTTGTTATCATTTTTTAAGACCTTTCGTTTGGTACATCTCGTACATACATACATACGATGAATTTTTTTCTTACTTCATTTACATGTATGGCGACCTATCACAAAAAAAAATTGATTAAACCTACCTTCCGAATTTCATCTATATATTGCCAATAGTTTCCGAGAAAAACCCCATACAGACAGACATACAGATAGACGGACGGACGGACATTGCGAAACTATAAGGGAGCCTTTTTTGCCATTTGGCTACGGAACCCTAAAAAGCGTATGGAAACAGGTCTAGTGATTTTTGAGAAAAATTATACTTTTGACAGATTACAAATATAAAATTAGTGCCTTTAACAAGAAAAATTTAGAAGAAATGTTTCCAGATAAGGTTCTATTAGCAGATTCTGGAGAGGATTTAGGTATTTTAATATGACATAAAGATGAAAATCTAATAAGATTATATAAAGGTAAATTTCTTATACATATGTTAATGTCATAATAATTTTTAGTGTCTGCCTAATTAACGTAAAATATAATTTTATATTTATTGATAATAAATATTTATATTTTAAATCATTATTCAATTGTTACACTTATATATGTACCTATCTAAACGAAGTGTAGGACACCTAAGCAAATAGTAACCGAAATTGAATCAACAAGACATTTGCATTTTATTTACTAAAATATTGTAGGTACATAATGATCTAATATACAATACAATACTACATAATATCTATAAAGAACTTTGTCATCAATTACATAAATGTACTGATATACTTTGAAATCGATCAAAAATGTGATGTAATTATAATATTCTGCATATTTTTGATAAGTGTATTGATTTTGCGGTGTTTTTGCTTATCTGCTATTGATAACGAACGATTCGTTCCTTCTACAACGCTCGGATGCGTGGTTAGTGTCCTTGACTTTTTATTGTTTTAAAGACCAGGTACGATAAAAACCTTTTTGATGACATCCTGTCCGTCTCTCCGTGCATTCGAGCTTATAGTGAAAAAAAAATTTATTCTCATTTATAGAAAGAATGTGGGATTATTTAGCAGATTTGAAAGTCAAAATAAGTATAGCATTAATTTTATTTTACACGCAAGTTGCGCCCTAATTAGTTGTTTGCAATGAATCCTAATTTTGGAACAATTTCAATTAAAAACTGTAAATTACTGTGGATAAAGGAAGCAACAATCCATTTGTAATTTGAAATAGTTGCAATATTTTCACAATACAAATAAAATCTCATACGAAATCCCATTTTAATATGTAAATCTATACTCGTATACACATTTGACTGTTTTTTTTTTTTGTTATTATAATAACATACAAAATTACAAAATTTTTTGTTATAAGAAGAATCAGTTAGATAACACACAACAATAACACATACAAAAAAATCTCATTTCAGTTACATTATATTAAACGTGTGTAAACATTGGAAACGTCGTTGTCAATGAACTATAGAAATTATT
Organism: Luffia ferchaultella; assembly: GCA_949709985.1. Taxonomy (NCBI): domain Eukaryota; kingdom Metazoa; phylum Arthropoda; class Insecta; order Lepidoptera; family Psychidae; genus Luffia; species Luffia ferchaultella. Next base: position 7,701,619 of record OX453257.1, on the reverse strand, counting down.
TGTTTGTCAAATATTTGATCAATTCTATTTTTCGAATTGTTTTATATTTTAAAATAATAATATATTTCTCTAATAACAACGTAACTTTGAATTCTGTTACAAATAAGAAAAAAATAATTCTCAAATTAAAATAAAATTTTAATAGTGTACGAGTTTTATTTAATTACCTACTTCTTATGGTACGTTTCTGTTTGTTGATTATCTAACATAGTTGAACGGTTATTTATTAATTTTATCGTATAAAACAACAAATAAGTTAAGAGTTAAATATAAGATTTACACAACATCAGTTCTTTGGTATATAAGAAGTCAATAACACTATTCATTCTACGTAGCGTTGTTATTTTAGTAAAATTACAGTCGCGAAAAAGTTCAGAAAATAGTGAATCAAGTCCGTTCACCCCACGAGTTACCCCGAACGCCGAAAAGTTGATCTCATTACCAGCGAAGATACATGGTCATGCAATGTAAATACCAAATAGGTAGTATTTATTATAGGTGATTAATTCTAGACAAATCATTTATATACAGTATATGCTTATCCGACTGCGGAAGATAATGTTTTTTTTAGTGTATTTTTGTCTATTCATTTGGCACATTCTGTGGCCTAAACGGCTTGATGGATTTTAAGATATGAGGTCCCTTTAGATTCTTCTTTTAATTTTGTCGTGAGAGTGACATAACAGCGGGGGAATATAGTTTTTTATTAATACTACAATATGGGTATCAAATAAAAGCGATCAAATAACCAATTCCAAATATATATTATACCACTTTCATGCCCAACACTGGATTGGACCGTTGTGTGTTAAGATTAAGCTAGAATAGGCTTCTTAGCTAGCTAGGCTAAGCTCTTAAGATCTTTAAAAAAATCAGCTGGGCATGTGTAGCCGTAAGTCGAAAAAAAACCTATAGAACTTTCGTTTTACAGTTCAAAAACCAAATTAATTACAAAAAATATATGTTGTAATATTTGCTTGTTTTTCTTTTTCCAGTTAATTATTTTTTACGCAGTCAGGGTTTTTTTTTCATATTAGTACCTACTGTTTTTTAACTATCTTGCCACTGTATCACACAGCTAATCACATAGCCCTTGAGCTATAACAGGCATCACAGTGATAGGAAACTTTATTTTTAAGCTTATATCACGGGATTCAAAAATATTAAACTCTTGATAGTAATTTTGTTGTGTTTAAATAGAAGTTAAATAGAATATTAAGTTGCTAACTTTTTCCATGGTGAAATTACGAAGATAATGAGGCGATGAGATTAAAATCGTGAATTTATTCTCAAAAAGGGCGCTTTTTACCCTTCTGCGGAAGATAATGTTTTGTCTTTAGTATCTCCGCTATAAGAGTATTCTTAAAAACATTTTAAAACAGATTCGTTCGAATGCAAATATTTTGAATATCTGCAAAAGGTTTTGTGGGATTGTAAAAAGGAACTACTTACTTGTTGTGCTGTCCAGTTTGTACATTGACGATTACTAATAAATAATTATTTACATACTTCATGGAAGTAAAAAACATTATTGTACCTCGATTTCGTGGAGATTAAAGTCTTGTTCCCTGTGAAATCAGATTACGCTAAAATTAAAATCTGCATAAAAGTTGAAACTTTTCCAGGCCCGGGGGCTTGTCTTATAAGAAGCAATATTTCGAGACTAACATGATCTGAATTAAACTTGTTATGAAATTAGAAGTTTAAATTTTATTCAGTAAGTCCGTAAGTTGTGAGTTCACAATCTCACTGAGGGTCGCTCCTTTTTTCTATACGTGTACCATCAGGTTTCAACAACAATGGAAACAGAACGGCACGCATAATAAGGAAATGATGAATATGTTTAACAGCTGACTAAAAATTAATAGTTAAAAAAAATAAAAACCTTTTATTAACTATTATATTAAAAGGCAAAAATAATTATCGCACAAGTTCACTGGGTCTACATAGTGCGAGTTTTAGCGTAAACCATGTTTGAAATTTAGTATAATATTTAAGTATTAAAAGGTTATATTCGAAACGATATGTTAAAAAACCTGTCTAGTGTGAACACATAAAATGAGTTCAAAGCTGATTCTTAGTCAAAGAAAATATTAAATTGTGCCCACATTATTAGGCCCTTCTAAAACTTATCATTAGTAACGCACTAGCCAACAAAGTTTTCGTTCTATATCTTTAAATTTGAACTGAAAATTCAAAATGAAAATTTATAGTTACTGCAATTACATAATAAAACACAGTTAGTTATGTAGATAAGGCGTTACGGAAAAAATTTGACCATTAGCAATTTCCGTAACATACCTACTTCTGTCACCAACATTACACGCGAATCGGGAATGTGTTGGGAACGCCTTTTTTATAAATTCATTTGATGACGCAAGACAAAAGGAATTCTTTTTCGCGCGCGCAATCCTTTGTGATTATTTTATTTTATTTCGTGCATTCTCGTTCTGTAATATCAAAATGGTGGCCGTGAATGTTGTCTGACTCATTTATTTCCTACGAGTGTTATCTATTTTAGATGTTGTGATGGTAGAAAGATTGCTTTATTTCAAATACATTATGGTTATGAGTGTTCCTCTCAATAATTTTATTACATTAAGAATGCGCTCTCCGTCCGCTCAAACTGCTAAGTGAGCGTGATCTAAAATAATGTTATTTCATGTAACGAGTCCGAGAAAGGGATATCGTTTGGTACGATAACGAACGTTTACAGTTGAAGATAAACGCTTTGAGATTTTTTTAAAATCTGTGAGACGTATAATGTTTTTTATCGAAAATGAATACCTATGTGAAAAGTTATGAATCCAGTTTTGATTCCAGTGTTATTATGAAGAAAGTAATGAACGTGTTTAAACAAATTGAAGTTATTTTAAAATATGATTAACTGTCTTTAATAAAATTACTTTGAAGGTACCTACGTACCTATCTTATATGATTATTTACGTAGAGTAAATATATTTGACAGTAGCGATTGATTTTAATAGAGTCAGACATGTCACTTCATAGTATCGAAAATGCCAAACGCGATCTTACGGGGGTGAAGGCTGGCACGCGCGGACATCGCGGACTGAACTCGGTCTGAAACTCGCTATCTCGCAACGTGTACCTACACACCAGCTAGTTTGGCTATAAAGTGCTTAGACTTAGACTTATAAGAAAAGGGCTTCTAATCAACTTTTACGTTTACTTTTACTTTTATGTTTATTTACGTCTAAAATTAAGCTGATATTTGTGCTACGAAGTAATTATTTCAAAACTTACAAATAACAAATAACTTTAAAAAAAATTGTTCTTTTATACCTCCGAATCTAGTTAAAGATGAGATAGGTACTCATAAATCAATAACTAGCTTGGTTTTGGACGCAAGTCAATAAAATATAAAGAGATCTCCCTTCGTCGTTTGTATGGGAAAGTGAACGGCTAGCGCAACCTTAAGATTTGCTCCGCAGAAATGTATTTAATTTTAAAAATAAGTTTTTTTTTATTTTTTCGCTCAGGTGGACGACACATTAATTTTGGTTCGGACTCAGATCAATATCAGCGTATACTCCTACAGTTACATTAAACGATTAGTTTATCTGTGCGACTCTGAAGTGCGATGCGCACGCCCGATTGCGCAGGTTCGCCTCTCTCCCACCGAAATGCAACCATTCCAATTATACTGCTGAATAATAACAACCACTGACTAACTTCAGAGCCGCATAGATCAGTTGCAACTGAACTTTATTTTGCGAAGAAGTAGATTAATTTTGTTACTCTTATTTTGCATGTATGAAAGGCACCCTAAAACTTTTTGAGTTGATTTCGAAGAGTCTTACATTTGGTTTGGAGGTTATCTCAGAAAATCCGTCTGACGAAAAACATGTATATAGGTATATTCGTGACCTTCGTGTGGTTAGAGTTTTAAAGTAACAAAATTAATAATTATATAACCGTTAAGAAACATCTAGAGACTACACAAAAACCTGTGTTTGGTTGGTCCATTTTCATCTGCATCCGATGACGTACTAGCTCGCGGACAATAAGCGCTTAAAATGACGTGCCGCGTAGACATGGCTTAATTTGAAGTGAACTAGCGTCGAGACTGTTCAACGGATTTAGACAAAATAAATTGTTTTGTATAGAATAGAGTCTATCTATTATTATATGATACTGCCGTAAAAATAACAAATATGCTGCACAAAACGTCAATTGCAAGTCAAAATGCTGAGAGCAATAACAAAGAATATGAAAATTAAAAGGTAAAGGTAAATAAAAAATATGGGTTACATTTTTATAATAAATTATTTTATATACAGTGTTATCGTATAACGTTTGGTTGCCTTCTTAATTCTATAGTAAACGTCCGTGCCCGAGCCTTGAAACGGAATGGGGCGGCGGGCATGAATGGTGACTAGAGTTATTGGTTTTTTCGGGAAAGGTTTCTGTAGTCATATCTCAATATTTTTCTATAGAACGATACTAAAAAGAAACAAGAGGGCTATCGGTTTTCTACCAAAGGTCGTTATATTAAAATTTGGCTGGTCATTAAAACCTCATCCTATATATATAACATTAATAGTTGGCGAGTAAGTAAACTGGCTGTTACATAGGAAAAACGGACATGTATAAATAAACTAGAAGGGTTTCCCGTAGGTCTACACAATCCTTAAAATTTGAGTCAAACATCACAAGCTCATACGACATTGTTACTTAAATTCTGTGACGGGGGCGGATAATAGCCCCTAATCTCGCATCGTGTTGGGCTTATGGTTTAAAATATTTGGCTATACTACGTAGGTGAGAAATAAATTACTTGTGACGACGCTATGAAAAAGAGCTCAAATGTAAAGTCTAAATATATGACTATAATTTCAGAAATCGTATCGAATGCCATACTTTTTGTGTCAACACAATACACAATGGCGACACGTGCAATCGAATCGTTTACGATGGACAAATATTTTTATGGACATTCATTTGAATGTTCACAAAACGCCGCGCGTTGAATCCTTAATGTACTAGACGACAATAATGAATTATGTACTATGTGACACTAATAAATTACTTTATGGACACTTCCGTCCTTCGGTTCGTGAATGAATACGACTACAAATTTTTAGAAATGCTTATGTACTGGTATAACCGAACGTTTCAGTCTTAGAGAATAATATTAATTGTTTTTATTTATAAAAAAAAGCGATATAGATATTTAAAACCTAAAATTAAAACGTATTTACGGAAAAACAATTTTTCAGTAATTTGAACTAAAAATTAAATCCGAGCTATGAAACCGTTCTTAGTTATTAAGGGGATCGTCTTTCCGAGGCTTCGAATCGCTATCGCTATCTCTGTTTCAATCCGTCTTCCCCCACCTGTTCCTGAGTGACAGAGATGACAAGAGCAAATAACCAAAAATATCTATAAAATACCCGACCTAACAGCTTGCGGGCCGTAATTGTTTCCACCCCAGAAATTTGTATGAATTAGAACCAAAATTTGCAAGGTCATTATGAAACGATGTCTCTAAAGCGGTGCGTATTTTTTTTTTTTTAATTCGCATTAATATCGAATTTATAGGTCATAATCTTAAAAAACGAAGAACCGATGGAAATCATGTATTTCAGGAATTTACTCTAAGACAACTAAACATATTTAAAAAAAAACATGCCGCCCTGTAATAGTATGTCTCTTTTTAATATATTTTTTCTGTAAATATTGATATAGTGAGTTGGGTAAAGACCGGACCTGGGGGAAGATCGTTTACGTTGAATTTTCGGGACATAGGCGACCCTAAATGTCGTGATAGCCCGAGCCGCAGCGAACCTGTTTCAAATCTATAAGGCCAAGTGGTCGTGGTTCGAATCCGGGCATGTATCAATGAGTTTTTTCTAACTTACGTACATTAACTGTCACGGAGTCAGTCATCCCAAGGCAAGCAGTCGGTCCCGGTTGCTGTCATTAGATGGCGGTCGTCACAATCCACCGACCCGCATTGGAGCAGCGTGGTGGCTTCAAGCTCCAAACCCATCGTCAAGCCCCTCTTTGCAAGCATCTTGAGGGGAGGCCTAAGCCTCTGCAGTGGGGTATAAAAAAGGGCTGACGGAATGGAATAGAATGAAGGCGACCTGTATTGCCAATTTTACAGTATTATTGTGAAATAGCGTCGCGACCTATGTTAATAATATTGTAAAACTGGTATGGTATTGGTATGTTAAAAAATAATACGTCCCGAAAATTGAACGTAAACGATTTTCGCCCAGGTCCGGTCTTTACCCTACTCACCACACAGAAATACAGCGAGGATTAGACACGGACCGAACCCTCTTTTTTATAGGAAAGCCTACCCCCTTAAACTACCTTGGAAACCTTATATCGCATTTTATTTAAAAAAAATAGAAAGTACGTGTTTCAATAGTCAATGTGGGTATAGAGAAAAGGTTCACATCTTTTTCCATTCGATCAAGGCAAAGACAATAATAAAATTGGAATCCGAGAAACGACGAAGCAGCTGCGGGTCGTTCGTAGCTCTTGAACTAAATTATGCTGTTCTAGGTACATACTAATAGAAGTAGGTACGACAACGAAATAACATTTACAATAAAATTAGTTTAGCTCCGTTTTCAGTAGCTTTTACTTGTTTTGTGTATGTGTGTCTATTATATAGTCAATTTATAATATGTTATCATCTTAAAAAGTGTTTATCAGGACGGTCGCAAACCAGAATTTCACTTTACTCTATTGACTACTGCTCGCTGTACTGTTTATCCATTTTATCTATCTTCGCTGTCATTAATCGTTATCATTTTTATTACATAATTTTGGTGTTTCATATACTATATGTGAATATCATATAATATATAACATTATTGACTGAAAAAATTAAGTACCATTTCTTCAGAATTCAGTAGGATCGAAAAATATAACACTTAACACTACAAAACTTTATACTTTAATATAAACATTGTGATTACGTGGATTAAGCTCTGAACTCCCTCACCCCGAAGGGAGGTCTAAACGTGTGCAGTGGGGTATAATGGGCTGGTGGAATGGAAAAAAAATGATGATTGAATACCAACAGTACAACAATGGATGACCGAGACATTTAAAAAGGAATGTAAGGAAAATATACGCATCAGCATAAATTAAGGTTCTTTATGTTACAAGAATACAATTGAAACCATAAATTACGACAATGCATATTTTTAAGGTTTCGTATATCTAAAAGAAAAGACGGAACCCTCATAGGATAACTTCGTTGTCAGTCTGTTCGTCTGTCAAGACCTTTTTTCTCACGAACGGCAAAGGACATGAAGTTGTTTATAACTAAGGTCTATGGTTCCTTGGAGGTGTCAAAATTAAAGCTTTTCAGTCAACGCAAACAGAAGAAACGACGAAGTCGCATCGCATATTTTAATACTCGCCAACTCAGTCATCAAAACCTATTGAGTATATAAATACTTTCCGTTGATCTGAAACATGTTTGGCAGGAAACAAGGATTTTGGAATTTGAATTGGAATGAAATTGATAACACAAGTAAAAGAAAATGGGAAAATCGTCAATTTGTACTTATATCACATTTTTTTCGTACCTTTATAAATGAATGAAAAGAAACAATAAAAAATAATATACCTAATCAAAAAATCGGTCGCTCAGGGAATTTCCCACTGAGCGAATAACGCTTAATTAACCATTAAACAAAAGTTTGTTTTTTGTTTCTTTTAGAGAAGGCTTTTAAGGTAGTAGGGTCCCGCAAGGATATATTCTTGGCTCATTAAGTTTCTTGATAGCGTGCATCCTGCCTTAAAGTACCGTCCTCGGAAGCGTTACGATCCCTGGCAGACATAGCTTGGTATTGATGATGTTCAACGAGTTACCAATGTAAGTTTAGGTAGCTATAGAACATATCTATTTAAAAGCTATGACTGACTTTTCAGTCCTTAAGTGACTAATTGCCTAGATTGATATTTATTTTATTAACCGACAAAAAGAGGAAGAGGTCTCGACTCCTCTGTATATATATTTTTTTAATGTGTTTTCGAGCATAACTTTTTAGTGTGGTCCAATTCCATCTATAAAAGTAAAAAAATAGGAGGATTTTTTACCTCTAAAAATTTCACCCCAAAATGTAGAAAATACGGGAACATTTTACAGAGTATGTCGAATCAGATTATCTTATTTTAAATAAGGTAGGGTCCGCAGTTAACGAATAACGAATCAGTTAAACCGACAAAATAGAAACCAAAAAGCGAAAAGTAAAAAACCTTTTTTGTCTAAATAAACAAACTTCAACTTTATATTGAGTCGGCGCGGCGCCAAACAACCAAAGTTATTACGTAAATAAGGTGAGATTTAGAAATAAGGGTAAGTATCACCAATAGACCTCATTGCGTAAATAAAAAATATGGGTTACATTTTCAATCAATCAATCAATCAATCAATTCGTTCAACCTTCAGCCAGACGCAATGTCTGAAAGGGACAAGTCCCAATACACCAAAGGGAACGTAGATAAAGGATGGAGTGTAGGTTATAGTCTGGATTGTGAGTGACGGGAATAAGAGCCAGCCGGTATTCGTGCAACCTTTAGCCAGAAAAGGGAGCCAGGAGAGGTGATAAATATTATAGTGGTTTATAAATAACAGTAGGGAGCATAAGTTGTTTTATCAGTTTCTTATTGTGAGCATTTTCGTTTCTTAATTCATTACTCGCTTTCTTCACTTGATGCAGGCTTTATGTGTCTTTTTCCCGAAGTTCGTATACTTCGTCGGCAGTGTTTTTCATTTTTGTTTTGTTTCCTGCCAGTATAGCCCACTCTAAGTGGTTTCGGTTATAATAGCCCGTATCTCGTCTAAGCATAGTATTCTGAAGGCGCAATTAGTATATCTTCACCCCCCCCCTCCCTAAGCGTTAGTGAATTGTTTTCCACGTATACGTTTTGATTTTTCTTCTTTTATTTCGTTGGCTTTGGTTCTTCTATAATTGTATTATTTAGGAGTGCTAACTTGTTCTTGTCAGCTTGAGTGTTCTTGAACGAATTCGGCTGGGTCTTTTCTAACTTCTAACCATTGATATGGTTAAACGTTAGTCCGAACAGTTCGATCGTTTGTCGAACTCATAACTCAAGTATTAAGACGTTTTGGGAACGCTTTTAAACACATGTGCTCCTTTGTTTAAAGACCCTTTTTTTTGTTTATGTCACGTCGCTCGCTAGCCACCCGCTAGTGCAGTCATTTTTTGTTTGAGTAGTAATAAGTAGGTACCACTTGAATGTGTACAGTCAGCGTCGAATAGATCGCAGCGTCTAAAATAGTCGTAATCATCTATTGAGCGTTATTTTATTTATATGTAGGCAGTCAAAGCAAACGTATTGTTTGAGGTATACAAAGCAGTCTGTATATTGTCTGTATGTTGTCAGAATGTTCATTAATATTATATTAATAAAATAAAATAAATGGTTTACCGGTATCTGAGGAATCATAGTGGTAATAAGTACTTCTTAAAATAAAAATAATCTTTGATCCCTAGTAAGCCATAGGGTATTATTTCGACTTATTTTAAGTTTAAGTTTTAAATTGTTTTTTTGTAAACTTTGGAGTGAATTACTCGAAGCGAATAAAGAAATAATTATGACACGTTCTTTGTTATTAATGTCATCTTTGCAACTTTAATGGCATTGAATTACTTACCTATCGTTATTGTACAAATTGGCAATTGCGTTAAAACAAGAAATGTTAAATTTTACCCAGTTATCAATTTAATTCAACCAAAAACGTATCTCAAAATCAATGTTTTTTGTTTTACTACTATGAATGCTTATACTATATCGTTCAACCATCCACTTGCCAACATAAACTTGAACATGCCGATTACCTAAAAAGAATTATAAGAGTGTTCAGGTATTTTGAGGCATTTCGTGCTTAGATCAACATGATAACTTTGGTTGCCTGGATGAAGTTGATTTTTTGTACGTGAGATCGTTTTGGCCGCGTTAGGCGCTAAGATGATTATGACGCTGACTGTACTTACATCCTCGCAACAAAAGTTCGCTATGAATCATGACGTAATATATGAGCACAACACAAATATAAAGTAAAGCATAAAAACAGAAATGACACTATTCAATTAATTCAAATCACAACATGTTACACTTTTGCGCGTGAGAACTTTCCGCACAATCGCTCTTGGTTAGCACAATTTTTATTTGAATTATAGTCATGTATAATGGAATTTCCTCACCAAATAAAATATTCTCCTGTGCGAAGCGACTTCGATTTGATTTCAGCTTTACACCACTTTTCGTGAGTATTGACGGCCAAATAACTTTCACAGAAACTATTCAAATTGTATGTGAACTAATTATGTTTATGTTTATGCACTTTTAATTAACTAAAACATTGTATTCACTCAAATATTTCACAACCACATCAAACAACCACATCACATTTTTAAGTATGTCAAAACACAAACACTTGAGTGGTACCTACTCCAAACGCGTGCGCATAGGCCAGCCGCTCGAAGGAGACTCCGATCAAAAAAATATGGGTTACATTTTCATAATAAATTATTTTATCTACTGTGTTATTTTATAACGTATGGTTGCCTTCTTAACGCTATAGTAAACGTACGCGCCTGAGGCCTTGAAACGGAATGGGGCGGCGGGCATGATAGGTGACTACAGTTATTGGTTTTTTTCGGGAAAGGTTTGTGTAGTCATATCTCAATATATTTCTATAGACCGATACTAAAAGGAAACAAGACATCTATCTATCAAGACGACCGCTTAGCCTAGTGGGCAGCGACCCTGCCTGCGAAGCTGGAGGTCCCGGGTTCGAATCCCAGGTCGGGTCAGTATTTATATGATGAATATTAATACTGGCATCGGGTCTTGGTTGTTATATGTATGTGGTGTCTTCGCTTGGTACCCAAAATACAAGCTAATGCTTAGTTTGAGGCCAAGACGTTGTTGTGATTGTGTGTGTTATTATTATTATTATTATTATCTAGGTTTTCTACCAAAGATCATTATTTTAAAATCTGGCTGGTCATTAAAACCTCACCCTATACAATGATAGAAGCGGGATGCACGGCGCTGACTCAAAATTAGGTACTTGCATTAGTTTAGTAGATTAAATATTAAAACTAAAATGGTTTATTTTCCGTTTTTTCAGTTTCTTTTACCGTCGGTTTAATGTTTTGTTAAAAAGTACACAGAAAAAGTTTTTGATTATAAGTAACAAACAATTTGATTACTAGTTACCTAAAAATAATGACACAACATAACTACTGCTATAAGTAATCAGATTCAGATGTATCAGCTTACCAGCAAGGAGCTTGCATTTTAACGAACTTCGTTTAAAAAATTATCAAAGTTTTGCTATTTTCATGGTAACACAACTAGTTTTGTTATCTACCTTTTTCAGTGGAGTTTGTAAACGATACATACGTAGTATTTAGATAGTTAAAGAATTGTGTATATCAGTTGTTTGGTATCCATAATACAAGCTTTGCTTAGTTTGGGACTAGATGGCACTGTGTGGGATGTCCCTGTGTGTATTATTATTATTATGTTTATTTCAACAAAATAAAGTAATTGATTTTTTAAAACAGCGTAATTGTCTATTTATACAACAATGATAACATTTTTAAAACATTAAATTCGATTATTTCCTGGTTAAAATGGATAAACCAGTTGAAATTCAATTTTAGAGACAGTATTAGTCAAAGTGATTGCGACCTCGAAAATTATATTTCAAAATACAAACAGAGCAGCTATGAAAGGCAAATTCTCATTTAAATACAGCGAATTTTATGTATAAAATCGTATAAATTACTTTCAAGTTCATTGTACTCTGTACCAGATGATTAATGTTGTAATTTGTTAAAATTAATGGTTTGACGCTTATGTAAATTTAAATTTTATAGATAAATTTTAAGATTTATCTTAAGATAAGTATTTACGTGAAAATATACTTGATTTATTGAGTACGGTATATTAATGAAAATTTAAATAAATTGGTTTTCAAAAATTTCTTTAAACTTTGATAAAGGAAATATATCTACCGTTTAAGCGTAATTTTTTGTCACAAAAATGTTTTCCTAATTAACTAGAACACAACTGTACAGTCTTAGCATCCGTTACAGTCATTTCTCTCTAAACGTGACTGTTAGAGATGTTAACTGCGGAGCCAAGGTTCGCGGGTTCGATTCCCACCCAAATATTTGTGTGCATGAACATGTCTATTTGTTCCGTGTCTAGGTGTAAAATATCTATAGACGTATATAATATAAAAAAAGAAGAATATTTAATTAAGTATGTATACCAGTTGTCTAGTACTCCATAATACAAGCATAATACTTGCTTACTTTGGGACTAGATGGCTCTGACTGGGATGTTCTGCGTATTAAAAGAAAATTAAATTATTCAAATACATCAAACAAAAGCGAATTTTATCGGTTTAAATAAACTAGTTTAATTAAATAGAAGCAAACATCAATAGAGAATTGAATTTAGATAAGTATTCAGGCTTAAAGGCCCTACTGATTCTGTTGCGCAACCTTTTCAGCTTTTGTTCGTCTTTAATGCAAGTCGCTACTTTTAGGTGTACGTGACCCTTTTACATGAAAATTTGGTTATTGGAATGGAAAATTGGAAAAGGATAAAATTCCGTTTGTGCGTCGCTATTTTGCATTCGTTATCTGTACATAATCCAAATGTAGGTATAATCAAGAATGTATTTTTCTTGCTTTTGTATTTTCATTGTCGTTATATTTATCCCTAGTGGTTGTGGTAAAATAAAACGGATTCAAGAAAAATAATTCTATGGCGTTATATTCTACTATAGACAACCATTAATGACATATCTTGAATATAATTGTTTTAAGACTGTAAGGTTATGAAATGCTGTTATTTCATTATTTCACTATTTTAAGAGGACAATTTTTCAAATATTTTTCTAGCGAAAGGAAAAGTATCTAATAAATAAAAGTACAGCGAATCAAATCTATAAGGCCATGTGGCCACGGTTCGAATCCGGGCGTGTACCAATGAGTTTTTCTCTGACTTGAGTACATTAACTATCACTGACTCCGTGCCTCGGAGAGCACGTTAAACAATCGGTCCCGGTTGCCGTCAATAGATGGCGGTGGTTACAATCCGCCAACCCGCATTGGAGCAGCGTGGTGTATTTACACTCCAAGCCCTCTTATCCTAAGAGGAGGCCTAAGCCCCTGCAGTATAAAAAGGGCTGATTGAATGGAATGGAAAAGTACAGTGAAATTCATTTGTATCTTCCGCACCTTTGTATGACGTGTGAATGTCATATGTCGTCATAATGTTTATAGCCTAACTGTAAATACGTCATCCCCATAATTTTATTGGCTGATGAGTAACAAACACCGTAAGCGCGTAGGAAGTCAATTATATGACACGTTATGACATTCAGCTTCATCGATAATTCTTACGATATCGTATTCCAGATTACGATGAAACATCTACGTGAAATATGTGTTGAACGATGCTAGGCTATGATGCATTTTTTGTTTCTGAGTATTGTATTGTTACTACACCAAGATCTTTTAATTTTGTTAGCGTTCGCAAGTTTCAGTACGCATTTTAAATTTATCGATACATTACGAAATCGTTTGTGCTTTTTGTCTTAGATAGGGTTTTGTATCAATTTGGTTGTAAATTGTGATTGCGTTAGTAATTATTTAAAATTATTGGGCGTGAGGTCACTGTACAACGTATAGGCCGATAAGCATAATATAATCTTAAATAAATATTGTAATAATGTTAATTAGATTTAAAATTTCGAGTATCACAATAAATGAATGTGTCTTAGTGTAAAATGAATATATTACTGTATTGACATATTTGTAATTGAATTGCAACTATAAAAGCGAATTGGTTTTTTTTTAATATATAAACAATCACCTTTCTTTCACAATATATATCATGAATTGAAAACAGAATAATAAATTAAACATCGATAAAATGAAATAAACACTGTTTGGCAGCATTTCTATCCGTAAAACCGCTATAAATACGTCCTTGAATTCAGGCCAACATATGGATTTGAATCATTCCTCGATTCTATCATTAGATTAATATAACACCGGCGTCGTTGATAAACATGTCAATCATAATGAATTCTTTACGAAAGGCTGCAACTGTTTTCTTGTAAACATTTATAGTCATTATACAAACTGACATAATATATATAAATGTAGGTTCTAATTATGATTTGTTTGTCTCGCTTTATTAGAGTTGTGCTGTAACATTGTGTTCAAACCGTATATTATGTAAATAAATTGCGTTCTTGGAGTGCAAACACAGACGAAAAAAGACTCGTTATAAAAATTTTACTTACCGATTGGTTTAGTGAAATCGATTCAACTATAACTATTGTCGAAACAGAATAGATTAACAATTCATCGACGACAAAGAAAGCTCCAAGGTAGAATTCTGGTTGATACGATCTGTTAATAAAGTTTTATATCGAATCGATAAACTATATCGAAGTCGTTTATGCTAAGCCTCCTGATCAACTTAGCCACTTATAAGGGGGGATCGTGGTGAGATTATTTCTATTTCTGACTGTTCTGTCTCGAGTTTGCTTACGGAGGACAGTCAGTTTCACGAAGGTTGAATATAGTCACAGCCAACTTAAATGTCCGTCTGTTCAGCATATTAAGAGTGCAGGTCTAATTTTATATGGGAATAATTCGTGCTCTTCGTGGCACGTGCTGCTGAAAACGAATGCACGAGTTTTGCACACGCTGAACAGCTTTTTTTGACTTTTTAAATAGGCAAGGACCATAAACTATACCTATATAAATATATGTTATATTTAAATATATATATGTATATATATAGATTACAGACAATCAATATAAATATCCGATCTCAAATTACACCTGTGTAATTACACAAATTGTCTACGATTGCCGCAAAAATTCTTTCGGGTCTTCATTATTCTTGAATAGTACATAGGCCATCAATCCTTTCGAATTCCTTAGAAGAACATGGGAAACACAAATTTAGATTTAATAACATGAAACGAATTATTGATGCTGTCATGTTAACACAAAAGAATTTAATAAAAAGAACAGATATGAAATACATTATATTTATGTATGCGTGTAGAGCTTACCGAAGTAAACAAAAGTTCTAAAATAAAAATAAGATAAGTGGTTAAAAAAGAAACTTTAAACATGTTTTTCTCGGTAAACGTTAGTTTGCGCAATCTGCTCATTTAAAAAGTTTTGTTTAGTGTGGTAAGTTCTACACGCTCTATAAATTTGGACTACATTCGGCTGAATACCAATATATATGGATATATTTCTTCTCCTGTTAAATAACCGAATAACGTGCACTTTATTACTTAATAGAAAGTAATAAGATCATTCATAAAAAACGACAATAAAATATGTGTGTCCCTAACATAAATAACACAACCATCAAGTTCCGTGAGTTATTAAATAGTAAATAAAAGCAGAACTATCTTCGTTTTACGGCGTAAAACCTTCGATAATCCATTTCATTTAATGGATTATCTAGAGACGATAGACGAAACGGAGTATTTTAATCAAAACGTAGAACAACGTCTTACTATGAAATGAGCATATGACAAACTCTGGTTACAATTGATATTGTAGTATGTTAATTGAACTACAATAAATTCAATGTAAAAGAAATAAAATAGTGTCAATAATAAGTGTCGTAATAGCCCGAGCGCAGCGAACCTGTTCGAAGTTTAGAAAGCCGTGCGGCCATGATTCGAATCCGGGCATTTACCAATGAGTTTTTTTTGACTTAAGTACATAACTAATAGTTATTAACTATCACTGACTCCTTGCTTCGAAGAGCACGTTAAGCCGTCGGTCCCGGGTGTCATCAACAGAAGGCAGTCGTTACAATCCACCCACCCGCACTGGAGCAGCGAGGTGAATTAAGCTATAAGCCCCCTCACCCTGATGGAGGCCTAAGCCCCTGCAGTGGGGCATAAATGGGCTGGTGGAATGGAATAGAGTGTTAATAAACTGCCAAAACCGGTCAATTAGCATTAATTTTTTTTTACACAATATACAAACGTCTGAATGATTTCGTAACAGTGCGCAGTTTGTAACGGCAATTGTTTTGTAACCGCCCTTTTTTTCAAATGCAAAAGAGTACTTCGTGACCCCTCTGAATTTGGTGCGTTAATAGGAAATTTCGAAAAGGAGTTAAAATCAAAGTAATAATAATTAGCAAGCATCTGGTATTACTGACATTAATTATTTTTTTGAATTTCAAGGAGGTTGAATATGTACCCTAAGTAACAATCCAGACAACATTCTAGTCGAAGATAAAATTCATCAGTGACATTGTTTATTTCTGCTGATATTTGCTTAATTTCTCACGTATTGCGCTCTTTAAGTTCATCGATACTATCAGCTATCAGGTTTTGTCAAATTAACATGATCGTTTAAGTATCTTCGTGAAAAGAAGTCAAAAAGTGTAAGATCAGGAGATCTCGGAGGCCATTCGATTTGACGTCGCCTTCCGATCGATCTATTCGGAAATATTTTGTCTAAGTAACAATGAGGCCCTAAAGCATAGTTTCCAGGTCCATGTTGTTGAAAACATATTCTTTCATTAGGAAAATCTGTGTATAAGATATGGTTTCAACAAAATAATACATGTAATGTATAAAAATAAGATGCAATTCAAGGGAAAGCTTTTGTGTTTTGCATCCGTGTGTGTATGCATTTGTAATATGCCTGTACTACTATTAATCGAACAAATTTCTTATAATTTCAATATTAAAGCTCATTAGAAGTAATATTTCGTATTATGATTATTATTAATATTTTTTTGTTTTACCCTTGCGATGAGAAGGTGGATTAAATTCTACAGCTTCCGCGAGCTTGAGCGCGCGGGGTATGTGGGAGTTGCACCCACTAAACAACCGCCTGAAGTAGAAGAAGGACGCGTGTCGTTAGCCCGAAAGCTCTTACGACTTCATCGGAGCAGCCAGGTGGCACACTAGGGTGTCACCGGTGCGAAGATGTCGAGAAAATCCCTAAGAGTTACTCGATGCGAAATAATTCCGTTGGCGCGGGCCTCTGGTTAAGATTTACATTATTAATATAACGTGAAAAGTGTTTTAGGTAGTGATCACTCATTTGAGATAAGGTCGGGAGCGCCCCCACTTCGGGTTCGGCTTGAGAGTCGCCCGAAAAAGACTCATTAGATTATAATTATAACTGAATATTCTAATTAGGATGTCAAGGATCTGCATTATTTTTGATACCTCTCGTATACTTCTTATATTAATGTATAAAGCGAGCTGAGGTGGTCGAGTGGTTAAGCAACTCGCTTTTGATGCAAAGGTAGTGGTTTCGTACCCAACCTTAGGCGTATTGACCAATGCATTTTTCAAAGTCAATTAAGGACGCAAACACAAAAAGTGACAACTCGAAAATAGGTTTTACTTGACAGTTTACTTACTACTACACGCGCATCTGCACCAGAGGCAACACATACTTGGCTCTATACCAGAACTAATTAGTCTTGATCATTATTATTTTTATTTATTTAAGAATTAGTTTTCTTTTATGTCAGGTTTTGAATGTTGCTTTATTTTATATAATAACTAGCGATCCGCCCCGGTTTCGCACGGATAGCAGAGCCATAATGTTTTTACTGTCGTATAGTGTCGTATCAGTTTGTTGTGTCGAACATGTGGACTGGATTTCATTAGATTTAAATGTAACGCAAGTTCGTCCAACTTGGATTATTTTTTATGTATTTTAATATCGAATTCTATAAATATATGTAAAAGTAAAGAATAAATACCTAAAAACAAACTAAAATATTTTTTTGCATACAACATTGATAACTTCAGCCTAACCACGCATGTCGCGTCGTCCGATATGGCTCCAGGTAAATATCGTATTTAATTTGATAAGGATTAATACCATATCCGTATAAATTGTTTTCCAATCACCTCATCATATAACATCATAAAAATAGTATAGTAAGCTATCCATAATAGATAGATCTAAGCCATCTTGAACTTTTCTTTAGTCCTATAAAAGAGACACAATTCCTCCATACATTATTTTGTTATATCTCAAAAGGATTACGCAGCATTTTCGATGAAAGTTCCCAACCGGCTTGATTTTTTTCCGACTTCTTCAACAATAATCGTCATAGTTCAACAAATTTTCTCTTGAATCACTCTGTCCATTGATGTCAATAATATGCCAATCCGTTCGGTACTTTTTGAGTTTGTCGCGTTCAGACAGACAGACAGACGCGGCGGGGGACTTTATTTTTTATAATATGTAGTGATAACAATAATACCTGGGACATCCCACACAGCGCTATCTAGTCCCAAACCAAGCAAAGCTTGTGTTATGGGTGTGGGTTAAGATGTCTTTTAAAGTTCCATAAAAAAAAAATATTAGACCATACTATACTGTGCCACAGTTATCGTATGTGGAGTTTTGCAATACGAGTGCATTTTGTTTGTGCTACGTGACGATGGTGAAGACGAGTTCCCATTGAATGAGGTGACCTTTTCATTTCCCATTTCGTCAAATTCTACTATTTTTGATTCTGAACCGATTGCTTTCAAAATCAATTTTTAAGAATCTGTATGGTCTTCGATCACGAATCTGTGCTCAGAACTAAAAAAATTACTGCCTTTGAACCTGTTTTTGTTTTTGAACTGCTTGCTTTCAAAATCGATATCTATGGGTCCATATGGTCTCCCTTCACAAATCTGCGGTCAAAACTGAAAATAGTGTCTGCCATTTTGAACTTCTTTCTTTCTGGGCCTAACACTACTAAAATAAAGTCTGTTTCGTACAGATTAAAATTTTATTATTATTGGGTTCACATTACAAAAAAAAAACAAGTCTGTATGCGTTATTACAACAACGAATAATACTTTTGTCAACACAGTTACTATTAATACGCTTTATGACATCGAAACTTGTACCGTAATGTTGTATTTTACAGTACTAAATCTTACTTTTCACCAATCACAAACGAGCATTCTGTTTGCACCGCATGCGTAAACCGCGAAAAGCAACCCGCTCGCGCCCTTAGCTCCCACCATTATTTATTTCTATAAATAGAGGAACCGCGCGAACACCCCTGTTTTGACTAACTTGCCCTTCAAATTTAACGATCATTCAGACCGCCTTCTAAAAACATTATAGTTTAAAAAAACTAAGAAACGTGCGCTTTAATACCAAATCGATCTGTAAAGAAGAAAATAACTTTTAGAATAAAAATAAAGTGTTTAATGAGGACAAATAATGTTATTGTGACAAAACGTGGGGTGCCCGATATCAGTTGTTTTAAATATTTCATTGCACTCCACGATTTTTCGCAATAACATTAATTTTCTATTATTTTTTTTCTACTTATTTTCTTTTTTAAAGTTCGATTGTCTATCAAAGTGATATTTATAATTTTTTTTAACATTTAATTTTTTTTCTTTTTTTAGTCTTAATATTTTTTAAACTACATTCCATCAAAATTTACAAACATAAAGGTGGAACTCACAATTACCTACAAAACGATGAAATGATACAGACCGATACAAAGCTTTATGTCGGTGCGAACCTAACCACTGACGAGTTCCCTCGTAAACAAACTATCCTGGTGCATCATCAGTTCATGGTGAAAGTCAAGGTTAACTATTAAAATCCAACCTATATACAAAGTTTGTATTCGTGCTATTAACCGTTGAGGAGTATCCTCGAGAGGAAACAATCCTGGCTGCAGCATCATGTTATGTTTATCCATTTTAGTTTATTGTCATCGAAGTTACATACGTATTTTGAATTTCAGCCCAATATCTTCAGTAGAAGTGGGTGGTAATCGCGTTTAAAGATTCCATTACATACAAACAAACATACAGGTGTAACTTATAAAAGCATATTAAAATAAAAATGAGCAGCGACTTTTTTTGTGATTTTTTTGTTTTTTTTTTTAAATATATTTTATCATAAATTTACTTACCTACTTCGCTGTTGCCTCATTTGGAAATTTCTAAATTTGATGTTACCATTGACAACGCCTTAAAATTCCAAATTGTGGTCATTAATAACATAACTTTCAGCGAGCAAGTTTGGATCCAAGCCTCTTTACCAATGAGGTACGGCGGCTTGGGAACCCGCAAAATTTTAAGTGTCTTTACCGGCTTTCCTATCTTCGATCCATAGTATTTCTGACCTGGCTGATAAAATTCTTGAAGCCCTTGTGGCAATAAACTGCAAGATAGCGTATTTAGATGAAGCTACAAATACCTGGCTAGCTGGACCGAGTCTAAATTTACCGCCCACGCCTAACATTCAAAGGGCCTGCACCGAATCCTTGGCTCCCCTTAATTCATTAATAGAAGCAGCTACTGGTAGACAGCGCCAAATTGCTGGCAGTGTCTAGGCCTCAGCTAGAGTCTGATCACTAATTTCATTCCTACCCGTTCCCCAAAACAGGCACTTTTTCGACCCTAACACCCTGCGCGTAGCGGTCAGCCTTCGCCTCGGGGTTAAGATCTGTACAGATCATCGCTGTATTTTTTGCGGAGTTGCTGTTGGACGGCCTTGGCCACCATGGATTTTCCGGCGCTGGCCGCCTCTCCCGCTACGCCACAGTTAACGACATATTGAGAAGAGATCTCGTCAGTGCCAATGTCCCGGCGACACTCGAGCCACGTATCATTCGAGACGATGGAAAACGGCCTGATGGTATGTCATTAATACTCTGGGGAACGGGCCGTGCGCTGGTGTGGGACGTTACCTGTGTCACCACACTAGCTATTTCTCGGCAACCGCTAGGAAAGCCAGTGCGGCGGCGGCGGCGGAGGCTCGTGAGTGTCAGAAAGTGGGTAAATACAGTTGTCTCGGCTCTTCATATGATTTCGTTGCATTTATCTCTCGGGCCATGGGACAAGAGCACATGAGCTCTTCGCCGAACCCAGCAGAGATTAAGTTAGGCGATGGGTGACCCTCGCGCAGACGGTTTTCTTGCGAAAAGGATTTCCATTGTCATTCAGCGCAAAAATGCCATCTGCGTAGTGGGCACCATTCCACGAGGACCCCACTTTTTACTGTTTGTGACGATGCTTGTTTGTTTAAGGCAAATAATACTAGATTTGGTTTGATGCGTGTATTACTTGTTTTTTAACAATAAGAAAGAAAAAATAGATATTTTAAGGAAGTTCAGACATGAAGGAAGATGAGAGAAGCGAACGAGTGAAGAGAGAAGTGTCGATGAAGTTTTCGGGTTCGCTCCCGCCGCGGCGCCACCCGTCGTCCGGCCGGCACCGGTGCTCAAGGCCTTTGTGCCTGAACAGACTGCCCGGCGTTGACTAGTTGGCTGGCAGCACGCAAATGTTGTTGTATCCACGACGAAGTATTCCCTTTTTGGTCTTGATTTCAGCCACCCTGGATACTCCATCACGGCCTGGGAAAGTGTTTATGACCCGGCCGAGGAGCCACATTAGGGGTGGTTGCCCCTTTTCTCTGATGATGACAAGACTGTTCTTTTTGATTTCTTCGCCCTTAGATTGCCACTTTGTACGCTGCTGGAGTAGAGAAACATACTCAAGTGAAAAGCGCTGCCAAAAATGTTGCTTCAAAAGTTCCACTCTCTTGTATCTTTGCAGTCTGGTGATATTTTGATTTGTGACTTCAGACTGAGGAACGAATGTGAGAGACCGTTCAATAAGAAAATGGGCTGGAGTGAGTGGGGTGAGGTCAGAAGGACTATCGGATATAGGAGTTAAAGGTCTCGAATTAAGAATTGCTTCGATTTGAACTAAACAAGTTGTTAATTCCTCGAATGTTAAGTGAGTAAGACTCAGCACTCGTCTTAGGTGATGCTTGACCGACTTGACTGCAGATTCCCACAACCCACCGAAGTGAGGTGAGTAGGGGGGAGAAAAGTAAAATTTAATATTATCATTAGCCATTTCAGAAGGGATGTCACAGTTTTTAAGAAACTTCGATAATTCATTATGTGCTCCTACAAAGGTCGTCCCATTGTCCGAAGCAATGCTCCTTGGTTTGCCCCGACGAGATGTAAAGCGGTTAAGAGCTGCTATGAAAGCCTCTTTTGTAAGATCAGAAACGAGCTCGAGATGTACTGCCTTAGTTGCAAGACACACAAAAATACAAATATATGACTTTATTAACCTTGCACCACGTCCCTTGCGATCTGCTATCAGTATTGGCCCGGCATAATCTAAACCTGAATTTAGAAATGGATATTCTAAATGAAGCCTGGCTTCAGGTAAGTTTCCCATAATAGGCTGCAATGTCTTCCCTATAAATCGCAAGCATTTCACGCATGACCGATATACCTTTTTTGCAAGATTTCTCCCTCCCAGAGGCCAATAACATTGCCTTAAATGAGCTAAAAGTAACTGAGGTCCAGCATGAAATAATTTTCTGTGTGTAAATTCAAAAATTTGTTTCGTAATAATATGTTTACTGCACAAAAGAATGGGATGTTGAACGTCATAGCAGTAATGAGAATTATTTAATCGGCCCCCTATTCTAATAAGATCGTCCTTATCAAGAAATGGTGTGAGTGATGACAGCTTGCTTTTGTTTGGTATTATGCCTCCTGATTTGAGTGACTTGTATTCTTTAGGAAACATTTGCAATTGAGATAATTTTAGTAGAAAAGTTTCAGCTGATTTCAGTTCTGTACTTGTAAGAAATCCTTTGCGTTTATTTGTTTTGTTATGACAATTATGACCAAATCTTAAAATATATGCTATAACACGACGCAAGGTGGTAAAATTAGAAAGTTTTTCCATAAGTGTGTAAAATTCATTTGTATCTGTGTGGTTGGTGTTACTATGTGATGTTAAATTTTGAAAATTTGAAATTGTTTTGTTACCAGGATAGGTCGGCCACTCGCCAGTTTTTAGATATGTAGGTCCTTCCCACCAAAGCTTGCAGTCCTTTAACAAGTTAGCATTTAACCCGCGTGAAACTAAATCGGCTGGATTCTCTTTTGTGGGTACGTACCTCCATTCATGACATGCGGTTATGTCTTGTATTTCACATACTCTATTGCGAACAAATGGTTTTAGTTGTGTAGGTATCGAAGACAGCCAACTTAATACTATTGTAGAATCACACCAGAATACACATCTTGCATATTTAATTATCAGTGAATTTACCACTTTAGCGCACAGTCTTGCACCCAACAATGCTGCAGATAGCTCAAGTCTTGGAATAGTGGTTGGTTTTATTGGTGCAACCTTATTTTTTGAAGCTAAAAGGTGAACTTCAATAGCGCCTTCACCATTTGAAGAATAAACATACACACACGCTCCATATGCACTTTCAGAAGAATCTGTGAAAGTGTGTAATTCAACAGTTTTGGCTAAATCAGAAATGATCCATCTAGGTATTTCAATTAAGTTAAAATATGGTAGAGTACGTTCAAAATTAGTCCACTTTATTTTTATATCTGAAGGTAGTTCATCATCCCAAGAAAGCTTTAGTATCCACAGCTTTTGTAACAATATTTTTGCTTCTACAATGCAGGGACCCACGAGACCTAAAGGATCAAAAACTTGAGCAATAGTAGATAATATAACTCGTTTATTTACTAGATTTTTTAAAGGTATATTGATAGAGTAAGAGAGAATGTCTGTACGAGACTGCCAGTTGAGACCTAATATTTTTGATGTTTCATTGGGGCCTAAATTCAAAGTTTCTGGGCATTCAGTTTGCATTGATAATGATTTTAATATTTCTGTACTGTTAGATCTCCATTTTCTTAAAGGGAATTGAGCTGATTTTAAAGTATTAATAACACCTTTGCATGTTGTAAGTGTTTCTTCTATTGTATTCGAGCCGGAAAGGTAATCGTCTACATAAAAATCATGTTCAATAGCTCGACTTACTGCTGGATCAGAACATTCTTTAGCGAGTTGTTGCAAACACCTCGTTGCTAAAAAGGGAGCTGATGCCGTCCCATATGTAACTGTGTTCAGTAAATATGCCTTCAAAGGTTCAGTGGGCTCGCTTCTCCACAAAATTTGTTGCAGCGGTCTTTGACTAGGGACTACCAAAATTTGTCTATACATTTTTTCAATATCGCCAGTGACGACATACTTGTGTTGACGAAAACGCAATAAAATTGACATCAAATCATCTTGTACTGTCGCGCCCACTAATTGTATATTGTTAAAAGATTTTCCTGATGTTGTGACGGCTGAAGCGTCAAAAACTACTCTGAGTTTAGTAGTTGTACTGGAATCGCGGAGAACCCCATGATGCGGCAAGTAACACTGTATTTCCGGTTTGTCTAATAAACTTTGTGTTGGTGTCATGTGACCCAATTTAATGTACTCATTAATAAAGTTAGAATACATACATTTAAGTGATGGCTCTCTATTCAATCTTTTTTCTAATGCTAGGAATCTACATTTTGCCATAGCGAATGACTCTCCTAATACTTTGGGATCCTCTCTAAGTGGGATTGTTACAACAAAACGGCCATCGTTATGACGCCTAGTGTTTTCAATAAAACTGAGTTCGCTGGCATGTTCTTCTGTAGATAAGATATGATCATTAGGTATACTATCTAACTCCCAGAACTTAGTAAGATCTGCATGTATTTGCTGTTCTATTGATAAATTACATATGTATTTCGGTTGCAATGATTTTGTTTTGTACAAGCCACCCGAAATAAGCCAACCTAGCTTAGTTTCATGAAATATGGGTTGGTTTTTGTCTAAATTTATTCTATTAGTACCTAGAACGCACCAAAAAACTTCTGCGCCTACCAAAACATCTATTTTAGAAGGTACATTAAAATTAGGATCGGCTAAGTGTATCCCATTAGGTATTTGAATGTTTTGGATATCGACATATGATATTGGTAAGTGTTTAGTAATTTCTGGTAATATAAAGCAATTAAGGTTTACTCTAAAGTTTCCAGCATAAGACTCGATTGTGAGATTGCAAGACCGGTCGCTAATAGAGGATTGATTGTTGATACCTGTTACAGTGGACGAAGAGGCATCGGTAGGTAAGTTTAGTTTTTTGCAAAGATCTGTTGTAATGAAGTTGGCTGTACTTCCATTGTCTAGGAGAATGCGAACAGTAGTGCGTTTACCTCGTGAATCTGGCACCTTGACCAAAGCTGTGGACAGCAAAACATGTGTATAAGATCTAACATTCAAATTTTCTGCTGCTAAAGTTACAGTGCTTTGGCGGTTTGGATCCCCGAATGACCTATTGGCTGATAAGGCTACACTATTTTGATTGGTAGTCGAAGTGTCAAGATGCAGAAGTGTATTGTGTTTATGTGTGCAATATTTGCAATGAGATAGTTTGCATTTTGTACTGAAGTGACCTGGCCGAAGACAGTTAAGACATACCTTAAACTCCTTGGCCTTTTGAATACGTGTTTCCACATTTAAGCTGCGAAACAATGGGCAAGAAAAAAGAAAGTGTTCCTGTTGACATAGTGGACATGTTGTTTGTGTTTTATCTGTCGCAATCACGAAAGATTTCGTCTTCTCACTATGTTTTGAGTGATCATTTTTTGTTTTTAAATGCCCAGCTTGCTCAAGGCTCTCTAGTAAATCTGCTCTATCCATAAGAAATTTTATAAATATGTTTAAGGTAGGAGGATCTATAAGTGCATTCCTACATTCCTCCCACTCTCTAAGAGTTACACTATCAAATTTCGTTGACATCATATGAATAATGAGTGTGTCCCATTTGTCTGTGGGTTGATCAAGTGTCGACAAAGCAGTAAGATTTTTGTTGGTTATGTCTACCAGATGACGCAAAGATTTACTGGATTCTTTATTGATTTGGTCAACGTTAAACAATGCTTGTACATGATTGTTTACTAGAAGGCGCTTGTTATCATATCTTTCACATAACAGTTTCCACGCAGAGGAATAATTTTCACTTTTGAATTCTATACCCTTTATTATAAGTGCAGCACTACCTTGAAGCGAGGCTCGCAAGTAATGATATTTATTTATGTTGTCAATAGTATCATTTTCATGTATTAATGAAATAAATGTATCTCGAAATTCGAGCCAATACTGATAATTCCCGTTGAAATGTGGCAGATTTATTTTGGGTAACCGAACAAAGTTTTGTTTTGCCCCACCTGCATCGACAGAAGTGCTCATTACTGATCCTACCTTGGAGGCGTGTTCACAAACTTCAGACATTTTTCTGGCTGATGCAATGATGCTGTAGTATGATTTTTCAAATTGCTCACGCTCCGCATACAGCTCGTCTGGCGCTTCGGACAGTAGTTCGAGATCCGTCTGTAATTCATCGTAAATCAAGTATAAATCTTCTAATTTAGACAATCGTAAGTTGAGTTCTAAACTTTGTTCTTTATTTAACTTTGTGTTGTACTTAATTGAAGTGAAATAATTTGTGAATTGGGTCAATTTAGCTTTAATACTGCCTCGTTTCTTTATTAATTCCTTTACTTTAGCTTCTGCCATCGTAAAACGAACGTTATCTAAATTTCGGTAATAAAATATGTACTTACGGCTGTTAAGTTTGATATTTAGTTGATAGGATTTAACTGCACATAAACTTTGTTGAAAACATTTATTGCATTTATTTAATTATTATGCTTTCAAAAAAAAATAATTGAACAGAAAGAAAATAACGAAAAAAGCATGATACTGGACAACGAAATCACCAAGTCACAAATATTGACAACGATTGATAGCCGTTGATTGTAGTGGACGCCGTTCCACAGTCAAGAAACCAAGCATCAAACCTATGATTGAAACATTTTATATTTTTTCGAATTTATGTTTTCAATTTGTTTTTCTTTTCTCATTATATTTGAATTTCAAATATAAAATTGTAAGCAACTTGAGAACACGAACTAAAATAATAAAAATTACGAGGGTAGGTAGTAATGACTAAGGAATTTTTAATGTTTTCTTTGATAAATTAAAAGAATATGATTAAGGGAAATTGGAACGGACTCACAATAAAATTATAGATGATCAGTTCTTCTCTTTGTGTTCCATTTTTTCTCTTTCTTCGTTGGGTGAATTTTGAGGTCGCCGCTCACGAAGACAGCAGACTGCACGTGGTTCGTTTTGTAGGGTTGAAGGACCAATTTGTTTGTGACGATGCTTGTTTGTTTAAGGCAAATAATACTAGATTTGGTTTGATGCGTGTATTACTTGTTTTTTAACAATAAGAAAGAAAAAATAGATATTTTAAGGAAGTTCAGACATGAAGGAAGATGAGAGAAGCGAACGAGTGAAGAGAGAAGTGTCGATGAAGTTTTCGGGTTCGCTCCCGCCGCGGCGCCACCCGTCGTCCGGCCGGCACCGGTGCTCAAGGCCTTTGTGCTTGAACATTTACATATGTTTTAATTTAATAATTTTATTATTAAAAATGTATTAGTCGTTAATGTATATATAAATATACTGTTTAATTGTATATACAGTGTAAGATTTTTATTTTATGTCTAATTGCTAAGCTATCTGCTTGGTAACAAAAATAATTAAAACTAATTTAATTCATAAAATAATATTATAAATTTATTTACAGTTAAGTCTCAAGATTGATTGGGTTAAACTTTAGCATACGTACATTATTCGGATGGAAAAGAAAAAAGTTATACACCCGACCTTTCGCTAGCGCTGCTCACAGCGAACTGAAACACGATATCGTTTTCGCTTGTCAATGAACTGTCAGCTCATACAAAATAGTATGGCGAAATTTTGATGAAATTGCATATTATTGATAATTTTTTTCTGCCACTTTTACGTTTATTATCAAAATTTCCTCCAACAGAAAGAAGGAATGAAGTATTAACAATATTTAAATGATTTTTTAATCTCAAAAAAACTTGTGATGATGGTGTAATATGTACCGAAAAATGTTCATTTTCCGAGATTTCGGCAAAAGTGGGTTACAAAATAATGTTTTTTCATTGTGAAAGAGTGAAAAATATGCAAATGTTTTCTAACACGATTGTAAATTAAGAACTATTCTTTATTTCAGCATCAGGTTTATAACGATACACCTTTCCAAACCTCCTAAAAATGTACCTAAACATGCCGTTATTTTGTATATGCCCCCTTAAATATCACACGCTCCATCGACATTATCACTTTCGTGATGATGGGGCTTACGGTCCCTAATTCGCACCGGACCAGAGCGTGGTGGGCTTAGGGTCAAAACTCAAAATAAGAAAAATTAAGGGTTTTTTGAACAAATATTGTCTAAGACAAAATGAAGGGTGAAATGAAAATGCTTAAAGTATAAAAATTGAAAATTGTTTACTCGTAATAGGATAATGAAGAGTTGGAGACGAAAGTGAAAATAGCTGCGGGCGACTAATACCTAGCGTCAAGACCGGGGAAAAGAGCTAACTTGAGTTAATAACACAAACGTATAGACAACGCAGGCGTAGTCGCAGACGGGAAGCTAATCTGATACTAAAATATATTCCATAGATTTTTGTATTTGAGACATTCCAAAGTGAGATATCCTACTCGTATGAATTACCTAAAAGTATATACATACTTACAGTTTGAACTATAATCGGAGTTGAAAATAATCTAAGCAATAAATTTTTATCTAAATTACCCAAATGCTTGTTTCCGGTATGTGGTAGGTATTACAAAATTGATTTCAGCTACCGACCGATTGATCGAGGTGTTAAAAACTCTAATTCAGAAAAGATCGCAGGTTCGATTCCCGCTCAAAATAAATATTTGTGTGCCAGAACTCGTATTTACTGTGTGTGTGTGTGTGTGTGTATTTATATATTTATTGAAATATTTGTTATTGGATATACACTATCGTGTATCCGTGTCCGGTTTATATGTATGTATGTGTAGTATGATGAAGTAAAATGTAAAATCATAAATAGGTTAAGTGTATCTAGTTGTTATAAGTTCTCGGCCGTGTAATTGTATTTAAGTTAATCTTGTGTAAGGCCCCTGCGATACTGTCTGTGCGAAAACTAATCTGTTAATTTTAATGACAAATAAAGTAATGTCAATATATATAGGCTCTGCCTAGTCTAGACCTTAAGTAAAATGTTCGAGGTATTATCATTATTACGTTAAAATATTTCGTGATAATAATAATAAGGGCATAACCGTACTGGCCTCTAACTATTTACGCAAAAAAGGAGGTTCTGCAAATTATTTCCAACATGGAAATCGGACCCCAAGACCTTTCCACATACAAGCATTGAGTACAGTATTTTTTTCATTTACTTTACATCTAAACTTTTACATATGTGTTTATTCGCTAAACTGAATTTGATAATACTTTTAACCGAAGCGGTCCTAGGTTTATCAGAATTGACATGCGTTATACGTATATAATACTGACTATTCAAGAACGAGCAAATTAATGCGCGAACCGGTAAAGGTATGCAATATACTTGTGCCAATGTCCACAAATCACAAATTATTTGACACTGTGTCATCAACGTATTAATACTGATTATCTACTACTATTTTTAGTAACCACTAAAATCGATATAAAAAAATTCAAGCAACGCCAGGATCCAATCACTAGTCAGAAATAATTTTACAATAGAACCCTTTTATAGAATCATTTAAATTCCCTCTCTTCATACACAGTTCGACTACCTAGTTCTATTTCAAGAACAAAAAACGAATTATTTTTGAGCACTTGTTTATCGTTGGTGGGCATGATTAACATGTAAACGAGTGATATTTTCGTCTAAATTTCACAAATGTAGATTTTTTTCAGTGTGTTGTCTTTTTGAGGCAAGTTCAATATACGTATGTACCGCAAAGTAGATCGTTTGCAAACAAATAACTCACACACACGATGCGTTGTTTGGTTTCTTGGAGCGTGTCGCACGTGACGCACCTAAACTTGGTACATGACCGTGAAATATAGAGAGTTATACTAAAGCACAATTTAAAGAATATACGTATCATAAACCTCAGATAAAGTTGATAACGCGTATAATAGTTCGTAAATTTCATTTAGTTTCGACGAAAATATTAATTTCAGTCTATGATTAACAGCTACGCGTGAATACTTATGTTGAGGTAAATAGAATTATTAGAGCATTATTTTGGTTCATCTGACAACTACAATGTTCAATAAAACAAAAGTTCTCACATGAAAATGGTCGTTTGTATTGTATGCAATGCACATCCAAGTGGAGTAATTTTCAAAACGTCGAAAGTCGTAGTATACCTATATAATAATGAAAAAACTATGCATGACTTTTCTTTGACTGTCATTATTATAGGTTTTAACAAGTCAAACGTAATAAAATTGGCAAATGCAGCTAGTAGGCTTTTCACCTCACCTTACCATTAAAAACCTTTAAAGATTTATCCAATTAGGTCAAAGATATCCAAAATGGTATTTGTAGAGCAAGCTTTACAAGTACCCAACCCTGTGCAAGTTTAATAAAAATCTGTTGTAAAATAACAACATTAAGGCGCGAACGAACAAACAAACAAACTACTAACGAAAATTTTAAAGTATCAACACAGCGGTACTTAATATTCATATTTTATGACCCAGTTCTCAATTTTCGGGTAGTTTACGCATCCAATTCAAAGGTTTTGAAGGGTTTGTTTTCGATGTTACATTAATGGAAAAAAAAACGTGTTTACTATGTATATAGATAGTGGAGAAGCAACGTTTAAACGTTAAAAATAAGATAAAATAATTTAAATATCGATGAAAACTGTAAGTATATAAATGTTTTTCCAAAAAATATGATCAATTTTTTTTTATTCTGCTTAGATCTGAGGTATTTCTCAATTATACCATACGTCTATTTGGAGCATATATTTAAAAAAAAACTTTGTCTATATCATGGATGTTCACAGAGATACCGCGTTGTGACAACAAATATGTGAGCACAATAATATAGGTACCAAGTAGACCAAATATACACCAGTTCATGTTTTGAAATATTCGCTGTAAAGTAGAATTTTGTGTGACCCACATGTAAAATTCTCATTGGAAGAAGATTATTATGCTAAGGTCTGTATACACAAACATGAACTAAAAAGTTAAAAATAATATTTTTAATTTAAGGAAAAAGGTGTTATTAATGTGGCGGCATAAGTTTATGAAATTGGAACGACTATTGACTTAAATAAAAAAGTTCTTTGACTTGATTGATTTAAATAGTAAAGTGATTGATTTGATTAAAGTCGCACGTAGTAGGTAAGTACATACCTTTGCATATACCATAATGACGCGGAAAAATAAATTAACTGCAAAGCGGCAGTATGCTATCGGTGAAAGATTACAATGAGTTTTAAGTAGTTTTTTTTTTTAAATGAATAAATGTGTACTTATTTGAAACATGAAATCATTATTAAAATATTACATATATTTTTCAAATGAAGAGGGCAGAGTGCAGAAACCGTTGGCAGCATTCCCACGCCGAATGGCTAGGCTGATTCTCTGAACGAAAAAATATTTTCTAAGAAGGTCACCTGACACCAATCGGAGCCTTACGCCAATTTCACGCAAGAACTCAACAGCATCGCCAGACTATGCGCCCATCGTCTCCCCTACAAACAATAAAAATGTATTTATTTGTATGGACAAATTGTACAGACGCCTGCATAGAAATATGAACACTTTGTATTTTGTATGAACACTTTGTATTTTGGTCACTTTCAAATAGCAGCTAAAATCGTGGAAAAAGAAATAAACCATGCAAGTGGGCCTCTATGGTAAGGTGGGGGGGACTCTATCTGTCTGTTGTAACTAGCGTGCAGGGCGGGAACGGAAGACTTGTGATGCACTTCTTTGTTCGCCAGCCGACCGTTTTGGACGGTATTCAGATATGAGGCGTCTGTACAACGCCTCTAGCAACGTCGCTAGAGAGTATCGACAGCTTAGACAACTTAAAACTCAAGGTAGCAGGGCTGGTAGAAATAAATAAGCTGTGCTGTGACGGATAGCGTCATGGTTTGGAAAGGAAGCATGGTGCAGGGATCTCGCCTTAGAATGGTTGAACACACTATTTTAGTTAATGAAGGAACATTAAGTTATTTCTTATTTACCCGATGTTATGTAGCTGGCGCACGAACAGTACTTTCTAGTACAAAGGATATTGATATCCCTAGACGCGATACACACACTATAGCCACGAGAATCCGTTCTATTTCAACCGCAACGTTAACAATAATAATTTTATTTTAGTACACAATCTGCCAGCCGTTATTTGTTGGCAAAATATTTTCATTTCAAACGAGCAGTCCCACAAACAATAAGCGGTATAATTATTATATCGTATTAAATGTGTAAAGAGATACGTCCAAATATCCAAAACAAAACTATATAAATTTCTTTCATGGTTGTAATATGTTCTTAATTTAAAAACAATTCGATAGAAGCGACTTTTGTAATGTAGGCGTTTATCGATCCGATGAATTTTCGTCATCTACGTTCCAAGCATTAAACAAGATACTCGTATTATCAATGTTTACCGCCATTTAATTTCAAGGGGATGGGTGGATTTTATCAGCTTTTAGATTAAATAACAATGACATTTCTTATCTATGAACGATAAGAATAAACGGACTCGGATATTAGAACGTACGGTATTACTAACTATACTATTTAATAAGCGTTATATAAAATCTTGCCAAGGTATGTAACAGATATACATAATAGTTAATTATGTTCGTTTTACGATCTCCGGAAATTACCAATGATCTATACTAAATCATTAATTCATATTACTTATTCAGTGTTAATTTTATGAAAAATAAAGCTTCCCATCCCATCATCAATAATAATTAATAGTTTCAAAGCAATCATAAATTATAACCTACCAACGACGAAATTGAAACGTAAATTTAAAGTTCAAAGTATCAAGTCAAATTTCTAGTATACTTAGACTATACCACTTATAAGCCAAATAATACAATCTGCGACACTAGTGGATGCATTTAGAAGAGAGGAGCTTTTTAAGTTTTTTAGAGTGGAGTTGGTATGCAACTGCTCTGAACGCGAGTTGATAAACGACTGTTTATATAAAAATACTTTCAATTAGTTTCAAACATTAAAAGAAACATTAAATTGCTGTTCTCACGCTTTCTCGCCTGCAGGGCTAACATGCACACTGCGACAAAATTTTGTCGACGTAATAACTCGTGCCGAAACGAGATATCTCTATATGCTTACCGGTGCTAACTTAAAGACTTTTATCTCGTCGGAATTGAAAGAATTGGAAAAATTACTCATCTGTGGTAGATTTGCCTGCAAACTCTAACATGCAAACCATATTTTATCGAATTTTGACATTCATATGCAATATATTTCTCATCAGTTAATTTTGTTTACGACTACGGAGAGAAAAATATGAGTATAAAGAAAGTAACACGTTTTATGTGAAGTGGAGAATTTCAACGCCAACATATGGCGTGACGTGACGTATTTTAATAATTTATCGTCTGTTCTGTCGTATCTGAAACACGAAAAATCAACGCAAAAAGATTAGAGACATTTGTGACACATTTAGTCTATGGGATAGTGAATTTCAGGCTCTCAGGCGATTCACTAGGCCCATGGTCTTTTTATCGTGGAGAAACTTACGGGTGGCTTAGACCCTTAAAACGGTGAAGGCCCTATTTCTATTCGAAGGTCTGCCTGCTTAAAGAGGAGTTGGTAATTTATTCCATTTATTTTGGGGATGTGACGTAACTCCACTGATTTGTGATGTAGATAGGTATCTAATAGGTGCGCTTTGTTAGCACATAGTAACGCAGTGCGGCTTAAAATCCATGCTATTTCAGGTAACGAGTTCAACAAAGCGACATGCTGCGTTAAAAAAGTCCATCCGATTTATTGCGTCATGGAAATTGTTAAAAAATATTTTTAGACGCACAATGTTGTAAACCGAAAAAGTGTAAAGTTATGATTCAATCTTTGGCTGTAGTATTATGAAAAAAGTAATTAATTTATTAAAGAAACTTAGGTTTTTTGAAAATATAATTAGCTAAAATATATCTGTATCATAATCAATTTGCAATTTATATATATATATATAAATCTTATACTATTTGTTTCTGTCTAAAGCTACGCTATAATTAGTGCTATATAACAGACTCAAGACTCACAATTTTCAAAACAAGTATAACTTTTTTTCTTTTATCATAAACTAAATAAAAGATGAGGTAAATCTGTAACGAGCTTAGTTTTGGACCTGCGTCAATAAAAGTGTGGGTGTTCACCCTTTTCCGTCTGGAGAAGTGACCGGATACCTCACTCTTATGGTAAAGAACTTTAACATGGTACTTAATGATAATTCTTTACATTATATTTTAAGTCTCGTGTTCTATTCAATTCCCCGCTAGTGGAGGTTAGACGGAAGAGAAATCGCCGGAAGCGTTTAAACAATGAGGACTGGGTTATTTTGTTTCTAAAAAATTAAACATTAAATACATTTCTGTTACACGAAAATAACTCAGCCTCAAAAACACAAAAACTTACAAAACAATACAACATTGAAACGTTTACAGTTCTATGAACAGTCTATGAACTATACAAACCTAAAACAAAAGTTTAAAAAAAAGTACAACTTATTTCTAAAGAGTTAAAGTTTGTAATTGTAAATTATTTCTAAATAGACAAAGTAATCTCTTGAGTATCAAAATACGTGATATCAATCAATATGTAACGGTATTAAATGATTATTTTTAACTTGATATTTATACTATAGATCAAAGTGAAAGGGATAATTTCAAACTGAACATTAATTAGGTAATTTTTGATCGTTGCCACGGCAACAGAGGTAAAAAGCGGGAGACTTAATATAAAGGGACATGAAAGGGACGGAACATTTTGTCCGGATCCAATTCATTAACGAATAATTTTGTTAGGTAATATTTATAATGATGAAACTCCTGAAATTTTTGATCATTGAAAATCGTGTTAGTAGAAAATAATTAAACACTCGTCACCATGTGTTATGAAAATTGCTCGTGAAGACAAATCTAATGAACCCAAACTCGATGGGTTAGTAGCCAAGTTTTATTGTCCGCCTTCCAGCTCAACCATCGGATCAGTTCGATGGTATTATTATTGGTAGTTTTCGAAATCATATAAATCGGTAAAATTTCAATCCGATCCAATTTCAATTTTGATAAGATCATTCGTTCAACAGTTCTCTAGTGAGGAGACGATGCTGCCTGCGTCATCAGAACCTGGTCACCAGATTATTGCAATGTCATCTAAACCAAATTTCGACGGTGAAGACTAAGTGGCTCTAAATTAGCTCGCAAGATTTGATCCAAACATACATTCATACATACATACATACATACATACATACATACATACATACATACATACATACATACATACATACACACATAAATACGTATAAGCTAATTGAAAAGCTTGTAAAAGCGTTGTCTATCTGTATTCACCTTTAACAATAATCAAATAATAATTGACAAGCTTAATAGGGCACGTAGGCTAACGTCATTTGATTTGATCGTTTTCAATAAAGATGTTAAAAATGCGTGCAGTAAACAACCTTGAATGAGATAACGCTATGACGCTGACAACCTTCCATTTCTGGTTGACGCGAACAAATCAATTCACGTCGCAAATTAGATGTTATATTCACTTATTGAATTCTAGGCTTCCTAGGTAAAATAAATACTTTGTGGTATACACAAATCAAAATGAAATAAGACTTGACGGCATACTAATTTTATATTACTTTTAAAACAAACTAGAACTTTGTTAAAAATTTAGCGCTATTCACAATCAGATGACACGAAAAACATATCAATTTAAGTATACTAAATTATTTTTTTTATGTGATATAATTACAAGTTAACAATTTTTGGAATTTTCTCCTACTGGTGCTAGTCCTTGCTTCTAGCCAAATTTCAAGATTCAAAGTCAACGGGAAGAAACCTATACATTTTTATTTATTTAAGAGCGTCAAAATATACGGCATACATGGCCGTATTTTTTGATTGTTTTCACTTAAAAACAAACGTTTTTTTTACGAGGTCGATAAGTATTTTATCAATTTCAACTTGATACTTTCATTCACTTCTGAAAAAGGTTTTAAGAAACAAATGAAAAACGAAGTAAATCTGTAAGGGTTCCTTTTTGCCTTTCATCATCATCATCAGCCCGTATCTCTCCACTGCAGGATATAGGCCTCTCCCAAGGCTCGCCACCGCACACGGTCCTCCGCCTTGCGCATCCAACTACCCCCGGTATGGTGCTTCAGGTCATCCGTCCACCTGGCCGGGGGGCCAGGTCCAACGCTTCGCTTTTCGGTACGTGGCCTCCATTCGAGAACTCGTCTACCCCATCGGTTATCAGTTCTACGGCAAATGTGACCGGCTCATTGCCACTTCAGCTTGCTGAACGCTTCGGCTATGTCGAGAACTTTAGTTCTTTGACAGACTTCAGTGTTTCTGATTTTATCCATCAAAGAAACACCGAGCATAGCCCGCTCTATAGCACGCTGAGCGACTTTATTTGTGGATCAGTCCTGCCTTAAGAGTCCATGTTTTTTCCTTTACGGAACCCTAAATCTGACACATTAATCATTGGTCTAAATCATAGTCCATCTAAGTAGTAAACCTTTGATTGTCCCCTAATTTTCGTGGGTCATTGTATCGCGTGGCTATTATCCTGTTGATTATTTACATTGGTAATACCCAGGCGATAACATATACGTATAAGCAACACAGAAACATGAATATCCACGGTATATTGAAGTCGACGTGTTTCGTAATGAAATTGCGCTCATCACATCTGTACAACAATAATCCACATCATGTATACATATTAACTAAATGTAATGTTTTATATGACGAATATTGCACTGTTCTGGTCGACCATTTTGTTTTTCAAGAATATAAGTAATTGACGCGGTATTGATACCCTCTACAAATATTGGAAATTGACATATTGTTTGTAATGCGATGCGTCACACCACTCGAGCACTCTGTTATCGGTGACATCGTAAACACGCTGTAAAAGACATGTGCATCGCATTACCCTACTTTTATTTTCGTTGTCAGTTAAGAATAGTATCTGGAAGGTCAGGCGATACAAGCGTTACGACTAGCGAGCGATTGCGCAGGCGATCCCAAAGTAAATAAATATACGACGACGCGTTGTCGTCGCGCGTTTTTTTTGCTTCGCTGGCAACCGCTAATCTCAAACGCCTCAGCTTCCGCGCCAGCGCCGCCGCGCCGTGACGTGATCTCACATTTCGATTCAACAGATTCAATGACTATTGTCTATGGTTATTTGAAAACCGTGTCCATATGAAGGTCAACGTGTACCGATAGTAGTTGGTACACATTTGAATATTTGGCAAATACTAGCGTAATTCGCAAAACACGACGACCGTTGAATAAACTGACAGATACAATCAGAGTGTTTATAATTAATTATTATAATACAAAATAATGACTGCATGAAATATTAAACAAACGGTGTCAGTTCTCACTTTTGAGTGGTGGTGAAAGAGTGAAGAAATAGGTAACGATGTGTTGCTCGTTGCGTAGTGCTGGAGTATAAAATATCTATGGAAAATGTTTGATTTCAGCAATACATAAAATCACAGCTCACCATGATCGGCGGAATTCCGAAATATTCCATTCATGCGACTATAGATTTATATTTGTCGGTCGGTACTAGACTAGGGTTAATCTATCATTTTAATCTATACTCATTTTAAAAGTCTAGTGGACTAGATTTCATTATAAAAATCCTACACAGTATATATATATATATATATACATATATCGATTTTATCATATTTACATTTGTTTTCTAATATCTGGACCAAATTTTAAAATCTATACTAATATTATAAAGCTGAAGAGTTTGTTTGTTTGTTTGTTTGTTTGAACGCGCAAATCTCAGGAACTACTGGTTCAAATTGAAAAATTATAGTTGTGTTGGATAGTCCATTTATCGAGGAAGGCTATAGGCTATACTACATCACGCTACGACCAATAGGAGTGGAGCATCAATGAAAAATGTTGCAAAAACGGGAAAAATTATTCCTTTTGAGAGCTTCCGTTGCGCGCGCTGCGTAAACGGTTGATGTTAACCAAAAATCATGTATTACGGAATTGTTCCCCTTTAAAAGTTCTAACCAAAAGTCCGCGACAGCATATGTGTATCTTTTAAGGTTAACTTACTATAACCTTTTTTATGACATTCAAATTT
Organism: Luffia ferchaultella; assembly: GCA_949709985.1. Lineage (NCBI taxonomy): Eukaryota > Metazoa > Arthropoda > Insecta > Lepidoptera > Psychidae > Luffia > Luffia ferchaultella. The sequence goes on along the minus strand of OX453257.1, from coordinate 7,663,406 downwards.
GTTCTAACATTATGTACTATTTGCGAAGATGTTTTTTAAACGTAATATTAATCCTTATCAAATTAAATACGTTAGTTGTCTTAAGCATTTCATGCATATTATAATTGCCATTTACACCACACAATTTAAATTAATATCTTAGCAGTTTTTATCGAAATATGAAAACTATAGCGGGAGTTCGTTAAATTTTTACTTCCAAACCACGCAATAGACTTTGATACGGTTTTCAGTATTATCTTATTTTCTTATTATCTTATAATCTATTAATCTATATAATCTATTAATCTATATAATAGAAATACTTATTATAAAGCTGAAGAGTTTGTTTGTTTGTTTGAATGCGCTAATTTCTGAAACTACCAGTCGGATTTGAAATTATTATTTTTTGCCTTTGATAGCCTGAATCTAGCGGAGGGTTATAGGCTATATAGGTATATGAAAACGAACTGTCTGTCTATTCGAGCAAATAGGTTTCGGCCAAAACAGCTTAACCGATTTTGATGCAACTTTACACATATGGAAAGGATGTAGTCAAAAGTGACATACAGAACTTTTTGTATGTCTGTCTGTACGTCCATCTGTCTAAACCAATTCTAATGAAACATCACAAGTATGAAAAGAAGGTCGTCAGAAATATCAAATGTTACTTTTTATTCGTCTGTCTGTCTGTACGTGTAAGGTTGTCAAAACTAACAAATGTTACTTTTTGTCCGTCTGTCTGTACGTGTATCTGTCTATTTGAGCTAATCTCCAAAACGGCTAAACAGATTTTAAGGAAACTTTGCAGACGGGAAAGAAGGTTGTCAAGATATTTAACATTAGCTACTTTTTGTCCGTCTGTTTGTCTGTACGTCTATGTGTCTATTCAATTCAATTTTATCTATTCGAGCTAATTTCCACTACAGCTGAACAGATTTTAATGAAACTTTGCAGACGTGAAAGAAAATTGTCATGAGTGTCATAAGCAACTTTTTGTGTTTGTTTGTCTGTCTATCTGTCTGTCGTTTGTCCACACTGATCTATCAACTACTACAGCCAAAACTACTAAGTCTAGGAAGCTTAAATTTGGAACATAGGTTTATTTTATAACGTGAGCATTAAGTTGAGAAAGGCTTTTTTAGAAATTTCAAACTTAAGGATGGGAATGGAGGGATTCAAATAATGACGTGTTTCAAGGTTTTTAGATTTCCACATTTTAAGGGTGGGAAACGGGAGATGAAAAATTGTATCGGTTTGTTTAAAGGGTGGAAGGGGAATGAAGACTGAAAGTTTGAATGGGTGTGACCAAAATTGGTTCCAGCAAAAAGTACGTATAAACCATCTCGAACCTTAATAGTACCTATTACAGGAATTCGTAGTCTACGCAAGCGAAGCTGCGGGCGGTCGCTAGTTATAATAATAATTTGCAGACTTCGCTGTATTGTGAATACAAAAACACAGCAAACATACACCAACGCTCCAATGCTACACGAAACTTATGAATATTCGATTTTAAAAAGAATATGTACAACAAACGATTCAATTATATGGACTAACTTCACATTTGCATTTTTTTAGAAAGACCTCACGTCATAGAGCGAAACAATGAAGCGACACTGTGAAACGAATAAGAAGTTGCATGAATTTTTTAAATTAATTCAACGGAAGAGTTTCCGAGAATGACTGGGAGGGTAAGTGATTCGATTTAACTTTATGTTTAAACGAATCAAATTTTATGTTACTGTCACAAACTATCACTGACTCTGTGCTTCGGAGAGCCGTCGGTCCCGATTGTCGTCAATAGATGGCAGTCGTTACAATCCACCAACCCGCACTAGAGCAGCGTGGTAGATTAAGCTCCAAACCCCCTCATTCAGAGGGGAGGTCTAAGCCCTTGCAGTGGGGCATTAATGGGATGTTTGGCACGAATAAATAAGATTCGTTTGAACATCAAATTAAATTGAATTACTCACTTTCAAAGAGAAAACTGCAAGGAATTCTGTAAAATTACGATTTATCTGCCGATTCCCAACTTTCTTGACATTTTGTTAAAAAACGTATTTTAATGGATTTTATGTGATAATTATGTTGTTGAATATATGTGTAACAGTCGTTTTTATATAACTTGCCGTTTTATTTGTTAGAAACATTTACATGTGTATAAAACAGATTTAACACATTTATGGAATATATATAAACATTTATATATATTCCATACACAAAGATGGATGGCAAGTTCGTACCTCGGATTGTGAAATTGTGAAACCTTTACCAATAGTTAGACGTAAAATTAAAGTATACAAAAACAAATTATTCATTCACCGGGAACCAGGCACAGAAAAATGAAGATGAGAAATAGTTCATCACATTATGTGTATCGGAACGTTTTTTTTTTTCATCTTACACTCATGAATTGGAACGTAATTGAAAAGAAGAAGAGAGAAGAAGGAACGTAACTGATTGAATTATTACACGGTGGTCATTATTCGGTAACCCCTGTAATAAATAGTTTTGCATTATATGTTTCTAGCTTGTTGTAATCGAATGTAATAGGTATATTAATACAACTTTAAGCATTTTTTTCGTAATATGAATCCTTCTCTAGGCACCGACAAGATCACAGTATTTTTCCTCTCTTGGTTTTTTTATATACACGTTAGATACGTGTGTATAAAATTATAAAATATATTTTTATATCTATAAATATTATCTATTTATATTTATACACGTATCTATTTATACACGTAAATTGCCTTTTAATTAATTTTAATTGCCTATCGTTATTTGATGTGTTCTTATTGTATCAAACTGAAAATCAGAGAAGCCTAGTGTAGCAGAATGTAAAAATTCCGAACTGCGTACATTTAAAGGAAAATAAACGACTAATATTGTTATGTCCTTTTGTTCCCTAAGGGATCTATCGCTGGATGATATGGAATCATATTATGCTATTTCCATGTTTAGAAAAAGAAATTAAGAAAGAAAATATTTTAAATTATAAAGTCATTTGAATGATAATATTATAATAAATAGTATTTTCATAAGTATAGCTGTTGTCATATTTTGAAGTACTTTGTATAATAAAACAAAGAAAACATGCAGTAACCAATTTTTAGTCAGATCTGACTAAAAATGTTATTTTTTCATTTTTGATATTTCTCTCAAGCTGTATGTAATTGGGTCTGTTCGGAGATTCACGATCACTAAGAGAAGTTGTCAGTGCATTATTTATCTATTTTATTTTATATCTCTTATATTAAATTTATATTTTTATATTTATTTAAATATGATTTCATTATTATTAACTGTATAGTTAAGGTTAGATATTTAAGTTTCATTGTACAAGTTGTTTGTTGTCTTAAATAAATAAAATAAAAGCTCTTCTCTTCCTCTTAAATAAATGAAAAAAGTACTTATCTATAGAATATTTTAATTCTCTATTATCTTACGTTTATAACATATATTGTTTCAAGTGACAATTCTAGTGATTAGAAGTTAGAATTATAAAAATGTTTTATTTTTCATAATACTGTCGACAGCTTTATTTGATTTTTAATGGTGTGGCACTTTGATGATGTAATGGTAAGCTCCCTAACAGTCTAACTTAAATTGTTTGATTTTGAAAATTCCTAGATGTGGCATTGAAAAATATTAAATCATGTTTAAGTCTTTTACTGCATTAACACAACAACAGTAGAATCTAGTGTGGTATTTGACAGATAATATGAAGTTTACAGTGTTGCGAATAAAGAACTTCTCCTCGAACATTTTAGTAATTATCTAATCAGGGTCAAGTTGTACAGGTAAATTAGTAAGCTATATGTTCTTTAACTAGTGTCTTTAACACAAAGAAATTTTTGTTATAATTTCACAACTTAAAGTAAATTCAGGAACACCACATGTATGGGGACTCGCCGTTGTTATTTGTGTATGTATACTCGTACAAAGATTATTTTTGTTTCATTTATTCGTATACAAAAAACCTTGATCCAAATGGATTAGGAGATTAATTTCTCTGCTCATTATCGTTTTCGATATTCTGTAATAGGTACTTTAATTACCCGACATGACTTCATTTTACAAAACTCACAATACACGTGTCACCAAAACTTTTTACACAAAACTAGATTCTCTAAATCGTATAAAAAATACAAAGTATATCAAACACCTCAGATTACTCACCTCTAATATATATATATAACTAACTAACTAATATAATGTTAGTGCAAGCAGGATACTGGAGAAGCGTACATTGCATACAAGCGTTACTTACACCTTTGTTAGTTTAGTGCTCAGAATAACGTTTAGTGCATCAAAAAGTTTCATTTAAAAAAATAAAGAATTACATCCAATTATTATCTTTTATAAGGCCCCATAAGGCCATGGTTCGAATCCGGGCGTGTACCAATGAGTTTTTCTGACTTAAGTACACAATATCACTGACACCGTGCTTCGGAGGGCACGTTAAGCAGTCGGTCCCGGACGCTATCAATATATGGCGGTCGTTACAGTTCCCAACCCGCAGTGGAGCAGCGTGGTGGACTTAAGCTCCAAGCCCCCCTCCTCACCCTGGGGGAGGCCTAAGTCCCTGCAGTGGGGTAAAAATGGGCTGATGATGATGATGATGATTATCTTTTGAGAGCGACGTCAATAGGTCATAATATAAGTCGGTCATAATAGGTATCACATAATTACCATATCTATGACTTTATCGTGTTATTAAATACATGTACACTTGTATTTATTATAAACACGGACATTTGACAGGCGTTTTAAATAATCTGACATTACTTCTCGTTTTTGTTTACATTTAAATTAACCCCAATAAATGTTATAACAGTTACGAACGCTTGTAGAAGAAAGGAGGTAGGTTTATTTAAATCAATATTTTAACAACTTTTAATAGTATTTACTGTATCTTAAAAATGGGATTAAAATACAACTTATAAGTAAATGGCAACAAAAGATTGTTTGAAGTTGGTTCAGAAATTAGCATTGGCGGCTTTGCGAGTGAGGCAAGTGAGACTGGGCCTCATTTAAATAAAATGATTACATTAAAGAGTTTCAAGTTACAAGAGCGGGCATCAGATAATTATACACTTAACAAACGTGGTGAAGGAACCCCACCAAGTAGAATTAATTTGTTATTATGTAAACAATTAATTTGGGGAAGTGGGGGGGGGGGAAGGTTTGTTAGGGGTCCACATTTTTTGTTATATAAGTATTGGTGAGAGGTATAGAGACGACATTGCTAGTGGTAGTGTACCTTTTTAGGGTTCCGTAGCCAAATGGTAAAAACGGAATCCTTATAATTTCGTCCTGTTCATCGGTCTGTACGTCTAACAAAGCTAATATACTTGGAGACTATTGGCACTATGAAACTTTTTTGGGTACACAAAAAAGAGGGAAACCGTAATAAATAAAATAAAATAAATAAAAACATGGGAACCGCTAAATATCTTGGCTCAAATGAACTCTCTTGGTTCAAAGCAATTCTTTTTTTCTGTATAGATTTTTAGACTTTTGCAAAGAGACTAAAATTTGTTTTTGTTTCACCAAGATAACGCTCCCAGGCACAAATCCAAAGTTGCGATGGCTGCTGTTGAAGATTCTGGCTTTGAATTGATGACACATTTCCCAATAGTCACCGAACCTCGCCCCTAATGATTTCTATCTTTTTCTACTATTGAAAGAGCACCTCGGAGGTTGATTTGAAAACGATGAGGATCATGAAGAGTTTTATAGTAAAGGAATTCTAAGTCTAAAAAAAAGATACATCAAGTGTATCAACTTAAAAAGTGATTACGCTGAAAAATAAAATAGGTTTAATTAAAAGATATAGTTCCAATCAAACTTTATGGCGGATCGGAATACAACGCTTTATGCATTACTTGCGCAGGTTCAGTCATATGACCCTCCCTCCACTGCGTCCCGCTACACCTAAAACTGGTTACTGCGACGCGACTTGTGCCTATGTTCACATCCGCCATAAAGGTTGATTGGAACTGTAACTGCGTCGTAGCGTCTCTCATTTTTTATTGAACGCTCTTCGTGCAATGACGTTCATGCGCACGCATCATTTAAATAATCTTTTAATACACATTGATTTAAGCTTTTTTTATGAGCTGGATTTTAATACATTTTATAATTTGATTATAATTTAAGTGTAATATTTCTTTTGCAGTTTTATTATAAAAACTACATTTTTCTATGAAAAGATTATTAACCTTTGAAACTCTGAGAAATTAATAACATATGCCCATATTTATAGTAAATTGTTGTCATCGCTTACTTTAGAAGAAACACTTAAAGATATACGTACATAAATTATATTTTCATAAACGTATTGACAAGGGACCATAAGAATATTATTTTCCTTAAAGTGTAGTCTTAGACCATCTCCAGGTTTTAATTTACATATAGTTGGAATAGTAATTTTTTCCAGAACAAATATTGTTTGAATGCCAACAGCCTTTCCCTAGAGCAGAATGTCGTATGACATGCTATGAAAGTAGCTAAAATAAACCAGCCCCGTTGTAGGTAAATAGGTAATTCTTCTTATTTGACCGAATGCAACAACAGCAAAGCTCAGTTTACCACCACAACATGTGGACTCCATTGTAAATTAGCATCGATAGTAATGCTAAAAAAAAACAGTTTTACTAACTAAATGAATTCTCGCAAAGTCTCAAATTGACATCAACATAATTTTAACTTTTCGTTTCTAATAAGTTTACTAGTATTTTTTTGAGATATTTGTACTTGCTTATTACAAGTCCAATCAAACTTTTTGGCGGATGTGAACATAGGCACAAGTCACGTCGCAGTAACCAGTTTTAGGTGTAGCGAGACGCAATAGAGCGAGGGGTATATGACTGTATCTGCGCAAGCACGTATATTCCGATCCGCCATAAAATTTGAGGCGAACTATACTAGAATTTCAATCATAAACGTTCATATCGACTTAAGAAACTGCGCGTGGTCCGACACTTACTTTTCCGGTTTTTTAATATACCTTGCAAAACATATACATTTAAGTGTTCAGGCGATGAAATAATCAAAGCGACAAGACGGATGATCATCAGTGTCATTTTTGCAAAACGACAAAAACAAGAGACAATACACAGGTAAAAGGATAAGGAATAAGAATTCAAGAAATGCTCGTGAGCGCTTTGCAGAGTCAAATTAGGTAATTTTTGAATGCTCAAGAGTACGAAATTGTGCTTATGAGCACAGTTAAACCGAAACCGAACATAAACTGGAAATCCTGTAAACAAGTTGTTGCTATGAAATGTAGTAAAACATTTATGAAAATTTCCATGTGACCGTAATATTTTGTACAGAATGTTTTTTTTCCACATAATTGCTATACATTAGCATCGTATTAGTAGACAAGTGTATTCAAACTTCATTGAATAACAAATTAGATTCTAACATACCGCATGACATGGTGGTATTTAAAACCATTGGTTATCGAGTAATGTTAGGTAGATGTTATTTTCTAGCAATTCAATATTAATGGCTGACCAATTGGCTGAGTGGTTTGAGACCCTAACTGTGGAGCTGGTCGCGGGTTCGATTCACGCCCGGGACAAATATTAGTGGGTCGTGTGTGTCGTGATAGCCCAAAGCGCAACGAAACTCTCTCTAATTTATAAGGCCCCACAGGGCCATGGTTCGAATACGGGCGTGTACCAATGAGTTTTTCTGACTTAAGATCACTGACACCGTGCTTCGGAGAGCACGTTAAGCAGTCGGTCCCGGACGCTGTCAATAGATGGCGGTCGTCACAGTCCCCAACTCGCAGTGGAGCAGCGTGGTGGATTTAAGCTCCAAGCCCCCCTCCTCATCCTGGGGGAGGCCTAAGGCCCTGCAGTGGGGTCAAAATGGGCTGATGAAGTGAAGATGAAGTGAAGTGATGATCATGTCTACTTGTTGCGTGCCTGGTGTAAAAGTATGTACGTGTATATAGGTATATATTATAAAGAATATTTAAGTGTCTATATCACTGGTCTAGTACCCCATAATACAAGCATAATTACTTGCCTACTTTGGGACTAGATGGCACTGTGTAGCATGTCCCAGATATTATTATTATTATATTAAATTTAAAATATACATAAGTATGATGTATTGACTATCCATCACGCATCGTGTATTTTATTTTGCATATTCTCGAATGTCTGTTTGTAGTACGATGCTGATAAGGAAAAATATGTATATGGAATGTATAGTTTTGCTTAGACATGATAACAAACTGTGACTAAATATTGACATTTGATGACATTTTCAATCGACATTACAAATTGCACGTGCTTTTGATACACTCGTAATCATATGTTATCATGACATTATCATTACAAATTAACAAACGTAATAATTTTTCTTTTGACGTCCCACACAGCGCCAACTAGTCTCAAACTAAGCAAAGCTTGTATTATGAGTACCAGACAACGGATATACATATATAGATATTTTACACCCAGACAGGGAACAAATAGACATGTTCATATTTGAATAACTAATATTTGTCGCGGGAGGGAATCAAACCCACGATCCTCGGCTCCGCAGTTAGGGTCTCTAACCGCTCGGTCAATCGGTCAGTCAAAAAATAATACAGTAAACACGCGAAAAATGTATTTACAAGAAATTATTTTCACTGAGAGTTAACTTGTTCTACGTTGTTTATAAATATAAAAAATTAATGCCTGACATTAAATAGTTGCTAAAACTTTTTGCTACTTAAAGAACATTGCAGTTATAAAAGTACCTGCGCAGTGAAAGGAATAATACCTACATTCACTTGGTAAATGTAGGTTAACCGACTACCTGTTGCATTGTTATTTCGTCACGAAATACGTTTTTTTTTTTACTCTATTGAAAATGATACGCTAGATTTGCTAGGATAACTTATATAGAATAGGTAACGAGTATCATAATTGTTTACATATTGAGTTGTTGCGTAGAAGTAAACTTTGTTCGGCGTCACTTCATTACATTTAATTACAGGAAATGCAGGGAATGAAAAGTTAATGATTCATTACATTCGTTTACAAACATGACAGTATATGTATAGTATATGTGTGGGTATCATATACTGGGGGGCAAAAATCTAAAAAAAGTTTCATGTTATTTAAGCACGACCCTTAGCTTTAATATGACGCGAGTACATCCATCCATTTCAACATAATATGTTGAAATGGATGGATGGCGGTCGTTACAATCCCCAACCCGCAGTGGAGTAGCGTGGTGAATTTAAGCACCAAACCCCCTCCTCACCCTGGGAGAGGCCTAAGCCCCTGCAGTGGGGTAACATGGGCTGATGATGATGAAGTCTTTCTCTCCGCGGCTTCGAATTGGCATCGCTTTCTCCGTTTCAATCCCTCTTCCCCAACCTGTTCCAAGAGCAAATTCCCAAAAATACCTATAAAATACCCGTCGAAACAGCTTGCGGACCGTGACTGTTTCCACCCTTGAAATTATGTATTCATTGGAACCAAAATTTGCAGGGTCATTAAGAAAGAATTTCCCTAGGGCGGTAAGTTTTTTTTTTATAAAAAATTCTCATTAATATCACGACTAATTATTTCTATACACGAAAAACCCACGGAAATCATGTTTTTCAGGAATTTATTCTAAAACAAGACATCAAAAAAACAAAACATACCGCCCTGTGACAGTATTTCTTCTATTACATTTTTTTTGATTGAATTAATCTGAAAAGTTGTCAAATCTCGTGCTCTCCTACTCAAATTTTATATGCATTTACTTCGCATATGGCCGGAGGGAAAACCACAGTTTGTTTGATTAGGCAAGCACAATAGCGACATATATGATATCAGTTTTGATTTGAAGAGTTACTCATTTGAAAATTTTAATAGGCATGACATTCCTATTGCAATTAAACTCTTTATACATATAATAGGTATTTATTGTATATGGTGGAATTAAGCCTAAAATGTCATGTTAGAAAATCTAATAAATTTTAGCTATCGTCTAGAACCTAGCTCTATTAATTCCTACACATTTAAGTCTAAGAACATCATTGTAAAGCCTACAGTAGGTTTAAGCTTTGGGAAAAATTATAAAAGTGTAAACGAAAATAAAACTATTATAATTAATTAAAGAATTAATCATCGTAATTTTTCCCAATTTTAAATGTTTCTAATCATATTTTTGACGTGAATTTGATGAACGTATTTCTGTTCAAATGGTGGTCATTTAGAAAAAGTCACCTCACGAAAATTGTATAAATTCCGAGGCTTGTCATTCGTGAACTATAAAATATACCTAAAGAAACGGGATGCATATCGCCTTAAAGATCTATTTTCGGAATATCCATATTGGTCCAAACAACAATGTATCTCGAGCCCTTCGCAAAATATGTACCTACCTTAGAAAATGTGTCAAAAATAGTCTAGAAAAATTTCGATTCTGTTAAATGTGATTATAGAACGTGAACTAATGATCCGATCGACTTTAAATGTAATATTTAAATAGAACGAACTTTCCTCTTTCTATTGTAATAATTAATACAAAATACGCACAAATAATTTTATATGCATGGCGAAAAAATGTTAAGTCCCATTTTGAAGAGCAGCTTTCAAAATCTAAACGGGTCATTTGCAATCGACCGTCTCCACTTATATCAGTAGGACGAATTCGCCAGTGTCAATTATGGAAGAAAATTTGAAAAAATTGGTATACATTTTTTACATGTACCTACTAAGCATATAATAGCGGTATGAAATTCGCGCTTCCTTACAGTGAAGCGGTAATAGCTTCGACACAGTCCAAACCACATTTTCTAACACTCGACGACGTCGAGGAACGTATTGAAACCTTGAAAAAAAAACGTCACTATATATGTATGAGTGTGTGTCTGTCTGTGGCATCGTAGCCAACGAAACAATTTAGTCATATAATCAATCATTTATATGACTACTGAGTTCTATCAAAGTTATATAACAGTAAATTTGGATACTCTTTAAGTTTGATTAGTTATTACATTTTTTATCAGTTACTTAATAATATCGTATTGTCGTTTATTTAATAATTTCATTAAATAGTCATATAGTCGTGTTCACGATGACATATATAAAAATTGCTTACATTACTTTTTAATCGTATAAAAGTTATTGTCGTATACAATTCAAGGTTGTGTCAATTTTGTTATGTAATCATCTTTTATAGAACTATGAAATTAACAGTGGTTGCTTATACGTCGTAAAATTAATGGTTTTACATTAATCGAATAAATGTAACAAATGTAATCTGTATACGTCTCCAGGGAACACAGATACGACCGCTATCAGACAAATAATCATGAAAACGTTTTGAATTACACTTGTATAACTCCCACCATATTTGCCTTTGCGTTTCATATTTTATATTTCGTAAAATGAATTCATTATTGTATCCATCCAACAAAATGTAATAGTTAGCGCAATTCAAACGAAATAATAAAGACGATGGCTGAATTATAAGTTTAATTACATTTTAAATGAACTCTAATTGATGATGGTGATGGCAAACGAATCAGTTTTTATCAAACGTTTGTTTTTAAGATGGGAAGTTTTTTTCAAAATCACATAGCATAGATACCAATATAATTTTAAATAATACCTACTTATTTAAGAATTTAGGAAACGCATAAAATTATTTGTCAGCTTTTCTCATTTACATCAATAAAAAACTTGGCAATGGATTACAGCAACCTGATTTTGATTGATAAAATTTTATTCCTTCACTACAAATTAAGAAAATGGCTGTGTTGTGAAATTAATGACATCTAAACGACGATTACACAACCACCACAATATCTAAATGTCATATTATGCACCATCACTTGAGTCAACACGGAATACACGTTGTCAGCTGCTATTGCTGTACTATACGACGAGTAGCTAAATAGCAACATTTGTACGACGAGTAAGCGACTAAACATGTCTTCATATGACTGTCACACGAGACTTTTACGACGTTAAGTTATATAAAACGGACCAAAATTCCGTCGAGTAAACGTCCTTACGACACTTATACTATTACATTAAATAACTAAAGTCGTGACCAAAACGTAGTCTCAGCCTCGGGACTGTTTGCTGCCTAAGGGGCCGTCCATTAATCACGTGATCTTTTTTTAAGCATTTTTTAACCCCCCCTCCCCCTTGGTGATACATGGTGAGGTTTAAGACTACCCCCCACCCCCCACACAGCATCACGTGTATTTTTAGTATCTACAAAAAATCTTAAATTTTTAAGAATATTTTAGAATATTATCTTAAATACAGGTATAAAGTACCTATAATCTTATTTTGTTCTGAAATTAAGTACCATGATAAAAATGTCTAGACAGAAAGGTTGCAGGTTGTTTTTGATTGGCATAAAAATAATAATAAACGAATGGTGTACACTACACGCCGCTTTTTGATTTAAAAACCGCGCGTTTGAAAAAATAATGAAAAAATAAATACACGTGATATCTTACTACAACCCCCTCCCCTCTTGTGATATTTCGTGATTTTTGTCAAACCCCTCCCCCCCTTTCAAGCCTCACGTGATTAATGGACGGCCCCTAAACAGACAGACCGACTACAATTAAATTGGTCCTTAGATACATTTCTATCATTCCTGTCTGCGCGTATGTGGCATCATAGCATATAAACGGATAAACCGATTTTAATTAGTTTCTTTGAAACTGAAAGCTCGATTAATCGGGATTATTTTTAGCTACATTTTTATTTTTTATCTATCTGCATGTGTCATCGTAGTTCTCAAATGGATGAACCAAGTTAAATGTGGTTTTTTTTTAATGTAAAGTTGGTTTAATTGAGATGATTCTTAGCTACATCTATTTGTCTGTCTATCTATGTGTTTGTCTAATTACCGAATGTAACTCATACGTTCACCGAGGGAAGCAATAACGATTTTGTAGATTATGCTGAACTTACTGATTTAAATTAAACTTTTTTAATGATAAATGAACGAGGCGATTCAGGAGCTATACGATAGAACATCTTTCATTGTGTTTAATAACAAACCTTTATAGAAATATTTGATAAATAAAATTAGAATTCCAATTTGCAAGATTTCTAAAATCAGTTGAACTTCCTAATTTTCTAACGTAACAGTTTGATTCTACGAGCACAGGACAAAATGTGTATTAGGAAAGGCGAAATTCAGCGGTTTGTAACAAATTACCTAATCGCCTCTGGACCTGGGCAACATTGAGAAGATACATCACCAATATCGCCACATCGTATTCCTTTGTCCCCTGACAACGAAGAAGTCAGCGATGATGCTATTCATCAGTGCCATGAATTCAAGAAAATTCATGAGCAGTTTTATTTGATCAAATTGGTTGAATTTCTATACGCAGACATTAAAATTATAATATAATATCTGGGTCATGCCGCACACGGCCATCCAATTCCAAATTAGGCAGAGCCCTGTATTATGGGTACAAGACAACTATTATACGAACTTAGATATTTTACATTCACACATGTAACAAATAGACAAATAAATTTACTTTGGGACTAGATGGCGCTGTGTGGGGTGTCCCATTTAATAATTATTATTATATTATCCAGATCATACATATAAATATTAATTGTCCCGGGTGGGAATCGAACCTGCGATAGTTAGGGTCTCAAAGATTCGAAAATCAGCCAGTCAGCATTTAAAAACATTAGCCTCTGCCACCTCTGCAGTCGGGTAAAAAAAAGGTTAAATAATTATATTCTTTTGTAGCGATCTAATCCGAACAATAATTATATAAATTAATTACCTATAATTTGTAGTTTGCGCGTATACAAGTTTGCGCAAGATACATTTTAGAAAATCATCTTAGAAACAATACACTCAATTTTTCGATAGGTACATGTAATATCGAAAATAAGTACATAGTTAAAATGCGAAGAGTCCAAATGAAAATGTATTTCGAAAAATAATATTAAAAGTATGTCTATGATTAAAAGTCAACAAACAGCATTTGATAGTCCGCATCACATAACAATTTTAATGTCGAGTTTTCGGGTACACGCTACATCATTATTATTTGCGATTTAAATTACTGAGTTAATGTTTAATAGCTCTTCTTCAAATAGGTACAAAAATATTAATTATTACAATATTTATCACATTAATATGCAATTCGCTTACCCGCACAAATCGACAGAAGTGAAGTTGTCACTTGAATAGGGACCACAGAATTTAATAAAACAAAAACACGTATACGCAAAACCGAACAATAACTTTGCTATCACAACACAAGAACGCGCTGGTATAAAACAAAAAAGAACCGTTAATCCTAACGATTTAAGTCGAACAGACACTTTCGGATTATTGGAACCTTGAAAAGAGACGTCACTTCATTCACAATTAACTGAGTTGAGCGTAAAAATTTTGTTGAAAACGAGTTCGTCGTTAAAATCGCGCAAATTAACGGAAAAATGCGATATCCACATCTGGGTTTCGCTAGCGGAGTGAACCGAGAAGCAGAGTGAAGTCAAACTTGAATCAACCTCGATACGCATGCAAGCAACGTAATGAAGTTAACAGCGTATCAGCTAGCTACTGCGAAGCCACCGACGACGCATGCGCGGCAAAAACGAATACTACGCCACGCTACAAGTACATAGGTTGTAGTGTTGTAGTAGCGTAGACGTTTATCTTGATGAGTCGAATCAATGCTCGAACCCTATTTACGTGGAGATAACATCGTTAAAATTGAAATTTTGTTATCCAGTGTCTTTTACATATCAAAATATTATTTCAATGAAGTTTCGCATGTGGCTTATGTCAAATGGTGCTGACTTATTAATAATATTATTCCATTCTCGCCCAAGTGCGGGTCGGAATGACATCAACTTAGGGTCCCGTAGCTTATCACCGATTATACTTTAGGTCTGAAAATTGCGGATACTCAAACTCAAAAATTTGTAAACATTACTTGTTCAAAATCGCTGCTGGTTCAAAACATTTTTCATTGAAATTGCTCAGCGCCACTTCCTTATTTTTTTCAATATTTTTAACTACACAGTTGAAAAGTCAGACACCCCCGAGCTTTTAAATAATTCAATAGAAGAGTAATTCTGGTCAAATTGTTCATGAACTAATGTTATCACGTTTGAAGCATAGGGTAAGGAAGGTTGAAGTAAATAAAGTTTACAAAAGTCGGCTTTGCGTCGTTAAGTTCAGCAAGCGTGCGCCTTTCATTTTGCTACATTCAAAGCACGGTAGAAAGACTGAAGAATGGTCAAAGAAACGGTGGAATGAAAGAAAGAAGAAATACTTGGCGAAATATTTACCAAAAATAAAAAAAATCACCCAGGAACTTTAATTGTACTTTCAAAGATCTGTCCCGCGATACCTCATACGATGGAATGCACGAAAAAAAAATTTATCCACTAGTTCAATTTATGAAGAGCCGCCACTAAATAACGTAGTTTTAATTTTTTACAGAATTGTATGGAAGTTCATAATAACACATCTATCTATCTGTAAAATGTTATCAAAATCAATGGAACGGTGGCTGAAATATGAGCCTGTGGCATACGGACGGACATATGGATATAACGAGATCACAATGCTTCCATTTTTGTCGTTTGACTGCGGGACTTTAGATTACCAAAATTTTTATTTCTTATTTTTCGACTCCCGACAGTTATAAGGTCACTTCAAAATCCGCCAATGTGCTGAGTTGATCCTTTTCAAAAATATCCTCACAAATAAGTCTTATTTTATTTCACCATTTTATTCCTATTATAATATTTAAAAATATTTTTAGATTACCTAGCTGTATAGTATATTATAGATCAAATTTATTTGTACATTACCGATATTTGTTTAATTATTACTCGTACATAATATGTGTCATGATAAGCCCTGGTATTAATAATGTAATGCACATATCGTGTTCAGTCCTAATTAAGCCGCAGAATTTCCAGAAGGCAATTTTGTCGGGCTTAATTTTACGTATGTTCGACCTCGTGTCGTAATCCGTAATTGTCTCTTATCGTAAACGTAAACATTTTCAGTGATTACATGATGGCCGACGCCGCCCGCCCACGGCCGCGACCGCCCGCTTTTACATATGCACGTCACATTATTTCCGCCCACGGTGAAAACCTGATGGAACAGCTTAATATGAAAACTTAACAACTCAATAGAATCTTAAGTAGTGTACATATATATTTACATAGGTACTTTTCTAAAAATATAAAAGTATAAAATTATTACACGCAAATGCTTTACGTTAAACGACGTTACGTTAACATAATGTTTTCACCTATATATGTAAAATATTATAATATTTTAACTACGTCTATTTTATTATTTTCTTATAAAGCCTGAACTTGAATATTTTAATGGTTTGAACATGAAAAGCCACGCACGTTATCATGACACGAGGGCACTGGTCCATAGAAACGCTTTTATCATACTATATCTGAAAGGGATTAGACAGCGTTTTCGTTGAAAGCTCCCAGTGAGCCGGTTTTTTTCCGACGTCTTCCACAATAATCGTCACATTTCAACTGATTTGCGCAAAAAATTAATGAATGATACACCTAAATCTTCCTTTTGAATCATTGCGTTCATTGGTGTCAACCATCTGAAAACCCGTTCGGTAGTTTTTGAGTTTATCGTGTTCAGACAGACGCGGCGTGGGACTTACAACTTCAACACAATCAGTACATATTATAATATAATGTACTGATTGTGTTGAAGTTGTATTTTGTTTTGTTTCATTTTATTTTTACCCGAACGACGGAAAAGGGGGGTTATGGTTTTAGCAGTCTATGTATCTAATTATTAATAGGTATGAGGATATTCATTCCGTCGTGGCTCCTAAATTATTTATATTTTAACAAATAATCTGTCATTCGATGCGTCTGCGTTTTTAAATTTTTTGTGTCAAAGTTTAAGTCTCACCAAAATGGCGAATTTTAGGTAGGATTCATTTCACACATCGAAAAAAAAAATGGTATAGCTATCAAAATATATTTTAAATAAAGGTTTAATAATAAAATAAGCATGAGGGTTTTAAAATATATTTAAAACCCTCATGCTTTTATACTTACTATACTTCTGAGATTTAAACGCTTATTATTTTTTAATTGTTACGTTAATTATTTTTTAAATAAAATCCATTTTTTATAAAGGTTATATTATATTATTTTAGACTTTTCATTGTGGGAATATTTAAATTCACTGTACTATGTTCCCTACTCATGCGTTTAGTGCCCTAGGTCTCGGTACGTTAGTGGCATACTATATTTGCTATCCCTGGTTATCCAACTCCTCTGCACGTATCCCACCTTAAGATTGGGTAGGTAGTTTATTACTCAGGACACGATTTTGCCCTACTTTACTTTGTTAGGCCGAGGGCACCACAGTGGGTTTACGAAACGCCACAGAAGGGTTCTGTCTGTAATCCACCTTCCAGCTCCATCATCAGTCACTATGTGCTATGAAAAATGCTCGTGAAGGCATAAATCTAATGCGCTCATACTCGGTGGGTTTACTTACGACGACTTTGACGACCGCTTAGCCTAGTGGGTAGCGACCCTGCCTACGAAGCTAGAGGTCCCGGGTTCGAATCCCAGGTCGGGTCAGTATTAATATGATGAATAATGATACTGGTACCGGGTCTTGGTTGTTATATATATTAAAAAAAAAAATATATATGTATATATTATAAAGAATATTTAAGTATGTATATCAGTTGTCTAGTAACCCATAACACAAGCATAATACTTGCTTACTTTGGGACTAGATGGCGCTGTGTGGGAAGTCCCATGTATTATTATTATTATTATTATTATACTTAGTAGACAATTAAGGGTTCCATTATCCACCTTTCAGCTCCATCATCAGATCAGCCAATATATACTAATATTATAAAGCTGAAGAGTTTGTTTGTTTGTTTGTTTGTTTGTTTGTTTGTTTGTTTGTTTGTTTGTTTGTTTGTTTGTTTGTTTGTTTGTTTGTTTGTTCGTTTGTTTGAACGCGCAAATATCAGGAACTACTGGTTCCAATTGAAAAATTCTTTTTGTGTTGGATAGTCTATTTATTGAGAAAGGCTATAGGCTATATTTATAAAATAATACTATCTGTCTGTCTATCTATTCGAGCAAATCTCCAAAACGGCTTAACTGATTTTGATGAAACTTCACAGATATGGAAAAGAAGTGGTGAAAAGTGACATACACTACTTTTTGTATGTCTGTAGGTACGTCCATCTGTCTATTCGAGCTAATCTCCAAAACGGTTAAACCGATTTTGATGAAATTTCACGGGTATGAAAAGGAGCTAGTCAAAAGTGACATACGCTACTTTTTGTCCGTCTGTCTATCTGTACGTCTATGTGTCTATTCCAGTTAATTTCCAAAACGGCTGAATAGATTTTAATGAAACTTTGCAGACGTTAAAGAAGGTTGTCAAGAGTGACATCAGCTACTTTTTGTGGTTGTCTGTAGTTTGTCCTCACTGATCTATCAGCGTAGATAAAACCGAAACTATTAAGTCTAGGAAGTCGAAATTTGGAACAGTGGTTTATTTTAGAACGTGAGTATTAATTTTTTAAGAAAGGAATATTTGGAAATTTCAAATTTAAGGAGGGGGGAATTTAAGGGCTTTGTATGAGAGTCTTTGTTCTTAAAAGTTAGAAACATAAAAATTTTAACATAAATAAATAATGACGTGTTTCAGGGTTTTTGGATTTGCACATTTTATGGGTGGGAAACGGGAGGTGAAAAGTATGGGTGTATCGGATTTCTTAAAGTAGTGGGGAGAATGAAGATTGAAAGTTTGAATGGGTGTACCCAATGTTAGTTTCAGCAAAAAGTACGTATAAACCGTTTCGAATGTTAATACTACCTAAAACAGAAATGCGTAGTCTACGCAAGCGAAGCTGCGGGCGATCGCTAGTAGTATCATAATTACCGATTGTTGTCTTAATTATACATATCTGTAAAATTTTAACTTGAATATACGTGTATTAACCGTCGAAGAGTTTCAGAAGGAGACAATCCTGGCTATAACATAAGTTCATGGTGAAAATCATTATTATCATTATTAAAATCATGGTTAACTAATTAAATTAAACTTACTTATATACGAAGTTTTATGCCCGTGCTATTAACTGCTGAGGAGTTCCCTAGTGAGGAGTCCTAGCTGCAGCATCAGTTCATGGCCAAAATCATTGTTAACTATCAAAATCCAACGTATATACAAAGTTTAGTGTCGGTGCTACCGACCGTTGAGGAGTGCCCTCATGAGGAAACAATCCTGGCTGTAACATCAGGTCAAAAATCATGATGAAAATCGTAGTTGACTTTCTAAATCCAACGTAGGTATACATTTAAATAGGTATACAAAGTTTCGTGTCTGTATCATTAACTGTTGAGGAGTGGCCTCGTGAAGAGAAAATCCTGGCTACATCATAGGCTCTTGTCATCGAAGTTACATACGTGTTCCAAAGAAGGGGTTCAAATATTTTTTGAAAGATTCTTGAAATGGTGCACTATTAGTCAGACATCTGGTAAACGAGCAATACGCGCATTAGCGTCACCGACCCGAGCGTGACGGTTCAGTTTCGTTCACTGCTCAGTATATTGCACCTAAAGAAGTTTTCACTTCAAAACCCGAAACCAGACTACGATAAAAATTAACTGATAAGCATGAAATAAAATATTACCATACGAAATGGAAGCCTGACATTCTTGATGTCAAGAATTCATTGAAGGAAAAAAATAACTCACTGAACTTCAATTAAGTATACGTTATTAATAATGCTGTAATCACTGGCTGTAATAATAACGTAACTTATTTAAGTTGGTAAATAAAGGCATGCGACCACATCTGCATCCCGAGTATAGCCATGCCCATTGTGTAAACTGAATTTCAGTAAAATGTGTATTGGAACGATGATGATCATTCTTGTAAATGTAGTGTTTGCTAAAATACGTGTTGCGGGACTGTACTTTGTTTGCTCTTTTATATTTATAAAGTTTACGATAATGAGACCGTTTTTTTTTTATTTTAGGCTCACCTTTCGCGAAAATTGTTAGATTTCGCCACTCATTTGCCTGACACTTTTTGTTTGCTTGGGCCACGTTGATGAGTATAAAGAAAATAAATAACTTAATTGGCTCTAACTAGAGCCATTATTTCACATAAATATGCTGAATACGCTATAAGTAATTATGTATCTTTTCTTGTTGATCCAATTAACTGTTCATATAAATCAGAGTTCTTTACTTATCTCATTAACTCCAAGTTAGTAGCTGTACGAAGTTCGCTATACTTTTTCGCATTTAAATATTAATTTGTGTTTGTATTTTTATTAATTCCTGTGATACAAAACTGAAATTTAATCGTTCTTCCGAAACAAGTATGTTGCACTTACAGATGTGCAATTTCGGGTATTTTTCACCCCTATGGATATATTATAAAACTAGCGACCGCCAGCAGCTTCGCTTGCGTAGACTACACATTCCTGTTTTAGGTAGTATTAACATTCGAAATAGTTTATACGTACTTTTTGGTGAAACTAATATTGGGTACACCCATTTAAACTTTCAATCTTCACACTCCCCACTCCTTTAAGAAAACCGATACTCCCATACTTTTCACCTCCCGTTTCCCACCCTTAAAATGTGCAAATCCAAAAACCCTGAAACACGTCATTATTTATTTATGTTAAAATTTTTATGTTTCTAACTTTAAGGAACAAAGACTCTCATACAAAGCCCTCCATCCCCCCCTCCATAAATTTGAAATTTCCAAATATTCCTTTCTTAAAAATTAATACTCACTTTATAAAATAAACCACTGTTTCAAATTTTGGCTTCCTAGACTTAGTAGTTTCGGCTTTATCTACGCCGATAGATCAGTGAGGACAAACGACAGACAGCCACAAAAAGTAGCTGATGTCACTCTCGACAACCTTCTTTCACGTCTGCAAAGTTTCATTAAAATCTGTTCAGCCGGTTTGGAAATTAGTTCATAGACACATAGACGTACAGACAGACAGACGAACAAAAAGTAGCGTATGTCACTCTTGACAATCTTCTTTCACGTCTGCAAAGTTTCATTAAAATCTGTTCAGCCGTTTTGGAAATTAGTTCATAGACACATAGACGTACAGACAGACAGACGAACAAAAAGTAGCGTATGTCACTTTTAAACACCTCCTTTTCATACCCGTGAAATTTCATTAAAATCGGTTAAGCCGTTTTGGAGATTAGCTCGAATAGACAGATGAACGTACATAGGTACAGACATACAAAAAGTACTGTATGTCACTTTTGACCACTTTCTTTCCATATTTGTAAAGTTTCATCAAAATCAGTATAGCCGTTTTGGAGATTTGCTCGAATAGACAGACAGACAGACAGGTAGTATTATTTTATACATATAGCCTATAGCCTTCCTCAATAAATAAACTATCCAACACAAAAAGAATTTTTCAATTCGAACTAGTAGTTCCTGAGATTTGCGCGTTCAAACAAACGAACAAACAAACTCTTCAGCTTTATAATATTACTAGCGACCCGCCCCGGCTTCACACGGGTAGCAGAGCATATAAGTCTTAACTTTTTTTTCTGTTGTAGTGTCATTGTTGCGTCGAACATGTGGATTGCATTTAATTACCTTTAAATGTGACGTAAGTTCATCCTACTTGGAGTATTTTTAAAGTATTTTATTTCCAATTCTATAAATATTTGAAAAAGTAAAAAATAAATACATGTAATCTAACCTAACTACGCGTGTCGCGTCGTCCCGTATGGCCGCTCGACTGGTCGCGCGATATTTATATTTCGCGGTAGCTCCGAAGATATTAATTTAAATTGTATAGTATTAAGGACAATCATAATGTGCATAAAATGCTGAAGATAAATAACGTATTTAATTTGATAAGGATTAATACTGTATTCGTATAAATTGCTTTCCATTTACCTCATCATATAACACCATTTTTTTAAACATAAAAATAGGTATAGTAAGCTATCCATGAAAGATAGCCATCGCAGACTTTTCTTTAGTCCTATATAAGATACACAATTCCTCCATACAATATTTTGTTATATCTCAAAAGGATGAGGCAGCGTTTTCGATGAAAGATCCCAGCCGGCTTGATTTTTTTCTGACTTCTTCAACAATAATCGTCATATTTCAACAAATTTGCACAAAACATTAATAAATTATAGACGTAAACCTTCCTCTTGAACCACTTCGTCCATTGGTGCCAATAATATGCCAACCCGTTTGGTAGTTTTTGAGTTTATCGCGTTCAGACAGACAGACAGACGCGGCGGGGGATTTTATTTTATAATTCCTAGACTTAGTAGTTTCGGCTTTATCTACGTTGATAGATCAGTGAGGACAAACGACAGACAGACACAAAAAGTAACTGATGTCACTCTTGACAACCTTCTTTCACGTCTGCAAAGTTTCATTAAAATCTGTTCAGCCGTTTTGGAGATTAGCTTGAATAGATACATAAACGTACAGACAGACAGACAGACAAAAAGTAGCGTATGTCACTTTTGACTACCTCCTTTTCATACCCGTGAAATTTCATTAAGATCGGTTTAACCGTTTTGGTGATTAGCTCGAATACACAGATGAACGTACATACAGACATACAAAAAGTAATGTATATCACTTTTTACCACTTCCTTTCCGTATCTGTGAAGTTTCATCAAAATCAGTTTAGCCATTTTGGAGATTTGCTCGAATAGACAGACAGACAGATAGTATTATTTCATACATGTAGCCTATAGCCTTCCTCAATAAATAGACTATCCAACACAAAAATAATTTTTCAATTCGAACCAGTAGTTCCTGATATTTGCGCGTTCAAACAAACAAACAAACAAACTCTTCAGCTTTATAATATTAGTATAGATAAGTATAGATAGGATTATATTATACGATAAAATGCGAAAGTCTCTCTATCTGTTTCATATTCGCGCATAAATACTGCTGCGGCTCTTTGAATGTTAAGCTGCAGCTCTTTAGTTCCATACGCAAATATTATTTATTTTATAAAAAAAAACATTTAAAAATCGTTCTGAATCAATTAACGAGAATTAAGCACCATTTCTATCTCTCAGCCACTTCTACTGTCGTAACGTGTCGTCAATCGCTCAATCAAGCTCTCAAATGACGCCGTCGTCGGATGTTTCTATGTAGGTTTCAATTCTCTTTCGACGCAAAACTATGTACCTACTAAGACTATGTAAGCTGTGATAGTCTTTCAGATTGCTATAGTGAGGTGAAGAAGTTGGCATTTCGAGTGCTGACTCTTCGGATCGACGTTTTCGTGTACGTAAAAGTAAACTAAGAAGCCAACTAACAAATGAAAATTTAGAGTTGTGTTTGAAACTTAAAGCAACAAGAGCCAAAATTTATCCAAACTTCCTAAAACCATGCAAAGGCAACGCTTCCATCGAATTTGTTTGCTCAAATGTCAATATTTTTTTTTTTTTTATTTTTAAGTATAAGTTACATTGTATAGTAAAGTTTAAATTTTCTACTTGAGTAACCATAAAAAGCCATCACTCTCATTGTATTTGTTTGCTCAATTGTTTGTTATTGAAATACAAGTAAGTGTTGTAAGTAAATGTTTAATTGTTTTAATTTTTAATTAAATAATAAGTGATTATCTAATCTAATAATACCATATACATATTATCTAATTTGTTTTGAAAAACACTACTTATGTATATTTAAATAGATTGTTTTTTTCTGTCAAGAAACTTAATTTATGCAAGTACTATTTATTCTTGGCAAGAATTTTTTTGTGGTTCTTTAAAAACTTTGAAATTTTGTAAATTATAATTTTTGACTCTTCCTACTCAAAAGGTTGCCGACCTTTGGTCTAGGCGAGTGGAATGTTCGTATTTGTAATACTGTCTAATTGCATAGTCTTATTGTCTTAAAATAGTGACGGGAGTGCAATGGATATCACGTACTTCACGTGGCATATAAAAAAAATGATTGTGTATTATCGTGTCATGAAAACTTAAACATTTATTTCATTAATTTCCGTTTACACTGAAAAATGTCACTTGATAGCGATTTTCCTTATTATCTGTGTCAATCACTTGATAATTGTCAAACGAACGTCATGCGACATGCATCACATGGTCCTCACCACACCAATCCGCACCATCCGACTTCAAATGTCACACGTAAAATAATAATGAATTATATCTTGAAATAGCAGTCAATTGGCTTTTAAACAATTTTCCTATATTCTGAAAAATATAATAGCAAAGGCTAATTTTAAATATCTTGCATTTTCAAATTTCATTGGTGTTGTATGAGTAAAAAATGAAACAATATTGAGAAGGCGAAGAAATCCATCGACTATTAATTCGTTTCATAAATTATTTAAATTAAGTAATAATTTCATTTTTTAAAGTTTATTCAACTATCGATTGGCAGATAGTCTGTGGCAGAGGCCCGAAATTACACCTGTGTTCCGCATTGGTTCCGCATTTGAGTTATTTCAATAACCAACATCCACCCATCCATCATCCCTTTTTTATACCCCACTGCAGCGGCTTAAGTTTCCCTCAAGGTGAGGGGGCTTGGAGCTTAAATTAACACGCTGCTCCAATGTGAGTTGGTGGATTGTAACGACCGCCATCTATTGACAGCAACCGGGAGCGACTGCTTAACGTGCTGTCCGAGTGGAGGCCGATTCTCGTTACATTGGACAATTTTAGCATGAGAGAATTGTCAAACAACAATTTGTCAAACGATATTTGGTGACAATTGTCGCGTCAGCTGCAAATTCTGTACTCTCAAGACCCTACGGCAATATTGACATATGAAAATTAAATGTATGAAATATGATTGACTAAAATTGAACCACGTGTTTAGTCTATGGTTTAGTAGATGGTAGCCAATGGCAGCGATGGCAGGGTTTCCCTAATGTTCCGTTTAAGAATAAGCCTATAGCATTTAGCATTGACGTAATACTAGTTCAGGACAGTGCACTCGGCTTAGCGAAACGAGGAGATGAAATAGCGAGGTCCAAGTCCATTTGTCTCTTTTCTTCTAGGGTAACAATAATTTATTTTTATTTTTTTCTTCTCTCATCTTGACTTTTGTTGCTAGTGCTCTATAATAACAAGTTTTTTTTAAAAAGAACCAATAAACGAGAAAAAATGACAAAAATCTGAATAGCGGATACGCGTGATGAAAAAGTTGGCAACTAAAGAAAGATTTTTAAAGATTGAAAAAAATAAGAGAAAAATTTAAATTTAAATCAAATTGTCGACACCTTAAAAAACTGCCAAAGAACAACAATTGCGTGACGAATCACGTGGTTTCGTAGCCATACCAAGAACAAAAATTAATCACAAAGTCATTAAAAAGGACATCAAGTCAAGTCAAGTGCGTAATCCAGAAAATAATCAGAAATCAAAAAATATGATCAAACTTATGAATCTTTGTGTATAGTATCTACACTATCTTCTATTATTATTAGGAAACTGTTTAATATTTTTCAAAACATAATTCGAGAAAGTGAGGCGCTAAAAGTGGCAACCTGTATTAAAATATGATCCGTCGGCGGAGGATTATCACCTCCAAAATAAATTGTGAAACAGATAGAACTCTTAAAAATCAAAGCTAATAAATTAGCGACAGGCTCCGCTTATATACAATACCGCTTTGAATATAAATCTCCGATTTTATCACAGAAGTAATAAAAGAATCCCAATGTGCCTAAACACGCTGTACAGAAGATTGGAAATTATATATTTATAAAATATATTTCTCATAAATTTTGTCACTCTTTACTGCCATATGGGAACCTAATATTATAACTTTGTACAGGTGATCAGCTCCTTTCCTTTCCAAAAAAAAACAACAATCCCAAAAATCCCCAATAATCCGGCGGATAAAAACTAGTTTAAAATATTCAAGATTCCGAAACAGCATTTCTAGGGCCAAAATGTCTTGCACTTGAGCGCTGGTGTAGGACTTGGAGATAAGAAATATTTATTAGGTGGGAAAAGAAGTTTCGTAATAAAAGGTAGCCTATGTCACTCTTGAAAATGCCCTATTCATGTCTGCAAAGTTTCATTTAAATCTAATTGGTCTAATCAAATTAATAAAGGTCAATTGTTTCGGAGATTAGCCGAAACACACAGGCACTACGATTTTATTTATATGGAAGATGGATTTATTACTTGTCTTGCATTTAACTAAGGGAGAATACAGTTTCCGGATGACATTAAAATTTTCATTTTATAAATTACAAGCAAATCACAATATATTATTAGAAACCTGTCAAAAACTTGTTCTTGGTTTTCTCCTCGGGACTGCTTTAAATTCCACAATGTAAGATTTATTACTGACCAGTTTTTTAATACTATATTTGAAGTTACCTGTGAAAAAAAATTGCTACAACCACTGATTCTTTTCCACAGTATTTTATACAACACTTTTTAACCATTTTTTAATGGAGATATGAAAAATATATTAAAACTTAAACCAAAAAACCAATGCAAGAGAAATTTTCACAAACCTAGTAAACCATGTAGTAAGACATTTTAGATTTTCCGTCTGATGCTCCATTGGTATTTTTGTGCGTAACTACTATGC
This sequence comes from Luffia ferchaultella, assembly GCA_949709985.1. NCBI lineage: Eukaryota > Metazoa > Arthropoda > Insecta > Lepidoptera > Psychidae > Luffia > Luffia ferchaultella. The sequence goes on along the minus strand of OX453257.1, from coordinate 7,636,793 downwards.
TTTTCTATAAATTTAAACATATTTTTTTACTATTTCAGAATATTTTTGTTTTTAACATAGTGTTTTAAATGTGCACAGCAAAAAAAAACATATTTTGAATCCATTATCTATTTTTTTTATTTTCATAAAGAATTCCTACTAACTTAAGAAAACATTATGATCACCTTAGTAATATGACGTCAGAAACTTCAACTTTGACAATACACACGTCGAAATTCCCCAAATTCTCGTTTTAGTTGCCAGTATAAAACCATAAAGTAAGACATACTTTTTAAATGTAACTGAACATTTTTATAAATTTGTAAAATGTAGGTAACGTAAGAATTTTAAAAAATATTGTTATCCGAATACCAAGAGATAACAAAAATCAGAAGTCACAGAAAATAGATATTAGACGTATATTCATATATATATAAAAATCGATAATGAACCTATTAAATGAAATATTTTTTTCTAATGGCAAGTTTTAGAAAGGGGCAAACGGACTCTCCGATAGCTATCTCCTACAAACTCATTTTGCCTCCTTGCGGCTTACAGTTTAAAGTAAAGCTTATGCGTAACGCGAAGGTTTCATTTTTGTATTATACATTTTCGGGAATGCACAGTCCAGTACCTACGTAGTAGGTATATTAGTCCATGGGAAAAACCATAAAGGTATATATACTAGCGTAAGAGAGGAACACAGTGTGCGAATAACATCCAGCTCTTTGCGGAAATCCTACATGCGAGAAAGAAACGCAACAAAATGTTTCATAAAACCTCTTTGAACACATTTAGTTTCCTTTAGCGACTTCTTAAAATAAGGTCCAACTTTTCTTTTTTTTGTGCTTTAATCATTCTGAACTACATAAATTAAATCTTGTGAATTACAATGGTGTCGTGTTATGTTTTAGATTGCACTGTAACATATGATAATAATCCAAATAAAGAGAGATTTCACATGTAAGTACTGCCAATAACATACTGTTATCTTAATGCTTATTTTTATAAAAAGCAATCTTAAATTAACTTGGTTATACATCAATACTATACGGTAAATATTCTATTTTGTAAATAATTTGTTATTTTAAACAATTATGTGTAAGATACAAACATATTGTGTAAAATTACAATCAAACATTTTAGCACAGAGATTGCACAAAATCTATCGATATGTCGATATTTTCAAATATAAATATTTTGTATATTGAATATTACCTAATTGCACCTATTTTACTGGAAAGATGTCGTTATCTAGTTTTAAACATATTGGGAGGTTTATTTAGCCTGGCAACACATTGTAAGAGAAAGTATGACATCTATACATATAGACTACACATATTAGGATATATACAAATACAAGAATTGCTCATATGAAAATATGAGATATATACACAAATAATTTTAATCGTTATTTATTTATGATTTAAAGTCTGACGGTCTATCTGCTCTCTGATTAAGAACGTCATAAATAATTTAACTTTGAATGACGAAGTTACTGTGTACAATAATCTAACCTCATTTTCCTCCAAGAAACTGCTTCGTGATAATCCAGGTTTCCTATAAACGCGGTTAGCAGAGAACAATAGATAAGAATGTTAAATAGAACAGGTGGGACGCCTCGAAAACATTCTTTGGTTTGCAGTAGACATTTTAAGAAAAACTGTTTTGTCCAACTAAATCACGGACGACTTTTGAAGAAAAGAAAGGATCTATACCTATTGAATTTGTGCCGGTACAGGATTCTTTATTTTTAATATGTGCTTACTTAGTTTATTAAGTAGTATACTAACGCCGTAGTATATACTTAATATCTAAAGTCAGAGCATTCATACCAACTGTAATTTCTGTACAGGTCAACCTGAAGCCCAAGCGATCGGTGTCAGCATACGTTTACTCGCATATATCACCAGAACCTTTATTTCAGCACTAATATGAAACGGATTTGAAGAAAAAAGTCCATCACAGTGAAAATATCAATTTTAGGCAAATTATCACTTTGTCTTTTAAAAAACTTCTTCCCTTATAATCGAATAAAACTTAACTACCTATTACATAAAGAAACCAAAGATATTATAGACTTGGATGAAATATAGGAATTTCATCCAAGGTATAATTTGTGGTGCAGTGAGACGACGCGACATTCGATCGAGTAGGCAACGTGACGTCACAGGCAGTAAGAGGCCACCAGTCAAACCGCACGAAAATACATAAATATCAATAATTTATTTCTCAGTCGTTTATTGACGAATTAAAAAAAAACTTTCACTGTTTTATTAGTTTTGGTTTATCTTTCAATTCTATGGAATTAAATATAATATTCATCATGAAACTTCTCCATTGTAAATGTTTTTTTTTTGTGCATTCTCATTTTTTTGTTTACAAAGAGTGCTAAAAAGTTAGTTGTTATGCGTTGCAACATGACGTATTGTCATTAAAAATAAAAATGGTTTATTTATATTGTTTTATTTATTACTTGGCTTGTATTCAACTAAATATAAAAATTTCCATAACGATGTTGACGCTTTCTTTACTTCTTTCTGAAATTTTTTAATTATCAACTGTTAAGAAAAAAAAATGTTTATTGGTGTAAAGGAAATGGCATTTGAATTGGTTGATTGATGATTTGTCGTTTTAAAAAACTAAAAGTCAGGAAAAGTAACTTAAAACTAAAATTTAGTAGTAAAGCAGATTCAAAATAATAAATAAGATTGCCGATTTCGACTTATGGTAACGCGGTAATTTTAACGACACATTATCATGAAAGTACTACGTACTATCGATAATATTAAAAACACCCATGCACATCACTAAAACTGGCTCAAACTCATGTGAATTTTGCACACATACTCATTTCCGTTTCGGTCATGCGATGTTTCGAGTTTCGATGTCAGTTGGTCTCCTACGCTAGTATATGTATGTCTATGGGAAAAACTTTAAGAGAAAAAATTGGAAATCAACAAGTACGTCGTAGATTGACAGATGTCTTGACGTTGAGTTGAATTCTGAAGTGACATTTGATTTCAAATTCAAACAATTTTCTGGCTTTCTGCGATTTCCAACGGCCATTCCTTTAGCTTTATTTTGTGAATAAAAATATTGAAACTAGTGTAGTAAAGCTTTTGATTCTTGGTGTTTAGTATCATAAAAACTTTGCAATGATAAAAACCAAACCATGGAGTGGTGGCACGGATGAAGAATATCAAACACAACATTTCGGTTTTGGAGTACAACGTTTCCAAATAGCGACGCGGGAAATGGTCGAACAAAAAATTACGGCATGTGTTAAGGATATGGAAGCTGGTTTGCTGAGGTCTCTCGATCTTAACGAAACTGATAAAAGCACTTTTGCCAGATCTTGCGATAAACTTATTCGTTTATATTGCGAGAAGGCTGAACCTTCCCTAAAAGTTATAGACAGTGAAATAGAGAATATATTAACACTGCCAGTAAACATTCTATTGCCAGGTGATGAAGTTCAGATAATACAGATGTCTGAGGAGGAACATATGACACTGAAAGAAGAAGTAGACGGTTTGAGAAAACGCGTAGAAAGAGGCGCTTTAATGGAAGCTCTTCTATCAGCAGAAGAAGAAGAACTTGCTTCAGCTGAGAAAATATGTGAAATTGCTAAAAAGGACATGGATGTGCTTGATCTAATGGATAAGTGTTTTAGCGATGACCAAATTAAATCATTACAAGATCAAACACGATTTTTACGTGCTAGTGTACCCTTCCTCGAAAAAGCTGATGATTATGAAATTTAAATGATTCACATTAAAAATGTATTGGTAGGTATGTGCTGCGGGTAGCCATTTCCAAAACGACCACTATGAATATATAAATAATATGGGGAAGGGCAGGTCGAGAAGCTGGAACAAACTTTCAGGATATTTTGCAGAACTAAAAAACATGTACCTTTATAAAGGCTTTTCTATTATTAAAACACTTGAAACTAACACTAGATTACTTTTACAATGTTCATCTTCTGGGTTGCTCGTTGTGTTACTTCTCGTGTTGATATCGACTGTACCTGACCTAATATATCAATATAAAAATTGTGCGCCATCAATCTGTATGAGTTGAATTCGGAAGGATCAAGTCCCTAGCCACCCAGATTCTGGTTGGATCTTTGCATTCTTCTACTTACCAAACCTAAACAATAGATGTACTAGACAGATATTTGGAAAGCAAATGTGTTCTGAGAACCAACGGTAGTAACATAATATTGCATCAGTGAAATTGTACTGCCGAACAATACATTTAAATTTTCTAAATCTGCAATTATTTGATATTTTGGTGTGGTACTTTTTTTTCTAATATTTAATTTTCCATTAGTTAACATCATTTGATAAGTTCTCTATTGTTAATGAATGCAGTAGGTATGAATTTGTATCTTTTTAAATTTTCCTTTTGTCCAATTAAGCACATTTAAATTTTTTTTTCTTTTTCATATCTAGTTGCTTATCCCAAATTATACATTTACACAAAAACAGATTTTGCTGTGATCATGAGTAACTGGACAATGCAAAACTTTATGAGACGAACACTATTCATGATATACCTATTTCCATCCTTTGTTTATCCAACATGGTGGTAGTAATGGCAGCGCTCTAGATAGAGCAAGTAGGCATTTTGGTATTTGTGATTTTGTCAATTTGAATATCTGAGTTGTTTGCGAACGCTAACTTTTGTTACCATTTCTGTAAGTTTTGTTTTAATGACTTCACCCATTCTATTCATAAAATTAAGATCAATTTGTACAGTACAATAAACTTCCTTATTAAATGAAATATTCTTTTCTTCTTCTTTTCTAAAGTTGTCACAGATGGCCAATTGTTTAATTAAAATGAATAAAAAGTATTTGTTACACAACTTTTGTTTACAAATTTGTGTATAAAATAATTTATATACAAGTTTGTATATAAATTAATCTTAAGCTAATCTGACCACCAACACTGAAAATTTTCATTTATTTCCTTTGTAAAATTCATTTCTAGTGATATAGCTCTTATTGCAGTATCACTGATGTTTGTTTTGATGTTACAAATCTCAATTAATTGTATCAATATTATATGTACTCAAGGAGATAGATGTGGCACTAATGTTCAGAAATTAAAGAACTAAAACAATTGTCTTCATTTTATTTAGTCATGTAAAGGCTATTCCATGTATATTGACCAAGCATAATTTTCGTACTTAACTTTTATAAGCATTATTTGGCAGAATGGAAAAACGCATCTGGTACCTATATCATGCAGGACAGTTTCTGAGCAGTATAAAAGTGCATTACCTTTATTAACACATCACTGGTTGATGTGACATTTTCGGTTTTAAAGTTCTGCATATTTTTACTTGTGATTCACTTTGACTTGGATCCACAGTCAACAGAGTAGTTTTACGCTTTTCTGTTACAGCTGTGAATATATTAGAAGAAGCGTTTTTCTTAATTTTCAGGAAGTAGGTTTTATTGTCAGCTTTGACAAAGATTTTGTAGATATATTAATTTACTATAGTTTTGTAATGCTTATTAATATATTCACATCTGGAGCAACTCTACTTTCAACAGCTTCCTCTTTTATGCTGCTTACTACAGCATCATAATCACATATTAATTCACATGCAATAATCTCCTGTTAATGATATACCCATTTCCTTTCTTTTAATTACACCTACTCTGCAAACTGATTACCATATGTCAGCCTATTATGTCCCACTGCAGGGGCTTAGGCCTCCCCTCGGGATGAGGGTGCTTTATGCTTAATCCACCAGTGCATGTTGGTGGATAAATGCGGGGTGGCAGTAATTTGGCAAGCAGGGTAAATGGCGGTAATTATAAAATAATTTTCAACTACACTTTTTCTAATTTTATACTCCTCCAGTGATAATTTTATAATCTGTATGGTATTCAGTTGACCACCCTGCTAAATATTAATAGCATTTGTTTTGTCCTGAACCTAAGCATTTGTTTTACCTTGTCCTGTCCCGAATCTCTTCAGAATTGTTCAGCCGTTCATATAGGACATCTGCCACCCTCAATATCAGTGGAAAGAGGATGGATGTATGAGGCTGTAACTTACGGATTAATAGACACTTGTGATGAAATTATAATCCGTTTTTGCCATAAGGGACACAAAAAAAACCCACAATAAACAGTAATTTTTATTTTATGTAAAAACAAAACTTCTTATAAGTTAAAAGTTGCCTATGGCCTAGGCACACAAAATAACAGTTTATTTTTATGACATCAATTCATTACACATAAATACAAACTAGTTGGAATGTTTACTTTCTAAAAATTTATCATTTAAATGTATTTAAGATCCATTTTACTTAACAAGGAAAATATATCCATAATACTGAAGAATAATTCCTATATAGCTATATTATTAATCGTAACTTTGATATTTGTTGTAAAAGTCTAACAATTAATCATTAAATATATATTTTTGGCACATTGAACACCAAATCTTATATAAATCTTAAGACTATAAAAAAAATATTTCTAGAAAAAAAATGAATATCAATTTGCAAATAAAATTTAATTTCATATAATATCATTGGCTTTCATAATTTATATCACATTTATTGAATCTATAGTATCCTACTTTATTACTTGTAGAAGATGAAGTTATGTACTTTGTATATGTATTGTATATGACATTTAATATAATATGCATACAAAAAGACCATATTATGTGAAAATCAATTTCATATTTGGTACATATCAGTTGTTAAAAGACGATTGATATTATCCCACAGGTACATTGAATATTTTATATTCATAATTCCTATCTTTTATTATCACACCGCTGAATGTAAAGTGTGATGTAACAAGTGCTAGTCCCAAACACCGTATGATCCATTAACATAGTAAACGCAAGATATAACAGAATTGACTGACTCCGACCGATTAGATGGGTGCTTTTGATATTACAATTCTTATTATAAAACCGTAACTTTTCACAGCTAAATTTGCATAAGTCACGCATAGTTCACACATTTAATAACTATACTGACAGTAAGATGCTGCATTGACGTCCAGAACTGATGCAACAACACATGCAGGTGATGTAAGTGTAAGTAATAGTGATCATTGACCTGACATACATTTTCACATACCAAGTGATAAGACAATCAAATTCTTAAATATCACTTACTTTCCCGCTTTTCGTATGTCATTTCGAAACTGAATTGAGAATCCCGAGATAAATAATGTGCTATCTTAAAATACTTTCTTTTAGTAATTTAATTAATTAAAAAAAAATAGTTATTATCCCTATTTAGCCAAAAAAACTTGCTCGGAAGCACTGATGACAATGAGGTAAATGAACTGAAAAATACATAGGTTATGTTGAAAGAAAGAAAGAAAAAGTAAAGTAATGAAGATAATTTTGTTTCAGATTCTCTGCCCGCCAACTACTAACACATAGGCACATAAAAAATAAAAAAATAAAATTAATACAATTATTTTTATTGGTAAAAATTAAAATCCACTAGAGCTATATAATCTATATAGTCAAATACAAAAATAATACTTGAAAATGGTTGGGGGACCAAGCATACATTTAGTAAAAATAATTAAATTTTAATCAATGACCAATCCGTATTTTCAACGTATTTAACCTAATTCGTGTCGTAAAGATAACGGTACTATGTCAGCGTTCAGGATTTTCATTGGGTTGCACATTTTTTATTATATTTTATATTATTCATTTTCGAATTTATACAACTTATTACCACAAATATTTAAGATTGAAAATGGGCCACCATCCTAACGTCAGGGTCATTGTTCGAAGTTAAATTTTGAGTTAATAGATGTAAAACCACTGACAATTCTTAATTTATAATTAAGAAAAATATACAATCTTCATATTAAGCATACACTTCTTCTTCACTTCACTTCATCAGCCCATTTTTACCCCACCGCAGAGGCTTAGGCCTCCCCGAAGGTGAGGGGGGGGGGTTCAGGTTAAATCCACCACGCTACTTCACTGCGGGTTGAGGACTGTAACGACCGCCATCTATTGACAGCACCCGGGACCGACTGTTTAACGTTCTCTTCAAGGTACAGCATCAGTGATAGTTATGTACTTAAGTTAGAAAAACTCATTGGTACACGTCCGGATTCGAACCATGGCCCTATGGCCTTATAACTTTGAGACAGGTTCGTTTCGCTTTGCGCTATCACGACACTTTACGCACACACAACTTCTTCAATTTTCATATCATCATGGCATACTCATGAATATTGATAAGTACCACATGATGCCTTCACTGTTGTCAGGAAGTGGCACAAATTCAATTAATTAACAGCGTTTTGAATGTCACATTGGCCCGGTTTTTGGACTACAAGCCCTTATTTTAATTATTAACAGATATGTTTTCAATGAGCAATAATACCGAGCAAGCAAGGAATGCACCACCATCCTGGCATCAGAATGGCGGCCTACTTTAAAACAAATATTTTTGTGTATGGGTAAATACATATTCCTGGATGAAAGATACTAATAGTACAAAATCTACAGCCTACTCGGAATCCTAAACGCTGACATTGTACCGCCATCCTGACTGACACCCAATTAATATACCCTCACATATAATGGTATATCTGGCGGCAAACAGAAAAAAACATAGAAGGATTGTCATACAAAGTTATCATAACTGCAGAAAGCCAAATAAAACACAGCATGTAGTTTTTGTTTTAGTGAATTGACAAACTTGTTTGTAAGTAGACGTGAAGGCTTCTGTGAATATTCCTCGGTTTTTTAGATCCACATGCTCAATATTATGTGCATCATATTTTTTTTTTGTTTGTAACCTCGTATCAAGTGCAATGACAACACCATGTTATTTTTCCTTGCCGAACAACGTACACAGGCGCAACGTTTTTAACAGGCAGTTTGTCTGGTATCTCTTTATCTGAGAAATAAAAAGAAACCTTACCGAAGCTACTGGAAAATAAAAGTATTTGTGACTTTATAAAAAAAAGGAAATTTTTGGCTAGACCACACTTTTCGTTGGGTCAATTTGGAATGTTAGTTACGATTCTATGCGTTTTTCGTTCGCCGTTATCTAATAAATTCTTATGAAAACTTTTAAAAATAATATTTATTATTTATCACAGACTAAAATAAAATATTAAATTAAATCTAATGCGTTTATTTACACACTTTAGAATTGATGCTTCATGTTTCGATTTTTATGTACACAATATTTTAAAACTAATTATATTAAGTTAATACATCTAAAATACAATATAAATTATTTTGAGGTCTGGTCATCATAAATTTGCAAGCTGTCTTTTGACAGTGCATTAGTCGAGCAGATAAAGAAGAGAATTATAAATGGCGGCGGCTCCACGGCGTTCTCGTTACTTGAATCACGTTCCTGGATAAAGTGAAAACGGCGCCATTTTTTAAGCATAAATTTTTATTGGGTCTATGCATATTAGTATACGAATGATGCCATATTACGTGACGAACTTTGTCGCTCATATTGCTATTGATATAGATAATGCCATAGATATAACTCTATGGCTATAATTATAAGAAAGTAGTAAAGAGGATTCACATAATACAGAAACGGTGTCATCGTTTAGCAAGTTATAATGACCAAACTATTATAATTATTATTGACATATCAAAATGTTAAATAGGTAAATAACATGTGGTATTTATATCCATCAAGAAAAATATAATTTGATAAAAATTTTCTTTGTGCATGTTTTGATAACAGTTTAATATTTCTTTTATATATATATATATAGATCTTCTGTAACTACATTTTAAAGTCTTTAAATAATAGCTGTTTATAGCATCCGAACAGCATTCTTCTTTTTATTGTCGATATAAATATTTTGAACACCGAGTGTCCATTGTACACGTCTATCTACTAATGTAAGAATTTGTTAAAAACCAGTTCTAATAACCAAGATAGATAATAGAAGTTTTTTATTATATTAATAACTATTTTATATTCATTTTTCATACTGACGAAAACTAAAATGGTAATATCTATAAAATAATAACCCAAATGACAAAAATATTTAAAATATTTAGCTCTACTCAAACGGTGAAAGCAGTTAGTTTATGTACAATATTAATTTTTTTAATAATCACAAAAATATTTTCACATTAATTCTAGACGCTTAGATCTAACACTCGTTTTATTACTTTAAATAACTAATTACGTACTTTTCACTTATAACTGCAAAGTTACTATGAGTGTCAAGTGGTTTGCTCGCTAGCAACGGCGTGAAAGATTTGTAAGATAAATTGTACAGCGCCTCTAGTGATACCGAGAAGCACTAACAAGGTGCATACAAATCTTCTACGCCGTCGCGCGTCCCTATGAAGTAACGATAGTTTAAACGACATAAAACGCATATTAGCGGTGTAGTAATATCTATTTAATGTACTTTGGCAGATGACTAGATTCCATTTATTACAATAGGTACTTTATTTTAATTTTTTTTTTATATTTCCCAACAATAAATTACCTACATGTTAAAAAGTAATTTGATTAATTAGATGTCATAATGGGAAACAAAATTAAATCTACAAAATTAACAAGTGTATGTCCCTACCTAAAACGGAAAATTGTATGTTTTCAGAAAAATGCTGAAATTCACATTTATTTTACTTTATTTATTACAAAAGAAGTACAATAGTACTTGGGTACATGTGTACAAGTAAGTACAAGAATCATAATTTACAAATCCACCAAACTTAAATGTAATTATATGCATTTTGTATTATTTGTTTTGATGAATAAAGCCAGCTGTGTGGTCTAATTGACCACAGTGTAACAATACACAAATATTTACATTAAACTATTGTGACATGAGCTACTTATATATTGTGTCTATTATGGTTGTCTGGATCAATCAAGTCATAAACTTAGGGGTGCCAACATGGGCTTTTGTCACACTACTCCTGTTTGTGTTCCTGTTTTTGTTCTCTTTTTTACTGTATATGTATGGGCTGATCGACCACTGTGGCTTATGATTTTCTGGAATTTTAAAATTGGAATGATAAAAAATTGGGGAGGATTTGACAGCTGTCGGGGTGGAAAAAATGGATTGGAATGAAAATTGATATTTTAGGAATTTTGTTATACACAGTGATCTGTTTATAATGTAATTTTGTAAAAAACGCGTGGTAGTTTTGGAAAGCCGTACCCGATTGTTTAATTGTACAAAAAGCTATGGAATGGTTCGATTGAAAGTTTCTGCAAAACACCTCTTGGCCTTCAGTTCAATGATGAAGTGCCCGAAGAACATCACTTCACACCTTCAATATCATTATGTACAATATATGAAGAGCTTGAAAATTGAGAAGCGAGAGGAAATTCAACTCGGATGAAGATAAATTTACGTCTTAAGAGGTCGTATCATGGTCGTAATTAATATTTAAATTAGTAAATTCTGTCTGTATCTAAATCTGTGTTAAATGACTGTAGTAAATGACTGACCGAACTTTTGTTTCACTTTTCCTTTATCTCTTTTTTTATGTCACAACCCTGAGATCCTACTACTTTTCTTCATTTTCATTTCTAACGTGACAATTTCAACTTAATAATAATGAATTTATACAAATTCTTTTTAATGAGCTTTGTTTTGCTGTTTCTACTCATTGATTAGTATCTTTCAATTTCTTTAAATGAATAAAATTAAAATTCCATAATCACAATGACTTTAAATAACTAATAATCAAGTATTAATTATCAAAAAAATGTGACAATTGTTCTAATCTTAATGGTTTTCATCACATCACCATACTAAAATAAAAAATTAGAGACATTGACAGTAAGTGACAGCCAGCCAGTCGCATGGGAAAGTATTAAAAATATGATTCCCTGTCTGTAAACTCTATTTTCCTAGTTAAGCTAAAGCAAGACGAGCGCAGTTTGAGTCGCTCAAATTACGTCAATTTATTTTCGGTTACTCGATTTCAGTTGGCCGTGTCAAATACAACTTCATTTCGATGATTCAATCAATAGCGTCTCGGGCAAATACGTAGACGGCTGGTTCATATGCCTAATTCAACGCAATATGGAGTATAAGTCGTGAGTTGGAACTCAAATTACATACTAGCCTGGACCAAAACGCAATTTACTATGCGTACGGTACTTATGTTTATCAAACTACTTTCGTCTAGCCTTAGCCTTATATCCGTGATGAAATCGGCGGTCAGACGAGCGCTGGGGGCCTGGTGTCTGGCGCCTTGCACACCCCTCTTGCTACTGGTCCGGGCCACGCCCACCCGCTACGGCACATTGCTACCAGTCACACTGGCCCTGCCCATGAACCGCCTTCCTGTACAATTATAAAATTAAAAAACCCGACTGCGTAAAAAACGAACTTTAAAAAAAGGGAAACAAGGTGTCCTATTTCTTCACATTCCACAGTCCGCGAGTACATCCTTACAAACTTCAAACTGTAAACAATATAATGCAGTCTGAGGCTCATAATTTTATCGGGAATAAGCATGTCTGCGACTGCATGGCTGTGGAATCGGGGAGTGAAGTAGGACATCTTATTTCTTTTCTAAGTTCGCTTTTTATGCATACGGGCTTTTTTATTATTAATTTTTAGTTATTGTAAGAAAGCAACTTTGCAATCTCGTAATTTTATTAGTTATGGTCTTTCAAAAAAAGTAGTTTAAGAAACCTAAAGGTGATTTTTGAAGGCCTTTTCAATTATACTCAATTTGACATAGTTGATTGACTTTTATTTTTTTATTTGCCACTTTTGATTACAGTCACGTCTTAGTGACACTCGCAAGATTTTTGCCAGGGGGTTAATCATTACGAACGTGGCCAATGAAGACGCCGCATTACGGATATTTTGTTTGTGTAATATATGATTTAGCGTTGGTTGAAGCAGTCATTCAAAGTTGAAAGGCACATCATAAAATTATGTAACATATATATGTTCGCATGTATAATGACCTACATTGGCATTAGCCGTATGATGCGGGCTCTGTACGTTGGTGGTAGCAGTCGAAGAAGGTGGCGCGAGAGGTGTCGCCGTGCTGAAGTATCCTCCTGGCCTCGGCCTCAAGTGTCGGTTGTGCATCTCCATCTGTACGATCTTCATGAACTCTATCTGAGCTGCTAACTTCTGCACTTCTTCCTAGAATGACATTGATTTGCAATGGTTTTAAACTGGTCTTTATCGGGATCGAGTTTGCCTGGTTCAATTGTTGATATATTTTTACTGGGTGCTGTTATGACATAGGCTAAAAAATTGTCAGGTGGCCTTTATCATAGATATCTATTTTCGTAAAAATGAAATCATCCTCAAACATCAAACGATTGGTGTTTATTTGACTGAGCTCCTAATCACTCACTCTCTATGTGACTATGACATCACTATTTTTGCAATGAAACATTTTTGCACATGGTATGTAATGGTAGACGATGAAATGCATAATGGAATACTTAATATAAAGATAGAAGATAGACTCGGAGAAGATAGAATATGTGTAATGCACTGTGGTAATGCATTATCTTTAACTTACAAAAGCACCTATTTTATAACTTGCGACTACAGATGCTGATATCTAGTATAGTCATAATATTAAAATAATTACTATATCAGACTAACTATTGAGTTAATTTGCTGATAGAATACATAAAAGCATATCAAGGCTTTTCACCAGTTTCAATCTTCTTACTTTTATTTATGTCTATCCATAAGTCATATGTCACCTTAGGTCATATAGGTCATATTATGGTAATAAACCAACAAAAAATACCTTGAGTTCTTCATTTTCTTGGTAGAGATCGGGAGGATCGTCGGTGACCAAACCGATGCCGTTGAGTGAGGACGAAGCGGTGACGCCACGCGCCCGTGCTCGGCTGTCCCATGTATCGCCCGTGCCGCGTAGCACGCGTAATACCTATATGTGTATTATAACATATGATAACTAGAAATACAATGCTGGACGCTTAAACCAATGCAACTGTAAGGGTGGTGGATTTAAGCTCCAAGCCCCCCTCCTCACCCTGGGGGAGGCCTAAGCCCCTGGAGTGGGGTAAAAATGGGCTGATGAAGCGAAGAAGTGAACTATAAGGGTACCGGTTACATAATATCTACACAAAAATGTGCGGTTCTAAGTATGATACAAAAAATCAGTAAAGCCTTTCTAAGCGAACCGAGCTTTGATTAGTTCATTATATTTGGAAAAAGATTAAAATTACCTTAGGCGCAAAAACTAAAAATACTGTAGTTGAAGTTGATAACTGAGTTCTTATAAATCCAAGTAAGTATTTTATATCAGGCCCAGCTCTTGGTAATATCAATAAACTGTAACAAAAAAAAACAAGAAATTATTAATAATAATAATGTATACACCACAACAACGTCTAGGCCCCAAACTAAGCATTAGCTTGAATTTTGGGTATCAAGCGAAGACACCACATACATATAACACCAAGACCCGGTACCAGTATCAATATTCATCACATAAATAATGACCCGAACCTAGAATTCAAACCCGGGACCCCCAGCTTCGTAGGCAGGGTCGCTACCCACTAGGCTAAGCGTTCGACAATATTAAAATGATGTTTTTTTTCTTTTAAATATTTTTTTTTGTTAATAATTTTATTTACGCTAAATATTCATATCGGTTTAGTTCTCAGTTCATTATACTGCCATTAATGTATTTTTGATAATGGACAATGAGATGCAAAATATGAAATCGGCGGTAAATATTTTGTAATTGCAATATTTCAATGAAAATAAGTCTATGTAAAATTATAGTTTCAACATCTATACTTTACGATAAATGCAATATCTGCACCTGTATGACCATATTGCAAGCAGGTATCCTCCTGAATAACACCGATCCTTATCAGATTTCAGGACTGCCGGTGAGCGGCAGTGACTGATTGGTATCTATTTAATGTAAAAAAATCCGGGCAAGTGCAAATCGGACTTGTGCCCGGAGGGTCCCGTCCTGTTATAAACATATATAATTGGAAACTATCAAAAAATAATGTATTTTTAAAATTTATAACTACAACTTAACGATTTTCGGATTTTTCTTGTACTTGTGCTGTGAAACCTTGTTTCTTGCCAATTTTCATAATTCTAGGCCAACGGTCATATAAGGTTTTAATTTACAAGTGTCAAAATACATGCCATAAATTTTATTATGGCGTTGATTTAGAAGCTTGCTTTTTATAGCTTGGAAGGGCCTAAATATTAAGTCGCTGTTGAGTAAATATTTCAGCCAATAACTAATTTACAATTGCTTATCTTTTTGTTTACATCCCTTAAATTGTTTTGTTAAAGAAGATCTTTCTTGATGAGATTTTTATTATTATTTTTTTCATCCAAAATAAATCATTTTGATGATTTGCGATATTATTTAGTTGGAAGCATGGTCTTACAGCATTGAAAAATACTGAAAATTGTCAAAATTATTATTAAGAAAATCAAGGAGATAACCATTAAATTTTTTAAATTTATTAGGGGCAAAACCAACTAGTATTTTGAGATTTATGTTCAAACCTACTTATTTGTGAGCTCATTTTACACTAGTCTTTGTAATTTTACGATATTTTCATAAAAGATACTGAAAAAAAATGCAAATAATACTGTGCACGTTTTACTGGAAAGGTAAATGCTATTTTTCGTGATTTAAATATTTATAATAGTATATTTAAATTTATATGCGTTTTCGCCCCATATGGAAGTGAATAGCTATAAATACTTTGTTTATCAGTACCTACAGAAACCTTATGGCACAAGTCCCACTCGCATTTGGTCAATTTTAATTATTTAATTCAAAATTTTTTAATATGTATTGATAAGAAGGCAAACTAAATTGGGAGTGACCCTTGTGCCGGTGAGTGTATATTATATTATTAGACAATATTACATACTGAAAGGCGATCATGAGGGAGTTGACCGTGAATATGTTGTATATCGCGAAGGAGATGAGCTTCGCTTCGTTGTAGAGGCTCTCGGCGTGTCGCACGCGGTAGCATACGCGGACGCCCCACAGCAGGAACAATATTTCACCTGATAGAAGAAATGGTCAAGTAAAACTACTTTAGGTGCGCCGAGCACTACCAGATAGAGGCATTCGTCATTAATTAAAGAACAAAGTTTAGTATTGACCCACACTGTTGGTTGTTTGTTCAAAAATAAAAAGAGTGCCCCTTAAAAAAACCAATATAAAAAATAAAGTTACATTAGAGTTGTCTTGAATGAACTTTAATTATTTAATTTTTAACAAAATATCATGTAGTAATTGGGAAAATCGTAGAGTAAATTAATTTTACAGCAGCGTTTGGTTTTAATAGTCATAAATGTCACTTCACAGTATCGAAAAAACATTACAGAATTTTGCGGGGTCGAAGATCGGCGCGCGGGGATTTCGCGGGGGTGAAGAATAGCGCGCGAAGACATTGCGCACTGACACTCGGACTAAAACTTGCCATCTTACATGAGCTAGCTGAAGTATGAGTGGTTAGACGGTAAACGCACAAGAGGGCTTCTAGTCATTTCGTATTTTTATGGGAAGTACAGTTCCAATCAAGCTTTATGGCGGATGTGAACATAGGCACAAGTCGCGTCGCAGTAACCAGTTTTAGGTGTAGCGGGACGTAGTGGAGCGAGGGGTATATGACTGAACCTGCGCAAGGACGCTTATAGCGTTGTATTCCAATCCGCCATAAAGTTTGATTGGAACTATACATACTTGAAATAAAACATTCGAATGCAACTGTGTAACATATAAAAATAGCGTCACATGTATAAGTATTAATACATATGCCAAAAACGCCGTTTCCTTCATATTTCATTAACAATTTTCAAAAAAGACGATCTTTTCAATAACATATGTTTTAATTTGGGGCAACTTATAGTCACGTGATAATACCTTGGACCAATTGCATAAGCACAATGGTCATTATCATTTATTAGTGACAAATCATTATATAAACCCTCGATCACACTGAAACTGTACATCATCAATAACTGACCTGTGTGTGCGTCTGTACCTAGAGTTGGCCAATCGAAGCGTGGCGATCTTCACAGGGATTTGACAGAATCGTTGTCGAACAAAATGATATTTCCTTCCTAATGGCTTTAATGGCACCCTAATGGTATGAAATCAATGAAGAGCGATCGTTAAGAATTTACCTCCATACGAAATACGAATTCCTGTGTACGCTCTCGACTGTGACGATATATATGCATGGGACTTCAAACTAATTTATTAAATATATAACAGTGGTGGCTTTGGGAAATATTTTGTAGTGAGGCAACATTGAGCAGTGATATTTTTTTTTAAATATTTATTATTAATTAAAAAATTAATTAATGGGAAGTAAGTAAATATACCCAACTCGCAATGGAGCAGCATGGTGGATTTAAGCTCCAAGCCCCCTCACCCCGGGGGAGACCTAAGCCCCTGCAGTGGGGTAAAAAAATGGGCTGATGAAGTGATGAAGAAATATTCTAAGTTTTTACATTTTGAATCGATAGGTAAACTTGGTCGATCTAAAAATATAACAAAAAAATAAATAAATCAGAAATACTTGGGAAATATACGATACAAGTTAAATTAGAGTGAGTGGGTAAAAGCAGATCGATTCGCCTCTGTACTCTCCTTCCACACTATTTACGCGGCCGGCTGAGCAGTGAAGCTAGAAATTCAGTTGCCTCAGTGTCAGCAAATGAAAGTGTAGTCAATAATTATTTGGCTCTCTTCATCAAAACTACACAATGTATAAGACGCTAGTGAAGCCAAGTCATTGCTAGCGTCAACTGATCTCATTAAGTCGAGGATAAGAGACGGGGTATTCACTTGACAAAAAATTACCATCATGAGGTAATTATTACTAAGTTTTTAGTAGAGTTTATATAGATTAGATAATTGGTAATTAAACATAAGCACTTGAATAATTTTATTAAAACATATTTATAATCAGAGTGTTCTTGTGGGTTTTGATTTGATTAAGGGAGACTCAGCCTCGCTTGCTTTACCCGCCAAGCATCACTGATATATCTTGAGAAGACCACTTATGCCTATGTTTTATATGCCTGGTGCTTCATACAGTCAAAATTGATAAGCATAGTAAAGACTCCACAATTATTATATTGGTGGAAAACAGTTTTGGTGTACGATGAAGATATGTGATAACTTTACATTTCAGTTTATCTATCACAACAAAAGCTAACTTACCTATTGCTAAACTGTGATCCCACCAGTTGTATGTGCATTGTTTAAACCTTAAACCTCTGTGATCTGTAATCTGTAAACATACAACAATAATGAATATATATAAATATAAAATCGAAATGTCACTCATTGACCGATTCATCAATGCTATGCCCAAACCACTAATGTTTTGAAAAGTTAATCCTTAAGGGAGTAAAATAAGGGATGCAAATTTTTATGGGGCTTCTTAAATTACTTTAAGATTAAGATTTAAGATTGTATGAAAATCCATCATTTTCGAAATTAAATAGATGAGAATTGGTATTTGACTTTTGGGTCAGAAACGAAATATTTCTAATTTTATGAAAATTTAATCCTTAAGAGAGTAAAATAGGGGATAAAAGTTTTTATGGGGCTACCATTATACTTAAATTTGAAACATGAAATCTATTATTCGGCTTTATGGTTAGATTTTAAGAAAGATGTGTTTCAGGATTTATGGAAATTTAACCCTTAAGGGGTAAAAATAAAGGATGAAAATTTGTGCAACAATCCCATCATTTTTAAGGTTAAGACCATAAAAGACGTGTTTTACCATTTATACATAGAATGAATACATTAAGAGGGCAAAATAATTAAAATTGTTTAACCTTTTGGTATGAAATTACTAATAATAATAATACATGGGACATCCCACACAGCGCCATCTAGTCCCAAAGTAAGCAAGCATTATGCTTATGTTATGGGTTACTAGACAACTGATATACATACTTAAATATTCTTTTTTTATAATATATACATATATAAATACTAACAAACGCATATACAATACGGCTAAAGTTATACTGCGCATAGAAATCTTTGTCACACTTCGTATTTCCCACAAAAAACGAATCACAAAATGTAAGGGCACTAAACATTACATACATACATATGCTCACGCCCTATGTCCGTTCAGGGTAGGCAGAGACATAAACATTACTCTCGCATTTTAAACCTTATCATAACGAATTTAAAGTTCAAGGTCATTTTACAATAGGGTAGATGCAAGCCATGTTGCTAACTGGACACATGCACTTCTTGCTACAAAATTCTGTAGAGCTGTTATTAACACAGTCTTCCTTTTTATTTTTAAGGTCATTGTTAACTTTATTTTTCACCCTAGAATTACTAAATAATCACATTGTAACCAGCTTTACTTAAAGCCTGTAATATCTACACTGGGCGAAACCCGTAACATAATAGGTCTTATAGGTAACGCTCAACTTTATTGTAATTGTAATTTTAATTTGTTTGTTTGTACAGACAGTTTGGTTAATAAAAAAAAACTTTTAATGTACCAAACTTCGTTGTTTTGTTGTGTATTTTATGATTGTTTCGTTGTGTATTTTAACCACTCTATAATAATATCGCTTTCCGACTGCTCGGAAATACGACCTTTGTCGAAATAAGGCGAAGACTTCTATGCGAATTATATCTTCAGCCGTACTGTATACACATGTAAACCATGCGCGCGAAGCTGCGGGTGTCTGCTAGTGTTTATAATAATAATAAAATTTGAACATTTTATTAAAAATTATAGTATACATACATAGAATGTATTGAAACAAGTTCAATTTGTTTATGTTTTGTCACCATTCAATGAGGGATTTACTGACATCCAATTAAAAAAAAACCTAACTCGATAGATGGCGCTGACGAGACACACTACTGTAGAAAATTATTCAGTTAAACAGAAGCCTTACTGCAAATATTTTTTTGTCCAGATAGCGCTGCCTATGTTAGTTGTCTTTCTTTTTCACACAAATGGAGTTAAATTCATGTGTGAATTCCTGTGAATCTAGTAGCGTGTTCGATCAGCGCCATCTATCGACCTTTTTGGAACTATTTTTTTTAAATTAACTGTCAGAAAATCCTTCATTGTATGAAATCTACAATAAAGATTTTCTGTCTATATGATTTGCTCTTACATCTTCAGCATCAGGAGGTGAAGACAATGTCCAAGTCCCTAAGTATACAAGCATGATGAGCAGGATTGGCGCCATCCACTGAAGAAGCTGCTTGTCTGTTAACTTGAGTTTATGTGCTGATTTTACACGGTATGTGAGGGACACCCTGTAATATTGCATTTTGATGGGTATCACATTTAATGAATTAGTTAAATATAGAGAATAATTTATTTAATTTGAGAGTATTGAGAAACCATAAACTAAAACTATTTTTCCAGTTACATATCATGTTAATTATTTCAATTTATTATAATTAAAAATTTAATTTAAATTTTATTTTTATTCAAGTATGAACTTTAGTTAAATATTACCCATCTGTAAGCAGCCTTCATCACTTTAAACAAGTCAATTAATTATCTGTACCTACTCATAGTTAAGGAAATCATTAACAAATTATGTCTTGAATTAGAACATTAAGGATAAATATTGGCATACAATTGGCTAATAGTTTCTTTGGCATTTATGGCTATTATTGGCTAATGTTCTAATATTAAATCAATTGTATCAAATCAAATAGCAAGCCCAACTTATGTAAGTCACTCAAGTAGATATTAACTTACCTCCAAGTTTTCATAAGAAGTGCTGTATATGTGATACAGAATCCCATGTGACGAGTCCATTTTGTAGCAATACAAGAATACCTATCAAGTACTGGAAAAATAGCTGCCATCTGAAAACAATATTTTAGTTTTGTAAAATGTTTATGTAGCAAATGGTAAGAAAAAAACCCCAAATTATGACTATTAAAAATATTGAAAAAAATTGGTTTACAATAGGAACAATGTTACTAATTAGTTTTCTATCTCAGAACTTTCGGTCATACTATTTTTATATAATCATATTTTTTTACTATACAGTAACCGGAATATTATAGGTATATCTAACAGGCTATATTTCATTTCATTGCACAGCCTTTTCCAATATTAAAATAAAACATACCTCCATATACATAATAGCACAACCGAGTAAAGTGATTGAAAGAAAGACAGGGCTGGCAACTCGGAACACCTTCACTCTGCGGTGGTGGCGAGTGTAGACTGCTAGCAATACTGTCATGAGTGCACAGCTCACTGATATTACTAGCAGCGATATCCTGGAAGTGTCAAATTATTTCTTCTTAGACATGCGTTACTACACTCTTATTGTCAAATGAAGTGGATATCTATGATGCAATTTAGTTAGTCTGAAATGCATTTAATATACAAATTCTATCTGACCCTAGCAAGGAGGTATCACTTTGAATGTTATGGCTATAGTTTCGATTTAATGCCAGCCACAGACAAGTCAACCTTTAGACCACGCTTTAACAGGGAGTAGCATTCGCCAAGGCTATGTAGTGACACTACATAACTACATCACTAGTGAGCCGTCAGTTGGAAGCACGTTGGAAGCCATTAAATTGTCAATTTTAAACGAGCCAATGCAAACTAGCCGACCTCTCCCCGCAACCCGCCACTTTTTGGCGATTTAGTTTTCGTACTGACGTTTATTAAAGCGTGGTCTAAAGGTTGACTTGTCTGTGATGCCAGCATGTTCACTGGAATGAAATTCAACATGTCCTCAACTCAAGAATTGCTCACGCTATTTGTTAACATGAATTTTTCTCAAGTGAAAAAAATAATATCGAGTAGATAGTGCTCTAGCATATCAAGACAAAGACAAAGGAAAACGTTTAATATGCAAAATAGAGATATAAGCTGGCCCTACATAAACTCAAATAAAACTTCTGAAGTCTGACATTCACAACATTGGACACAGCTAGTATTTAGACTGATAAAAATTCGTTATGTTGCTGATAGAATGTTTAGAATATATTTGCTCTCAGCAGGCACTTGGCAGGCTATTACCGAAATGGCCAATTGTATGTGGCTAGACATGGTTCAGGACCTCGGCAAGTATCACAGCCTGGTTGGCATTTCTGGCACTCATATGGCTCACTCCAATTCTCCAAACCGCGTTCTTCACTCTCCTGGTATGCAACTGAAATATAGATATTATATTAAGGATGGCTCGAAAGTTTGAATTTCCACAAAATTATAGTGATATGTTAATTTGCATTTGGCTGAACTGCTCCAAATATCTCATATTAAGAATTAGACAAACATATTAGGTCTTAACCTATGAAGTTGCCGTTTTGTATGAAATAAGTTAAAGTATTTTTTTATTTCAAACATCTTTATTTCTGTTATTCAAAGTAATCACCCGTGCAGTCCATGCAACTTTGATGCCCATCTTGTAAAAATGAACCAGACAGGAGGCAACAAACTCTTCAAAGGCATTTTGTACTGTCTCTCAAGAATTGATTTTTTTCCCATTATAGTTTTCCAAATTTTGAAATAAGTAATCGTTGGTAGGTGCAGGGTCTGGTGAGTATGGCGGATGAGAGAGAACTTCCAACCCCAACTCTAGCAGCTTGGAGACTGTTTGTTGTGCAGTATGGGGTCGCGCATTGGAGCAGCGGGGATGACCGATTGACCAAAGCTGGTCGCAGAAGTGCGAGCTTCTCCATCATTGTCTTCAGTTGTTTACAGTGCACATCTGCAGTAATGCTCATGCCATTTTATAAAAAGCTGTGATGAATCACACCGGCCCTAGACCACCAAACAGTGACCATCACCTTTTTAGGGGTTATTTTTCGTTTAACACATTGCTTTGGTGCTTGCCACTTTTTGCAATATCAAAATGCATTGGCTTCACTATAAAATTACCTTGTACTACTTTAAATACATTTGTCATTGATTTTTCCTTACCATATTTTTACTTGTACTACTTTAAACACATTTCTCATTGATTTTTCCTTACCATGTTTTTACGTTGACCGGTTCGCTAGTTTAATTCTTTCAACTAGACTATCAGATCTCATATCAGAAGGTTTATCAGTAATGCAATCAGGGGTGTTACTAATAGAGTCAGAGATGACAGGCGAACCGTATGTCGGATGGAGACAATCATCAGGATTACAAATGGGACTGAGAACAGGAACAACTATATTTTCCAGACTTTAAATTTTATATGGGTAGAACTTCAAGTCTTTTTTCATAATCTCGTGCACTATTGATTTCGTAAGTCCCACAGCGAAAGCTCTTTTCCGGACTGAAAGTCGAGGATTTTCACGTAAACTTGGTTCCACTTTCGGTTTTCTGACGTTCTTGAAAAACGACTGGGTCTTGGTGGGGGCGTAATTTATAACTGACGATGATTTACGGAATCTTTGCACCCACGATCGAATTAACCTTACATTCGGTTCATCACTTAATCTTTAAGTGCTTCGAATAATGTAACGAGAACAAAATTTTAGGCGAGTAAGCACGTAAGAATCATTGTTCTCAAAAAACGCCTTTACTACGAATGCACGTTGCTCCTTCGACCACTGCGACATTGTGCTGTGCTAACTGTAAATATCCAAACAGCAACAATAGATTCCGTTCCGATTATTTAATTTATTAGTTTGTATCCAATGCGTTTGTGACTATCACAAACAATCACTGTATCACAAACTATTTATCTAGACTAGTAGACTGTATGCTGTTTGATTACTTAAGTTTGTTTAAGTCTGTTTGTGACTTTACTAACAGCTGCTGACAGCTAGGGTTGCCAGGTTTAAAAATCGATAGCCGGACTTATGTTACTAGATGGTTACAAGTAGGTACAATCTGTAGTATATTATTTATATATGTGGATACGTTCATTAAATCAGACTTTAAACTGTTTAACCAACTCATGTGTTTCACTACATGGTGAAAGTGGTGGGATGTTTTAACTGTTTTTACAGTATAAAACATACTAAAACCAGTAAATATACTTTGTGAGTAATTGCTTACTGAGTGACGAAAAGTAATTATGGAGCATGCACGCCCTCCAGCGGAATTATCACCATTATCACTTGAAGGCGGCCCGGCCGTGCGAGCCGAGGCCTAGCGAAAATGGCGCAAGCTATTTGTAATATTTCTTTCGAAAGAAGAAAGAATTCTTTACGGTGTCTTATATGTATATTTCGTTAGAATTGTATATACCTATGTAACGCAGAAAACCGCGTCGAGATCATCCTACCTGTTTTAGAGAAACGTATCAATTTCAGCGTCCCCTGGTGGCCCATAACCGCATACCTCATCTAAGAACCTGCTCTTAGGTGATATCTGTATAACCCAAAAAACCGCGTCAAGATCCTCCCAGCCGTTTTAGAGACACTCGTCTATTGCAGCACCTCTTGGTGGTCCATATCTGCGTAATTTATTTAATTATCTACTCGTAGGTGATACCTTTATAACGCAAAAATCTACAGGTTTCGTGTCTCGCAAGTATCGGAGGACATTGTAAATGAATATCAAAAATAACAACCTATAACACATTTTTGTCAATTTTATCAAATTTTTGAGAAAAAGTTATAGACCAATTTTCGATTTGGCACCATACGATGCCTCGCGAGCTCCTGCATCTTTTGACACGACTGTCTTAATTTGTCTACCTTCATAACTTTTTGAAATATAACTGAGTCTCCGGGGTTACTGATCTGATAATCATTTAATGAAAAGGGCAACTGCCCACTGACGTGAAGTTAGCAGCCACTATAACCTATAGCCCAGCTCACAGTTATCGACCGATGCTGAAATTTCTTTTTCCAAACGTTAGACAGTTTATCTGCCTCGGGAGCTACTAAATATTTTTTTAAATATTGGATTTCGTTTTTGAAATTATCAATTTTTGGTCCCAAAAATGGCCAAGTTCGTCTTTTTTCACCATTTTCGATTTTCCAAAAAAAATTTAGTAAGTAAATAAATAATACTAATTTTTTTGATTGTTTCATGATTGTTTTGACGATTTTAGAAAATTTTGTACCATACGATCCCCCACAAGTCCTTATATTTTTTGACACCACTGCATTTCGTCTACCATCATAAATTTCGGAAATATAGCCGAATTACTCTCTCCCACGAAAACGATCTGATAAAAATTTTCAATGTTAAAAACCCGTCTTAATTTAGTTGTTAAAATTAATTTATTAAAAGTTGATAGATACAATTATTATAGATACGATATCTTGATATAATACGTACTTTCAACTAGAGAACCGTTGAATCCTTCGGGATGGTGCATAGAATAATATCCAGGGCGACACCGGCAAATAT
This sequence comes from Luffia ferchaultella, assembly GCA_949709985.1. NCBI lineage: Eukaryota > Metazoa > Arthropoda > Insecta > Lepidoptera > Psychidae > Luffia > Luffia ferchaultella. The sequence continues at coordinate 7,611,497 of OX453257.1, read as the reverse complement.
AAGAGCCCCGCGACCATCCAGAATATTTCACGCCCATCTGCCGAACCGGTTTGTATTCACACTGCAATAGTACGCACTTATTAATTAACTATAGCATATATGTAAATTTATTTATATGAACATAAGCAAAGAAACAGATTTAAAACCTCAAATGGTATTAATATAGATTAAATTGAACGATTAAAACTTACGTATGTGGTCTCATTCGGACACTTATGGGTACCGTGAAAAGAATATATTTGATTGTTATTGTCGTCATAGGTTGTCACGTCACACTGATTGATCTCTAAACCAGATATATCTACGTCCATTGAAATTATTCCTTTCAATCTGAAAATAAAGTTTAAATAAATAATAGAGTACCTAGGGCAGATCAGGGCTAGTTGATTACAGGGATATAATAGACGTGTTCTTAGACATCGTCATTTTAGAGCTGAAAGGAAAGGATTATAACGTGACAGTTCGGTCGGAAATTCTGATCAAAGATAATAAGTTAACTTCAAGTTCGAATTGTTTTTTATTGGGAAATTCCGGAAAGCGCTCGATCTAGCGGATTTACCCAAGTGGTAGCGACTTTGTTCAAATAAAATTCGAAAGATATTTAGTGACCTCTTGGCATTTACAAAATCAAGCACAAATTTTAAAAAATCCTAGCGAAATGAAAAATAATAATGCTTCTTTTTGAAAAAAGGTCGTGATAGAATTAAAACTCCAGAGAAACTAAAAAATTGTTTTTTCCAACGAATTAGGACTTCGAGGTTGTATCTAAGAGTACGTGTTTTTAATTTTTATCATTTACTTAAGGCGTGTTGCCTCGTCGTCGGGGGTAACTTTTTTCCTATAAAATTAGTGTTGACGAAAAACATTACCTTTAGGAATGGGAGATTTAAAACGTTCGGAACTTGGTAATTAGTAACTTATTTAAAAAAAAACTACCATACTACCATATACTCAAAGAGCATGAAATAGGTCCCAAATGAGAGATTATTTGGTAAAAGATTTTAAAGACAGATTATAATATTCTTTTTTAAACAAAATATCGTTAATTTTTTTATATAACGCATAACGCATACATCACAACAACGTCTAGGCCCCAAACTAAGCATTAGCTTGTGTTTTGGGTACCAAGCGAAGACACAACCAAGACCCGGTGCCAGTATAAATATTCATCATATAAATACTGACCCGACCTGGGATTCGAACCCGGGACCTCCAGCTTCGCAGGCAGGGACGCTACGAACTAGGCTAAGCTGTCGTCAATTATCAATATCGTATTCATATTCAGCGCAGGAATGTACGGTCCGAGTCTCACTAAAATTAGGGGGAGAGACTTTACGCGGTGCGGTGGCACCCAAATGAAAGAAAAAGACCAATAACCACCAATAATAATGTGAAAATTGGTAATTTGGAGTCAAAACGATAAATAAAACTAATGGTTGCTAGATAATTTTGTTGCGCATCTTATGGTGTTATTTATTTATACGCGAAATACTAAATAATACAATGTAGAGATGTTATTAAGTATTACATTTGAAGTAACAAAAGTAAATTTTAAATACCGTTTTTATGAATATTTAAATTACTTTTTAATATTTTTATAACTTATTGGTCGCTTCTTCACGATGTGTTATATAGAAACACTTATTATATTTTTTCATAATAAGAACCTAAGAAAAATAAAGAAAACCTTTGATTTCGAAGGGTAAATTGAGGCAAAACTGAGGCCCGCTGCTTACACAAGGATTTATAGCGCGGACGACTCCAGTAGGCATTAGACATTATCCAGACATTAGAGTCAACGAATACAGTATTATTAGAGCATCTTATTGTAGATTGTAGTCAATTGGTAGAAATCGCTAGGATGATTCGAGGGGCGATCATAAAATAAATTCAGTTAAAACAAAGAATGTATGTTCATGTACAGGTACTTCAACGAAAGCTGGCACGAACGATTTCCTATCACATAGCAATTACATGCGTGCAAATGAGCAAAAAATATTGCTTGTTTCCCTTACGGTTCACTGAATACTAACGTAAATAAATCGTTCGTTCTACTTACATATACAGTAACTTACGATCATGTCACATAATTAATAAAATAATATTAATAATTATAATTATCTCTCTAAAAAAGGTCGAAATTTCAGATCATTCACATCGTTCGTTCACCGGTCGGTCCTAATATGTATTCGTAATAACAAATAATATACAAACCCTCGTACGGTAGCGACGGGCACAGTGTATGACAGTAACCATCGCTTCGCTTCACAACTGTAGTAAGGGTAACTCCACCACCCTGCCAATGTGGCACCAGGCTCCGATGGCATGAATTTCGGCGACCGTAGACTTTCGCTTTCTTGCGCTGAGACATACCTGGTGGATGATGTTGAAATTATATAAATAACCTATATAGCGACAAAAATAGCGAAGGACATATTGCCGAGTCTGGCAGTGCTTCTTTAACACAAGACGTTTTTGCGATTGTCTCCCATCATAATATGTGTTTGGGGTTTTAACAATGAAATTGTCATTCTAGCTACTGATCGCTTTGAACGAAAGTAAAACCTGCACGGTAAAAGAAAGTGAAGCAAGAGGCGGAGGACCGTGTGTGGTGGGACGAGCCTTGGGAGAGGCATCCTGCAGTGGAGAGACACGTGCTGATGATGATGAACGTGAAAGTTTTGAATAAAACCTGAAACTTGATACTTTCTTAAATAATAAATGCTGTGTTCTAAATTCAAAATCAATAAAACAATTGGATATTTGCTTTTCATTTGTTTTTATTATATACTATAAATCACGTCGAATATTCGGGGATTTTTTATTATAAGTTTTGTCGTTGCACAGCCCAATAGATTTGTTTAGTCACTTTCACAGTGGAAATTTTGAGTTGCGAAATTAACTATGAGGTAGGCCAGCCACTACAGTCAATAATGATAAATCGTAAGCCATAGTTGAAGTTTGCCTCAAGTCGATTTGTATCAATCTATTACAGAATAGCACATGCTTTGACATTAGCATACCTATAATATTGATTCATTTTGCGCCAAATTGAAAAAAATCAAAAATAATAGCCTCGAACGGTCAACCGATTTTCTTCAGTATTGATTTATAATAAATAACTCAAGACTTTTATGCTGTACTATATAAGTGTTTCAATGCTACAGGGATTACACTTAGAAATCCTACACCATAATCTTTATTACCACTTTTTCTGCAATTTGGATCACTTTCTCGGTAGAAAAAAAAAAGGATTCCCGAGAAGCAGTAGAAATCAATCGTCTTTACGAAATCTGTTGAGTCCGGCTCCATAGAATTCTATCGCAACTGTATTCATGACCAGAGTGGCAGAAATGCGAAGATAAAATGACGCTATATCAAACGTCAATTTCACACTTCAACCCTAGCATTTTCGATGGTTTTCGTTTATCGCATTTAAATTATAGGTCAGGAAAGTTAGATAAGGGCCACGCGTTACGACGAGAACAAAATCGGAAGCCACCTTTTATATGCTTGTGTGTAATGTACTTATAGATATTAGTACATTAAGTTCAATTAGTACATATAGCGTAGCGAGAGTACATTATGTTAAATTCAGCCACACACACAAGCATATAAAAAGGTGGCTTCCGTTTTTGTTCTCATCGTAACGCGTGGGCCTTATCTAACGGTTACGTGATATTTTTATCTATGTTGTTGACGCCAAATGTCCATCTACATATGTATATAATTCAAACGTGGAAGTATATTCGTAACCTGATTTGTTATTATTTAGTTAAAATTCCCGTTTTTCTTTTAGGACATTGCGTATATCACCGTTATACCGTTTTGATGGTTTTTCAAAGACATTTGGACCATTCAAATTTTTTTTAATAAGAATCAAATGAAAACGAATTGGTTTATTGGTATAAAATACATATCCGTGATGTTAATTAAATAGAAAATAAATAAAAACACGAAGAGACTGTAAAGATTTATTGACAAGTTTTTTAAAAAGCGCATTTTGAAAATATTTCATAAAAGCGTCAGAAATGCATGTTATTTATAATTAGATAAATTGTATTAGTAGTGTGAATTTTCTACTTAAACTTTTGGTTTTATAAAAGTATACTTCACTTCACTTCACTTCACTTCACTTCTTCAGCCCATTTTTACCCCACTGCAGGGGCCTAGGCCTCCCCCAGGGTGAGGAGGGGGGCCTGGAGCTTAAATCCACCACGCTGCTCCACTGCGGGTTGGGGACTGTAACGAACGCCATCTATTGACAGCGTCCGGGACCGACTGCTTATCGTGCCCTCCGAAGCACGGAGTCAGTGATAGTTATGTACTTAAGTCAGAAAAACTAATTGGTACACGCCCGGATTCGAACCATGGCCCTGTGGGGCCTTATAAATTTGAGACAGGTTCGTTGCGCTCTGGGCTATCACGAAGAAAAGTATACGTTTACTGATAATAAAAATAGATCAATAAATTATTCACGCCCAAAGTACACGCAGAGTTCTTAGAGAGTTTATAAATTTCGAAGTAGCGTACAACAACAACAAAGTAATAAAAAGTAAATATTCGGTGTTTTCACTTCAAAGTAAAGATTCTAATTTGATTGCGTTGAATTTTCAAGAAGTTGCACTTTGGTATATAAGAATTTGTTTTTATTAATTTCCATCAAAATTCAGACCGAATTAAAACAAGTACTAAATAATTGAAACGAGTTAAATGTAACGATTTGGTGCGTACCGCTGCTTCTTGATGATATTAGGTGATAGTGACCTTAGACTTTTCTATTCAGGCCCAAAATGGTAGGTACTTGCAAAAGTGGAGGTCAAAATGAAACCTCTGTGATATATTTCAAACAAATTCATTAGAAAATATCGACGATAGAGAGCGAACAGACGGACGAACGGACGCGTTCACTGAAAGTATACTATAGCCCGTACGCACCGTACTGTACTAGCACATTATACTTTCAATAACAAAAATAAAATATATGTCTTTAGAGTATACATACTCGGTTTCTGAGTTACAATCGAGTATAGTTTCTGCCTCACTGGATAAGCAAGATAAAGAGATAGCAATCTTCCAAAATGGTAAGCGTGATACTAATCGAGCATATAATATAGTTTGCTGGGTTTCGAACCTGGAAAACATACTCGGCTATTCCGCAGTGGTATTAACACATATTTTCCAAACATAATTTTTGTATGCGAAGTTACATTATAAATAAATATACTCGTTTTGGCGTGATAGCAAAGTATACTTTCTACTACAGATGCATGCAATTAGGATTGGAAAATCTGGAAAAAAATTTGAAATCAATAAACGCCGACCGGACAAATTACCATATCAAAATTAAAATTATAATACCAGTGGTACATGTTATAGTCTGTTATGTACGTTATTAGTTCGTCGTTATTTTGAATAATACAAAGAGCTAGTAAAGTTCTTTTTGTAGCTTTGTGAAATGTAGTTCCCTTTTAATATTGTGAATATGAAAAATGTCATAATTGTGCTAGCGGTCACAGTAGGAGACTTTTCGATAATTGTATCGAGATATTGTATTATTTATATAGGTATAGAAGTTAAAGGGATATTTTCGACAAGAATTTATCTCACATACAGAGGGGCAAAATATCAAATTCTGGATACCTATAGCTGGAATGGCTCATGCCATGTATATCCACAAAATTGCTAAATCACTGGTCATGGAATCCACTGTTTTACGATTATGCTTGGGAACGAAATCTTTATTTACTCAAAAAAGAGATATGGAACTCTCAAGAGCTTTACTCTTTTTTTGGGATAAATTTTTTTACTGGGTACCTAAATATGAAATGAAATTGTAGCGATTTATCGTGGGTTTCCTTCTAGTTAATCTGTTTACTTACCAAGGATATTCAGGGTCAGGAGGCTCGTCGACTTTTGGAGACATGACAGGCACGGGCTCTCCTGCTCCCAGTCGTTCCCAAGCTACAGCTCCGTTGACGGTTCCGTCTTGACGTAACGCTATAGCCCGAGCTCCAACGGCTCGCTCTCTTGGCGTCGCGCCCATTACTAGTCCTTCTGACACCGCCATTAAAACCTCTGAAATGTACATATTATATGGATAAATTAAGACCTCGATGCTGGATCCTGCCGAATCGATAAAAATATTTACTGAATACCCGAAAAAAGTTTGGAGGAGAGCTAGAGCTACTATTTACCTATTAACTGAATGACTAAATGAGGGCTACGGGACCTTTTCCTGTGACTACGTGGAGCCATTTGCATCTTACTTATGCGTATTCGTCAAATTCATACAATCGTTTGCTTATAGTAATATTTCTTTCAGTTTTTTGGTATATGTGTATAAAAAAGTAGATAACTAAAATACTATTAAATGCATTATGTTACCGATTTAAGACAGAATTTGATTAGTTCAATTAGTTGTTTGTTGTTCATCCTTTAGTTAATAGAGCGTGAATGAACAAAACAATATAGAGACAGTTATTTCTCCACGTAAACGATAACATAAACAGAAAAACATTTTTACTTGAAATGCGAATAAATAACTTAGAAAGTGTATTTGTATGATTATGACAGACATATGAGTCGCTAGAGGTGCCATCAATCGAAAGCTAATTTGGTAGCTCTCATCTTATTGTAACTGAAATAACCAAATGATCAAAGATATTATCCAAAATAGTTCTTCCGTCTAAATAGTCAATCCCGAATTGCCGTATCCAAAAGATACCATTCATGTGAGGATTAAAATTTAATTAAACTGAAATTAAACGGATTATCAAACTTAAAATTAAACGGATTTAATTTAAAGCGTAAAGTATAATGGTATAAAGATATCTAGTTATCGATTAAATATAGCGCCTGTAGTAATATATACCAACTAATTCGATTTCAGATTAATTCGCTGGGTTTTTCGGATGTTGGATCTTTTATCACAATTAAAGATATTAATGCGTAACTTTATTTTCGATATTGATTTTCTTAAGGAGCAGTCTTTTTATTTTTAAACAAATATTAAATAGTATGGGTCAATACTGAACTTTGTTTTTCACGCTTTCATAATTTCATTATTGTATCTAGATCACAAAGCTTTTAGATGCTACGAACGATGCGATGTCGCCTAAGGAAACTTGGCACTTTGGTACGGTTTAAACAGTGGCCTCAATCGATCGCAAAGTTTTCCTTCACTTTGTATAGTCCATTCCGTATATTACATTAGAAACAATGTACATAAATACCTAATACTAGCTATTAGGTGTTGGTACTGTTTGTTAATCTATAGTATAATCTTTATATTTTCTACATACGAGTGTAAAGCATCTTTGCTGATATTGATATTGTAAGGCATTAGCATCAATATGAAACCGAATTATAGTACGTAAAATAGGTTAGAAGCACTTGACCTGTTAATAAAACGCCATCTAAAAAACTTTTTCGGTTTATGAGTGGGGAGATGGGAGATGAACTGGAAGATGTATATTTTTTATGTTTAGTTGGGGGTGTCTTATGCCATCTATTATATTAATAGATTTACTTTTTAATATGTAGATTTTATTATGTGCTTAGTTGCATTTGTCTAATAATGCATAATTATAATATAATAAATAATAATCAATATTAATTTTATTGATATTTTTACCTTCCGTTTTTTTGAATTATTTTATTTTGACATTTGTAATTTTTGTTTAACTGTGCTCACTTGTAAGGATATAAAATCCGAAATAATGATATAATTATCATTATTTTCTTATTACGTTGAGCTACGATAAATGGACATTTTTGAAGTAAATCTTTTTTTAGTTGTTTTAGTGTGTAAAATACCATAAAGTAAGTTACGAGGGCATTTTGAAAAGTAGGTAATCTCCTTTCGCCATACGTAATGCTAAATAATACTTGCTGATAAGTAGTCGTATTCTCGGTTTATTCTTAAAACAAAATTGCATGCATTTTATATCGTGTCTGATTTCTAACTGATATCTATTTGTTTCGAACATGTCGCACCCAAAACATAATATATTAAAAATTTTGCGTGGAGCAGTCATTAAATTTTTACTAAAGAGAGAAATAAGCCATCGTAAATCACGGATGGTTCTTGCCCTAATGATTTCATCATAAATGTTGGTCAAAACAGTTTAAACTAGGCCGTGAAGGCTTCAAAGGCGACCCCTGTGTTAATTGTGAAAAAAAAACTTAAAGAGCAGTGAATAAAATAGTAGGAAATCGTTACAGACATGGGCCTTACACGTATTTAAAATGATGACTCCTTTCGACATGGAGCAATAAGAGATGTTGCGAGGCGTTTTAAATGTGATTAGAAGTGAAGAGGTAGAAATATTTCTAGAATAATAACCTGTGACAAGACGTGGATCCTGTAATGGGAATCCGAAAGTAAACACAAATCATTACAATGGAAATTTAAGGATGAGGAGATTTCTTAGAATTTTAAGATTCATCAATCGGCAGGGTAACTAATGGCAACTATATTGGGTGATGTTGAAAGGATATCATTAATAGATTAATTCAAAATGAAATTATGATGAATGAGGTGTGTTATGTTAATTAGTTGGATCAACTACGAGAGTCAATTAAGAAAAAAAAGAGAGGCTAACTCAGTAGAGGGAAATTACGTATATTGATTCCTTACCACTCTAACAACAGAGCTAGTCATGCACGTAATTGGCTTTGCAATAGGTTGACCAGCTTAGCAACCTGCGATTATTTCCTGTTATGACTTTTATAGAAAAATTTAATGAGACGACGATTGTTAACAGATGATGGCATTTGTAAACGAGCATTTTCACATTAATCCAAAAGTATATTTTTTATGAGCTTCATGTCTCTTTATGAGAAATATAATAATTGTTTTAAAAATAAAAATGTCATCCTTGTCTTTTTTTTATAGTTAGGTAGATTACTTGTCAGTTCCCTATTTAAACGCAGGCACATTCTTTAAAAAGTTTATTTCATAAAAGTACGAATTGTTTATTTACTGTCATTGGTTATACTGTGGTTATACTAATCTATTGTTATATTTTTATCGTTTATCCATTTAAATGAGTCTACTGTCTTATGAAATTGTTTGGTGCATTCTTTTTTCAATTTGTTAATCAGAATAATGATGATTACAGCCCTCAACCAGGAATGGCCGACTTCATACAGAAGAGTCGAAACCACATACCGGAGTTGTCCAGCCCTAAGTGATGCAGTAGTCTGGCGGCGAGGTCGGCGCGGGCCCTCGCAGCGTCCCAGCGAGCTGGCACCAATGGGGCGCGCAGCCGTCCGTACCGATGGGTGACACAGAGCGCACCCGTGGCACCCGTGGCTACCGCGTGCACCAGCCGCAACGAGGATTCCACCTCCTCCTGAACAACAAAACATTAAATGTCAAATCCTTTCACATTACTCACCTCTAAGTCGTCTGACGCCTACTGCTAGAATAGGCCTCCCCCTAGATCTCAACGATATACGGTTTTGGGTCACCTGCAACCACATCTGTATGGAGACGGAGAAACAATAGAAATCTCCACCGTTCACTGCTGACTGCGCGGGAAGTGTATACGATAACAATTATGCCACATGTTGGCTGCACTTAAAGTTGAAAAGTGTAATGAACTAAAAAAAACAAATATGTTATATCTCATAATATAAACTAATCAGTCGTCAAACTGGGTTATGTAATTCTAATTTCATTAAATCCAGGTTATGCCTTCTTATTACAAAACCAGACCTTTTGATTGAATAAATAAAAGAAATATAACATAAACAGTTACAAGGTCTACGCCCCTGGTGGTGACGAATGGCGAACCCCGCCACTGCCCATTATCACATACCTACTCATGGTCAACAAGTAGATTCCCGTGAATATTGGACGGAACCAACAGAATAGTGGAGTATAATAAATTGGGTAAATCAGTTCTGATTTTCTCCGCTGTGTTCAGCATTATCGTTTAGGTTTACAACTTGAGTGGGGGTATGATTCAAAAGCTGAGAACGAGAGAAGATTCTAAAGGCATGATGCGTAAAAAAATCTCACGTAGACCAACTGCTAGTTACAACCCTGGTAGTGCAACGGGCAAATCATGATATTTTTATCAGACTGTGTTTATGTTGATAGGGAAACATGCATAAATAAATATATATGCAGAAACTGCGTAGTTTAGTTAAAAAAATATTCATTCTCCACATAAGTCAGAATGAAATTAATTTATTGGAATTTTCGTACAATATTTGGATTTGCATACAACTTGTCTAGATTTTTCATGAAGAAAGCTAACTGGTTGGTGGCAAACGTACAGCTTCCAATCTAAAGTCGCAAAAGTTTGTCAGTTAGAGTCGAAAAGCTAATAGCTACATAGTACATAAATGCTAGACTAACAACAATTTCCACTTCAAATCAACCGAGCAAGCGACCCAATGAATTATGTATGGTAGTGTTATGTAACAGGCCGTCAGTCCCAACGGCAATTTGTCGGACGGGGCTAATTACGAGCATGCGACCCTTCCCCCCTCCCGCGTTTGCAATTTATAGCCTCTGTAATGAGTACAGAATGAGACCCACGCGAGATGTAGGGTATGTACAGGCCCACTAGTGTATCACTAATTGAATAACTGAAATTTAGTTAATTTTAACTTTAGTCGTTGATATTCCGTGAGGATGAATTCTAAAAGCGATGACTGTATGTTCATATAAATAAACTAAAAAGTTAGAAAAATGTTCTTACTTTAAAGAAAAAACTTTAATGAGCGGCGTATACTTTACGAAGATTCTGCCAAGTCACTTTATATTGTGTTCTATTTTTTTCTTATAATCGTATAGATATATGATTGTCATAATTCTTAATATCTGGTAAATACCCAATCAGTGTTACCCAAAAGTGTCTGAGTTGGAACCGACTTCATAAACTATATGCCGCCCATTAATGTTATTTTCTTTATAGTAAAAATAGTATTTATAACTTTTTAGTTTATGTTTTTGAATTCGGTGTTTATTCTATTTTATTATGAAACATTATTTTAATTTTAAATAACTGAAAAATAGGGCTCAAATTCACTATGTGTGCTTATTATAATTTGAGGATGCTCTCAATTTCCCTGGGACTCCAACATCAGGTTCTGACTTGGTGACAATGGGACCACTTCGGGAGTATATATATCCTTCCAAACAAAAGATGGGTTTTCCAAATCGGTTTAAAACTGACGAAAATATCCAAAATATAAAAAATATACAAAAAAAAACAAAAAAAACCATACATACAGACGAATACAACAGACAAAATCTGACACATCAACGTAGGACAATAAATTGTCATATAACGTCACAATCGAGAGTCGAATTCGACTCATGTTCGACCTCACCTAAATTATTTTATGCTGCTTGCTTTATAGAGGGGCGCGCGTAATCGAAATTCTTAATTCCATGTCGGTGTCTAATACTTTATAATCATGGCCGTCGAGAGAATACGTTCTTGACAGGTCGTAATCGGATAGTTGATGTAAATTCGTACCGTTGAACAATTCCCGTTTTCAAATATTATTATCGTTTATATGCACGAATGACACAAAATTGATTGATAAAAATTAAAAATTATATTTTTATGTCAACTCACAACAAACATGATGTTATAGCTATAAATTCCATGTGTCAAAAACGCATTCTCTCGACGGCCATGATAAGCTACCCTACTAGTAGCTTAAGAACATGAAACGTAATTTTTTCCTTTAGTCACAACAAAATTGTATAAGAATTCTATCAATAAATTAAACGATTGCTCATTTTGATTGCAACATGATCTTTTTTTTAACATTCGTCAAAAAATAAAATTATTTGAAAATGCATAGGTAAGGTACTTAAGACTTTTGTCATTGGAAATGACTTTCATTTCGTTGAAGTATAGGGGGACATTTGGGAGTTTTGTGAGACAGGCAGATTGCACGAAGAGTTTTTGAGATATCGAGATGAATTTGTGTCAAAAGACGCAGCTTGGCGAGTTCTACAAGATGGCAAAAGACAATTTAGAAAAAATTCAAAAACAAAAAAATATCGGCAAAAAACGAAAAAAAAATCGCAATTTTTTTCTCCGGTTTTCATTTTGGGAGCCCGATATCTCGAGAACTAGGTCCGAATAAGAAAAAAATAAAAAAAACGGCTCGGTGTAATTAAACGGGGGATCGATTGAGACTAAAATTGTTAGAATCGGACAACCGGAAGTAGTGGTTAAGGGTGCCCTTAGTTGGAAGTTGGATATGCGTCGGTGTTACATTTCGTACTAATTCGGTTTGTTCGATCGAAATGTCGTACAGAATGTTATATTTCGAAGTTTTAATTCAGCTTATTCATATACAGTTGTGTTATTTTTATTGCGAAAACAAAATATTTCGAAAAATATTATCCAAAATATGTGTGTTTAATTTATTCCGTTAGGTTCATTTCCAATGTCGTAAGAAGTTCGTGCGAAAGCAGGAGATCCGTTGATTTTTTTTAAATAAAAATCCAAAGTGTATTTAATAGAGTCTAGCTTAGCTTATATTCAGTTTGACCATTCATTCATAAAAATATTTCTTCTTGTAGAAAAATATTAACGCTGCATTAGTAAGAACCTTTTCTTCGGAATTTTGTAGTTCCTTTCAAGAATTATTAGCGCCTGAAAAAGTTAAATAAGCACCCACGGGATTAAAATATCTAATATAGATTAAAGTGACGAAATTCTTATAATTTTAACTTTATAAAATAACAGACATATGGGTAATAATATATTGCCATTTCAGTAATATGTGAGCTTTACCTACCGTCACGTCGTGTCAGTTTGTATTTTTTTATATAACCTTATTGTGCAAATAGGTACCTACGAGTACATAAAAAATACTTTGTACTATATTATTATTAAAAGAATTGATTCGATTCTAGACTAGGTATATTATATAAATAGAAAATTTTAATTTAAGCCAAGCGTGGCGATCCGTATAATATGTACAGTAGTTATACGTCGCAGATAGCATTTCAAAATATTTTTTAATTAGGGTGTTGGGAGGTGTTTCTGTTTGAAAGTATACGAAAAATTGCGTCTGTCTGGTGCGTTAGTACAAATTCTGTACGTTTCTACTTTTATCACTTTTTATTGTGTTCTTCTTATTTATTACAATCAACTTTAACAGACAAAAGCTCTTGGGATCTCGAAAGCGTCAGAGGAAACGAAAGTTGTATAAAGAAATATTTTAGACACATCTTGTGTAGATACGGGTATCTAAATAAAAGTTGCAATAATTTTTTCGTCTCGTGCGTTCAGCGAGCGATTTTAAAATTTAAAATTTAAAATTAAAGTAATCGGGTGTGTGTCACTCAATATAATTACTTTCCTGTTATTAACTTGATTATTAATTTTCTAATTTATCCATCGGTTGGGCAAAAATGTGACCCTGAAAATAATTTAGACGACATACTACGAGTATATCATTCAATATTTACGTATCATTCATTAACTTTTAATTTTTTAATTATATTTTTTTTCATTTTAATTAACTTTTTAATTTCTATTTAACGTTGCAACAACTACGGAATCTTAATCCAATGAGTATCGATTACTTTTACTTTAAGTATTAACATACGAATTGTTTTTATTTTGGATAGTAAAGATGCTTTTAAAAAGCTCCACAAACACATCTTTAATGAAGTCAACAGTCTCTTAGGCTATTAGATAACTACAATGTTGGCTTCGTGCCAAACGATTAAAACTTAAATCAAATCACTCGGTGAATCTCCCTCTCATCATTTCCGAGAAGTCAGCAAAAAGAGCGTTAATTGAGACCTATGAAAATATAATTATTCCTATAAAAAAATAAAGATAATTAATTTCAAATAGAGTCAAATAGAGTCGTCTCACTGCACCACAAATAATCCTCGCTGTTGTTATTATTTTACGAACTAAGTTTCTATATTTCATCCAAGTCTATAATATCTTATGTTTCTTTATTTAATAGGTAGTTAAGTTTTATTTGAATATAATGGAAAAAGTGTTTGTAAAAGGACAAAGTGAGAATTTGCCTAAAATTTTCACCGTGATGGACTTTTTTCTTGAAATTAGTCTTATTTTAGTGCTGAAATAAAGGTTTTAAACTTTTCAAGTATCTACCTGCGTAATTATCTAAAGTCTGGCATTAAGGGTTCCGTATCTCAATAGGAAAAAACGGGACCCTTCTAAGATGTCCGTCCCTGTCCGCCCGTCCCTCTGTCCGTTTGTCTGTCAAGACCTTCATCTGGTCTACAGTCCCTTGAAGTTGTGAAAAAAATCAAACTTCTAAGTTAACGTAAAAAAGATACATTCGATTATAGGTTTTTTGCGGCATACCGCAAAAAACCTATATTTCGACACTCTCAAAGGAATCAAAATTTATAGGATACTTTCCGTTGACCTATAACTATCAAATTTGGCAAGTAATACCGTCCTATACTACAAGTATAAGGAAAAATCTGAAAACCATACAATTGTAATTAAATCATGAAAAATATAGTCTTAAAGCAAATTATTTAATGCTAAAAAGCTGAAATTTGATATAGTTAATATAGACATTTGTGTACCTATTTATTTTTATAATCGTTTACTAACACCCTAAAACCAGAGTACTCGCGAGGTGGGCGAATCGGTCTCGCCCACCGAGGGTTCCGTATGAAGTAGTATGTACATATCACCGTCCATACCGTTGCTTAACCTCGACGATTCATTATATATAAGTACGTAAAAAAAACTGAACAAGTGCGAGTCGGACTTGACCACCGACGGTTTCGTACAAACAAATTTGTACTATAAATTCGTACCTACTTTGTACGGAACCCTCGGCGGGCAAGTCCGACTCGCATCTGTCTGTTGTACGGTCTTGTTTGATTCGTTTTAACAAGTACTCTGGTTTTAGGGTGTTGGTAAACTATTATAAAAGTAAATAGGTATACAAATGTCTATAATAATCATATCAAATTATAGCTTTGTAGCGTTAAATAATTTGTTTTAACGTCATAAATACTAAATAATAACATTACAAAGAATAAAATTGTTATTAACTTTTTTTTATCAACAATAAAATGCAATAAAAGCTTGTTTTTAAAGTATTTTTTACCCTTTATTTTTTTTTCGTCGTAATCGTAATCTACCTAAGATTAAGGTTCTTCAATGAAATCTTACAAATCTTACATTACTGGCACAACGCTGTCAAAATTATTTACTCTATGATTATTGGTTAGCAAAGTTTTTTTTCTGTTCCCGCAGTGAGGTACTTGGAGTTTTAATTGCCGTGGTTTTTACACTGGAACTATACCTACAATATTTATACGCTTGCTTTTTGTCTCAATGGTCTCAGCCATCACAAGAAATTACTCTTATCTATAGAAATAATCAAAACACTGCGCCTCGTTGGCGCGCGAATGACTGAATGCCAATGAATTCGGGCAGCGTGACGTCACACGCTGAGCCGTCGCACGGAGCGAAATTACTTTTGAAAACGCGACTTTAATGTCCTGTTACTTCTTTATTTGTAGAGATATTTTCATGATTCTTTCACACTTGTGTTTGATTTAGCTTAAATTTTAATAATAGCGAACAAAAAAATTTAGTAAACTTCTCCAATCAATGATTTCCAAGAAGGTTTGTTAGGGGATCTCTTTGGATGCCATCCAGTTGATGTATATAGAAGGCTGCACAGCATCTTCACCAACCTGATGCAAGCTGTAAGCTGGTGTTCATCTGGATTTCTTTCTGTCTAAAACGAAAGAGACGTGAACTAAGCTCTCCGCTCCTGATAGTGCTTTGAAAGTGCACACTGGATTTAACATTTTAACTATGTTTGACCTTCTTACTTTTGTTCACTGCTGTATTAAATTGCTTTAAAATTGTTTAACGTATTTACATTAATAATGGGTATAATGTTTTTAAATGTTGGTAATTGGTGACAGACACCTAAATCTCTCACGTCATCAGGAACCAAATTATTGTGGTTTGAATGGACGTACTTATAACAACGCCATATCCGGTATCCAGTTAAGCACTCCGACCTACAAACTAATGAATCTTTGCTTGTTATATACTAAAATAACTTACAGGCAGCACTTGACCAAAGACCTATAAAAATATTATCGTCCTCTTTGAATATCAAATGACGTTCGATGTCTATACAAGCTATACTATAATATAAACATTATTGATTTACGAAAGGCCCCTAAAACTGTTCCCTTTGGCACATTGATTTAATAATAAAGACACAAAAATTTAGAATTTTCAATATATACAATACATAATATTTTGGTAATAATCTTACACTATAATAAGAGCAATTCTTATATGTTTCGGCTATCTCGGAAACGGCTCTAACGATTTGGATGAAATTTTGTATTTAGAATAGGTGTCATCCCAAAACTGGTTTATAAATAATTTTTATGGTTATTAACTTCCAGGGGGCGCTGCAGTAGATGTGTATCTTCGAAACGACTAGACTGATTTTTACACGGTTTTTTGCATTACATTGGTATCACCTACGAGAGGATAATTAAATTAGTTGTGCAGTTATGTATCACCAGAAGGCGCTGCAATAGATAAGTGTCTCTAAAATGGCTAAAAGAATCTTTACGCGGTTTTTTAGCGTTATATAGATATCACCTAAGAGTATGTTCTTAGATTAGATTTGCGGTTATGGGCCACCAGGGGCGCTGCAATAATACGTTTCTCTAAAATGGCTGGGAGGATCTCTACACGGTTTTTTTGTGTGATATAGATATCACTAATTTTTTAAATATTTTCTTGTGTCATGACCCACCAAGGGGCGCTGCAATGCCTGTAATAGACGTGTTTCTTTAAAATTAATATGAGGATCTTGACGCTGTTTTTTGGGTCATGTAAGTATCAGCTAAAAAAAACCGAGCATCGACCGACCGACCGAGAACTCGGTCGCCCGATTTTAATGTTTATATCACGCATTGCAAAGAAAATATATTCTCAACCAGTCACTCGCATCCTGATAGGTAAAAATATTTCTGTTTAGTTTAATTACGAGCTAATTTAAGATAGAATAATCTTTTATTAAGACAATTTAATTAGAATTTAACAAAATAAAAACCATTGACGAACAGGTTAATTTTCCTTATAGTATTGTAATTAGAAGTGAAAAGCTTTAAGGACTTTAGTTACTTAGTAAAAAACTTTAATTAACGGTCATTACGTAAAGATGACAGTTCATCCTATTTGTTTTTTAAATCACTCGTCCCTCACAACCAATAACAACATATGTTTCGGCTATGACAAAGTTAAAACAGTAAAAATAAAAATAATTAAAACCAGCATTAAAACGTTATATAGTTAGGTATATTTCTAGGTTATCACTACATATTATAAAATAAAGTCCCGCACCGCGTCTGTCTGTCTGTCTGAACGCGATAAACTCAAAAACTACCGGAAGGATTGGCATATGGTTGACACCGATGGACAGAGTGATTCAAGAGAATGGTTTATGTGTAGAATTTATTAATGTTGTGTGCAAATTAGTCGAAATATGATGGTTATTGTTGAAGACGTCGAAAAAAATCAAACTGACTGGGAGCTTTCATCGAAAACGCTGCCTAATAAATCTCTTTGAGATATAACAAAATAATGCACGGAGGAATCGTTCCTCTTTCATAGGACTAAAGAAAAGTCCGCGAAGGCATATGTCTATCTTTTATGGATCGCTTACTATTTATAACTATTTTTATGTTTAAACAAATGGTGTCATATGATGAAGTGATTGGAAAGTAATATAGTATAGTAATATAATATATGGATACAGTATCAATCCTTATCAAATTAAATACGTTATTTACCTTCAAAATTTCATGCATATTATAATTGCTCTTTACTCCTTTCAATTTAATATACTACCTTAGGAGATATCGCAAAGTAAAAACTATAGCGCGAAAAGCGGCCGGGCTGGGCGGACGGGGGCTCGCGCCGACGCGACGCGGTTCGCGTGATGTAAAATTAGGCGGAAGTTATCAATATTATATACAAAGAAATATTGTAGTTTGTTTTATGTATTTATTCCTTACTTTTGCAAATATTTATAGAATTGGAAATAAAATACTTTAAAAATACTCCAAGTAGAATGAAATTACGTTACATTTCGTGAGTGTCGTGATAACCCAGAGCAGTCTCGAATTTATAAGGCCCCATAGGGCCATGGTTCGAATCCGGGCGTGTACCAATGAGTTTTTCTGACTTAAGTACCCAATATCACTGACACCGTGCTTCGGAGGGCACGTTAAGCAGTCGGTCCTGGACGCTGTCAATAGATGGCGGTGGTTACAATTCCCAACCCGCAGTGGAGCAGCGTGGTGGACTTAAGCTCCAAGCCCCCCTCCTCACCCTGGGGGAGGCCTAAGCCTCTGCACTGGAGTAAAAATGGGCTGATGATGATGATGACGTTACATTTAAATGTAATTAAATCCAATCCACATGTTCGACGCAACAAGTTGATAGGACACTACGACAGACAAAAATACTAAGGCTTATATGTTCTACTACCCATGCGAAGCCGGGGCGGGTCGCTAGTAACGAATAATTGTAATACAACATTGTTAAAATATAGCACACCGTACGAAAATAGGAAATGTATGGTTAGTCAATTTATTAAATGGAAGTCACGAAAATCAATTGTCTTGACGTGTTTCTAAGTTATATACTTACAGGGATAATCTCTATTAAGAACATAAATCTTGACTCACAACTCTGCTGGGCACTTGATACGATCTCGTTTGACTCTCAAGCTTTTCAGCGACATCACGATGTTTTTCTCTAAGTAATGTTCACATGTTTGCTATTGATTAATAACGTATTACTTGTTGTTATCAGGAGTTCCTAAGAATAAGATCATTTCTGCCACTATTGTCTTGTCATATTTCCCAAAAGGTCACGCGTGTTTGATATACAAACAACAACAAACCATGCATCATTAGATATAAAGTTTATTTTTGGAAAATAGAATGTATATTTATGACTTGATTAAGACCGTCAGTGAACATATTTTATTTGTATTGTATAAAATATTTCTTCTGATCCATACAAAGAACATAAGATATATTTAGGCATATTTTAATTTCTACTGTCGTTACTAGAGTTTTCCAATTTTGTGTCATCAGCAGGTTTCCTGGTAATCTAAGATCAAAGTGAGAAGATGTCTTTCACACCTGATGAAATGTTCACTTGTTACTTGAAATCAACTGAAAGAATTTAATTTTGATTTTTCTTGTTTGTAATTATTAGCTTATTACTATTGTAGTAATCTTTCTAGTTTTAGAGTTGAGATGATTTTGATTACTGCTAAACGAGGGTAAAACACAATAGCATTACGACAATAGAAAAAAACCAAACGGGTTATTAATAACAGTGCACTACCATAATCCAAATTCTGATGTATATTTGTGACCATAAAATATACGCCTCAGAATAAAATATACGCCACTTCATGTTTTGGCATATTTATTGTGAACTAGAATTTAGTGTGACGCACTGTAAAAAACGTACTGGAAAAACAAAGATTCTGAAATTACATTTCATGTGTAATTTAATAAAATGTTTAAAACAAACGACAATAAATTTGCTCTGTTTTAATTTCTATATGAGATGTTCTATCTTGATGATTCTGCTATCTAACGTCCTCACTAACTTTATTCTGTCACGATACACCTAATTATAAACATATATATCAATAATAATAATATTAACGTATACATCACAACGGCGTCTAGGCCCCAAACTAAGCATTAGCTTGTATTTTGGGTACCAAACGAAGACACCGCATACATAACCAAGACCCGGTACCAGTATCAACATCCATCATATAAATACTGATCCAACTTGGGATTCGAACCCGGGACCCCCAGCTTCGTATGTAGGGTCATTAACCACTAGACCAAGCGGTCGTCGTTTCATCAATGATCATTGTTTCTTCGTTATTTATAAAATACAATACTTAACTGTAAATTTCAGTAAGTGTATACGTCTCTCAAAAACGTTCAGAAACTTCATAAAATTATTGCCAATTCAATGTTATATTATTCATCTAATTTTGGACGACAGAAAAAAGCTGATGAAATTGGTAGCGTCAAAATATTGTTTCGTCGATAGGCGAATTAAGTAATGATATTGATATACTTAATAATTTCATGTGTCATATATGTGCTATGCATGCATGTATGCTAAGTGCATATAAAAGTGTTCCAGAGGCCTAGTCAGAGCTTTTTTTTGGATGTAATGCCATTAAATAACCTTAATAGCAATATATATTTTCGTCGATATCTATCAGAAAAATTATATTGCAAAAGGTTATGGGTGATAACCGACACTGCAACATTTTTCTTCATCAAATTATTACTTTGAAGCGGCCGGACGTGTCAGTCAGGTCATTATCTGGCGTACGAGACCTATGCGACTTATTCATTAACTTACTTATTTTCTCAACTTACGAAGATGAACTCACCCGGTGCGTGTGGTTGGATAGGCAAGCCTGGGGCAGCGCGACGAGCAGCGCCAGCGGCAGCAGCGCCGACACGCGCCGCGCGCCTGCCATGCCGCACACGCATCGACACGCGCGCCGCCCGGCCTGCAATTAACAATTCAATTGTCAGAGATACTGTATTCGGCCTTCGTAGTGTAGTCTATCGTGCTGTACACAAGCACTCTAATTCCAATGCAGAAGATTTAATCTCGGGTTTAATTCCTGCGTTAGTACGGGACCCCTAAGTTAACATCTGTGGTGACAAATCTGGATAAAACAGATAAATATAATTTTCTATTATAAATAATCTAAAATTATTTTTAAAATATCTACCATTACAGCAGTGCAGGCAGCGAATTATCGCATACTCGCCTATCGCTTTTAATGGATCGCTTTGAACTACCACTGAGTCAAATCTACAGTTTATCATCAAAATAATAACAGTATTAATGAACAAAGAGTACGGTGCATAGAGTGGGTCTATTGTACACTAGTTACTGTAATAACAAAATGTTGGTAGAGTTAAAGTAATACAATAATCTAATCCGCATTTTCATTTGCAAATACGGTAAGGGTTTCTGTATAACATATATACCAACTTCTAGACATATAGACAAATAGAAAGCTCGGAAGGCTAATGCGACTATTCTATTGGTCTGAATTGAGACAAATAACAATGCAAAGCAAAAAAAAAAGTACTTGTGGTTCAAATAGGATCACGTCGTTGTCCATCTGTCCGGCTGTCTATCTATCTATCCGCCTTTCTGTCTGTCTGTTTGTCTACACCCTTTTTCTCACAACATGAAGGTGTCAAGTTGAATTTAATATAAAATACTTAGTTCTACTATCCCTTGAGCTGTAAAAAATCAAACTTTTAAGTTAACGCAATAAAGAAACACAGCCAATGTTGCCGCATATTTGATTTGCTCGACAGTCGCAAGTAAACCAAAATCTATAGCGTACTTCTCACTGACCTAGAATTATGGAATTTGGCAAGAAGCAAGGCCTCACAGCACAAATTCAAATTCAAAAAGTTTTTATTCAATATAAGATGTTTACACACACTTATTGAAAGTAAAAATAAATTGATTAGGTACCGGTTCAAAAACTAGAAGGAGAAGAACCGGCAAGAAATTCCTCCCTGTTTATTTTATTTAAATATATGTTTTTCTTAATTGTTTTTTTTTTTTTTAATTTAAAGTGCTTACAACTATTACAATGATGTCCATGCGTACTTATCATTTAAATACTCGCTAATACAATAGTAAGCTTTTTTCACGAGTTGGACTTAAACTCGCTTTATGAATTGATTAGAATTCAAGTCTAGCATTTCTTTTAGCACAACACAAATCTTAACACAAATAAAGAAAAATCGGAAAATCGTTAATTTAAGTCGGAATCACACTTGGCCAGTTCTCATTTGCTTGTTTTTCCTTTCTTCACGTCGTACCGGATCATAGCATGTTTTTGACCCCAAGAACGTGAAAAACTCTATTGTTTAAATAATTCTAATTAGCTTTTCATCATAAATGCACAAGTAGAACTGTTTGTTGTGTAAATTCGTGTAAAATTTTAAAAAAAGGAGAATTGTGTAAATTCTGTAAGATTTTGTGACATTAATAGTAAAAATCCTGAAATGAAATCGTATGGAGAAAAATATATACGTATGAGTGTCGATTTGTATTGCAGGTATATGAAACAATTCTAGGCGCATATTATCCCGTTTTTATTTTATCAAAAATGTGATACTAACAACAAAAAAAAAATGTTTAGCGAATCACATACGTACATATTTTTTTTATAATTTTTCTAGCCCCCAAGTAGAAGCTCTGTATAAGATAGATGTATATTTGTTATACTAAGGTTTATCACGATAATGTTACGTTGGGCAATATACGGAGATACTACTTTCTACTTCGGCCTATGTTTCGGAAAACATATTTTTATGTACTTAGGTCCAAATAAGAAAGTTTTCTAAATATATCATAACAGTGAAAGAGCACTGGTGCTAAAACTATGAATTTTAAAAAAAGATGAATGAAATATTTCACATGATATTCACTTAAGAACAGATTTCTTATATTTATATACCGACATACGCATTGCTTAGACTAACAAATTAAATAAATTTAAATTAAAGTAATTAATTAATTAAATTATTTTAAATTATAAATTTTGGGTTGTCACAAAAACGTCAAATTTAAATTGTCTGCCTTGTACCCGTGCTGACCGTAATGCATGCAAAGTAATGTATACTGTATAAATATATTTTATTAATAATTTTTTTTGAAGATTATACTATATATAATTTATACTTCGGGCTAGAAAAATTATAAAAACATAAATAAGTAATTCGGTAAATCGTTTTCTTCGTCTATGGTCTTATCATTTTCGATTAATAAAAATGGAATAACTCTATACACTTCCAATATAATCAACACACAATTGTGTATAGTTTTATTTGTACGAATTAATTTCAGGATTTTTATTATCAATGTCATTAAAACTGAAAAAAGTATACAAAATTTATATCTGAGAGACTGGGAGTTCTACTCGTGCATTTGTAAAGAAAAAATGAATAGAATCGTTGAATTAAAAGGGTATCTCTTTTTTAAGCGACTTCAAAAAAGAAGGAGGTTACTCAATTCGACCGTATATATGTTTTTTTTTTTTTTTTTATGTGTGTTCAGCGATAACTTCGTTGTTTATGAACCGAATTAGAGGATTTTTTTTTCGTGGAAGGGAGATATCTCCGAAATAGTACCATGCTAAGGAAACTAGGATCTGATGATGGCATCCTAGAGAAATCGAGAGCAACCTTCGAAAATAGTATTTTAAAGTATCGTATTTTAAATATTTTGATAGAGTACTACTACTAGTACTATTTAATGAAGGTCGGGAGTCGATCTGATGATGGAGCTGAAAGACAATGGAGGGAACTCCTCAACGATTTACTGCAATTACCTGGTGTTTGGACTTGAAGCATTTCTATTGATGAGATCTTTGCATCCATATGGGTTATAAGTGCCATTATAGGTCTGATGATGGAGACCATACACAATCGAGGGAACTCCTCAACGATTTACAGCAATTACCTGGTATTTGGACTTAATTCATTTATATTAATGAGAACTTTGCACCTATATGGTTTATAAGTACCACTACAGGTCTGATGATGGAGACCATACACAGTCGAACGAACTCCTTAACGATTTACAGCACTTACCTGGTGTTTGGACTTAATTCGTTTCTATTGATGAGAACTTTGCACTCATATGGATTATAAGTGCCATTACAGGTCTGATGAAGACCATAAACAGTCGAGGGAATTCCTCAACGATTTACAGCAGTTACCTTTTGTTGGGCTTACTTCATACGGTTCAATATGCCAAAATGTTCATTTTGCACAAAAATAATAATTAAGATTGAAGTTTTACATAGGAATACCACTACTAGGCATTGCTGATGCGTCAATTTGACACTGAATTTACGTTGCGTAATCGTGGTACTGTGTCATTTGAGTAGCGCGTTTTGTAGCCCCATTTATACTAAATACAAATAAGTTACAGATGCGTTCAACTAAAAATTGAAAAATAAAATAATTTAAAAAAAATAAAAACCGACTTCAAAAACATAAACTAAAAAGCTAAAAATAAAATTTTCACTTTAAAGAAAGGAGCATTAACAGGCGGCATATAGTTAATGAAGTCGGTGCCAACTCAGACACTTTAAATGGGTACTTACCAGGTAATAATAATTACAACAATGATATATTTATAACTATAACGAATATAGAACACAACTTAAAATGTCTGAGTAAGTAGGCACCGACTTCATTAACTATATGCCGCCTGTTAATGCTCCTTTCTTTAAAGTGAAAATTTTATTTTTAGCTTGTTAGTTTATGTTTTTGAAGTCGGTTTTTTTGGGGTAAAAAACGACGTCATTATTGGTGATAGTTGAATAGAGCGTGTAAATAGCTAAAGGAATGAAGAATAAAAAAAACCTATGTCATTTCCGTTCCTTAAACAATCTCTAACCATTAAACTTCATACTAGCCGAATCTTCAATTGGGGTACAAAATAAATAAATAAAAAACAAATTACAAGGACCAGCAAAGTTTCGGATTGTTATTTGCAACAGTAGTGCATCTAGAACCTAGACTTCAAGAACCGTAGTATGAAGTAGGTACAGCTGCGGGAAAAGAAACAAGAAAATACAGTGATAGGGACTTGTATGTCTCGATGTGCAGAGCCGCGGGCGCAATCACAAGGTTTATAATGTAATTATGAAAACATCTGAATGGCTTATTATAACGTGATTTTTTAATAACGTGATAAGGTATTTCGCTAGTAATCGTTTCTCATGTTAAGGTAAACTCTACCTCATTGTAAAACGTTTTGCAATTTCTACGTGAAAATCCGTAAAACGGGTCACACGTTTCCAGGTCAGTGCTTCCGAGAAATTGCTACTATAGCATTTTCAGTACAAGCTTTTGCGCCTATTTTAACATGTTTAAAATTGTGATCTTCATATTTTTTTTAGTTGTGTTTCATTAATCGAATTATCTAGAGTTTTGTGATGCAATCACATTCACTTCACTTCTTCATCCGCCCATTTTTACCCCGTTGCAAGGGCTTAGGCCTCCCCCAGGGTGAAGGGGGCTTGGAGCTTATTGAATCCACCACGCTGCTCCACTGCGGGTTGGGGATTGTAACGACCGTCGTCTATTGCCAGCGCCCTCACATTAATAATGTTAAATGCAATCAAAATATTCAACACTAATGATTGCCTACAGTTTCATCTATTTTTTTTTTATCATTCTAAATGACTTTTTTTCTCGGAGCTGGGTAGGGGGCCGTTATCAGCAAAATTGAGACTTGGGTATTATTCCTTAAGCCTTGGAGTTCGGTGGTTTAGTTGTCAAAATGTGTGTTTTTGTGATGAATGTAATTTGACCAAAGTAATTTTTTTACGCATCTAAAATAACGAATATAAGTTTCAACGCTAAGATGCTCACTGTACTTTTCCTAGGATGGAGGATTGATTTTCCTAGGATACTGTTTTCCTAACATGGAGATGTCAATTTACGAAAATGGTATTATAATTTAAAAAATTGCAAAAAAAAATACACATAACGCGTCCTAGTAAAATTTCCTCATCGTACCCGTTATTTGGTCTAAAAATAGAAGTAGGTATAATATAATAGTAATCCACCTTATATTAATCCTACTTCTAACTCCTAATCCTATTCTAAATCCTATTCTAAATCTAAATCCTACCTCTAACTCTAAATCCTACTTCTGGGTCTAAACTATATTATGAAGTATAATCTAATTATCTCTTAGTGTGAAATTTCTTTGCATTGATATATCATAGTTTATGATAAATATCAATTAGGTTTATTGATATTACTGTACACTTTTACCCCCGGCAAACGAGGTACCCCACTCGTACCATTTTTTGAAAGGGTATAAAAAAGATATACATTTTGTATTTATGCTGCATGAAAAAAGTTCGTTTTCGTGAAAACAGTTTGATTTTCTTCTACCCATTCAAAACTAATTAAAGTAAATAAAAAAAACATTATCCTCCGCAGTCGGGTAATAAATACGCTTTTGTCGTCAGTGAACTTTTTTATTAGGTAGGTATCTTTAATGCCTGGTCAGGTTTATCATTTCGTGATTCGTTTCGGGCCTTTTCGGTTCGATAGCTTGATTCGTATTTCATCACTACGCGGATCGATTCGAGATTTTTCTTGACTGTTTTTTTTTTTTCATTTTTGTCTGCTGTTGTCGAAAGGTTTTAGATGACAAAACGATTCAGTTTTGTTATGTTTTATGTTATGTTTAATATTAGATTTTTTAAAGCCTAAATTTGTCTAGAAACAAAACTAAATCGTTTTGTCATCTAAAACCGTCCGACAACAGCAGACAAAAATGAAAAAAAAACAGTCAAAAAAAATCTCGAATCGATTCGCGTAGTAAAGAAATTCTTTTAAATTCTTTTAAAGACGTTTATTTAGATTTCTTTTAATTTAAAAATATTTTTTTATGTGATAATAACATTGTTTATTGCATGTAATGAAATTTTGGCGCAATTTTTCATAAATTTCCTTTAACACATCTTAGGACTTAAAAATTTTAAATTACATCAGCACACTTAAAGGTTTAGGAGTGGTCAATTGAGCAAATCAACTTTGGACTAATCTCAGATAAACTAAACTAATAGTACATACGATGCGTCTCGAATAAAGTGTGTTGTGTCCACAAAAAAGCTCATTCATGTACAAAAGCGAATTCACGCACACATATAAATATATACACCAAAATCAAGCTTACAATAAAAAAATACCTTCAAACGTAGTAAAAGGGTAATGAGAGCTAATACTAAAGAAATCAAAAGGTCGCGCAAAGGATCGCGTCAGTGATTTTGAAGTCGAAATCGCAGCCGGGCGCCACTATAGTGGTAAGATAGTGGCTACGAAATCGTGAATGTTTTGTTTGCTTCTGTAGTAAATTTTTTTTTGCTGATTCACGACTTAGCTGCTTATATTTAATTATAATATTGTAATTATCTTTCACCTAATTTAATGTATTTTTGTATATTTTTAATAGCTCTCATTACACCACAAAGAGTCTCATTACCCGTTTGTAAATTATTGGAAAAAATATTCTATCATATGTTTACAATAGACGTTGTGGCATCCACAAATGCTACAATAAACTGATTTATTAAATACTAAAGAAAACGTACGGCGAAGTTAGAAAATAACATATGCTATCACATTACATAAATAACGCCATCTGTACATACTACAACCGCCGCGACAACTCCTAATAGAAATTGTTCGACACTAAATAAATTATCAATACGACGTGTACACGGTAGATGGCACCGATTAAATCAATAATCTCCGGTCACGATTCAAAAGAAAGAAAAGCGAGTCATCAAAGACTCAAGTCAATGACTTGCGGGCAGCTAGGATAGGGACACGCGACCCTCGTCATGGTCGAAGACGTAAACAGATAAGAAAGTGAGGGAGAATAGTTGAGAGGGTAGTTTCAAAAGGATCACTTGTTTTCGGAAGTCAGACACCGGACCAAAGGATTCCAAAAATCCATAGTTAACAAATTTGACAGCAACGTTTGGTTTTGATAGAGTCAAAAATGTCACTTCACAGAATCGAAAATGTGAAACGCAATTTCGCGGGGGTGAAGGCTGGTGCGCGAGGACTTCGCGGACTAAACTCGGACTGAAACTCGCGATCTCGCAACGGGTACACAACAGCTAGCTAGAGTATGTGTGGTTAGACGGTAAGCGCAGAAGAAGGCTATATTCAATTCGTACTTTTATGCAAGAATCTAAGATATAAATTCGAAAAGTATTCCAGAAGTTCTATAAAAAAGCCTAAGGTAATGTGGCCACTGAATTCAAGAAATAGTAAAAATAGAAATTATCGCATATAAATCGTCTATCAGTCTATTCATAAACAGCCCATAAACAAAATGATACTTCCTACATCAAAGGTCGCGAATCATAACCTGGAACCGCCGCTGTCGCGACCACATAAACCACAAGAAATAGTCCGAGAAAGAGACAGCGAGGAGCATACATCGAGTTCGTCGATATGAGACCGCAGTTACAACTGATACTATAGACGAGATGTCCGACGACGAAAGATATATATGGTCGATATAGTTTATCTATATATATAAAAATCAATTGCTGTTCGTTAGTCTCGCTAAAACTCGAGAACGGCTGAACGGATTTATCTTATCTTGGTCTTGAAATGTTCGTGGAGGTCTAGGGAAGGTTTAAATGGTGAGAAAAGTTCGAATAATTGCCGGGAAAACCCTAAAAACAGCCCTTTTCTTTTTCCCATATAAACGTTCTCTAAATAAAATGTAGAGTCAATTTGAACTTTATTGCTATTTAATAAACGGGTTTTGAAATATTTCTGGAAGTCCTAGGAAGGTTTAAAAGGTGAGAAAATGTGAAGAAATTGCAAGGAAAAACAACAATATAGTAAAAACAACCACTTCATTTTCCCTTACAAACTTTTCGTACCTGTCAAACAGGGTGCGTTCAAAAATCAATTTCTTTACTCTTTTATCAGCTATCTCAGAAACGGCCCTAATTATGAAATTATGTATTTAATAGATAGGTATCATTCTAAAACAGGTTCTTAAATAAGTTTTATGGTTATCAAGCACCAGAGGGCGCAGCAGTAAATGTGTATCTTCGAAACGATTAGACTGATTTTGATACGGTTTTTTGCATTATATAGCAATCACCTGCGAATACAAAATTAAATAAGTTGTGCAGTTATAGGCCGCCAGGGGGCGCTACAATAGATATGTATCTTCAAAACGGCTGGGACGATTTTGACGCGGTTTTTCATGTTACATAGATATCACTTACGAGCAGATTTTTAGATAAGGATTGCGTATATGAGCCTCCAGGGGGCGCTGCAATGAATACATTTCTCTAAAACGGCTGGGAGGATCTCTAGGCAGTTTTTTGCGTTATAAGTTTATCACCTAAGAGCATGTTCTTAAATAAAGTTTGCGGTCATGGGCTACCAGTGAGCACTGCGACATATATGTTTCTCTAAAACAGTTGGGAGGATCTTGACCCTTTTTTTGTGTTACATAGATATCATCTAAGAGCAGGTTCTTAGATAAGAATTGCGTGGCTATGAGCCACCAGGGGCGGTGCTATAAATACGTTTTTCCAAAATGGCTAGGAGGATTTTGACGTAGTTTTTCGCTTTACATAGATATCACGTAAAAGCAAGTTCTTAGATATGGATTGTAGTTAGGGGCTGCCAGGGGGGGGCGCTATAATACATACATATACGTTTTAAACTGTTCTGAGGCGGTACGAAGTTCGCCGGGTCAGCTATATTATATCAATATGTACGTCGCGAAAGTGCAATTTATTTAATTAATTAAAATTAACGGGAAGGGGAAGAACGGGAATTAGTTACGGCTGACAGATAATGAGACGATAAAGCATTTGTGTCGCGGGAACGAAAACGGGAAAGGGAAGAACGGGAATGCGTTAGGACTGAGATAAAAAAAGTTATTCTTGATGAGAAACGAATTCTACCCGTGCGAAGCCGGGACCGCAATAACCGCAAACAAACATAGTGCCGCGATCTCTGATATACCTCACCCAATACCAGAGATTTAAACATAAATTGATTGCTGAGTGATTTTCATAACTAATTCGTGACGTGAGTAGTCTTGTATGTAGTATTGAAATATCTGGGTAATGTTTAGTTACTGGATAGCTGAGAACCACCTAATATAGTAGTTTCTCATTATTCATGATTCTTACACATATTATAAATCTTACACGTTACGTCGGAGAAAATTCAAAGAAAAAATTAGTTATGGTACCGTTGGAGAACATGTCAAAAAAGAACACGAAGAATGATCCGGCTGTGATAGTCCTTCTGACCATCTTTACATTTTTGTTTTAATCCATTGACTAAAATTATAATTTATATTATAATTTTGGTTATAATTGGTAATTGGTAATAAAATTGCTTGGTACCCAAAATACAAGCTATTGCTTAGTTTGGGGCTTAGACGTTGTTGTGATGTAAATGTTATTATTATTATTTTCGTTATTATTTTGATTATTGGCTACTTAATTAAGTAAAGCATTACCAAAGTCATAAGTAAATCTTTCGTTTTAAATGTGATCAAAAGCTCATGTATGGCTCCCATTACACATTATGGAAAAATTTTAACTCTCGGTCACAAAATGTCCGTATTGTCCGATCACAAAATATTCACAAAAGTCCAATTGCAACTTTCACCAAACCTTTTCCGTCATCGATGTTCGAACTAAACACTGGTTATATTAAAATCAAATAACCAAGCACAATATTGTGTACTGTGATTGATTAGTACGACAGAATGTCACGCTTTCATATCTCTAAGTTTCGGGTGACGCGAGCTCGTTAGTATAATATTCGACGCAATTTTTGTTTTATTTTCAGGCTCCGAGTTATCATTGGAAGAATGAAAACGTATGTCGAGTACCAGCGCCTCAGTGTCTCGTTATTTGACCTGTACTATAGTGCCATTTACTTTTCGGTGCGTTGAAAAACTTGACTTAGACGAAGGACGGAGAAAGTCTTAAGCCAGAAATAAAGTTTTGTGATATTTCAGTGAACTGTATAATTATGTATTTCAATCAAATCGATACCATCAACCGAAGAGAAGTTTCCTCCTAGTATAATATTTTTGGCTCCTTTTTTCACATTAAATGTATGTTTTGTTAGTACATAAAATCCACACGCCAATCACTTTTAACTACGTATTAACTCGTGACAACAATTGATCATTCTGAACAATTATGGCATCGTAAATTTGATGGCTGATTATTCTTTATATTAGGTGCTTAATCCACCAACACTTGAGCCACCAGATTGTTGTCTTAAGCAGTTTATTGCAATTTAATAAAAATAAACTTTACAACCGAAATATATAATTAGAGATGTATAAATAAAAGAATTTTGTATATAAGATGAATGAATAAATATATATATATATATCACTAGATATATAAAACAATATATTTTGTTTTCAAATTTCTCAAAGGTAGGTAGGTAGGTACCTAAAGGATTGCTTTATTATATTTCTATTTCATTTTACAGCATGTCACAGTTGAAAATAGCCATCCTTTCTAATATAATACGTAGTACGCATGAATTACGTTGCCCTCCTTTTAACTTCACGTTAGTTGGATAAAAACTAAGGTAAGTTTTACGCAAGCGTTTAAAAAACACACTTCCACTCAATCAAGTATTGTCCTAACTTTCGTATTGTCTTGTAAAAGACTTATTCTTTGAAAATGCAACAGAAATGATTTTCCGGATGGTGAAATTCTAGACGAATTTTCTTTGTAGCTTGTTCCCTTTGTTTGATATTCGGTTCGGAATAATTTCTTTGTCGTCTCTTCGGCATTGAGATCGTTTATCGCTAGACAGCTGAGTGAAACGGGCATCTTGAGTTTCTAACTTTCGAGAAGATAACGCGTTGTTAACTGATGAAATTCGGGAAATGTATGTAACGTATATTACATGTGAGAATATTTATTATATACTGGCTTTGAGCGCGTGGCTTTGACGACGTAGACCTCACGTTTGTACCGGGACCATCGCTAAGGACCCATATCAATTTGAACCATGAAAGTTTTTGTCCCGACTACGGAACTCTTTATTGTGTGTTGTCAGACACGCATTTACCGGTTTAATTCTTCATTGGAATGAGCCCATCCCATGCTTATCCATAAACGTTAATCGATTATAGTAACACCACGTTTCCACTGCAAATACTGATATCGCTACTACGTTCAACATTATCAATTTTATTATTAACATTATTTCCCACTATCAAACATCAATCGGTACGGAGGCGGTGGCGGCGGCGCGTGGCGCAGACGATTCGATTTTGTATTGGAAAATAATTAGATCGACTAGGCTAGCAGCCTTCGCAACGTCGATTATTGGAAATGGCGGGGCTTCCGTTGAACTTAATTTCCTAGCGTCCCGTGACTGCGAGCAAAACAATTATTCCCTTCGAGTACAAAAAAAGAAATTAAGCGAACCGCGAACTTGTTTTTAGACTATTCTATGGAGTTGTACGCTTGAGCTTGCTCATATATTACTAGCGATCCGCCCCGGCTTCGCACGGGTAGCAAAGTATATAAGCCATAATGTTTTTTTCTGTCGTAGTGTCGTATCAGCTTGTTGCGTTGAACATGTGGACTGAATTTAATTAGAGTTAAATGTAACGTAAATTCATCCTACTTAGATAATTTTTAATGTATTTTATTTTCAATTTTATAAATATTTGAAAAAGTAAAGAATAAACACACAAAAACTATAATATTTCTTTGTATACAACATTGATAACTTCAGCCTAACCATGCGTGTCGCGTCGTCCGGTATAAAAATAGGTATAGTAAGCTATCCATAAAAGAAAGACATATGCCATCGCGGACTTTTCTTTAATCCTATAAAAGAGACAGAATTCCTCCATAAATTATTTTGTTATATCTCAAAAGAATTAGACAGCGTGTTCGATGAAAGGTCCCAGCCGGCTTGATTTTTTTCTGACTTCTTCAACAATAATCGTCATATTTCAACAAATTAGCACAAAACATTAATAAATTATACACATAAACCTTCCTCTTGAATCACTCTATCCATTGGTGTCAAT
The DNA here is from genome assembly GCA_949709985.1 of Luffia ferchaultella. Classification (NCBI taxonomy): domain Eukaryota; kingdom Metazoa; phylum Arthropoda; class Insecta; order Lepidoptera; family Psychidae; genus Luffia; species Luffia ferchaultella. The sequence goes on along the minus strand of OX453257.1, from coordinate 7,578,753 downwards.
AATATGCCAATCTGTTCGGAAGTTTTTGAGTTTATCGCGTTCAGACAGACAGACAGATAAACAGACACGGCGGGGGACTTCATTTTATAATATGTAGTGATTTCGTTTGGGTGTGAAAACTGTGGTTGACAAAAACCTCGTTCAAATCGTAAGTACATAAATTTAAATAGTTTCCAAGGTATTTAAATATCTCGGTGCCTGCGTAACCATATAACAATATACATTCTGCTGGTTAAATAATCTCTATGGTCTAAACCATAACCAGCAGAATGTATGTTGCTGATTATTAGAAATAACTTTCAAGCCAATTTATAGAGGAATCATTGATTTCTGTTTTTTTTTTTTTTTTTTTTTTTAATTTTTAAATTTAAGAGATAGTTACTTAATTTGATTACTCTTTATAATAACTACATGAAAAATTAAAAACAATGAATCACAAACAGAAAACAAACTTCCATTTGATCGACAAAATCCAATGACCACCTGTTTACGGTGCGGAGCGGTGTGAGATAACTATATGGGTCGTGATCAGAGTTTAGATAGCAGAATCATCAAGATGAAGCGTTTCATCCTTCGAATCGATCGAAAACCCGAGTGAAATTATGATATTAAACAGACCATGTGTCGTTATCGTTTTATGTTTTATAAATACTACAATTTATTTCAGAATCTTCATTTATCATCCAGTATGAATTTTATAAACGCGTCACATTAAATTTTACTTCACTGTCAATATGGCGAAATATCAAATGGCGTATATTTAGTCCATGGCGTATATTTTTTAATACAAAACCATTAAACATTCTCTTTTTAATGTTCCGTTGAACCAATTTATTAAATAACTCACAGTTATATACAAATAACAGACAGTTATCTCAGTGAATATTCACCAACTTTGGCGTATTGAGATCCAATTGTGTAATGAATATTAAACGTTTAGGCATCCATTAGCGAAGGCACGTTTATGTACGAGGATACTGGGAAGCTCCGTCTATAATATTCCAATTTAAACAAGGTTTTCATCATCAAGAGTTTGAATATAATTGATCCCAATAACGAAATGCAGGGCTGAGACAAATGTTTAGATAACTACGATGTTCAAAACAAAAATTATAAATGCAGCCCCCACATATAACCAGCGTGAACTACACGTGTAGTGTTCTGTGAAGGTTAAGGTGACCATATACGTTAGAATGGGCATCCTAAGGTGTATGGCCAATTACTATTTTACTTGTTCAATCGAACTATACAGGGAAATATGAGCGCGTATCGGAGTTTGCTCGCCAGTAGGGGTGACGTGAAAGTTACGAAAATGGACATTTTCACCTGAGCGGTTCGATTGTGCATGCATATGTGGTGTTGATGAAGCTGGTTATGCTTGATGGGTTTGCATATAGAGTTGTAACTATCCTTCATACACTAACGTGTATGGTCGCCTTAATTTAAAGCTTAGGTAGGTATATTCTTTGATGGATAAAATAAGAAACAAAGTCGTCGATATAGCCGAAGCGATCAGCAAGCTGAAGTGGCAATGGGCCGGTCACATTTGCCATAGTACTGATAACCGACGTGATAAACGAGTTGTCAAGTAGAGGCCGCGTTCCGGGAAGCGAAGCGTAACGTTGGACGCCCCCGCCCTAGTGTACAGATGACCTGAAGCACCATACCGGGGGTAGTTGGATGCGAAAGGTGGAGGACCGTGTGTGGTGGCGAGCCTTGGGAGAGGCCTATATCCTGCAGTGGAGAGACACAGGCTGGTGATGATGTTGATGGGGTACATAAACCCACAGATTTAAACCATAAGTATGATGCATTTCGCTCACCAAAAACTTTCACATCGAAAAAAGCAGACACACACACACACTCACACACCCTGTTTCCAAGTGAATGATGTAATATTTCGCGACTTGATAAATAAATCAATTCCTGAACTTTACTTGTCTTTGTGTAAAATAATATTACTGTTTGTTCCCTTTATTGTGGTCGGGATAATGAACACGAAATTCGTATTTGCTAAGAATGATTTACTTGGCAAAGCTCTGTGGCAAAGCTTGGAAGATTAGCTGTCAAGATCACACAAATTATAAATATTGTGACATTCTGACATTTATCTGGCTCAACAGGAAATAGTTTATACCTGAATTTTGAAATAAACTGAATTTTATTTTTATATTTGTGGATATTAGAATTAGGCCATTTATATTTGAGCAACATTTTGTTCAATAATATACGGTTGAGTCGTAAGTGGATACTTATTTGGATAAATATTCATAAAGAACATTTTCTGACCTATATAAATATATATACAATATATCTTTTCCTCGGTTCAGGTGTAAGATACCGTAAATAGCGATTGTAATAATATAAATTCGTAATTAAAAATACTGTTATGCAACATTCTTGATATTAACTATCGACATTTCCCTATCACTAGTTTTTGTTTGTTTGTTGTAAGTATCGTGACCGCCGTGTGATAGTGAACCCGCCTCTTGTCTAGAAGATTGTGGTTCGAATCCTAGATACGAGCATGTACCAATGAGTTTTTTCTGACAGAAGTACATAATTACCACTGCCTCCGTGACTCGGGGAGCATGTTAAGCCGTCGTCGGTCGCGGTTAAAATCAAGTTAAATTTAAAATCAATCAATCCGCACTGGAACAGCGTTGTGGGTTAAGCTCCAAGCACCCACATCCTGAGGGAAGGCCTAAGCTCCTGCAGTGGGGCATAATGTGCTAAGATGGAAGTTGTGTTTCGGAAAGTTCAGCGAAAATAAGCTAAGGCCACTTTTATTAAAAATATGAGTGTCCTAGAAAGCGCTAGAACGTCTGAACATTCGAACATAAAATACATACTTACCAAGCGAAGTGTTAATTAAACGTAAGACAGATTTAGAATGTCAATTGAATAAAGTGTAGGTTGTGGTATAGAAAAGTACTAAACAAACAGTCAGGCGGTAGGTAAATGCCGAAGAGTTAAGTGGATTTATTCCAAAATGTAAAAAAAGGGTGTTGCGCTTTACTAAGAGCGTCCCACCTGACCTGACATCAAAACTGAGTCCTTCAACTGAATTAACTTGAGATTCCGACATAGAAACTTTCACAAACTTTGTTAATCGATTGTCTGTAGGTACTCTTAAAAGGCTAAATTGGAATGTGCTTTTAGCAGTCTTATCAGTACAAACGTGAGGTTCACGCAGGCGAAACCGCGGGGTTAGCTATAGTAACAATAAAAAAAATCAGTTTTTTTATTTCTCAAGAAAAAAAACCGACAAAGCGCCGTTAAACTGCTAGATGGTCAGACGAATACATTTTTCAATATAAAAATAATAAAAAAAATCCACTCAGCATTGGGATTGGTAGTTTACAAATTTTTCTTTATATAGTACTACGAGAGCTTCCTTTATACCTAATATAAAGGTCTATTCTATTCTTATTCTATTATTATTATTCTATTCTAGGTCAACGGAAAATACCCCTAAAAACATGTGTTTATGAAAGCCATATTTTTTTATGACATTGACTTAGGAACTTGAATTTTTTACAGATCTATGGGGGCACAGATCCCCGTATTTGATTTTAGTTTCCACTTAATACTCTACCCGTTTTAGAGAAAAATTATATTGACAGATAGACGGACAAGTTTTTTTTAATGGGTTCGATTTTTTACTTTATGAGGTACAGAACCCTAAAACGTGATCTCTAAATAGCGTTCCTCCCTATCTCTTCTATATCTCTTCCTAAAACTTAAGCACTAAAAAATTGTATTTTCACTTAGGTGGAATTACAGGCAAAAGCTAGTATTTTCTAAGAAAAATGATCGATAAAGTCTATACAGAGGTACATAAAGGTTTCTACCATAGCCAACCATAGCTATAGTTTAAAATCAGAATTTCACCAGCATGTTCCTCGCATCCCGGGTTTACCAGTCACAAATGTCTGAAGATACGAGACCTTACATAGCTCCATATTGCCTTACGACGACCATTTTAGCCGCCATTTACGCATGCCGCGAGTTAGCAACTGTTTTCGCCTTATAAGTAGGAATAATATAAGTTAACACTAGAGCACACACTACGCTTACGTTACCTTACCGAAACAACACTTAAATTAAGTGTAGTTGATGCTACCTACGCGTTTGGCAACAGCTTTTATTAGAGGTCCGGTACAATATTAATTTTAATAAAGAAAAGTTGTCGAAAACAATGGCGATAACTCTGAGACTCTATTTCCCTTTCTCGTGAATTAATTTCACTGTTCGTGTTGATCTCTCGCACTCTTTCCCGAATTTCTTTTCTATTTTTATACAATAATTAGAAAGAAAGCCGATAATCAGTCGGAAAATACGTATATATTTTATTAAATTACGATGACTATCGTTTTTTTACAGTCCACCTAAGTCTTACGTTTTTTCTCATCCCTAACGATTAGTTACTTCATGGTTACTTCGGCCTTGTGATGTAAACGAAAGGTTGTCAGCGAACAGGGGAAGTGGAATGATAAAGGATCAAATGTCATAAAAGTCTGGCTCTTAGACGCCCACATTAAGTTCACTGCCGGCGTTATAACTCTCTTAAGGGATTTCTTAGTTTTTGTTACCATGTACAAAACCAGAACACACTTCAAATTTGTAAGTAGGGTTGTCACATTTAGTCGGATATCATTAGCTGAAATAACGAACATTCATGGCTTAAAAATATTATTTTAACTTTCGTTTACTCTATATCATATGAATTTGGCGTGCTCGCATCGCATCACCTGTTTTTTATTTAATTTGACAAAAATTTTGCCTAAGACTTGAACCTGAATCTTTGGAATAAGTAGAATAGCATAGTAACTTGGCTTAAATAATGAACTTAGAGAACTTACTAGTTCTCGATGAAATTAAACAACACATTCCAGTGGGAATTTAAAGACATAAATAAGATTTTTATTTAGGTTTTTGTTTTCTGTAAACTATGAGTAGAGGTCCTGCAACACTTTTCGAAATTTGATCTTAAATAGTTCCGGAGATAGGGCCAGAAAATACTAGATTTTCATATATTTTCTTTGAATCTGTTAAACTTTATGCATTTTAAATTTTAAAATTATAAAAAATGTGTTTTATTTTTTACAACAAGTATATGATGCACTTAAGTAATTTTTTTTATTTTTTAAATTTCCCCCCAAAATGATAGTTCGATATCTCTTAAATTTTCCTGTAAAATATGAGTGAAGCCCTATATTTTGTTATGCATATATAACAATAAAAAATTAATATTAGTTTTTCACATCACTAGCCCTTTCATTTGATGCAGTTGGCATTGTTGATTTTCTAATTAGCCGTCCAAAATCAGAATTCATCTACCTACGCTATACGACATTTCGATCGAACAAACCGAATTAGTACGAAATGTAACACCGACGCATATCCAACTTCCAACTAAGGGCACCCTTAACCACTACTTCCGGTTGTCCGATTCTAACAATTTTAGTCTCAATCGATCCCCCGTTTAATTACACCAAGCCGTTTTTTTATTTTTTTCTTATTCGCACCTAGTTCTCGAGATATCGGGCTCCCAAAATGAAAACTGGGGAAAAAAATTGTGATTTTATTCGTTTTTTGCCGATAATTTTTTTGTTTTTGAACTTTTTCCAAATGGTCTTTTGCCATCTTGTAGAGCTCGCCGAGCTGCGTCTTTTGACACAAATTCATCTCGATATCTCGAAAACTCTTCGTGCAATCTGCCTGTCTCACAAAACTCCCAAATGACCCCCTATACTTCAACGAAATGAAAGTCATTTCCAATGACAAAAGATTCTAAGTTATGATTGCAAAATTAGGACATGTATATTGTTACATATCTGTTACGGAAGTATTTATTTTCATTAACAGATAACGGAAATACCGGTCGCTCGGGACATTATGGCGTATAGCTTCCGCTACATTGAATTTTTGTTGATGTTATGTATCTCACATCGAAACATCATTTATTAAAATCAATTAAAGGTTTATTTAGGCGGTATAACATAACATACGCATGCATCCATACACATAAATACGCCTGAAACCCATTACCCTCCTTTTCACTTCAGCGTAGTGCGTAAAAATTTGTGTGACGCTATAAGCGTGACAATGAAGACTAATAAATACTACGTGCGTTGCTTTACAAAAGAAAACACATTACCGTACGAGCCGTTTACAATAATTGAAATTTCACATCTTTTTGTTTCGTAAATGTTAAGAATTTTTTTTGTTGTGATGTTACCGTAATAAACATTATACTTATAAATTTTACATAATAGAGTAATTTTTGCTATAATATTGTTTTAGGTCCCCCGGCCTCCTCGGGTCTTTTTAAATGAAATTCAAAGAATTCCATATGTCCATAATATTCACAAAAATAAAATTATGAAAAGGAAAGTTCAATTCTAAGTTATTTTGGATCTAGATACATCTCTTTTGTTGTGGCTAATAGGCTGCACAAGTCTACATATTGTGCAAGTTGTTATTCGAATCAAATAATTTGTACGTTTTGATGATGATGTTGTCACAACAAAAAACGTTTTCAAACCAACAAATTGTCTTTTATTAATGATAAAGTTACAGATATTTGTTTGCCTTTGAAAGCCTTTGACAATTTTAAATCAATTGTTATTCAGTACAAGAACAGTTATTAATTAGGAACAGAGTGTAAGAAAGGGCTCCAGGTGGGGCAGCGTAAACTTTTCCTGAACTTTCGCAAGAAGTTTACGCTTTGTGCTTTTTGTTATGAAATCCCGGTTTTTGTTTTCCATATCTTTAACCTTTCAAAGTTTTAATGTGTTTTCTTGAATCGCTAGAGATATAATAATAATCTATCAACCACTACTATGAATCTCACATGGGTAAAAAAGTAAAATAAAATATTGAAGAAAACCCACCATATGAGTGTGCTTAGAGCTTAATCAATACGAAATGTATTTTACCATATATGAACCTAAAAAAATAAAATTATAAGATGTTAATTATAACCGTCGTCATGCGTCGCGACGACTAAAGTTCGATTTTTATTTATTATTAAAGATTGGTAGGCCAGTGTCCAACAGTGACATGTTTATAACCCGAAAACTAATCTAAGAACATGCTCCGAGATGATACCTAAGTTCATAGCCTATATTATAGGAAAAAACTGCATCTAAATCAGCTCATCCGTTTTAGGGTAACACATATAATTATAGTATAGATATAACATGTAGTATACCTACTACAACGGCCCATTGTAGCCTCTAACCGTAACACATGTTTGAGTTTCTACTCTAAACTAATTTCTATGTAAAACAAAAAAGTTCATCATAATATTGGCCTAGCCATTTTATACAAACACATGAAGTAATACCTATGTATTACTAAAACAAAACTGCATCAAAATCTCAGCCGTTACAGAAAAACACATTTATTGAAGCGGTTCTAGTGGCCACTAACCGTATATTACGTCTAAGAACCTGCTCTGAAGTGATAACTACATAATACAAAAATCCGCTTCGAAATTGCTCCAGTAGGTTTTGAGGAAAAAGGTAACATTTATGTACACAGACATACATACACAAAAACACTCAATATCTTGCCCCAAACTAGGTGTTTGGGGCAAGATATTGATATACCGTGTACGTCCCGTTGTTGATTTAAAAGGAATTTCATTAAAACGTAACTGATTTTATTTTAGACGTACGCGATGCACGTACGATATCTTATTTCAAAAACCTAGCGAATCCTATAAAAAAAGCGAATTGAATATTTCTCACACAATTTTTGGTACACATAGAATAAACGCCGTAATTTTATTCGTATCACAACGGCAGCTAAGTCAATGCGAAGTGTTCCTTCGAAACGAAAAAAAAAATACGGGCAAAAAAGGGCACACGAGTGTGCGAATCTGGGGTCCTCGAAGCTATTGTCTGTCCCAAATATTTCTCTTTTTCGGGATAGCAGTGTCCTTTCAACCTTTATCCATTCTAAGGTTATTGGAAAAGGAAAATTCTAACAGTGAAATCTCAAACATAACGACGGGAACGAAAGAGGTGTAAACTCCATTGCTGCGACGAATCTCTCCAACCGTCACGCCTAGTCCTTCAATACGGAGAAGCGAAATGTGAACTGAATGGTCCGCTTTTTACCCTGTACTTGATCATCATCAGCCCATTTTTTTTGTACTTGATGCTAAGTGGAAATCAATAGTCTATTCCTTATGAGAAACAGGCGTGAGCTTGTGCAATACATATACATATTATACGTACATAAAAAAAATGTTTGAGACCGTAAAAATATATGTATATTAATAAAATTGTAGTGTCTGTCTGTCTGTTCCGGCTAATCTCCGAAACGGCTGAACCGATTTCAATGAAACTTGGCAGACGTGCAGAGGGCATTATCGAGGGTGACAGGCTACTTTTTGTCTCTGTCCATCTGTGTGTCTGTTCGAGCTGATCTCCGAAACGGTTGATCCGATTTCAATGAAACTTGGCAGACATGCAGAGGGCATTATCGGGGGTGACATGGGCTACTTTTTGTCTGTCTGTATGTTCGAACTGATCTCCGAAACAGCTGAACCGATTTCAATGAAACTTCACAGATATGATAAAAAGATTAACAGTAACAGGAGTGACATTCGATATTTTTTTATCTGTCTGTTCGTCTATTCGAGCTAATCTCCGAAACAGCTCAATCGATTTCAATGAAACTTCACAGATATGATAAAAAGATAATCAGGAGTGACATATAACACTTTTTGTTTATTTGTCTGTTTGTCCGTCCGTCTGTTCGTTCAAACTGATCTCCGAAAAGACTGAACTTATTTCAATGAAACTTTCAAAGATATGATTGAAAGATTGTCAGGAGTGACATACAAACTTTTGTTTGTCAGTCTGTCCGTTCGTCTGTCTGTTCAAACTGATCTCCGAAAGGGATGAACTGATGAAACTTCACAGATTTGTTTAGAAGATTGACAGGAGTGACATACAATACTTTTTGTTTGTCTGTCTGGCCATCTCTGTCTGTGCGAGCTAAACTCTAAAAAAGTTTTAAAACCAATTTTAATGAAAATTCGCAGACGTAAAAAGACAGGTGTGAGGAGTGACATACGCTACTTTTTTCTTTGTTTGTCAATTTATATGTATGTTCAAGCAAAACTTTTAAAGATTTCAATGAAACTATGCACACATTAAAAATAAGTTGTCACGAGTGATATAGGTGACTTTTTGTCCGTGTAGTTATCTGTCCGTCTTTTTGTTCCGTCTAATCTCCAAAACCACTAAACCATTTCTATGAATCTTTGCAGACATAAAAAGGAGGTTATCAGGAGTGATATAAGTGCGTTTTTTTCTGTGTTTTGTCTGTCTGTTTGTTAGGGCTAATCGTCGAAACAGCTGATCCGATTTTACTGAAATTTTGCGAACATAAAGAAGGCGTTGTCAGGAGTGAAAAGCATTTTTTTTATATACATATAGAAAATCGTAGTGTCTGTTGGTTCATCCGTCTGTTCCGGTTAATCTCCAAAACGGCTGACTGATTTTGGGACAGACTTTTGGGATAGGTGTTCTTTATGCTAGAATGGCCAAATGGATTTTTATGAAATTAGGTATAGAGATTTCTAAGGTAAGGTAAGGTAAGGTAAGATAAGTTAAGGTAAGGTTTCAGAATGTTCTAGAAAGTGTTACAATGTTCTGGAGCGTCGCGTTCCTTTAACTGTCCTGGTACAACTGTGTAGTCCACGCGAGCGAAGCCGCGGGCGGAAAGCTAGTAAAAAATAAAATTTAGGTTCGGTCCATTATGAAACCGGTACTGACAATTTGCCTCGTGGAAAGCTGAAACGAATGGTCATTCATACTCACTTTAAGTTCGCTTGCGTTGATTGGTTACTCAGTCCACACGACCACTATTATTTTGTCACGTGCAAAAGCAAACATGGATATTGGCTCATTGGACAAATTAATTGACTTATTTTTATCAGACTACAGCCGGTCTAAAAAATACATTTAAATGCTCGGCCGCAGTTAAGTTATAAAAAACCCATTAATATTCCGTTATCTAAGTAAATAATCGTCTTTTGTAAAATTAATGGCTGCGCAAGAACGATGAAGAGGGAACAAGGGGCACGTGGCGGGCTCGCAAAAAAACGCTTTCGGCTGCGTTAGTCGCTCCTGACGAGAGGTTATTTACTTCCTGCCTTGATTATTCTTTCATTTCCTTTCTCGCTACGCGGCTCGGTTCCCTTGCCACGGTTTAATTCAATTACCCAAAGTATTCATTTACTCTAAACGCTATTTTGTGTGTCTCGTCTTTATTTCAGCTTAATTCGCTCGAATTCAGTTTAACAATATTTTAATTTCGATTGAGATAGATTCGAATTCAATTTGAGCAACAACGACTTGACCTTTATGCACACTTATTGGTTTAGATTTTGCTACGCCTGAAAAATTTCCTTCAAAGGCCCATTTTCTTTTCGACTGCTCTGTTAAGTATACTTTATTGTTCTCGAGGATAAATCAACTTAATTTCTTTTTATTTTTTGCTTCGCGGCTTTTTTCGGAAGCTTATTGAGGTATAACGCGATTGGATAGCACTCGCTTTTTCATTTCCAATCACTGTTAACTTCAGCTTACGAAAGAAATACGACGAATAAGAATGGTGAAAATATTATTTACGGCCGATTTATTTGTACGGTTTTGTTTTCAGACGAAGGAGTTTTAGTACCGGTGATATAGCTGTAAGCGCGAAAACTGAGCTGCATGAATAAAATTTATATGAGGTAGCGTAATTAACAAGTTGTAGGGTTTCATATCTCAAAACGATCGAAAATGTAAACAAAATGACAGAATCAGAAATTAGATAGACCACACCTCATTATCATTATTATAATCTAAGTTATAAACAATTTGTTAACTTACACATGAATGTCATTTCACAATCTTCATTTTCTTTTCCAGTACTACATGTAGATCACACAAAATTCTACTTCACATGGAATGTTTCAAAACATCAATAAGTGGTGTATTATTTGGTCTGCGGCGTATATTTTTGCTCGCATATTTGTTATCACAAGATACTTGCCTTTGCACCGACGACATTGTGGATCGGAATTTTATAACGATTTGTAGGTCCGACACTGATATCGAATCGAGTAATGTGAAGTAGATTTTAAAAACAGTCGAATAGCAATTTTGCAACTTTTTGATAAGAGTCGAAATTAGAAAAGGGCGGTACGGCTATTAAAATATATTTAGGTGCAATTGCATATATAAAAGGTTTTGGGATTATTTATGTTACCTTAATTTTAATGACATCCTGTAATTTCTACAGGACTGTGTTGGAAAGTTTTATATAATTTTCAATGGATTCATCGAATGTATCCTTTTGTTATACGCGCAGCTTTTCATCCACCCACCATGACGTTTAAATGCTGCAATATCACATGCGGCGTCGACTATATTAGAGCAAAGCTGTGAAAAAGCTTGAGTTAGAAACTTCAAGATACGTAAAAATTTCTTTCCTTTGATTGGTCAGTTTATTGATACTGATACAGTTTTTTGGACGTAGCTTTATAAATTTCTGGGTTTTAGCATATTCTGTTATAGTGAAAGCTTTTGTATTGCGTATAATAACATACAATAGTACGATTCTAAGTTTTAAAGATACATTAAATTGTGTGTCGGTAGGCTTCCATAGTTGCAATAAGTCAGCTTGCAAATAAAACTTAAATGTAACAAAATTTTGCGAGAAAACTATCGCAAAGTTCAAAAGTCGAAAAAGTATAGGTAAAATACTCACATTAGAAGACAACTATTTAGTATTTAATCGGTGCTTCATCTAAAAGCCTTTTCATTTCATTTGGCATTAAAGTTTTGGACTTTTTCCTTTCCCAGCAACATTCTGTCTGTTTGTCTGCCTATGTTTGTTTATCCGTCTGTCACGGCCTATGTAAACAAGTAACCGGTCTAGTTTACGTGTTTTCCCTTCTGAGTTTCCTGAGAAGTTCCCTTTGATCTGTGTCAAAGGGAACCTCTGGTAAAAGTTTCAAAAAAATCCGTTAGAAAATAACGGATGGACGAACTGACAAACTACTATTTGTAATATAATTAGCGGTACTTAAGAAAATTAATTAATTCACTAACTATGGACCCTAATCTGAAATAAATGTTTATTTATTTATTATTATATTTATAAGAAATACAATATTTTTTTGACTTAATTGGTCTAGTAGTTACTATAATAACCTACTTATATGATGAATTAATGAGATTAAAGTTATACCCTAAATTTAATCAAATTTAAATAAACGTATTAGGTAATGTGATGATTTAAACTACGAAACCCTTTTCAGTCCGACTTGCACTTCACCGGTATTTTGGTAATGACGTGGATGCTACGCAAAGTTTATTTGAACGTTTTTCAAATACAATATAATACATACCATACTAGTAAAACACTATCTGAAAATGATGTTTTCGGGACATTACTAGGTATAGGCCATATTTCAAAATTAAAAAAAAAACAACTAAGTAAAATATTTATTTAAATAAAATAAACAGGAAGGAGTTTCTTGCCGGTTCTTATCCTTCTAGTTTTTGAACCGGTACATAATCAATTCATTTTGACTTTCAATAAGTGTGTGTAAACGTCTTATTTTGAATAAAAACTTTTTGATTTTGATTTCGTTCGAATACAAACAAAGAAAGCCCATTAAAAAGACTTAACTACTAGGATTATGGAGTTCTGTGATGATTCGTCACAAAAATTTGCGGACCGTATGCAACTACTACATTATGTTGATGAGGTATCCATGTAATAATATATCTATGGTTCTGTTGCACCCGAAAGACAATAATTCAAAAGAACCCAAAATCGTCTTTCCTGCGTAAATGACTTTCTTCACTTCACTTCATCAGCCCATTTTTACCCCACTGCAGGGGCCTAAGCTTCCCCCAGGGTGAGGAGAGGGGCTTGGAGCTTAAATCCACCACGGTGCTCCACTGCGGGTTGGGGACTGTAACGACTGCCATCTATTGACAGCGTCCGGGACCGACTGCTTAACGTGCCCTCCGAAGCACGGAGTCAGTGATAGTTACTTAAGTCAGAAAAACTCATTGGTATATGCCCGGATTCGAACCATTCGAAATGGCTTTACTCAAAAGTAAATATGGATGTGCTGTCTTTTTTTTGGCAGCTAGTGCAATTTTTTTTCATTTCTTTTTATTACTATAACAATTATTTCAAAAACAAATCAATAAACATTCCCCCAAGTAACGTCGAAACTGAGATATTTGTGTTTGAAATATCGTCATCCTACTTTTTCATATAAACTAGTTTAGTGTTTGACTACTATCTCATCTGCAAATCTTATTAAGATAAACTCGTAAACAAAGAACTTGTAGCAAACTACGTAGTAGGACGGGAACTCTTCTATGTACGAAATTCAACACGGCGCAAGTATTCCCATACTGAGGCTTTATCACGTTGACAACGATTTTCAAGCAATAATAAGAAAGTCTTGCAATCAAAATATACTTTGTTTACGAGAATACGTTATTAACCGGCCAAGCGCAAGTCGGATTCGCACACGAACATATAATAGAGTTACCGTCGGTACCCTTCGGGTACGGATCCCCAAAAAGAAATTATTATAAAAGAATTTATTTTCAGGTTTCGTAAATAAAAAAATAGATAAAAATGTCACCTAACTGTTCGGTTATTATTCAGGCACGCAGAGACAGTTTGTACTTGGGCTCTTGAGTAACACAAGTATGTAAAAATTGTCCTGTCATTTTTGTTTCTGTTTTTGTTGTCAATTCATACAATATACAATAAAAGAAAATAAATTATATGCAGTACTGTTTGTAATATGCATAATTCAAATGAGTTTCGAGTGAGTCCTGCAGACAATAAAAATATTCTTTTGGGGCCTTGCACCTCTTACTTTCGTTTCACTAATACAAAAAATGATTCATTATCAGATAAAACATTAAAAACTTAATGCCTTTCTAGTTTCTTTTAATTTGAATTTTCCATTAATTTTTCGTGTCGAAATTTCAATTCTGCTAACCGATGTCTTTATTACTAACTTTGTGGTGACATTTTAATAATCAGGCAGGTGATTTTGTCATTTCAATTCAGATACAAGTTGGTAGATTATTAATTCTAAATTAAACTAGTTTAACTAACAAAACCACAATTACTTTATATCATAAGTTACAAAGGACAATGCGCGTCTTGTGATTCTTGTTTTTTATAGACATGCGAGTATACCATAACATACCATACCATAGGGGCTTAGGCCTTCTTTCCGGATGAGGGGCTTGGAGCTTAATCCACCACGCTGCTCCAGCACAGGTTGGTGGATTTTAACCTTTAACCGAGACTGACGCGACCTTAACGTCCTCTTTGAGGCACAGTACATAAGTTATAAAAAACTCATTGGTGCCCTACGATTCAAACCACGACCTTCTAAACAAAAAGCGGACTCGCTACCAATCGGCTATCACGACACAAAAATGCAAGTATGTCTAATCAGTTAAAATTTTTTAATGATATTTACAAAAATGCTGAACATACAAATCTTTAAAGTAAACCGTGTCACGATGTCATTGGGTAACATTTCTAACTCGTAGCATTGCTATGGGCTTACGTGGATCATTTCTAACTAGTGCGAACCGAGTGACGTCACGAGTAGGTCTTGAGTATACACAATCTTTGATTTGTTATATAGCTTCGGAAATAATAGGCGTTTTCCCAAATCTGAAACTAGTAATCTGTTAATCTGTTTGTTATATTCTATCGTGTGAAACAGCGTATGATACTTAATTTTGTTGAAGGAGACACATTGATTGTCAAATGGCGTTGGTCTGATGTTAAGCGGTGATTACCGCACGAAAACGGAAATTAAAAATGTCTACACTAAACGTACACTTGCTATAAACCATATTACTAATATACTTCCTTTATTCATTTATATTCTGCAATAGAATAATTTACATTATTAGCATAACTATGTAGTTTACATTTTATTTAAAAAAATATGACAGATTTCGTGTAACATCCGTTTCATACACATCAGGTTTAAACGTCTCAATAAATATTTTTTTCTTCCATGAGACAATATTTTAAATTTATTTACTTTATGAAAAGTCGTTTCCGTGATATTCAGAGAAGTATGATCATCCTGGCTGTCGCGTCGCGTAGGTCGCGGAGCCAGAACACTTCGCTCGCGCTTGTCAGCGCGCCTTCCCATGTCACATCTCTGGGCTGCGCTCGCAGTGGCCTTACGTTTAATTTTCCTAGATGAGACAATTTTTTTAATTACAAAAAATAAAGTCATACCGAATCGATTATAACCACATCACTGACATTTACTGAATAACACGTCACCATTTTTACGTAATCAGCCGAAATTTAGTTTCACAACTTCGTAGGTTCTTCATCATACCATCAAAGGCACTAAATGATTTATTAGACGAATTTAATTTAAACATAGTAGATAACAGGATATTGAAATGTGGTTTCATTTTTTTTATTTTCGTTGGTTTTATTTTATGATCAACTTCAAATATTTTATGCTTAAATATGACCGAAACTTTCAATGTCATCTCTCATCCTACACAAGCTCATAATGTCCTTAAGTATTATATTTCAGGTTGATATTAGTTGAAAGCATGCGACCAGTAAGTACACATAAAGTTAAACATCGACGCCACTTGTTCTATATTGTTCTTGGGTTGGATAATAATTTTTGTACGTCATTCTTTTTAACATCTCTTCATAAACTGAAACGATGCGTCATATATAACCCAGTTTTTGCATCGTCTTTATCCACAGGCCGGTACCATCTGGTAGGCAGCACCTTAAATCTTCATTGTAAAAACCTCGCAGTCCGACCTACTTCCCTTGGTAAAGAATTTTTTTACTGAAATAATTTACAGGATAATCTCGACCACGTGGATAAAAAGATGTTAACCAACCAGTAGCTGACGCCAGCTTGATTTAAAAAATTGTATTTCATTAGTAAGTCTAGTTAAATAAAACCAAAGAACGGTATTAAAATTTCAAAGTAAACATGAATTTTTTAATTGTGCCTCGGTAAAAGGCAGGTTACTACAAAATAAAAGCGGCAAAAAAAGACAGAATGCATACACTGACCGGTTGGCCGAGTGGTTAGAGACCCTGATTGCGAAGGCAAGGGTCGCGGATTCGATTCCCGCCCGGGACAAATAATTGTGTGCATGAACATGTCTGTTTGTTCCGTATCTGACTGTAAATTATTTATATATGTATATGTTATAGGCAATGTGTATAATGCAGGCATTCTATACAATGTCTAGGAAATGTATAGAATGCCGGGGTCGTTCAGGCAATGTATGAAATGATGTTCAATGTTTAAACTATTTTACACTTTACCTAGGAAATGTATAAAATACCTAGGTATTATATAGAATGCCGGTTGAAACATAGGTAATGTATGTAATAGATTTTTCTTCTCTATGATTTAGTTAGATTGGTCTTTTGAGATCTGATGATGAAATGATAGACTGATCTTTTGAGAGCTAATCCTAATTTCAACTTCCGCCAGCAGACAGCGCTGATAAGACATGTGTTCTATTGGTTGGTATGTATAAGTACCTACGAGTTTTTGCGGCGAGAGCGTTTCTCACATAACAGTTCCCTTCGGATAAACGTTTCCATTTACAACGTACCAAAAAATTGCTGCAGAAAGTCGCCCTGTTCATTTCTTACCATTTGATTATGGAAATTTGATCATGATACGAAAAAAACCAACAGTTAACCTAACACAACGAACGAGTTGCAACTTGTTTACGGGGTAGTCCCGCACGCCGCACACGCGTCTCCTTCCCGTGGTCGTTCATTATACACATTGCCTGATGCGCTTCGGGCATTTTATACAATACCTAGGCAATGTATGAAATGAATTGTATTATATACATTGCCTGAAGGTTTTAGGCAATATATATAATGCCTAGGCGTTCTATACAATGCCGGATTATACACATTGCCTATAACATATATATTATAAAGAATATTTAAGTTGTATATCAGTTGGCTAATAACGCATAACATAAGAATAATAATACTCGTTTACTTTGGAACCAGATCGCGCTGTGTGGTATGTCCCATGTATTATTGTACTATTACTGTACTAGGCATTGATATAACTACCTGGACTTTTGTACCACAGTTTCAAATGGTCCACATTTTTTGTGACGAATCGTCACCTAACTCTATAGTACAAATTGTCTCATTCATAACCTTTCTTTGTTTTTGTTTGAATAAAAGGCCAATACTTACCTAGGGTGACAACCGATCTAGACGTAGTGATGTATATCTATGTACCTAGGAATTATTTAACATATCTAAATAAAACCGAATAACTGGTAAAGTGCGTATCGTACGCGCTTTAACTAAGGGCCTTCACTAGACTGGTTTGAATGAAATCCATGTATGAGGACCTTTTTTCGGATTTGAACGTATTGTTATTTTTAATATTTGTCGTGGTAGGTGCTACAATAACACCCATTCTGTGCAAATTTCAGATGAATATCTTATACCGTCACCGAGTTAGAGGCCTGTGACAGACAGAGGCACAGACATACGGACACATATTGCAAGCTCAGTCAATATTGCAAGTCCCATAAAAATTGCTAATAAAATATGTACCTACCACATAAAAGTCAATACATTTCCGCTGTTAATAATGAGTTGTGGCCGCAAAAGGGCACCAATCTTTTCACCTGAAAGTAAATGTTAAATAAATAATGATAAGCCTTTCCTGCGTCAGTATCTGATCCATTTAAAACCGGTTAATGCCATTTATCCCTGGATTACATTGCAGTTACCTTGTTTACAATTATATCTCTTTTGATGATAAGGTGTTGCGGAACAGCCATGCGTGTTAGACAGATCATTCGATTAATTACTATATTAAAGATCAGTTTAGATAGTTTAATGTGTTGCTAATTTGAATATAAACAGCAGTTTAACTATTTTATATATATAATAAAATAAATAAATGACTTCGGTTAACGTTCTGTGCTTAAAGCTATCGGTACCTACCACATCTGCAAGGCAACGAATATTACTACGAAAAATTAATTTACTTAAGTATCAAACTTTTCGAAATGTTTTCTATGTAATTAATAATAATAAGTACGGTATATATTGAAATTTTTTTAAAATACTATTAATATGTAATTTAATAACAAATTAATGACATAAAAAATACTATTATTATTAATATTATCACGACACCTCGTTATTTCGTTATAATAACAATAATAACGTATATATAACAACAATGTCTCGACCCCAAACTAAGCATTAGCTTGTGTTTTTGGTACCATGCGAAGACACCACATACATATAACAACCAAGACCCAGTACCAGTATCAATATTCATCATATAAATACTGACCCGACCTGGGATTCGAACCCGAGACCTCTAGCTTCGTAGGCAGAGTCGCTACCGACTAGGCTAAGCGGTCATCATAATCATAATAGTACGACATTAATGTTAAAGCCAATCAATCGTTAAAGTCAACAATCAAAATTGAGAAGACAGAATAATATACCTCAACTCTCTGCATATTCCGTGTTATTTACATGCGTTTCCGTTGTGTAATGCACCCTCCAACAACATTCCGGGTATTAAGTCTAATTTTTAGGGACACAAAAGGGCAGATTTGCTGTCGTATAAATTATGCGCTTTGCTCAACCGGAGTCAAAACAAACCTAATTCACATTGACTTGATACTTAGGATTCGTTGTTCTATTTTGTCTATGTATTTAGATAGAAACTTATCTACGAGAAATTTAGAACATAGTAACTTTAAACAATATTGTTTGTTAGAACAATGATCGCAATAAATCATGTTATTTTCGGCATAGCTTTTAAAGTAGTGAATAATTCCATTTCATTCAGTTATAATTGTTTGTTTGTTTCGACAATTATTTAAGAAAAAATGTACTGAAAAACTTCTGTTGCTGGTTTTACATGGTATCGTCAATAAAAATAATAAAGTATCAATAAGCAGAGTCGGTGTAATAATATATCAATCATTCTTTCACGAGTAGAACTAACAGATAATAAACTAGTAAAAGAAGATTGTTGTGTAATGGACCAATAGGTTCATATGTTTTGCATATTTTCTTTTTTAATTAAACGTCAAAATCTTGGGTTTTCCTCTCATTTTTTGCCTTGTTAATCATTAACGCAAAATGTATTATTATATTATTAATGTAATTAAATGAGTGTCATTTTTAATTTAGGATTATATTTAAATAAAAATTACAAAATTCATACTAAAGTCAATAATAGCATTTAACGAGAAAAATATTTTCATTTTAAAGTTTACCATTCAGTTTAGTCTATAGAGCTTAAAAAAGTTCGCTTAGGAATTTAATTAAATGTTTATAAACATGAGTGCTTTGAAAACGCTTTGAATCCTGACGCTGAAGGATCCTGAAGTTCGTATGGCGTAAAAATTAAACGATGTCTCTACATCAGTTTGTTATTCAGAAAAATTGAAATACTGACTTGACTGTACATGTGCAGAGAGCTTTTTTTAGTGCCGGCTGTGAGGCTACCAATCAATACAAATAGAATTTTGAGAAATTATAGTTTTGCGACCGCATTGTTCAATTATTGGTAGCAGGAACAGGAGTGTACAGACAAAAATAAAAACGAACTTCAAAACATTGTTTATATAATATACAAATTTAAATATAATATTTAAATTACTTTAAACAAAGGAGCATCATTCTCATATTTGTTAAGTTAGATTTATTTACAAATCCATTAATCAACATTAATACCTAATTAAAATTAAAAGCTTATACCAAATTAAAAAGTAATTAAAAACTAGAAATGTCTACAAATGAAAATATCATCTCGCTGTAGGTGTGGCTACACGCAATACCACAAATACTTATTCATCACCCGGCACCAGCCATACGTAAGCTTTGAACAGACGCCTCTTCGAACTTACCTCAATTATTCACACCATCTCTGAACCTGCAAGAAAAGAAAATTAATTATGCTTAATAAAAATTCAACCAAATCAGTAATTTTTTTCGTCTAACGATTCCTATACAAAATAAATTAAAATGTAATTTTCAATAATACAAATATTCGTATACAGACTTAACTGAGAGTGAGCCAGCCACTCACAACCTACGAGCATATTTGTATGGAAATGTGAATGGAACAAGAAACAATATTTCCATATTTTAAATGTTAGTATAACTCCCGCAGACGGGAGATGGCTCAGTCTAAGTCTGAACTGGTCTGTAAACGGTCTTATTTTACGTTATGCTGGTCACCTTGCATTAAATTTTTTGTAAAAGCTTTAGAAAACTTAAAATATAGGCATCGTGTAAGAATTTTCTGAAGTATTAATAAAATGTAATGAGAAAAATAATTTAACGACACACATCGACGACAGACGCAAAATATTTATATTCAATCAAACTGAACGCAGTGACGACTGAGAAGATTTATTGAAATTGAAGGTCCTTATGGAAAATGGTAGCCATAAAGTAAGCGAGCAAAGGTTGCGGTCTGATAAATAATGGATGCGGCAGTGAGCCACTTCTTAATACATTCATGAGATACGACACGTTCAAAGGCGGGTTGTCGCTCGTTACTAGGATAGAAGGTTGTGACGTCATTAATTTTCTTCTATATTTTATATAACATATAAAAAGCGGCTATATGCCGAAATGAGAAAGAGAGAGAGAGAGAAAAAAAAAGGTATTACCCAGGACTCATGTGGATAAAGTTATCTGCAGGCTACAGGATGATAGAGTAATAAAATACCTGTAAGTTTACATATTCACATATTATAATGACCACTTAGCCGAGACCCTAACTGCAGAGCCAATGGTCGCGGGTTCGATTCCCGCCCGGGACAAATATTTGTGTGCATGAACATGTCCATTTGTTTCGTTTCTGAGTGTTAAATATCTATATATGTATACATTATAAAAAAAGATATTTGACTATGTATATCAGTTGTCTGGTACCCATAATACAAACTTTGCTTAGTTTTGGACTAAATCGCACTATGTGGGATATCCCAGGTAAGTATTATTATTTATTGTATTATTCACATAGCTCTCATAGTTTAAACAAACGCCTCATTTATGTACAATGTTCTGCCCGCCGTTGTAGTGTCGTGGTGTCGTGGGAGCGGTCATTATGATTTACACACTAACTTACTCGTACCACTGTAACTTAGTGTTGTAGTTTACCTAGGGCGTAAAGTGTATTTTGCTGTGTTTAGGGCCTAAGGTAAATAACGCAATGTAAATTATATTATCGTTGTACGTGGTGAGATGCGGCTATTTGGAGCAGCGTCATGTGAGTGCACGTTAGGAGTATAGGACCACTGGAATCAGTGGTGCCAGAGTATGTTAGACCAATCTACTCTTTTATTTGACCGACCAGACCGATTGACCGAGTGGACAGACACCCTAACCGTGGAACCAAGGGTCGCGGGTCCGATTCCCGTCCGGAACAAATATTTGTGTGCATGAACATGTCTATTTGTTCCGTGTCTGGGTGTAAAATACCTATAATATATATGTATATATTATATAAAAATGAATATTTAAGTATGTATATCAGTTGTCTGGTACCCATAATACAAGCTTTGCTTAGTTTGGGACTAGATGGTGCTGTGTGGAATGTCCCAGGTGTTATTATTATTATTGATATAGATATGTGTTACCGTTTTCAGGAAAGTGAAACATTTTAATGTAATTTGTTAGTTTTTGGCACAAACGATATTTTTAGCGTCATAAGATCCTAAGATTGGTGCGGTACTAAACTAAATAACAAAATGAACTTTAGTGCGTATCTATATACTAGTACATATATTTTCATATCGATATTCGGGTCTAAAACGAGTGATCGAACTGTATATTCTTATTTTGAACTGATTCCAGGCTAGGGTTTTTAACTTTTGCCCATTCCAACCTGATTATACGTACTTATGCGATTTTGTAAAACTAGCACGATTTAGGTTTGACCATAGATGTATTTGTAGTCAATAGACCTGACCACAAAAATGTGAAAAAAATATCATCTTTTTTCTTATATTGTGAAGTTAATATTGATAATATTAACTTTACAATATGAGAAAAAAGATAATATTTTAAAAGTCAAATTTAAAGTGACGCACATGTAAAAATCATGCTGTAATACCAAACAAAAACTTTGGTCTTTTGGACTTATATTTCATGTGTAATTTAATATAATGTTTAAAAAGGCAATGATCATAAGGTATTTTCTAATCTAAGCTTACGTATTTTTGCTCAGAGCTTTGATCGTTTTTAAGTATGAGATGTGGTATCGCGATAATTCTGGAATCTAGGCTTTGACATATCTATATAATTTCAATTAAAAAGCTAAAGTAACTTGTGCTCTAGGCTTTATTGCTCATAACAAAATTTTACTCACCCTTTCAAATAGAGTGCTTTGTGGAGGATAATTAACAAATTCTTGAACAGACATTAACATTATAAGCATAGTGTTATTACTGCGAGTTAAAATACGTGTGATAGCTGATTAAAATATAATATGTACTATAAGGTCTATATATACAATTTAAACGGCTAAAAATAATCTTTTCCTGCCGAACCCGGCGCTAAGGTCCCCATGATCCTTGCGACATACTGCGTTGGATCGCTATGGAGAACCTCCGAGCCAGAACGACCCAGAATGATGGTTACACCTCCTCACGCTAAGCAGGCGACCGATGCTCCTAATTGACTTCAAGGCTCCAATAGCCCGGTGCATCCACAACAATAAGGGAACGAAGATATTGGATTCTTCCAAGACTATGTATTTGCTGTGTTTCAGACGGGCCGCCGATTCAACAGCCACTCCAGCCACACGCGTGGTTAAATTGAGGCAGAGAGAGCAAAAGTGCTGAAGCAAGTTGCCTCGCACAATAAGCACCTCCTTTTAGCCCAGGGCACCAGATTCAAGTCGTCAGGTCTCTTTACATCGGTGCGAATAAGACTGCCAATCTCGCACGTTAGCGGAAATGAGGGCACGTTAATATATTTTTCAATACATTTGCTAATTAATACGGTCTTCATGACATCGAAACTTGTACCGTAATGTTGTATTTTATAGTACTAGGTTTTTTACTTTACACCAATCACAAACGAGCATTCTGTTTGTAACGCATGCGTAAACCGCGAAAAGCAACCTGCTCAAGCTCTTAGTTCCCGCGATTATTCCATATGAAGTATCTACCTAAATTTTATCGCAAATGTATTGGAAACCGTCGTATGATGCTCGTACTCAGTAAGCTGGCTATTATAGTCATCGGTTTATAATAAGCACTCGGCTTTACCTCGTGCCTATAAACACCTCGACAATAATATCCAGCTTTATTAACGGTTTCGAAACGTTTGCACATTTTCTAGAGCGAATTACGAATCCAATGAGCTATCACACGTATTTTATCTTTTCACATGACGTAACCGGGACAATTTCAATGTCAGATGAATTTTCATAAATATCTGGCTAATTCTCGAAGAGAAAAATGGCTATTTTGAGTTGTTCTATAACATTATTCCTTTCGATTTTAACAATCATCAGCACAACTTCAAAATTTTGGTCCAAGCTCATTGAAAAAAATATCAGTGAACATACATTACCTCCTCCTTTTTGAAGTCGGTTAAAAAGAACGCGACAACGATCGGATCTTTTAACTTTTTGACCAAACCACGGATGTTTCGAATGTTTACTATGAGGGTTAAAGCCAGAAAACAGGTTTATATGAATTGTTTTTCGGTTAAGACAACAAACAGTACCTAACGTCTGCATGAAATTTGCTTGTGTTTTGTGTCATGTATAAACAAAAGGAGCTGGGTGTAACATACAACAATGAAAGGTAAGGTACGCGTTGAATGACATACCTATGTCAAGTTTCACGTTTCATAACAATTCATGAAACCATTCATAACATTTGTTACGTTTCATGAAATCCATACGTTATTGATATAAAAGGTGAAACTTGGCGTAGCATAGCATACCCATATAAAAATAACTGATAATATCAACGCTGACAATAATCAAGTAATTTTGTAGATATAATATATTTTTTAGGGTACCGTACCCAAATAGTGCCAACGAGAACTCTATTATACTAAGGCTCCGCTGTCTGTCCGTCCGTCCGTCCGTCCATTAGTCACTGTAATAGGTACACACATAAAATTGTCAGAGTGTGTATTACAATGGAAGTATAAGAAGAAATAATAAAAAAAATAAAGTTGAAAATTAAAGGGGGTCCGCATACAAGTAACGTGTTAGTTTCGATGTTTTTAGTGATCGGTGGTTGTGGGAACATTGCTTACACTTGAAATTTTCATGAACTATGTACTATTACGGCTGCTATAGTAACAAATAATAAAAATAAAATAAAAAATTAAAGGGGGCCACCATACAAAAAACGTGTATTTTTTATGTTGTACAGTGGTACGAAACCCTTTTTAGGGTTCCGGACCTCAGAAGAAAAAAACTGAACCCTTATAGGGTCACTTTGTTGTCCGTCTGTTTGTCTGTCCATCAATACCCTTTTTCTCAGGAACGCGTGGACGTAGGTAAGTATCAAGCTGAAATTCGTATCAAATACTCAGGTGTACTGTCTCTTGGCTTGGAGCTGTGAAAAAATTAAACTTCTAAGCCGACGCAATCAAAGGATACACCCGTTTATGCTTCAAATTTTCTATACTCGCAAGGAAATCAAAACCTATAGGGTACTTACCGTAAACTCAGAATCTTGAAATTTAGTACGAAGCAACGTCTTATAGCACAGACAAAGGAAAAATTGCGAAAAGCATAAATTTTTAGTTGCATCATATAATAAAAATACTTAAAATAATTTTAAACTTACTACCTACCCCTTTCCTCATGAATGCGTAGAGGTATTAAATTGAAATTCATATCAAATACTCAGATCTATAATACCTTTAAGCTGTAACCAAATAAAAATTTCTATTACTTATATACCTACAGGTTCGTACTAAATCCTCGGTGTGCGAGTCCGACTCGCACTTGGCCGGTTCTTTAATCCAGTAACACTATGAAAATCTTGACAACTGCAAGAACGATTGCTAATTTTATATTACATTTACAATTACAGTACCTACTTACAAGGATTTTCTAGGAATTTTTGAAAATTCAGATTGTGGAATATTTGTCCCACATATAATATACCAATGCCCAAAAACGAGATAGGATGGAAAATTCAAATAGGTTTTCGTGTCGGAAAATAACTTAAATCATCTACGATCGGTAACTATTAGGGTGGGAAAAATCAAATTTATTTCGTGAAGCACACGTCCTTAACAAAATACCCCTGTAAATTGAATTTGTCGTTTAAATCACCGCTACGAAATCACTAAAACGTTCTATAAGTAATTGACGAAATCAAATGAAAAGCAAATTCACAAAATAACGAAACAAATATGTAATAATCCTATCATTTTGTGATTGCTAATGGGTCTTTAAAATTTGAAAAGGTAGCGGCTGCCCGAGGCTTCGTTCGTGTGATTTTTTTAAAAACACTAAAACAATATCATTTTTAATTTCCAACCGAAAAAATGTTTTAACGATTTTATTCCTTTAAGGGTTTAATATCCAAGAGTTTTGAAACAAGACATATTTAGTTTCTGATCCAAAGGCAAAATAGCAATTTTCAGGTATTTAACTTCAAAAATGACTGTTTTTCATAAAAGTTTACCCCCTCTACTTTACTCCTTTAGGGGTGAATTTTCGATAAATCCTTTTTCAGTGGATATTTACGTTAGAAAAGAAACCCAATGTCAGAATTTCCTTTGATTCGCTTCAGCGGTTTTTAAATAAAGAAATGCCCGTGCAACCTATCATTCCCTTTTTTTAGGGTTCGGTAGCCAAATGGCAAAAAAGGAACCCTTATAGTTTCGCCATGTCCGTCCGTCCGTCTGTCTGTCTGGGGTTGTTCTTGGAAACTATTGGCAATATATAGATGAAATTTAATTTTGGAAGGTAGGTGTAATCTATGAACCGCTACACAGCGACGAGTGAAATTAAGAAAAAAATTTCTTTTGGGATAGGTCGCCGCCATACATGTAACTGAAGTACGAAAATAAAATTCATCGTATATTAACGTAAGAGGTACCAAACGATAGGTCTTAAAAAATGATATCAAGGTTACAAACAGTTTTTATTTATTTAAGTCAACAGTTGTAGAGATATGCACTCCTAAAGTCCTAATTTTTGTTAGAGTCATGTGTCCTTCCCCTCTACCAGCCAAACCGTAGTTTTTGGATATGGGGAAAAAATTTACGTCAACAGTATATATAACGTAGTTAAAAGGAAAACTATCATAGCTAACTATACTATATTATTTAACGAGTATTAGATTAACTTATAAAATGAACTTTATTAAGTACAAATTTTGTAAAAATTCCACAGAAAATCACAGTTGACGTTTAGCCAATCTGCAAAAACTAAATGCATTTTATCTTTGTGGTGTTATTGTTAAAGATAATAATAATAAAAATTTATGATGAAAACCACATTGTATTACTAGGTACTATGGATTTACGCTTTCTTTTGCAGAGCTTATTCTCTTCACAATCGATACCAAAAGTCAAAGGTTCACTGTAATAACATAAGTAATAAAAATTGTCTCTAGCTATCAGTGCACTCATGTTATTACTTTTCGGATTAGCCATAGAGGATCGAGCGCCTTCTAAATAGTTAACGAAATAATAAAAATGAAATATATTTATACAATAATTCTTAAATTACATAATAATAACGATTAATGGTTAAGTTCGATTAACGTCGCGCTCGTTTTTTTTATATTGTACGGTGGTACGGAACCCTTCGTGTGCAAGTCAGATTCGCACTTGGCCGGTTTTTAAGTGAGCTATTAAAATGTCGTAAGCCGTAAATTCTGCGGGAAAGTATGCGGCGAAGTGTGAGAGGCGTCAACATGTACAGCGAAAGTAAGTCACGGGAAGAGAAAATAGAGCGACAGAGATATTGACATCGTTTTCGAAAAATTTTCCTTATTAAAATATACCCGATTATAGGGTTTATTTATTTATATATTTTATATACGCTGATGCCAAGCATACACTGCCAGTGGACGCGTCAATTACACTTAATTTAAGTGTGGTTGAGTGTTCTATCGTCTACCTTATATTATTCCTACTTCATAAGTGTATCATAAACTCGGTATGTAAATATAATGTTTCTTTGACACTAGCAAAACATTTTTTGGCACTTCACTAATGAAACTCGCGACCTTAGAACAATCCGGCAACATTTACGTATGTTGACACCCTGGGGTATTAGGCGAAATATTCTACACCAGAAAGGACTGATCACCCGCCTGCGTCGGCCGGGGTCCCCGAAGATAAATAATAATAATTTCGGCACTCAGACTTGAAACATGTATCAGAAAATTACAGTTGTTTCAGTTGTCAAACGTTTTCCTTTGATTTGCATGCAACCTAACCTGTAAGCTAAAACGTGAAGTTAAAACTGAAACGGGTAATTCATCATTACTCATACACTAAAAATTTCTCTAACAACCTGGCCGAAAGCCAATATAAATACCTTTTTTTTTGTTTTACCCTTGCGATGGGAAGGCGGATTAAACCCTACAACTTCTGCGCGCCCGAGCGCGCGGGGTATGTGGGAGTTGCACCCACTAAACAACCGCCTGAAGCAGAATAAGGACGTATATCGTTAGCCCGAAAGCTCTAACGACTTCATCGAAGCGGTCAGGCGGCACACTAGGGTGTTGCCGGCGCGAAGTTGTCGGGTAACCCCTAAGGGTTACTCGAGGCGAAATAATTCCGTTGGCGCGGGCCTCCGGTTAAGATTCACGTTATTAATATAACGTGAAAAGTGTTTTACTATTCACTCATTTGAGATGAGGTGAGTCGGGGGTGGATAAATATCTATCTTTGCATGTAAGCTCTCGGTGTCGATTGTCGATATAGAACAATACTAGTCGATGTTTGTCCTCACTAAACCCTTCTAGCTTGTTCAGCGAAAAACAAAAGAAAACCGTATTTTGATGAAATTTTTCTGGCATTAACTGGAACAATAGATTGGTAAGCTCGATGACAAGTCTGACGTGAAATTCGGTTGTTGTAAAGACGTGTAAAACGTTTCGTTAAACGTCGAGTTGTATTTATTTTCGCAGGTATGACCCGTCGGGACACATCAATATAAATATAGGAAAGGAAATATTGAAACTAAGTATAGAAAGAAAATTGTGGTGAATCATCGAATACGTGTTTATGCGCTTAAAACGATGGAAAGGATGCGCTTAGATGTTCAATAACTCAAAGTGTCAGTGCAAAGTTAATTTTAAAGAGAAACAATAAATTGTCCCTTAACTGTTACATAGACGTGTGAACACTTGTCGTGATAGCCCGAGCGCAGCGAACCGGTTTGAAGTTTAGAAGGCTGTGCGGCCGTGGTTCAAATCTGGGTGTGTATCAATGAGTTTTTCTGACTTAAGTACATAACTATCACTGTGTGGATTTAAGCTCTAAGCCTCATCTGCACCCTCATCCTGGAGGACGACTAAGCCCCTGCAGTGGGGCATAATAAGCTAGTGGAATGGAAAAAAAGACGTGTGAATATTTGTGAATTATTTTTCTGTAATCTGTCGTTGCTGGTGAAAAATTATTAATGGATGGTCGAATTAACTTGTTCAGTTTTGACGTATTTCCCTCATCCACCAACTTTTTTCCTAACTTTTTTTAAATTTTTGAGCATGATAAATATGTACGAAATTACTATAACTTAAAGTGTTTAAAGCAGCGGCAGCTGCTACTCTTTTCTTGGCGTCCATCTCATTTCGTTCACAATCTCAAACGAACGCACGAGTGAACTGAAAAATACAACAGTGTACTAAGCTTCATTTTTTCGCCGAATATTCTCGGTGAGAAATCGCCGAGATTTCTCGCCATGAGTGTACTTAGATGGACCTTTTAGCCACATATTACAGCAGAGATAGCATATTCGGTCGTTGCGTCCAACGTCCTAATACAGTTTTTTGTTATTTAAGTTGTTAATTTGTAAGCGAATCAGTTGATGACGACCGACCACAGACACACGCGCGATTCATTCACACCCGCCCTCACTCGATTCGTAGTTCAAACTGATATTGGCCGTGTATTCTAACGTGGGCAATTCCATTACGAACCCTGAATTTTAACAATGTATGTACTAATGAAAATGGATTGAGATTTATATGGTGTGCACCATATAGAAAACCGGTCAAGTGCGAATCAGAGTCGCATGGAGAGGGTTTCGTACTAGAAGCCATCACATTACCTATGTACTATGTTTTTTTATCAATCTGAATCTAGAAGCTAGCTAGAAGTTGAAATAGACCCTTTCGTATAATAGACTGCTATATCGTAACCGTAGACCATTTGAATTCCTTAGTTCTTAGAAAATTTAAGCAACACATTTTATACGCGTTTTCTCTTCACGAATATTTTCCGTTTCCGCTAGAATTTACATTTAATATTCCTGTCTAGGTACTACTGTAAACTATATAATAGTATATTAATGATGTTTTATACTACGCTTTTTTTAATATTTTAGACTTAGTAGTCACCCAAAAAGGGAGAAATGGTTAATTCGCGTGTATTCACTTTAACATCTTTAAAACTATGCAGTTTAAAATTATAAAAAGTATATATCTATATTTCCCAAGATGAACACTTTCATTTGATATGTCCTATGATGCACTTTAGAAAAATGAATTTTTTAAATTTATTTTCTAATTTGCTTCCAAAATTTATTCCCTAAATGAAAATTCGTTTATCGCTTAAATTTTCGAGTAAAATATACGTCAAAGCCTTTATTTACAATTTTTTTTAAATGCTAGGCTCAGTAGTATTGGAGATAATGGCGAAACGTAAATGTTCATACATTTTCTTTAATATCTTTTAAACTATACGTTTTAAAATTATAAAAAAGTATATTAGTAGTACTCATAAAAACACTTTAATTTCATATGTTACATGATGGGCTAGAGAAAAGTTTCATCATCATCAGCCCGTGTCTCTCCACTGCAGGATATAGGCCTCTCCCAAGGCTCGCCACCACACACGGTCCTCCGCCTTCCGCATCCAATTACCCCCGGTATGGTGCTTCAGGTCATCAGTCCACCTTGCCGGAGGGCGTCCAACGCTTCGCTTCCCAATACGTGGCCTCCATTCGAGAACCCGTCTACCCCATCGGTTGTCGGTTCTACGGCAAATGTGACCGGCCCATTGGCACTTCAGCTTGCTAATCACTTCGGCTATGTCGAGAAAAGTTTATTATTATCTAATACTACCCCCGAAATTAGCCCTCGTAATAACGCATCGTTTATAGAAGTAATGTGATTAGGTCACCCATCCCCAGTATATTATGTACCAAACAACTTTCTTCGTCTAGTACATTTGGAGCAAATAAGCTGTAGATTAATATAAAATAAACTAAGATAAATAGAAATAGGACAGACAGATCCTGTAAGGGTTCTCACATGTAGTGAACTCTAAAAACAATGTATTTTATTACAAGTTTCACTGCGACCATCAGAAAGTAGAGACATCTTATCCTTACTGATCCTTGTTACTGATCCATAAAAATTAGACGACGTGCCATGTCTGTTATTTTCTCACGTTTGAAAGACTGAACGGCTTTAGGCGAAATTTCGCAAACCGGTTGTCGTGAACCTAAAATAATATACATGATATTATGCTTTTGGAATTAAGTCTCGTTGATAGGGCTGAATTATAGCTGGCTATTTGTAGGCACGCATTAAGTTCACCTACAATTTATTTAACGTTTCACACGTTTTGTTGTGATGAGTTCTTTTCTGTTTCATATGTGATAAAAAGATTAATCACAAAACACTGATGGAAGCCCAAGTGAAAAAATATGAATTATAGCTGCTGTACACCGTTGTTGGGGAGTTTTTACCACCTCGGGTACATTTCCGTCATCAGATCAGCTATAGGTTACCATAAAATTTTATTTTCTGTGGACCTATGTGCCAAGTTTTATTAAAATCGGCTAACGGGAAGTGGATGAAATTAAAATAAATGGGATTCATCTCCTAATTTTCTACTTTTACGGGCGGAATATTTCTTTCACATTTAAATATATTGTCACTAACTAACTTGGCGAGAAAGCTCGGTTCTGCAGCTTACGCTGTAAAAAGGATTCGTTTCCTTTCGGACATAGAAACCGCGAGGTTGGTGTATTTCAGTGGTTTCCATAGTTTAATGACTTATGGCATTCTGCTGTGGGGACACGCTGCTAATGTTAATACAATCTTCGTGTTGCAGAAGCGAGCTGTTCGAGCAATTTATAAACTGGGACCTAAAGTATCACTTAGAGTATCACTCAATATATATTTGAAAATATTATGTACATAAAAAAAAATATTACATTATTTAAAAAAAATAGTGATCGGCATAATGTTAATACAAGAAACAAAGATAAACTTGCTAATCATGTCAGCCGCCTCAATAAAATCACGAAATCTTTTAAAGGGCAATGTATACGCTTTTACAAAAAGATCCCAGCTGACATTCAAGATCTACCCCTTAATAAGTTTAAAACTACAATAAAACGAAAGCTTTATGCAAAAGCTTATTATAAAGTATCAGACTACTTAGACGATAAAAATCCATGAGTGTAAGCCGCTCGCCTATCAGTTTGTTTTAATAATATTATTCTTTAAACACTTATTGTTAAATTGTTTTCTATAATTTTGTTAAAAAGAGCGTCCCTCAGTTTCTTGCGCATTCTTCTGAGAGGAACCAACATTTTTGAATGCGCCTTTGTGGTCACCTTCTTCAAAGTAATAAAATTCACTCTTATGACGTATTTCAAGATTATGTTACATAACTACGAAATAAAGATATTTTGATTTGATTTGATTTGATTGAAATGTAACCAATCGCGATATATAGCCTATTTAATAAAAAAAGGAATCAATTATATCGATTCGCAATCGGCGAAGAGATCGAGTAACAAACACACACTCCTTCCTTTTTGAAGCAAGTTAAAAACACAACATGAAATTTGTGATATGAATTAAGATAATAATAATAATAATAATAATAATAATAATAACACACACAATCACAACAACGCCTATAGGTCCCAAACTAAGCATTAGCTTGTATTTTGGGTACCAAGCGAAGACAACACATACATATAACAACCAAGACCCGGTGCCAGTATTAATATTCATCATATAAATACTGACCCGACCTGGGATTCGAACCCGGGACCTCGAGCTTCACAGGCAGGGTTGCTGCCCACTAGGCTAAGCGGTCGTCAATTATAATTGCTGTAATTATAAGTCGATAAATTGCTGTATGCCTATGCACTGTCTATATACGCCACTGCTTAAAGTGTATTTAAATCGTAGCATAGAAATAAAATTAAGGTGCTACGGGACTCTTTGGAATTGGTTCGTATGTACGTGTGTACCAACTACATTTGCTCGATTTTTTGTTGATCATACGTATCGATTGACAAGAATCGGACAAAGCGGGAGGCAAACTTTCAATTCTAATATGATATCATGTGATGCCATGAATGGTTAGCGTGGTTCAGTTCATTAAGCGCATATATGTCTATGTAACTTTTTTCATATAAGCAAGTAGAAAAAAGTTGAAATGTTGAAGTAGATGACTTGAGAAACTGAATTTCTTCGGTTCATTCATTAAAGTAACCCAAAGATACATTGTGTAATTTATGCGGCAATCTACATGACGTGACTGTAAAGTTAATTGTCCGTTGGAACCCTTTTCGGAATTCCAAGTGCTGTATATTATCTTGTTATAGGACCGTTGAACAGCTCTCAGCTGTATCTACAATTTGAACGCTACATGGGTATGTATGGTAAAAACAGATTTAGTTAAAATAAAAATATGTTCGGCGATATTTGAAGCCAGCCAGCTTATCATCGTCCAAAGAGTCCTCGTTATAACAAGCCCTCCTGTGACATACGTCTGAAAATAACAATATGCAAACATCGTTATTGTTGGTCGCACAAACTTACCTTTTGCAGCCAATCCTTTTTCGAGTCATAAATAATTTTGTTTGTGACCGCTATCACGCGATCATCTTTGTTTATTTAGGTATTCATGACACTAAGCACACTTTCATTTTGGGTTTTTCCCGTTGCCATGTTAACACCTCGTTTCCACCAAGTATAATACACTGTATTATACTGTCATATCCATACTGTATCACTGTATTATACAGTGTATTATACTTGGTGGAAACAAGGTGTAACGCGTTTGTGGAATAAAACAAATTATACAGGTTCACGAACATTTGAAAAGATCTAGTATTTTAAATCTGGTATTCAACTTCCTGAAGTTTAAAAACTAAATGCATTCTCAAATTGAACTTGTCGGACACTCGCAAAAAGGAATAAATCTTGGCTGAAATAGGATAGTTTGAGAATTTTTAATTCTTATGGCAATAATAAGGAGTAATTTGTGTGAAGTAAACTACTTTGATAGAAAATGTATATTTTTGGATTTAAGAACTACTTTGAGATATATTTGTTTCTTGAAAATTTCATTTTTATCTGTGTTCTACAAGTAATTAATTGTCTTACTATCACCAATTACACAAAATTAAGTGTGTTGTACTTAAAACTACGAATACCTTTAACTTACTAGTATCATTAATAAACATATTGTATGTAATTTGTATCTTGTTGAAAATAATATTCGTTGATTTTTTTTTTAAATGCTAGGTATTTTCTTGAATAGGGCATTTTTTTTTTATTACATCACACTGTTAAGAAGTTAGAGTAACTAGAGAGAGAACTTGTTAATCCCCATACATAGTTAACAAATTTAAGGGCTCATATCTCGCGTAATATTTACTGAAATGAAAAAAATCACTCGTAATCGTTATTGTATTTTCAAATATCTGTCCAACAATACCCAACACAAATAAGCGATCGAAAATAAATCCATTCCTTTAGCTAACGTAGGGTGAGCCAATGTAAAGTAGTTTTAATTTTTCTCTAATAAATTATACGGCGGTTCATATAAGACATCTGCTTGTAAAATTTCATCTGAATCAGTGGAAAGATTGCAAAGATATGATTGTGGCTTACGGACAGACAGAACCACGGACAGACGGTCAGATGAACTTTACAAAATCACGAGGGTTCCTTTTTTTACATTTGGCTACGAAACCTAAAAACACTGTGATCAGTCTGCTCAACTTGCGTTTTAGTTCTTCAACTCACATCGTAACTGACGTAGGCACACGTAGATTCAAAATATCTTTAGTGATATATCCTGTCATGTCTTTAACAGCTTTTTAATTTGAATTGAACGGTATCGGAAAAACATAAAAAGCTAATTTAACTTTATAATTTTTCCGCTCTAACATGATCGATAAAATTTCAGCCAATTTAAATTTTTCATATTCATATATTGAAACATAAAATACTTATAACAGACTAACAAACATACTTAAAAGTTTGATTTTCATACGTGTATACCCTTCTGAATGTGAATGATTTAAAAATATGTAAATTTACCATCTCGGGCGTAATTTAAATTTTTATTTAAATTTAAATAAGTAGGTTAAGGTTATTAAGACATTTTGTTGGTCTGAACTGGTTTATCTTGTGCAGCGGTTATTGGGTGGGGCGAAACAATAAAAATATATCTTAACTGTAAAAGACATCGTGTCAGTGGCATATCAAAGGAAAAGTTAAATTTTAATCGGTAAAAACCGATTAATAAACCTCAATCATTACTAAACTGTTTTCTTTTAAAACGTTTAACTAGCCGCTATTAAAGTGTGTTTAACTGAAAGAAAAGTTCTTTGTTTAGATAGGTTGAAAACAATTGAAACCAGTACTCGGATAACGGTTGAATTGGTTGTGAGGCTGTGACAAATGGATATACAGACGGACGGTTGAAGGTAAACATTATGTTTACATGCATGATGAAAGCCGTTCGGAATTCTGTCATTGCTATGACGCGTTTACTCTCCCGGGAAATTAATTTACCCCTCCCTAAATTTCATTCGTTTAATTTTCGTTACATTTTCTTTAGATCAACCACGGTATGTTATTTTTGGGGTTAAGGGTAATTATTTTCTTTTGCCATGTCTGAAACCTTTTCTTGTAGTAGTTTTTTTTTACTTTGCCTCGTTTATTATGTTTTCACCTCAGATAGCAAAATATCAAGCGTCTCATATTTCGAAATGATCAAAAATCGATTTGTTTAAGAGCGTTTGTATGGGCGTTCACGCGTACAGCCACTTCTTAACACTCTTTGTTATCACAACCGACCGACCGAGAGAAGCCGCGTCAGTTGTGATAGCTATAGTTGATACAAAATCAACTCTTTCTAGCAAATTACTCCTTTTGACGAAATTTAAACGATTGAATGCTATACCTGGCACTCGTTAATTCAAAATTAATTAAATTAATCGATTAAATAAATCGAAAAACGTCTTATACGATGTTTCTTGTGAAACAATATGTCCAGTATTCATATCACCTACTCTATGATATGTCCGGTCTTTGCGCTAGAAAATAGCTGAAATCGATAAAATTTTCAGGCTTATCTTGTAATCCGTAAGCACGTATATACTTCAAAACATATAATATATTTAATTAATTCATAGTTCAAGTTCTAGTTCAATATGTCGCTACAAACAGTCAAGAGCGTACACGATAATTTGGATTTACGGAGGCGAATTCTTGAAGGACCAACTTAAACTTTTCAAAGCTATGTCAAGATGTGGGTTCGGCGTGCGCGCACGACATGTAGTTCGGGCTTCATAACTTTCGATAATTAATAATGTTTGTTTCTAAAAACTAAAAAACCTGTCTGCGCCAAAAATAATCAATTGAAAAGAGAAAATAAGCTCTATAATTCATATATACAGGACTTGAAACTTATAAGGTAACAGATGGGAACAATATATTACCAAAATATCATATTTTTGGTGGTGGTCTTTAAGCAAAAGTATATTCAAATTTTTACAACAAAAATATGTTTGTAATATTTGATTTTCTTCGGCTGAAACACCTTATATCACAATCAAGTCATATTAATATGATGGTCATAGAGCTTGTTTTTTTTTCGCTT
Organism: Luffia ferchaultella; assembly: GCA_949709985.1. Lineage (NCBI taxonomy): Eukaryota > Metazoa > Arthropoda > Insecta > Lepidoptera > Psychidae > Luffia > Luffia ferchaultella. The sequence goes on along the minus strand of OX453257.1, from coordinate 7,542,555 downwards.
TTAAGATAATTATATTTTACGCAGTTGAGTTTAAATTTTTTTGTATTGATAAAAAACTAAAATTCCATAGTATTTTTACTAGGTTTAGGGGCTATACAAGAGTGATTATTTCAAAGGTAGAGCTAATATCCACAACGGACGATCCAGTCTGCTGCTTTGTTTGTAGTTTGTATCAGAATGGTCGCATAAAAGTATTGTAGTATATATATGAAGTATGTTTGCTATTGGCTGTTTACTAACTTCCGTTTGATACTCAAATTATTCAAATAACATTTTTTTTATTCTCCCTCTTTGTTTGATTAGCAGATGCCATATCAAATATCATATACCCAATGTCACTCCCACTACTAAGGGGCCGTCCATTAATCACGTGATCTTTTTTTAAGCATTTTTCAACCCCCCCTCCCCCTTGGTGATACATGGTGAGGTTCAAGACTACCCCCACCCCCCACCCAACTTCACGTGTATTATTAGTATCTACAAAAATTCTTAAATTTTTTAGAATATTTTAGAATATTATCTTAAATACGGGTATAAAGTACAATCTTATTTTATTCTGAAATTAAGGACCATGATAAAAATGTCTAGACAGAAAAGTAGCAGTAGCAGTAGCAGGTTGTTTTTGATTGGTATAAAAATAATAAACGAATGGTGTACACTACAAGCCGCTTTTCGATTTAAAAATAGCGCGTTTGAAAAAATAAATACACGTGATATCTTACTACACCCCCCTCCCCCCTTGTGACATTTCGTGATTTTTGTCAACCCCCCCCCCCCCCCCCCCTTCAAGCCTCACGTGATTAATGGACGGCCCCTAACATGAATCTAACGACACCACTTAAGTTGGAACCTATTAAGCCGTTTAGGGTGTCACATTAGATGCCATATTTACACTTTATAGTCTAACTGAAAGTCTAGATTACTCTTAGAAGTATATGATGGTTACCTAATGTAATTTAGGTTTCTAGGCAACTAGTTAGGTACCTGTCAAATCCTGTTATATCTTGTTTGCGTCGCTATCTTCCTATAAATATTGTAAATATTATAATCTTCGGTTATATTGGCGTATTTCATTCCATAAGTGTTTTTACCAACTTTTCTTGGATGTTATGGAAAGTAAAATACTTCTAGCACTAATATTGTTATCCACAATTCGTAATTTTATTAATTTTTTAATTAAGTGTCGTGATAGCCCAGAGCGCAATGAACCTGTCTCAAATAAGGCCCCATAGGGCCATGGTTCAAATCCGGGCGTGTACCAATGAGTTTTTCTGACTTAACTACACAATATCACTGACACCGTGCTTCGGAGTGCACGTTAAGCAGTCGGTCCCGGACGCTGTCAATAGATGGCGGTCGTTACAGTTCCCAACCCGCAGTGGAGCAGCGTGGTGGACTTAAGCTCCAAGCCCCCCTTCCTCACCTTGGGGGAGGCCTAAGCCCCTGCAGTAGGGTAAAAATGGGCTGATGATGATGATGATGATTAATTTTTTAAATAATTAACTTGCATACTCACAAAAAACATTACCCTCCACAGACGGGTAAAAATGACGGATTTTTATACAAACTTACCTCAGTTTGTATGAAAATCCGTCATTTTTTATGTGGAATCCAAGAAAATTGGTAGTTATTTAGCCTTTGAACCGAATGTGAATTCGTTTTGACTACAACTTCAATGTGTCGTGATAGCCTAAAGCGCAACGAACCTGTCTCAAATTTATAAGGCCTTTGGGCCATGGTTCGAATCCGGGCGTGTACCAATGAGTTTTCTGACTTAAGTACATAACTATTACTGACTCCGTGCCTCGGAGAGCACGTTAAGAAGTCGGTCCCGGGCGCTGTCAATAGATGGCGGACGTTACAATCCCCAACCCGCAATGGAACAGCGTGGCGGATTTAAGCTCCAAGCCCCCCTCACCCTGGGGGAGGCCTAAGCCCCTGCAGTGGGGTGAAAATGTGCTGATGAAGTGAAAAGTGAAGGTGACTTCAATCGGGTTTTGATTGTCATCGAGGAGGTCAGGGGTCACTAAGCGTGGCAGTCTACGTCGCAAGAACAGTTAGAAAAATTGTACCTATACATTTGTTTGTATGTAGCTGTTATTTATTTCCGCTACTTCTCCGCTTCCAGTGTATTGCATTTTAGCTAGTTATGTTCGAAGTCGGTTCACCCAAGACAAGAAAAATACTTAAATATTTATCTTCAAATTCAGACATAAAAACAAGCGGTCGGGGCATTATCAATATTATTAATATCTAATAGTAATAAAACAAAGGCTATCAGCTTTATAAGACGTATGTCATAAAATAAATTGCCCTTAGATATAAAATACATAGAAATGTCGCCGGTATTTAAAAAAAAAACCAAAGAATTTCTTAAAACTAACTGCTTTTTGGAAGTTTTTCGAATATTAATGAATATTTGAATTATATTTTTGTTTGTAAATTGAGAAACACAATACGGTACTTGACACTATTAAATATATTATATTTATCAAGAAAATTTAAAAATAGACTTTATACGGTAACGAAATTTATACACAAAATTATATTCGATCACAGTCACAGACCAGTCTGCTATAGACCACGCTTTAATAAACGTCAGTACGAAAACGAAATCGCCAAAAAGTGGCGGGGTGCGGGGAGAGGTCGGCTAGTTTTCATTGGCTCGTTCAAAATTGGCAATTTAATGGCTTCCGACGTGCTTCCAACTGACCGCTCACAAGAGACGTAGTTATGTAGTGTCACTACATAGCCTTGGCGAATGCTACTCCCTGTCAAAGCGTGGTCTATAAGGTTGACTTGTCTGTGTATTCGATTGAAGAATATGGAAAATATAAGTTTTTTTTTTAATTAAATCTCTGTCTCTTTCTTGCAAAACGATATATTACATTATTTTAAATGGGCTGACGTCACACATAGGTACGCCGTGCGGTGTTCCCTTCTTTGTCTAATAGGACATTTTAAACATTCATAACTTTGTTAATTATGATTTATTTTTCAAAATTTTTTCACTGTAATGATACATTTAGAAAGTTCTTTCATATAAAATAAATTTCAAAAAATTGTCAACTAGCGTATTATATAAAATTTGCAATGTCCTTACAGGGACATGTATGCACTATGTAAATATTATATTATGATTTTAAATGTTTTGGCTTAAAAAGGGACGAATATTCCCAATATGAGCCATCACAACCCCTTGAAACCCGAAATGAATTGTACCTTGATGATATAAGTTTATGTATGTATAATAAAACGAGAGCTTGAGAAAAACAACAATATCTAGCATGAAACCTCTTAAGAAATAACAACATCCCTCGTAATTTAAAAGCTCTCGAGGTCAAACGACCGTTCCAGATTTATGTCTCTTTTCTTAAAATAGGTATTCGTGGAAGCTCTTTTATTTCTAAGGTTCGAATAGAGCTACAAAAAAAATTATTGAATCGAAACTTTATTGATTGTTTTCAGCATTTTTTTTTGTAAATTACTTTTCGTGGCTCACGCCTAAACTTAGAACTAAGACAGTTTTCACACCACGTCTCCTAAAGGTAGCATGAAATAAATATATGAAAACGCGAGTAACAACTATAGACGATCAGCAGGCTAAGTAGTTCAGGAACTTAGGGCTGCAGATTTAAGGGGCGGCACATTAGTGTCGTGATAGCCCAGAGCGCAACGAACCTGTCTCAAATTTATAAGGCCCCATAGGGCCATGGTTCGAATCCGGGCGTGTACCAATGAGTTTTTCTGACTTAAGTACACAATATTACTGGCACCGTGCTTCGGAGGGCACGTTAAGCAGTCGGTCCCGGACGTTGTCAATAGATGGCGGTCGTTACAGTTCCCAACCCGCAGTGGAGCAGCGTGGTGGACTTAAGCTCCAAGCCCCCCCTCCTCACCCTGGGGGAGGCCTAAGCCCCTGCAGTGAGGTAAAAATGGGCTGATGATGATGATGATGATATTAGCCAAAAAAAAAAATAATGTCTTGCAGAAATTAAAAAGATGCATTTATATAGGTAGGTACCTAAATGTTATTAAATTCACACAAACAATCCAACATGTAATGATTAACATGTTTCATTACTTAGATAAGTTTTTCTATAATCTACGTTATCGCGTTTTGAATAGCCTCTGGCGGCAAATGTGTAATCCACGTAGGGTGAAATATGCGTACTAGTCCGTTGTGTGTCAAAGCGAGGCAGCTGTCAGTAAAATTTATGTATTGTTCATGCTCACCGAATTTTTATGCTTGCTCCATGTTGCGGTCTGCAAACACAACGTCGTTACAATTGTTATCTCCATGCGTTTGCTACTAAAGCATTTGTCAATTTTATTAGAATTTGTGAACAATGAAAAATTCTTTTGAATTTATATAGTGATTTAAGTAAAATTAAAATAAAAGTTTAACGAAAAAATTGTAAGAATATGAAATAATTATATTAGATTACATTTAATGCCCCGCCCAAATTCCAAGTATTGGTGTCTTAGAGTTGATGTGATCTGGTGATTCCTAAATAATTTATTAAAGTATGTTGATCAGAGCTCAATAAAACTTTCCTTTTGAAACCCCATGAAAATCCAATTAGTCGTTTCGGAGATTAACGTGTACAAACATACAAACAGATAGACATCTAAAAAATGGTATTTTTGTATTCTAATACTCTTCCGACACCGACTTCAATCTGTTTTTGGTTAATATATTAATGTACAGACACGTTGATTCAACATTTTTATTATATTTACCTACAGATCGTGAATATTCGATTCGGATCTTTTTTTCCTTACGAACGCTGTTTGTCCGTGTCACAGTATAAATTCAGTGCTATAGGAATTTACTCTAAATTTAAAATTTGTAAATGCACTCATTCATTTGATAGTTTGAAATTGTACTACATTTGAAACACTGTTTCAGTTGATACAACTCTCCAACAGTACAGATATAAAATTACAATTTTCAAAATATAATTAGTTTAGTCTAACGTATCGATCATGTTTCTCAGGGTACTAAATTGTAAGGCCATCAGAGGTCTGATTTTCAAGTTTACACGACCTTACGACACTACTTATGTTTTATTTACACTTTGATCCAGCAGAAAGTAGATAGCAGTTGATGTCACTCGCGTATCGTATTTGAATTCGATTACTTCCAATTCGGCGAAGGCTCCATTCCACGATGCCGTATTACAGAAATTGAATGACATGTCGCATCGGTTGGTACTTTAAAATCGTCTTTTTAATATACAAGGCTTCTGGTAATATAATGAAAGCCGATTATGAGTGTATACTAGAGCTATTAAGCAACCAATAACTGAAAGTGTCTTAACCAAAAACAGGCATTTTATGAACTATTTAAAATACATTATTTTTTCATAACCGATCCGTACTCGCACCAAATTATCACACCAGCATGACTACGGATAATTCAACTAAAATGCCAAAATTCAAAAATGTATTTCGTGAATCTTTCAAATACGTACGGGAATTATTTGTTACTTATCTTTGCAAGGTTTTTGCGATTCGACGACCGCTTAGCCTAGTGGGTAGCGACCTTGCCTACGAAGCTGGAGGTCCCGGGTTCGAATTCTAGGTCGGCTCAGTATTTATATGATGAATATTGATACTGGTACCGGGTCTTGGTTGTTATATGTATGTGGTGTCTTCGCTTGGTACCCAAAATACAAGCTAATGCTTAGTTTGGAGCCTAGACGTTGTTGTGATGTATACGTCATTATTATTATTATTTTTTTTAACTGAATAAGCTTTATACACAACTGAAAGTATTTGTGACTCCACAAGATACTTTTTAATAAGTTACTTTATAAATGGTGAAAGAGTTGAATGAATTGTGTTCATATCAATCTGACCGGTTGGCCGAGTGGTTAGAGACTCTAACTGCGGAGCCGAGGGTCACGGGTTCGATCCCTGCCGGGGACAAATATTTGTGTGCATGAACATGTCTATTTGTTCCGTGTCTGAGTGTAAAATTATCTATATATGTACGTATTATTAAAGAAAAAGGAATATTTAAGTATGTATATCAGTTGTCTAGTACCCCATAATACAAGCATAATACTTGCTTACTTTGGGACTATATACTATATGGCGCTGTGTGTGGTGTCCCAGATATTATTATATTATTATCAATGATCAATCTGAAATTCAGCCACGGAAGTATGTTGGATCATGCACCATTTAAAAAAAATTGGTTAGGTTAGGTTTTGATCGAGTGAATGCGAGGAGCGAAGTGGAGCGCAGCGTCGAGTCACCAAGAAGCGTATTTCGTACTGTCGTAAAAAATATTTTCGCAATTTAGCGCAAGGTTCGCGTGCCCCTTCCCTTTAAGTCCAATTATATATTTTTAAACTGTTCATGAGGCAGTATTGTAAAACTGCATTGGTCATGCACTATATATACCATAGAGTAAATTAATTTAACAGCAGCGTTTGGTTTTAATAATTACATGGTTTTAATAGAGTCGTAAATGTGAGTTCACAGTATCGAAGTGACATTTCGCATTTTCGGGGGGTTGAAACCGGTGTGCGGGAATTTCTCGGGGGTGAAGAGCGCCGCGCGGGGGCCTTGCGCACTAAAACTCTGACTAAAACTCTCCATTATACATCGGCTAACCATAGTTGAGTAGTTAGATGGTAAACGCAGAAGAAGGTTTCTAGTCAATTCGTACTTTAATGCTATATACATTTTAAGAGAGACACTCGAAATTTAAAAATGGAACGCAACTATATTCAATGTATTTAAATAACAAATTTATTTAAATATCGAACGTGAAAGGTCACTTACAACAATTAAAAAAACAATATTTTTTGTCATTTATTCTAACATTACTTTCTGCCTTTAATCGTGTGCTACGATCATAGGCTAAGATGTAGCTCTAGCGAGAATATTTGCGTGCTATAATCTATTACGAATTTAAATTTGTGTATCCTGATGTGTTAAGCTTTAAATGTTTGAAACCAGGTTTAGGCAAATCTAGCCTAGCCTAGGCAAATATAGGCTGGTTCTGCCCAATTTCAATTCATTAAATTATTTGTAAAATTAGTACAATTTTACAAATGGTTTAATGAATTGAAATTGGGCAGAACTAGTCTTGAAAATGACGACAGAAGTAGACGCCCGCCAAAAGCAATAACTACAGAAAATTTGTGAAATATTAAAGTTCGGTTAGTGTTTAAATCATCTTACATGAACATTTCGAAAATTGTAAATGAGGAAACTACGCTATAATATAATAAAGCCTGTGTGCCGACTACCTTTAAAAAATTGGATATTATTAAACGCGGCGTGTTTCTGTAATCATTATTAGCGATGAAATCCGGAAATCAAACAGCGTTGTTCGGTATTGGTGTATTTAGACGACCAGCTGCTAACAAAATTGCGAAGGCCTCAGTACATTTTACCGAAGAAATGGTGAACAGTTTTTTTTTTCAGAGTCTTCACTCCAAGATGCCCACTAGGAAATGTTATGCTATGCAAGAAAATTGTGCAACGGTTAACTCAAAATGGCACACAATAGTCTCATTACAAAATTTTCAATAGGTGTCCAGGAGAAACGACCAAACACCGGGTGTAGGGAAATCATGCGCACCACGACAACGAGTCTTCACACACTTCCCTCAAAACACAATTCAAGAATCTGATATTGAAACCCTGCCTCCTCCACCTTACAGCCCCGAATTAGCTTCTTAAGATTTCTTTTTATTCCCAATGTCAGGATAAAATACAAGGAATGGTTTTTTTAAGTGGCGAAGAAGCAGTGACTGCTTACGAATCGGCCATTTCTAACCTGTCAGAGGAAAACTGGAATAAATATTTTCGGAGCTGGTCAAGGCGGGTAGAAATTTGCATAGTGACCAAAGGAGAATGCTTTGATAAGAGTAATAAAATTATTTAAATGTATTGTTCACTTTTCGCGTTTCTCAAAACTTATATAGTGACCCACTCATTGGATAGCAATCACAGCTATATTTCAAAAATCAAATAATAATGTTCGGGGATTTTAATGAAAGGTCTTTCTTCATATATTGAAAATCAAAATTTTTACAAAATTGTTCAATTGGCCAAATCGTACCAAACGCGGATTCTGTATCGACGACGAAATATATTTTACCAAGCATGAACTGTTAGTGACAATTTTGTAAATCGCTGATATTTATAAACCCAATAAAATGGAACAGTATTCCTTATTGGAAATCATACATTAAAAAAAACACATTAACTTTATTATTTTATTAGGTTTTCTTAGCATGGTATCGTGAATTAGGTTGTAATGAATCTATGTGAAGTTACCAAATTTTATTCCAATTACTATTCCATTTCAAGGAGTACACTTTTTTGGCTGTAATGTACACGCGAAACCAATCCATATTGTCTTTAGATTTTAATTCCTGAATTCGACGCATTATTTTATTGGGTACTCAAAAATACCTTCCGCCCATCTCCCAAACATCATATTTTTTATATGCACTAATTTCATTTGTTCCAGTTGAAATATAATAGATGGCCCAATCTACAACTATTATTTATTATTACATTTATTAACCTTACCTTTTATTAGTCATCAGTTTTGTAAAACGTGTTTTATTATTATTAAAAAACTAAAGATGATGATCTATTCCAATCCACCAGCCCATTATGCTCCACTACAGGGGCTTAGGCCTTCCCTCAGGGTGAGGAGGCTTGGAGCTTAATCCACCATACTGCTCTAGTGCGGGATGGTGGATAAAGATGAAGATGAATGAAGAATATTCGTATTTAATAAAATATATATCGTAGCTAATCCAGTATGCATGGAAATACGAAGCAAGCAAAGGATATCGCATACATTTATTCTGAGGCATTTCGGAGCCTGGTTTATGCACCAAAATGTATCACAGAGCGGAACAGACCCGAGTGAAATTAAGTACCTATTCATAATATGATTCCATCTTAATACAATATCATATTACGTTATATATACTAGTATGCCCCAACCTACATATATCTTCCGAGAATTATTTTCGCTGTTATGTGAAGCTCTGTTTGTTCTATCCGGCGCTTAATATTAAGGAGAAAATTGCGCACCTCAACTAGATCGCTTTTATCTGATTATAATGTGGCCAGGAAATTGAAGCGCTTCTTTCTATATAAAATACACCATTTTTAGTTAGATATGTAAAAATTAAATCCGTTTTTGGGATATTTGGCTACTGCTACTAATATCTATGATCTTCAAATAATACGACGCACTCAGATGCAGAACCTCAACTGCGTAGTATTATTATTATATCAGCAGAAAATTCGTGACACAGATAATAATAATATCGGGGACATCCCACACAGTGCATGTAGTCCTAAAGTAAGCAACTTCACTTCATCAGCCCATTTCTACCCCACTGCAGGGGCGTAGACCTCCCCCAGGGTGAGGAGGGGGGGCTTGGAGCTTAAATCCACCAAGCTGCTCCACTGCGGGTTGGGGAATGTAACGATCGCCCATCAGATATGTTGAAGCGCATTAAGTAATCATATATGGTAAATATTGTCAAATATGTCAAAGAAAATGAATAAAGTAAGCAACTATTATGCTTGTATTATGGGGTACTAGACAACTGATATAAATACTTAAATATTCTTTTTTTTTAATAATATATACATATACAGATACTTTTGCACCCAGATACGGAACAAATAGACATGTTCATGCACACAAATATTTGTCGCGGGCGGGGATCGAACCCGCGACCCTCGGCTCCGCAGTTAGGGTCTTTAACCACTCGGCCAACCAGTCAGTCATTATTTAAATAGTTATAGATGCGTTTTATGCTCCAGTTCAAGTTACCTTTTCGACTTATTACTAGTTTTCGTGTTCTTAATTCTGTTAAAATTAGCACATCAGACTATTGAAGGAAAAGATTGAATCAAAAATTCTATTGTCATGGATCAAAGACATTTTATTGCAAATATGACATTTTCAAATTGAATTGAATTAATTAACGGTATTTAAGTAATTTGATCAAAAACTGTTGTAAACACAAAAATAATGTAAAAGTAACGTATTTAAAATAATTTTTAAGCAATAATTTTTTTTTCAACCGTCTGACGTAGTTTCACTTAGTGTGACAAAATCCTATCCTATTTTTAATTGACTCGCTCAAGGGAAATAACAATATGACCCTCCTTTGTTTCCGTTTAAAATAACACTACAAAGTAATTTCTGGTACAAATACACATGTATCTAATATCTACAATAGAATTCGGGAAAACACTGAATTTACCATTTAAACGATTCAAGCTCTACATTGAAAACAATTTCGAAGTGTCTATAGTTTATGACAAATATGAGAGCTTTATTGAGCCTATATATCAATTAAATTCTTTAATTACTTTATTGAGCTTGAGGTGAGCTTATCTTTCTAACAATTTTAAATTTAAGAATACATATTGAATGTCCAAGAAATCAAATATCCTGTCTGAGTATCCTAAGAACGCGTGTTGTTCGAATCACTTGAAATAGCTAAAATATTTTCGCGTCAGATTGTTCATCACAGTCTCTCCTCCGGGAAATTGAATGAATTCCGAGATGACGGATAGCCTTCTGCGATACTTTTACGAAATTTACATGTTTTTTTCTCGCTCTCTAGTATGAGAGAAGTATAAGTGAAGAAAGGGATTCTGTCCGAAGCTGTATCGGAATGTCGTTACAAGGGTCTCACAAATGACCTGACTGACATCTGTCCTAGGTTCTATGGATGTGTGCGAAAATATCTTTTGATGGAATTCGATGTTAAAAAACTATGATAAATTAATACATCTCAGGGTCGTAAACTTAAGCTATCTCGGGTGCTCCGGTAGAAACTTTTGCAATAACTCTGTAACAGCTTTGCTTGCCGTTGCTTTATAAGAAAATGCGTTCAGTGTGTGGATCGATACATCTTATAGTGTTTGGGTGAATGCTCTTCATTACTGGCCTCGTGAAGATATACTGACGTTATTATTTATTATTAAAAAAAAAATTAGTAAAGATATCTTTAGTTAATACACATATTAGAATATTATTTTCATAATTTCATAATGAATGTCCTCGAGAAAAACAAATTAAATAACACTTATAAAAAATATTTAAAAATATAATGAATATGTATGTTGATGTTTACAATAAAAGAAAGTTTGAAGAGGAAATAACCTGCGCTTGACAGGCCGTCAGATTGGTATTGTCAGAGTGAATGTCATCGTTGGAGAAGTGATGAACTTTAAATACATCTTAAATAAGAAATAAATAAAGTGTCAAAAAGACTTGTAGTTTTTATAAAAGTGGACGTGTCATGATTAGAAGATTTATTTTACTGTAAAATGTTAAACAGCAAAATAAACGATGAAAAAATAATTAATATCTTTTTAAAAATCTTCGTTAAATTACACGTCGAAATTATGGCGCAAGCAATAAAAATCTATACATAAAAATATATCACTTAAGGCCTAGAACGATCGCTGTAGTTGTATAATAAATTGTTAAGCTTTTATATCAATTATTATCCGTATTGTGATATGTATGTTAGCACGAAGCGTTATCGAATTTTTCCCATTTTGATATGGAACACAATGGGACATGTTTTCGCCGGGGCAAAGCGTGCCTGTTCCGGCTGTCTGTCCCTGCCACCCACGCAATAATACAGTGATACGCGATAATTGAAAAGGACGAAATAGAAAATTCCGGCACACGCAGCCCTAAGTACAATATTCTTCTTTTCTATTATACGCGTAAACAAAGACTATTCTTGTTATTGTCATATTATTTTTCGAATAAGAAAATCGTTTTTATTTCACTATCCCTTGACATTAGACATGGGAAGAGATAAAATCCGCTCAAGTGCGAGTTAGACAAACGTCAGACTCGTGTTCCGCGGATTCCATGCCACAGAAATACGTCACTTGACTCGACATAATAGCGCCTTTGCGTAAGAAAATGTGGTCTCAAATAGTCGGAAAGACATATTTGCCTGACAACAGTAAAAAATCTTCTTGTCTAGTGATCTTACTTGAAGCGTTTTTCATCTAAGAACAAAAAAAATTTACTTATAATAATAATAATAATAACGTACACATCACAACAACGTCTAGGCCTTAAACTAAACATTAGCTTGTGTTTTGAGTACCATGCGAAGACACCACATACATATAACAACCAAGACTCGGTACCAGTATCGATATTCATCGTATAAATACTGACCCGACCTAGGATTCGAACCCGGTACCTCCAGCTTCGTAGGCACGGTCGCTACTCACTAGACTAAGCGGTCGTCCTAGTTCAATATTTTCTATTACTTCATGTAAGGTCATGCAAATTTTTGTTTTAAAAGTATTCTTTGTATTGAAAACAATATCTTCGTCAGTCAAAAGAGTAGCATTTTGGTTCTGTTTGTCCACGAAAGTGTGAGATGAGCTCAACCTGACACAAACGCTTGCATCTTGGTCCGATCAGATGTAATTCTACTAGCAATCAAGAATACGTTCTTGAACAAAAATCTCAGTTTCGTTTAAAAACTTAACCATTGTTTCTTGTACCAAGTGATCAAACATACCCATGTACCTAGGTAACCGATTTACCTTACCTAAAAAAATTTAAAACTTTGGTTTTTTATATTTGAATTTAGTGTTCGTACATAAAATACTAAAATTTTGGGTTAATGCAATATTTTGTTTTCGAGCTAGTTCATCGCAATATAATCCTAAAAAAAAATAAGTTTGCTTTGGCCAAGATTTGTTACGAATTGGCTCGGCGTTTTCAGTATTTGTAGTTTAAATACAATTACAGGAAATTTTTAATTCCTAACCAGTTTAGTTTTCAAGATAGACGCCGGGCGCCACAAAAAAATGTGTAAAGCTTTGATGCCCCCCGCCACTCCACCCACCCCCAATTCTATATTTTTGAAGACTTTCTGTCTTCATTCGTATAGTAATAAAAATGTATAATAATAAGTCCTAAACAATGCCACCCCACATGACAGGGATTTTTTTGGCACCTCCTAATATATGGAACCTCCTAAAAAAATTTGATTGCATTTATAATTCCGTATTCGGTTTGGGTTAACATTCTACACAAAATATACAAATTTCAACACTTGTAAATAATTTCGGGGTCGAGCTAGAGACCCATGGCATAAGGACGGACGGACAGATGACAGTTTAAGTAGAGGGAGAGCAATAAGGCTCCATTTTGCCCTTTATATACGAAACCCTAAAAAAGAAAATAGGATTAAAGTGTGGACAGGCTACGATTACACATGCTGACTGAAATTGAATAGATCATATATCAATGAGATAGAACCTGAAACGAACATAATAAAAACAAAAAACTGAAATTAGAAAAAATAAAAGATTCTGCGCCCGAATGAAGGCAAATTACAATATATTGGAAATTGAAATTGCCTCAGCTGTTGCAAGTTCGCTAGACAGTGGGATGGTATTCTGCCGAGCCCAGAACTTTTTGTTATAAAAAAAATGTCATATTATTATTTTGTCAAAAAATGAGTGTGCCGTTATGGGATGCCTGGCAGATGTGAAATATCTATATTTAGTTTCATATGATACCTATTTACATATACATATATACTGCAGATCCCCTCTACTCTACCTCTTTTAATTATGTTATTTATTTATCTGTCAATCCTTTCAGGGTCGGATCATTAAGATATCTATCTGAAGGGCTGAAATAAAAACAAGGCGGCACTGTAGCAACTTTTTATTGATTGAATGATTCGACGGCGTACATAGATGTCTATCCTATACGTTTTTATAATTCTTGATTTCCTGCTTGCATAATAGGAATTTATATTTAATTTCCCAACTTCGAAGTACCTATGTTTCGAACCAATTGCGTCGTTTCACGCGAATAAAGAAAACTTTCGAATAAATTGAAAGCAGCCACAAAAGCTTCAGTGAAGTCGCAAAACCGTCTCAATTAATAAAAGTAAACGACATTTATTGAGTTCACGACCGGTAGAGGGCACGGAATTGTGTTTTAATTGAATGATTTTTTTATTTACTATTTTCGTATTGGTCATTCGAAGTGTTACAAATACATTCAAAACTTTTAGAAGAGCTTTCAGGTTAGTTTATTTATTAACTAAATACGAGAAATATTCGCAAATACACAATTCAATCTCCCGGTAAAATTAAAGCAGCTCTACGTCAGAAAGTTAGACTATGAAAACTTAATTGAACACTCGGGAAAAAAATTGGCTGACAAATGCACAATAAAAGCTTTGACGAAATTTTCCTGTGGTTGTAATTACATCCTTTTCTATGATCACAGAAAGGGTTCAGTAAATGTTTTTACTGTGTGACATATGGCAACAAAATAAATGTAACACAATTACCATGGTTGTAGACATACTCTTACGGAATAAACAAAAACAATATTAAATATTTGTCACAATAACAATGTAATTTTATTGTGTTACGAAGTGTAAAATTCTCTTAAGTTGGTAAAGCGGCGCGAAGTGACAGTATCGGGATCTGGGTCATATCATAGAGACAGTCTGTCTATTCAATGTTCGTTAGGTACTTAGGGTACTTTAGTGTGGCTATAAGTGTGGAGTGCTCCCTGTTTGCTATCTTAGCGAGTGATCCTTCAGTAAATCATAGTGCATAGATATTTAGTACTCTAACGAAGCTAACTTGTTTTTCTCGGTCTTCTGTATACGATAAAAACTTATACCCTGAGTCATTATTTTCTAGGAGTTACACGTACTTTGACAGCGTGAAATATTCTGTACTTTGAGCACGTGAAAAATATTGAACTCTATTCAGTGTGTACCTCCCGGAGCATATAAGATCTGGGTATTGGTTTCCATCCTAATTTATAACATTATGAGAAAATCGAGAAAGACAAACTATATGTTAGGTAGTAAAACAATAGTATTGTAATGTGCGTGGTTAACAAAGTGACAATAGATTCAAGTAAAAAGTTATTTTGTTAGGGAGGCAGAAGAAAAATAAATACGGATTCTAAGTAAATTCTGTTGCTGGAACAAAAAGAGATTAACGAAACTTTGATGTAGTAGCAAAGCCTTAGTCGTAACTATAGTACGAAATTGCTGCAAAAGACAACGCCGTAGAAATAACATGATTAATGTAACTACAACAATATGTACATTGTTAATAGCTCCTCTAACATCAACATTGCAACAGTAAGGTAGCATACATACTATTGCTAAAATATTTTGTTACATTCGCAACTCTAAGCTTGTAGTAAAAACATTGTTGTACGGATGATTTACTAAGCATAGCTCTTCTTATCAAAGCTATTTTGTGCCCAACAATATTTTTTTCTCATTGATGGTTTCGATTTAGTGAAATAGGTACGCCCCGGTACTTTGTCGCCACAGACCAGTCAACCTATAGACCACGCTTTAATAAATGTCAGTACGAAAACGAAATCGCCAAAAAGTGGCGGGGTGCGGAGAGAGGTCGGCTAGTTTTCATTGACTCGTTCAAAATTGACAATTTAATGGCTTCCGACGTGCTTCCGACTGACCGCTCACAAGAGACGTAGTTATGTAGTGTCACTACATAGCCTCGGGGAATGCTACTCCCTGTCAAAGCGTGGTCTATAAGATTGACTTGTTTGTGTTTGTCGCCTATAATTCCAAACTACATACTAGAGAAATTGCGAATATCAATCAACATTACATAATGTTAGACTTGTCTCTGTGTTATATATAAAAGTTTGGATCGCTCTCAGTTAACAAACTATTTATAGCCATAGACATATTTATATCACACTGCAACAACCGCTATAATGTTTAATTGACCTCATTCAGCACCATCTTAAATCAAAGCAGGTAATACCGAATCCTATAATTAACATAACTTTAGCATTCCTGCACTTTAAAAAGAAGTTTTTCAGACATTTTCATTATTTGTATTACACTTATTGGAGACAATTTTATTATAATTGATGAAATTATTGTACATGGCAACAGTTGAAATAGTGTTGTAGAAGTTTTATCGAAAAAAACCTCGAGTTTGTATAAGTAATATGCATAAAAGACAAAATTACGGTACGAACTAAATATGGCATAGTGAAAAAATGAATATTACGAAATTTTTGGAGAAAATGATGACTATTTATTTAATAAGTATTTATTTTCATTCATATATATCACATAAATACAAACATTAAAAATTCATTTTATTTCAAGTTGCGGCATCTCAATTTTTTTCATTTGTGACTCCACTAATGCTCCACCAATAATTATAGTCTATTTCACGCCGGCGCGCCCCACAATAGCTCCACGTACGGTAGGCGGGGTAAGAGGGGCATATGCTAACATTTAGTTCCAGGCCGGCAATCGGTCAGTTGATTCGATATTAATGCAAATAGAACAAGGCAAAATTAAAATATTAATAAAAGAACTTTGGAATTGATACCCTACTTTAAAGACATAAGGTTCTTTTTCCTTTAATTATATTTGAAATATATTAATCAGTTTTATACACTCGCGAATAGATGTTTCACATCAAAAACATTTACGCTCTTAGCGATTTTTAGAAACGAAAGATCTGAGAGATGAGGGGCTTGCGATGGAGACTTAACAGAGGATGAGATGTTATATATCTCTTCCCTTCTGTTTCCTTACTGTATGTCACGCTTATAGTTTATGATTATTATGTAAAGTTTGAAAAGAACTAAACAATTGTGATGTTTTATAGGATCTAATAATGTCCTTTTGTTAAAATTTGTCCGCTTACGTAGTATATACGCCTCATCAACATAATGTAGGCTCATGGCCCCTAATTTTTGTGACGAATCGTTATATAACTCCGTAGTCCAATAGCCTTGTTCGTAACTTTTCTTTGTTTTTGTTTGAAAAAATGTGGCTCATACCTAGCCATGGTGACAAGCAAAATAAACATAGTGGTGTCTATGGGTTTAACTATAGAATAGAGTAAATTAATTTCACAGCAGCGTTTGGGGTTTAACGAAGAAGCGTGTAAGGTTCAATAAATACTCTCGTATTGCTAGAATCATTACTATGGGATAATGTACAAAATATGTAATATTACATATTTTATCTCTATCCCATAGTAATGATTCTAGCAATACGGGAGTATTTATTGAACCTTACACGCTTCAAGAGCTTAGCCTCAGAATAACTTTAACTACAAGAATTGTTTGAAATTTGAACTTTTCCAATTAGCATTCAAAACAACAGTTTCCAAGAGTTTATTACATCTACCTGAATGTGTGTGCGCTATGCGTTGTAACAACTTCATTTTATCTTCCAAGTTCACTTCTCGGTAATAACGCGAGCGAGGGTGCGTCTACAACGAGTACGGGAACGCAACGTATACGTTATGGCATAAAAATGATATTTTCTGCTGAAAAGATTCTAGGCTATAATAAAAGTCTTAGCCGCTCTTGAAAGTGTTGTGCGTTTTGTGATTTTTGACACGTCTGTGACGGATCTATCCGTCTGTCCGACGCGACGGGTCGTCTGACCCTAAAAAAATTACAATTGAAGAGTTTCTTTGTATAAACTTAATATACTCGTTATTAAAAAAAATTAATAGAACTCTACAAAGGAACTTAACGGAAGATTAGCGGGGGCGCCAATATTAAGGCCTCGAAAGAATCTTAAATCCGCCATTGTCTCGTAGACATTGAATTGACTATAAAACGTAGATTAAATTGTTTTAGAAGCCATTGAAAGATTGTTTTTTGAACCTAAAGATATGTAGGTATAATTATGTATTTCACGTTCTCTAAATAACCATGCACTATTTAAAATTTTAAATAAAATTCTATAACGTGCCGTAGTGGTAAAAGCATCTTATAAATCGTAATTATCATAAATTGCTTATATACGAACAATACGAAGTGGAGGCTGTAAGCGGAGTGCTGGACAAAGATAACATTAGGAAAGAAATAGCATCCAGCATTCGTAAGCAGCACAGGCAGAGAAAAATAAATTACCTATACTAAAAAGTATTACCGAAAGTACAGTTACTTTTACAGTAAATTTTTTTTAGAAAAATTTCTTAAGTGTAAAATCCATCGCAACTCGAGCTTTTATATTCTCATGATTAAAAAAATAACAGACAGGAGGATAAAGCTACGATAAAATTTCAAGAGTGTTCAGTTTCACGTTTCATCGTTATTTAATAACTTGTTTGGAGTCTTGCGAATACACCGAACTCCGCTCCCCGTCTTTAAGCGCCTGAAGCGGTTCAAGTTTATATTTTTGTATTTTATGCTAAAAATGTGAACCTTTTTAAAAGCAAGCTTTTATTGAATAAATACTAAACCAAACTATAAAAAATAATTATCAGAGTTGAAATAAGCTAAACAAAGCAAATTGTTTTAAAGCAGTATTACTTTGACGTTTGAGGTGCTCAAGCTTATAAGTATGTACCTACTCCATATTTCATATAATAGCTATGCTTTTGAGCATTAATCAATGATAACATCTTTTTAAACAAAAGTTTGTTATAAAAAGGTTTTTTGAAATACTGTACTTAATTTTACACTTTTTTAGTATTAGAATGTGTTTTTCAGTTGTCTTAATACCTAAACTTATCCCTACTTGTATATTATGTTTAGTGCCCAGAGGTTAGTACGTTTAGTTCTCCGGTACGCCAGTGACATGCGTTTGTTTGATGTTCTCGTCATCCAACTCCTCAGCACGTACTCCATATCGAACTCGGGTAGTTGATCATTGGCGACATGATTTCCCCTATGCTCAATTGCCCTCTCCTGCGCTAATTAGTCCAGGGGAGGGCACCAGATTAAGTATATTAGTAACTATCGATGGGTTCTGTCATCTGTCTTCCAACTCCATCATCAGACTGTCGCCACCATGTGCTATGTGTTAGCGCTAGTTGCCTAAGTTCAACATTACGGCGGGAGCTGGAAATTAGGGAAAACAGGGCTGGAAAGAGGTAGGGCTGGCTCACCTTGAGTTTCTTGATGAGTGGCATGGCCATGGCTGCACGTAGCTGACTGTGGCTCGATGAGATTGCTGGTTCTGAATGATATCCTCACGAACAATTCTGTATGCACTAGATGGATTCACATCAGCAATGTCTTGCGCTGATGACGCTGTATATATGTGAACGCTTTTAAAAACTATTGAAGTCTAGGCATAAGCTGAGAACGGGGCCGTAATAGGAAGTGGCCAAAAAATCAATTAATTACAAATTTGATAATGTTGTCCACATTCGAATGTTACAAATTAAATAAAAACTTGTAAAATTTAATATTAGTTCTGATTTGGGATTCAATTATGTAGTTTTAAATATTAAATAATAATACCTGAGACATTCCACACAGCGCCATCTAGTCGCAAACTAAGCAAAGCTTGTATTATGTGTACCAGACAACTGATATACATACTTAAATATTCTTTATAATATATACATATATAGATATTTTACACCCAGACAATGAACAAGTAGACATGTATTATAAATATTACGTGTATGTATACAAGCGGATGAAAAATATGTCGTTTTATTTGCTTACGTACAGTCCATTAAAATTTAATGACGACACAAAATACAATTAAAAAGACTAAATTAATTGAAATGAAACCACTTAGTATCGTTAAGTATTGTAAGAATATTTAGTATTACATTATTAGTACCAGCCCAAAAAGACATGAACAGCACATTAATAAAACTATATGATGAATATGTTTTTATAGGACGTGCTACTTACGAGTATTAATATTTGAGCCAAGCTTGAATGTTCGGTCGGGCGTGTATTATTTAATTACCGGGGGTTGGCTCTATAGCCTTTGAAACAATGTTCACGGGAGCGTGTTTTCCATGGGGCACATATACGCAAATGTGTCGTGCGCGTACGACCGGCGAAATTATGACGTGACGATATAATGCCGCGTTCACACGATCAAATCATTGATCGAATGCGAACGTAACTTGCAACAGAAAATTCGAACTTGTGGTTATGTTGTTCCAAAAATCGTTACAGTAAAATAAAATGTTTTATGTCCGCTGCGATTCATCTACGTGCAGTTTTTTTTTTTGACGAAAACAAAAGATTTTGACGGGGAAGGGGAAGCCATACTCTTTCTGAGAAAAATTTTTGAAATTTTCTAATTATCCTTGTGATCGGAATTCCCCAACAAATGTTTTTTGTTTCCTTTTTTGATGTATAAATTATTGTCCCATGTTTGTGGTATGCTTTCATATTAACATGCGTTAATTACGACAAATAATATAAAACTTCTATAAATTTGCAACGCCCTGATTATTACAAACTGTTTGTGCGAACACATGGATTATTGCATGTTTTTGTACCAACAAATTAATTTAATTAAATTTAATTTCATCCCAAACACGGAGTTATTTATTCTAGGGGCTGCGCGCTTTTTGATGGAGGCATAATATTGAAGGCTCGGAATTATCACACTAAATGTACCTTTAAGTTGCCGAAGGATCCTCATATCACTAACTTGGCGAGAAGGCTCGGTTCTGCAGCTTACGCTGTAAAAAGGATTCGTTTCCTTTCGGACATAGAAACCGCGAGGTTGGTGTATTTCAGTGCGTTCCATAGTTTAATGACTTATGGCATTCTGCTGTGGGGACACGCTGCTAATGTTAATACAATCTTCGTGTTGCAGAAGCGAGCTGTTCGAGGAATTTATAAACTGGGATCTAAAGTATCACTTAGAGAAAAGTTTAAGGAAATTAATATAATGACATTGCCATCTCAATACATATTTGAAAACATTATGTACGTAAAAAAAATATTACATTATTTAAAAAAAATAGTGATCGGCATAATGTTAATACAAGAAACAAAGATAAACTTGCTAATCATGTCAGCCGCCTCAATAAAATCACGAAATCTTTTAAAGGGCAATGTATACGCTTTTACAATAAGATCCCAGCTGACATTCAAGGTCTACCCCTTAATAAGTTTAAAACTACAATAAAACGAAAGCTTTATGCAAAAGCTTATTATAAAGTATCATACTATTTAGATGATAAAATCCATGGGTGTAAGCCGCTCGCCTATCAGTTTGTTTCAATAATATTATTCTTTAAGCACTTATTGTTAAAATTTTTTTTTTATAATTTTGTTAAAAAGAGCGTCTCTCAGTTTCTTGCGTATTCTTCTGAGAGGTACCAGCATTTTTGAATGCGCCTTTGTGGTGACGTTTTTCCACAAAGTAATAAAATTCACTCTTAAGACGTATTTCAAGATTATGTTACATAACTACGAAATAAAGATATTTTGATTTGATTTGAAGGTCTACATTTATCATAAACGACTTTGATTCTAGGATCTTCTCGTGATCCCTTTGCGCCCTTTCACCCCTCAGAATTCAGTAGGACTCGTTCCATTCTTACTGACATTGTAGTCTCTACTGTACCATATGCTACTCTTATATTACTTTGTGACTCCTCCTAGCTCCTCTAGCTTGGTATTTAGATATCGGCAGTTTGTAACCTAAATGTAATATGCACTCTGCAAACCGTATCCAATCGTTTAAGGGCGAGATTCACAGTTGTAGTGCACTGTCTTTAATTTCTCGTATTCTATTGAAATTTTTTGTAGTTAGGCACATAGGTAACATCGTTGAGCCGAGCTAGTATGCGTCGACGCATTAACCTACCTTCGTTTTAGATATTTCTTAGAGCAACCAACCAAAGAGCAATCTTTATTCTAAATCTATGTTCATAATTCTATGGGCTGCGCACTTTCTGATAGACATCGTAATATTGGTCGCTCGGTCACTCAGTCTAATTATATACATTTGATTTTTCATGTATAGGCAAATTAGGAAATTCATGACAATTGCCGGGCATGAACGGCAATTGTTATGAATGATTCTGAGGGCAGAAGCTTTCCGAAAATACCCCGCGTCCGTTTTAACCCCGCAGAATTGACTCGGACTCGTGCCGTAATCAAAACTATTATGATAATAATATTAATGATACCTGGGACATCCCACACAGTGCCAGATTTAGCATAGGCAATATAGGCAGTTGCCTATGGGCTGCCACAGCACCACAAAAAAATTTAATTAAATTGATAAAGCTCAGTAGAGTAGAAACAAAAAATACTGAGTTTTGTTACAAATAGTTAGATGAAAAAATTATATTTTTCTTTGAGCGGGAAAAGTTAACATTTAAAAATAAACCTCAACACAGAGAAAAACTCGTATCCTTAATGAAAATGAAAATTATTACGATCATGTTTAGATATATTCTAAATAATAATAATAAATTATTCAATTTAAATCGTTTATTGCCACAAAAAAAAACTTATTATATAAATATTTCGTAACACTACTTAATTTAGTTTTCATGACAAACGGGATCGGCTCAGCATGTTGATGGACTGCCACAAACAGGCAAGCCCATCGCTGATATTCTGCCGATCCCGAACACAAATAATTTTATCTACACTTATTTATTTTTTTTTTTTTTTTTAGCTTACTACCCTCTCAATCTTTATTTCCATATTATAAAAAATTATAAATTAATAAAATCATAAAAATAAATATAAATAAAAAGCAAGAAATTTTTTATAGTCACATCTCTATTTTATTTTAATCTATTCATGTGGTAACAACGTAATATGTATAATTTTGACGGCATAGAATTTAGAAATTTTCCTCGTGAATTAATTTCTTTAGTTTCCGTAACAGCTTCAAAACCAGCACCACAGAATCCCGTACGTCCGACACGCACTTGTATAAATACGTAGTTTCCAAAGCTCTACTGGAATAATCTGCGCAAGACGAGGCGCTACTCTCTTGAACCAATTAACTGAATAATAAATTTCAATTAGATGTTGTTACTGGAGCGTATTAATCAGACATCATAGCGTATTTAACAGTTTAGTCTGTTTCGTAATACGTAATTGTATAAGTACTTCATAAGTAATGTTCATAATCGGCTTTCAGTAATTATAGGTTATTTTAATAACCGTAAATCTAGAGCCAGCAAGATCGACTTTGATCTCGGCAAGTCGACAATTCAAACTTTCAACATTTACAGCTCAAACTTACTAATATCTTAAACAAATAGTTCGATAGTACATTTTAGCACCTACGAGTATGAAACTGTTTTTTTATCACTTCAATATATGGAATGTCGTGATGGACTGTCGTGATAGCCCAAAGCGCAACGAACCTGTCTCAAATTTACAAGGCCCCACAGGGCCATGGTCGAATCCGGGCGTGTACCAATGAGTTTTTCTGACTTAAGTACATAACTATCACTGACTCCGTGCTTCGGAGAGCACGTTAAGCAGTCGGTCCCGGACGCTGTCAGTAGATGGCGGTCGTTACAGTCTCCAACCCGCAGTGGAGCAGAGTGGTGGATTTAAGCTCCAAGCCCCCCTCCTCACCCTAGGGGAGGCCTAACCCCTGCATTGGGGTAAAAATGGGCTGATGAACTGAAGTGAAGAATATATGGAAGAAGATTGTTTGCCACTTACCAATTTTTTATATTGTGTCAATCTTTGGCGTAAATAATGAAACACGTGTTTTATCTTTTAGTATCACGCAGTACTAAAATATTGAGATATGACGTCATAAAGTTATCGAATTATCATGGCGATGCACGGGCGAATGACAATGTCGGTCAGTGGTCGCCAGAGGGATACTCCTTCCGTAATTTTTATGTTTGAATCCATGGTTTGAATTGACCCGAGTTGTTATTACGTGACTATAAGTTGCCTCAAATTGTAAGTGCAATATGATATTTGCAAGAACGTGGGTTTTTTTTAAGATATATATTAAAACTTACACATACACGTGACGCCATCTTTATATGTTACACAGTTACATTACGATGTTTTTATTTCAAGCCATGCGTATTACCTACCTTTTTTTAAATTGGATTTTTAGAATTTTGTTTGGGAGATTTTCCCGGTGTATTTACATGTGAATCATTTGTCGAAAAAAAATGTCTGTAGTATACCTACCCGTAGTATACCCAACGCGACGATCGATTGTGTGTCGATTCCACAGTTTACTAGCTTAGGCAACTTAAAATATCCACACTCGCTGGCGACAGCTTACAAGATTTGTATGGAAAGCGTCTTTACTGGTACCGAGAAGAACTGAAATTCACATACAAATAAATCTTTTAAGAGCCGCGAGTGTGAATGCTAAAAACCACTTCGTACTCATAGTAATCGTGTAGGACAGATGTTTTATATTTTTCTATAAATACTTACTGATTATATGGCATAAATCGGCCGGCGCGTCCGGGACAGCAAGCCTCCCGCTCTGGGTGCGGGCCGGTGAAATTGCACGTGTATGTGTGTTTGTGTGCATGTAACTTGCCTTGTGGCTCGCTGTAAGTACGTATGTGCATTTGTTATGGCATCTAAATACAATATAGTAATTCATTTGGAGTTAGTGAAAGCCCAGCCTGAGATAAAAGTCATAAAACAAAAATAAACATTTTGCTAGTTTGCTGTACCTATAGCGTAATTATAACTGTAGCTGTGTGAGTGTGTGTGGAGCCAGACTCTATCTTTAACATTCATATGTAAGAGTAATACATAAGAATAATATAAATATAAGATATAGTATATGCAGAATGATTAGAAGTATGAATTGAAGAGGTCATTTTCGTCCGTGTCAGCTGTTTCTCAACTTAGAATTGCGTATAGCAAAACGGGTTGGTGCTAGTTCAGTGGAAAACCGAAGATTCGGTGCCGTACCACGCCGCTCGCGCCGTCCGCCGCGCCCCGCCGACGTGCCAGGCCGTCGCCGGTGCCATGCCGGCTAATGGAAAAACGCCCAATAGGAACGGAAAATATCTTCAATAAAACCTTCTGGGTTTGCTTGTGAATGTTTAGACTACTTTGTTAGTAAAATATTCTAGGTTCTTTATGATAAGCTTTCGATGAACTGAACACACATTGTTGCAAGACGATTGAAACTATTTCTTTCCATTGTACTCCTTAGCCAGATTTTAATTCGTCTCGGGCTACTAAAGGATCTTTCTATAATACATTTTGTGCATGTAGAGTTAACAAAAGTTTTTTGATGATTACCATGAAAGCTTTTGTATTACAAGACATCAACAATAAGCCAGCCAGCAAAGTTCGATTTCATCTTTCATATTTTGGTAAATCGTAAAATTGGGCAAAGATTTCGGACACTTCCATTATAAGTGTAACTTAGGCAATACAAATGTTGCGAATGCAAGTAATGCCAGGATTTTTTTCAGCAACAACTCTTCAGCAATTTTTATCTCACATAACCATACTATCGAATAATCAAATAGTGATAATGAAATAAGTAGGGAACTGTCTATTTTATGTTATGAAACATCTTCATTGTGTATTTAAAAAAATATTTTAGTACCGTTATTGGATTCCTGAGTACAGATAAATACTTCATTTTGATTAAAAGTTTAAAGTAGACTAAAAATAAAAATGCAGTGTCTAGGCGAATATCACCATTCCTTCACTATATTTAAAAAAAGATACGTTAAGCCAATTTCAGACTTACGACTTGCTTCATACTCGTATAAATGCTAGTTTCAAGGGGAGCAGCCCTCTCTTTCGGCGTCACCTATACTCAAAACCTCAAAGACCCTTTATGTAAAATTTCAAATGAATTCATTCAGTAACTGAAGCGTGAAGGGTCTTTTATGAGCTCAAATATCAAGGAACGACAATATTCACTATTTGGTTGTGTAACTACCTGAAGGTTTACGTGTGCAAAATTTCAAGCTACGCGATATCGTGCGAAGGGGTTAGAATACTTGAAATCAAATTTCATACAGTCTTGTTGAAGTGGCAAACAAACACAATCTCTGTAAGAAGAAATTCTTTAAAAAAATCTATGGATATAAGTAAATGGGACATATTGCTTTTGCAGCTTTAGATTTCCCACGAGAGCCCAGCCTGATATCTAAAAATCTGACAACGTATAACAAACAATCTTTTCTCCAGGCCTAAAATAACAAATATTCATTAAAACAATATTAACTTCAGTATGAATTTAAGGCACCGCCTATCATAACACCAGTAGAATAAATAAGCTAGATTGATTCAATCTCTTAAATTGTTTTGAACTTGGTTAGTCATCTACAGTGACCGTTTAATCAATGCATTCTCGGTCATAAAGCCAATAGATGAATGAATTCAATGTACAGTCAGCAGAAAAATATCTTTAGATAGACTAAATTCTTTTTTGTAGAAACCATTGACAAACTTTCGTATTTTCGTGAAACTAATAAACAATTTTAGTAGGATGTCGGCAGGAATTTAATTATTTACTAATGAGACATAATACACATAGTCAGTACTACGATAGAGAACCGAGCATTTTTTTTCTTGTTTGTCAATGCTCTATCACCTGTCACAAGACAATTAAACAAGACTGTATTTCTTTTTGTGACCGAATAAATATTGTTACGGGATATCGGTCCGGCCCGGTCCCGGTCGGTGGGATGCACTAAAACACTGATTTTACTGGACTTTATTTTATTATGAAACAAAATCACAAGCGGGTATTATAACAATTCACACAGAGCACAATTTACACCGTTGTCGCACTTTAAACTTCGCAGTTAGACGCACTTGATTTACTATTAAACTATCTGTTTGACATCGCATCGTCGTCCTTTTTATACCTCCAGAATGTCCCCACCAACGGGCATCGGAAATATTCCATTCTCGAATATTCTATTTAAAAATTGTACGCTATGCTAATGTGGGAATGTTCTCGGCGTTGGCCCTACTCTTTGTATGGTAACCAAAATGCACTTTAATTTTCAAAATATCGAGCGCGCAATTCCTTTGTAAAACACCGCCTCCAAAATTATTTTATAAATTTATTTTTTTATCTTGATGTTTCTGTATTTATTAATAACAGTATGAACTTTTCGAATACATTCGCTTACATATCGACGTGCTTCTATAGATAGACGTCACTATATTTAAAAATTAAACAAATGTAACTTTGTTTGCTAGTTAACTAAGATCATTGCACGACACTGAGCATTATGATACGCATAAACGTAAATGACATCCGAGACGAAACTGTTATAAAGCGAAGTGTTGAACCACGATCAGCTAGTGGGCCACTGCACTGGACGTAGGTGGCTGGAGATCGTCGTATCGACATTGGAATATGAGTAGATCCAATGATAAAATGGGCTCGGTGCAACATATCTAAATCGCTATGAACAATAAATAGTCTATTTTACGTGTTGGAATGTGACTGTAGTACATAATGCTATCTATGTTAAGCGGAATTTGTTCATTAACACAATTTTTTTTACTTACCTTAATAAAATACTTAATTTATTTGCGAAATCAATTAATATAGAGTATAAACAAGTATAGCGTATTTTAAACGCTTAGGTACTTAGGTGTTAGTGGAAAATTTTATTGCCAGTAATATTTTCGGAAAACAGGGTTTCTAAGTCACGGTCAAATGTGCAAATTGTAAAACATGATTTTATTTAAACAACTGAGTTGGAGCCTCTATTCTTAGAATTTTCATTGACACCTGTGATATAAGCCAACAGTGATTCATTATTGACTTAGTTATCCAACAAATAAATGTTTCATCCGGACATAGTGCTCATTTTATTGCTCTTTTACTGATTAATCGATGTTAGGCGACTGATAAAGGACTTACTACTACTCAACTCAGTTTTTTTCCATTTCATCAGCCCTTTTTATACCCCACTGTAGGGACTTAGCCCCTCCTCAAGATTAGGGCGCTTGGAGCTTAAATTCACCACGCTTCCCCAATGCGGATTTACGGATTGTAACGACCGCCATCTATTGACAGCGACCAGGTCCGACTGCTTAACGTGCTCTCCGAGGCTCGAAGTCAATGATAGTTAATGTATTTAAGTCAGAAAAATTTCATTGGTACACGCCCGGATTCTCAACTCAGCTTACTATAACTGAATACTGGAACTTCATGAGCTTTATTTCACGACGTAGTTGACGCCAACAACACTAGCTTTTTAATGTTTACCAAACTCGGATCCAAAAGGAACCGAGTCGGCGCCTTTGTGGTCGTGGATTCTGGACAGGAATTACTTTGAGCCGACTGCGCTAAAATGTAATAAACTGTAAACGAATATGCAGGTAATGGCATTGATTTATCAGTACCTACTTTTTAATTCAATGGTTTCATAGAGCGCCTCTACATTCAGAGACACGACAAAACTATAAAATACATGGGAGAGATTCACTATTACGTCAAATTAATATGAACCCGACTTCTCGAATTATCGATGAGTCGTCGATAGATAGAATTAGTGCGATTATTTCTAAAAGTTGTGAGTTTCGTTAGAGAACCTAAAAAGGGTATCAAGAGATTTATTACCAGAAAATTCCCTTATCGCCGGGTCTTCACTAAAACCAGAAAGAGAGACGTTATGCCGCGGCACCCAAAAGAAAGAAAGCGACCAATAACATTCTAAAATACTTGTCGTGTGCAATTGTAATAAGATTTATTGTAATAAATATAGTTAAAATTATTGGTTGCTAGATAATTTTGTTGCGCATCATATGTTGTTATTTATTTATACGTAAAATATTACTATTAAGAAGTATCTAAGTTGAAATAACAATAATAGTACATTATAATGCAAGTACGCTGGATATTATAGTCGATGTGTTTATAGGCACGAGGCGAAGCCGAGTCGAAACACGACTTACATTTGTTACATACAATACGTCATTTCAACAGGCTGGCCAAAAAATTGACTTAACCTCGGAGGAATTCTTAATAAAATTTACTAGTAGAATATCAAAAGTGACCAAATATATTTTAATCAACAATATTGTTTAAATTACAAAATTAATATTGTGTAATAATTATTACACGACTCCCAAACTACATGTTTCATCATATAATTTATAATGATTAGCATCAATTCATCAGCAACAATTTATCATCATATAGGTACTTTAAGCGACATACATTGACCCTGTTGATGTCGTTCTGCGGTGATCTCAACGACTTAGCTCATATCGCCCAGAGCACCTATGCAAACTTATGCTTATATAATAACGCAATAGGTGTCTAGGATGTGTATGATTCACAGTATAACTTTAAAATTGAAACGATAATACTAATTTAAAATTATAGTACTTGTGTTTTGAACTAGAAGATATCTGAATATGACTGACTCTTTATAATTTATAAATAAATTTGTATCTGAAGTTACCATTATTTACATGATATGATATATTTTATTTTATTATCATATGTTATCATATGATAAGATAATAAAATAATAAACTTATTGAAATGTATTGCAAAAATTATTCACTACTTACTAAATAATGATATATAGGTATAATCAGGAAGAAAAGAATTAAAATTGATATATCATTACACATATTCATTTAAATTTACAAAGTCGTTACAGCACAAAGAATTAAATATAACATTTCAAATATATTTATTACAATATGATGTCATAATAAATCTTAAAAGATGCTCATAATCACTTTTTCTAAAACCCGTTCGCCTCGGTATTACAATAATTAAAAGAATTTAGCCCTTTAAACCTACGCAACATAATCGGACCGGCTGTTAGGTAATGTGCCATTCTTCTCGGGGTCCGTTTTCAAAAGGTCACAACCTTAGGCCATTTATAATGCGTCTCGATCAAAACAACATAAATGTACATAGAAAAACTCTCTAATATACGACATTATGTTCGATCAGGATAATACTTACGAAGGTGAATTCTTTCACAGCCTCCCTTAGCGCACTGGATCCATCGGTATTTCACTAGTATTTAAATTTGCACTTTATATATTTAATAAGTACTAAATACACATTTTAATAACCATTAATTTAATTGTAAACAACTATTACATGTTACTTAATCATTTTATATGAAAATATTTTAAAAATCCGAGCACGACACAAGAACTAACTTCAGCGCCTTTCAGCGGACTGAAAGCTTCGAAAAGCGCCGAGCCTAGCCGGGCCATGGTTGATATGGAGTTTCCCGCTTGAAAGCAGCTCTAGTTAATACATGCCGTCTGCTCAGGCAAAGTTAAGCTTTCGTATGCTAGAGCGAGATAGATCGAGGCCGTTGGTCAAGGTGTAACGGAGAGTAACGAGAACTTCCGAACAAAGCGAGCAAAAAACGAAGCGACGGCTCAATGGACAGTGATAATTCATCTCATGGTAAGGACGTTTTCCAGAAAAACGATTTGCTTGCTTTTGTTGTTACTAAGCGTAGTTTAGGTTGCCAATAAATATTGAATTTATGTGTAGTATGTTCACTATACAGAAGACTGTACTTAAAATAATAGGTTATAATAATTTTAGGTTTTGTAAAAAAAAGCTCATGCCAGTTTCATTTTCTATAGGCAATTTGAAGTGATTTTTCCAAAACCATCCTGAACCTTTTTATCATATTTGCCCAAAAATAAACTTTAGTATTTTAGTTATTTTTGCACTCTCAATTTTCATTTTACATTATGAAATTGGTCGTTCATATGTATATAAAAGGTGCACTTTTACAATAGAATTTCAGCTAAAATTTCAAGCTTATTAACTAATATAAAAAATGTTGTCAAGTAAAACTAATTTGAAAAAGTTTACTTACACAGTTCAAGTAGTTCAGGGCTTTAGTTAATATTAATAGATTTTTTTTTGTTCTCAAATTACTACACTTAATGTAATATATGCGTTAATATATGTGTCTACATGTCAGTCACTAGATATCTATGCGTATGCGAGTTATTCTCTATTTCTTCTACTCGTGGGCGTAGGCGTGACTTCCGAAGTGGTGGTAATTTCTAGATATGTGCATTTGTGGCTAGATACTACCTAAGCAAAGTAACGTGTAAAGAATTCTTTACGTTCAAAAACGAACTTGCTATTCCTAATTGATGAATAAACTGGTAGGTATTAGTTAAGGCATGTTCAAATGTGCAAAACTCAAAAACGACTTCTATCATTTGGTGTAACAGTTGAAAAGTAATGACAGGTTAAATAAAGCACGGCGGATTAAACACGATTAACAAGGTTTAAAAATTTTGTATCTCTTAATTTTCAGGGACAACCCATGTTTTGTCGTAATCAACAAAGTTCATTCACACAATAAAGACTAAAATTGGTTCAGTAGTTTCTATAGTAGGTAATCTGCGTATTTAACTTTGGTTTACATTGACAAAGATCCTTATTAACAAGTATGTCTCTTATGTACGAGTAATATAATAATATGTACTTTATAAAAATTAATAACATGGTTGATGAGAGATATGGTTAAGAAACTGAAGAACTGCCTATATATATTAAAGCACAGAACAAACCACTACTGGTTCCAGGATCTTGACATTTTGCATAAAAGTTTCATATACAATAAATGTAGTCATCTGTTAAGGAGGGGCTATTTCAAAAGTCAACCTGTAAGGGTATAAAAAACATTGTTGAAATGTTTATTTAAAAATTACTTTCTTTGTTTAATATCATCATCATCAGCCCGTGTCTCTCTACTGCAGGATATAGGCCTCTCCTAAGGCTCGCCACCACATATAGTCCTCCGCCTTTCGCATCCAACTAATACCCCCGCCCCGGTATGGTGCTTCAGGTCATCTGTCCACTTGGCCGGGGGGCGTCCAATGCTTTGCTTCCCGGTACATAGCCTCCACTCGAGAACTCATCTACCCTATATCGATTATCAGTTCTACGGCAAATGTGACCGGCCCATTGCCACTTTAGCTTGCTGATCGCTTCGGCTATGTCGACAACTTTGGTTCGTCGACAGATTTCAGTGTTTTTGATTTAATCTATCAAAGAAACCAGTCCTGGCGTGAGAGTCCATGTTTCGGCACCGTACGTCATTATATAGGTAGGACGCATTGATTAAAGAACTTGGTCTTCAGATATTGTGGTAGTTGCGACGAGAACAGATGACGAAGCTTCCCGAAAACAGCCCAGCCCAGCGGAATTCTTCGGTCGGCCTCTTTGTTAGGTTGATGAGTGTCTTTGTTTTTTTTTATTATTTCTCCACAGCGTAACAGAGCAACGAAACAACTTGGAAACGACCATGTGACTTTTGCACGAAGATAGTTGAACGAAAAAATATCTCATTTGCATTGGAATATTCTTATCGGACAATTCGAATGAAACAGTTGAAGCATAATTACAATAATATCGAAACAGAAGAATACATTTACTATATATATTACGTAGAGATAATTCATAAGGCAAAGAAAGACACCACCAACTTTTTTCAACGGGAAAATATTTCATTACCACGAGTTAGCTACATAGGACACGAGGTAGTGACGCGGTTATAATTCTACCACTCCTCACTATTACATGCATTTATAAGAGCAACTGAAAAAAACCTTTATTTTATACGCACACACGTCAAACGCACCCCTGTTTTTGCAGCGGGGGTTAAAAAGATAGACGAAAATCAACATCGGTGATTATTATAGCGGCAAAACAATTTTTTTTTTTAATTTGGAGAAATAGAAAACATGTGGGTGAAAATCTATGTGAAAATATCTGCATTTTGTACATCCCCATGTAGTCCATGCGAGAGACGTAACGAGCGCCCGCTGATGAAGGGAAAAATTTTAAACGTTCAGGTCTCCATAATTACTAAATAAAAGCAATGGAAATATTTATCGTTTTACCGATAGCAATATTTTCTAAAAAAAATCATTTTTTAGAAATTATTTCAGTCGCTTTTATAAAAACTGACTCTTTTAGCGTTCTTTTAATAATGAATTTATTCGTACTGAGCGAATTACGAACAAAGTAATTTGTTTGTTTATTTTAATATGACACGTTAAACTTAAAACAATAGTGGATCTTATCCTGATAGTCGGGGAGCCAGTGAACAAGAATTGTTACGATTTTCTAAAAGCTGAATTTTCGGTACTTGCACAGCACATTCACGTTCTTGCGGTCAGTCAGCTGAATGTTGGTGCACTAAAGCGCAGCACATAAATTAAAAAAATAAGTAGCAATTACACAAACGAAAATCGCAGTACCAGATTTACCAACTTTTAGGAAACGTTTGAAGCGCTGTATTTTATTTTTTCTTGCATCGCTATTGACGCGCTGAACACTAAAATACGGTTGACTTAAAAAAAAATTAACATGTTTTTCTCAGTAACCGCTAGTTTGCGCCATCTGCTTACTTGAAACTTTTTGTTTATACAGTAAGTACACGCTCTATAAGACTGGTCTATGTTCAGCCGAACACGCGGTATATTCTATATGGGGTGTACGGCTGAATGTAGTTCAAATTTAAATATGTTTTTCTCAGTTACCCTCAGTTTTTGCCACCTGCTCACATGAACCTTTTTGTTAAGTTCGGTAAACTCTAGATGCTCTATATGTTTGGACTACCTTTAGCCGAACACCCGGCTTATAGATTAAATTTTGAAGCCGGTTTTTATTTATTTTTGTGCATATTAATTTCTATTTTTCATTTTTTAGTTATAAGTAACTATAAAATCTCAGAATTATCCCCTAACTCCGGACCGTTAAGTGCTGCAGCTTACTTTATTAGCTCAGCAGTATGAGATGATGACTTTCAGACGCAAAAACCCGAATGACTAAAAAAGGGGCGCAAGCACACTATGTGTACCTATAAGATTCAATGGTATCCTTCAATTCTCTTGAGACTCCACTACGAGATCCTGACTTAGTGACAATGGGATCACTTCGGAAGTATATCCTTTCAAGCAAAAAAGAATTATCCAAATTGATCCACAATTGAGGAAGATATCGGTGAACATACATTTAAAAAAATACATATACCTACACGAACGTAGAATCTCCTTCCTCCTTTTTGAAGTCGGTTAAAACTAACAATAACAAATGAGGTTTTACCTAATAGTTTATTTATTTTTCATTGTTCGTAAAGTTGTCGCGGCTTAATGCACCCACGTCCAATTAATTAAATACAAGTACACATGAATGAGATCTATAATTATTACGAGGGCGCTAATAGTTCGAGTGCCTAAATAGGTCACTTTCACCCCTTGTGTAACAGTCTACTATTTCAGAAATTTATTCTTGTTGAACATGTTGTGTAAGGAAACATCAAGGAACAGTTCCTTATTGAGTGTCAGAGTGTCAGATGATAAAAGCAAATTTCCAAAAATACCTATAAAATACTGGTCCAAACAGCTTGCGGGCCGTGACTGTTTCCATCCCTGAAATGTGTATGAATTGGAACCAAAATTTGCAGGGTCATTAAAAAAGGATGTCCCTAGGGCAGTACGTTTTGGTTTTTTTTTAATAAATTCACATTAATTTTCAAAGTTTCTCATTGTTTTCAAAGACGTAGAACCGACAGAAATTTTTTTTTTCAGAAATGTATTCTAAAACAACTAAACAAAATATCAAAAACACAAAACATACCGCCGCGCGCCGTGATAGTATTTCTCCTATTGATACAGAAATACAGCGAGGATCAGACACGGGCCGAACCCTCTTTTTTGTTTAAAAAGACTACCCTCTTGAGAGGATTGTGTAGTGCCAAATTTCTATTGTACCCCATTAAACCTTAACCGATTGGAACAAAAAAAATGTAGTATTCAGATCAGCAAAAATTAGGTTTATACGTTTTTCGTTTTTTATATATTTACACGCGCGGGATTTTTTTCGAATTTTTCATTTCACACATGTTCAAGATGAAACTAATTGCATTTTTTGAAAAAAATCAAAAATCTTACAACCACACCGACAGTTCGTATAAGGTTGACGCATAAATATATTTCGCGCCCGATTATCAAGAGCCGCCAAACCTTTTAAAATTTGGGTCAGCTCTCTTAACTTCAATACAAAATTATATACTAAAAAAAATTTCAAAGAATTATTAGGGGTATATAAATTTTTAATATACATTTCTTTTTTCATCGGATTAATTTTACGTAACAAGTTTTTGACTGTCTTATGTCTCCATCATGAGATCAACCTCAAGTCACCGTTATGTTATAGTGTCATCAGAACTAGGTACATGTGTGCCAAGTTCCAACAGGATCAGTCACAGATGAACTTCAGTATCTAGGTACTGAATAATCCATAATTTTTTTTTTAAATTCAATTTGGCCCAACTTTGAGATAAAATACCCATCCAATAAAAAAGAACCGTCCAAATTGGACTACTTTGTATTAAGTACCCTAAATTATGGATGATGGCTTTAACTTAAAAAAAAAACCGGCCAAGTGCGAGTCGGACTCGCGCACCGAGGTT
Source organism: Luffia ferchaultella (assembly GCA_949709985.1). Lineage (NCBI taxonomy): Eukaryota > Metazoa > Arthropoda > Insecta > Lepidoptera > Psychidae > Luffia > Luffia ferchaultella. The sequence goes on along the minus strand of OX453257.1, from coordinate 7,507,341 downwards.
TCTGTACAAACCTGTAGGTATATGAGTAAAAGTTAATTTGATTTTGTTACAGCTTAAAAGTATTATAGACCCGAGTATTTGATATAAATTTGAATTTAATACCTCTACGCGTTCACGAGAAAAGGGGTAGTAAGTTTAAAATTGAAAATAGTTTTTATTATATATAACTGAAAATTTATGCTTTTCGCAATTTTTCCTTTATCTGTGCTATAGGACGTTGCTTCGTAACAAATTTCAACATTCTGAGTTTGCGGGAAGTATCCTGTAGGTTTTGATTCCCTTGCGAGTATAGAAAATTTGCAGCATAAACTGCCGTATCCTTTGATAGCGTTGGCTTAGAAGTTTGATTTTTTCACAGCTCCAAGGGACAGTACACCGGAATATTTGATATGAATTTCAGCTTGATACATCCACGCGTTCCTGAGAAAAGGGGTCTTGACAGACAGACAGATGGACAAAAAAGTTATCTCATAAGAGTTCCGTTTTTCCTTTTGAAGTTCGGAACCCTAAAAATGCTCCTTTATTTTCAAAAATAAGTAGCATTTAACTGCATTCAAGATTTTTGATAAACGACCTGCCTGCGTTGATTGGATATGGGAAATAATTTATAGCACCAATAGGGTCAATCATTAAGATCAATTTCTTCTAAGAATATAGTATCTTATTCTTATATTTTAATGTAGGCAATACTAAAGAGCCACACCGTGTCATGCTGTATGGTTTGCAGTATAACTCTATTTTTCAACATGTTTTTGAAATAACTTGTATCTACCTCAATGGACCAAGATATTTAATAAACCGATAAAATAAATAATAATAAAGCAGTTTAATTATGTAGTAATTCTTTATTAAAAATGTTTTGAAATTAAAACACAAACACTATGTATATGTATAATAAAAAATTAAACTTAAGTGTAAATTACAATAATTATATTATGTCTATAGTTACATATATTTTGAAATATTTAATATAGACGTGGAAGCTTTACGGACGGATTCAATACAGTATCAGATCATATCGTATTATACTAATATTAAAATATAACATATCTAATTAACCTATTGACAATAATTATAAATGTCTATAGTTACATATATTTTGAAATATTTAATATAGACGTGGAATCTTTACGGACGGATTCAATACAGTATCAGATCATATCGTATTATACTAATATTAAAATATAACATATCTAATTAACCTATTGACAATAATTATAAATATAATGGTAATGAAAAACAATAATGTAACTGATTTTTTTTACTACAGATGGACAAAAAGAACATCGTAGATGTTATGCACAATGAATTACAATAAATTTCTTTACGTAGGTAATTAGATTATTCAAAGACATATATTGCTCATAGTTAGCAATAGCTAACTTATCTTGGAATTACCTTATTATGAACTAAAGCAGCCTTTAATTTACACTAACAGGTACTGAAAAAAAAAGAAAATAACTCAACAATGCCGTTTTTGACGCATGTAGCAAATGGCATGCATTATACAATTATAGTGTATACAATAATTTGTTTGCTGTGAGAGTAGGTACCTATTTATTTAGTAGGGTTAAGCCAGTAATTCATTTTCAAGCCAATATTTAAATATTCATCAATTAATACATAAAAAACCGAAAATGTTTATTTTAATTTTTTTTTTTTAATATCTTTAGATTTCAGCTGTATTTTTTTTAGGGAAAATATTAATGAAAGTACAATTTTTCTACAAGTTCATACTAACAACTTAACAATTTTCATGGAATAATGTGGGTGCCTTTATGGATAAACATTTTTAATCAATATGTTAAACACCAGCAAAGTTATTACTTAATTATAAATTGTGATGGTAAATTCTAATTATTACTTATGGCATATAACAAAAATAATAATCATGAAACCAATAGCATATTAATATCTCTTATGAAACAACAATACAGACAATACTATTTAATATTAATAAGGCACTACTTAGGCAATGAAATTTTTAGTTAATTGGTATTTAATTAGACATATTCTTATATAAACATTAAATGTATCAGAGTCTCAGATTAAATCCACATATACATCCTAAATATAAAAAAAGCAAATCCGTATATTATTCATTCATTATTCAATTATAATTTATCAATAACTCAATAAATCTGATCAAAAATTTTGCGTGTTGCATATCCCCAATTAATAAATGGACTGCCAATTGATCACACTGCTGTCGTTTCATATTTTTTTTTAAAGACAATGAAAACATCAAATTGAGATTTGTCCCGAACAGGAATCGAACCCAAGACCCTTGGCTCTGCAGTTAGGGTCTCGAACCACTTAGCCAATTGGTCAGTCAAAAAAGTAAAAAATATTATGTATAGAATTTATGGTTGTAAAAATGTATGATATGACATGGTGAAAGTATGTTGTCTGTTTAGTCACACACACAAGCATATAAAAGTTAGGCCCCTTTATGATGTCATAGTATATTACTTTACCTAGGGATATAAATAAACAAAGCTTTTACTAATCACTACTAATAACTAATCAGTTGGAAACTAGGCACTTGGAAACACAGATATGTATTTTATCATATAAAAAATGTTTAAAAAAATTTCAAGCAACGATTTCAAAAGGAAAGGATAACACCCACAACATTTTACATAAACCAATACCAAACCATAAACAGTTCGAACTAATACTCAATAACCAATTTAACCTTGTAAAAGGCGCCATCTTGTGGACTTCATTAATAAAATTAGGAAGTGTCTAGTCTGCCACAAGCGGTCGTTTAATAAAAAGGAATATTCCGCCGCTAGCGGTAATTTAAGAAAAAATGCTATTCTGCCGCAAGTTATTAGTTATTGAAATTTGTTCCATAACGCAAAGTGATAACGTTCCATTTTTAATACACTTAAGGTAGCGTTGTGAACGCAGTTACTAATAGCGGCAGAATAACAGAAAAAGCTATTCTGCCACAAGTGTACTCATAAATTATAATGGAAAACTCCGTTTTAAAAACTTATTGCAGGAAATGGGAAAATATAAAGAATGTTTAAAATAGCATCTTTGAGCATTTAGGTTAGGTCAGGTTAGGGTATGTCAATGCGAGGAGCGAAGCGGAGCGGAGCGACGAGCCACTCAGACATCTATCGAACAATTTCGAATTTGGTTCATATAGGTTAATGGCCCACTTTTTTCAAATTGTTCGGTTAGGTTAGGTTAGGTTATGTCAATGCGAGGAGCGAAGCGGAGCGGAGCGACGAGCCACTCAGAGATCTATTGAACAATTTCGAATTTGGTTCAGATAGGTTAATGGCCCACTTTTTTCAAATTGTTCGGTTAGGTTAGGTTAGGCTATGTCAATGCGAGGAGCGAAGCGGAGCGGAGCGACGAGCCACTCAGACATCTATTGAACAATTTCGAATTATGTCTATTACTAGAAAGCATACTTTCTGTTTAATTCGGTTTATTCATTTATCATATTAGTTTATTAAAACGAAATTGAATGGTCGTGAGGGAAAGATGAATAATTAAAGGCAACATATTTTTTGTCTGTGTTATAGTTATTGCTATTGGTTCAACTAATTACAACTAACTTCATTCATTTGGCTTGTCTGGGCTTGTTTAAGTTTTACATTTTGCTGTTGTTTAAAATTTTAAAATGAAAAAAGTGATTCTTTTTCTTGTGCAAATATTAACTTTATCTGTAAATAATTTTAGACTGTTGTATTTATAAACATTTTTTTTAAATTTAATATCAGTGTATAAAAAGCGTTTGCGTTTAAAACTGTATTAATAAGTGTTAATAATTATCTTATAGTGAATTAGTTTCAATGTTTAATGATGACACATGGACACATTACTAGGTAAGTTGTTCATAATTTATTTTCGTACACATATATCTGTTCATATAGAGAAGGGAGAGGGGTTCCGGCAGGGGAGGAAAGGTGATATGCAATCCTTACCCTTCCCCCCCCCCTTCGCTCCTTTTTGTTGCTAATCCAAGTATTTTGACATAATTTTGGTCCATATATATCTGTTCGTATAGTGAAGGGAGAGGGGTTTCTAGAGGGGGGAGGGGGTTATGCAATCCTTACCTTCCCCCCTCCCCACCCCCCCTTTTTTTTTCCAGGCATCATATTTAAAATTCCGACCTTTTGTTTCACTAAATTGCCATTTGTGGCAGAATACCACTATTTCTTATTCTACCAACAGTGGCAGAATAGCACTAATTGTTAACTTACCGCTAGTGGCAGGATAGTCCTTTATATTAAATGACCACTGGTGGCAGACTAGACACTTCCATAAAATTAACAGGTTTAGAAATATGTTTACTAAGATCAATCTCTTTATCTGAGTACGTTTATTTAATTATTAAACATATAATAAACATAATATAAGATTACTAGCCAATGATACGATATCCCATGTTCATTTTTGAGTTTTGTATCTTAATTTTTGCACCCTTTTACAACAGAACTTGGAATTTTTTATAACGGGCAATAGCTATCGAATGATAGCGCCGCTCGCGGACAAATGAGTTGCGTTGGCCCTAAACTGACATTATAGGGCCAGCGCGCTGGTGACATTTAGTCGCGTCGCTTGGCCCGGTCCTTATACATCTATGATTTCAACCGATTATTTAATTTTTAGCTAAGTATACCAGACTTTATAATCGTTATAAATAATAATCCACTTGCTAAATAGAAGTCTGATTTCTGGGACAACTCTTTTGTCTAAGAACTTGAAATCAGAACATGAATTTGTACAAACAGATACCAGCAAATATTGAATTTAACATCAGTGTTATCGAAGGACTTATTGACACGGAGTGGTTACATTCATCTGATGAACAGTAACATTCCTCCCAATATACTCCATTGTCATATACACCCCAGTTGCAGACACCTGTCACTCCTGTGTCAGCGACTGATGCACAGCGACGAATCACTTGTCTCCATCTGCCATCCCCTGAAAAGTTTAAATATGATATTCTCTAAGTGTTCAATTTTTTTCAATATTTCATAATCATTGTTATGCACATTACAAGTAAAAATTAAATACGCAATTTAGAAAAAAATATAGTCTATAAGTGCACTTATGAAAAATTCTAGATAGGTAGGTAGTTGCATAGAATTCCATAAATAATCCTAACTGTTTGTCTGCCCAGCTGTTATGATCCTTTTACTCTGAGTCTATTGGCACCAAACAGAAGAAATTTGAAAAGTAGTAGGTGTAATCTAGCTATGAATTGCTATACAATTTAGTAGTGAAATTATGAAATTTTTGTGGGGTAAGTACATGTAACCGACGAAATGAAAAAAATTCTGGCACACAAAAACATGTGCGGTACATATATAGTCTCGAAAAATGATATAGTGATTTCAAAATTACTTTTCAGATAAGTGCGTCTAAAGTCCTGAAAAGTAGCTGTCTCCCCTTTTAACTTTTCAATTATGGCATGGAAAGTTGGCACAACTCAAAAAAAAACTTTTAACAAAAATTGGTCTGAAATATGTAGAATAGTTTTTGAGAAATATATGGAATTGCCTTTTGAGTCGAACATCCTGAATATGGAAACCCTTCATTGTGTATGGTCCTTGGCTTATGTACTTGGCCGGTTTTATTGTTTCTTGTGTTAATGTCTTGGAATTTCTAATTAATATAATTTAAATATAAAATTAAAAGACAAAATTATTTAGAACCTATATGACTAACAGGGTATAAAACAGACCTATTATATATTTTTGGACTTGGTCTCTCATTAAAATAGTTTTTATTACTTTTGATGATGGAACTAAATATTTATACCTTAGAGAAATCATGGAATATTCGAGTTTATAAGTATCCTAATAAGTCTATAAATAAGTTTTATGGGGCCAATTAACATGTACATAATACTTTCCATAGCATCATACCAATCATTTCACATCTGATAATGTGAGTCCAACTATTCAATGATAACGCTTTATTATGAGGCATAGATATATTTTTGGATGACCATTTGACACACAAACATGCAATAGCCTAAATATTCCAAAATTATCTTAAAAGGGAAAAGACATAAAGCAACTTTATAGGACCATAAAGAACAGTAAAGTGGAACAAAGCACATTCAGTTATTCATATTGCAAATAATATTACTCATTAAAAAATAGATTGATATGCACAATTTCTGAATAAAATTTTTATGGCTAGGTACCTACCTATCTACCTTCTGAAACCCATGTAAACAGTGTGTTTGATGTAGTTGTTTTATTAAAGGATAAATACAAGTCTATTATTTGACTACGCTAAAACAAAAATTCTTACAAATAAATCCTTTCGGTCCCTGTTGAGTTACTTTCATACAAAATGAGCCAGGCATGTTAGATTCATCACTACTGCATTCGATCGCTATGTGCCTTTGTGTGTCGAATTTTCTGTATGCGCCACACGTATCTTCTTCTTTATTCTGAGCAGAAGCACACTGATAGCATTTTACTGAGAAACCTGAGGAAATAAAATTATAATTCTAATAAAATAGAATGCACACATACGATTCAAACATGAATCAAATCGGAATGCTTACTTGTAGGAATGAAGCATAGTACGGTTATTAATAGAATCGATTTCATTTTGATTTTTTAACCTAAAGTTTTTAGTTCAGTTTAAAAGTTTTAGTTTACTTCCTAGATAAATATTTACGTAAATCTAAAACTACACGCCCAACTTCTAACCACCATCACAGAACAATACATGACACAAACGAACAAACAGAACACAATATCTATCTGCCCACAGAACGGACTATACACCTCAATCAAAATGAAAAGGAATTAGATTGAAACGTAGATTGAAACCATGACATCAATTCTTTCAATCAACGGACATTGCTATGTGGTGAATGCATGCCATAATGTTGATGCATGCATAATATACCTTTAAGTGCATAACTTGTAATCTATTAATAATACCGTAGACGGAGTAGGGTATAGACATGCTATTAAAACAATAATAATTACTAGAGTAAGAAAGCGTATATGTAAAATATGTAGATGTGAGCAAGACCAAGCATAAGTTTTTTGTCTCTATTTGCGTATCGGTTTTTTGTTGTTTGCCACCAGTGTTGCCAACTTAGGGGTTTTCCCCCCAGATTTAGGGCGTAAATAAGTGAGATGGGATTTTTTTAGGGCTCTAAAATTTTTAGGGGTATTTTCAGGGATTTTTTGACTCTTATGTTAATATTTATTTCTTGACTTAGCGACTTATAACAACATCTAGTACGTAATTCTACAACCACTCTGTGGTGACTGGCGGCAATACTGGCGCCACTGGCGGCCATTTTATTTATTGTCTGTGCATATGCTGGTTATTGTAGTGACTGTGACTTGAACTTGAAACTTGAACGTATGTTTGACATTAGCTTATGTCATATGTCATATAGGATACCGCCAAAAAAATAGGTTATGATAAGAATATTCTTACGACGATTGTTATTTCGATTTTGGTTTGTATTGTGTGTCGACAAGAAATGTGTTAATGATGCCTAAGGAAAATAAATATAAAAAAACGTACAGTCAGAAGTACACGAAGATTTGGGAAACAGATCCACATCTAAAAGGTAAATAGATTTCATTACATTTTTGTAATTTATAAATGATCAAGACAAACAATTCAATTCTAAATCATTACGAATTTATATTTATTTATTTTTTAGGGCCACAACTCAATAATTAAGACGATTTTAGGGGTTTTTGACCCAAATTTAGGGATAAATATTTTTGAGAGTTGGCAACACTGTTTGCCACCAGTGTTGTTGGTGGCAGACAAACCAGTGATGTCAAAAGATTTTTGTAGATTTCTTGTTGTTTTATACGTTAAAACTCCTGTTTCGTGCATATTATCTGTTATTTGTGCTAATAATTTAGTAGTAATTATGGTCAATTGCAGTATAATTGGCTGCAAAATTCGTAGTGAACGAAAAGAACCAAACATAACCTTTCATCGGTAAGTAACTTTAGATAAGGAACAGAGTGAATAAATGAAATAAGTAATTATACAAAATTTTCATATTTCGTCAAAAAGACAAATTGTTACTATTTTAACATTCAATTTTGATGAAATTCAAACTTAGTTTTTCGACATTAACCGACCAAAGTATGGGTCACATAACAGATATTTAGCTTCATATTATTTCGTGTCATCTGTATATAGTAGGATTATATTATATTAGGGATACCAGCACTTGATTAAATTTACCACTTTTTAAATTAATTTATGTTTATTTTCTAGTTTTCCGATTGAGTCGTTTTTAAGGACGAAATGGAGTGAGTGCACAGGTCGAAAAAACTGGCACCCAAATAGTATTTCCCGGATCTGCTCAAGACATTTCGAAATCGGAAAATTTAATGTCAACTGGGATATCTTATTGTAGAAGCGTATACATTGGCCTTTTAAAGATTATGTGATTTTGTTGAGGCGGCTGACGTGGTTATCAAGTTTATTTATGTTTATTGTATTAACATTATGCCGAACACAATTGGTTCGAATTTTCTGAATTTCAGATTGAATACGTATTGTTTGTTGAAAAAAAAATTGCAATAAGAGTTTTTTGAATAAAACATTTCGAGTTTGAGTTTATTCTATAATTTTTAATACTTGTATAATTTTATTGTTAACTTCTTTAACCTGGACCCCTAGGCAGTAATGGACGAAAATTGAACTTAAATTGAGCTAGTCCACACCAGCTTTTTCAAGGTTACGTATCGGAAGTGCAAAAATGGAACCAATAACGTTTCGTCCTGTCCAGCTGTCACAGCCATTTTGCTCGGAGACTATAGCACTACCTAGATCACCGACTTATATGTACCTAGGTATTGAAAAATTAGACTGTACGTATCACAGCATGAAACTCCACACGAAAGTTGTTAAGATCGCGGTACCCTGAACGACTTTGAAATAGTCACTTGTGGACCGTCTGTCAGTGTAGCCGATTGAGATTATTTTGCATTTTGGACATATTTTGGAAAATAATCTGAGAAAAAAACCGCCCTGCGCTTTTAAAAGTGCATAAACGACATCCGGAACACTAAAAAAGCGAATAGGATTACTTATCACACGTAACTTCATATTATTTCATTTAGTTTTCACTAATTTAATTTTTGACAATTACAAATTTGACGGTTGCACATAAATTGAATCAGTTGGTAAGCACAACTATGATTGTCGTTTCATCTCTTTTGAATCTATTACAGTTCTGTACACCTACCCTTTTCGCTATTTCGTTTAGAGCCGCGGTTCAGACACAAATTTTGAAAGATCAAAGGAAGCAAGGGGGTAATTCTCAAACCACTTGACTTAATGTGTCACGAGACATTGTCGGATGTTGATGATGAGATGAAATGAGACGATGAAATTCAATATTTTTCTAGCGAAAACTTAACTCTGTATTCTCAAAAGCCATATTTATTTTACAATTTTCGAGAATCATATGAGACATACCAACTTTCATGATACAAAATTACATTTTGACTAGACACTAAATAAGTTTTATTGAAATTGTCTTATTAGACTAAAAGTAAAGCGGTACGAAAATCACCCCCACGAAATTGCAATCGACTATTTTCGGACGCGTTCGGCCATTCTCGTTTGCTTTCCGTGCGCCTTTCAATGTATAGGGATCTTTGCATTTAGTACCTAGGTACATGTATGTCGGTGACATGGATGGAATTTGAAAGATGTATAAGAACCGTTATATAATGACGTAGTACAGTTAAGAAAAAAAATATTAGGAGTGCTATGTGCCCTATGTGGTTATATATGTAACTGAAGAATGAAAAATTACAGCGCACAACTGAAGGAACCAATACTAATTTACCCACAAAATGGGGTAAAATTACAAGTTGGCAATATTAAAAATTATGTCTGGATATCGCTGTTTCATACTGTATACGCTATCAAGTCGTCTATACCCTACTCTGTCTACGAATAATACAATCTTTTGTCACAGTGCGCAGTCTTAGTTGCCATACACAGTTGCCATACTTCTCCAAAACGGCTTAACCGATTTAAATGAAATTTTGTATGTACATTTGGTAGGTCTGACAACAGGGTTTTATCAATTTTTTATACCCTTAAGTGATAAGGGTGGTCCACCCCAATTTTGTTTTTCGCCAAAAATTTTCTTTTTTTTTTTAATTTGTGGCATTAAATAATACATACACTCCTGAATTTTTACCCTTTTACCACCAACCCCTATTTTAGCTGCCACTGAATATTCAAAATAATCCAGATGCAGTGTGCAACATAAAAAAACAATCGTCCATGACTACAGTGGTGCAACACTGTAAAATTATCATCTGGGATTAATGCACTATGGCACACAAACATTCGCTTGAGACATTGAACAGGACATTGAAACATCTTAAAAACAACGACAAACTATTTGGCGGCACTCTATAGATTGCTTCTTTCAGGTGATTTTAGACAAACACTTCCTATCATTCCACGTTCAACGTATGCTGATGAAATCAATGCCTGCATAAAATCATCACTACTGTAGCGTTTCTATTCCATTCCATCAGCCCTTTTTATACCCCACTGCAGGGCCTTAGGCCTGATGAGGGGCTTGGAAGTTAAATCCACCATGCTGCTCCAATGCGGGTTGGCAGATTGTAACAACCGCCATCTATTGACAGCAATCGGGACCGACTGCTTAACATGCTCTCCGAGGCACGGAGTCAGTGACAGTTACTGTACTTAAGTAAGAAAAAACTCATTGGTACATGCCCGGATTCCAATCAAGACCACATGGCCTTATAGATTTGAAACAGATTAATGTTGAAAAATAACAACTAAAAGTAAATATGCGCGTTCAAATGCTTCAAGATTCATCCGCTGAAACATTCTTAAAACAACTATTAAATATCGGCGATGGAAAAGTTACTGTAGATGAAAGTGGATGCATAAAATTACCGAGCGGGTTTCTGCAAAATCATTAATTCGCAAATGCTCTTATTGACCAGATATTTCTCGATGCACACACACAACACATTAACCATGAGTGGCTGTTAGAAAGAGCAACTTTAGCAGCAAAAAATGTGGACGTCAACGAATTGAATTTCAAGATACAACAGTTGTTGCTTGAGGACTTGGTGATATACAAATCGATTGATACAGTTTGCGATGCCACCGAAGCTGTCAATTATCCGGCAGAATTTTTAAACTCATTAGATTTACCAGGCATGCCACCACATAATTTACAACTGGAGGTTGAATCTTTGGTTATTTTGCTTCGTAATTTGAACCCACCACGGCTGTGCAACGGCACGCGTTTCGTTAATAAAAAAATGATGAAAAACATTACCGAACCCATCATTTTAAATGGCAAATTCCGAAGAGAAAATATATTACTACCACGGATTCCTATTAAACTAACAGATGTGCCAATTTAATTTAAATGTCTTCAATTTCCAATTAGATTGGCGTTTGCAATTACTATCAATAAATCTCAAGGCCAAACGATGTCTGTTTGTGGCTTAGATTTGAGCACACCATGCTTTTCACACGGCCAATCATACGTGGCATGCTCTCGAGTGTTCAAACCATCAGCTTGTTTGTGTTCGCTCAAGATGGCATAGCAAAAAATATTGTACATATTCTATTGCATTAAGGGATTGATAATGTAAGTAGTAAAAATATAATTATCGATGTAGAATATAATGAATGAGAAAATATGAATGTTTCATCATCATCATCATCATCAGCCCGTGTCTCTCCACTGCAGGATATAGGCCTCTCCCAAGGCTCGCCACCACACACGGTCTTCCGCCTTCCGCATCCAATTACCCCCGGTATGGTGCTTCAAGTAATCAGTCCACCTTGCCGGAGGGCGTCCAACGCTTCGCTTCCCAATACGTGTCCTCCACTCGAGAACCCGTCTACCCTAATTGCCTAACTAATATGAATGTTTAGTATTTTGTTATTTTATACCTATCTGTCTTCGTTCACAGCGCTCCATGCCTCTTCCACTTATATTCCACATCCTCACACACTTACAATTATTTATTAATTAATTTTATTCTAGGTTTTTGAGGGTGATCTGCGGGGCGCTGCTCGTATTTTAATGTCCAAGGACTCGGTGGCTCCTTCGGGCCTCGAAACCCTAGCCGCCCTTCAATCATAGCACCCGTCTCCGTCCCGACCGTTGGTGTTCCCGCATGAGCCTGATCGATCCACTCCCACGTGCTTGGTTGAAGTCAGGTACGTGGTTCAGGCCCTCGCAACCTTTCACAATGGTTCAGCTGCGGGTCTTGACGGCATACGCCCTGCACACTTAAAGGAGCTAACCTCAAGCTCGGCAAGGGACAATGGCCTACGGCTTCTGGAAAGCCTAACTAAGTTATTCAACTTTTTGCTTAGTGGCCAGCTAAATCCAGAGGTCTGTCAATATATTTATGGTGTCAATTTATAAAAGAACTTCTCAAGAAAAGACTTCTTCTTGGCGCACAGGCACGGCTGAAAGACCTTTCTGCCCACATTGTTCTTGTCCTTTTGCGGATGTGCTTCGCTTACCTTTTGAGGACGTCTCCTAGCTGGTTTTTCCCTGAGGAGGTTAACTCTTTTGATGACGTCTTGAAGCATCTCCTGGAAGAGATTTTGAACGTCCATCTCGAGTCGTACCAGTGGCTTCAAGCCACCTTACCAATCCGACATGGAGGGTTGGGGGTTCGGTGCGTGCGGGGTGTTGGCCAGCCAGCCTTCTTGGCGTCGGTGCATGCGGTCGCCGACCTTGTCACTGATATCCTATCTTGTAAAGATGGCAGGGCGGACATACCCTACGCAACCGATGCTTTAGCGTCTTGGGTGGCTCAATCCGGGCGCGCCGTTGCCGGCGATTCTACATAGCCAGCGCGCATGGGATGAAACGGAAGCTGAAAGGGTTTTTAACAGTCTCTTGGACCAGGCGGCAGGGGTGGACTTAGCGAGGCTGAAAGCGGTATCACGGGCTGAGTCCGGGGCCTGGCTCAACGCTCTTCCCTCCCCGCACATTGGTATAGGTACCCTACTGGACGGCGAGTCTTTGCATGTGGCAGTGGGGCTCCGCCTGGGCTGTGATGTTTGTGAACGACACCTATGCGTCTGCAGTTCCATGGTGGAGGCCAGCGGACACCACGCGTTGAGTTGTCGTCGCTGCTCGGGGAGATTACCGCGACACCACGCTCTTAACGACATAGTTCGCAGGGCTTTAATTTCGGCCAATGTTTCGTGCGTGTTGGAGCCTCCTGGTCTTAGCCGATCCGATGGCAAAAGACCCGATGGTATGACTTTGGTGCCGTGGGAGAAGGGTAGGTGTCTACTTTGGGACGCCACGTGTGTCAGCACATTTGCCGCCTCTCACCTTGGTCGTACCGTGGGAACGGCCGGAGCCGCTGCGGAGTCTGCAGCCGTCAGAAAACGAGTCAAATACTCTACTCTGGAGAGTAAATACTTGTTCGTCCCTCTTGCGGTGGAAGATGCTGGCTGTTGGGGGATTGAAGCCAAACGTTCCGTCGCGAGCATCGGCCGTCGTCTAAAAGAAAGGGGACTCGAAACCGTTCCGGTTCCTTCCTGGTGCAAAGAATTGCCATTGCAATTCAGCGCGGCATTTCGATGAGCGTCATGGGTACATTGGCTTCGGGGACAACGAGGGGTGGATTATTAGATTAGTTTTATTTGATCACCATTTTTAAGAGTTAGTTATAGTACCTATTTTTTTTAAATTTTTAGGTTATGATTAATATGCTGTCAAATTTAGGTATTTATTCTGTGCTTGTAGTATAATTTACTACTAAAATAAACTCTAGAAATAATTTATATGGCAAAACAACGTTTGCTGGGTTAGCTAGTAATATTATAATAGTAAGACATGAACTAGCGCTATTCAACTGATGTTCTGTTCCATTCTGTTCTGAACACTTTAAGCTGCATGTGCATTAAGGACACTTGTTTGACAGTCACAGCTGTAAACAGCTTTCTCCCAAAGAGCTATTAACTGCGAATACTCAAAATAAAAAGAGGTAGACATCATATAATTCAGCATAATTCGAGATATATTTATTCTCTATCTCTTTCTGTTGAGGCCTGTATTTCAAACTCCTTGGTTTGACTGCTCTATTCTATTTCTAGCGTAAATTTCTAGTACATCAATGCTCAAAACTCAGAAATTGGGTTGATGTTGAGGGTTGAATCCATTCAATCCAAATGCCAATCCAATCCAATACATCCATGTTGATCTATGTGATCCACGGCATCCATGTTTTAAAACACATAAAATCACTTAAAATTCCACACCTGTGTTTAATCTGTGCCTGTGTTCCCATAGACTTAAGTGTTCCCACTGTGTTCCACACCATTCCACCCAAACAACTGCACAACGCACGCACAACGCTTCAACGCTGTGCGCACTAGGCTTGTGTAGTCTTATTCTGAGCGAACTAAATGAATTAAATCACGTAACTGAATACGGCGGCGGAGAACTGGCGGTCGGGCAATTGCATGTGTAAGTTTAGCTCCCATCCACCAAACGCACGATAAGAAACTTCGTTCGTTCCAATACAAGCGCTTCTCGTCAAATCACTCTATACTATAGTGGGCTCATAAATACGACAAACAAAATATAAACTGCAATACTCGCTATTTGCCCCCTTCCCACTTTGTCCCTCGCCCTGGACGGCCTTAGATGCCCGCCTCTTGCGATCGGCAAAAAGGCCGAACCGTTTCAAAGCTAGTTATCTCTTTCTATTGAGATTTTTACGTAGGTCAAAATCTAAAGTGTAGCGCTCAGAATAGAGCCGACTGTACTAAAACTTGATCTTTTGACAAGTTCTATGAGACCACGTGACCAAATTTTTAAAAGCTTGTATTTTCGAAACTATCAATCGCAGACCTATCGTGTTGGTACTCAAACTTGATGTTTTGGCGAGATCTATGTGACCGCGTGACCAAATTTTAAAAGCTTGTATTTTCGAAACTATCAATCGCAGACCTATCGTACTGGTACTCAAACTTGATGTTCTGAACTTGAGCAAGCGAATATTAAGGGAACAATGAATTGTTAAGGTGAATTAGTTCGTTGTTGTGACTATGAATAAATGAATTCATTCACATCAGTGAATTCAGACGAACATGCCTAGTGCGCACAACCACAGCGCACAACTGCGCACAGCACAACTTCTACATTTTAGAATTTTAGCACAAGCAGATTGTGATTGTAAAC
This sequence comes from Luffia ferchaultella, assembly GCA_949709985.1. Lineage (NCBI taxonomy): Eukaryota > Metazoa > Arthropoda > Insecta > Lepidoptera > Psychidae > Luffia > Luffia ferchaultella. Next base: position 7,492,121 of record OX453257.1, on the reverse strand, counting down.
TTTGCCGTATTTTATGAATTATTAAAAGCTTCATTAAAATGACTAATTTACATCATTATTTGATTCCTACTTTTGCAATGCTAGCACTTTCTCCATATGGTAGGTAAAGATATTAAAATTAGGGTTACGCCCTAACTAATTCTGCTTTTATAATTCGAAATAATTTAGTTTTCAGTATTAAATGTTGGAATTGCCGTTCCAATAACGACCCTAAATGTGCGGATCCTTTTGATAATAGTACCGTCCCTATAACTGATTGCAAGGAAGAAAAAGGATTACCTCACTTACCAGGATTAAGACCGAGTATGTGCCGAAAAATAAGACAAAAAGGTGTGTATATTCATGGTACCATTATTGGATTGGGTTTCCGAAACTACCACCCTTTTATTGTATAAATATCTATTGTTTAGAATGTGACAAGCTATCCAGCTTTTTTATTTATTCGGAAATCGGCCAAGATGTTGATGATGGTCCACCATTTCAAAACTGATACATTAGATTAGGTTAGGTTTGTTTATAGGTAGGTACCTGATTAATGTGAGAAACAATGCAGAGCTAAGCGACGAGCCACAACAATTTAAAAGTAATTTACCACTGGTTTTAAATGTTTTAATGACAGTAACGCCTTTGTAACAGGCGCATAAATATTATTTGTGGTGTGTTGCAATTTTGCTATTAAAAAAATTCTGAAAGTTTTGTGCCCTAGCCCCATGTTCCCCTAAATTATTATATTTTTTTAGGGTGGTAGTTCGAAAACGTTTATAGGGTGATTTCGCCAGTAGTCAGCCAGTTAAGGCAATTCTGAAACTGAAGCATTTGTAAAATATACTTAGAGACTGTTTAACATCTTGGACTTTTTTTTAAGTATAAAGTAGACATTCAAAAATAATAATTTGCAACTATTTTGTTGTTATACTCATGATATATTTTTTTTATAATTAAAAAAGAAAAATATGTCGTTTTTGCCAGTGGTCAGCCAGTTTAACCCAATCTACAGCCACCAATGAACTAGTAGTCAGCCACTTATATCTAAGATCAGCCAACATATTACCGGTACTCAGCCATGAGTCCTATAATGAACGAAATATGGTTGAATTTACAACAATAATAGTCAAGGAACAATTCAGAATTTATTAATCTTATTATTCAGTGGCATAGAACAAAACATTTTGAGATGTTATTCTACTCATACTCAACGTTAACATGGAAAAAATTTTGATTGTTAAAATAAATATTAAATATATTAAAGGGCAACTATAGCCTACACATGAAAAAAACTGTGATTGACACATTCTTTCTTATTTATAGGAAATCCACAAAAAGCCATCTTCTTAATAGGCACATATTTTTTTTTTTCAGACCTAAGTATAAGCTCTGGTCCCATTTGTCTAGGTCTCTCTACTACTCTGCAATGAAGTCTGTCTTGAATAGGTCCTGTTGGTACCTACCTATTCCATAAAATCTTAGCCTCTCAAATCCCTTTCGTTCCATCTCACAGAACTTTACGCAACGCTTTGTCACTGTAATTATGAAACGTTTTCTTTATGTTTTTTTTTAATTTTTATTTATGAATTTTTGTGCATCTGAAATAAAAGCTTAGCCTAATTTCTGTAACATGCACCATCACCAAATAAAATCATAATAAAAAATGTCGTAAAGTACAATAGACGAACATAACAAAACTAGAAAGTCAAAAGCATTATACCTATGAAATTAATTTTGATTTATAAATATCATAACAAGGTAATTTTGAAATACCTACCTTGTTGTTATTTTAATTCATATAATTTCTTAACGGCTGACTATTGGACCACTCTATGCTAGAGGTCAGCCGTCAGTTTTCATACTAAATATTTTATATTATTATAGCAAATTTGGCGGCTGACCACTGGTCACTAGTTTTCTCACAAGTTTAAAAAAAGAGAGATAGAATAAGCCAAAACATTAAAATAAGGAAAATGCCTAAAAGAGATAAAAAATTAATGACTAGCCAGAGCTAATAGTCAGCCCCCCGGCTGGAGACTGGTTAATACTATGTTTTTAGTTCTAGTTTGCCAGCCACCATTAAAAAATTACGAAAAATATGTAAAAGCAAGTTTTTAGCTTTTAAGACTTTATTTTAACATCTAATTGCACTAATAATAACGTCTTACATAATGTATATCAACGTTTGGATATGTACTTGCACCTTGTAAAAACTCGCGTCGCACTATTTTACAAATTGTTCCCAAGCAATATGTGAGCACGTGCATCGATCGCAATTTTCAAACATTTATTGGGAATTCCCTGTTAGAGCCCCAGCGGAAGTGACTGTCGGATGCGGCAAAGAATGAGACAAAAAACACACAGAGACGTTATTCAAATAGAAAGTGAAGACAATTTACTTATTTTTTCAAATAAATGCCGCGTGTGGCTGGTCACTGGCGAAGGCTGGCGCACTGGCGAAATCACCCTACCATTAGTTTCATTTTAGACATATATGATTAGAAAGGTCCCGGAAATCTTCAAGTTAAATTTTTGATATAAGTATTTCTTATTTTGCGCAGAGGAAGATTTCGGGCACCGATGTGTCCCCAGGTGCCGATTTTTATATCTCTTTCAAAAATGTAAAATGCTCCACAATGTTATATCACCCTTTTTTGTCTGTTTTTGCAGAATATTAATAGTATTTATTGTTTTCATTACAATCAAAACACATAATTGCCTATTCCATCCATAGCCAATATAGATGTGCGTAGGTAGGTAGGTACCATTTTAAAATGTTTTTAGTAATAGTTTTTTAAATTAAACAATTTGGCTAAGATACAGCATTTTAGTCAATAAAAATTAAAATATTTAAGTATTTAATAAAATATAATGTAACCCATATATTAATTAAAAATCGACAAAATAAGGTATAAACCTTCATATAAATTCTAGAACCAATGTAGCATATACCAAAACACATTTGTCTGCTTGCTCCCTGAAAATAATATGTGCAAATAACTTTAAATTTCAATTTGTGAAAGCATCGTTAAGAATATATCCTTCATGCTATTACAAAAATTGAATTAAAGGAGAGGTAAAATTTTAAAATTATACTTGTATCAATAATTTATAAACAAAATTGGTTGAAGGTATAATGAGGCATCAGTGCAACTAAACTTGTTAATTGCTGTTACAGTCAATGGTGAATGGCGATACATCAGGGATTGCGCATATCTTGGTGAAGTTGGTATACAAGGTGACGAGAGATTCTGTCTCATGAGGACAGGAACGTATAACATTTTCATCGAATATTGTACATGCAACAGCAAAGATGGCTGCAATTCTTCATCATTATTCACTCCTAAGCCAGTATTGATGCTAGGTCTTCTAACTAGTTTATTGGCTGCTTTTAAATATTTTTCATAATATTGTAAAATAATTCTAATTTAAAAGATGCACAAAATCTCCATAAAAGTTGAAAGAAACGTTAAATTTTTATTATGGCTGATTATCAATTTCGATTTAGGTTACAGTGTGTGTTCAAAAAAAGGAATATTCTTTTATTAGTATGTACCTAGTTAACATCAAATAAATTAATAAAATAACATAACATTTAGAATATTTAAGTACTTTTTAACAAAAAACAGGCTGAATGCTGTAGATTTCAGAAAATACGAGGCATGTTTTTTAAGTAAGTACCGTTTTAGAATTAAAAAAAGACGTGCAAAGATATGGCAATAATTTAATTTTTACATGGAAGCCTGTACCTTAATCTACTTTTCTACATAATTTCCGTGTAAATTGAGGCACTTGTCATAACGTGGCATCAGTTTTTGAATACCCTCCTCATAAAATTCTGCCGCCTGACAACCAGGGTATCGCAACTGTTTTGACTTCGTTATCGTCTTGAAGACGCTGACCGCCCAGGTGTTTCTTCAAGTGCAGGAACAAATGGTAGTCGCTGGGCGCCAGATCAGGGCTGTATGGAGGATGGTCTAGAGTTTCCCATTGAAAATCTTCATTAAGGACTGAAGGACGCCCACTCCGTTCTTCATCATGCACATTTGTGCAGCCATCTTTAAACGCTCTCACCCATTTCCTTACCATTCCATCACTCATAATGTTTTGTCCGTAAACTTCACAGATCTCACGATGAATATCGATCGATTTTACGCCTTTAGCACTAAGAAATCTTATAACAGCCCGTACTTCACAATCGGCGGGACTCACGATTGTCGGAGGCATCTTAAATACTCAGTAAACAACGCATAACAATGAAGAATCAGACTGTAATGGCGTCAGTGCGTAGACAAGAGATGTAGGTAACCAGCGCGTATGCGCGGAACGCCGACCGTAGTATTGCGGCAGCGGAATCGCAAAACGGTACTTACTTAAAAAATATGCCTCGTATTACATATAACTTTTAAAATGTTTCAGTTTTAAACTGTTTGAATTGTTCGATATCTTGGCATATTTTTTATATTTTCTCAGTATAAAAAATACCTTTAAAAAACGCTTATTCACTTTGAGATGAGACTGCAGCTAATGCCGTTATTGAGTACATTATTTAGTAAAGCTCATGTATCTGTTAGATCTATCATTTTTGAGTAAATCAACTGAAATTTGGCTTAAAACAGATAGTATCAACTTATAACAGATACTAAATAAATAGGTAAGGGAGTTGCTATGGTGCAGTAGGTCTCTAGATAATATTAAAAAAATATATATGTACTTACATCTGAAGGAAGGTACATAAATAAAATGATGTACTAGATGGGTTGATTTCGTATATAATAGGGCAGAATCCGCTGCAGTCCCATTCCAATGTATATACACTTATACATGGTGTCCCATAGGTATAGACTCAAGCTGAAAACTGTTGATAATTATTCATATACAACTTTAAAAACGGTCAAATTCATGTTTGTTTCAAGTGATGAACCTACAATGTTTTGTTGAATCTCAATCAAAAGGTTAAAATTGAACCCGACCCTTTCATGTAATAAGGCTACTGTAGTACTTGAAAGGGTCGGGTACCACTAAACCGATTGAAGTTATTAGTTTGCAGTGAAATCTATTCTCATCACGAATACTTTCCGTTTTGCGCGGGAATTATTTAGGTTTTTCGTTTAAGTTTTTTTTGTAAACTATTAGTGAGCCTATTATGGGGTACATGACATACTATCGCGTTTTCGACTTGAGTCCATTCTAAGAGAGCCCCATATATACAATATACATAGATACAATACATGCTTTATGAGTTATAAAACATGTTGCATAATGTATTGTCACTCAATTTAATAAGGATACAGTTATAGCCTTTTTGGTATTAAAACATTTCACAAATAAATGTGAAATTATGATAATATTGTGTCTATTGAATATAGATGTAAAACTAAATAAACCAATTTGCTTTAAGTACATAGTGCCTTAGAAATACTTTCATACTGAATAGCTTAGACATGACAGTAAAATGTAACAGTTTTTTTTTTCTTTTTTTATTAAAATAGTTGTACACAAAACCACTTTCATGTATATTATACACTTTGAATAGAGCGAGGTATTGAGAAAAGAGTACAGATATTTATTGAACTTTGTGAGATACATAGAATAATTATTTATTGTTGCAGTGGCAGACTTAATGAAAATATGCTATGTAATATGCTGTCATTATCAAAAGCTATGTAACAGACAGTTTATGTATAAATCACAGAGTAGTATTATGTAGGATCTATTTCATAATTATCTGTATAGTGTAAGCCACTCCAATATCCAAAGCTTCCTGTAATTGATCTGGCATATTGTATACGAAAATTTTACTACACTAACATATATCCTGTTAAAAGTCTCTTATATAAAAAATACCGACTCCCTTTGTTATCAATCTATTACTATCTCTTTTTGTCTAAGACGGGTCCCAATTTAAGGTCATATTATTGCGCCATGAATTTTCTATGGGGTTCAAATATGGACTTTTAGACACAGGAAATTTGATCTCTGTTAAAGTAATTTGAGTCTGGAGCAGTTTTGTACTACTTCTGCATTATGAGATGGTTGGACCAAATAATTTGTTTTTGTGTCAGGATAAGCAACTCTGATTGAGGGCACTAAAAAAGTTTTGAAGGATGTCCAAGCATTTTAGAATATTAATTCTGCCATTGATCCTGATATTTCTCATGGGCCTATTGAACTTATACATTCCCAAGACCTCAGGCTTTTATGACCGCTTGATCTATTTGTTAAGACATGCATATTTGGTAGACAATCGGAAATTCTAGTAAGCAGATATTCAACAACACAACTTGTGAATTGTACAATAATGAAGAAAAAATATATTATTAATTTGGAATAATTGTTGTCAAAATAAGTTACATGGAAAAAGGAACAAATAATGAATTTGATCGAACAATCAAGAACAAACGATGAACAAACGAATTAGCAAAGAGTATGAGTCTGTCGTTTCATTGTTTTACTTTGTTTGATCAAAGGTTACATGGATATAAATTATTACAAATGAACACGTTGCAGACACGGAGGAATATTGAATTTCTATCTAGTAAAATTTACAATTGTATACAAATGAAAGTGAGTTTGTGTACATATTAGAGTGAAACGGAATTGACAGCAGCGTCTATTACATAGAGATAGCATTTCGATTTTTCTGTCCAACCACCTATACACCATATTAGTGGTGTACTAGTTGCCCGTTTGAAGGCGAAATACCTGACGACAATTTGTCACTAGCACCGACACGGTTGCTTACACCCAAAGATTGTGACCACATCAGATCCGCAGTCCAAATAGAATGCGCACTAACAACCATACGTTGCTGTTTCGTTCCTTTGTCATATATATAACTCTGTCATCCAATAGATGCCATTATAACATTTTAAAATTTTAATAATGTACCTACCCATTAGTTTAAATTTTTTAAATAAAATGTAAGTTAGGATAAGGTGTTTTGTTCTGATATTTCTAATTATTAATGTAATATTTTTTATAAACAACAAGACTGCTGAGTCCGTCCATTTTAGAATTTAAATATTTTATATATTTTTTTTGTAATAAATGTGTTGTGGCAAATGAATACTATTCTCTCAAAACCTAAACTTTATTACTTTTAAAAACATAATTGTCACATTTCAGCGAATATATCTAGCTACAAAATATATTTCGTCCCTTTAGTAGTAACATGAAATTTATTTTTAATTTACTCACTTAAATTTTATTTCATATTATGTTTATTTTTGTACATGATTAAAAATTCTAGTATTTTAATTTATAATTTTTTCTTTATTTTAATCAGTAAAATTTCTGTAGGTATATAATATCTGAAACTTTTCATTTGTGAAATATAAGGTTTTCACAGAAAATATGGTTTTCCAGATATACGCCCTGGTAATGTTTGTGCTGTTAAAAAAAAAATATCAAAAAGAAATTGTTAATTAACATATGAAACATTAGTTAACATATGAAAATCCAGTTAAAAAAAAAACTGCAGGTCACAAGACTTTTGACGAAAATGATACTTTATAGTAATTCTCCAGTTTTCCAGCAAATGAGATAGGGCTGAAATTCCAGGCGAGTAAAAATTTAGTATGGACTTTTAATCGAAGTATCGCCTCATATTATCTATACAATTTTATTATCTTAATTGTAGTTGTTTCATGCTGCTGCTGCAGGATCCTGCTGGACGGGAAGCAACGTATTATGCAAAGGCATCTTCGAAGGCATATTGAAAAGTGAATGTTTTGCGATGCAAAAAGTTATCTTAATTAAAAAAAAAACTACAAATAATTGAATCGAAGGAAAAATAAATTGAAAAGCAACAAATTATATAGGTCTTTTTAGTCTAAATAAATATCCATATAACATATAAATATCAAAATAAAATAACTAATCTCTTAAACTAATGTAATAATTAATTTCCAATCAGCGCCAGTCAATGAAAATCATTAAATTACTTTGCGTTTGGCGCTGACTCAAAATTAGAGTAATTGAAAAGGTTATATTTTTTAATTTATTGTGGCTCACAACTCGCATTAATCGCTATAAAGTGAATCTTAATCCTTTAATCTTATTTTCACTTTCATCTATGTTCTTATCTAAATAAGAATTATAACATAAGATAAAAATTATAGCATAACGGTACGTCTAAAAAGTTCCTATCAAGATGAATAAAATAAGCTCAAACACGAGGTAGCTGCTGTAAACCGTAGAGAAGTTCCTTCGACTATCTTCCGTCTCCATCATCAGATTAACTCTAAGTCTTCATTATGTTGAAGTGTTGTCAGAACTACACATGTGTGCCAAATTTCAAAAGAATCGGTTGACAGGTAAAAAATCAATCAGCCTTTATTTTCTACTCTTAGGGATGGATTTTATTCAAATGCAAATGGGACCAACTTCAAGGTATCCAATACAACAATACAATTCCAGGACCCTATCCAATAAAAAAAGAATTATCAAAATCGGACTAGGTAAGTACCTACTCTGTAAAGAGTTATGAATTGTCATACCTACTAATAAAATATAAAAACAAATATATACACGTTGACTTGAGAACGTTCTTTTTTTTCGCCAGTTAAAAATGTAGTCTGTAGGTAGGTGCAAGGTGCTCCTGTAATTTTGGAGCGGTTTTGTGTGCAGTGTGGATCAAGCTTTGTCAAGCAACGAGAATGGGGAAAAGCCAGCTCTGGTAGTTTAATTGCGAGTTTCTTCACATCGCTTGTAATTCTGACTGTACACATCTGCGGAAAAAGTCGTGTTGAAGCAATTAATAACACCAGCACCTGGACCGCCAAACAAGTAGAATATGCTGCTTTTTCAAATTACTTTGTTTCGGTCATTGTTTTGATGCGTCTCCTGGATCCAACCATATTGTAATACACCTACGTTTACGATTGTCGTATACTGAATCTATTTGTCGTCACAAGAAACGATCCGATTTAAAATCACTGCAACGCAAGCTTCGACGCGTGTTATTCTGTTTTTCGTCTAGCAGATACGGTACCTTTCTACCAAATTCTATCCATTTTCTAATTTTACCCGTTTTACCGATTTGGCGCAAACAAGTTTTCATGCCCACATCAAACTTTGTTGCTAGCTGACTAGTAGTTTTAGATGGATATGTTTCCACTTTCACATCACTTCATCAGGCCATTTTTACCCCACTGCAGCGGCTTAGGCCTCCCCCAGGGTGAGGAAGGGGGCTTGGAGCTTAAATCCACCACGCTACTCCACTGCGGGTTGGGGACTGTAAAGACCGCCATCTATTGACAGCGTCCGGGACCGACTGCTTAACGTGCCCTCCGAAGCACGGAGTCAGTGATAGTTGTGTACTTAAGTCAGAAAAACTCATTGGTACACGCCCGGATTCGAACCATGGCCCTATGGGGCCTTATAGATTTGAGACAGGTTCGGTGCGCTTTGGGCTATCACGACATCCACGTTTCCACTTTGCTTCATGCTATTCCTGATTTATTTCAACCTTAAAATGAAATTACAAAATTCGATTTAAACATAAAATATTTTTTGTAGGGATGTTTAATTTACCTACTTAGTCGTAACTTCGAAAATGGAGCCCGAGGAAATGGAAATATTTAGCAGAAGAATTGAGGATTTGGTTATTTTCCAACGAATTTTTTCTTGTATCTTGTCAAGGAGTAAAAGCCTATTAGTCTAAAATAGTATTAAATATTTCAACTTTCAACTTATTGGCGCCATAACATAACGCCATAACCATTTTACTGTGTAAGTACCTACCTATTATATTCTGACGACATACGTGTACTGTATTTTTGCGTATAAAATAATGAGTTACCTATGTATACTTGGTCTTTGTTCCCTTTATCACTATTTTACTGTTTCTGAATTCAGTAAAACAGAAATTAATAAAAATTTAACGATTATTAGTGGGTATGATAGGTACATTCCTGCTCTCCGCTTTTACAGATATAATAAATTAGGTACAGTAAAATTGTAAAAAAAATCATACTAATTTTAATATTCACAAAGTAGTCGCGATTGCAATCACAGGAAAGTTAAATGCCCAGTTAGCTGATAAGCTGTGAACGTAAGTTTACTACCACAGCAATTTTACTTCATGAAATAATGGCGGACGTCGTTTTGGTTTCGTGACATCTCTTCCATGAAAAAAAAAAAACTTGCAACAGTCTCAAGGTTTTGTGAATTTAAACCTATTATTTCTAATTTCTATGCATAGAAATATCTTTTCGATTAATGAATTGACAAATTAAAATTAATGTTTTCATGTTTTTATTTTAGTGTCAAACTTCCTGTTATTGACGTCATTTATATAATTTATATCGAATGTTATACGAACCATACCCGTTAGCCAACTATGCCCTACTGCATGGGCATAATTACCTACCCTACCTACCTACCTACTTAGGCCTCTGCTCGGGATGAGGGTTCTTGGAGCTTAATCCACCACGCTTCTCCAGTGCGGGTTGGCGGATTTTATCGACTGCGGACTGGCAAGCGGGACCGACGGTTTAACGTGCTCGCCGAGGCACAGAGTTAGCGATAAGTTATGTACCTTCTTAACACAGAAAAAAATCATTGGTGCATGCCTTGGGATTCGAACCACGACTTTTTAAACAAGAAGCGGGCTCGCCACTACACGGCTATTATATATACCTACTATAATGGATACCTACCTCTATCACAAACGTCTTTCTAAATCATTTAGGTAAAGTCCCTGTATTTATTCTTTGATATCGAATCTCTTTTACAATGTTAGAATATAACAACTCAAATGGTCACTTAATTTATTTAAAAAAAAATAAGTAGTATCTTTAAATAAATAACACATTATAATAATTTTGTACGGGATATTTTATAAAACAGTGTCACAGTTTTTAAATATTAAATATATTTGACATGGATTATGAACAATTGAAAAATATTACAATTTGTTTTTAAAATATTTTTATATGTAATATTATCTATGAACTGAACCAAAATTTTTAATTAATTTTTAACAATAATAGTAGGATTTTTCTGAAAGACATATTGTAGGTATATGGGACGGATTAAGAACAACAGCAATATTACAATAATACTTTTTCTAAAATAATCCGTTCATACAAGGCACTGCTGCTTAGAAAAACAACTTCAGATATGTGAAATAATATATATAATGTACGATTAACTTATTTACAACAAAAATATTTTGTGTTGTTATTCATAAATGATCAACTGATGTACCTACTTACTTATGGAGTGTTCTAATCCAAAACATTTAAGCGATACATTTTTATAATCCCAACGCATTATTTAAGATAGATTCGATAGGTAGGTACGTTAGTTTCACACAAAAAAAATATATCTTCATCAGAGAACCCCTGAACACTCCATAGTTATTTAGATTATTATTATCAAAAAGAATGTCTTGTTAAATTTATCTTAATTCTACAAACACATAACTACGATTCGACCACCAAAAGTTTGTGCTTAGATAACAATAATGTTGATAAAACGCCTTCTTCAGCATTTTATAACATATAAATTAATACATAGATACACCACGAACCCATTTAGCTCTTGTGCGATAATTCACTTGCGAATTCGACAGCTCAAATTTCACGGTCATCGATGCGTACTCATATTACTTAGCTCGACTGTATCCTTAGTGGCGTATATTTCTCTATCGTTTAAGAATCGCAACCTCTGTTGCGCTGTCTTTTGTGATTTATTTATTATAAAAATCTCCTGAAGAGAGATGACCAGCTGCAAACGTTTCGTGGTCGATGTAGGTATCTCATAATACTCTATACTTCATACAAAGTTACAATTTGCTATATTTACTTGTATACATCCAAATATACTTTGTATACAATATAAGATCTATAGCTGGATGCAACAAGAACACGTAAAAAATTAAATTTTCAAGTATTGGAAAAATTTATTAAAGTTATGTGTAGGTAGGTACAACATAAATGCGACGAGCACATGCAGAGATAAAAAAAAAAACAGAATTTTCACCCATGAGTATCCTCGATTTAAAATTCTGGATTTACTATAAAATCGATTCACTACAAAATAACAGTGACAATAACAAAATATATATCCAAACTGTGAATTGATACCAATTGGATGCCAATTGTGATCTTGTTACATCCTATAATTATAAATCACTTACAGGTGGGTGTATACAATACGAATATTTATTGATTGTTTGAATATTTTATATAGTTTCAACGTTAAAAGCGTTTTCAGAAATATATGTATATAGTTTATAAGGCTCTCTAGTATATATTTTTTCCAGTAATACAACTAGCTAATAAAGGCGTATAACGCTCGTTAGTACGTATCCAATAAGCATATATAAAATTAAATTAAGTGCACTTTAGGTAAACCAAATTAGCTATTCAAATTTGCTATTTTAAGAAGTTATTTACATTTCTAGATAAAACTTAAAATCTAAAAATCAGGTAAACTTTAGCTAGGTATACGATGCCTATTGCTGTGATTGGAAATTTTTAAGGAATGCAAATAAAGGCAGAAACTGAAAAGTTTATAACGTAGTTAATTTGTGTACAATAAAAATAACAATATTCGTTAATCATTAACATTTATACCACGGTGGGTAAATGAATTAAAATATGTATATATATATAATGCTATATGTTTGTCTATGGCTATATGTATATGAAGGCAAATGGACAGCGAAAATTCGAATTCGAACCTTAAGCATGTTAGACTATTATTTATTCGTACTGTGTCAAGAAAAAAAAAATAAACCATCTGAAATTAGCGAATCACGCCTACCTTACGCTCTTTCGTCTTTATAAAGATTTCATATAATTTTCAGAAGCACTTCTTTCTATGAAGGAGACTACAAAATATAACAATTGACACAAAATAGATATTTGAAAAATTAAAAATGGTAGTTAGGTAGGTATTGCTTTATAAGAAATTCGGCAATTTTTTTTCTATTTTGCAAATCAGCTAGTCAATAGTTTGGATTTCACACTTTATTATTCGGAAAGATACTGGTTAGTGATGCCCAAATGCAAGAACAAGACGAGACTTAGCCAGTCTTGGTCTTGGTCTTGCGCCAATACACCTGGTCTTGGTCTTGGTCTTGGTCTTGCGCTCCCAGTCTTGGTCTTGGTCTTGGTCTTGCAGCAAGAGTCTTGCAAGTCTTGCAATTACCTATTAGTCTATTACTATTTATTAAAGTTTACTTTAAATCTTAGAAAAACGTATTATAATTGGAACATTGTGAGCTTGAATTAACATAGCCATAGTAAAGATCAAGCAGATTAATAAATAACTGAAGATTTGATAAGAAATTCGAAAAATCAACTGACCTATATGTCGTTTTCCATGGAAGTAACCTACCTATACACCGAACTGTTACACCTAACTACTCAGTGAAATAGCGCTAAGTCCTAGCTGCAAGACGCAAGAGTCTTGCAGGCTATGTCTTGTTCTTGCTCAAGTCTTGCACGGTCAGTCTTGGTCTTGGTCTTGCTAAAAATACGCGGTCTTGTTCTTGGTCTTGGTCTTGCAAAAACGCAAGAACAAGACCAAGACTGCAAGACCAAGACTGAATTTGGGCATCACTAATACTGGTTAACGGATAATATTAATTTTGATTTTAAATCGATTTATGTTTCCAAATGTTTCCTGTTTTCAAATAATAAAACGTTAATTTCGTTGACACGGAATCACAATATTAACCAACCTCATAATTACACTTGTAGAGTAATTAATTATTTCTAGATATAACAGTTGTGAGTTTTGGTACATACCTACCTATAAAAAAATGTCAAGTTTACATTCATTTATGTATCTGTTAAATACAATTTAGAAATCAGAGAATCTTTCATTCTATAATAAATTGTGCAATTACATGAGAAATCAATTAAAGTTTATCTTTACAATTTATCAATATTAAAAAAACCAACATTATCATCATTATAAACAAAACAAAACAATATTATTCGTAAGTCAAAGTGATACTAAATTAACGGACATGATTCTTAAAATTCACATCTTTCGGAAAACTATAAATTCGCAATAAAATAAATAAGCACATTTTTATAAATTTCGTGGATTTCAAATCTGTCATCCGGTCTGGACTACTAAATAACCGTATTCGAACAAAAATTTGGTTAAATTCCCCAATCCAAAGACGTTATTTTTTTAAAATCATTCTTAAAAAAAATAAATTAATTACTTAAACAAAATTAAACCAATAGGTGCAGCAAACAGCGCTAAAAGATAGCTCGCCGTGGTAGCAGAGTTGCAGGCATCGTAGTCGCAAGTTTCACAAAACGCCGTACTTTCTGCACGGTTGTTGGCAACACTGGGACAGGTGGTGGAGTAATCGTCTGAACGCTTCCATGTGCATCCACGGGTGGTCACCAACCGGCCGTTCACTGGAATGTATAACGTATTAAATTTCAATATCATATCAAACCAGTCATTTACCACGAATAAACCAGTCGCATTACAATGTAATGTCATGATTAATGAATAAGGCCACTTAAGACTTTATTCATATTGCAATTCATATGTATTGTTAAATTCAGTTAAGGCTAGCTTTATTTATGCTTTTTAAACACATAGGTAATTTCATGTCTATATGACTTACAAAATTAAGATTTTAAACCGAAAAACCTTACTGATACTAAGGGAGATAATATTATTGTACATTTTTTAAATTAAATACAGTTTAAATCCTGCAGCAGGTGTAGCTACGATTTTAATACGCCAGGAAAGCGTGGATTTGGAAAAGGAATGCAGATCAACTCACAATATTGGCTGATTTTGGGTTCGTTTGTTCGAGAACTGAACTTAGAACTAGAAGGTTGCTATCAGTCGAAAGAGCAGGCAAAAACTATGTCTATCATGGACCCAGAAGTAGGATTGCTAGATTGGTGAACCGATACTCTGCTGATCTCAGGTTCTTTGGAGGATGCTTTTTGTCGTTCTCAGCTGATGTTAAAAAATTGCTATGTGTTAAGTTTACATAAAAATATTCACATGTATGATGCGGTGTATAATATTTTGTAATTCATTTGATTGTGTTTACTCATTCACTTGTTTAATAAGTATGTATAATGCCCATTGGCGAAAATAAAATAAAAAAAAATAAAAATATTGATAAATAATCAATAAACTTGACATTTGAAATTACATCGGGTGTATTCATGAATTGCCGAATATTAATATAAACTTTTAATACGCATCTGATATACAAATCTACAATATTTGGTGGCATATATTCCACTCTTTATTTCTTTCATCTATCATGTACCTTACTTGGTTGATTGTACACATTATTATAAGGAAAATATCAGATTGTCGTAGTAGCAGTTTTTGGCTTACCAAAAGGCCTCAAATTTAGCGGGCGAATCCCTCAAACCTCACCTAATCACCTGTCTAGATGGCCGATATGACTGGTATAGTGTGACAAATGTACTATCCATTTTTGTATTATAATCCATCCATCCATCCATCCATCAGCCCACATTCGTCCACTGCTGGACATAGGCCTCTCCCAAGGTACGCCACAATTCTCTGTCCTCAGCCATTTTCATCCAGCCACTACCGGCAGCCAGCTTTATATCGTCGGTCCAGCGAGCCGGTGGGCGTCCCACACTACGTTTGCCAGTTCGTGGTCTCCACTCAAGAACCTTTCTTCCCCATCGTCCATCAGTTCTTCGGCAGATGTGACCAGCCCACTGCCACTTCAGCTTACTTATCTTGCAGACTATGTCGATCACCTTTGTTCTCTGACGGATGACTTCATTCCTGATATGATCCATCAGAGATACCCCGAGCATAGCCCGTTCCATAGCTCGCTGAGCAACTTTAAATCGGTGAACTAGTCCTGCTGTGAGTGTCCACGTTTCAGCACCGTAGGTCATGACCGGTAAGATGCACTGGTTATACAATTTTGTCTTTAGGCACTGAGGAATGGCCGAGGTAAATACCCGACGAAATTTTCCGAGTGCAGCCCAGCCCAGCTGGATCCTCCGTGCGGCCTCTTTTTCGAAATTGTTACTACCAAGCTGGATGGTCTGCCCTAGGTAAACATATTCTTGGACAACTTCGAGGGCCGCCTCACCAACGTATACCGGCTCCGGCACGATGTGATCGTTGAACATGACTTTAGTCTTGTCCAAGTTCATGCCGAGGCCCACGCGCCGGGAGGCAGTATTGAGGTCGCGGAGCATCCCCTTGAGCTCCCGCAACGACTCCGCCATAATAACTATATCGTCGGCAAATCGCAGATGTGAGATATACTCGCCGTTGATATTGATGACACGTCCAGTCCAGTCAAGCGTTTTAAAAACATCTTCCAACGCGTTGGTGAACAATTTTGGGGATATGACGTCCCCCTGCCTGACACCCGTTGTAGGGGATGGGTTTTGTTCGCTGGTCCTGGACCCGGATCGTCATCGTCGCGGCGTCATACAAACATCTCATCACCTCGATGTACCGCCAGTCAATGCGGCATAGCTGCAGAGATTGCAGAACAGCCCAAGTTTCGATGGAGTCGAAGGCTTTCTCGTAGTCCACAAATGCTAGACACACTGGGCGATTATACTCCTTGGACTTCTGTATAATCTGCCGAACTGTGTGTATGTGGTCCTCGGTACTGAAACCTTTTCGAAACCCAGCCTGCTCTGGAGGCTGAAACTCATCAAACCTTTGGGCGAGACGATTCGTGATCACCCTCGAAAACAGCTTGTAGACGTGGCTCAGCAGTGATATTGGTCGGTAGTTCTTGAGGAGGGTTTTATCTCCTTTCTTGAAGAACAAGACTACCGCACTCTCTCCCCACGCCATCGGTATTGTGCCATTGTGGAGAACGGAGCTAAAGAGCCTTTGTAGCTCCTTCAGGACAGGTGTCCCTCCGGCTTTCAACAGCTCGGATGTGATTCCGTCCTCACCTGGTGCTTTTCCGTTCTGAAGCTGTCTGAGAGCGATCCTAATCTCACCCAGATCGATGTCCGGGATGTCGTCGGTAAAGTGGCGTGTTAGTGGAGCTCTGCAATCGATGTAGCTGGTTGCAGGCATTTGCGCGTGTGAAGCTTAGAGCTGTCCATAGTATCTTTCAATCTCAGCGAGGAGCTCTGGCTTAGAGAGAGCGATCTTTCCCTCTGCCGTTTTGAGCTTCGTTAGGTGGCTCTTACCAAGTTGCTGTGCGAATACTTTAGACCCCCGGTTTCGCTCAATCGCCTTCTCTATAGAACGCGTATTGGAACGTCGGAGGTCGTTTCGTATCCGCTTTTTGATTAACTTATTGAGAGCCGCGCGTTTCGAAGGCTCTTGTGTATCGGAATATTCTCGTCTCTGTCTCATAAGTTCTAGAGTCTCGCTTGAGAGTTTGGACCCCTTATCTCCACGCTGCGTCCTAAAATGCCTACGTCCCACTTCACGTAGAACTTTCACTATGTGGTTTGTGTCCTCATCTATATTCGCTGTGGTTCCTAGTACCACGAATCTATTCTGAAGTTCAATTTGAAACTTCTCGCTCCCTTCTACGACCTGTAGCGGTGTGGGACGAAGGGCCAACCCCACCAGACGTCTTCTTTCTAGCCTGTAATCGATTTCTAGAGTGCCTCTCAGAAGTCGGTGATCGCTACCCGTGTTGAATTGGTTAACCACTGAGACATCTCTAAACATGTGCCGTTTGTCTGTCATGATGAAGTCGATTTCGTTCTTCGTCTCACCATCCGGGCTTCACCAAGTCCACTTCCTCTGGGGCCGTTTCTTGAAGAACGAATTCATCATCATTGTATTATAAGGCTGACTATAAATTTTTATAATTTAACCTTCTCGTATTAATGTAAGCGTAACTTCGAGCAGATGCGCCTATTCAACTCACTGCGCAGTAAGTAACGTGACTAATTAACCATAATTAACAAAGACAATAGATGCGGCGGTAGTACTTAACGACCGTTCTAAAATACAGCTAAGGCAAAGGTACCTAGGTAGGTGGCATTGCGTGACATTGGATATTCTACTATAAACATTGGACAAGGGCGATGACGTCATAATCGTGGCTCCAATGAATGAAGCGCTGAATCGTCGGCGACCTTATTTTCGTAACTTGTCAAAATACCACCACAATGAAATCTACCGATTTAAAAATTTCATATAGTTCCTATAAACAAGTCTTTTTTTTAACGTTTGCCTTTTACTTATGAAACGATCAGACTATTTTTGTACACAACTCATACGGAGTTGTATAAATGCTAATTGATGTGTGGAATAATTACTTCATCATCATCAGCCCATTTTTACCCCACTGCAGGGGCTTAGGCCTCCCCCAGGGTGAGGAGAGGGGCTTGGAGCTTAAGTCCACCACGCTGCTCCATTGCGGGTTGGGAACTGTAACGACCACCATCTATTGACAGCGTCCGGGACCGACTGCTTAACGTGCCCTCCGAAGCACGGTGTCAGTGATATTGTGTGCTTAAGTCAGAAAAACTCATTGGTACACGCCCGGATTCGAACTATGGCCTTATAAATTTGAAACAGGTTCGTTGCGCTCTGGGCTATCACGACATTATATCACGAATAATTACTTACTGAGGGTATTTTTAAACAAAAACCATTCGTCATCATCCATTGCAAATATTATATTTTAAATTATTAATGACTATTAACTTTATTGTTTCATTACATTAAAAAAAAATACCAACATTATGGAACACTACTAAGTAGAAACTAAAACATATTCATTTTTTTTTTGTTTTGTCCGTTACCTGCGTAGATTTGAATGCAAATCAATAACCTTGATAAAACTAGTTAGATAAAATAATGTAACTGAGAGTGAACTTTTTAAACGTTTAAGGCACGTCCATATATTATTTTACAAGCGAACAAATATAAGTACAGATAATTAAACGGACAAAATGTTTTTTATACCTTAAATTATTATAAAACGTTTTCCAATAAAAAGAAAAGTGTGCAAAATATTAGAGGAGACAATGTTTTTATACCTGAATCACTCTAAAAGTTATACAAGTAAAGTCAATGAATAATCATAATAAAAATGAATATAATTTTTCAACTGATTTGAAATTATTCTTATGAAATATTATAGGTATATATCAGCATAAAAATATTTCTCAGACAGAAAAGTCAAAACAATGCGATCAGGTATATACATAATTCGAAACTGTGGCCGTTTTGCACTAGATTAGAATATATGGGGTGTTCTGCTGAACGTAGTCCAAACTTATAGATCGTGTAGAGCTTACTGAACTAAACAATCGTTAAAAAAAAAGTATGCTATAAAAAAGCACAGACCTTTTATAGCAATCTGGAGTGCAAACCTATGAAAATAATATAATACAATAACACCCATGAAATTATTTAGAATTATGGTCACTACTCACCATACGTCTTCTGTTTCTTGCAGACGGATCTAGAAGTAGTGAGGTATGGATAACTAGCAGCTGCATTCGCATCGCAGTTGGTGAGGGTGAAGCGATAGGAGTTTTGGGGCTGACCAGCTAAAAAGGGGTCGTTGCAGGTGCCATCTGCCTCAGATGAACACGTCCAGCAGCGCACCGATTCACCTGGAAAATTGAAATTAAGTTACAGTGGTATATATAGCTTCTGGGATACTTATCTTAAAAACAATAATAGTGGAGTGGTCATGGGACGTCTGGTAGATAAAACATCAAAAAATTTTAATATGTATATAAATGAAATATTTTTAAATAAAAACAAAAAAGACACTTTATTATTAGACTTTTGAGGAGTTGGATTTACTAATAATTAAATGATAATTCGTAATACATTTATAAGTAAATAAATTAACAAATAAATATAGAGATATGTCTATCTACATGTCGGAAAGTAACATTTGGCTGAGTTTTTCCCAAAGAAAAACTACGGGGTCTTCCTTAGAATATTTCAGTTGTAGTACTAAATTTATATTTTCTTTAAGATAAATTAAGTGCTCACTTCTTTTATGTACTGCAGAAACGAATGCATGAGTGAGAATATATTGTAAATATATAATGAGTGTACGATAAAAGTCGGAAAGTCTAGACAAGACGCGAAGCTGGCCGCATGGCACGTAAATTATGTTTAGTTGTAGAGGATCTTCTATTTAGCGTGTGTAGTGATAGAAGTTGGATCGACGTGCCTTTTTGGTATATTCAGAATAAACGCG
Organism: Luffia ferchaultella; assembly: GCA_949709985.1. NCBI lineage: Eukaryota > Metazoa > Arthropoda > Insecta > Lepidoptera > Psychidae > Luffia > Luffia ferchaultella. Next base: position 7,471,975 of record OX453257.1, on the reverse strand, counting down.
ATAAGTTTTAAGATTTCAATTGATATGTATAAGTTGCGCCAGTAATGAAAGCACCAAACACGATTTCGCACTTGACTGGATAAGCTTTCTCTATGTAAGATAATTATATTACAATATGTAAATGAGACTGCAGATAAAAAATCCTGTAATACTAAATAAATATGAAACATATGCATAGAGCATTTTTTTATCTACGATGCAGTGTTTTTTTTTTTAATTACATTTAATCGAACCAGAAACATTAATTAGTGAAAATCTTTCCTTCTGCGCCCATGTTACAGTAAAACTGTGTTACGGTCGTTGATTATTTTTTTTACTGAAATATACAGGCAGTAAACATCGTACAAACACGTCCTTCAATTCTCACTATAAAAAGTTAATAGTTTGTTTATCGAGGTTATAGTAGCGTAGTTATTCCGTTTTTCCGTGCTGTGGCCACGGTTTGTGACGCGATACAATGGGCCCAGCAGGGTTATCTGAAGGTACTGCAACGGAATGCGTATCGTGTTTTCATTGACACGTGCGTCACGTTATTATTTATTGTATTCGTTTCAACGCTAAACGAAACTACTTTCCAATAGTTTTTTTTTTAAATGTTTTAAGTAGAGAAAATTTTTATCTAACTGCTCCCACTGCGACTAACTACGTATTTAAATGACAGTTTTTAGAGTTCCGTACCCAATGGGTGCCAACCAAACCTTATTACTAAGGCTCCGCTATCCGTCTTCCGTCTGTCCATCCATCCGTCCGTCTGTCACTGTATGTTTTAAACCGTAATAGATATATATATACACTTGTTTTCAAAGTGTGTATTAATTACTATGGCAGCTGTGACAACAAATAATAAAAATAAAACAAAGTTAAAAATAAAGGGATCCCCATACAAGAAACTTTGACTCGCACTTGACCGGTTTTTATTGAAGTGTAATTTTGTTTGATATTGTAGAGAGCTGACGAGTAGGTGCGATTTCATGATTTAGTGACGTTTGTATGCTGTAAATAATAATTTTTTTTTTTTTCAATTCAATTCAATTGTATCCGTTTTTATAGCAACTTTAACTCTTTAAAATCCGATAATTTACTACTAATTTGTATTTTTACATACACACATCGTTATTTGCGATTTTCATGTTTTTACACTCTGAGGGACACCATACAAAATCAATTTTTTTTTTTAAATCGTCTCGTACGTAATTTCCTTTGTTTTTAATATGAGGTTAGGAAATATGGGCATGTACTAAATTTATTGTTTTTTTTTTCAAATAATTTTGATGAGTAATATTATTGCTGGTCAAACCTAGTCATTAACAATGCAGAGCAGACCTTTTAAAAATTAAAAACCTATCAAAGGGGCATAGAAAACAGTTTTACGGACTTAAAGTTAGTTGAAGAAAGTGAGTTAAAAATATTGACCAAAGTAACACGACATAGAAAACAATGTAAACTGTTATTCAGTAAAGAAAAATAAATATCATTTATTTATTTATTTAGAAGAATGTACTTCCACTGATGGGACAGTTTCATATTTACGTCAAGGCGAACCAGTCGCTTAAGAATTCAAAGATGATGCGCGTTGTTCGATTGTATATGTTTATTTTGCACTTTATATTGGAAGAATACTTTATCATCTGTATTAATAACGGCTTGAGTCATCTATTTACTATGACAAATAACGCAAACGGCGTAGATATTGTAAAACCTTTATTTTAATGTAATAAAAATCAATAATGCCATCGGCTATTTATAATTTTATTTATGTATACAAAATAATTGCAAATGATATAAAATATTTCATAGGTAATTATTAAGTACCAGGTACTTTATAATATTGGTATAGTGGTATACCATACCAAATGGTGGTATGTGGTTGGTGGCATGGTATGGTGGTTATGGTCGCACTTCTGGTCTCTGACGTCGAAGTTTTCAACCAGATTTTTTTGAAACGTGGTACAGAGATTCCATTAGACCTCTAGTTTTGCAAGTATAATTTCGGAGCTAATTTTAGCAAAAGCAGCAAGCGAGAGTTTTGTTATTTTGCAATGGATTTTGTTGAAACTTAGCATAGAGGTTTCATTTGACGTTCAATTAGGACACACCATTTTGGGGGCTGATTGGGGAAAATGTAGCAACCATCGAGCGAGGTTGCGCGAGGCATGTGCGAAGGTCTCGTTATTTTGCAACGGATTTTCTTGAAACTTGGCACAGAGGTTCCTTTTGACCTCTACTTTTGCAAGTACCCTTTTGAGTTGATTGGTGCAAATAAAAAAGGGAAGTTTCTTCATTTTCCGACATATTTTTTTAAACTTGACACAAAGGTTTTCTTTAATCTTTAGTTTTGTTAGCACCATTTTGGAGCTGATTGGAGGAATTGGATAATTTCGGATTTGAAGGTTATATGACGACAAAATCAGTACTTACCAAATTCTTATGTTTGACTCGTTTATTTAAATATTTGACACTGGCCACCAGACTTTGTTCAGCGAACTTAAACTATAGCGTAATCGAAAACGTATAAGAATTCAAGACATGTAAGTAGGTACCTAAGTAACACATACCTACAAGTTCGTACCGTTACAAATATCCGTTATAATATTATCGTTAGATACCAGTATGTAAATACTATGAATAATTTCTGTTATTTTAAGGCCCAGTTCTCAATTTTCAACCATTTGTTTTCCATATTAGTTACACTAATGAAAAAATATACATGTGTTCACTCATATATGTTTTTTCATCATAAGAAAGCGACGAATAAACGCTGAAAATTAAAAAAAAAACAATTTAGTGTCGTTAAAAATAATAAATAATAATTACTTTTATTGTTATCTCAATCGTAATACCTCTCTCTACATGCAAATATTTCGGGCACGGAGCAGTTAGATTTCGGGTAAAGTTAACAAAGAAGCGCAACAAAATTATCTAGCTAGGTATCAATAGGTTTTATAATTTTTTTAACTTTTTTTGATTTATTAATAAATAATATTACAGAAAGTCTAATAATTATTACAAGTTAAAGTATTCTGAAAAGTATTCATCATTTTATCTTCAAATTAATTAATATTTATCACAAAAAAAAAAAACAATTTTAATTGTATAAGAGCCAGCATCAAATATTTCACAATATTATTTCTCTCTTTGTTTCCTCTGCGTTAAGTTAACCTACGGCAAGTTAATTAATACAAATGTAATTGGTGTCACTACATCGGGACAATTAAAGTTTTTTATCTAGGAAGTATTTAGCCCTATATAGAATACAAAAATGCAGTTTCCGCCCACTACATCGTCCGTGTAGTTTATACTTTTACTGTCATGAGGAATATTAAATTAATAGGTAGGTATTAGGTTAAATTGTTAGGTGTTAGGTCACGTGTGTTAGCAGTGATAACGATGATGGAGGAATTAGCTGATATAATCTGTCAATTAAGTTTTTAAGGTTTACGGAATCCTCTTGCGTTTGTGTATATTAGAATATAATAAAAATACTAAAATATTATTTCGATCTTACACCAAAAAAAATGATTGTTAAGATACACCACCAGTGCATCTTAACGTACATCGGACATATGATCACATCTTCTATTTCAGTGACTAGAATATATTAATTATTGATGTTTCATTTCAAATGCCATCCGTCTAATCACGAAGTCACTATTCTAATTTTCTATGTTTCTTTTATTTTGGCTTTTTTTCCAAATTTTTTATTCGATTGTGAATATATAATATAAATGAAACTAGTTAATTTGGAATATTCAAAAACCATTTATATTCGGACACAGCTGAACTTAAGAGTATTTTTTAGTTTATACAATAATTTATTATAACATTATTCTTTACCACACGAGGTCAAACCGAATACGACATGTAAAACAGCGCTCTGTTCTGTGGTTAGTTTTTGTACTTGTGAATTGTAACGAAGCCAGCAGCGCCTTCGCAACATAAACAAATGAATACAATCAACATTTTTGAGGATATTCATATTTATGCATACAAAACATAAAGTACGAATTGACTAGAAGCCCTCTTCTGCGTTTACCCGTTTACCGTCTAACCACTTATACTCAAGCCAGCTGCTGCAGGATGTCGAGTTTTAGTCCGAGTTTTAGAGCGCAAGGTCCCTGTGGGCAAGGTCTGCACCCCAGTGAAATCCCCGCGCGCCAGTCTTCAATCCCGCGAAAACCAAACGTTGCTGTCAAGTTAATTTACTCTATGATACAAAATAATATAATTTCTATAAATGTAACTATTGTCAATAGCGACTTCTTGTACTAAGCCGACGATATATTATTCATATAAATAAGCACAAATCTCATGAACATTATCACAAAACGTCCACCAACATACCGCCACCCCTCCGCGGCCTTGACAATGTGAGGATGCACTCTGCTGAAATGTGGAAGATATTGCCTTCTATTTCCTGCGTTGGTATATGTTGGAAACACTTTTGTGACTCATATTTGTTTTGTGTGACCAATGTTTGTAGCATTTGTAGGCGTATTACGATTGGGTACATACGCAGATTATCCAGCTACCGAGAATAATGTAACTCACTGCGTCATGGAAGTAGTTAAGTCAATTTATATAATGGTTTAGATATTACGTGTATCTATTGTTTTCTTGTGAGAATTTACAAACTACGTACCTACGATCTAACCATCAAGTCGTGACAAATAACTATTAACTATTTTAACTACGCAGTTCATTTCACATTCGTTTTTAACCCCCGACGCAAAAAGAGGGGTGTTATAAGTTTGACCTGTATGTGTAGGTACTGTGTATGCGTGTATCTGTCCGTGGCATCGTAGCTCTCAAACGGACGAACCGATTTGGATGCAGATTTTTTTTTTATGAAAGGTGAATTAGTCGGGAGTGTAATTAGCTATGTCTGATGAAAATCAGTCTAAGATGGGCGTCGCAACAAAATGGCGAATATCATATTTTTTCACTGCTCAATCAATATGGGTATCAAATGAAAGAACTTGACTAGCAGAATACCATACACTATGACAAATTTCAAATCCAAGATGGTCGCCACCACAAAATGGCGAATTACATTTTTTTTCACTAATCCATCAATATGGGTAGCAAATGAAAGCGCTTGACTAGTAGGATAATGTACACTATATTGAAATGGAATGAGGAATATTAACTAACGAAATGAAAACTAAAAACTTGAAAATTATTTTTTTGTCTGATCATGTATGAATTAGTTGAACTAAGTAACTAAGTTTCAAAAAATTGAAATAAAAATTAAATTAAAAATTTTAAAACCCCCGAAACAAAAAAACTAAAGTTTTTAAATTTTTCTTTTATACGGAGATAAAATAAACTGGTGAATATGTAATTTCAATTCGCGCACAATGCACATAGGTGCAACATTATAGCTGAAAAGTTTTACATACACATCGCAATGATAAACTTCCATGTAGAGTTCCTAAAATATGCAATAAAATAATTTATGAATAGACAATTTTTTTTATAATTTTGGTAATTAATTTTGTTTTATAAAATTGGAGACAAATTAAATTGATTCGGTTAATAATCATGCAAGTAATAAAAAATCTTGGTCGAGACATAAAATTTTTGTGTTGGATGTTTAATTTTCTTATTATATACGTCTGCTTCTTATGTCATCTAGAAAATTGGCGGCCTTCAACGCCCTACAAAGCTACTACTCGCGTCATGCCGTTTACATTGAATTGTACAATCAGGTGGGTGAAAAAAAGAGCACAACATGTTTTGTTATTCTGGTTATTTCTGACTTCAAATAGATTCGGTACACTGGTCAATTTTCGTATTTTTTTTTCGACGGCAATTGATGTATAATACATACGTTCAATAGATCTCTTCAATGTGTAGTGTCGAATTGTATTTCTATAGAACAAAATGTGTGTTTGTAATCGATGTGAGAATATAATATTGTTAAACAGGTATGTACACTTCACCAACAAGGCACTGATTGAATTGAATCCACTGTGGAATTTGTCCATTAAGTTTGAATATGCGCGTCGAAACATTGGAAGAAAACAAACACTATATGTAACTAATGCCAACACATTAATTGAACAACCTTGTCGCTTTGTGTTAAATAGTTTATTTGTATAATTGCATTAAAATATTAAACTCTACTGTATATTCTTTACCACGAGAAAACAACGACTCGACTTTAATTATTACCAAAGTGGGTGATATTTTCTGCAAGCGATCGTATTTGACATATAGCCTAATAGCCTAGGTTGCACTCGTACTAGTAGTCGTTGAGGGCTCTACATTCGAACTTGTCGACGAATTGAGTTAGTTACGTGGGACAAACTGTCCGATTTGGTAAGTTTAACTTAGACAGATAGAGCAAACGAAGGACTTAACTCGCTTGGACAGTATTTGGAAAATTATTTAACGTTTTTAAATCCGATATACCTTAGTGCCTAAAGACCCATGTCAGTTTGAACAGTGCGTGTTAAGAGGTAGTCCCAAATTGTTGGCCTAGTTAACAAGCTCAGTGTCGCTCAACGTGCTATACGAGTAGAAGCTATGGTTGAAGTTTCTCTGCGGGATAGAATCGCAACGAAGAAATCAGCAGAAGAACTGGAGTGACTGATATAGCTGACAGAATTAACAAGTTGAAGTGGCAATGAGCAGGCCACATCGTTCGCAGATTTGATAACTGCTGGGAGATAATATATTCAAGTGGCGGCCGGACGATCAGATAAAGGCAGACTCAAGTTCGTTACAGGTAGCCAAAGACCATGTGTTATGGAGATCTAGAGGAAATGTCCACCGATGGATGTCCAGCGGCCGAAATGATGATGATTTAAACATCCGTGCTTCAATGCGTGTGACTTACATATAGATTATACTACACCACAGTCACTAAACGTGTTATGTGTAAAATCAAACAGATTACATATCTGACTTACTTGAAATAAGTGCACAGTCTCTTTCCAATTGAGTTCTTACATAAGTACGTATACCTTTTTTGTTGTGTAGATAAAAAAATCAACGGTCGCGTTGCATCGCTGAGTGCAACTCAAGCGCATCTGAGTTTTTTCCCCGTGACCTTTCAGTGACTTTGCAATTAATTTATACCCAATTCGTCAAGTTGTCGCCCTGTGTGTGAAAAATGCTAATTCAAGGCTTCAGGACAACACCAAGAAAATTAGTTTGTTTCTAACAAGATCGTGATTGTCTTGATCAAGCGTCTTCATTTCATAGATTTTTTTTAGTAACGTATACATCACAACAACGCCTGGGCCCCAAACTAAGCATTAGCTTGTGTTTCGGGTACCAAGCGAAGACACGACATACATATAACAACCAAGACCCGGTACCAATATCAATATTCATCATATAAACCTGGGATTCGAATCCGGGACCTCCAGCTTCGTAGGCAGGGTCGCTACCCACTAGGCTAAGCGGTCGTCGATATATATATAGGTACATAGATTCTATACGAGTCTAACAAGAGCCTATCATGTCAGAAAGATGCGATACACTCTTGTGACGTGGAGGGGTCAGTTGAGTGCATTGCATATTCTACGTGTATAAATTGAAAATTGAAAAATGCCTTTATAATTTGAAAGAAGAAAAAAAAGAGTGCTTTTTCACCAGGTTATCTTTTTATACTTCTTTAGCGCGTTCTCAATGATGGATGATGAAATTTGCGTTGCAAAATATGTGCACAGCACATTATGCAACCAAAAGTTAGCTGTATGATGAAGTTAGGATAAGTTTTTTTTTCTGAATAACTGTACAATCCACAGACGTTCGTCCGTGCCCTTGATATATCTATTTATTTAATTTTGTTCGAGCCAATTTTCTTATCTATTTGCCTCCACTCCGTTTTAATTGTGGTGAGTTTGCCGACTAAAAAACTTATTCTACATAATCTATTTTTTTTTATATTATAATAATTTTTTATTTTTTTAAATTTATTTATTTATTTTTTTTTATTTTTTTTTTATTTTTTTTTTTGTCAGATGTGTTCTTTTATCTGACTTGATACTCATTTTTTTTCCCACAACTTTGTTTCTTTTGGATCAATGTTCTTACAGCCTAAAATGCCTGGTCCCCGCACGCGGCACCAGCTCACCAGTTGACTTGAGAGCCAGCCATCGCCTCGCTCATCCATTTCTGAGGGAACGTTGCGACCCGACTCCCCAGCCACCGCGTTCATCATCATCATCATCATCAGCCCATTTTTACCCCACTGCAGGGGCTTAGGCCTCCCCCAGGGTGAGGAGGGGGGGCTTAGAGCTTAAGTCTACCACGCTACTCCACTGCGGGTTGGGAACTGTAACGACCGCCATCTATTGACAGCGTCCGGGACCGACTGCTTAACGTGCCCTCCGAAGCACGGTGTCAGTGATATTGTGTACTTAAGTCAGAAAAACTCATTGGTACACGCCCGGATTCGAACCATGGCCCTATAGGGCCTTATAAATTTGAGACAGGTTCGTTGCGCTCTGGGCTATCACGACACCGCGCCTTGGCCACCGCGTGCTTGGACGTTAAGTGAACGGCATTCCTGCCGTGGACTAAGATCTACTTAATTGTTATGGACTTAGATCTATTTTTTTTTTACAATTTATATGCTTAATTCTAAGACACGATTAGGATAAGTTCACTCCTCAGAGGTCAGTGTTTTAAAATATTTAAAGCATTGATATAATAACTCGGAATAGGGTCTATAGGGAATAAATATATTGGCATACAAAATACTATTGACAATATAGTAATAGCGCCATCTAATGGTATGCCAACAATCAATTCTAAGACAGATTTGACTTGAGACTAACTTTGAAACGAGATTGACTAGAAGGTACACCAGCCAGTTTATCTCAGCAATGCTTACACGCAACTAGCTTCACTTTGGTGTCAATTTCTCGTTGGGTCACCATGTTTGGCATACATATTTTCGAGTCGATACGCTAGTATTACATAATAATGTCAATGATTTTTGATGATTTTTTTGTATTAATTAATTTCCGAAGTTGTCTCCTGACACTCGCACATAAACACAACCACTTTTTTACACATTGATTCTTTTGTATTAGCGAAACTGCCTAAAAAATAAAATCTGTTATGTTATGTACATACTAGGTATACATATTTCTTATAGGTTTTTGTAATTTTCATTATAATATTGCATTCGTCGATCCTCATAATATTTCTTTTGTGTTTATTGATATAGATGGATTGGATTTAATAGGCTAATAGGTCACGTAGGGGATGTGAATTCGAAGTCGAGACCAGGAGGCGTGACTCACGACTCACCCCATGACCTGAATTCCCAACTTTGTGGTATAAGTATATATTTGCCTTTTGTCATTAGTGATGCCCAAATGCAAGAACAAGACGAGACTTAGCCAGTCTTGGTCTTGGTCTTGCGCCAATACACCTGGTCTTGGTCTTGGTCTTGGTCTTGCGCTCCCAGTCTTGGTCTTGGTCTTGGTCTTGCAGCAAGAGTCTTGCAAGTCTTGCAATTACCTATTAGTCTATTACTATTTATTAAAGTTTACTTTAAATCTTAGAAAAACGTATTATAATTGGAACATTGTGAGCTTGAATTAACATAGCCATAGTAAAGATCAAGCAGATTAATAAATAACTGAAGATTTGATAAGAAATTCGAAAAATCAACTGACCTATATGTCGTTTTCCATGGAAGTAACCTACCTATACACCGAACTGTTACACCTAACTACTCAGTGAAATAGCGCTAAGTCCTAGCTGCAAGACGCAAGAGTCTTGCAGGCTATGTCTTGTTCTTGCTCAAGTCTTGCACGGTCAGTCTTGGTCTTGGTCTTGCTAAAAATACGCGGTCTTGTTCTTGGTCTTGGTCTTGCAAAAACGCAAGAACAAGACCAAGACTGCAAGACCAAGACTGAATTTGGGCATCACTATTTGTCATAAAAGGCGATCGCATTGTAAGTAACCGGTTGTGTTATCGAGGTGTCAAATATTAGTAAAATAGCTACAAAAAAATTGCCCAGTTTGGAAGGTGACGTATTTTTTGTAACTTTATTTTAAAAAATTTATTCCAAAACAAAACAAACTGAATTTTTTTTTTAAATTTTTCATTGGATTTCGTTGCCTTCCAATTTCAATTTGAAAAAGTTTATTTCCTGTAGTTCTCGTCTTTGACCTCTAGTTAATTTTTTAACAAAAAATAATCTTTAAATTGGTTAAAAAAAACAATATGAGAAATAATCAAACTAAAGGTCGCCATTCACTCATTCCTTAATGGACTAACATCAGTATGAAAATTTTTAAAAAAATTCCGATAGTTCCCGGTTCTACCTTCTCTTCGGTTCTTAATATTTTCCGCAATTAGCGATAAAGAAATGTTTTTTTTTCTAAATGAGAGCTCAATCTTTGTTTTGATAAGGACATGACATGCGGACAACAAAATACTATTTAGAAATAATATATTAGAGAACAGGTTTAAGTATGAACTCATCGCAGTAGCTACTGGCCATTTTGAATGAAAGTAAAACTTGCATTGTGAAAGTTTTTAATTTTCAACCCTTAACATATTCAATAATATGAGGCAATAATCAATTCTTTGTCGTATTAAATTCGATATAGGTTACAGTCAATACTGTATTGGTGTTTTAATGAAAATTAGCAACGTCGCACATATTACAAAGTTAAAATAGGTAAAAAGTACATCGACGCATTTTCCTGAAAAGTATCTTTGGTAGAAAATATTTATGACACGGGTCCAAAAAACTGTATGATTCTATGTACGTTTATTGCATGGAACATGCCTTAAAATTGTCGACATACTATTGAAAACTGACTATAATGTATAAGTAATTTTAGTATGAAATTACTAAAACTAATAGATTTAAGAAAATCTTAATTTTAAAATAATGCTTAATATAAATCTCTGTATATTGAAACAGTAGAAGCGGTAACTTATGAATATGACAAAGGCAAAATAGCAAACTTTGGAATGAATTGTTTTAGTAATAGAAGTGACATTGATTTTCCAAAAAAAAAATTATTGTTGATGAAGTTCACACACTAACACTGCCATGGACCTCTTATTTGAAGTATCAAATCATTTTATGTCACCTCTTCTATGATGCGACCATCTTAGGAATTAATGACACAAAGTCATTTCCGGAAGCAGGCGTAAGTATATGTATGTATGTAAAGTCAATTCGTAAAAATCAGATTTCTGGTAAAAGGTAAAGTACTATTAAAGTTTATAAAAAAAGGCTATGTCAAACCCTTAATAGATTAAATCATATATGGCTCGACGGATTTATATTCTTTATACACCAGCTTTAAATAAAATTTAGGGTCCATGATTCGATAACCATAATACATGTTGCTCTCATAATTTTTATTGCCTCTTACGCAAGTAACAGCCTTCTCAAGGCTACACGTTTTGTGTGTCAATGAGTGAATCATATGTCTTTTACAATACACAGACCGAGGCGTGTGCGCATTCGTCATAATACAACACTCGGTCTATACACAAAAAACAATAGTCACTAGTCTACGACGAATAATATTTCGTGCTGAATTGTTTTTATCTTAAATTGCGTTTTACTTCTCTGTTTTGAAACTACTCAATGGGTAATAAGAATAATATTTTAATAATAGCTAGGACATTCCACACAGCGCCATCTAGTCCTAAACTAAGCAAAGCTTGTACTATGGGTACCAGACGACTGATAGACATACTTAAATATTAATTTTTTTATAATACCTATATACATATACAGATATTTTACACCCGAACTCGGAGTAAATACAAATGTTCATACAAACAAATATTTGTCCGGGGCGGTATTGAACCCGCAACCCTTGGCTCCGTAGTTAGGGTCTCTAACCACTCGGCCAGTCCAATAAGATTGATCATAAAATTAAATAACCTAACATAATTTAAGATATTTTTTTATCTTTGCCCTTTGATTATATACATGTCTAAGCAGAGTTTCGGTGTTAAAAACGTACATAAAAATATCACCTAACTGTTCGGTTATGATTGATGCGCACAGAGACGGTTAGTACTTACTGCGTTGCTATCTTAGGTACAGGCAATATAAAATCTGTTTACTCACACACACAAGCATAAAAAAGCAAGCCAGTTATTTTTGTTACTATTGTATCATTAACATGTATAGTGTTTACCCTAATTCACATTTTGTCACACAATCGACTGACAATCCCACCCTATTATTAGTATGCTACAAACAATTCAGCCCTCAGATTATAAATAGTAAAGTATTTTGAAAATAGCGGAAATGTGTTTTTAATCGACTGGCGTACAGGAAAATCGAGATTATTTTACAAAGTTTTATCAGGAGTTGCTAAATAACTAAAACGTTTGATATTTGCTTACTTTTTTCATATTGTACTTAGCCAAACTATAATAGTCTAGCTATCCAGCATCATTCGATGACCGCTTAGCCTAGTAGCAGGGTAGCGACCCTGCCTACGAAGCTGGAGGTCGCGGGTTCGAATCCCAGTTCGGGTCAGTATTATATAATATTTAAGTATGTATATCAGTTGTCTAGTAACCCATAACACAAGCATAATACTTGCTTACTTTGGAACTAGATGGCGCTGTGTGGGAAGTCCCATGTATTATTATCACTTCTAATGAAAACAGGAAAACCTATGTTCATAATTTTAATATACCAACAATAATAACTTTTATAAATAGCCCTGAATGAGGCCTGAATATATAAAAAAATTACGGACTTCAGATGGATTTAGTTTTGCAAGAAAAGCTGGATAAAAATTTTATTATCATATGATTTTACAGAAAAAGATTTTCGATTAATCTACGACATCTATGTTGCAAAAGTTGAAGAGCTATTTCAAAAGAATAATTAAAAAAGTAATTAAAGTACCTTAAGTGCATGTTTTGTAAAATGATAAGTACTTTAGTTTTATTTTGTTTATTTTTTTTATTTATTGGATTTTTTTAAAAAGATTTTATTTGTTGTCTACTTTTAGATAAAATTGTATCAATTCTACCATTACCAATGAGAGCAAATGAAATTAGAATGTTTCAAGACAGTCCTATATGGCATAACGAAAGTACACATATTATATTACACACCCTTATTAACTTTAAAATTTGAAGACAAATTGCTAATGGCTTATTTAATTTTTTTCCTTTCACATAGGTAGCTCTTAATTGAATTCATATTTTGCATTAGTTTCGTAACAAGACCTACACGCGCGTTTTAAGGCAAAGCAAATTGCGTGTTTCGAAAAAGATCTAACGCATAGGTGCGAATCAACGCAATAAGCAATGAGGTCACCGATGTTTGTATATTGTTACACGGCCCTAAACCTGTTTTATGTGCACGTGATTGTATGTACAGACAACAAAAAAAAAATATTTACTAATAAAATCTTTTAGTACAAAATATATTAATCGTGAAATAGGATTTTTAACGCAAAGTGGAAAGAATGATTTTTTCATTTTCATTAAGATGACTGTAATAAATATTGGGTCATATTTAATTTGTGCAGGTCACAATTGGATGCAACATTGGTGTCTAGCCTATTTTAGTGACTTAGATACCGTAATATAACTTATAATTCTGTTTTAAATAACTACTAATAACATATTACACATTACAAATAAATTCTAAATTAAAATCTGATTTAAAAAAAAAAACTAAAAATACCTGTAAATTAAAAATACTATCTAAATAATGATAATGAGAAAATTTTAAAGAGACGACAGGTTCAGGGTGCCAAGGATACTCCGCGTTGCCACGCTGTATTGCTGTATTGATCCTCTGATACCATAATTATTATTCCCTCTTTTAATACTGTAAACTGTAGGAAACGACGCTAAATTCAGATAATTTCTTAGCTCTACACAATGAGTAAGTAAAATCCGACAAAATTCAATTTTTATAATATTGACGACCGCTTAGCCTAGTGGTAGCGACCCTGCCTACGAAACTGGGGGTCCCGGGTTCGAATCCCAGGTCGGGTCAGTATTAATATGATGAATATTGATAATTGTACCGGGTCTTGGTTGCTATATGTGTGTGGTGTCTTCGCAAAAATATTTATATGTATATATTATAATATATATTATAAAGAATATTTAAGTATGTATATCAGTTGTCTAGTAACCCATAACACAAGCATAATACTTGCTTACTTTGGGACTAGATGGCGCTATGTGGGAAGTCCCATGTATTATTATTATTATTAGTATGGACTGGGAAACATTTTCATCATTGATTACCTACGTGTTTTCTATATTTTTATAGGTATATTGTGGGATACCTACCTATTAAAATACAAGACGTCCATGGCTACTCGGTAAGCCGGTATTGGCAAGGGCCGCTCCAATTCCTTGCCATTAGAAATGTTGAAGCCATCGATTGTTGAAGCGCATTAAGTAATCATATATAGTAAATATTGTCCAATATGTCAAAATATTATATTTATTTTTTTCTAAGCAATTTCAAATAAGATACGAGTGTACTAGTTGTACTTGTCCGATCGCCGTTAAATAACGCTGGAGGACGGCCAAATTCATGACACATCATACTTTTTTACTTGTATCTGCATGTCGAAATCCCCCAATTTAGATGTATAGAAGCATATGACGGCAGAAAAAAAAAACAACATCTGATCGGAACAAAATTAAGCAAGGTGAATGCCAGTTTCTGTCATTGGAAGTGACTTTCGTTGGTGTATAGGGGGCCATTTGGGAGTTTTGTGAGCAAGGCAGATTGCACAAAGAGTTTTCGAGATATCAGGATGAACGTGGTGTCAAAAGACGCAGCTCGGCGAGCTCTAAAAGATGGCAGAAGACAATTTGGAAAAAGTGCAAAAACAAAAAAATTTTTGGTAAAAAACGAAAAAAAATCGCAATTATTTTCCCCGTATTTCATTTTGGGAGCCCGATATCTCGAGAACTAGGTCCGAATAAGAAAAAAATAAAAAAACGGCTCGGGGTAATTAGACGGGGGATCGGTTGAGACTAAAATTGTTAAAATTGGACAACAGGAAGTAGTGGTTAAGGGTGCCCTTAGTTGGAAGTCGGATATGCGTCAGTGTTACATTTCGTACTAATTCGGTTTGTTCGATCGAAATGTCGTACAGAATCTTATATTTCGAAGTTTTAAGCTTATTCAAATACAGTTGTGTTATTTTTTTGCGAAAAAAATGTATTTCGAAAAATATTATCCAAAATATGTGTGTTTACTTAATTCCGTTAGGTTCATTTCCAATGTCGTAAGAACTTCGTGCGAAAGCAGGAGATCCGTTGATTTTTTCCAAAAGCCTGACCGTTTTTTTGGGACTAATTTAAAAATAGAATATTACCCAATAGACGTTTTTTTCATAAATTTGTTTTGTGTTCCACTTAATACAGGTTATCGAGTGCTTTGAGGTTGGATTTGCGTTTTTAATTTCGTAAATTTTAATCGAAATTTTATTTGCTTATTTTCGTTCTGAAGGTATCATATTTGATCACAAGCATCTAAGTAGGTACCTTTGCCTGACTTAACACCGCCAGATTCGATGAGATTTGAAATCATTGGGGCAGTTTGAATGATAAGAAATAAGCAATCCTACGGATCGATTACCACAAGACTTAGTCGATTTATTTATCGTAGAATCATCTGTTATGCAGGTGCAATTTGATATCAGGTATTTATTAACAAACCTATATAATATGATCGTGGTATATACACTTTTGATTAAGAATATATTAGTTTCACCCAGAATCTTTAGATGCTTAAGTTACAATGTACAAGTTGTCTATTGTTCTAAATAAAATAAAATAAGAACAAAAATTGCATTTTATTCTAATATACGTTACATGGTGCAGCTTTAACACACGAGCACAAAAACGTAAACACACACAGTTAAATATACTATACAAAAAACCGCAGTAAACCAATGTCTGAAATCGGTGATTGGAGTGAAACTTAAAAGTGATTCCTATATACCTTTGATTTTTTATTTATCCAAAAGCTATCGATGATTTGCTAAAAGTAAAAAATACTATATTGTTTGTTTGACAATTATTTCATATGACATTTTCACCATTATTTATATTTTACTTCACTAAAATGCATTACTGCATGCACAAAATAAGCTTCCCTAAAAAATCGTGAAACAAACGAACAGTGGTATATGAATAAATAACTAGTAGCTAAAACGAATTACATATTTTAGCAGCTGTTCGTAATGTGTTGCTCATTGATAACTTGTTTCATCATCAGCCCATTTTTACCTCACTGCAGGGGCTTAGGCCTCCCCCAGGGTGAGGAGGGGGGCTTGGAGCTTAAGTCCACCACGCTGCTCCACTGCGGGTTGGGAGCGTCTGCGTCTTGATAACTTGTTTAATAATTCTTAAATTAATTTAAAGATTTAATTTTAGTCGTGTTCCACTTTCGTGGATGCTACTAGAAAATTCAGTATTATAAAGAAAGCGGTACATTTTCTATGAAGTTCATTAATCACGGGGTTTTATTTGCTTTAACAATAAGAACAGTCGGTGCTAGCCCTCCTCGGCACTTGCCAATATGTCTGGCAACATGAGTCGCTGGCGGGTAAAAATGATCTCATTACTAGTCCGCCGGAGGCAAAACACGCTGTCACATATTATTAGGGTTCTGTAGACATATATAAATTTACTTCACGTAACCCAATTGGTAACTTTTATACCAATTGTGTAACTAAAAGAAAATTTAAATTTGTTAACAAAAAAATTTTTTTTTTTTTTAATTTTTAAATATAATCTGGTGGACTAAAATTATAATGACTAAAAGCTCGTAGATCGAAAATAAACTCGAAGCGCTTTCTTGGCAAGTGAAAATGAGATTGGTAATTTTTTTTTGTGTAAGTACACAGGTATTTTTCTGCTGACTCGCGTAGGATGCCAATAGCTGCCAACCACGCCATCACGACAGGTTGAATTCGGGTTTTAGATTTACTAAATTTCGCGCCTGATTATTCTGCCTTACTACGTTGTACGTTATATAGAGTTCTCTTTTCCACTGTAACTCCCTTCTTGATTTCAAATTGTGATTAACAGCCAAGTTTTTTTAATGATTTCTTAATTAGTTGAGTTAATAATTTAAAAAGGAGGGGGTTTTTTACAGTTTTTATTCACGAAGCTAGCTAAAATTCTAATAGAAAAAGCAAATAAAGGCAAACATATAGCCAAAAATGTGACAGTGAGAATGTATTGTTGATGATTCATATCAAAACCAGTCTAGAATTTTCTATAAATGATAACAGTGCTTCCCACTAAATCCGCGAATTGAATTCACTCTTAAAATTCATGTTAATTTATCGTTCGCTTATCCATTTCCTTTTAGATAAAATATAGTCTGTTCACAATAAAATTTGGTTACATACAAGTCGTACCAAAATGCATTATACTAAAACTGACTTACTTGTAACCACAGACCAGTCAACCTTTAGACCGCGCTTTAATAAACGTCAGTATGAAAACGAAATCGCCAAAAAGTGGCGGGGTGCGGGGAAAAGTCGGCTAGTTTTCATTGGCTCGTTCAAAATTGACAATTTAATGGCTTCCGACGTGCTTCCAACTGACCGCTCACAAGAGACGTAGTTATGTAGTGTCACTACATAGCCTTGGCGAATGCTACTCCCTGTCAAAGCGTGGTCTATAAGGTTGACTTGTCTGTGCCTGTAACTGACAGGTGAATCACTTCAAATTTTGTTTTCGATAAAAGTACGAATGAAACGTTCAGAAATATATACGCCGTTATTTATCTATCCCTTTTTTAACTCTCATAGAATATCAAAAAGTTGTTGGATATAACAGAGTTTATTCAAGTTTTTTTTGAACGTATAAATTTTTTTTTCTCGACAATTTCATTATTTCGTTAGGCTATATCAACTATTTGAAAAAAAAAAAACAATAAACTTTTCCCCGAGCAAATACTAACACAATACTTCAGATGCTGAAATATTTATGTTTGGAATACGTACCATGACTTTTTTAAATAGATTAGCGTTTAATCACTATCTCCATCATATTTGGTATATAAGTATAAGACCCTTTCTATTTAAGAAATCCAACGTGGAGCAATTTTTGTAATATTTAGCACTTGAAACATTGTCTACAAGATATTTTATTCTGAAGTTTATTATGTTGAGAACTATTTTAAACCAACAAGAAGTAACTTTTGCACTTAAAAGATACTTTGTAAGCGAGACTATGTACATTCAGATTTAAGGCCCATGAAATTGATTAACCCGTCTGTATTTTGACGAAATCCATCCTAAACATTCTAAAAGAGCTTCGCATCAAACAAAGACTTTCGTCGATTGTGCAAATGCAAATTTTTAAGATGTTTGGACATATCATACGCAACGAATGCTCATTGGAACGATTGGTGGTGCAAGGAAGAGTAGAGGGTCAACGTTCCAGTGGCTGATCACCTACTAGATGGACAGACCTCATTAAATCATCGACGAAGTGTTCCCTTACTGAGTGTGCACGCAATGCCATGAATAGAGAAAGTGAGAGAAATCTCGCAAAGAACGCCACCAGTCTATCTGACAATTCATGACCACGACCACTCCGTCAGGAGTGTACGACTGAGAAGAAGAAGAATTTTGTCGAAATGTTTTCATAAAATGTTTTGTTATTGTTGAGCACTATTTTCAATATAACAATATACTATTTTTATAAAAAAACAAAGAACGGCAACATTGAGCGAACCCCTTTTGCTTATAGGTATAGAATATATATGTACTTCTGCGTATTTAAGGTAATTGAAACGTAATTGAATTAGTAGATATGTAAGCCAAGCAGTACTCATTTTTCGAGAAACGAAAAAACTCATGTATAATTTACACAGATGAAATGAAGACACACACTGTCAATTCGGTTACTATATGCAAACGACGAACCTAAAATATAAAAAAAACGTAAATATATAATATACTTGCGCTTTGTTTTTTTATATATTTTTCATATTATCACATACGTGTTAACCACTTTTATATAGGTATATTATATAAGTGGTCAAAAGAATTCAGGCGAGCACAAAACTAAAAAGGAAAAAATGAAAACAAAGGATGCAGCGTATATTCGTTTAAGGCCCAGTCCTCAATTTTATCTTAGTTCACGCCTCGAATTCAGTGTTTTTTTTACTGTTTATTTTCGATTTACTATTTAAAAAAAAATTGTGTTTAATATAGATCCTGACAAATAAACGCTGAAAATAGGAAAAAGTAATTTAAGTAGGTACCTGCCGATAAAAATTATAGAAAAAAGGTTTTTAATATTATTTTAACTTTATATCTCAACACAGTATTATTAAAAATAAATAACGCCATAATATAAGCAACCAAAAAATCTAGCAACCAATAGTTTTATTTATCGTATTGACTCCAAATTAATCCTTATTTATTACAAAAATGTACAAGAGCAAGCGACAAATATTTCACAATGTTATTGGTTCCTTTTTTTGGGTACACTGTAGCGTCTCTATCTCTAATAGCGATAAGCGGGCCTTAACATTATGACAGAAAAGAAATAAAAAGACGCACCGACAGCAAAGTCTCTGCCCTCGTGCCCTTGGACTCAAGGATAATGGACAACCGTATACTGCGAAATATAAGCAATCTATATATCAAATAAAATCACAGTAAATTGCTCCAAGAAAATCAATGATATTGTTTGAGGAGGAAAAAAGAAAGTAATTTTAGAAAAAATAGTAGGTAGTTACTTAATAAACAATTATTATAGCATATACAGACAGATATATAGATGTATAGTTCTAAGTTTTGCTGTAAATTTGTTAGTTTTTTTTTTAAATTTGTTGCCTTTTTTGTCACTTTTAATTTTTAGTGCCTAATTTACAATTATTATTATAATTTTTTTTTGTTACAATTTCATTGGAGACACAATACTACACAATAGAATGTTCTCGTGAAGTCTTATCTTATTAAAAAAGTAATTTTTTTTGGAAATTCCTCTGGAAAGGAAATCCCTACAAATTGTATTTGACTGACCGATTGCACGATTGGCCGAGTGGTCAGAGACCCTTACGCGGAACCAAAAATCACGGGTTCGATACTCGTCCTGGACATTTGTGTGCATGAACATGGCTATTTGTTCCGTGTCTGGGTGTTAAATACACGTATCTATATATGTATATATAATAAAGGATATTTAAGTATGTATATCAGTCGTCTGGTACCCATAATACAAGCTTTGCTTAGTTTAGGACTAGATGGCGCTGTGTGGGATGTCCTAGGTATTATCATATCTGTTACTGTCCATAAAACTTGCTGCACACGTGTTAGTACGACCATAAAATAATACAAAACATGAAGTGAAGTATTTTAATAGAGCTAGCCCATTATTAATTAAATTACGACGGACGGTGGCTCAAAAGGCCAATTTGTCGTCTTCCGGTGTTTAAGTCTTTATTATTAAATAACAAGACTCTTAATTCAGAGCTCCTTTCAAATATTGTGAACCTTGCCTCGAGTAAAATTCATAGTTTTTGTTTAACCATAAGGAATTAACTTTTTTAAATTTTCGAGGGTCTAATTCTTTAGTATACTTATACCCAGTGTTCGGCTGAACGTAGTCCAAACTTAAAGAGCGTGAAGAGTTCACCAAACTAAGCAAAAAGTTAAAAATAAAATAAACGATAAATGAAAACTTTGAACACGTTTTTCTCAATAGGTAACCGTTAGTTTGCGTCATCTGCTAAATTGACACTTTTGTTTAGTTCGGTAAGCTCTACATGCTCTATAAGTTGGGGCTACGTTCAGCCGAACACGTGATATATTATATATGAGGTGTTTCTGAACGTAGTTCTAATTTAAACATGTTTTCCTCGGTGACCGTTAGCTTGCGCCATCTGCTCGCTTGAAGCTTTTTGTTAAGTTCGATAAGCTCTACACGCTCTATAAGTTTGGGCTACGTTCAGCCGAACACGTGATATTTATACATGGGGTATTTCTGAACGTAGTTCAAATTTGAACATGTTTTTCTCGGTGACCGTTAGTTTGAGCCATCCGCTCGCTTGAAGCTTTTTGTTAAGTTCGATAAGCTCTACATGCTTTATAAGTTTGGACTACGGTCAGCCGAACACTCGGTATTGTGGAAAAGATTCTCTTATCATAAACAAAATGTATATTTTAATGCCTCATAATACCGAAGTTAAGATAAAGTTTTTAATTTCGGTTTTCGTCAGATTAATGCTAGGATCTTCGAAACACTTGAGTGAAACTAATTTAACGTAAATAATAGATGAAAATCGACATCAAACAATATTATCATCTTAATTTCAACTTTATATCATACATGAAACAACCCGCCCAAAGTTAGAATTGCGTCTGAGGTAATCGTTTGGTACTGAGCTGCGCTAATCGCTTGTATCTAATGTGAAAGGTAGGGTAAAAGGACGGAACCAAGGACGAAAATGCCAACTACGTTTATTTTAAAATATAAAGTAGTAGACCACGATATGTCTACATAATATATATTAAGTAAATGTTTGTCATTAAGTAAGAAGAAGAAAATCTTTAGGAACCATAGATAATCTTTGTCGTTGATTACAATAGTCTTCTGTAGAGTAAAAAAAAAACAGTAATATATATTTTTTTAAATTCTGAAAAATAGTTAACTGGAAAGACAAAAACAAGTTCTATAATCTATAGAATTTCGAGCACAATACAATGCTCCATGTAATGTTTTTGTTAGATCCCTTATCTACATATATAAATAATAAAATAACTTGTAATATAAATTTCACTTAAATATTATAAAGTATCGCAGGCGGATGTGAACAAGTACCCAAAATATTTGTTGTGGTTTTAAGTGAAAATTTGACTTCAAAGAATGAGTTTTGTCACTTCTGTGGGTACCTTAACATTCAAGATAAAATATTACAGTATATATTATTATTTTCAGTAGGAATCGAACAAAAAAAAACTGCATGGCGCATTACACACTGCTCAAAACATATTCTATAGATTATGGAAATTGTTTTTTTCTTTAAACTATTTAGCCAGTCAGGTTCTTTTTTATTTTTCCCACTCGCAGTTGACCGGTTTTCATTCATAGAGACGTTAGTAATAAATACAGTGCAGGCGTGACACAGGTCACTGGGTCACAATCCAATTACAAAATCTTAATTGGTTTGATTAACGAACGTAACACACCCATTTTATAATCGTATGTGACGGAATAAAAACGTAAACTAAAATTATTGATTCCAAAAGTGTTAAAAAACTTTTAAAAAAATCAATAATATAAATAAAAATCTGCTAAAAAAACAGATAAAATATGCGACATTTTATTATTGAAAATGTCATATTTATTAAACGGTACAGAATTTCAACTAAATTATGTAAGGAATTTTTTTAAAAATAATACAAGGGGACACCGAATAAAAGATTATTGGTAATGACGAATGATTTTGATAGTCGGTCAGTGAGGTAACAATAGTACCATTGTGGGGTCACGACTTTTTTATTGGGTTCTATTAGGGATTATGCGGGTAGATGAGAACATTTTAATCCGAGGGTCGGCAAAGAAACGAGATTTCGACAATGCAAGGTAAACGAGATATCTAAAATAATTATCGTCGAGATTTATCTTAAATTTGATTTTTACGTTAATTTACGAAGCGAATATAAAAAGCACGGATTCACTTTTTTTTTTTTAAATTTATTTATAAAATTAAAGTTCATTATCATTTACTTTCATATTCAAAAATAACAACATTGAGAAACCACAAAGGTTTGTAATAATGCCGCTATCGTCATCGAGATACATTTACTAATTTTCTACAAATATGAAGCTGGGCAATTGCACTTACATGAAAAATACTAAAAACTGCTTAGAAAGTATGACTTTAATTTATGTTTAATATTATTTGAAGTGATACCGTCCCGTACATTTATAGGTAAATTACCTACAACCATATAAAAGCGTAATGACTTATATAAAATCGAATGCCAATATAATATGGTTATCTTATGATGTATTAACAAAAATGACGCACCTTCATACTACACGGTGTTCGAAAATCGATCCACAGTGACATACATCGTAAGCATGTACAGTTCCAATCAAACTTTATGGCGGGTGTGAACATAGGCACAAGTCGCGTCGCAGTAACCAGTTTTAGGTGTAGCGGGACGCAGTGGCGCGAGGGGTATATGACTGAACCTGCGCAAGCACGCATAAAGCGTTGTATTCCGATCCGCCATAAAGTTTGATTGGAACTGTACCTACATAGAATATAAAACTGAGTGTGAAATATGATACTTAACATATCATATGAAAGGGATAGTCATGTATCCCTTCCCTGAATCACGCTTGAAATACGTTTGGTCAACATATACATTAGAAGGACAGGCCAACAGTAATTAGTGGAATTTCAGCACCCCACTTTTTGCGCGCTAGTGCAACAATATACAATATCATTCATAATTATAGTTAGACCGAAACCGCTGTGCCGCGCCTTAGGTATGTGCCCGGCGCGGAGGGAGGCAGATCTGCTGTCAGCCCGTCGTCTACGCTTAGAAGCTGCCTTCCCTCTGTGCTTCCCTCCTCGCCGCGCACATGCCTAAAGCGCGGTACAGCGATTTCGTTTAAACTATACCTACATTCGTTTACCGATTTTTTGGTGGCTTTGCGAAAATTTTTCACGAAAGACCGGATTGAACGTTTCAGAGAGCAGTGAGTCGAATTTTCGATGTTTCTAATATCGCACAGAGCAAGATTTTGCCCACTTTATGAGCACATAAGTAAGTATATGACTGGCTATACGACATCTGCCCGTGTGACGATTATAAACTCTTTTAAAAAATGAGGAAATATTATCTACAGCGGTTAATTTATAGTATTGTTTTCCTTTTAATAACAAAACAGCTATTGCCAGTGTTATTTCTTTTTTCTCAAAATAGATATTAATTATTAACGATGTTCACATCATTTTAATATTTTATGTATGACTGTTTTTTTCTTATTAAAGAATACGACCGAAAATTCCAGGTTTTAATTGTCAAAAAACAACTTTCTTAGGCTGTCATGTTGTTATGATGCAAATGTTTTGAACAGTACGGTTATTACTGTTGCGTTTACGTTTACGTTACGTTTAGTACTGACACAGATATATCGTATCCGATCTTACATACGAGATATCATTTGGATCACTGCAGACCATTTCAAATTACTTAATTCACGATTATAATTGTATAAAATTTTCTGTTTCAGGATTCAGGCATAAGTGTAGAGCTTATGTGACATTTTTACGTGTGAGTGATAATGCTTTGCTTTACGTTAAAATGCATATATTAATAACAAAGTTAAAATATTCAACCTCTTCTCACTTGTTGTTTCCTTTCCGCTTCCGGAAAAAAGGCGCTAGTTTTTATAATAGATATAGCAAATACGACGATCTTGAATTCTCAGAGAGCGGACGTTTGTTTACACAGTGACATAAGTATATAGTTATCTGCACATAAATGACGCACGTGCATCCCTGATGGTGCATGCATATTTAATTAAAATAGTAAAATTCCAATGAAATTGAGTGATGTTTTTCACTATTTTTCACAATTCATGGTAACTCGTGCCTTTCCCTATACAAAGAGGTCACGATAGAAATGAACACATACGTGATGTTTTTACAAGTAAATGTAATGAATAGTAAATGTTACTGAGAAGTTGTTAACTCGATTTTAAATTTTTTCTATATGGTTAAATTAATTCAATGATCTTAACCTGGGACACATAATTTATTTTGCTTTGATACTTGTGGACGTTTATGACGCACCTAAGATTATTTAAGAAAATAGGTCAGTTGTGTCGTACCAGTTTTTCCGCCTGTGACGAAAGATTCGGATTATAAATGTTACACTTTAAACACGTTTTCAGTTAAAACACGTTTTCCTATGATAGTAAAAACTAGTTTTGATTGATAAACGAATTCGAATGTTAATTAAGTTAGTTTTATTTCCTATTGGATACTTATACGTACTGATTAAGTGTCTTTTTATCCGGTTTTATTTCTATCTAAATTATATTTTATACTTAACATTGATTTATCTTAGTTGGTCGCAGTACTTTTTTAAATTTAAAATATTTTCGATGGAGTAAAGTCGACGGTTCATTCGTTCGAAACGGAGCAGAACTACGAACTATCCAGAAGTCATTCCATTAGTATTCCATTATTTTTTTTTTTCAATTTCCAACCGCACGACGGTTAATCAAAATCTATCCATCGTAGACTGCTTTAGTTATCTCAATTAGTTATACAAACAATTAATTAATATAACAAATAAATTAATTACTTCACTCTTTTTATCGGATCGACTTTTTAATATTCTTTTATTTTAATTTCTTCGTCGTAGGCTCTTAAAATTTTTAAATATATTTTTTATATAATAATAATAGCGCATACATCACAACAACGTCTAGGCCCCAAACTAAGCTTTAGCTTGTGTATTGGGTACCAAGCAAAGACACCACATACATATAACAACCAAGACCCGGTACCAGTATTAATATTCATCATATAAATACTGACCCGACCTGGGATTCGAACCCGGGACCTCCAGCTTCGTAGACAGGTTCGCTACCCACTAGGCTAAGCGGTGATCTTAAATATATTATTTATTAAAGATTAATAGGCCCGCGCCAATAGTGGGACGTTAATAGATTGATGATAGTGAAAAGCCGTTTCGAAAAAACGTATTTACTATACAGCGACCTTTAGCGGTTTAATACCTTAAGTCAATATAACAATTTATCTGGAACAGGTTTTTGCAATATTTGTGAAAAAACCTGCTTTATGATGATGACCCAACTTGAATGCGATTCGACTTGTAACGAAGACGCGACTGCAGACCTATTCGCCAGTACACATTATTATATACACTGTACCAACTCTCAGTCATTTACCCAGTTACGTTATGATCCTACGTGTCAATTAACTAACCATACCTGCCTACATGAAAAAAATAAAAACTTGTCACAATCGGTAGAATTACTCTGCGAAAAAAAAAGAAGCGGGGTAAAGGAACGGTTAAAAATACAATTTAACGAACCACCTGGTCTTGTCTGGATCTGGTTGTTGGTTAATTCAAGCGGACTCTCGACTGAGCCGCGACTCGTTCTTGGCTACCATATATGACTGGATCGTGAAACGAGTGCTTACTCATTCTGCGGACCGGTCCGTTTATATATGGGGGGCTTTGGAGAAACACATCTACTGCAGAACCCCCTACGTCTATAACTGTAAAACATATCTAAGTATATGCTCTGAGTTGATATTTGTATTCTCCGAAAACCCCATAAAAATTCGCTCACGTATATTACCTATGAAAACAAATTGTAACAGACATACAGCACCCGGCGGTAAATATTATGGATCTTTGAAAAGAGACAATGGGCTAATTTCGGCTTCTTAGAGCGTTATCTCTATTACACACTACACAACAATAAAGTATTTAGTTCTGAATTCAAATTCTGATAAACGATAAATCTAATAATTAATGGACATGAATATTGGCAGTCGTTTGTATTCGGAAATGCGATTCTTGCCGATGTGCAATATTTATTGCCGGGTACTGTACGACGTACGACCAAACTCGCAATCTCCAAACGCATATATCGTCTCCGTTCCGTCTTGGGTAAAAACACCTTGTTTTGATTTATTTTGTAATTAATATGAGAAAGCCTCAGTTATATTTTACGGAGAACTTTTCACATACTTACACCTAGCTAACAATGCTACGTTACAAACACTTTTATTTTCATATTCCAAATAAAAAAAGTGTGATATGGGAAAAAGTTAAAATCCAGTTGTAGATTACAATTATACAGACTAAACGTAATTTCCATGTATAGATTGGTTGTATAATAATAGTATTGTATGTGACTATAGATTTATGGCTACAGATTAGAAGGTCCTGGAAATATATTTTCCATTTACTATATTTCAAAGATATTTATTATATACAACCTAATTCGATAAGTATATCGAATCAATACGAATTTTGAAGTACTTATATCTTTTTGTTATCGAAATCGGGGAATCTTTATGTAGATGTTTCTAAACGATGAATTTTAGCATACAAAATGGTTGCGTGTCTTCGTTTGCCAACATTATGCCAGATAGCTTATCTATGGTAAATAATTGATAGTCATTGAGAACAGTTGTAGTACAACAACGGCTACAGTATGGAAATTACTTATATTATTAAAATTACTCCTTAGCAGTTTAGACAACTGTTAATAAGTAGCGAATAAAAACTTCTATTAACTCAAACTAGGTACATATACGAAAATGATATTATATTTATTTTAAAGTTTCCATATTTCTAACCTGAAAATTGTAACTAATTTGTTAGACTTTGATTATCCACAGACATCCCAATCATTTAAATTAAAAACCCTTTTCTTAGAACTTCGCAAAAATCTAACAGCAAACATTAACAAGGTACAGTACTGGGTGGCATTATGTTATACTAAACCAATTGCACTTGCCTAATTTTTCTAATATAATACGTGACGCTCTTTGTCAGTATAGGTTACGCAATATAAAGTACATTATATTAAAGCCAATAAAACTACGATTAGGTAGGTACCTACGACACCGTAATTATTTTCTACATAGTTCGTGGGAGTTAAAAACTTTTTTTTTTACGACAGTACGTTTTAGCTTTGTTAATATCCGTTGCCAATATCCAGCTATAAAAAGGTTATAAAACCTATATACGCGCTCTATGTGATCATTTTATTGCAAATAAAACGAACCCCTCCCAGTTTTTCACTGAAAAGGGCAGTACAAAGGGACGGCAAGTGTGTCATTGACCCTAAGCGAAGTATCTAAGTTGGATGTTATCGCAAAAGTGAAAGTGGTTTCGGTAACCGTTCCGTGTATTTCGAACGTGCGTATACAAAACCGTAGGGCGTCAGTTCACACCGCAACTGTATAAGAGGGAAAAAGTAATTGGCAATCGTATGATTTACTAATTAAAATAATTATTATATATTGGTAAAGTAATTAAAATTTACGTTCATTAAATGGACTTGCACCCGAATTATTTTTTGATAACTATTTAATAAAAAATACTTATGTAATTAATGAATATTGTTTATATCGAATATACAAAATTTGCGGCTTATATATAGACATAAGACATACCTAATACTTATCTATAGAAAGAAATATTATTCGCATCGCCCGAAACTTGTTGGCAGCGTAATATTTTTAAACAAAATTCAATAAATACGTTTATTTTAAAATTTCAAACTTTAATGACATCAACAACCGCTAAAATCATAAAACATAGTATAATGTAATAACACATACATAAACTGTCACAACTACTTCATTACATTCAAAACATGTGCTTTGTTTACAAATTATCACACCCGTTTTCAAGTATTAGAATTTTCAAGCATTCATTTACATAATTATTTATCATAATATAAATACCTAGCCTGTTCATAATGAACCATTTTCATTCTAAAGTATATGCGTTAAACGAAATATATTAAAAAAAAAATACAAAGCAACATTCTTAAAACATACCTTCTTTAATCCATACAGCCAGTAGTAACAAAGTAGCGAATACAGCTAAATTTGCCATTTCGGATAATAACTTGTGTTATACACTTGTGTGCGATACGATTGCCACAAAGACTGATTTCACTCTGAGATCGTAGCGAATGAATCGACGCACCAACGCTTGTGAGTTGCGTCGACACTCAGTGAGACAAGAATAAACTGTGGACAGACGTGCCACTACTTTGGTGACTAATAATACATAAGGAACTCAAATATTTATTGTCGTAGGTACTAATTAATTCTCTTTTAATTAATTTCATTTTCTTTAATTGTAAGATAGTCCCAAGTATAGTTTGTTTCGATTAAAATGTAATTAATTTAGATTTTATACTGTATGTATATTATATTTTTGAAACATATATTTAACGTACATAGCTCATTACTATCACGTATCCGTGTAATAAAGAGTTGATTTTTTGTGCAATGTTGATAGATACCTATACACTATACATGCAATTTTAAACAGCATTTCTAACTAGGACGCTTTCAGAGCTGCTCAAGCCATTTTCTGTCTTATACGCAAACAAATCAAAACAAATGATCTTCATGTCTGTGGTTGGGCGGTAGTGGGGAACAACTCCGGCTCGCGACGCACGAGTGGTTGAATGCGCCACTCACGAGATAGGCCAGCGAGCCACTATCAGAGCGACTTCAGGTTTCATATAATTTGCGGGCACCTGAAAACCTAACTTACGAACTTCTGCGGGGTAGGCTGTGTCTAACGACATTTGAATAGTATTAGTGAACTCGACGCGGGATTCGACATGAAACTAAAGGCTGGAGTTCCGGGTGAGGCAGTCTTTTTCATTTACAAAGTGCGGGCAAACCGATGTATTTACTCATACTTGGTGTAGACCACATCATCAAACACGCGGAATGAACTGTATAATAACAAATAATAACTCAAGTGAATAAAGTGAAACGAGTTTATCACAACGGTCAACGCGGCCAATTTCGGAGCAGTTTTTTGGGTATTGGAGCAAGGCATCTAGAACATTGATTACAGGATAGTACCTACTGACTGTAATAAACTGAGCCTAAAAATAATAAACAAACATTATTCTAATGTTAGCGTTCCGATAAACTAATAGACAAATTAAATTTTAAATAGTCGGTATTTTTATATAGCCGGTGTAGACTGTAGAAACCTGTTAATTGCATAGTACCTAGTGCCTATATACGATTATCGTCGTGTAGTCGGGCTTAGACTTGAGAGTTTTATATCTGAATTCATTCGTATAGACTATCTGAAAGTAGTATATACTTTGACAATCTTACTTTACGATGTGGGTTACGTTACGAAGCGAATGTTTTGCTATCCGTTCTTACGACTTGATAAGTTTAACTGACTTATGTACTATTAAATACACGCACGCTCACTTTCAAATAAAAAGAAAACGAGAGATAAGTACGTTTTAAAAGGTAACAATAATATGTAGGGGAGTAAGTTATTTCGAATTTTGCTGGACTGAAATTTTAATCAAATATCCTTGATTTTACTTTGTGTATCTGGTTGGCTTTATTACGAAACTAGTTTCCGTAATTTATATAAGGGTTCCATACCCAAAGGGTAAGGACCTATTACGACCTATATAAGGACCTATTATTATTATTAGGGACCCTATTACGAAGCCTCCGCTGTCTGTCTGTCTGTCCGTCTGTCA
The DNA here is from genome assembly GCA_949709985.1 of Luffia ferchaultella. NCBI lineage: Eukaryota > Metazoa > Arthropoda > Insecta > Lepidoptera > Psychidae > Luffia > Luffia ferchaultella. Next base: position 7,441,719 of record OX453257.1, on the reverse strand, counting down.
CAAGGCTGTATATCATGAACCGTGATAGTTAGACAGTTGAAATTTTCACAGATGATGTATTTCTGTTCCCGCTATAACAAAAAATACTAAAAAACAGAATAAAATATATATTTAAGAGGCTCCCATACAACAAACGTTATTTTTTTGCTCGTTTTTGCTCGATATTGAAAACGGTAACAGGTAGACGCTTGAAATATTCACAGATTATTTAGTTATATATTCACATCAAAAATAAATAATTAAATTAAAATAAAACGAATATTTAAGAGGGGCTCCTATACAACAAATGTGTTTTTTTTTCTCGTTTTTTTTATCTTGTACGGTGGTGTAGAACCCTTCGTGTGCGAGTCCTACTTGCACTTGACCGGTTTTTCAGTCTGCGGAAATGAGTGAAAGTGGATACGAAATTTACAATGCGATGATATTTTTATAGGAAAAAAAAAGAAAAAATAAGACACATGCCACAAAGGAAATTATGGTTATTTATAGACCTGATGCGATATCATTAAAAGTAGTACAAAGTCTGTTTAGGTGTTTTCAATCAAGAAATTTTAATGTCAAAAATTCATTTCGCTCTGGTCTCCTTGCTACGGATAAAGTTGATGCCATTTCATTAATGAAAAAATGAAAAAGATAGGCATATTAGTAGTAACGACATTGCTGAAGAACTAAGCACTGACCATAACACAGTTTTGACTTGTACTCATTTGTGATTTTCTAAAATGAAAACGTACCAAGTTTGAAAACATTGATCACTGGTAATGAGCAGTAATGAGCAATAATGAGAAGTAAATCAATTACAAAAAAACGTACGCGAAACATTTTCCAAATCCAAACTCTACAGACTGTGGCAAAACCTGGAACAACGCGCATTAAAGTAACGTTGAGTGAATGGTGGGATCAGAAGGGCATCGTTCGTTACACGTACGAGCTTTTACCGCCAGGCACAACCGTCGATTCAGATATTTACTGTCAACAGCTGATAAGACAAAAGCATGTAATAGAGAAAAAAAACTGTGCAGTCTTTCATAACGCCAGACCACACACATTTAGACACTCAGAAAAAATGGAAAGCGTTTGATTAGGTAGTGTTAATGCGTCCACCATAAATAGCCCTGACTTTGCATCCTCAGGTTTCCTCTTGTTTTGGTCTCTTAAGAATTGTTCAGGTAGTGTAAGGTTAACATCATGAGAAGACTGTCAAAACTACTAGTCACAGTTTTTCAAACGCAAACCTCAAAATTTCTACAGCATCGGGATCATACCACTGTCGTCAGATGACAACAAGTTATCGAACAAAACGGCACATATTAGCGTATACTTTAATTAAATGTAATTAAACTTTGAAATGAAAGACTAGAATTCGTATATAAAATATGAAAAAAAACAAAAATTCCCATCCTAATATAAATCTAAATATATAATAATGTGAATCTTGCAAACAATTGCATTTGTGAATGCTACTTATAGTGAAATACACGTATATTATGTTTTTTTATGTAAAATATTCAATACTGCATTGAGTAAAGAGTAAAAACTAGACGTCGTCACCATGATAAGACGCTTTCTTTTTCAGAAAATGCTCGTAATTGAATTATTAATCTATTACAAATAATATATGGATATGTTTCATTCCATTCTACCAGCCCATTATGCCCCACTGCAGGGGCTTAGGCCTCCCCACCCCAAGTGACGGGGATTTAAAGTTTAATACACCACGCTGCTCCAGTACGGTTTGGTGACTATATATTTGTAAATATAAAATCTGTACATATTTTTTTAAATTATTTACTATCAAATATCATTGACTTATTAATATAGGTACAATATAGGTACGCTTTTTTATCGTTGAACGGCCTACAGAACCAACTCTATTTGAATGCGTGTCCTATATGTGTTTGTGTTTGGCCTGTTTTGTTATTTTATAGACTACATGCCGAGGAATACTTTAAATTTTCTTTTTATTTTTAGAAAACCGACATTCTCGCGTGTGTTATTTACAAGAAGGGATCGGTGTTAATTTAGTCTTTCGTAAATCTTGTTCTGAATTAGGTGCTTTTGGTAGTGTAAATTATATATTCAGATTAGGAGTGACAACCAAAAGAGCACAAGAATGAATCAAAAATAAAGTAATGACATTGTTGGGATAATGGTACGAGTATAATGTTTTTAATTGTTTAAATTTAATATTACTTGTTAATGTTCACTATTGTTCAAATATTGGAAATTATTGTCATCTACGTCTAGTGGGTAAGTACCCATAACGACTCACTGCCACTTCTGTTTCTAGTTTGGTTATCAGTATTGTTGAAGGTTTTGAATTCGTATTTTACTTATATTGAATTCGACGTATTGGTTAGGATTTTTTTGTATTTTTATGTTACTGGGGATAGTTGAACAAAAAAGGTTACAGTTATATCTACCTTATAGTGTAAACACAAAATTTTAAAAACACATAAAATGCGTTTTTTTTTATATTACTAAGTAATTCTAAAGTTGATAATCGTTATTAATGTTCAATAACACATTTGGTAACTGTTTTTTTTTTTCAATTCTTCTCACAATTTTGTTTCGTCTTCACCATTGGTCCGCACTCAAACACGGACATAAGAAATGCGATTATCTTTTGAATACGAATTCCGTTGTGGCATTAACGCAGCAGATACTGCTCGTAACATCAATGCTGGGTTCGGAAGAGACATGACTAATGAACGCAACGTACGTTTATAGTTTTGTTACTTTCGCAGTGGTAATTTTGACTTGTAAATTGATTCAAGAGGTACGTCAACCACTGAAGTCAAAAACGAAGAATTGCAAACGATGGTGGAAGCTACTGCAGAATTAGCAGCACGGTTTCAGGTTAGGATACCTACTCACAATGTTGAACCATTTCCAGTTTAAATAAATATATAACCAATCAATTATTCCCGACGGTTGTCATAAAAAAACGTCTATGTACATTTTGGGTAGACAAACTGACAAACAAATAATTTCCATTCATGAAAGAAATATTGGTGAAAATTTTTTGACGTGATTTCTCAAGTATATTATGTCATAAAAATTAAAAATAAAACTAAAACTAAAAGTTCTTACTTTCATATCTACAAGTCGAGTAACAAAAATAATATTCGACGAAACGGATTTTCCATCTGTGCATTGAAAGTGATAGGTATTAACTTGACAAAGAAAAACGAAAGTGAAATGCCGCTTCGCTCGTTTTTCCGAAAATAGGTAGGTATTCAGTTTCAACATTTTTAATCCAAATTTCACCTTAATATTTAACAAAAATTCAAGTTTTCATAGTCTGGGGCCTGTTATTCATTTTATAAGTAAGTGTGTAGTTTTAACAAAATAATAAAAAATCAAAGTCTTTTAATTTGCGGGACCCAAATAAAAGTTATCTTGTATCTATCTAGGGCCAGGTCCCTATATGGGTGTCTAAGCAAAACCTAATATGTATTATATATTTATATGCAATTAAATAAAATTTAGTACTTGTCAATTATATTATACAGTATGGATGCCATCATTTGTTTGTCCCAAATTGAGCGTGTTGTACTGATTGTTTTCTTGACTTTCAAACAAGTGCAAGAAAAAATGTCATCCATAAAAAACATGAAAAAAGTGATTAATTCCCAGTCTCGTCAACCCTGCACAGCGCACGCGTAACGTAACGTAAACGGTAGGTATATACCTACTAAGTTAGGTATGCCGCGTCCGCGCGCGCGCCCAGCTAGCGACTGCTTACATGCTTATTTGTGAATATGCATAGACTTACCAATAATCCTCGGTTTTGTAAATCACACGAACGATTCCCTGATAACGGTGCGCCTCACTATAACTCCGCGTACCGCACGTAAGAGGGACATATGCTACCATTTAGTTACTGGCCGGCAGTCGGTCAGTTGATTCGATTTAATACGAATTTAAAAAAAAAACGTATTTAATAATATACTTAGTAAAAAATATTTAAATAAATGAAAAGTATTTATAAAAATGAACTAAGGAATTTATACCCTACTTTGAGGACATAGGGTTCTTTTTCTTCTAAATATACTTATAGCATGGCATGCATAGCCAATATATGTTTTACATCAACCGCAACACGTCAGGAAACCTCTATAAAACAATTTAATTATCCTCCAATAGGGTCCTGTCCAAATAGGATAAAATTTTATTTACGATTTTTTTTTCAGTTGTTTTGGGTTAAATAAATTAAATTATATAATATTATAGTACTATACTACTTTCTTAACACTTATTTTCATTAAAAATATTCTTAAATTTACTTGGTATTTACTTAACGCTCATCTTTCAATAACATTTCTTTACGATATTCGTGACGTTTCTTAATATTTCGTAACATTTCATGACATTTCGTGCCAGCCTGTGATATTTCGTGACATTCTTTACTTTCGTTTCAGGAAAACCAGCATCAACTGTTACTATTTCAGAAATGACGGAAGATACTCGTACACCAGACAAACCAACTTAACTATAATTTAAAATTAATAAGTAACCTATGTCACTTCTGACAACGTCGTCTTCATGTCTGCAAAATTTCATTTTAATCGGATCAACCGTTTCAGAGATTAGCCGGAACACAGAGACAGACATACAGTACGATTTTATTTATATAGAAGATAAATCTATGACTTAGTTTGTATAGTTTCCGTAATGACGTTAACATTTTTTTTTTTAATTACAAGCAAATCGCATTTTATCATTAGGAACCTGTCAAAAACTTGTTTTTGGTTCTCTCCTCGGTAAGATTTACTACTGACCAGTTTTTTAAAAGTATATTTGAAGTTACCTGTGAAAAGATGTACCAAAGCCACCCATTGATTCTCTTCTACAATATATTTTACACCAAAAAACCAATGCAGCAGAAATTTTCACAAACTAATGACATATTGAATTGAGATTTCTTGACTGCCAGTAATTTCTATTGACAAGTTGATTTTAGCTTAGGTACTTGCTAATAAAACCAAAAGTATCACTTTCAATACTAATACAGTTTGCCTCAAACTTTAAGACGGATCGGAATACAATGCTATAAGCGTACTTGCACATGTGCAGTCAGGTACCCCTCGCTTCACTGCGTCCCGCTACACCTGAAACTGTTACTGCGACGCGACTTGTGCCTATGTTTGCATCTGCCATAAAGTTTGTTTGTAACTGTACTAACGTGATAACGTTTTAAGTCACATTTAGGACGGTGAACGTTTTGATACATCGTCATCATACGATATCCATATAATAAGACGAATCGCATACCTATTTATGTAACAATCGTAATCAATTTAGTGATGGGAAACAAATCGTACTACATGCCACGATCGTTCGAACGATCATCGTCCTTTATACGGTGGGTCATCTATCTACATTATATAGGTAAAAATGAAAGTTGCTTTATATTTTTTATTATCCATGTGTTCCTATATCATCTTACGCTGAAACATTTGCCCACGCTGGACTGATTCCTGCCAAAAATACCTACCCATAAGACAGCCGCAAAAATTTTATGTTCTCATCCTTTTCGCACGCATGTAGTTGGGCATTTTAGATTTTCCGTCTGATGCTCCATTGTATTTGTAGGTATGTACAAATGACGTCTATGACGTCTATAAATTTAAAAACATTTTTTACTATGTCAGAAAATTTTTGTGTTTAACATAGTAAATATTTTAAATTTGCACTGCAAAAAAACTAGAAATTTTGAATCCTTTAACAGATTTTTTTTTAATTTTAATAAAAATTCCTGCTAACTTTAGAAAATGTTATGGTCACCTTAGTAATATGACATCAAAACCTTCAACTTTGACAATACACACATCAGAATTCCCCCAATTCTCGTTTTAGTTGCCAGTTGCCAGTATAAAACCATAAGTTAAGATATCCTTTTTAAATATATCTGAAAAATGTACCGGAATAACTTTCAAGAATACTATCATATCCGAATACCAAGTCATATCAAAAACCAGAAGTCACAGAAAATAGATATTAGATGAGTATTCATATTTATAAAAATCGATAATGTCCTACTAGATGAAATATTTTTTTCTAATGGCAAGTGTTAGAAAGGGACAAATGGACTCTCGGGTAGCTATCTCCTACAAACTCATTTTGCCTTCTTACAGTATACAATTCAAAGTGAACTTTATGTATTACGAAAAGGTTTCATTTTTGTATTATACAATTTTCAGAGTGCACTGTCCTGTACCTACGTAGTAGGTACTATTACATCCTTGTTATGAGGTTTATCGTCCATGCTATTCTGTGATCCATGTCCATGCCATAGTCTTAAATAAAAACTGATAAACAGACAGAGCCAAAACAAAGCTGCCAACTGTACTTTGATTGTAAACAACAGTAAACAATCTGCTATGTCTAAGTTGGTTTTGTTAAACGTAAACCAGTGTAAACTAATCTGTAAACCTCAGAAGTGTAAACCGTGTAAACCACTGTAAGTAAATATTCAAACAATTGTAAACAAACAGTTGTCCACAGTTCTCTTTTCGTGTTTTTGTGCCGTGTTTTCAACATATATACCAAACGCGCCACCGATGTAAAAGGCCTTTTACATCGGTAGCGCGTATTGTAATTTACTTTCACATAGAACGTCAGACCCTTCGAGAGCAAAAAATTTCAACCATCCCTGCTGATGCTGCTTTGGCGTGTTGTTGGTTGATCAAACTTTACCTGGGCTAACTAACAATAAAAACAACAAGTAGACTCCAAGATGTATAACTAGATCGAAAACTCCAGAATTCCGACTGAAAACATACTGCATTTTACTCGTAACGGTAGTGCTTTCCAATGTAGCCTGGTGAAAAGTTACAAAATATTTAATGAGGCTTATGAGGGAGAGGTGTAGGAACTTCATGCAGTATTTTTTTTTATGAAAATGAAAAAAAAATTATAAGGCTTATTAGTGGCTCGTGGTTTTAAACAAATATTTTGTTAAATTACACATGAAGTATAATTTCAAAATTTTTATTTTCTTTTGAAGTAAGAATTAAACATGTATGTCACACAATATTCTACTTCATAGTAAATATTTCAAAACATCAACTAGCATATTTGGTCTAAGGGGTATATTTTTTGCTCATGTTTCATTAGGCACAAGACATTATCTCTAAGTGTCCAAGGTCATTATCTACTTTTATTGTATACTGCTATTATTTTTTTTGTTGTGCCTAATTGGTAAGTCGCTGCTTGGATCTAATTTAGGCATAGCTTTAGCCGGTAATACATTTTATTGAATGTATCTGTCATTAACTTTAATTGCATGGGCATTTAAAATATTTTCTATGCTGGCTGTTAATAAATTCAATCATAAAAAATATTACAGTTTTATAGAGTCACCACTTTAATTCCATTCCCACTTTAACTTGAATATATTTTCCAATATTGATTTTATACAGATATGTTACTAAATTGTCTATATAATAAGGACAGCAGTTACATAAATACTAAAGTTCTAGGTAAGTAAAGTACTAAAAGTAATACCAATATAGTAATACCAATATTACTATATTGAAATTATTATTTAAATATTAAAACCACATTTTACAATATCCAAATAATAATTTTGTGCAGTGTGAGTTAAGGGGAATCTACAAGCATACTGATTTATTTACTTACCGTTTGATCCGTTTTATTAGTTTAGGTGCAATACTCAAAACAAGCATGACTTTATCATATCTCATTATAGATGCAACATATGTACATACTCGTACACAGCAATGAGGTTCCTGATGAAATATTTAATTCGCCACTGAATGAAAACAGTAATTAAATAATTTCGAAAATCCAAAATGGCAGGCCTCGTGTGCTCATTTCATGCTTCAAAAAAAGTAAAACTTCTAATTTTTCTTCACTTCACTTCACTTCATCAGCCAATTTTTACCCCACTGCAGGGGCTTAGGCCTCCCCCAGGGTGAGGAAGGGGGCTTGGAGCTTAAATCCACCACACTGCTCCACTGCGGGTTGGGGATTGTAACGACCGCCATCTATTGACAGCGTCCGGGACCGACTGCTTAACGTGCTCTCCGAGGTACGGAGTCAGTGATAGTTATGTACTTAAGTCAGAAAAACTCATTGGTACACGCCCAGATTTGAACCATGGCTCTATGGCCTTATAAATTTGAGATAGGTTCGTTGCGCTTTGGGCTATCACGACTCTACCTCTCCTCTAATTTTCATCACTATGATATGGAAAAAAATATAGTAAGAATCATCTGTTTTTCATTTCTTAATTATTATAAAACTACTTAAGTTTCTATGGTGGTTTTCGAAATAGGTCTATGGGCTAATGAACAATACCAACATAAAACTGGTGTTCGACTAAATGTAGTCCAAACTTATAGAGCGTGTAGAGCTTACCAAACTATACAAAGTTTTTAAAAATTAAAATATTTTTTCTCGGTAAAAGTTCAGTTAGCTCTATATGCTCTATAAGTTCGAACTATGTTGAGCCAAACACGCGGTATATTATACACGGGGTGTTCAATTGAACAAAACATGATTTCGTTAGGTTAGTTTACACCATTTACTCACTTGAAATTTTTTTTTAGTTTGGTAAGTTCTACATGATCTTTAACTTTGGACAGTGTTCAGCTGAACACCCAGTAAGTATACTTAAAACAATTTGTTTATAAAGTGTTTTTCGAAAGTTTTTTGCCTCCATTTCATACAACATAATTGAAAAAGGTCGTTTTGTTGACAATATTATAAACTAACGGTTACCAAGAAAAACATGTTTAAAATTCATTTATTTTATTATAATTTTTTTATAACTTTGTTTAGTTCGGTAAGGTCTAAACGCTCTATAAGCGTAAACGTTCAGCTGAACACCAAGTATAACGTCTGGATAGGGAATCGGCGTAATATTCAAAACGTTTTGAATAAATAGTGCTTTGCGGACTAGAAAACCAACCATCTGTACCGTTTGTCTCTATTAGTTTCTCTTTAGTCTGTGGGTGGTCAAGAAATCTGCAAAGTTCAAGATTTATCATTGGAAATACTAAAAATTAATTGTATTTCAAAAATAAATACCCGCAAGATGTCTGAATTTTTTGAGCAAATTAAATTGGTTTTGTGATCTAAATTATACATTTGGAATTTCGTCAATATATCCTAGAGAAATCCCAAAGAGAAATTGCACAAAATGTTAAAAAAAATTGTCTATTTTATTTGAACATGACATTTTCCTATCTTAAAAAATTACTCGTAGGTGTATATTTTGAGTACCGTTAAAATTAGGTAAATAATGAAAAGTCCCGCGTGTCTAACACAAACTATTCAATGAAAACTTTGTCTAAAAATGAGCCAGAATAATATGTCAGTATTAGAAGTTAACAATAATAAAATTATTTTTTGATTCTATCATTTAAATATTTATTCATCGACATTTCATAAAAAAGATGTAAGCGCTATAACATCTTTTTTTATTACTATTTGACGCACCGTAGACATAGCGAAACGCGCCCGCCCCGCTCCCCGCTAGAATCACAGCACGCTATCGAAAGGGCGACCGCATATACCCCGCTAGTAGTGTATGCCACCACCGCACCAGTCGTAAGTCGACAAATGCCCGTTAGCAAGTATCTCATCGTGATGTGATAGCCCGAGCGTCGCGAACCTGTTTCAAATTGTTTCAAAGACCGAGGGGCCGTGGTTCGAATGCGGGCGATCCGGATCGAATACCAATGAGTTTTTCTGACTTAAGTTCATAACTATAAATCACTGACTCCGTGCCTCGGAGAGCACGTTAAGCAGTCGGTCGCAGTTGTTGGCAATACATGGCGGTCGATACAATCCACCAACCCGCATTGGAGCAGCGTGATAGATTTAAGCTCCGACCCCCTTCTACCCGCTGTGGGGGGAGGCCTAAGCCCCTGCAGTGGAGTAAAACAGGCTGATGGTAGTATTTCATCGCGAAAACGGCGAATTATGCAGTAAAATTTTGCAAAAATACGTCCAAGAAAAAACATCGTTTAGTGATGTAATATTGCATTTGTATGAAATTGTGTGGACGCTTCTCCCCGGCAAACGCGTCTCACACCCCCGCTGAATGGAACGCTTCGTTTCGTATAGTAAACGTTTTATCGTGTCTCTAATGGGAAGGCGGCGGGGAGCTTCGCTGTTTCTATGAGATACACACATAGAATCATACAAGCATATAAAAGTTGGCTCCTTTTTTGTTGGCCTTGTATTTATGTGGCTCTCTCTAGCCTTATATAATCAAAGATGTCATTATAAAATTACAGAATAAACGCGCTTCTAATAGCTGAAGGATACGACGCTCGGTCGCGATCGCCGTCGGCCTCGGAATGGCGAAAATCGACGACGCGACTTGCTCGGATTTTGAATGGTCACCTTTAGATTTCGGATGGAGTTTGGCTGAAGTGCTGAACGTCAATGAAAACGAGAAATCGGAGAAGAAGAAAGAGTTAGAAGACGTGAACAGACAAGCGATAAAAGAGAAATAGGTAGAAACTTTGACAAGAGAAGAAAACATCAAACTGGTTAAGGTGAAGAATGCTATATTGTAAGAGAAGGAATATGCTGAAAGCGTAAGTGACATAGAAATTAAAATATACGTTATAAATTACGAACCGGTTGACTCAGCGATTGGCTTAGTGGTTGGAGACTGTAACTGCGGAACGAAGGATCGCGGGTTCGATTCCCGCCCGAGACAAATATTTGTGTGTATGAACATGTCGACACTGTGAACATGTCTTTGTTTCGTGTCTGGGTGTAAAAAAAAGTATCAACACCAAGTGTTTTTTTTTCATCATCAGTTAAATTTTTTCAAGGCTTGAGGTGGCATTTAAACACTCCATTTAAAAAAAAAATAGATCAAATTTTTCCACATCAAAAATATTATTACAAAGTATCTATACAGTGTGGTAGGTAACTAAGGTAAATATAAATGAAAAAATTGCAATCGCGGGTGTAGAGGGAAAAAGGGTTTCACCGGCGGCCGCTGATCGACGCAATTATAAGTTACCCGTGCATCTCCACGGTAATTCGACAACTTTGTCGCCCTTTAAGTCAATACTTTTGTACTGAGTGACACTAAAACAAAAAACTCGTGTTTTATTATTTTTATTAAAGAATATATATTAAAATTTGGATGGTGTCAAAATTTCAGTCTGTAGGTGTAATGTATACATTATAAAAATTAAGTATGTATATCAATTATCTAGTACCCCATAATACAATTATAATATTTGTTCACTTTGGGACTAGATGGCGCTGTGTGTGATGTCCCATGTATTATTATTTCCGAAAAACGCGGATTGAAATGAACATTCGAATGCAACTGTGTAACATATAAAGATGGCGCCACATATATATTTTAATGTATATCTCAAAGACTTAATTTTGTTGACAATTTCTACAGCTAGAGTCGCTAACTACTCACTCAATCGATCAGTCAATCTGTAAAATAGATAAAATCGTGGTTCAATGGTAAGACGAAAAGTATACCACGCGGATCAAGTCGCGGTCGGAAACTAGTATTATTTCTTTATTCGAGAGTTTTGAGATTAGCACGTGGAGAAACAAAATGGTGTCGTCTTTACCCACTGCTGCAGAGTATGATGAATATACCGAACTACTGCCACCTAATCTTACGTTTTGCACCTTGGCTTCTGGTAAGTATTTTTTTTTTTTACGTATCAGTATTCATCATATAAATACTGATCCGACCTGGGATTCGAACCCGGCACCTCTAGCTTTGTAGGCAGGGTCGCTACCCACTAGGCTAAGTGGTCGTTAATGCATGGTCAATGTCGGTAGTGTATGGAATATGAGATTTGTATTGAAACAAATGTCACCAGTTTATTTTTGATTGGTTTGTTAAAATGTATGCAAAAGGCTTAAAGTAAGTATTTGAAAAACCCTTAAAATAAAATTCATTTAAAAATGTTTTCGGATAAATCAAAGTTTCCTTGACTGTCGGTTTTACTCAATAGGGTAGATTAATATTTTTTTTTAAATTATTTCATATGAAAGAGTTTTCTAAGTATATAATCTATATATATCATAGGTTGTCAAAAGTGATATAGATAACTTTTTGTCTGTGTGGTTGTCTGTCTGTCTTTTTGTTCTGGGTAATCTCCAAAACGACTAAACTATTTCTATGAATCTTCGCAAACATATAAAAGGAGGTTATGAAGAGTGACATACGTTGATTTTATCTGTGTGTTTGTCTGTCTGTTTGTTAGTGCTAAGCGCCGAAACGACTGATCTGATTTTACTGAAATTTTGCGAACATGAAGAGGGCGTTGTCAAGAGTGAAAAGCATTTTTTTTATTAACATATATAAAATCGTAGTGTCTGTTAGTCTGTCTGTCTGTTCCGGTTAATCTCCAAAACGTTTGACTGATTTTGGGACCGACTTGTGGGATAGCTATTCTTCGTGCTGAAATGGCTAAATGGATTTGTAAGAAATGAGGTATAAAGATTTCTTAGGTAGTTAAGTTTCAGAATGTTCTAGAAAGTGTTAAAATGTTCTGGAGCGTCGCGTTCCTTCAACTGGCCCAGTACAACTGTGTAGTCAACGCGAGCGAAGCCCGCGGGCGGAAAGCTGGTTGTTAATATTAGTCACATACTCTATTGCGCACGTCATCATGACACCGCGTCACGAGAATATTAAACAAAAGTGTCAAGCGCGACAGCATTACTGTCTTAGCCGTAGTCTAAATACTATTGGGCGTTCAAACACATGTTCGGGTATGTGACGTGAGTGTCGCCTCTACGTAGTTATAAAATAATTTTATGGTCTTACACTTTTTTTTAGGAGGAACTAACCTTATAGACCACGCTTTGACAGGGAGTAGCATTCGCCAAGGTTATGTAGTGACACTACATAACTACGTCGCTAGTGAGCCGTCAGTTGGAAGCCATTAAATTGTCAATTTTAAACGAGCCAATTAAAACTAACCGACCTCTCCCCGCACCCCGCCACTTTTTGGCGATTTCGTTTTCGTACTGACGTTTATTAAAGCGTGGTCTATAGGTTGACTGGTCTGTGCCCGGTACCAAGGCCCGTGAACAATTTCAACCCGCGTACTTTCTTGGTTGCTGACAGCGATCGCTCATATTTGCCTAGGTAATCTATATTTTATACACATAACATTGTCTAAGAATATTTTTAAGTGGTATACCACAAAAGCTACAGGAAAGACGCAAAATTGATGCCCTTGAAATGTGATGCTGGAGACGAAAGCTCAGGATCCCTTGGACAGTGCACAGGACTAACTTTTCCATTATGAAGGAAGTTTATATGTGGGGCGCACTAACACTTTTTGAAGTGAATGAGAAAAAAATACTATGAATTGTCAAAAGAATTGTTTCTCCAAATATTCTACGTTGGCTTAACCACAGCTCGCGTCAAACTTTATTGCGCATCTGAATACAACGCTTTAAGCAAGCTTGCGCAGGTACAGTCGTATACCCTTCGCTCCACTGCGTCCCGCTACACCTAAAACTGGTTACTGTGACGCGACTTATGCCTACTTTCGGATCTGCCATAAAGTTTGATTGTAACTGTACGAATATGATATAAGTTCAGTCACGTTGTTAAGTAGCAGTCGCCTTTTTGGCGTAGTCCTCCCCCATTTTTTTTTCCAGTACTTTCTGACTCGTTTTTTGGTCATCCGGTGCGGTTCCAGTCTTTGTATGAATAGATCTGCCCATCTTTTCTTTTCACGTCCTCGCGACCTTGTTCCATTTCTTGGGATTCATTCTATATTTTTTTTGGTCCATCTATCATTAGTCATCCAACATATGTGACCCGCCCAGTTCCATTTTACTGCTTTTACTCTTTCTACAATATCAGTCATTTTAGTAATTTTTCTAACATCTCGGTTACTTACTCTGTCTGATGATCTGAGTTCTAATATACACCTTTCCATTTTACGTTGACATATTGCTAACTCGCTTTCTTCACATTTCCTCAATGACCAAGTTTGGCAACCATATGTCAAACAGGGCAGGATTGATAATTCATATAGCTTTTTTTTTATATTATAATATCAATTCATTTATTTTTGATTATTTCTTGTTGAATTTTTTTCATACTAGAGTGATTCCGTCCGCTTCATTTGAAAGTCATACTGGAAAAGAAATACGAAGCCCCTGTAGTTGGGCATTAATGGGGTGATCGTATAGTATGGTAAGTGAGGCTTGAACTTTACTTTGAGTTTCCCACGCGGAGAGGGCGTATAACACGTCTATCTGAAAACTAGATGTAATGCCATTGAGGTAAAATAATTAATTTCTTTTCAGCGGTATATTTTTAATCTTTCGCAAATTCAATTTATTCGCGTGTCAGCTAGCGTGCGGAGTGGTCTTAAATAATTTTCTATGTTAACGATTTCAGTTACTTCGACACGGACGATTCAGATCTCAATTCGGAGTTTCGGACATAAATGAAGATGACATTGATACAGATGGTTTCAGCAGCAGCAAAAATACCAACGGTAAGTGTTGTAGCTTCATGAATTCGCTGAGATAGATGGTGCATTTCACATTGCGCTAACAAAATACTATAATTTTTTTTTTTAAATGAAAAACGGGCAGTTGTCAGATAATAATAATAATAACACACACAATCACAACAACGTCTAGGTCCCAAACTAAGCATTTGCTTGTATTTTGGGTACCAAGCGAAGACCCCATATACATATAACAACCAAGACCCGGTGCCAGTATTAATATTCATCATATAAATACTGACCCGACCTGGGATTCGAACCCGGGACCTCCAGCTTCGCAGGCAGGGTCGCTGCCCACTAGGCTAAGCGGTCGTCATTGCTTACGCTTGAAATTTTCATGAAGTGTGTACTACTATGGCTGATATTGCAAAAAATAATAAAGATAGAATAAAGTTAAAATTGAAAGGAGGTCCTATACAAGAAACGGTTTTTTTTTAAATATTTTACGTTGGTACGTAACCGTTCATATGCGAGTATGACTTACATTCAGTGTAGTGTAGTTAACTTAAAATTTCTACCGGTACAATTATCTAATCCTGACAGTAATTATAAACTGTAGTGGACACCAAAAGCGTTTATATTCACTTATCTAGATTAATTTTATGTAAATACTTGAACCAGCCTTGGAGCAGCGTGGTGGATTAAGCTTTAAACCCCCTCATACCGAGGGGAGGCCTAAGCCCTTGCGGTGTGGTATTAATGGGCCGATGGTATGGTAAATGCTTAACAACTCGACGGTATCGACGACGACGCGAAAGATCGGAAAGCTCAGGATACATATTAATTTGAGACAGAGAGACGCGCCCGAGAAGGTATGGACGATAATAATAATACCTTAGGCATTCCACAAAGTTTCAAAGTAAGCAAGTATTGTGCTTTTATTATGGCTACTAGACAACTGATATACATACGTAATTATCCTTTATAATATATAAATATTTTTACACTGGCTAATAGAAAAAATAGACATGTTTCACACAAATGTTTTTCACGGTGCAGTTAGGATCTCTAAACATTCGGCCGATCGGTCAGTCGACTAAATCTATTTGATTCTCTTTTATATGATTCCGGAGTCCAATGAGAAAGCCGTCGTGTATCCTTCTTAATAATCTACAAGCATAATACTTGCTTACTTTGGAACTAGATGGCGTTGTGTATGATGTCCCAGATATTGTTATTATGTGACATACGATATTGATACAACCACTGCCTTCTATAGTGACAAGCCATGCTATTTAAATTTGGCAACGTTGCGTGAAGTCCGAGCCTTGGTATCAGTCAGGCTATTAGTTGGCGTTTTTATCCTTTTAAACGTTATATAAACGAGATATTCATTAAAAATAATAAGTCAGTGTTAAAAACTACGTGTTACATCGTGTTTATTCGTAATTACCAAAATAAGTTGATATTTTCACCATATAATAGTTTTTCGTTTCACGTCACAATCTTAATACGTTTGGGTGGGAATTACAGTAAATTTTGATCATTTTTCGAGTAGGTTCGAGTATAAAGAGTCTAGAGGATCGCGGGGAATTATACTTATACCTGTCATGGTCATTTTAATCGCATGCTAGCCATCAGCAGGTCCGGCGAGATTGATTACGTAGAACCCAGGGAGAGGAAGAAACTGCAAGGGAACGTACATCCCCGTAGATCATTATAAAATAAAACTAGTTTGTAAGATATAGGTAACCTGTAATAAATGCACAAAACCATAATAACACTAACCGAAATGAGATATAATAAACATTCATTTCATTCTATTCTATTCATAAAAGCCACTTATAACACGCGAACGAAGTCGCGGCAAGGTGCTAGTATCATATAATATGTACTCTTGTTTCTATTTTCTACTAAATACTATCTATAATTTCATATTTAGTTATTTAAATCCCATATTTACAATTATTAAATCATGACATCTTGTCAGCTGACGAAGTAAATCGGCCTACATGTGACAGATAATGCGACATTGCCAAATCTAATAGCATGGCTTGTAACTATAGAAGGCAATGATACAATCTATTTTTTTAATTTTTTATTGATATTGCTTAAAAATAATATTATAGTGGTAGGAGTTACAAGTATTAATTTTTTAACGAAAGGCTGGCACGAAATTTTTTAGCATATAGTTTTTGTATTTGTCCATAAATTGATAAATGAAATATCCGTATGACGTCAACTAGACACACTGGACTGAACAACTATTTGAATTGTCTTAGACTAAATGAAGTCATAATATTTTTATTTAATTTTAGCTTTTTTTTACTGTGAAAAATAGCGCAATAAGCCCCAACGCGAAATGACGTCACAGAAACAATTTCAACGTCAAATAAATTTTCATAAATATCTGGCAAATTTGTAAATACAAAAAATGATATTTTGAGTAGTTATTCTAGAACCTTATTCCTTTTAATTTTATTGAATATACGAATTGTACAGTGTACCTTCAAATGAACACATGAGGCTTGTCATTTTGAATTTTTATTACTTTATTAATTTTACATGAATTTTCCATTTCAGTGCTTAGAAAAGTTTCGTCAACGAGCATAAATATAATAGATAACGGTTTACTAGTGAATGAAGATGACGTCATCACTGGAAGTACTTCCCGACACGGAGAAAGACAACGAAGAGAAATTGACCAACTTGAAAATTGAAAAATCTCAAGAAAACGATCTCGACACAGTACGAGTATGTACGATGTAATGTTCCTCTACGCTACGGCGAATCCGCACGAACTACAACTGATACACATACTTAAATATTCTATATATATATTATACTATATATTATATATAATATAAACGGAACAAATAGGCATGTCCGTGCACACTAATGTTTGTCCCGGCCGGGAATCGAAACCGCGACCCTTGGCTCCGCAGTTAGGGTCTCTAACCGCTCGGCCGATCGGTCAGTCAGTTTCTAACTAGTATTTTATCATTAAACTAGCGATCGCCCGCTACTTCATTCGCTTAGTTTACATGATATCTAAAGTTTCTATAATTCAGAAAGTTTACGCCATAGAGTAAATAAATTTGACAGCAGCGTTTGGTTTTAATAGAATCAGCCATCATTTCATAGTATCGAAACTCTCAAATGCAATTTCGGCGGGGTGAAGGCCGGCGCGTGGGGACCTCGCGGACTGAAACCTGATTGAAACTCACCATCTAGCAACGGGTACATACCAGCTAGCTAGAGTATGAGTGGTTAGACGGTAAACGCAGAAGAGGGCTTCTAGTCAATTCGCACTTTTATGGCTTACGCACAAATCCTAAATATTTCCAGAATTCAAAGAGTAATTGGTACCGTTTCGGTGATAAACCCGGACAGACTTATGTAGACTACATTTTATATATATACTAGCGACCGCCCGCGTCTCCACCCACATGGACTACATGTTTTAATATATCATAATAGCAAAACCCAGCATATACCAATTTTTATGGTGATTGATTAAACGGCATAAAAGTTAGTATACTGCAGCGCCATCTGGTTAGTGGATTCTACCGACTGCCATCTCATGACGGCAACCGGGATCGATGACTTAATGTGCTCTTCGAGGCAGCAGGCAGTGATAGTTATATACTTAAGACAGAAAAAACCCATTGATACATGTCCATATCTGAGATTCGAACCACGACCTTCTAAACAAAAAGCGGGCCCGTCGCCGCCTTTTAAATTTTATTTTTCCTATAAATGACAACCTTATTTAGCCGCACGGGCTGAGTGCGTGGACTTACGCCACAGAAATTGATATCCATATAGAGTTCTAGCTCTCTAAAACCGTACAAAATCTATACTTATTTTCATAGGGTTGGCACAAGTTACATGTTAAAAAATTTGGGGGAAAAATTATAAGGTAAATACATAGTAAAATGTATATTTGAAAAAGTAATAATGACAAGTGCAATTCGTCACATCTATATTAATAAAATTGGAGTGTCTGTCTGTCTGTCTGTCTGTTCCGGCTAATCTCCGAAACGGCTAAACCGATTTCAATGAAACTTTGCATATGTGCAGAGGGCATTACCGCGGGTGACATAGGTTACTTTTTGTCTGTCTGTCGGTCTGTCTGTCTGTTACGGCTAATCTCCGAAACGACTAAACCGATTTCAATGAAACTTTGCAAACGTATTTATGTGACCAGGTGACCAAATTTTTAAAAGCTTATTTTTTGGAAACCATCAATCGCAGACCTATCGTGTTGGTACTCAAACTTGATGTTTTGGTAAGATCTATGTGACCACGTGATCAAATTTTTAAAAGCTTATATTTTCGAAACTATCAATCGCAGACCTACCGTGTACGTACTCAAACTTGATGTATTGACGAGATCTATGTGACCACGTGACCAAATTTTTAAATGCTTATATTTTCGAAATCATCATTCGCAGACCTATCGTGTTGGTACTCAAACTTAATGTTTTGACAAGATCTATGTGATCACGTGACCAAATTTATAAATGCTTATATTTTCGAAACCATCAATCGCAGACCTATTGTGTTGGTACTCAAACTTCATATTTTGACGAGATCTATGTGACCACGTGACCAAATTTTTAGATGCTTTTATTTTTGAAACCATTAATCACAGACATATCGTGTTGGTACTCAAACTTTATGTTTTGACGAAATCTATGTGACCAGATGACCAAATTCAAAAATATGTCTGTCTTTCTGTCCGTCTTATCCGTCTATCCGATTTCAATGAAACTTCACAGACAAGATAAAAAGATTATCAGGAATGACATACAACACTTTTTGTTTATCTGTCTGTCTGTCTGTTTGTTCGAACTGATCTCCGAAAGGGCTGAACTTATTTTAATGAAACTTTCAAAGATGTGATTAAAAGATTGTCTGGAGTGACATTCAATACTTTTTGTTTGTCTGTCTGGCCATCTCTCTGTCTGTTTGAGCTAAACTCTAAAACATTTGAACCAATTTTAATGAAACTTCGCAGACGTGAAATGACGGGTGTGAGGAGTGACATACGCTACTTTTTGTTTGTTTGTCTGTGTGTTTTTCTGTCTGTTGGTTAGGACTAATCGTCGAAACGGCTGATCCGATTTTACTGAAATTTTGCGAACATGAAGAGAGCGTTTTCAAGAGTGAAAAGCAATATTTTTTTATTTACATATAAAAAATCGTAGTGTCTGTTAGTCTGTCTGTCTGTTCCGGTTAGTCTCCAAAACGGCTGACTGATTTTGGGCCCGACTGGTGGGATAACTATTCTTCATGCTAAAATGGCTAAATGGATTTGTACGAAATTATGTATAGAGATTTCTTAGGTAGTTAAGTTTCAGAATGTTCTATAATGTGTTACAATGTTCTGGAGCGTGGCACTCCTTTAACTATCCCAGTACAACTGGTAGTCAACGCGAGCGAAGCCCGCGGGCGGAAAGCTAGTTCTAAAATATAAATAGTTATAAATATTTTCCTCGTAATAAATAAATGATTATCCCTAAACAATTTTTTTGTTGTTATGTTTTTCTACTTTAATCGATTTAATCTTATTTTATTTTAAGCACTGAAGTGGTAAAATCTATAATTCGTTTATCATTTAAATTACTTGAAAAATCTTTATGAATCGCGTTGAATGTACGCGCCGCAGCCCTGTCGGTTATACCGCAACTGAACTGGCACAAACAATTCTTACCCCGGCGGAGCGCACGTGAACCCGTCGTTGAGAGGTCACGCACATATCGCTGCTGCGCTATGTGTAAGTGTACCGAAGCGGGTCGCTTCTATGTAGCTTGGCTTCTGTACGGATATTTATTTATATGCATGTGCGGTGGACCCACTGTAGGTAAATATTTGCATTCGGCACACTTACAAAGCAGTTTGTGCTATATACATGAGCTTCGGTATCATTTCTTATTTTTATGGCCCTTGTCATAAGAAAACCCATTTCAGTTTTATTTTTCTCGCACTAAATAATTGAATTTACATGTGTTTTCAGGCGATTGAATTTACACGTGTTTTCAGGCGATGGCCAAGTCTCAATATATTTATATAAAACATTTCATACTTACAAGTAGAGACTTACAAGTAGAGACTGAATAAATTAATAACCGACATGGATCTCACAACTTTTTACCGCAGAACAACTGAGTTGCGAGACTTGGTTTTTTTGACAAGTATTGTTTTTGATGGGATCTCATTTCTTTTTGTATTTTGTAGACAGTTCTACTTTTTTCCTTTTCGGTACCTTCTACTTATTGTATATATGTATATCTACCAGCAACGAATTTTCTTAAAGCCCTCTCCCGGACTTATGAACTTTTCTTATTTTTGTAGGTAGCCTTCCGTTTTCTCTTTTCCGGTACTACTTCCTGAGCTTCAGCTACAGTTTAATATAATAATAACTGCCGTAATAAAACATCGTTACGAATAAAGCCAATATTGAAAAATTTAACTGAAGACTTGGCTGTATGGGCTTAATTTTCTTTGCGGTCTTTTCTAGATTTTTTAGTTTTTCCTTGATTCATACACCAAACACTACTTATATTCCAAATTTGAAGCTTCTAGGCCTGCTAGAAGTGCCTTAGAATTTTGATGATCGGTGAGTCAGTGAGTGACAAAATTAAGAAATTTGACTCGTTATAATTTCTTAAAAATACTGGTTCAAATTGAATGAAATATTTCAATATGCTTATATAATATGCCTGCATGGTTACTGAAAATTTCAGTCTTCTAGTTTTATCCACAACGAAGTTACAGGGGGTCGAAAATGGTCTGAATTGCTTCGAGAAAAGGATGGTACGGCCGTGACGCTTTTTTGCTCGACTTGGTGGGGGCACGGCCGTGCCCCCAGATATTGACTTTTATGCTATGTGGTATTGGACCTTGTGTTATGTGATCGTTTCTTCGCGAGGTGATGCCCCGATGAGGATAGAAACTGACAATTGCTCTCTTCAGATGTCACTGTTGCTGAATGATTTTAGAGTTCTACTTATAGTTTTTAATTCATTCAATTTCAATTTTATTGCGTTCTACAGTTTTTCGCATACATATTTACCTTAATTAGGAAATAGACATGATATATCATTATTGTGGACTCTGTTATAGAGGGCACAGCAAACAAAAAAAAATGAGTAAAAGAGAGGATGCCTTAAATGTACTAAACATATGAGGAACATCAAAATTCTTAAGTACTTGCTATAACTACACTTTATACGAGACCTACCTATACTAATTTATACACTTATTTGTTCATAATATTTTTTTTTTTAAATATTATTGCTTATGTATTGAGTTAAAACGTAATTTCTATTATTTTTATTCATGTATTCTAAAAAAATATTTATATTATCAGTGTTTATATTATATTGTACGAATAAACTAAACCTCCAAATATATTAATATATTTTTGTATTTATTACCTAAAAACTTTATTCCTATCAATTTGCACCTAAAGTTATTATTATTATTTTATTATTACATATTATACATTACATACATACATATCATACATTACATTACATATTAAGCTGTCAAATACTTAAGGATTTTTCTAGGCAATTTTTTTTTATAGATAGTTTTAAAACGACTTGCGAGCGCTAAACTCACGTCTATCACGGAAGTTGGAAAATTATGTAGTTAATCGGAAAGGGTAGGATTTCGTATCTTGATTACTTAGTGAGCTGAGTTGAACTATGGCGGTGGCCTTGCGTCATGAACGTCGGCTGTGCTCGGTTGCTGAAGTGGTTCCAAGCGGATTCGCTTGTTGATATTCTGTCTGAATGTACGGAATGTAAGTTCTCACACCACCAATGTTTTGAACTGATGAAACTATATATGTACACTCGCGTTTTGGGTTATTTAATACGATGAGAACACGATATCGAGTCGGATGTTTGATATATTTGTACTTTTATTTGTATTTGTTTTACTGTTGTTAAGACGGTGAATGCGGCCGGCGATTGCTGCTATGTTCATGCGACCGAAGTATCGTTTAATCCGCCCATTAGTGCTCTTTTCTTTAAAGATATTATTTTTAAGTTTATCCTTTAAGTTTGTGTATACAGAGTTTTAAAGTCGGTCTTTTAAATATCAGTCTGTGCCATCATCAGGTATCGAATCTCAACCTAACCGTTTGGGATGGAACAAACGTCTGGGCGCCCCGCATGAACGCTTCGAAATTCGTACCACACGACAACTGGCTGCTTCCGTGTCATTGACCACCACCGACTCTCTCTAAATCCAGTGTAAGTACGCTATGGGCTTGAACTAAAATACAGGGTAAGTCAGAATGTTATGCAGGTTTTCAAAAATGTATTATGTGAAATATAATGAACATATAATATTGTGAGATACACTGTGTGAAAGGTAAACTCTCAAAGTTTAGTTTCCTGAAACTGATTCCGCGTTCGCCCGCAAGATGTTAGCAGGAGAGCAGTTGAAGAAAATGGCGCTGACTGGCGAGCAGAAGTCGTTCTGTGTGCTTGATTACCATGTTAACAACTCCGTGATTACTGTCCAACGACATTTTCGTACCAAATATCAGAGAGACCCGCCAGATGGGAGGTCCATTGGTAAGTGGTACACACAATTTAGGGATGCTGGCTGCATCTGTAAACGAAAATCAACTGGCCGTCCGTCGACTAGTCCCTCGTTCACCCGATCTAACCCCGTGTGATTTCTTCATGTGGGGTTTTGTAAAGGATCGTGTTTACGTACCACCACTTCCAACAACACTGGATGAACTGCGTGCTCGCATCACAAAGCCATTGCTGATATCGACCGCGATATGCTGCAGAAAGTTTGGCAGGAGATTGAATATCGGCTTGATGTCTGTCGTGTAACAAAAGGCGCTCACATAGAACACCTGTGATGTGTTTTTAAAAAAAAAACTACACTAAACTAAACTTTGAGAGTTTACCTTTCACACAGTATATCTCACAATATTATATGTTCATTATATTTCACATAATAAATTTTTGAAAACCTGCATAACATTCTGACTTACCCTGTATTTAACATCAGCTTTCCGCCCTCAGCTCCGCTCGCGTGGACTACACAGTTGTACCGGGACCTCTTTTTCTAAGATAAAAAGTTGCCTATAGCACTCTTAAATTAATAGAAATGAAGAGGAATTTTCAATAGTAAACTCTTCACTTTTCCAGGTCTTAAATTGGTTCAACGCCAATAACCTATTATTAAACGCAAATAAAACAAAATGTTTAAAATTTACATTGCCCAATGTTAGACAAGTTGATGTCAATTTGAGACTTGGTGGAAATTCATTATGTTTGGTTAATGAAACTGCATTCTTGGGCATTACTATCGATGCAAATTTACAATGGGGTCATCGTGTTATAAGAGGGCTGGTAAACTGAGCTCTGCCGTTTTTGCAATTAGACAAATAAGAAAACTAACCGATGTCCCTACAGCGAGGCTGGTTTATTTTAGCTATTTTCATAGTATAATGTCATATGGTATTCTGCAATGGGGAAAGGCCGCTAACATTAAAACAATATTTGTTCTGCAAAAAAGGGCTATTCGAGCAATATATAAATTAAAATCTAGAGATAGTGCAAAGGTTCACTTTAGAGAAAGTAACATTTTGACAGTCCCTTGTCAGTACATTTATGAAAATATAATTTATGTACATAAAAACTTAAATGCTTTCTCTAGGGTGGGTGATGGCCACAACTTAAATACAAGACGTAAGCATGTGTTGTCAATGCCCAGGTTCAGACTCTCAAAGATTAATAATTCTTTCATGGGAAATTATATCCGTTTTTATAATAAAATTCCAAAAGAAATGTTAGACTTGAATTCTAATCAATTTATAAAACGAGTTAAAGTCCAACTCATGAAAAAAGCTTACTATTGTATTACCGAGTATTTAAATGATAAGTGTGCATGGACATCATTGTAATAGTTGTAAGACTTTAAATTAAAAAAGAAAAAACAATTAAGAAAAACATATATTTAAATAAAATAAACAGAGAAGAGTTTCTTGCCGGTTCTTCTCGTTCTAGTTTTTGAACCGGTACCTAATCAATTAATTTTGACTTTCAATAAGTGTGTGTAAACATCTTATATGGAATAAAAACTTTTTGAATTTAAATTTGAATCCTTCAGTTTGTAAACTATATCTATGCAAAAAATATAGCGCTCCCGGTACAACTCTGCAGTCCACGCGATTGGAGTCGCGGGCGGAACGCTAGTTTGAAAATAAAATATTGCCTTTGTTACTCGCTAATAATGTAGCTTTCTATAGGTGAAAGATTTTTTAAAATCAGTTTAGTAATTTTTGAGTTTACCCATAACAAACAAAAAAACAAATGTTTTCTCTTTATAATATTAGTATAGATTTAATTTATATCAGTGTATAGAATACAACTGAAATGCAAGAACCTCGTACTTCTTATTGCGTTGTTTTAATTTATTAAATTAATTTTATTAAAAAAAAAATCGTTTATTGTTTACATATTTCAATTATTTATCAATCTTTGAATTCTTCTTTCTTTACTTCCTGCTTATACGATTAATAAATACAGCAGATGTTTAAAACTGCACTCAGTTTAATATATGATGATTCTATTGGTTTAGCATGATCCAGTGGAAGCGGGTCGCAACCAATGCCTGGCGCACAATGGTACGCGCGCCGAGTGCTACATACCTTACAACCTCATCACTCAGCACAGCATACCTGGTGAGTGATATATGGTTCACAATCATATCAAGTCTTCATGACCCTACTGTTGGAATACACAGCCTTATGTAACTGTGAATTATAGTGTACGGACCAAATATTTCTATAACTGTTACAGAATTTCTGTAACTAAAATGTTTATAGAAATCGTAGTTGTTTATTTACTTATTTAGGAAACAAACAGTGATAAATAGGACATGAAATAAAACATATATACGTATATTTATACAAGACACAAAACAGTTTCTAAATATAAATTATAGATAACTACAATAGATGCCGCAAACAACAGAATTAGGAATAAAATGAAAATTACTTATAACAATAATAAATACTAAAAAAATCTAAACTCATAAGTATATTTAATAAACAACAATCAGATATTATACAGTAAACTGAGCAAATACAATATTAAACTCCTAAAAAAACACAAAAACAAATTACAGGAGAGATATGATTGCGTTCCTGAAGTCGCTCCGGTTTAAAAAGAAAATTTCGGCCTCATTAAGCGCACATTGTAGTTGTTACAAAGACGCGTACCTGGTTCTATGAAATTCAATGTAAAATAGATTATGACCCCAAGTCTGTCTGTAATAGAAAATTAGTATGTAGCTCAATAACTCGTCAGAGTCAATTTAGTCAAGTGAAGATTTAGGCAATTTAGTGTATAATGAGGGTGTGAGAAGGGTGCGTGTGTTTGCAGGATGGGAATAGAGAAAGATTTGAGGGCTATTTGAATGTGTGGAGAATATCCTCTGTTTGTGCATAATCTATGCTTAACAAATAATCTATTAATTTCGCTTTACAAAAATTAGTTTAGTGTAGTTAATTATGTTACGTTTGTTACTTGTTTTTATTGCTGCTATTGTAATACATAATCTGTGAAAATGATACAGCCCTGTGACAGACGGACGAACGGACGGACAGCGGAGGCTTAGTAATAGGGTTCCCATTCTGCAATAGTATCCAAACGGCGGCAAACATCCAACAACACAATGAAGAGGTTTTTATTATTTTTCAGCTCGTCTTGACGGTGAGGTTGCTGACAATCATGGTGTACATTTACACAGTGATAGCGTTCAACTTCTTCCGCAAGTTCTATGTACAAAAAGAAGATGAAGTCAATAAGAACTGTCACGACGATATGCTTACGGTAAGAAACTACGCGATTCTTAACTACCTGTGTATGAGGCGATATCTTAGCTATGTGTCCATGAAAACGTATGTTCAAATTAATAATACCTGGGACATCCCACACAGCGCCATCTAACCCCAAAGTAAGTAAATATTATGCTTGTATTATGGGGTATTAGTCAACTGGTATACATACTTAAATATTCTTTTTTGTAATATATACACTTTTTGATACCCAAACAGGTAACAAATATACATGTTCATGCAAATTTGTGTGCCTTTCCCTTCCATTTGTGTTCCCTGACCACTCGGCCGATCGGTCAGTCGATTGGCCGCGTCAAAACGAAAAATGAAGATGACTTGGACCATGATAGTCAGTTATTGTGTCTAATCCAGCCATAATCTAAAATTTTTTTATACAAATTTATCTGTACTATTATTATAAAGAGGTAGTAAGTATATTTTTATTTGGGCGTTGAAGGTAATCTCCGAAATTAGTAATCCAATTTCAAGAATTCTCTATACAATAATTAAAGTGGACCTACAATATAAACATAGGCTATTATGTTATCGTGTTTATTTGTCCGGGTTAATCCTCGGAACAGATGAACCCGTTTTAATAGAACTTTTATTGGCAAATAGAAGACTTTTTGGAGAGCAGTCTAGGTTACCCTAATCTGGGTTAGGCAGCTATATATATAAATAAAATATAATTGTGATTTCAAAATAAAGGATTTTTTATATGAGCTTTTTTATCACGTGATTCTCACTTCTGTTTTGAAATGACAAGCGAATAGTAGAAAAGAAAGTGATAAATATAAGGACGACAGAAAATGGATCTCCCCTATTCCACCTTTACCCTAGTAAGAAGTGTTTTAGTTTAATTACGATATATACAAACACGTAGTGAACGTTAACGACGCGGGAGTTCGCTAGTTACAATCGTGCCTGATTTCTAAAGCCATAGGAAATACGTAGGTACTGATAGAGTGATTTTGATGTGACGCGGGTCAACAATATAACCTGTGGCTTGTGTGCATTGAGAAAAAAAAATTATTGATGGAAGCTGGCTTCAGATGACGTGGTTGCTCACTCGAGTTTACGTGATGCGCAATAAACGAGGTGCCTTTGGATTTTAGTACATAGGAACTGTTTTTATTTTCTCCAGTTTAACAGTACAGCAGGTCTAACACGCCACTTTATCCGAACCTTATCCGCGCTGTTATTTAACGGAAACACTAAATGCGTAACACGAAACCACTTTATCTGCCGCGGATAGCTCTGGCGGTGAAGTCGCGAATCCGCTAACTGTCAACGCTTTCTTGGTCTAATTTAGTATGAAAATCGGTAACACGCCACTTTTATACGCCGAGGTCGAACGGATATTTGACGATATTTGAGGTCGTAAATAAATGGGTCAATCTGAAAAACCATACAAACATTTTTTTAACTTGTCACATTTCGTTATCCGCTTCAGCCGTTTCAATCTGCTACCTATCCTTTGGCTGTCATGAAAGGATAAAAGTGTGCATGTTACCGATTTGACAGAAGTTGCCGAATCGGCTATAGCTCAACGCCGATAGAAAGGTTACGGATAAAAAGTTGCGTGTTAGACCAGCAGAGCGTAACAATCTATATCAAGTAGACGGTTTGCTCAAGATTGAGTCTAAAATGTCCGGACCTACACATTACCGACGCTTGCACGGGCCCCCTCGGAGTTGTTGACTGGCAACTCCCACTCTATAGGGCACGCGTGCTGCACACCTGGAGATAACAATCAATGTATACAACATCACATATCAGATGGAGTCAAGGGCATTTCATACCTACCTGCAACTTAGTCGCTTACTGTCTGCTAACGTCGTATTGGCAGACAATAAGCGTCAGCTATATCTGAATCGCCTGTTACGAACCTAATTGCGGAGCCAAGGTTCGCGGGTTCGATCCCCGCTCGGGACAAATATTTGTGTGCATGAACATGTCTATTTGTTCCGTGTCTGGGTGTAAAATATATATGTATGTATTATAAAAAAATATTTGAGTATGTAAAGCAGTTGTCTAGTACTCACAATACAAGCTGTGTATAGTTACAAGCTGTGTATAGTTTCGGACTAGATGGCGCTGTGTGGGCTCCCAGGTATTATTATTATTTAACTCGCTTGTCTTTCGTCTTTATCTTTTTCTTTTCTTTTACAGTGTTTCATGTTCAACTTGTATAAAGGCGCGAGAGCCGGCGGTGGGATAAGAGACGAGTTGGAGCCTCCCGACGGAGATGATTCCGAAGCAGGATCATCTTCGATATATCCTTCTTTTTCTTCATCATCGTCATCTTACTGGCTATCTTGCAAGGTGAGTTGGATATACGATGGCTAATGGATAGAGTTTAACGCCGAAGTTCTGTTTTTCCAATCTAATGGGATTAAACAGTCATTCACACGATCTTAGCAAGAAATCTGATTTAGACTTAATAGAGTGTCACCTATTAGTGGCTGTTTGTGTGTGAAAATAATAAATAAAAAAATAACAGAAGTTTGGCGCGAACTGTACTTTCTGTTATCGAGTTAACAAATGAATTAATGAACTTACTATTTGCAAGTAGAAATAGTGCCAGATGTAAATTTTCATATTATTGGAGAGTCATGGTCGTATGCTTTTCTTTATTTCCACTACTTGACGTTTTTCTTTACAATTCTCGATATTATAAGAAGGTCCACTTCATAAGACACTAATGTTTTAGGTTTGATTACCGATGCGTTCGGTGAGCTGCGTGACCAGTCGGAGTCCGCCAAAGAAGACATGGTGTTCAAATGCTTTATATGCAGCACTGGGAAAGAAGAAGAAGTTAAATAAGGTGTGTGATAATTTCGTTAAAATAAAGTATACCGCCTTTAATTTTCCCGTTGCTTGTGCCGTTACACAATCTCAAAAGCAAGTGTAGCGAGACGTTATTGTGGTGATTTGCCTGCGAAGCCGGAGGTCTCGGGTTTGAATCCCAGGTCGGGTCAGTATTTATATGATGAATATTAATACTGGCACCGGGTCTTGGTTGTTATATGTATGTGGTGTCTTCGCTTGGTACCCAAAATACAAGCAAATGCTTAGTTTGGGACCTAGACGTTGTTGTGATTGTATGTGTTATTATTATTATTTTTAATTTAAAATGACTTGCAACGTTAGTGTGGCCCCGCCCAAACATGACATATTCTTAGTGATATTTGTGATTTAATTGTGATATATTGGATTCGTTAAACAAGGTTTCTTTTTCAATCTAGTGGCAGCCAGCCCCCAAATTTGGTACAATTTGATTAAAAATTATTTATATAAAAACCATATCAATTTGTTGAAATTGAAAGGGATGGCAAGTGGCTCGAATTATACTTCTATTCCATTAGCCCATTATACTCCACTGCAGGGGTTTAGGCCTCTCCCCGGATGAGAGGGGGCTTGGAGGTTAATCCACCATGATGCTTCAGTGCGGGTTGGTGAATTATACTTATCGATGCCAGAAAGTAGGACTGCTGCTCTTGGAATAAATTATTGTAATGCTTTGAATAAAATATTGTAATAATATTGTAACGCAGATGTTGAATCTGTATAACTGTTGCCACTGGAAGCGAGCTTATTGGTCTAGATAGTCTATGCCATCTTTTGGCTGTTCTTATCTCTTTATAGGGTTCCGTAGTAGCTAACTAGAAAACCTTATAGTTCCTCCAAGTCTGTCTGTCCATCCGTCTGTATGTTTTTGGGTACCACATCTAAAGCGGGAATGTTCTTTTTACTTGCCTATTAACATTTTTTCGATTCCGGGGTTCATTATTAAGCTTTAAAGTGATCATTTTTGTTAGTCACGTGCTCCCCCCTCTTCCGAAAAGCTAAACTTTTTTTTGTTTAAAATGTACTTTGATAAGCCATTCGACGTTATTAGCCGTTATATTGTGAACTCAATATGAGTATAGTATCAAACAGCCTCTTTCTAAGTACGCATATAGTGACGGTCTGCCACTGGACCCTATACTGTGCGTGGTTCAACTGGCATTGGGCTGGTTTGTTATTTGTGCTTTGTTCTTAATGACTATATCTTACACGTGTGTGTTACAATATACATGAGGAACGCCTTCATCAGCCGTTTTGTTCTGGATTACATGTCTATATTATAAATATTGTCAGTTGAAAGCATGTTAAGCTGTCGGTCTCAGTTGGTGATGGCCCAAAGCGCACTGGAGCAGCGTGGTGGATTAAGCTCTAAGCACCCTCATCCCGAAGGGGGCCTTTGCAGTAGGGCACAATGGCCTCATATTATTTGCTGTTTAGATGTTTTTAATGACTATCTCAATAACTGTGCCTCCGCAGGAGGGCACCACTGAGTGATGAAATTAAAATTAAACTATACTTGTTTAATTTCCAGGTTCCATACGTTTTCGAGACGCACGTCCAGAGAGAACATAATTTAGCCAACTGCATGTTCTTCTTGATGCATCTTATCAATAAAGCGGATACTGAATATACTGGTAACTTAAATATATATGTAATATACTGAAAACCTATCAGCTAGTGAACATGTTTTAAATTAGCTAATTTAAAAGATGCTGATTGGCCGAACCTTCCTTGCTCTATGTAAGGGAACGTACCCATACTATGTGACCCATTTTAAACAATTTTGACCCCTCTCCCCCTCGGTGGCCTCCCGTAGTATATGCCAAGACCCCCTCCCCCTTCGTATTTTTTACGTAGTAATTCATAAATATGGTTTTAAATAATTTTTGCCAGCATTTAGTTAAATAAAATCAATTAGCTTACACTTGGCTTTATTAATACGGTACTTGTCACGTGACGCCAAGAGTGCGTGCATGCCTTTAATTACAAGTGAAAAATATATGTAAAAACATATTCTAACAGGAGCTTAATTTACCAAAATAAGTCTTTTTGTCTTTTCTTAGAAGATACTGGCTACGTGACGAAGACCTAAACCCCTCCCCCATCCCTGTGACCAAGCGTGGTATTTTGAAGACCCCTTTCCCCCCCAACGGGTCACGTAGTATGGGTACGTTCCCTAAGGACATACTCGTAGGAGCAGCTAGGTTAAAATCCTCGAAGTTATTCATAAATTTTCACTTCACAATTTTGGGCTCTAGGGTTTCGACAATGGTAGGTATGTTCAATTAATTATATTTCTGTTTGTAGTAAACGCTAGTCCAATTTTGACGACCGCTTAGCCTAGTGGGTAGCGACCCTGCCTACGAAGCTGGAGGTCCCGGGTTCGAATCCCAGGTCGGGTCATTATTTATATGATGAATTTTGATACTGATACCGGGTCTTGGTTGTTATATTTATGTGTTGTCTTCGCTTGGTACCCAAAATACAAGCTAATGCTTAGTTTGGGGCCTAGACGTTGTAGTTATGTATACGTTATTATTATTAACTCTTGTTGCTACTGAATTGTGTAGAATTTGGTATTTATTTCATATAACTAACAAGTAGCTTTTCTTCAGCGCCAGATGTTTTTGCTTAAGCCGGTAAAGTTTCAAAGCCCTGTTTCTCAGTTACTTTTACGAGTAACAACCACCAGTCTTTATAAATGATATGGTGAGCGGTATATTATAATTTATACACAAGAATTTTATGTTGCGATAAACCTTTTAGGAAATTCCTAACCAATTCTAAGGGATTAAAGTTCAAATTTGTATTCTTCTATATATTTTTATTTATAAAACTAATTAAATATATCTATCGTTTACTATTGACTGGACTATCATACAAATATTAAAATGAAATCTAATTAAAAATAAAATTGTACATGTAACAGGTATTCTTAATAATAAATATAAGACAATAATCTTATCTTATACGACCGATGCTCCTAATCTAATTTTGGCCTCGAGACTACAACAGCCCGTCGTCTCCACAGAAAAGGGAACGAAGATATAAGATTGTTTAAATTATTTCTTTTTATGCAAGTTGTCCCAGAAATCAATGTCAAGCCGAAAATAGGCGATGAGGAAAGTGGTGACAGTTATCAGAAAAAATAAAAAATAAATCTTAGTCCAATTTTAACCAAAAAATTGATAAAACTCATACTCTTTCATGATTTTTCAAGTACTATGACTGTAACTCTTTACTTTTTATTAGTTTTTTTTTTAGCGATGTAACCCTGAATAACTCTTCCGTAAATTGCAGTCTAAAATTAAAACAGAACTGCCTCAAATCATCACAGAGTGTCAGTTTTCCCGTTTTTTTTTTAGTGTCTATAATTTTAAAAGTGCATGACTCAGATTTTTTAAATATTTTTCTGATAACTGTCAGCTCTTGCCTCATTACTTGTTTCCGGCTTGACGTTGATTTATAAGACACCTGATAGAATTTATTATAATTTATTATTACTTTAGAAGTATTGAGATTTATTATAGTAATAGAAAGTTAATTAAATCTATATTACCAAAAACTGCAGTGCTGAAAATTGTGAAGTGAGAATAATTTGAAAAAGTTTATAATGTCTAACGTACAAAACTAATTAGCTTTGTTTATTATTTTTTAGGTCAACAAACATACGTGTGGAACATGTACACCCAAAGATGTTGGGATTTCTTCCATGTCGGTGATTACTTCAGGAAACAATATAAAGACATGATGGGAGAATAAACAAAGATATTTATTAAAGTCGTTTGATTATCGCAACAATACTATGCTCAAAGGCAACACCAAAGTTAGCGACCTGATTTTTTTTTGCTCAAGATGTAAATATTATACTTCAGTAATAGAACATTAGCTAAGAACATTTTTTTATCGCTTGTTTCTATTATTTATGAAAAGTTAAAAATAATAGAAACAAATTAAGGTGGTCTTTCCAGTACTTGTTTTTTTATGAACTTTCGATATTTATTTATTTATTGTTATAAAGTAAACTTACAGCTGTAAATAGTTTGTAAACTTAAAATTTAACAAAATTCCATTTTGTAAAGCCAATGATAAGCTTCCCTAAATTAAATTTTCTATAACATATATATATATAGTTTATGTAAGGTTTAAACTCGTTAATGAAAATGTTTAAATTATTTATTTTATGTATGTTTTATTTGGCCTTATACAAAGATTTTTAAGTATTATACAAGAGCGATCACTGGCTATGGAAACGATTTATATATAGGTATTTTCTGAGTGTTGTCATTTAACGTTGATGAGATACAACAGTTATCACGTGGTACGGTTACAATCAAACTTTATGGTGTTTTCAGGTCAACCAGTTTTAGGTAGTAGCGGCACGCAGTAGAGCGAGGGGTATATGACTGTGCCTGCGCAAACACGCTTATAGCGTTGTATTCAGATCCGCCATAAAGTTTGACGCTATCTATATATACTACAATTAAACAATATAGTGTAACTCATTACATAATTCAGTTGAAAATGTGTATTTCTTCATTTTATTGTAAAATATATAATATTATATTGCGACGAGTAATATTTATTAGTGATATTTAAAACCTATTTTTATTAATCTAATTATACATAGGAATTGCTAGGAATATCTGTATTTCTAAATAAAGTTTAATTGATCACATTCATATATATTCAATTTTTTTTTTAATAACTAATAATATTACATTACATATGTAATAATATTATACCATAGACATATAACATGGATTGCGGTGTCACGGTAGTAGGGCGTGGTCCGCAATTCTTGTGACTAACCGTCACAAGATACAGTCACTTGAAATAACAGTCACCACGAAGCAGCCGATGCATTGTAACGTATGAAAATGATTTACATTCGTTTTACTGTTGCCCAATGCCATCGTGTGTGATGCCAAAGTTTAAAAACTGTTCCTTGAATGATAATGAGAATCACGGAGCCACCAGTAATAGAATAATATCAAAGTCGAGCTATCACGACACAGCTCGTGATAGCTTGAGCGCAGCGATACTGTTTCAAATCTATAAGGCTATGTGGCCGCAGTTCGAAATCCGGACGTGTACCAATGAGTTTTTTCTAACTGTACAATAAGTCACTGACTCATTGCCTAGGAGAACACATTAAGTAGTTGGTTTCGGTTGCTGTCAATAGATGGCGGTCGTTATAATCCGCCAACCCGTATTCCCTGCCTACGAAGCTCGAGGTCCCGGGTTCGAATCCCAGGTCGGGTCAGTATTAATATGATGAATATTGATACTAGTACCGGGTCTTGGTTGTTATATTTATGTGGTGTTTTCGCTTGGTACCCAAAATGCAAGCTAATGCTTAGTGTGGGGCCTAGACGTTGTGATGTATATGTCATTTTTATTGAAGCAGCGTGGTGGATTTAAGCTCTGAGCCACCTCATCTTGATGGGAGGCCTAAGCTTCTGCAGTGGGGTATAAAAAGGGCTGACGGAAAGGAAAGTCGAGAATTGCAATCACTAAAAATTAATATGGTTGAAACTTTTGTTATTAACTAGTTCTGATATTCAATAATAGATGGCGCTGTTTATGTAGTCGTAAATTAGTGTACTTCAAACATTGATGCCTGGACTGGTTTATTTAGGTACCTACACAAAAGAACGGTATGACGTTAACCCATTCGCTACTCATTAACCAAATTTAGTCAGATTGAAAGTCACGAGCCATTTAATTGACAGACAATTGATTGATAATGATTGATGACAAGTCAAAAGGTTGAAATGCTCTCAAAGTGTTTAGAAAAGGAAGGCATTTCATTAGGTAATAAATACCTATACGTCTATACATTGAATATAGGTGTGTTTCTAGATCACGACTTGTCCCGGAGCTGGCGGGACGAAAAAAAAATGTCTGCGGTAGTACTGTTGGGAAAGGCTTGTGGTCATATGAGTTCTATAATTTGTTGTGCCACGTGCTACCAAATCAACTAAGGGTGAAAAGTGGTGTTGAAATTTCTATAGAAAAGACTATAAATAGCGGACGTATTAACTTAATACTTTAGACAGGTCCAAGAAGGGAAAGTGGGAGTTTATAGAAGTAATACTAATAGTACATAATAATACAAGCAATACTGCGAGCGATCACTATAAAGCAGTGCCGGGGGCAAATGGTGGAATAAATCAAACGGCAAATCAAATATTTATTCTATGGCGTATATTTATTCTGGCGTATATTTTCTTTGTGACGTACATTTTGTTGCTTGCAATTTTGGGGCCGCGTTGCCGTATCTCTATGTACAGTTATACGTTTTATTCAACAGGATTATTGCGACAGAACTGTCCCTAAATGACGAAGTGGTTGGCATACTATCATCGCGACCTCGCTAGGAAGAAATATTCGACTATTAACATCAGAGTCTCGAAATATCTCGGATGGATTCGTGAAATCATTGAAGTGAACTAGTGAATGAAATATTTTAATTTTAATTGAAATAATATAATTTCTCTATTGATTATTGACGGTTTTGTTTGTTCGCGAAACTCTTTTCCTTGCGTTACAGTAGGTATGTAAATTTTTAGGTAGGTACAAAATCGAAATTAATTTCGATCAAATGTTTCCTTAAGTTAACGGATTTTATGGGCACACTACGCGTGCGAGCGATTCGTTTTACACCACGCTACCTAGCGGTGGTCTATGTTAGTGCTGAGGTCTCTCGAATGTAGGACGCAGCCAGCAAGCGTATCAAACCAGTGGTGTCCCACATCAGCGACCTCTCCTGTCTCCAGGAAACGACGGTCATGCCGAGGGGCCTTTTGCCGTCGTCACCAATTTTCCCTTCGGCTCGAGCATGCCCTCCACATCGTAAAATAATCATACTCTTTGCCCAACATCCTGAAATCGGCCCCAGGCAAAATTAAAAAAAAAATTTAAGAAATCCAATTATAATACTTTTTTGATTGTGTAAAAGATTTATTTTGTAAATCAAAAGTTAAATTCAAAAGTTTCATAGAAATGTTTTACGAAATCTTATAATTATTTCCTAACTGCTTACGGTTACGGTTTTGCGAGCCCCTGAATATTATTGGTGAGTACTAGAATAGCAAAAAGAAAAATGTAGACACAGATGGAAAGAACAGAAAACCAACTCATACACATTGTCATGTATACAAACCTTTATAGTGTAAAGTATCTATTTTATACCATAAATATTATGTGTTCCGGTTCTATATACCGACGTCTGAAATCCATTATGTGAGAACACCACCTTCATAAGTCAATTCCGTTTCCGCCGGTTGTACCAATGAGATGTAATTACGTGGCGTTATGCCCCATGACGCCACGTAGTACATCTCATTGGTCGGTTGTTCAAATTGGTTACATGACTATAAAAAGCCGCCATTACAGACAATTTTCCTTCATTATTGCTTCATCTTTCCCGGTGGTCAGACGGTCCTAGTGCTTCAAACGTTAATATTTCAATAGAATAGAATAATTTATCGCGTTACGGTTGAAAATGAAGAGCGGAGGTCGGGATTTAAGTGTCGAGAAAGTAGAAAATAAAGAATCAGGTCGCGAGGCTACGCGAGTGTACCACGTGTTAAAAAAATCATACGCGACTTGTGTCGTCGTCGTTCGCGCAGTAAAAGTCGAAGTTATACGTGTTCCTGGACGCAACCATCCGGCGATCGTACAGCAGCACTCGTTTTCTGAGTCGAGACTAGCGACGCTGGCACAGCAGCACCCGCTCTGGAGTCATCACGACTGTCGGCCCCCAGCGCGGCGCGGCGTCGCGCCTCATCGCTGCTTGTCTTCTGGTGACTTCATTGCATCAGATATTTGAACAGTTATCGCTACGTCTGGTAGGTAAGTCATCTTTCTTGTTAGATATATTGATGCTCAGAAGAAGGATTTAGCAACATCTGGTTTTGTTGAATTAAAAATCAATGACTAATTGCGTAGCCTAGAAAACGATTCGTTTCCAAATTCTGTACGTTGGCCTCAGATGGAACATAGTTTTGCAGGAATTTCTAATGCTCTTTGGCCCAAAATGAAGCAGTGAATATTTCGTTGCAAATTTTATTTGATTGGTCAGCTAATCCTAACGAAGCTCTCACGTCAACTTCTCTGTATAATAAATCTATTCAGCGTAAATTTACAAAAATGTTATTCTATCGATTAAGGTTTAAACGTTTAAATGGTGTCGTGATAGCTCAAAGCGCAATGAACCTGTCAAGTTTATAAGGCCCCATAAGGCCATGGTTCGAATCCGGGCGTGTACCAATGAGTTTTTCTGACTTAAGTACACAATATCACCGGCACCGTGCTTCGGAGGGCACGTTAAGCAGTCGGTCCCGGACGCTGTCAATAGATGGCGGTCGTTACAGTTCCCAACCCGCAGTGGAGCAGCGTGGTGGACTTAAGCTCCAAGCTCCCCCCTCCTCACCCTGGGGGAGGCTTCAGCCCCTGCAGTGGGGTAAAAAAAAAGGCTGATGATGAAGGTTTAAACAACAACCGTACCATGATCGACTAATAAAATTGAATAGGTATACTGTTCATCGAGGATAGAAAAGTTTTTCTTGATGCAGTGACTCGAGAAACATTTAGAATCAGTTGTTTCAGAAACTCCCCACCGCAACTGAAGCTATTTTTACAGGAGAAGCGAGAAACTATTTGATTAAAGCAGTTCAATTATTTTTTTACTTTCTATCTATTTATTATACAGGTATTGAAGCAAACAATAGTTTCCGATTTAATTTTAAAAAACAAATTATTGTGTTTACTTATATTAAAATTTAAATTTGACGGAAATGTGGGCTTTCTGAAAATTTTTGGGTTATGCGGTGTTTAATTAAATTAAATTAACTTAAACATAACGTAGTTTTCAAGATGACAAGGTCAGTACAACCTATTTCACTTTTTGATAAACAGTACTGTTTTGGTTTTGTTCGTTATAGGCTCAAGTTATAGGTATCAGTGACATTTTTCAGTTGACTTCTTCAAATTGTAGCACTCAATTCGAAATGTGAAAAAGATATGTGAGTGTTTTACACAGAAACCCCACACGGCTTGGATCTGTGGGCTTTCTAAAACAAACGTGATTGGCATCGTAGTAGAACAGGAACGTTTTAGTATGAAATTGTGGGGTTTCTGTTAAAAACCTTATGTAGCTATACTAAAAGTGTACCTACTGACGGCAAAAAAATGTTTTTCGGGAAATGTATATCTGTGCTCTTAGGTCGGTTTGAAAGATGAAATAGTACCTACCTACCTAAATTTAATAGTAGACGTAAATATTGATTACATGTTAAACATCACCTTTTCTTAAATTTTTCCGCTTTTAATCCTAAATATTTCAATTTATATATCGTTATGTCATTAATTCAAAAATTTTAATCTTTTATAATTTTCTTTAAGTACACTATTTGTGATATGTGTTCATTAATATCTAGTCGTATTAATTTTTAGTGTTAACGAGATTTTACACAATCATTAACAAAGTGAACAAACACATACGGAATTTTTAGACTCGCTCAATACCTACCTTATCCTCTGTTGTTTAAAATTTTTTTATTACATATTCGTTAATATTGAGTTGTTAGAAATTGACGTATTTAATTTCTTATTCGTTAAATCAACAGAGTTGGTTTTTTCTTTTATTGCACTTTTCAAAATTTATGATAACGTTATCGTACAATTAAATATTATATTTATACGAAATATTAAATTTAAACATTTTGTATAAATTATTCAATTTAAACCAGAGGGCAAGGTAATTATTACAGTTATTTTTATTTTGTTAGCCCCCCGACATTGTTTCGATATATAATTCGTTTTTATCGATTAACAGATATTATGTAGTTCACATAGTTGTGCTCAGATAATTAACATAACATGCGGTTCATCGATTTTGTTCTTGTAATTTTTTTGAATACCCGCAAATTTTTGTTTTGTGTTAATTTATATAATCTGTTAACTTTTTTTTCTTTCATTCACTAATACACGTGCAAAAAACGTTTTAGTGAAATATCTGTAGGCTGTCGACTTCCCTTCTTTTCCCATTGTCCTGTGATAACTCCCGCCAGGTCCTTCGAAATTAATTTGACCAAAAAAACGTAAATTTATATTCAAACCTATGGATTCCACAATTATGTAGGTGTGTGTTCAAAATTTCTAAGCGCGCCTAGGTACCTACATAATTTTTTTTTGATCTTTCGGTCCGGATATTGAATTAGCAATTCGCAATTTGCTTCATTTGCGCAATTTCGTTTTCATAATTGTCATAAATTATTCATTTATACGCAAAAGAATGCCAATCTCAAACGTAACATTTTTTTGTTCAGGTAGGTAGTTGGAAAAATTGTCCAGTAGCGTGTGTATAATTTGTTGATATATTTATTTGTTGCTCGCAAGGTAGGATAGAAATTATACAATGTATACAATTTGTATAATAATTATATTATTATATCATAACCTCATAAGATATCGGTTGGTGTTCGTTCATTTTACTTAAGCAATAATATCTAAAGATAGTGATCATTCTAAAATGGATTCTGTTTACACGCAATTATTATTGTTAGAAGCGAGACGTAGCATGTATTATGAACGCGTAAATAGTATTTACAAATTATCTTTAACTATTAAAACTAAACAAGAGGAAGAAGAATTTCTCTGGAACGCTGAAACCACTGTTATCATTAAATCCGATTTCTCAAATATTTTAGATAAAATCAATGAATTAGAATTAAAAAAAATGTTTACTGTAGAATAAAGAAAACACAGAATAAATTACTAAGTGAGAATAATACACCTCAAGTCGGGGTTCCGTCGTTCAGTGTTGCGTTAAAGATCCCGCGATTAGAATTAAAGGGTTTCGATGGTAATCCGGAATCTTGGCCGTTATTTTATGAATGTTTCAATAGCACAGTGCATAGTAATTTTCGACTTACTAAAGCTGAAAAAGTATATTATTTAATTGGTAAACTGTCTGGTAAAGCTCTGTCCGCTATTTCTGGTATTTCACCGACAGCGGAAAACTACGATATTATATTATATATGATACATTAGTTAAAAAGTACCAAAACAAACGCGTTTTAGGTACAACATATTTAGACCGCATATTTGATATTAAATCTTTAAATTTAAACCTCCTTTCGGTTTAGAATAAGTTGCCATTCGCTTTGGTTCCGCCGTCGCATCTTTAAAACAATTAGATATTCTTAATTTAACAGATTTTATTCTATTATATCTCGCTATGAAAAAGATAGACAAGGAAACTGTACGTTTATATGAACTGACAGTTCGAAAACAGGAATTGCCTACATATGAAAGTTTTATTAACTTTGTTAAGGAACAGTCACAAATTTTGGAACGAACGAATACCAGCTACCCGCGGGATACTAGATCTCAACCACAGCATCCACATAATCCGAACTCACACACACGCCAAGCGACAAAAATAAAATGTGCACATTGTGTAACGCTAATACATATCACGAGCACTTATATAATTGTCCTATGTTTTTAAAGCTATCAGCTGAAGACAAATATCACAATGCAAAGTCTCAGAGCTTTTGTATTAATTGCTTAATCTCTAAACATAAAACATCTTCTTGCAATTCAAATAACCGCTGTCGCACTTGTCAGGGTCATCACCATACATACATTTGAATAAACAACACACATCGCCAAACCACAATAATATGTATACACACACACCCTCACAACCGCTCGCAAAGTCCCCGTGCAATACACCGCAAAATCATAATTCGCAATCGCAAAATACAATAAACCCGCAATCAGGTATACCGTGTTCGTCTACTGAAGATAGGCCGGTATCCTTATGTAATTACTTTTCGCATAATAAAATGTACGCTAATACTACTGTGTTATTAGCAACCGCAAAGGTAAATGTTTCTGATTGTCATGGGACTCATCACAACGTCCGAGCGTTCATTGACCCCGGATCGCAAAATCATTTCATTAGCGCAAATTGTCACTTAATGTTAAACCGCTTTCTTGTAATTCTGTAGTGAAAACGGCATTGGAGGTACGGCCGCGCAAATAAAAGGTATCACTTTTTTAACTTTTACATCTCGTTACGACAAAATAGTTTCGTATCATATTACAGCGCTAGTGATTGACAAAATAACACCCGAATTACCTACAGATCAAGTCGACTCGGCTATATTAAGTCGTTTATATGAATTACCGCTGGCAGACAAAGAATTCCACATGCCGGGAAAAATCGACTTATAGGTGCGAAATTATTTTCATCACGCGTTTAAGGTGCGCGCCCGGCACCCCTCCCGCAATCAAAACTACGTTAGGTTATATAGCTTCAGGCGATGCGCCCACCTTATCGCTCACGAACACTACCTTATCTTTTTGTACCGTAAACGAAAATAATTCAATTAATTTATTTTACAAAGGTTTTGGACTTTAGAAGACGTTTCTAATATTAAATTTATTATTCTTAATATTAATAATAAATTAATATTAATATCTAATATTAAATATTAAATTTGACGCCCGCTTAGCCTAGTGGGTAGCGACCCTGCCTACGAAGCTGGAGGTCCCGGGTTCGAATCCCAGGTCGGGTCAGTATTTATATGATGAATATCGATAATGGTACCGGGTCTTGGTTGTTATATGTGTGTGGTGTCTTCGCTTGGTACCCAAAACACAAGCTAATGCTTAGTTTGGGGCCTAGACGTTGTTGTTATGTATACATTATTATAAAAAAAATTACCGCAATCTAGTGACGAAATTAGTTGTGAATATTTATATACTAAACACACAACGCGCGATTCAAGTGGCCGTTACATAGTAGCGTTGCCTTTTAAAACGGATCCGTCTCATTTAGGCGATTCATACACTTCTGCTAAAAGGCGATTTTTATCGCTTGAATGCAAAATACGATCAGATTCTAACCTTTGTGTAGAGTACGATAACAACATAAAAAAATATTCAGAAAAGGGTTATTTGTCCGCAGTTTTAGATGATCAATTAAATAAAATTCAGGGTTACTATATACCGCATCATGCAGTTATTCGAAATGATAAATGCACAATTAAGCTTCGTATAGTTTTGGACGCCAGTTCAAAAACGAGTTCTGGTCTTTCGCTCAATGATACGCTCTATGCTGGTATTAACTTGCAGGCAGATATTTTTACTTCGTTACTTAATGTTAGATTATTTGCTATAGCGTTCAGTGCGGACGTAAAACAAATGTATTTGTGTGTAAAAAAATGATCGTAAATATCTTAAAATTTTGTATAAATTTTCGCCGTTAGATACTTCAAAGACATATGAATTTAATAGAGTGTGCTATGGATTAAAATCGAGTCCTTGTCTCGCTATGAAAACGATTCGAACTCTTGCGGCAGATAAAGAAAATAATTTTCCTTTAGCTAAGGATATAATAGACAATCAAACTTATATGGATGACGTGACTGGATCGTGTATGGATCTGAACCATGCATTGCATCTCTATCATCAGCTCGTCGAACTGTCAAGATCGGGGGTTCGACTTAGTAAAATGGAATAGTAACTCGCCAGATTTCGGTTCTGCGATTCCTAAGACTCATAGAGTATCGCAAGCAATATATTTTGGTAATGATAAAATATTAGGCTTGGAATGGCTACCGGGTCCAGACCTATTCACATATACTATTTCGCTAGAAAATACTATTACACCTACGAAAAGAAATATTCTTTTATTTATTGCTAAAATGGGATGTTTTCGAGTTTTTGGCTCCGGTCATTCTTTACGCAAAATTACTTATTAAGGAACTTTGGTTATTAAATATAGATTGGGACACAGTTCCTCCGCAATACATTATCGACGCTTGGAATAATTCCCAAATAGAGTTACCGCAATTATCAAATGTAAAAATGCCGCGACATTTCGACGTATCATAAAACTGTATAACAACATTCGTGTCTTTTTGTGACTCTAGCGAAAAGGCCTACGGGTCTGTGTTGTACTTACACGTACATACGGAAACTAGTAATACCGTCCGAATGGTCTGTGCTAAAACAAAAGTGGCACCGGTTAAGACTATCACATTTCATCATCATCATCATCATCAGCCCATTTTTTACCCCACTGCAGGGGCTTAGGCCTCCCCCAGGGTGAGAAGGGGTTTGGAGCTTAAATCCACCACACTACTCCACTGCGGGTTGGGGATTGTAACGACCGCCATCTATTGACAGCGTCCGGGCCCGACTGCTTAACGTGCTTTCCGAGGCACGGAGTCAGTGCTAGTTAACTATCACACTTGCACGATTGGAATTATGTGCTGCCGCTTTTATCAAAATTAGTTCGACATATGTTTATACGTATACACGACATTGTAAAATTTCTAACGTGTTCGCATTTTCGGATGCAACGGTCGCATTACATTGGATTCACTTATCTCCACACCGATGAAATACCTTTGTAGCTAATCGTGTTACTGAAATACAGGAAAATTTAGAAAGTAGTAATTTTTATCATATTTCAGGAAAAGAAAACCCGAGCGATTGTTTATCAAGAGGTCTTACACCCGCACAAAATGCTAATCACCCGTTATGGTTCAGCGGACCCTCTTGGCTTTCTTTAGATGTAGAGCACTGAATGGTGAAACCTTTTATAGCGAAACCGGACGTAGAGACGCCGGAACTCAAAACATTAGCTCATATCGTGGTAAATAATGTTGAACCTGAACCTTTATTATGCGATCTCTCTAATCGAATTTCAAA
This sequence comes from Luffia ferchaultella, assembly GCA_949709985.1. Classification (NCBI taxonomy): domain Eukaryota; kingdom Metazoa; phylum Arthropoda; class Insecta; order Lepidoptera; family Psychidae; genus Luffia; species Luffia ferchaultella. The sequence goes on along the minus strand of OX453257.1, from coordinate 7,397,793 downwards.
ATGGTCTAAATTGCTTAACACTATAGTATACTTATTTAAGTTTATTAAAAAATTACCACGTAATAGAGCTATTACTTCAAAGGATTTAGAAATGGCTGAATGTAGGTAATTGCATTATTACATTTTTACGCTGAAATACAAAAAATTAAACAAACTAAAGTTTGTTCACCCGCTATTCGAAAATTATGCCCTATACTAGTAAATGATATATTAAGAGTAGGAGGGAAACTGAATAACGCACAATTGTCATTTGAAAAGCATTTAATTAGCAACATCCCATTCTACTTCCCCGCAAAGGTCACAATGCAGCTTATAATAGAATATTTTCATTGCAAGCATCTTCATGCTGGTCCGGATTTTGTCGGGCCAGACAAATAGTTCGTAAAATAGTTCATAATTGTAATACATGTTTTAGGTTGCGCCCTAAAAATACGTATCCTTTATTATATGGCCGACCTCCCTGCTAGTAGAGTGAGTTCAATTAAACCTTTTGCTCATACTGGTGTATGCAGGTCCTCCGGCTTATATATGCATTATAAAAGGCATATATATGCATTTTTATATGTTTAACTACTAGAGCCGTGCATGTAGAGCTGGCATCTGACTTGAGTCCATTAACTTTCTTCAATGCTCTAAAACGTTTTCTTTCTCGTAGAGGTCCCGTCTGTTGTTTTTATTCCGAAATTGGGGGCAATTTCGTCCGGGCTAAAGCTTATTTAAATGAATTGAGTGAATTCTTGACATCGCAAATTTACATCGATACTACTTCACGCGAGTTAGCAGATAGATACGTATAGAGTGGAAACTAACTAAATACGTAAACTAGTTTTAATTAATTATAACATTATCGTTTTTATTTATTATTTTTTTTTCTTTGGAACTTTTATTTTTTTAATTTCGTAACGTGTTCGCTGACAGCTGTATTATTGCAATTCGTTGGGAATAATACTTAATACCTGACGACCGCTTAGCCTAGTGGGTAGTGACCCTGCCTACGAAGCTGGAGGTCCCGGGTTCGAATCCCAGGTCGGGTCAGTATTTATATGATGAATATGGATACTGGTACCGGGTCTTGGTTGTTATATGTATGTGGTGTCCTCGCTAGGTACCCAAAATACAAGCTAATGCTTAGTTTGGGCCCTAGACGTTGTTGTGATGTATACGTTATTAAAAAAAAAAAGAAATACAAATTTCAAACTCGTAGGTACTGTACGCGTGCGTTCGAATAAAATATTCTTATATTCTTCTTACCTACTAATAGTTATTTACTACCCCACCAAACATACCTAATAATTTAATTTTCTCGTTATTTATCAAAATTAATTTTACTAGTTTACGGAATAAGTTTTGACTTGTTGAGATTCTTAATTAGATTAGCTGTTTATTTATAAATTTTTTCTTTTCTCGATACAAATTTGATTATCATTCAATCATTTTCATTTATCGGGACTTAGATTTTACAGCTTCGAGTTTTAATATTTTGCCGACTAACCACAATTTAGAATTTTTTTTTTATACAAACCAGATCTTTATTCCTTCATTTTCCGCTATCGGGGACTTACGCGTTGTGACATACTGATTAAAAATATTTTTTTCGAGTCATAACTTAGAAAAATAATATTTTGACATGTACACATACACTTATACACATAATTTTGTTATTCGAACCTGATCTACACTCAATCAATGCCATATATTAAGAACTTGCGCGTTGCGACATATAAGTTGATTAATTTTTTTTTCCGAGTCATTACTTAAATTTTTTAGTGGACACTTACAGATACACTTAAGGTACCGTAACAACAACAACAGTCGCATCCATATTTTGTTCATGAGGTATAATTTCCTAAAGAACTGATATATAGTGCTAAGCCAGTCTTTACTGCTAGCCCAACCGATACAATCTCATTCTCTGTATACCGATTTAGTTAAAAAAATGTATTTTTTTTTAATAAATTTTCTCTCGCTTTTTTCTTTTTCAAATTTTTCTCAGTCCAAAATGTCGCACAAAAGTACCGAAATACACTTTGAATCGAACACTGCTCATTTGCCAACCGAATCACCGCGCCTAGTGAATACAAATTCAGACAATGCCCTAAACATTACATTAGGTCCGGAACATTACGTACCTACCGATCGATACAGTTAACACTAGGTGCAGATTCGTCTTCACGACTAATAACTCGGTCACACTTTCTACCTCCACATACACAACAGCAGCCATTAGCAGGGCACTTAAGTCGGTAAGACCCACTACGACCCGAGCACGAGTCAATACGTACCGAATTCGAATTTATTCAATCACACTATGGCATCTGATATAAGCGAAACCCCTAGTAACATCTTGGTCCTGTAAGAAAACAATTTAAGGAAGTGGAACTTGTAATATAACGGTAACTCAAGCGTCGACGAATTTTTCAGGTGGGTCGATGAGATCTGGAAAGCACGTTCAGTCGACAAACTAACACTTTTAAATTCTCCGAATTGTTGGGCGGTAACGTGTTACGATTCTATAGATTACACCGCCACGACGTTATTTCGTTACAGCAATTGCGAAATAAATTTAACAATTATTTTTTGCGTATTGACAACGACTACAGATTGGAGCGGTAGATAAGAGAATATAAACAAAAGAAAGGCCAAACCGTTTCTTTTTCGTTCTTGAAATACAATCGATGAATAATAGCGTAAGTAATTCACCTGACGACACATCGTGGTTGGAAAAAGTGAAACATAATTTGTTATTCTCAACTATTATCAGTGGCGAAAATAACTACATTCCAACATCTAATCGAACTGAGCCGTAATCACGAGGTCTATACCAACGTACAAATGGATACGAAGGAAACGAAACATACTTCCAGCAAAGTAAATGTATGTAACATCGTTTCAACGAAAACGAACACGAACGACCTTTTAATAGCAACAAACACTTTCCAAGAACATATTGAAATACTTGAAAATGTACAGAAAGCGTTGTCAGATGCCGGAATCACGGTACACCTAAAAAATGTGATTTTTGCAAAGGAAAGTTAAAATACCTAGGATACATTGTTAATTCGGATAGACTGATAATAAGATAAAAATTTTTCCTCGCCCTTCAACTGCAAAGCAATTGAGAAGTTTCATCGGATTGTGCTCATGATACAGGCGATTCGTGAACGATTTATCTACAGTTACAGGCCCGATGACCCCACTATTAGGGAAAAGTAAGGGCAAAGACCCGATCGAATGGCCCGAAGGCGTCGACACAGCATTCAACACCTTGAAGGAAGCATTGGATACCAATGCTTATAATACCGGTCTTGAATTGACCCGATTTTTCGCTTCCCTTCACACTTCATTGCGACCCTTCATCAGTGGGCATCGGTAATGTACTCATTCATGAATTTGATGGCATCAAAAACGCGGTCGCTTTTCACTCCAGACTTCGTTGTCAAAAACTGAGAAAAACTATAGCACGACTGAGCGAGAACTGTTTGTAGTAGACGACTCCATAAATCATTTCAGAGTTTACCTAGACAGGGTCAGATTCTCCACAATCTCGGATCACATGAACAATAAGCAACCCGTCAGGTGGCTTGTCTCGTTGGGCTATGCAACTGTCGTGATTATCTTTCGTCGATAAGTGTAAAACCAAAGACCTCGGGGAGTGCCGTAGTACCATCAGATCGCGCGATATACCCCGCCGATTCCATACGAATCTTAAGTTATAAGATTTAGTCACACTAGGTAAATATACGGAACGGTTCTTGAACCAAAGGTCCGACTTCCGCTGCTGAGCTCATCTGGCACACTATATATTGCTTTATTACTAAAACTGAATGTAAGGATTTTATTTTTCCATTTTTAACATTCCACCTAGAGGTCAGCGGTCTTCAACCGTCCCCTTCGTTTTACATCGACTATAGCTTCGTTTTTATAAACACATTTATTTTTAATATGTTACAAGCATTAGGCTTAGGTTATATGAACTGATAATACTTTGACCTATTTTTAATTGTTATAATATTAATAATATATCGTTATTCAATGTGGACGATCTCAGTTCCAGATTCAGTTACGTGTTCAGCGGTGGTTTGGGCCGGTACATGGGCGGCACGGTCGGCCTGTGCCTGTGCGTGCGACAAGGTGCCACGCCGGTATTCCATCGGGCGCATCCTCTTGCTTGCGCTTTGCGCGAACCGGTGGAACGCACTCTCGACGCACTGGTACGCGACGGAGTTATCACACCGGTCGATTCGTCGGACTTGGCCACGCCGATTGTAACGGTAATCAAAGCAGATATTACTATTGGAATTTGCGGCGATTTTAAATTGGCATTAAAAAAGTTTAAAAATTGACCGTTTTCCGATACCCCGAGTAGTCTAGTCTATATTTATTAACAAAATTGAACGGGGGTGAGCGATTCAGTAAAATCGACTTATCACAAGCTTATACGGTCGTGAATAAACTGTCCGACGTGGTATATGAATTGAAAGGACGAGGCTAAAGGTAGTGTAGGGAAATACCATGTCAAGGACATAATTAAAACCACTTAGCACCATCGTGTCATATAGCGACCAATCCACTGTATAAACATTTACGATCACAAGCGTGTCTGTATTTAACACAATCCTTCGATCTATTATTTTTAGCATTTCATTTTTAAGAAAATGTTGAAAAATTCCTTCTTTGTCGCTACACTTCTTTTCGCTACAATCGTACATCAAACACCGATCCCGCCGGTTAAAAAAAATGTTTTAAAACGCAGTGTTATTACTATAGTATCGAGAAACGTCTCGCCATAGCTCAATTAGCTCGAACAGAACCATCAAACGGTCCGTAGTCTGACATGGCGATCACGTAAAGCGAGGTATGATGTGGGAAGGATCAAGGGACTAAACTTGATTAATTTTCAAAAGGTATGATAGGATATACTAGTTTTGGTGAAGAAGGAATGAAAGCGAACGAAAACTAGTTTTGGTGAAGAATGAATGAAAGTGAACGGAATTAGAATTTCTGAACGAATGTTTACCTAAATGAGATCGTCAATGTCAGATCCACCGACTACGTAAGGTTACCTACCTACCCTTTTATCTTTTTAAGATGTTAAATTTTGTCCATTTGAAAAGCCGATATATGGTAGTAACATTTTTGTTTCAATATCACACCCCACCACACACCACCTAGCAACCACAGGGTCCAGACGGAGGACATTCAACACACATAACCCCCCATACCCCCACGGTGTTAGGGAGGGCTCGTTTCGCGTTGTAGTTCCTTTCTTTTTCGTCGGTTTCCCCGGCTGTTCCGCCACTTCGTGGCTTCATTTTAGCGAGATGGATATTGTAGCGAGAATATTCCATGCTACTTTACAAATTGTCCGACATACGAGCGGAAACGCTAAATTCATAGAAGCCAGATACAAATATCTATTGCCCATGCGAATCCGTACAAAAATAGTAGTATGCTTTAGGCGCGGCAAAATAGAGTAGAACTAGAAAAAATGGAATACTTAACACAATTTTGGTCGCGCTCAACTTGCTGAATGCGAACACGTTCCAAGAATACCCATAATGGAGAATTATCATCGTTTCGTATAAAAAGACTTAACTGCACTCTCTTTGTGCTCGAAATCTATGACATACCGTTTAGCCAAAGGGTGGTCCCGGCTACGCGATTTGATTCGAATTCAGTTACCTTAAATCAGTGCGAGTCTGTTCAAGTTTTTCGTTTTGTTTGTGTCATAAAATCGTTTAAGATTTCACTATTTTAATTGGCAGAAGTAACAGTGTCCGTAATCAGAGATCTCGCTATCAGGTATATTGCCGCAGGCTTTAGTCCCAGTCGCGAGCCACGGCCCACTGCAGCTACAATAGCCTCCCAAGGCACAGAGCATATGTAAAGTATTCGACGAGGCTCGTCTTTATTATTAATATATATATCTTTACATGCACGCAACGCCGAGGGATCGAAGTCAGACGCGCGGTCCAGCGCGGCGTCTTGCGGTCGAGGGCGAGATCTCCGGTTTTAAGACGACTCCACGTCGTGGACGGCCATCGCCGGGCACAGCCAGCTCGGCGCCCGCTGATTCGTCCGCCGCGTCGCCCGGCAGCGCTCGCGAGCCAGCATCACGACCAGATCGAACACAAGAAACGGTATGATCTTTCGTCGATAAGTGTAAAACCAAAGACCTCGGGGAGTGCCGTAGTACCATCAGATCGCGCAATAGACCCCGCCGGTTCCATACGAATCTTAAGTTATAAGATTTAGTCACACTAGGTAAATATACGGAACGGTTCTTGATCCAAAGGTCTGACTTCCGCTGCTGAGCCCATCTGGCACACTATATATTGCTTTATTACTAAAACTGAATGTAAGGATTTTATTTTTCCATTTTTAACATTCCACCTAGAGGTCAGCGGTCTTCAACCGTCCCCTTCGTTTTACATCGACTATAACTTCGTTTTTATAAACACATTTATTTTTAATATGTTACAAGCATTAGACTTAGGTTATATGAACTGATAATACTTTTACCTATTTTTAATTGTTATAATATTAAGAATATATCGTTATTCAATATGAACTATCTCAGTTTCAGATTCAGTTACATGTTCAGCGATGGTTTGGGCCGGTACACGGGCGGCACGGTCGGCCTGTGCCTGTGCGTGCGACAAGGTGCCACGCCGGTATTCCATCGGGCGCATCCTCTTGCTTACGCTTTGCGCGAACCGGTGGAACGCACTCTCGACGCACTGGTACGCGACGGAGTTATCACACCGGTCGATTCGTCGGACTTGGCCACGCCGATTGTAACGGTAATCAAAGCAGATATTACTATTCGAATTTGCGGCGATTTTAAATTGGCATTAAAAAAGTTTAAAAATTGACCGTTTTCCGATACCCCGAGTAGTCTAGTCTATATTTATTAACAAAATTGAACGGGGGTGAGCGATTCAGTAAAATCGACTTATCACAAGCTTATACGGTCGTGAATAAACTGTCCGACGTGGTATATGAATTGAAAGGACGAGGCTAAAGGTAGTGTAGGGAAATACCATGTCAAGGACATAATTAAAACCACTTAGCACCATCGTGTCATATAGCGACCAATCCACAGTATAAACATTTACGATCACAAGCGTGTCTGTATTTAACACAATCCTTCGATCTATTATTTTTAGCATTTCATTTTTATGAAAATGTTGAAAAATTCCTACTTTGTCGCTACACTTCTTTTCGCTACAATCGTACATAAAACACCGATCCCGCCGGTTAAAAAAAATGTTTTAAAACGCAGTGTTATTACTATAGTATCGAGAAACGTCTCGCCATAGCTCAATTAGCTCGAACAGAACCATCAAACGGTCCGTAGTCTGACATAGCGATCACGTAAAGCGAGGTATGATGTGGGAAGGATCTAGGGACTAAACTTGATTAATTTTCAAAAAGTATGATAGGATATACTAGTTTTGGTGAAGAATGAATGAAAGCGAACGAAAACTAGTTTTGGTGAAGAATGAATGAAAGTGAACGGAATTAGAATTTCTGAACGAATGTTTACCTAAATGAGATTGTCAATGTCAGATCCACCGACTACGTAAGGTTACCTACCTACCCTTTTATCTTTTTAATATGTTAAATTTTGTCTATTTGAAAAGCCGATATATGGTAGTAACATTTTTGTTTCAATATCACACACCCCACCACACACCACCTAGCAACCACGGGATCCAGACGGAGGACATTCAACACACATAACCCCCCATACCCCCACGGTGTTAGGGAGGGCTCGTTTCGCGTTGTAGTTCCTTTCTTTTTCGTCGGTTTCCCCGGCTGTTCCGCCACTTCGTGGCTTCATTTTAGCGAGATGGATATTGTAGCGAGAATATTCCATGCTACTTTACAAATTGTCCGACATACGAGCGGAAACGCTAAATTCATAGAAGCCAGATACAAATATCTATTGTCCATGCGAATCCGTACAAAAATAGTAGTATGCTTTAGGCGCGGCAAAATAGAGTAGAACTAGAAAAAATGGAATACTTAACACAATTTTGGTCGCGCTCAACTTGCTGAATGCGAATACGTTCCAAGAATACCCATAATAGAGAATTATCATCGTTTCGTATAAAAAGACTTAACTGCACTCTCTTTGTGTTCGAAATCTATGACATACCGTTTAGCCAAAGGGTGGTCCCGGCTACGCGATTTGATTCGAATTCAGTGACCTTAAATCAGTGCGAGTCTGTTAAAGTTTTTCGTTTTGTTTGTATCATAAAATCGTTTAAGATTTTACTATTTTAATTGGCAGAAGTAACAGTGTCCGTAATCAGAGATCTCGCTATCAGGTAGATTGCCGCAGGCTTTAGTCCCAGTCGCGAGCCACGGCCCACTGCAGCTACAATAGCCTCCCAAGGCACAGAGCATATGTAAAGTATTCGACGAGGCTCGTCTTTATTATTAATATATATATCTTTACATGCACGCAACGCCGAGGGGTCGAAGTCAGACGCGCGGTCCAGCGCGGCGTCTTGCGGTCGAGGGCGAGATCTCCGGTTTTAAGACGACTTCACGTCCTGGCCGGCCATCGTCGGGCACAGCGAGCTCGGCGCCCGCTGATTCGTCCGCCGCGTCGCCCGGCAGCGCTCGCGAGCCAGCATCACGACCAGATCGAACACATGAAACGGTATGATCTTTCGTCGATAAGTGTATAACCAAAGACCTCGGGGAGTGCCGTAGTACCATCACATCGCGCAATAGACCCCGCCGGTTCCATACGAATCTTAAGTTATAAGATTTAGTCACACTAGGTAAATATACGGAACGGTTCTTGAACCAAAGGTCCGACTTCCGCTGCTGAGCCCATCTGGCACACTATATATTGCTTTATTACTAAAACTGAATGTAAGGATTTTATTTTTCCATTTTTAACATTCCACCTAGAGGTCAGCGGTCTTCAACCGTCCCCTTCGTTTTACATCGACGATAACTTCATTTTTATAAACACATTTATTTTTAATATGTTACAAGTATTAGGCTTAGGTTATATGAACTGATAGTACTTTTACCTATTTTTAATTGTTATAATATTAAGAATATATCGTTATTCAATGTGGACGATCTCAGTTCCAGATTCAGTTACGTGTTCAGCGATGGTTTTGGCCGGTACACGGGCGGCACGGTCGGCCTGTGCCTGTGCGTGCGACAAGGTGCCACGCCGGTATTCCTTCGGGCGCATCCTCTTGCTTACGCTTTGCGCGAACCGGTGGAACGCACTCTCGACGCACTGGTACGCGACGGAGTTATCACACCGGTCGATTCGTCGGACTTGGCCACGCCGATTGTAACGGTAATCAAAGCAGATGGTACTATTGGAATTTGCGGCGATTTTAAATTGACATTAAAAAAGTTTAAAAATTGACCGTTTTCCGATACCACGAGTAGTCTATATTTATTAACAAAATTGAATGGGGGTGAGTGATTCAGTAAAATCGACTTATCACAAGCTTATACGGTCGTGAATTAACTGTCCGACGTGGTATATGAATTAAAAGGACGAGGCTAAAGGTAGTGTAGGGAAATACCATGTCAAGGACATAATTAAAACCACTTAGCACCATCGTGTCATATAGCGACCAATCCACTGTATAAACATTTACGATCACAAGCGTGTCTGTATTTAACACAATCCTTCGATCTATTATTTTTAGCATTTCATTTTTATGAAAATATTGAAAATTTCCTACTTTGTCGCTACACTTCTTTTCGCTACAATCGTACATCAAACACCAATCCCGCCGGTTAAAAAAATGTTTTAAAACGCAGTGTTATTACTATAGTATCGAGAAACGTCTCGCCATAGCTCAATTAACTAGAACAGAACCATCAAACGGTCCGTAGTCTGACATGGCGATTCACGTAAAGTGAGGTATGATGTGGGAAGGATCTAGGGACTAAACTTGATTAATTTTCAAAAGGTATGATAGGATATACTAGTTTTGGTGAAGAAGGAATGAAAGCGAACGAAAACTAGTTTTGGTGAAGAATGAATGAAAGCGAACGAAAACTAGTTTTGGTGAAGAATGAATGAAAGTGAACGGAATTAGAATTTCTGAACGAATGTTTACCTAAATGAGATCGTCAATGTCAGATCCACCGACTACGTAAGGTTACCTACCTACCCTTTTATCTTTTTAATATGTTAAATTTTGTCTATTTGAAAAGCCGATATATGGTAGTAACATTTTTGTTTCAATATCACACACCCCACCACACACCACCTAGCAACCACGGGATCCAGACGGAGGACATTCAACACACATAACCCCCCATACCCCCACGGTGTTAGGGAGGGCTCGTTTCGCGTTGTAGTTCCTTTCTTTTTCGTCGGTTTCCCCGGCTGTTCCGCCACTTCGTGGCTTCATTTTAGCGAGATGGATATTGTAGCGAGAATATTCCATGCTACTTTACAAATTGTCCGACATACGAGCGGAAACGCTAAATTCATAGAAGCCAGATACAAATATCTATTGCCCATGCGAATCCGTACAAAAATAGTAGTATGCTTTAGGCGCGGCAAAATAGAGTAGAACTATAAAAAAATGGAATACTTAACACAATTTTGGTCGCGCTCAACTTGCTGAATGCGAATACGTTCCAAGAATACCCATAATAGAGAATTATCATCGTTTCGTATAAAAAGACTTAACTGCACTCTCTTTGTGCTCGAAATCTATGACATACCGTTTAGCCAAAGGGTGGTCCCGGCTACGCGATTTGATTCGAATTCAGTGACCTTAAATCAGTGCGAGTCTGTTAAAGTTTTTCGTTTTGTTTGTATCATAAAATCGTTTAAGATTTTACTATTTTAATTGGCAGAAGTAACAGTGTCCGTAATCAGAGATCTCGCTATCAGGTAGATTGCCGCAGGCTTTAGTCCCAGTCGCGAGCCACGGCCCACTGCAGCTACAATAGCCTCCCAAGGCACAGAGCATATGTAAAGTATTCGACGAGGCTCGTCTTTATTATTAATATATATATATCTTTACATGCACGCAACGCCAAGGGGTCAAAGTCAGACGCGCGGTCCAGCGCGGCGTCTTGCGGTCGAGGGCGAGATCTCCGGTTTTAAGACGACTCCACGTCGTGGACGGCCATCGCCGGGCACAGCGAGCTCGGCGCCCGCTGATTCGTCCGCCGCGTCGCCCGGCAGCGCTCGCGAGCCAGCATCACGACCAGATCGAACACATGAAACGGTATGATCTTTCGTCGATAAGTGTATAACCAAAGACCTCGGGGAGTGCCGTAGTACCATCACATCGCGCAATAGACCCTGCCGGTTCCATACGAATCTTAAGTTATAAGATTTGGTCACACTAGGTAAATATACGGAACGGTTCTTGAACCAAAGGTCCGACTTCCGCTGCTGAGCCCATCTGGCACACTATATATTGCTTTATTACTAAAACTGAATGTAAGGATTTTATTTTTCCATTTTTAACTTTCCACCTAGAGGTCAGCGGTCTTCAACCGTCCCCTTCGTTTTACATCGACGATAACTTCATTTTTATAAACACATTTATTTTTAATATGTTACAAGTATTAGGCTTAGGTTATATGAACTGATAGTACTTTTACCTATTTTTAATTGTTATAATATTAAGAATATATCGTTATTCAATGTAGACGATCTCAGTTCCAGATTCAGTTACGTGTTCAGCGATGGTTTTGGCCGGTACAGGGGCGGCACGGTCGGCCTGTGCCTGTGCGTGCGACAAGGTGCCACGCCGGTATTCCTTCGGGCGCATCCTCTTGCTTACGCTTTGCGCGAACCGGTGGAACGCACTCTCGACGCACTGGTACGCGACGGAGTTATCACACCGGTCGATTCGTCGGACTTGGCCACGCCGATTGTAACGGTAATCAAAGCAGATGGTACTATTGGAATTTGCGGCGATTTTAAATTGACATTAAAAAAGTTTAAAAATTGACCGTTTTCCGATACCACGAGTAGTCTATATTTATTAACAAAATTGAATGGGGGTGAGTGATTTAGTAAAATCGACTTATCACAAGCTTATACGGTCGTGAATTAACTGTCCGACGTGGTATATGAATTAAAAGGACGAGGCTAAAGGTAGTGTAGGGAAATACCATGTCAAGGACATAATTAAAACCACTTAGCACCATCGTGTCATATAGCGACCAATCCACTGTATAAACATTTACGATCACAAGCGTGTCTGTATTTAACACAATCCTTCGATCTATTATTTTTAGCATTTCATTTTTATGAAAATATTGAAAATTTCCTACTTTGTCGCTACACTTCTTTTCGCTACAATCGTACATCAAACACCGATCCCGCCGGTTAAAAAAATGTTTTAAAACGCAGTGTTATTACTATAGTATCGTGAAACGTCTCGCCATAGCTCAATTAACTAGAACAGAACCATCAAACGGTCCGTAGTCTGACATGGCGATTCACGTAAAGTGAGGTATGATGTGGGAAGGATCTAGGGACTAAACTTGATTAATTTTCAAAAGGTATGATAGGATATACTAGTTTTGGTGAAGAAGGAATAAAAGCGAACGAAAACTAGTTTTGGTGAAGAATGAATGAAAGTGAACGGAATTAGAATTTCTGAACGAATGTTTACCTAAATGAGATCGTCAATGTCAGATCCACCGACTACGTAAGGTTACCTACCTACCCTTTTATCTTTTTAAGATGTTAAATTTTGTCCATTTGAAAAGCCGATATATGGTAGTAACATTTTTGTTTCAATATCACACACCCCACCACACACCACCTAGCAACCACGGGATCCAGACGGAGGACATTCAACACACATAACCCCCCATACCCCCACGGTGTTAGGGAGGGCTCGTTTCGCGTTGTAGTTCCTTTCTTTTTCGTCGGTTTCCCCGGCTGTTCCGCCACTTCGTGGCTTCATTTTAGCGAGATGGATATTGTAGCGAGAATATTCCATGCTACTTTACAAATTGTCCGACATACGAGCGGAAACGCTAAATTCATAGAAGCCAGATACAAATATCTATTGCTCATGCGAATCCGTACAAAAATAGTAGTATGCTTTAGGCGCGGCAAAATAGAGTAGAACTAGAAAAAATGGAATACTTAACACAATTTTGGTCGCGCTCAACTTGCTGAATGCGAACACGTTCCAAGAATACCCATAATAGAGAATTATCATCGTTTCGTATAAAAAGACTTAACTGCACTCTCTTTGTGCTCGAAATCTATGACATACCGTTTAGCCAAAGGGTGGTCCCGGCTACGCGATTTGATTCGAATTCAGTGACCTTAAATCAGTGCGAGTCTGTTAAAGTTTTTCGTTTTGTTTGTATCATAAAATCGTTTAAGATTTCACTATTTTAATTGGCAGAAGTAACAGTGTCCGTAATCAGAGATCTCGCTATCAGGTAGATTGCCGCAGGCTTTAGTCCCAGTCGCGAGCCACGGCCTACTGCAGCTACAATAGCCTCCCAAGGCACAGAGCATATGTAAAGTATTCGACGAGGCTCGTCTTTATTATTAATATATATATCTTTACATGCACGCAACGCCGAGGGGTCGAAGTCAGACGCGCGGTCCAGCGCGGCGTCTTGCGGTCGAGGGCGAGATCTCCGGTTTTAAGACGACTCCACGTCGTGGACGGCCATCGCCGGGCACAGCCAGCTCGGCGCCCGCTGATTCGTCCGCCGCGTCGCCCGGCAGCGCTCGCGAGCCAGCATCACGACCAGATCGAACACATGAAACGGTATGATCTTTCGTCGATAAGTGTAAAACCAAAGACCTCGGGGAGTGCCGTAGTACCATCACATCGCGCAATAGACCCCGCCGGTTCCATACGAATCTTAAGTTATAAGATTTAGTCACACTAGGTAAATATACGGAACGGTTCTTGAACCAAAGGTCCGACTTCCGCTGCTGAGCCCATCTGGCACACTATATATTGCTTTATTACTAAAACTGAATGTAAGGATTTTATTTTTCCATTTTTAACATTCCACCTAGAGGTCAGCGGTCTTCAACCGTCCCCTTCGTTTTACATCGACGATAACTTCATTTTTATAAACACATTTATTTTTAATATGTTACAAGTATTAGGCTTAGGTTATATGAACTGATAGTACTTTTACCTATTTTTAATTGTTATAATATTAAGAATATATCGTTATTCAATGTGGACGATCTCAGTTCCAGATTCAGTTACGTGTTCAGCGATGGTTTTGGCCGGTACACGGGCGGCACGGTCGGCCTGTGCCTGTGCGTGCGACAAGGTGCCACGCCGGTATTCCTTCGGGCGCATCCTCTTGCTTACGCTTTGCGCGAACCGGTGGAACGCACTCTCGACGCACTGGTACGCGACGGAGTTATCACACCGGTCGATTCGTCGGACTTGGCCACGCCGATTGTAACGGTAATCAAAGCAGATGGTACTATTGGAATTTGCGGCGATTTTAAATTGACATTAAAAAAGTTTAAAAATTGACCGTTTTCCGATACCACGAGTAGTCTATATTTATTAACAAAATTTAACGGGGGTGAGTGATTCAGTAAAATCGACTTATCACAAGCTTATACGGTCGTGAATAAACTGTCCGACGTGGTATATGAATTAAAAGGACGAGGCTAAAGGTAGTGTAGGGAAATACCATGTCAAGGACATAATTAAAACCACTTAGCACCATCGTGTCATATAGCGACCAATCCACTGTATAAACATTTACGATCACAAGCGTGTCTGTATTTAACACAATCCTTCGATCTATTATTTTTAGCATTTCATTTTTATGAAAATATTGAAAATTTCCTACTTTGTCGCTACACTTCTTTTCGCTACAATCGTACATCAAACACCGATCCCGCCGGTTAAAAAAATGTTTTAAAACGCAGTGTTATTACTATAGTATCGTGAAACGTCTCGCCATAGCTCAATTAACTAGAACAGAACCATCAAACGGTCCGTAGTCTGACATGGCGATTCACGTAAAGTGAGGTATGATGTGGGAAGGATCTAGGGACTAAACTTGATTAATTTTCAAAAGGTATGATAGGATATACTAGTTTTGGTGAAGAAGGAATGAAAGCGAACGAAAACTAGTTTTGGTGAAGAATGAATGAAAGTGAACGGAATTAGAATTTCTGAACGAATGTTTACCTAAATGAGATCGTCAATGTCAGATCCACCGACTACGTAAGGTTACCTACCTACCCTTTTATCTTTTTAATATGTTAAATTTTGTCTATTTGAAAAGCCGATATATGGTAGTAACATTTTTGTTTCAATATCACACACCCCACCACACACCACCTAGCAACCACGGGATCCAGACGGAGGACATTCAACACACATAACCCCCCATACCCCCACGGTGTTAGGGAGGGCTCGTTTCGCGTTGTAGTTCCTTTCTTTTTCGTCGGTTTCCCCGGCTGTTCCGCCACTTCGTGGCTTCATTTTAGCGAGATGGATATTGTAGCGAGAATATTCCATGCTACTTTACAAATTGTCCGACATACGAGCGGAAACGCTAAATTCATAGAAGCCAGATACAAATATCTATTGCCCATGCGAATCCGTACAAAAATAGTAGTATGCTTTAGGCGCGGCAAAATAGAGTAGAACTAGAAAAAATGGAATACTTAACACAATTTTGGTCGCGCTCAACTTGCTGAATGCGAACACGTTCCAAGAATACCCATAATAGAGAATTATCATCGTTTCGTATAAAAAGACTTAACTGCACTCTCTTTGTGCTCGAAATCTATGACATACCGTTTAGCCAAAGGGTGGTCCCGGCTACGCGATTTGATTCGAATTCAGTGACCTTAAATCAGTGCGAGTCTGTTAAAGTTTTTCGTTTTGTTTGTATCATAAAATCGTTTAAGATTTCACTATTTTAATTGGCAGAAGTAACAGTGTCCGTAATCAGAGATCTCGCTATCAGGTAGATTGCCGCAGGCTTTAGTCCCAGTCGCGAGTCACGGCCTACTGCAGCTACAATAGCCTCCCAAGGCACAGAGCATATGTAAAGTATTCGACGAGGCTCGTCTTTATTATTAATATATATATCTTTACATGCACGCAACGCCGAGGGGTCGAAGTCAGACGCGCGGTCCAGCGCGGCGTCTTGCGGTCGAGGGCGAGATCTCCGGTTTTAAGACGACTCCACGTCGTGGACGGCCATCGCCGGGCACAGCCAGCTCGGCGCCCGCTGATTCGTCCGCCGCGTCGCCCGGCAGCGCTCGCGAGCCAGCATCACGACCAGATCGAACACATGAAACGGTATGATCTTTCGTCGATAAGTGTAAAACCAAAGACCTCGGGGAGTGCCGTAGTACCATCACATCGCGCAATAGACCCCGCCGGTTCCATACGAATCTTAAGTTATAAGATTTAGTCACACTAGGTAAATATACGGAACGGTTCTTGAACCAAAGGTCCGACTTCCGCTGCTGAGCCCATCTGGCACACTATATATTGCTTTATTACTAAAACTGAATGTAAGGATTTTATTTTTCCATTTTTAACATTCCACCTAGAGGTCAGCGGTCTTCAACCGTCCCCTTCGTTTTACATCGACTATAACTTCGTTTTTATAAACACATTTATTTTTAATATGTTACAAGCATTAGACTTAGGTTATATGAACTGATAATACTTTTACCTATTTTTAATTGTTATAATATTAAGAATATATCGTTATTCAATATGAACTATCTCAGTTTCAGATTCAGTTACATGTTCAGCGATGGTTTGGGCCGGTACACGGGCGGCACGGTCGGCCTGTGCCTGTGCGTGCGACAAGGTGCCACGCCGGTATTCCATCGGGCGCATCCTCTTGCTTACGCTTTGCGCGAACCGGTGGAACGCACTCTCGACGCACTGGTACGCGACGGAGTTATCACACCGGTCGATTCGTCGGACTTGGCCACGCCGATTGTAACGGTAATCAAAGCAGATATTACTATTCGAATTTGCGGCGATTTTAAATTGGCATTAAAAAAGTTTAAAAATTGACCGTTTTCCGATACCCCGAGTAGTCTAGTCTATATTTATTAACAAAATTGAACGGGGGTGAGCGATTCAGTAAAATCGACTTATCACAAGCTTATACGGTCGTGAATAAACTGTCCGACGTGGTATATGAATTGAAAGGACGAGGCTAAAGGTAGTGTAGGGAAATACCATGTCAAGGACATAATTAAAACCACTTAGCACCATCGTGTCATATAGCGACCAATCCACAGTATAAACATTTACGATCACAAGCGTGTCTGTATTTAACACAATCCTTCGATCTATTATTTTTAGCATTTCATTTTTATGAAAATGTTGAAAAATTCCTACTTTGTCGCTACACTTCTTTTCGCTACAATCGTACATAAAACACCGATCCCGCCGGTTAAAAAAAATGTTTTAAAACGCAGTGTTATTACTATAGTATCGAGAAACGTCTCGCCATAGCTCAATTAGCTCGAACAGAACCATCAAACGGTCCGTAGTCTGACATAGCGATCACGTAAAGCGAGGTATGATGTGGGAAGGATCTAGGGACTAAACTTGATTAATTTTCAAAAAGTATGATAGGATATACTAGTTTTGGTGAAGAATGAATGAAAGCGAACGAAAACTAGTTTTGGTGAAGAATGAATGAAAGTGAACGGAATTAGAATTTCTGAAAGAATGTTTACCTAAATGAGATTGTCAATGTCAGATCCACCGACTACGTAAGGTTACCTACCTACCCTTTTATCTTTTTAATATGTTAAATTTTGTCTATTTGAAAAGCCGATATATGGTAGTAACATTTTTGTTTCAATATCACACACCCCACCACACACCACCTAGCAACCACGGGATCCAGACGGAGGACATTCAACACACATAACCCCCCATACCCCCACGGTGTTAGGGAGGGCTCGTTTCGCGTTGTAGTTCCTTTCTTTTTCGTCGGTTTCCCCGGCTGTTCCGCCACTTCGTGGCTTCATTTTAGCGAGATGGATATTGTAGCGAGAATATTCCATGCTACTTTACAAATTGTCCGACATACGAGCGGAAACGCTAAATTCATAGAAGCCAGATACAAATATCTATTGTCCATGCGAATCCGTACAAAAATAGTAGTATGCTTTAGGCGCGGCAAAATAGAGTAGAACTAGAAAAAATGGAATACTTAACACAATTTTGGTCGCGCTCAACTTGCTGAATGCGAATACGTTCCAAGAATACCCATAATAGAGAATTATCATCGTTTCGTATAAAAAGACTTAACTGCACTCTCTTTGTGTTCGAAATCTATGACATACCGTTTAGCCAAAGGGTGGTCCCGGCTACGCGATTTGATTCGAATTCAGTGACCTTAAATCAGTGCGAGTCTGTTAAAGTTTTTCGTTTTGTTTGTATCATAAAATCGTTTAAGATTTTACTATTTTAATTGGCAGAAGTAACAGTGTCCGTAATCAGAGATCTCGCTATCAGGTAGATTGCCGCAGGCTTTAGTCCCAGTCGCGAGCCACGGCCCACTGCAGCTACAATAGCCTCCCAAGGCACAGAGCATATGTAAAGTATTCGACGAGGCTCGTCTTTATTATTAATATATATATATCTTTACATGCACGCAACGCCAAGGGGTCAAAGTCAGACGCGCGGTCCAGCGCGGCGTCTTGCGGTCGAGGGCGAGATCTCCGGTTTTAAGACGACTCCACGTCGTGGACGGCCATCGCCGGGCACAGCGAGCTCGGCGCCCGCTGATTCGTCCGCCGCGTCGCCCGGCAGCGCTCGCGAGCCAGCATCACGACCAGATCGAACACATGAAACGGTATGATCTTTCGTCGATAAGTGTATAACCAAAGACCTCGGGGAGTGCCGTAGTACCATCACATCGCGCAATAGACCCCGCCGGTTCCATACGAATCTTAAGTTATAAGATTTAGTCACACTAGGTAAATATACGGAACGGTTCTTGAACCAAAGGTCCGACTTCCGCTGCTGAGCCCATCTGGCACACTATATATTGCTTTATTACTAAAACTGAATGTAAGGATTTTATTTTTCCATTTTTAACATTCCACCTAGAGGTCAGCGGTCTTCAACCGTCCCCTTCGTTTTACATCGACGATAACTTCATTTTTATAAACACATTTATTTTTAATATGTTACAAGTATTAGGCTTAGGTTATATGAACTGATAGTACTTTTACCTATTTTTAATTGTTATAATATTAAGAATATATCGTTATTCAATGTGGACGATCTCAGTTCCAGATTCAGTTACGTGTTCAGCGATGGTTTTGGCCGGTACACGGGCGGCACGGTCGGCCTGTGCCTGTGCGTGCGACAAGGTGCCACGCCGGTATTCCTTCGGGCGCATCCTCTTGCTTACGCTTTGCGCGAACCGGTGGAACGCACTCTCGACGCACTGGTACGCGACGGAGTTATCACACCGGTCGATTCGTCGGACTTGGCCACGCCGATTGTAACGGTAATCAAAGCAGATGGTACTATTGGAATTTGCGGCGATTTTAAATTGACATTAAAAAAGTTTAAAAATTGACCGTTTTCCGATACCACGAGTAGTCTATATTTATTAACAAAATTGAATGGGGGTGAGTGATTCAGTAAAATCGACTTATCACAAGCTTATACGGTCGTGAATTAACTGTCCGACGTGGTATATGAATTAAAAGGACGAGGCTAAAGGTAGTGTAGGGAAATACCATGTCAAGGACATAATTAAAACCACTTAGCACCATCGTGTCATATAGCGACCAATCCACTGTATAAACATTTACGATCACAAGCGTGTCTGTATTTAACACAATCCTTCGATCTATTATTTTTAGCATTTCATTTTTATGAAAATATTGAAAATTTCCTACTTTGTCGCTACACTTCTTTTCGTTACAATCGTACATCAAACACCAATCCCGCCGGTTAAAAAAATGTTTTAAAACGCAGTGTTATTACTATAGTATCGTGAAACGTCTCGCCATAGCTCAATTAACTAGAACAGAACCATCAAACGGTCCGTAGTCTGACATGGCGATTCACGTAAAGTGAGGTATGATGTGGGAAGGATCTAGGGACTAAACTTGATTAATTTTCAAAAGGTATGATAGGATATACTAGTTTTGGTGAAGAAGGAATGAAAGCGAACGAAAACTAGTTTTGGTGAAGAATGAATGAAAGTGAACGGAATTAGAATTTCTGAACGAATGTTTACCTAAATGAGATCGTCAATGTCAGATCCACCGACTACGTAAGGTTACCTACCTACCCTTTTATCTTTTTAATATGTTAAATTTTGTCTATTTGAAAAGCCGATATATGGTAGTAACATTTTTGTTTCAATATCACACACCCCACCACACACCACCTAGCAACCACGGGATCCAGACGGAGGACATTCAACACACATAACCCCCCATACCCCCACGGTGTTAGGGAGGGCTCGTTTCGCGTTGTAGTTCCTTTCTTTTTCGTCGGTTTCCCCGGCTGTTCCGCCACTTCGTGGCTTCATTTTAGCGAGATGGATATTGTAGCGAGAATATTCCATGCTACTTTACAAATTGTCCGACATACGAGCGGAAACGCTAAATTCATAGAAGCCAGATACAAATATCTATTGCCCATGCGAATCCGTACAAAAATAGTAGTATGCTTTAGGCGCGGCAAAATAGAGTAGAACTAGAAAAAATGGAATACTTAACACAATTTTGGTCGCGCTCAACTTGCTGAATGCGAACACGTTCCAAGAATACCCATAATAGAGAATTATCATCGTTTCGTATAAAAAGACTTAACTGCACTCTCTTTGTGCTCGAAATCTATGACATACCGTTTAGCCAAAGGGTGGTCCCGGCTACGCGATTTGATTCGAATTCAGTGACCTTAAATCAGTGCGAGTCTGTTAAAGTTTTTCGTTTTGTTTGTATCATAAAATCGTTTAAGATTTCACTATTTTAATTGGCAGAAGTAACAGTGTCCGTAATCAGAGATCTCGCTATCAGGTAGATTGCCGCAGGCTTTAGTCCCAGTCGCGAGTCACGGCCTACTGCAGCTACAATAGCCTCCCAAGGCACAGAGCATATGTAAAGTATTCGACGAGGCTCGTCTTTATTATTAATATATATATCTTTACATGCACGCAACGCCGAGGGGTCGAAGTCAGACGCGCGGTCCAGCGCGGCGTCTTGCGGTCGAGGGCGAGATCTCCGGTTTTAAGACGACTCCACGTCGTGGACGGCCATCGCCGGGCACAGCCAGCTCGGCGCCCGCTGATTCGTCCGCCGCGTCGCCCGGCAGCGCTCGCGAGCCAGCATCACGACCAGATCGAACACATGAAACGGTATGATCTTTCGTCGATAAGTGTAAAACCAAAGACCTCGGGGAGTGCCGTAGTACCATCACATCGCGCAATAGACCCCGCCGGTTCCATACGAATCTTAAGTTATAAGATTTAGTCACACTAGGTAAATATACGGAACGGTTCTTGAACCAAAGGTCCGACTTCCGCTGCTGAGCCCATCTGGCACACTATATATTGCTTTATTACTAAAACTGAATGTAAGGATTTTATTTTTCCATTTTTAACATTCCACCTAGAGGTCAGCGGTCTTCAACCGTCCCCTTCGTTTTACATCGACTATAACTTCGTTTTTATAAACACATTTATTTTTAATATGTTACAAGCATTAGACTTAGGTTATATGAACTGATAATACTTTTACCTATTTTTAATTGTTATAATATTAAGAATATATCGTTATTCAATATGAACTATCTCAGTTTCAGATTCAGTTACATGTTCAGCGATGGTTTGGGCCGGTACACGGGCGGCACGGTCGGCCTGTGCCTGTGCGTGCGACAAGGTGCCACGCCGGTATTCCATCGGGCGCATCCTCTTGCTTACGCTTTGCGCGAACCGGTGGAACGCACTCTCGACGCACTGGTACGCGACGGAGTTATCACACCGGTCGATTCGTCGGACTTGGCCACGCCGATTGTAACGGTAATCAAAGCAGATATTACTATTCGAATTTGCGGCGATTTTAAATTGGCATTAAAAAAGTTTAAAAATTGACCGTTTTCCGATACCCCGAGTAGTCTAGTCTATATTTATTAACAAAATTGAACGGGGGTGAGCGATTCAGTAAAATCGACTTATCACAAGCTTATACGGTCGTGAATAAACTGTCCGACGTGGTATATGAATTGAAAGGACGAGGCTAAAGGTAGTGTAGGGAAATACCATGTCAAGGACATAATTAAAACCACTTAGCACCATCGTGTCATATAGCGACCAATCCACAGTATAAACATTTACGATCACAAGCGTGTCTGTATTTAACACAATCCTTCGATCTATTATTTTTAGCATTTCATTTTTATGAAAATGTTGAAAAATTCCTACTTTGTCGCTACACTTCTTTTCGCTACAATCGTACATAAAACACCGATCCCGCCGGTTAAAAAAAATGTTTTAAAACGCAGTGTTATTACTATAGTATCGAGAAACGTCTCGCCATAGCTCAATTAGCTCGAACAGAACCATCAAACGGTCCGTAGTCTGACATAGCGATCACGTAAAGCGAGGTATGATGTGGGAAGGATCTAGGGACTAAACTTGATTAATTTTCAAAAAGTATGATAGGATATACTAGTTTTGGTGAAGAATGAATGAAAGCGAACGAAAACTAGTTTTGGTGAAGAATGAATGAAAGTGAACGGAATTAGAATTTCTGAAAGAATGTTTACCTAAATGAGATTGTCAATGTCAGATCCACCGACTACGTAAGGTTACCTACCTACCCTTTTATCTTTTTAATATGTTAAATTTTGTCTATTTGAAAAGCCGATATATGGTAGTAACATTTTTGTTTCAATATCACACACCCCACCACACACCACCTAGCAACCACGGGATCCAGACGGAGGACATTCAACACACATAACCCCCCATACCCCCACGGTGTTAGGGAGGGCTCGTTTCGCGTTGTAGTTCCTTTCTTTTTCGTCGGTTTCCCCGGCTGTTCCGCCACTTCGTGGCTTCATTTTAGCGAGATGGATATTGTAGCGAGAATATTCCATGCTACTTTACAAATTGTCCGACATACGAGCGGAAACGCTAAATTCATAGAAGCCAGATACAAATATCTATTGTCCATGCGAATCCGTACAAAAATAGTAGTATGCTTTAGGCGCGGCAAAATAGAGTAGAACTAGAAAAAATGGAATACTTAACACAATTTTGGTCGCGCTCAACTTGCTGAATGCGAATACGTTCCAAGAATACCCATAATAGAGAATTATCATCGTTTCGTATAAAAAGACTTAACTGCACTCTCTTTGTGTTCGAAATCTATGACATACCGTTTAGCCAAAGGGTGGTCCCGGCTACGCGATTTGATTCGAATTCAGTGACCTTAAATCAGTGCGAGTCTGTTAAAGTTTTTCGTTTTGTTTGTATCATAAAATCGTTTAAGATTTTACTATTTTAATTGGCAGAAGTAACAGTGTCCGTAATCAGAGATCTCGCTATCAGGTAGATTGCCGCAGGCTTTAGTCCCAGTCGCGAGCCACGGCCCACTGCAGCTACAATAGCCTCCCAAGGCACAGAGCATATGTAAAGTATTCGACGAGGCTCGTCTTTATTATTAATATATATATATCTTTACATGCACGCAACGCCAAGGGGTCAAAGTCAGACGCGCGGTCCAGCGCGGCGTCTTGCGGTCGAGGGCGAGATCTCCGGTTTTAAGACGACTCCACGTCGTGGACGGCCATCGCCGGGCACAGCGAGCTCGGCGCCCGCTGATTCGTCCGCCGCGTCGCCCGGCAGCGCTCGCGAGCCAGCATCACGACCAGATCGAACACATGAAACGGTATGATCTTTCGTCGATAAGTGTATAACCAAAGACCTCGGGGAGTGCCGTAGTACCATCACATCGCGCAATAGACCCCGCCGGTTCCATACGAATCTTAAGTTATAAGATTTAGTCACACTAGGTAAATATACGGAACGGTTCTTGAACCAAAGGTCCGACTTCCGCTGCTGAGCCCATCTGGCACACTATATATTGCTTTATTACTAAAACTGAATGTAAGGATTTTATTTTTCCATTTTTAACATTCCACCTAGAGGTCAGCGGTCTTCAACCGTCCCCTTCGTTTTACATCGACGATAACTTCATTTTTATAAACACATTTATTTTTAATATGTTACAAGTATTAGGCTTAGGTTATATGAACTGATAGTACTTTTACCTATTTTTAATTGTTATAATATTAAGAATATATCGTTATTCAATGTGGACGATCTCAGTTCCAGATTCAGTTACGTGTTCAGCGATGGTTTTGGCCGGTACACGGGCGGCACGGTCGGCCTGTGCCTGTGCGTGCGACAAGGTGCCACGCCGGTATTCCTTCGGGCGCATCCTCTTGCTTACGCTTTGCGCGAACCGGTGGAACGCACTCTCGACGCACTGGTACGCGACGGAGTTATCACACCGGTCGATTCGTCGGACTTGGCCACGCCGATTGTAACGGTAATCAAAGCAGATGGTACTATTGGAATTTGCGGCGATTTTAAATTGACATTAAAAAAGTTTAAAAATTGACCGTTTTCCGATACCACGAGTAGTCTATATTTATTAACAAAATTGAATGGGGGTGAGTGATTCAGTAAAATCGACTTATCACAAGCTTATACGGTCGTGAATTAACTGTCCGACGTGGTATATGAATTAAAAGGACGAGGCTAAAGGTAGTGTAGGGAAATACCATGTCAAGGACATAATTAAAACCACTTAGCACCATCGTGTCATATAGCGACCAATCCACTGTATAAACATTTACGATCACAAGCGTGTCTGTATTTAACACAATCCTTCGATCTATTATTTTTAGCATTTCATTTTTATGAAAATATTGAAAATTTCCTACTTTGTCGCTACACTTCTTTTCGCTACAATCGTACATCAAACACCAATCCCGCCGGTTAAAAAAATGTTTTAAAACGCAGTGTTATTACTATAGTATCGAGAAACGTCTCGCCATAGCTCAATTAACTAGAACAGAACCATCAAACGGTCCGTAGTCTGACATGGCGATTCACGTAAAGTGAGGTATGATGTGGGAAGGATCTAGGGACTAAACTTGATTAATTTTCAAAAGGTATGATAGGATATACTAGTTTTGGTGAAGAAGGAATGAAAGCGAACGAAAACTAGTTTTGGTGAAGAATGAATGAAAGCGAACGAAAACTAGTTTTGGTGAAGAATGAATGAAAGTGAACGGAATTAGAATTTCTGAACGAATGTTTACCTAAATGAGATCGTCAATGTCAGATCCACCGACTACGTAAGGTTACCTACCTACCCTTTTATCTTTTTAATATGTTAAATTTTGTCTATTTGAAAAGCCGATATATGGTAGTAACATTTTTGTTTCAATATCACACACCCCACCACACACCACCTAGCAACCACGGGATCCAGACGGAGGACATTCAACACACATAACCCCCCATACCCCCACGGTGTTAGGGAGGGCTCGTTTCGCGTTGTAGTTCCTTTCTTTTTCGTCGGTTTCCCCGGCTGTTCCGCCACTTCGTGGCTTCATTTTAGCGAGATGGATATTGTAGCGAGAATATTCCATGCTACTTTACAAATTGTCCGACATACGAGCGGAAACGCTAAATTCATAGAAGCCAGATACAAATATCTATTGCCCATGCGAATCCGTACAAAAATAGTAGTATGCTTTAGGCGCGGCAAAATAGAGTAGAACTAGAAAAAATGGAATACTTAACACAATTTTGGTCGCGCTCAACTTGCTGAATGCGAATACGTTCCAAGAATACCCATAATAGAGAATTATCATCGTTTCGTATAAAAAGACTTAACTGCACTCTCTTTGTGCTCGAAATCTATGACATACCGTTTAGCCAAAGGGTGGTCCCGGCTACGCGATTTGATTCGAATTCAGTGACCTTAAATCAGTGCGAGTCTGTTAAAGTTTTTCGTTTTGTTTGTATCATAAAATCGTTTAAGATTTTACTATTTTAATTGGCAGAAGTAACAGTGTCCGTAATCAGAGATCTCGCTATCAGGTAGATTGCCGCAGGCTTTAGTCCCAGTCGCGAGCCACGGCCCACTGCAGCTACAATAGCCTCCCAAGGCACAGAGCATATGTAAAGTATTCGACGAGGCTCGTCTTTATTATTAATATATATATATCTTTACATGCACGCAACGCCAAGGGGTCAAAGTCAGACGCGCGGTCCAGCGCGGCGTCTTGCGGTCGAGGGCGAGATCTCCGGTTTTAAGACGACTCCACGTCGTGGACGGCCATCGCCGGGCACAGCGAGCTCGGCGCCCGCTGATTCGTCCGCCGCGTCGCCCGGCAGCGCTCGCGAGCCAGCATCACGACCAGATCGAACACATGAAACGGTATGATCTTTCGTCGATAAGTGTATAACCAAAGACCTCGGGGAGTGCCGTAGTACCATCACATCGCGCAATAGACCCCGCCGGTTCCATACGAATCTTAAGTTATAAGATTTGGTCACACTAGGTAAATATACGGAACGGTTCTTGAACCAAAGGTCCGACTTCCGCTGCTGAGCCCATCTGGCACACTATATATTGCTTTATTACTAAAACTGAATGTAAGGATTTTATTTTTCCATTTTTAACTTTCCACCTAGAGGTCAGCGGTCTTCAACCGTCCCCTTCGTTTTACATCGACGATAACTTCATTTTTATAAACACATTTATTTTTAATATGTTACAAGTATTAGGCTTAGGTTATATGAACTGATAGTACTTTTACCTATTTTTAATTGTTATAATATTAAGAATATATCGTTATTCAATGTAGACGATCTCAGTTCCAGATTCAGTTACGTGTTCAGCGATGGTTTTGGCCGGTACAGGGGCGGCACGGTCGGCCTGTGCCTGTGCGTGCGACAAGGTGCCACGCCGGTATTCCTTCGGGTGCATCCTCTTGCTTACGCTTTGCGCGAACCGGTGGAACGCACTCTCGACGCACTGGTACGCGACGGAGTTATCACACCGGTCGATTCGTCGGACTTGGCCACGCCGATTGTAACGGTAATCAAAGCAGATGGTACTATTGGAATTTGCGGCGATTTTAAATTGACATTAAAAAAGTTTAAAAATTGACCGTTTTCCGATACCACGAGTAGTCTATATTTATTAACAAAATTGAATGGGGGTGAGTGATTTAGTAAAATCGACTTATCACAAGCTTATACGGTCGTGAATTAACTGTCCGACGTGGTATATGAATTAAAAGGACGAGGCTAAAGGTAGTGTAGGGAAATACCATGTCAAGGACATAATTAAAACCACTTAGCACCATCGTGTCATATAGCGACCAATCCACTGTATAAACATTTACGATCACAAGCGTGTCTGTATTTAACACAATCCTTCGATCTATTATTTTTAGCATTTCATTTTTATGAAAATATTGAAAATTTCCTACTTTGTCGCTACACTTCTTTTCGCTACAATCGTACATCAAACACCGATCCCGCCGGTTAAAAAAATGTTTTAAAACGCAGTGTTATTACTATAGTATCGTGAAACGTCTCGCCATAGCTCAATTAACTAGAACAGAACCATCAAACGGTCCGTAGTCTGACATGGCGATTCACGTAAAGTGAGGTATGATGTGGGAAGGATCTAGGGACTAAACTTGATTAATTTTCAAAAGGTATGATAGGATATACTAGTTTTGGTGAAGAAGGAATAAAAGCGAACGAAAACTAGTTTTGGTGAAGAATGAATGAAAGTGAACGGAATTAGAATTTCTGAACGAATGTTTACCTAAATGAGATCGTCAATGTCAGATCCACCGACTACGTAAGGTTACCTACCTACCCTTTTATCTTTTTAAGATGTTAAATTTTGTCCATTTGAAAAGCCGATATATGGTAGTAACATTTTTGTTTCAATATCACACACCCCACCACACACCACCTAGCAACCACGGGATCCAGACGGAGGACATTCAACACACATAACCCCCCATACCCCCACGGTGTTAGGGAGGGCTCGTTTCGCGTTGTAGTTCCTTTCTTTTTCGTCGGTTTCCCCGGCTGTTCCGCCACTTCGTGGCTTCATTTTAGCGAGATGGATATTGTAGCGAGAATATTCCATGCTACTTTACAAATTGTCCGACATACGAGCGGAAACGCTAAATTCATAGAAGCCAGATACAAATATCTATTGCTCATGCGAATCCGTACAAAAATAGTAGTATGCTTTAGGCGCGGCAAAATAGAGTAGAACTAGAAAAAATGGAATACTTAACACAATTTTGGTCGCGCTCAACTTGCTGAATGCGAACACGTTCCAAGAATACCCATAATAGAGAATTATCATCGTTTCGTATAAAAAGACTTAACTGCACTCTCTTTGTGCTCGAAATCTATGACATACCGTTTAGCCAAAGGGTGGTCCCGGCTACGCGATTTGATTCGAATTCAGTGACCTTAAATCAGTGCGAGTCTGTTAAAGTTTTTCGTTTTGTTTGTATCATAAAATCGTTTAAGATTTCACTATTTTAATTGGCAGAAGTAACAGTGTCCGTAATCAGAGATCTCGCTATCAGGTAGATTGCCGCAGGCTTTAGTCCCAGTCGCGAGCCACGGCCTACTGCAGCTACAATAGCCTCCCAAGGCACAGAGCATATGTAAAGTATTCGACGAGGCTCGTCTTTATTATTAATATATATATCTTTACATGCACGCAA
Source organism: Luffia ferchaultella (assembly GCA_949709985.1). Lineage (NCBI taxonomy): Eukaryota > Metazoa > Arthropoda > Insecta > Lepidoptera > Psychidae > Luffia > Luffia ferchaultella. The sequence goes on along the minus strand of OX453257.1, from coordinate 7,368,991 downwards.
CGCCGAGGGGTCGAAGTCAGACGCGCGGTCCAGCGCGGCGTCTTGCGGTCGAGGGCGAGATCTCCGGTTTTAAGACGACTCCACGTCGTGGACGGCCATCGCCGGGCACAGCCAGCTCGGCGCCCGCTGATTCGTCCGCCGCGTCGCCCGGCAGCGCTCGCGAGCCAGCATCACGACCAGATCGAACACAAGAAACGGTATGATCTTTCGTCGATAAGTGTAAAACCAAAGACCTCGGGGAGTGCCGTAGTACCATCACATCGCGCAATAGACCCCGCCGGTTCCATACGAATCTTAAGTTATAAGATTTAGTCACACTAGGTAAATATACGGAACGGTTCTTGAACCAAAGGTCCGACTTCCGCTGCTGAGCCCATCTGGCACACTATATATTGCTTTATTACTAAAACTGAATGTAAGGATTTTATTTTTCCATTTTTAACATTCCACCTAGAGGTCAGCGGTCTTCAACCGTCCCCTTCGTTTTACATCGACGATAACTTCATTTTTATAAACACATTTATTTTTAATATGTTACAAGTATTAGGCTTAGGTTATATGAACTGATAGTACTTTTACCTATTTTTAATTGTTATAATATTAAGAATATATCGTTATTCAATGTGGACGATCTCAGTTCCAGATTCAGTTACGTGTTCAGCGATGGTTTTGGCCGGTACACGGGCGGCACGGTCGGCCTGTGCCTGTGCGTGCGACAAGGTGCCACGCCGGTATTCCTTCGGGCGCATCCTCTTGCTTACGCTTTGCGCGAACCGGTGGAACGCACTCTCGACGCACTGGTACGCGACGGAGTTATCACACCGGTCGATTCGTCGGACTTGGCCACGCCGATTGTAACGGTAATCAAAGCAGATGGTACTATTGGAATTTGCGGCGATTTTAAATTGACATTAAAAAAGTTTAAAAATTGACCGTTTTCCGATACCACGAGTAGTCTATATTTATTAACAAAATTGAATGGGGGTGAGTGATTCAGTAAAATCGACTTATCACAAGCTTATACGGTCGTGAATTAACTGTCCGACGTGGTATATGAATTAAAAGGACGAGGCTAAAGGTAGTGTAGGGAAATACCATGTCAAGGACATAATTAAAACCACTTAGCACCATCGTGTCATATAGCGACCAATCCACTGTATAAACATTTACGATCACAAGCGTGTCTGTATTTAACACAATCCTTCGATCTATTATTTTTAGCATTTCATTTTTATGAAAATATTGAAAATTTCCTACTTTGTCGCTACACTTCTTTTCGCTACAATCGTACATCAAACACCAATCCCGCCGGTTAAAAAAATGTTTTAAAACGCAGTGTTATTACTATAGTATCGAGAAACGTCTCGCCATAGCTCAATTAACTAGAACAGAACCATCAAACGGTCCGTAGTCTGACATGGCGATTCACGTAAAGTGAGGTATGATGTGGGAAGGATCTAGGGACTAAACTTGATTAATTTTCAAAAGGTATGATAGGATATACTAGTTTTGGTGAAGAAGGAATGAAAGCGAACGAAAACTAGTTTTGGTGAAGAATGAATGAAAGCGAACGAAAACTAGTTTTGGTGAAGAATGAATGAAAGTGAACGGAATTAGAATTTCTGAACGAATGTTTACCTAAATGAGATCGTCAATGTCAGATCCACCGACTACGTAAGGTTACCTACCTACCCTTTTATCTTTTTAATATGTTAAATTTTGTCTATTTGAAAAGCCGATATATGGTAGTAACATTTTTGTTTCAATATCACACACCCCACCACACACCACCTAGCAACCACGGGATCCAGACGGAGGACATTCAACACACATAACCCCCCATACCCCCACGGTGTTAGGGAGGGCTCGTTTCGCGTTGTAGTTCCTTTCTTTTTCGTCGGTTTCCCCGGCTGTTCCGCCACTTCGTGGCTTCATTTTAGCGAGATGGATATTGTAGCGAGAATATTCCATGCTACTTTACAAATTGTCCGACATACGAGCGGAAACGCTAAATTCATAGAAGCCAGATACAAATATCTATTGCCCATGCGAATCCGTACAAAAATAGTAGTATGCTTTAGGCGCGGCAAAATAGAGTAGAACTAGAAAAAATGGAATACTTAACACAATTTTGGTCGCGCTCAACTTGCTGAATGCGAATACGTTCCAAGAATACCCATAATAGAGAATTATCATCGTTTCGTATAAAAAGACTTAACTGCACTCTCTTTGTGCTCGAAATCTATGACATACCGTTTAGCCAAAGGGTGGTCCCGGCTACGCGATTTGATTCGAATTCAGTGACCTTAAATCAGTGCGAGTCTGTTAAAGTTTTTCGTTTTGTTTGTATCATAAAATCGTTTAAGATTTTACTATTTTAATTGGCAGAAGTAACAGTGTCCGTAATCAGAGATCTCGCTATCAGGTAGATTGCCGCAGGCTTTAGTCCCAGTCGCGAGCCACGGCCCACTGCAGCTACAATAGCCTCCCAAGGCACAGAGCATATGTAAAGTATTCGACGAGGCTCGTCTTTATTATTAATATATATATATCTTTACATGCACGCAACGCCAAGGGGTCAAAGTCAGACGCGCGGTCCAGCGCGGCGTCTTGCGGTCGAGGGCGAGATCTCCGGTTTTAAGACGACTCCACGTCGTGGACGGCCATCGCCGGGCACAGCGAGCTCGGCGCCCGCTGATTCGTCCGCCGCGTCGCCCGGCAGCGCTCGCGAGCCAGCATCACGACCAGATCGAACACATGAAACGGTATGATCTTTCGTCGATAAGTGTATAACCAAAGACCTCGGGGAGTGCCGTAGTACCATCACATCGCGCAATAGACCCCGCCGGTTCCATACGAATCTTAAGTTATAAGATTTGGTCACACTAGGTAAATATACGGAACGGTTCTTGAACCAAAGGTCCGACTTCCGCTGCTGAGCCCATCTGGCACACTATATATTGCTTTATTACTAAAACTGAATGTAAGGATTTTATTTTTCCATTTTTAACTTTCCACCTAGAGGTCAGCGGTCTTCAACCGTCCCCTTCGTTTTACATCGACGATAACTTCATTTTTATAAACACATTTATTTTTAATATGTTACAAGTATTAGGCTTAGGTTATATGAACTGATAGTACTTTTACCTATTTTTAATTGTTATAATATTAAGAATATATCGTTATTCAATGTAGACGATCTCAGTTCCAGATTCAGTTACGTGTTCAGCGATGGTTTTGGCCGGTACAGGGGCGGCACGGTCGGCCTGTGCCTGTGCGTGCGACAAGGTGCCACGCCGGTATTCCTTCGGGCGCATCCTCTTGCTTACGCTTTGCGCGAACCGGTGGAACGCACTCTCGACGCACTGGTACGCGACGGAGTTATCACACCGGTCGATTCGTCGGACTTGGCCACGCCGATTGTAACGGTAATCAAAGCAGATGGTACTATTGGAATTTGCGGCGATTTTAAATTGACATTAAAAAAGTTTAAAAATTGACCGTTTTCCGATACCACGAGTAGTCTATATTTATTAACAAAATTGAATGGGGGTGAGTGATTTAGTAAAATCGACTTATCACAAGCTTATACGGTCGTGAATTAACTGTCCGACGTGGTATATGAATTAAAAGGACGAGGCTAAAGGTAGTGTAGGGAAATACCATGTCAAGGACATAATTAAAACCACTTAGCACCATCGTGTCATATAGCGACCAATCCACTGTATAAACATTTACGATCACAAGCGTGTCTGTATTTAACACAATCCTTCGATCTATTATTTTTAGCATTTCATTTTTATGAAAATATTGAAAATTTCCTACTTTGTCGCTACACTTCTTTTCGCTACAATCGTACATCAAACACCGATCCCGCCGGTTAAAAAAATGTTTTAAAACGCAGTGTTATTACTATAGTATCGTGAAACGTCTCGCCATAGCTCAATTAACTAGAACAGAACCATCAAACGGTCCGTAGTCTGACATGGCGATTCACGTAAAGTGAGGTATGATGTGGGAAGGATCTAGGGACTAAACTTGATTAATTTTCAAAAGGTATGATAGGATATACTAGTTTTGGTGAAGAAGGAATAAAAGCGAACGAAAACTAGTTTTGGTGAAGAATGAATGAAAGTGAACGGAATTAGAATTTCTGAACGAATGTTTACCTAAATGAGATCGTCAATGTCAGATCCACCGACTACGTAAGGTTACCTACCTACCCTTTTATCTTTTTAAGATGTTAAATTTTGTCCATTTGAAAAGCCGATATATGGTAGTAACATTTTTGTTTCAATATCACACACCCCACCACACACCACCTAGCAACCACGGGATCCAGACGGAGGACATTCAACACACATAACCCCCCATACCCCCACGGTGTTAGGGAGGGCTCGTTTCGCGTTGTAGTTCCTTTCTTTTTCGTCGGTTTCCCCGGCTGTTCCGCCACTTCGTGGCTTCATTTTAGCGAGATGGATATTGTAGCGAGAATATTCCATGCTACTTTACAAATTGTCCGACATACGAGCGGAAACGCTAAATTCATAGAAGCCAGATACAAATATCTATTGCTCATGCGAATCCGTACAAAAATAGTAGTATGCTTTAGGCGCGGCAAAATAGAGTAGAACTAGAAAAAATGGAATACTTAACACAATTTTGGTCGCGCTCAACTTGCTGAATGCGAACACGTTCCAAGAATACCCATAATAGAGAATTATCATCGTTTCGTATAAAAAGACTTAACTGCACTCTCTTTGTGCTCGAAATCTATGACATACCGTTTAGCCAAAGGGTGGTCCCGGCTACGCGATTTGATTCGAATTCAGTGACCTTAAATCAGTGCGAGTCTGTTAAAGTTTTTCGTTTTGTTTGTATCATAAAATCGTTTAAGATTTCACTATTTTAATTGGCAGAAGTAACAGTGTCCGTAATCAGAGATCTCGCTATCAGGTAGATTGCCGCAGGCTTTAGTCCCAGTCGCGAGCCACGGCCTACTGCAGCTACAATAGCCTCCCAAGGCACAGAGCATATGTAAAGTATTCGACGAGGCTCGTCTTTATTATTAATATATATATCTTTACATGCACGCAACGCCGAGGGGTCGAAGTCAGACGCGCGGTCCAGCGCGGCGTCTTGCGGTCGAGGGCGAGATCTCCGGTTTTAAGACGACTCCACGTCGTGGACGGCCATCGCCGGGCACAGCCAGCTCGGCGCCCGCTGATTCGTCCGCCGCGTCGCCCGGCAGCGCTCGCGAGCCAGCATCACGACCAGATCGAACACAAGAAACGGTATGATCTTTCGTCGATAAGTGTAAAACCAAAGACCTCGGGGAGTGCCGTAGTACCATCACATCGCGCAATAGACCCCGCCGGTTCCATACGAATCTTAAGTTATAAGATTTAGTCACACTAGGTAAATATACGGAACGGTTCTTGAACCAAAGGTCCGACTTCCGCTGCTGAGCCCATCTGGCACACTATATATTGCTTTATTACTAAAACTGAATGTAAGGATTTTATTTTTCCATTTTTAACATTCCACCTAGAGGTCAGCGGTCTTCAACCGTCCCCTTCGTTTTACATCGACGATAACTTCATTTTTATAAACACATTTATTTTTAATATGTTACAAGTATTAGGCTTAGGTTATATGAACTGATAGTACTTTTACCTATTTTTAATTGTTATAATATTAAGAATATATCGTTATTCAATGTGGACGATCTCAGTTCCAGATTCAGTTACGTGTTCAGCGATGGTTTTGGCCGGTACACGGGCGGCACGGTCGGCCTGTGCCTGTGCGTGCGACAAGGTGCCACGCCGGTATTCCTTCGGGCGCATCCTCTTGCTTACGCTTTGCGGGAACCGGTGGAACGCACTCTCGACGCACTGGTACGCGACGGAGTTATCACACCGGTCGATTCGTCGGACTTGGCCACGCCGATTGTAACGGTAATCAAAGCAGATGGTACTATTGGAATTTGCGGCGATTTTAAATTGACATTAAAAAAGTTTAAAAATTGACCGTTTTCCGATACCACGAGTAGTCTATATTTATTAACAAAATTTAACGGGGGTGAGTGATTCAGTAAAATCGACTTATCACAAGCTTATACGGTCGTGAATAAACTGTCCGACGTGGTATATGAATTAAAAGGACGAGGCTAAAGGTAGTGTAGGGAAATACCATGTCAAGGACATAATTAAAACCACTTAGCACCATCGTGTCATATAGCGACCAATCCACTGTATAAACATTTACGATCACAAGCGTGTCTGTATTTAACACAATCCTTCGATCTATTATTTTTAGCATTTCATTTTTATGAAAATATTGAAAATTTCCTACTTTGTCGCTACACTTCTTTTCGCTACAATCGTACATCAAACACCGATCCCGCCGGTTAAAAAAATGTTTTAAAACGCAGTGTTATTACTATAGTATCGTGAAACGTCTCGCCATAGCTCAATTAACTAGAACAGAACCATCAAACGGTCCGTAGTCTGACATGGCGATTCACGTAAAGTGAGGTATGATGTGGGAAGGATCTAGGGACTAAACTTGATTAATTTTCAAAAGGTATGATAGGATATACTAGTTTTGGTGAAGAAGGAATGAAAGCGAACGAAAACTAGTTTTGGTGAAGAATGAATGAAAGTGAACGGAATTAGAATTTCTGAACGAATGTTTACCTAAATGAGATCGTCAATGTCAGATCCACCGACTACGTAAGGTTACCTACCTACCCTTTTATCTTTTTAATATGTTAAATTTTGTCTATTTGAAAAGCCGATATATGGTAGTAACATTTTTGTTTCAATATCACACACCCCACCACACACCACCTAGCAACCACGGGATCCAGACGGAGGACATTCAACACACATAACCCCCCATACCCCCACGGTGTTAGGGAGGGCTCGTTTCGCGTTGTAGTTCCTTTCTTTTTCGTCGGTTTCCCCGGCTGTTCCGCCACTTCGTGGCTTCATTTTAGCGAGATGGATATTGTAGCGAGAATATTCCATGCTACTTTACAAATTGTCCGACATACGAGCGGAAACGCTAAATTCATAGAAGCCAGATACAAATATCTATTGCCCATGCGAATCCGTACAAAAATAGTAGTATGCTTTAGGCGCGGCAAAATAGAGTAGAACTAGAAAAAATGGAATACTTAACACAATTTTGGTCGCGCTCAACTTGCTGAATGCGAACACGTTCCAAGAATACCCATAATAGAGAATTATCATCGTTTCGTATAAAAAGACTTAACTGCACTCTCTTTGTGCTCGAAATCTATGACATACCGTTTAGCCAAAGGGTGGTCCCGGCTACGCGATTTGATTCGAATTCAGTGACCTTAAATCAGTGCGAGTCTGTTAAAGTTTTTCGTTTTGTTTGTATCATAAAATCGTTTAAGATTTCACTATTTTAATTGGCAGAAGTAACAGTGTCCGTAATCAGAGATCTCGCTATCAGGTAGATTGCCGCAGGCTTTAGTCCCAGTCGCGAGCCACGGCCTACTGCAGCTACAATAGCCTCCCAAGGCACAGAGCATATGTAAAGTATTCGACGAGGCTCGTCTTTATTATTAATATATATATCTTTACATGCACGCAACGCCGAGGGGTCGAAGTCAGACGCGCGGTCCAGCGCGGCGTCTTGCGGTCGAGGGCGAGATCTCCGGTTTTAAGACGACTCCACGTCGTGGACGGCCATCGCCGGGCACAGCCAGCTCGGCGCCCGCTGATTCGTCCGCCGCGTCGCCCGGCAGCGCTCGCGAGCCAGCATCACGACCAGATCGAACACATGAAACGGTATGATCTTTCGTCGATAAGTGTAAAACCAAAGACCTCGGGGAGTGCCGTAGTACCATCACATCGCGCAATAGACCCCGCCGGTTCCATACGAATCTTAAGTTATAAGATTTAGTCACACTAGGTAAATATACGGAACGGTTCTTGAACCAAAGGTCCGACTTCCGCTGCTGAGCCCATCTGGCACACTATATATTGCTTTATTACTAAAACTGAATGAAAGGATTTTATTTTTCCATTTTTAACATTCCACCTAGAGGTCAGCGGTCTTCAACCGTCCCCTTCGTTTTACATCGACGATAACTTCATTTTTATAAACACATTTATTTTTAATATGTTACAAGTATTAGGCTTAGGTTATATGAACTGATAATACTTTTACCTATTTTTAATTGTTATAATATTAAGAATATATCGTTATTCAATGTGGACGATCTCAGTTCCAGATTCAGTTACGTGTTCAGCGATGGTTTTGGCCGGTACACGGGCGGCACGGTCGGCCTGTGCCTGTGCGTGCGACAAGGTGCCACGCCGGTATTCCTTCGGGCGCATCCTCTTGCTTACGCTTTGCGCGAACCGGTGGAACGCACTCTCGACGCACTGGTACGCGACGGAGTTATCACACCGGTCGATTCGTCGGACTTGGCCACGCCGATTGTAACGGTAATCAAAGCAGATGGTACTATTGGAATTTGCGGCGATTTTAAATTGACATTAAAAAAGTTTAAAAATTGACCGTTTTCCGATACCACGAGTAGTCTATATTTATTAACAAAATTGAACGGGGGTGAGTGATTCAGTAAAATCGACTTATCACAAGCTTATACGGTCGTGAATAAACTGTCCGACGTGGTATATGAATTAAAAGGACGAGGCTAAAGGTAGTGTAGGGAAATACCATGTCAAGGACATAATTAAAACCACTTAGCACCATCGTGTCATATAGCGACCAATCCACTGTATAAACATTTACGATCACAAGCGTGTCTGTATTTAACACAATCCTTCGATCTATTATTTTTAGCATTTCATTTTTATGAAAATATTGAAAATTTCCTACTTTGTCGCTACACTTCTTTTCGCTACAATCGTACATCAAACACCGATCCCGCCGGTTAAAAAAATGTTTTAAAACGCAGTGTTATTACTATAGTATCGTGAAACGTCTCGCCATAGCTCAATTAACTAGAACAGAACCATCAAACGGTCCGTAGTCTGACATGGCGATTCACGTAAAGTGAGGTATGATGTGGGAAGGATCTAGGGACTAAACTTGATTAATTTTCAAAAGGTATGATAGGATATACTAGTTTTGGTGAAGAAGGAATGAAAGCGAACGAAAACTAGTTTTGGTGAAGAATGAATGAAAGTGAACGGAATTAGAATTTCTGAACGAATGTTTACCTAAATGAGATCGTCAATGTCAGATCCACCGACTACGTAAGGTTACCTACCTACCCTTTTATCTTTTTAATATGTTAAATTTTGTCCATTTGAAAAGCCGATATATGGTAGTAACATTTTTGTTTCAATATCACACACCCCACCACACACCACCTAGCAACCACGGGATCCAGACGGAGGACATTCAACACACATAACCCCCCATACCCCCACGGTGTTAGGGAGGGCTCGTTTCGCGTTGCAGTTCCTTTCTTTTTCGTCGGTTTCCCCGGCTGTTCCGCCACTTCGTGGCTTCATTTTAGCGAGATGGATATTGTAGCGAGAATATTCCATGCTACTTTACAAATTGCCCGACATACGAGCGGAAACGCTAAATTCATAGAAGCCAGATACAAATATCTATTGCCCATGCGAATCCGTACAAAAATAGTAGTATGCTTTAGGCGCGGCAAAATAGAGTAGAACTAGAAAAAATGGAATACTTAACACAATTTTGGTCGCGCTCAACTTGCTGAATGCGAATACGTTCCAAGAATACCCATAATAGAGAATTATCATCGTTTCGTATAAAAAGACTTAACTGCACTCTCTTTGTGCTCGAAATCTATGACATACCGTTTAGCCAAAGGGTGGTCCCGGCTACGCGATTTGATTCGAATTCAGTGACCTTAAATCAGTGCGAGTCTGTTAAAGTTTTTCGTTTTGTTTGTATCATAAAATCGTTTAAGATTTCACTATTTTAATTGGCAGAAGTAACAGTGTCCGTAATCAGAGATCTCGCTATCAGGTAGATTGCCGCAGGCTTTAGTCCCAGTCGCGAGCCACGGCCCACTGCAGCTACAATAGCCTCTCAAGGCACAGAGCATATGTAAAGTATTCGACGAGGCTCGTCTTTATTATTAATATATATATCTTTACATGCACGCAACGCCGAGGGGTCGAAGTCAGACGCGCGGTCCAGCGCGGCGTCTTGCGGTCGAGGGCGAGATCTCCGGTTTTAAGACGACTCCACGTCGTGGACGGCCATCGCCGGGCACAGCCAGCTCGGCGCCCGCTGATTCGTCCGCCGCGTCGCCCGGCAGCGCTCGCGAGCCAGCATCACGACCAGATCGAACACAAGAAACGGTATGATCTTTCGTCGATAAGTGTAAAACCAAAGACCTCGGGGAGTGCCGTAGTACCATCACATCGCGCAATAGACCCCGCCGGTTCCATACGAATCTTAAGTTATAAGATTTAGTCACACTAGGTAAATATACGGAACGGTTCTTGAACCAAAGGTCCGACTTCCGCTGCTGAGCCCCTCTGGCACACTATATATTGCTTTATTACTAAAACTGAATGTAAGGATTTTATTTTTCCATTTTTAACATTCCACCTAGAGGTCAGCGGTCTTCAACCGTCCCCTTCGTTTTACATCGACGATAACTTCATTTTTATAAACACATTTATTTTTAATATGTTACAAGTATTAGGCTTAGGTTATATGAACTGATAGTACTTTTACCTATTTTTAATTGTTATAATATTAAGAATATATCGTTATTCAATGTAGACGATCTCAGTTCCAGATTCAGTTACGTGTTCAGCGATGGTTTTGGCCGGTACACGGGCGGCACGGTCGGCCTGTGCCTGTGCGTGCGACAAGGTGCCACGCCGGTATTCCTTCGGGCGCATCCTCTTGCTTATGCTTTGCGCGAACCGGTGGAACGCACTCTCGACGCACTGGTACGCGACGGAGTTATCACACCGGTCGATTCGTCGGACTTGGCCACGCCGATTGTAACGGTAATCAAAGCAGATGGTACTACTGGAATTTGCGGCGATTTTAAATTGACATTAAAAAAGTTTAAAAATTGACCGTTTTCCGATACCACGAGTACCTAGTCTATATTTATTAACAAAATTGAATGGGGGTGAGTGATTCAGTAAAATCGACTTATCACAAGCTTATACGGTCGTGAATAAACTGTCCGACGTGGTATATGAATTAAAAGGACGAGGCTAAAGGTAGTGTAGGGAAATACCATGTCAAGGACATAATTAAAACCACTTAGCACCATCGTGTCATATAGCGACCAATCCACTGTATAAACATTTACGATCACAAGCGTGTCTGTATTTAACACAATCCTTCGATCTATTATTTTTAGCATTTCATTTTTATGAAAATATTGAAAATTTCCTACTTTGTCGCTACACTTCTTTTCGCTACAATCGTACATCAAACACCGATCCCGCCGGTTAAAAAAATGTTTTAAAACGCAGTGTTATTACTATAGTATCGTGAAACGTCTCGCCATAGCTCAATTAACTAGAACAGAACCATCAAACGGTCCGTAGTCTGACATGGCGATTCACGTAAAGTGAGGTATGATGTGGGAAGGATCTAGGGACTAAACTTGATTAATTTTCAAAAGGTATGATAGGATATACTAGTTTTGGTGAAGAAGGAATGAAAGCGAACGAAAACTAGTTTTGGTGAAGAATGAATGAAAGTGAACGGAATTAGAATTTCTGAACGAATGTTTACCTAAATGAGATCGTCAATGTCAGATCCACCGACTACGTAAGGTTACCTACCTACCCTTTTATCTTTTTAATATGTTAAATTTTGTCTATTTGAAAAGCCGATATATGGTAGTAACATTTTTGTTTCAATATCACACACCCCACCACACACCACCTAGCAACCACGGGATCCAGACGGAGGACATTCAACACACATAACCCCCCATACCCCCACGGTGTTAGGGAGGGCTCGTTTCGCGTTGTAGTTCCTTTCTTTTTCGTCGGTTTCCCCGGCTGTTCCGCCACTTCGTGGCTTCATTTTAGCGAGATGGATATTGTAGCGAGAATATTCCATGCTACTTTACAAATTGTCCGACATACGAGCGGAAACGCTAAATTCATAGAAGCCAGATACAAATATCTATTGCCCATGCGAATCCGTACAAAAATAGTAGTATGCTTTAGGCGCGGCAAAATAGAGTAGAACTAGAAAAAATGGAATACTTAACACAATTTTGGTCGCGCTCAACTTGCTGAATGCGAACACGTTCCAAGAATACCCATAATAGAGAATTATCATCGTTTCGTATAAAAAGACTTAACTGCACTCTCTTTGTGCTCGAAATCTATGACATACCGTTTAGCCAAAGGGTGGTCCCGGCTACGCGATTTGATTCGAATTCAGTGACCTTAAATCAGTGCGAGTCTGTTAAAGTTTTTCGTTTTGTTTGTATCATAAAATCGTTTAAGATTTCACTATTTTAATTGGCAGAAGTAACAGTGTCCGTAATCAGAGATCTCGCTATCAGGTAGATTGCCGCAGGCTTTAGTCCCAGTCGCGAGCCACGGCCCACTGCAGCTACAATAGCCTCCCAAGGCACAGAGCATATGTAAAGTATTCGACGAGGCTCGTCTTTATTATTAATATATATATCTTTACATGCACGCAACGCCGAGGGGTCGAAGTCAGACGCGCGGTCCAGCGCGGCGTCTTGCGGTCGAGGGCGAGATCTCCGGTTTTAAGACGACTCCACGTCGTGGTCGGCCATCGCCGGGCACAGCCAGCTCGGTGCCCGCTGATTCGTCCGCCGCGTCGCCCGGCAGCGCTCGCGAGCCAGCATCACGACCAGATCGAACACAAGGAACGGTATGATCTTTCGTCGATAAGTGTAAAACCAAAGACCTCGGGGAGTGCCGTAGTACCATCACATCGCGCAATAGACCCCGCCGGTTCCATACGAATCTTAAGTTATAAGATTTAGTCACACTAGGTAAATATACGGAACGGTTCTTGAACCAAAGGTCCGACTTCCGCTGCTGATCCCCTCTGGCACACTATATATTGCTTTATTACTAAAACTGAATGTAAGGATTTTATTTTTCCATTTTTAACATTCCACCTAGAGGTCAGCGGTCTTTAACCGTCCCCTTCGTTTTACATCGACGATAACTTCATTTTTATAAACACATTTATTTTTAATATGTTACAAGTATTAGGCTTAGGTTATATGAACTGATAGTACTTTTACCTATTTTTAATTGTTATAATATTAAGAATATATCGTTATTCAATGTAGACGATCTCGGTTCCAGATTCAGTTACGTGTTCAGCGATGGTTTTGGCCGGTACACGGGCGGCACGGTCGGCCTGTGCCTGTGCGTGCGACAAGGTGCCACGCCGGTATTCCTTCGGGCGCATCCTCTTGCTTATGCTTTGCGCGAACCGGTGGAACGCACTCTCGACGCACTGGTACGCGACGGAGTTATCACACCGGTCGATTCGTCGGACTTGGCCACGCCGATTGTAACGGTAATCAAAGCAGATGATACTATTGGAATTTGCGGCGATTTTAAATTGACATTAAAAAAGTTTAAAAATTGACCGTTTTCCGATACCACGAGTAGTCTATATTTATTAACAAAATTGAACGGGGGTGAGTGATTCAGTAAAATCGACTTATCACAAGCTTATACGGTCGTGAATAAACTGTCCGACGTGGTATATGAATTAAAAGGACGAGGCTAAAGGTAGTGTAGGGAAATACCATGTCAAGGACATAATTAAAACCACTTAGCACCATCGTGTCATATAGCGACCAATCCACTGTATAAACATTTACGATCACAAGCGTGTCTGTATTTAACACAATCCTTCGATCTATTATTTTTAGCATTTCATTTTTATGAAAATATTGAAAATTTCCTACTTTGTCGCTACACTTCTTTTCGCTACAATCGTACATCAAACACCGATCCCGCCGGTTAAAAAAATGTTTTAAAACGCAGTGTTATTACTATAGTATCGTGAAACGTCTCGCCATAGCTCAATTAACTAGAACAGAACCATCAAACGGTCCGTAGTCTGACATGGCGATTCACGTAAAGTGAGGTATGATGTGGGAAGGATCTAGGGACTAAACTTGATTAATTTTCAAAAGGTATGATAGGATATACTAGTTTTGGTGAAGAAGGAATGAAAGCGAACGAAAACTAGTTTTGGTGAAGAATGAATGAAAGTGAACGGAATTAGAATTTCTGAACGAATGTTTACCTAAATGAGATCGTCAATGTCAGATCCACCGACTACGTAAGGTTACCTACCTACCCTTTTATCTTTTTAAGATGTTAAATTTTGTCCATTTGAAAAGCCGATATATGGTAGTAACATTTTTGTTTCAATATCACACACCCCCCCACCACACACCACCTAGCAACCACGGGATCCAGACGGAGGACATTCAACACACATAACCCCCCCATACCCCCACGGCGTTAGGGAGGGCTCGTTTCGCGTTGTAGTTCCTTTCTTTTTCGTCGGTTTCCCCGGCTGTTCCGCCACTTCGTGGCTTCATTTTAGCGAGATGGATATTGTAGCGAGAATATTCCATGCTACTTTACAAATTGTCCGACATACGAGCGGAAACGCTAAATTCATAGAAGCCAGATACAAATATCTATTGCCCATGCGAATCCGTACAAAAATAGTAGTATGCTTTAGGCGCGGCAAAATAGAGTAGAACTAGAAAAAATGGAATACTTAACACAATTTTGGTCGCGCTCAACTTGCTGAATGCGAACACGTTCCAAGAATACCCATAATAGAGAATTATCATCGTTTCGTATAAAAAGACTTAACTGTACTCTCTTTGTGCTCGAAATCTATGACATACCGTTTAGCCAAAGGGTGGTCCCGGCTACGCGATTTGATTCGAATTCAGTGACCTTAAATCAGTGCGAGTCTGTTCAAGTTTTTCGTTTTGTTTGTATCATAAAATCGTTTAAGATTTCACTATTTTAATTGGCAGAAGTAACAGTGTCCGTAATCAGAGATCTCGCTATCAGGTAGATTGCCGCAGACTTTAGTCCCAGTCGCGAGCCACGGCCCACTGCAGCTACAATAGCCTCCCAAGGCACAGAGCATATGTAAAGTATTCGACGAGGCTCGTCTTTATTATTAATATATATATCTTTACATGCACGCAACGCCGAGGGGTCGAAGTCGACGCGCGGTCCAGCGCGGCGTCTTGCGGTCGAGGGCGAGATCTCCGGTTTTAAGACGACTCCACGTCGTGGCCGGCCATCGCCGGGCACAGCCAGCTCGGCGCCCGCTGATTCGTCCGCCGCGTCGCCCGGCAGCGCTCGCGAGCCAGCATCACGACCAGATCGAACACAAGAAACGGTATGATCTTTCGTCGATAAGTGTAAAACCAAAGACCTCGGGGAGTGCCGTAGTACCATCAGATTGCGCAATAGACCCCGCCGGTTCCATACGAATCTTAAGTTATAATTATGATTTAGTCACACTAGGTAAACATACGGAACGGTTCTTGAACCAAAGGTCCGACTTCCGCTGCTGAGCCCATCTGGCACACTATATATTGCTTTATTACTAAAACTGAATGTAAGGATTTTATTTTTCCATTTTTAACATTCCACCTAGAGGTCAGCGGTCTTCAACCGTCCCCTTCGTTTTACATCGACGATAACTTCATTTTTATAAACACATTTATTTTTAATATGTTACAAGTATTAGGCTTAGGTTATATGAACTGATAGTACTTTTACCTATTTTTAATTGTTATAATATTAAGAATATATCGTTATTCAATGTGGACGATCTCAGTTCCAGATTCAGTTACGTGTTCAGCGATGGTTTGGGCTGGTACACGGGTGGCACGGTCGGCCTGTGCCTGTGCGTGCGACAATGTGCCACGCTGGTATTCCTTCGGGCGCATCCTTTTGCTTACGCTTTGCGCAAACCGGTGGAACGCACTCTCGACGCACTGGTACGCGACGGAGTTATCACACCGGTCGATTCGTCGGACTTGGCCACGCCGATTGTAACGGTAATCAAAGCAGATGGTACTATTCGAATTTGCGGCGATTTTAAATTGACATTAAAAAAAAGTTTGAAAATTGACCGTTTTCCGATACGTCGAGTAGCTGATTTAATAACAAAATTGAACGGGGGTGAGCGATTCAGTAAAATCGACTTATCACAAGCTTATACAATTCGTATTGTCAATAATTGTAAAAAGGGTACCTACAGTACTTACAGTATAGTTTTTAATTTTGATGTCATATGCCAAGTATTCTGACTATTAAAATTAAATTTTATTTATTATAAAACATCTTAGAACAACACTGAATTAATTATTTTTTTTAATATTTGCTGAATTCACAAGCTACCATAGTTTTTAGTAAATCATAATCTTTTTTTGTACCTATGTGTGTTATTTGCTGAATTCACAAGCTACCATAGTTTTTAGTAAATCATAATCTTTTTTTATACCTATGTGTGTGGTCATGATAATATATAGTCTTTATGTGTACTACGTACGTTGTTTAATTTTGCCGGATCCAAGAAACATCCTTAGAGAGCTTAGTCACTATACCTATATAGATTTGATATGGTTTGATTCTACGCAACCGTACACAGTCAGCTCTCGAACCCGAAACCCTGAGATCATAGTCGTCAACGGACTGAAGGTCGCTAAAATAGACACTCATTTCGGGGCACCACGAGTTCAGCCAGGGTAGGCGTTTTCTTGTATGTGTATATAGACACTTAAAATCGTTACAATTTGTTTAGAGAGACTTAAACGTTACAATATTCACATGTCGAATTAAAATTGTATTGTTACATTTAAATTCACATTATAAAAAGAAAAGATTTAATTTTTCGTATGTTTGTAACGGATACACTAAAAACTGCTTTACTGACTTTAAATTCTCTTTCACTTATAAAGAGCTACATTATCAGCAAGTAGATGACATGAGCTATATATAGTCCGCGTCACTTGAATAGCCTCGACCCCAAAATCAGTTGCACATCCAGTTCTACAGGAGCAACTGCCAATTTGTTTTTATGATTAAACTTTAAATGCTTGCTATTACACGTTTATTACAAAAACTAGACATTTAATAATAAATAATAAAAAAATGTATACTGAAGTAACAAATAGGGCGAGTCACTTGAATAGCCTCAGTAAAATAAAACACAGGAAAATATGATGTTAATTTATTTTTAATAGTTTGTGTACTTTCCATCTCTTAATTACGTCAAAAATTCGATTAGGAATGGATTCATACAATGAGTGAGTATAATTTAGGTCCAAATTATTCCAAGTTTTGTGTATTTCTTGTAATAGATCTGGGCTGCTACTAAAATGACGTCCATCGGCAAATAATTGGCGAGATAGATAGCCCCAAACATTTTCTCTTATATTCAAGTCCGGAGAGTTTGATGGTACAATGAGTGAATATAATTTAGGCCCAAATTATTCCAAGTTTTGTGTATTTCTTGTAATAGATCTGGGCTGCTACTAAAATGACGTCCATCGGCAAATAATTGGCGAGATAGATAGCCCCAAACATTTTCTCTTATATTCAAGTCCGGAGAGTTTGATGGTACAATGAGTGAATATAATTTAGGTCCAAATTATTCCAAGTTTTGTGTATTTCTTGTAATAGATCTGGGCTGCTACTAAAATGACGTCCATCGGCAAATAATTGGCGAGATAGATAGCCCCAAACATTTTCTCTTATATTCAAGTCCGGAGAGTTTGATGGCCAATCTAAAACTACAATTTTATTTTGTTGAAACCAAGTTTTGGTTTCATGTGACGTATGTGAAGGGGCATTATCTTGAAAAATCCAATGTTTTTTTAAATAATTTTTCGAATCTCTTTTACCTTCTTTTCCAGTAGATTTATATACAGTTTTGAAGTTATTTTTTCTTTGATAACGGAAATATTAATGATACCATAATACGAAATCACACCCCACACCATTACTGAACCACCTTTCGAATGACGACGAGATAAAAATTTCTCTTCTTTTCTCAAATCATGAAAATAATGTTAATACCCATCTGGTTATTTAGAAGGCGCTCGATCCTATCTGGCTAACCCGAAAAGTAATAACATGAGTGCACTGATAGCTAGGGACAATATTTTTATTACTTATTTTATTACAGTGAACCTTTGACTTTTAGTATCGATTGTGAAGAGAATAAGCTCTGCAAAGGAATGCAAATAACACGCTATCTGTCATTTTCTATGAAATTTTTACAACATTTTTACTTATAAAAGTACATTTTATAAGTTAATCTATTACTCGTTAAATAATACAGTTTAGTTAGCTGTGATAGTTTTCCTTTTAACTTCGTTATATATACTCCTGTCATAAATTTTTTCCACATATACAAAAACAACGGTTTAGCTGGTAGTGGGGGGAGGACACATGACTCTAACAAAAATTAGAAATTTAGGAGTGCGTATCTCAACAACTGTTTACGTAAATTAAAAAAAATGTTTAAAACTTTTATATCATTTTTGAAGACCTATCGTTTGGTAGCTCTCGCGTTAATATACGATGAATTTTTTTTTTCGTACTTCAGTTACATGTATGGCGACCTATCCAAAAAAAAAATCTTAATTTCACTACGTCGTTGTGTAGCGGTTCATAGATTACATCTACCTTCCGAATTTCATGTATATACTGCCAATAGTTTCCGAAAAAAACCTCAGACAGACAGATAGACGGAGGACATGGCGAAACTATAAGGGTTGGTATTTGCCATTTGGCTACGGAACCCTAAAAAGGATAACACTTTTATCCCAATATACTCCAAAGAATTCATAGTGAACTACTTTTACCAAGAAATATTTATCTGTATAGATAATTTTTGATTGTAAAAAACGATTCTAGGTTAATTGAGTTTAATTATATGATTATAATAATAAAATAATAAAACTACGAAGAATGATTAGAAAATCCTGTAGCACTTTGGGTTTTGGGTTCCGATATGATACGCACGTGAGATTATTTACAGTTTTTTTTGCTAAAACAATAGGCCACAGCGACAACACACGGCACTTTAATACTGGCTGAAAATTAATTTCCTTGACTTCGTTGTATCACGTGGTCAAATCACATCTAATTAAATTTGTTGCATATTTTCATCGAATTTTTGGAACAGAACTAGATGGAGAAGGGTCGATAATGCTGAGTGTGTGCACTAATAGTACGTGTAAAATGTGTGTTCTGTTTCCATGTATCTCGGAAATGAAGTCTTCATTGAGGCCATATTTCAAGATTCTATAGGTCGACATGAAGTAAGTATCCTATAGGTTTTGATAAAGGGAGAAAATACAGGCTTTAAAACCATATAGTTTGATTTATGGCATTGCAACAGACGAAAAAAAGAAGGTTCTCAAATCAACTCTTCTACAACTTCAACAACTATATATATATATATATATATATATATATATATATATATATATATATATATAATTTACCATTCATAACTTTTACAGAATATTTTAATTTTGTTAATTCTTTTTTCATTAGATAGGATATCAATTGGATGAATAGAATACAAAAATAGGTCTCATTTGAGAAAAAATTCTCTTTTGAAACTTAACACACATGTAGTTCTGATGGCACTACAACATAATGAAGCCCTGGAGTTAATCTTATGATGGAGACGGGAGACAGCCGAGAGAAATTCTCAACGGTTTACTTACAGTATCTATCTCGGTTTATTTCATACATCTTGATGAGAACTTTAGACCTAGCTGTGTTATCCCTGTGATCGAGGCTGTGTTAATGGAGACGGAAGGCTTTCGAAGGAACTTCTTATTTGGACATAAAAACATATAATTTAAGTTGATGAAAATGGATATAACTTTATTAACAAAAGTTTATAACAAAAAAAATCAAATCGACGAAAAATTGTGTAACTAATTTTAAATCGGCGTCAAATAAACAATAATCAACGAATATCATAAAATAATTTTGGCATTTGGTGCCGACTCAAAATTACTTACCTACTTACATTAGTTTAGGAGTTATTAAGACTTATTTCATTTCTTACCTTTTCAGTTTTTTTTTCGTCCGTTTATTTTGCTTACCTTATGAGGTACGGAACCCTAAAAATGGACTAATACGTATATGACGAATTTTCTGTGTAAAACGGACTACTTATTTTTGTAAAAAAAATCAAAACGATATTTAAAACAAAAAGTTTTTAATTGTATAAAAATGTAAATAACATGACAGACATACAGAGGCCTTTTTCGCCTCAGTACATTCGATATGATTACACAAGAACCTTTAACTAACTGTGTTCAGTATTATAATATTAATTTGATAATGTCATATGATATGATGAAAATACCCTCCTTTTTTCGCTACCAGGTAACTGAAATTAACTTTCTGATTAAATTATTATACTACTAACTCTGTGTTTACTTTATTGTTTCTTTAGAATTCTAAAGAAATAGTAATAATATGAACGGTTAGACGGTAAACGCAGAAGTGGGCTTCTAGTCAATTCGTACTTTTATGAAAGAAATAACAATTATAAATTACAAAAAGAAAATGCTTATGTAAATTATACACTGAGAAAAGGGTTCTTTAAATATTATGGTAATTCACTATCAATAGAGCAATGGGTGACCAAGACATTTAATACGAAGAATATGAGGAGCAAAAGTAGGCGACACAATATTGTGAATGCAATTGAGACCATAAATTACGTTAAATAGTATTTTTGTTCTTCGCATATTTCTGGTATTTTATGATGCAATTATCATTTGTTCTGCTGATGGTTAATGACTTTTCTTAGTGTTCCTACATAATATACTTGAATCGTGTTAAGTGGGGAACTTTTGTCTTTGTCGAGGATTTAACGAATTATTGAATAGGTGCTTGATTTGATAAGGTCTAACTAATGTTTGTAAGTTGGGTGTAACAAAGATAGCGTACTATACTACAATTTGAGCCAATTAATATTTGACTTCGATTTTACAAGTGTATATCCAAGGATTATTATGAGACTAGATTTTATTGATATAGCTTAATCGTATACAGCTGGAAATTGGTATAGACGTTAAATAAATCATTACCAATGAAATGTCAAAAATCCCCTTCGATCCTACTCCTGAAAAACAATTTTATCCAAGGTCAAAACCAAAAATTCATGTTTTGTCCATTTTTCTATGAAACTGTGTTATCGTAAAATAGGTTAGACAACAGTTGTATATCGTAAAAGTTTCTACAAAAATTGTGCTAATATTTTTCTCGTATGAATAACCACTCATGAGATATCGCGATTTTAGTGGTTGTAAAATTAATATTCTATAAAATATGCACACATTTCCGCACTTACCACCTGTGAGCTATAATATACTTAACGCATTTTTTGAAATAGCTTCGCTACGTTCGGGCTATCACGACATTTATGGTGTAGTACTACATAGTTCATTTACTAGAGACAAATAAATAAAATGTATATTAAAAATATATATCTTTAAAAACTTACACGTACCACAATAAATAAACTCACAAAAAAAAGGATTTGTATTATCCCTGTGGACTAGACAAAAATTCAAAAACTGTATTTTTTTCTTCATATAAACCATTCATAGCACATAAATCGATGCACTGCAATTAAATGTAACTAGGTATCAAAGTTATATTTGAGTGAAAAATGTGACTACAGCAACGGTTAGTACGATAAACGACAGTTTCCAAGAAGTACCAGAGTTACAACCATCGGTATGGCAAACTGTGCAACCGGTTGTTATGCCGATAGCCTGACATGTCTTGTCATCGATTTCTCGTGCGACTGCGCAACCACGTGTGGTTGTTTCTTCTCCTTCCTCTGTAAATAACAAAAATAGTAATAAAGTGTTTCTAAACGAATAAAAACTCAAGAGTAGATACAACTTTGTCTGACCAATTATTTTCGTGAATGAATTTTTTATCACGATTAACATGTTATTTGTTTTATCTTTATCATTTCAATACTAGGTATGACTATATAATCCGATCGAATCGTTACAGTTCCCAACCCGCAGTGGAGCAGCGTGGTGGACTTAAGCTCCAAGCCCCCCCCTCCTCACCCTGGGGGAGGCCTAAGCCCCTGCAGTGGGGTAAAAATGGGCTGATGATGATGATGATGATGATATAATCCGATTATAGGCCATACTCGTAAATAGTTTATTAGAACCACACAATACGTGGGGACATACCTCCAGTTTTTATCGTCACACATACGTAATGCACATCGTCTCTAAAACTCATCAGTCGTCTAATTGTTGGCACGTTGTGAAATAGACTGAAGTTTAGGCCATTCTGTGGTAATTGAGGTTTAAGAGCGCCTTTAGTGGTCTCTACAATAATCTCTGTTGCGTTTTCAGTGGTACTCTCCGTAGCCATCTCTGTAGTGGTCGCCTCGGGAGTTTCGGTAGTGATCTCTTTGGTGGTTTCTGAACCAGTTTCGTTAGTTGTATTTGATGTAGTTACCGGTATAGTTTCGGTAGTGACGGTTTTAGAAGTAGATTCAGAGGTGGTTTCCGAAGTAATTTCGGTAGGAATCTCTGTTGTAGTTTCCTGGGTAGTTTCGATAGTGGTATCCGTGGTGTTTTCCGGCGTACTTTTAGAACTGATCTGAGTGGTTCTTTCCGTAATAGTTACGGTAGTAGTCTCTCTTGTAGTTTCCGGGGTTGTTTCGATAGTAGTATCCGTGGTATTTTCCGAAGTAATTTCAGTACTAATCTGAGTAGTGGTTTCCGTAGTAGTTACGGTAGAACTTTCTGCTGTTTCCGGGGTAATTTCGATAGTAGTATCCGTGATGTTTTCCGGAGTAGTTTCAGGATTAATCTGAATGGTGGTTTCCGTAATAGTTACGGTAATAGGCTCTGTTCCCGTAGTAGTTACGATAGAACTTTCTGTTGTTGTTTCCGGGGTAATTTCAATAGTAGTATCCGTGATGTTTTCCGGAGTAGTTTCAGGACTAATCTGAATGGTGGTTTCCGTAATAGTTACGGTAGTAGTCTCTGTTGTACTTTCCGGGGTAGTTTCGATAGTAGTATCCGTGGTATTTTCCGAAGTAGTTTCAGTACTAATCTGAGTAGTGGTTCCCGTAGTAGTTATGGTAGAACTTTCTGTTGTTGTTTCCGGGGTAATTTCGATAGTAGTATCCGTGATGTTTTCCGGAGTAGTTTCAGTACTAATCTGAACGGTAGTAGTCTCTGTTGTACTTTCCGGGGTAGTTTCGATAGTGGTATCCGTAGTGTTTTCCGGAGTAGTTTCAGCACTAATCTGAGTGGTGGTTTCCGTAATATCTACGGCAGTAGTCTCTGTTGTAATTTCTTTGGTAGTTTCGATAGTGATATCAGTGGCGTTTTCCGAAGTTGTTTCGGTAGTAGCTTCAGTTCTGGTTCCCGGGGTGGTATCCGTACTATCATAAATGGTAGTCTCTGTGGTGCTTTCGGTAGTTAATATAGTAGTTTCTGTTGTAGTTTCCGCCGTGGCTTCTGTAGTAGTATCAGTAGGCGGCGTAGTTATTCCTGTCGTGGTTTCTGTGCTGGTTTTGACTGTGGTCTCTGTAGTTGTTTCCCCTTCAGTTGTGGTCGTCTCTTCTGTACTGATTTCTGTGGCAATTTCTGTAGTTGTTGTTTTGGTTTCGATGGTAGATTCAGGGTTTTCTGTGGTGGCTTCTGTTATAAGTGTGGTGTTTTCTGTGATTTCCGTCGTAATTTCTGAAATTGTCTTTATGGTAGTTATGGTGGATACTTCAAAGGTTATCGTATTGGGTTCTTCGGTTGTGGTGCTAATTGTGGTTGTGGTAACTGAAATCATATTTTCTGGCGAACATGTTTCCAGTTGGTCGTCAAACACTTGATCACAATCTTCGCATTTATAACATCTAATTATATCAGCTGAAATTAAGGAAGTTATTTATAGACAGACGTACTTGTATTTTGCATAAATATCAGTTAATTTTATACTCTGCCGATATACTTCATACTAATTTCTGATAGCACTAATTGTGGGTATGGAAGTTTAGCATTTAATTTTGTTTTAATTGATAATATAACATATTACAGATGTACTATTTGAGCGTTTCTTCAAATAAGAAATAGTAAATGAAAATATTAATTGATTGTATATCAGGATAAAAAAAATTATTATTTTGTGCATTTTCAAAGGAAAAAATAACGTTTAATATAAATATGCCCCAACACGCACAAATAATAATTGTATTTATTTACTTATTACAGTTTAACTTGGAAAATAACTATTGAATTCATCGTTTACGACCGATAACTGTTAAAACTTTCTTTTGAAATTAACTTGCCTATTCTTTTGTCATTTTAATAATAAAATAACCGGCAAAAATCATAAATTAGGTTTTAATTTCATGGTTTTACTGACCTTGTCCGAAGTAGTACAGTACCCTGCTGTAAGTTATGCACACGA
This sequence comes from Luffia ferchaultella, assembly GCA_949709985.1. Classification (NCBI taxonomy): domain Eukaryota; kingdom Metazoa; phylum Arthropoda; class Insecta; order Lepidoptera; family Psychidae; genus Luffia; species Luffia ferchaultella. The sequence continues at coordinate 7,344,476 of OX453257.1, read as the reverse complement.
ATTCTAGAAAGCGACTAAATAAAAAGAAGTTTAAAAATAAAAGTATAGGTATTCTTTTCTTATCGTATTTTTATTTAATTACAAAACTACATTGTTTGACGTTATTAAAATTAAATAAAAAATTACAAGATTGCTTATAATTTTATTTTTAAATTTGTTTTTACTTAGCCGTTTTTTTAGAACTCGTGTGCATAACTTACGACCGGGTGCTGTACACATGTGTAACCCTTCCCTATAGTTATTACTTTACAAAATTTGCGATTTGAAATTTCCTACTGGTTTATAAATATTATTCGCATTATTTTATAAAATTATTGTTTTTAATAGATTATATTTATAAATTAAATTGTCAAACAAATGTTTATAAATAAAAAAAGTTATTTATAATAGTTTTTTTAGACTATGATGTTGTGTACAAATTCACAAAGTTTGTGAGATAAACCTCCCTTAACACTCTGGACCCCCCCCCCCCTACAACCTTAATGTATGACGTAATTAATGAACGCCCCCCAAGTAATTGTTAGGTTTGTAAAGAATTTATTTAATAGTTTCGATTGTAACTATTAAACGTAAGATTGAATTTTGAATAAATATATAGGAACATATATTTGGGCCCACTTATATAAAAAATCGTCCCCACACACGTTGTATTTCAAATTTTTTTTTTTGTTATGTTGTATGTATCATTGTACTTTCACTAATAGAATATTTAAATGTATTTTATGTAAGAATGGCTAAAATAACGTCACACAACCACAATACTTAGAATACGTAGATTAAAACTGGTTCAATACATTACTCGTATCACACTTATGAACACTTTTTACACGTATTTAAAAATAGATGTAATATAACTTTATAAATATAATTTTATTCACCTTTAATTCCTTGAAAGAACAATAATGTTAATGTTACAAATACTTTTACTGATAAACCCATATTTGGATGCATATTATAGGTACCTACATAAAGTATGCACTTTGTTTAACGCTTGTCACAATACTAATGTGATGCTTAATCATCCTAGACTGGTTTTTAAGCATCAATTATCACGGTTGCAATATACATTGATAAAACTTTTACGATAAAAGAATTAATAATAATAATAATAATAACACACACAATCACAACAACATCTAGGTCCCAAACTAAGCATTAGCTTGTATTTTGGGTACCAAGCGAAGACACCACATACATATAACAACCAAGACCCGGTGCCAGTATTAATATTCATCATATAAATACTGACCCGACCTGGGATTCGAACCCGGGACCTCCAGCTTCGCAGGCAGGGTCGCTGCCCACTAGGCTAAGCGGTCGTCTATTTAAACATAAAACGTTCAATAATTTTTAAGAAAATTATTGTAAAAATAAAACTAGAAATCAACCCGCCTAAAAAACAACTCATGTTCAAAATACATTTTCCAGTACAAACTGAGGACAACGAAATGAAGGGCTCCACAAAAATTCAGCTTGGTGGGAACATTATCATATAGTTCTCTGTTTTTATGATTATATTAGCTGAGTTTATAATCGATAAACAGATTTAAAAAAAAATGAATGATAAGAATAAGACAAGTAACCTGTTATAATTGACAAAATGAAGTTGCCAATACGAAAATAAACACTGGAAGCAAAAGGATGGCAAAACGTTAAAAATTTTTCTCTGAATCTCTATCGAAACACTAGTTTGGTTCGTATAATGAACTAGCGCTGGCTGATTGCAGAACCTTATGATTTAGTATAATTGCATGTTTGAAAAGTCGCCAAACTAATAAGATTTGCGAGATGTGCGCAGTTTTTTTAAATTTTTTTATCCATTCTTACTTTTCAAATAGCAGGGCTATTGTGTAATTTTATAGTTAGATTTTATTTACTGTTAATTTGTCATAGAGACTTTTTTGAGTACATGTAAAGGAAAGTTTGAAAATATGAATCAACTTTTGTTGCACACTAATAAGGTAATCGCACAGAATATAAATGATCTAGATAACGTTGTGCTCTCTAAAGATAATACGCCAATGCACGTAAACGTAATGCTAGATAAGGTTTTCCTTTTAACTTATTTCCCAAGAACACTTTTCTTGTATTATGTTTGAATAAAAAAATTTCACGGTTGAAATTACGTTCACTATGAAATTAAGTTAAGTGAAGTAAAATAGTGTAATCACCATAAACTAGAAAGTAAATTATTCAGTGTCGCCAGGAGAAACAACAAAAAAAACTTGTAATACAACTTTGTTTAAAAGTTCTTTTTTGTTCCACCGATCTCCTCTGCGATATTCCTATTTAATGGTCTTAGTTTTTTCCTTTAAATTTATTTTCTTGTAACAGATGCACAACATTGTCATTGCCGCTGTACAATATCCCATCTGCCCGTTAATACTCCACTGCAGGGGCTTCGGCCTCCCCTCGGATGAACGACTGTACGAATGATTGTAACGACTGCCATATACTGATAGCAACCGGGACTGACGGCTTAACGTGCTGCCCGAGGCACAGTCAGTACTAATATAAGTATAAATATTTTCTGTCTCTTTCTGTTGAGGTCCGTATTTCAGACTGGTTTGCCTACTCTATTACTAATTTAGAAAAAAAATATTGGTACATGCCTTGGGAATGGGATTCGAACCACGGCCTTCTAAACAAAAAAGCGGGCTCGCTACCACTCAGCTATCACGACATCGTGTGATAGATAATAATAATTGTTGTGGTTTTAAGTTAATGCCAGAAAGTAATTTCAATTATATCGAACGGGCGACAACCTAAACCCAGCACCCATCAACATTTTAAAATTTTTAATATATAAATAAATGAGTACGTCAACACATTTTTGAAATCCTTAAAAGTAGCTCTTCTAAATTATACCTCACGCGATATAATAAACGAAGTTTTTTGAAGATGTCCAAGAAGTATGTGTGGGCCAAAAGTTCCTAACGAGTCTTTCTTTCATACTTCTATATTGTGTGCTTTTGCTAAAATATTCTGTGACAGAATGAGTTAAAATATTGTTATATGTTATTAAAATATATTTGAAAGTTATATTAGAATACAAAAATCGTATCCAATAATAAGGTTTTCAAATCAAAATTATTATTTATATAATTGTACACATATACTACATGTTGTATGTAATTATAGAATGAAACAATATTTAAATCTTTACTTTTATTAAAAACAACATATTTATATCATTTGTGTTCATAACATAAATGTCTGATAAATGCTTTATTAATTTTAGTCCATTGATTGTATAAATCTTTTCACAAAAGCTGAATCTACATAACGATATTATCTAATAGACATATACCTATTTATAATCTCGTTTATTGGTATAATCGACTCACCATAAAGCACAGAAGCCTTACGACTATATCTATAATAATAAAGACGGACGGACACGATGGAAAGAAGAAAAATTAAATAATAAATTTAACTCGGAATAGGTATGCATGGCCCGATCTGAGGTTTCATTAGTTTTTACTATCCGTGTGTAGGTTCCTCTTATTTAATTTTCACAGTCATATTAGAATTGGAAATATTATAAAATGTGATATTTACCTATTCTAATCTATTTAACTTGAAACCTTATAACATTTTTTTTTTAAATTGACACCCTTATACAATTTTATATTAAATATTATTTATTTGCAGCTATAAGTTGACTGAATTGAATTAATTTAAAATTACAATTCATCAAATTGAATAAGTAACAAAATTCGAGATTCCTAAATAGTATTGCAATATACGAGTACATATAGTTACTAATTAATTCTAACAATGTATATTTTTAATAAGTTTCGAAATTTTTCTTAATAAAATATTATTTTAAAACATTCATTTCATTGAACGATAATTATAACGATTCCAAACCAAAGTGAATCAATCACATACAAATTCTTTAAAGGTTGAGTTCATTCAGTTTTATTTTTCAATTACAAGTCCAAATAGTCCAAATTGCAAAAGTGTCATAAATAGAAATGATAGGGAACAATGTGATTTTTTTAAAAATATTATTACTGCATGTGATTCACTTTGGTTTTTGACTGACACATTTGTACCTATTAAAGGCATCCGTCGAAATCGTATTGGTGTTGTGTAATTTATTTTCATTTTATTTTCACTGAACATATCAAAAATACAATCTTTTTTATAAGTGTATATTGAAAATTCTCAGAAAAAAATCAATAAAAAAAAATATACTGAAAGTACAAAAAACATATTAAACGTTTGTAACACTTCCTTGAATATATAACGTGTCGATTTATATGAATAAATTATTTGCACACTTTCGGATATTTTGAAATGCTTTAAACCTTCAATTTGTATAACCGACAGGAAGGATTAACGCTTCAATATCCAATCCAACCATCAATTGTAGAAATTTCGGTCTTAAGCGAAGGAATAGTCGCAAATTTTGATTTAATTTTGGCAAATATCTAGAGAGGCTATCACCATAGACATAGGTATGTATAAATATACAAACAAATGTACAAGAAGTGTTTTCCTTTGTATTGTTCACATCGAAACTGCAAAGTAAAAAATGAGTTGCACTCTTCTTGTCAGTCAAGCGTTTTACAGTATAAGCCTTAGCATATGACAATGTTTTTATAAGTCGATAAAACAGCACGTTTTGTATCCATAGTCGATAGTTTCTACAGTGTTTGATTTGTTTCCGTTATGCTGGCCCGTTATAACTTGACGCTCGTGGCAGCCGATGTGAATACAACAAAATCAAATAGTATTAAATTATCTAAAACAATAGTGATCTGTAACGAGCGCCAAGTCGCATCGGTCGGGTAGTAAGTTATAACCTAAACTAACTTCGAATATCTAAAAGTGTGTGCATAGATAATTTATTTTTTGGGCGGATTATTGTCTGTAGCTTATGTAGCTCAGAATAACAGCGCCGAGTGCTAGAGATAGAGATGCTAGTGGTACCCCAGCGGCGTTGCATCCATCTCTGTCGCAGACGCTGCAGTGTCTCAGCTGCTTGGACATGTCACTGGGCCATTGACGAGCGCTTGCATCCAGATGCATGCAAGTGGCGTTCATGTTGTTCGCATTGCCGTCGAAGCAGGTGCGAATCACCGTACCAGTCTCTGTCAATTCAATATGTAATGTTAAAGGTATATAAATTGAAACGACATTAACATAGCTATCAATAATTAAGAATAGATGAAAATTCAATGATGAAAATGGACTTTCACGAATTGTTTGTTAATCACAAACGTGAATTCCAAGTGAAGCGAATAAGACATGCTAAAAAATGTAACAGAAACCTTTCGAGTTTACTGCAATTTTTTTACTATTTTACGTTGTAATAGCGGAAGGAATCGTTTACTTTTTAACTTATTTATAATTGATTCTATGAAAAGTCAAAAAAGTTTGCCTTGTCTTGAACATTAGGTTTCAGTTCAAATTTCATCACATTTGTTTATATATATAAAATGTAAAGGAATGCCGTTGTACAGGAAATAGATTTTTCAATACATCTGCTATTAATACTGTCATTATGACATCGAAACTTAAACTGTAATGATGTATTTTACAGTACTAGGCCTTTTTACTTTACACCAATCACAAACTAGCATTCTGTTCGTAACACATACGTAAACCGCGAAAAGCAACTCGCTCGCGCCTTTAGCTACCGCTATTATTACATTTGAAGTATTATTTTAATTGTTTTAATCGCAAATATATTGAAAAACGTCGTATGATACTCGTGCTCAATAAGCTGGCTATTATAGTCTTGATTGATTATACGCACTCGACTTCGCCTCGTGCCTATAAACACCTCGACTATAATATCTAGCTTAGCGTTCTTGCATCATAATGTGCTATTACAGGAAGTGCAAGACGCAAGTTAAAAAATATTGTTCCAAAGATGATACCGCGCTTGTGTTCGTGCGTGAATAAAGGAATTCGACCATATGCTCTAACACCTATTTATTTGTGTTTTACTTTTCTAAATAAATACTAGTAAGTACCATTTAACAAGGAATTTTATATGAAATCTTGATTAAAAATAATTCTCAAAGTAACACATACGCACAATAAAAAAAATTACGACTCAAAAAAAACTTGTACTAACGTAAGACGATCTTGTGGCAGAAGCGAGGGCTGCCGGGAATGTTGCTGCTTGCCAAATCAGAGTTGAGGTACCTCAAGTACTCATTGTTGAAACGCTGCACGTCCGCGCAGTCCTGGAATCAACAATTATCACTAAACTTCTGACACTTCATTATTTACTGTACGTGTAAGGGAACGTATGAAACGTAATAAAACTTTATATTTAGGTTCTTGTTAGTGTATTTTATTGACAACTATATTTTCCATTTAAAGTCAAAACTCATATTTTTCTTTTTATACACCTTAAAGTTCTGCAAAGAGGTTTCATGTTTCAAACCTCTACATCCTCCCCACTTTGCAATATACGAATTTAAAATATTGCAACATTACAAACCAGTAGGTATTATCATTATATAATAAAGATAAATTGAAATTTCAAAGGTACTCCAAACAACATACACAACATAGGTACATTCATCTATAAGTTTAATCTCCGGGGAATTCCCAAGATACGACCGAATTTGGATATCCTATGGGTGGTATAATCCTTCTCCCGTGTTTCAATTTCTTTACTTTTCTCAGCAAAGTTTCTGTTGTACATCAAATTTGGACGACCTGTTTTCCATGGCAAATGTACCCCATACCTTCCTTTTTTATTTAAATGTATCGTTTTATCAAAAAAGGACTTTACTTCTAGTGCAATATCTTCTCTGGTCTTTGTCTCAACAGGATCTCTAATTCCTACAATATCTAATTTCCAAGGATCATTTAAGGTGATGTTAGACATATATGTTGAATGAGACTTATCGATTCTTTTCTTTCCTTGAATAGCCCAACCGAATTTTGTTTCTATAGCCGTTAAATTATTTTCAAATTGAACTATTTTACCCGTCAATAGGGAACCCAAATAATCTGCTCCTATCAAAACATCAATTGTGCAATCTCCTTCGACATCTTTCAAAGTTATATTATGCATCTGTAATTGTTCAATTATACGTACATCCGTTATTCTAGGTATAGCCCCACACAGTTTTTCTTGTGCAAGTGCAGTGATCTTGCAACTTTAACCTTGATCTAAATTTTGTATCGTTATCTCATAAACATTATGAGTTTCTGTCTTTGTTTCTATTCCTCCAAACAAACAATGTCTGATTTTTTCTTTGTCAATAGCTTTAAGATGGAGTTCATCGGCAATCTTTTTTCTTATATACGATCTCTGTGCGCCACTGTCTAGAAGAGCTCGTACTTTCCTTGACTTGCCATTGTGTATTATTTCTATCATCAAGGTTTGTAGATAGGTTGTAATATTTTTATAACATACTAATACTTCAGAGGTCATATTATTCTCTTCATTGTCAATTTTATTCTTTTGCTTCACTTTCTGATCCTTATTTACAGATTTAGTCAGCCCTGGACACATGATTACTACATGTCTTCTTGAACATGCGAGGCATTTAGGGCTGCTTTTGCAATTCTTCGCATTATGACCAACTTTTAAGCAAATAAAACAAGCTCTCTTCTTTTTTATAAATTCTTTTCTCTCGCCTAATGTCAGTTGTGATGCTTTATAACATTCTGAGCTGTTATGAGATTGTTTATCACACCAAATACATGATTTTTCTTTTCTTCCTTCATTGGCAACAAGACACGAAGCAGTAGGTAATTTAGTAAAATTCGTATTATCTTCTTCTTTGAGTATATTGGGGAACTCAGTTTTAGCTCGTTTAATTCTCTCTTCACTCTCGACTTCTTTTCGTAAAAATTCTAATAATCCCATGAGTCGGTCAGCTTCGTCTGTTTGTCTCATTCTCTCCCATGCTATTAAATTTTCTACGGGTATAGCCGATTCAATCATAGGGTAGAGCATTGCAGCATATTTGTCTGTCGTAACACCGAGAGTTTCTAACGCTCTTAAATGTGAAGATATTTTGTCGAATAATTGTCGAAGTGATCTATCATTTGACTTATCTCGGGCTAATACTAAAGTTAACAAACCTCTCACGTAGTTTTCAATTAGTAAATCGTCACGTGCAAATCTCGCTTTTAACTCCTCTACTACTCTCTGGTAATTTTTACCTGATGGTGGAAAACTTTCTACTAGTTCTCTAGCATTGCTACCGACTTCCGTAGCTTGTATTAAGTACTGTAATTTGTCATCATCATCTATGGATTCATCTTCATGAATCTTTTTAAATTGTCCCCAAAAGGCTAACCAATTGCTGACGTCTCCATTAAATTTCTTAAGTTCTATTTTCGGTAGTCGGAAACGTCGTCTAACTGACTTATGAGATTCTTCACTTTCGCTCTTGGAACTTTTGGAAGTCTGCAGTTTTGATTTCTTCTCTCTAGTTAGATACGACCTAATTGATTCTCTGCTTGCGCTTTGGTCATCTCTAATAGAATCAAATGTTTTCTTGATGGATAATTTTTCGTAACGTACCTTTAATTTTATCCATCGTTGCCTATATTCTAACGTGGAATCACATTCTTTTTCGTACATTTCGAGTTCTTCCTCTACGGCTTCTTGACGCATCCATTCATCTTTTATGGCATCATCAACGCTAAATAATTGTTCAGCTACATATAACACAGTTTGATAATGCTCAGGAATATAAGGATCATCAAATTCCATATTTTTCATCAGTTCTTCAAATTCATTGGCATATCTTGTGAACTGTCGCCGTAGAATGGTACGATTCTTACGTAGTTTTTCCATGATTCCAGGTTGTTGTCAATACACTTCAAGTCCTGTCACGGTCGCCAAAATTGTAAGGGAACGTATGAAACGTAATAAAACTTTATATTTAGGTTCTTGTTAGTGTATTTTATTGACAACTATATTTTCCATTTAAAGTCAAAACTCATATTTTTCTTTTTATACACCTTAAAGTTCTGCAAAGAGGTTTCATGTTTCAAACCTCTACAGTACGACCATGGTGTGCCATGGTTTGCGTAGAATTTGTTTATATATTTACACGAGTCAAGTGCCAGAGTCCATGTTTGTACTCATACCGAAACTCATGTTTCGTATAGCCCTACATACATACATGTACAAATGAATAGCTCTATATCATAATATAGATACATATAAATGGTTGATTTTCCGAAAAAATACTTGCTGGAAACAAAATCGTATATCATTCCCATCAAAATTACAATTATTTTTTTAATTTTTTACTTTTAGCAATTTAGTTACCTAAAGATATATTTCAGATGATACTACCACGATAACTGGTGCTACTAGGGTGGTACTTGTTACAAGTACAAACTATGCTACGCTCTACACTACGACTACACTTTAGAATATGTAAATCGTGTATTGTTTCTGGTGAATCATTTCTGTTCTTTTATTGGTTATTGACGACCGCTTAGCCTAGTAGGCAGCGACCCTGTCTACGAAACTGGAGGTCCCGGGTTCGAATCCCAGGTCGGGTCAGTATTTATATGATGAATATTAATACTGGCACCGGGTCTTGGTTGTTATATTTTATTTATTTATTTATTTATTTATTAATCATATAATACAATACAAATAATAATATAATACCCTGCAAAACTGTTTCAACAGTTTGTCTGTGGTGTATGTGGTGTGTTCGCTTGGTACCCAAAATACAAGCTAATGCTTAGTTTGGGACCTAGACGTTGTTGTGATTGTATGTGTTATTATTATTATTACTTCATTTTGTTATTAAATAAATAAATAAAAGAAGGTTTACGTGCGTGTTGTCACTTCTACGTATATCCCCAGTCTGTCATGGAAATATTCTCATAGGGATATTGTCAGTCGTATGAAACACATACCTTAATGTATTTTCCCACAAGATATAATGTCACCACGCATAAAATGTAATATGATAAACTACTTAATTATAAGTTATGTGTGATATATAGATTTTGTAGATATTTGTGAATTAAATTATTTTGTTTTTTATTCTTACAAAATTTTAATACATGTAAATGGCACCCAAAAATATTACATAAACATTTCCGTATATTAATAACGCATAGAGATAATGCATGAATTTTGTTTGAATCCACAATAACTTTGTCAAATTCATTATACTATACATCGGCCGTTGAGAGTTTGTGTTCCTGACAGGTCGTAATCGGCATAGTAATCGAATGGTTGATGTGAATTTGTACCGTCGGACGACTCCCGTTTTAAAATATTATTATCGTTTACATGCACGAATGACACAAAATTAACTCAAAAATTATATTATTATGTCAACTCACAATAAACATGATTTTTTACCTATAAATCCCATGTGTCAGGAACGTAAACTCTCGACGGCCGATGTATAGCCACTGATACCTATTCATTTGACATTTCCGCCGTTGAAACTTATCAAAGAAGCGCTTGATTTTGCTCAAGAGGACGCATTGAGCGGACGTTATTTGTTACGAACGAGTTTTGAAAATACTCCATGACACTTTTGTGAGAAAAAAAATCGTTTTTCGTTGAAATTGTCTCATTAGACATGAAGTCAAACCACAGACCAGTCAACCTATAGACCACGCTTTAATAAACGTCAGTACGAAAACGAAATCGCCAAAAAGTGGCGGGGTGCGGGGAGAGGTCGGCTAGTTTTCATTGGCTCGTTCAAAATTGACAATTTAATGGCTTCCGACGTGCTTCCAACTGATGGCTCACTAGTGACGTAGTTATGTAGTGTCACTACATAGCCTTGGCGAATGCTACTCCCTGTCAAAGCGTGGTCTATAAGGTTGACTTGTCTGTGAGTCAAACGGTCCAAAAGAAAAGCCTTCACGATTTTTTTTTTGTTTATGATACTGTAACAACTTTAATTTTATTTCACGACTTATAATAATAATAATATCAATAATATCATCTAATATGTACACATTATATGAAAAAAAATTTGTTACAGCGTTTTATAAAATAATATTTATCGTTTTTTTGATATAATTACGTTAAAGATACTTGAACTATTATTTTGGTCACAACACTCACAACACTAAACTTGTTCGAATCCCGTGGTTCCGGTTTTATTCTCGTCGTTCATATAACCTGTCTATAACTGTAAAACTCAATCAAGACACTTGAGTACGTCGTAGCTTTTAACATCTGTATAGTGACCGCAATATTACGGATAGGCAGAATTTTCTGTTGTCAATCAATAATGAAAAGTATAAAAATTGTTTTCAAAATCTTCAGACATGAGTAAATGTGTGTGGAAAGTTTATCCTTCAAATTTTCATTTTTTCTAACTATGAATTCACTCTAAATCGCTATACAAGACGTTGTTTCACAAAATCTTATTTCATGATCAGTAACTAACTAATTTCTTCCAAAATTAAAGCAAGACTAGTTTCATTTACGTCAAAATTTTATCATAAAACTTATCTATATTCATAGACATACAGCGCTGTGACAACAAAAATGTGAGCAAAAAATATACGCATCGACCAAATATACACCAATTGATGTTTTGCAATACTCACTATGGAAAGTAAATAGGATTTTGTGATACCCACATGTAAAATTCGTACTGGAAGAAAATAAGACTGAAATGATATTTCAAGTGTAATCTAACAAAATCTTTATACTATAATATGAACAATTCTTGTATCTATAGATATGTCGCAGGATGATTTGATAATTCGAATTTTCGCGAAAAACCTAGGGATTTTGCAAAAACACGGGTAATTAGACAATGGTGAAAACATTTCTCAATCTTTCTGGAAAAAGTTAGGGTTTTTATAAAAACACTAGTCGCTATAGTATTACTGCGAAACGAAACGTTAGCTATTATGAAATAAGAACGCTGATTGGCCGGTCGGAGCGCCCAAATCGAGACCTCCTCTGATTGGTTGACGTTTTAAATGTCAATCATTCACGCACGTTGATTTGTTTCTTTTTGAGAGCAACTCAGCAGTCTTTTGTTTTAAATATGGTTAAAAGTGTGCAAAAGTTTCTATAAATTGATATGGTTATTTCTAACCCTTCATAACTCAATGATCTAATACTTCAAAGCTCACTGGGTAAAACTAGGAACTAATCAGAATAAGTTTTGGTCAGTAAGCAAAAATCTAGTCAATCAGAGTTAAGGATATTCAATGTTACTAGAGCGACTCGCGTTTCTGTAAAAACCCTATCGTTTTCCAGTAAGATTTGCAAATGTTTTAGCCACTGTCTAATTATCCGTGTTTTCGCAATATACCTAGTGTTTTTGCAAAAATTCGAATTATGAAATCATCCTATGACATATATATATTTCGGCTATCTCGAAAACGGCTCTAATGATTTCGTTGAAATTTTGTATTTAGATGTATCATCTCAAAACTGGTTTTTAAATAAGTTCGTGGTAATTAACCACCAGGGGGCGCTGCAGTAAATATGTCTCTTCGAAACGCCTGGACTGATTTTGATACGGTTTTTTTTTGTATTACATAGGTATCACTTAGGAGTACATAATTAAATAAGTTGTGCAGTTATGCGCCACCACCAATATATTTTCCTCTAAAACGGCTGGGAGCCTTTTGACGTGGTTTTTTTGCGTTACATAAATATCACCTAAAAATAAGAAGAATTTTAACTGTGTAAATACGACTATATACACAGACAAGTCAACCTTATAGACCACGCTTTGACAGGGAGTAGCATTCGCCAAGGCTAAGTAGCGACACTACATAACTACGTCTCTTCTGAGCGGTCAGTTGGAAGCACGTCGGAAGCCATTAAATTGTCAATTTTGAACGAGCCAATGAAAACTGGCCGACTTCTCCCCGCACCCCGCCACTTTTTGGCGATTTCGTTTTCATACTGACGTTTATTAAAGCTTCGTCTATAGGTTGACTGGTCTGTGACTATATATAAAAGAAAAATCCGAATAAAGCTCGGTCGCCCGATTTTGAATGTTTAAAACATCTAATCACTGAGTCCTGACATTTTTTATTGTTTCAAAGTATGAGACACACCATCCTGTTTGTTATGTTATCTAAGATTGTATCAAATGATTGTATTCTGTCATTGTGTTCATATGTTTTTAATATATTGTTATCCTACTATAGTATATTATTACTTTGCTTTTTAAATAATTACCTGTAGCGGTTTGTTAGAGGTGAATGGATCCCCGCAAGACGTGTCAGTTTGAGAGGTGCAAATGTAGCAACGCGTACACGACCCTGTAACATGAAGATTTAATCTGTTTGTAAATATATATTAAATTTTAATTATAAATATACAAAAAACTCGTTATTTGTATAAGAGATTATTATTATTAGAATTACATATACAAATTTATTATTTCAACAAATACGGTATTTTATATAACCGTTAGTTTTAATAATCGTATCCCCGATAAAATGTTAACAAAAAATTATGTGAAATATCGTTTCAGAACAACAACAACTTAGTTCTATTATATATATTAACAAAAATTTGGAAATAGCTTCACTTTGGCACTAAAAATGAAGATAAATTCTTAAATGTAAAAGTTATTTCGAAAACTATTACTTTTTTGAACTTAGTAGGCTAGGTTATCGAATGGTTTTCGGTGTATTTTTTAATTTTGTGTTTTGATGGTTAAATGTTTCATGAATGGCCTAGATATCAACTTTCTTTTCTAAAACGTATCGGAGAAACGAATCGGATTCTTCAATTTTTGTGCCAAAATGAAGTTGTTCCCAAATCGTGAACGCTTACCAGTTGTCTATTACTTAATTGTCGGTTCATTTCACATATGCTATTTAGTAAGTGACAGACCTTTTAAGCGAAATGCATAGAAGCATAGAATATATGCAACTCGTAGATGAGACATCAAAATATGGGCGTACATTTCGGAACGACTTATAAAAAATATCACGTTTTGCAACATATTCATATATAAATATATCTCTGACTTGTTCATCGTCGAGAATAACCTTGAAGTGACCGTGTCGATTTGTTTTGTTTCCGATGTTGAATCATAAGCAATATTAGATTTTTCTTACCGTAATACAAAAATATTAGTGTCTGTTGATTTCAATAATCTCATGAATAGCATTGTATAATGATAAGAAATAAATTATTAATATACTGGAGTTCAACGTTTTGAAAATGTCTGGACAGTATCGTATAGAACACGTATTTGAAGTTATTTTGGAGTTACGTTCCTCCCTCGGGCCAGATTTCCTGTCACGCGTGTATCGATAATCCTCATTATGCATTTGAATACGAAAATATCTCCGTTACAGATTTTTTGGTAACGAAAACCTTGTTTATTTCAATCCTGGATTTTGAGGAGATATACTCGTTTGTTTTTGGAAGAAAGCGTAATTTATTTTAGGGTATGAGAGCCGTGAGGAATATGTCACTGTTCTGTCCTGAGGTCGTGTGTTACTGAAGCTGACTGTGAATTTCGTTTCCAAGACTTGATTTGGTTCACCGGATGTGGATATAAACTCTCTGAAAAGTTTACGGGTGGTCCTTTTGTTCTTACCGACTCCTCCTCCTCAACATATTGAACAGTAGAACGAGGATATTTACAACATGTATCTACCATTGTTCCTTGTACCAAATTATTAATTAGATAAGTCCAAGAATTTATAAGGTGTAACAGCATAATTGTATTTAAACCGCTTACCTAATTTCAACATTTGATAATATAATAAATGTATGTATTTTCACATCAATTACATATTATACTCTTACAGAACTTTCGAATGCATTCGTAATTTTAACCATAAAACTATACTTATATTAAAAATATTATTGCACAATAATATTTAATAAATACAACCATTGTCGTTTACGTATAATTGCAATGAAAATAAACACGCAAACAAAGTAGATTACTTGCGTTAACCATTAATCAGGGTCGAATGGGATGTTTATAAACCATTGATCTACAAACACCTCCGATAATTACATTCTTTCGTAACTGATTAGTCATTGTCATGCTATAAGTGTTGTAAATATTTCTTAGTGTTTCGTATTAACAAATCAGATAATACAATCGATTTTATAGGTGTGTAATTTCTCGCGGTTATGTATACACGGAAAAAGTCACTTAAAACAATACCGTCTTTGCGCAAGAAGATTTAGTTATAAATAGTTGGAAGAACATATTTTGTTGGCAACAATACAAAATATCCTTGATTATTGATCTTACTTGAAGTGTTTTTATCTTAGAATAAGAAAATTTCACACTTACTTCAATATTGTCTATTCGTGTATGTTCAAATAAATTCTTGTTTTAAGAGTAATTATTATTTGCAAGCAGAAGTAATTTGCCTCCAACTTGCCAATAAAAATGTGAGAGGAGACGAACTTCCTTGCCATTTGTGCTATGCTTCGGTTGCATCCAGCTAGATCCAGATATGCATCAATTCAAACTTGAGAAGCACTTGCGTTATAGCCAAATGTGATCCTTTTCTGGATGCAACCGTACACAGATCAATGTGTAAGCTTATTTAAATGCATGAACTTTGGTTTGATGTGTTTTAGTTGAGGCATTGCGTTGCCCTGTTCCGTGTCGCAACGAGATTGACGCTTAATCTGTTATACCTATTATTTACTTCTTATTACTTTGTGGATATGTTAATGGATTTACTTACTTACTTCCTTCTTTCAAGAAATATTTTCATTAAGAGAAAAAACAGAAAAGTTCTCAATGGAAGTTTTAAAAACATTCTTCAGTTTAATAAACTATATTCTTCAACAGAATAAATTTGCTTGGCACAAGTCAAATAATTAGCAAAAAATTTCACTTCACGGGATTTACTTTTATTTAATTTAAAAATAAGCTTCGTTTTTTTTTTAAATTTCATTAAGTACTAATGTTTCTTGAATTAAGTGTCCATTTTTTTTCGTGTAGGACCAAACATATATTACTTTGTAGTTATTATTATAAAAGTTTTTTAAATCTGACTCAAACTTTAACTAAAATTTAATCGACTTCTTCGTATCATAACCAAGATACCATAGTAACCACCAGACCAATTAAACCTTCGTCAGTGAAATCAAACAAAACATTTCATGCGCACAGTCTGTTTACGAATATTTTTCGTTTGCTCGCGGGTATTTAAAGTTTTGGAATTTCGTTTAGGTTTTCCTGTAAACCATCACCGAAACCCTATATTCTGTTTTTTTTTTTTTTTTTTTTTTTTAATTGTAATCTCAATCGTTTTGTGGCCGAGGCTTGAACTGAGAGGGGAATGCTCCATTTTCATATAAATTATCTAATATTTTTTAATGTATACATTTTAAAATTATAGAAAAAAAATATTTATATTTCTTATGACGAGCCTCATCTGCTATGTCACGTGATGCCCCAAAATTAACCACCGAAATAAGAATTCGTTTATTTACGCTATGCGTATGTCTTAGAATACTTTTTATACATAGGTAACTAATTTCAACTTCTATCGTCCAGTGGAATAGAAAAATTGTGACAGACCGACAAACATAACCTTCCAATAAGGGTTTGGTTTTTTCGTCTCGGTTGTAGAAGCCCTAAAAAATTGCTTAATTATTACTTTTTTCCTAAAATTTAAATTTTAAACACACATTCAAGAAACGACTGATGGAGAGTCGTTTAGTTTTAGAAACAAAAACTAAAAACACTGTTTTCGGCTTAAAATGTGAAAAAACAATTCAGGTGGGGTTTAAAATCTTACTGTAGTCGTTGGAAAGTATCTATATTTTAATACAATTGTTGGATAAACTCACAAAAGGGATGGCTTGGTTTATTATTGCGCAATATCTTATACAATCTACCGATTGTACCTAAATAACGAAATAAGGTTAAACAAGCTAAAAATACAGAACGGCACGAGAAAATCGGCTGTAGCCTAAAAATAGGACACATAAAGACGGCGAGATTCACGAATCGTCGTAAATTTTGATCATGCATTGGACTATGAAGGAAAATTGCATTATTTTGTCCTTGGAGCTCAATTTTCGCTGAAACTAGAGAGTGATACGGTAAGTGATGGTGGGTACCCAAAACAAGAAAGGGACCAATAACACTGAAAGATTAATCGCTAGCTTTTATGCATCTAAAATAGAGTTTTCTTGTAATAAATATTGATTAATTTTAACTCTATTAAAACAATAAATAAAACATTTGTTTGATAGGTAATTTTATTGTGCGTCGTATTGTGTTATTTAATTTTAATACTATGTAGAGATATTACACTTGGAATAAAAGTATAAGTAATTTATATATATATCATTTATTATATTATTTTTTTTTTAAATTTTTAGCGTTTATTCGTCGCTTTCCAACGATCTTTAGTAAACACATACATTACTTTGATAAGTGTAACATCGGAAACTAACTTTTGGAAACTTTACTGCTATGTTATTTTTCTAGCCTACATGTCTTTCAAGGAGCTTTATCAGATTTATATTTTTTTTTTGGAACAAAAGTTATGAAACGTAGGAACGTTTGTTACATTTAGGTATTATTACTGATTAGATATTTGCTGTTTTTTTTTTTTTGCAAAGCAAGTCCAGGAAATTAATCCGTATATTTATATAAATACACTCGCTTTAGAAATGCGAACACGACTTTTTATTTACAATAGATATTAGGAAAATAACGTACCTTATATGTAAATACAACTCTGTCGTAGTATTATTTAAACAAGTAGTAACTTTTTATGAGGGATCACATTGAAAAAAGAATATTATGCATACGACTTTTTTGTCACAATAAAAACTTTTTATGGTTTATATTGTCTGTGTACGGCGGGTGACCACCGGCGCGGCTGTAATTGAGCCCATAATCTAGGACAAACGAGATCGAATTCCATCGTATATGATATAGACAAATAAACCATAAAAGTCGTCGTTTTGGAGGATTCAAACAAAGAGACGAGTCCAAATACGTGTGATTCGTATAACACAAATCATACGTTTCACGAATATTTGACCGGATGGACCCGGATGTTCCTATAAAAAAGGTCCCGCTTCAACGCTCTCAATTTGTGGACGAATTATACAAACGAGTTGTTTTTCAGAAGGACGTACTTACTCTTAGAGATCAAGCTCACATAATTAATGGAATAAGATATTTTTACTTTATTATTAATTTATTTTAATTTTTTTATTACATCTCACCGCTGTGTTAGTATTTTTAATCGAATGAATTTTTTCGATTTTAATAGTTTACTATGGCAAATGAATACAGAAAATGATGTTATTAACAATACGACTGTATGACTAATAATGATTTTTAAATTAAAATTTAGGAATGTTTAACCTTGAGAATGTATTCATGAATTCGGAGATTTACGAAAACCAATTCGGCTTTGATAAATGTCACATTAGCATGCTAATAAAATATGGCTAAAATTAGGCTGTTGTAAAATTTATTAACTCTATGTTAAAATATAATTAACATTGTTTTCAAACTGTCAAACCTGTCAAAACACATCATTCAAGAAATACGTCAAAATTACAGTTTAAGGAACAGAAGTACAATAAGTTTTACACAAAAATCAAAAGCAAAAAAGTACACAATATCTCGCAATGAGCGCGTATTGTTTTCTCTCAATTAAATGGCTCGTCACCTTGAATCTAACCCAAATGGGTTAATACGTAGTAGCTAGATTAAAAAAGACTAAAGTGAAATAATTTTATTAATATCTACAAAAATGGCGAAGATACAAATTTTTAAAGTAAATCATGCTATAACGTCACTCGGTTACATTACTTGGGCTGACGTGGATAATTTGTACGTAACGGCACCGAGTGACGTCACGAGCGGATCGTAAAAACACAAACTTTAATTTGTTGTATCTCCAGTAATAATCTTTTTTTTTTCCGAAATTCAAAAAGTCATCAGTTTGTTATACTCTAGCGTGTGAAATAAATAGCATATGATACATAATTTTGTTGAAGGGGACACGCTTTTTGGTCCATTTTTCATTACAACTCGCTTTAAAACATCCGACAATGATCATTAATCACCGGGTTCGAATCCCAGGTCGGGTCAGTATTTATATGATGAATATTAATACTAGCACCGGGTCTTGGTTGTTATATGTATGTGGTGTCTTCGCTTGGTACCCAAAATACAAGCTAATGCTTAGTTTGGGGCCAAGACGTTGTTGTGATTGTGTGTGTTGTTATTATTATTATTATTATTAAGCGGAATTTCAAGATTCACGCCTTTGTAATATGTCATCGTATCTAATTATTTTTATATTAACATTTAATTTTTTATGTTACAATTTTGTAAAGTCTGATGATGTATTCAATTCAAAGATACTTACATACTTTTTTAAATATTTGGTGTCAGGGTGCTCATTTATATATCTCAATATTAGATTATATATACTAAGAAGTTGATAATGTTGCATTCCAAGTGAACTGATATGTTAATACAGTAGTAAGAATTGCATATTTGACTTCCAGAAAACAGTTGTTTTTTTTAATGCATTGTATATCTCACAATAACTTCGAAAAATGGTTAAAAATATGTATGATTAATATATTTTTTTGACTGGAAACTGTTTTGCGTATACTTCAGTTTACTAATCGTATAAATAAAACAGGTCGACCTTCACAATTCTATATGCAATGCTTTTGCATATTCCTACGCTCATTTTCCTCATTAGGTAAGTACGTTTACGTTTTACGTTTACGTTTACGTATACGTTTTAGATTCAGCAACATTCGTATTATGTTCTAATGTCAGTCGAAACATTTACCTTCAAATACAACTGTTCAAACATTACTACAGAACATATTGTATTTACGTGATCACATAACTCTAAAATGATAATTCTAGTGAAAATAAGACGAATATTATAAATTAGGTATATTTGATACCTAAAATGACTAAAATATGTTAAAAATAAATCGTTAAAATGATTTCTTTTATTTTATAATAATAATACATGGGACAACCCACGCAGCGCCATCTAATCCCAAAGTAAGCAAGTATTATGCTTGTGTTATGGGTTACTAGACGACTGATATACATACTTAAATACTTTTTTTTTATTAAATAATATATACATAGATATATATTATACACCCAGACCCGGAACGAAATAAACATGTTCATTCACACAAATTTTTTGTCCCAGGCTGGAATCGAACCCGCGACCGTTGGCTCCGCAGTTAGGGTATCTAAGCACTCAGCCATGGGTCGTCAATTTAATTTTAATATCGTAATAAATACAATGGTGATATGTCTAACTTTTATTTATCCGGCACAATATGTATAATATTACATCATTTCATTATCATTTTAGAGGCTACGTGGGGTGTAAATGTCTAATGACGTCACACCCCACAAGAGAGACGTTACCGGCATATATATTTAGGTACACAGATGACTTCATCGCCACGCCCATATTTACATCTGTCAACAGCTTCTATCAACCTTCGACTTGCACGTAAACAAGGCAATTTGCGAGCAAGTGAGCACCTTACAGTGCTTTTATGTTGCATCAATACGTGATTTTTGCCAGATAAAAAACCCCATCAAGCGATTTTGTTGTTACGGGAAAAACAGGATAAAATTGTTCTGATAAAGAAATATGTTTAAGGCAATGTTTCAGGATGTATCGTTAACAACTCATCAATTTAGAAACTAAGCATTATTAAGAAAATAAAAAATATAATATAAATATTTCTCTATTAATATGGAAAATATGATTTTATAAGTAAATACTTTTTACGTCGGAAACTCGTCTGTCGATTTGTTACCATTCTACGGAAAAACTGACTTTTTTAACTACAAAACTACAAAATGAAATTCAGTGTTAAAAATTTCATCATGGGAACCACCTGAAAAATAATTTAATTGAATTTGTTATCCAAAATTCGATTTTGGGTTATCATTCTACGCGAAAAACCCAAATTCCAAGCCTGTAACTCATTTCGCTTATGAGCTAGAGACCTGTGACATACGGACAGACAGACAGCAGAGTAACAGCAATACCGATCCATTTTGCCCTTTCAGTACGGAACCCGAAGAAATATGGGAAATTTGAAGAAGTTTATTTACGTCTTTGAAAATTGGTCGTAGACAATAATTTAGGCAAATCTATAAAAAAAACACTATCCTGTATGCTGGCAACATGTTTTTTCAGTAATTTTTATTCTAGTCCTGCCTTAAAAAAAACTCTAAGTGTCAGAAACGTACTATTGTTGTGGGAAAGCAGAAACTTATTTTATTCATTTTATAATTAAATCTTGACTACAATCAATACACAAAAATTAAGAAAACTTTACAAACAGTATTTATAGCTTTCTAAGTTTTATTTATTCAGTTTATCGTCAACACGAAAACACTATAAAAAATAATTCTACTTTTTATGGTACCGTGTTGTAGTCAAAATCATAATAAATCGTGGTCTATAGATAGCTAGTAGGGTGATGTTTTTTTTTTTGCCGACCCCCATATTAATGCTTGCTCGCGACTCAAAGAATATGGGTACGAACTTTGGTGGTACAGTATTTCATTTTATAGCTGCAATTTGATATTTTTTAGGGTTTTATTGTCCGATAAGAAAATCCTTATAGTTTCTCCATCTCTGTCTCCTCGTACGTCACAGGCATTTTCAACATACTCCCTTTGGTGAGTTTCGTTGGACCGCTATTTTGAAATATAATGAGATTTTATTGATCGTCGCCTTTGCGAAATATTTCGTTCTAAAGTGGCCTTTTTGAGTTAGTTGAATGTCTCTTATTTTAATCTTAAACCACTCTATTCTGAAGAATCTGAAAAAAATATCGAACCCATTTTAAATACTTGACATTTTACTTGATTTATATCCTATAGGTTATTCTAAGTCCTAAAATACCAATTGTACAATTGCAGCCAATACGTTTATGCCCTGAAGTGTTGAAGAATTGATAAATTTGATTTAATTTTTTTTTTATTATAAGACAGTAAAACTGAAGTTATATTTTTGTTCTGTGTATATGCGCGGATGGGCTATCTGCGGCCGTTTTTTTTTTTTAAATTGACAATGAGATCAAGCAACGCCCCGAAGCGTGTAGTCATGACACGTACCAACTGTGTCGAAACGTGGGCCTTGGACCGTAGTTTAAACTGACTTGTCATGGACTATTGTGTGTACCATCAAGGTATGTTTTTTATATTAAGGTATACCAGCGCTTTAATAAGAAGCGTACACATTTCGTATCGGGCTCACACTTAGCAGTGGTATGAAAATATTTACGTTCGCAAAACATTTGGGTAGACACTTAGGCAAGGTTGTCTTAGTGATATCGAAGCCAAGGCACTAACGCATTACACCGCGAAGGTCGAAATATTTAATTTAATTATAATAAAAAAGTTCATTTCGATATCATCAAATAATTTTATTCAACAAAATAGCTTTATATTCCGAATAGAAGGCGCAACCTTCTAGATATTAAATATTTGGTGACCGATTTTTTCCATATCGAATAAGTTGTTTTTACTTTAGCAGTTTTAGCGCAAACCGAAAATAACTATTGTCATTAGAAAATGAGGGACATTTGTTGTATTTGTGCCTATTTCTTTAAAGAGCGTTCAAATTAAAAAAAAAAACATAATTGCTCGTGCTTTGTATTGTAATAGTAATGACACGTCAATTGCTAGAAGCACAGGGCCGCGGTTACGTCATTTTGACTTGCTGATGACGCATTGCTATAATTGACTCTCGTGTCACGGTTGTTACCTTATTTTTTTTTTATCTAAGACACACGAAGAAGGATACTGCCATAGCAAGGAACCTATATGAAATCTAGTAGGTACCTACCTACTTTTATGATGTTATGAAACTTCACAAGCTTATCGCTTTGTTTACAAACTGTATAGTTTCCTTGTACACAAAAGTTGTGTTGACAACCATTTACTATAGAATGTTTAACGTCGGAAAATAGAGGATATTTTAAAAGTTGACACTTACTGACTTGTAATAAAACAAAATGAGATATAGTTTACACAATTTCCATTGAATATAAAGTCGACTTAATATAGTAAGGATTTATGTATAAATTACTTTTTACGTTTATAAACTGTCTCCAAAATGCGAACCGAATCGTAAAAATCTATTTTAACGTCCGTCGTTAAGCCGCTGAGTTATAAAACTGGATGCTAAAGCGTCCATCCTCGAACTTTTCGGATTCAATCTGAAAACTATACATTGTTGGTAATATCTAGCGTAACCTCGTAAATATACTGGAACACGTCCAACTAGTGTTTGTTGCGTGAATATAGAATGAGCACGTATTTCTTGAGTTTACTAAAGAAATTCATTAAACGTCGTCCGACTCTATGTATGTACCTAAATGTCCTAGGAAAGACGTGGAGACAGTTTTTATAGGTGATGCATATTCGCTGCATTTATTCAACACTTCTAAATACATACGCCGCTCAATCAATACTTATAGTACCTGGCCATAAGTTATGCACACGAGTTCTAAAAAGCTTCATCTAATTCTAAAAAAGTTAAAATAAGTTTAAAAATAAAATTATAAATAATATTTTAAATTTTTATTTAATTATAATAACATCAAACAATGTAAAATAAAAAAACGATTAGAATACCCATAGTATTGTTAATTCTTTTTACTTACTTAGCCGTTTCTAGAACTCGTGTGCATAACTTACGGCCGGGTACTTACTGAACATTATTATTTCGTACAAACCTTTGCTCACGTCTACGCCTAATAAAGTTTTTTTGTAATAATTAAATAAAATATAGAAATAAATAAAAAATAAACTAATAAATAATGATTTCTTTATAATTTTTTTTATCATTTTATCAACCTTAACGCAACGCACCTTCCGGCATTGGAACGTGGCTAAGGCACTTAACTACACAGAAAAAAAATTACAGGCATATAAGTTTATTTGGTTCGTGATACTTTCGGTTTTTACTTTTAATATTCAGTAAATTAAAATCTCTTCATGAGTGTCATTTCACCTATAGATGTAAGCAAAATAATTTACATGAAGTAAGTTTGCAAAAAAAAGCAATCCATTGAGGTCGGGCGTGTAAGCCATATTTATAATTAATAAATCTTTCACAAATAGCCACATAGACGTCACGTTAGTTTCTCACGGCCCGCTCGGCCAATAATGATAACTGGATTTTTAAAATTTTTACTAGTTTTGTAGCGTTCCTATTCGACTGTCCACAGAGTTATGATATTAACATCTTTCAAGTCACTTGTGTATTGTAAAATGATAGACGCACCATCTATTATTAAAATAAAATCTATCAAATTGAGAACAAGAACGATCAGATTGAAAATCGACGTTCCGTACTAGACATGGAACATTTCATGAGTAGCATGTGAAAAATCATATGAAATCTGTATTCGGACGTCGCACCTGCTACTTTTCCTCACATAGTCTGCTACGTCTAATACAAATAACACTCAACTAAATAGCGAAACGTGCAAATTTCATTGCTTATAACGTGTTCATTATTTTTAAAAGTCAATTTTAATCAATGAATTTTTAAATAAGCTAATGTAAAAATTAAAATTTGAACTAACTTTAAAATCATGTAACTAAGTAATACTCAACCATTACAATAATTTTTAAAGCTTTATATAATTTTAATGTTGTCAGTTCTAAAGCACGTTTAAATATGAACGAGAGTTCATATTGAAAATAGGTATGCAGATGCAACACATGTATGAACTACGTACGTATTACCTAACTCCGACCCTCATTCTATTGCATGTTACAGCGCCACCGATCGGCCATAAACATAAAAATCTATTTGATTCTATTGATCTAATTAATATTTAATTTCTACTAACTAGCAAATTGGATTAATGTGATATAAGTTCACAGCTATTAAAAATCATTGCCTGTGAAATTTCATAGGTGAAATCACTAAAAAAAATTAGTTATTTCATCAAATGAAAATGAATTAAAAGTAGCAATAATTGCAATGCTTATTCTGTACCATAATAAGGATTAAAGATATATCCATAAGTAAAAAATGTACATTACTTATTTTTAGGATTCGGTGTGTCAGTACCTCAAAATCTAAAAAAATAATCTTATGTCATTATATTTAATTTCGGAACGTTGATTTGATTAATTTTTTAACATTTTTTTTTAATATTATATTGTTCTGTATTTTTCCATTCGGCCATAATATAAACAAATATATAACTTAAAAACATTCGATAATTGATTGCATTTTATTGAATGTTTGAACTCATAGTAACTGTGATTTCATTCAACATTTAGGATATAACGCCAGTAATTATGGTCGATCGTCAGGTCGAAAAACCTGAATGTATTCTCTAATTAAACTAGTAAATTTTTTCCAAAAAAAAAATAAACCTTGAATGGAAGTGGAGAGTTTGAGAATTTCCAATAAGTACATAAAAGTATGAATTAACTAGAAGCCCTCTTTGCGTTTACCGTCTAAACACTCATACTCTAGCTAGCTGGTGCAGATGGCGAGTTTCAATCAGCGACATCCCCGCGCGCCGCTTTTCACCCCCGCGAAACAGTCTTTATCATTTTCGATACTGTGAAGTGACATTTATAACTCTATTGAAATCACACGCTGCTGTCAAATTTATTTACTCAATGCTCCAATATACAGTAAACAATATCATTAAGAGAAAATGTAAGTAATAGTTTTAAGAAATTGACTTTATAATTAACTTAATTGACACTATGTGATTTTCTAAAATCTGTTAGCTGCCTTTGAGAGACAATTTTCTCAATACCGGCAGACCTAACCATAATAAGGGTTTGACAAAAAAAAAATTTGATGAGCAGAGTCCACGTGTAGCCGTATGCATGCCCTATGGGTTGCCGACCCAACTTTTATATATTAATATTTAGCTATATCTACACTTACTATAAACTTAACCAATATGGACAAAATACACGACTAAAATAAGGACAGAATGTAAAATAAGAAATACACGGTAAGACTAGAATCGCAAACTGTATATTACATACATCATATTCATATTTATGTGATAACATAGCTATTAAAAAACACTTTTGACATTATGCTACTTCAATGCATTCACGTGATCTCGTTTTTAAACGGCCTTTTTACGCTCTGAATGTTTTAATCAAAATATAATGGCATTGCAATGTTCAAATTTAATTTAAATGAAAAAAACGATGAAAAAAACGTTTGTTTATATTTTAATATGCCTTTGACCTGAAACATGGAGATAGTTTATTCAAATGTAAATGAGGCAAATACAACGGTACTCTGATACACCTACACAATGGGCGACTGTTTTCCCGGCATAGGGCCAGCCCGAGTGACTTTCACTTGACGCCTATTTACACGCACCCACCTAGATAAAGATCGGTACGTTTGTCTGTGCGTCAAACTTTCGAATTTTTTTGTGGTACCCGTAAACCATAAAATATTGGTCAGTTTTTCTTTTAATAATTTTAAGTAATAAAACTAAATAAAAATTTTATTGATAAGAACGTGATGGTTCATTTATGACAAAACCTATTTAGATAACTTTAATAACCGACCGAAATAGTGACGTTATTTTATTAATTCAAAACGAGATTAAATTGACTTATTATATTGTTTTTTTATTTCTTTTCGAATATTAATTAATAATTAATTTCGAATTTAATAACGAACCCGTAAATTCCTAGTTTATTCTTAGCTGTATTGCGCGTTTTATCCACAATAATGTGGTAGATTTATATAATATTTGCAAGACGCCTGTTTGTGTCCAACTCATAAATTACTTTCGCTATCGGATGAGCAGGGGCGTCAGGGAACCTGGATCTCTTGTTACGCAACTGGACGTCACTAACTATAATTACTGTCGAAAATAGACTTCCCATGGTTTATTTAGGAGATAGTAAAAATAAGTATTAGATCTATTTTATGTGTTATACTAATTAATTAGTTTTCTAATAGAAATAAATATTCTCTTAGACTATGTAACGTATATTATTTTAAAATATATAGATCGGTTTTTATTTACCTAAAAATTAAAAAAACATATATTAATCCTTAATGAATGTAGAATGCTTAATAAATATCGAACTACATGATTAATATATTCCATTAAAATTGGTAATGAAATGGTCTATTTTATTGTCAGGGATACGTATTAAATATATAGTTGGCTTTTTATTTATATTAGTTTTTCAGACTTAAACAGAATGCTTTTCTAA
Source organism: Luffia ferchaultella (assembly GCA_949709985.1). Classification (NCBI taxonomy): domain Eukaryota; kingdom Metazoa; phylum Arthropoda; class Insecta; order Lepidoptera; family Psychidae; genus Luffia; species Luffia ferchaultella. The sequence continues at coordinate 7,317,300 of OX453257.1, read as the reverse complement.
CTCAACGTATACACTAGTACTACTAAATTTAGTTTTATATATTTTACTAAAATATTCAAACTGTAAAAATTAAAAATAATTACATTATTATTTTAAATACTACGTTCGATTCAGTTTTAAAATAATAATTTATTATAAAAATTATTTATAAAAACTAAACTTTATATTTTTTTAACATAACCTTAAAATTCTTTCAAACAGTAATAGGTATAGGTACATACCCAGTCCTACGAGAGTGATCAAAGCAAAGCACAATGCTACTCCAATGCGAGCCATTCTGTATGTCTGTATATATAGAACGGACGATGTGTCGAGACTGCGATCGGTTTGTTACTGTGAAGGGAAACGAAAAATAACCGACGCCGTGACGCCGCCGGACCCCCCCTCTCCTGGCACTCATACTACTTTTAGCGTTAGGATGTTATTGTGACTAAAAAGTTCCACTATGAAAAAATAATAGTGAACCCTAGATGATGTTTACAAGAATACACCTACCAGAAAAACGGTGACCAAATTAGAAAAACGAGCTTATAAAAGCTTATCACTGACCTGTAAAACTGTTACCTGCGGCTGATAACCTAAATTGATTGGGTTGGCTAAGATACAGTCGGCTTAAAAATTGAGGAAAACCCAAAGGTAGTTGATAAAATAAAACCAGGAATTTAAAAAAAAATCATAGTCTAGATTTAAAATTAAAATAGGCACGTGGGTCTTAAAGCCGTTAATACTTAGAGCTTTTGAAATAATCAGGTCCTGGTTGGATTTGCCTAAAGCCTATAAATATATATATTCAGTTCTTGAAAGTGGTAGCTTATATAAAAGCTTTCGCTTTTTCCCAGATTTTTCTCCTAAATACTTTTTATTAGTGTGTATAAATAATTGAATAAATTCGAAAACAAATATGCAATTAGGTAAATTATGTGTAGTAAATTCTAAAAAATGTAATTAAAGTTCCACAAAATATATTATAATGTATTGTTAAATGGGATTTAATATATTTTTAATATAATTTTAATAACGGAAATTACAAGTCTAGTACACAGACAATGTTGTCTTGTACCTACGGTGCTTACTTATATACCTTTTTCGTTTTATGGACTTTCATCATTTGTTTCAGATAGGCTCGTTGTTCTCAAACGTCACAGGGTCCTCAAGATTTGGCTTTTTTTAAAGTGTCAATTTGGTCGCCAATCGCCATACGTTTTTTTTTAGAACGCTCATGGGCGGCCCGTAGCGACTTTTCCGGGACATACATAATAATTGATAAAGCAACACAATTAACACAGACGTAGAGCGTAAATTCGTAAGTATAAGTGTATAACCCGTTTTAAAACTTGTATCTACTTTTGTGTACATTAGTGTTCCCAGACGTCCCGATTTCAGGGCTCCAATTAAATATCCCAGTTCTCCAGTTCCAAAGCCAGTTCTCCCGTATATTATGTAAAAATTCGATCCCGATCAACAACACCTAATAGAAATGTAGTTGACTCAATGAAATAATCAAAAGTGGGCATTCAAAGAAAAGTGGGTATTGACGTCCTAATTCGTGCTGGTCAGTGCTCTATTCACTGAACACAACGTAAACTGAATCGAAACATAATCTGAAATTACTGAATTATAAAATAATTCAACAATTTTATTAGAATTGCAAATTTTGTGGAATTTAATTTTGATTTCGAGTCAAGTATGGACTTTCATAGATTTTTGAAAGACAAGAAAGATACCCAAAAAGTAATATCTGAAATATATAAAACAATATAAAAATATTATGTTTGTTATTCTTTTATTAATTTGTGTGATACACTGTATGTATGTTTGTTTTTTATTACCAAAAAATTTATTGTCATTTAAAATTAGATTATAAAATTAATAAATAAATATTAATAATAATAAATCGCATTTTTTTCATCTCTGCATACTAATCCCGATTTAAGCGAAAAAAATCTGGCAACACTGACTGTACACTTTTTTTCCATAACTGATAGGTTAGGTTAAGACGTAGGTCCTAGATTAGGTTATGTTAATGCAAGGAGCGAGCCATTGAGAAGTCTATTGATCAATTTCGAATTTAGTTCATACATATACGTTAAGTGATCAGCCGAATTATACCTACGCTACATTAAAAGGAATAATATGTAGTGTTTTATTTATTATAAATACCTAAGGAAAGAAAGAATTAATATTTATAAGCTCATTTAGATTTATAACCCTCCACGTCTACAGATCAATCTATAAGTATTGTTTTATTATTATTTAAATACCACAGGATTCTCCTACGGAAGCTTTTGGCTCATACAAACAGTCAGTCCAATTACATATTATAAACATAATAAATTCGATGCGATCAAAAGAACTTTCAACAATACTATCCCACTTAGTTGTATATTCGGCGAGACGAGGTCATATTTTATCCGTATTCATGTTTTTTTTGTGACCTCTTACAGCATCAGTAATATAAAAATAGCACTATTACCTCATTGTGTTTATGCAGCAGTAAAATTATTAAGGTTAGCACAACTACGATTTCACTAGATCAGAATCGTTAGTTTTATTGTGAGACTTTATGTAAACTTTTGTAGAATTATAATAACAATTTCAATAAGTGTAAGAAAAGTAATATACAGTGGTTTTCTGACGTACGATGTGGGAGTTCGATTTTTTGGGCAAATCCAAATCGCACCCGGTTATGTTAGAAGGTTACAAGTAGCGGTCGCGGACGCGACGTGACGAAGCTGCCACTGCTGCAGCTTTCGAATATATATATTTTTTCAAATGAAACTGATTACTGAAATTTTTTCTACAAGTATAGTATAAGTACATCATCATCATCATCATCATCAGCCCATTTTTACCCCACTGCAGGGGCTTAGGCCTCCCCCAGGGTGAGGGGGGGGGGGGGGCTTGGAGCTTAAGTCCACCACGCTGCTCCACTGCGGGTTGGGAACTGTAACGACCGCCATCTATTGACAGCGTCCGGGACCGACTGCTTAACGTGCCCTCCGAAACACGGTATCAGTGATATTGGCCCTATGGGGCCTTATAAATTTGAGACAGGTTCGTTGCGCTCTGGGCTATCACGACAGTATAAGTACACTTAGATAAAACATTTTTTTATAAATTTTTAATTAAATACTCAAAAGTATAAACAAAATTATGTGCTTGTTGCGATCGATTTTGACTCATCGTAAAAAAATGTATAAGGCTTAACGCGTGGAGCCGTATTTTCAACATTTAAAAAAGTGTGTTAGTGTAGTGTTGTTAGTACAAAACAGATGAAGTTCCGGGGGTCAAAATTTTTTTAAACATTTCCTCCTCTGAAACTTTCACACATTTTTATAGATCTCATTAAGAATTCAACGACTCCTCTTCACGCGTATTTTAATTCGCTTTAGTAATAATTAACACGTTTTTGAATTGTGAGCCAGTCTATACAAGAAAAACTGCTGACAGTAAATAATATTCTAACGCCCCACCAATCGCGCGAAATCCGACGTGAAATGATTCCAATTGGCAATCATATTTAATACCCTCATATAAATGCGAAGCTGTATACAAATTCTTGTGTGGAACAATAGATGTTATGAGTCAAAGTGGCTTTTTCCTTGCGGTGGTAGTGTGACAATCGTGATCAAACGTATTGTGTGTCTTGTTATTTTAATAACGTATCAATCAATATCAGGACTTCGTAAAACCTAAAAACGCCTAGAATGCGATGAATTACATATTCTTAGCCTAAGATGGCTGATTACGTCAATAAGGTTCCCGCAATCACGCTATAATATTGGAGTATTTTATACTGCATTGTATTAATAGTGTTTTATCATTTTAACGTATTAACTTGTCATCTATAATTATCAATCAATTGTCCCTGTCGTTCAAATGCTCGTGACCTTGGTTCTAACCCAAATGGGTTAATGTGTAGTACCTAGGTTAAACAATAATTATTTGTGTGTTATCAATTAGGAATATATCATCTTTGTGAATATTCCACTAGAAATAGAACAACAAAACCTACCACACTCATTCATTATAACATGACCAGTAAAAGGACTAGTTAGTTCATTCTGTTCATCGAATATGACACACGAGAATACAGTCCTTTATTTCCTTAAATCGCCCTCTACAATATTTTTGTTAGCGCTGTTCTCGTTCCCTTGTATTATATATATTCATTGGAATAGAACTGCATAGCCAAAGAGATTCAATACATGTATACTATACAGGTTACTCCATAGAAGCACTTTGGCCAGCGAGTTAGATGTTACATAATACACCGAAAGGATACTTCAATGACCATGTCCATCTTGTATTTTGACAATTTTTATTACAACACTTCGTATGTTTGTAATGCACAATACGCGCTCTTGGCTTATGTTTTTATGATCTATATCCCTTCGTAGATTAAAAATAGAGATAATCTTGGAATCAACTAATTAAGGATGTATTATATTAAAAATGACAACAGTGTCAAATCTCATTAATCATACACTTTGGAATCTAGTGGATTTCTTACATTATTTTTCAGACTTCGACGCGATTACAAATGGCGGTCGGACTGCGGGGACAGTAAATGGCGTACTTTGCTTTTTTTCTTTTTAAGATAAGTGCATGTCATTTTTAAGTAGTAGTTAATTTTGTGTATCTCGCCGAATAATATATAATCTAATTCTTCATAATTTTCAATATGTACCCTCTTCGTGTATTGGTACAATTATTATTCAGCGAAAAAAAAGTGGCAATTCAGAAACTCAAAAAAATCATAAATTCTTAACATGAAGCTTTTTTTTAGTTATAGCACCACAACACGCAATAAAATAGACGAAAAAATATCTCACAGAATAATATTTTTTCTGCTGAAATGAAGTTGTTGTATTTAAAAAAAAATATATTTAGAAAATAGTGCTGTTGTACAATATAAAATAAACATAGATTAAATATTAAATTTTGAATGTTATTTTATTTCAAATATATTGAAAATGAAAACTTTTTCCCTTTAAAGAAATGGCTCTATGATCTCTGAATCGTACGCTTTCTGAAATAATAATATTGTAAATAAACCAAAGTTTGAGTTGATTATTTGCCCAATAATGACTGTTCTATGTCTACTATCTAAATTATTCATGCTTTATCAGGCATCTAGTGTATTGTGGTTTTTAGACGACAAGAAGTCCAGTAACATCACGGTTTTGTTAATACACGAGTCTCGAGAACTGGTCTCCTTTCTCCATCAGCTTCAATCCTCATACACTTCCATTAACCGTAACGTGAGGTTGTATGTTTAACTTTATACAAATTGGAATTAAAACTACCTATATATCAGCGGTCAATCCTCAAAAATTATATTACTAAAATGGATTAGTAAAATAGCAAATTATCACAATAGAACGACAATTGTTTTAGTAAAATTATAAATTTAATTAAATTCAGCAGTTTATCGTGACATATATATCTCTATTCACGTTACATTACAAATTATTTAAGCACATTAGTATTTTTATCAAAAGTAGGTTCAAAGCAATGTGACATGTGCCCTAGTCATACAGAGCGCTTAATTGTGCAGGTCAGACTATATGGAGAGGTCACGTTGACTCGAAATCGTCACGTTGATACATACATAAAACTGGTCCTCTAATAAAAAATACCATAGCTAAGTTTGCTTGCTAAACTGAGTCACTATAAAATTTCACGTTTATAGAAAAGTGGGAAATGGCGAAGACTACTATAATGTCAGCTGTCAAAACCTCCTTGGTAGATTTATTTCATCATCATCATCAGCCCGTGTCTCTCCGCTGCAGGATATAGGCCTCTCCCAAGGCTCCGCTCGCCACCACACATATATAAAATGTTTTGGTATAAACGTTGACTTACTGATAAAATGGTTTTGCGTCGTGCGACTGGATGTGAAATACAAGTACTCACTTATTTTCGAAAGATTATAAATTAAAAAGCATGGAAAGTAACTTTAAAAAATAAATGAAACCGTATTACATGATATTCCCAATGATATTCTGACCACTTTAAACTTGAAGATTATAGTAGGTACAGAAAGGCGTCAAATGTGCATATTTTTTACTAGTAGTAAATTTTTTTTACGTGGGTTAAATAGACGTCTCCATCATCATCATCAGCCCATTTTACCCCACTGCAGGGGCTTAGGCCTCCCCCACGGTGAGGAGGGGGTTTGGAGCTTAAATCCACCACGCTACTCCACTGCGGGTTGGGGATTGTAACGACCGTCATTTATTGACAGCGTCCGTTGCCTGCTTTTCATAAATTCGTGACCTTAATAGTTAATGCCTTCAATAAAATATATCGATGGCAGACACGGTAATATAATAATATTCTTCCTCACAAAAAATCAGTGCTATGTAGATATAAGGTCATCTTTAATTTTCTCTAATCCACATAGATGTAAACTACATTAGATATCATTACAAGTATCAACAGCAATAAAATCATATACCAAAATTGCCAGCTACCTATCATAAACACAAGACTAGTGAAAAGTGAAATGCACTGTTTCAACTTGGCAGATTTGCATTATTTCTCATTTAATCTTGTATTACTATGCTATGTTTAATGTGTTGAAGTCTTTATTTAGCACAGGCGAAGCCGCGGCGATCGACAAGGTAATCCAGAAACGTTCACGCCAGTTCCGAGCTCCTGGCCCCTTTATGTCTAGCTGACATTCTAACGTCCTTCTTTATATCTCTATTACAGTTTTTCAGGTTTTCACGAGTTGTTGTCGGGGCAGTAATAAAGAGTGCCTTGAACTCGCCTTTCCTATCAGTAAACAAAAACAAGTGGCCCCCATCCACTACAGCCTACTGCGATAAATCGTAAAACTATATATACCCGACTCGTAAATATTTAATCACCATATTTCATTATTTATATGTATGTATGTATGTATGTATTTATTAAATGCTCTAATAAAATAAAAGGCTTTAGTTATATTACTATTTATTAATACACGTATTACTGGCATTGACGACCGCTTAGCCTATATAGTGGGCAGCGACCCTGCCTGCGAAGCTGGAGGTCCCGAGTTCGAATCCCAGGTCGGGTCAGTATTTATATGATGAATATTAATACTGGCACTGGGTCTTGGTTGTTATATGTATGTGGTGTCTTCGCTTGGTACCCAAAATACAAGCTAATGCTTAGTTTGGGACCTAGACGTTCTAGTGATTGTGTGTGTTATTATTATTATTATTATTATTATTATTATTATAGTTAATTACATAAATTCAGATTGCAATGTGCGCCAGTACAACACGAAATGAATACAGACTGAACATTCCACAGACCATAGGAACACTCTTTATAATTGACTTCATTCGCTTTGTGTTCGCTCTTTATAATAATAGAGTTTTGCAAGAAGCTCGCGTACTTCACGATTGAGCGGATTGAGAACTACATTTTTGGTGAGCGGGTTTGGTGATTTTTGGTAAGTATATTTTGGGAGTGAATTTTTTTTCCCAATAAATTTCAAGGGAATGGTAGAGCTGCCAACCGCGTCAATGCGTTAAATATTTATCGCATATAATATACCTCTTTTGTTAGTAAAAAAAATCAGGATAGTTCAATATATTTGACAGCACATTATCTTACACCAATGAGGGCTAATATCATCGATTTGTTAATAATCTTGCGCTGAGTTCCGCTCAACATATGTTACTGTTTTTATATAAAACTGAGGTGAAGTTATCTGCCGCGTAACCGATCTGTATTATGCATGCCAAGTATGCAAGTGGATTTTTCATCACTTGTCTTTCTTCTAGACATTACGTATCACGTAAATATTCTGTTTTTGAAAAAAATTTGCAAATATTGTTTTCACATATTTATTGTATTACCACAACTACAATCATAAATTTTTATAAGTACTAAAAAATTCTAAATTAAAATCTAATTTAAAAAAAACTAAAAATACCTATAAATTAAAAATACTATCTACATAATGACAAATGAGAAAATTTTAAAGAGACGACAGGTTCAGAGTACCAAAGATACTTGCCGCGTTGCCACGCTGTATTGCGACACTGATCCTCAGAACAAGCTAATCCTTCACATTAAAATATTTTTCCTAAAAGAATTATTGATACAGCGTGATACGCATGAGAAAGATATGGCGACGAATATAGCGAGCAAGGGTATCCAGCCGGTAGTCGCTGACCGACGCAAAATTGTCAGTTGCCACGGTAACTCAATAACTTTTTGGTGCCATTTCTCAATATTTTAGTACTGGGTGATATTTAAGTACACGTATTTCATTATTTTCACTCAACATAATATAAAAAATTAGCAGTTGAAGGAAAAATCACCTGGTATTTTATAAAAAAAAAATTAAGCTATCATTTTGACATAAACAACAAAAAAATACTTTTAAACTGAGTTTTAAGCGTAAAGTCAGTACATTAATACTATATTTGGCCATATAAACGTTCACAGTCTACAAATATACTATTACCAGTCTTTTGTGGATCTTAGTTCATATATCTTTGAGAGGACCAGGCTTATGAAACCCTAAGCTGAGTAAAAATACTAAAGGACTTCAGTTATTTAATTTAAAAAAAAAACCATAGGTAATATAAAAAAATAAAAACTCGTTTGCACCAAAAAATTATTAAGTGACATGAGAAGAGAAAAACAAGGTGTAATCTATATAACTCTTGATACAAGTGTGACTTAAATGTTATAAGGTATTGCAGACGGGGATAAACAAAAATTACAAAACATGTCAAAATGTAGATCATAAAAAAACAATAGATAAAATGTACAACCAAATTATAAACATACTTGGAGATTCTGCGACGGTCACACATTATACCTCGAGTCAAAGCTCTTTAAAAAGGAAGCAGAAGAAACATGTCATTGGATGGAATAAATATGTAAGAGAAGCCCATGACGATGCGCGGCTTTGGTTCCAAAAGTGGGTATTTAACGGTAAGTCTTCTTCGGGTCCAATCTATGAGCAAATGCGAAACTCACGAAAATATTTTAAGGCTAAACTTAGATGGTGCCAAAACAATCAACAACAAATAAAAATGGATAATTTAGCGACACAACACACAAATAAAAATTTTAGTAATTTCTGGAAGGAAACTAAAAAACTTAATCCAAGACCGTGCATCCCAGTTGGTGTCGAGGGAGTTAGTGATCCCGTTCAGATTGCCAATATTTTTAAGGATCATTTTAGAGTACAGTCGTCATCACAAAATGTCCTTGGGGGGACAGAAAGAAATGAAATACAGAAAAGAGAAAAACATTTAATTATTACTGCAAAAGAAGTTGTACGGATTATGAAGAAAATGAAGCGAGGAAAATCACCAGGCCATGATTCAATAAGCATTGAGCATCTGCAATATGCAGGTGTTCATTTGCCCAGGGTGCTCGCAATGTTATTTACATTCTGCATTGGGCACTCGTATCTGCCCAAGGACATGATAAGGACTGTGGTAGTTCCTATAATTAAAAATAGGAATGGTGATGCATCCAGCGTAAACAACTACAGACCTATATCACTCGCAACTGTAATAGCAAAGGTGTTGGATGGTGTGATTGATAGCTACTTAGGAAACCATTTGAACCTGCATGATGCCCAGTTTCGTTTTAGATCGGGTCTATCTACCGAAGCTGCAATATTTAGTCTCAAGCATACCGTCCAGTACTACACTAGTAGGAACACCCCTGTGTATGCTTGCTTTCTGGATCTATCAAAGGCCTTTGACCTCGTAGCTTACGAGCGGCTGTGGAAAAAACTTGCAGATGAAAGTAATCTTCCTCGTGAGTTGATTGCACTACTTAGGTACTGATATGGTACTCAAAAGAATTGTGTTAGATGGTCGGGTTCGCTGTCGGATGAATACAGTCTGGAGTGTGGCGTGAGACAGGGAGGACTAACATCCCCTAAACTCTTTAATTTGTACATAGATAGACTGATCCGTGAGCTTAGCAGCGCCCAGATCGGATGTTCGATTGATGGAGTTTGTATTAACAACATAAGTTACGCTGACGACATGGTGCTGCTGAGCCCATCGATAAGTGCCCTCAGAAAACTATTGAAAATATGTGAGTGCTATGCGGAAACCCACAGCCTCAGGTACAATGCCAGTAAAAGCGAGATAATGGTTTTTAAAGCTGGTACAAAAACTTATAATATTGTACCATCCGTCAAACTGAATGGCATTGAACTGAAGAAAGTATCACAGTTCAAATATCTGGGTCATTGGGTGACAGAGTCATTCACAGATGATGTGGATATAGAAAGGGAACGCAGGGCATTGTCAGTCAGGGCGAATATGTTGGCCCGTAGATTTGCGCGTTGCACTACGCAAGTAAAAATTACATTATTTAGAGCGTTTTGCCAATCATTCTATACGTGCAGTCTATGGGTTAAACACACGCAAAAGGCTTGGAAGGCCCTAGAAGTCCAATATAACAATGCGTTCAGGGTGATGGCGGGGTTGCCGCGCTTCTGTAGTGCATCAGGAATGTTTGCTGATGCAAGAGTAGACAGTTACCCGGCGATACTGCGTAAAAGAATAGCGTCTCTGATGCACAGAGTTCGTGCCAGCACTAACATCTACCTGCAGTTACTTGGTAATAGAATGGACTATGATTCACAGATCATGCAATATTGGACAAAAACACATTTAAATGTGCTTGCAAAAAAAAAACCTAAATATTAAATAATTGTAATCCTAATAATGTAAATAGTGTATATAATATTGTGTATTTCCTATATGGACTGTAAAGTCTGAAATAAACAATTATTATTATTATTATTATTAATTGTGAAAATAAAATAAATTTCTTTATTGGTATGTCTCCGTCCGCAACATTCAAGTACTATTTATAAGATAGTTTATTTTATTATTGACGACCGCTTAGCCTAGTGGGCAGCGACCCTGCCTGCGAAGCTGGAGGTCCCGGGTTCGAATCCCAGGTCGGGTCAGTATTTATATGATGAATATTGATACTGGCACCGGGTCTTGGTTGTTATATGTATGTGGTGTCTTCGCTTGGTACCCAAAATACAAGCTAATGCTTAGTTTGGGACCTAGACGTTGTTGTGATTGTGTGTGTTATTATATAATTATTATTATTATTATTTGTTTTTGTAGGTGTCGAACAAATAAAATTCTATAGATTACAGAGCTTGTTTTCCTTCTTGCAGATGTTTGTTTTTATTCTGTTGAGTTTGAAATTCTTTTGTATTTCTATTTTTATCTTTACACTTTTCTATCTTTAGAACCTTCTTTGCCATGAAATCTATCACCTTAATCCAAAGTGGTGGCGAAGAAAACGTGTAAGCCCTCATTTAGTCACTGGGAATAATGCACGTCGTGCGTTCATCGGAAACCAAAGTTATCACTAAATCTTGAGTGTAGATAAACTAGATGTATAGGTATAATACAGAGGTAAGATACCCATAGTACTATGTAATTTTAATCTTCATCTTCTTCTTCATCTTCATCAGCCCATTTTTACCCCACTGCAGGGGCTTAGGCCCCCCCCCAGGGTGAGGAGGAGGGCTTGGAGCTTAAATCCACCACGCTGTTCTACTGCGTGTTGGGGACTGTAACGACCGCCATCTTTTGGCAGCGTCCGGGACCGACTGCTTAACGTGCCCTCCGAAGCCCGGAGTCAGTGATAGTTATGTACTTAAGTCAGAAAAACTCATTGGTACATGCCCGGATTCGAACCATGGCCCTATGGGGCCTTATAAATTTGAGACAGGTTCGTTGCGCTTTGGGCTATCACGACACTGTAAATACAGGCGTCATATAGGTTGTTTTGCTTAAAAAGCTCCGGATTTAACAGAAAAAAATTTGATATGTCCGAACGAAGTTCGTAGTATGATAAAATTTATCATTCCTGAGTTACTGCTGTTTTAAAAAAAGTTACCGTTTATTTTTTCATATAAATTTAATTTGTAATTCCAAACACAAGTAAAAGTAATTTTCTATGTTACCTAATTACCATCAAAATAGAGAAGCTATTTATTATTTTTCAGGTTCCTACCTCGTAACTCAAAGGGAAAAAAGGAACTTCGTTGTCCGTCTGTCAGTCTATCAGTTAAGTTCCTTTTTCTTGGGGGCGTGTAGAGGTAGCAAGTTGATATTAATATCAAATACTAAGGTCTATATACGATCTCTTGGAGCTGTAAAAAAATCGAGCTTCTAAATCAACGTGATTAAAAATACGGCTATTTTCACCGAATATTGTAACAAATAAATAAAAATCTATGTAGTACTTCCCGTTGATCTGGAATCATGACATTTGACAGGAACCAAGTTCTCACAGCATAAGTAAAAGGAAAAAGCCGAAAATCGTTAATTTGTGATTATATAAAATTATGAACAAATATTTTTTATAATTTTTTTTATTAAAAACTTACATTTTTTTTTATTGTGTGGTAGTACAGAACTCGCCTCACCCATGACCAGTTTTTTTAATAAAAATCAGTTTGCAATTGTACCGTATTTTTTTTCATTTGACTCTATGTAGTTACTTGCTGCCACGGAACTATTTAGAATGTCTTAGAGGAAATAAGGTCAACACGTCTAAGCTTTATAAAGACAAACAGCTATCGCGTCGCGTGCTCTGCAGTCGTTTTTTAAGTCAGTATTGATCTTAAATTTGATTCCGACACGGAATTACGCATTGAAGTCACTGTTGTTAAATATAAAAAATGTTTTTTTTTTTCATTTAGGGGAACCAAACATTTTCCGTGCGGCGCAATTTCATTGGAATCGTCATTTTGATTTAAAAGCATCGCACTAAATAATTGAATTTACATGTGTTTTCAGGCGGTTGAATTTACACGTGTTTTCAGGCGATGGCCAAGTCTCAATATATTTATAACCGAATAAATTAACAACCGACTTGGTATTACATGGATCTCACAACTTTTTACCGCAGAACAACTGAGTTGCGAGACTTGGTTTTTTTGACAAGTATTGTTTTTGATGGTAACAGTTTTACCGTTTACATTGAATGAACTCCATCTTATAATTCCTGATAAAAATTTCAAAGAATATTTGACTGAAAGAGAAACGACATAATTCGACTTTAAACGTTGGTACGAACGTATCACAGCAAACGGAACATGTATAATATTATTATTATTATTTACTATTTGTTTATTTTCTCTCACATCAAACTATTACGCATTCAATGACTTGATTGTCATCCCCGTGAAGTACTGCAACGCTCCAATAATTCTAATAACAATACAATCACTACAATAACAACTGTGACCATTGATGACGAAATCAATGCCGATAGCCCTATTATTTAGAACTAGCTGAGCACGCGACTTCGCCCGCGTGGGTTTAAATATTTTAGTTATCCATACTAATAATTCTAAAACGGAAATATTAGATTTTTTGTTTGTTACGGATAAACTCAAAAACACCTTAACTGATTTTTTAAAAATCACTTATATTTAATATAACTGAAAGTCAGTGCTGTGGGCGTGGTCACACACACCTGTAGCGGATGCTGAATCAGCTCCCGTCATGGCTGCGGCGATTTTCTTTTTTTGTGTTTTATTTTTTGTACTTTTCTTAGTGTATTGTGTATCCGTGGTTCTGATTAAATTTCTTTCTTTCTTTTCTTTCTTTCTATGAAAACCTACATTACTAGCGAGTAACATGGGATATATCTTATTTTCTAACTAGCTTTTTGCTTGCGTCTCCTCTCGCATGGACTACATAGTTGTACCAAAACCGCTGTAATTTTTTACATAGATATAGTTTATAAACCGGAAAGTGCCACAATTTATTTGTATTCGTCATAATAAGCATTTTCATTTGATTTGTCGCATGATGCAATTAAGAAAATATTCTTTTTTAATTTTCTAATTTGCCCGCCGTAATCAACTCCCGATATAAAAATTTGTTTATTTACGCTAGTCTATACCTATATGTAACGAATATCAACTTTTTTCTTTCAATAAATTCGGAGAAATCAGACTGTGAAAGACATACACAGAAGTGATCCTATAAGGGTTCCTATTTTTTTTTTTTTGATGTAAAGAATCCTAAAAGTAGTAAAAACCGGCCAAGTATATGTCGGACTACGCCTAATGAACTGTTCCGTAGTCGAAATGTACATTCACGGTTAAAATTCGAATAATAATTTTAAAAACAAATATATCAAAAACAAGTCATCTAATTCAAACCAATTTAATTTGAAGGTGTTTTAAGTTGTATTAAGTCAATTTTTTTCCGAATTTCCAATAGTTGAAAATTTAAAAGGTATATAGGACGCCAAAATTCAGAATGAACACACTTTTTATAGGACTTCAATAGCGCATATATCAACAACTATTTACTTAATTAAAAAAGTCATTTAGTTCCCTCTGTATCATTTTTAAAGACCTATAGGTGCCCCACAACTTAATTTGAGCTGACATTTTCTCGTCCCTCAGTTTCGTGTATGACGACCTCCTATAAAAAATTTTTTTTTCTTTACACTATTGTATAGCGGTTTATAGATTACATAAATTTTCCAAATTTCATTTAAGTATGTAGTACGAGAAGTCTTCGAACAAAATGACAGACAGACGGACGGTACGGATTTGTTACACCTCGTTTCCACCAAGTATAATACACTGTATGATACAGTGATACAGTATGGCTATGGCAGTATAATACAGTGTATTATACTTAGTGGAAACTAGGTGTAAGGGTTCCATTTTTTTACATTTCGCTACTGAACACTAAAAATTGTAAGTAGATACATGTGTTATAAAATCTACAATAGACAAAAAGTCGTTCCTTTTTGAATACTTACTTTTTCATTATTATATTTTTCACTGATATTTTTCTTTTTATACGATATACAAATATTCTAAGTTTATTTCTAAAACAATGTAATCGAATCGTTAACCCAAGGCAGAGGCACATTACGTGTTGTTACACATTAACCGCACCGCGCAATATTATGTCAGCTCCTTCTTTTGTATACTCGTACTGCATATTTCCGGACTTATACAAAGTTTCTTTAACGCCTTGCACCGACCGCACCTTTGGCCTTGTCACAGATTACGTCAGTATTTGTCGCTTAAAAGTTTCCCTGTCTCGGTATAATTTTTGAAAAATGTGTGAAAATCCTGAATAGATATGTTCATGCACATAGTTGTTTGTCTTAGGCGGGGATCGAACTCACGATCTCTGACTCTGCAGTCGGGGTCTCTAACCATTCGATAAATAAATCAGTAAATATTGACGTAAGCTATTTATTGCAATATTACTAGAACAACATAGGTACTAGTTTCCGCAAAGCCGAAATTTTTTGAAAATTAATTAAATACACGTACTCGTACCTACCTACATTTACATATCTTTCAGAAATACATGTATTTACATCATCGTAGTGAGCTTAATATTTCTTTGTATTTTGCAAAGAGATCAGTTACATTCTATTCATTTCTATTTTTAGTTTATGTTAACGACTTGCCTTACCTTGTAAAAAATAATCACGAGATAGTAATGTTTGCTGATGATACTTCTTTAGTATTCAAAGTTAATAGAAAGAAATTTACCTACGACGATGTAAACAATGCTATCTTCAAAATAGTAGAATGGTTCACGGCTAATAATTTATTACTAAATGAAAAAAAAACCAAATGCATAAGATTCTCGCTACCGAACGTCGAACAGGCACCACCAATATTGTTATTAAAAGCGAGAAATTGGACCTTGTGGATTCTACTGTATTCTTAGGAATCACCTTGGACGCGAAATTGCAATGGGATCCTCATATCACTAAGTTGGCGAGAAGGCTCCGTTCTGCAGCTTACGCTGTAAAAAGGATTCGTTTCCTTTCGGACATAGAAACCGCGAGATTGGTGTATTTCAGTGGTTTCCATAGTTTAATGACTTATGGCATTCTGCTGTGGGGACACGCTGCTAATGTTAATACAATCTTCGTGTTGCAGAAGCGAGCTGTTCGAGCAATTTATAAACTGGGACCTAAAGTATCACTTAGAGAAAAGTTTAAGGAAATTAATATAATGATATTGCCATCTCAATATATATTTGAAAACATTATGTACGTAAAAAAAAATATTACATTATTTAAAAAAAATTGTGATCGGCATAATGTTAATACGAGAAACAAAGATAAACTTGCTAATCATGTCAGCCGCCTCAATAAAATTACGAAATCTTTTAAAGGGCAATGTATACGCTTTTACAATAAGATCCCAGCTGACATTCAAGATCTACCCCTTAATAAGTTTAAAACTACACTAAAACGAAAGCTTTATGCAAAAGCTTATTATAAAGTATCAGACTACTTAGATGATAAAAATCCATGGGTGTAAGCCGCTCGCCTATCAGTTTGTTTCAATAATATTATTCTTTAAGCACTTATTGTTAAATTTTTTTTAATAATTTTGTTAAAAAGAGCGTCCCTCAGTTTCTTGCGCATTCTTCTGAGAGGAACCAGCATTTTTGAATGCGCCTTTGTGGTCACGTTCTTCCACAAAGAAATAAAATTCACTCTTATGACGTATTTCAAGATTATGTTACATAACTACGAAATAAAGATATTTTGATTTGATTTGATTCAATTAAGTGTGTACATAAATAATAAATGACAACTAAATGAATACAAAAAAAGTGTTTAGTGCATATCGGGTCATGCATAAGGTTCCGTAGTCATTACCAACGACTAAAACTTATCAGAAACCAAAATCATGAACTTTCAGAGTAGAATTACGCAATGACTATTACCATACTGCTGCTGGAAGCTGGAGGTCCCGGGTTCGAATCCCAGGTCGGGTCAGTATTAATATGATGAATATTGATACTGGTACCGGGTCTTGGTTGTTATATGTGTGTGGTGTCTTCGAAAAAAATAATATTTATATATGTATATATTATAAAAAGAATATTTAAGTATGTATATCAGTTGTCTAGTAACCCATAACACAAGCATAATACTTGCTTACTTTGGGACTAGATGACCCTGTGTGGAAAGTCCCATGTATTATTATTATTATACCATATTATCAGCCCGTTAATGTCCCACTGCACGGACTTAGGTCTCCCCTCGGGATGAGAGTGCTTGGAGCTTAATCCACCAAGCTGCACCAGTGCAGGTAGGTGGATTGTAAATATTGTAATGACTGCCATCTATTGGTGGCAACCGGGACCGACGGCTTAACTTGCTCTCCGAGGTACATATTCAATGATAGTTATGCACATAAGTTAGAAAAAACTCATTGGCACATCGCCCTGGGATTCCAACGACGGCCTTCTAAAAAGAAGCGGGCTTGCAACCACTCGGCTATCACGACATTCACGCAATCTATATTATTATATTATATTATATATATATATATATATATTATATAATATATATATTATATTATTATATTATATTATATATTATCTATACTAATATTATAAAGCTGAAGAGTTTGTTTGTTTGTTTGTTTGTTTGAACGCGCAAATCTCAGGAACTACTGGTTCAAATTAAAAAATTCTTTTTGTGTTGGATAGTCTATTTATGGAGAAAGGCTATAGGCTATATGTGTAAGAAAATACTATATGTCTGTCTGTCTATTCGAGCAAATCTCCAAAACGGCTAAACTGATTTTGATGAAACTTCACAGATATAGAAAAGAAGTGGTCAAAAGTGACATACAACACTTTTTGTATGTCTGTATGTACGTCCATCTGTCTATTCGAGCTAATCTCCAAAACCCTTAAACCGATTTTAATGAAATTTCACAAGTATGAAAAGGAGGTAGTCAAAAGTGACAAACGCTACTTTTTGTCCGTCTGTCTATCTGTACGTCTATGTGTATATTCGAGCTAATTTCCAAAATGGCTAAACAGATTTTAATGAAACTTTGCAGACGTTAAAGAAGGTTGTCAAGAGTGACATCAGCTACTTTTTGTGTCTCTCTGTCGTTTGTCTTCACTGATCTATCAACGTAGATAAGCCGTAACTACTAAGTCTAGGAAGCTGAAATTTGAAACAGAGGTTTACTTTATAACGTATTAATTTTTTAAGAAAGGAATATTTGGAAATTTCAAATTTAAGGAGGGAGGGATGGAAGGGCTTTGTATGAGAGTCTTTGTTCTGTAAAGTTAGAAACATAAAAATTTTAACATAAATAAATAATGACGTGTTTCAGGGTTTTTGGATTTGCACATTTTAAGGGTGTGAAACGGGAGGTGAAAAGTATGGGAGTATCGGTTTTCTTAAAGGAGTGGAGAGAATGAAGACTGAAAATTTGAATGGGTGTACCCAATATTAGTTTCAGCAAAAAGTACGTATAAACCGTTTCGAATGTTAATACTATCTAAAACAGAAATGTGTAGTCTACGCAAGCGAAGCTGCGGGCGGTCGCTAGTAATGTATACAGCTATTATTCGTCAATTATTTCACTCGTAATAATTTTTTTTTTTGTTGTCGACTGTGACATACAGACAATCATCGGTAACTTTCGGAAAATGTGCAATTTACGATGCAATATAATGTTTTTCGAAGATACGCGTGTGTTTGCGATGCGTATGTTTTCGTGAAACCTGTGCATAAATGGTTGAAACACATAATTATGCTTTAATAAAATAATATATAATTTTATTTTGTTTATTAATGTTTAAGTTAAAACATTAAAACAATAAAATTTATGACAAAGTATTCACGCACATAAAGTGGTTAATTAAAATGTACGTTGTGTTTATTTTGTCAAAATTTTAAGTATTTAGTACAGCTCTAATTGGTTTTGCGCGTTGTTATTCTAATATGTTATTTTCGGTCACAAAAAATATGTTCGTTTCACTTGACTATGACTTCAACTTGTACTTACCGCAAATCATAACATGTCCCGACAAAAAAAGGGCCAAGTGCGAGTCGGATTTGCGCATCGAGGTTTCTGTATCACCACATATTTCTGTTACCTACGTATTTACCATTAAAAAAAATCGTAAGCTTGTAATCGCAAACAACATATTTTCTTGTACTTGTATTGTGTACCAAATTTCATGATTCCAGGTCAACGGGAGGTACACTTTTGATTTATTTGCGAGTGCCAAATATGCGGTATAAATTTTCGTATTTTTTGTTTGCATTGACATAAAAGCTTTATTTTTTTACAGCTCCAACGAACCGTAAGCTTAAGTGTTCGATATTAATTTTAACTTGATACGTCCACAAGTTCCTGAGCAAAAAGGGTCTTAATAGACGTTCCATAGACAGACATATTAACTTCGAATTGATACCATACACGTTCCTAAGCTATACTATGATACTATCTGTCTGTACAGATGGACAACGAAGTGATCCTACCAGATTACGTTTCCTATTGATGAATATTACCTTAAAAAATCGTTGAATAAATGTCTTATCTTGAGAAACACAACAGTAGACGTACTTACGTCTTTCGAGGGCAAATCTCATAATCACCTACCATTTGTCAGACACGAGCAACATTTACGTCGTTGAGGAGCATCGATTGACGTCTCATTTGTTAAAATCGCTTCATTAGTTCAAGACCTACGTACCTACGAACTAGTCAACAACCACCTCATGTTTAGTTCCATTTACCTATAGTATCTACTCTTCTTGATGTAGTTAGGTAAAAACAAAATAAAGCATCTGTCATCAATTGTTTGTACTTGAAACAAGATATATTTTTAACATAGGAAGTGTTTTTATCAGGACGGTTTATCCAACATGTAACAAAATTACTTGTAAATGACATCCGGAAATGACATCATGCTGATCGCAGCAAATGGCGTCGTCGGTTGTCAACCGCCTATAGTATGAATTGTTTTAAATGGGAGTTGTAACGCTTTTGAACGAATGATTCGTAGTATATTTTTGATCTACCATAAAATTTATGAATAGTAAAAGTAAAATTTATTTAATAAATATTTTTAAAACTAATTTAGTTCGTTTCGAGTTTTTATTTACGAATTGTGTACCAATTTTGTTACAATGGGTACGAAATTGTACTTCCCTAACTTGCAACGAACTCGTATTGTGACCTAAGAGGGTTCAAATTTTAGAAGCGGGAACAATATTAATTTACATTCAACTAATTAGTTTCTGTATGATTTTTAGTATGGAACCCTCTATGTGCGAGTACAAGTCGCGCTTGTCTGTTTAAAAAAAAACTATATAATTTTTTTTCATTAGCCATTCTTTTTCGTCTATCCTTAATTTTTTTTAAAATACTTTAAAAAATTGAAATTAATTTAGTTTTATTAAAATTAGTTTAGTTTAATTTAATTTCAGTTTTATGCTACGAATTACCAATAGGATAGGTGCGGTACGGTATCTCCCTATTAAAGTACACTAATCCAAATCGCACTTGACTGCATTCATATGTATACACGTAAGAACAAGTAACACCTGTATTTACACCAAACACTCATTCACCTTGTGTTACCCACTGAAATGTAACATGCTAAATAAAAATTTGCACTGATCACGTGATCTATTTAGTTTACGCGTTAAAATTAGCGCGTTTTACTTGTCAGAGTTACGCTAACGCAAAAGTATTTTGTTTTCGTTTCTTGTTTGAAGATTTTAACGTGTAAATTAAATATAATCTCGTTTTTAGAGTTCGGTAGTCAAATTCGATATTTTTATAAGTTCTTCATATTGACCTGTGTATTGACCCAATACGTAGAGACGCACTATAAGTTTCTGGAACTGGCCACTTACATAAACAATTTATTTAAAAAGTAATTACTACATTTGAAAATGGAACTCTTTGGCTGTAGAATGACATTTGTTTCATCTAACTGTCGTTTGTTTTTACATTGTGGCATCATTTTAAAAATTGCATGTCTTCATCACTATAGATTTAAGTCGTGAAAATTTTCGTAGTATGATTTTCTACGATTTTAAATGTGATTTGACAGCTGCTCGGCTTCGAACTGCTTTTGGCGATGAATCACCAGCAAGACGACTATTTATAACTGGTTTGCAGAACGTGTGATGTGTGGTGCTAGAAAAATAAAGAAAAAAAAATTTAATACACACGGAAAGTGTCGGAATTTTTTTCGTGTACTCAATCGAGTATCATTACTTTAACATTATCATTATTACAGGTATTTTTGAATCAGATTAAAATCTCCTAAAATACTTTTTATTTTTAAACCTAACACGTGCTTAACAATATACAAGAAATTATTGTTTTGCAATATTTGCTTTCATTTAATATTGTTATAAATATTTTGACTGTCTGATTTATTTAGGCTTAAGTGATAATATAAACTTGTTTTTGGACGTTATAAGCGCTTCGTTTAATTGACACGAAATAGACTAAAATATTGTTTTGTGGAATGACTATGGAACCCTTCTTTTAATTGATCTGACATGCCCTTGGCCTGTTAGTATACATAATTTGACAAACTTTTTAGAGACCTTTTCAGCTTTCATTTTCACCTAACAGTATACTACTATGGTAAAAGTACGATAGAATGCACTGAATCCACAAACATTATAAGGAAATTAATTTACAAAACAACTCGATTCGACCTCGGATTCCTTAAAAAATTCCACGTTTATTACCATTCTTATGACACGCTATTCACAGACAGTCGTTGAGAACTGAGACAAATAAAGACAAAAGTCATCATTTTGTATAATGCCTCACAAACGAACGAGGGCCGACAACACAAAAAGCAGGAGATTTACTATATCCTTATATCGGCGTTCAAAGCGAGCCAACGCCATTTGTCTGACTGGCCAAGGTTGCGGGCCCCTGACTGCCCTGACGCGGAGACCGACCTATTTTACTTGTTGATGTACGGCTCATATTTACATTCCACCTATTTGGACGATTTTTAAGGTTCCACCGGAACTTAATATAACTTAATATAAAATTAGGTTATTATCTATCTATCTAGTCATGAAAGATCACAAATGAATAGTGGTTTAGTCGATGTTTGTATTTGATTATAATTATAAAAAACTATTCGAACGACTTTCGGTTGTCAGTTAACAAGTATGTTGCAGTAGCGGATTTATACTTTGTAGTGAAGCCAAGTTCTGGCTTGAGCACGCAGTGTGTTTAGTGCACGAAACCCTTTGCCGTGTTTTTACCATGTACTTAGTAATGAGATGCAAAATGAGGACTCCAGATCTATCACTTGCGGAATATATAGACACTAGAAAAGTACACATTTGTCTACTCACTCACTGATTGACTGTTTCAAGAAAATTGTAAGGCAACTTCCCTAAGCGTTAGAAACTTGAAATTTATGATTTTTCATTTTGAAGGTCCCCAAACTGGCCTAAATATATGTAAGTAGCTGGGTAACTTAGATATAAAAAAACACTTTTTATATTGAAGGCTCCAAATCAAGCCGGAATATAGCCAAGATTATCTTTGGCATGAAGTTGATTTTAACTTACAACCAAAGGGGAAAAAATAAAACTCATTAATGTGAAAAATAAGGTCAAGTACTTTTTCCAAACAGGTTGGCTATTAAAAGTAGTGAGATTCAAAATGGTTAAATTTTCTGACTATAAAAAATGCAAAAATAAATTGATCTATAAAGGCAATTATAACACTTGGCCATGTATTCTGGATCTCACAACTCCTTATGGCCGAACTTATAGGCCACAGGTATTTGGCCTTATTTTATACATTTATGTTTCTGAGAGTTTTTTTGTTTGAGAGAAATTTTATGACATGTACTGTTTACTTAAATGACCATTCCATTCCATCAGCGCATTATACCCTTCTGCAAGGACTCAGGCCTGCCCCAGGGCGAGAGGATTTGGAGCTTAAATCCGCCATGATGCTCCAGTGCGGGTAGGTGGATTGTAACGACCGTTATCTATTGACAGCAACCGAGACAGACTGCTTGACGTGCTGTCCGAGGCACGGAGTCACTGATAGTTAAGTACTTAAATCAGAAACTCATTGGTGCAAGCCTGGGTTCGATGAATAACGGTAAATAACAATAATATTTAATAATATTTATTAATAATAATAAAATTACGTACAATGCCAAAGATTAAATATATTTTATATTATATTAAATTTATTTATCTTATTATTATTACTACAACAATGAATCGAAATTTTAATAACTTAAAGTTTTTATTATTGACTTACCTACTCAGTTACTAAATAAATAAATTCGAATAGCAAATATACGGAACCATGCGGAAATGACACGCTTGGAATTATTTTTACGGTCGTTACGCGCAAAGTTTGCGGTCGTATTCGCAAATAGGTGTGTTTTTCTCAGAATGTTGGATGTAAATGGTGAGTTATAATAACTGCTGAGTTACCAATGTGGGAGACTACTGGTAAACAAGTTAAGGGAGCTTCTTTAACTGTTCCGTTTTGTATTCAATGCCATCGGAAAACGGAAGAGCGCGAGCCTGCCTCATGTGACGATGGTTCCGCCATCGTCATTATATCCATCATTTCAGCCGTTGGACGTCCGCAACATGGCCACATGGTTGGGCCACCCGTAACCGACGGCGGCTCATCACCATTACCAGGTATTCAGCCCACCTAGTGTAGAACTGTACTAGGCCCTGATAATTTTCCTTCACAGCCGCTACCAAACTGCGAGCGAAATGGTCTGCCCATTGCTACTTCAACTTAGTAATTGTGCAGTTCTTCTGCGAATTTCTTCTTTATGAACTTTACTGTGCCGCAGAGAAAGTTCAAATAGAGCTCTTTCTATAGCCCGCTGAACGACTCTGATCAATCACGTGTCATTTCTGTAAGTCATTTCTGTTAAGACACTTTTAAAAGTCTTTAGGGACTATGGTCAGACTCAAAACGTCGCGAAGTTTCCCGAATGCTGCCCAATCGAGTGAGAATCTTCATTTGAATTTTTATGTAAGTTGGGCAAATCGGGCGTATTGGGCAATCGTTTACTAAATCGGGCAGTTTGTCCCAGGTAAATCTATTCATCGGTAACGTCGAACGCTAAAGTCTCCAACAACCACTGGATCATTAATTCAGCTATGTTACAGTCAATTTTTATTTGAAGTCTACATATTATACAAAATTATTATTTAATATTTGTGATCCTTCAGAAGCTCCAGAATCCGAACCAATTAGGCGTAGACACAATGAAATATTACCATTTCTGTACCTTTTCAAATTCAAATCCTAAGAAAGGAAACTAGATTAGGAAAGAATAATAGATTATATCATATTATGGAACCTTAGAAATTTTTACGAACTTATATTATAAAGAGAAATTGTCAAGATAGCGTAAAATGATGTCTCCTTAGTTTGGTTGCTATAAATGGGTACCTAGGGTAAGTCCGGGGTAGTTGGCCATAGTTTTCTTAAACGCTGTTAAAAAAAAAAATTAGCCATCACTATAAAAACCTTTATTGGTAATTAAAATTTAAACGATTAACTTTGGGATAATACACAAAAAAGTAATACAGTTTGTAGTGAGATCGTCCTTAAAGTTTTTTAAAATTACAATTGGCCATCTCACCCGAACATTAGAAGATAGATAACTAATATAAAGATAGTTACTAATTAAATTATAATAATTAATTTTTAATACAATAATAATTTATTTGGTCTTATTTTGTAATAATTAACCCTTTTTTATACTCTTCACTACATTTGGAATAGGCACATATTATAAAATTCAGTGCAGTTTTCATGTACCTGGTACACTATGCATTAAAATTTTCGATGGAAACAATTTTTTTTTTTTAAACACACAATCACAACAACCTAAGTCCCAAACTAAGCATTAGCTTGTATTTTGGGTACCAAGCGAAGACACCACATACATATAACAACCAAGACCCGGTGCCAGAATTAATATTCATCATATAAATACTGACCCGACCTGGGATTCGAACCCGGGACCTCCAGCTTCGCAGGCAGGGTCACTGCCCACTAGGCTAAGCGGTCGTCATCGTATCGTTTCGTAGTAGCTTCTTTTTCTTATTTTTCTACTGTCAGATAGTTTTCGGGTAGTTTTTTTTCTCAAAATTACGCATGTTGTATCTTTACTCCGAAGCAAAGAAAAAGTCAAATTTTATGTGTGGTCAACTTTTTCTTCTGAAAAAGTTGACCACACATAAAATGTAAACATACAAATATATAACAGGCGTAATTTTGAGATTAGAACAAAACGTTGCCCGTATACTTTGCAATCAATACAAATATATTCACTATTTAAAAAAAACTAACATCACAACTAAGTAAAACATGAACCCTTTAAAAATGTTTAAACCAAACAAAACAATAAAAAAGGATTTAACTTACTTTTTTTGACCTAAATATTGGCCGTGGCTTAGCTCCGAGGACGAAATGGACATGCGTTTCCAAGTTGTCACAGTAAGGGGAATTTTCAAGGTGACTGGACACTCGACGCGAAGCAAATTCAACAGTAGGTAACTAGCAACACCTATTGGACGGTTCCATGAATTGTTTCTATGGGTCAGCTCTCAATTATGACCAACTATCCCGTGTTTACTCTATAATTGATTTTTGAAGGTAAGTAGAACAATTCTGCTATTCTAATTTGCAGTAGGTGGACTTCGCAACATAAGTAGCGCTACAAAAAGTTCTGAGTTCGATTTTGAATATTTTGCTGATATAGCAACTTTGTACTACATCTATCTCATCCACAAACTATATCTCATCGATAAAGATTGAGCGTAGGTAGCATGCGAAAAGTTGTCGCC
The DNA here is from genome assembly GCA_949709985.1 of Luffia ferchaultella. Lineage (NCBI taxonomy): Eukaryota > Metazoa > Arthropoda > Insecta > Lepidoptera > Psychidae > Luffia > Luffia ferchaultella. Next base: position 7,291,620 of record OX453257.1, on the reverse strand, counting down.
CTTTCGCAGAGGAATACGAAGGATTTCACTGAGTTAGGTATGACTGGTTATTGAGTCATCGCAATGTGATCAGACATGTTTAATAACAATATAATTGATTTCATAAATAACGTAAGTATATAATACAATTATATTACGAGTAGTAAAAGGTAGGTACCTACCAAGCGAAGACATCACATTGGTATATAACTACATATAACCAGTATCAATATGTCTTGTCTACATCTGTCTATGCCTATGTTTGTGTCTATGTGTCATGTCTATATTTCAAAACGAAACGTGTAATTGAATTTAATTAATTTTATTCTACTTGTTATATAATTATATTATATACTTACGTTATTTATGATATCAGGTAGGTAGGTAGGTACCTACGTAAGTATATAAGGTAGGTAGGTACCTACCTACCTACCTGATATAAATAATGTAAGTACATAATATAATTATATTACAAGTAGAATAAAATTAATTAAATTCATTTACACCTTTCGTTTTGAATTATTAAACCCAAAACACAAGGTAATGCTTAGTCTGGGGTTTGGGGCCTAGAGGTTGTTGTGATGTATACGTTATTATTATTAAATTTAGACATATTAACCGTTTCCATATTTATAATTTAATGCAATAAAATGCGAGTGATCGCAATGTTTGAAAATATTATACATCACTAATCAACGTCGACACACCTAGCAAACACTAGCAAACAAAAAAGATTCATAATTTCTTGTGTTTTATACTCATAGGTCTATCTATGTTTTGAAATGAGAACTAAAATAATTTGTGAAAATTATGAACGCCTCAACATTTTGTATTCAAAATAATGTTATACTTCATCGAGAGATGGCGCAAACACATAAATTATATACTTATACCATATTTTTAGAAAAACATTAAAAAATTAAATTCGGCTTGCAAATCTTACTCAAATCAATTATTAACTATACTTGGACTATTAAACTTAAAATAATGATTTGGAAATTCAGACGAAATCTTCATTATCTGATAAAGCTTACTACCAATCTCGCTTGATGCGGTAGGCATATCACCATTTAATTTTACGTATTTCGTATAGATGCCGCTGTTTAAAAGTTTCAATTTTACTATTTATACGCTAGCAATGTCAAATGCAAAAACCAATATTAGTCCTGATTCTTGATAATTTTTATACAATACAAATAAAAATCTTCAAAACCCTTTCAACATACAAAACATACGTAATTTTTTTTTAATTCTATTTGTTACCTATTAATTAAAACAATTAAATAAATTATTAGTGTTTTAAGCTTCAAAGCAGGTATAGTTATTAAAGTATGAAAATATATATTTTAAGAGCTTGAAAAGTAGAAGTCGCTCGTGGCGCTTGCTACCTTATCAGCTGTGAAACCATAGACATATATATACTAGCGTAGGAGACCAACTGACATCTAAACATCGCATGACCGAAACGGAAATGAGTATGTGTGCAAAATTCACATGTGGTTGAGCCAGTTTTAGTGATGTGCATGGGTGTTTTTTTATATTATCGATAGCACGTAGTACTTTCATGATAATGTGTCGTTGAAATTACCGCGTTATCATAAGTCGCAATCGGCAATCCTATTTATTATTTTGAATCTGCTATACTACATAATTTTTGTTTTGAGTTACTTTTCCTAACTTTCAGTTTTTTAAAATGACAAATCATCAATCAGTCAATTCAAATGCCATTTCCTTTACTCCAATAAATTTTTTTTTTTGTTAACAGTTGATAATAAAAAATTTGCAGAAGTAAAGAAAGCGTTAACATCATTATGGAAATTTTAATATTTAGTTGAATACAAGCCACGTAATAAATAAAACAATATAAATAAACGATTTTTATTTTTAATGACAATACGTCACGTTGCAACGCATAACAACAAAATTTTAACTCTTTGTAAACAAAAAAATGAGAATGTACAAAACAAAAACATTTACAATGGAGAAGTTCATGATGTTCAAAATATACAATTTAACTCGATAGAATTGAAAGATAAACCAAAACTAATAAAACAGTGAAAGTTTTTTTTTTTTAAATTCGTCAATAAATGACTGAGAAATAAATTATTGATATTTATTAATTTGACGACCGCTTAGCCTAGTGGGTAGCGACCCTGCCTACGAAGCTGGAGGTCCCGGGTTCGAATCCTAGGTCGGGTCAGTATTTATATGATGAATATCGATACTGGTACCGGGTCTTGGTTGTTATATGTATGTGGTGTCTTCGCTTGGTACCCAAAACACAAGCTAATGTTTAGTTTGGGGCCACGACGTTGTAATGTGCACGTTATTATTATTATTATGTATTTTCGTGCGGTTTGACTGGTGGCTTCTTACTGCCCATGACGTCACATTGTCTACTCGATTGAGTGTCGCGTCGTCTCACTGCACCACAAATTATGCCTTGGATGCCTTGGACTAGTCTATAATATCTATTGTTTCTTTATGTAATAGGTAATTAAGTTTTATTTAAATATAAAGGAACAAGTTTCTGTAAAAGACAAAGTGATAATTTGCCTAAAATTGATATTTTCACTGTGATGGATTTTTTCTTCAAATCAATTTTATATTAGTGCTGAAATAAAGGTTTAGGCTCTAAAGTTGAAGGTCCTGGTGATATATCCCGGTAAACGTACGCTGACACTGATCGCTTGGTCTTCAGATTGACCTGTACAGAAATTACAGTTGGCATAAATGCTCTGACCTTAGATATTAAGTATTATTAGTATATTACTTAATATACTTAGTAAGCACATATGAAAAAAAAGAAACCCCTAACGGCACAAATTCAGTAGGTATAGATCCTTTCTTCAAAAGTCGTCGGTGATTTAGTTAGACAAAACAGTTATCCGTAAAATGTCTACTGCAAACCAAAGAATGTTTTCGAGGAGTCCCACCTGTTCTATTTAACATTTTTTCCATTGTTCTATGCTAACCGTGTTTACAGGAAACCTGGATATTATGAAAGAGTCATCATTATCAGGAAGCATTTTTTAACACCGCAGTTTCTTGGAGGAAAATGAGAAACTATTGTATACAGTAGTTATGTCATTCAAAGTTAAATTATTTACGACGTTCATAATCAGAGAACAGATAGAACGTCAGACTTTAAATCATAAATAAATAACGATTAAAATTAATTGTGTATATATCTTATATTTTCATTTGAAAAACTCTTGTATTTACATATATACCCTATATGTAGTATATATGTATAGATGTCATACTTTCTTTTACAATGTGCTGCCAGGCTAAATAAACCTCACAATATGTTTAAAAACAGTTAACGACATCATTCCAGTGGAACAGGTGCAATTAGGTAATATCAAATTTACAAAATATTTATATTTGAAAATATCGACATATCGATAGATTTTGTGCAATCCCTATGCTTAATTGTTTGATTGTAATTTTACACAATATTTTTGTATCGTACACATAATTGTTTAAAATAACAAATTATTTACAAAATAAAGTATTTACCGTATACTACTCATATATAACCAAGTAAATTTAGGATCGCTTTTTATAAAAATAAGCATTAAGATAACAATATGTTATTGGCAGTACTTACCGGTGAAATGTCTCTTTATTTGGATTATTAACATATGTTACAGTGCAATTTAAAACTGAACACTACACCATTTTTATCACAAGAATTAATTTTTGTAGAATTCAAAACGATTATAACACAAAATAGAAAATAAAGCTGGACCTTATTTTGACAAGTGAGTAAAGAAGACTAAATGTGTTCAAAGAGGTTTTACGTCAGATTTTCTTGCATTTCTTTCTCGCATGTAGGATTTCCGCAAAGAGCTGGATGTCATTCGCACACTGTGTTCCTCTCTTACGCTAGTATATATACCTTTATGTGTGAAACCTATTCGTTTCAGAGAATATTTTACAAAAATTTACTAATCATAAGTAATTACCAATGGCCAAATGACATAGAGTGCCTAGCTAGAAATGGTTTGCCATTGGCCGCGATTGTTCGATAATCGATATTATTCAACATTTTCTTCATTATTCATATAATTCGTTGAGTAGTAAATAATAGCACTATGATAATAGTGTCTGTTATTCGATAATAACGTATAATCGTTTGAAATAAATATTGACAAAATAAGTGCAAAAGAAAATAATTACTTATATAAAATAAACAAGTATTTAGAACATAGCAAATAGCAATATTTCAAATAGTGTCCGAAATTAATATTGTTTTTATTTATTTTTTAAATGGTCTTCGTAGTGATCTTTCAGCTACCTTCCGCTAGTAGGTACAGTTGAAGGCACCACAGTCAGTTTACAAGTAGCCATGAAAGGGTTCTGTTATCCACCTTCCAGCTCCATCATATGAATCTTTGTCAACATATGCTATTAAAACTTTCAGACAAATGTAATGAGCCTAAACTCGGTGGGTTTATTAGTAGCCATTGAAAGGTTCTGCTATCAACCTTACAGCTCCATTGTCAGATATGCTCGACGGTATCATATAAACCATATACGTGGTGGTCGTATCCAATATCCAGGGTCAAATCATTAAGATCGATTCGTAGTAGGTACTTACGTGCCGTGCCAATATCGGTGAAGAGTTGTTTACATTAAAATATTCTTTTCTTATCTCGATAGACCCTTAAAAAAATTTTGTTTTACCAAACAAACGAAATTACGATCATCTCAACGAGATGTCTTTTTCCATCGTGTAGATTAGATTAGATAAATTACAATAGAAGTAGGTACTGTATCCATGTGCGAGAAGAAACTAAATATTTTCATAACTGAGACATTTTCGGTAACCTATTTTATGTTCTGAATAATTATATAACTTGGAGCTTAAATACACTACGCTGCTCCACTGCGGGTCGGGGATTGTAACGACCGCCGTCTATTGACAGCGTCCGGGACCGACTGCTTAACATGCTCTCCGAGGCACAGAGTCAGTGATAGTTATGTACACTTATGTCAGGAAAGGTATAATAATAAATTACGAAAACATAATTTAGACTTCGAACGAATTTATACCCTAATTCTTTATTCTCGCCTTGCTTTGCCATGGCAAATGGCAACTGTTGCAATAACGAGTGCGAGAAGAAAGCAAGTGAATACTGTAGAGTAATTTGAGTAGATAGCGCCCCGCGACCTGTATCGAATCATGGCCGAATTAGATGGGTTACCATAATGGAAGCTATAACAGAATTTGTGCCGCGCTTCTGGAGCCAAAATGAAGTAGGTAAATACATGAAAACATAATTGGATATCTCCATGAAGATAATAATGAGTTCTGGTTTCCCAAAATTAGACTTCACATTAAACACCATGATTGGAAGTAAAAATTTACTCTGTTTCGATCGTCTTGAAATTATTTTTGTTAAATTTCTACCGTTGTTTTGTTGATAAAGTTTCATTTCGTTTTCTTATTTTTTTAAATTTTTTGTTTAGAATAAGCGTCTGCGAAGAGCCCGTGGTCCCGCCGATTTGATCTACTGGTAGAACCACATGGTATACCACTATGAACCCGCATTATTTTGAACGTGTTCGACTACAAAGTGAATTTTATTTTAAATGAAAAAAAAAAATTAGTTTTAATTATTTACTTAATAAAAATACAGATAGAAATCGATACTATTTAATAGTTCCTAGGGCAGTAGGACCACGGGTACATAGTGGTATACCGTTGTCCTACCAGTAGGTCAAATCGGTGAGACCACGGGCCCTTCACCGACCGTTCGCCCGCGAGAGCACGCCCGTAAAATTATCATAACAGCTGTTGTTTTTTTTTATATGGAAGGTCGGTTATTATAGAATTTTCAAAAGTCAGTTTTACACAAAAAATTTAAAAGTTTCTATAATGTGATCTTTTTTATACTTATTATTTCTTTCGTTTTATTTTTCAGCACACTAATAGAATTCGGGGTTTAAAATACGGTCACGTAACGTTATTAGTCATGAATTTTAATTATATCTCTATCCGGTAGGTCGTTAACAAAATAATAGTTACGCTATACAAGTTTGTGCAACCAGTGCCAAGGCGGGGCGGACTGCTAATTAAGAAAATATAGAAGGTGAGATTTTAGTCACCGCCCAAAATTTTTCTAGATGTTAGGTATCACCAATAGACCTCATTGCGTAAATAAAAAATATGGCTTACATTTTCATAATAAATTATTTTATCTACAGTGTTATTTTATAACGTTTGGTTGCCTTCTTAACGCTGTAGTAAACGTACGCGCCCGAGGCCTTAAAACGGAATGGGGCGGCGGGCATGAATGGTGACTAGAGTTATTGATTTTTCCGGGAAAGGTTTGTGTAGTCATATCTCAATATTTTTCTATAGAACGATACTAAAATTAAACAAGACGGCTATCGGTTTTCTACCAAAGATCATTATATTAAAATTTGCCTGGTTATTAAAACCTCATCCTGTATATGCTCATTACATTTTAAACATTTTTCATGTGTAACGCCTTAAATGACCAAAATGTAATCATTTTGTAATTTTATGACCGTATGACAATACTGGTCACTTGTTGTAGTACGAGTATGTATTACCGATGTGTATTACTCAGTTCTAAAAGAAATTTAGTCTCTTAACAAAGCGCACGGATATGTTCAAACCACCGACTTATGCAGTTTATTGATTTCAAATAAAAAATGACCATTCATTTGGGCATTGTATTCAATAACAATAACGAAAGTGGTAAGAAGAGAAAAGTAGAGTAGACGTGACATTACCGATTATTTTCAATCACTTGTTATACCTGAAAAATGTATGTAACTTTTCTGCTAATTGTCTGCTAAAAGACAAAATATTTTTAAGTAGGTAAGTAAATTACCTACCTATTTCGAGAAAAATTCAACAACTTTACTGATGAACTCCAGTGATGTGGTCTCTTTTCCCCGGCACAAATATTATGAATGTTAAGATAGAATAATATCTAGTACTAAGCCACACGTTTCGGGGATCGTGTGTCCGGTTGTTGCGGAAGTGGTCGCAGTGGTGCGAGGCCGCCCGCGACGACATCGGCTGATTGATCATTTCACCGGCTTCCTGTTTAGCGCGAGGCCGACCGCCATTGTTCGCCCGAGGAAAGCCGAACGCGGCCGAAAAACCACCGATATTTCTACTCCAATTACTAGGGTTCCATTCTCAGTTATATATATTTTTATCGACGTAGAGATAGTGAATGCGTGGAAAACACACTGAGAAAAATACTATGGTGAATTCAGATTTTGTATTGATGGTTGTACTATCAGTAGAGCAATGGACGATCGAGATCATCAGAAATACGAGGAAACCCAGGAAAAAAACTACGTGTCATCATAATTACGTCACAGGAACCATAATTTCCGCTGACGCATATTTTTTTCTTTTCATATCCCTCTTTTTTTATTATGGGGGGTCTGCCATTGCTCGACTGATAGTGAACATTTTTCTCAAGGCAATTTTTTACAGGTAGGTATAGGGTCAAACTGACCCTTAAAACTCTGAAATAATACTAATATATTAATAAATAATACTAATAATTAATGGCGTCTGGAACCGCTAAGTAACCTACTAAGGCTACTTACTGAATATTAAGCTGTTTTATGCGTTTTATATTATGTTATAATTAATACTATTATATTATTACCTACTGTTAAAACACGAGTAGGTATTAAATTTACATAAATAATGAAAATATGATACGTACCCATCACCTAAAAAAATACTTAAAAGTAACAGAACACTTTCAATTGCAATTTTGGAATTTTTTTCTTTCAAAGTGTTGAATGCATAAAACTTCGAATTGACTAGAAGCTCTCTTCTGCGTTTACCTGCTAACCACTCATACTCTAGCTAGCTGGTGCCAGATGGCGAGTTTCAGTTCGAGTTTCAGTCCGCGAGGTCTCTGCGCGCCGGTCTTCACCCCCGCAAATTTGCGTTTGACAGTTTTCTCAATATGAAGTGATATTTTTGACTCTATTAAAATCAAACGCTGCTGTCAAATTTATTTACCCTATGATTGAATGTTTGTTTAGACATATCAAATATTTAAAATGTATAACAAACGGAGTTAATACATACTTGAATAAATTTCTTTATAACTATTTTTTTTATTATGTAAATTTTAATAATTAATCTCAAATAAAAAAAAAGGTATGTATATAAGATTTTACTTTGAGTTTTTAGTATTACAATATAAAAAGTTTTACAGGAAATCATTACTTGAATTAGAGTCCGCGCTACCAAAGAAGTCCCGTAGACGAGGCGCTGTTAGCGTATTGCGGTAACTATTTCACCTTGAAAATTATAACTCAGTTCGCACTCCATAGGACTTTAGGCTTCTTAAACCACTTTTTAAACGTTTATAAACAATTGAATTCGATATTCGCCGAAATTCTTCAAATTTAGTTCAATTATTTGCCGCGCGACTTCTTTGGTGGCGCATACTCTACATGCGTACATTACGATGGATAACAGAAGCAAATGTAGACAAATGTCGACAGATAAAGAATTGGGTCTACAGAAAGGCGTGTCGTGAACGTTTAATTGTTATTGTCGACGGCATAGTAATTATTATTGACTATTAACCGCTGCTACCGACTTCATACAAAGTAGCAAGGTCCTGTACAATTAGATTGTGTTCGACGGTCTATGAAAACATATAAACTGCTGTTCAGACGGTAACGGGCGAAATTAATTATATAATAATAATAATAATAATAATAACACACACAATCACAACAACGTCTAGGTCCCAAACTAAGCATTAGCTTGTATTTTGGGTACCAAGCAAAGACACCGCATACATATAACAACCAAGACTCGGTGCCAGTATTAATATTCATCATATAAATACTGACCCGACCTGGGATTCGAACCCGGGACCTCCAGCTTCGCAGGCAGGGTCGCTGCCCACTAGGCTAAGCGGTCGTCATGTCATGTCTTTGTCGTATAAATTAGGTAAAGTTGTGTATTGTAAATTTCATACAGTCACTTGCGTGTAGTCAAGGCGTAATATTTCACACAATCGAGAAGTTTTAAAGTTTCGAAGCTGGCTAAACCAATACAAATGATGTTTCGTATGTGGATTCGGAAAAGATAAAGGTATCAGTGTAGACATTTTATAAAAAACGTAACTGAAATAAAACATATTTTCAGTTGTAAATCACAAAATTACCCCTTTTTCGGTTGCGTTTTTCATGTGAAAAACGATTGCAAATTGATATCATCCTACTATTATTGGCACATCAATATGTGCCAAGACGTTTCATGATATAATAATACCTATTATACTATTATACCTATGACTGTATTGACATGTTTGGCAACGGTACAATTCCAGGAGATAGTCAAATAATGATACGTCTAATCCTACAAAAATAGGCTTATGCCTAAACAATAATGCTTGTTTTGAGAGTAACACATAACATTTTAAATTAATAATAATAATAATAATAACATATACATTACAACGACGTCTAGGCCCCAAACTAAGCATTAGCTTGTGTTTTGGGTACCAAGCGAAGACACCACATACATATAACAACCAAGACCAGGTACTAGTATCAATATTCATCATATAAATACTGACCCGACCTGGGATTCGAACCCGGGACCTCCAGCTTTGTAGGCAGAGTCGCTACCCACTAGGCTAAGCGGTCGTCAACTTGTTCTTTGTTCTTTTGTTATTGAAATTTAAAAAACAACAATATTACGACCATTAAAAATTTACACTTCATCTTAGGCGGTCGTTACATTCTTCATGGGCTAGAAGTTTTATTCTAGAGCTTTTATTCTTGACAACATTTTCGGAAGTCACAATCACTCTTCTGACGAGAAATCAATCAACATGCACGTGTTTGAGTTTTAACGAAAGCATGTTCAATTTTCAATTCAATTCCGCAATTCAGCTTTTTTATATTATATAATGTTCAGAAAATAAAAAATGTTGCTACTTCTTAGACTTTATAGTATTCTGTTTCGTATTCATAGTAGGTAGGTACTTATTCTGTTGATCGATCGTGGAATAAATCCACGCATAATTTAAAAATTAACATTATTCTTTAATAGGCTTCTTTATCTCAAGCTGTAGGTTACTAAATGATAAATATAGGTCGGGAGTCCGTGACAAAGAATGGCCACGAGCTTCTCAGATGTGAATTTTGGGCAGGTGATTACAGAGCTCATTCACATAACCAGTCAACCGACGACACATCTGGAAAAATAATTTGCTAAAATTCTATTTTTTGTATACAGAAGAAAAAAGTGTGGTACCAGTCAGATAACCATATTTTGGTGTTCAGCGCGTCAACAGCGATGCAATGATGTAATAAAGCACTACTGCCCGTCTTGTTTGTACAACAAATAGTACTGTGGGAAATATTAGGTTTTTAAAGCATGCAATTTTTGTTTGAGTACAATTCTTGAAGTAGATAATAAAAAATACGATGCTCCTTAACGCACTCATATCCAGCTGAGTGACAACAAGTACATAAAATAGCATTGTTAATATTATCACTCGCCAAAAATACATGTTTTTAAAGTTTCCTGACCATTTGGTCACGGGCTTCTTGACTATAAATAAATTAGTTTAAAAAACTTAGTACCTACTTATATATTAAAAAAAATAGTATTTATTATGCAGTCGCATTATCAATAAAATTGGAAGATAAGACCACATTAAAACCATGAAGAATGTACGGTTTATTACGTATTAATAAAAATTATTTTCGAGACCAGTTTATAAATGTTCTAATGACATTTAAAATAGTTATTATGGTTATTAAACACATCAACTTGTCACTAATATGAAACAAATAAACCTGTTTCGTTCAAGTCGAACAATTGAATAGTCAATATAATGCAGTCATTTATTATCAAATCAATTTGCTTTGTGCTTATCAGAAGTGTATTTTTAAGTTATTGATTAAAGTACTGTCAACGTGTCACGAAGCTCGATATTGTTTGTGCCTATGTTTTCAATTTAGGGTGATGTCAAAAGAACAAAGTTCACTACTGACACATAATATTGGATATTTGTTTAAAAATGTGTCATGATAGCCAAAGCGCAACGAACCTGTCTTAAATTCATAAGGCCATAGGGCCATGGTTCGAAAATGGACGTGTACCAATGAGTTTTTCTAACTTAAGTACATAACTACCACTGACTCCGTGGCTCGGAGAGCACGTTAAGCTGTCGGTCCCGGGCGCTGCCAATAGATGGCGGTTGTTACATCCCCAACCCGCAGTGGAGCAGCGTGGTGGATTTAAGCTTCAAGCCCCTCTTCACCCTGGGGGAGGCCTAAGCCCTTGCAGTGGGGTACAAATGGGCTATTGAAGTGAAGTTTAAAAATAAAAAGACTTGAAAAAAATCAATATCCTAAAATGTCTTTGATTTCGATTTTGTTATTTGTAAAAAAAGTAAAGAAAATGCGATGGAGAAGATCAAACGTCCAATAGATGCTTGGTAGACGTGAAATAAACTGACATCGAATTAGTTTCTATACTTTACCATAGATGGCGCTATCTAAATAGTTATTGTCCTTTATAATTATTATTCAATAAACCTTAATTATTCAATTTTTCAAAAAAAATTTTAAGCTTTCAACACGTAATGTGTATTACTTCAGAAAAATACACATTGCTTGAAATAAAAGCCTTCGAATGAAACTGTGTAACATATAAAAATGTCATCACACGTATACGTTTTAATATATGATATGTCAAAAACGCCGCTTTCTTGAAAATACTTCACTACCAATTTTCAAAGAAGACAATCTTTTCAATGACTTACTTTATTCACAATTTGGGGCAACTCATTTTATTTATTATTTCATACCAAATAATAAAGACTCTATTATTAGTAAAACACCTACATTACAACCTAAATGTTAGTAACATAATATAACAGTCAAAATTAAAACAAATTACAAATCAAATCAACATCAAATTGTAAAAGTTAACTAAGTCATACACAACATGTCAATACTATAACTTCCCTATATGAAAAGGCTATCCGAGAAAGAACATAAGTTACAACAAGTCACAACAAGTCACAATTTTCACGTAATTTAGTAAGTAACCAATTCACATTATATGACGGCGGCAACAGCGACCAATAAAAGGACAATCGTACGTTTTTGATATCATCGCCAGGATAGTCACTGATAATAACTTGGGCATATGGCACAATAAACATTTTTATTTCAATAGAACATATTTTATCGACAAAAGAAAACTGACCTTCACAGATTTTTTTTTCACAGTTTTTAATCTACATAAATATTGACACACTTTTTTTATATTTTTAATAAACCGTATTTAAGCATATGATCTATTTTATTAAACTATAGCCTACTATTTTTCTTCTGTTTGCTACACTATTTGCATTTACTACAGCTACAGAATTGCGCAGTTTATAGGCATATTTATAAGTGGATACATTTCCGAGAACCTGAACACTGACATTTGACTGACTGATTGACTGAGTGGTTAGAGACCTTAACAGCAAAACCATAGGTCGCAGGTTCGATTTCTGTCGGGAACGAAAACTTGTGTTTATGAACATGTCTATTTGCTCCGTGTCTGCTGTAAAATATCTATATTTTTTGTATATATTATAAAAAATATTTAAGTATATATTATAGGTGCACCCATACCAATACAAACTCTGCTTAGTTTACGACCATAACGCTGTGTCAGATGTCTCAGACATTATATACCTACGTATTATTGTTATTATTATTTGCTTTGGAGTTGGAAATCCAGCGATTAGAGTGTCTTTATATGTATACCCTGAATTTGGCAGTATTTGTCCCATTTTCTGTGTATTGTATTCTAGAACATCATGAAAACTGCTTTAGATTATTTGTCTGTTCATCTGTTTGTTTGTTAGCGTACTGCGAACCACTTAACATATTTCGACACAATTTTCACTTTAACATAGACTTACTATGCTCACTTTGAATCTAGGCAACCATTTATCCGATTCGAATAACACGTCCATTCCCTCGAGACATGCATAAAATTAATAAAGATCCTATATTACTATGCGATGTAGACAGCAAAAAACCACATTACTATATTTTGTAATATTTGAAATAATTTGAAAGTTCTAAAGCAAAACTAAATACGTACCAAATGCCAAATATTAAATTTGGCTTTCTTCTGAGTTCATATAAAGTGCAATATAATTTTTAATATCGATGGGTCCTTCAAAACTCGTAGACATAGCAAAGTTCAGGGTTGAGCTAAGTTAGTTCTGTTGGAATTTAAATTTCGTGACCTTACCTTTGCGACATTTCGATGTATTCACGTAGTGGCAATGTTAAGGAAATTTAAGTTTACTATTTAACTATTTATATAATAAAAATTAACACAGTAAAATATAGTGATAACAAAATTAACAACAAATTTAACATATTAAGATCGGCGACAAAATCAATGCCACGTTTATATTTATTTATATGTAATTTATATATTTTGGAAAGGAAAACATAAGGATGACCTTAAGGTATTACAGCAATCACATAAGAAACTACTGGTAAAAACTACTAAACATTTTTGATGAAAGTTTTCAGTGATCCATGTTTCGTCATCTGTTACTATGTCCCACACCAAATTTGACGTTCCTTCCTTGAATCTGGTAAGCATGGCATTGCACCAAGTGACGCGGTCCGTTTTTTGAGCCACAGTCAAATTGTGTGGGATCCACTACGAACACAGTTTTTTCACACCCAAATGTTTGTGTAGGATTAATTGTATTTAACTCATGCCTATGCTTACGAATGTCCAAATCTTATGGTAGGTAGCATGCCCGTCTGTTTCGATCATACGGCGCTTTCCTAGTGCAAAGAAGTGGGCCTCTCGGCACGTAGTAGGTAAGCTAAGTTCACGTTTGACAGTTTTTTTTTCTAAACGTGTTTTTTAAAGGCTTATTTTGACAACGTTTTCAATATTTTTATAAAGTAGAGGTAAACAGTGATTGTACCTATAATATTATAGTACCTACTTTAAAACACCTCATTCAAATTTTAATAAAAAATTATGCTAATTTTACATTAATTACAAAAACAGTTTTTTTTTAAACAGCTTCATATCGTATTAACAGATTTTTTTGATAAAACATTTAGATTTTTTATCCGTTTAGACTTAGTTTAGACGCAAGTGATGTGTAAAGATTTAAGACATAATTGTAAATGTTTAGGTTTTTCTTATGGAATTAAAAAAAATATATCCAACTCTTAGCGATGTAGTAATAATTAATGACATGATTATTTTTGGTTATATGATTTTTAACTTTAATGATAATACTATTTCACAAACGTAATTCAAAACCGTCAGTGATCAAAACACTTATTCAGCCTTCGGATGCAGTGCATTACAACAAACTCCGGAAACGAATGAAATAACTTCGCTCACAATCGTCTAAATACCTAGAAATCTATTTCTATAGACGCCAAGGAGGTTGAAAAGGGAAAGGCCTCGTACAATACTTTGCTATATAATTCGCTATGGTAGATCGTATACATTGTTATTCAAAATATATTTAGGTACCTATTTAAAATTTACGAAATGCGACTCTCTTTCATCTGAATAATTTTATTTAGCATCATCATCATCAGTCCATTTTACCCCACTGCAGGGGCTTAGGCCTCCCCCAGGGTGAGGAGGGGGCTTGGAGCTTAAGTCCACCATGCCGCTCCACTGCGGGTTGGGAACTGTAACGACCGCCATCTATTGACAGCGTCCGGGACCGACTGCTTAGCGTGTCGCACGGCACGCACGGTGTCAGTGATATTGTGTACTTAAGTCAGAAAAACTTATTGGTATACGCCCGGATTCGGACCATGGCCCTATGGGGCCTAATAAATTTGAGGCAGGTTCGTTGCGCTCTGGGCTATCACGACACGCATATTCAATATGGTTTGTTATTAAATTTAAAAATGAAAATGTGGAAACACCATTTGGAACATTTAAGTCATATTGTAATCGATAATAATAATATTGACAATTGCACATCTTGTGCTATAGGTATATGACCAATCTTGTATATATTTTTATATATTTCACGTATTTCGAAAACGGCTCTATTTAGATTAAATTTTGGATTTAAATAGGTATCATCTCAAAACCGGTTCTTGAATAAGTTTTATGGTTATTAACCACCAGGGGTGCTGCAGTGGATGTGTATCTTCGAAACAACTGGACTGATTTTGATAAGGTTTTTTGGATTACATAGGTATTACCTGCGAGTAAATAATTAAATAAGTTGCGCACTTATGGGCCTCCAGGAGATCTGCAATAGATACGTTTCTCTAAAATGGTTGGGAGGATCTAGACAGGGTTTTTCGCGGTAAATCGATATCACCTAAGAGCATGTTCTTAGATAAAGTACAAAAGCTAGTTTCCGTATTTTTATGGTTCACTTTCTGAATTCAATTGTAGGCAGACGTTGTATTTAAGCGATTATCTGCAATAAACACCGGATAGTATAAACACAATAAGAGTTGAGGCGTGGAGGCAAACATGGTAGGTACCTACTCACAGACGTATTTCTTGAATAGACGAAGTTTCTTTATTCGATTTTTGGGACTCTTTAACCTATAAGTAAGGAAAAGCTCTTGTAATCAATGAAGGTTTTTAGGGTTACAACAACATAATTAAGTAAACCAAAGAAGGGCCGTTCAGTTCAACTCTCGTTGCGTTTACTAAACGTCACGTTTGGCGTATGGTTTGGCGTTACGCTGCCAACGTACAGTTCCAATCAAGCTTTATGGCGGATGTGAGCATAGGCACATGTCGCGTCGCAGACTCGCAGTAACCAGTTTTAGGTGTATCGGGATGCAGTGGAGCGAAGGGCATATGACTGTACCTGCGCAAGCCCGCTTAAAGCGTTGTATTCCGATCCGCCATATAGTTTGAAGCGAACTATACGCCGCGTGAATGCTAGCGACGGCGTACAGCGCTTATTATAGACCATTCATTGCCTTACGCTATGAACGCATAAAACTGTTAGGTATAAAAGTTACTTGTTGGTTCTGGTATGAACCGTATTTTTTTAGTTACTTTTAAAGCGGGCACCGCCGCATGGAATTGATTAAATCTACTTGCCTATCGTAATCGTGACCGACCACTGCTGCGCCGGCGCCGTGCCGTGCCGAGCGCATTCCTTTTTGTCTCGGCTGTAGAGAGAGGTTTATAACGGACACATTGTTTGTAGGTTTTCGATAGTGTCGCGTGGAATAGTTAATAAATTGTTGACTGTTCTTAATAAAATAAAAAGTACATTAAAAGAGTTTTAAGATTTACGCGTTGAAAATAGTTCGGGAGCTGGTGACAGTAATTTTTATATGATATCATCCATTGGCAGATGTTAACATTAACAAAGAAATAATGAAAATAGTCCATGTGAGCAACTCTTGCCTTTTATTTGAGAAGTGTGATATCAAATGGTAGCTTATAAATTTTTTTAAGAGGATTGTGTAGTGGCAATTTTCCATACAAATGGTGTTAACGGTTGTTCCCCATTAAACCTTAACCGATTGGCACAAAAAAAATATATGGCATTCGGATCAACAAAAACTAGATTTATAAAATTTTTTACTATTTTGATACATCATAACAGAATAAAAATAAAATTTTGTTAGTTTTATTATTTTGAAAATATACTTTTCGAGACCATTACAAGGTGCGTGCAAGGGTGAACGACTTCTGAAGTACGCTCTAATCTCCACTTAGAACAGTCTATCAGAGTAATATAAGATTGAAAAAATGTGGTCTGGGGATATTTGTAAGATAAATTTTTGCTAGCTGGTATTATCGCCTCTGTCAATTGGTTCAATAAAACAATCCTTACTTCATAAAAGTTAAATACCAATGGTGGAACTTTTTCCTACAGTGTTTAAGAATAATCTACTTCATCCGTAGACAGATTGCATTAATTACAAAAATTATATCATCACAAATAATAAATGTTACTTTTGCCATTTAGATAGTGTTACATTCACTGAGAGGAATCCTTCGTACAGACGAACGTGTATTTCAGAAATATACAGTCAACGTATAGATACTTTAGACTTAAATATGTACAATGTAACATTAATACGAATACATCACGACCGCTTAGCCTAGTGGGTAGCGACCCTGCCTACGAAGCTGGAGGTCCCGATTTCGAATCCCAGGTCGGGTCAGTATTTATATGATGAATATTCAGAATTACTGGTACTGGGTCTTGGTTGTTATACGTATGTGGTGTCTTCGCAAAAATATTTATATATGTACATATTATGAAGAATATTTAAGTATGTATATCAGTTGTTTAGTAACCCATAACACAAGCATAATACTTGCTTACTTTGGGACTAGATGACGCTGTGTGGGAAGTCCCACATATTATTATTATTATTACATCAAAAGGACATTGACAGACTTGTCCTGCAGCCGCATGCTGTAATATACTGTGCTACGCTAAATCAAGTAATACCACAATTTAAGTATACAATATCCTTTTTTCATGTTGAAATTTTTCTCAGTCTTAGAAAGCAGCAATATTGTGAATTTAAAAGATTGTAATAATTTCATCGTGTCTGCCTTCATAAATGATTATAAAAAACATAAAAATAGAAGAGGCAGACCATACCTATACCAGTGGCGTATGCAGAATTCAAGCTTGGGGGGTCCCATATTTTTCATTGAACTTAAAAGCCTTAAGTACCTAATTAGTGCTATGCATTAAAGGTACGTTCTACGATCTTAATACGGAAGCTCGGGAAATTTTGTTAATTCATAAAGACATCCGATATAATTAATTCACAAAACAGCTCGCTCCAAGGGACCGTAGACCTAAGTATTTGATATTAATTTCAAATTGATACCTCTGCGCGTTCCGGAGAAAAAGGGTCTAAGCAAACCGATAAACATACAGACGGACAACGAAGCGATCATATAGAAGTCCATTTTTAGGGTCCCTTACATCAAATATGGAAAAAGGAACCCGTATAGGATCATTCTGATTTCCGTCTATCTATCCATCTGTCACTGCCTATTTTCTCCGAATTTACTAGGTGCAAAAGTTGAAATTCGATACACACGCGTGTAGTGCAGAGTTTGATGACTCAATAACAAAACTAAAAAACTTTTTAAATTGCTTCTAATGACATGTTGAAGAAAGTGCTTATTTTAAAAAGTACAAGCATATTTTATTTATAATTTTACTATTCATAGTTTCAAAGATATTAAAGAAAATTGATTATCCCCCTTATCACCGAAACTGTAGTATTTAAAATTTTGTAAAAAATACGGAATATAGAGCTTCATTTATATTTTACAGAAAAAACTAAACGAGAAACGAATAGAATTATCACTTTGGGGCAAATTAGATAATAAAAAAATATCTCAGGTGCGTCATGGTTCATATTATTATATATATGAAATATATATATATATATATGAAAGTGCTCGTTATGAGATATAAAAATTTTTTTTGTAATGTTTCTTATAATTTTCAAATGCAGAGTGTAGTAGATATTAAAGAAAATATATGATAATCTCCCGTTGCCCCCCTGTATCTCAGAAACTTCTAAGCCTAAAATTAAATAAAATAATTTGGAATATGTTGCCTCACTCATAGTTTACAGGAAAATCTAAATGTAAGTCTTTTCATTCCCGCAGGAAACTGGAAATGTTCATGAAGAGAAAATGCATGAATATAAAATGTGTTGCTTCATTTTACTGGGAACTAATAAGTTCAATTTGCCTAGTAGTTACTATGGTAGGTTATTTACACGAAGGAGTCGGATTCAACTTCTAACCTAAATTTGATTAAGATTAATAAAACACACTAGATTACGTGACCCTCTCGACCCGTGCGAATCCGACTCGCACTTAACCGGTTCCTTTTAAGATTCGCAACCCTAAAAAATACCTTGTTTGAATAGATCTATAGTTACCTACGTGAAATATGGTCAGCATTCAATGAACACTATACCTATTTAATTACATTAAGTAGCTACTTTGGTGATGTAAATAATTTACTATTATACTGAGTATTAAAATAGATATGTATAATTTTCCAATTGCAGCGTAGATCTTCTTGCCGAAAGTTTTCAACTTAATTTAAGTCAATGAGTTTGGAGGGAGGAACGGCCCCCACGCACTATCCCTGAATACGCCACTGACCGATACTTATTTTTCGAAGGCAAACGTACTAGGATTAGGTTAGGGTATAAAAGAATATTATTATCATTTCGCGCACTAGGACTGAATTTATCGTGTAATTTGTAAAAAACCTAAAAATGGAAAAAACTGACAATTATAATGCTTATGTTGATTCGTTTGTCCATTCGTATTTCAATTATCCAGCGACTGCGTTGAATTCGAAAAACCACGTCAAAATCGGCCCAACACATTTAAAGAAATGCATTTACTAGCAGCGCCACCTGGCTTATAGTTATTTCCTATCCTGTAGATATTTCTTGAAATATAACGGACATTTAAAAATATATATTAAAATTCGTCAAACAGTTTTTAATTTTCATCGTCATAAACGAACATACATACATATATAGAAATAATTGCTGTGGGGACACGCTGCCAATGTGAATACAATTTTCGTGTTGCAGAAGCGAGCTGTTCGAGCAATTTATAAACTAAAACCTAGAGTATCACTTAGAGACAAATTTAAGGAAATTAATATAATGACGTTGCCGTCTCAATATATATTTGAAAACATAATGTACGTAAAAAAAAATATTGTATTATTTAAAAAAAATTGTGATCGGCATAATGTCAATACAAGAAATAAGAATAAACTTGCTAATCATGTCAGCCGCCTCAATAAAATCACAAAATCTTTTAAAGGGCAATGTATACACTTTTACAATAAGATCCCAGTTGACATTCAAGATCTACCCCTTAACAAGTTTAAAACTACAATAAAACGAAAGCTTTATGCAAAAGCTTATTATAAAGTATCAGACTATTTAGATGAGAAAAATCCATGGGTGTAAGCCGCTCGCCTACCAGTTTGTTTCAATAATATTATTCTTTAAGCACTTATTGTTAAAAATTTTTTTTTTATAATTTTGTTAAAAAGAGCGTCCCTCAGTTTCTTGCGTATTCTTCTGAGAGGAACCAGCAATTTCGAATGCGCCTTTGTGGTGACGTCCTTCCACAAAGTAATAAAATTCACTCTTATGACGTATTTCAAGATTATGTTACGTAACTATGAAATAAAGATATTTTGATTTGATTTGATTTGCATGACGTTGGCCTTTCCAACGGTGATTTCGCGCTATTGGTTTCCCATTGTATATTCGTTCACTAATCGCGCAGCTACCGCAGGGAGAGCTAACTTTATTCGGTATACATTTTAGATAACGACTGTTACTAAGATAACGATGCTTGTTTATTTTGTAGATAATAGTACATTATGATACAAGTCCGGTAAGCTGCATACTATAGTCAAGGTGTATATAGTCATGAGGCGAAGCCGAGTGCTTATAATAAACAGATGACTATAATAGCCAGCTTAATGAGTACGAGTATCATACGACGTTTTTAAATACATTTGCGATTAAAATTATGTAGATACTTCAAATGTAATGATGGCGGGAGCTAAGGGTGCGAGCGGATGCTTTTCGCGGTTTACGCATGCGTTACAAACAGAATGCTCGATTGTGATTGGAGTAAAGTAAAAAGGCCTAGTACT
This sequence comes from Luffia ferchaultella, assembly GCA_949709985.1. NCBI lineage: Eukaryota > Metazoa > Arthropoda > Insecta > Lepidoptera > Psychidae > Luffia > Luffia ferchaultella. Next base: position 7,270,909 of record OX453257.1, on the reverse strand, counting down.
ATAAAATACAACATTACGGTACAAGTTTCGATGTCATAAAGACCGTATTAATAGCAAATGTATTGAAATAATATTCTCACATAACTATATCATTCTTTGAACAATATTGTCGTACAACAGTCTGTTCACGAAGCGTGTGTCAAATTAAGTAATTATTAAATAACGGCAGTGTAACAACGTGGCGCACGGCTCGCTGGGGGGTTCCGCCTCGACTTATGAATTATAAATGTAATCTAATATTTATATCGGCATGCAAATGAAACTATTTTGATCCGGTAACCGCCAACTTATTGTAATTGTTGATTAGAGGGGCGACAGAATTTCAAATTGTATATTGCTCGAAATTTTGATATAGGGAAGTAGTACATTTTCTTAATTCGTTTTTTTTTTTGCGGTTTGACCTATCGATTTCGGGGTCTGATACGAAATTCTGAAAGTTCATTATTCGGAATTCATAATTCCGAAAGCTCAAAGCCCCGAAAATTCTCCACGCGAATCCGGTTCTATTTTTTTAAATTAGGCATAGGAAATAAAAATTTCATTTATTTTCAGCGATGCTTATCATACCTATTGGAAATTTTAATTTTAACTTTCGACGTTGTGATCATTCGAAATTATGTTATCCGGGAATTCGCATAAAATCCCGATTTTTCACCGCAAAAAACCGATAATGGCTTCATCGATTTCGGAGTTAGAAATATTACAAATGCCTAAATAGGTGTTTCATGATCAGTGAAAGTTTTATTGCATCATCTATTATTGTTAATGCTTTCGATTTTATTCCATTAATTATAACACTCAGTTAAACACATAAAATGTTTTAGTTTTTTTTTTTTTTTATATAAGTTGGTAATTTTTTAATAATATTCTAATTTCGCAGGAGATCAAAACATATTTCAAATTATATACTTTTTTTACATTTTATCTTTGGTAACGTTTCAAAGACCTTTATTTACCGCGAAACTGTTTTCAACTGTAAAATATTTATAGAAATATGTTATCATTGATATTTCACTCTTGTTGATTTTATTGCAATTATCTGGGTAAAGTAACTATGGTGGGTGTAAGGTATCTATTGTATAGAGGGTGAGATTTTAATGACCAGCCAAATATGACCTTTGATAAAAATCCGTTGGCCGTCTTGTTCCTTTTTAGTATCGTTCAATAGGAAAATACTCAGTTAAGACTACGTAAATCTTTCCCAAAACTACCAATATTACTAGTTACCGTTCACGAGGGCGCCAGTGCACGTGCACGCCCCCCTTCCACATGCCCCACGCCCCGCCCTTTCGTATGTAAGTAGAAGGTAGCCAAATTTTGTTAAGAAATATTTAGGATATAATTATTGATCATGAATATTCGACTTATATTTTTATTTACGTAATGAGTCTACAAAAATTTGGTTGATGACTTAAATCTCAACCTGTATATTATAAAAAAATATTTGAGTGTATATACTGCAGTTGCCTAGGACTAGACGGGATTGTGTGAGATGCCACAGGTATTACTTTTGTTTTTATTATTTATGGAGAGATATAAGACCTATTTATCACGTAATTTTTTCTTCACATACGTTGAAACTACAAATATTATTAAATATTTTTTTTTTTTTGTTATCCCCATATAATTAATAAAGTTAACCTAAGCGAGCATCATAAAACAAGTCTAAAAACTAGATAATTTTGAGTAAATTCTAGAATAACAACCTCGTCAAAAAAGCCATAGCAAAAATTATTCCACATTCGAAGGAAAATAATATTTATGTCCATCCGTGTTTGTAGATTTGACATTGATTAAGACAAATTATGTTGGCAAAAGTCGCCTTTCTAGTCGACCAGACAAACCACTGCCGCTGGGCCGCACGATGCGGAAGCGAACATGTGTGTTGACTCAATCAATAGACACGTCGCTTTACAGTGATTGAAGCGTGAAAATCGCGTTGATTGTTTGTGTGAATGTTTGTTTATTTTACCTTCTCGCATTGTTATATACATACACATATTGTACTAATAGAAGTACATAAATGTCAGTAATGCATTTCAAGCTATTAAATTACTGCTTATGGGAAGATAGTGTGCGTGTAAAGTTCTTAAAACACACAAAAAAATAATCGCTAATGCGATAACAAAACCTTTATTGGGCAATATTCTTACAGCGAAAATGAAAAACTCGTTTTGTGTCGTTGTGAAACCGATGATATTAGTTTTCATGCAAAATGTCAAAATAATATTTTAAGCCTATTCTATTGGTAAAATCTATGCTATTTCTATTAGAAGATGTTTTCATTGCCAAAATGAACTTTACTTTTTATAAATTTCATAAATAACCGAATTTCAATGTAAAAATACTTTAAACCAATTTAAAAAAAAATCAAAGTTCATACGAATTTGAAGCAAAAATTGTATTTTTTGTGAGTTTAATACCTAGTTCTTAAATATCATCCTAAATCTTTTTATAACCTAAAGAATTTGCATGGCTAAATGCTATCCAATATTGCCCATCCATTTAAAATTTATTTTTAACCTGCAAATTTTTTATCTAAGTATGTGTTTATACGAAGCTGCTAAAAAAATTGAATCATGGCAACGTAAAGAATAGTTCAGTACGAGACATCCAACATCTTTGCATAAAGATTCGGTTTTTTTTTACTATTCTGGTACCTTGGTAAATTTTAGATTTATAATTTTTTATGAAATATTATAATATATATTGTGTGTATATTATATATCATAAAAGATTTGTAAAATGTACATTATTTCTTGCTCTAGGTATCATCAAATATCTTCACGTCATCAGCCCATTTTTACCCCACTGCAGGGGCTTAGGTCTCCCCCAGGGTGAGGGGGGGCTTGGAGCTTAAATCCACCACGCTGCTCCACTGCGGGTTGGGGATTGTAACGACCGCCATCTATTGACAGCGCTCTCATAAAATGTAATTGACTTAAATTTTTACGGCTCATATTTAAGTGGAATTCAAGTTTTATCAAATATGCTATGCGGACAGCAGAATACTTAAATAAATGATAGGTATAGTCTTCTGCACCTTTTCCGTTGAAGTACTGTAAGGTACAAACAACTGGATAACGCATTTATAGTATGCTATAGTCAATAAAAATATATAGTTGTAGTTGAGTTGTCAGTCAGACAACTCAACTACAGAGCTGGCTGGCTCAGAGCTGAGTTGGCTGTCCTCGAGTTTCAAAACTTTTTACGGCAAAAATATTAGGATAATTGGTATAATTCTTACAGGAAAGTTTTCGATGGGATCTCGTTACTTTTTGTGAGCAATTCTTGATAGACTTGTCAGACTCGGAGGGGCCACTGTGACCCTGCCGAGTCTTTCAAGTAGGTAATCCCCGATACGTTCAACACTTGTAGTTTTTCTAATGAAATATAAGAAAAGAAAAAAATACAGCAAGAATTGTGATTTGATACTTGCGTCGATGCATCTGATTCGCACTTGACCGGTTTTCATATATAGCGAGTTTAGTGACTAGGTTTTCCCCGTAAAAAACATATGTTTCATTTTTCACCGTTCCGATAGACCTGTGTTAAGAAGTTAATGCGTCGCTCGTCCCAACAACTGCATTTACGTTTTTAAATATCTACACCCCTAAGGTGATATCATTCATTCTAAGTGGTGAAATCACCGTTCCACCACCAAAGTGAATGACATGATAATTATCTATGTGTGGTTACGAGATTTGCCATCTGATATAGCTTATATATTCATAATCGTGAAACCAAACTGTTTACATTATCGTCTATAGCATGCGACCGAAGTGGTGGGCAGAAGTTGGTGACACGTATAAATAAGATAGTCTTACTAAGATCGCACTACACTTACGTAAAACTACAAGGATTTAAGATGACTAGAATGATGAAGCGTAACAAAAGCGTGAAGCGCGACAAAAAATTGCCAATCGTAATGTAAAGAAAACCCCGTGCCTTGCCGGAAGTCAGGAAATCCCATACAATCAGACAATCGAACAACGCTGTACGCGTACACTCATGTCAAATAATGTCATAGATTGTAAACTTTGTTCAATACGACAAAGAAAATTATGTCGTCATTAATTCCGCATTTCTAATTTAATAATAACATATAGGAAACTACAGGTCTAGTTCTATGTTAATATATTTTGTACTTGAGTTAAAAGTAATGTACTGACTGCTTGTACCTGAAATTTAATTTAAAAATATATTGCAAGTAATTTAAATAGTTATTAATGAAAATAAAAATTTAAAAAAACATGTATAGCGTGTTGCAGACGGTATACTCTACATAGTGGGTAGGTAGTAATTCTAAAATATTTTCGAAATAACTAATAACTTTCCATATCTGGTGAAGGCGTATGCTGTAAACTATTTATATTGGTATCTCTTTTATCTCTTTTATTTTTTTTTATCTATTTTATATTTACTACTTTTTGCAATTTCTATGAAGCTTTTGATTGCGTTCAATGTGAAATACCAGCAAGGTATTATGGTATTAGAGATACACTTCTTAATTTAATTACATCATACTTAAGTTTAAGAACACAATATATTGATAGAAATAGAAAGCAATCTGTCGGAGCGATTCTGCTCACAGGTGTCCTGAAGGGTTCGATTCTAAGACCTTTTCTCTTTTTAGTAAATTTTCCTTTTTTCTTTAATTTGTAAAGTAGACAGATTTAAAATTAATTGTGAAGATAGCAATAATGCACCTGCATGTATAATAGAAATAAATTTATACTGAATGCAAAAAAAAACAACCAATTCGCTCTGTCAGGTCTGTTTTATGGAGCAAGGTGAACACATTAATTACTGATTTCCTCCCAAAATTTTAATTTTTAATTAAATAAAAAATATTGAAAAGAACAATTTTAACTTAAAAGGGCTATTACACAGTTAGACGATTATGCAAAGGACTGAGATGTCTGGAGATTAGTAAGCAATAAGCATGTTCGGATTTAATTCTGCTTTATATATTTATTTTTCATTTGATGAAGCGTTAAAGTTTCGTTGTTTGTATATACTATAACATATTATAAATATTATTTTGTGATTTTGATTCCCATATTTTGATTAAAAAATACGTTACATTTAAAAAAAAATCCAATTATTTCGAAATTAAGACCTTTTGTGTTAATTTGACTCCTAATGGGTAGTCCAACGCAAGACAATTTACTTACGACCACAAGCTCATTTGTATTTATACTAATAATCTATACCTAATCATTGAAAAATATTAACAAATTCAATATCTATACGTTGTTTCTGCCATGTGTACCTCTTTGTATGATTCGATCATTCTTCTATTGTCAACTTATACAAATCGTATACTTTGAAATAACTATTTAAATTAATATTTAAATAAGTATTTAAATGATCTAATTTATAACTATTTCAACTATTTATGACGTGTTATTATATGAACTAAAAATAATGATAGAAACAAACAAAATCATCTTAGTTAATGTATCTATCTCAGGTCTTGTTAAGCTCGTGTGATGTGAAGGAATCAAGATCCTTGCTCATAATAGTCATAATTCTATTAAAAACCATTTTTAGAGTGAACTGCTCACAGAGAAATGAGTACGGTAGAGGTGTCACGTGAAGGAATTCGTTCGCAGACACGTGTCTCAAAAATAATTACACAAAGAAAATAAGTACAAATATTATGCATAAGTAGGCTCATCTGAGCTTCGTCTAATTTAGAAAGCGGTTATGTCGTTCACCCCTCTCTCTTATATCTTTGTATGAATTGATGTCGTATCAGCGTATCCACCTACATACCAACACTAATGCTCTGTGGTACTGCTACTTACAAACGGAAGCAAGAAAAATATGAATTTTATGAAGAAAAAGGCTAATTACCCATATTCAACTCACGTGGTTCCACGTACTAAAGTTATTGATGTACCAATCAACACGCGGTAAACTTTCATTGTGATTTAACAAATTTAACATTAAAAGAGCAATTTTTTGTTCTCTAATAACCATAAAGAATGGTATGTTCAGTAGTCAAATAGTAATTGCAAGGAAATTAAAATTAATACGCTACGAGATTATTACCTGTTATGTCGCATGTCAATAAGCAATCATTGTTCTATTGTTTTATTTAATCGACTATGTAATAAATTCATAGAATTTATATTTTTTTTCCTCGAAAAGTAATAATTAAAACCGAGTATCGTGAATATTATCTTTTAAATATAGAGTAATTACTAAATATCGTCGCGGAAATATTCCCTTATATTTTTTTATTTAATTTCTTTTATTTATTTGGGCACAAACAGCCATTTACAATTATAAAGTGTAACATTTTTTTTTATATAGACCTATAGTGCCGAAAACCATTACAATTATCTTATATAAAAATTTAATAAGAGCTACACAGGAAAGTAATATATAATATATGTCGAAATAATAATTATACGTTGCAAGAATCTTTTAAAAAATGCCTACTGTTGTAGCTTACCAAATAAAACATTATACCGCATCCAGGCTTGTAAACGGTGTAGTGGATATTGTAGAAATTAGATGCGCCTTCGACGGTTTTTTCAGTAAATTTTTATGACACTGAAGCCAAAAGCAAAAAAATTGAACTTTTATATTTCTGTCATGTCTTTAATTCTGTCCGTCATGTTTATCATACCTTCGTAATTTCTACATTCAATGAAGTTTTGGTTGTTTATTGAACACGTGAAGTTGACATTTTATCAGTCTATAAAAACCTATTTTTTTTTTAAAGTACCTTCCACAAAACGAAGTGGAGATAACAAAAATACTGCTTATATCATCATGTGGGATGTCATAAAAAAAATCTAACCAAAAAGAAGAGATTCCATGAACCACTTGTTGTTTTAGTCCATATCTCTGAAATATTTAGTGTCCCTGGCATTTCTAAACGAAAGCATTTAAAAATATAATTTGGATGTTCATTCAAAATTGTTTCCAGTAACTTCAATACATTGATTTCAGAATAATTTCATTAGCTTGTGTTTTGGGTACCAAGCGAAGACACCACAGATATAGCAACCAAGACCCGGTACCGGTATCAATATTTATCATATAAATACTGACCCGACCTGAGATTCGAACCCGGACCTCCAGCATCGTAGGCAGGGTCGCTACCCACTAGGCTAATCGGTCGCCTTTTTATTGCTTCATAGTTAATAGAAAAGACATTATAATTGTGTAATAGATACGGAACCCGCAAGATCCGAGCTCGCATTTTAGAAATTATTAAGAATAATAAATATAATAAACTATTCATTCGTAGATAGCTAGATCTAAGTGAGTCAGAATAACATTAACTTTCTTCCACCGTATAATTATAAGAAGGTTTTGACAAGGTCGACATGAATAATGTGATTAATAAAATGTTTCGAAACAGTAGAGTGATTCAATCGATTCACGTGGTCAATTGAGTTTCACGGTTAGCGGAGTGTCACCGAGACCTTTGATGTGAAACGGACTTCGAGCTACGAAAAAAAAAATTAATTAAATCATATAGTAAAAAAATTAAAAATACGTACACGTATACACTCATGATTTCGTACTCATACTCGTACTTACGACAACGAATTCTACATATATATAATTAATCGATAAATGCTGTGGTGGTCGAGTGGCTATGAATCCTGCCTTTTTTGATATAAAGGCATGGTTCGATTTCCGTTAAAGGCGTGTTGACCAAGGAGTTTTTAATGTATTAAGTCAAATAAATATTACAAGTCTGCCGACATAGTCACTTCTCTCCGTGAAGGTTCATAGCACCCAAACCACCGGACCAGCGTGGTGTGCTTATGATACAAACTCCTCAACTCAATGTTGAAGACAACCCTTCCTTAAGGGGCTTGGACTATAAGCCCATCAAACTGGCATACGAACAATCCTGGTGAAATATATGTAATATGATGTCGCTAACAAGAGATAAAAAATATGTGAAATATTTTTAGATAATAATAATAACAATAACGCGTAGACGCTTAGGCATTGCGCCTGGCGGACCTACTCTCAAGATAGTATTTTCAGCATTATAAGCAGTAATGCGCGTGTCTGTATTGCGTGGAGATTACTACTCACTCTAATCAAGGTCGTCTTTATGTATAGTTCGCCTCAAAATTTATGGCGGATCTGAACACAACGCTAAATGTGAGCTTGCGCAGGGCAGGTATCGGGTGGGATAGGCCGCCGCGGGGTTGGCGGGAGGAAAGCACTATCCTTTCGCTCCACTGCGTCCCGCTAACGCCTTTAACTGGCCACTGTGACGCGACTTGTGCCTACTTTCAGATCCACCATAAAGTTTGAGGCGACCTGTACGCACGCACTAAAAGAAAACAATCAGCAAAGATACGCATCGACTTAGGATACCGTACAAATTTAAGAGTACAAGCAAACATCTTACAATCAACACAATATTAAGTTTGTTTGTAACTGATATTTTGAATGTTTTAAAAACTTTTGAACGTACTCGTATCGTGTTAAATATAGGTTTTTCAATCACACGATAAAAAAGGATTTTAAGGGCTCTACCTGTTGAAAATGTTTATTTAAGTATAAAAGAACCTTGAGAACTATTACGCATTTCCAAAAGTCTTTCCAGCGATACCCCATGAAATGGTATGCACGAAAAAAAATTATCCCTGATATCTATGTATTGTATCCAAGAATTGCCCCTAAATAATGCATTTTTTTTTCTACAGATTTGTATGATGAGACATCCGGGGATATTTCATCAGCAATGGAAAGATGACAGAGACATACGGCTGTGACATGCGGATGGAGCGGCAGCATTTCATTTTGACCATATGACTATGGGATCCTTAGAATAATAAACTACAAACTAATATACTCTACATTGCCTAATCAAATCTGAAGCACTATACTCGATGTATGTTGAGTAATTTGAGAGATACAAAAATGTCAGAAATGTTAAAAGTTTCACATGACAGCCGATCGACTACTATACGTATTTAAGTTTGCGTAACGCTCGTATTTACAAACGGGCTGGCTTACTTAGGTTACTTCACAAGGCTGACTACGTGACGCGGAGTCAATCTTTTTTCTAGTCCGTGTAATATATATACGATGGTTAAATGTCTTTTTCATTACTCATACTCGGAAAGTACGCTTGAAGTTGCCTAATCAGAGAGATGAAAGTAGTACTTTTCGTCCCTGGGAAACGATTTTCCCTGCTGTCAGAAAAATTTAAAAGACAACTATGCAAGCCATGTCCCAGTTTTTTATATAAGAACTCTGTAAAATCGCGGCGTAAAATTGTAATTAAAAATATTATCAAAAATTTTAATATTCAATAAATATTTAACATCATCAATGATAAAAAATACTGGCTGGGTAGAATGCCACAGAAAGAAAAAAAAACATAAAAACGGCCAGAAAGCGGCAATTCGATCTTCAGTTGTTTTGTCAAGGGCTGATTAGTTTTGAGGTTACATAGGCAGATATTTCTATAAAATGAGTTTATCAGATTCATATATGGATTAAACATTTTTTTAAATTTTCCTCATATTCGTAATGAAAAGCAGCGGACCTATTTAAGCACTCGAACTATTAGAGCCCTAGCTACGCTCGTGCGCCAAACTATCTCGTACCTAAATAGGTCCCTTTCACACCTTGTGTAACAATCTACTACTTAATCCCGCACGTGTTTGTAACTATATTTAAATTGTAATTACGCCCATAAATTTTAATGAAAGCACAATTATTACGGATTGCTTTAAATTAAAGTTTGGTTGAGTTTGGTCTAAAGCCAGATAACAATTGTAACCTTCGAGAGCATAGTGATTATGCGCAGTCGTTTCTCACATCTTTGGGCCACATCCGCGGGCAAGTGGCGTCGACGTCGTCGCACCGCCTTATGTCTTGCATTGGACAAACAATGAATTTTATTTAGAACTGGGTTTTCCACTCGCGCTCGGCAATACCGGATGTGATCCAAACTTCTGTACTAGGGCTCCATCATTTAGCTGCAGGAGTGCAAAATCTAGAAATGCTGAAACTGTAGAAGATTTGCATCAGTAAAAAAATAAGATACAATTTACATGCGGTTTTGAGAACACATTTGCAGGATCCGCTATACTTGTACAAATAAAGAACCTATTTAAAAAGAAACTTTTACTATAAAAGATTGAACTACAAACGAAAAAAATATATCAGCGTTTAAAGCTGAAAAGTATAGCTATTGAAATGTGAGAAAATATTTTAAAAGCTTGAAGCTTCATTTTAATTAGAAAGTTTCATGGTCATGAAGGTCTGCTGATGAAGCTGGAAGGTGGCTGGAAGAATGGGGCAAGAGGAACTTGTAAATAGCTACTACTGAACCCAATGGTGCCATCATCAAGTTTAATTAAAGGGAAACCATGTCGCAAGTGCTGCTCAATTCAAAACTACAGCTACTAAAAATGAAATAAATGTACAACTTTGATACTGTCTTCGTATACAAACTAAGAAACTTATAGCCCGTTGAAGTCTTTGACTGACCAATTGGCCGAGTGGCTAGAGACCCTAACTGCAGAGCCAAGGTCGCGGGTTCGATTCCCGATCAGGGCAAAAATTTGTGTGCATGAATATGTTTATTTGTTTCGTGTCTGGGTGCAAAATATCTATATATGTATATATCATTAAAAAAAAGAATATTTAAGTATGTATATCAGTTGTCTGGTACCCATAGTACAAGCTTTGCTTAGTTTGGGACTACCTGGTGCTGTGTGGGATGTCCCAGGTATTATTATATTGTTATAATAATAATAATAACAATATAATAATACCTGGGACATTCCACACAGCACCAGCTAGTCCCAAACTCCATGAAACTCCATGAACATCCCATGAATAATAGGCCAGTTACTTATTACAAGTTTAGACATTATTTCGAATTTACTTATAGATAAGTGGTCATGAAAAGCTTTTATGAAAGCAAATTATGAAAAAAACACAGTAACATCACATTCTACTATTCTTTGAATCTATGTAGGTATGCTAGTAAGGCTTTAACTTAAAAAAATATTTGACGGGTTTTAGTTATAATTTTTAATACGACCCTTTCGATTTTAGAAATGCTACTCGTTTATGCTACGTCTTACGGTTTAGGCCACAAAAGGGCACTGCACTAGGTGTGTCTATATAAAATGGTTGTGCCGATTTTGATGGGATTTTTGCATTACATAGTCATCACATCAGAGCCGGTTCTTATACAGGTTTTACGTAGATGATAGCCACTAGGTGGCGCTGCAGTAGACACTTTTCTTTAAAAGAGCTAGGCCCGTTTTTATTTAGTTTTTTGGATTACATAGTTGTCACCACAGAGTAGGTTTTTAGGTTACAGTTTCATGTAGCCAGGGAACGCTGCAGTCAATGAGTTTCTTCAAAACGGATATTCCGTTATCATTGGCCTATAAATCCTCCATTTTGATGACGGTTATGGTGATAGAACTGGTCTCCCATCGATTCTATGCGTTCTATGGTGTGGTGGATATACCCATGACTTCGGCACGGATACAACATTCAATAACCATCACTATTGAAATACTTTTTGTAAGAGTGCACTCCGATCACTACTTGCAGATTCGTTACAGTTCCCAACCCGCAGTGGAGCAGCGTGGTGGACTTAAGCTCCAAGCCCCCCTCCTAAGCGCCTGCAGTGGGGTAAAAATGGGCTGATGATGATGATAACTACTTGCAGATGAACTCATGAGCACAAATATACTCCGTTTACTCTGAGAAGTGTTGATCATCAGTCGAGCAATGGTTAACTCCCATAACAAATACTCGTCAGGGTAAATGATGGTTCCTGTAACGTAATTATGTATCACGATCATCATTTGCTCTACAGATAGTGAAACCATCATAATAAAATCTGAATTCACTATAGTACTTTTCTTGCATTATATACAGGCGTTATTCAAATTCAAATTCAAATTCAAAAAGTTTTTATTCAATATAAGATGTTTGCACACACTTATTGAAAGTCGTAAAAATTGATTAGGTACCGGTTCAAAAACTAGGAGGAGAAGAACCGGCAAGAAACTCCTCTCTGTTTATTTTATTTAAATATATGTTTTTCTATTACAATGATGTCCATGCGCACTTATCATTTAAATACTCGGTAATACAATAGTAAGCTTTTTTCATGAGTTGGACTTTAACTCGCTTTATAAATTGATTAGAATTCAAGTCTAACATTTCTTTTGGAATTTTATTATAAAAACGGATACAATTTCCCATGAAAGAATTATTAACCTTTGAGAGCCTGAACCTGGGAATTGATAACAAATGCTTATGTCTTGTATTTAAGTTGTGGCCATCACCCATCCTAGAGAAAGCATTTATGTTTTTATGTACATAAATTATATTTTCATAAATATACTGACAAGGGACTGTCAAAATATTACCTTCTCTAAAATGAGCCTTTACACTATCTCTAGTTTTTAATTTATATATAGCTCGAATAGCCCTTTTCTGCAGAACAAATATTGCTTGAATGTCAGCGGCCTTTCCCCATAGCAGAATGCCATATGACATTATGCTATGAAAGTAGCTAAAATAAACCAGCCTCGCCGTAGGCACATCGGTTAGTTTTCTTATATGCCTAATTGCAAAAACAGCAGAGCTCAGTTTACCAGCCACCCTCATAATATGAGGACCCCATTGTAAATTTGCGTCGATAGTAATGCCCAAGAACACAGTTTCATTAACCAAACTTAATGAATCTCCTCCAAGTCTCAAATTGACATCAACTTGTCTAACATTGGGCAATGTAAATTTTAAACATTTTGTTTTATTTGCGTTTAATAATAGGTTATTAGCGTTGAACCAATTTAAGACCTGCAAAAGTGAAGAGTTTACTGTTGAGAATTCCTCTTCATTTCTATTAATTTTAAATACGAGAGAAGTGTCATCAGCAAACAACACTATCTCGGCAGATTTTTCTACCAAGTAAGGTAAGTCATTAATATACACTAAAAACAGAAAGGGACCCAATATAGATCCCTGAGGAACTCCTATTTTCACAATAGAACCCTTCGACTTAACTCTATTAATATCAACTTTTTGAATTCTATTATAGAGGTATGATTCTATTAGATTGTTAGCACAATTATTTATACCATAATGTTTTAATTTAAGCAACAATGTCCGATGATCAACACAATCAAATGCCTTCGATAAATCACAGAAGACCCCTATAGCATTTTTGGAATTTTCCCATGCATCAAAAACATGTTTCAAAAGTAAAATGCCAGCGTCTGTTGTGGATCTTCCTTTCGTAAAACCGAATTGTCTAGAATGAAGTAAATTGTGGGACATAAAATAAGAAAGCATTTGATCGAGCATGATTTTTTCGAAAACTTTGCTTAATGTGGGCAACACTGCTATTGGTCTATAATTAGTGGGGTCCTTTTTATCACCAGATTTAAACAGAGGTATTATTCTGCTATACTTCATTAAATTAGGAAATATGCCCGCTTTAATACATTCGTTAAATATACTCGACAAGTATGGTGCTATAACGTGAACAACAGAACCTATAACTTTCACCGACAGCCCCCATAAATCCTCGGTCTTTTTAATTTTTAAAGACTGAAAAGTTTTAATAATATTAAAAGAATTTATTTTTTTAAACCGGAACTCCGACCCCTGAGTCGGTACATTTTCCTTTAACAAAGTTACAGCACGGTCAGGAGATGAACCCAAATGTTCCGTGATTTTAATGCTTATATTTTGGAAAAAAGACTCAAATTCGCGAGCGACGTCGATTGCTGAAGTAACAGTTCTGTCATCCACCCGCAAGGCAAATTCATTGTCAGGAGGCTTCATTTTGCCTGTTTCAGTACGTATGATTTGCCACACAGTTTTACATTTGTTTTCCGACTTCTCTATTTTATTTCTAATATGAATAGATTTGGCTGTTTTACAAACCTTTTTGAATATCTTTGAATAAGATTTTACATATTTCACAAATGATTGATTAGTGTTTAAATTTTTTTCTTTATATAAACAATAAAGCCGTTCTCTACTTTTCCGAATGCCCGGAGTAGACCATTCACAAAATTTCACTTTGTTACAAGTTTTTACATTCTTCAGTTTAAAACTGTTTTCAAACTCTCTAGAAACAATTTCAAATAAACTTTCATATGATTTGTTCGGATCTTGTTGTAAAATTCGGATCTTGTTGTAAAAATCTAAAGACATCCTTGAGAAAGGTCAAAATTATTGGTTTAGGTAATTTTATTACGACGTACGCTTCTATTCATTCATGTATCTAACACAATTCGTCAGCGAATTTTCCGTGATCGGATCTAAACTTTATAGATAAGCAAAAAGATAACGTTATACCCGGAACGATTATTACAACATATTAAAAACGAAGCATATAATTTTAAATATTATACATTCAATGAAACAATTGTCCTATTAGAGTTGTAAAATTAAAACAACCCGATTACATAAAAAAATACTGAAAAAAAAAACTCTATAATCTATAGAATTCGTTAGAGCAATCTGGAAAGCACTATGCAATGTTTTGTTGTTCGATAACCACTTTGAAATATATCTACTATACCTTAAATATACTAAAATATAAATTTGACTTAATGTTTACGTTATTCAGGGGGGAACCAAAAAAAAAATTACAAAATATATTTGTTGCAAAAAATTGAAATAGATTTTAACTTAGGATCCACTACCAAAACTATTTTGGTTTTATTAGTCTTTTCCCATGTTTACACATACGTACGAGTACATATACTTGGAATCGGCTAATTACTGTCTTTTATTTAACATGAGTATTGAATACCCATATAATAATAATAATAATAAAAATAATAATAACGCATACATAACAACAACGTCTAGGCCCCAAACTAAGCATTAGCTTGTATTTTGGTATCTAGCGAAGACACCACATATAAGAACCAAGAGTCGGTACCAGTATCAATATTCATCATATAAATACTGAGCTGACCTGGGATTCGAACCCAGGACCTCCAGCTTCGTAGGCAGGGTCGCTACCCACTAGGCTAAGCGGTCGTCATATTGTTATGATATTAAAATTACTTTTGTTCTATTTCTCTTTTTTGATTCGCGGACGCCATATTTAAATATATTTTATGCCACTTCCCCAATTAAGACGAATCTAACGAAATCTCATGTGTTAAAATCCATCAAGCTGTTTAAACTAAATCGTGCAAAAGAAATAGACATGCGTACACGCATTCACTTGAAAAACATAAAAACCCTCCTTCCCTAGCGAATTATTCATCGTGATAGAATGTGTACTCACCATATTTGTCATAGATTTTATTTATCCATATTTTTATTATAAATTCGAAATTGTCTCTGCCTGGCTGTCTGTTATGTTTTCACGGCTAAACCGCTGAACCGCTTTTGATGAAATTAGGTTTAGAAATAGCTTAAAGCTTGAGAAAGGTTATTCTTTTATGGCATTAGGTTGTCCATATAAATTATTTCACAATTGGCACACATGAACTGCAATATATAGTTGCTGCAATTGTTAAAATTTTTTGACTTTGTAGTATTTTTAGGATTTAATTATTAATTTCGCACATACAACTATATCGATATGAGTTATCAAGTAAACAATATTTTATAAACGTTTGTTAGATATTCAAATATACTATCAAAGGTAAAAAAGCTATATTACTTGCAGCCTATTTCGAGGCCGTTTCAAAAAATGTGCAAAATATGTACAGCTTTTTCTTTTTTCCCCTAATAAAGTCAAATTAAGAACTTCAATATCTGTGGTGAATACTATAAATATCTCGAAATCGGTAATCATCGCCAATAGAGAAAACTCTATTGAATATACTGTACATAATAGCACTGTAATATAATAGTACTGAATTAAATCGATATAATAATCATAAATAAGAAAATCGATTTTATTTTAAATTATGAAACTAACTTTAGACTATATAATACAGTATTGAAGAATATGTAAAATATGTTCGCGTTTCAAATATGCGCTACATAACGTGGCGTACTCTAGTGTAAATATATACATACAAGTATATCGGATCAGCCATAAAGTTTGGCTCGATCTCTAACTAATTTTGTAATTACAAATTATATTGTACTTTGAATGTTGATGTATGTTTTGAGTATGTCTACAGTGACAATATGTCGATTTTGATATGAATCGGACTCTCATAACACACCTCTCATATGCCAGTAAAAGGCGCAGGTTCTATAATCAGCTCAGTTACGGCGCGAAAGGCTGTGCGCACGCACGCACTACGTTTAGACGCGTAAAAATTTTCCCGCCAAAATGATATAAATATACTTAACGAGTGTATTAATATTTTAATTAGTAATTGTCAACAGTTTATGAACTAGTGATATTTAAATAAATATTTTATAAGTTTCTCTTACTACCGAATGCTAGAAGTGGGGCTACAGAGGTGAGCATTATCATTTGACAGTGATATCTACGTATTAAACTGACTGACTGTTAAGTTACAAATTAATTATAAATACTTTTGTCTTAACGATAGTGCCAAAACTGTTAACTTAATTTTGAAATTTCACTTGATAAAAGTCAATAAACGAAATTTCTGGTTCGAAGTAAATATTTATTTCCTACTATCGATTAGGTATTTTTGTTGTGGCTGCGCTTTTGCGCTGCAGTCGTTATAGGTAATGATCCAGAGGCTCTATTTACCTAGACCAAGCATTCTAGTAATATACTTTTACGCACTCTCGTTTTTACATACCTATTTGTCAACCTCAATTAATCGGATCAATCGGATAGCACGATGTAATGCACTCTAAATGCTATCTGAGGTCCCGAGTTGTAATTTGATGAAATTATGGCCAAATCGAAAAAAATTTCAAAGGCTTTGAATTTCAATACTTAATCAGGGATCGAAGTCTTCGTTAACAAAATGTTAAAAGTTATGCCATCGAAAATACGCTATTTTAAAATAAACGAGTCAGAAAGTAGGCTAATAGATCGATCACAATTACAATAAATATTATAATACTGTGATGAAATGTCTTAATGGTGGTAGATTAGAGAATTAATTAAAGAAAAGTTTCTAAAATTTGTTGATTGACGATAAAAACACCTATTTCTTTGGATGGACATGAATATTTATACTGTTTTATTCGTGCTACTTTATGGAATCGATACGATGAAGAAAAACAAGAAACATGTGATTTTTAAGCTAATGTATACTATATACGACTATAGAGTTTTCCGGACTAATTTTTAATACATTTAAGAAGTTTTATATAAATATCTCCGAAACATTTAAACTATGACATACCTAGCAAACATATCTAAAGCAATACACAAACATTCGTAACTATATACCTAACTATATACCTACCCTAAGATACCTAAGATACAGACAGACAGACAATGACTAAATAGGCGTATCATTTATGAAAAATATTTCTAAAAGAATATACTGCATGATAATATAAAAAGTAGCAATTTATCTATATTGTGTTTCTAAAATAATCTTTTTTATTTTAAATATTAAAATAATTATCCGGTTCGAATACCTCATTTAAATACTCATTCATATTTAATCAATTATTTTTTAAAACAAGTTTCGTAAAGATAAGTGAAATTTTTTAACGTTTCCGGCTCGCCTCGTGGAGTCGTTGACTCCTGAACTGCAGTTATATTAAAAGGAAAAACCTTTAAACTATATGTCGAATTTCGCTTAAAATTTTCGACTTTATATTCGGTTTTTTCAATAGGTTGTAAATTATAGTCCTGCCGATAATTTCTTGAATGTGGACATCATTGCATACATTCATTTTTTCCAGGTATAAAATAACATTATTCTGATAACACTGTTTAATATAATATACAGATACTTACAGATTACAGATAAAAATTACATGACATTCATTAAAAAAGGTCAATTTCTTGTTGCCATAAGTTTCAATTTGAGTTATACATATTCACCTTGATTTTAGTTAACTGGTTAATAATATTTTTATTCGTATATTTAATTTTCTTATTTTACTTACCGCTTACGAAGGATCCGTGAAAACAAAAAATCAATGGTGAGAACTTAAAAGTTTGAACTTAATTATAATATTCCACTTCCAACTACGGCCTCTTGTTGACCAAAATTATGTTTTTTAGCATTTTATACAAAATTGTTGCAAAGTTTAGACCACACTGCTAACATCGATAGGTATGATCTATTCGAAGCTCTTCTTTTTACGAAAGTGATTTTTTTTATTTTAGAATGCATTAGAAAAACAAATTTTGAAAATGAATAAGAGAATTTTAAAGATATAGGATAATAAATAAAAATATAAATAAACAATAAAAAGGAAAAAAGATAAAGAATAAAATTCGTAAATAAATATACACGTTAAGAGACATCAAATATCTATCGCGTCTGCGCAAGAATTGAATTACAAAATCATGATTTAAAATACACAATTGTACATGACAATTTTTATCGTCTTTTGTAACATAATTTAAATACTACGTGACTATGACGCCACTATAGAGAGACATTATTAAGGTAAATTTGTAAAAAAATCAAGGACTTTTGCTATGATTCACACATCACAAAAAGTTCGAAGGCTGTCTACAAAATACATATAAAAAATATTATTTTTTTTAATTTAATCAAATGCGTTTTGTTTATTTATTGTATCCGACTATCGAAATAAAATTTTTTGTATCGGCAGTAACTTGATATATTTATTAAATTAAACTTTAAGCTATCTTATTCATAGAGAAACGAAATTGACACTTGATTTTATATCCATTCACAAAATATAGTCCATTAAATACAGAATTAATTTCTATTTCTAATTTCACCCAATAACATGGCATGACATTTGCGAGATCCATATGAGCATTTGCCAATATTTTATTGCTAAACATCCGGTACAGTTTGGACATATTTTAATTATATCGCAACATTCGACATTTTCTTCACAGCTACAAAATTAAAAGGCGGTATGATAGAGGAAACGATAAGCCTTTTATATATGTGACAAAGGCTGACGCGAATGTGGCGCCAGTCGTAAAACAGTAGAAGTGAAGGTTTTAGAACAAACGTAGAAATGAAATCTTAGATTATTACAATACAGACACGCACTTAATTCTAGTACAATACGATTCACAAAGTTATGCTTTATACCGCGTGATCCACAGACGCATTGACTGTTCACATATAAATTGTAAGCAAATAATTTGTTAGTTGGTGTAACAGAGATAGTAGGTATTACAAAATCAAACATAATTAAAAAACTGTTAAGTGCATGTCAGACACGCATCAACTTATCATTCCGTAGCATGTGCAACAAAGTAATTACCGTAGAATCACCAATGACACAAAACTAAATATGTTGGCTTGTAAAATTACTGATATCTAAAAACTTATAAACGTATTTTAAATCATTTTGCAGTGGAAGTGTTCTTTTATTTAAAAGCTCATATTAGTCGCGTAGCCAGAAAAAAATTACTTACCATAATTCCAAGGATCTTCGTTTTTGGTGAGTGGATAGATAAAGTGCATTGTGAGCTATTGTCAAAAAGTTAGAAGTTTTAGGGCTGTGCTAAGGGCATGGCTAGGTATTTCTTAATATTTCGTATAACACGCTGTATATAGAATAAAAATTTGAAATTTTGATTGGTTCTTATTTAGAACTATCTTATCCTCACGTTGTAAAATTTTTAGAAAGATAACATAAGGGATACTACGAAAATTTGAAAAAAATAACGGTCTGGTTGTGGAACATTAAATGTCATAAAACAGTTTTGATACTTCTAAGGCTGTTCGTTTTTTATGAATGGATAGATAAAGTGCATTGTGAGCTAATGTCAAAAAGTTAGAAGTTTTAGGGCTGTGCTAAGGGTGTAACTAGGTATTTCTTAATATTTCGTGTAACACGCTGTATATAGAATAAAAATTTGAAATTTTGATTGGTTCTTATTAAGAACTATCTTATCCTCATATTGTAAAATTTTTAGAAAGATAACATAAGGAATACTACGGAAATTTCAGAAAATAAGTCTGGTCGTGGGACATTATGTTTCATAAAAAAGTTTTGACAATTCTAAAGTTGTTCGTTTTTGGTGAGTGGATAGATAAAGTGTATTGTGAGCTATTGTCAAAAAGTTAGAAATTTTAGGGCTGTGCTAAGGGCATGGCTAGGTATTTCTTAATATTTCGTGTAACACCCTGTATATAAGATTCAAATTTGAAATTTTTATGGGTTCATAATTAAAACTATCTTAACCTCACGTTGTAAAATTTTTAGAAAGATAACATAAGGGATACTACGAAAATTTAAAAATTTTCAAAAAAAATTTATAACATCTGATGTTATATTTTGAGACTTTCCGTACCTAGTTACTCAAATCTGTTGGATTAAGTTCAGAAAGTCAAGTGGCATGCTTCTACTACAATTTCATTTTTCTTTCGTAAGATACACAATAATGAATATAAAATTGATAAGTTTGCCGGGTGCAGGCTGGTGTGCAAAAATACCATGCGTGCTAACAGAAGAATTGGTGTATGTCAAGACAGAAAACTAGACACTCAAGAGACCATACTATAGGCTGCTGATACTCATAAAATAATTCTAGCCAACGAGTCAGTTGATATATTATTTGCCTTATGTACAGTACAGTTACGCGCAGGAGTGCCTTGAAATTATAAGATAAAAGATTAAGTACCTACTTTTTTACGTCGTGTTGTAAATTTTTTAGAAAGATAACACACGTGTCACTACAAAAATCTAAAAATTACTCTTTTGTCATTCAACAAAATTTCTAAAATTACATTTTAAAACGTTCGGTTGTTACACAAATCTGTTTGGTTAAGATTAGAAAGTCAAGTAGTATGCTTCTACTACAATTCCATTTTTCTTTCGTAAGATTCACAATAATTAATAATAGTTGATTCCCTGTTATGTGGCACTTACAAAGCACTTGATTATCACACGAAAAATTTGAAACATACAGTTTGTGGATTTTGTTTAAATTTCACGAACACACGAATGATGCGGGGTGCGGGTTAGTGTGTGGACATTGCGCGCTCCTCCAAGTGTCGCGCCGGCGCTTAATATATGCTTGTTCAACTAAAAGTTTTTTAAAAATATGAAAAAGTTATTCTTGTAATCTTGAAGTCTTCAAACACTACTAAGATAACTGGCAGCTGCTATTTCAACAAATCAGCTTACTAACCGCAGCGCTCTTGCGGGTATTCATTTCGGCATGCTGGTTGTGTCCTACTCTTAGTTTAATTAAGTAAACATATATTACCAATAATCATTTGCCGCTAAATGGTTGCACTTTTGCAGATGACTGTATTTTTCCTACAAGCAAAAAGTTGCGGTTCAAAGTCTTAATTGACCATAGAGTAAATAAATTTGACAGCATTGACTATGGTTTGGTTATTATTATTATTCCTTTGTATTATAAAATCAAAAAGGGTGTATGTTTTCTATATGAGTGTTTTAAAAAATAATGAACATTCTTATACAGTAATAAACACAAAGACCTAGTTGCTTTTTTACAGTGGTATTTTTATATTTGCTTATGATTATGATTTGCTCACTAGTGTAATTTATCTATTTCAGTTTTAGGTATACTGTGTCATAAGAAGCCATAACTACAGAATACCTCATAGCTCTTTAACATGAAAAATAATTGTTTTATGTATCTACGGTTGGTTATCAATGATAGGTGCTACGGCATGTTTATATCATTTTTTTGTACGTGCTGGGTTGCACGAATAAACAGAATGAATTAAACATTAAGTAATTTATAAATGTCTCAAATTTATAAGGCCATAGGGCCATGGTTCGAATCCGGGCGTGTACCAATGAGTTTTCCTGACTTAAGTACATTAACTATCACTGACTCCATGCCCCGGAGAGCACGTTAAGCAGTTTGTCCCAGACGCTGTCAATAGATGGCGGTCGTTACAATCTCCAACCCGCAGTGGTGTAGCGTGGTGGATTTAAGCTCCTAACCCCCCTCCTCACCGTGGGGGAGGCCTAAGCCCCTGCAGTGGGGTAAAATGGGCTGATGATGATGATGATTTATTAAAGTGCGTATATGTTGTTTTATTTAGAAATACCATTGCCTCTATACTAGAACTTCAAATAGATTTTTTGTCAGACCACGAATCGTACCGAATCATAAAAAATAAGAATTACGGCGCCACGCGTGTGCCGTAATGTAGGCACAATGACACGATAAGTCCCTACATACTCTGTCTCGCTCGCAGCCACACTAATCAAATTTATCCGTAATTTAAACAAAACCCACAATCTATATGTTTTTAATTTTTCGTGTGATAATCAAGTGCTTTGATAAGGCCATATAAGAGCGACTTATCAACTTTTATTCGTTATTATTTATTTTATTATTTGTATATTATTTCATATGTTATGGGAAAAAAATGAAATTATAATATAAGCACACTACTTGACTTTCGAAACTTTACCTAACAGATTTGAGTAACCACCGAAAGTCTTAAAATGTAATTTTAGAAATTTTGTTGAATGACAAAAGAGTAATTTTTAGATTTTCGTAGTGACACGTGTGTTATGTTTCTAAAAAATTTACAACACGACGTAAAAAAGTAGATACTTAATCTTTTATCTTATAATTTCAAGGCACTTCTTCGCATGACTGTACTGTACATAAGGCAAATAATATATCAACTGAATCGTTCGCTAGAATTATTTTTACGAGTTTCAGCAACCTTTAGTATGGTCTCTTGAGTGTCTAGTTTTCTGGCTTGATATACCTACACAAATTCTTCTATCAGCATAGCATTTTTTCACACCAGCCTGCGCCCGGCGAAATTATCAATTTCATAGTCATTATTGTCTATCTTACGAAAGAAAAATGACATTGTAGTAGAAGCATACCACTTGACTTTCTAAACTTAATCCAACAGATTTGAGTAACTACCGAAAGTCTCAATATATTATTTCAGAAGTTTTAAAATTTTGTTGAAAGATTTTTGTCTTATTAATTTTTATATATTCGAAGTATCACATATGTTTTTATTTAAAAAAAAATTACAACATGAGGTTAAGATAGTTTTAATTATGAACCAACTAGCGGTCGTACCCGGCTCCGTACGGGTGGACTACAGAAACGTTCTCCTTGCCATTCCCTCCACCACCCCTTCTTCTTTTCGCCCATGTTACTCGCTGATAAAGTAGCTTTGTATAGGAGAAAGAATTTTCGAAATCAGTGTACAACTGTTTAGTCCACGCGAGCAAAGCCGCTGGCAGAAAGCTAATATCTTTATAAATTATAGCCTATGTGTTATTATGGTGTATAAGCTATATTATTGTAAAGTTTCATTAAAATCCATTTGGTAGTTTTTGCGTGAAAAAGCAACAAACATCCACACATACATCTATACATACAAACTTTCGCGTTTATATTAGTAGTAGGATTAAAATTTCAAACTTTAATTCTATATACACCTTGTTGCACGAAATATTAAGAAAAACCTAAGCCATTCCCTTAGCACAGCCCTAAACCTTCTAACTTTTTGACAGTAGCTCACCATGCACTTTATCTATCCACTCAGCAAAAACGAACAATTTTAGAATTGTGATAACTTCTTTATGAAATTTAATGTCCCACGACCGGACTATATCCTGCAAAATACGTAATAAAGTCACTTCAGGATCTTGCATTTTCAAATATCTGTATAACGATACCGCACACGATGGGTTATGTGAAAAATTCATTCCTTAGTTCAAGTTCAAAGCATGGAGAGCCACCTGTACATAATTAATTTTCCATAGTTTCTCTACAGAAATATACGGCAATACACGTTAGACATCCGCTTGTGAAATTCCATCAGAATCGATGGAAAGATGACGGAAATGAACCTGTGACATAAGACGGACGCACATGGCGAAATTATAAAGGTTTCATTTTTGCCATTTGGCTATAGAACCTTAAAAAGAGGTAACAAACAGTATAGTCACGAATTGACGGTGCCACATGATTTAATAAACACCATTGCAGACCCGACCTAGGCCAATTAACTCATTTTTGAAGCTATCTAGCTAGTATTTTTATATTTTTATAAAACTATCAAATACCCATTGTTTATAACAATCGTGTTACATTTAATTGCGTTGGCTTACTGTCGTTCATATCAGTATTATTTATACATTGGCTGAATGCATTATTTTATCTCCATAAACAAACAGTTATAACATTAACAAAATGAAGCAAGCATACCGCGCTCGTTGATTGACGGAAGCGGGTCAATAAAAGCTGGTGCTAAAATGTCGAAGGATAGTAATACATTTTATTAAAGTAATAGGCATTAAATAAATTAAAGATCACCTGATTTTTATGAGCGACTAACAAATGTCTATACTTTGTGTGCAGGAGCTTATTCTAAGGTATGTTGAATTGTTTTCATGATACCAAGTTATTGCAAAATTGGCATTCATTGCAACAATTGCCAGGTGAAGTCGTACTAACAACGCATGACTAAGTGCAACAATATGGTAAGAATGTGTCATATTATAAGGCAATTAGGTACTCCAAAATACTTTAATCTGAATAGTGACTCGCGTTAGAACCATATTGCTTTGATTGCTTGCCCCGTGGTACCTCTTAGAATATCCCCTTTACACTCTCTTGTTCCTTCTTCTGTTATAAACTTTTCCTTGTTTCAGTCATTTTCGTTTTTATATTTGTGTCATTTTTAGGGTCAGCCAAAATCCAAAAATAGGAGCAGCCAAATCACAGAAAAAGGAACCCCATGTAATTGCATCATGGCCGCCAGTCCGTCCGTATAACGCAGTTTCATATCTCCGTCAATTTCATTATTTAGGTGAATTGTTCGCGAGATATCAATTAGGCTCCTAAAGTCACTTCCGCCATGTCTTCCGAAAACATATCCGATCTCGTTGATTCCCATTTTGAGAAACAAATAACTGAAAAACCATATTTTTTAATTTAAAAAAAAAAACAGTTAAGTATTATTTTTGAACCGTATTTCCTATACATAAAAACTTTTTGTTAGTATCTGTGGTAGTATTTAAGAAACTTTTTCAACGACAAATTGTTGAGGTGAAACATCTATTGGCGAGGGTATAAAACTGATTGTTGGCGTTTTTATTTTTTTATTTATTGCCAATCTTTATTGCCAATCAAAGTTACAGTTATATTCAAAAACAAAATCAAAAGAAAATACAATATACCTAATGCAACAGTGAAAGGTTATAAGCACCTAAACTAGGACAGCCTGTAATATAGGTATCAGCACCCCTCTCCTGATCTCCGGATTAAACATGGCTACAGTATTTAATTAGGACAATCATTAATTTAAAAAACTAAAGGATAACACGATAACAATAAAGGAATGCGTTTGTTTAGGGGAAAAAGAATCTTATGTCTTTATGGTAGGGTATCAATTCCTGTGCAAGCTGTCGAAAAGGATTTCAAACGGATTGCTTTGGAAAAGTTTTCAAACGGCGATGATGTTAAAAGACGTCCATAGAGCCTATATGAAGCAAAGCGACTTCCGCGCCATTCCATGTAGTTACATTATTTCATGCAAACTGATAAAATTACCTACATGCCTATTTAACTTAAGAAAGGAAAGAAAGTAAAATGTGAGTTTAGTATAGGTTATAGGTATTTATTTATTTACTTTGATTCTAAAATCACCGAAAACCATTCTTCGCCGCTCCACGAAGTATTATTACACGCATAGCACTCTGTGGGTTTTCGATATTAAATTAACCAATCATTACAAATCTTCAACGAAAACAATCCATTTCATTTAGAGCAAAAATGACTTTATGTCTTTACGGTAGGGTATCGATTCCTGTGCAATCGGTCGAAAAGGTTTTTATAAAATGATTTAATTAAAATAAATGTGTTTTAAATATATAGTCTTTTTATATGCATACATAGTACCTAAGTACTTGTACAAACTCGATGTTTCACATCTGCCAGGCATCCTGTGACGACTCACTATATAGATTTTTATTTTGAACAGGATTTTTTTAGAAGTTTTTTAGATACTTGTTTCACACTGCAAGAGGAAATATTTGCAGAAACACTTTAACCCAACGTCTGTATTATTAGCAGCTATAATCTGGCATTTTAATTAAATATTTTTTAGATTGTAATAACATATTAAAAAGCAACGTTATTTGCTTGAAAAACTTTTGGTTCCGAAGAATATACCAAACCAATATAATATTAAAATAAACAGATATGCGTTATGATATACCATATATGTTTTATACGCATGTCAAATAAATTCTTTTTTTCTTTCTTTCTATATGTACATGGTAAAAGTAGATTACATTTTACAATTGATATAGAAATTGTATAGAAGCGTAACATAGACAGTTGATTTTAAAATGCCTAACCTTATCAAAGTTTAAAAAAGCAAAATGAGTCAAGTGAAAGGAAATTCATAAGTGAAAGGATTATTCGTGGAAAATATAAAATTTTACCTTGAAAATAGCGCAACGAATCCTTGGTGTCTCGTCAGATTTGAATACAAATAAAAATACTGTATGGTGGCATATGGCATTGATTAAATAATAAAATCAGAGAATAAATAGTTCAAGAAATAACATAGTAGGATATCAATGATAATTCACAACAAAGTAGGTTACAGAATATACGAAATAAACAAGAAGGGCACCCTTAACAGTTTGAAATCAATAGCGTCAGGTGAAGTTTTGCGAGCCGACAAATCGTCGGCCTTGTCACAATAATTCCGAAGGTATGTAGCCGTGAACACGGTGGTGCGTAATAACATAATTTTTTATGAGGCTCAAAATAAAGTTGTATAATTATAGAAAAAAAATTTAATATGTATCATTCCGTTGATTTAATTTAACAAACTATTAACTTATTAAATAATCCATTACACTACATCTTATTCAATTTAGAGATGTAATCATTGCGCATCGTATGACATGAATTGTTCACACTATACAAAAAAACTGTAATTACAAATGTTTTTTAATAAATACAACGGATCCAAGATTATCATTTAATTTGCATTCAATAGACAAGATTTATTTTAGGATCCCGTCTTGTAAAATATGCAAACGGACCTTTTCTTAATAAAAATTTATTAACTATATATTTAGTTATAGTGTCGTGATAACCCAAAGTGCAACGAACCTGTCTCAAATTTATAAGGCCCCATAGGGCCATGGTTCGAATCCGGGCGTGTACCAATGAGTTTTTCTGACTTAAGTACACAATATCACTGACACCGTGCTTCGGAGGGCACGTTAAGCAGTCGGTCCCGGACGCTGTCAATAGATGGCGGTCGTAACAGTTCCCAACCCGCAGTGAAGCAGGGTGGTGGACTTAAGCTCTAAGCCCCCCTCCTCACCCCAGGGGAGGCCTAAGCCCCTGCAGTGGGGTAAAAATGGACTGATGATGATGATGAACTATATATTTGTCTGATTTTTTGTCACACACAAGGTACTTAAGAATTATTAAATCAATACCATTGACGTGTCAACAAGCAAAGCTAATGGAGAAAGAAAAATTGAGGCTTTTAAAAGTTTCTTTGGCCTAGGTCAATAGTTGTTTGAGGTTCAAATACTCTTTTTAAATCGACAAATGTTCTTATAATTTTAAATATACTTTTATTAATCGTTTCGATAATTTGATTCCCTTTCTTTCGCGTTGAACAGAGAATAATATGAAGAAACATATAGAAATGTAATACTTTTTTGCGTTTCATACCCAAATCCCAAATTATGCGAACGGGATACAATTATTTTATTCTGATGTATAAACTATATCACTGAAAAGTTTCATTAAAATCCGTTCAGTAGTTTTTACGTTAAAGTGTAACAAACATTCATTTAGCCTCACAAGCTTTAGCGTTTTGAAACAATAAAGAGAGACGCTCCATACAAGAAATGTTATATTGATTTTTTTTATTTTTGTTATATCTTAAAAACTGTATAATACATACAAGCATCAAACTTAGTGGGATCGTATTATATCAACAAATAATAAAAACCGCCTAAGTTTGAGTCGGGCTTGCGCTAAGAATCCCGAGCTGATTGAAGGAAAACACTTTTTTTGGTAAATAAAAATTGTATTTTGCGTGGTGATACAGAACCCTTGGTTCGCGTGTCTGAGTCC
This sequence comes from Luffia ferchaultella, assembly GCA_949709985.1. Classification (NCBI taxonomy): domain Eukaryota; kingdom Metazoa; phylum Arthropoda; class Insecta; order Lepidoptera; family Psychidae; genus Luffia; species Luffia ferchaultella. The sequence continues at coordinate 7,242,759 of OX453257.1, read as the reverse complement.
GTTTCTCGATTGCTGGCACATTATTGCAATTGCAATACTTACAATACATGTTTATGTAACTCTCGACACGCGCCAGTCTCCTTCTCGACCGGTTTTCATTGAAAGTAATGATTATGTATGACCTAAAACAGATTTCTGGATTTTACAGCCGTTGAAATTTTGAAAACAGTTGCCTGGAGAAAAGCGTTCGGAAATGAATGGACATTCTAAATTATCTTTTAAATAAAACTTCAGACAATTTCCGTTCATATAGGCAACGAGTAACTTCCTCAAAAAACAATCGTTCCAGATCATAGTTTAGGATATTTTTCATGTGCCGGTACTAGCGACACTGACTGAATATGGGTCAATTGATTCGTATTGCGTGGCTTGTTCTTTTGGTCTGTATGAGCAGATAAACATAAAAACATATGGGAACTCTAAAACTCATAAATATCGACGACATAAAAAGCAAGGCGTTCAGTTGAGTTCTGCCAAAAAGGTTGACAAGCGGACTAATAGAATAACTTATACTAATTTATGCGGTCCATTGACATTTAAAATAATATCGATGTAAGGTCTATGGAAACGAATCCACATGAACCCATTTTCGATCAATTTTTTTAGGGTTCCGTAGTAGCCATTAGGCTAAAAACTGAACAGTTAAAATTTTGTCCTATGTTCTTCTATCTGTTCGTTTGACAGCGATTTCACTCTACGATTTCATTTCTTTCTATTTCTATTTCACGATTTCAGACTATTAGCACTATTTATACACGGTGAGTTTTTTTTATGGAACTGTATGGGGAAACCCTTGACTATAACAGATAGAGAAGAACGCTTTTTAGGAACCAAGATTTTCATTTTGGAGAAAATTAAAATGGCATAATTTTTTTTCTTACAAGTGGTTAGTTTCGGAAAAATGCAATTTTTAGAAAAAAAAAATTATCTTGTATTTCGGTTCTACATTACATTACCAATAAAAAAATGTACGATAACCATGGGTCTAAAGTAGCTAAAAGTTGTAGAAATTGACAATAACAAATTCACATCTAACTACTTTATGTTACACACTTAATTTTGAAAATTTAAATGAAATGACAAAGTAAACAAAAGACTGAAATTTGCCCTAATACTAGAAAAGCAAAATTATCATAAAATCTGTTCGAAATGTCTTCCATTTTCGCCTATGCACAATCGAACTCGACGAAGCACTCCCCGAGTTGCATTTCTCAATGCAATGTGAGGTATTGAGTTTATGTAAGAACATGCTATTATGTGATATGTTTATGACGCAAAAAACCGCGTAGAGCTCCTCCCAGCCGTTTCAGAAAAATGTATGTATTACAGCGATTCCTGGTGGCTCATAGCCGCAATCCTTATCTAAGAACCTGCTCTTAGGTGATATGTATGTAACCTAGTGGCCCATGACAGCAAACTTTTATCTAAGAACATGCTCTTAGGTGATATGTTTATAATGCAATAAACCGCGTAGGGATCCTCACAGCCGTTTTAGAAACACGTATTCATTGCAGCGCCCCCAAGTGGCTCATATCCGCAATTCTTATCTGAGAACCTACTCTTAGGTGATATGTACGAGTATGTAACATAAAAAACCGCGTCAAGATCGTCCCAGCCGTTTTGAAGATACATATCTATTGCAGCGCCCCTGGTGGCCGATGGCTGTTCAACTTATTTATTTATCTATTCGCAGGTGATACTCATGTAATGCAAAAAACCCAATCAAAATCAGTCCAGTCGTTTTGAAGATACACATTTACTGCAGCGCCCCCTGGAGCTTATTAATCATAAAACCTATCTAAAAACCTGTTTTGCAATGTTGTCTATCTGAATACAAAATGTCATTTATATATTCATTAGAGCCGTTTTCGAGAATAGCCTATAAAAGAGGAAAGAAATTGATTTTTGAACGCACCCCGTTTGACAGGTACGAACAGTTTGTATGGGAAAAGAAGTTGTTTTTACCATATTGTAGTTTTTCCTTGCAATTTCTTCATATTTACTCACTTTTTTAACCATCCTCGGATTTCCAGAAATATTTCAAAACCAAAATTAACCAAACCGGCCCAGCCGTTTTTGAGATTTAGCGAGACATGTAATAAGTTTCATTTCATTTTTATATATAAGATTTGTACCACGGAACCCTTTATTGTGTGTGAGACACGCACGTGGCTGGTTTTTATTGTACATTTTACTACCTTTGGTGCACGGTCTCTCCATTATCCTTCCGACGAGATTTGTTTAAATAAATATGTGTCAATATTTTTAATAGATATTAAAGATCGCTAATAGAAAAACTATTACCGCAAAAAAATCACTTATATAATCGTATGAATCAGATTTCAGCACTAACGTTTCGAAGAAGGATTAGACTTTGAACGTAAAAACAAATTTTGAGTGAAATAATAAATAAATATATTTTTTCACTCTCTCGTATGAGATGTCTTTGAACCACTGCATTCTATAGTTACAAGCCATGTTAATGAAAGAATGACCGCCAAAGCTGCCTAAAAAAATCAAGTGTAAACGGGATAGTCACGGCGATGCTTAATTTGCGGGAAACGAATTATATACATGGTAACAACAAATAATACAAATACATTTTTTATTTCTACAATGGGGTTTCTTTAATAATTGTTATATCAATCATCAACCATGAATTTCATGTTTTTTTTTTTCAAATATCTGTAAAACCCCACATTATATATTGTTATTATAATTAGATTATTTCTTTATAAGTACCAGGTATTTACAGAAGTCCATCGCCCTTACTTACCATTGCACCCATCATTGAACCATTTTGACAAGGCAAAAGTAGTATAGAAGATGGCTCTCATTCTTTGGCAACGTTACGTGTAGTCCGAGCCTTGGTATCAGTCAGGCTATTAGTTGGCGTTTTCTTCCATTTAAACGTTACGTGAAAAGAGATATTCATTGAAAATAACAAGTCAGTGTTAAAAACTACTGTGCAGTAGCTGACACGGTGATCTAAACCAAACGAAGTTGACAACCCTTGTTAAATTTTTTCATATATTTTTTTTATCACTATGATATAGCAACGTGACGTTCGGAGGTCGATTCAAGCTCTTCAGAGAGCACGATCTAGCTTTAAAATCTAGGTACAACCTGAGTATGCCACCCTAATTCGATAAACGTGTCTGTGACAATTCCCACGCGCGTCCCCCGTGTCGTGCTACAGACGTCGCGTGATACGATCACGGTGTCGCAACACTGCGTGAGTTTAGCGTTAGCGCGGACACATATACATTAAGGCAGAAGATAAAAACAAATCATACAAGAAAGGCGTGATAATAGAAAATTGTTTGTTTTTGTAAATTTTCACTTCACCAAATGTCGTTTTTTTCACTATACAAACTGGTGGTCAATTTGATTCTAATGGAAAAATATTTTGAAAATTAAAACATGAAGTGAAGGCGTCCACGAGTTCTTTTTAAACAACGGCTTTACTCCTGAAGCATACCCTGAAGCGACAGCGTTTTTAGTGGACAGTATATGGCGTTGGTATAATATAGCGGGGAACAACAGCGCAGAGAAAGAATAGAGAATAAGATCTTCGATTGCAGCCAGCAGCTCCCGTCTGGATATCGGGCACACACCACTTTACAGTTTATGCTTCGGAGCGTTGTTCACAATGGCGGAATGAATGTGTTAAGGAAAGCGGGTAGTATTGATATACGTACATATCGCGTTGGTATACGATGAATTTTTTTTCGTACTTCAGTGTATAGTTACCTATTCCAAAAATTTTTTTCTTAATTTCACTACGTCATTGTGTAGCGGTTCATAGATTACACCTACCTTCTAAATTTCATCTATAGATTGTCAGTAGTTCCGAGAAAAACCCCAGACAGACAGACAGACAGACGGACTGACGAACATGGCGAAACTATAAGGGTTCCTTTTTTGCCATTTGGCTACGGAACTCTAATATAAGAGAAAATATAAACAATTTTGTCTATTAATGGACTAATGCTTCTATATTAGTACAGGATCCGAAGAGAGCTCGTTTTTCACCCATCGGTTTACTATATGAAAACTATTTTTTATTAAGTATTATACATAAATATGTCTTCAATATTATATTGCCTATTACAATATGTTCATGGCTATCTTTAATTTTTCATTTTTCTCGACTTTTGATAAATTTCTCAATCCATATTCTGAAAAGAAGAATGAGGGTACAGTACAAAGTACTCTGGCAACATATACTAAGTGGCGTTCCAAAAAAATATTACATAATAAAATATCCGTCGAAATAAGCTACCCGCTAGACGTACCTACTACGAAACGGATCCTCCACTTTTTAAGAAGTACATGAAACATGTTTATCATAATTTTTTTCCCTTTTTTCATGCAAATTTCATCCATAGAATATATATTTAAAAACCTTTATAAAAACAAGCTTTATTCAAAAGCTATGTACTTACTAAAAATTCAAAAATAATCATCGAGTTTAAATCTCAAAAGTATAGCTATAAAAATATGAAATATACAGGATGAAATTTTAACAACCATCCAAAAAATTCTAGATCTTAGGTATCACCAATAGACCTCATTACGTAAATAAAAAATATAGGTTACATTTTCATAATAAATTATTTTATCTACAGTGTTATTTTATGTTACGTTACGTTTGGTTTATGTTACGTTTGGTTGCCTTCTTTGTGACGATGGGCCCGAAGCTTCTAGCCCGACACGGGTGGAGCGTACAGCAGCCGTGAATGGTGACTAGAGTTAATGGTTTTATCGGAAAAGGTTTGTGTAATCATATTTCATTATTCTTCTATTGAACTATACTAAAAGGAAACGGCTATCGGTTTTTTACCAAAAATCATTACATTAAAATTTGGATGGTTGTTAAAATTTCACCTTGTATATACCTATAGTAAAAGGTCGCGGCTTCATTTTAAATAGAAATTTTTCAAATTAGTATCTATTACGTATGAAGTTTAACGCCTCAAGCTTTTAAAATATATATTTCATATTAATTAGCTTTACTTTTGAGATTAAAAATTTTGAGGTAGGTACATAGCTTTTTAAATAAAGCTTGTTTTGAAAAGGTTTTTTTGTATACATTCCATTTTCGATTTTTTAGCATTAGAGTACTTAAACTCATCCGTGTGTATGGGTTTAAAGCCCAGAGGTTGATACGTTAATGGCAACCCTGGCTATACAGCTACCCTGCACGTGTCCCACCTTGAGCTTGGGTATATAGTTAGTTACTCGTGGCATCGTTTTCCCCATCGTGAAAAGAAATCGAATGAGCCCAAACTCGGTGTGTTTATTAGTAGTCATTGATGGGTTCTGTTATCCACCTTCGTCGTCCACCGCTGTCGTGATAGCCCAAAGCGCAACGAACCTGTCTCAAATTCATAAGGCCCCATACGGCCATGATTCGAATCCGGGCGTGTACCAATGAGTTTTTCTGACTTAAGTACACAATATCACTGACACCGTGCTTCGGAGGGCACGTTAAGCAGTCGGTCCCAGACGCTGTCAATAGATGGCGGTCGGTACAGTTCCCAACCCGCAGTGGAGCAGCGTGGTGGACTTAAGCTCCAAGCCCCCCTCCTCACCCTGGGGGAGGCCTAAGCCCCTGCAGTGGGGTAAAAATGGGCTGATGATGATGATGATGATGATCCACCTTCCAGCTCCATCACCGGATCAACTCGATGGTACCATAATTATTTATCACCCAAATACAGATATCCGTAAAAGTTGAATTCGATTCGATTAACCGTTGAAAAGTTCCCTCGTGTGGAGACAGTTTTGGCTACATCATCAGTTCATGGTTAAAACCATGATTAACTATTTGAATTCAATTTATACACAAAGTTTAATTTCCGTGCTACTAACCACATTAGAGATTCCGCGCCAGAAAACTATCATAGCTGCATCATTAGTTCATGGTTAAGTATCAGAATCTAATTCATATACAAAGTTTCGTGTTCGTGCTACTAACTGTTGAGGAGTCTTCTCATGAGGAGGCAATCCCCGTTGCAGCATCAGGTCATGTTTATCATTTTAGTGCATTGTCATCGAAGTTAAATATGTATTCCAAATTGTTATTGAAGGCTTTTCCGACGACGAATGTATTTTATCGGAAACTCCTTCAAAAATTTAGGTCTAATATTAAGACTTTCGAAACCATTTAAGCTTGCCGAGACATTGAAAATTCTGTTTTACTTTTTTGTTCACAGTCACCTCGAGTTTGCTAGTATAGTCTGGAACCCACGATATTCCGCCCGTATTTCTCGCTTGGAGAAAATTCAAAATAATTTTTGAAAGTCTCTTGACAACCGAACTGGCGATGATTTTAATAAATACATTAGTTCTGCTAAACGACATAAAATTATGTTCTTAAAAAAGTGAAGAACTGGCCTAAATTCTTTGTTTCTGTTTAAGATTATTAACTATTGTATTGATTCTTCTATACTTCTGGAAAAAAAATATTTTCCTGCAAGTCGACCCTCTTCACGTTCTAAAGACACCTTTTACATTCGTTCTTTTAACACCAACTATGCAAAAAATACATTCATTAGGAGATCCACACGTGCATATAATGCAGTTTACAATGAAATTGATATTTATGGCTTGTCATTGTCTCAGTATAAAATGAAATTAAAAGATAAAATACTCTTGGTTTAGATAATATTATTTATTTATTTATTTGGAGAAAGAACAGTTACAGTTAATGTTACAATTACATGGATATAAATTAAAAGCATTAGTTTTTGAATCTCTTATATACATGAAATATCAATTAGGTAAGGAGATAACGTTTTAAATTTTGATTTATTTCTCTTTTTTGTTCTTTCTTATGTACATTATATTATTACTCGTCAGTTCTCATATTTCTGTTGATATTGTAAATAAGTATTGTAGATAATATGTATTACTTGTTGTGTTGAAAGGAAAGTAATTTTCTGCGGGCAGAGCCTGTAGCATCTTTAATGTTAATAATTTGTATAATGGAAACTCCAAGGTCAGTTCAGTTCCATGTAAAATTTAATATGTTTATATGTCACTGTTTGTATCAAAATAAAATAAAAATAAAATAAAATAATGTTAACTCAATCGGTTGAGCGGAAGTGGTCTAAAATTCAGTTGCAAAATTCGAAACGAACAACTTACATATAAGAACTTGCGAGTTAAATAAAAGCTTGTAAAAAGCAGAGGTTATAACGCACGAGAAAATATGAACATGATAGTTCCATGAAAAGTTCCGAAAGTAAATGACTACAAAACCTTAAAAACTTTATTTCGCAATTTTCGATTCATTTCTTACTTGCCACCTAAAAGTTAAAAGCTTTATATGTTAGGTAAATGTCAAGTTTCTAGGCCGTTCAAACAGGAGATTAAGTTAGTGTGTTGATGAATCATTCACTGTGTCTCCGCATTTGGACATTTATAACTCAGTTTTATTCGTCTCGATATTTAAAAATATTATACTTGCTTTTTTGACGACCGCTTAGCCTAGTGGGCAGCGACCCTGCCTGCGAAGCTGGAGGTCCCGGGTTCGAATCACAGGTCGGGTCAGTATTTATATGATGAATATTAATACTGGCACCGGGTCTTGGTTGTTATATGTATGTGGTGTCTTCGCTTGGTACCCAAAATACAAGCTAATGCTTAGTTTGAGGCCAAGACGTTGTTGTGATTGTGTGTGTTATTAAAAAAAAAAAAGAACAATTTCCCAAAATAGTTAACGTGCCAAGTGTTTAAGCATAAGAACAGTTGAGGACTGAGTGTTGTAGCATGAGTTCACGACTAAGGCGTTACCGTTTGTAACTGGCACCATGTCGCGAAATACGGGAAACCCACCGATAAACCACAGACAATATGTGCTCGTTTCCGTGTGCAAAATGAGTTATTCCAAACGGCATTCCTTCGAATCTTCGGCCTTGACTAATTGTAACGCAAATGAACTGATTATAGCCATTACAACGTCCTCTTCACTGGATGGACTTCGCTCATAGACTGATTATTTTTTAACTTTTTATTTATCTAAAATACTTTCATTATATTAAATAAAAATATGGATATTTATATATAAACTATTTTTGTTTCAGAAATATATACATCAGGATTCTTTAGCGCGACTTAAGTGTGCGAAACGAGTTTGTGTAGTTTTACAGTGACCGTTTTGTGCAATAGACGCAGTTCGGTTCATAAAGATAGTGAACATTTTAGCAGTAGTGCACGGCTCCCGTCGATGATACCTCCTTGCGGCGAAAATGAGAAGACGGGTCGTGCGCCGCGCTCTCGTGTAGAGTGTCCCACGCCATACCGATTATGCGGGTGCACCGCGAGCAGCCTTCCGCTTATTGACTTACACGCGAGTTGATACTTTACACGCGGCCATCCGATGCTTCGCGGTGCATACTGAGGAGCGATGGCCCTCGTGAACTACTCCGCGATAGGCTTCGGTGGAGCGGGTGCGCTCTCTGGAGGCGTGTCGGTGGCCGTCCCTATGAGTCCGCCTCAAGCGCCGTTCGACGACCTGCTGTACTCGCCCGCCGACCATCAGCCCGAGCAGGCCGAGGCACCGCACCGGAACGATCCGTATGCACCCCCCGTGCAGCGCCGGGTCAAGCTACGCAAGCGCTCCGGCACGGCATACCTGCCGCCGCCTAACCAATTCACGCACTACCCGCGCGAGGACGCCGCCTATGCGCCGCGCACGCAGCTGCACACACGCGTTTTCCAGCAGACGCGGCTCAGTCAACAGACCACTTACGACAACACGGGCCAGTACGTACATGACCCATCCGGCGACTATGACTACGAACAGCGCCGTATCAACACGCCCGGCTACTTGGACGCGCCTTATGCTCCCCGAGCCCCTTCTGAGCCGGCGCCCGCTCCTGCACTTGGCCCCAGCTTTGGTCCACCGCCTACCCCTGTTCCCACGGTCAGTACAAGTACGTCGGCACCGACGGACCGGCCGCCCGGCTTCACTAAAGTGGAGCAAGGCGGCTCGAACGGCAAGACACAACTACACGCCGTGCTCGACTACGACGAAGACTACTATGACGACATTCCAGGCCCTGGTACGTAAGAGTCACTATAACATTTTCTTACATTGGATATAGTAAGCCACACATTCATTATTAAAACGTTCTAGTTGTGCAGAGATGGGGAACAGATTGTATATTAAAAACTTCTTAACGTGCAGTCTATTCATAAATAACAAATCTAACTTGACATAACTTAAAAGTTATTGAAATCGCCTGTCACAGCGTGCGCCGAGGAACAAGGAATTACATTCATTATCATGACTATTTGATATAATTTTAGGCGTAATTTAGTACAACATGGTAGATCATATTTTGTAGATTTTCGTTTTTATTTACAATAAAAAGTACGTTTTTATACCTAATTCCATCATTTACTCTTCGCGTTTTAGAAATTACTCAGACAAAATAAAAAATTGCCTGCGTATTTACACTTTTAAGCGTTAAGTACACATTTCAGAAGATAATGCGTTTCAAAAATTATCGAAAATGCAGCCTCTTTTTTCATTCATCGCGTTTCCAAAAGTAATTTAGGTTGAATCTTCTTTTGTTACCATTGCTAAAGTTTACTGCCTAGTTGGAAGGTCTTTTTTTTCACGACTAATCAACGAACCTATACAAGATAATTTCGAAAACATGAATTAGTATTTTATTTATCATAGAAGTATTACAAATCAAAATATTTTAAAATTACACGAATAATATCTAAAATCGACTGCGGTGGTAGTATGTATGTCATTTACCGCGCTTCTAGGCGCCGTACCTCCTGTGTTTATAAACAGATCTTCGTAACTCCAAAAATTGTCTCGTAGCTTACCTTTGACAAGCCTTATCACAGATCCAAAAATATTTTCCCCAAAAACGAATCCCTTTCACTTCTTGACGCTTTATACGTCCATGTAGTTTCAATATTTAAAAAAAAAAACCCACGCAGGGACAATCTGAAAAACATTTTTAATCTCAAAAACTGTCGCCAGTGTCGCCAGTGTCGTGATAGGCCAGAGCACAACGAACCTGTCTTAAATTTACAAGGCCCCACAGGGCCGTGGTTCGAATCCGGGCGTGTACCAATGAGTTTTTCTGACTTAAGTACACAATATCACTGACACCGTGCTTCGGAGGGCACGTTAAGCAGTCGGTCCCGGACGCTGTCAATAGATGGCGGTCGTTACAGTTCCCAACCCGCAGTGGAGCAGCGTGGTGGACTTAAGCTCCAAGCCCCCTCCTCACCCTAGGGGAGGCCTAAGCCCCTGCAGTGGGGTAAAAATGGGCTGATGATGATGATGATGATGAATCTCAAAAACTGGAGGAAATCACGCTTTATTGAGGACCGAGCATTAGAATTTTACTGCGTATCGAGCATTGAATAATTTTCATATGGCCATACGCTCAAATTCACTGTTTACCGCTGCCGCACATCGAAAAGTAGGTACGCCGAAATACGATTTGCAATGCTAAGTCAAGGTCGACGTCTGGCAGAGCCTTTACTGTAATCTATTGAACTGTGTCAAAATATTCAATTCGCTGATATTCAACTGACTGCTCTCATTAATACCTTCTACGAAAATAAAAAATATACTGCAAATTTTATTCTCTATAAAACTTTACTGAAGAAATTAAAAATATTAATGTTTCGCACTTAAAACAACTTTTTAAACTTTGGTCACAGGGCACCACTCTATATAAGGCAAATATGACCTATAGATTTCTCAGTAGTCTTGTACCTCCCAGAATGTTTTATTACACGTTAACAAGGTGTATTGTTTTAATTCCATTCTTTAAATCCGGAATACAATGGCGCTAAGGAAATATCGGTAGCACGCATGAAGGCGTTTTCTTTTAGGAGTATTAATTAAAAACTCAACATGAATATTTAATTGACTCAACGACCTTCATATTGGACATAATTTACTAGCGCAGATATGTATTTACGAAATTATACGTCTAATCAATAGCATTATTATTAGTGATAACTGTAATTATACATCTAATTATAATATCAAAGACAGATGTGTGTCATAATATTATCTTACGATTACGATTGCACTAGTCTGACTTACACCTGACCCCAACTTCTTATTCGCCGCCCTAGTTAGGTATATATTGATTGTCTTTTTCTTCAGTTTTTCGCATTATTGGTAGGTAACACCTGTCTTATCGCAACATCTATTCAAGACCTTTTATTTGATGATTAACTGCAATGACGTACGATGCTGAAACATGGACTCTCACGGCAGGACTGGTCCACAAATTTAAAGTTGTTCAGCGTGCTACGGAGCGGGCTACGCTCGGTGTTTCTTTGATGGATAAAATAAGAAATCCACTTAAATCCGTCGAACAACCAGAGTTGTCGATATAGTCGAAGCGATCAGCAAACTGAAGTGGCAATGGGCCGGTCACATTTGCCGTAGAACTGATAACCGATGAGGTAGACGAGTTCTCGAGTGGAGGCCACGTATCGGGAAGCGAAGCGTTGGACGCCCCCCGGCCAGGTAGAGAGATTACCTGAAGCACCATACCGGGGGTAGTTGGGTGCAAAAGGCGGAGGACCGTGTGTGGTGGCGAGCCTTGGGAGAGGCCTATATCCTGCAGTGGAGAGACACGGGCGGATGATGATGAATTGCACAAATTTTGCAGGTTATTTTCAAATGTTAAATTTGTTTCAACTGCAAGAGGATTTATCACTTACATCCTACATACCTTGTGTCCGGATGTTTTATTTCCTAAAATATTTGTTCACGATACGTTCAATAATTATTAATAATTGTTAGTGCGATTGAGAGTACACGACACGTCTGCGATGCCTGTAGTCGATAGTTCCCTGTCTTTAATTTTATTGCAGAAAATAGGATTAAAAAAATTCTGGAAAATGTCACAACGCTTGTACCGCCGATATATAAGGCGGGCTTGGCAATCGCTTTAATGAGATTGGTGCCAGTCGTGTCGATCCGACAAATAAAGCAATATAGTGTCAGAGTAAGTTGTGATATGGTTGTGATAAAGTAGTGAAGGTCAAGTTTAAACACGGTAGACTTAAGTTTACAGAAGAAATTAATTGACGGTTAGTGTCAAAGAGACATTTTATAATATTGTGCATTTTGTTTGAATCAATGGATTTATTTCCATATAAATATTTAAAAACGTATCTATGCACACTCCAAAAACTCAAACAGTACTCAAACTCATATAATACTCAAAAATTCACATGTGACTATACCTTACGTTAGAATTGAACTTCATGGTGAGCGAGGATTCTATTCTGTAGAATTTTGTTTCTAAAACCTATTGGGCTTAATGAGTTGTCACCAACTTTATTGATAATATTAACATTATATAAAGGTAATAATTATGATATATATGTTGATGCATGTGTTTCTCGATGTTTGTCGATCTGCGAGAGAAAGTAAAACGAAGTCAACCTTGAAGTGGCTTCTGCCGAAAGAGGTCGTGCGCTCTCTTTGCTCTCAAGCATCTATTGTGTACTAGAATTTGCCACAGAATGGCATCACTCGATGTTCGTATCCAAAAATTAAAGAAGTAATTGTTTTGAAGAATTTCCGCAGTTATAGTAATATGGTGAAAATCATTAACAAATTCAAAGAAAATATAGGCAAAGGGCAATGTCAGCCAAGTTTGTAAAGGAAAAAGCCGACGTGCGCCGCCGCGGCAGTAAGTTATATTACACAAACCATATCGGGCCAATTTCGACGCCCCCCAAACATAAAATCCGTATTCATTCTTCCGTATTCCAAAGTATAACTCGTATCGAACTTGGCTCCCATTTCACGTGTATGTTTATGGTGGGTGTTTACAAAATAAAATCCAAAAGCTTATGAGATAACCCAAGTTGGAATATTTAAATAGTTAAATAATTGATTAATTTTATAAATGTATAATTATCGACTGAAAAGTAATTATCTATTACAACAGCTATTAAGTAAAATAAGTATTCTGATATTTGACATGCAGTTACTTGAAGAAAATATGTGATATTTCAAATCGTCACAACGAGGCATTTAACGTTAAAAGAACGTTTCGTTACTATATCATCGGTCCACCAGAGGTTGCAAATAGTACAATAAATTTGGAAATTATTTCAGAACGATTTACAGGTCACTATCACGTGGCAAAATCGTCGCGACAGTCAGGCTCTTGGAGCCATTTCCTAACCGCTTAGAAACTTTAGAAATTAGAAGCACCTAACAAAACGCGTGTTTACATTTACTTGTCAAGCAAGAGGCAAAATTAGTTTGAAACCAGCAAGAGATTGTAGGCACTTCTCTTTCCGCAAACCCTTGTTGAATCCACTTCAATAAAGCAAGAAAAAGTACCCCATAAAATGGGGCATAATAGCGTTGAGTTTTCTTGTTCGTCTAACGGATGAGAGGGGTATTACCCTAGGTAATAGCTGTTTTTCCGTCACTTCCACCATAAACGAAAGTATTTTGCCGAAAGCGTGGAGCAGGGGTGTGACGGTACTGTTCTTCAAAAGAAGAGACATAACCTTGTTAAAGAACCATAAACCCATCACACTTCTGTACCATGTTTATAATTGTTTTCGAGGGTTATCATGAACCGTCTCGCAGGCAGACTCTACGACTTTCAGCCACCCGGACAAGCCGGATTTCAAAAAGTCTATAGTACCATGGGCCACATCCATGCTCTCAGTTATAGTAAAATCCTGTTGGGCTTGGCGTTTGTTAACCATGAGAAAGCCTTCGATTTAATTCAAACCTGAGTGGTGCTAACTGTGGTACCATTGAAAAGACTGCCCTTCGTGTCAAATCGACTATCGGTATATCGAGGTGTTGAGATGTTTGCACGATAAAACCACCACGTCAGTCTGAGCTGCTGAAAGATGTCATATTTCCACAACAAATTCGCCACCACAACATTGGAAGATGTCTTCAAGAATTTGAACTTGAAAAAATACGACATCAACACTAATGACAAAAATATCACTCACCTTAGGTTTGCCAATCACTTGTCTTATGGTAGAATCAGGTCAAATATCCACCCTAATTATTGTTGACGACTCTGACAACTGAAATTATCGATGAATATATTTACCTGGCATAAGCTGTCAGATTTGATAAATCTGCCTTTGATAGATAGGTCAAACAAAGTATACAATTCGGTTGGGCAGCGTTCGGGAAGCTATGTAGTCTCTGAGTCCAATATATCTCAGTGCCTATTTATAGAGACCAATGTTTTTGAACGGTGCCTTTTAACAATGATGACGTACGGAAATAAGATATGGGTCCTCGGTCTCGCTCGCCTCACATTTGCTCACTTGTTCCATATATGGAACGAGCTATGCTCGAAGTCTCCCTGTAGGATAGGATTCAGTATTAGAGTAGTCGGCATGGCTAAACTGGCAATGGGTAGGCCACATCGCTCTCAGAACCTATAAATTCTGGGAAAGAAAATATATCAAGTGGCGACCACAAACCGGACGATCTGATAAAACACAAAATACAGCAACGCCGTTGATTACCTAAGATCATGTGTTGTGAACTCTGTGGTTGTGAAGATATAGCGGGAGATCTATGTCCAGCATTGGACGTCCAGTGGCTAAAATGATGATGATGATGAGCTATTTATTCTTTCTGCTGAAGGCATGAAGATTTAAAAAAAATATGTAAATATGAAATTCTGTCGCATTACGCTGGCTGGGTGCTACCGTAACACACTCGCTTCGCTCGCTCTGCTTGCCCGTTTTTGTATAACCAGTCGATCGGAACAGTGTTAAGTACTCCCGAAGTCCTTGGCGCGTTTATTCATAACAGATATCAATTTTAATTTTTTGAAAGAGCGGAAGTTGAGTTTAGATTTATATACCACAACCGGATTTTTTTTCTGGTAATTTAGTAGTGATAACTAATTTGCACATAAGTTCAATTATAAATATTACAAATAATAATGTCTTCAAATCGCTGTATCAGTAAAATTAATGCCTAAATGAATAAACCTTATCATTCACTTCACTTCTTCACTTCGTCAGCCTATTTTTATCCCACTGCAGGGGCTTAGGCCTCCCCCAGGGTGAGGAGGGGGGGCTTGGAGCTTAAATCCACCACGCTGCTCCACTGCGGGTTGGGGACTGTAACGACCGCCATCTATTGACAGCATCCGGGACCGACTGCTTAACGTGCCCTCCGAAGCACGGAGTCAGTGATAGTTGTGTACTGAAGTCAGAAAAACTCATTGGTACACGCCCGGATTTGAACCATGGCCCTATGGGGCCATATAAATTTGAGACAGGTTCGTTGCCATCTTATCATTGCGAATGCATGTACATAGTGCATAACCACCAAACGAACTACGAAATGTAACACGATTATATCTCACATTGTAGTATACCTACCTACATTTTCTTGTTCAGTGGAAGTGGAATCAAAATCAAACTAAAGCTGATTCCCATTGAAAAAGGGAACGGTAAAAATATGACCGATTAAATGGATCAGATACATAGTTTAGTCCTCTCTATTAGTACTTTATTTATAGATATAAGATTATTCATAAAATAATCAACGTTATTCCATCAGCCCACTAATACCCCACTGCAAGGGCTTAGACCTCCCCTCGGGATGAGGGAGCTTGGAGCTTAGCATAATTCAACGTTATTCGGATTCGTTTACGATAGCATGACAAACTTTACTTGCGTGACAGTAACCTTACTCAAACATATATGGTTACTTATAAACAAGTCAATTTTTATAGAACCGGTATTAGCCGGACTATTTTAAATACGAGTACACGACATAAGCCGTTCAGATATTTTAGCACCCATTAGAACTCGGCCGCATAACTATATATTATCTGTGACATTGGTTATGTAAGGTGTGGAACAGGTTATCGTGTCGAAACGAAAGCGAATCTCGCAACGAGAATCACGAAAAAAAGTCGAGTTTTTTTTTTAATGTGCAATCGGATGCATTGGTTTCATAAGTGAATGCAGATTGACATAACTGAACAGTTTACGTCATATTTACAAAGAATTGTGACTTACATTTTGACCCGGTTTTTACTGACCCGTATACATAAATAGAAAAGCTGTTAACGATCGAGTTATTTAGTAAAGCTTTTGAAATTTCGAAAAGAGTTTGCAAGCGCTGTTACAGAACTTTCGGTCAAATGGAATGAAATAGGGACTAGTACGACCGCATAATTACTGTGATCGTTTCTGATGAAACGACAAACACTAGGGTTTCATTTACAAGGATCGATAATGCGGCACGGAAATGTTCGATTTCAAAACCAATTCCACAAACTTCCTTAGCTATCTAAGTATTTGTTTTATTTTATGGTTTGCCTGCGAACGGGGTTGGATATAGAATATGATCTTGAAAATGCTTTAAATTAATAACTTAAGAAATTATGTAGAATTTGTGTCAAAATTTAGCATTTACTTGCCTCATCATCTGGATTCGTAAAAACAACTAGGTATCGTGTTAGTGTGTGCTCACGATGTTCTTAAATGTTTAATTTTGTAGAAAATAAGCATAATTATTTTACGACTACCTCTATACCTAATCCTCAGTAGAAATAGAAAAATACTGCTTTACATATACATACCTATTTATATTATGTCCATACAGGCACTATTATGTATTTCTGAAAACGGTTCATTGTATTCTAAGTCCCGCGTGACTCCCTATGTACTCTCAACTACCATGTCAGGCACAAGACATAGAAATAAAGTATTTACTTTTCATAAAATTTTAATATAAATTTCTAAAATACGACATTTCCAGTTTCATTGTCTATTTATTTCTATTTCTATTTAAATTTTCGGCATATAGATTTATAAACCTTTCTTTGTTCCAAAGATTGTGAAATCAAGTACATATCTTAAAATGTAAACTAACTATTCGAACAGACTCAATACCTATATAATTTTACTATCTATAAACTGAGTCAAGTTTTATTGGCAATTACAGTAACGGCATGCCCACGAAAACGGTTGACTGCGAACGCATAAATATCTTAGACAGCCCTTTCAAATACCGACCTCAAGTGCTGCTGGGCTTGTGACCAGTTTACTTATACTTATCTAAAATCTAGGTGATTGGGTACCATTAGGTGTAATGTAGTTAATTTCATATTATGTTTCCCATGGGAAATAGTTTTCTTGTCATCTAATCCATATCTATATAAATGAAATCGTAGCGTCTGTTTGTCTGTCTGACTGTCCTGGCTAATGTCTGAAACGGGTGAACTGATTTTAATGAAATTTTGCAGACGTGAAAAAAACGTTGTCAGGAGAGACAACGCTTTTCTTAGGCATTTTTTTATCATTATAAAATGGTAGTGTTTGTCTGTCTGTTTTAGCTAATCTCCGAAATGTTTGAACCGATTTCAATGAAACTTTGCAGAAGCAAAAAAGAGGTTATCAGAAATTACGTAGGTTATTTTTTGTCTGCGTGCTTGTTTGTTTGTTTTTCCGGGCTAATCTCCTAAATAACAGAATAGATTTTAATGAAAGTTTGCAGACATGAAAAGGGCTTTGTTATTTTTTCTATATATTAAAAGCTGTAATGTTTACCCATCTGTCTGTCTGTATGTTCCGGCTAGTTTCCGAAGCAGCTGAACCTATTTTAATGAACCTTCGCAGGTATTAAAAGAAGGTTGTCAGGAGTGACATAGGATACTTTTTGTAAGTTTCTTATAGACCATCATCATCATCTGCATCATCAGCCCGTGTCTCTCCACTGCAGGATATAGGCCTCTCCCAAGGCTCGCCACCACACACGGTCCTCCGCCTTCCGCATCCAATTACCCCCCGTATGGTGCTTCAGGTCATCTGTCCACCTGGCCGGGGGGCGTCCAACACTTCGCTTCCCAATACGTGGTCTCCACTCGAGAACCCGTCTACCCCATCGGTTGTCGGTTCTACGGCAAATGTGACCGGCCCATTGCCACTTCAGCTTGCTAATCACTTCGGCTATGTCGACAACTTTAGTTCTTCGACGGATTTCTGTATTCCTGATTTTGTCCATCAAGGTAGCATACCGTACATAGCACCACCGAGCATAGCCCGCTCCATAGCGCGCTGAGCGACTTTAAATTTGTGGACCAGTCCTGTTGTGAGAGTCCATGTTTCGGCACCGTATGTCATTGTAGGCAGGCATTGTAGGCATTCTTATAGACCATAACTACCAGTAAACTCTGCTTCCATCGATGGCAAAAGTTTGAATATTTATATGTTTTGTTATTTGAATGTTTGGCGGCCAATCACGCAGCAAAGGCGCAACAGGTAGAAGTGATTTTTTTTCAGAAATATAGTTTATCCGCTAGAGAGTGATATAGGTTACTTTTCGGAACAAAATACAGTTCCTGTTGAATAACTAGTCATCGTGATATAACGGCTGAACGGATATTGACGAAATTTTATTTTAATGCGGAAAAACCCAGGGTTTTTGTAGGATAGCTATTTTCCATGCAAAATGGCTATATGGATTTTGATGAAATTTGGTATAGAGATTTCTCAGGTTGAAGTTTCAGAAAGTCTCACAATATAGCTGTCCTGGTACAATTGTGTAATCTAAGCAGGCGAAGCCACGGACGGAAACCTACCCTAAAATATAAACTTTTATTATTATTAAAGAGAATTTGTAATTTATTCCGGGTTTATTAGTTATAGTTATTAACTATACTTGCCTTCCATTGTAAAATGTTCGATTCCTCCCCGGACCAAATATTTGTGTGCATGAACATGTCTATTTGTTCCGTTTCTGGGTGTAAAAAGTATCTATAATATGTATCTATTATAAAAAAAGGAATATTTAAGTATGTATATCAGTTGTCCAGTACTCCATAATACAAGTATAATACTTGCTTACTTTGGGACTAGATGGCGCTGTGTAGAATGTCCTAGGTATTATCATTATTGCTTTGCTGCAAACAAATTTGTCGTTTTAAGGATGAATCCTATTTCTGTAACTGAGTAGACTAAATGACCTTCATTAAGTTTTTTTATGTATAGTTGTTTATTATCGAGTTGAAATTTGTCGATACGGCATTGAGAAGAGTCAGCTGTTTATCGGAAGCAAGGTCAGGATTCTCGGCTGAGTCGGAACGAATCTATAATCGTATTTAACCAAAACTATAATATCATTAAATCGTAATGAAGCGTATTATTTTTGATGTCGGTGTTCAGATTCAGACCCATGATACAGGGAGACATTTTCATCACTTTACAAAAAAAATTTTAGACAATAGGTATCACCTACAGACTCCATTATAATATAACTAGCGACCCCCCCCCCCCCCCCCAGCTTCGCACGGGTAGCAAAGCATATAAGCCGTTGTATTTTTTCTGTCGTAGTGTCCTATCAGCTGGTTGCGTCGTACATGTGGATAATGTATTTTATGTCCAATTCTGTAAATATTTAAAAAAAATATATAAAATATATACATAAAAACAAACTTAAATATTTCTTTATATACAACATTCATAAGCAAACCATCAACTACTATCAATCAAAACAAATTTTCCGCCATTTCTATATCATCATCATCATCAGCCCATTTTACCCCATTGTAAAGAGCAATCATAATGTGCATGAAATGCTGAAAGTAAATAACGTATTTAATTTGATAAGGATCAATACTGTATCCGTATAAATTGCTTTCCAATTACCTCATCATATGACACCATTTTTTAAACATAAAAATAGGTATAGTAAGCTATCCATGAAAGATAGACATATGCCATCGCGGACTTTTCTTTAGTCTTATAAAAAAGACACAATTCCTCCATACATTATTTTGTTATATCTCAAAGGGATGAGACAGCGTTTTCAATGAATGAAAGCTCTCACCCGGCTTGATTTTTTTCCGACTTCTTTGACAACAATCGTTGTATTTCAATTAATTTCAACAAAACATTAATAAACTACACACGTAAACCTTCCTCTTGAATCACTTCGTCCATTGGTGTCACCCATATGCCAATCTGTTCGGTAGTTTTTGAGTTTATCGCGTTCAGACAGACAGACAGACGCGGCGGGGGACTTTATTTAATAATATGTAGTGATATATAATAATAACGTATACATCACAACAACTTCTAGGCCACAAACTAAGCATTAGCTTGTGTTTTGGGTACCAAGCGAAGACACCACATACATATAACAACCAAGACCCGGTACCAGTATCAATATTCATCATATAAATACTGACCCGACCTGGGATTCGAACCCGGTACCTTCAGCTTCGTAGGCAGGATAGCTACCCACTAGGCTAAGCGGTCGTCGTTAAATTTTAAAAAAGTCATTAAAATATATTTATAGGTCTAATTTTACAATGGAATTATCGATATAACATACTCACTAAGTCACGTAAAAAACACGTATTTCATTTTTACTAACAATTATTTTAGCAAATCTTGTAAATCCAAAATGGCATGTCTCATATGCTCATTTAGTAGTTAAAAACAATACTTTTACTTAATACTTTTTAGGGTTCCGTAGCCAACTGGCAAAAAAGGAACCCTTATAGTTTCGCCATGTCCGTCCGACCGTCTGTCTGTCTGGGGTTTTTCTCGGAAACTATTGGCAATATATAGATGAAATTTAGAAGATAGGTGCAATCTATGAACCGCTGAGAACTGAATAAAAAACTGAAGCTAAACCGAATAAGAAATATTTTTTTTTTAGATTGGTCGCCATACATGTAACTGTAATACGAAAAAAAATATTTATAGTATATTAATGCGAGAAGTACCAAACGATAGGCCTTAAAAAATTATATCAAGGTTTCAAACAATTTTTTTTTTATTTAAGTCAACAGTTACTGAGATATGCTCTCCTCAAAAGTCCTAATTTTTGTTAGAGTCATGTGTCCCCCCTCTACCAGCTAAACTGTTGTTTTTGGATTTTGGAAAAAATTTGTGACAGGAGTATACATAACGTAGTTAAAAGGAAAACTATCACAGCTAACTAGACTTTATTATTTAACGAGTAATAGATCAACTTATAAAATGTACTTTTATATGTAAAATTTTGTAAAAATTCCATAGAAAATGACAGATAGCGTTTAGTCAATAAGCGAAAAGTAGATTATCTTTCTGAAGCCATTGTAAAAAATAATAAAAAAATTATGATGAAAACTACATTGTATTACCAGATACTATAAATTTACGCTTTCTTTTGTAGAGCTTATTCTCTTCACAATCGATACTTAAAGTGAAAGGTTCACTATAGTAAAATAAGTAATAAAAATTGTCTCTAGCTATCAGTGCACTCATGTTATTACTTTTCGGATTAGCCAGAGAGGATCGAGCACTTTCTAAATAACTAACGAAATAAAAATGAAATATATTTGCACAATAATTCTTAAATTACATAATAATCACGATTAATGGTTAATTTCGATTAACGTCGCGCTCGTTTTTTTTTTATATGGTATGGTGGTACGGAACCCTTCGTGTGCGAGTTCGATTCGCACTTGGCCGGTTTTTAACTATTTCCTCATTAATTATTTAATCAATTTAATTATTTACTCTTAGTTTATAACGTAGGTATTATTCGATCACTTCTTCATGTTTATTTTCACTTCAATTTATTTATTTACTAGGAATCCGCCCATGGGTTACGCTCGCGTTGACCACAGTTGTATTGGAACAGTTAAAGGAACGCGACGTTCGCGACGAACGTTGTAACACTTTCTAGAGCATTTTGAAACTTAACTGCCTAAGAAATCTCTATACCTAATTTCATAAAAATCCATTTAGCCATTTTAGCATGAAGAATAGCTATCCCACAAATCGGTCCCAAAATCGGTCAGACATTTTGGAGATTAACTGGAACATACTGACAGACGAACAGACACTACGATTTTCTATATGTATATAAAAAAAAACTGCTTTTCACTCTTGACAACGCCCTCATTATATTTGCAAAATTTCAGTAAAATCGGATCAGCCGTTTCGACGATTAGTCCTAACAAACAGACAGACAAACACACAGAGAAACAAACAAAAAGTAGCGTATGTCACTTCTTACGCCTGTCTTTTCACGTCTGCGAAGTTTCATTAAAATTGGTTTAAATGTTTTAGAGCTCAAACAGACAGAAAGACGGCCAGACCGACAAACAAAAAGTATTGAATGTCACTCCTGACAATCTTTTAATCACATCTTTGAAAGTTTCATTGAAATAAGTTCAGCCCTTTCGGAGATCAGTTCGAACAAACAGACGGACAGACAGACAGGCAGATAAACAAAAAGTATTGTATGTCATTCCTGACAATGTTTTTATCATATCTGTGAAGTTTCATTGAAATCGGTTCAGCCGTTTCGGAGATTAGCTCGAATAGACGGACAGACAGACAGATAAAAAAAATTGGTCACGTAGTCACATAGATCTCGTCAAAACATCAAGTTTGAGTACCAACACGATAGGTCTGCGAATGATGGTTTCGAAAAAATAAGCATTTAAAAATGTGGTCACATGGTCACATAGGTCTCGTCAAAATATCAAATTTGAGTACCGACACTATCGGTCTGGGATTGATGGTTTCGAAAATATAAGCATTTAAAAATGTGGTCACGTGATCACATAGATCTAGTCAAAACATCAAGTTTGAGTACCAACACGATAGGTTTGCGATTGATGGTTTCGAAAATATAAGCATTTAAAAATGTGGTCACGTGGTCACATAGATCTAGTCAAAACATCAAGTTTGAGTACCAACACGATAGGTTTGCGATTGATGGTTTCGAAAATATAAGCATTTAAAAATGTGGTCACGTGGTCACATAGATGTCGTCAAAACATTAAGCTTGAGTACCAACACGATAGGTCTGCGATTGACGGTTTCGAAAATATATTAATATATTAAATAAATCTCGGATTATGGACAATATATTTCAGTGACTCATAGTTCAGAGATAGGTATTAACTTAACTGTGGTATTATATTTCATGAAGTACATTATTATTCGTGTAAATAAAGAAGAAATTTAGTAATGGCGGCACACGTTGTGTGTACTATAGTGACAATACAAATACAAAACAACAATACCTATTTTTTATAAATTAATTAATTAATTAACTCGAGTGCAACGCGACAGCCTTGTTTGGCAAGGACTTTTTAAACTATGGCTTAAAAGGTACGCCTCCCCTCCCGAGCTTACCTCACAATTGCTCTGTCTAGAGACCTTCGCTGAACCTCTGTGTGTATTTCCTCTGTGGTATAATGCTTCCTATCTCACTTTCTCACTGACAGACAGACAAAAAATAGCCTATGTCACCCCCGATAATGCCCTCTGCATGTCTGCAAAGTTTTATTCACATCGGTTCAGCCTTTTTGGAGATTAGCCGGAACAGATAGAGAGACAGATCGACAGGCAGACAGACAAAAAACAACTTATGTCACCCCCAATAATGCCCTCTGCTCGTCTGCCAAGTTTCATTGAAATCGGTTCAGCCCTTTCGAAGATCAGCTCGAACAGACAAACAGACAGACAGACACAAACAAAAAGCAGCCTATGTCACCCCTGATAATACCCTCTGCACGTCTGCCAAGTTTCATTGAAATCGGTTCAGCCGTTTTTGAGATCAGCTCAAACAGACTGACAGATGGACAGACAGACAGACAGACAGTTTTAATTTTTTTTGGTGTGATAACATTTTTGCGATTGTTATTGCTGGCTGTTCTTTACATTGTGTGATGAAATTCGAAGTTCCTTAAATATGACACTATATTCATATTTTATTTTTTTATTTATTTCAACTTGCATTAACACTACTTTAGGCAAAAACGACTTCGCGTCTGTTGAAAATGCTATTGTCTTAATATTGTAAATTTAGTGGTAAGGCAACTTCAAGTACCGCGATTTCGCGATATAAAAACTTTAATTCAGTATTGCATGCTGTAGGTAAGACAAATCCACGTTGGACTACATTTTATACTTTGTTTTATATCTTCGAAGTCCACATTAAATACATATTTATCACCCTACGAAAATCATCGCATTTTTAAACGGCTTTTTCTAGCTATTATATACATTTGATATGTAGACAAATAAATGACAGACGAAAAGCATACTATGAAGTCACCACAATCGTGACACACGGAACCATAAAATGTTATTCAAAACTGCAATAATAGTACTTAAACTGAGTACTTTACTTTTAAGCCTTGTTGCTCAGGGTCAATGAATTAAAACTAGGTTATGAGGTCATAAAGCACCAACTGCGACGCGAGCAAAAGCACGTACCTATTTAATGTGACTGATAATATCATTAATGTAATTATAAGAGCAAGTCGAGCTCAAGTTCATAATATATTAATGTAACTTTGTGGTCAGATAATTTTAATCAAGCTTTACTGAAAATTTGCTTAATATATTTAAGAATATTTTAAAGTGCTTATTAGTACGAACTCATTATGACAAAAATTTGCCTGTGAGCAAGCAGATAGGCAAAAGAAATTTTATAAAAATGAAAATTTGAAGAATTATTCTTATTTTCCTTTAATTTAATATTAAATTACTGACTTCCCAATATTAATGTACGACTAAGTAGCAAAATAATTATATATATAAATAAACATGACCTAAATAAACAAGAAATTGAAAATGTTTTTTTTTATACTACCAGCTATATAATTTTAGTAAATTTTAATAGCTTTTCCTTAACCGTAATAAATGAATTACACAAATATTCTAAAAAATACTTTCTTGCTTCCAGGTGCAACACAAGGTGCAGTGACGCCGCTACAGGGGCCAATTCTGCTGCGAAACGGCACCGTGCCTGTTGTTCCACTCACTTCATATCCCACTGTTAATAATGGATCTTTCTACCAAATACCTGTAAGTTTTCGTTTCTACTAATTGGTATTTCTGAGACAGCTTAGTTACTACACACTTCTTTTAAGTAGACGTTCTTCTTGGCTGCTGTGATTATTTATAATTTTTCCTTGCTCAATACTGCCAGGCGTTATCTACTATTTCAGCTGCACCCACTGGCATCACTTGCAAAATTCAGTCCTAATTTAACTCAAGTCCGTTATGTCTTAATTAATTTATCGTAACGGATGACAACCTGCATTTGTATAAAACTGTTACCAAAAGTTTTTATTGGTAACACTAAAGCTCTCCCATAGATACTAGACAAAAAAAAGCTGTTGATAAAAATGCAGAGGTGAAAAAGATAATGAACTGTTTTGTCTGTACCTATTTATATATAGATGCTATGTGCAATTTCGAATTTACCACTTTTATATGGCATGTTCATTACTTTAATTGTTCATAGATTATTACAGGCAGATTTAGTCGACTTAAAATATTTTAGTAAAGTTCTTTGATTCCTTATAGCCTGAAGGACTGACAAACGACCGCTGAATGTTGAATTAGCATGAATTTTTCGAATTTAACCCGTAACTACATATCTTTGTGTAACCTTACGCTGGCAATGGCCATCAGATTATGAGTTCTATGGGTTTGTGCAATAAGCACATTTTGTTTGCAGTCAGTTTAATGTTCAAACAAATATCTCGCGCGTGTGTTTAACCTAACACAACATTTAATTTGTCGTTACAAAACATTCACACCTCACATTTAGACCTCGGTGTGTTATGATGACGCGTTTTGAACTCAAGTTACTAATCGTCAGAAAAAAAAATGCTCGGCTTGTCTGTCTGTATATTTGTTCGCAATAACTCGTCAACAACCGAATCTATATAAGTATAGTCGGCAATTTTATTCGGGATTTTAAGTATCATTAAAAGGTACAATTTTACGTTCACTATTGAGATTGTTACAAAAAACTTATTTAGGAATGTAAACCTACTTAAAAGATTTACAGCTAAAATTTTGTGCACTAAATCTGAAATAAGAATAGATATCAAAATAAATACCTAATACGATGGCTTAACAAAATAATTTAATATTTATAATTATATAACAATAATTTCATAATAATTTGTCTTTACTAAAGATTTTCGTACGGAATCATGGAATATGGAACGTTCTTAGTGGAAATGTAAATATAAATAACAGTGACTTTGTTAAAGCATTCTTAGTTAAGAAAGTTCTTAAAAGACTTTATTATTAAGAAAGTTGCAATTAACCTATTCTTGCGATTCTTAGAGGAGAATGAAGTTTGTATCACGTATCATTCGCAGTTCTCTGAAGGAGAATAGGCTCTTATCAGATTTAAGCATAATATACACATTGGGAAAAGTGCTCTTCAAAAAATATTATGGTTCAACATCAGTAGAGCAATTGATGATCGAGATCATTATAAATACGAGGAAACCGAGGAAGAACGACTACTCGTCGTCATAATTACGTCACAGGAACCATAATTTCCATTTAATTAATGTCGTGATAGCCCAGAGCGCAACGAACCTGTCTCAAATTTATAGGCCCCATAGGGCGTGTACCAATGAGTTTTTCTGACTTAACTACACAATATCACTGACATCGTGCTTCGGAGGGCACGTTAATAGCTGGCGGTCGTTACAGTTCCCAACCCGCAGTGGAGCAGCGTGATAGACGTAAGCTCCAAGCCCCCCCCCTCCTCACCCTGGGGGAGGCCTAAGCCCCTGCAGTGGGGTAAAAATGGGCTGATGATGATGAACCATAATTTCCGTTGACGCATATTATTTTCTTCTTTGTATTCCTAGTTTTTCATTATGGTGGTCTTCCATTCATTTTTGGACATTTTTCTCAAGGCACTAGTGACCTCGATGTCGAAAACGGGCCTTGATATTAAATACCAATTTATCGTGATAGTTTCGTCACTGAACGTGTCTTTGGATAGTATTATAAGATCACGAAATTTTACAACGGAGCTGTTCTGGCCGGGTGGCTAAGGACTCGGGATATATATTCGGGATCAAAACGACATTTTTGACTGAGTTGCTTCTTCCTCCTAATTAAAATTACTTGGCCGAATATTAGGAAAAATGTTTTTGAAACCCTTAAAATAATCCTTTCCAAGATACACGGTACAATAAACAAAACATCTTTTTGAGGAGGTCCTAACATTACATTAAATAATAATAACTTATACATCACAATAACGTCTAGGCCCCAAACTAAGCATTAGCTTGTGTTTTGGGTACCAAGCGAAGACACCACACACATATAACAACGAAGACCCGGTACCAGTATCAATATTCATCATATAAATACAGACCCGAACTGGGATTCGAACCCGGAGCCTCCAGCTTTGTAGGCAGGGTCGCTACCCACTAGGCTAAGCGGTCGTCAATACATGTATATATTGTGTATTACTTACGCTTCAAATTACTCCTTATGAAGCTTACGAGATGAGACGTTTAATGACCTAAGA
Organism: Luffia ferchaultella; assembly: GCA_949709985.1. Lineage (NCBI taxonomy): Eukaryota > Metazoa > Arthropoda > Insecta > Lepidoptera > Psychidae > Luffia > Luffia ferchaultella. The sequence continues at coordinate 7,215,413 of OX453257.1, read as the reverse complement.
CAGACGGCTATTACAGCGATATTATGGTGTCTGTTTTTTTTTTCTTTTGCGGTACGGAACCCAAATAATGATTGGTACCTGCTGAGAATCGAACTTAAGCTTCCCAAATAGGAAATACGAAAGAAGCATCTACCAAATCGGTTCAGCAGGGTTTTATGAGCATTCAAATATCAAATTGAATTCCTAACAAAGACAGAGCTGCAAACACGTCGTTGTTATGTACTTTGCAAATATTAGTACAAAATTAGCTATTGCTGGCATCTCACAAAATGGCAGTACGTGAAGCTGATTGTGATGCAGTACTTGTAACTATAGAAACATTAGAATTGCGCCTGCGTACCGACACCACGCAGGAAATGTCCGAGCTAAACCAGTCTGAATCATGCGCGTGGGCAACAGCCTTCTGATGGTCAATTCTAGTCACTCGACGTTTTTTGTTGTATCGCACATCTAAAATCATACCAAAATATAAATACTAGTATTTACTTGCAGCTTCTCTAATTGTAGACTTTTCAATATTGCTCCCCCCCCCTTCACACCCCCCCCCTCCAAAAAAAACGACGATTTTTGCTATCGAATGATCTTAAAAGGAAATTGTACATACTCTGTAGCGATTAGTATACTGCGAATGACTTTTCTTGTGAGACGTATTAATCATCTATACAGTCATCGTCAATTCGCAAAGTGAGGTAATCGGTTAAAACAGGGATATGTATTCATGTACAGGAAATAAAATTTATTCGTATAAATGCTCTTAATATTTATGTGATTGCCAATTTACGAGGGCATTGAAGCAATTTAGAAAACTCCTTGATGAAAACTAAACAAGCAATAGCTACACTACACAGATGGTTCTGTAATATGATAATTATTTTAAAATTTTACTTTTAATTGAATCAGATAGAAAGATGAAGATGTTTTCTTGTCCCGCACATGAGATGTTTCTTAGAGAGACGTCATTATAGTTGCGACAAGCGAAGCAACCTTGACAGGTCCAACATACCAAGGCGTCTTCACTTGAATAAGTGAAATGTAACCCTATCTCTATTTCCTCACTAAAAAGCTCCTCAGTGTGATTTCCAAAAATCGTTTAGGTCAAGGTAGTGGCCCTACTAAGTCAAGCAAACGGCCGCCACCATAAACCCTTTTCTAGAAGCAACTAGAGGCAGTTTTAAACATCCTATAATTTTTTTGTTACAAATGCAAGTAACAGCCTGAAAACCACTTTATAGAGATTTTCGTAATTCTGTCACACTTACTTAATACAAATCCGCTATAGTTCCTCCTAATGCAAACTCTAGTATAGTAGTCTCTAGTATAGTCATTCGTCTAGGTATGAAAAATCCAAACTTAAACGAAAAAGTTATAATATTTTTAATTTAAGAAGAAGGAGGTTAACCCTATATGTGGCATATACATACATAGTTTACGAAGTCAGTGCCAGGTCAGGCACTTTAAATGGGTACTTGTCAGGAAATAACAAATAAAACAATGATAACATTATTATAACAAATAGAACGCAATATAAACTGAATGGCAAATGACTTGGGACCGACTTCATAAAGTACATAAAAGCTCTTTTCTACAAAGTAACAACATTAATTTTAACTTTTTAGTTTAAGTTTATATACATAGACCAACCAGTTTGGAGGTCGATAAAATTTTTTGTTATAATTTCAATAGCTATATTATTGAACTTTAAATGTTGATAATAATTTTTTACATTTTAGTTATTGTGTTTTAACAATGAAATAAAATGGCAAAGTAATAAAAGTTTGTTTTCCAAAAAAATTCACTTACAACTTACAAATTGAACCCTTAATAGTCTATATGAATAATTTGTAAACTTAATCTTTTTTAAAATATCAATGTAACAAATTATAATAATTGATCATACATTTTTAATACTAAACACAGAAGAATTATTTACAGAATGTATATATTATAAAGTATGTGATAATTCTAAATATATTACTTACGATGCAACTGTGAAATGTTGGAAGCTGGAAATTTACCTACATTTAGTTTAAATTGACTTCCACGTACTGGGGCGAGAATAATATTATTTTATCTAGTTTTATTCTGTCAATTTTCAATTACAAGTCACTATGTTTAAAATTTTTTTTTTTTAAACATCTTAAAATTGCAACACATTTACATACCTAAATACTTTCAAAAAACAACGACAGCTACTAAGTTTACTAAATTTAAAGTTTGCTCAATATAAGTGTAGGTATTTTTTTTAATAAATAATGTTTTTAATTGCTTAGTTACTACTCAAAAAATGAAAATATCATATCACAGCATACTTTCATAACGCTGTATTTCTGTATCAATATTTATAGAATAAATTTATGTAATAGGAGAAATACTGTCACAGGGCGTTATGTCTGTTTTTTTGATATCTTGTTCAGTTGTTTTAGAATAAATTACTGTAAAACATGATTTCCATCGGTTCTGTGTTTTTGAAAATAATAAGCCGTAAATTCGATATCAGTGAGAATTTAAATAAAAAAAGGATAATGAACCGCCCTAGAGACATCCTTTATTAATGACCCTGCAAATTTTGGTTCCAATTCATAAACATTTCATGGGTGGAAACAGTCACCGCCCGTAAGCTGTTTCGACGGATATTTTATAGGTATTCTTGGGAATTTGTTCTTGTCATCTCTGCGTCAATCAGAAATAGGTCGGGGAAAAGGGATTGAAACGGATATAGCTCATATAGCGATGCCAATTCGAATCCGCGGATTGAAAGACTAAATCCTTAAATCTCGAGATAAAGCGCACCGATGTATTTAAAATAAGTAAGTACAAAAAATTTCTAAGATTAAATTGTTTGTCCGTTCATTTATCCGTAAATTTTAGCATATTATATTCTTGATTAAAATAAAGAGGAGATTTGAAAATTTTTCCGCGTGTGTTTAGACGGGTATTATTTATGTTTATGATAATCCAGATAATCATAGACAAATTTCCATATAACATAATATCAGAAGACACTAACAAAATAGTCAACTGAGATGAAAAAATCATAGGAATTTTGTAAAAGAATTTTTAAATATCTTAATCCACGGTACGTAACTTAACGGAATGCATAAAAAAATGTTTTTCACCAGCAATTTTAACACCCGTGATTTTTCTGTATTAGTAACGTCCACCTATGATTCTCCATCATAGTACCTACATAAATGTTGAACAGTAGAAGCCGCAAGACTACGAACTAACAGGCGGCGGAAGGATATGACGAAGTTGTACCCATTCCTCACAACCACGGAACCCTATAAATGGGAGTGGCTAGCTAGTATAATAAACATATATTTAGCGAGAATAACAACAGGCAGATATAGTCCGAATAAAATAATAATATCGATTTTTTACGGCAATATTACTTTATTTATTACTGGCGGATGGACGGACTAACAGAGCCCTTCCAGCACTGCTACGATGAGTTTCAAGTCGTTTACTCGCTATCGAAAGTTAATATAGTGAACATATTCATATAGTGACGGCCGCTTGGCCTCGTGGGTAGCGACCCTGCCTACGAAGCTGGAGGTCCCGGGTTCGAATCGCAGGACAGGTCACTATTTGTATGATGAATATTGATACTGGTACCGGGTCTTGGTTGGTATATGTATGGGGTGTATTCGCTTAGTATCCAAAAAACAAGCTAATGCTTAGTTGGGGGCCTAGACGTTGTTGTGATGTATACGTTATTATTATTATTATAACTTGTACAGCGTCTCTACCAGTACTTACAAGAACTACGTAACAATATACAAACAAAAGTATTTTACCGTTGCCAGCATGTAATGACATTTAAAAACACTTGAAATTAACGATGCTGTATGTCCATTTGTTTTAGACGGAAATCGTTTTCCTTTTTCCATCAAAGACATTAAACACTATACAAAAACAGATGAAACAAAACAAAGGATTCGTCAATCGCCAATCGTCACTCGCTTCGTTTAGTCTCGGTGACCAGTCGTGACCACCAACCATAAACGACGTTAATATCTCAAATGGAGACTAGACTACCTACGTTCATAGGGCGTAACGTTTTTCTAGATTGTAAGTGAAATAAATTCATAAAAATAATAACAATAATTAAATGGACACATTGGAAATGAGATGAAAGTTTTTGGTGAATATTTTCCCAATAGCCACACTTTTTTAAGTCTTTAAGTACTATATTATACTTTAAACTATATTTACACTAGTCTTTTTGTTATTAATAAAATAATTTACACTAGTCCTTTTTACCTATTACCTAGTACCTACAGAAAACTGATTTTACATAAAGTAGGTCAATTAGTTTTAATTGGTTTATAGTATTAAACTACAACATTATTTTGAGGTTTCGGTTTTAAAATGATAATGTTTTGAAAGTTAAGATTATGTCCTATATTAATTGAATTTATATCAAATGTAATTATGTCAAAACCAGTTTTAATTTTGTGAAGCTGAGTGTACATGACACACCGTAGCAAAGCAAGGTTGCCGGTAATTAGTGCCCGTACGTTCATTAGCCCAGAACCGCTATACACTTTAGAAGTTTCTCAAGATATATCTCAAGATAATTAAATTATACTTTGCTGATCTTAATATAGGTATAGTATCAAGAGTTGTCAAAATATTTATTCTTCACAAACTGCAACATAGGTACAATGTTTCAATAAATACGTGCCTTGTAAAAAAATATTAAATTTCGATTTAAATTGTAGGTATAAAAAGTATACGCTACTCAAGAGTAAAGGCGTACTCATACTGGTGTAAAAATTAAACCCTATACTCATTTATTTTCATCATAGGATCGTTGCGAACCTTGACTCCGTTATAATTTTACATTTTTTTACAGATAATAATAACAATAAATTCACAATTAATAAAAAATTTAAAAAATAACAATAATAATAGACTACGTGTGTATTAATGGGAGAATCAGAATTTTTCAGAATTAATCGGAATCGTCAGAATTTTCAGTAACATTTATAATAAAAGAATTCTGTTCATCTAAGTTCCACATGTTTTTTTCTTCCTTGGCCACGTGGTCACAGCATTTCCTCCATCCTTCTTATTCTTGATTGTCGAATCTACCCATGCCTTTGTTTTAACGTGTCCAGCGTTTACCCACGTTTCATCTAGAAAATGTATATTTTTATTGGCTTTCATGTGTTCTTTACTTTTTCTTAGATATTTTCGTCGCCACAAAACGATGTCGTCTCTTTCTAGTAATAATGATTTGCACTCCCGTTTCGCAAAATCGAAACCAAGCTCATAGAGTATTTTATGGAGGGTAGTACGTTTGAAAGGTGGAATGTCTGCATCATCATTACATAGGGACATAACTTTGTCTAATGTCGGGTAATCTTTTTTTAAAAACAATGAGTGCACTTTTCTCCTTATAGCACATTTGTCTGGATCATTTAATTTGCTAATGGTAGATAGTCTAGCTGTTTTCTTTGCAGGCGATTTTAGAGCATTCGTTTCCTTCTGTTCTTTGATGATTTTATAAATGGTATTTTCAGAAACACCGCACGTACTAGCCGTTTTCACTACAATATTCTCCACAGTCACGTTTTGGTCATCACACTGTTTAAAGTACTTAAGAACATTATAAATCACGCGTCTTTCCCCACTATGAATTATTGATCCACTTTTATTTTTACGAATAGATGAAGTATTAATTTTTGTAATTGACAAAAACACGTCCGTACTGTCTGAAGGGCTCACTTCAACTGTCCAAAACTGTCCAGTATGAACACGACTTTATAATTTACTACGCTCTGATTGGGCAAGGGGCGTGGCTAAGCCGAGTAGCACGGATGAGTCACTATTTTCTTAGCGCGAATAGACTATAAGTAGGTATATTAAAAATATTAAAGTATTGTATAAAATTTAGTTTTTGTGTATTTTAAGATTCTAGTAATATTAATATCTTTTAAAACGTATTAAATGGATAATCCACCAAAGTTTTGTTATTGTAGGTATGACTAACTGTATATCACCATATTTTGTAATCTACGTCATTATCTGAAGATTTGTAGTCTTTATTCAAAGGAATGAAAAAAATTGGCGATCCAAAAAAATTACTGATACAGGTCATTGCCATATGAAAATGACTTATAAGACCGACTACAATCCTACAACGAAAAAATTAACATAATCCGCAATTTTATTGAGGTAAAGTTACTTCCTTCTTTTGAACAAAAAATGTTTTTAAATAACACCTATTAAAAAAGATAAAATTAAAATTAATCAAAAAAAATCCTAAATTCGGTCCACTTACAATATATTCAAACGTGTGGGTGTACGGAACAGTAATAAATCAACATAATAAGATATTTCCTATTCTAGGTTTTTATGACGAAATCTCACTTTGAACGAGAAATCAAACATTTGCTATTTTGGTCAATAAGGTAGAAATAATATTCATTAAATAATTATAGTTGTTGTATTGTTGTCATTTGGCATCGGGCAACGAAAACTGTGCCGCCGAAGGTAAGCTAATTGGCCTACTTCGAGTCATTGAAGGGCCATGCCGAATCGAGTGGAGTCGTCCGTAGTGTTATTGGCTATTACTATATCTTTTCTATAAAAGTTTTTTTTCTCTATTACTGTTTCTGTGACACTAAATAGTGATTTAATTGCTTACAACATAATGTGTGGATCACGCGGAATGACACGTTTTGTATTACGTTTACGGTTTACAATGATAGCCAAAATGACGTTATCGTCTCCTAAAATCAACAAATGGAGAATCATACTCCAAGCAGCGGGCGTCATATAAGCAAAGTTTAACTCGTGAAAGACTGTGCTGAATTCTGATGCTGGTTCGTGATAAGTAGCTCGTTTTATGTTCTGTTTCAAGGGTGTACGTTTTGCTCTTGCGCCGCAACATCAGGTAGGTACACTTTGCCCATCAAATAGGTGCCATACTATATACACTACACTATAAAAACAATTATTAATTGATACTGCTAAGCTTTTTTACCGTAGGTAGTAAGTGAATTGCCTAGTCTAGCTTTTATATTAATATATTATAATTAATGATATGATTTTCAGTGTCTGCACTTTTTTTACCAATTTACAAACTCTGCTGCATCCGGAAAGTGTTAAGAACAGCAATCTGTTATGGCTCTTGTTTCCATATACTACCCACCACACATTGATCTATTAATTCTGTGAATAAAATGATTTATGTTGAAAATGATACCCTTTTTTGTTTTTTATATACACTACAATATAATAGTAGATCTAGTAGAAGCTCATCATTTTGTTTATCGTTCGTTAGAATCGGTTTTTTGACGGATCGTACCATGAACAGTCGCTTTTTGTCCGTCGTTCAACTGAATATCATAGTTCGATGGGTTGGGTTATTTTTAGGATGAATATTTATATTATATACGGAAGGAATACATTTTTTGAAGGTAATATTGGCTTTTTAACGTAACAAGGATATCTTAGTGCTGCCTGTGGTTCAATTAAGTAATCGAATACACACATAAAACAAATGTCCATGGTTCGGTCAGTGGACAACTCTGATCGAATCACGGTTACTGAAGAACTCCAGATGTCGCTGCGTAAAAGCAAAAACGTATATCATTAAACTATTCACTTATCAGAAACCAGCAGAACTTTACTCGAGTACACTTTGCTTAAACTCCGCCTGGCGCCTCAGACTTACAGTAGATATATCACTCAAGATTGTTTTCGTTCACAAACAGATGTAAATTTATTTCGTTCCTTGCAAGGTTATTGACATAGTTGAGTCTATAATGTCCACAACAGAATATTGAATTGCTAAATGGGACGCGTGGCCCGTTCGTCTCGAACTAAGTTTATCTACGCTTTCTTAATTTATAACTCAATAAAACGATTCATCAATCAATTCAAGACCAGTTAAAAAAATAACAATAACTGTTTAACTTAATGTCTAAAAATGTAAATATATAAATAGATATGTAAAACGTGTGTACATTTGCTAAATCTTTGTGTTTGTCTTACCTACAATAAAATACTTGGGACTGTTTGTGCGTCCTTTTCTTTACAACTTACAATACAACTTTTAGGTTTTCCATATACCTATCTTCAGATTGCTAGTTTCGTAGTATAATACTACATAGCCCATATTTTTTTTTTATTTAATTCACTTTACAGTGGAATCGTCGTCGAAGTCTATACAATATTTCTTGAGTAACAAACATACAAACTAACACTAATACACGTGACTGAATACTAGAGTAAAGACGATTTAATATATATATATATTTATCAAGGAAGGTACAGTCACTTTGGCAACTTCGAAAATTTTAATTCAAATATTGAACTCTTTTACTAAAGCACGAAATCGTGGTTAACTCGAAACAGTGATTTATAACCCTGATCCCTCAAAAGCAACCCTCTACGATTGGACAGTTTTAGAGTTAACGATTACAATCAACATATTTAATCATTTAAAGTTACGACAATTAAATCGTGCGATTTATCTTGAGAGCCATCTTGAGTACATTTACTTCATCCACGATTTTACTTTAACGTAATACTGAGATTTCAAACTATTCGTAGTTTTTTTCGACGCTTCAGAAACAGACGCGATGGTTTGTTTTGTCATACAATAGACGAACACTATCTGTGTTAGACGTGTATACGAAAGTGACCCAGTAGCATCGATGTGGAAACACAAGCATTATTATTTCGTAAGTTCTATGTTTCTAAGTAAAAATAAGATATTTTAAACTTTGGGTAGTCCAAGTAAAGCTCGCACAAGTGATTTACTCAGACATACGCATTTAAATGTGTATAAGGAAAAGAAAATATATTGTTTGTTTCTATTACGCACGAGTAAATGCATATGTGTTAATAAATCGCTATGTGGCTGCTTTCCTTGGAATATAGACAGTAAAAATATTATATTTTTGTACGTGTATACTTATAAATGTACTTTGATGGGATAGAATTAGTAAATTTTTTTCTGTTTGCTTATAACTCTTCATGGTTTTTAGTATTTCGGCGCGATTGAATGATAATTTTAAAATTAAAAAAACGCAATCAAAAAAAGTGGAATCTATTGAAAGCTTAACTTGACATACGTAACAGTAACTCCGATTCAAGTATTTAATAACATGTTAATACATTAGATTTTATATTATATTTTGAGTGATCTGTATGTTAAAAATATTCCCAAAAAAAAAAATATATATAGTAACGAATTGGGATCTGGGCACAAAATCCCGTAAATATTTGTACATGCACTGGTATACTAATGTAGGTATGTAAATCCTAATTTGAAACTAGTGCACTATGTGCGTATACGAAGGCGTTAATTGTCACTGTTAATTTTGTATTATTCATTGTCTTACATCGTTACAGATACTATGGACGGCGTTATCTTTAGCGCTGGGCTACGAACTACAGGGTCAGATCATAAAAGGAGTGCCCTGTGTAAAACGGAACTACCAACTCTACTGTCCCACGGCTGGCAACACTTATCCTCTGTGAGTACCCGTGGGCAATACCTGGCTATTTACCTCTAATTTTGCATTATTTTATCAGTACGTAAGAATGTGGGGTTAACGCGTGTAGGTTTTAATCACTACAAAAATACACATAAATAAAATTGATGAGTGTCTATTTTTTCGTCATCATATTACCTACCTATCAAATTTTATAAGAGTAAATATTTGAGTAAAAAAGGATGGCTGTTTAAAATTGTGTATATATTGTAACTATAAGCTTTAAAATTTTTATTCCACTATTATATCGAAAGATTAGTTACTAATCATCAAATTAGTATGTTCTGGAAGCATCTAAGTTAAATTCGTAATTTGTTTACAAAATTAGTATAAAATTGACGTTTGATACAAGTAAAATGAAACTATAGATTATTAACAAAAAAAAATATTTAATCAAAATAATTACTCATATTTTCTACGTATTTCCGCTATCTGACAGAGATATCATAAATGCCTTTGCAATGGAACTCTAGGAATCGACACTCAACAAAACTCGGAAGAAATTCTTACGACGACCGCTTAGCCTAGTGGGTAGCGACACTGCCTGCAAAGCTGGAGGTCCCGGGTTCGAATCCCAGGTCGGGTCAGTATTTATATGATGAATATTGATACTGGTAACGGGTCTTCGTCGTTTTAAATGTATGTGGTGTCCTCGCTTGATACCCAAAACACAAGCTAATGCTTAGTTTGGGGCCGAGACGTTGTTGTGATGTATACGTTATTATTATTACTGTTTTTCCGCTAGATGAGCTATAAAACAAAACTTAGTAGGTACTAATTTCATACAATATCAAAAAACCAACTCGAACATGATATAATTTGATATAACTGATTTAGAAGTGAGTACAACATCGTAACCATATAGTTGAATATATCAATATAAACGAGATTGTATTCGATTCATCTTAAAAATACTTAGTAACGACATTTTCAAGATGATTGGTTTACTTTTAATAAAAAACATTGTGGTTTTAAAAAAGTTTCTATTTCAATCAAGCGATAAGTTATTAAAGAGTACGTTGCAAAAATGTTTTCTGTAGTTCTATCATAAAACCTTGGAATATATAAAAACAGCATACATGAATTGACAGAGATGTGGTGGGTCCACAGAGCGCTGCCGAGGAAATGACATTATAAAAAAAGTTATTTTTAAACAACAAAAGAATTTTGTTTTCAGCTATTTGATCTGTAGTCATAGCCTTATCAAACAGGAAGTTTATAACTGAGCAAAAAATTATTCGCTTGTTAAAACTTGCTTTGTCGCTAACACGTCAATAGGATTAAATGCAAAGTAAGCCTTGTTATTTATTAGTGTTCGAGAAAATGTCGTTCATGCTTAATATATTAAATTAAAATGACTTATTTCTCTGTTATTTCAGGGACAAGATAGAGACCTTCATAGACGAGAATAAGGCTTTGATAAAACGAATGTACGGTTCGTTTGCGACACCTGGAGCGGGACGGGTTCGGCGGGCGCCCGGGGTACCCGACTTGCACGCCGGTGATTCCTATTTTCGGCATGCTCGGCAGGCCAGCACTCAACTTCCAGACCCACAAACAACTAACAGCACTGGCAGGTTATACACAATTAAATCATGTTAAATTTTATAACCCAGTATCAATGGACTTAGAGTAATAAACTTGTAAGCAACTTATGGAACAGAATACGGTGTCTGTTTTATCGTATGGAACTACGCCGACTATTTCTGAGAGGTGAAATATTATCCCTACCGCGGACCGTGAGAAGTTAAGGTACCAAGGCACCTCAGAGGATAGATAAGGCACACTGCCTTACTTCGTTTGAATTGTGAATGCATAAGCACCGTGAAATCAAAATTAAACACTCAATAAAAAAATATTTTGGAATATATTGATTGAGCTTTGACTAACATACTTTTAAGCCTTTCGTGGAAAGGTCTAAAATTAATTACGAAATTTTTACAGAATTATATTATTATTTTTTTTTAAATTAATAAAACTTAATTTTTTTTTCATTCAGAATTGCGCAACTTAATTTATATATTTTAGTCAGAATTTTAATATGTTTAATTATATATAAATATTCGTGGCTGTTAAGTTATGAGTGTCGTGCTAATGAATACGCCTATTGCCCAAAATCGTTTTCCGGACCTCACGGTGTAAGGGTCCACATAGCATGTATATTGTATATATACATGTTTCCGGCATTGACCCAGTGCCTATCGTACGTAGCAACTTTCCAGCGCCCTCAACCCACTGCCTCGAGAGCCTCCCAAATTTAAAGGAATCGATTCGGATTCTCCGTTCAGATAAATATATTTAATTTTCGGATCCGGAATACCCAAAGGAGCCAGAAACTTTCGTGTGGATAGTAACAGTGCGAAGTAGTAGTGCGAAACTATTCGAAAAATTTACTGACTACTGATCACACCGAGAACTGGATTTCACTTTTATCTTTCTCGTACCTGGGGCTAAGATCCCAGAAAACAGTGTTTTGGGTAACCTAACAAAATAATTTTAGAGGAACAGTTTCCGCACACATGATCGATAAGCTGCATATTATAGTCGAGGTGGTAATAGGCACGAGGCGAAGCCGATTGCTTATAATAAACAGATGACTAAAATATCCAGCTTACTGAATACGAGCATCATACGACGTTTTTTAATACATTTGCGATTAAAATTAGGTAGATATTTCAAATGTAATAATGGCCGGAGCTACGGGTGCGAGCAAGGTGCTTTTCGTGGTTTACGCATGCGTTATAAACAGAATGCTCGTTTGTGAAATACAACATTACGGTACAAGTTTCGATGTCATAAAGCCCGTATTAATAGCAAATGTATTGACAAATTATTGTTACAGACTATCGGTCCGGATATATGGAATGCACTAAAACACTGATTAAACTGAACCTTATTTTATTATGAAACAAAATCACAAACTGGTTCAATAACAATTCACACAGATCACTCTTGTTTCACTTTATACTATATATATATTATTATTATTATACTTCACCGTTAGGCGCACTTGACTTATTCATAAACTGTCTGTCTTACGTAGTGTCGTCGCCTTTTATGTCTTCACAAATCCCCCCACCAACAGGCATAGGAAACATTCCATTTTTCGAATATTCCATTTAAAGATTACAATGATACTGTAGCGTGGGAAAGTTCTAACACCTAACGCCAGTCTTTATGTAGTAACCAAAATACGCCTCAATTTTCGAATAATCAAGCGCGCTATTTCGCTTTATCAAAACCGCTTCGAAAATGATTTATAAATTCGTAGAATTATTTTTTTATCTCGATGTTTCTGTATTTATGAATAGCCGTTTGAACTTTTGAGTTTCTTCTATAACACATCAACGTGCTTCTATACATAGACGTCACAGTATTGAGGGTAAGGTACACGTGGGAGATTTAAGAGGTACTGTTGACCTCCTAATATCAGATAATATGATCACCCAACCCAGTTCAGATACTTTGGCTTCCTTGCTTTCCGTTTGAAACATTATTCCCTTCCCGGATCCTCTCTTTCCCGCCGGGGCCTGATTTTTCAACCCCAGCCCTTACGATTATGGTGAAACCTAAAGTAGGTAGCTTAAGTCATCGTCGGCAGAAGAAAATGATCTTCGATCAGCTGGATGGACCAAAATGTGTAATTTCCTTTTAAATGGTTTACGAACTCAAAGGTCTGACTTTTCATGTATGTCGCTTCTATCTGCGTATTAAGAAAAAAAAGACGGAGGCATTCGTCGAATCGTCGTCGGAAATGCTTTCCGTCACCTGACTCTTAAAGTGGGTTGTCGTGCTGTCGGAGAAGAGATGTCCTCCTACTTATAGTCTTATACCCGCACCAGCTAGGCTTTGGGATTCATTTGGGCTGCGAGGCCGTCATTCACGGGAAAGGTGTTTTGCTGTTGACCAATGATGACTGCATCATTATTAAGCTCATCAAAAATGCATTTAATAGAATGGAAAGGGACATTATTGTGAGTTAAGCCAAAGATGAAATCCTAACACTTTACCCTTTTTTTCAAACTTACTACTCTTATAGCAACCTGTACTATAACAATAACCTAATCCTATATCTCAAATCGGCAGCAGGGCGCCACTCATAAGCGCCCTTTATTTTTAATCTCGGTATCCAAGACTATTTCTAAGTTGGAGTCCCCTTTGAATCTTTGGTATCTTGACGATGGCAACATCGGTGGCATGAGTTAGAAGAGCGGGGCACACGCGACCTGTTTACGCACTTGCGCCAGTTGGAGCTCGAGGTGAACGCGCAGAGAAATATTAATTCTACCTCTGCAGTTCTTAATCGCAATCTTGTCTGATCAACTTACAAGCTTTAATTCCATGTCTAGTTCAACTGAGTAAAAACTCTTTCGATCTCCTGAGTTTGCCCATCTTCTTGGAAGCCATCCTGTTAGGCCTAGAGGAAAGAAAATAGCTTTTCCTTTCGGTCGAAAAGCACCTACGGAACATTTCCGCCCACTTTGCCCTAACACTGTTGTGTTTTGCGATAGCAAAGGTTACATACCTTTTACAACATCACTTACCTAATTGTTACGTTCATATTTCGCAATCCTATTGCTTACATTCCTTCTTAGAACATTATCCAACTTCAATGCATGAGTTTCGCATTAATGGAGAATAAACGCACTTGGCTGATTTTGTTTTTAGCTCTAGAACATTATAAAAGTGAACGAAATTAGCATGGCTGCTAAAGTAACTTGCGCTGTTTTACAAAAGACTTATGTTTATTTTTCTTGTTTACAGAATAGACGCTTGTGAGAGTAAAACAGATATAACGACTCCATATTGGGCACTGAACTCGGCGCGGAAAGTTCGAGCCATTGTCAACACTATGCATTTCGAACAAGCCATTCATCAGGAAGTTTGCAGGTAATTTTTCTAGTATCTTTACTTACTTATTTTAAATAATTTGTGGGCCGACCTTTATTTGAAGCCGCGATACAATGGTTTGGCGCGATACGACGCCCATTGTTCAATATAAGCTTAGTGGGAGAAAATTGTTCAGTAACAGTTAGTTCACGGTTTTTAATACGTCTATGCCTCAAAATCATAGAACTTCAAGATTTCCTGTTTCACAATGAGGTTAAACCTCGCTGACGAACGATTCGAGTTCCTAAATTATAAGTGAACACATTCTAAGCGTGTGAAACTGCAGACGTTCGTTAGTTTCCATATGAAGAAGTCTGCAATAAGTAGTAAATCAATTTGAGAGAACAAGTCACATTTTAAAAGTTTAAATTATTTGTGTAATAATTATCTAACATAGCAATTTTATTTTTATACAGCAAGACAACAACGTCACGCTGTTCTGGGGACTGCGGTTGCGAACAAAAATACAAGTGGCATAGATTATTAGCCTACGACCCCAGCGATGACTGCGCTGGAATCTTTATGGACTGGTTCCTCTTCCCGTCATGCTGTGTCTGCCGCTGCAATCCTTAATATAATTTAAAGATAATGCATTCATGCAATGAAGACTATATTTAAAAATAAAGGAGTAATGAATAATTAAGCAAAAGTAAACAATTTGATATCAATATCACTTATACCTATTAATATAAAATTTGCGTATACACATTAAACAAAGTTTTACAAATATATCACCTATTATATGGTTTTACAGATGTGGTACCTGTACCTGAAAAAAAAACATGTTAAATATAGGTGAAAATTTGGCAAATACCGCTTGTTTTTATTATTATATGATTTTAAGTCTAAAGACCTCTGATTCCTCCTATTGGATCCAAAATATTTCTAGCAAAATTAGGATTCCTTGGTGCCTAGTTTTAAAAACATCCGACAGAAAATGAGAAAATCCTCAAATCCTCCATTTGTTCCAATTCCTTCAATCAGTTCTAAAATGTACTTGTAAAACTAGAGGTCATAGAGCACCTCTGTGTCACGTTTAAAAAAAATCCGTTGGAAAATAACGAAGTTAGCACACGAACAGACGTACGGGCGGCGGGCGGACCGACGCGACGGATGGACAGACATGCAAACTACCATACCAAAATTATAAAGTAGCAGCTGTACTTAATAATGTCGTGTCCATTATAGTTAATTTTTAAGCATTAGTAAGCGGAGAAGAGTCTCAGAATTCTTCTATATCTTTGAAATATAAAAAAAAAAATTGCGTCTATGCTTATGCGGTACTATATTAAGCGGCGACGTGTTTGAAAAATCCTAAAATTACGTACCTATGCATTAACCATAGAAATTGAAGGGGCTATTTCATGCTAAAAGAAAATCATGTACAACAAATATTGACATTTATTTTTATATTACCTATCTGAATATAAATTATGACTGAAATTCATTCGTTAGATAATCAGCAGACTAAATTATAATTATATTATTAAAATATACTCCTACATTAACATTTATTGGATTGTTGTAAATAATACTGTGTTTAAATAAAAAAAAATTACTTGTCTGATCATGTAGATCAGAGTTTATAGACAAACAATATTTTCTAATCTGAATACATCGGCGAATTTCTTGCATATAACGTATTTAAATTTTTATTATTTTGTGTTTATTGTTATTAATACATGTGTATAATGTGAGCAAATTGTATTTCTTATTTTCGTATTAAATAAACATATGGAAATTTTGCTGCTTGATATATTATGTTCGGCTGAACGTAGTCCATTATAGAGCATGTCGAGCTTACCGAATTAAACAAAAAGTTTCAAGTGAGCAGATGGCGCAAACTAACGGTTAGCGAGAAAACATGTTTAAAGTAGAACTACGTTCAGCTGAACACTCCCCATACGTAATATAATGCGTGTTCGGCTGAACGTAGTCCAAACTTATAGAGCATGTAGAGATTACCAAACTAAACAGAAAGTTTAAACTGAGCATATGGCGCAAACTTCACGGTTACCGTGAAAAACATATTTAAAGTTTCATTATTTTTTCATTTTCTTTTATTATTTTATTTAACTTTTTGTTTCGTTCGGTAAGCTCTACACGCTGTTAGTTTGGACTATGTTCAGCCGAACATCAGGTATTCGTTATTTGTTTGTTTTTAAGTACAATAATAAATTATAAGCATTAGAAGCAAAAAGTCACTGCCATTATTACAATTACTTATAATAATTGTGTATTTTTATTTAACTATAGGTATCGTCTTGTGCTTAAAATGTTCAGTAGGTAGAAATTTTTATTATCAAACTCATCGTAAATCGTATCGCAAACATAAGTTAACAATGTATAATATTAAGTAGGTATTAGGTAACTTAAGATTTTATGTAACATAGACCTATATATGTAAAGCGTTTAATGTCTAAATAGGATACTTATTGTATTTATATTTAATTTTTTTTTGTTTGAAATAAATGTAGATTAAATATTTTGGAGATTCAATAAAAAAAATAAATTACGTTGTTGTTTTATTAAACAACTAGCCACCCGCCTTGGCTTTGCACGTTTTTACCGTGTTTTTATCCGACTATGTGTTAGTCAGTCTATATATGTACCTATGTATGCACCGACTTATATGTACCTAGGGGCATCTATACTAATATTATAAAGCTGAAGAGTTTCTTTGTTTGTTTAAACGCGCAAATCTCAGGAACTACTGGTCCGAATTGAGAAATCCTTTTTGTGTTGGATAATCCATTTATCGAAGAAGGCTATAGGCTTACCTTACGCTACGACCAATAAAAGCGGAGCATCAATGAAAAATGTTGCAAAAACGGGAAAAATTATTCCTTTTGAGAGCTTCTGTTACACGCGCTGCGAAAACGGTTGATGTTAAGCAAAAATCACGTATTACGGAATTGTTCCCCTTGAAAATTTCTGACTAAAAGTCCGCGACAGCATACCTATGTGTATCTTTTACGATTGACTTACTATAACTTTTTTATGGCAATTAAATTTGTTGCTAGCAGAGAATTTCTTTGTTTGGATGAAGACGATGATACCATAGTGTAATGATATTATATGGTTGGACTAGCGACCCACCCCGACTTCGCACGGGTGCAATGTACTAATGCGTCGAACGGGAAGAGGAACGTTTTAGCTTATAATTTCCATATTTTTCAACCGAATATAATTTAAAAATGTAAAATTTGTCTGTTTGTTTGTTTATTTCCGGGCCAATCTCCGAAGTGGCTAAACCAATTTTTATAGGACTTTCATTAGCAAAAAAAGGACTATTTAGTGAGTATAGAGGGTGGATTTATAGGGGTTAGGAGGGGTGGGAGGGCAGGGGAGTGTATGTGGCTGGAAGGAAGGAGGGGTGGTGGAGGGAATAGGAGGGGGAACATTTCTGTAGTCCACCCGGGCGGAGCCGGGTACGACCGCTATTATTATATATATGTCGGTGTATGTATGTTTGTGACGCTCTCTAGACGAAATGCATAGGCCGATTTTGATTTTACGACAATCGATTTATCTTAATCTAGTGAATGTCATGACATGACATGACAGTGATCAAAAGTCGGCGACAATCAGATGTTATAATGCATTCAAATGTGAGAAAGGAAAAAATTAAAGTCAATGAACTACGTCGAGTAGGTATCATTGAAAAGGTCTTCAAAAATCATCTTTAGGATTCTCAACTCATTTTCCTTTTTGAATGCCCATTTAGAAATCTTTTACTGTTTAAAGTTGGTTGACAAAAATTCTCACTAAAATTTTTATTAATTAGGTAATACATTATATTAAAATATAAGAAATAAGTAGAAGGATTTACCCTCTTAGAATAACTAAAAGATGACTAAGGACGAAATAATCTGTCCCCTGGAAGCATAATCCGAAAACACTATTGAAAACAGACACAGGCGGTTCTGAAACGCTCAATAATAAATAAATAATATATACATGACAACAATGTCTAGGCGCCTAACTAAGCATTAGCTTGTGTTTTGGGTAGGTACCTACCAAGCGAAGACACCACGTACATTTAACAATCAAGACCCGGTACCACCCGGTACCAATATCAATATTCATCATATAAATACTGACCCGACCTGGGATTCGAACCAGGACCTCCAGCTTCGTAGGCAGGGTTGCTACCCATTAGGCTAAGCGGTCGTCGTTTTGTTTTCATAATGAATTTAATCCAAATCCACTGACCGTTTTAGAGCATCGAGTGTTCTGGAGCGCACGGCGTTTTCAATGTAAAATTGGTAGGTAATAATATCTTGCAAATTAGGTAGTTGTGTTGTACAGCTCAAAGGGAGTATTATAGCCTAGTGGTAAATCATTGCAACGCGAAAGGTTCGAAGTTCGAACCTAAATCCACCAGTGGTGGGCCACGCCATTGTTCTCTATTCACGTTAAAACATTTTTTCTATTAATTAAAAGTCAAGTATGTATCTACCAGCTGGTACCAGCCAGTTACCGATGAAATGGCAAATCTTTTTTATACTATGTTGTCCTGAAAAAAATTGGTGATATCATATTTACCTGCTACAAGAATCAGCATAAATTACTTATTTATTTCATTTTATTTTCATTATTTCATTTATTTTATTTCAAAAAATGCGCAAAAACCACACCGACAGTATCACTGTATTGACCAACTCACTTCTGTTAAGTAAATACAAGGCTGGTTTATTTCACGTGTCGTGTCTAACCCACTTTAAAAAAAAATCCCTAAAAAAGCGTTTTTCTCAAAAGTTATTCTTTGAATTTATAACGAATTTATTACATACTTTACCAAAACACTGTATAATACTCACACATTTTTTCGTATTTATTTCCTATTTTGTGGAACCACAAAGAAAGATGGTAACATTCTTTTTAAGTCAAAGTCAATCACAAATGTCTGTCAATTTGAAGTTATCAACCGCCGTCAATGGTGATAGGTGGGCGACGATAGCTTCTAAAGGTACGCAGCGAAAATATTGCGAAAAATAATATTCTACTATCCATATTATTAAACTGCGGCGACCTGGCGACGAGTTACAGTCTTACAGTAAAACTAATAATCTAATACACTTAGAGTATGCTGCGAAATACTTTAAGGTTCTCAAAAATTGGAAGAAAATGTTGCTACCAGGTGAAACCAAACGATATAAACAAGTCAGTTTATAGAATATGTACTATGTTTCGTTTTGCACATTTAGACCTGCTTGTGTAATTAATCGAAATTTACCGATGTTTCAGGTCACTTAGACATTTAAGTATTATCTGTGCTCCAGTAATAAAACAACACAAAAATCTTAAATCTGTTACCAATACGTTCCCTATTGTTTGTCCATGTCGTACGATGTTCATACAAACACAAGACACTCCAAACCCAAACAGCTTAAAGTTCTTACCTGGAACTAAAGTGTTGGAACCAGGACAGACTATGGATTTTCCCAACATAGGTGCTGCTCAGTGTAGTCCATTGGGTATGGTAATTTTAATTTTACTTTTTCTATATCAAGATTCACCTTTACCATTGATACAGTTCCAATTGGTTCCAATCAACCTTTATGGTGGATGTGAACATAGGCACAAGTCGCATCGCAGTAACCAGTTTTAGGTGTAGCGGGACACAGTGAAGCGAGGGGCATATGACTGAACCTGTGCAAGCATACATAAAGTGTTGTATTCCGATCCGCCATAAAGTTTGATTGGAACTATACTCAACCTTTGACAATATAGATACATGTCTAGATAGATTTTCAAATGTAAATAATCAAAGCACTCAGGATTCATTCTATATAACTACTGAAAGCTGTTTCTACATTTTTTATGGGAAGTTTTGGGAAACATTTACTGAAATCCAGGAGTGTTGAAAGATATTAGTGAGATTAGAATAATATAGCTACTACACTCATATGTTTGAGAACTCTCAGTTTTGGTGGGCATGTAAAACATGCCTGAGTCAGAGACGACTACATCTGAATATGTTGAGAAAGCATTCTGACTTATCTATGTCACATGATATCAGGTGCATATTTTGATTTTAGACTGATTAAATAAAAATGTGTTTGTAAATGTATTTTATTGATTCAATTTATAAGTATTGATGTTTAGAGGAAATGTAATACTCAAATAAACCTGGCTGATTTTAAGCCATCCTAATTTATCTTGCTTTACTGTACTTACTTGCTTTTTTATTTTAGCAAAAATGCTATTTAGAATTGAAGGTGTCAGAGCTGTGTTTTTCGGGTCAGATTTTATAACTGTGACAAAACATGATGATAATATGGATTGGAAATTGATAAAGCCTGAGGTTTATGCCACAATCATGGACTTTTTTGCTAGTGGACTGCCTGTAGTAACTGATGCTAAACCTTCTGGAGAAACACGTATGAACAATTTTAAGAATTTATTTATTGTATAGTTATTGATAATTTAAATATAATACTAATATAAATGTGAAATTTCTATGTTTGTTACTCAATCACACAAAAATGGCTGAACGGATGGGGATGAAACTTTACACTAATATAGCTTATACATCAGAATAACATTTTTTTCCTGGAAAAGGCATGATTTCTGTGGGATAAATATTCTTTAAAAAATGGCTGAACGGATTTTGTTGAAATTTTGTATGAAGTTGTTTTAAGGTTTGGAATAACTATTCTTCATGCTACAGTGGCTTAACAAATTTAACTAAATTTAAACATGAAGTCCACGCGGGTGAAGCCGTGGTCCGTCACTATCAAGTAAATCAACATTTATTTGACTTAAATGAAACACAACCATTTAAAAAACACGATACAATAATATTCACAATAAGAGTCTCAATCGTACATTAACTTATGGTAATTTAATGCTTTTATTTGTTACCATAAGTTACATTTATTTAAATATTTCCCAAAAAAAATACTATCATTAAAAAACTGTTAGATATAACTTATATATCCGATATAATCATAACAAATTTTATTTGTATCTTGTACCTATCATGTATTCTTTGCACATTACAGAAATAGAAGATGATGATGATGAAGTGGTACAAATGATAAAAGAGCTTCTCGACACTCGGATAAGACCAACTGTTCAGGAGGATGGTGGTGATGTTCTATTTGTTGAATTCAAAGATGGAGTTCTTAAACTGAAGATGCAAGGGTCTTGCTCTTCTTGCCCAAGTTCCATAGTCACCCTCAAAAATGGGGTAAAGTATTACCATAATAACTTGACAATAACGTGCAGTCACTTCTAGAATTTCACTGATTTTCCCTAATTAAAAATTTGTTGTTTTATGAAAATATGTTGACATATAGACTTAAATATCTCAGTTCTAATTTGATTGTCATTTTTATAGAATTATAAGAACTAATAAATTTCCTATATATTCCAATTTTTTTACAATACCTACTAAAGTAATTGAAATAAGTTAGTTGTTGTTCTTAAAAAAGTATAAAAATTTATATAGCAATTTCATATTCTGTATCTATTCTTAAAATATCAAACACAAAATCGTGTTATTCCCAGTTAAGGCAAGCTACCTCTATAATGCAAGTTTATAAACTACCTAGTTTTTCAGTTATTAATCTTCTATATTCATAAAATTTTAGTGTCTATCTGTTTGTTCCGGCTAATCTCCGAAATGTCTGAACCGATTTCAATGAAACTTTGCAGACGTGCAGAAGGCATTATTGGGGGTGACATAGACTACTTTTTGTCTGTCCGTCTGTTCGAGCTAATCTCCAAAACGGCTGAACCGATTTCAGTGAAACTTTACAGATGTGATTAAAAGATTGCCAAGAGTGATATACAATACTTTTTGTTTGTCTGTCTGTCTGTCGGTCCATCTATTGGAACTGATCCCCGAAAGGGGGAACGGATTTCAATGAAACAACACATATGTGATTAAAAAATTGTCAGGAGTGACATTCAGTACTTTTCATTTGTTTGTCTGTCTGTCCGTCCGTCTGTTCGAACTGATCTCCGAAACAGCTGAACCGATTTCAATGAAACTTCACTGATGTGATTAAAAGATTGACAGGAGTGACATACAATACTTTTTGTTTGTTTGTCTATCCATCTGTCTGTTTGTTGGAACTAACCCCCAAAAGAAATGAACTGATTTCAATGAAACTTCACAGATGTGATTAAATGATTTTCAAAAGTGACATACAATACTTTTTGTCTGTTCGAGCTAAAGTCTAAAACAGCTAACCGATTTTAATGAAACTTCACAGACGTGAAAAGAAAAGTGTGAAAAGTGACATACGCTACTTTTTGTCTGTCTGTCTATCTGTATGTTCGAACTAATCTTTTAAAGATTTTAATGAAACTATGCAGACATTAAAAATAGCTTGTCGGAAGTGATATATGCCACTTTTTGTTCCTGTGGTTGTCTGTTTGTCTTTTTGTTCCCGCTAATCTCCAAAACGACTAAATTATTTCAATGAATCTTCGCAGACATAAAAAAGAGGTTATCAGGAGTAACATAAGTTGGTTTTTGTCTGTCTGTTCAGGCTAATCGACGAAACGGCTTATCCGATTTTACTGAAATTTCGCAGACATAAAGAAGGCATTGTCAGGAGTAAAAACTATTTTCTTAATCTATATTAATAAAATTGTAATGTCTGTCTGTTTGTGTTTATCCCGAAAACGGCTGACCGATTTTGGGACCGACTTGTGGGATAGCTATTCTACATGCTCATATGAATTTTGATGAAATTAGATACAGAAATTTCTTAGGTAGTTGTAGAATTTTCTAGAAACTGCCACAATATTCTGGAGCGTCGCGTCCATTTAGCGGTGGCGGTACAACTGTAGTTCACGTGGGCGAAGCCGCGGGCGGAAAGCTAGTTGGACATAAAATTCAGAGATAAATTTGTTTCTTCAGTCCTTTAACTAAATCTTTCGATAGTTGAAAACCTGATTTTTTTTTTAGCAAATAGAATCATTTTTCAAACTCATGACTAGTTGATGATTGTGGTTATTTAATAAATCAAATATTTCTATATATACCAAGTGTAAATTTGTAAAAAGTTAGTTTTATTATATTAATTACTTTATATTTAAGGTACAAAACATGATGCAGTTTTACATACCAGAGGTGTTGGCAGTAGAACAAATAGATGATGAAGGAGAGCAACTTAGTGAAAAAATATTCAAAGATTTTGAATCAAAACTTAAAGAGAAGAAATGAGTGTCAAGTTCAATATGTCAAGACAGGAAGAGGGGCATGCGTTTGACGAGTTCTGTAAATTTTTCCTCTTGGGAAACATCAATATTTTACTCACCTAGCTACTGAGTTTAAAACTGTATAATAGCAATTGTATAATACAAGTGGCAACTAATTAGTACTAAATAAATACAATTTTAATTTCATAAGCACTTTATTGTAAAAAGTATACATATTGTAATATATCATGTCATTATTACTAAAAATAATTGGTATCATTTAAAACCTGTTCATTTCCATAGTACCAAATGTAAATTTTAGTAAAAAAAAGTAAATTTATGCACTACATATCAAAAAATAATTAAACATATTCTTGAGTTTGGAAAGGTAAATCTGAAAATTATTTTTAAATTATACTTTCATCTGATTTCCATATGTATGAATGTTTTGAAACTTTTTCATTATTCAAAATAATTTTATTTCATTATTACACAAAATATCACAGTTTTTGAACAAGTACCATATTTTATTGGTTGGTACCTATTTTTTTTCTAATATGCCTACTTACATTTCATTACACATTCAGAAATTTATGATTTAAAAGAGTCAATAAAATGCATGACTATAAAAACAAAATCTATTTTTTTAAATTATCAAATAATAGGATCAAATAGTTTTCTTATTACTTTCTGATCTACTTTTCTATCATGTTGAACTTGTTTCAAATGTACAGGAGACACAATTTTTTTCGTTACTTCCTTAAAATATAAAGGTTTATTGTTTATAGGGGCTGAAAAAACTCCGTCATAACTTATGTCGTCCAAATATTCATTTGGAAATCCAATTATTCTTTTGGGTGACAAATAATTTATAAAATATATCACTTCATTTCGACTACAGTGAGTTGGAAAACAAATACTTATTTTATTCTCTGATTCTATTTCTATGGCTGAACTTTCTAAGTCATATTCTCCCCATTTCATAGCAGAAACTCTAATCAATAAATAATTCAATTCTGTATCGTGAATCATTCCACAGCGTTGATGGGATTTAATATTATTATAGACGCATATATGATGTTTTGATTCTGATACTTTATCTGTGAAAATATCTCGAAGAACAGGATGTTGCCTGAAACAAAAAAAATGCTTTTCTGATATGATGATAATTGAAGTAATTACATTATAATCCAATAATATTATAAAAGTGTAAATAAAAATAGGGTGTGGAAGATTTCATCTCTACCTTGCATCGACACCTTAAGTCTTCAACAAAATTGTAAAGATTTCATAGCTATTATAACTTAAGCAAATTATTGTACACCTTATGCTTTTTAAGTTAGCAGACACACATCACTACAATAGCATGTAAGGTCTAAAGCAACTTAAGATTCTACATCTATACTAATATTATAAAGCTGAAGAGTTTGTTTGTTTGTTTGTTTGTTTGTTTGTTTGTTTGAACGCGCAAATCTCAAGAACTACTGGTTCGAATTGAAAAATTCTTTTTGTGTTGGATAGTTTATTTATTGAGGAAGGCTATAGGCTATATGTATAAAATAATACTATCTGTCTGTCTGTCTATTCGAGCAAATCTCCAAAACGGCTAAACTGATTTTGAGGAAACTTCATAGATGTGGAAAGGAAGTGGTCAAAAATGACATACACTACTTTTTGTATGTTTGTATGTACGTCCATCTGTCTATTCGAGCTAATCTCTAAAACGGCTAAACCGATCTTAATGAAATTTCACGGGTATGAAAAGGAGGTGGTCAAAAGTGACATACACTACTTTTTGTCCGTCTGTCTGTCTGTACGTTTATGTATCTATTCGAGCTAATCTCCAAAACGGCTAAACAGATTTTAATGAAACTTTGCAGACGTGAGAGAAGGTTGTCAAGAGTGACATCAGTTACTTTTTGTGGCTGTCTGTCGTTTGTCCTCACTGATCTATCAGCGTAGATAAAGCCAAAACTACTAAGTCTAGGAAGCCGAAATTTGGAACAGTGGTTTATTTTATAACGTGAGTATTAATTTTTTAAGAAAGGAATGTTTGGAAATTTCAAATTTAAAGAGAGAGGGATGGAGGTGCTTTGTATGAGAATCTTTGTTCTTTAAAGTTAGAAACATAAAAATTTTAAAATTAAATATATAATGACGTGTTTCAGGATTTTTGGATTTTCACATTTTAAGGGTGGTAAATGGGAGGTGAAAAGTATGGGAGTACCGGTTTTCTTAAAGAAGTGGGGAGAATGAAGATTGAAAGTTTGAATGGGTGAACCCAATATTAGTTTCAGCAAAAAGTACCTACGTATAAACCATTTCGAATGTTAATACTACCTAAAACAGGAATGTGTAGTCTACGCAAGCGACGCTGCGGGCGGTCGCTAGTTCCTAATAATCCCGTACTTATTTTTTTCATATTTATGATTTGGAGGTTTTCACAATAGACCTGGTAACAAAATAAATTGTACCTATGTATGACGCGGTACACACACGAAATGATAGGTAAACATGTGAGCACATTAGGTTCACACACTTATGCATGGTAAGTTAAAATTAATTAGAAATAGGTAGGTAAGTACAAGAAGGAGCAAGATTTTCAATAACCAACTGAACTTAAATAGATTTTCTATTTTTACCAACAACAATACAGACACGGTTTATTATTTATATTTAGGGTAAAAGGTTGTATGTATAGTACCATTTTGATTTTGATGTGATTTTTGTATTACATTAGTATCCTTCAAAGTAGGTTCGTAAAGATGTTTTTCAATACATTTGCTATTAATACAGTCTTTATGAAATCAAAACTTGAATCGTAGTGTTGTATTTTACAGTACTAGGCCTTTTTACTTTACACCAATCACAAACGAGCATTCTGTTTGTAACACATGCGTAAACCGCGAAGAGCAACCCACTGTTGCCTCTAGCTCCGGTCATTATTACATTTGAAGTACCTACCTAATTTTAATAACAAATGTATTGAAAAATGTTGTAAGATGCTCATACTCACTAAGCTGGCTATTATTGTCATCGGTTTATTATAAGCATTCGGGTTCGCCTTGTACCTATAAGCACCTTGACTATAATATGCAGCTTACCATACTCGCATCATAATGTACTGTTACAGTTACAGATCATCCAAGGTACCTGCAGTAAAATTATTTCTCTAAAATGGCTAGGACTTCTTTAATGCATTTTTTCGCATTACATAAGTAGGTCAAGAGTCGATTGTCCATTTTGGAATTGGAAAATTAGTTTAGGTTTGTATATGTCATGAACATTGTAAAAGTCATATAGTACTTGTTTCAAGTGTTTTATTTTTAAAGAATGACAGAAGTGCCATTGGAGCAAAAATTTATTTTAACATTTCTATTTTTTTGCTTTACTTACCTACTGCAATAGGTAGAATATTCCCAATATAATACTGGAAGTTAGTTCTACCCAAAATCCTCTTATTATGGGTTTAGGGTAGCCATTTTGGAAAATACTACCACTTATATCCTGGCCTTTGATAGCATAATAATAAGGATAGAACGTGTCATACTTTGAAACGATCAAAAACATGAGCAAAATGTCAGACTGATAGACTGTAAGTCATAATCATTGTTTTAAACAGACATTTTGTTAAATTACACATGAAATGTAATATCAAAATCTTTAGTTTCTTTTCTAGTACCTACAAATTTTACCTATGAGCTACACAAAATTCTACTTCACAGCAACAAAACATCAACTGGTGTATATTTGGTTTGTGTCCAAGTACCTATATTTTTTGGTCACATTTGTGTCACAAGGCAAAAGCTTTATGAACATCCATGATCTTGAGTCACCTTTTTTTCTACTATTCAAAATGCTAAATTATCCCAGTAAAGAGTAGGTACCTATTTAATAAAAATTAACCAAAATCCAGACTAAAAAGAAAATTTTAAAATGAATTCACTTAGGGGCCGTCCATTAATGACGTGATCTTTTTTTAAGCATTTTTAACCCCCCCCCCCCCCCTTGGTGATACATGGTGAGGTTCAAGACTACCTCCCGCCCCCCACCCAGCATCACGTGTATTTGTAGTATCTGCAAAAAATCTTTAATTTTTAAGAATATTTTAGAATATTATCTTAAATACAGGTATAAAGTATAATCTTATTTTGTTCTGAATTTAAGGACCATGATAAAAATGTCTAGACAGAAAGACGACGCTAGACGACCGCTTAGCCTAGTGGGTAGCGACCCTGCCTACGAAGCTAGAGGTCCCGGGTTCGAATCCCAGGTCGGGTCAGTATTAATATGATGAATATTGATACTGGTACCGGGTCTTGGTTGTTATATATAAAAATAAAATATTTATATATGTATATATTATAAAGAATATTTAAGTATGTATATCAGTTGTCTAGTAACCCATAATACAAGCATAATACTTGCTTACTTTGGGACTAGATGGCGCTGTGTGGGAAGTCCCATGTATTATAGTCCCATGTATTATAGAAAGGTTGCAGGTTGTTTTTGATTGGCATAAAAATAATAATAAACGAATGGTGTACACTACACGCCGCTTTTTGATTTAAAAACCGCGCGTTTGAAAAAATAATGAAAATGAAATGAAAAAAAAAATACACGTGATATCTTACTACATCCCCCTCACCCCTTGTGATATTTCGTGATTTTTGTCAAACCCCTCCCCCCCCTTTCAAGCCTCACGTGATTAATGGACGGCCCCTTACCTAGGTAGGTGCCCGAAGGTACCTTATTCTTTCCTATTAAGTAAATGTTCACATAAAGTCTTTCCTTTTTATTTTACATAAGAATTTTTATTTAAAATAGTACTTACATATAAACATTCAATCGATTATTATCATTAATATATATTTTAGTGTTTAACACCTTTGAAATCTCTTCAAAAAGATATTCATATCCATATTTAGCTGATAAGGACCATGCTACTCTATTATTCGACTCGAGCTTTAACCTCTTTGTAATAATCTTTGATAGCTCCTCAATGCAATGATTTCTCTTGGGAAATTCAGAATATCTCTTATCAATGAATGTTGTATCAACATAGAGTGCATCAAGTTTTATAGGTTCACCATTCTTGTCATGCAAGTACTGTAATTTCTTTACGTCACTAGTACTTATTCTGAAATCTCCAGTATATAAAATGCTTTTTTCATTTGTCCTAAACAAAAACATTACAGAGCCTAAACAATGGCCAGCAGGTAATGTTGTTACATTGACATACTCTTCCCCAAATCCTAGTAAAGCTGGTAGCTTTATATCAGTTGAGCCTGAAAGTTTTAACAAAAACACATAATTGGTTGTGATTCATATTTTATTCCTTCCTTCTGAATTTGGAAGTACCTATTACCTAGTTTGAGTACTTTAATGCATTCTTTTAGTTTTTCCCTCATATTCACTGACTTTTCATCATTTAACACAATAGCAGCAGTGAGTTCTGACATATAAATATGCACTTTATGGGTAGATACTACATACAGCAGTTCTTCAGAAAATAAACCTTGTGTGTGGTCTGTATGGCAGTGGCTTAGGAAAAAGGCTCTTGATTCCAAACAGTCCCCTTCAAAATTGTCAATGGCTATGCCTCTAATTTCATGTAATCTTCCATGGAATGAGCTGCGTGGCATTATTCTGAACTGTAATTAACACCTCTGTAAACAACAGTAATTTTACCATAGATATAAATGAATTTTACTTACAGCTTGCACTTAAATAATATCAATACACAGCATATAATAATACAAACGTAAACAAGTTGAATTGATTGGGGTCAAAAACTGCTTAAAGCAGACATACATAAAAACTTATTGTTTTTAAGTACGTTTTCTATCGAAAATATAGTTCGAATTAAAAATTAATTACAATCATTTAATTTAAAAAAATAAAGAATCTTCTTCGTAATTAAGGCATTTTCTGTATAAATCAATTTCGTCAGTGTGAAGTTATTTTATTACTTTGCTTTGGATGTTACTTTGATTTTAAATTGTATCGAGTTCTGCACAGAAGATTGGGAATTTTCTAAATAGGTATGAATGTTTAAAATATATTTCTCATAAATTTTGTCAAGATTGACTGGCTTTACTTGAACGTGGGAACCTAATAATATAACTTTGTACAGGTGATCAGCTCCTTTTCTTTCCAAAAAAAAAACCAACAATCCCAAAAATCCCCAATAATCCTGTGGATAGAAACTAATTTAAAATACTCAACCTTCCGAAACAGTATTTCTAGGGCCAAAATGTCTTGCATTTGAGTGCTGGTGCGGGACTCAGAGATAAGAAATACTGGTTTGGTGGGAAAAGTAGTTTCGTGATAAAAAGTAGCCTATGTAACTTCTGACAACGCCCTATTCATGTCTGCAATTTCATTTAAATCGGATCAACCGTTTTGCAGAGTAGCGACAGACACTACGCTTTTATTTATATGGAAGATGGATTTATTACTTAGCATTTAACTAAGGGAGAATAAAGTTTCTATAATGACATTAACACTTCTATTTTATAAATTACAAGCACATCGCAATTTATTATTAGAAACCTTTTGAAAATTTGTTCTCGTTCTTATTCTATAGTTTTTTTTAAAACTATATTTGAAGTTGCCTGTGAAAAAATTTGCCACTACCACCCACTGAATCTGTTTCACAATATCTTATACATTATATCTTTTTAATCATTCTTTAATGGATATATGAAGAATATATTAAAAACTTAAACCAAAAAACCAATGCAGGAGAAATTTTCACAAACCCAGTATATTCAATTGACTAGTTGATTTTAGCTTACTACCTAACTAATAAAACCAAAAGTAACACTTTTTAATGCTAGTACTAACGTGATAATGTTTTAGGTCACATTTGGGACGGTGAACATTTTGATCCATCGTCATCATATGATATCAATATAATAAGATGAATCGCATACTATATAATGTAACAACCGTAATCATCGTCCTGTTTACGGTGGGTCATCTAACTATAGGTATAATAAATGTTGCTTTGTATTTTTTATTATATAAGTGTTCCTTTAGCATCCTACGCTGAAACATTTGCCTACGCTGGACTGATTCCTTTTCGTACTCGTGTAATTAGACAATTTAAATTTTCCGTCTGATGTTCCTTAAATATTTTGTACGTAAGTACTATGCTATGACGTCTATAAATATAAGCATTTTTTTACTATATCAGAATATTTATATTTTTTACATAGTATTTTAAATTTGCACTCCAAAAAGAACTGGAAATTTTGAACTTATAATCTATTTTTTTTTATTTAATAGAATTCTTACTAACTTAAAAAAATATTATGGTCACGTTAGTAATATGACATAATATACACAATAATATAATCACAATTGATCACAATCACAGAACAATAGGTGATCAATCACAATATAATATTAATAGAAAAATAAGATAATATGAATGACGTCAAAAACTTCAACTTTGACAATACACACGTCAAAATTCCCCGAATTTTCGTTTTTGTTGCCAGTACAAAACCATAAATTAAATTAGCCTTTTTAAATTCTGAAAATTTTCATAAATTTATAAAACGTAACGTAATAACTTTCAAAAATATTATTACCATCCGAATACCAAGACATATCAAAAACCAGAAGTCACAGAAAATAGATACCTATTAAACGAGTATTCGTATTTATAAAAATCGATAATAAACCTACTAGATAATAAAACTACTGCACTCCTGATTTTCGCATATGCAGCTTTGAAGGCTCCAGACACTCGGGATTCCGGTAATCTTACTACCAAAGTCAAACGGAATATTGAATCCGCCCGTGATTGTTTGTCGGATGATGTCAGCGGGGAATCGGCTTTCCTGAGGTCACCTTCAGTAATAAGGACGATAGAGAGCAAGGTTTTTGAGGGGCGCTGCTCGTATTTTAATCCGAGTCCGTCCGAGGACTCGGTGGCTCCTTCGGGCTTCGAAACCCTAGCCGCCCTTCAATCAAAGCACCCGTCTCCGTCCCAACCGTTGGTGTTCCCGCACGGGCCTGATCGATCCATTCCCACGTGCTCGTTTGAAGTCAGGGACGTGGTTCAAGCCCTCGCCACCTTTCATAATAGTTCAGCTGCGGGTCTTGACGGCATACGCCCTGCGCACTTAAAGGAGCTAACCTCAAGCTCGGCAGGGGACCACGGCCTACGGCTTCTGGAAAGCCTAACTAAGTTATGCAATTTTTTGCTTAGTCGCCAGCTAAATCCAGAGGTCTGTCCATATATTTATGGTGCCATTTTATGCGCCATTCGAAAAAGGAGGGGGGTGTGCGACATATAGCCGTAGGCAGTACTATCCGCCGCTTGACTGCTAAATTATGTTGCCGCACCGTGAGAGATGAGATTGGGTCTTACCTTTAGCCACACCAGCTGGGTTTTGGGACACAGTGGGGCTGTGAGGCTGCGACTCGCGCATTTGCTGCTGGCCCTGAGTGTGCCAAAAATGTTATAATAAAACTAGATTTGAAGAATGCTTTTAACACCGTCGAGAGGGACACGCTTCTGAGCGAAATTAAAAAAAAGTCCCTTCCCTTTACCCCTTTCTTTTTCAAGTCTACCACTCTCCTTCAAATATATATCATGACGGCTCGCTCATCCTTTCTCAAGTTGGCGTGCAGCAGGGGGATCCA
The DNA here is from genome assembly GCA_949709985.1 of Luffia ferchaultella. Lineage (NCBI taxonomy): Eukaryota > Metazoa > Arthropoda > Insecta > Lepidoptera > Psychidae > Luffia > Luffia ferchaultella. The sequence continues at coordinate 7,183,185 of OX453257.1, read as the reverse complement.
TTGGGGTCTCTACTTTTCTGCCTTGTAATCCAGAAAGTGATACAAGAGCTCAAAGCCCCATTAAACATTTGGTACCTGGATGACGGGATCATCGGAGGCAGACCTGAAGTGGTCGAGCAGGATTTACGCTATCTAGTACCGCGTCTGAATGAGCTGGGGCTGGAAATTAATGCCAGCAAGTGTGAGTTTTTCCCTTGCTGCCGTGAATCCCGTTCCTTTTTTCCCATTGTTTTCTTCTCTTCTTCCTGGCCTCAGGGAACTGTCCCCCTTAACTTTGGATGCTGGATGCTGGCTGTTGGGGGAGTGAAGCTAAACGTTTCATCGCGGGCATCGGCCGTCGTCTGAGAGAAACTTCCTGGTGCAAAGAATTGCCATTGCAATTCAGCGCGGCAATGCGACGAGCGTTATGGGCACGTTTGCGTCGGGTGCAACAAGGGGTGGATTATTAGTTTAGTTTTATTTGATTACCATTTTTAAGAATTAGTTGAGTATATTCTAGATTAGCTGAAGTTATTGTAAGCCCTCAGGTATCCTATTGTAAAGCTGTCCCTATTGTTCTATAGTGACTTACTAGATAAAATATTTTTTTTCTAATGGCAAGTGTAAGAAAGAGACAAACGGACTCACCGGGAGCTATCTCCTACAAATTCACTTTGCCTCTTAGCGGTTTACAATTTAAAATAAACCTTATACGTAACGCAAAAGTTTCATTTTTGTATTGTATAGTTTCGAGAGTGTACAGTCCTGTACTTACGTAGTAGGTATTATTACGTCCATGGTTTTAGCCATAAAGGTTTATATACTACCGTAAGAGAGGAACACAGTGTGCGAATGACATCCAGCTCTTTGCGGAAATCCTACATGCGAGAAGGAAATGCAACAAAATCTGTCATAAAACCTCTTTGAACACATTTAGTTTCCGTTAGCGACTTGTCAAAATAAGGTCCAGCTTTTGTTTTCTATTTTGTGATTTAATCATTCGGAACTACATAAATTAAATCTTGTGAAATGCAATGGTGTCGTGTTCTGTTTTAGATTGCACTGTAACATATGATAATAATCCAAATAAAGAGAGATTTCACATGTAAGTACTGCCAATAAAATACTGTTATCTTAATGCTTATTTTTATAAAAAGCAATCCTAAATTGACTAAGTTATACATCAATAGTATACAGTAAATACTCTATTTTGTAAATAATTTGTTATTTTAAGCAATTATGTGTAAGACACAAAAATATTGTGTAAAATTACAATCAAACAATTTAGCATAGGGATTGCACAAAATCTATCGATATGTCGATATTTTCAAATGTAAATATTTTGTATATTTAATATTACCTAATTGCACCGGTTCCACTGGAAAGATGTCGTTAAATGTTTTTAACATATTGGGAGGCTTATTTATCCTGGCAGCACATTTTAAGAGAAAGTATGACATCTATATAGGATATATATATATATAAATACAAGAACTACTCATATGAAAATATAAGATATTTAAACAAATAATTTTAATCGTTATTTATTTATGATTTAAAGTAATACGTTCTATCTGCTCTCTGATTAAGAACGTCGTAAATAATTTAACTTTGAATGACGAAGTTACTGTATACAATAAATTAACGTCATTTTCTTCCAAGAAACTGCGGTGTTAAATAATGCTTCCTGATAATGATGACTATTTCATAATATCCCTGCGACTGTGATACGTCCACAGCTTGGACGTTGCGTTTCCGTAGGCCGGCTGTGCGGAGTCCACGTTGTGGACTTTTCGTCAACCACTTTTTTAAGGACTGTGCATGCATCCAAAGCTGTTGAATAAATTTAGAATGTGTTCCATCGGTAAGACGACAGGTAACACTACATTTAAAAAAAAAAAAGTCAATTTTGCCTTGTCTGGAATTTATAGTAGCTGTTTATAATCCCCTTGCGGGAATAAAAGAGTGGACTGTATTTGGCTGATTTAATATAATTATTAACAAAAAGGTAGTTATGTGAACAATCCAAATCAATCAATTTAATAATCAAAAGGTGAAGTGAAGTATTCCAAAAGTCCCCAATTCGAGGGTATTTTTATAAGATGTCGCAGCTGTCAAGGCTCGCTGTTTTATCGCTCACGCTTGACATCTATCAATCTCCAACACACTCCCGGCGTTGAACTCGTTCAAGACGATGGCAGGGGGCAGATGTTGGGAAAGGCGCGCCGTAGTACTCCTTTCCTTGTGCGAATGTCGGCGACTCTGGCTACTCCATCCTGACCCGGAATGGTCCGAATCACGCGGCCAAGGAGCCACATGAGCGGTGGCGCCGTCTTGTCCCGGATGAGCACCAATGAGCCCTCTTCCAGTGTTCCATCTGATTGAAGCCATTTCGTCTTTTGCTGGAGCCAACCAACATAGTCAGCAGCGAAGCGTTGCCAAAAGTGTTGCTTGAGGCTTTCGATTCGTCGGAAACGGCTCAAACTGGAGATGGCGACCGTGGTGACGACCTTGTGTGGTACGAACATAAGAGATCTCCCAATAAGAAAATGAGCGGGAGTTAGAGGAGTAAGGTCAAAAGGATCAGGAGAAAGAGGTATGAGAGGTCTTGAATTTAATATAGCTTCAATCTGAGTTAAGCACGTAGACATTTCCTCAAATGTTAAATTAGTGGTACTTAAAATACGCCTCAGATGATGCTTTATTGCCTTTACGGCAGACTCCCACAACCTACCGAAGTGTGTTGACCCCACACTTCGGTGGGTTGAAGCTATATTAAATTCAAGACCTCTCATACCTCTTTCTCCTGATCCTTTTGACCTTACTCCTCTAACTCCCGCTCATTTTCTTATTGGGAGATCTCTTATGTTCGTACCGCACAAGGACGTCACCACGGTCGCCATCTCCAGTTTGAGCCGTTTCCGACGGATCGAAAGCCTCAAGCAACACTTTTGGCAACGCTTCGCTGCTGACTATGTTGGGTGGCTCCAGCAAAAGACGAAATGGCTTCAATCAGATGGAACACTGGAAGAGGGCTCATTGGTGCTCATCCGGGACAAGACGGCGCCACCGCTCATGTGGCTCCTTGGCCGCGTGATTCGGACCATTCCGGGTCAGGATGGAGTAGCCAGAGTCGCCGACATTCGCACAAGGAAAGGAGTACTACGGCGCGCCTTTCCCAACATCTGCCCCCTGCCATCGTCTTGAACGAGTTCAACGCCGGGAGTGTGTTGGAGATTGATAGATGTCAAGCGTGAGCGGTAAAACAGCGAGCCTTGACAGCTGCGACATATTATAAAAATACCCTCGAATTGGGGACTTTTGGAATACTTCACTTCACCTTTTGATTATTAAATTGATTGATTTGGATTGTTCATATAACTACCTTTTTGTTAATAAGTATATTAAATCAGCCAAATACAGTCCACTCTTTTATTCCCGCAAGGGGATTATAAACATGGTTATAAGCAAGGGGATTATAAACCATGTTTATAATCCCCTTTTTTTTTTTTTTTTTTTTTTGTATATAACAATTACCATTTTGTACTTTCTGTGGCTTTTGCGAGTGATATGTAAAAAATATTTTAATGTATTAAAGTAAAGATTTCAGTAACTTTCTTCACTAATTATGACGTCTCGGTAAGTGTTTTTTAATTTGTGATTATTATTTTAGGATTTATTTATTTATTTTTTATAAAAACGAATTTTATTGTTCGATCATGCAATTTGTTGCTATAGTTTCCACTGATTTTTTTGGTTAAATTGGGCATAATTACATGACTCGTTAATTATTTTACGTAATTATTAATCAAGTAATATAATAATGTAATTTAATCGAATTTTCCTAAAACTTTTTTCTAAATTAGCGAAAATGTTAAAAAAGCCGTTAATTGCATTGATCAAAAGGCCGTTATCGTACACAATTACGACTTCGCGGCATATGTGCTTACTTAGTATATTAAGTAGTGTACTAACGCCGTAGTATATACTTAATATTTAAAGTTAGAGCATTTATGCCAACTGTAATTTCTGTACAGGTCAATCTAAAGCCCAAGCGATCGGTGTCAGCGTACGTTTACCGGGATATATCACCAGGACCTTCAACTTTGGAGCCTAAACCTTTATTTCAGCATTAATATAAGACGGATTTGAAAAAAAACTCCATCACAATGAAAATATCAATTTTAGGCAAGTTATCACTTTGTCTTTTACAAAAACTTGTTCCTTTATCATCAAATAAAACTTAACTACCTATTCCATAAAGAAACAAAAGATATTATAGACTTGGATGAAATATAGGAATTTCATCAAAGACATAATTTAAGGTGCAGTGAGACGACGCGATAGTCGATCGAATAGGCAATGTGACGTCATGGGCAGTAAAAGGCCACCTGTCAAACCGCATGAAAATACACAAATTTCAATAATTTATTTCTCAGTCGCTTATTGACGAATTAAAAAAAAAACTTTCACTGTTTTATTAGTTTTGGTTTATTTTCAATTCTATCGAGTTAAATATGATATTAATCATGAAACTTCTTCATTGTAAATGTTTTTGTTTTGTACATTCTCATTTTTTTGTTTACAAAGAGTGCTAAAAAGTTTGTTGTTATGCGTTGCAACATGACGTATTGTCATTAAAAATAAAAATGGTTTATTTATATTGATTTATTTATTACTTGGCTTGTATTCAACTAATATATATTTAATAATAATATATTTAATAATAATATATTAAATATTAATATATTAAATATTAATATACATAAATATTAAAATTTCCATAACGATGTTAACGCTTTCTTTACTTCTTTCTGCAATTTTTTTATTATCAACTGTTAACAAAAAAAAATGTTTGTTGTAAAGGAAAAGGCATTTGAATTGATTGATTGATGATTTGTCATTTCAAAAAACTAAAAGTTAGGAAAAGTAACCCAAAACTAAAATTTAGTAGTATAGAAGATTCAAAATAATAAAGAGGATTTCCTATTTCGAATTATGATAACGCAGTAATTTCAACGACACATTATCATGAAAGTACTACGTGCTATCGATAATATAAAAAACATCCATGTACATCACTAAAACTGGCTCAAACTCATATGAATTTCGCACACATATTCATTTCCGTTTCGGTCATGCGATGTTTAGATGTCAGTTGGTTTCCTACGCTAGTATTTGTATGTCTATGGTTTTAGCCAATGTCTTTATTAAAAAACGGTCACACCGGTTTATTGTTGTTATTGTTCTGTGGTTTGGTTTGTGCCTATAGTTTGTTGTGGTTTGTGGTTTGGGCTCATGTTCTGTTCAGTTCACAGAGTGGTTCACAATTTCAAATTCACATTTCACCGTGTTTCGTTGGTTCCTGTCTGTGGTTTTATTGGTGCCAGTTGGTGCTGTTTGGTTACTGTACTTACTGTGGTTTGGTTACTTTGGTTATTACTTGATAATAGTTTGTGCTTGTTACTTGGAATGGGAAGGAAAAATTAAATAGGCTCGCTGTTAGCATTACTTTAACCTTTAGTTGAGCTTTTTATCTACTTTTTTGTCATATATAAAAAAGGTTTGTATAATTTACACAGTTTAAAATAACTTAGTCATACAAAACGTACCTTTGGTTAAAACCTATAATGTTTCATTCATTAACTGTTCTATAGCGCATTGTTTCATAATCTGTATCGAGTGATAATTTTTTTGTACATATTAATGTTTCAGAAATATGTGTACACTGCATAGGTTTAATTAGGCAAAGCCTAGTTCATTTTATTTTATAAATAACATGTGGACCTACCTACCTACCATGCACTTTTACGTTGTTTGTATTTTGTAACTTGCATCAACTTGTACTGATCTGTATTCCATGAAGCCAAGATAAACGTTCATGGTCTTATCTTCATTATCATTTTTCTAACATATATTGTTTCTACGAGTTTGCAACCATTGGAAATATTACATGTTTAAGGCATCATCATAGTTGCACATGGTCCGCAAATATCTAGAGTTATGGGACGAATTGTCGCAATATGTTTGAATAAAATTTGGCTCAAATTTAAAATACTACTCATATTCACAAAATTTTTACTACATGCAGTTAATTAAGTTTAAGTATTAGTAGTAGTTAATTAAGTAGGTAACACTACTTGTTGATCACTAGTCATTACCACCTTTAAATTTAATTTATGGCGTAATTACAGTTTTCCCAAGTTAGTATTTCTTGTATTAAAAGCTGTAATTGAAAAACAGGGACTGTCAGTGAGTTCCATTCCATCAGCCTTTTTTGTACCCCACTGCAGAGGCTTAGGCCTCCACTCAAGATGAAGGGCTTGAAGCTTTAATCCACCAAGCTGCTCCAATGCGGGTTGGCGAATTGTAACGACCGCCATCTATTAACAGCAGCCAGGACCGACTGTTTAACGTGTTCTCCGAGGCACGGAGTCAGTGATAGTAATGTACTTAAGTCAGAAAAAACTCATTGGTACACGCTCGGATTCGAATCATGGCCACATGGCCTTATAGATTTGAAACAGGTTCATTGCGTTCAAGCTATCACGACACCATCAATATCATTGAGTAATATTTTGATTCTACTGGGTTTACCACAGATAAAATTAACAGCAGTATCTATTACTGTAGATATATCAATTTAGGTCATTATGCTTAACCATCTAAATACAAGTTTACTAGTATGTAAGTATGTAACCGTGTATGCCCAATGTTGGAGAAAATCAAGATGCACCAATGTTTGTTTGTTATCACCGAGGTTGGTGTGGGCCCAAAATATTCACTATTTTGATAATAAAAAAAATCACAAAACAATAGCAGTACAATGTATATGTATATTTTATAACCTTTCATATGATATAATTTTTTTAAGAACGTTAAATTTTTCGCTCTGATTACGTGCAACGTTTTTTAAATTTGAGACCCTTAGGGCCCGGTTTTTGCCGTTTTTGTGTAAAGGATATGTCAGTATCAATAAAAATCATCAACAAAACTTGAACCAAATGTTAACAATTCAAAGTGGCTGCTCGTTAACTCTTTCAATTTAGGAATTTTCTTTACATGTTTATAATTTTTAAGGTGAGTCAAAAAAAAGGTCCACAGAATTTATCCTGCAAATTATTTTATTAACAACTTCATTGAGATAAGTAGGCAAAACAAAGGTCACGAGGAGTATTTTATTAGTTCAAGGTCTAAATAAAAATAAGTCATAAATTAAACAAAAAACATTGTATTTCATTTAACATTCATGTTCTACATGGCTGCCCCTATTTCTAGCACAGATTCTCATTTGTTTTGATAATCGACCCCAGTAGTAATGGTTACCTCATCTCATCAGCTGCATCAATTATGTTCTGTTTTAACACATCCACATTTTCAATTGTAATTGCCTGGTTATATACCAGACTTTTCATGGCCGTGGTATGGGTTCGCCTCTTCTGACCAATTTATTTGGGTAATTATCGTCTAGCCATGCCCGAGCACTTGTAATGAGCTGGGCAGTCATCATGTTGAAATCATGTTGAAATCACATGTTTTCTGTCGAGGCCATAGGTAAGTCTTCCATTAAAAGGGATAAATTGTTCCTCAAAAAGTTTTCATAATTTTCGCCATTCAATCTATCTAGTAAGAAGAATGGTCCAATCAAATAATTAGAAATTATTCCTGTCCTCACATTTAAACTAAACCATCTTTGTGATCCTTTCAGCTTTTTTTTTTGTTAGGGTTGCCTTGCTCTTTTGGAGACCAATAGTAAGCATTATGATACCATTTTTATCAAAATTTGTCTGTCCACAGGATTATCTTCAAAAAGTTTTCCTTCATCCGCCATACTCACCAGACCTTGCACCTACTGATTATAACTTTTTTCAAAATTTGAACAACTTCTTAACGGGAAAAAAATTCAATTCCCGAGAGACAGTACAAAATCCCATTGAAGAGTTTGTTGCCTCCCTTCCAGTTGATTTTTACAAGTAGGGCAATAAACTGCTACTGCATTGACAATGATGCATCGATTGCACGGGTGATTACTATAAATAACAGAAGTAAAGACGTTTGAAAAAAAAAATACTTTAACTTATTTCATACAAAACGGCAACTTCATACGTTAAGACCTAATAGTTATATCACATAAATTATTTTTTTTAATGTACACACTCAAGTGTTTTTGGTAATTACATAACAAATATATTGTGTGGTTATGTGGAAACCTTGGTACATGAGATTGACTCTCACATTTTCTTTTCACTTGATTCGTAGTGCTCAAAGCCATTCAACAACTTTAGGATTTTATTTGTTGAGATGCCAGAATTATATAATATACCTACCATCTAACGTTTTTGTACCTACTACACATTTTCGTTTATTTGAATACTCAAAGTTCATAAAGATTTACATATCAAAATTTTTATATTTTCACATTTTTTATACAACTTTCTATACTTGATCAATAGATTGTTTGAATCGTGTACAGATTATAAAATGAACTGTCATTTTGTTACATTATAGAAAATGAATCATTGTACAACAGTTAATTAAAATCTTATTAACAGACGGAGAATGGCTGAACCGGGGAAAGGTCGCGGCCGTGGCCTAGCTCTGCTGCAAGCGTTGAAGAAGTCTCAGCTTTTGGAAACACCAACCGAATCCACTCAACCATCTCCAGATAGTAGCACTGAGCCTACGCCTGGCACTAGTGTTCTGTCTACACTGGCACCTAGCATGGTATCAACTTATTACTTATTACGAAGGGTGTACAACATAAAGTGAGATTGTGATATTTATTTCTTGGTACAAATCAAATTAATGCTGACAATTTGTATTTGCCACAAAAGATGATTGCGCCATATGCAATCGACTCAAGTTATTATAATGGGACTCTTAGTTGTGTAAAGTTGAATGAAACATGTATCATTTAAAATCTATTTTCAAGAAAGCGCTGTTTTTTTGAGTTACATATTAGTAGATAAAAAGTAAATAAAAAACATTAGAGGCGATGCTCCGTCATATTTTATGGTCGCACGCTGGTATGCCGAGTGCAAATGTCGAAGAACTAACGATGACCCTCATTGAGATGTCATGCGACAGCGACACTTTAGCAATAATAGATATCTTTTAAGAAATGTATTAAACCCTTTTGCAGCACCTTAGGAGTCTATAAATTATGACACCTCTTGGCCTCGGTAGTCACATTTGTGTGCCGCAAGCCCCTTTTATAACACCACAAAATTTGCATTTTCAATATAGGAATGGCTTAAATCAAACAATATTTTCATAAAGGAGTGATTTTAGGCTATCACCAAAAAAGCCAGTTTTGAATTTCATAATTTGTATATTTTGTAGTATAGTTTGTACTCGAAATAATGATCTGTCATAAAAATGAAGACACAAAAAAAATACCAAAACGATACCTAAAGAATTAAAGTTAAATTATCAAGAAATATAGTCAATTGTGAAATAATGAGGTTAGTTTTAAAATAGGTTTGACTCAAAAACAGTATATTCAAGTTATTTGAAAATAGTAATTATGTCACCCAAAAATTAAACTATTGTCAGAAATGGGTTGTGGTTTGAATTATGTGATGATTAGGAGATTCTTCATTACACAATATCGGACACCGGTAGTGACACGGCAGCATGTCGCTGGTACTAACATGATAACGGTTATATCGTTTAGTGTAGCTGCGATACATAGGTTTCTATATATATGAATTAGTGTCCACCGATATTGACATTTTGTTGTCTAACGAAGCCAAATCGTAGTATGAAACTGGAACTACTTAGACATTTTTATTCATAGGTGTTTTTTTCATTAGACGATACGATAATAATACCGATATCGGTGAGTGCTAATTACAAACTGGATGATATTCGTTATTGTCGGTCTTGGCGTCGGCGTTTCGTCGATGTACGCATGTCCATTGTTACCCCATCGCGTAGGGACTATATTGTATAGATCTGCGTTGTATAAGTGTAAGCTTTCGCTGAGTAAAATTAGATACTTGGTTGATGGCTTAAAAAACTTCTAGTTTCGAAGATCAGTGGTTTGTGTGGATGAATCAATTCAGACTTAATTTTTTATAACAAAAGTTTTATGTATTTTTATTACATAAATGTTTTTATTTTGTATAGATGGGTACACCATCTACTTTGACATCATCAACATTGGGTGGCCGAGGACGACTTGCTATGTTGCTGAGTAAAAGGCATGAACAGCCTGGTAAGATCTATGATAATTTATAAAATTTACTTTTTGATAATTCAGGTTATTAAAAATATAATTTAAAATATAAGTAAAACTTCATTTTACTAAAACAGAAAAAACCTTATTTTTCAACCATTTTAAATTTTCTTTTGTTATTTTCATATTGTTTTGAGGAATATTGTATATTTACAATATCACTTCACTCATTTCATTAATTGAATTTGTACTTCTTCACCATGGTGTTTGTAGGTCCTGTGATGGCACCAGCTTCCGATGTGAGTGTGAACCCTTCGACCTCACGTGGAATGGGCCGCGGCATAAAACTGCTCCAGGCGCTGTAAGTAGATTTGAATTTTAATTTGCTTTATACAGTCTCGACGACGCGCTTGTGGCAGATAGTTTCAATATCTTTTTTACTGCGAATGCTTGTGACGCTGTGGATACACAAGCAATCATATAGTCTACAATCTAAAAGTAAAAAGATATGCATATGTAGAAATATTGTCTAATGCAATGAAACAAATAAAGATATATCACAATGTTTATATTAACCTTTTTTAGGGTTCCATACCATACATTCCATTCCATAGGGCATTTGAGGTCCGACGCCGCAGATGGACGGCCTTAAGCACACGAAGCGGAAACCGCACTTTCTCCAGAGTGATACATACTACTTTACACTCATAAAAGTACGAATTGACTAGGGGGCTATCTTCACCCTCGGGGGCCGATCTTCACCCTCGCGAAATTGTGTTTAACATTTTCGATACTGTGAAGTGACATGACTTTATTAAAACCAAACGTTGCTGTCTTTATTTGCTCTATGTTTATACTACACCTATGAGGAAAATGAAACAAATAAAATGTTTATGAATTAAAGTTAATATTAAAGTTACTATAATGCTTTACTTATGGCAATGCTTTTCCCCGGTTCCAACAAGATGTCAACAACAGCTTGAGCAGCTTCTTTTCAATCTATTGGAGTCAATAAATTGTCACTATCGCTTAAGAGCACATTTTAGTAAAATTATTATGTAAATTGAGCAATTTAGATATCACTATAAGAAATCCACTCTTTTTTAATATAGATTGATGCAGTTTGATGGTTCTGACGTTAGATTGCTTTTTTTTAAATTTTTTTCAGAATAAATAGTAAGTGGCCAGTACCGTTTTGCATCTTCATATAAAAGATTCATATTTTAATTTTAGAAAAGACAGTGGGAGTAATGAGTTTTCATACAACATTCCTCCCGCTGCAGGTGGGTGTAATGTGTTTCCATACATTTTTCTCTCCTACGAGAATAAAGAATTAAATTATTATTATTTTTTTTTTAAAGTATTAAAACACTTTCCGAGCAGGTGTAGTATAAATGTATAATTTTTATCTTTAAAATGTATAGCTTATAGATATTTTAAAAAATATATGAAAGTTATTGGTTTAAAAATATTATTTCCGAAACTACGGAGCCTTAAATTTAACTTTTATAATTTAAATAAATAACACCAGACATTTTAGGACTGTTTGGATTCCAAGGCTCGCTGTAGGCTTTCCAGCCAGTTGCCCAGTTGGGTGTATAAATATATCGCCATTACTAGGTCACCATTGCCTCGTCTGTTGTCTAGCACGAACACCACGGAAGCCAGTTGCCTGCTGCCGCTATCCGGCGCGTGCTAGTGAGGTGGACAATTGGGTCAGTTAAGATAATGTAAACCGTTCCCCACTTACTCCCTGAGGGAAGGGCAATATGATGATTTATAGTATATATTGTGACGATATACGAGACAAAATAAATAAAATAAATACCAAAATAGAACTCCGTGCTAGAAAAACACCAGAATAGGAGTCCCATCACTAGCGCCATCAAGTATTGAATAGCGACAACACAATACAACATGTGACACAGTTAACTGACCTCACCACAGGTTAGAGCGAGACCCGTGAGAGGGGCCTAAGAATGTTCTCGAAAACGGTTGACGGGTATATAAGGCGCGCGACGTTCGACATTGGCAACTCAAGTAGTTAGGAGTTATAGTTCAGCGAAAGAAGTGAAAAACTGTAAAATGATATACATAGCGCGACTTACTGTGAATATTGTGATAAATAAAAATCTTGTTTTTCTACGTGTCACCGTGTAATCTATTCTGATCTTACGAACCCAATGTCAGTGTTGGCATAACAATATGTAACCTTCTCTATGCGAGTCCGACTTGTACTTGACCGTTTTTTTTTAAGTTGAATACATGTAGCACTGGCGACCCAATATTTGGCAAATTAACAGCTAAAAGGTTAAAAATATGCATGTTATATTAGTTTACTGTTTAAAGACAATTATTAAAATAATAGGAAAATTCTATATTTTCCATTCATTTTAAAGGTTTTTTTCTAGCATATTAGTTAAATATCTGTAAATTTTTGTTGTCTGTGTGCAATTTTTTTGAGAATATATTGAGAAAATGTAAAGTAATTTTCTGGTGTTTTGTCCTTTTCTATTTATGCTAAATCTTTATTATCTGCTTAATAGGAAAGCTCAAGCCACGCCGTCAGCAGCAGCACCAAGTGAGATAAGCAGCGTGACCGAGCAAATGTCACAAACCGCGATATCTTCACAGAGCACTTACAAAAGCAAAAGCAACAAATTTTTCGTTAGTATATTCCATTCCATTCCATCAGCCCATTATACCCCACTGCAGGTGCTTAGGCCTCCCTCCAGAGTGAGGGAATTGGAGCTTAAATCCACCACGCTGCTCCAGTGTGGGTTGGTGGATTGTAACGACCGCCATCTATTGACAGCAACGGGGACCGACTGCTTAACTTGCTCTCCGAGGCACGGTGTCAGTAATAGTTATGTATATATAACTCAGAAAAACACATTGGTACACGCCCGGTTTCGAACCACGGCCGCACGGCCTTATATAAATTTGAAACAGGTTCGCTGCGCTCGGGCTGTCACAATTAGTATATTATTCTGTCTAAAAAAAAGCTGTTATGGTAATTTTATTATGCTCTGCTTAGTTCTGCAAAATTTGCAATCTGATAATTTTTACCTACTTTGGTGACTACACAATTTTCTTGAAATTTCCCCTTACATCCTTACATTGACCGATTGATTGGCCAAGTGGTTACAAACCCTAACTGCGGAGCCAAGGGGCACGGGTTCGATTACCGCCCGGGACAAATATTTGTGCGCATGAACATATATCTATTTGTTCCGTGTCTGAGTGTAAAATATCTATTTATGTTATATTATAAAGAATATTTAAGTATGTATATCAGTCGTCTAATATCCCATAATACAAGCATAATACTTGCTTTCTATGTGACTAAATGGCGTTGTGTGGGATGTCCCAGGTATTATTATTATCCTTTTAAACTGTCCTAAAAAGTGGTTTATTACATTCATATTTGGATTGTTGTTACATTTTTAACATACTAAATGGCTTATGAGAGAAAAATGTTAGATTTAAAAAAAATATTCTTAGGAGACAATAAGATTAGTAGCCTGAGAAATTATGTTAATGGAAAGGAAAACCTCAGGGTATTTTTACTATCATATGCAGTTGACCGCCTAAATATTTATTTTAAAACAAATACCTTATGAATATATTTCTTGAAATGTTTAGAAAGAAGTAAAAGACACCCCTCCGGTTGTGAAGAAAGGCGAAAGCGGTACACCGTGTGAAGTTACGGCAAATTACGTGTACTTAAAGTTCAAAGAGAACAGTGTGTTTGAGTACGAGGTTAAGTACGAACCTGACCAGGATTATAAGCACCTACGATTTAAACTACTAAATGGTAAGTTACTACTTTGATAATTTATATAGTAGTGTTTCTATTACTATTTATCTTGGAAGTTTATATTCACCAATATACAATTGTAAACTGGAGGCTTCCACATTTCATTAGTCGATCAGAACTTTTTAAATTAGATCTGCCAATTACAAAAAACGCGTCGATTAACTGTTAATAATGAGTACACACACGACACGACACATACGTACATGTACGACAGAGGTCGCTATAGTAAAACTAATGTAAAACACGGTTTCAGGTATTTATTAGTAAAATAATTTATCTTAAATACAGTTTATAAATATCTAATTAAAAAATATATTTTTAATTAATATGTATTTTTAGTTTTTAATTTAATGTAAGCTTTTGTTTTTAATTAATTTAGGAAAAAAATTAATAATTAAATATTCCATGAAATAAACATTCCGGATTTAGGGTTATTTAGCACAAAAAAAAATTATCAATTAAGTTAAAACACCTACATATTACAAACATTATTTTGTTTATAAAAAATAACATTGGCTGGTGGGTAAAATATTGTCAAATTGCAAAAACAAAAAATAAAATTAGGGCCAGTAATAAAGTTTCCATTTAATGGAATGGTAGAATGCCCCTAGCCCATTATGCCCCACTGCAGGGGCTTAGTCCTCCCCTCAGGGTGATGGGGCTTGGAGCGTAATCCACCACGGTGCTCCAGTGTACCTGCTACCCACCGATTTTGACGCTATCTGTTGATGGCACCTGGGACCGGCAGCTTAACATGCTCTCAGAAGCACGGAGTCATAGTCATGTAACTATGAATTCGAACAACGACCGCACGGCCTTGTATAAATTAAAAACTAATATAGCTTAAACTCAAATAATTACCTGTTTATATGCCTTATAGGGTTAGTATTTTATTTTGTGTCCTTGGCTATCGATCTACTATTTTTCATCTGTCTCATAGAATTATTTTTGATAATTAAAATTTTGGTAGTATTTACTAAATTAATCAGGTGGTTATTCTAGTAAATTATTTAATGACTATGGCAAAAATGTAGCTAGTATAATGTAATGGATAACTTATGTCTTTGTGCCGGAAATTGTTTTTTTTTTTTTTAATTAGAAGTATACCTTTTGTATTTATATAAAAAAAAAAACAAATGTGTAGAAATCTCTAACGTCATTCTACAACATTATAGTGATCATTTTGAAACTTCACACAAATATCACCATTACAACTATCAAACCATTATGTACAGTATAACGCACGGATCCTTGCCGCTTTGATTTGCCTGCAAATGACTCAATGTGTAGGCTCAGACGCGCGGGCAGCGAGGGGTAGTAGTGGCACGCAGACGCCGTGCGCGCGAGTGAGAAGCGCTTACTATCTGACCTATCTTTCATCGTATCCGTGCTCCTACTTTATGCTACTGCGACGTTTTCTATATTAAAAAAATTGAAGTGTCTGTTTGTCTGTCTTTTCCGGCTAATCTCCGAAACGGCTGAACCCATTTCAATGAAATTTAACAGATGTGCAGAGGGTATTGTCGGGGGTGACATAGGTTATTTTTTGTCTGTCTGTCTGTTCGTCTGTATGTATGTCTCTGTTCTGACTAATCTCCGAAACGGCTGAGCTGATTTCAATGAAACTTGGCAGACGTGTAAAGGATATTATCGGGGGTGATATAGGCTGTTTTTTGTCTGTCTGTCTATCTGTTTGTCTGTTCTGGCTAATCTCCGAAACGGCTAAACCGATTTTAATGAAACTTTGCAGACGCGCAGAGGGCATTATCATGGGTGACCAGGCTACTTTTTGTCTGTCTGTTTGTCTGTCTGTCTGTATGTTTGAGCTGATCTCCGAAAGGGATGAACTGATTTCAATGAAACTTCACAAATGTGATTAGAAGATTATTAGGAGTAACATACAATACTTTTTGTCTATCTGGCCGTCTCTCTGTCCGTTCGAGCTAAACTCTAAAACATTTAAACCAATTTCAATGAAGTTTCGCAGACGTGAATTGAGGGTGTGAGGAGTGAAATACGCTACATTTTATTGGTCTGTCTGTCTGTCTGTCTTTATGTATGTTCGAGCTAAACTTTAAAAAAATCTAATAAATCTATGCAGACATTAAAATAGGTTGCCAAAAGTGATATGGATAACTTTTTGCCCGTGTGATTGTCTGTCTGCCTTTTTGTTCCGGCTAATCTCCAAAACGACTAAACTATTTCTATCAATCTTCGCAGACATAAAAAGGTTATCAAGAGTGACATAAGTTGGTTTTGGTCTGTGTGTTTGTCTGTCTGTTTGTTAGGGCTAATCGTCGAAACGGCTGATCTGATTTTACTGAAATTTCGTAAACATAAAGAGGGCGTTGTCAGGAGTGAAAAGCAAATTTTTTTATATACATATGAAAAATCACAGTGTTTTTTAGTCTGTCTTTCTTTTCCGGTAAATCTCCAAAACGGTTGACAGATTTTGGGACCGACTTGTGGGATAGCTATTCTTCATGCTAAAATGGCTAAATGGATTTTTATGAAATTAGGTATAGAGATTTCTTAAGTAGTTAAGTTTCAGAATGTTCTAGAAAGTTTTACAATGTTCTGGAGCGTCGCATTCCTTTAACTGTCCCAGTACAACTGTGTAGTCAACGCGAGCTAAGCCCGCGGGCGGAAAGCTAGTCTGTAAATAATTTCACAGCGGCGTTGTACTGTAATATGCTTGACTATCATACAAATTTAAGTTATTGTTTAAAGTTAATTTTTAAAATCTTGTTATTAATTTTTAATTTATTTAATTTCTTTATTTCCAGAGCATACACATCTATTCAAACAGAAAACATTTGATGGTACTACATTATATATTCCGAATAGATTACCAGATGACATTACAACTTTGATATCTACAAATCCATATGACAACAGTAAAGTGCAACTGATTGTAAGTACATGATTTATTATTTTTATTTTTATAATTAATTTGTTATTATATATTTTATTTAATAAAGTAGGTTATCCTTAGCTGTAAAACAAGTTTGTTGTAAATAAGGCAGCCAATCATACTTTTTTAGTAATAACGAAAAGTAGGTTTAAATACTAAATTGATATGGCTGTTGTTTGTAATTTTATAGTATAATTTTATAATGCCGTACCATTATAAAAAAACCTAACATTAATAATACCATACCATCAGCCCATTAATGTCCCACTGCAGGGGCTTAGGCCTCTCCTCGGGATGAGGGAGCTTGGGGTTTAACCCACCACACTTCTCCAATGCGGGTTGGTGGATTTTAATGACGGCCATCTATTGATGGCTACCAGGACCGACGCCTTAACGTGTTCTTCGAGGCACAGAGTCAGTGATAGTTATGTACATAAGTTAGAAAAAACTCATTGATACATGCCCTAGGATTCGAGCCACGGCCTTCTAAACAAGAAGTAGGTTCGCTGCCTGTAGGCTATCATGACATCAATAATAGTATAATTATTTAAAATTATTAAATAAACAACATTAATAATAATGGTATATAGTTTTAGACACATGATTAAAAAGGTCTATGTTACCAGCAATCTGTACAATCCAGTATTCTACAGATTACTTAGGCATTCTATAGAATCCCAAAAATGATCAGGCAATGCTTATTCATCATTGATTCCTTACTTTACCTAGGCATTCTGTAGAATACCGACTGGCTAGCCGGCAAAGTGTGTAATATTCATAAGTGCCAATTGCAGGAGGGCACCCCTTGCGCCCTCCCACTAATCATTTGTAGTTTCAATGACAAATGAAAATGTCAGTAAAAATGAATTTAATAAAAATGTTTTGTCTACCATTTTATACATTACCTGCGACCCTGTTTTTGAATTGTTCGTAATATGATAGTGTAATATGATAAATTAATATCACCGAACCAAAGTCGAGTGGTTTATCAACCGGTGCCTCAAAAATCTGTTTTTGAATTAGAATGATAGACAAATGATAATGTTTGTAAAGCTAGTAGAATTTTTCAGCGCTCGACATTTTATCATTTGTCTATTATTTTAATTTATGTTATTTGGTAGTTATGTTCTAAATTATTTTACAGAAATCGATCAATCAATTTGAATTTGAAATCGTAGATTACTTGTATACGATTTCATGCTAATTATTTCACACAAATTATTTTTGATTTGTACTATTACAAATAACATTGTATAAAATGTTAATTGTACACATCACAAATTGTATATGAATATTTTTTATGACATATCTATCTATACTGTTTAATGTGTAATAAATAAAATTGTTTGTGTACTATAAATATTAACACAAATAAAATAAAAATTATGATTTGGAGATAAACAAAGTAGCATTTAAGTGTTGGTATTATATAAATTAATTAAATTGAATTAAAGATGTAAAAAGTGCTGATAGATGGCGAGTCAACTCGCTTGCTGTAAACACGCGTTCAGTATCGCAATTCAATTTATACTCATAAAATTTAACTGAAAACTTTAAAGCTTACTAACTATCAATAATTTTGGAATCTATTATAATATGTACACGAAATAAAAGCAGTCTTGACTTATATACTATTTTATATCTTATTATTGATAATATACGCTACATATACACCATGGGCGGCTGAACCTAGCCCGAACTGATAGAACATACCAAACTAAACAAAATATATCAAGCGAGCAGTTGGCGCAAACTAACGGTTACCGAGGAAAACTTATTTAAAGTTTAATTTTTTTTAATAACTAAACCTGTTTTTTTTTAAACTTTTTGTTCAGTTCTGTAAATTCTACACACTATAAGTTTGGACTACGTTCATTCGAACACGCCGTATAAATTTCCTTGTGATCAAAAGTTAACATTTATATCTACTCGGAGGTCCGTTCACTAACCAAACGGTATGGGGTTTTCACCATTATTTTTTAATTTTCTTTCACTGCATTACCAATTTTGGATAAATAGCCGATTTTCAATTCAAATTATTTTAAGCAAAGAACTATGTCACAGTTGCTATTTACATGTTAAAGTGAGCTCGACATTTAATTAAAATTTACAGATTAAGTTCAGACGCACACGCCGCCTCAGCGAAATGATACATATCTACAATGTATTGTTTAAACAAATCATGAAAGATCTAGAATTGGTACGTTTCGGGCGACAGCACTTCAATGAACACGCTGCCATACAAATACCGCAACACAAACTTGAAGTATGGCCAGGGTATGTTACAGCTGTTTTTATTCGTAACACATAATTTGTTTGTCACGCTAGCACATTTCTAACATAGTTTGAATGGTATCAACTGGCTAACAGCCCGTTTACTCTAGACTTGGGTTTCAATGACTGCAATTTTTTTTGCTATTTGGACAACTTTTTTCATAGAAAAAAATAGTTAAAAGCAGTAGAAATCGGATTTACGAATTTTGTTGAGTCTTAAATATTCATGATTTCCCTATTATATATGTACGGCAGAAATGCATAGAGGTTGTGGGTAATTATTTTGATTAAAAATTCTTATTTCTTAGTTATTCTGGATTTAATTTGTTCTTTTACGATACTGCGGCTTCATATGTCAACCCCTGAAATAAATATTATTCCCATTATCTAATGCCCACACACTTAATGTAATAGACATAATGGGGCTACCTAATAGCTAATTTTTATATTGACCTCAGTATGATTGTGTATATTAAGGGGGTCTTCCACCACCTCCAGTTAAAGCATCAGTTATCCAATCTACCAGTTATCTAGCACATTTCGTTTCCACGACATATGGATACCGTTAACCTCCAGTTAAAGACACAGTTATCCCGTCAGCCGATCGAATTGGCGTATAACTGCATAACTGTTAACTGACAGACAAATGAAGCAATATAATCAATCGATTTTATGATTGAATCAGCTGGTTGCGTACTATCATATAATTTATGGTTGCTGTTAAGTACGTGGATTTAAATAAAACAACCAATCTAGTCTGTGCTCAGCGGCAAACTGAGTACACATTTAATCAATACAAAAATACCCTCTATTTCATACATAACAGTTGCGTTACCTATTTTCAATTAACACGTTCATTCATAATTTAATATACTATTTCTGTCGTCTTTTCCCGCGTGTATTTATCTGCGGCAAAACGCCATCTAGTAGGAGCAATTTGCAGTTTCTCCTCATTGACGAATCCAGGGTTGCAACTTATAAAAAATAAAATAATATTAACTTATATATTATAGTTTCAAGAACATTAACTTTAATCACGAAGTCTATTAATAACATATATTGATATTTGAATAAAAATGAATATGTAAATGCACAAAATTACAACGACTGAAACATTTGATTGATATAATTTATGGTAGAAGCAACACAGCTCTAGTTCACTAACTGTAGGTTAAATATGACAGTAAGTTATTGGTCCGTTATTGGTGGAAAAGCATCGGGATAAAAGTGACGTTCATCCTTCTGTTAAAGACATCTACAGTTTAGTTGACTAGATGATAACTGATACTTGGTGGAAGACCCCCTAAATGGTATAAAAGCTTGTTCCGCGTCTACCAGAAATAACGCGGCAGTAACCTTAGAAAATAACTTTTGACCTCTGACTTCACTACAAATGACACCACCATCTGGTAGCCTCAAAACGTTAGTCATATTATGCTAAGTTTGAAAAAAGTTGTTTGGTAAAGCAGTTGTTTTAATTTTACAGCTATGTAACGGCAGTAGACGAATATGAAGGTGGTTTGATGCTGACATTGGACTCGACACATCGTTTGCTCAGAACTCAGAGTGTCTTGAGTCTCATTAAGGAGATCATACAAAAGGAGAGGGCGACATGGAAAAAAGCATTGATAGATATATTAATCGGTTGTTCTGTAATGACCACTTATAATAAGAAACTGTTCAGGTAAGTACTGTTTCTTTAATTATGATGCTAAATCACGATTATATTAGTAATTGAAAATATTTAGCAATTCTGTGATATCAGAATCACCGCAGTATAGATGCAGAAAGTCTGGAAGAGTTAATCATTTGTAACAATGATGAAATTTTTGTGGCACTTCGTATTTTCCTCCTATGCAGCAGAGCATTATGTTTCACATAAAATTACACATTTTACTTAGCAAATTATTTTATCAGTCATCAATAACGCGTAAAAAATAAACTTCAACTATCAAAGTTATAAAAAAATCTGATAATTCCAATCAAACCATTAATCCATAAATTAAGTACCTTATTACAAAACTGACATTTTGTCTATAATAACAAGTAAATTAAATGTGTTTCTTACATGTTACAGAGTTGACAGTATTGATGATAAAATGAGTCCAAAGTCAACATTTGAAAAGAAAGAAGGTGACCAAGTTCTTCAAGTATCTTACATTGACTATTATAAAAAGAATTATGGCATTGAAATTCTAGACTGGGATCAACCAATGCTAATTTCTAGGTAAGATTTATCATTTTTTTTTAAATTTTACACGTGAGATAATAGCCCACTATTATGGCACATGTAAAATAAAATAAAAATAATAATACTTTATTTATTAAGTCTTAAAATGATATGGTGAAAAAAAAAACATTGAACAATCTAATAAAGTAATTCTTATTAGTTATATAATATGGAACATCACCATTCTAGTGCAACCAACTTTTTTATGTTGGCGGTGTTTTTAAGAAGTGGTGGGCTCACAATAATAGCATACAGCATAATTGAGAAATTGTCCAAGGGAACAAAATAATAAAAGAGGCTAGTCTTTGCTATGGCGCCGCTTTCTGTTTGAATGTTGGTTATTTATTCGAATGTTTTTAGACGAATAAATCGATATTCAAATAAACTGTTGTATTCATCAATTTATTCCATTTTAATTTCTTTTAGTTTATAACATTTTAATAATGAATTGTCAAGGAAAAGGTTTGCATTTATTTTCGTTTCTAGTATATGTGCAAAGGAGTTTAATCGTGATAAATAACTGTCACAGTATTTCTTTAGTTATACAATAATACAATAAGACACAATAAGTGGCTTCAAATTCAAACATATTATGTCATTAAAATGAACATCTGTTTGTAAAAATTGTTAGTAAAAATAAAATTTTGAAGAAAGCGACGTTTTTGAGATACATATTAAAACTTATACACGTGGCGTCATCTTTAAATGTTACACAGTTGCATTCGAATCTTTTTATTTGAAACAATACATATTTTTCAGAAGTAATACATAATTGTATTATCTACTTAGTTATTATTTGCCATATGACTTATTTTTTTCATTTCTTTCTAATTTTTGTAATAATAATTAAACGTTGTTTTCGATACAAATTCCAGAGTGACGAAGCGTATGCCAGGCAGTGAACAGCGTACGGAATATCAAATATGTTTAGTACCGGAGTTGTGCCAAATGACCGGCCTTACGGATTCGCAACGCAGCAATTTCACGTTAATGAAAGATGTCGCCACCTACACCCGTGTGACACCGAATCAGCGACATGCCGCTTTTAAACAGGTGACTGATGTTATTCGTTGTGACCAGCGGTGGATAATATAGCTTAAAGCTTTATTTAAAACGCGTTATTCAAGCCCAACAGATTTAGCATAATTATATTGGTTGCCTCTTGGTGCTATTAAATAGCGCGACGCGATCCCGCAGTCCCGCCTTACCGATAGAGCGATGCGATCAGCACAACGAAACACGTCCTACAACGAACGTGATCGCGCACTGACTGATTAGCGCAGCTGTCGGTCGAAAGCATGGGACCGCCGCCCAACGCAATGAACGAACGAGGCGCGATCGCATGCCGAGTGCTGCAGCAGACTAAACAGTCGTGGTAGATATTCTCGCGCTAAGCATTCCCGCGTGTTATGCTAAAGCATAGCATATTAATAAACATGCTAAAATAATATTGTTTATAGTCTGAAGCATGTTTTTAAAATATAACAGATTTTTACACGACTGGTTGTGACTAAACATTTATTTGAAAATATCTTCATAGCACGCTAGCTTGGCGTTTTGCCTGCTATACCGAGGGTGGCAGATTCGAATCTCTTGTTTGTGTGTAGCGCACGGGCAAAACTGTAGTCATGCGACATGAGACAGCGCTTCTGCATAGCGTAAAAGTCGATGGTGCGAGTGGAATAGACGAAGTTGTATTAACGGACTGTTCTAGGTACGTTAGTAGGCATCAAAAATTGAGACCACAGTTGGTGTTTTTGTACTCGCATACTATTTAGTAATGCTCTGCTACCGGCTTTGTCTGGATGAATTTTAGGTTTTGGTGACAATTCCTTTTACAGATGTTCGTATTGTGATTGTTCTATTGCTGTGTGTGTGGATAGATATGCGAGATTTAATTATTGTGTTGGTTGGAACTGTATTGTCGATGACGGCGGGGAGGCTCGCCTACCGTCGTCACGGCTAGTTCTCCAAAGTAGTGACGAAACTTGGATCAAAGAGATTCACTTAGTACTTTGTGCTTGATTCCAAGTGGGAATCTATAGTCCAACTTCATAAACAGACAAGAGCTTATACATATATATTAACCATATTCAGGGTTACGATTCTCGTAAACTATCTTACGAAGTGTTGCTCTTATGGCGTATTTATCGGTTTTAGTGTGTATGTTTAAATAATAATAATAATACATGGGACTTCCCACACAGCGCCATCTAGTCCCAAAGTAAGCAAGTATTATGTTTGTTATGGGTTACTAGACAATTGATATACATACTTAAATATTCTTTATGATATATACATATATAAATATTTTTGCGAAGACACCACATACATATAACAATCAAGACCCGGTACCAGTATCAATATTCATCATACAAATACTGACCCGACCTGGGATTCGAACCCGGGACCTCCAGCTTCGTAGGCAAGGTCGCTACCCACTAGGTTAAGCGGTCGTCATATACGTAATTATACGTAATAATACGTGATAATACGTATTGCTACAAATATAAACATTCAAATGAAAAACATTAATGATTTACACAGATAAACTTTCTTCTTGAATCACTCCGTCCATCGATGTCGACCGTATGAAAATCTGTTCGGTAATTTTTGAGTTTATCGCGTTCAGACAGACGGACAGACAGACAGACGCGGCGAGGGACTTTATTTTATAATGTGTAGTGATAATTATAAAGTCGATCTGGTTTTTGGAATGATTTTACATCCAAGAAGAATATTATTATTATTTCATAATATATTTTGAATTTTAATAGTGTTAGTCAAATGCGAGTACTAGATTTAGTAACTAACTTCATTTCCATATTTCAGGACCACATGTTAAATCATTTGTAAGTTTGTAGTTTTGTTGTAAATTATAAAACAAAAACTTGTTTTCTCTCTTTTAATTATTAACAGCTATAATAGCACAATCTCATATACAAGTAGTCTTCAGCCGTATCTCCATATGGGGTCGTGTATAATGTTCCGTGAATGCCCGAAACAGCTTCATTTGACGAATCTGAACAAACTATTTTCTAGTTGATTCTGTTACATCTTGTATAAATCAAATCAGCCAATCCAATCCCTCTCTATTCTACATTGCATAGTCGCCATTTCCCTTCACGGTTTTGTTTACGTGTGTATTCAAAAGAGATGTAGGAGCGTGGAGCAAAGTGAGGCGACAGACTGGAGACGATTTCCCCACCTATCGACCTCACGTAGAAGTGCGAGCACGCTGATATGCTTATTTCTTTTTTCGCGATTTTAGTTATTTCAAATGTTCATATTTTAGCCCAGCCGACTGTACTCTTGTATTAATAAAATTTCATAAGGTTGTTATTGATAGCTATGTAAAAATATGCTATAGTTTTACAGCGTGCTACGACAAGAAACTATTTATTCTAGAAAATGACAATACTCTATCCACTCGCACATACTTACGCGGCCGCTATAGCAGAGCTTCATTGGTTTTTCAGTGACCAGGTGTCTTGAGTTTTTAATACGTCTATGAACATCATGTTTAATTTTAAATGTTTGCTTCAGTTAAATTATTACTGTCTTTTACTTGTAAAAGTTTATTACCTTAGTTATAAACCTATGGTGTGACTTAAAATAAATAAATAAAATTATACATATAATATTCGTACCCAACTACAAATAACATTGATTGTAATTTCAGTTCGTTGAAAACGTAAACAACAACGAAGTTGCTAAGAAACGCCTCGCGGGCTGGGGGTTAAGTATTGCTCCTGAGACAATAAACCTAACAGCGAGAGTCTTGCAACCGGAAACTGTATATTTCGGCAATGAAATAAAAGTGTCAGGTAACGCCAAAGCCGATTGGAAAGTCGATGTCACTAGAAATCCGGTACTCCAAGCTGTGGACTTACTGCGTTGGGTCGTATTATACACAAGGAAAGATCAAAATGCAACTGAGGTGATTATATATTACACAACTCTGGTTATTGATTTATTATTGGTTGTCATGGATATGACAATGTATTAAAGACCCTTCCAGACTAGCGTATGTTTAGTGCCGTATCTTTTGCTTTCTTTTGGAGCATTCCTTATATACTGCACTGTATCCAACTGCTATGTATCGTGCGACCAGACCATCAAATTATGGATTCAGTTGGATTTGTTTTTAGGGTGCTGTGTGTTCAAGATGAAAAAAAACCCGGATAAGATCACTCTGTCGGTCTGTTTCGTCGGGTGGGGTGTATGGGGGTGGGGGGAGCAAATAAGAAAATTAAAAAAAGTATTATCAAGTGCATTATGTGATATATTGAATTAATGTCGTGTTTACGAGAAATACAAAGTTTTATTTCTATAGTAATTACATATGTTTAATAATACATATTTTGTATCCTTCCAGGACTTTTTGAAGACTATAAAATATTGTAGTAAACCCATGGGCATAAAAATAAATGACCCTGAAAAAGTTGTTTTGCCGTCAGACAGGATTGATGCATATGTGACAGCACTGAAGCAATACATCACAAAATCTGTTCAATTGGTGGTGGCAATCTGCCCAACTTCTCGGGATGACCGTTATGCGGCCATCAAGAAAATTTGCTGTGCTGAGAACCCTGTCCCATCACAGGTGTGATACACTTTTACTATTATCAAAACTAATTATTTGTAACTTGGTAGAAAATGTTAGAAGAAATTACTTTAACAAGGCTCCAAACAAAGCATTAGCTTGTGTTTTGGGTACCAAGCGAAGACATCACATACATATAACAACCAAGACCCGGTACCAGTATCAATATTCATCATATAAATACTGACCCGACCCGGGGTTCGAACCCGGAACCTCCAGCTTCGTAAGCAGGGTCGTTACCCACTAGACTAAGCGGTCGTCTTTGGGAATGTACTTTAGTAAAGCTAGTAGGTATCAACTTACATAAGTAAAATTACATTATGCGATTATTGTAAAATTATTATATTACAACATCAGCCTTCTTCTTCTGCACTGAGACAGTAATAATGTAATTACTGCGCTATTATTAGTCGATCGATTTTGCGGCAAAACCGCGACCGCCCATGGAGCCAACTGTGTAAGCAGAATAGAGCAATGAATGCACAAGCAATGCTCTGGTTTGTGCAATTAATAAGTTCATTATAGATTATTTATACATTCAGATACTATTGGAAACCGGTCTGCGCTCTTCTGTGCGAACGTTTCCAATCCGACTTCTCTTTTGCGTTAAACTCTATCAACAGATTATGTAAACTATTAGAGAAGTATGTTGTAGATTTACAGTTATAGCAAACGACAGTCACGGTTAAATTGATGTAATCCAGAATATATATATATAATATGCTTAATACTCGTGCGATGTCGGGGCGGGCCGCTAGTATTAAAATATAGGCAAAAGAAAAAGTTACCCGTCGCAGCCTTATTCACGCTGGCCATTAATGATGAACCGAAGTTTTTGTCTAAATTTAAAATATCTACAAAACTCTTGTTCTTATATTCTATTTTAGATAGTTTTTGATAACTTCTCATAGTTAGAACATAAACTGCACTCTGTCTTGAACCATTCGCTGCTGCTTACATTATCATTCTGTGCCTAACAGGTGATCAACGCGCGAACTATAATGAACCAACAGAAAATACGTGCCGTCACCCAGAAAATAGCTCTACAGATTAATTGTAAACTGGGCGGTACCTTGTGGAGTATCAACATACCTATGAAGTCTGTAATGATAGTGGGAATCGATTCATATCACGATGCCAGTATGAAGAAACGCAGCGTTTGCGGTAAGAGAGTCGTGTTTGTTTTTATTGAGTCTACAGATCCAATCGTACTTTATGGCGGATCCGAACATAGGCACAAGTTGCGCCGCAGTAAACAGTTTTAGGTGTAGCGAGATGAAGTGGAGCGAGGCGTATATGACTGTACCTGCGCAAGCACGCTTATAGCGTTGCAATCCTATCCGCCATAAAGTTTGAGGCGAACTATA
This sequence comes from Luffia ferchaultella, assembly GCA_949709985.1. Classification (NCBI taxonomy): domain Eukaryota; kingdom Metazoa; phylum Arthropoda; class Insecta; order Lepidoptera; family Psychidae; genus Luffia; species Luffia ferchaultella. Next base: position 7,155,815 of record OX453257.1, on the reverse strand, counting down.
CTAGAGTTTCACGATGTTTGTATAGTATTGCAACAAAATAATAATATTTTTTTTATAATTAAATGACAAAGATTAATGTAATTCATAGTGTGTAGCGAATCAATTTGTTAGAGCCTCTTCTCACTAATTTAAAAAAAAGCACTGTAAAATTTGGTGAGTGGAATTGACTTAATGTGCTTTTTTTACAGCTTTTGTGGCGTCATATAACCAAACATTGACGCACTGGTATTCACGGGCAGTATTCCAGGAACGAGGACAGGAGATAGTTGACAGCCTCAAATCTTGTCTAGTTGATGCCCTTCAGAAATACTTGCAGGTCAACGGCGTCCTTCCTGACAGGATCATTATATATAGGTGATACTCATCATTCCTTGATGCCCTTTATTTTTTTGAAACGTAATCTATTGAGTATGAGAAATACGATATGAACGATACAATAACACATTAGGGTGAATCATCTGCTCTGGACCATGTCTTCTTCTTCTTATAGTTGTCACCTTACTAACTTTTTATTTTTCTAACTCATCCATTCCTATAATACTCTGTTTCTAAGTCGTCGATTTCCTGATATTAATTAGTCAATTTTGATGTAATAAATTTATCTACATTAACACCTGAGATATTGTGGATAAATAGTTTTGAAATTTTCCAATCCTTAGATAAGCATAACAAACATAGATACACAATGCCTTCGTTCGGTGTTTAATTCGCACGCTTCACTTACTGGGATCGTTTTAACTTTAGTTTCATTGGTTGCATGGAAAACTAGCTTATACAATTATCCAGAGTAAACCCAGGCACGCTACGGAGGCGCCAGAACAGACTTTATATCGTTTTCTTCGGCTCAGGCGTCTCGCGTAGCACAATGTATTGAATGACTTCAATGGTTTGCATTGCTTTGCCTATCGACTATAAGACGTGACGTCTGCGGGTGTCTAGATTAGCCTGCATCACACAATCGATGGGCAAAATGAGAGAAGCCGTTGTAGCGTCATTCGATAGATTTGTTCCAAGTTTGAAATGATTACATTGTTATTCCAATGAGCCAATTAGGGCGTGAATTTCTCTAACATATAAAGTAGGTTAAGAACTATGCGCGTATTATAACTGTATATAACTGTTGATTTTTTTTTTAAACCAAAAACATATATCTAGATAATGTAATTATTTTCTAATATGAATTGATTATTGTTTTATAGTTGATTTTACTGCGGTGTATCCTAGTATAGTGTCAATACTTGAACCCGTTGTTGATGCATATTATTATTATTAAAAACAATTTCACAGAGACGGCGTCGGCGACGGCCAACTTAATCTGGTGAAGGAGTATGAAATACCTCAGTTGCAAGTGTGCTTTTCAATCGTGGACGTCACATACAAACCTCGCCTTACATATATAGTTGTTCAAAAACGTATAAATGCGAGAATTTTCAAGAGATTGAACGGCGGTTATGAAAACCCGCCCCCGGGAACAGTCGTAGATCATGATATCACTAGACGTGATTGGTGAGTAATGATATGTCATATGTTATCAATTTACTGACTAGTTAAGCTCGCTTCGGAGCTTCGGTAAGTTCTCTGGCCGAAAATCTCGTCCTCCATTTGTTTACGCGCATAGCTGTTTAAAGTATACAAGAAAAAGTTATCGATGTCTCGCGGTGAAACGAAACGTGCGAGAGTGTTGCCTAGATATGAGATCCTTTGAATCCTGCACAAATGCAGACTTTGAAGCGAGATGAGACGTAACTTACCGGCTACATCTTTCACTATCGTGTTCAGCTACTTTCATGTCTTACCGAGTGTGTGAAGTCGTGTTTTTGTATTGATCGACATTATCAAAAACTACTTCGGAAATAATGTAATACAAATAATATATTATTAATTTTTAAAGTCAAATTTTATATCTAATCGAAATCCATATTCCCGTGAAAGATTGAGGTTAATATTATAGAAACTATAATATGTTCATATTTTGATACGCGAAACTTTTTGTTAATATTTAAATATTTACAGTTTTTGTGTACACATATGTTGATTTCGATATAGACTTATTGTGCCACAAAATGCGATATGACAAACAGACAAAGAATTCACAAAAATAATTTTGTATTCTAATGAAACCACAGTAGTTGTTGTTGAAAAATTATTTTTACAGTTAGTTAACTAATTAGTCGACGTTTGCGAGTTCGAAAGTGAGCACTGTTCAGGTTAAAGTCAAATGACTACCAACATGTATCTTAACAATTTTTAAACATATTCCATAAAAGTTAAAATTGTCTTAATAGGCAGACTTACTTGCACTAGGCTAAGTTGCCAGGGCTGACAGTTATAGGAATGCCTTCTCCCTGCAACTACTACAGAGCGAATGTTGTACATTCCAATGTCTTTGACCATATCACAAAATACTATCCCATGTTACCTTTCAAGGTTGGCCTTTACCGCAACGTTTCGTACGGAGGGCCAACGTTAAACGGTTCATCCTTAGAAATCACATTACTTCGTGACTTCTTGCGTTTCAAATATTCAACAGTAAGAGTTGTAATATTTTAATAATGGGAGTTTTTTTTTCCAAAATTTTTCACGTGGAACGTCATTGTTTCTGGCGGTATTTTGAAAAAACTCAATATTAACCGCACCACATTGCCTGTTTTTATTATTTTTCAATAAAAATAGTTGAACTCTCATACTCTAGACACTGGCAGAATTAACATATGTTAAAACGCCATTGACCAAAGGAAGAAGATGCCTTAAAATAATATTATAAGCAACTGTTAAACTGTTTAAGATTAGAGTTAATAGTGGCGTGCTGGTGGCTAATGTATGACGTATTTCTTATCGCAGGTACGACTTCTTGATAGCTTCCCAGCACGTGACACAAGGGACGGCAACGCCGACACACTACATCGTCGTCCACGATTCCATTAATATGACCCCGGACCAGTGTCAGAGATTGACTTACAAACTGTGTCATTTATATTTCAACTGGCCAGGCACTGTACGAGTCCCCGCTCCTTGCCAATATGCGCATAAGCTCGCGTATCTTGTTGGCCAAAGTATACACTCGTCTCCGTCCGACGTATTATCCGATAAGTTGTTCTTCTTATAATTTCGTGTTTGTTTAAGAAATGTGTTTGTTGGACTATGACGTGTTGTAAACGCCATATTGATTAAATGTGTAAGAAATGTAAGTCACCAAGTTAATATTACCTATTTGCGCCCAACGGAATTCGGTATGTAAAGCTATTTTTTTAATACTTTTTTCTGATAAATTGAACTATTTAGAGAAACTAATTTCAATATTTTTGCCTTGCGGCAAGTTTTTTTTTATAATAATTTTTAAAATTATAATAACATAACATACGTATACATCACAACAACATCTAGGCCCCAAAATAAGCATTAGCTTGTGTTTTGGGTACCAAGCGAAGACACCACATGGGTAGGCTGTATGACTTTTTTTTATCTTTGCCTGAAGTAGTCAAGGATAAAACACAACTTGACATTTGACGCATGTTTTCATGTGTGAGGATCACAGATTACGCATATTATTATTTACGTTGACAAAAATTATTTTTAGTATACCTACCTATTCATATTTCTTGATGTATTGCCATCCTTTGACAATAACATTTTTTTTCCCTATTACTTAGATACTAATATCTTACCCACAAACTGTCATAATATTAGTGTGAAATGGAAGTGAAACCAAGGTCAAACGATAAAATTTATTTTTCTTAAAATAGTTAAATAAAATAAAATAAATAAAAAAATTTCTTAAAATAAAAAGACGACCGCTTAGCCTAGTGGGCAGCGACCCTGCCTGCGAAGCTGGAGGTCCCGGGTTCGAATCCCAGGTCGGGTCAGTATTTATATGATGAATATTGATACTGGTACCGGGTCTTGGTCGTTATATGTATGTGTTGTCTTCGCTTGGTACCCAAAATACAAGCTAATGCTTAGTTTGGGACCTAGACGTTGTTGTGATTGTATGTGTTATTATTATTATTATTGTTATTATTAATTACCATCTTACTGTTTTAAGAGCTTTTAATAACAAAACATGGCTAAGAAACAATTTATCTCGAAACGCTTTTGGAATAGGTCTAAACTATTTTTCACTTTACATACCGAATTGCGGAGCTGTGTCCGTGCGCGAGTCGTGTCTTTTTAAGTATTAGAGTATACTTTAGGATTATTTTTTGTTTGTCGATTTGACGTTTTTGTATTTCATTACATCAAATGGAAATATGTTAAGTACAATATATAGCTATAATTGGGACACGATGCCTAATAAATAGTTGTAATTGAAATTGCGCTTGACAGTGATTTTAATATTTTTTTTGTATGTATGCTTAAGTTACATAGTTTTTTTTTTTAAGATTAAAAGTTAGTTAAGTACATTCCAAATAAAAATCGGAGGCAAAATTAATTTTAATAAGATGACGAAATCACAGTAATTTGATGTAGAGGTATGAGGTAATTTTTTGATTACTGATTTCCAGAAATTTGTAGTTTTTTAATTACTGATTTAAATGTAATTTAGGATCTTGGGCCACCAAATGATGAAAATTGTTATAAGTAGGTAACTATTATTATTAAGCGATTGAAGTTTTTATTTTTGGTTCAACTAACAGTTTGAAAGGATGATGTTCAATATCGGGCCACTCTTACGTCTTTACGATTTGTATTCCATAAATCCTTCCTTAAATTAATAAGTAACGTAATTTTTTTTTTGAGTAATAAAATTAAAAAATAATTTTAAAATTTTTTTGCTATTCTAATTACTGCTACTCTATGCAATGATATATGAGAAGGCGTTTTGATTTTAGGGTTGTGACTACAGATTAACTAGATATTGTTGACATTATCTGATGTAGAGTTGTTAAGTACAAATTAAAATTCAAATATATTGAAATGACTTTATTATAGTTATTCTTACGAGTATTATAACCATTTAGGCATCAAAAAATATAGGCTTTGGTGGCTCGATGCCCTGCATCGTTTCGTTTCTCGCGTTAGCACAAGCAAAACCTAAGCTATTTTTGTGAAATAATGGACCATCAACCTATCTTGGCCGAATTTTGAATCGATCTAAAAAAAATAAGCCAATAAGAAAGCGTAAAACAAATTTCGTTCCATTCGCTCGCTTTTTCGGACTGTAACTAATATCGATCAGTTAATGTTCACATTAAGTAGGTAAAGTGGACGAAGGAAGCCCAAAGTCAATTATGGAATGAAGCTCAAGGGCAAAATGTTCCTAAAAGAACACAAACCTGCTAAGGCTAGGTCACTTCTAGAACTAGACAAGAAGCGACTAAGATTGGTCACAGGAGCACTCTCTGGGCACTTCACCACCAACAGGCTCTTGCAACACGTGAGACTCGCTGAGACAGCACTGTGTAGGGCATGTGGTATTGCGGAGGAAACAATGCTACACATTCTCTGTGAATGTGATGCACTAGGCGCATCACGTATGAATCATCTAGGGGTATGCTATCCCAAACCGGATGAGTTATGTGACCTGCAAATTGTTCAAATCAATATACATGAAATAATATATACATGAAATGCATATTTGAGAATGAAAATTAGTAGGGTCGAAGGATGGGGACACAATAGATCTAAATAGATCGCAGTGTAGGGTAAGCTCACCCCAATCAAATAAGATAAGAACTAGGTAAAATGCGCCATTTTATTATTATCCACTTTAACGTGTTGATTCAGTTAACATCAACATTACATAAGAAAAGTCACCATTAACGGTTTTGGAGCTTAACCGTTAACAGGTAATGGAAGTTTACAGTAGCAATACCTCAAAATATTTGAATTGATTTGGAAATAGTCGAAAACCCTGTTTATATTTAAATCATATTTTTTTGTGTTATTATACAGAATATTTCCTTTGTTTTGACGATAATTTGATCAAAGACGCCTGACTTACGCATACGTGGCCGAGCTCTTATAGCTGTTTTTGGGCATCATACTTTTAAATAAAATTTTGAAATTTTAATTTAATTTTAAATAAAATATAGGCATGAAAACGAATTAAATTATAAAAACACTCAAAATTATCAAAATGAAAACACTAAACTACCTCTTTTTTGAAACTTTTAATACTTAAGTACTTATATATAACTGTTCCTCCTCAATAAAAGATGATATTAGTGTTATTTGTAAATTATATATCAACAAAGAGCTGTGTCTGAATTTAAGGTAGTCATTTTTATTGGTCCCTGGAACTAAAATAATTTTGAAATAACATTAATATTAAAATATTAGAGGCTGATAAGACAGAAATAGTTGTATGATTTACTATGTAAATAATGATAATGGTTTTGACCACTTGTTTTTTTCGTGCATATTGATGTATGCGAGATGGTTTTCAGATATTATATCATCCAATACATCCATGCATGTATCATTTTTGTGATTATTTGTAGAGAAAGTGTACCATTTGAACATTAATTAGAATTTAGTAGTTTTTGTTGCTTACAAAAGTCGTACATTTCACTCTATTTTTGATGACAAATAAAGTTTGATGGGCGAAATTTTGAACAAAATTACAAAAAATAATTGCATTAGCATTGGTTGTGTATAGATTGCTCACGGAACATTAAATATGATTAAGGTTAACTTATTCACTACTCATTAACCATATTTGGTTAAATCGAAGGTCACAACCCATTTAATTAACAGAGACAATTGATTGATAATGATTGATAACTAGTTAAAAGGTTAATGTTTCGTTTGTACCCAAATCAAGCTCCGGACCATTGAGTTCCTAAAATGGTGAATTCTTACTACTTTAAATCTGCAAAATGTAAATTCAAAACATTATTGTCATGATAGCTGAGTGGTGGCGAACCCACTTCTTGTTTAGAAGGTCGTGGTTCGAATTCCAGAAAACGGCATGTGCCAATGAGTTTTTCTGACTTAAGTACATAATAGGGATCCCAACTGCCAATTTCTCCCTACAGAGGGCGAATCGTTAACCATTGATGTATGTCGCATACGTACAATTTCTAACCTATGTTGCTCATTATTTAAACATATTTAGTAAACAACACAGGTGTATATTATGTTAATCCACCTGCTCTACTGTTTTCAAAGAATATTATTTAAATTTGTCTCCACGGTCCATATTTGTCAACAAGATCTGCTTTCCTTCCAGACTGAATTACACCCCTTCTTTTTAATTCAGCTATCAAATCCTTTAAATTCCATGTTGAATACATTGTATAGTCCGTGAATTAGCAGGATTTAGCAATGAGGACTAATACACTAACAACATCATTGGCAGTTAGTCGCCTGACATGACAGCAGTCGGGTCGCCACTGGCGCCATCTATACTATGGCTGATATGGATAGTTAAATATGTTGAATTCTTGTAATGAATTTTAAATTTCCAAATCAAAATTAACAGAAGGTTTCATTTTCTCATCAAGCAATGGACTTACAATATCGGAAAATTCAGTGTAGGCAGGTTATCCACTGGGTAAACGTTTTAAACTTTTTAGGAATTCAACATAATGGTCCGGAGCGCCAAATTAGTGTCGCCATCACTATTGGTGTACGTGTATATTACGAAACTGTTGTCGCGGAGTGTAACTAGCTGTCTAAAATAACCAGACAGGAGTGGCTTGTCATTTCTTCTCCTTCTAGTTTTTCGAAACTATACTTAATTCATTTTGTAAATATTCCATGATATTACGTATTCAGTGTGATTTGAAACAGGCGCATTTAAAGTGAACTTTCAAGTACGAGGGGAGAGGTGTGTAATTCTGTGTAAAAAATATGACGTAAAAGAACGCTTATATCAGAAATGATAAATTAGATTTCGCTTCGGTAATCGATACAAAGCCATGTTAACTCTTAGATAGCATAACCATCAAGATGGAACATCCTAGACTTCGATATGAATAAAAACGTGAGCAAAATTTAGACTTATTCATTAAACGGACCGTATGTTGTTATCATTGTTAATCATAGAGTAAATTAATTTGACAGCAGCGTTTGGTTTTAATAAATGTCACTTCACAGTATCTAAGTGACATTACGCAATTTTGCGGGGTTGAAGACCGGCGCGCGGTAATTTCACGGGGGTGAACACCGGCGCGTGGGGACTTCGCGCACTGAAACTCAGACTGAATCTCGCCATCTTGCACCAGCTAGCTAGAGTATGAGTGGTTAGACGTAAACGCAGAAGAGGGATTCTAGTCAGTTCATACTTTTATGTTGTAAACAAACGTTTTGTTAAATTACACCTGAAATGTAAATTTTAGAATTTTTTCCCAGTAGGTATGAATTTTACATCACAGAAAAAATTCTACTTCACACCGAATATTTCAAAACATCAACTATTGTATATATGGTTCACGGCGTATATTTTTTTTGCTCACATTTTTGTTGTCACAACGCGGTATTTCTATGAATATCTATAGTTACACCACGCGAAATATTGCAGAGGTTCACAAAATCTGTCTGCCGTACAGAAAAGCGTCGATGTGGATTTTTGAAGAACATGCGTTACAATTTGAGCGTGTGTGCCTACACTTTAAGAAAGTCATATTACCTATGGGCTGATGATGCACGCAAAGCTGCCACTGGAGCTGCAGGTTAAGTGCTGTCGATAAAGCCAAAACAACAGCCAAATCAAAGTAATTTTGAACTAATAATATTATACTGTAAAATAATTATAGTAGATAACGTAAATAGCCCTATTGACCACTTTATTGTTTATATTAATTATTATTATTTAATTATTGATAAAACTACCAAACTCAAATAACAGTAATATGACGTGGATGCTACCTTATTTTTTTTATCCACCACTTTCATATTAATGTGGCAATTGAATTCAATATATATTTTGTGCAGCTACAGAACACGCCATATTGTGGGAGTTCGTGGTAAAGCTTGTTAATTTCCTCGATTGCGAATTTTCGATGTACTGAAAAACAACAGCCCATCTTCTTCTCAGCTGTGCACTCTTACTAGAATGATCGTGGTTATGATGTCGAAGTGGAGCCATCCCTGCCGAGGGTGGCCGCTCTTGCGATTGCGATTGCGTCCCCATTCATTTCTGTTTGCAGCATTGCGAGAGCATTCTACTATGGAGCTCTGTGTAGCCATCGTTATCAGATCAGTCCACCTCGGGACTGTCTACCTTCCACTTTTCCCTGTTTTACGAGCCTCTCCATGGAGACCTCGTGTCTAACAATGTGTCCAAAGAACTTAAGGATTCACAATTGGACAATTGAGGTGTGCCTCTCTTAATATGGACGCCCTAGCCCAGGTTCCTTAAATTATGAAACGCCTCTTTTACGATTCTTTTTCAATATTTCTGTCATAATCGATTTTGTGAGCAAACTGTTCGTGACGAGTTTAATGTTATCTTCTGCACAGACAGAAATGAAATTTTCACTCAAGAAACAAATATATCTCAAAGTCAAGTTCTTAAATCTAAAAATATGTATTTTCTATCAAAGTAGTTTATACTTCACACCAATTACTCTTTTTTATTGCCATAAGAATTAAAAATTCTCAAACTATCCTATTTCAGCCAAGATTTATTTCTTTTTGCGAGAGTCCGACAAGTTCAATTTGAGAATGCATTTAGTTCTTGAACTTAGATCATAATCACTTGCCTTCAAAGTTATAACTCTAGTGTAGAACATCAATTTTCAACCAAGATTGTATTGGTTCTGTATCTAAGTAATTGGCTATAAATAAAACTTAGAACAAGAAAGCGAGGAATGCGCCTTTTTGTTTTATGTAATGAGGAAGATTAGTTTTAAGTGTAGAATAAGAGATGGCGCGTCATTTAATTTACAACACGGAAGTACCTTGTCAGATGTTATAATGGGTCTGTAGACTGAAGTAGTTGTAACAGGACTCAAATGCTTCGGCTGGGCAAGACGGGTTGATAAGACAGTGACGTCAGCATAGCATAGGTAGGTAGGTAAGGTAGTGCGTGCCCGTGATGCCCTGCCCTGCTCGCTCTGCCTGAACATCAGTCAAACAAATGGTACGGGCTTATGGCCCCAGGTTTCTGTTGATGATCAGATTTTCCATGCTTAATGGTTTCAGGGTTTTTATGTTTTTCACGCTGACAAACGTATTCCATCATTTTCATATTTTACGAACCAACGTTTTTCTTCTGTTACATGTGCATTATCAATTAACGAACTAGTTTGGAGTATTTTGTATATATGTTAATATAATTACTTGTACTGTACATTCTCATTTCAAAATGCAATTCCAATCAGTAGGTAAATTGCCTGCCCGCCGATTTACTTATAGCTTCTAGCTAAAGGTACGGAGAGCGCTAGACCTGTTCTGACAGAAACATCTTATTCCTTAGCGCAGTCATTTACAGCATTTCTTGTACCATCTATAAGTTTTTACATTAAAAACATAATTCTCAATAAATAAAATATAAAGATATCATCTATTCAGAAAATATTTAATAAGACATACCTAATTATTGTATGCTAAGCGAATAGATAGTATTTATGTAAGGATAAGATGATCTGGTGCTCTGAAAAGTATAAACGAAAAAAAAAATTAAATTACTATTGTTATGTGTTGTTTGTAATAATCTATATCTTAAGTAGCTATAGAGTACAAACTAATTGTATTTTCAGTCAATTTACTAATTTATGTCATACAGACAGACAAACCTATTTTTGTATATTGTAATAAGAAGTCAAACTGAATTTATTTTGATATTATTCACAGTCGGGATCACCATTTCTCTGCTCATTTTTTAGCTAAACTTTTTTTTAGAATAAATAATATTATAAATCACAATAACATATAGCTACCTACTTTATTTGCAAAATGCACGAATACCGACTGGCTCCCATCACCCCCAATCAAGACTACAACCTACACACAGTCCTATATCTACATTCTCTTTGGTGTATCGAGACTTTAAGATATTGCGTTCGGCTGAAGGTTGAACGAATTGATTGATTGAGCTACTTACTTTATTTACGAAATGGTAATAAACGCTTTTATCCTCTATAATTCTGTATCCAATTAGAATGGACTAAATCCTTTTTAGAACTGAGGCATTTTCCATGTAGTCAGTTTTATGTTTGAAATATCAAATAATTGATTTGTTCTTTCATCATCACCATCATCCTTAGGCTTTCATACCACCACTACTAGAGTTAGGACCCTAAGTGCACCACGCTGCTTCAGTGGGTGTTGAGGGCTGTCATTTGTGATATTTATATTTTACAAATTAAAAACTTATTGGGTCAATACGTCTATGGAAGAAATATAACCCAAAATTTTTGTATGAAGGGTTCTTGTTTGTTGTTATGTTTTAAGCATTTGAATCACTTTCAATAGTTTTATGTGAAAAATTATCTAGGGCTCCACGGCTTAAAGAAAATTTCACTACTTCGACTGTTACGAATTTTCGAATTTGAACTTTTTTGTATTGTTTTTAAATCTGATATTAGTTATTATTTAATATGTACGCGATCTAGTTTTTTTTTTTTCAAAATGTACTACATTAAATGGAAATAATTGACATAAAAAAACTTATTTCTGTTACGTAATAACAGGTGTATTGAATTCTCTGAGTATAAATGTTCGCACTTGTCATTCAAATTCACAGTCAATGTATCAATACCGGATGCATCTCTATTAAGTATTAGATAAACTATAAATATTTAAATTTCAAAACACTTGTTTTAGACTGACTACCACCTCTATACTATATCTATAGTTGTAAATACAGTTTAAATAAAAATGTAAAATTACAAGAAGATTTAATGTCGAGTGAATGGTACTAGAAACTTGTCTCTGAATTGATTTGTTTCGTCTGAAATTGCTAATATTAATTTTCTATGTTTAAGTACGCTATTGATACTTGTTAATTTTTGTATGATTAGTTTATACTTTATGTTCATATTTGTTTGGATATAATTGAACAAATAAAAATTAATCGTTTTTAATTGTTGAATAATCTCATCGTAGTTATTAGTACATTGTATAGAAATCATTTGTCACGAAAGATATATTTGTACGGCGAATGGTGTCCGTACGTGCAACCGATCTGTGTGGCTCGAAGTGTTCGATGCGTATGCTTGTTGACGCGAGTCCGCCATACTTCCCACCGTAACGATTCTATGAAAGTATGTTAGTGCGACGTTTTTGTGACTAATTTCAAGGCTACACAGGTTGCACGTACTGCACAAAACAAAGAAAAATACGTTTAGTTTTGAAGTTCGCTTCATATAGTTAGATACTTCTAAGTTGGATTGATTATTTTTGTGATTAAAATATTTTAGTATTAATATGTGTTTCATTTAAAATTAAAAAAAGAACGAGTCTTCCAGTAGTCATCTAGTCATTAAACTTAAGTTGAATCTCTCGACTACTATACCACAGTCTAATAATCCCCATACAGTCAGTCATTGGAGGCGTCTAAACAGAGCAATCGTGCGGTGTGGTGGGGGGGACATATGTACCGAACTGCATACTGTGACGATGTTAGTGGTTCGGTACTATCTGATAGGGTTTACGCGTTCGGTCGATTATAAAATATTAAAAACCAGCCAAGTGCGAATCGGACTCGCACACGAAGGGTTCCGTACTATCATACCACCATCGTTATTATTATGTAAGTTAAGAATTATTGTATAAATTTATTTTTATTTCGTTAGTTATTTAGAAGGCGCTCGATCCTCGCAGGCTAATCCGAAAAAAAAAACATGAGTGCACTGATAGCTAGAGACAATTTTCAATACTTATTTTATTACAGTGAACTTTTGACTTTTAGTATCGATTGTGAAGAGAATAAGCTCTGCAAAGGAAAGCGCAAGGTTATATTACCTAATAATACAATGTTGTTATCATAAAATGTTTTTTTTTAAATTATCTTTTACAATCACATCACAAAGATAAAATGCATCTAGTTTTCGCTTATTGGCTAAACGCTATCTGTCATTTTCTATGAAAATTTTACAAAAATTTTACTTATAAAAGTACATTTTATAAGTTAATCTATTACTTGTTAAATAATACAGTCAAGTCAGCTGTGATAGTTTTCCTTTAAACTACGTTGTACCTATATACTCCTGTCATAAATTTTTTCCACATATCCAAAAACAACGGTTTAGCTGGTAGAAAGGGAGGGGGGGGGGGGGGACACACATGACTAACAAAAATTAGTATGTGCCGCGTATAATAAGGGTGATAATGTTGAACCTTGTGGAACTCCGGCCCTAATTAATCTTTTGGATGAAAAGGAATGTTCGTGTTTAAATGACGACCACTTAGCCTAGTGGGTAACGACCCTGCCTGCCTGGGAGGTCCCGGGGTCGAATGCCAGGTTGGGTCAGTATTTATATGATAAATATTGATACGGGCACGGACGGGTCTTGGTTGTTATATGTATGTGGTGTCTTCGCTGGGTACCCAAAACACAAGCTAATGCTTAATTTGGGGCCTAGACGTTGTTGTGATGTATGCGTTATTAAAAAACATGAAGTTTCTATTACTGAGGTAGCTATAAATAATTAAAATCAGTCTGTCGGGGACATCTAGCGTGTATAACTTGTAGATGAGGCCAACGTGCCAAACTTTATCAAAAGCTTTGGCGACTTTGAAAAATACCGCGGCCGCATTGTGCTTCCTTATAAATCCTTCGGAAATATATTCTACAAGTTGGAGGGCTTGCTGAGGACAGGAATGGTGTGGGCGAATTATTGAATATTGTTACGAACGGACAGAGTAATGACCGCCATCTAGCGTCAACTAGTAAAACCACTTTGTAGAAGGGTTTACAATAAGGACACACGAAACCCCTACTCAATACTAGATGGCGTTAAAAAAAAGAATGTTCTAGGATTATCCAAATTGATCCATTACGTTCGTGCGAGTGGAGTAATTTCTGGAATGTTCTCGAGTTCCTTACGACTCATATAAAAAGCCGCAGGAGCTTGAGCGATCTCAGTTCAATTTTTGGGCTACTTTCGACGCGACTAAGAGCGAAACTAGTGATACAAGTGAAACCTACGACTTGGCTACGACCTAATACATCGTGAGTGCTTAGTGTTTGGACTTAGTGCTTAGTGTTTGGACTTAGTGCTTGTGTTGGACCTAGTGTTCGTGAATAAAGTCTTCAGAAGAGTCAGCAGGTCTTTCCCTCCGAATACTCGAACCTTAACACGTAACAACTGGTGTCGGAAGTGAAATTTGGAGATGCCATTGACTCCGAGAGAGGACTTCCAGGAGGGCGTCAGGACAAGGGCACGAGCTGCGAAGGCCACGCCCACTGAGGGCCAAGCTCCGCCCACTGTGGGCGGAGCCACACTCACTGGCCCCGCCCACCAGGCCCCGCCCACTGACCACGCCCACCAGGCCCCGCCCACTTTGGCCGAAGCCACGCCCACTGGCTCCGCCCACCGGGACACGCCCACTCAGGCTACGCCCACTGGCCACGCCCACCGTGCCACGCCCACCAGACAAGCCACGCCCACCAGCGGCACCGTACCGTCTACAGCATCTCAAGTGGTTCTTCAATTAGGAAGTATAATTGAATTGATGGAGCTGCAGAGGGCTGAAATCCAGGCAATAAAGGATTCACAAAAATGCAAGCTCGGCGCTTTACAGGAATCGCAAGAACGCAAGCTCGCCGCTTTACAGGAATCGCAAGAACGCAAGCTCGGCGCTTTACAGGAATCGCAAGAACGCAAGCTCGGCGCTTTACAGGAATCACAAGAGCAACAAAAAGACCTCCAAGAAAAAGCGCTTCAGGCTATAAATAATGTTAGTGACACGGTGATTAAGCTTCGGAAAGATGTCGACGTAGTGGAAGAACGAGTGACCGGGTTAGGATTGGATGTTGAAAATGTGAAAGCCGGGCTCGCTGAACTACAGAAGAAAGTAGTGCGCCTGGAAACCACGGGAGTAGTGATGTCTAGTGAAACTACCGGAGTGGCGCAAGGACCAAGAGTGAAAGTGCCACCATACGATGGCACTACTTCTTGAAACGCTTATCGTCAACAATTCCAGACTGTTGCTACTGCCAACGGATGGACAGAAGAACAATGCTTGACCGCTCTCACTGTTGCGCTCAGAGGGCAAGCTTTGTCGGTCTTGGAAGCACTGCCACATACAGGAAATGGGTTCCAAGACCTGATGGAGGCACTTGAATCCAGATATAGGGAGCGACACCTGGAGCACGTGTTCCGTGCCCAACTGCGTGACCGAGTCCAACGCTCAGGAGAAGGACTACAACAATGGGCGTTGGAGATTGAAAAACTCGTCAGGAAGGCACACCCGGGAGCAGACACCAAGATGGCAGACACGAATGTTGTTCAAGCATTTGTAGACGGAATCAAAGACCTAGAGGTCAGGGCTGCAGTGAGGCTTCGTCACCATACCTCGCTAAAAGAAGCATTGGCGCATGCTTTGGAGGTCGAGGCTGTTCGCCATGACATACGGCAGACCCATAGGATCCGCGAGGTCTCTGAAGAAGTCAAGGAGGTTAAGGCTCCTACGAAGAGAAGTTCTGGAGCCATGTGCTACAAGTGCGGCGAGAGGGGCCATCTTCAACTCAACTGTCCGCAAAAGGAGACCCAGACGGCAAGGATGAGAAGGATCGAGGAACAAATAGAAGAACTGAAGAAGCTAGTGGCTTCGTCCTTTGCCCGGGATCAGGGAAAAGAATAACAGCCAGGACTGAGGGGCGAGTACTGGCTGACGCGGAGGAACCCCCGATAACTGTTATCTCCCAGGCATGCAGCGGAAATAGTCTTGCGATTCAGGGAACTATTAACGGGACGGATTGCAAAATGACTCTAGACACAGGAGCCTCTAGAACAATAGTGAACCCAAATCTGGTAAAAGCTGCAAGGGGACACAAGAGGAGGATTAACTGTCGGCTTCTTACTGCCTCCGGTCAGCCAATACCCGTACTGGGAGAAATGTCAGTCACGATGTACGTAGGGGGGTCGTCGTACACTCACGACGTTATCGTGGCTGAGATTATGGATGATTGCATCTTGGGTGTGGATTTCATGAAGAAACATAACTGCAAAATTAATGTCGCTGACGGAGTTTTCAAGTGTGGTGGAGAAGAAATCTTCATTCTTGGAGGCGCCTGCGGGAAAGTCGCATGTGTAAAGAAAGTCATTATACCTGGACGAGCGGAAGCTCAGGTGCTGGTGAAACTGCCGTCAGCTGGAAAGGAAAAGCCGAACAGATGCGTGTTGATCGAAGATACACCCACCAAGACTTTGGCGCAAAAACTGATGACGGCGAGAACCCTTGTTAGTGGAAGCAGTAACGCTGTGGTCAAGGTTTTGAATCTTGGTGATCGCGAGATCTGCTTGAACAAAGGTGACGTCATTGGAAAGTGCGAGGAAGTTGTCTGGATGAAAAAGTGTAGTTCGATGACAGGCGCAGACTCAGCAAACAGCGACAACTACGGATTAGTGACTGAGCTACTCGATGATTGCAAGAGTAATCTGATTTATTTGCAGAGCATGAAAGCTAAGAGGTTTTTACAGCGCTACGCGAATATCTTCTCCAGTCAAGAAGGGGACCTTGGAAGAACGTCGATGGTTCAGCACAGGATAGATACCGGAAACGAGAGACCAATTCGTCAACGAGCAAGACGGATACCGATTGCGAAGGAAAAAGAAGTTGAAGGCCTTTTGGAGGACATGAGAAAGAGTAAGATTATTGAACCGTCTGCAAGTCCGTGGTGCTCACCTGTTGTATTAGTGAAGAAGAAAGATGGTAGCACAAGATTTTGTGTGGACAATAGGCGTCTCAATGATGTCACTAAGAAGGACAGTTACCCGTTACCTCGAATCGACGACACCTTGGATACCTTGAGTGGCATGAAATGGTTCTCGACCCTAGACCTAAAATCTGGATACTGGCAGGTGGAAATTCATCCAAAAGACAAGGAGAAGACAGCTTTCTCGACCGGTAAAGGGTTATGGCAGTTTAACGTCATGCTCTTCAGATTGTGCAACGCACCTGCCACGTTTGAGCGACTCATGGAGTGTGTACTGGCAGGCTTAGTTGGAGAGGCTTGCTTAGTCTATTTGGATGACGTCATCATTGTCGGCCGTGACTTCGAGGACCATTTGCGAAACTTGGAGCGAGTTTTCGCCAAAATAGAGGGTGCCAAATTAAAGTTGAACCCGAAAAAGTGTCGTTTATTCAGGAGTGAGGTCAATTTTCTCGGCCATGTTATCTCCAGTGATGGAATTCAGACAGACCCGGAGAAACTGGAAGCAGTTCAAAAATGGCCTACCCCTAAGGACAAAACCGAAGTGCGGGCATTCCTTGGCCTATGCTCATACTACCGGCGTTTTGTTAAGGGATTCTCAGAGATAGCCAAGCCATTACATCGGCTGACAGAAGATAAACGACAATTTAGTTGGGATGAGACTTGTGAAGATTCTTTTCAGAAACTGAAGAAACATCTGTGTGAGACACCAATCCTGGGGTATCCACAAACGGAAGGTCTGTTTATAGTCGACACGGATGCAAGCAACACGGCCATTGGAGGGGTGTTATCTCAAAAACAGGGCGAGAGAGAAGTTGTTATTGCATATTTCAGCAAATCTTTATCTAGTCCAGAGAGAAACTACTGTGTGACAAGAAGAGAACTCTTGGCTGTTGTAAAGACGCTACAACATTTCAACAAATATCTCATCGGGAGACAGTTTTTACTGCGAACTGATCACGCAGCCTTGAAGTGGCTACTGCAATTCAAGAACCCGGAAGGTCAAGTAGCTCGATGGATTGAACAGCTCCAAGAGTATGACTTCAAGACGGAACACCGCAGCGGAAAGACGCATGGGAATGCCGACGCACTCTCACGAAGACCGTGTTCGGAAGACTGCAAACATTGTGTTAAACAGGAATCTAAGGAAGTAACATTAAAGCTAACGAGAACAAGTCCTTTGGGTCTCTGGGAGAATGATGCCATGAGGGAGGCTCAAGAAAGAGATGACGATCTTCGGCACATCATCACATGGAAGAAACGGGGTGACGTCAAACCGACCTGGAGTGAGGTTGCACCCACTGGCGCTGTCACTAAAGCGTACTGGGCGCAATGGGACAGTCTGATACTCCAAAACGGAATACTCTACCGGAAATGGGAGAAAGCTAACGGCAGAGAGTTCCATCTTCAGATAGTTGTCCCACGAGCGAGAGTATCAGACGTTCTCCGCGAGATACATGATGGCATATCAGGAGGTCATCTAGGTGTCAAGAGAACGTTAACAAAAGTGCGAGAACGATTCTACTGGTTGCATTGTCGAGATGATGTACAGGATTGGTGCCGCAAATGTACTACGTGTGCTGCTGTAAAAGGACCACAGACCAGGAGCCGTGGGAACCTGCGGTTGTATAACGTCGGTGCACCGTGGGAACGAATTGCAGTTGACGTAGCTGGGCCATTTCCTGTAACGGAATCGGGAAACAAGTATTTTATGGTCGTCATTGACTACTTCACCAAATGGCCCGAAGTGTTCGCCATACCAAACCAAGAAGCTACAACAGTCGCTTCTAAGTTAGTCGAAGAAGTGATATGTCGCTTTGGTGTGCCTCTAGAAATCCATTCTGATCAGGGCAGGAACTTCGAATCGCAAGTATTCCAGGAAGTGTGCAGAATTTTGGGCATGCATAAGACGAGGACTACCGCGTACCATCCACAGTCTGATGGAATGGTTGAGAGGTTTAACCAGACCCTTGAGAGGCATTTGGCGAAACTGGTAGACGACAAACAAAAGGATTGGGACAAGTATATACCACTCTTCCTTCTGTCGTACCGAACCGCCGAGCACGAGAGCATAAAAGCTATCCCGACGTATGTCAATTACGGAAGAGAACTACGAATACCAGTAGACCTATTGACAGGAGGGTCACCGGAGGAACCAAAGACGGTACAAGACTATGTCTGCGATTCAAGGGAAAAAATGCGATATATACACGCCTTGGTTCGGGAAACTGGGTTACAGTCAAGTGAGAACATGAAAACCAGATACGACCGGAAATCGAACACGAGCGGCTTCGAGGAAGGGTCACTGGTGTGGCTGCATAACCCAACTCGCCGGAAAGGAAAATCTCCAAAGTTGCAGACCAAGTGGGACGGTCCATACAAAGTGGTTACCCGACTGAATGATGTGACTTATAGGATTCAAAAGCAACCTAGAGGGACATTCAAAGTGGTAAACATAGACCGTCTGGCGCGCTACCATGGCAGTAACAACGATGCTCGGGACGAGCATCTCTAAGAGGGGAGTAGTGTTACGAACGGACAGAGTAATGACTGCCATCTAGCGTCAACTAGTAAAACCACTTTGTAGAAGGGTTTACAATAAGGACACACGAAACCCCTACTCAATACTAGATGGCGTTAAAAAAAAGAATGTTCTAGGATTATCCAAATTGATCCATTACGTTCGTGCGAGTGGAGTAATTTCTGGAATGTTCTCGAGTTCCTTACGACTCATATAAAAAGCCGCAGGAGCGTGAGCGATCTCAGTTCAATTTTTGGGCTACTTTCGACGCGACTAAGAGCGAAACTAGTGATACAAGTGAAACCTACGACTTGGCTACGACCTAATACATCGTGAGTGCTTAGTGTTTGGACTTAGTGCTTAGTGTTTGGACTTAGTGCGTAGTAGTATTAATATTCATCATATAAATACTGACCCGACCTGGGATTCGAACCCGGGACCTCCAGCTCAGCAGGCAGGGTCGCTGCCCACTAGGCTAAGCGGTCGTCATCTAGTAAACTATTTTCAACCACGTGGCCACAACTAGTTTTGACGTGAAATACCTAGGGCAGGGGTCGGCATTTCGCGGCTCGTGAGCCGCTTCCGGCTCTTTCGATGTAAAGTTGCGGCTCTCCAGTTCCATACGCAAAATCAATTATTCACTAGGTATCAAAACCCTTAAACATCGTGTAATCGATCCATGCGTGAGTATCACGTCTATCTCTCAGCCACTCAAGTGGTTTTTCCATGACTATAATACAATATAAAGTAAAAAAAGCCAACTAACAAATAAAATCTAGAGTCGTGCTTGTAATTTAAAACAAGTTATCACACGAATAGCAACCAGCTAGAATAGCGCTAGATTTAACCAAACTTTAAAAAGGCACGCAAAGCTAACGTTTCCATTGATGGAACTAACTATTATTCAATAACTATAGTTATATTATCGGATTAATTAATTGATCACTTTGGCCAAAACACTTTAATAAGTTTTGTGCTAAAAATATTTGTATGAATAAAAGTTTTTTCATATTTAATGCAGTTTATTTTGAATTTAAAAACAAATAAATAATATATCAAATACATCAATCAAAATTTTAGTGGCTCTTTGAAAACTTGGAAATTTCGTAAATTGTAACTTTTGGCTTTTCCATTTCGAAAGATTGCCGACGCCTGACCTACTGGGCTAACATGCGACGCACGACAAAACTGCCACACGAGACGAGAAAAATTGTCGATCTCGACTTGTCTGTCGTTGTCCCTAACATGCACGAGTCACTCGAGAAAATATGTCACCGTGACTTCGCTTTGTCGACACGACAAACAAATGTTACCCTATAATGAAAAGAAGCCATATTCTAATATAGCAAAACTTTAACGTTCTTTTTTATTCGTTCAATTTATAGTAATTTATAGTCTAAATTGTGTGATTGACCATAGAATATAATTAATAATTTATTTTAACTGGACATTGACCGTTTCTGCAACTAGAATTTTCGGCTTTTGTGTTGCCTATGGTTAAAAATGTTTTTAAATTAGTTTTTTAAGCAATAATAATAATATTAAGAATATTAATAATAATGATAATAATAATAATATTGAAACAGGTGCGCTGCGCTCGGGCTATCACAACACATTACTGTTATTTTTTATTATTATTATTAATAATAATAATATTAATAATAATAGTAATAATAATAATATGAATATTATTAATGATAATAATTAAAAATATTAGAAACTGGTTCGCTGCGCTCGGGCTATCACAACATATTATTATTATTTTTTTTATAATAATTTAATAATATTTAATAATAATAAGTAAAAATATTATTAATAATAATAATTAATAATATATATTAATAATAATAATAAGTATTAATAATAATAATAATAATAAGTATTAATAATAATAATAATAAGTATTAATAATAATAATAATAAGTATTAATATTAATAATAATATTTTGTGATAGCCCGAGCGCAGCGAACCTGTTTCAAATCGATAAGGCCATATGGCCGTGGTTCGCATCCGGGCGTGTACCAATGAGTTTTTGACTTAAGTATGTTAACTATCACTGAAACCATGCCTCGGAGAGCACATTAAGCAGTCGGTCCCGGTTGCTGTCAATAGATGGCGGTCATTACAATCCGCCAATCCGCATTGGAGCAGCGTGGTGGATTTGATTTCCATTTTGAGCTCCAAGCTCCAAGTCCCCTTATTTTTAGGAGAGGCCTAAGCCCCTGCAGTGGGGTATTAAAAAGGTTGAGGGAATGGAATGGAATAATAATAAAAAAACCTTTTTTATTACCTAGAATCTAACACTGAAAAACAGAATAAAACGAAAGTTTAAGGGGGGCTTCCATAAAACAAACCTGATTTTTTTATATTGTACGGGGTATGGAACCCTTCGTGCGAGAGTCTGACTCGCTCTTGGCCGGTTTTTATAATATACATATTTTTATATTTTATACCCAGAACTAAAACAAATAGACACGTGCACAAATATTTGTCCCGGTCGGGAATCAAACCCGCGACCACTGGCTTCGCAGTTAGGGTCTCTAACCACTCGGCCAAGCGGTCAACATGTCATCGATCATCAATTGTTTTTTATTTGTCTGTTTTCGACGTTACTGTAACGTAAACAATATTTAAATAAAATTAAATAATAATAATAATAATAATATATTCTTTATTGTACACCAAAAGTTAGAACAAAAATAAATAATGTAGGTATCTCTTATATCTATGTTTGGTAGGTACAGTGGGCGGTCTTATCGCTAAGAGCAATCTCTTAAATTAAGTAAAAAAAGTTTTTCTAAGCTGAATCGGTAACGAAACTTTTTTTTATGCATAAAATACAACCGATTCAAGCGTATAAAAACAAAAATAAAAATTAAACAATTACTTTCTACATAACAATATTTTTCTCACCGTTGTCGTCAACAAAAATTGCCGACGAGAAATATACCGCTTAAAAACGACAAAATTCGATAAAATATGGTTCGCATGTTAGGGTTTGTAGACAAAACTACCGTAGACGAGTAATTTTACCAATTGTGACGGAGCGCGACGAGATAAAAACGTTGCATGTTAGCACTAGTAGACATATAGAGATATCTCGTTTCGGGACGAGAATTGCCGGCGACAAAATTTTGTCGCGGCGTGCATGTTAGGCCCACTAGGATATTGTCATTAGTAGGTACCGTGGAAAATGGTCCGTGGCGGAAATAGTAAAGGAATCCTATTAATTCCGTTTCCAAAGAGGTACACGGTAAGTTTATAGTGCTTGGTAGAACGAATAATGTACTGTACCTGCTTACCATTTTCTAGTAATTTGAAATCAACCCTAACCAAATAGAGCTGCTTATGTCTTTAAGATGATCTTTTCTAGTGTGGAGGACCCTGAAAATACTTATGACTCGCTAGCTAAGACGGATTCTCCAAAGGTCGGCACTTTAAGTGGTGTCACGTTTGAAAATTCGTAAACGTGACATACGAAGCAACTTCAGTTATATATTTGTTTTTATAATCTATACATTTCTATACTAATACCCAGGTAGCATTTTAAGGTCATAGCGACGTGAAGTCTTGGTTTTTTACTGACGGGGAGACGTCTGCTTTAACGTCGATCGTCTCTTCTAAGTACGTTTCTAAGTCACAGCCACAGAACGTCTTTATCAGACATCATAATGGCGTCAAAATATTGACCAATATGACGACCTTATTAAGTTATTAGGACGCCATTAAGACCAATGCATGACGACTTATTACGGTTTTATACGACGCATGTTAAGAAGAGGCTTCCCGCGTGATAGCCTATACAAACGCTCATAACTATTACCTATGACTGTAATACGCATTTAATCTTATGTTTTGAATTATAGTCTCAATTGGGTTAGAGCTAGGTTTGTATAAAGCTAAAACTTAGAAATGTCTATAAACATCCTAGTTAGGCATAAAAATTCCTAACTAGGATGTTTATAGAAATTATGCGTATTAACGTCATGGGTAATAGCTGTTTATGAGCGTTTGTATGCGCTATCACGAGAGAAGCCTCTTCTTAATGTAATTTATACCAATGCATAGCACCTTCATGAATAAAAATAAAATAATATATACTGTGTTATAAATAAAAGCAACAATATACAAAACTGTGATTTATTTTCAAATACAAAATAAGTAGGTACCTACTAATGAAACTACGAATGAATACACATTTATTTGTCTAAGTCATTAAAACAACTAAAATTATTGGGTTTTACAATTTTTCAGATCAACAATTATTAGTTTTGACATTTAATCAATGACACTCTTTATTTAAAAATAATATAGGTAGTATATGATGTAGTATATCTTTTACGTTGGACCATAATAACACAGAGAATAAAGTATCGACTAACAAGTTTAACGAATATTTTAAAAAAATATTAGAAACGTTGAAATAGATAATACCAAATTCCAGGGGGGCTACAAGTATATAATGGATTTACAATTACTCTGTCAAATAATATTTAAATGATAATGCTTAATCACCAAAAATATCATAGGAAGATTCTTGACAGTTTTTTCCTTAAAGTATTTCAGAACAGACAGAAAACGCATCTTGACTTTATTGAAAGTTAACTTAAGTGTGAAATAAATACATCTTACAATGAATAAAAAAGTTTGAGTTATGAACCATAAATAGTTGCTATTTAAAAGAAAAATAATGTTAATTTATTTTCTATTTTTAATCATTAGTTGATACTTTGTTAGTCGATACTTTATTATCTGTATCAATTTAGGAAGAATTATTATTAAAAAAAATACTCTATCACTGTACTGCAACAACTATTCTACAAGTAAATTTATATAATTTATAAAAATTTATACTATAGGTATTTATTTTGTTAAAATTTAATTTACATTAAACATTGTTCAGCCAATGCTAAGAACTCAAAAAAGGATAGAATAAGTTACCACAAGTAGATTGAGTAACTGAATTTACAGAACATCATACGTTGTTGGCCCAAGGAATGAGATAAATTCCTTTTTGAGGTTCATTTTTTTATCACATACAATGTTATCAGAATTACATAGGTACCTATTTTACTAATAATATGTATGGAGTAGTGGAAAACATGAAAGATTCATCAAATGTCTCACTGGGCACAACAACACAACGGCTTCAGCCAGTGTTTCAGCTAAACTTAAATACAATCTTCAATGTCTTTCTCAGTGATTCCTGGAGTAGAACACTTAAAAGCTCCTAAAAAATATACAATAAAAAATTGAAATTAATTTATTTTGTCTGTGTCACTTAACTCGACATGTTGAAAATACAGGTTTAAATTCAATTTAACTGATTTAAATATGAAATTTTATGCATATATGTCCTTGACAAACAGATTTATCTAAATATTCATGAATTTTAATTATAATTATTATGAAACCATATTCTTGCATTAAGTCATATATAGGGTTTATGGTTTTTCCTCTTAAGACAACAGATACAATGTGTGCTTACCAATAATACAAGTACAAAGCTTTAATGGTGCAACAGGTTTTTTATTTGATCATGTTCCATAGTAACTGAATTGCATAGCCAAACAGTCAAGCAGAAGAAACATTAATATTCTTGAAACTTTATAAGTCCATTCACGACTTCCAAGGCTCTTCAAATATGAAACCTGTATAACAATATAACGAAAATAAATAATGAAAGTAAATAAAATTAATAAAGCTATCAATTGACGCTCTAGTTTTATAAATAAAACCAATCATTCTTTAGTGATTGAAAATATTGTTGCCATTGATGATTTATCCTTACCAAATTCATAAATTTTTCATGGTCTTCTAATAATGATTCTGTCTCATTTAAATTCTCTATGCTTTTCAAAGGGAAATTGAAATCATTGCTTAAAGTTTCCGCATGCAATTTTTCTTTTAACAGGGAAATTATATGTTCATTTTTGTTCTTAATCTGAGCCAATAGTGAAATTACTTTTAATTCGAAAGCTGTGAAAAAAAGTATAAATTTATTCTCTTATTCATAAATTATCATAAAATATTTATTCTTTGTCACAAATATAAAATTTTGTTTACCATTCAGTGTTATGTTTGAGGGTTGAATTTGAGCTGCACATTTGTTGACAAAATCATTTTGATCAGTTGCAGTTACTAAATGTGAAACATTTTCTAAATTAAGATGTGACATATAACCATTTTCTTCATTAAGAATCTTTGGAGACTCACAATTTATTTCTGAAAATTAGAATAAAAATTAAATCTTGTAAAATATTTGATAAATCAGAAATACCTAAATAGAACACTTGAAAAATACTTTTGGCAAAATGTCTTTTAATTAGAGGAGGGCAGCAAAAATAGTCTTCAACATCTTCACCTGATGATACGCTATCAATCAATCAATCAAATATCTTTATTTCGTAGTTCTGTATCATAATCTTGAAATATGTCACAAGAATGAATTTATTACTTTGAGGAAAAATGTCACCCCAAAGGCGCATTCAGAAAGTGCTGGTTCCTCTCAGAAGAATACGCAAGAAACTGAGGGACGCTCTTTTTTTAACAACATTATAAAAACATTTTTAACAATATGTGCTTAAAGAATAATATTATTGAAACAAACTGATAGGCGAGCGGCTTATACCCATGGATTCTTATCATCTAAGTAGTCTGATACTTTACAATAATCTTTTGCATAAAGCTTTCGTTTTATTGTAGTTTTAAACTTGCCAAGAGGTAGATCTTGAATGTTAGCTGGGATTTTATTGTAAAAGCGTATACATTGCCCTTTAAAAGATTTGTGATTTTATTGAGGCGGCTGACATGCTTAGCAAGTGTACCTTTGTTTCTTGTATTAACATTATAGTATTATAGGTGTTAAAAACTCTTTGAACACATAAGATTCACTGTGAAATATGTACTACGAACAAGTAGTACTTACCCTGAGATATAATTAAAAAAAAAAAATGTTAAGTTTAAATTATTATTTCAATTTAACCTACTGTAGAATAATATTCAGATAATGTTTATGCACAAGTACATAAATGTTAGTTGCAGTATTGTCAAAGCCCATTAATCACAACCATGTATGCATAAATAGTGGACAGAAACATACAATAGCAAGCTAGATCTGAATAAATACAACCCAAATCATTTATGAACTTATTTGATTGCAATACAATATGAATAGGTCGTAAAGTAGGTACATTTTTTTAAATTGACAGTTGTACAAAGAACGAACATGTATTTACTTTTGAGAACACTTACCAGTTTCGTAAAAGCATCTTGTTATGCTGATATAACTTCAATTTTTGGTCGGGCGAAGATTTTGAAGCACTATAGTTTCGGTTCTATAGTGGGCGGGTCAGTACGTACACTTCTGGTTTACGAGGTGTGATACACTCCACAATAGCAACAGTTGACACTGTTCTTCGTTTTCTTCCGCAACTTTTACATCTTCAATTAAACCAAATTAACGAGAAACCAAATAACTAATTTAAAACGGTGTTAGATGCACATATGTCAGATTAGTGAACTGTCACTTGCTGTCATGTCACTCGTGTCGTTGGCGGAAATTGGCGGGAACAATTGTCATGGAAGTTGTCATAACAATGTCAAAAATGTATCGGTGCAGTCTAGGCCGTGCAAGATATTTAAAATCGATATTAACATCGAAACCAGGCAAAAATCGATCTTCGATAAATTGACCATTTAAAGCCGATATCGACATAAAATTTTTTTTGGATTCTTACTGCACATGATAACTGATAACAAAAAAGAGTTTTCAAATGTTTTTTAGAGTTTCGTTAAATAGTAAAATTTTTAATAAAATAGACTTTGATAGTTTCTCAACATAAGATCTGATTTACAAAATGTTATTTGCGACATTGTGAATCGTATAAATGTAATAAGTAATCGTATTCACACAGTACTTCAACTTACTACGAAAATTATCACGATTATGTAGGGTCACTATATCATGAGTTATAGCGTACCAAGTTAATATAAGGTCATAATAATAATTATTATTATTTCCATTATTATTACAGATGCTGTATTTTTCATATAAAATCAAATTAATACACATTACAAAGTATGGAGTAACGAAAGTCAAAAAATATTATTTATTATTATTTATATATTATACAGGGTGAAATATTAACAAATATACAAAAAAATTCTAGATGTTAGGCATTACCAATAGACCTTATTACGTAAATAAAAAATATAGGTTACATTTTAATAATAAATTATTTTATCTACTTTTTTTATTTATTGGAACGAAGTTCCTTATCGCGTGTTGCGAAAGGGGGCTAGACGGAAAAAATTAAGACTAAAAGTTGTAACGACACTTTTTTCTGTAGTTGTAAACCGTGCGGCGTGCGCGTGTTTCTCATGTTATTGTGTGTTTAGCAATTGTACGCGTCATCTATATATTAATAAAATTGAAGTGTCTATCTGTCTGTCTGTCCCGGCTAATCTCCGAAACGGCTGAACCGGTTTCAATGAAAATTTAGGCATCACCACATTACCATGAGGGCATTACCACCGGTGACATAGGCTATTTTTTATATGTCTGTCCATCTGTCTGTTTGTTTGAACTGATCTGAGAAACGGCTTAACTGATTTCAATAAAACTTAACAGATGTGCAGAGGGTATTATCAGGTTTGACATAGGCTGTTTTTTGTTTGTCTGTCTGTCAGTCTGTCTGTCTGTTCGAGCTGATCCCCGAAAAGGCTAAACCGATTTCAATGAAACTTGGTAGACGTGCAGAGGGCATTATCAGGGGTGACATAAGCTGTTTTTTTTTGTCTGTCTGTCTGTCTATCTGTACCGGCTAATCTCCGAAAAAGCTGAACTGACTTCAGTAAAACTTTGCAGACGTGCAGAGGGCATTATCGAGGGTGACATATGCTACTTTTTGTCTGTTTGTCAATGAGAAAATGAGATAGGAAGCATTACACCACAGCGGAAATACATACAGAGGTGCGGCGAAGGCCTCTAGATAGAGCAATTGTGAGGTAAGCGCGGTAGGGGAGGCGTACCTTTTAAGCCATAGTTTAAAAAGTCCTTGCTAAACAAGGCTGTTGCGTAGCACTCGAGTGAATAAATTTATTAATTTATAAAAAATAGTGATTGTTGTTTTGTCACTATAGTACACACAACGTGTGCCGCCATTGCTAAATTTCTTCTTCATTTGCACGAATAATAATGTACTTAATTAAATATAATACCACAGTAAGCTAATACCTATCTCCGAACCTACAAGTCATAGAAATATATTGTCCATAATCCGAAATTTAAGTGACCACGTGACCAAATTTTTAAAAACTTATATTTTCGAAACCATCAATCGCAGACCCATCGTGTTGGTACTCAAAATTGATGTTTTGACGAGATCTATGTGACCACGTGACCACATTTTAAAATGCTTATATTTTCGAAACCATCAATCTCAGACCTATCGTGTTAGTACTCAAACTTGATGTTTCAACGAGATCTATGTGACCACGTGACCAAATATTTAAATGCTTATTTTTTCGAAACCATCAATCTCAGACCTATCGTGTTGGTACTCAAAATTCATGTTTTGGCGAGGTCTGTGTCACCACGTGACCAAATTTTTAAAAGCTTATATTTTCTAAACTATCAATCGCAAACCTATCGTGTTGGTACTCAAACTTGATGTTTTGACGAGATCTATATGACCACGTGACCACATTTTTAAATGCTTATATTTTCGAAACCATCAATCCTAGGCCTATCGTGTTGGTACTCAAACTTGATGTTTTGAAGAGATCTATGTGACCACGTGACCAAATTTTTAAGAGCTGATATTTTTGAAACCATCAATCCTAGGCCTATCGTGTTGGTACTCAAACTTGATGTTTTGAAGAGATCTATGTGACCACGTGACCAAATTTTTAAAAGCTGATATTTTTGAAACTAGCAATCCCAGACCTATCGTGTTGGTACTCAAACTTGATGTTTTGACGAGGTCTATGTGACCAAGTGACCCAATTTTTAAATGCTTATATTTTCGAAACTATCAATCTCAGACCTGGCCGTATCTCGGTCTTTTGAGCTAAACTCTAAAACATTTAAACTGATTTTCATGAAACTTCGCAGACGTGAAAAGACGGGTGTGAGGAGTGACATACGCTACTTTTTGTTTGTTTGTTTATCTGTTTGTCTGTTTGTTTGTTCGTTCGTTCATTCGTTCGTCTGTCTTTCTGTCTATATAGTTCAAGCTGAGCTTTTGAAGATTTTAATGCAATTATGCAGACATTAAAAATAGGTTTTCAAGAGTGATATTGGTAACTTTTTGTGTGTATGGTTGTCTGTCAGTCTTTTTGTTCCGGCTTATCTCCAAAACGACTAAACCATTTCTATGAATCTTCGCAGACATAAAAAAAAGGTTATCAGGAGTGACACAAGTTGGTTTTTGTCTGTGTGTTTGTCTGTTTGTTTGTTAGGCCTAATTATTGAAACAGCTGATCCAATTTTACTGAAATTTCGCAAATATAAAGAAGGCGTTGTCAAGAGTGAAAAGCGATTCTGTTAGTCTGTCTGTTCCAATTAATCTCCAAAACATCTGACTTATTTTGAGACCGACTTGTGGGATAGCTATTCTTCATGCTAAAATGCCTAAACAGATTTTTATGAAATTAGGAATAGAGATTTCTTAGACAGTTAAGTTTCAGAATGTTCTGGAAAGTGTTACAATGTTGTGGAACGTCGCATTCCTTTAACTGTCCCAGTACAACTGTAGTCAACGCGAGCGAAGCTCACGGGCGGAAAACTAGTAGGTAACTTTAATAAATTCAAAAGCAAATTATATTTTAATATGAAAATATCAATGCGTATGTATTTAGCAAGCCGTGCGTGTTCTAAACTATATGCTCTTGTATTCACGAAGTCGATAGTATCGAGTCAAAAAATTTACACACACAAAAACACACACACACACACACACACTCATATATATATATATATATACCTGCCCGCGAAGCCCGCGGGCGGAAAGCTAGTGTAATATAAACTTAATCAGTAGGCTCAATTTTAGTAATAATTGGCTTGTGGTAACTGAAGTAGGAAACATATGTTTGGGATTCTATTTTATTTAAATGTCTTGAAAAAACTGCATCGATGGTAGTATTGTATTTTGTTGTTGATTCTGCTGGATTTTTGTTTATTCCTAAATGAAATTCTCCCTCTACAAACTGTAGCAATGGTTTTAATTTTTGGGATCTCTCTGCAGTTATGTTTTGCACCATTGTATTTTGTAATTTCTTTCTCTCACGATATTCTCTACATCTTTGTGCATTTGTCTTTTTCCTTGATGTTATAGTTTTAACCTCAGTCGTCGATGCTTTAGTTGATTCGCTATTGAAATAAAAAAAGCAAAAAATGCGCGGGACTTTGTAAACACAACAGAGTGTGTGAACACACCCCAAAAATTAAAACCATTGCTACAGTTTGTAGAGGGAGAATTTCATTTAGGAATAAACAAAAATCCAGCAGAATCAACAACAAAATACAATACTACCATCGATGCAGTTTTTTCAAGACATTTAAATAAAATAGAATCCCAAACATATGTTTCCTACTTCAGTTACCACAAGCCAATTATTACTAAAATTGAGCCTACTGATTAAGTTTATATTACACTAGCTTTCCGCCCGCGGGCTTCGCTCGCGTGTACTACACAGTTGTATCGGGACAGGTACAGGAACGCGACGCTCCAGAACATTGTAACACTTTTTAGAACATTCTGAAACTTAACTACCTAAGAAATCTCTATACCTCATTTCTTACAAATCCATTTAGCCATTTTAGCATTAAAAATAGTTATCCCACAAATCGGTCCCAAAATCAGTCAGACGTTTTGTAGATTAACCGGAACAGATAGACCGACTAACAGGTACTACGATTTTATATATGTAAATAAAAAAATGTTTTTCACTCTTGACAACGCCTCATATTCGCAAAATTTCAGTAAAATCAGATCAGCCGTTTCAACGATTAGCCCTAACAAACAGCCAGACAAACACACAGACAAAAATCAACGTATGTCACTCTTGATAACCTCCTTTTTATGTTTGCGAAGACTCATAGAAATAGTTTAGTCATTTTGGAGATTAGCCGGAACAAAAAGACAGACAGATAATCACACGGGCAAAAAGGTATATATATATATATAACTTTTGACAACCTATTTTAGTGTCTTCATAGTTTCATTAAAATTTTTAAAAGTTTAGCTCAAACATACATAAAGACAGACAGACAAACAAAAAGTAGCGTATTTCACTCCTCACACCCTCTATTCACGTCTGCGAAACTTCATTAAAATTGGTTTAAATGTTTTAGAGTTTAGCTCGAACGGACAGAGAGACGGTTAGACAGATAAACAAAAAGTATTGTATGTCACTCCTGACAATCTTTCATCACATCTTTAAAAATTTCATTGAGATCAGTTCAGCCTTTTCGGAGTTCAGTTCAAACAAAGAGACGGACGGACAGACAGACAAATAAACAAAAAGTGTTGTATCTCACTCCTGATAATCTTTTTATTGAACTTAGTTCAGGCGTTTCGAATATTAATTCAAACAGACAGACAGACGGACAGAGAGACAAACAAAAAGAAGCTTGCGTCACCTCTGGTAATGTTCTCTGTACGTCTGCAAAGTTTCATTGAAATCGGTTCAGCCGTTTCGGACATTAGCCGGAACAGACAGACAGACAAAAAATTTGTTGGCAGTTATAGGGACTGCCGATAAAAATTAAAACTTAGAACTCATCAAAACATCAAGTTTGAGTACCAAAACGATAGGTCTGGGATGGATGGTTTCGAAAATATAAGCTTTTAAAAATTTGGTCACGTGGTCACATAGATCTCGTCAAAACATTAAGTTTGAGTACCAACACGATAGATCTGCGATTGATAGTTTT
Organism: Luffia ferchaultella; assembly: GCA_949709985.1. Taxonomy (NCBI): domain Eukaryota; kingdom Metazoa; phylum Arthropoda; class Insecta; order Lepidoptera; family Psychidae; genus Luffia; species Luffia ferchaultella. Next base: position 7,123,585 of record OX453257.1, on the reverse strand, counting down.
GAAAATATAAGCTATTAAATATGTGATCACGTGGTTACATAGACCTCGTCAAAACATCAAGTTAGAGTACCAACACGATAGGTCTGCGATTGATGGTTTCAAAAATATAAGCTTTTAAAAATTTGGTCATGTGGTCACATAGATATCGCCAAAACATCAAGTTTGAGTACCAACACGATAGGTCTGCGATTGATAGTTTGAAAATATAAGCTTTTAAAAATTTGATCATGTGGTCACATAGATCTCGCCAAAACATCAAGTTTGAGTACTAACACGATAGGTCTGGGATTGATGGTTTCGAAAATATAAGCATTTAGAAATGTGGTCACGTGGTCACATAGATCTCGTCCAAACAACAAATTTGAGTACCAACACGGTAGGTCTGGGATTGATGGTTTCGAAAATATAAGCATTTAGAAACGTGGTCACGTAGTCTCATAGATCTCGCCAAAAGTCAAGTAAATATAGTTGAAGACGTGAAGTGAGATGAAGGAAGTTCTGAGAAAAATGAAGGTGATTTTTTGATTGGTTATGTCTATAATAAAATCTTCCAAGATTTCACAATGAAGGACATATTATTGAAAATTAAAATGGACACAGGCGTAGCCTTTAACATAATTGGAAGTGCGGTATGCAAACAATTGTACTTAAAAAAATTTGAGATTTTGAATGCAGTAAAAAATAATACAACTTGATGAAAAGTGTGTAACTGTAAAAGAATCATGTTTGTTGGAAATTATACATCCTAACAAAAAGAAATACAATGTAAAATTTATTATTATTGAAAGGAATATTCCCATCTTGTAAAAATACACAATTTAACATGTGAGAGAAATAAAATAACAAATTTAATAAAATTTACAATCTGATTCCAGTGAACTATTCAATGGAGGTCTTGGTTATATTCCCAAAACAGTGAATATACAGTTAAGCTGTTATGCAGTGCCAATTGTACAAGCAGCCAGACAATGTTGCATTTTCGTTACTAACCGAATCGCGCTAGGAGCTCAACACAATACTGGTGTTAGGTGTCATCAAGAAAGTAAATAAACCTACAAAATGGGTAAACAACTTAGTTTATGTTCAAAAGCCAAATGGAAAATTAAGAATGTGCATAGATCTAAGAACTTTGAATAATTAATTACATCAAACAACCTAAATATCAATTACCTACTCTGATTGAAATTAAAAGTAATATGCAAAATAATAAAGTCTTTACATTACTTGATACATCAAACAGGTTCTGGGTGTTAAATTTAGACGAGAAAAATTCAGATCTATGCACATTAATATCACCATTGGGCAGTTAACATTATAAAAAAATTAGTGATGCCCAAATTCAGTCTTGGTCTTGCAGTCTTGGTCTTGTTCTTGCGTTTTTGCAAGACCAAGACCAAGAACAAGACCGCGTATTTTTAGCAAGACCAAGACCAAGACTGACCGTGCAAGACTTGAGCAAGAACAAGACATAGCCTGCAAGACTCTTGCGTCTTGCAGCTAGGACTTAGCGCTATTTCACTGAGTAGTTAGGTGTAACAGTTCGGTGTATAGGTAGGTACGCTTAGGAATTCTATGAGACGCAAAAAACTGTATCAAAGAATATGAAAAACTGGACCTATGCGCATTACGACTAATACCATAAACATAGCGAATAAAAAAATATTTCTTATCAAATCTTCAGTTATTTATTAATCTGCTTGATCTTTACTATGGCTATGTTAATTCAAGCTCACAATGTTCCAATTATAATACGTTTTTCTAAGATTTAAAGTAAACTTTAATAAATAGTAATAGACTAATAGGTAATTGCAAGACTTGCAAGACTCTTGCTGCAAGACCAAGACCAAGACCAAGACTGGGAGCGCAAGACCAAGACCAAGACCAAGACCAGGTGTATTGGCGCAAGACCAAGACCAAGACTGGCTAAGTCTCGTCTTGTTCTTGCATTTGGGCATCACTAAAAAAAATACCATTTGACTTTAAGTTTGGCTCCAGAGGAATTTAGTAGAATAAAGACTCACATGTTTGAAAATGTAAAAAGAGTGATGACTTTGATGATTTATGTGTTTATGCAGTCAATAAAAGAATCATATGAAAGATTGAAGACAGTTTTGATCATTGCTGTAAAAAATTATATTAAATTTTATAATTTATCATGTAAAGCTACAATGACATGTTTACCTTTATCTATTGTTCAGTCACAAGAATTTCAAGTGCAAAACTTGATCATGTATTAAAAAAAGTGATGATTCATATTATAACCGGCCAAGTGCGAGTCAGACTTGCACACAAAGGGAACTAATAATAAAAATAAAATAAAGTTAAAAATCGAAGGGGCGGGAGGGGAACCTCACCACTATTAATCACTAGAAACATTTAATAAAACATGTTTCTTGTATGGCGACTTCTTTTAATCTTTAACTTTTTATTATATTTATTAGTTATAGCGGTTATAGCAATACACTATAAAAAAATTCCAGTGTCTACCTATTATGCGTTAGACAATACAGCCCTGTGACAGACGGACAGTGGAGGCTTAGTAATAGGGCACCTGTTGGCACCCCTTGGGCACGGCACCATAAAATTATGTGGCTAAAAAATATTAATAATATAGATCAAAACATAAGAAATTACTGGACTTTCAGATGTGACCTAAACTTACTTAGTGGTATTGTACTAGTAAGTAATTTAATTGTGATACCAGTTCATGAAAACTGAAATGTTAAACAATATTTATTAAGGATATGTAGGTGTGAATACTTGTAAAATCATAGCGAAAACGTAAAAATGTTTTAGCATGGTTATGTCGTAGTTGTACCTAACAGAAACATGTCACTCTAAAAGATTAGATTATATAAACTGAATATATATTATAGAGTTGAGATTAAACATACTGTGTTTGATTATATACTTCAACCATCACCAGCTACCAGGCTACCAGCAACATAAACAATGTAAAACGAAAATTGTGATTAATAAATTATATGTACCGATGTCCGTTAGTTTGTCTGTCAGTGGGTCTTTACGTTTCAGAAAAATATAGGCAATGGATTACCACAAATATTCTTCAATAAATATTTATTTATCCTTAGGATGAGCCCTATTGGTTTGTGTAATTAAAATCATAACTGTCTAAAAATTATTAATGAAAGTTGGATTTTCTAGGTCACCCTCGTATTTTTTTTTTTAAATTATAGTGGTAAAAGTTAAAAGTATTAATTTTAAACTAGTCAATGAACATATGAGGTGTGCCATTATTTTTATATCACATGTTATAGTCTGACTTTACAATGAAGTGACTTGGACGTCATTCCATAAGCTAATATGGAACGACATTATGCGCCTTTCTATTGACGTGATGTGGACATCATTCTAAGACCAGAGGTTGAAAATCTCTGTCTGACTTTAGAGTGACAGGCTGCAGACGGTCGTTTACGACGAATGTAGGACTGACCTTAGAATGGCCTTAAATAGACGCCATTTTTTAGTCACTGACGTCATCTTGCTACCTGGGTATTATAAAGCTGAAGAGTTTGTTTGTTTGTTTGTTTGTTTGAACGCGCAAATCTCAGGAACTACTGGTTCGAATTAAAAAATTATTTTTTTATTGGATAGTTCATTTATCGAAGAAGGCTATAGGCTATACTACATCACGCTACCACCAATAGGAGTGGAGTATCAATGAAAAATGTTGCAAAAACGGGAAAAATTATTCCTTTTCAGAACTTCTGTCGCACACGCTGCGTAAACGGTTGATGTTAAGCAAAAATCATGTATTACGGAATTGTACTCCTTTAAAAGTTCTAACCAAAAGTCCGCTACGGCATATGTGTATCTTTTAAGGTTAACTTACTATAACCTTTTTTATGACAATCAAGTTTGTTCTAACATAATGTACTATTTGCGAAGATGTTTTTTAAACGTGATATTAATCCTTCTCAAATTAAATATGGTAGTTGTCTTAAGCATTTCATGCATATTATAATTGCCCTTTACATCATACAATTTAAATTAATATCTTAACAGTTTTTATTGAAATTTAAAAACTATAGCGGGAGAAAATAAATTCTATTCTATTAATCTATGTAATAGAAATACTTATTATAAAGCTAAAGAGTTTGTTTGTTTGTTTGTTTGTTTGTTTGTTTGTTTGTTTGTTTGTTTGTTTGTTTGTTTGTTTGTTTGTTTGTTTGTTTGTTTGATTGATTGATTGATTGATCGATCGATCGAGCGATCGATTGTTTGATTGATTGATTGTTTGTTTGTTTGTTTGTTTGTTGGTTGGTTTGTTAATTGGTTGTTGGTTAGTTGGTTGGTTGGTTGGTTCGTTCGTTCGTTCGTTCGTTCGTTTGTTTGTTTAAACGCGCAAATCTCAGGAACTACTGGTTCAAATTGAAAAATTATTTTTGTGTTGGATAGTCCATTTATCGAGGAAGGCTATAGGCTATACTACATCACGCTACGACCAATAGGAGTGGAGCATCAATGAAAAATGTTGCAAAAACGGGAAAAATTATTCCTTTTGAGAGCTTCCGTCGCGCGCGCTGATTGATTTGATGATTGATTGATTGAATGATTGATTGATTGATTGGTTTGTTCGTTCGTTCGTTCGTTCGTTTGTTTGTTTGTTTGTTTGAATTTGTTAATCTCTGAAACTACCAGTCGGATTTGAAAAATTCTTTTTGCCTTCGATAGCCTGATTCTAGCGGAGAGTTATAAGCTATATACATGAAAACGAACTGTCTGTCTATTCGAGCAAATCGGCTTCGGCCAAAACGGCTTAACCGATTTTGATGAAACTTTACACATATAACAGGATGTAATCTTTTGACTACACCCTTTCCATATGTGACATACAGAACTTTTTGTATGTCTGTCTGTACGTCCATATGTCTAAACCTATTTAAATGAAACATCAATGAATATGAAAAGAAGGTCGTTAAAACTAACAAATGTTGCTTTTTGTCCGTCTGTCTGTCTGTACGTGTATCTGTCTATTTGAGCTAATCTCCAAAACGGCTAAACAGATTTTAAGGAAACTTTGCAGACGGGAAAGAAGGTTGTCAAGATATTTGACATTAGCTACTTTTTGTCCGTCAGTTTGTCTGTACGTCTATGTGTCTATTCAATTCAATTTTATCTATTCGAGCTAATTTCCAATATGGCTGAACAGATTTTAATGAAACTTTGCAGACGTGAAAGAAGGTTGTCAAGAGTGTCATAAGCTACTTTTTGTGTTTGTCTGTCTGTATATCTGTCTGTCGGTTGTTCTCACTGATCTAGCAACGTACAGCCGAAAGTACTAAGTCTAGGAAGCTTAAATTTGGAACATAAGTTTATTTTATAACGCGAGCATTATAAAGTTAAGAAAGGCTTTTTTAGAAATTTCAAACTTAAGGATGGGAATGGAGGGACTTAAATAATGACGTGTTTCAGGGTTTTTAGATTTTCACATTTTAAGTGTGGGAAACGGGAGATGAAAAATTGTATCGGTTTTTTAAAGGGTGGAAGGGGAATGAAGATTGAAAGTTTGAATGGGTGTGACCAAAATTGGTTCCAGCAAAAAGTACGTATAAACCATCTCGAACGTTAATAGTACCTATAACAGGAATGTGTAGTCTACGCAAGCAAAGCTGCGGGCGGTCGCTAGTACTTTATACGTTTGACTTTATAAGCCCACTATTAAAACCTTTTTTTGTATGAAGAAGTAATTTTACTAAATATTTTTTTTAAATTTGCCATTTTGCCTAAGTTCGGCACCTATGTTCTTATCTCCGTCATTTGTGTTCCCAAATTCGGCCCTAGCTTTTTTAATGGCGCCTAAATAAAAACATGTATTGTGGCCCAACTTTGGTTGCAAATTTAATTATTGGAGTTTACTCCTTAAGAAACGATATAAGGGGCCCGGTATCGAAATTTTATGGAGAGTAAAATCGAGAAAGCGAGCGTTGAAGCGTTAAGTGCGTCTTGGCGGGGGTAACGGCGGAGCGAAGAAAGAGGGGGCAGGTTTAAGCGTACTAGCTGTGAAAGGCCCGACAGCGGGTAGAAAGTGGAGGGGATCGGAATAAAATGATTTACGGGGTCTATCTCTAAACTAAGTAGGAATTTGAAATTTCTGTATATTATGAACCATATAATGTAAACAACAAATATAGAAAACGTCGTTTCGTAGTGAAATTAGTAAGTTGTCTGATATATAAATTACTAAAATCGAATCATTCGAGTAAACTCCTATCGCGCGTCGGAGTTGACACGCACGGGTTTTTTTATTTATATATTATCCTACCTTAAATAACGACGGATTTCATTTACAGATCACAGCTTTATTATTAAATGACTCCTAAGTATATGACTGACCGGTGGGCCGAATGGTTAGAGACCCTAACTGCGAAGTTGAGGGTCGCGGGTTCGATCTCCGCCCGGGACAAATGTTTGTGTGCATGAATATGTCCATTTGTTCTGTATCTGGGTGCAAAAGTATCAATATATGTATATATTATTTAAAAAAAAGAATATTTAAGTATATATCAGTTGTCTAGTACCCCATAACACAAGCATAATAGTTGCTCAATTTGGGACTATATGGCGCTGTGTGGTATGTCCCAGGCACTATAAGTATATAGTCTCCGCGTGCATAATTGCTTAAAATAAAAAAAAAAATTACATTGTACAATACAAAAGTTCTAATTATAAGATTATTGCCCGTTTTTTATATTAGATAAAACCAATTTTATCCTATGGGCCGACCTTAGAAATAACCCAAATTCTAAATTCGGCACCCCCTGCCGACCTAAGGTACTTCCATACTACTGATTTTTTTTAGTCCGACACCCCTTTTTTTTCTTGAAATATTAAGAAAAAACGTTTAAAATCACTATAAAACAATTAAAAATATTACACAGAACCACTAAACAGCTATAACAAGTGATACTTAGTACTGTAAATACGTAACTCATTGCTTATCAAGTGACGCTCGGAAAGTATAGTTCCAATCAACCTTTATTGCGGATGTGAACATAGGCACAAGTCGCGTCGCAGTAACCAGTTTTAGGTGTAGCTGGACCGGGACGCAGTGGAGCGAGGGGCATATGACTAAACCTGCGCAAGCATGCTTAAAGCGTTGTATTCCGATCCGCCATAAAGTTTGATTGGAACTATAGTAATTCTTTCAGATGTTCGGCGACGTAACATACACGCATTTAAAGCAATACCGGCGGCGGACAACGGTGCAAGTAGAGTCGGGTTGCCATATTCTAAAATTACTTACCGATCGTTGCTAGCTTTATTAAAAAAATACACATTATATCTAAACGGCACCAAAACGCTAATATCGACAGAAATTGAACGTAGTACCGACTTTTGGGGGATGGCCGAAGTTAGGAGCATCCACCCTATGTTGACGAAAATCGAAATTTCAGCAGACGTGCGAATAGATTTTAATAAAATGAAATTTTATGCGTTTGCTTAAAAATTGCGTTCATAGAATTATAAAACTGTTATATATTGGTAAATGTGATATGAAAATATAAAAAAGTGCATAAAAATGTATATATTTTTTTTTAGAAAATTAGCGAATTTGCCTAAGCAGATTTAGCACGGATCACAGTCGCAGATGATAGCAGCTTTTACCACATTTAAAAAAGTAGGTACTTTACTCCATCAAGTCGAAAAATTGACGTAATTCTATAAGAGGTAACGTTTGCAAATAGAAGTCAGCCGAAAAGGTTGTATCCATTGCATCATCCATCGATATATTATTACATGGATATGCGGCATCACCTGCTATCATGTGGCCTACTAATTTTTGAGACGAATCGTTACATAACTCCATAGTCCTAACTGGCCTCTTCCGTAGCTTTCCTTGTTTTTCTGTTTGTATGTTTGGCTCGTACCTAGCTATTGTGAAAACCGATTCATAGTGATATATCTCTATGCCTGTACCCGTTTCGAATTTGTATAGCGCAATCAGCGGTACTGTCGATGATGGGACGTCGCGTCGCTTGAACCTTCGAATACTTCGATATTTGCCGCGTGTAGCGACACTCCCCTGGCTCACGATGCACCACGCCCCGAATTTGACTATGCATGTGAATTTATTTTATTTGTGCCTTCGCGTTTTGGCTAGTTCATAAAAATATACTATGTACCTACCTATATTTGTCTGTGTATATTTTTTGTATTTTTGGGATATTTTAAAATTTATATTACAATTACTGCGTGTTTATTCGCAAATAATTCAAAGCATTTTATCGCAAAATACAGTAAACTAATTCGCGAAATCACAGTTAGGTACTTCAGCGAAACAAGAAATAGGTAGCATCTATTTTTGATTGCGTTATTTTCAAAAAGCTATGTCACATAGGTCACTTTTGGAAAAGAAAAAAATAAATTATTATTCAGTAATCAAATATAATGAGATTTTCACTATAATTTTTATTTAGTTTTACTGCATTACTATCTGGAATAAATTCCCGATTTCTAATTACACTCTACAAAAATATTAACAAAAAGGTAAGCCGGCCGCAATAGTCTATGCGATAGACATCCAAGTAGTGGTCTGTTTAAAAGTTTAGGGTTCGTTTATTTAAAAATTGGAAAATGCAGACTATCGCAATATCAATAATAGGGTGTCTACCGCCAGATTATCGTGGCCGGCTTCCCTTTTTATAGAAATAGGACACCCTTTGCCATTGTTATTCATATTGAAATACTAACAATTTATCCACCACATGAGATTAAAATAATGTACAACCGAAAATTTCATTTGCTAACGGTGCTTGTTCAGTAGATATAGACACATCTAGCCATAAAGATATACCGGCGATACAGTGGCCAGCAAGGTCCGCGAGTATGAATCCAGTAGATCTGGATCTTGTAAAAGAGAAGCATAAAATCCAAAATGCCAAAAAACAGAATCCCATAAAATCCAGACTGATAGAGGTTGCCCCAAGAAAAAAATTACATCATTCGGTGCGTGCCCAGATGGATGGAATTCGTTGGAACGCGTTATTTTGATTGAGCGGTCGAATGGTTAGAGAACCTGACTGCAAAACCAAAGGTCACGGATTCTATTCCCGCCAGAGACAAATATTTGTGTAAAGGGACATCTCTGTCTGTTCCGTGTTTGGGTGGAAAATATGTATACATACGTATGTATTGTAAGAAAATATTTAAGTAGATGGTATGTTATCTAGAATCCGTACTATAGGATCTGTCTAGTGTGGGACTTGATGGCCATATCTATAGATGTCCTAGGTTTTAGTATTAGGTACCTGTTATTTAACTTTCATTTTATTAATGTCAAGGCTATATAAAGCCGATCTTAATTTAATTGTTACTTTATGTGTTATTTCTTTAAAATGCGATCATTACTATTTTATAATTACACATTTTGCTCCGCTAAATGTACCAATGTGTAGATAAAAATATCTGATCATTTTTGAGTGCCATCCTTAATGGTATTTCTAATGGCATGGCACTTTCTAACGCCGGTGCCAGATATGTGTGCAAATATATACAATGTCATAGCGTGGCACTCTTCTAGTCACTTGTCACTAGTCACAAGAGTGCCACACTATGACTTTGCGAACATTTGCGCATTTCTGTGCTTTGTTCAACTCGTTCTCCGACTACGCGTATTGACTACCGAGCAACATATTCCTGTCGTATATTAGGTAAATTGTATGTTAAAAAATTACATAGTTCTGATATTATATTTAGCGTCATAAAAAACATACTTATTACATTTGTTGCGAAAACAAAAATTGCGAATAATATTACAAAATTAAAATGAGACTAATGAAAACCAAGATACGAACTGAAATCGTAATATAAAAATTCGTCCAGTTCTCTTCTTCGTGTATCTGAACAGTTTTTGTTGTCAGCATTTACAGAAGTTCAAGCTACGCTAAGTTAAATTAAATGTGCTTTCAAGTTTCGATGGCTGTAGAGCCACCGTCAATAATTAAAATTGTTAACTGTTAGGTAACTACACAAAACGATCAAAACTCGACCGAAATTCCGTATCTCACTCAAACATGGCATCAAGACAGCTAAAACATCTTCCAAATTGTAAAACCTACTCTAACACGTTATTTACGTTTAAATATCGATTAGCCGAGTAAATCCAAGAAATCGATGGCATCTAATCACCCTTAATCCCGAACATATCGCGCCAATTTGTTCGCAATCGCGCCGTCTCGCCTCCGGCGTCTGACAGACGTGAGTTGACGTGCACGCGCGGGAATCGAACTGCTACCACTACATTCCCCTACAATAGGTAGATACTACAATTCACATGTTTCTCATAAAACGCTATACATCACCGGCTTTGTTAAGAGTGAAAAATCTTTTGAACAAGATGACCAACGATGAATAATATTTAAACCTTTGCTTTCGAATCATCGTTACGTTTAGAAACGTTACGTCAAAATAAAATGCGCCAAATGCTCTCAGTGGTGCAATTTAGAAAGGTTTTTTTTTTAATTAGAAGGCATGTTAGGAGGATACCTATCAAATTTCTAGCTGTAGTAACTAATTTGCACAATTTAGGTTAGATGTTTAACGATGTTCAGTTGAAAATTTAATGATTTCGATTACTAAATTTTAAGTTAACAATTGTTATTAAGTCGTGTGGTTCGTATAATTGCATTATTTTTGAATAATTATGTAATTGTGTAAAATTACGAATGACATTTGAAAATATTGAGTTTAAGCCCAATTGTGTTTTTCAAAGAAATGAAAATACCTACTCCTTGCCTTTTTTATACACAGAGTGCATAACATTTGCGACAAACGAGAAGAAATGCAAAGGTTTTAATCTTCCCGCAATCAAATTATAGAATTTTGTTATTTTAATTTATTGTATATTAATAATAATAATATTTAACATAAATAGTACATAATACACTTCATTGTGATGTTTAATAATTTAATTAAATGAAAATTAATAATAAACTGATTAAAAACTAAAAGTATTTACAAATTAAAAAATACTATGTAAATTATGATAACTGAAAATTTTTAAAGAGACGATGGGTTCAGGGTACCAAGGATACTTGCCGCGTTGCCGCACTGTATTGCGACACTGATCCTCTGAACAAAGTATTCTTTGCACATAGGATCCCCTGTCAACAGACACAGCGCGACACCCAAATCGTGGACAAGTGATTAAGTATCCTTTTTTAATTAGTTTTTATTTTATAGATCTTAATTATCCATAAATGTTTAATGTATAATTTAATTAAATATTTTATTAGAATTGTAATCATAAACTAAGATTTGGATTGTAATACACTTATTTAATTCTTTAATTTTATGACATATATTATTAAGAAATAATTAAATGAAAAAAAGATTAATTTTAATCTATTAATTTCAATTCTATATATAGTACCTATATAGATACATAGACATAGTTAACGCGAAAGAGAGCGTATATCTTTGGCCCTAACACCTCACTGTCATCGTTTTGCAGGAGTCAATGAGGGGTCAATGTAGTTTACAAATAATGACGGTAATACCATTCAGTGGCTCTATTTATTGGAGGCGTGTGGAGGTTAAAACTGTAAGATTAACTTCGTTTAGCCGTCTCAGGATAGCCGACTTTAATGAACTGATCCTATTTAGAATTATATGGAAAATTCCACATTTACAATTATATTTAACGGGACCAAATACAGATTCATAATAATGTGTTAGTTTGCTTATCAACAACTCGAGAACGGCTAAAGATATATTGATGGGGTTTTTTCCTATAGAGTCTTTATTCAAAAATATTTAGAAAATAGATCAGTTAATGTTAGTCTTGAGTGAAGCAATAAATACTTTGAAATAGAAATTTTTTTAAATACTTAAATACGATAAAATTTTATTTTATTAAGTTATTTTTATCAAATTATTTATTTTCCTCCATTTTTCAATGAATTTATTTTTGTTCTGTGGGTAGCTATTGAAGGGCTTTTTGTTATAAATATTTTTTTTTAAATAGTTTTTCTTTCATTTTCGAAATAGAGCCGAAGGCCGAAACCTTCATTTATAAGTATCTATTCGTCATACTTTCATACTACTTCTTTACGTTTTTATTATTTAGAATTCATTATATTTGTGAATTTTTACTTTTTATCATTAGATATTCCCTGTGCATTTTACACATTATATGATATTAATGTATCAAATTTTCAATAATGACTGAATTTCGACCACTGGGCAAATACTAGTCTTGTTAATTAGTATAGTAAGAACCAACAAGGCGCAATGCTGGCCAGATGGCTCGTGTCATCAAAACGTTTGTGGGTAGGTACTCTAATCCGTCCTTTGAGGAGGAATATTGAGATATGTTGAGAAACTCGGAGGAACAAAGCCCGAGTGGAGAAATATGAAATGTCATGAAAGGTCATGAAATATCATGAATTATTATGAAATGTCTGAAAGAGTCAACGAGGCGCAAAACTGGCCAAATGGCAAGTGCTATTATAGGTCGTTATTACTCGTATCCAAACGCGCCATTGGATTTTTCCCAACAATAAAATAATATACATCATCATCATCATCATCAGCCCATTTTAACCCCACTGCAGGGGCTTAGGCCTCCCCCAGGGTGAGGAGGGGGGCTTGGAGCTTAAGTCCACCACGCTGCTCCACTGCGGGTTGGGAACTGTAACGACCGCCATCTATTGATAGCGTCCGAGACCGACTGCTTAGCGTGCCCTCCGAAGCACGGTGTCAGTGATATTGTGTACTTAAGTTAGAAAAACTCATTGGTACACGCCCGGATTCGAACCATGGCCCTATGGGGCCTTATAAATTTGAGACAGGTTCGTTGCGCTCTGGGCTATCACGACATCCAAATAATCCAAATAATATACATGGTATAAACAAATATTTCAAGTTTATCGACCGTTAAACTTGGTTGTTAGAAAAATATAATCAAACAAAACCAACCAGATGTATTTACGAAACATGCAACATAAGTATGTTTTTAATATCTACTGAATGCTGAATATACTGAAATACTAAAAAGATATAATTATCAAAAACGGGAAGGAATACAGTGAAAACGTTTGATATCGCAATAAGTTATTCTATGACACAGGTTCAGTATACTGGATTTCGTTCAGGGGCGGACCTATATTCCCTATATTCCATAAAATGTGTTCTAAACAGAAATTTGTTTTATTTGTTAGCAATTGTTGAACATTAAGTGCGGTCGTGAATCGGGGGGACAATTACACCCATTGCTTCACCTTTGCATCCGTCCCGAGTCTACGTCTACGTGTGTTGCAATGGATTTGACAGCCCATAGAATGCCAGTTACTTTTTTAAATAATTAGGCATAGTCAGATACAAAGAGTAAATGAATTTGACAGCAGCGTTTGGTTTCAATATTTCAATAGAGTCAGAAATGTCACATCACAGTATCGAAACCGTCAAACGCAGTTAGGTACGCGGGAGTGAAGACTGGCGCACGGAGACCTCATGGACTGAAACCGGACTGAACTCGCCATCTTGCCAAACGGATACATCAGCTAATCATCAGTAAGCGCAGAAAAGGGCTTCTAGTAAATTCCATGTCAATTCGTACTTTTATGATTAGGTATGATCATTCGTATACAATGTTATTTTTCTTATATTTTAAAACCAAGACATCCCAATTAAAAATATATATTTGAAACTTCATTTACGATGTAATTAATTAGGAAAGCACTTTTTTTACGCTAAGTTAAGGTAGTGATTCCATATTTCATGAAAACTTATGGTCACTGCGCTCATTAACACACGAATGGTAATGCGTCACCCAATCGCTGCATTATTTCACGCGGATATGTCAATACTCAAGACTAACTATATACTAGTGCGTTCGTAGGAAGTCCACACTCTTGTAACATTAAAATTATCATTTTCAATAATTACCAAGTCTAAAATGTTCAAAATCGATCCCACTACTGTTATATGATAAAGCATTTCTTAGATGCAGGTATACGCAAAATAAAAGGGCGTCTCTGAAGTCATACTGCACATCACAATGTTGGTTAATACCTATTTACATTTGGGTACTTAATAGATATTTAAATTAGCTTCTTGAATTGGTCTATGTAACCTCAAAAAAAAAAAAACAAATGCTTATGTTGTTAAAGATTTCATACCAACCTAATTCTATTATAATTAACTATAAAAATACTAAACCATGCTTAATTTTTGTCGAAAACAACAGACATCAGTATTTATATTGCACCATTATATTTCTTCTATGGGGAACTACTTATCATACATACATACGAACCTCTTCCACATTTTTCGATTTGACCATTTTTCTAATCCATTCACATCTAGGTATGTTCATTTTACGACCTTTATTCGATGTAAGCGCGTTGTATTCTCTACCGGGTACAAGAGAGCATCGCTCCACATGGACCGTGGGCCGTAATCTATGTCGGCCTATGCTCAGGAACGATCTGAAATACCGAACTGTGTGGGTGTGCTTGCTTCGAAAGCTAGAACGGGATAGAATATCTTCAACTACCTTCACTAAAAAGAGATAGAACACTACGCAGCGCGTGGGAAATGCACAGTAGTGGTCAGATCAGGCTGCGCGCGCGCGGCCCAGTGCACGTATTATTGTATTGGAAGCTGTATCGATTGAAACGGCTTTTTATGACACAATTTCAAATGAAAATGGACCTTAACCCCTTTACATAAATTTTGAGTTCGAACAGATGCATTTTAGAGTTATAATGAAATATTTTTAGTTACGTTATGTAGGTAGTTACGCCGCGAGAATAACGATTTTTTTAGCGGATCGATTGAGGTGGTTTCTGCGGTGGAGATTGCCTGAGATGCAAATGCGGCACACGCCTAACATTAAACTGCTGGGTTATTAAAGATTTTACACATAATCACTCAATTTGTGTTGTGTAATATTTAATTAATTTATTTTCATTATACAATGTATAATATCGGTTATTGTAACATGAAAGAAAAACTGCTAAAAAATTATTTTAAAACATTTTTTTTTATAAATTAAATTGAGTGGGTAAATAAAAACTTAACTGAATGTAATATTATCTTATTAAAAATGATATCTCTAATGTCCTTTATTTAAAATACATAATACTTTTCAATTACCATGAAATTCATAATGTGAAAATTGGTCGTAGTTCATCGGTTTGGTTTTTCATCTCCGCGTTCTATATTAAGTAAGAGTATTACAAAAATCGATGACTAATAACAACAAATCATGAAGGTCTCAATACCGTATACCCTAAATTTTTGTAAACTCATTTGAACCTTTTGGCTTATTGATAAAAAAGGAAGTTCTTGTATAGTATAGGCCACGCAAGAACTAAAAAGAATCACTTTGAGGTTCCAGGCCGCAGTATAAATAAAGTGAACCCATTGCCCGCCCCGTATTGCCAATAACAATGGCATATAATTCGCGTCTACCCACGCGCGACGCGTCGGCTCACCGCGATCAATTAAAAAAAAAATCAAAGAAAATTTCGATATTAATTTATGTAAATAACTAGACACTCGTAAATATACTGATGTGATTAATATTTTGATTATCATCGACGCAAAACTACTTTATTCAAAGACGGTCACATAGACAAACATACAGTCATTGTTTTTAAGTGTTAAAGTTCACTATTTTCAAAAAACTAGGGCTGCTACCGTTAGTTTTTAACGTGAATTTCATAATTGTGCCCTGGACGAATAAAAAAAAACTATCTGAAGCGATTCGGCTGATGTATAAGTATGCGAAGTTGAAAATGTCGATATTGTTCGTCGGCGCTCGCAGTCAACGTGGTTCGAAGTTCAAACAAGATACGTCTCTAGCTTTGAACTATAAAGACATAGGTACCTTCACCGCTTCAAATTGATTATAATTATTTATCACGATCTATAGACAAGTCAACCTTTAGACCACGCTTTAATAAAAGTCAGTACGAAAACGAAATCGGGAGAGGTCGGCTAGTTTTCATTGGCTCGTTCAAAATTGATAATTTAATGGCTTCCGACGTGCTTCCAACTGACGGCTCACTAGTGACGTAGTTATGTAGTGTCACTACATAGCCTTGGCGAATGCTACTCCCTGTTAAAGCGTGGTCTAAAGGTTGACTTGTCTGTGTCACGATCTAACCATAGAATGTACTCCAATATCTAAAATACAGTTTTTTTCGTCTAAATAGGATCGTAAGACTTTCATTGAATTTGAATTTGCATGAAAGACACCTTCAGCGATATGTCTTTCCTCCATCGGAGTCAGGGCGGCAGATCTTTTGACTTGGGCAGATATTCAGACATTGGTCACGAATGTGGGGGGAATTTTGCCCGCATCTAAACTCCTACGACACGTACTACACACTCGTAACATCATCGTCTTCGAATATGCTCCTCAAAAAAGAAATACTCGTTTATTGTAATATTTGTTTTTGATCAAATGGAGAAGATCATTGGTGAACCATAGACTATCGCACACTCCACAGGAGACTCCGAATCCGTTGTCGGACGTTCTAACGAAGTGTTTATCGGCTGCAACGTAAGCTCCTACCGAGACGACGACCTGTAAGCCGCACCCATATTGCCTCTACTATCTGTGTTAGCATTCGTCAACTGTGTTTCTTTTTTGTTTCTTCAGGATAGTCCATAAGTTCATAGACATCACAGTACAGTCGTACGGAAGTGTCTGAAACGAGGTAAAGAGGTGCGGACTTGAATACTTCGAATATCGCGATCGGCACTGAACCTTAGTCACCTGATTCAAGATGATTTTATTTTCTTGGACTGCTTGTTTCTTTAAACGTTTGCAGGTGTCCCTCTCCACACCCGAGTTATCGGTCGCGAATGGAATTACATCTATGTCATTTAAGTTTGCTCTTAAGTGTTTAAGAATTTTATTTTCCTATTGTCGGTATTTAGTATAAATCGCAATTATTTTTTTTGTCTTAATATTAGAAATGCCTTTGTCTATATAATAGATTAGATTTGTCTCAAACAAACAAGCAGTTTGGCTGGTAGTTTGCTTTTTATAGGGAGCGGCGGCTGCGACTCGACGAATTTTCAGAGCAATCTTCCGAAGGGTATAGCGTCATTGTTTATTTTCATTTAAGCGCAAATTTCTGTTTAGGTGACGAATGGGTCATTTAACTGATATTAGTATAATTTTTCTATTTGGTATAATTTAGTTATATGAAAACGACGAAAGAACATCATTTCCGTCAGATGATTTTTCCGAAAGACTTCCCCAGATAAAACGTACCTACCTAAGTAAGACATTCATTATATTCACGTGAAAATAAAAAAAAATATCGATAAGAAAACAAATTACGTTTCTTCCTGAGATAATTTTTTGGTTTTTAATTTCTTCTCGTAACTTCTAATAAATTTAGTTTAGTTATATGAAGATACATATGAAATATAATTTTTGAAGGTAATATAAAAATCTGATGTTGTTCCCATATTTACAATGTACAATGTATTTTGTAGATAACCTAGATGCAAAAATATATTAGAGTCTAATTTTTTACAGTCCCTTACCAAGAGTGCAAATGTGACCCTGTTACTAAGCGTTCTCTGTTCTACTTTTAAAGGGCTGTCTATATCTTTTGAACCGTAATAGTTAACCAAATGAATAGTTCACCGTACGTGTGTTATTATAGCGATTATTCTAAAAAACTTACAAAAAAAGTAAGAGGTTTCACGTACCTACAAAAAAATATGTGTTCCTTTCAGGGTTTTTGTTTTTGCTATATCATGAAAATGGTAACATTCGTGCGAAAAATTTAGTGTGATTATAGTGAAAATTCAAAAATAAAAAAATAATATAAATACTGGCCTTCAAGATATGTATGAGTCGGGCTTGCACTAAAGATTATTAATTTTATATTAACCAACAAGGTCCTTTTTGGTTAATACATAATACATTTATATAGTTTGGTGATATGTACCCACAGACAAGTCAACCTTTAGACCACGCTTTAATAAACATCAGTACGAAAACGAAATCGCCAAAAAGTGGCGGGTTGCGGGGAGAGGTCGGCTAGTTTTCATTGGCTCGTTCAAAATTGACAATTTAATGGCTTCTAACGTGCTTTCAACTGACGGCTCATTAGTGACGTAGTTATGTAGTGTCACTACATAGCCTTGGCGAATGCTACTCCCCGTTAAAGCGTGGTCTAAAAGTTGACTTGTCTGTGTATGTACCCCTCGATGCACGGGTCTCACACTTGACCGTTTTTATACGTTATAAATGTAGACCTATAAAAAAGCATATACCTATAAAGAATTATATGAATATATATATTAATTCTTTATAGGTATATGCTTTCAACATCAATAGCTTTTTTACACAATACATCAACACGTGAAGACAATACACTCGAATGCACAGCAAAACGACAATAACGAAGCAAAAGATTGGATACATATCTTAATTAGGCCTCACAAGTCGTACGTCGATATTGTTTTTTTTTTCTGTCCGTACGTCCGTGACCGATGGGAGCCTTAGTGATAATTAGACGAGGCGATGACAGCGGAAGTTTTTTTTTTTAATTTTAATGAATCGAGCAAAACCATTGGCTGAACGTATGAATGAAGACTCGTTAGACTGTCTTTTGTGCGTTCTTTTCTTGTGAGAAATCCTTGTAGAGTGATAGAACGAATCGAGTACTGTCTAACCTATTGACTTAAATAGTTTTGGTTAAACTGGCAATTCATTTACGAAATTATTACGAAGATTTTCAATAGAGGAATGATATATCATGTTATTACTTTTAGGAATACGACGTGTTTAATTTTGAAAATGAAATAACTTCAAGGTTGTTTCTCAGGCGTTGTTATTCTACTAGTAGGTAATTGTGCAATGCACACTTTTTGTTTTTTGACAGTGTAGTAATATAGGTGTAACAGGTCGTTTAGCAACACGCATCTTGTATCTACGTCTATAGGCTTACCTACTGATGTGTTTAAAAGCTGTAGTGAAATTTTATAGATTGTCATTAAGTAATTAAGAAAAACTGTTAAGAATGAAAAAGGCTTTTGTTTTTTATTAAGAATATTTATTTGTACAACGATTTCTAGTAACTGCGCAAGATAAAATGATGATACACAGATTCCAATATTATATATGTATATAGTTAGTTAAAGCTCGGCTAATCTTAAAGTGTATTTCAGTCTTTCGCCCGCGGGCATCTCGCCGTGGGAACGGTCAGTCGCCAGTCGCTTTTACGTTCCCACTTATACGGTATATAGGATTTGTCAAAACTAATTGTGGGAAAAATTTTAATAGGTACCTACCTACTAAATTATTCGTCTTTGGTTTGTTTTAAATCAATACCGATAAACCAAGTTAACGACTTAAAAAAAAATTTCTACATACTTAAAACCGTTTGTTTGAACTTACTTCTTGCAGTCGGTAAAAAAAAAGAAGGAAAAAAATCATTTGTTATTGGATGCCAACCCCTTAGTCATTTTTAAATTTATACAATTAATTTACATATTATTATTGTTATTAAAACGATATAGTACGATTAAATTAAATTAATTTATTACATTAATTAATTAAATTAAATTAAATACATGTAAATTATAATAATAAATAAATATGATTAAAACTTAAGACTATCAACAAACTATCAATTAATTATTTGAAGTAATTGTATTTCGAGAAACGACGTAAAGAATATATGGAAAATAATACAATATGCGACGACTTATCGAAAAACGAAATTCGGGACAAGCACAGGTTGCCCTAAGGACGATTGCTCAAGGCATCTGATGCTGAAGGATTAGGATCGTTCAGCATAGGGTTCATTAGGATAGGCAGGCTGAAACAATGATGATGATTATGAACACGGTGTGGTATTCGCTGACACGTGTGTGGATGTAGCGTCTAAAAGATGTGTGAAATCGAATCGCAATTAAATGCACTCGCAGTGGTGTTTCTTGTTTGTCTTTTTGTAATAGTGGCGATTATCGACATTGGGAAAACTTGATAATAAAACACACGCGATCACCGTTATACATTTTAGGTTTAAGCATGGTGGGTAACTAAAAATTAAGTGCAAAGTCGAACGTTTTTTTCGAAAATTTTCGTTTTGTTCCTGCGAAGTATCTAAGTTGTTGGGAAGTTATTATCTATTACATTTTACAACGTACGACGTTTATTCGATTTTTTATAAGTTTTAAAAAAAACACTAATAGAACACAAATTGCGGCGTATGTTAAGTCTGTATGCATGAATAACTTTAAAGAAATGCATTTAAAATACTAGCAGAGAGCTTTCATATGCAAAAAAATAGTGTCTCACTGAAAAAATATTACTGTTTTAACTAAAACGTAAGAGGTTTCTTTAGTTAATACTGGCATAAATAGTTAGTCGGCGTTTCTGTCTGTCCTTTGAAAGGGCCCGACTACGGTGAGTCTGTTATTACAGGCCGCCCTTTGCGAGGACGTCGTTTGATATAGACGCCGCGCGTACGAAACCCAATGTTTTGTGGTTGTAAAATGCTGAAGTGGTACAATGTTCGAATATTGAGTGTTTTGAAAAATCATTTTGATATAAAATCGGCTTAAGGCATTTGTTTAATTTCTACGAATTCATTTAGGAAGAACAATATCAACACACGAATTTGGGTATTCATACTTTAGAATACTTCTAGAATACTTCTAGAATACATGCGCTCTTGGAATTTCATTCAGCTAGCTGGCGTGGAATATCTCCATGGTCTATACCCCTCAACAGAGTAGTAGTGCCTACTTTAATCTAGAACGTTCGGAAAGACTCCATTTGTATTTGTTCCAATTCATCATGATCGCAAAGTTATTCATACATTTAGTTTTATTTCTATTTGATACACTAAATAATAAATACAATTTTTCATGTACCTATACAATATAGGTACGCAGGTATGCAATTTATGCACTAAGTAACATCACATTAACATTCACTCACTCACACTATCACTACATTCAGACGTAAACTCTCAATCACACTGATTCACATACATCATCATCATCAGCCCATTTTTACCCCACTGCAGGGGCTTAGGCCTCCCCCAGGCTTGGAGCTTAAATCCACCACGCTGCTCCACTGCGGGTTGGGAACTGTAACGACCGATATCTATTGACAGCGTCCGGGACCGACTGCTTAGCGTGCCCTCCGAAGCACGGTGTCAGTGATATTGTGTACTTAAGTCAGAAAAACTCATTGGTACACGCCCGGCTTCGAACCATGGTCCTGTGGCCTTATAAATTTGAGACAGGTTCGCTGCGCTCTGGGCTATCACGACACTCACATACACATACATCACATACATACACTCCCAAATACTCCCTAACTCTTTCTTTTTAACTTTTATTCGTTAATCACATTAAGTTCGTAACAGTTTAATCTAATAAGTCGCGGGGTCTGGAGACCTATAAAAACAGGTTCGACCTAGTTTAGGCTCCAGACTCCCACAATTACCTGTACTATTATGTAGTTTCTGTCTTGTAGTTGTGAGAAATAAATAAATAAATTATTCTCTATGAGTGATTAACCATCTATCTATTTTATGAGAAATATTCTTTTTCAGGGAGAGTTAATCAATATTTTTTGTTTCTTATTTGCGAACCCACTGCACGGATTTTGCTGAAAGGCTGTACCGTGAAATTCTTTTCGGTTTCGTTGGTTATCACTATTGCTATTGGGTACAGATCGCGTCAAACTTTATGGCTGATCGGAATACAATGCTTTAAATGTGCTTGCGCAGGTACAGTCATATACCCCTCGCTTCACTGCGTCCCGTTACACCTAAAATTGGTAACTGCAACGCGACTTGTGCCTACGTTTGGATCCGCCATAAAGTGTGATTGTAACTATATGTTGTTTCCGTGTTTTCGTACAGACCTGAACATAAAATCCAAACGTGAATTAAATGATTCCTTATGCGGTTAATAGTACGTGCGGAACGCACCGTGATTGGCGTATTTCACTAAATAACATGAATACATCACAATGTATCATTTGATGTAGCATAGTTGATAGTGCAATGTCAATTGGAAAAACTGATTTCCTTCCATATGTATATGAACCTGACCGAGCCAACCCAAAATATTGAAACATGTGCTATATATACCTATAGATTATTCAGCGTTTGTTTGACATTATGGGATATTTAAAAAAATAGATCGAGTGTGACTGGTTTCTTTGTAACTCATGTAAAGATATACCCGAAAAGAGGTTCGTTTACCGATGGAATTAGGTTGCATATTGTTCAATTACAATTGTTTACGTAATTGTATAGTAATATACTTTCATAGAAGCAACATGGCGAGAGGTATGACGAAACAGCGCGACTGGGCATGCGCATCGCACTTCAGAGCTATAAATACCTCATGTTCAAAGTGTTCAAATTA
Source organism: Luffia ferchaultella (assembly GCA_949709985.1). Lineage (NCBI taxonomy): Eukaryota > Metazoa > Arthropoda > Insecta > Lepidoptera > Psychidae > Luffia > Luffia ferchaultella. The sequence continues at coordinate 7,101,190 of OX453257.1, read as the reverse complement.
ACTTAGCTCGGAATACTTATAAAACGTGTAAAGCTTACCAAACTAAACAAAAAGTTGAAAAAACATTAAAAAAATTATAAAACATGTTTTTCGCGGTAGCCGTTAGTTTGCGTCATCTGCTCTCTTGAAATTTTTTGTTTAGTTCGGTAAGTTATACACGCTCTATAAGTTTGGACTACGTTCAGATGAACACGTGGTATAGTGTTCATCAAACGTAATCCAAATTTAAACAGGTTTTTCTCGTTAATCGTTAGTTTGTCCCATCTGCATATTTGAAACTTTTTGTTTAGTTCGGTAACCTCTACATGTTCTATAAGTTTGGATTACGTTCAGCCGAATACTCGGCAAGTATTGTAGGTACTCTATGAACGACTTACATGCGAAACCGTTTGGTTGCCTTATAAAACCAGAGCGGTGATGTTAATTTGTATTTGTTTATTATGAAATACCGTTTGTTAACACTTTTATGTCTCAACATACTTCAGTCTGTGTAAATCACAGACCAGTCAACAAATAGACCACGCTTTAATAAACGTCAGTACGAAAACGAAATCGCCAAAAAGTGGCGGGGTGCGGGGAGAGGTCGGCTAGTTTTCATTGGCTCGTTGAAAATTGACAATTTAATGGCTTCCGACGTGCTTCCAACTGACGGCTCACTAGTGACGTAGTTATGTAGTGTCACTACATAGCCTTGGCGAATGCTACTCCCTGTCAAAGCGTGGTCTATAAGGTTTACTTGTCTGTGGTGTAAATGAACGTTTTCTAATTCGCAGAATTTTGGTGTGGCAGTTTTGAAACTAAATGAATTAATAAATTTACCTATCATACGCAGAACTAAAATCTACTAAGTAATCTGTACTGAATTTATAAATGTAATTTTTTACTTTGTTTGGGTTTTTTCTTGAGAAATAATAAGGTTAATCCGTAAAATGGTCTAGTTTTGCCACTGGAATCGCAGCAGGTGCAAAGCGACATCTAGACACTACATTTGTTTAAATGCGCGTAGAAATGTTAATTCTGAATATGAACGATAAAGATGGCTCAAAATTGACAATTTAATGGCTTCCGACGTGCTTCCAACTGACGGCTCACTAGTGACGTAGTTATGTAGTGTCACTACATAGCCTTGGCGAATGCTACTCCCTGTCAAAGCGTGGTCTATAAGGTTTACTTGTCTGTGGTGTAAATGAACGTTTTCTAATTCGCAGAATTTTGGTGTGGCAGTTTTGAAACTAAATGAATTAATAAATTTACCTATCATACGCAGAACTAAAATCTACTAAATAATCTGTACTGAAATTATAAATGTAATTTTTTACTTTGTTTGGGTTTTTTCTTGAGAAATAATAAGGTTAATCCGTGAAATGGTCTAGTTTTGCCACTGGAATCGCAGCAGGTGCAAAGTGACATCTAGACACTACATTTGTTTAAATGCGCGTAGAAATGTTAATTCTGAATATGAACGATAAAGATGGCTGCATCGGAAAATATTGAAGTTGCTATTGACACTTTTATTTATAGTTGTAAAGATACATGTATGCGCATGTGACGATGTGAAGTCGGTTATAAATAAGCCCATACGCGTCATGTTCCTCAGGCGGGAGAGTCGCGGACGTCAATGGCCGGTCCCTATATTATAAGGGACGTAATTTATATTTGAGCGGTGTACTGAAAAGGTAAGAAAGGATTTTGACACATGCCGCCGATGTGTATGCCAGTTGTTTTGGTATGTGATTCCAATATAACTGTCTATAATTGTATAAGCATAATAATAAATAAAAAAAATAGATCACATGCGAGTCACGTTTACAAATTGGGTTTTTGGTACCACAATTTTAAGTAATCCCAAAAGAATACAATACTGTCATTTCTGGGTTGTTATGCGTGAAACTTCAAGTTAGCAATTATTTATTTCCTTACTATCCATAGAAGTATACGAGTGCGCAAACCTGGAGTCACCACACTACTATTATTTTGTCTGCTTCAATCATCGCTCTGCATAGCAGTATCCTGTCTACTTGTAAACTTTAACATTCAACCTCTACAAGACGAAGGAGCTGTAGACTCGAATTACGGTGATGGACTATCACCACCCGTTACGCTTAATTCCCCGACGTGACATTTCGAAACGGGGGAGGGGGGAGGGGGTTGGAGAAGTTTTAGACAGAACATTTAGAATTTTCATTACATAATACGAAATACGTTAAGCTGCATATTAAAGTCGAGGTGTTTATAGGCACGAGGCGAAGCCGAGTTACAGCCGATTGGTGTAATGTAAAAGGGACTAGTCCGTAAAATACAACGTTACGATCCAAGTTTCGATGTCATAAAGCCTGTATTAATAGCAAATGTATTGAAAAAATGTTATTTAAACATATTACATTATTTAAAAAAAGTAGTGATCGGCATAATGTTAATACAAGAAACAAAGATAAACTTGCTAATCATGTCAGCCGCCTCACTAAAATCACGAAATCTTTTAAAGGGCAATGTGTACGCTTTTACAATAAGATCCCAGCTGACATTCAAGATCTACCCCTTAATAAATTTAAAACTACAATAAAACAAAAGCTTTATGCAAAAGCTTATTATAAAGTATCAGACAACTTAGACGATAAAAATCCATGAGGGTAAGCCGCTCGCCTATCAGTTTGTTTCAATAATATTATTCTTTAAGCACTTATTGTTAAATTTTTTTTATAGTGTTGTAAAAAAAAGAGCGTCCCTCAGTTTCTTGCGTATTCTTCTGAGAGGTACCAGCATTTTTGAATGCGCCTTTGATGTGACGTTTTTCCACAAAGTAATAAAATTCACTCTTATGACGTATTTCAAGATTATATTACATAACTACGATATAAAGATATTTTGATTTGATGATTTGATTTGATATGTATCTATTTATAATTTGTACAAGCTCGTAAACTTAATGAAACCTAATATTTCAAATTGTAAGTGCGCTGTTGGAAAATAATTTATGAGTCCTAAACTATTCTAGTACTTAAAATTAAATAAATCAGGTTTTAATAATTAGACTTGTAGGTAAAAATTACAAATCAAATTTATACAATTATTTTGGTGAATTGAATATTTTATTTTCTATTCAGTTTGTTTTAAGGATTCCATAGATAAATGGCCAAAAAACCGATCACTTATAATTTTGCTTGCTTATAAACTGCACTTATAAACTTGCCCGTCTGACCGTCCGTCCGTAAGTCACTGACTCATTATCTTCAAGCAGATGTCTTATATAAACCGCATTTCTGATTCTCTACAAAAGATATTTAAACTACATAATTTAGGCGTTGGTGTCCGTACATTAAATTAAACGATGAATGAGGGCTTCTAAAATCATTATGACAATATTACCTCTCTGAATTTCAATGTGATTGAAAAATAATAAAAAAATTTAATAACTTTTTTAATGTATTGTTTTTGTGGTTTTTTTTCTCATTTATAGTTTAGATGTGCAAATAAATGTTTGTTTTTCCTTCTTCTTCTCCTTTCTTTCTAATAGTTGTTTAAAAGAAACATGCTTTCAACCAAAATTAATTAAAACAGAATAAGGCCGTTCCACAATTTTCATTTAGAAAACTTAGTGAAACTATTTTTCATTAAAGGCATATTGGTATTTGAAAAATTCTACGAAACACTGAGTTGGTACATATCTGATGCACATTTGCGCCGCGGTCGGACGCTGTCAATAGATTACGGTCGTTACAATCCCCAACCCGCAGTGGAGTAGCATGGTGGATTTAAGTTCCAAACCCCTTCCTCACCCTGGGGGAGGCCTAAGCCCCTGCGGTGGGGTAAAATGGGCTGGTGATGATGATGATGACTGAGTTGGTACATACTCTCAACACACATACTTAGACTGTTTTTTTTTCCTAAGTTACCTTTGTTTATTCGTCATCATTATACTAGTTAAAGTAAGTATTATTACTATAATTATAATTATCTACTTTTACAAATAACATACACATAACATAGAATCGCTACTAGAAATGAAATATTCTTTACACGCGATTAAGAACGAATCACAAGTCCAGTTGAAACACGTTACGCTTCGAAATGATTTTACGTACGAAGGTTGTTTGCGGTACGCGAACTGGCACTACAGGATGTCCCGAATTGAAAGCGCTACAAAATATAATTTTTTTTGTTTACCATTCTTTCGTTGATTCTAGCGGTTAAGAAAATTAAACAAATTTCTTTCAAAAACGTCGGCTTTCTTTGGATACGTCAAATCTACGACAAAATGTCAGACGACAACAGATTGTAGTCGTGCACGGAATTTTCCGTCGCAGACCGCCCACGCCGCGCCTCTCTCTAGCTACAAAAGTACCGACTTCTACGTACTGAGAATTCTATGTTGATGGGCATTATTATACTAAAAACTGAACGTAAACCATTTTAAGAAGAAAACGTAGTATTTTTTTTTTGTTCAGATGTTTCATAATGACTATTATCGTTTACTAACATAATATATAGGTATTTATTACGCATGTTAGTCAAAACTTTTTGCGCAATACTGAAAGTATTGAGGCGCTGAAGCTTAAAAGTTTTAAATAAAGATAGTAATTAAATTATTGTTTTTTTTTAGTTACAGTCAATATAAAAACTGAAACTTGCATTTTTATTTGTGTCAGTGTAACAATTCTTTTACATGCTTTATAATAGAGTTATAATATTTTCTTTAAACTTTACAGTCGGTACCACATATTCTAAGTTCGGAAAAGCATGGATTTACCAACTGAGAACGAACGAGACTTAATTGTAAGTTTATATGATCGACTTAGTGGATCGCTTACGGATTTCAAGATATAGGTATACTTACCTATTTTTAAAGTCGATATTTTAAAATAACATAACATGTCAGGTGTGTTTTTGAATTGCCGAAAATTCCCGAGGTGCCGTATTTAAGACCTTTGAACTGTAAAATCGTTTGATGCTTAATATTCTCGAAAATAAACATTGCAATGTTCGAATAATTACATATCGATCTATCGAATATACCTATTTATTTAAAGAAGAAGAAAAAATGGAAATTGTTAAAATATATAAAAAACTAGCGACCCGCCCCGGCTTCGCATGGGTAGCAGAGCATATACGCCGTAGTGTTTTCTGTCGTAGTGTTATATCAGCTTGTTGCGTCGAACATGTGGATTAGATTTATATGTAACGTAATTACATCCTAATTGGAGTATTTTTAAAGTATTTTATTTCCAATTATGTAAATAATTGAAAAAGTAAAGAATATCCTACACATAAAAACAAACTAAAATATTTCTTTATATATAACATTGATAACTTCTGCCCAAATATCGTCTACACTCATCGCGAATACGTGCCGAAAGTGTAACTAAACCATAATTAAACAACAATTCAAAAATGTCGTCGTGCGTGTTAAAAACGTGTAAAAATGAGTCAACTTCGAAGAAAAAAGGCGTAATTTATTATCGGTAAGTAAGCAAACCATCAACTAAAATCAATCAAAACAAATTTGCAGCCATTTCTATATGAAAATCATAGATTATGGAGAGTGAACGTAAACTTTGGATATGTAGGTATAAAATGTTGGAGAACTATATGACTTAGGTATAACTGATTATTTTTTAGTTTCTTTATTACTCAACCTATTCCATCTTCTGTCTGTCTATCACAGCGTATTTTTCAGTTAGAAACTTACTAAGCTAATTTCATTTAAGAGTAAGTAAACTTTATATCACATTGCAACGATGATTTTCATTGCACTTCGTTCATTTCTTTACCTATAAGGCAAAGTGAGACGAAGTGTCGGGTGTAGTTAGTGCAAGCGCAAATCCTAGTTCCTATATTCAGTACCAATTACAGTTTAATATAATAATTGTTTTACTTATATGGGGAAATATTAAATAAACACAGTATTAATTAAAATAGACATTGTAATTAAAACTATTAATAATCGTCATATTTCAGTAAATTTCTACAAAACATTAATAGCTTATGTACGTACACCTTCCTCTTGAATTACTCTGTCCATTGGTGTCAATAATATGCCAAACCGTTCGGTAGTTTTTGAGTTTATCGCGTTCAGACAGAGAGACAAATAGACAAATAGACAGACAGACAGACGCGGCGGGGGACTTTATTTTATAATATGTAGTGATTTGATTAAAGCATCGGTATATATTTTTCAAAAGAATTGTTTTGAAGATACCATTTTGCGCGTGATACACATGCTCGTTGACAATTTTCATAAAGAAAATATCGTATTTGACGTGTGCGTTTTAATAACGACACATTCAACGTCATATATTGCGATGAACCACCCAAAAGGCGTCTCGTTCTCGAGTTACAACGGACTTAAAACGTGTGAAGATTCTGCAGATACGATTTTAAGTGGTCTTTAAAATATCTTTTACGTCTTAATGTTGATGATTCAACGGAGGCCTTCGCCAAGTTATCGAGACGACATTGTCGAGCGAGTTTAACTTTATACTTCGTATCGATTTTTGATTTCCAATCCCAATGGAAAAAACGCTCAAGTGTGAACTTAATTTGCACATCGACGGTTCCGTGTAAGTTTTAAATTTTACAGCGCGTATGATACCGTTTAGAGATTTCAATTTCAGTATTAAATATGGAACGAAAGCAAAACAAGGTGAGAGTGAAGGTAAGGTAGAAATTAAGGATCCGCGAATGATCCTAGCCATGTCGTAAAGCATTTTCGTCCACATCTTGACGAACTATATACTTAAAATTTGGTAGGTATATGAGTGGTTAGACCAAACTATCGATTGACCGATACGAAACTTTAGTGTTGTTCTTATGGTATCGAAAAGTTATTTAGCAGCAAAATTTAAAAATTACATTTTCTGGCTAAAAATCCATTAGCCGTATTCCAAAACAAACAGAGCTGTTTTGCGTCTCAATCACGCTTTTCTAATATTACATATTTTTTTCAAAATCCACATTTATGTGTGTTGTACCTGCCGAAGCACGGTCGTGAAAACGATATGTAGGTCTGATGACAACTGACGACCTGACTCTGAACGAACACGAACGACCCCGAGCGGGATTCGTTGCCGACACGAGACTAGACGTCAGAAATAATTTTTGATCGAGCCATCGACTTGTGCAGCTGTTAATTTATGTTCTATCCTTTGTTTCATAACATTATGTATGAATTTTAGTTTCATTTGTCAAATCTACAATTTCTCCCCTATAACTGCGTCCCCTTACACGGCCACCTCGCCCTAAACTAGTTGTAACCTGTATTAAAAGTCACAGATATCTGACATACTTACATACTAGAACATCTTTGTAAAACATAAGTATATATTAAAATGCTTCACACTCAGGTACGGAACAAATAGTCACATAGTGCACACAAATATTAATTCCCGCGTGAGGATCGAGCCCGCGATCTTTGCGTCTGTATCGGCTACTAGCCGTCCACTAAACCAATCGGTCAATAAAACTTCAGTGAAACAGACAATTCCGACTGGTCTGTGGAAATTGTATCTCCATTCCATTCTATCCGCCCTTTTTATACCCCATTGCAGGGGCTTAGGCCTCCCTTCAAGATGAGGAGGCTTAAATCCACCACGCTACTCCGATGCGGGTTGGCGGATTGTAACGACAGGCATCTATCGACAGCAACCAGGATCGACTGCTTAACGTGCTCTCCGAGGCACGGAGTCAGTGATAGTTAATGTACTTAAGTCAAAAATAACTTATTGGTACACGCCCAGATTCGAACCATGGCCACATGGCCCTATAGATTTGAAACAGGTTCGCTGCGTTCGGGCTATCACGACACAAAATTGTATATATAGTATCTTTTGGCTTGGTAGCTAGTGATTTAGTAGAAGATTGGGCAACTAAACAATTCCATAAGGTTCCATTTCAATATTTTGACTATGGAAACTTCAAAACTGTCTAGAATTCAACTTTAACGGCAGCAAGACTTATGTCATAGTGAATGGGATAACTTTAGGAAATCAATTTAAAATGAATACCACATTAAAATAAAAAAAAAAAACGATACTGTAGGCACCTTCGAGTCTGCGAAGTGCCCCAAAAAAAGTTGTTGTCCTTACCTGGCATTCTAATGTTATGACTTATTTGTCTCGAGACCAACGATTTATTGAGGTTCAGAGAATAAATTCAAAGAAATCTGCATAATACATTCATTAGATGCCAAGAAAATTGAATTCTCGCCATTTTTTTTTTGCACAAATGTGAGTCAAACTGCCGACAATAATAGTTGCACACCTGGCCGTGCCTGCCTACAAGTTTTAAAATATTGAATTTTTTTAAATAAATTAAACGGTCGTTTGTTCGAAAATGATCTAATTTCTAAATTTAGAATAAGTCGCTGTTGTCTAAGATGTCGATTTAAATTGTGAACCCCTCATTCTTTTCCTAGGCGAAAAATTATTTACATACTATAATAGCCAGCTTATAGAGTATGAGCATCCTACGACGTTTTTCAATACATTTGCGATTAAAATTAGGTAGATACTTCAAACGTAATAATGGCGGGAGCTAAGGGCGCTTTTTGCGGTTTACGCATACGTCACAAACAGAATGCTTGTTTGTGATTGGTGTAAAGTAAAATGGCCTGGTACTGTAAAATATAACATTACGGTACAAGTTTCGATGTCATAAAGACCGTTGTAGTCAATGTATTGGAGGATACTTTGATATACATTTCTAAAGAAGGTTGGCACCCTAAATTCCGTCTACAATATTTTTAATTAAAACTGTTAAACAACTTTTATCATATAAAACAAAAGTAATTACATCACAACAATAAAAAAACCAGATAATTTATAATAAGAAGGTAGAGTTCTGGTAGAAATCAAAATTTGTTTCCCATTAGAACAACAATAACAATAATTAATACATTTGTTGGTGTCAAAATATACCTTAAAAGTTACACGTTTTGGATCATGCAATAACTTTTGATACTGTAAAGTAGGTATACAGAAAAAGAGTTGGTCTAATAATTACAAAAAAAAAAAATTTTTAATTAAAAATAGCCTGGACCGAATTTAGGGTCATCATCATCATCAGCCCATTTTTACCCCACTGCAGGGGCTTAGGCCTCCCCCAGGGTGAGGAGGGGGGCTTGCAGCTTAAGTCCACCACGCTGCTCCACTGCGGGTTGGGAACTGTAAAGACCGCCATCTATTGACAGCGTCCGGGACCGACTGCTTAACGTGCACTCCGAAGCATGGTGTCAGTGATATTGTGTACTTAAGTCAGAAAAACTCATTGGTACACGCCCGGATTTGAACCATGGCCCGATGGGGCCAAATTTAAGACAGGCTCGTTGCGCTCTGGGCTATCACGACACTCACGAATTTAGGGTGCCAACCCTCTTTAGTAATGTTTATTAATAATCTTTATAGTACATGAAGAATATTTGGCCTAGAAAAAGAAACACAAGATTGGTTGTGATCTCGTTTTATTATATGTTTCAAGTCAATTTCAATATCTTAATTTCATTAGGAAATATGTTATATAAAAATACTCAATTCGTGTTACTAAACCAAAATGAGAAATTTGTTATATAAATTAATTAGCGACTTTATATACAATCTGAATAAACCATTTACTCTTGTCGAGAAGCGAGTTTGTTGGCAAAAATAATTCCAAGTGTTCAAAAAATTTAAGGAATAGCTCATTCAATTCGGAAATCCTTTTATGATTTTATTCGCTCACAAAAATTGTATTTGTTATCTACTAACAAAAATCTTTTAAAAAACCCTTTTTAAATTTTTTGCAATTATTCAAATATTTAAAGGACAGCGGAAATTTGAAAAGAAGATTCTTAAAGAGGAGAAAATTACAAAAAATTGTCCTCTTATCTCTTTTATTTATAATTTAAATTTAATGTAGAAAATAGGCTACCGTGTAGCCTTTATAGCCGGAGCGCACCGTTTAGTCTGTTGAGAGAGAACAACACATACACAACATATTTTTTGTGGTACGAAAATAACAATTTAAAATAAAGTCCAGTTGGAAAAAAAAACTTTAAATTTATTTTTAACTAGGTGAGATTATTTCGAGTATCCTTTTTCATTAAAGGCAACGAAAAACATTTAAATGTAGTCAGTCTATATTTTTTTGCTTTTTAAAACCTTTTTTTTTACTTAACTAGCGGTTGCACCCGGCTTCGCCCGGGTGGAATACGGAAACGTTCCTCTTCCCGTTCCACGCATTAGTACATTGCACCCGTGCAGAGTCGGGGTGGGTCGCTAGTCCGACCATATAGTATCATTACACTATGGTATCATCTTTATCATCCAAACGAAGAAATTCTCAGGTGCGTCTAGCAACAAATTTGATTGCCATAAAAAAGGTTATAGTACCTAAGTCAATCTTAAAAGATACATATATGCCGTCGGTGACTTTTTGTTAGAACTTTTAAAGGGGAACAATTTCGTGATACATTATTTTTGCTTAACATCAACCGTTTACGCAGCGCGCGCCACGGAAGCTCTTAAAAAGAATAATTGTTACCGTTTTTTTGCAACATTTTTCATTTATGCTCCGCTCCTATTGGTCGTTGCGTGATGTAATAGTAGTCTATAGCCTTTCTCGATAAATGGACTATCCAACACACAAAAAAACATTTTCAATTCGAACCCGTAGTTCCTGAGATTTGCGCTTTCAAACAAACAAACAAACTTTATAATGTTACGTAGTATAGAAAAGATTACGTCATATAAATATTTAAAACTTGTTTCTTTTGTTTCTCATATTTTTTTTGAATAAAATATTTACATACATTAAATACAAATAAATAATTTTATAATTATAAAAAAATATAATTTTGTAAACTTTAAAAATTTAATTGATTATAGCGTATATACAATAGTGAGGCCGTCGCCATTCTGTGGGGGTGAAGGCTGTCGCGCGAAGATCGCAAGATGGTCGTAGCCTCAGTGTCATCATAACAGTTGCTCATACATAAGTCAGATGTCTATGAATGGTGGAATAGAGCGACTGAAATTATGTTTCTGTCAAAGAGCGCGTGACCTATAGAATTATAACTGTTTATGGGCATATAGTTAGATATTGGTGGTTTGTCGAATTGAGGTTGTATTTTGGCACGGGCCCATATATTACAATCTCGTTGTGCGTTATTTGCATATTTATTGTCCCCTGCATTCGGTTCGGATAAAGATTGTAATTTTACCTTCGGATCTCCAAATTGAATTGTTTATCGGACCCTTGTGAAATATATACCTTTTCGTAGCAGTTTTTGTTTTTGATCAGTTTTGCACACATTTTGTTTGAGTTTTGTTTTTCGGCAATAGAAACATTTTAATAATTCGACCGGTGAAAAATATTTCTATGTCTAACTTTTAAAAAACATTATGAAATATATGTATTTAAATAAATAAAAAAGGTAGAAGTTTTTTGCCTGTTCTTTTCCTTCTAGTTTTCTAAACCGCTACATACTTAATTCATTTGGACTTTCAATAAGTGTGTGTAAACATATTATATTGAATAAAAACTTTTTGAATTTAGAATTTTTTTTTGAAGGTATGGAATTTAGCAAAATTTTGTACTTTAGTAAAAAACAAATGCTAGAAGAAAAGAGCAAATCACGCAAAGCTTTGTATTTTAAGAATAAATGTCGTTGCTGGCATTTGAATAATTGATTTTTAATATTTACATACCTATCTGTAAAAGTACCTATTATACCTAAAATCATATCACCAAAAAATCAATCTTATACCTCTAATTATGAATAACTTGTATATTAGAATTGCTTTTGTTATGATTCACAAAAATGCGATCGAACGTTTGATGTGCTGAGTTCGTATGAAATTGATTAAATTTGACCTTTCCAAAAAACGCTCAATTTTGCTCAATATTACATCCGATGACAAACAAAACATAATTTCCAAACAGAAAAATATCTCAATATTTCCCACAGTATCCAAACACGATAAAAGATATCGAGCGAAAAAATAAAAACAATGATTTGTAAACCGTAGGATATACCTGTTCAAGAACGCGCTATGGAATCCAGTGGCAGATTGTAGATTAATGAAATTAATCATGCGAATTCTTAACTCGTAGTTCTTCGTTTTTAATTCCATTTATGGTGCACGGAATTCCAGCAAGGTTAAATAAAAGTTAGTTTCAATATTCGCGTCTTTTTATCGTCTGGTATAGTCCAACAATCGAAACTGGGGACTACTACTACGTCGGCAACGGGCTATTTATCGGCCGATCAGCGCATCTAAATAAGCGATTTGCTCTTTTAAAACGCACAAATTAGCCCCTTTTATCATCACAACGACATTGAAGCCATCTAGAATTATCGACCGATGTACGTAATTATATGTTACTTTTTTTCTAGTGTACTAGCTTTCCGCCCGCGGCTTCGTCCGCGTGGACTACACAGTTGTACCTGGACCGCTATTGTTTATAAGCCATGAATATAAATAAAATATCGAATTAGTTTATTTTTGGGGAAAGAAATATAAAAAATGCTGTAAGTAAATTGATCGCAAATTAAAAAAATTCTGAATTTCAGCAACAGCGACACCTACCGGGTTCAACTATAGTTAATAACCACCCAGGTGATCCCATAAGTACAGAAAATTCATTAAAATTGGTCAAACCGTTTAGAAGCAAAATAATTACGATAATAGAATACTATGATACGAAATTTTATGTATAAAGATATAATTTGTAAACTATAGTGGAAGTGGGTATAGGTACATATTTTTCGCAAATTCAGTAAAATCTACATATTTAATTTATATAATCTAAACCAAAAATACGTAAATAGGGCAAACTCACTGACGCAGGGGAACACTGCAAAAGCGGCGCATGTGCTAAATTTGTTCCTAAAATTTAGTAATAAAAGCTCATATAAGAACATGGACTTCGAGTCTATGGTAGCTGAAGTTAAAAAAAAAAACAAAAATACGTATTTTCATCTGTGTCTATCTGTTTGTATTTTTGTTCGATTAAGGATTACGTAAAATAATTTATTAATATTTTCATATACAAAAAGATAAAGCTATCCTTCCACATGTATTGTTCCTGTTATATTATTAGGCATACAGTAGGTAAAGTAATAAAATAGAAAAAATTTAGAAAACCTCACGAACAAAGCCGCAAACAAAAGTAAGTATATCAGAACGATTTAGCGGATTATTTGTTTCAGTCATATTTAGTTATGGGATCGTAAACATACTTCTTGTTTTTACAATATTATCAGACAATTTGAATATTACTCAACTACTACTAGTTAAAAGTCTATCGCTATAGTTAAATAAAACTAAAATAAAAAGGTAGTATAGTGTAATAATTTTAAAAAGTTCAATAAATATTATAATATTGTGATGACTTTTGTAACTGAATGTGCCCACTTGAGTCCCACGAAAGCTCGTACAGTCGCAGACCGTCTTTATAATCGATATCCAAAAAAAAAAACAGCTCTACTGTCTCTGTTGTCAACGGACAATTCAAAAGTTCACAACGACTATGTAACGAAATCGAACTCTATCGTTACAAACATAAGGTTGTGATTCTTTTGTAATTATAAAGGTTTTATTGCTCCGCTCTCCATATAATACTGCGACTGTTGAGGCTATGTGCTATCGTTGTACAATTCTAAGAGTGAATGTCAGGGAAGTACAAGCTACACGCACACATACGTACAGGGTAGAATCGCTTCTATTGTCGTATACGTAAATATTCGGTGCCTCACAGTTGCGTCACCGACGAAAAAGACAAAGCACGAAGATCGAAACGGCTAATGATGAGCCAAAACATTATTTTTAGACTAGCGAGACGGGCTTTATAAGGGCGACGTGAGATCTAGAGATATCGCTTTAATGGAGGCGGTAGCGTTGTCGTTTCGTAGTAAGAATTTCAGCAATGAATTAGATCAATAGTAGAACAGCTAGAAATAGGAAAATCTAATAACTTTTCAAATATACAAAACACTAATGTATTTTCCTACTATAAGTATCTATGCCTTATGGATTTAAAGGCATATATATCTGACGAAAATTAAAAAAATATGGGAAGAGTGGTCTGTATATTTAGTGTTGAATAATGTAACAAAATTTTGTATTGAAAATAAAATAAAAATAGGATAAAAAAAATTATTAAAAAAAATAATAAATGTGTATAATATTAGTTGTAAATAAAAATACTTAATAAATTAAATCGTTAAGTACCTTGATTACTTAATAATTTAATTTGTTTCATAATTTATGAACTATGAGATAAAAACAGTAAAAAAAATATACCAAACGCATTTCAAAAACACGTAGAAAAGACGTCAACGCGCTCACGCTTAAAGTCAACCGCCATAAAAAGATTTCAACAATAGCATAAAGCGTCGGTCGATATTCGGAGATAATTTCTCTTTCGACAGGTTACAAAATTAGAAAATTAGCAACGCATCTCGAGCGGTGTGGTCGCCATTGACTTTAAGGAATACCGTTCTCATTGTACTTGTTTCTGAATATTGTGAGCAAACAGTCGGTTTTTTCATTGTCTATGCTACGAGACTCTATAACTCAGCACAATGACTCTATGGGCCCCCGTAGTTTTCGACAATGTGTACCGATTTCGTAGACAATAAATCCTCTAATATGTTTTGATGGTTTTACTTATTGTTGGCACAGTTTAACTTTAAGTCTCTCTGATTGGGATTTTACAGCCGTGACGGTCTTCTATGTACGGTTCGTTTTCTGTATTCATTCCTTTGTAGTGAACGATCAGCCAACGGTCGCGTGGCTTTCCAGGACGGACGTCTTTAGTGACAGATCTCTTCGATCGTGTGAAGAGGTTTACTACTTTATACATCTTACAGTGTTAAACTTTTTTATAGGCGTACTATACGTTTTGGATAGTAAATATACATTTACATTTACTATAAATACATTTATATTCGTGGAATATAGCAAACTACTTCTATGAAGTACGTCTCATAAATTTATATTTTGTTAATTACACACCTAAATGTTGAAACTTATAATAAGTGGAAAGTGTAGGTACTTTAATGCAATGTAAAATTGAACACGAGGAGTGCTTGTAATCGATTAATAGAATATGCATCGTGTACGAGTATATATGAGCCGCCCCCGGCCACGGCGACCAGAATGTTGTTTATACAAGCGCGGGCACTAATGCGCGACCCACATAACATAACGAGCGCAGAAGGCGTAACCCGGTAGCAAACCCGCGCGCCCCGCTCCCCCTCACGCTGGCCACGCCACAAATTTATCGAAACGACAAAAAAAAACTTCCCCGCTACTGCACTGCGCGACGCCACCACAGAACTAGATACATTTTTCCATGTCTCAGCGTGCGAAAGAGAAGCTCGGTCGACCGCGGCGTTAAATAGAGACGACTAGCGGTGCATCGATTGTGCGGCGACTAAACGCCGGCGACGTGGGCGCTGCCGGTGTTGCGCGCTACCTCGGCGCGCTCGGCCTGACCTTTACTCGGTGAACTTAGGAAGCGTCGTTCACCGCGCTCATCCATTAGGTGGGCGGTGCGAGCGGGACGGCGGCAGTGCGTCGGATCCGCTGCAAAGGCATGCGCAGGGTGCGGGGTGCGGGGCGTTCGGAAGCGGCTGGTGGCAGCGGCAGCGGCTCCCAGCGACTCCCGGGTTATTCTTCGTCAGGCCACTGCTGAGCTGCGTACGCCTTGAGCCAGTTTTTTCTGCACCGCCGCCACCGCCGTCACACGCTACTCGCTCGTTAGGGTCGCGAACACGAGAAGTCGCCACCAATAAATTACAGTTTTTTACCGTAGTCGGCACAGTCTCCGCCGCGCAGCCGACTAATTTGTACCTAAAATAAACATCAATCAAACGGCAATAGCTCCTGAACCCTGTGAGTACCACTTATTGTTTTGCGATATTTAACTAATGCTCTTTTAATTGCACCTCGTCCCCGCTGGTCACCGAATCTTCTATTAAATCCTAACTTAATCAAGAATTAGATCTGTGGAATTAAAGGAGCGTTGGTCAATATGGAGACTGCATTTTCCATTGCATGTTTATATAGAAGCTAAGTGATTTCAGTGAGCCGTAAGCATTCTAAATCTTGGCATATCAACATGTGTATACAGACATCCTATATATTGCAATACCTGATACAGTTCTTTACTTCAAAATAACTGTTCAGTGATTAAGTTAACATTTTAATCAGTATAAACTCAAATATCTTTTTTTATCTACAGTTAAGCATTTAGGAGTGATGGAACATTATCTTTGTTTTAATTTTGTAGCAGTTAAAAAGGATCCAAATTTTGAACAATACTTTTATGTTCTTCTTAAATACCCATACATTATTTATGATTAAAAAACCTAAATGTGTGTAATTTGATTTAAAAATCACACAAAATAATTCATTTTCCGGTCGGGATCGTGAAAACGTTTTGATGATCGTAAACATCGTAAATAACCGGAGGTCCACATCAAAACGGCACCAATTACTGACACGAATACGCCGAGAGCCTGGTGCCAAAAATATTTATCTATATTTTTACTTAACTTCAGTGTATAATAAAATCGTCTTTGATCGGTCATGTTGAGTTCATGACGTGAGTGTTACGTTTACAGTTATCGTGTGTGGTATATGAATTTTCACTTTAAATAGTTCTTCTTGACCAGTTATTTGGATTTTTTTCGAGAATCTGAGGTAAATTAATTAAGAAATCTTGATATTCAGTGAACGTATGAACTATTCATAATCTATTAACGGGCCTTTGAGCGTTTGAATTATTTTGAAGCGAGGTTGAACACTCAACACCGGAGTCAAAAAAGTGTTATTATTCCTAAAGTGTTATAAAATAAAAATGTAGAGTGATTGAATAAGAATGCAAAGGTTTAATTTCTATAGAATATCTATAAAAATGTATAAACTAGTAAAAATATTTAATTTCGTTTGAAAATAATAATAATTTCAAAATAATAAAAGTTCTATAAAAATAAGGAAATTCGCAAACATAATCTTTAATGTTAATACTTCGTGAACCTGTAAGTCATGGCAAAATTTTATGTCTTTATTTGCATGATAAGTCGATCGATAGAAAGTGATATTTGTTTTTGTTTTTAATATCTTAAGATTTCATGGTGCATTGAGCATGCTTAAAAGTGAATTAAAAAAAAAATATTGCCATCTTGCCTGGGTTGATTCAGGTGTTGTATAAAAAGCGTTTAAATAGGATTAAAATATTATTTTACCAGAAATCATTTAGTGTGTAAAAATAAAAATTGTGAATTTACAATTTGTAAGTAATTATTAAATTTGTCAAACACATCTGAAATACACAAAACCTAACTTGCAATGTTTTAGTATCCACAATTTATTTTTATGATTTCAAACGTAATCTGTAAATCTAATAATAAATATGTAAACCAGCTCTCGGTCCATAATAATATCAGTATCCGCCCACAAGCGTAACGCGGTAGCAGGCGCCGGCGTTTAAACGACTTCAACGCGCTTCGAATCATAATGCCTTTGGGACTTTTAGAATTCTTCACAGTTTATCCATATTTAAAGATTAAGTTATAAGATTGAAAATATTCATTTTTATGTGACTAATGTTTATTACGAACCAAGATTATAAAACAGTAAGTAGGTACTCATGTATATATTTTTTTATAAAGTATGGAGGTTGAACTGAATTTTAAATAAACAAATAAGCAATTAAGAATAATTACTTTTGGGAACTGTTCCTAAAATTAGTGTGCCGTGTACATAAATAAGTGAATTTACGGAAATACAGTATGCGCGGTAAAGCCCGGGTAAACGTTTCGGAAAGAAGACAATCATACTAAGTGGATCTCATAGATATCCATTTTAGAATCCATTCAAGTTTCCATCGTAAACGGGCAAATCGGTAACTTGTTTAGTGTAGTCCCACCGAGTCGGGCCTCACGCCGCGGGGCGCCTGGCTTTCTTTAAGCTTCGCCGAAGCTCGACTTTCGAACAAAAAAAAGCTTGTCACACCGACCGCGTATTAACACATCGAATCTTGTTTACGAGGTAAGCATAATATTTCGATTATTATTTACTGTCAATCTTTTGTCAATGCGCCGCCTAGATCTTTTAGAATCTTGCAGAGTACCTACCTACTGTAGCTTGTCCGTGATGTCAAAGGTTTGTGGGGTATTTCTGGATGTATTTGTATATTCTATAGGTGTACTAGATATGCGTAACGTGACGTGATGTATCTACCCTTTATAAATTTTATAAAAAAATACAATGTACCTATATTTCAATTTGAGGTTAATTGAATTAGCTGTATAGGAAATTTTACTTAAATTTTCCGTTATCTTCTGCATTTTTCACAAAATTGTCTGTTGTCTTTTTGTGCGTTTCATATTAACACACATTCTGTGTGTTCTAGTCTCGTTATGTATAATAACAGATTTGTGTCCGTCCGTTATGTCATTTTTTGCGTCTTTACACTTCTGCAAGTTTTAATCGCTTTGTCTGAAAGGAGACACCTACCACGACAATATTATTAGCTTAGTAAGAATTAAATAGTATTATGCAATAGTTACTAAATAGACATTTTAAAGATGCGCAAGGTTTCAAAGAAAAATATTAGGAAAGCTGCTGTTTAATACTGTATGGAAATACAGTTACAGTCGACATAATAAATGATATTTTTGCAAATAAATAAATAGATTGACACTTTTTTCCTTAAACTATAATACAACCAGAATAGATTACTTAGCCATTTTAATCAAGCACTAAGATATTTTAGAAACCAGTTGAAATTTACTAAGTTGTAATTTCAAAATAGACTTTTTTAGATTGTGAAACAGTCCCTTTAAATAAATACCAAAATTGAATATAGAAGATCTACTGTAATGTTAACATTTAATTTTTTTTTGGTGTGAGGTACCTACTGTCATAATGGACGACTCAGGCGCCGTTTCTTATACGATTAAAATTCTTTGTATGGAATAAATATTGCTTACCTACTATAAAAAAAAGTTATTAACGGTCAAATTTATATTTTGTAAATACCTAGTTTAAAGGCATTCGTGATATGTGAAAATTAAATGATGTCCGTTTATTTATTTTCCTCTAACTTTTAACGATTCAGGGGGCTAAATGCATTTAGCTGGTATTTTGTGTACTAGTTGCTTCTTACATCATACAGAAAGATTTTTTAGTCATTTCCTAAGCATTGGGTATTATCTAAAAGCTATTTAAACAAATAGATAAGTCAAATTTTTACATAAATTATTTAAAAAAAATAATTGTTATCCATATGGTTACAATACAAACATAAATACTACAGACCAAATAAAAGGGTGACAGTGGGCCAAAAACGGATGGCTATCGCGCCGGCAGCCGCCAATCGACGCATTTGATACTTAATGAATAAACACCAAAAAGTATTTTTACCAAAGATCATTTTCAAAAAAGGTGAAAAATTTACTTGGTACATTGACATAGCAACCAGTTTACCAAAAAAATTGAATCAGAAAGAAGAACAAGAATCAGACGCATTTAATATAACTTAATATAGTTTTACAAATATTTCACAAGATCGTTCTTTATTAGAAAATGCCATCAATGAAGCGAAAAACGAGAAGCGCTTTGATGCTTTTGAAACTGCTTCATTTGCAGCTTTATTTGATTTGAAAATTTGGCGTCCCTTAATTAAATGTAATTTTTAGAAATACGTAATTCTAAAAGGAAAAACATTTATGAAATCACTTTATTGTCGTCTGTCTGTTTGCTTGTCAAGACCCTTTTTCTCATCAAATTGAAATTAATATCAAATACTTAGAGTACAGTCTCCTGGAACTGAAAAAATATCAAGCTTTTAAGTCAATGTAATCAAAATATATGACCGCCTAGGCCACATGTTTTGACACTCGGAAATAAATCAGACTTACCGGATAGGTACTTACACTTTTGCTCTAGAATCATAAAATTTGGCAAGACCTCACAGAACAGTAAGAATTAAAATTGTTTATTTGTAGTTATATATATAACATTAGTTTTTTTATTGTCATAGGTTTTTATGCCATATAGCGTTGAGTAGCAATGAATTCGTTAAAATACTTTCTATAATAGTACGTAACCGTCCGTGCGTGAGTCCGTCTCGCACTTGACCGTTTTTATATGTAATATATATATATATTTTAAATTACGTTTTATATTATTATATTATAGTATTGCAAAATAAACTATAAAAGAATTTAAAAAAAATATAAACTGAATGAATTTATAAGCTATAAATAAACTTGTACAACATTGTTAAAGAAATGTCATTCAGTGGAGGGACTTGAGATTTTAGGTTACACTACTTCTACTCAGAAAGTGCAATTTCTAACAAACGTATGACAATTTCCTTCCATGACTTAGTTCAATGTTCGAGACGCGTGTGGACCCATCCTATACATTACCTTAGATAGCATAATAATCAGGATGGACCGTCTCATGTACTTCGAAATGATCGAAAACGTGACCAAAATGTCAGACTCAGTGATTAGACAGACAGACAGACAGACAGACAAACATTTTGTTAAATTACCCATGAAATGTAGTTTCAGAATCTTTATTTTTTATTCCAGTACGAATTTTACATGTGGGTCACTTTTTATGTCACAACGAATATTTCAAAATATCACCTAATGTATATTTAATCCGTGTATATTTTTTTGTTAACATTTTTGCTGTTACAACGCGGTATCTCTATCAACACACAAAACTTCTCTGCATTCAATTTGGTCTGAAGCTTAATTATAAGTCACATATGTAGGGACACTTATCTTTGAAATTATTTAACTGGGTAGTCAGAAGTTAACAAACAGTAATAATTTTCAGGTTATATTAATAGGATTCATTTTTATTTTCATTTACAATTTCTATAAATTTATAGAGTTATCAAATTCTTAATCTCCAGAAAATTCAGTATCGATTATCTAAATTACTTAGATTAGATATTACACTTTATCTTTAAGATATATCTATATATGTAAAGTTTAAACAAACGTATGTAAACTCATAACAATGTTATCTCGAGAAAACATAAAGTAAAATCTTCGACAAAGCGTTGGGCGTGAATACAAATGTAGGTGTGTCAGATAAGATATCGACTATTGTGGAAAAGTAAAGTCTACTGAAGCTTATTTGATTCGGTATGATTCTTGTGACCTGAAAAACTTCTTTTATAAATAATTCACATGTATTATATATTTCTTAGGATAAAGCTATAACAATTACTAATGTCACATTATTGATAATAATAATAATGTTACTGTGCTTATTATTATAAGTTATATACTATTTATAGTATCACTTCGTTATATATTATATAATAATAATAATAACGTATACATCACAACAACGTCTAGGCCCCAAACTAAACATTAACTTGTATTTTGGGTACCAAGCGAAGACACTACATATAACAACCAAGACCCGGTACCAGTATTAATATTCATCATATAAATACTGACCCGACCTGGGAATCGAACCCGGGACCTCCAGCTTCGTAGGCAGGATCGCTACCCACTAGGCTAAGCGGTCATCGAAGATATAACGAAGTGAATTTATAAATGAACGAAGCTACTGATGCTTTGAGAAGATTTTGTTGAAACGTTAGTTATCCGTGAACCAAAAATACTCATTTTTAGCTGTTCGGGCTTTTCTTTGGCGCATACAACTTAACACACTACTAAGTCAAGAATATAAACAGATTTTCATGGACCTAGAAAACTTAAAAAAATTTGATTCAACATAAGTACTCGTTTAAGGTATTATATATTGCCAGATGCTGTTTTTTTTTTTTGAGAAAAGGAGTGAGAAAAGATAGTCTTTTTTTTAATGAAATAGATTCGATTAGTAATAAACAGTTTTTCTTTTAAAACCTAAGAAGTATGCGTAAATATTTATGTCTTAAATATTAAAATAGCAAAAAAATAAAAAAGTAAAAACACTAAAATATTAAATTTAATACCACAAGCAAGCTAGTTTAAAACAAATATTGTCATGAATACTAATAGGCAAAGCTACGTTCGCATTTGGTGGGTTTTTTGAAATCTTATGGCGCTTAAACCCAAAATGGTAATATTTGCGTATATTTAACGAGCTCCTAAGAAGGAATGTAGTTTTTTTAGCTGTCTATGCCTGCTATCGATAGCAAACACTCGTAACTCGCTTTTGTCTTTTATCTATGACAAACAATGGTTTCCGGCACGAACCAAAAGGTGTGGCTCTGCCTCAAAAGGGTGTGTTATGTACCTCTAAAATGGTACCTCTAAAAAAATACTACTTCCTGTGAGTTTATTGCGTTGCGTTGCAGTAATTCATAACGACGTACATGTAGGTGCTGAAACACGTAAAGATACGTTTTACTTAAGCAATACGAAGTATCTTTTTTATTAGACTATATTTTTCTCGTAGTTTTTTAGGATGATTAGGTTTCGGCTTAAAACTTTCACTTTGGGATGCGTTTTTATCTGCATCTTTTAAAACTGAAAATTGTTTCAAGACCACCGTTTTTAGAGAATCCATAGATTGTGGTACTCGCTTTATTTATTCAGAAACCACAGTTGCCGCATTAGAGCGAATTCAATGATTGCATTAGGTATATGGCGGTATCTAATCTAGTATTCGTATGATTTCGATATTAGGCGTGTTATTCGATATTTATCGTAACGGACATTGTTATATGGGCATTTGACGGTTTATAAAGAGTAGGTACCTACCTATATTGTACTAGTATATGGTATGCTTCTATTACCTTTCTGTTACTAAATAAATATTCAAGATTTTGCACATTGATCTCGGTTCTAATACTTTTCAGACACTGTTCTATGTTGCCGTCTTTAGAGTCTTATAAATTACAAATATAGAATGATTGGATTTCGATAATTTTGTGCCTAAAGTGTCCGGATAGCCCAGAGCGCAACGAACCTGTCTCAAATTTATAAGGCCATAGGGCCATGGTTCGAATCCGGGCGTGTACCAATGAGTTTTTCTGACTTAAGTACATTAACTATCACTGACTCCGTGCCTCGGAGAGCACGTTAAGCAGTCGGTCCCGGACGCTGTCAATAGATGGCGGTCGTTACAATCCCCAACCCGCAGTGGAGTAGCGTGGTGGATTTAAGCTCCAAACCCCCTTCTCAGCCTGGAGGAGGCCTAAGCCCCTGCAATGGGGTAAAATGGGCTGATGATGATGATGTACCTAAAAAGTGTTTAAGACAAAGAGCGAAAAATTACAACGTTCATCATCAACAGATTATCCTTACGCGCACTTATTCCTCTTAGCATTCATCATATTTTATGAAGATCTCGGCTATCCATTGCTCCAGTGATTAGAAATCATTATAATATTCAAAGAATACTTTTCTCAATGATACCTTTATACGTATTTTATCCAAATCGTATTAGTTAATGTACCTAAATATCTGTTAAAAACGTAGTAAAGTTAAAAATAAATTAATGTGTAGTTTACAAACTATTCCTCTCAGATATTTAAAACAAGTTCGTCGCAGATAGATAAATAAATAATAAATATAAGTTTTCGCAATTTAATTTAATTTATATTTACGAGACCATTTAATTAAAATAGTGTGACAACAAACATTCGTATTTTAAACTTTTATTCAGTTTTCAAATTTAATTATAATAAACATATTAAAGCCCCATTATATTTAATTTATAACCGGAACAACATTTGGGGCGAATTATGTGATTGAGTGTGTCAATGAGATCGTATTTTTTAAAATTTATTTGCTAATTTTAGGATGACTATTACAGTAAATAAATCCAGTAAAACGAACACATATTAAAATAAGAAAATAAGTTTTAAAACTAACTTATTTTTCTTATAGTATTTGAGGCAAGCATACAATAGGTACGTCAAATTTACAAACTTATTGCTGAGTAAATATCTCCATTCACAATTCCCATTGAGACGGTTTATTTGCTAACTTCGATCACAGTATGAGAAAATGGACAGTAAGTAGACGTATTCTATGCTTACAAAGAGGTAGAATAATTTCAAAGCTCATTGCTTTCAGGTATCTCAAGTTGCATTTTGGTCTTCATATGATTCTAACAAGTTTTCCGATTTATATGACATGTTATTACTTATACTTTTTTATACTTTGGTTTAGTAGTTATTTGAGGGAAACGTCACCCGGCCACAGGAGATCAAGTAGATACTTATATTGGTACTTGCAATTTTTTGTGTTTATAAATCAGATTTAGACGATCAGATATTTATTTAGCTTATGAGTTTTGATACAAATCAGTTCGAATGTTTCGACAAAATGGAAAAGAAAAATACTTATAGTTTTGTTTTTTATATTTTTAGTCCTGTTTGTCTACGGAAATGGAGTAAATTGTTAAGTTTTCCAGATTGGTGAACCCAAAGATTGATATTTTCATAAAAAAATATTTGACTTGTTATATAATCAAAAGAAATGACCTAACTACGAGTACAAACTGTTATCTAACTAGGTGTATTTCAGTTATTTTAATTAAAATGTTTTTTTTAGTTTCAGTTTCTTAAACATCACAAATAATAATGCCGCTATTCATTATTAATAACAGCTTTAAGCGTAAAAAAATATTTAATTGCATTAATATTGAATGTAGCTAATCCCCTTGATCTCCCTGGGGCCTAAGCAATTTCTCCCACGTATAAAAATAAAAGAGTTGAAAGCAGCCGCCGTATTACGCCCCGCCTCTCGCCGTCATTGGCCACACGTATTCGAGCTACCGTATCATATGGATCGAATCAATAATCCTACGCTATGTCTATATAAAGCTTTTTGGGGAACTGCTGTGGAGGACTGTAAAAGATATGTTATGTTAACTTTTAATTCTTTTTCAACTGACATCAAAAATCATTACCTATTCTGTGTCGTTACACATAAAAGAAAATACGACAGCATCTCAATAAAATTGAATTCGACTGTATATAATGCTCGAATCATTATAACTTGACAGTAAATCGAAAGTTCTATTATTAAAAATCTACAGATTTCACACTACGCGTAACTATC
Source organism: Luffia ferchaultella (assembly GCA_949709985.1). Classification (NCBI taxonomy): domain Eukaryota; kingdom Metazoa; phylum Arthropoda; class Insecta; order Lepidoptera; family Psychidae; genus Luffia; species Luffia ferchaultella. The sequence continues at coordinate 7,076,154 of OX453257.1, read as the reverse complement.
TATCGGCATTGGAAAATGAATTTAGAAATACTAAAACTTGGGAAGAAGGAAATAAATCTGTAGATTTTTTATATGATAATATGGTTTTAAACAGTGGTTTAAATTCTAAACACTTGTTGATTTTTCGGTGAACACGGCTCTTAGTATAGTAGAGGTAGAGCAGCTGAGGTAAATGACTCGTCGAAGAGCACGATTCATAGACGCCGCGCGAGAAAAAAGTTACATTTTTTCACGTTGTCCGCTCTACAGCCTCACCCGCTCGACCGATTTCTAAAATTCTAGACTTAATCGACAGCCAACTAAAATCGCCCGATCGGTTTTTTTCATTTTGTCGCTATCGATTTTCGTTTTTGAGATAATCGACTCCAAAATTCGAGATTTGAGCAAACTTTCGATAATTTTTTCGTTTTTCGAAAAAATTTCAAAAACTACCCAACCGATTTTCTAAATTTTGATGTAAATCGGTAGCTCTTGTAATTCCGCGTAATTTGAGTTTTCTTTGAACCTCCTACCCTCAAAATTGGCACCATAAGCGCGATTTTGCACTATCCCGTAAAACCGGGCCTTAGCCCAGAACGATTAGAAAAGCATTTTCCAATGCTAAAAAAGAAAACGTACACGCTGGGTTTTATCTAAACGAGGCAAGCAGGACAATCTACTATTCTTTTGTACCTTAGACATACATTATCACTTACAGGACATTGGACAAATCAAGTCGCAGATTATGACGAGGGTGTTTGTACACCTATCAAAAACAATATTTTTGATAATATTCCTATATAATATTCCTATAAAAAATAATATTTTTGATAGGAATATCATTCTTTATCGTGCCTATAATTAACTAAATTTAACTTCTAAATGTGTGTAAGTTATGTGAGATATCTGCAGGTTATTTATATTCTAAACTATATTGAATGCATTGTGTGAATACATCTATTATGAACTGAATTAGATTTATTAAAATTAAGACCTGTGGAATAAATTTTTATTGTACTTACTATGCACCCACAAAAAACGGAAAGGAGTGCCCGAGAGGTACGTTAAAAGCGATTGGCCGATGCGTAAGCCAGTAGCGTTTTATGTACATGCCCTCCCATGTAAACAAAACCTCTCCGACTAAATGCGTTCCCTCGGGCGACGCAGTTTACAACTTCACGTTTTAAATAACGATTAAATAAAAGAAGTTGTTAAGTATATATCTGTTATTAGACCATTAAGAACTAAAGTAAACTACTTATTAAAAAGAAAATGGTAAAATTTTTTTAACGAAAACAAAAACCGGCTAAATGCCTGTCAAAAAACACCAAATTAAGGTTCTGTAGCATTTTTTGGATACCGAACAGGCTTTGAATCAAAGTTTACCTATTTGTAGAATCGGTTCGCGTCGTTATGTCAAAAACAACGGAAAATACACTTTTCTTGCATGGGGACTTTATGATTTTTAAATTATTTTTAATTTAGTAATCTATTTATTTTTACATTTTAAATTATTATTTGTTATTATAACAGCCATAGTGTAATATACGTACCTACTCTTTAAAAAAATCGAGTGTTTCTGTGACCTGATACAACTTTGTGACCGACGGACGGACGGACTGAGGGCCTTAGTAATAGGGTTTAGTTGTCACCCTTTGGGTACGGAACCCTGAAAATAACTTCAAAAAACATGCACCACTTGGAGGTAAAAAAATTCTTGAAGATCTTTATTGTTTACTTGTACCGAATCAATACGAGTAAGTAGGTACATTAATAATTTTGTTCATGTAGGTATGCGGCTTACAGTTTTGAAATTGGCGCCATGTCACACAATCAAAACAAAATAAATTACAAATGAAGAACACAACATAACTCAGGTTCGTTTTCACATTGTAGTGGAGCTGCCTTTTGAAGTTGGTTTTTTGTCAAAAATTTATATTTTGTGATTCAAAATCCGTGTAGGTATGACAATTTTCAAGCGACGTGACGTCCGCATAACAAGAAACAAGCGATGATTTCCACTCATTTGTGGAAATGGTAAATTAATATATATTATCTGAAATCACTTACAACTAGTATTCGACATATCATTATTCTTCAAAGACCAAAAGAAGCTTTTCATAATTAATCCAAGATACTCGTAGGTATCTAAACATTATGAAAAATTTAAACTTATACAGAGTAAACAGAATACTACACCAAACAGGATTAAAGTTACAATTACGAATTATATTATCTATATAGGCGAACCTTTGAACAGTGATTAGTATTTAGACACGTAAAATTGGAAATTTAGTGTTAATGGTATGTTTTCATTACGCCGCGTCACGAACAGGGTGACAGAAGCCATTATTTTACCGTCTCGTTAAAGAAGAGGCGAGGTTTACGCGATTGCCTGGAGGCATTTCGGCCGAACAACCTCCTATATTTCAAGCGGCGAATACAGATACGGAACTGTGAATGTCGTGGAGTCGATGTTGTGTTTAGTTATTAGTTTTACGCATACATTTTCTTTTATTTATTTATAGTTGTAGTTATTTATAGCTACAACATTCTTTAAGCCAGTGGCGCTATAACAACCGTTTTTCATTATTTTGTTTATATAAAAAAATCTATCGGGTATTTGAATGTAACACACACCTACTTAATCTTCTACTTTATTTAAGTACCTACTTCATGTCACTTAGTACACATTTCAAATAAGTTCATCATGAAATTGTCGTTGCATTCAGAATAAAATCCACTTATAATTATTAAATTATATACTATATTTTATCAAAATAATTTACCCATATTTCTTAAGATTTTCTGCTATGTATAAGAAGGTCCTGAATGCTTCAGCGATAGAACTCTAAGGTAGCTGAACTCCCCAAATTTCGTAAACGCGACTTCTACTGTTTTTCGGGAACAAAATTCTTGACTGTAGAACTCAGATATTATTGATGAACCGGATCTAAGAAGCTTCAATAGTAAAATCATGAACAGCCCACCAAACATTCACCATTATATTTCTGTAGGTAAGCTTCTTTTCAGGCCAATGTTCTAAGCGTGTGATTAAACAAACCATTTTTTTGCGCACAACTATCTGATTAAAAATTTTGTGTTGGAAAATCGACGCAAGTAAAGCTTTTTTGTGTTCAACATTCATTTTGCATATTTGGTGTAAACTGCACAATATAATAGGCGTGCTAAGCTCAAAGCAAGTTGCCAGTTCTGCAGTAGATTGATACCTACGGATCAACTTCCACTGTGGCTTGGAATTTTTCATAATTGACTTTTACCTCTTGGTTCATTTTGCATGTCGAAATATTTACTGCGAAAGCAGCTAAACTAAAAACGTACGATGTAATCATTAATCATGTTTCTTCCACACACAGTATTGATATTATGAGCTGAATCTGTGCGTTAGTTCCGCACCGAAACTCGTACTAAAAATACTCGATTTATCAAATTACTAGCGACCGCCCGCAGCGTCGCTTGCGTAGACTACACATTCCTGTTTTAGGTAGTATTAACATTCGAAATGGTTTATACGTAGGTACTTTTTGCTGAAACTAATATTGGGTACACCCATTCAAGCTTTCAATCTTCATTCTCCCCACTCCTTTCAAAAAATCCCATACTTTTCACCTCCCATTTACCACCCTTAAAATGTGAAAATCCAAAAATCCTGAAACACGTCATTATTTATTTATTTTAAAATTTTTATGTTTCTAACTTTAAAGAACAAAGATTCTCATACAAAGCAGCTCCATCCCTCTCTCTTTAAATTTGAAATTTCCAAATATTCCTTTCTTAAAAAATTAATACTCACGCTATAAAATAAACCACTGTTCCAAATTTAGACTTCCTAGACGGAGTAGTTTCGGCTTTATCTACGCTGATAGATCAGTGAGGACAAACTGCAGACAGCCACAAAAAGTAACTGATGTCACTCTTGACAACCTTCTCTCACGTCTGCAAAGTTTTATTAAAATCTGTTCAGCCGTTTTGGAGATTAGCTCGAATAGATACTTAGACGTACAGACAGACAGACGGACAAAAAGTAGTGTATGTCACTTTTGACTACCTCCTTTTCATACCCGTAAAATAAAATCGGTTTAGCCGTTTTAGAGATTAGCTCAAATAGACAGACGGACGTACATACAGACATAGAAAAAGTAGTGTATGTCATTTTTGACCACTTCCTTTCCACATCTGTGAAGTTTCCTCAAAATCGGTTTAGCCGTTTTGAAGATTTGCTTGTTGAGAAAGACAGACAGACAGATAGTATTATTTTGTACATATAACCTATAGCCTTCCTCAATAAATAAACTATCCAACACAAAAAGAATTTTTCAATTCAAATTAGTAGTTCCTGAGATTTGCGCGTTCAAACAAACAAACAAACTCTTCAGCTTTATAATATTAGTATAGATTTTGTTATTGGTGAAGTCAGTAGGTACACTTTAACAAAGTTATGAAAAATGTTCACTGTGCAGGTTTTTTTTCGTACATAAATGGTTATCTGAACGATTACACAGATAATTTGAGACGACTGTTTAATTATAAATAAAAAGAAATTTTATTCTTTATTAAAATAATAAAACTGGTTTCTTTATGATATTTACTATGAATTAGGTAATTTGTGCGGTTGACAAGTCAAGTATTATTAGCGATGAGTGGGTAATATAGGTACAACTTCAAAGAATATCCATTGCTTACAAGAAACATTCACTATTTGTTTATAATATATTACATCTGTCTTAATGTACGTAAGAGAAAGAAAGTTGTATTTTTATATGTACTGTTTTTGATTTAAAACTTTTTGTATCCATAATTAAATAATATTATTAACTGATAAATATTGAATAAAAAAAATAAGATTACATCAAAATCAAAATTTAATTATATTTTTTTGTTAAATACTATATGTATATTAAAAAAAAATATTTTTTCGACTACTCTACAACCGGCGACCGGTTTTGTGCTCAGAGCGGGCGGCGACGTTACTGTGCCGCCGCTCGTCATGTTCCTATGGGAACGCGCACCCTACGAACAGTTGTGATATATTTACTTCATGCTATATAGTTGTTTGCATTAGATCGCCTATCTTTAACTTTCTGAATTACTGCAATCACAATTCCTTGTATAAACTACCTTTGTTAAAAACGCGGGTTCCATTATGGAGTTTAGAAAAAAACGTACGGTTCACAGCGAAATAATACAAAAAAATACCAGTATTATAAAATGACTACTTATTTATATTTCTTTTCTTAACCTTAACCTTCACATTGTTTTCCACCAGTTGTCATTTCACAGATTCACTGATGTTGTGAAGTGTGCCGATTTTTATATCCGTGGTTCGTCTGTTTTAACGCCTTCCAGAAAACTCTTATTAAATTAAATTAGTCGTCAATTGTTTTTCACAGACTTTCTGTTCTGGAATTAGTGACTAGAAGTGTAAATAACAGGTTTCGACATCTGTTTTCGAAACGAACGACGTGTACCAAAAATATATTTATAGTATATTGATTGAAGTGGTTTTCCTTTTCATATAATTATGTTTTTGCGACGATAATAACGAACAAAACATTACAAAAATTTGGAAAATCCCAATTTTTTTTTAAATATTAATATTTAAAAAACTAATACTTTTAACTTTAACAAAACAATAATTTTAAAAAAATTGTGGCAAGAATCATCGGGTTTTTGTTTGCTTAATCACTATGAAATTAGTAAAATTTAAAAAGTGGTTTTCGAATGGGTTTTTCTAATGACTATTAAAAAAATTGTTGCATTGATAATGTGTTTCGAAACTTATCGTGCCTCTAAAGTTTCTATAATAGGTATAATTGTCAGACCCCGTTATATGTACAATTTAAAAAAAAAATTAGATATACAGTTGAATCGACCTAAACATAAATTAAAAGGAATACTCGATAAATTGTCTGTAAAATAGTATACAATTCATTATATTTTAGTCATGTAATGTGGGGAAATTAGAAGTGTTTTTCACAGCGAGATTAATAATAATAATAATAACGTATACATCACAACAACCACTAGGCCCCAAACTAAGCATCAGCTTGTGTTTTGGGTACCAAGCGAAGACACCACATACATATAACAACCAAGACCCGGTACCAGTATCAATTCATCATATAAATACTGACCCGACCTGGGATTCGAACCCGGGACCTCCAGCTTCATAGGCAGGGTCGCTACCCACTAGGCTAGGCAGTCGTCATCATTAAATGAGCACTACACATTCTTCCACAGACATACAAGTTATTAACACTATGCTACAGCAATTTCTGTCTATGTAATAGTCTATGAAGCGCCCCGAGACGGCGACGGTCCTCTATCGCAGTGAACCCATCGTTCATTAATAAAGATTTATTCATAAAACCACAAAATGTAATTATGGCTACGTGATTCAGCTCATACCGCGCATTCTACGCGCGTTGTGTTAAACGACAAGCGAACAATCGCATTCCGTCCCTTTTTGTCGGCACAGCATCTCTGCGGGAACGAGCACGACAGATAGGTCATTGTTCGTAAAAATGTCAAACAGAATGATAAACATAAAATCCGTGTTGAAATACAAAAAGCTATGCGCACGCGCCGAACAATGCCGGGCCAATCATTTAATTCAAATGCGGGGGTTCACGTAATCCTTCTATTGTGGTTCAATATAAACGTATATAAGCTGGTCCTACTAATTCGCCGTATGTGGATGTGTACAGAATCAGATCAGCAGAGAAATGGCGTTACAGTCAAACGTAATAGTACCTAATCGTAAATCGATCGATTTTTCCACAATATTGATCTATAAAATAAAGGAGAATTTTTACCTTTCTATATACAACTGTCCGTAAGATGGACGCGTATATATTTGATAGACCGAATGATTACAAACCCTAACAGCAGAACCAAATGTCACGAGTTCGATTTTCGCCCGAAACAAATATTTGTGGGTATGAACACGTCAATACCCATAACACAGTTTCGACCTAGTTTGGGACTAGGTTTCCCAGGCATTATTATGTTATTCAGCAGTGGCGGTCTTACCCATTGCGAGGCTCCGGGCGGCAGGTCTTTGCGAGGTTCTTTGACCTACGGAAAAGTACCTATGTGATGCGAAAGTAGGTCTGGTTGTTTGGTAGGTACTCGTTATGTTTGACGAGAAAAGCTAAAGTTATACAAATAAATAAAATTTAAGTTTTAAAATACTTTATTTGCATTGAAAGATTTACAAAATTAACAAATACAGAGATGATAAATTATAAAATTGACGTTTGCGGTTTTTAATAAGACTAAAATCTTTAATTAAAGCACAATAATCTAACGAATGAGCTACGTCATTTTCGATTGAAAGAATAGGAAGGGCTGAAAGCCGATCCTGTGTCATCGAATTTCTCAAATATTTTTTAATAATTTTAAGGCTCGGAAAACGCGATATTCAAGTGCTACTAAATTATTTTATCAATTATGATTTGAATGAATAAATTAGTTAACTAACTTTATTTTAATTTCCCATTATGTTATAACCTTAATAAATAATTATTAAGAATCAAAATCAAAAGTTTTGAATAAAAAAACATAGTTAAAAAATTTCTGTATTTTTTTTTAAATTTACTTGACGCGAGGTTTCTGCAAAAGCGAGGCCCCGGGCGATTGCCCTGTTCGCCACCCCCTAAGGCCGCCGCTGTTATTCAGACAAAGCCATATCGCTCACGGAACCGATTTTCGCTGGGGAAGAAATACTCTGAAGTGGCAACCACGAAACTGACTTGTTAACGCTTTCCACTAGTTAAAGTGACGACCTTACAAAGGATGTCTTGCGACTTAGACGACTTTACTAAGGATATCTCTAAACCTAACCTAACATTTACATGGATTGCACATTCTACACTTACTCCGGAAGCATGGAAATGTACTCTATATTAAGTGTATATACACGTAGATTTTAACTGTTTGGATATAAATATGTTTTGTCGTTTTGTCTTACGACATATTGTTTTAAAGTTTTTATAAAGCGTTAGCTAAAATGTCATAAGCTTACATAGCACACAAATAATTTGAAAAAAAGGCAAATGCTAATTCTTTATTCTATGCTAGGGAAACACATGAAAGCAAAATAAAAATAACGGAGAAGTAACGTAATTTGTTAGTTGCTTTTTGACATAATTCGTAAACACTAAGTAAGTTAGAATAAACTCAAATCAATCTTAATTAATTTTAATAACAATTTATTGCAATTAGTGCAAGTGAGCTGATGATGAGTAATGAATGTGAAGGGATGTAGGGGCAGGGGACGACCCAAGAAGGTGTGGATGGATTGCGTAAGGAAGGATATGTGTGTGAAGTGTGTACTGAGATGAGGATTGATAGAGATGAATGGAAGAAGAACACATGTTGTGCCGACCCCACTTAGAGTGGGATAAAAGCAGGAGGATGATGATGATGAGTGCAAGTGAGCTAGTAATTTCTTATATTTTGAAAATAACCAGAAAGATATGTAACAAACAAAAAGGAAGCGTAAAATACGCATAAAAACTTCATATATTATGGAAATATAGAAGAAATACAATAGGTACACTATAAGCAGCTCACAGAACTTAAAATATGTGACTGACTACGCAAAAGTACACAATTTGTGAACAAATTTGGCGCCGAAGTTAAAACAACCTAATATAATAAGAGAATTATACTTTGGTAGTTGTTTATAGTTAAAATTAAACGAACGAAATAAATTTTAAAGCGACACAGACTTAAATGTTGTGATAGCCCAGAGCGCAATGAACCTGTCTCAAATTTATAAGGCCCCATAGGGCCATGGTTCGAATCCGGGCGTGTACCAATGAGTTTTTCTGACTTAAGTACACAATATCACTGACACCGTGCTTCGGAGGGCACGTTAAGCAGTCGGTCCCGGACGCAGTGGAGCAGCGTGGTGGACTTAAGCTCCAAGCCCCCCTCCTCACCCTGGGGGAGGCCTAAGCCCCTGCAGTGGGGTAAAAATGGGCTGATGATGATGATGACAGGCTTAAAATAATGAACGCACCTATTATGACAAGAAACATATATCAACACATGATTTCTAACTTAAACTCAAATCTTAATAAATAAATTTTAATAATATGATGATGAATGTGTATAAATAAACTCTGATAGTAACTAAATTTTTGTTGTTTTTAAATTTTTATGGTACATAAAAAATATTCTGTCCATCATTTACCATTCTCCCCAACCCAATGAAAAAAATTAAAAAAAATATATGTGGTTGACATTGCACGCCACTAACTGTAATTTTCATAACGCACTGAACTAATAACGTATCGATATTTTGGTAACACATTGTTGCAAAAATAAAAAAATAAAGTATAATAATAATAATAATAATACATGGGACTTCCCACAAAGCGCCATCTAGTCCCAAAGTAAGCAAGTATTATGCTTGTGTTATGGGTTACTAGACAACTGATATACATACTTAAATATTCTTTATAATATATACATATATAAATATATATATATATATATTTATGTATATAACAACCAAGACCCGGTACCAGTATCAATATTCATCATATTAATACTGACCCGACCTAGGATTCGAACCCGGGACCTCTAGCTTCGTAGGCAGCTATATATTAAGTATATTCTGTTGAAGGTTTCTAGTGCCAAAACTTTTTTCTTCCAAAAGTTTTTACAAGTTGAATTTACACCGAAAACTTAAAAAAAATATTCCTTGTCACCCGAAAAAAAAATTATAAGGAAAATTTAATAATAATTAAAATATAACTGTTCTTAGATATCTCTCTATCTATGAAAATGATCAGGATCGAAAGTATTCCGAGAATGCTCATTTTAACGTCACGCTGACTCGCAGAGCACCACACTGAAAGCACTGACAATGCGATCAATGGCCCATAATGGCCATTAGATGCACCCACAAAGGCAATGACACAATAACTTGATAAACATTCGTCCGTTCACGAAACGTATCTATTGTTGAGGAGCGGCGGTACCCTTTGTGTGTATTGGGCTTTATATATATTTTTTAAATTATTGTTAATTCCTTGAGATTGTTGAATTTATAATAGACTAGCTTTCCACCCACGGCTTTGCTCGTGTGTACCAAGCGATTGTAACGAGTCCGTTAAAGGAACGTGATGCTCCATGACATTGCGAGACTTTTTAAAACAGTTCAAAGCTTAATTATTATATCCATAATAAACCTCTATACCGAATTTCATCAAAGTACGTTTAGCGATTTCAGCTTGAGGAATAACTATACCACGGGATAAAATTTATCCCGTTTGTTATCCCAAGCCTCCTAAGACACCTTCGCGTTGCATTTTAACAAAATCCGTTCAGCAAGTCTTCCCACAGGAACCGTTCCTCTTCCGGGATAAAAAGTACCTACACTGTGTTACTCTTCAGCTCATGAACTATATCTATGCAAAATCACGTCGGTCCGTAGCTCCGTAGCTGCATGATTGACTGTCAAACATCCAAATATACCAACTCACTAACAAGTTCGCCCCGGTAGAATTTGATATTAAGTTGTTTTTAGCCCTTAACGTTTTATTAAATCTTGTGATACGAACATAGTACATATATGTGAAGCCATTGCTGAACATATGAATAATAACGAGGACCGCATGAGACAATAAATAGGCGGTTATCACTTTTGTATGTTGAGGAAAGGATGGAGTTAATGAAGAGTAGTTCGTTGCTAGGTGCTGAAATACATAAAGATCGAAAGTCATTGATTCTGCAATACTTTAAAAGCATGTTAAACATGTTGTGAAAAATGAAAAAACCTACAAATTATGTTTTGTTGATATGAATACCATATTTTTTTTTGCGCCAATCGGTTAAGGTTTAATGGGTGCAATTGTTAACGTCGTTTGTAAGGAAATCTCCTCTTAGCACACTCCTATTAATAAATGCATCTTGAGTACACAAGTGAGAACGATTCGGTATTCAAATTCGCAATCAGTTGATATCGTTGTGAACCCGTTCTTGAGTGTAATTTATTAATACCGGTATAAAATATGAATAAAAGAAAAATACTGGAACATACGTGATGTACGTACACAAAAAGAAATATGATTTATTTAATAGGTACCATATTGTACATCGTTTACAGTTCATAAAAAAATCGGAACACACCTTCCCTTGAATAGAGCGAAATTAGCTACGCATTAACGATCTGCCGAGCTTTTTATTATGTTGTGATAAATTTTAATTACCGACCTTAAAACCGAACGCAAGTGCCAACGTTTTATAGGCGGCCATTTGATCTTCAGTTCAATAGTTCAATGCTTGGTAGGTTATGAAAGTAATGTACTGAGACATCAAAACTCAGATAATGTGCCAGTACGACGCCTCAATATGTAGCCTTAAAAAGGAATCTGTTCGTAAACTAAACGATTCTCAGGCGACATGAACCAATATCATCTACTAACAGGTTTGTTGTCTTCGCGAATACATTCGCAATAGTGTATACGTGGAGTGATGTTACTGAACTTACGATATGCTTGCTGATAGATTGTGTTTATGTATTGATTACGATTCTCGGATATTTCGCAGAATTACGACTCACTTGTTAATAAGCCATTCATTGCTTGCATTATTCGTGTTAAAATAATCAGTAGGCGTTACCGACGAGCGGTGAACATTAATCTCTTCGATGTAATTCGATATCGCTGAGAAACGAATACAGGCAATAATTTACATAGTTGCAAACAATCGGGATGCAACTTTAGCCGCGTCCTTTGTATAAGTTTGTGGAATTTTGCGTAATTACTGCAAAGGTGGCAATACTTGTGGGCTATATATAATTATGTCTAGAACTTTATGGATGCACTCACAATGTATGTGATTGATGTATAAAGAAAAAAGTTTTTATGCTATGATTAATTGACAAGTAGAATTAATGAATTGTGCGGATATTTTATTGAATGTTCGACGTATATTTTAATTGTTGATAGAGTTAAACTCACTCCCTGGGGTAGCGTAGCTACTGCAAATGTTACCTGTAACATTTTTTCTTTCTATGTGCAAATATTTAATAAATATTGTTCGAAAATATTACAAATATACCTATATATTAAAATTAAACAAATTGAAAGCTACTGTTCTACGATTAATATGTCAAAACAAGAATTTCTTTTTTGAAAATAAAATAATCTATTGCCTGACAGATTTTTTTAAAATTAAATGTTATAACCTTAATGTGAAGTATGTACTTAATAGCTCGAAAGTAACATAAGTCCGAATAGACAAATAACACAAACGAAACCGCAGTAAGTACCTACACTACGGGTTCTTTTTCACTTTTTAGTGTTACGGAATCCTATATTAAAATCATTTCACTGATCAATGTATCGATAAGTATCGACATTATGAAATCCAATTTTCAAGTAACTAATCGTAGACAATGCATAATTATTGATAATATAAGGATACGTTTTTGTTTTTATTTGATTACATAACAAAATATACAAAATACACTGTTGCATTCGTAAAACATTGGTTAACGCATTTATAATTTTTATTAATGTTTCATATTTATGCCTATCATATTAACGTTTCATGATATGTCATATTTTGCGCATTTTATTGACGTTTCCGCCATTTGAAATGACTCACTTCCACCCCTTTTTCCGTGACATTGGTAGGTATTTACATTAATTTTCCAGTAGGTATGCAAAATTTTCAAAATACGTTAATAGCAAGCAAAACGGCGTGCGCTATTTCGTTCTACAGTAAAATAATATTATACTAAAATATTTGAGGAGAAAGTTCTAAAACTGTATTTATCACCTCGCTAATGGCCCATAAATTTATCTGAACTCACCTCTTGCCACGTGCGTTACGCAAAACTTATGAAAACCACAAAAATGCCGCTCCGACACAGATTGAGATATGTCTGTGTCAATTGTTTTTTTTAGAGACATTAAAATTTCGTTAGAAGTGGCATTTTTCGTATTGACATTGCTAATGTATGCCTGAAGAGATACACCACACTGGTGTTATTTCAAAGGAATAGTGCATACTGATTTACCTCTTGTGCCTGAGAACAAATTATAAAAAAATGATGTTCAAAATCAAAACTAAATTCAGATATACACAGATATTGTAAGCATTTTATTAGTTATTCACATGCATAAGTTTAGTCATTTTACCAAATATTTAACAAACTTAATTTACAGATTATCGAAAGAAAGCTGACATAAGAGATTCACTGATAATATGCACTTACTTATTATATACCCTATTTTGAGCGACAAAATAAGTTGATTCACTTGTGAAGATGTGAATATACTTATATGTTCAAGTCAGCTTTGATTCGACTACCTGTGTTGTAAAGTCTACTTATTCCGAGTATACGATTCCAAGTCAATTTTTAAAAAATATTTTAAGGTGTTATTGTAGTAAATTTAGAATTTACGTTCAAGTGACACTATCAAAATGCACTTATACAACCGATTGAATGCACACTTTCTTGAAATTGATGAGACGCGGATTGTGTGACTAATTAATTGTTCAAAGGTCAGCGGGCATACGAAAAATCTCACTACGTTATCTCACACGGTAAAAAAAGATCTTTCAAATCAAGAAAATTAGTTTCATATATACGGAAGAGGATATTCTTTTAAAATAAGAAAATATGTTATTGTTGCAACACATTTTTGTTGGTCTGAGTATGGATAAATTTAGAAGAAAAAAGATTTACTTATTTTGAGAGAATATTCTCTTTCTTATATATGAAACAATATTTTCTTGATTCGAGAATTTTTTTTTTCCGTGTAACGATATAATTTAGTCAAATATAATGAATTTATAATTTTCAATATTGTTTTGATATTTTTTGATTTAAATTTAAGTTCTTGATTAATTTTGAAGGAATCTGCAGATTTTATCGATTTTGTATGTCATATAAAAAAAAATAATAATTGATAATGGAATAAATTGGCCGAACCTTGACAATTTTTGAATTAGCGAATTTCATGTCTCTAAGTACTTTTATTTGGCACCAAAGTATTTGGTGCTTAGATTTCAACTAAAATTTTAAAATAGGTACATAATTACACTTTAATGTACTAAGCCGAAGCATGTCAACCTTTGATTTAAGTGATTCCAAACTGGAATTTTACTTTATTAAATCAAACAGTTTTAAACATTTCCACGTGGCATTAATATTTTCAAGTAATTTATTCTATTTTCTTTCTACACAATATTATAGAAACATCTCAGGAACAGTACTTTAATTGGTATGAAATTTAAGTCCAAATATTATAGTCGTGAATCATGAACATGATTCACTGTGGTCCATCGAGTCACTTCTCGAGATGCAAAACTCTATGGCAGGTCGACCCGACTGACTCACGCGAGTTCCGTGAGAGATTTTTAATAATATGCCAATATAAAACAGCTAGTAACATGTTTAATTCTCAGTCACTGTGTTCTTAACTAAGGAGACGTCTGTTATGAACAGGTGAGCTTTGTCTTGAGCTTTTTAAAATCGATTTCATTGAAAAGATTTTACAAACGTGTTAGATATTTGCATACCTAAATATGTATGCTTTTGAATTCGTATTAAATTTTTTACGCGGTTTTTTTGTTAAATAGATCGAATTGAAAATAAAAAAGAAATAGTACAATTTGATGACGTTCTTCTTAGAACCTTATTTTATTACTTGGAATTTGTACCATTTGACAAATAAATTTCTAGAGAAATTTTCAAAGTTTGCATATCATTACAATATTAATAAGTAAGAAAAAATACAAAAATTCAACAAACACACTCATGTGAACATAAATTTTTTATTTGACGAATGTATAGCTTTTTGTAAAATTTTTCCACAACAAATACATAAACCACAGTGTGTCAACTGTCTTGCGATAGATTGTCATAGGCTTATTCCTGAGGGTTATTCATCCAAAACCTAGTGACGTAGTTATACGGTTGTTCCCATTTCCTTTCATCTCTTGCGTAATTACAATAACATGGAAACATTCGTAATTAATTCTGCATGTGACAGTCCACAACACTGATGACTCATTAGGGTTTTTCGCTTAAATATGTCGCAATGAGCGTCGCGGCCGCATCGCTATAAAACCGAAGCCTTCTCTCGTTTATGCAAATTCCGGGAACGCGACTTAAAACTTACAAAACTTTATAACTCATCCGAGGTGAGATGTTTACGTTCGTGTCATTGTACACGTACTTAAGATTTTATTTCACAAAATAAGGTGTACTTATCATCAAAAATATTAACAAAATTAACTCGAATGAAACAGCGTGTACTCAAAATTTGATATTTGGTCATATATTTACGATGAGCTTTCTAAAAAGCAAGTGGCCGATTTTAATCCAATTTCCATGCCATTTTAAATATATTTTTTGGAATCATACATACTAAAAAGTAATTTCTTCGAAGGCTACTTCACGATTTCCAGTTTGTAAATTTTAAAGTTTTTTTTTTCTGAATAAATTTAATGCCGTAATAAACAATTCTTTAAAATAAAGATAATTCTACGACATTTAATGAGCGTGGATAACAGAAGCTCCCAAAATAAGCGCAATTTACGGTAACCGAAACGGCGTGCGGTCGTGAGAGAAACGCACGCGGCGCCCGGTAGCGCCTCAAGCCGTCCGCAGCTTTCCCACATTGGGATGCGCCGACGCATGTAGTTGATAATAATCGAATATAAACATAAACTGTTAGGATTTGGTACGAAAATCGTACCAGCACAACTTGAACGGATAAAGCACAACTGGAACGAAAAATAACACTTAGATTAAAAAATATTGTTACGTACATATAGTTTCGATATCGATTATCCATTTCTCCATTACTAGTTCATTTCCTCATCAATAATTTCATGCCAGAATATACTGTCCTAAATAAATGATAAACTAAACCTGAAGAGAGTTTTTTGGACATTAATATAAAAATCGAATCCTTTATACTTAAAGCAGCACGCTTGAAAATCGATTGGTGTCACTGACAGAATCAGATGGTAAAGAGCACATGTGAAGTGTAAAGGTTAAGTCGAATAGAAAAATAAAGCAATATCACGCAATAAGTAGTCAATTTAGAGTATTTTGACTAATAGTGAAAATAATATTTAAAAAAATCGTATAACCTATAGTTTGTTGTTACGTATGAAATAAACGTAAAGACGGTGGAGGGCGTATTGGTGGGGACAATTATGTCACACGCACTATAGCCTCGGCGAGGGTCTAACAATATAAATAATACGTGATAATAAAGTTATTAAAAAAAAATATTTTTATTTATTTATAGTAGGGTTTATCTTTATCTTACAATTTGATTCATTTAACTAGACAAAATTACCTATCAAATTACTACAATTTAAGCTACGGCAGCTTCATACCGAGCCGCTCCCGCTCATTCACTCATGCGCACGTGGTGGGAGCAAAAGGGCTTTAGAGAGAAGTGGTGGGAGGGGGTTATGCACCTTCCGCGTAACGCTCCGTTATCAGTAGTTTCAGCACCCCCGACGTCAGCAGTCGCATAAAAGCTAACTGTGATAATATTTATATTATTTATTTCAATAATTTATGTATTTAGTGTCTTACATATTAGATTTCTGGAAGCTCAGTGTTTATTTTAATTGAAGGTGGGTAGTGTTTATATAATTTAAGAGATTTTTAATATTATTTTATATATAATTTATTGTAATTATCTATAGAATGTCGTAGTGTTAAATTAAAAATTAAAAAAAAAAACTTAATCATTTTTAGTTTGTAATAATATTTTACTGTTAATTATTTATAAAACGTAATATAAATACATAGATACACTTGTCATAAAAATAATATTATCATAACAATTGTTTTCAAAGCTAACGATAAGTTAACAAACTTATCGTATCCTTTCTTGATTATTCCTAGGGCGTGACATATTAAATTGAGTCATTTCCCGATTATGAATTTTACCTAATTTTTGTAATTGCTGATATTGATAACGTAGACAGGTATAAATACTTTGAAAACCTGAAGTATTAGCCATTCTGTTCTTTCGTACTGAACTGAAAAATTTACTTTTTATTTATAGTAAAAAAAATTAATAGAAACATAAATTGTTTCTAATACCTATATCTTAATATATTTGTCTGGAGTTTCTTCTGACGCTGTAAAAGAAAGAGAAAACAATGTCAGTCAGGTATTTTTTGTCTCATTACAAAAGACATAGGTACATACACTTATCTTGTAACGTGTAGTTAAATAATCAGAAGCCATTTTGTACATGTAGCAACGAAAGTTTAAATTTTTTTAATAAATCTAATGATGTCGCTTTGTGTTTACGTTCTCAATTATGCAGTAATTTACATTTTATTATTACAAATACTTTAGATGAATAATGACGAAAACACATTTTTTCCCTAGAATTTTTTTTTCATCTTATTCTTTAAGTAATATATTTGACGACTCAAAATTCATCCAACCTTTTATTTTATTTGTATAATGTGATTGCTTTAAGTTAATGCTATGACTTCTAGTCTAATGCAATACTATTTTTACTAGAAAAAAAAGAAAATTTTCTGAACATTATGTATATTATATTAAAGGAAAATATTTTTTTTAAATCATTTAAATATAAAAATGATTGTATGAAAGTTAAATATAAAGGATTTTAAGGATTTCATGCAAAAGTGTAGTATAATATTCCATGTCCTTAAATGAAAATTTTTCGTATTCAGGCCTGGGTAGAAACAGTGTGATAAATAGAAACACATCTAGACGTAAGACTTCGTACCTACGGATTATTTACAGCTTAGTTTTTTTTTTTAAATCCGTAGAAAACACAGAATTCTCTAAGTGATATCAGCCAGAAACTACAAAATAGAAAACACGGTAAAATTAAAACAGTTTAAATTTTAGTTTCCTTAACGTGTTCGTATTAACACGTACGTTTCTATTCACCCCGTCTTACTATTTAAAAATAAATAGACATTTAAAGAGAGCCACTTTTGTAATCGTTTATACTGTACCAACAGGCGTCAACGATCGCCCCGCCCGCAACAGACAAGATGTTCGCTGTGATGCAGATAGACGAGGACACCCGCGATTTTAGGCGCAAACTGCGCCCGAAATGCGAGTTCGTCTGTAAATACTGCCAGCGTCGGTTCACCAAGTCGTACAATCTGATGATCCACGAACGCACCCACAAATCTCCAGACCTATCTTTCAGCTGTGAAGTCTGTGGGAAGAGTTTTAAACGGCAGGACAATTTACGCCAGCACAGGTATTTAATTACTTTTTTATTCAACTATATAGAAAATAAAATTTAGTTATTAATATAATTAAAATTTAATTAAAATACAGGTGGCTGGTATATAAACTCACGTTGGTGGTTAATGGAGTTATATGAATATTTGTTATTTTAAATCTTCGGTGTGTCTGTGTAAGATAATTTTGATTTTATTGGAATATATATTTACTATTGGTATAAAATATATTAGTAAATTGTAAATAACTTAGTAACAGTACATTTTTAAACATTAACATACTATTTCAATTGAAATATGTCGATTATTTTCTTTTTTATTTTTGTACTTCGCGAAATAATTTAAATTAAAATATCTGTAAGAATAAATTAGTGATGTGCACGTATAAGATTTTATGCAGCTTGATTAAATCTGTGATTTTATGAAAAGAATAAAAGCTAAAAGAATTAGGCTAAAGCTAAGCTAAAAGAATTTTTACTAATACCTAAAAAGGAGCGTTTAACTAATTTTAAACAGACGAAGATTATGTACCACATAAATCATTATAAAATAATACCAATTTGTATAATTATATTGTATCACATTAATATCGGGTCACCGAACAGAGGTTGCGGTAAATGCTGTCAGACCTCACGCGTCAGCTACAAGCCACTCGTGGCTACTGTTACATCCATTTATGCGCCCTTGGTAACTGATACGTAAGAAAACCATAGCAAATAGAGCTAATGTATATCTCTTGGTCTATACAATTAAATTTAGTAACTGACTTACTCAGGGTCTTACTTACTGACAGGGACTGACTTAGGGTCTACTACTATTAAATACTATATTTATCAAGAAAACGTAAAAAAAGGCTTTAGACGATAATAAAATTTATAAACAAAATGATAGTCGGTTGAAGGATATAGAAATTATGAACTAGGTATTAAAATTTTATCTGGTCTCTTTTTTACAAAACGATATTTAACATTATTTTAAATGGCCCGCCGCCAAACAGGTACGTCATGCGATATCGTCCTCTCGTCTAACAGGACGTTTTTCACTGTTATGATATATTTAGAAAACTCGTTTATATAATAATAAAACATGGGACATCCCACACAGCGCCATTTAGTCCCAAAGTAAGCAAGTATCATGCTCGTGTTATGGGTTACTAGGCAACTGATATACATACTTTAACATTCTTTATATTATATACCTATATAAATAATTTACACGCAACACGGAACAAAATAAACATGTTCATGCACATAATTATTAGTCCTGGGCGGGAATCGAACCCAAGACTTTCGGCTCCCTAGTTAGGGTCTCCACTTCACTAACCACTCGGCCATTCGGTCAGTCAATATAATAAATATAAACTGACTAAAAAAAAAATTGTCAGCTAGTCTATTGATAACACTTCATATTTTCTAACATGGGAAAATAAAAAACCGTTTGCAGCATTTTTGAAGCTGGTTGGTAATAAATAACCTGAGTCATAAAAACTTTCCAATATTTTATGAAAAAAAACCGTAATATTCGTGAGTAAAGATTATGAAAAGCTTCATAAAGTTTTGTTAAAGTTTTCTAATGTAAGCCAAATGTCAACAATTAAAACGTTTTTTTTTTCATGAGCAAAGGCAAAAACTAAGCTAAAATAGTAGACACACACGACATAGTTATTAATATTTTTAAAATTTACAACATTTAAATTAGCTGAAACGACTTGAAAACATTATTATAACGAAAAAAAAATACGGGGAAGTAAATAGTAGAGATTAAATCGAAAGGGATCGTCAATTGAACCCATTTCTTCGATTATAATCGATGGTTTGTTCGATGTGTAATCGTGAAAATAAAATACCTAAGTGTTTACAGAATGTAAGCGGAAAAATTTAAAATTAATTGTATTCTATACTTTTAGTTAAAAATTAGCTTTTTCTATCAATATTATCAATTCGACGATGAAAAGTTTAACGAATAGAAGATTTTTGGCAGTCTGCAAAAAGGATTCATGTCGCGAAGCGTTCAGTAAGAATATTTCAATAAATATTTATAACAATCACATGCGTATCTAGGTCACAATTTTTATTTACGTAAACCTCATAAAGCTGTGACGAAACCGTGATTAGTTGATTCCTTTACGAGCATGGCAACTGTATCCGAACAATTTATCTGCATATGTGTTGTTGTGTGTTACGAACATATGTTTTGTAATTACACTATTTTATCTCGAAATAATATGAAGGCCGAGCGCCTTTTATTGTCATTATCATTTTTCGAAAGTAGTTTCAGACAATATTTCAGTTATAAAGAGTGTCGTTTCAGTAGTCAAAAAGTAATGAAACATAACCAATTTACTTTATTAAAAAGTAACGACTTCAGGATCAATAGCAAAAAATACTGTAAGTCCTATATATATAAAAAGTCAGATTTCGTTACAGTTCGCGGTCGCAGTTCTTTTAGAAGTTTTGTAAATTCAGTACAAACAGTGAAATTTTAGTTCATGGAATACGGTGCTACACTGAGAAAAGTACTATTTCGAATTTAGGTTTTATATGATGGTTTCACTATCATTAGAGCGATTGATGACCGAGATCGTCATAAATACGAGGATACAAAGGAAAAAAACTACGTGTCTTCATTTTCCTATTCCTCATTTTTCTTATGGGGATCCTCCATTGCTCGAATGATGATGAACATTTTTCTCAGTCTAGAAACACAGAAAAAACAAAATCATAGCTCCATAATCGAAGTTCATTTAGCAAACGGATCGGTAAACTGAAGAATAAGACGCCCTATTAGAGTTCTGTACCACCGTCCAATATAAAAATTCACGTTTCTTGTACGGGGATCACCTTTAATTTTTAACTTTATTTTATTTTCTATTATTTGTTGTCATAAAAGCCTCTTCATCTTCATCAGCCCATTTTTACCCCGCTGCAGAGGCTTAGGCCTCCCCTGGGGAGAGGGGGGGCTTGGAGCTTAAATCCACCACGCTGCTCCACTGCGGGTTGGGGATTGTAACGACCGCCATCTATTGACAGCGTCCGGGCCCGACTGCTAAACATGCTCTCCGAGGCACGGAGTCGGTGATAGTTTCATAAAAATTGCAAATCTTAGCAATGATTTCACAATCACCAATCAACAAAAACGTCGAAAAAAGCACGTTATTGTATGAGGAGCCTGTTTAATTTTTATCTTTATTTAATTTATATTATTTGCTCTTACAGCATACATACTCTGTGAAAGTTTTAAGTGGCTATCTAGTACAGTTCAGACGATATGGCCTTGTGACAGACGGACGGGCAAATGGACAGCGGATTCTTAGTAATAAGGTTCCCGTTCTTACCCTTGGGGCACGGAATCCTGAAAAACAGAATAGCATAAAAAATTTCTAAATTGATCAAATTTCTAGCCTGAAAATCATTATGTTTGTAGCTCTCTGACTCTATAATAAACTTTTGCCAAATTAAACACTCCACATCACAATTTAAACGACCATATACCATGCAAGAAATTTTCAAAATTATTATGTCGCATAATTAGTATAGAGGGGACAGATCGTAAGTCCCGATGTCGTCGACGATTTGCATACAATGTGTCGGTAGCGACACGCGACTAGCGACAGCGTCGACAAATGTCCCGCACGTTTGTTTGTTTACACCTTTTGACATTGATGACACAAACGATGCAGCGATTGACACAAATTAAATTATATTAATTTAAATTAATATATATATACTTGATTTTTGGTTGATTGGTTAGAAGGGCTCTACCAGAAAACTCAAACAGATCCCTTATGTTGCCGATGGCTTTTGGGAGCGACTTTGGTAAACCGATGTGTCTAGCCCGGCAAGTGGCAAGTTGTATTCGAGCAGCAATGAGCGGCTATTTCTTCAGTTTCCATACAGGTTTACCTAGAGAACTGTCTGTGATACCAAGAACAAAGGATGAAAATGCCTTGTATGCCTATTAATTCTGCAACGACCAATCAAAATGTCAGTCGGGCACAGTAGGGTTTTTTTAGCCTCATCAACCGACGGCTTAACGAATATTTTGTAAATTAATATATTTAATAAAAAAAACCTATATATAAATATTGAGACCTTATAGCGTTTGTTATAAATAAGGACAGGTTTTAAAAAATACAAAAGAATGTTTGTACACAAAATATAGACTAAAATCTAAAAATTCATGAATATAGCAAAAGCACATCGTATACTAGTGCTCACCTTGTTCAATACATTTCTAACATAGTTTTAAGTAAGGTTTCGTCAAAAAAATATACTAGTTCACGAATTACAGTCGAACGAATAGAAGAACGAGTTTTGGTTTGATACTTGTATTTTCGTCTAGTGATGTGTATGCAATTTTACAAGGATTTTCTATGTAAATCACAATTTAATCTCTGCTTTGGAATCTAGGTTACTGTTAACGTGCTTGAATCTGTCTCCGATAAAAATTCCATCAGCTCTCCTCGGTATAAAAAAATGTAGGTGTTTAATGGGGTAAAGCATTGGAAACTCAAAGCAGATGTCGCTACTGTTGAGTGGCCTTAAATTCTACCAATTTGCTTGTTCGTGTTTAATACATTGATAAGTTTTTTAAAGATAGTAATAAAAATATAAGATTTAAAACACTTAGCAGCGTACTGGTTTCTTTTATAATAATAATTCGATTTAAAATTATTTCCACATAACTTCGACGTAGTTTAACTTAAAGTTTTTCCTTCGAAGATCTTTGTCTCACAATTTTCAACGTAGAGATTCCTATGGAAATACGTAAGTTCTTATATGTTTATAACCGATAGCTGCAAAACGAGTAATGTTAAAAACTATGTATAAAAAAAGTTTGATTCGTAAAAACTTTTGATTTTTGACAGCTATATGTCAAACTCATAAAGTAAACAAATTTGATTAGGGTTTTACGTTTGGTTTTAATCTGTTTTTATAGAGTCAGAAATGTCACTTCACAGTATCGAAAATGTCAAACGCAATTTCGCGGGGGTAAATACCGGCGCGCGGGGACCTCGCGGTCTGAAACTCACTATCTTGCACCATTATCTAGAGTATGAGTGGTTATAGACGGCTTCTAGTCAGTGCGTACTTATATGGTAAAACGATAGGAATGCATGAGGATCACTCAATAGTAGTGACCCATGAATTAATGGCATTTTTTATCCCCATTGTAAACTCATTTACGGAAATTATCGTAAAAATTAGCATGCACACCAAATAAGAACATAAAGCACAGTACAGACTTATTATGTGCATCAGCAGTACATTTTCTTTTCAATTTATTTATTAAATTTGAATGCAAACCTCTCAGCACCTACTTAACCTTAAACATTTTGCTTTGATCTATATTCGTAGAGTATGTGAACACGATAATAACAGTATTGCTTGTATTAAAGTCAAATTAGAAACAGCAAAGATATTTATTCTCTTACACAAAACAACAGAGCTCTACAAATGCACCGCTTGAACTAACCAGTATTAATATTGAAGATATCTCCATCACCAAATACATGTTATACATTTAGTAAGATCTTAAAATCCAGAATAGGCTTTTTCGAGTGTTTTCACATCCGCGTTCGCTAGCCAGCGTATGTAACCCGACGTGCGATAGAGCGGGCGGGCGCTTGCACGACGTCGTGATATCGTGACGTCGTACCATGTTAACGGTGCTTAATGGTCGCTAATGCCGCCTCCGAAACTGTGCGAACGGGCACAGTAGCGGATAGTGCTGGACAAATATCGGTATCGATGCGTTGATATGAATATTTGTGGTTTTTATGTTACAGTAGAATGAACTATTAAATTTTTATTTTCATGCGGAGAACAGAACAAGGTATCTATAGTTACCACATACTTCAGTTAAATATATGGATGGATGAGAAATAGGCATTCGAATAAAAATTACATCTCTGTATTTAAACGTACCTATTGATTCATAAAACGGGTTAAGATCTTTATAATAGAATGGAAGAGAACGTCAAATTCATATCATTATACTAAGTGCCACAACAGAACAAGTTATAAAGCATGCAAGTTGATTTGACATATATTATGCTATGATCTTTCACATCGAAAGAGTGCATTGTACCTTGTATGGAAAGCGTTTAAAAAATTTAAGTTTTTTTCAGGACAGTTTTCTTATAAATTACGTTTGTGATGTATTTTGTCGGTGACACGACACAATTTATGACTTGTGAAGGGTGCATTCGAATTGGTTTAAATACAATAGATTTTAACATATCTTTTCAAGTCTATTAAAGTCGAAAGCTTACAATTTAAAAACTGGAACTCAGCACATTTAAAACGGATTTTAGCACGCTCCGCCTCCGCCGTATTTAATAATAGTGATAATAATAGTAATAATTTGTGGGACATTCTACACAGCGCCACCTAGTCCCAAAGTAAAAAAGTATTATGCTTGTGTTATGAGGTACTAGACAATTGATATACCTACTTAAATATACTTTATAATAAATACATATATAGATACTTTTACACCCAGATACGGAACAAATGGACATGTTTGTGAACACAAATATTTGTCCCGGGCGGGAATCGACCCAGCGACTGTTGCTTCCGCTGTTAAAATCTCTTACCACTCGGTCAATCGGTCATAAAATTTACAAACTTTACAAACAGCATTTGGAGATATTGTAAAAATATACTTATTTACGTTAAACGTACCTTCCGATAAATGTTTGAAAACGGTGCAAAACGACGGTAGTCAATAAAGGTGGCCATACACATGACTACCGACAATTTGCTTTCCAGGAACACTACACGATTGTACGCTTAAGGCAATACAGCCATAACGTATGAGAAATATGTGAACATTTTTGGAATTTTGTGTATATCTTGTGTTAAGTTGTTTAAAAAAAAAAAGATATATTTTTATGTAATATTCTTAGTTGGGAAAAATTTTCAATAATAATTACATTTTAATATTAAATATACAACAACTTCTTTCATCACCAGCCTAAATAAACATTAGTTGATTGTTTAAATGTAAAATGATAATTCATAGGCAATACAATTATTTCTAAATTGACGTTAGCTAATCTTGGGTGCGCATTACTAGGCTATGTAGACGTTTCAGTTTGTCTTCTTCTATAAATATTGGTTTTTGAACAATCAACTCTATGCCCGCCAATTAAGGTACGAATCAGTTAATACGTTAAATGATAGTGGGTCAATAGTACGCGCACATAAAGGGTGTCGACTCGCGTGGGATTTCAGATTTCGATAATATGTGGGTAGAATCGAGTTGGGTCAATATCGATTACTGTTTCAAAATCGATATTCATTATTTATAGTTAAGTATTGTGGTGTTTTGAAAATAGTTTTTCTGTTTTAAATTATTAATTGAAATCATTAATAATCACGGAAATATATTTAAGGGCAATACGGAATCACAGAGACTAAAGTCACAGAACATGTTTAGGAATTCTAGCGTTATAGGAATTTTCTACAATTTTAGACGAATGCAAATAAAATTTTGTATAAGGCTTTAAATTTTAAATTGTAGATCTAAATTAATCTGTAATAAGTAAAAAATTGCTTCAAAACATGTATAAAAGTTGTGTGAATGTGAAAAGCCTTATATAATAATAATAATAACGTATACTCAACAACGTCTAGACCCCAAACTAAGCATTAGCTTGTGTTTTGGGTACCATGCAAAAACACCACATATAACATCCAAGACACGGTACCAGTATTAATATTCATCATATAAATTCTGACCCGACCTGGGATTCGAACCCGGACCTCCAGCTTCGTAGGCAGGGTCGCTATCCACTAGGATAAGCGGTCGTTATATATTATCGAGTAGGGTGTCATTTTAGACGATTTTAGCCTCATTCGCGAAATACTAAATTTTATACTGATATCTAATCTGTCTAAGTAATTTTTTGTAGATGGAATTAGTAAAGTAAATAATTTTGGCTGCGATTAATTAATAAATTTAAAAGAGAGTATAAAATTACATGTAATGTTGGTTAATCACTTATTTAATTTTTTGTTTGATTTCAAATTGCTCACATCGGTTCCTCAGTTAGGTATATTAGCAAACCAGCATTGTACAGTAATTAAATATTCAAATCATGAGGATTATTTTTTCAAACAAAGAAATGTTTGTTGAATTTGATCTAATTTAATACATCTATCATAAATATTAGCGAATAGTGTTATATCGATTAAAAGTAGTTACATCGATATTATCGATTTAAGGGAAAGTAATGGAGTCCAATACTAGTTTACAATCAGTGCAGTGGAATCGCGTGTGCGACTATTGTGCGCTTGAAGGTGGCAAGTGCGCTTAATTAGATTCCTTATTGGCTAACTGTGATTTAGGTAAAGGATGTTATTTTAAAGCAAAACAGATCCTAATAAAAGCTACCCTCGACCGACATACGTTTTTTTCATGTTGTAATACGCTTTTCAAATTGTAACGTGATTACTACATACCTATATGTTGAACTACGATTTTGGCGACTGAAATTCGTTCAGTAGTTTTTCTGTAATGCGCGTACGTACATAGCTTCGTTAACATTTTATTATTTTGTAGGTTGTCGTGATAGCCCAGGGCGCAACAAACCTGTCTCAAATTTATAAGGCTCCAAAAGGCCATGGTTCGAATCCGGGCGTGTACCAATGAGTATTTCTGACTTAAGTACACAATATTACTGACACCGTGCTTCGGAGGGCACGTTAAGCAGTCGGTCCCGGACGCTGTCAATAGATGGCGGTCGTTACAGTTCCCAACCCGCAGTGGAGCAGCGTGGTGGACTTAAGCTCCAAGCCCCCCTCCTCACCCTGGGGGAGGCCTAAGCCCCTGCAGTGGGGTAAAAATGGGCTGATGATGATGATGAGGTTGTCACAAAAATTTTACTCTGAAATTAACTTTGACAGTTTACGATTGTATTTACGAGGTAATTTATTTGTATATAACATTATAGTTATCAGGATATTAAATAACAAATATTTGCAATGTAATAATTTAGTAGCATAACATAACGGCAACGCTGTATATTAATAGTCAGAAACACATTGATCTGGTTACAGATAAACACTTTTATCATACACCATGTTTCATATCACTTTACGTTAGAATCACGCTGTGTAACAGAAAATGTCCGGTTCCCACGTTGCACGCATGCGCGGCTCACGAACTCCCGTCGTCCGCGCACCTCCCAGAACATCGCAAAACTTGCTTGTCACCTCTATTGGTAACAATGGCTTGTTAATACGTTTACTTTTTACCCGACTGCGGATGGTAATGTCTATCGAGGGTACGTATGTAAATACGTACGTACTACGTACGTACGTATTTCGTACGTACGTAGTACGTACGTAGGTACGTCTATTTCTTTGGCACACTTAAAAGCCTTAACGGTTGGATGGATTTTAACATTGATTCGTTTTAACCGTGAGAATGATATAGGGTATATAGTAATTAAATATAGTGTTAGCAAATAAAAAAAATTTTATTGAAAATATTTCATTACAAATGAAAGCCAGTAAATTAGTGATTCCAAATATATTATAACACGTTACTAATTTGACACAAACTATACAAAACCAAACACCACATTGGTTTATTGTGGGTACACACACAGTAGTTCATATATCTTTAAAAGAAACTTGTGTAGTCTGAGTCAAGTAAAAGACTCTAGAGAAATTTAGTCTATTGTTTCAAAGAATACAAAACTGAAATATAAAAAAATATTACCCGGACTGCGTAAAAAATTATGAACTAAAAATACGAATTTACGAATTATCAGTAAATGTTTGATCGATGTTTCCGTTTCTAACTAAATCAACGCTTTTTAAATTTTTTGTGTTCTTGGGGTCCACTTACACCACGATTATGATCCCATTAGTGCCAAACAAAATGTACTTCATTTGCAACTTCTTGAACAAAATGAGTTAGGATTAAATTTAATGCGTCGCAATAAAAATACTATAATGTAAAAGTTTCTATAAATAACTTTAAAATGTTATAAAAAATTAACTCTTTGAAATTTACTCAAATAGTTCCAAAATATTTTTTTAAACCTAAACAATAATTCTAAACGCTAGTTGTTATGTTTTTGCGTTTGTTTATTTTCAAAACGGCATATACGAAAATACTGCCAATATCCCGCCGAGAATATTTTAATTTTTACGACTACACGCTGCCTCCATTGCGAGCTATCTTACATTTCGTTACGGTACGAAGCGAAGTATTTTCATACGCGCGAGACGTTAATCCTTTTAAAATGTTAAGTCGGGTCGAAAGGAAAAAAAAATTGCGGTCTCTCTAAAACAAGGAATCGAAAAGAAAAAAAAGTTAATCTGATTTTAGGACAGTTAACGGTATTAAAACAAAGCGCTCCTAGAACTTTGATAAATCTCTGTCTTGCCAAATCCGTCTTTTTGGCGGAGGATCGTGCTCACAAAGACTAAGATAATGAGAATTCCTTTGTTAGTAGCCACCGAAAAGAGTAGCCGTTGTGAGTATTAACGGGCCTTTTTGAAAATAATATAAGCACTTATTATTTACTCCTTTCTATGACAGGATGTAACAGGATCGTGTCGTGAAGGCCGTGTGTTCTTGAAGTTCTTGTTTAGAACTTCGTGGTTCGAATCCCAGGGCATGTACCAATGAGTTTTATTCTGACTTAAGTACATAACTATTACTGACTCCGTGCCTCGGAGAGACGCTAAGCCTTAGCGTCGGTCCCGGTTGCCATCATCAGACGGCAGTCGTGAAAATCTACAAACCCGCACTGAGACAGCGTGGTGGATTAAGCTCCAAGCACCTTCACCTCGAGGGATGATGATATAGTATAACAAGATTAGGAGACGGAATTCAAAAATAAACAAATAAATTTTCGTTTTTCAGTTTATCGATCTTTCTGTTTAATTTCGTTGGAATTGAAGTCGCCAAAAATACATCATCAGTTACTAATTTGTTTTTTTTTTAAATTATTCTTCAGTCATGAAACTAAACAGAATGAAGAAATATCTTTAATTAAATAAGCATCAGAATCTTTAACTGAATCAGTTTTAATTATTTTTAACATGTAATAAATTTATTTTAAATTCCATTAAATTGACGAAATGCGTGTTAAAGTGCAATCTTGTTCCAAATAAACTACAAACTCGAATTTCACTATAACTAAAACAGAGTTTATAAAAAGTTATATTTTATTAAATTCATATTTATAAAAATAAAATTTTGTTTGGTGTATAATAATTTTAGTCTATTGTTTTTTTTATACACATTATAAAAGTAACAGCGTTTGTAAATAAACTTTGCTAGGTACAATCAGCCAAGAAAGTCGTCTACCAGTTTTAATTTAGTGTGTTGGATGATAAAAATATCAGTAAAATTTATACTTGGAATCATTGAATGAGATTATCCATTTTTTTTTAACAAATCTACACCTTATTGTTTTTTGATGTGCACTTCTGACTGTACATGTATATGTACAGTCAGAAGAACGCCGCCTAGAAGTTGCTGGTTGTTAGCAAATTGACCGTAGCCTATAATAATGATACTATAATGAAGTAATAAACATTTCGGTGAGAGAAAATCGATGTAAAGTGTATTCGACTGTATGGCACACTTTTGATGAACGATGAGCTCTAGGTAGCATCAATGGTTCTAGTAGTTGTCTATCTAGTTTTCACTTTTCTCTTAAGATAGTTTTTAAATAATAATAATAATATAATAATAATAATAATACAACGACAATAATAATATAACCGTAATAATAATATAACCATAATATAACAATAATAATAATAACAATAACGTATACATAACAACAACGTATAGGCCCCGAACTAAGCATTAGCTTGTGTTTTGGGTACCAAGCGAAAACAATACACACATATAACAACCAAGACCCGGTACCAGTATCAATATTTATTATATAAATACTGACCCGACCTGGGATTCGAACCCGGGACCTCCAGCTTCGTAGGCAGGGTCGCTACCCACTAGGCTAAGCGGTTGTTCTTCATATCCGTCCGAATATTTCAGTTCTATACAATTTTTTTAATGGCATTTGTTGAATTTCAAAGAAGTAGTTCAGGATAACATCTATAACTTATAAATCTTCTTTGCCACTATTTCAGAGCTATCAAGTGGCCCTAAATTAATAAATTTTGGGCACCCATCCTGTCGATAAATTGAAATTATTGTAGGCACGTTTCACTACGAGCAGCGTTTTCAATATAGGAAATGTATTATATTAACTAATATTTGCTACTTATATCTAATACAAAAGGTTTTTTTCAGCATTTGTACATAGTACTAATTCGTAACATGCACTTTTTTTTACTAACGACTTACACCTAAGCAATTTAACAAACTCAACATTTATTTGAGCATGCGACACAATTTAAACTAAAGTACTCATAATTACTTCGAATTAAAAAAAAAACTTATAGAGGAATTTCAAATTATTAACCGCTGTTAATGACTTTTGTATTAACACTGTGTTACTAATTGTTTCTCAATTGTTGTAGATGTAGTCAATGCTTGTGGCGGTGAGGGTGAAGGAGAACGCACGATCAACAGCGGTCTCTCTTACACCTAGAGTAAGATGCACTTTATTAATTTAATTAATTGCACATTATATTAATATTGTATTGTAATTATGAGGAGGACCGCAAAAATGTACGCAGAGTTTGTGATATTACTCTGTTTTAAGTTGCGATCGTGCTCATGTTATATTGTATATAGATAATATTTTACAAGTGTTATTTTTGTTCAAAATTCATGACGTTTCGATTGACCCCATCGCCAGCATTAGGTTTGATTTTAAATTCTGTAAAATTATCCAAAGTGTTGTGTAAATTACAGGCAAAAAATATCATCAAATATTACTATTTTATCGTCTACAGATACTATGTTTTTTTTACTTTTCTATGTTTTGTTTTAATCTAGGTATAGTTTACACAAATATGTATGTAAATCCGTACTTTGTAATGTTTTAATTCGACATGTAATATATTACGTACCTAAATCTAAAAAAAAAACCGAAAGGTTCTATAGTGTAATAAACTGAAATTAAATGATGAAAAATCTTTTGTTACAGAGAAATCCACTACAATCCGACTAAAGAGACCATGTGCATAAGATGGTGAAGAAATAACAAAAAAGAAAATTACGACAATTTTTTGTTTCCAACAACCAGTATTCAAACTTTTTAATAAACAGGTAATTTATGGGATGTTTGCAATGTTTAACTGTAAATTTGAGGGGTGCTATTTTCGAATTGTATTCATACACTAAGAGGATTGTATACTGGCAAATTTCCATACAAACGAAAGTTTGCTTTTGTGTATCATGTATAAAGCCCATTCCGTATATCAAGAAACAACGTGCATGGCAACGTACGTAGGTGTTATTGGCTGTACTGTTTCTTAACACTTTCACGGTCCATGCATTACATGTAATGCACTGCAGACCTATCTCGATACGCCCGTGCATGTTATGCAATGTACTATATGTTTTGATGAGTGATGTTTACTAAAAACTCGATAAATAAATCGAGAGGTCTTCAATCCATTACATGTTATGCTATAGACCTCGTTCGTTTTTCTCATAGAATATCGAGTGTTTCAACGTTTTCTAACAACACTATTGGTCGGTAGTGGAGCTCAGACGTTCGTGCATTACATGTGATGCTTTATTGGACGTATGGTGATTGGATAATAAATAACATTGGGACAGTGAAAGTGTTAATATACGGAATGTACTTTACTCATTGTCCCTCTTACGGTTGTAATCGAGAATTTCGCCCTGCAAGGTGTCAAATCTAACTTATGTCAAAGATGAAAAATTTGGTCTGTCAACATTTTCAAATGTATAAAAATTATGAAATATATAATGCACACTTAATTTAATATCGATTGCATTGGCAAATGATTGATAGAGATCGACCTCAATGTAATTTTCTTTCTTAGATTTACCTATACTGTTTTCGGCGCTCGTGTACTAACAGGCAATGCATTACATAGAATGCATACAGTAAATTATCCATAAATATAATTCTAACAGAATGTGATATTTTGATGTTATTATTTCCATCATAAATGTAAAGTCTAGAACATTCTGGTGAGCTGTACATAGTATTTATTAGGATAAGTTATTTTAGCATTTAAAAAGCAGCTTCTTCGCTTAATTAGAGATATATACACCAATTTGTTAAGCCACTTATACTAATTAAAAGACCTTCCACTAGATTTTAATATCCTAATGATTTAATTTGATAATTTGATTGCGCAGAAACAGTTGAGTTGGTGGACTATATATTTTAATTTGTGGCTTAACATAATTCGGTGGAAACTGCTCCTAATAATGTACATTAATATTTATATTAAAGATAATGAAAAATATTATATTCCGTTGGTTTTTTCCGCCATTTACTGCAAATTTAGTTTTATCTAAACAACATCAAAACTTTAGTTTTTTCATACATACAAATCGAGGATTGTTCCTAATGCTTAGTAACGATAGTAACGATTAAAATAAGACTAAATTAATTTTTAGATTTATTTTTAAAATACTTTCAAATTACCTAATACAGTGAAATAAATATTATTTCTAAAATGCACACGCTAACTCAAAAAAATCTTTTTTGTCTGTACCTACAATATCTAGTCTGCAAAAGTATCGATTTGGAAATTAATAGAACTTTGCCTTGTTTCGACGATCCGGCGAAACAGATGAAAGTTTTGCTGAAAACTCTTTTCAATATATTTTGTCTTTATACATATATAATTTTCTTATATATGACATTTCTAAGGCAACAGTATAAAAAACTGTAATTTTTATACACAGTATGAAAGAATGCCAAGATATAGATACTATTTTAAGTTTTTTTATAAATGTATAGAAACTTTACGATTTATTCGTAGAAGATGTTTAAATTATTAAAGTCGGTAAAAGAAAGTAAAATTGAATACTAAAATAATTTTTCAAGTTTCATTTACGTTTGGCAATTCTTATAGTAAACAATACATACAACAGTTGTTGAATATCAAAACCAATTATTTTGTAAACTTTCCCATTTTAACTATGACAATAGTTTAATATCCAAAATGAAATATATATAAGAAAGGTGTAGAAAAAACGTTCTATGTGCCAATAAAAATAACTTTAAGTGATAACGATTGCCTTTTAGCCATATTTATGTTAATTATTTAGATGTAAAAATATTTACTATTATTATAATTATAATGTAATCTATTTTATTTTGTAGATCATCGACATTAAAAACGTGTAATAATAACTTGTTTGTTTTATTGACTTTTTAAAGTTGAAAGCTTTACTAACTGTTTCAATAACGCGAGAACTGAGCCTTGCATTTATAAAACCGATAGTTTAGAAGGTCAAACCGGCCTGAGCCACCGTTATATGTTTTTTGCACAAACGGCTCCCCATCGTGCCACACACTAAAGGCTACCAAATCATCTTTTGACTGGTAACCACCAGTAACTCAGGTATCTGTCAAACTTTAATTTTAAAAAAATCGGTTGACCCTGCAGGCCATCCCTAAAACTTTCCGCTATTTTCAAGTTTAAAGCGCTCAAAAATTAGATAGCTATTTAGCTCTTCGAACTCAAAATATAGATTTTGGTGCTTTTTGAGCTCTTCGAGCTCATAATATTCATTTTCCGAGCTCTCAAAGCCCAAAAACAGAATTTTATACATTTAGAGTTCTTCAAGCTCAAAAACCTGGGACATATCAAAGAAAATGTCATTTTGGAAATATTTGAACTATGACATCTTTTGAACGCTTTGTTTGATTTTAATGCAGTTTACGGCATTCTGTGCAATTTTGTAAGCACAAATCTTTTGTGTAAAAAATCTATTGTCGTAAGATCTCAAAGTTATGTTAAACAAACACTTTTTCGGAAATTTGTAGACTGCGATATTTTTTGAACGCTTCGTTTGATTTTAATGAAATTTACGGCATTATATGTAATTTTGTAAGCATAAAATTTTTATGTAAAACCAAAAATCGATTGATCTTAAAATTTCAAAGTTATTTTACAAAAACACGAAATCTTTTGAACGCGTCGCTCGATTCAGAAATTTTTTGGTTTTAAATAGATCAGTTGGAAAATCTCAAAGTTATTTAAAAAAAACTGAAATTTTTTTTTGAGGTTTATTTTTGGAATATTTTTGTAACAGCTCGACAGCTTGACTTCAAAATCTAATCAGATATAAGTCTCGATAAACCCTTTCAAACGCCGTTTATCGAGTCTTAATTGGTTAATCCGTTCTCAAGATATCGTACCAAAAAGAAAGTTACACATACACCCCCCCCCACACACACACACATACATACACATACGGATGAGCAGCCGAAAATAGTCAGAATGGCTTCCCAGGACCTCAAAACGTGCAGATCTAATGAAAACTCGATATTAGAAAATCGGACCCAAATCAATAACTTCCCTTGGATAGCTAGAAGTTAAAAATTGCCTGATACTGTTTTGTTCGTGTATGCTCGTCAAATAAAGGAGAAAGAAACGAAACTAATAAAAAGTTTATACTTCTATTTTATTTATAGATTATAAATTGTCATTGAAAAAACCACAAGAAATATCACCGAAAGCAAGGAACTGAGGAATGAATAAGTAGGTGTATAGATATGTAACAGTTGAATATTTCTGTGCCAAAAAGTAGCCTGTTATAATGTTCTCGAAAAAGTACTTTACTTGCCAGTGAAAGTTCCGTTTAAAATGGATCAGTAGTTTTGGAAATTAATCTGGACAAACAAACCGACGAACAGACAGACACAAATATTAAAAACCCGTGTTTGGGTTTTGGGTACGTGGGAATAAACATATAAAGATAAGTAAAATTCTATATAATTCGAAATACATTTATTTTATTTATGTGTATAGATTGCTATCGTTTAAAAAACTGCAAAAAATATCACCGCAAGCAAGAAATCGTATGTATTTTCACAGTTAAAATTTATTTACAACATCCTGATTTAGTAATAGATCAGGTTCCAGGTAGAGAGCAGCCGATACAAATTTCAAAAACCAACTGAACTTTAATATATTAAATTGTTTAATTTAGACTAAATTTAATTATGGAAATATTTGTAAAATTGTGAATTGCGCCATCTAGGGCACCGTAATTGTACTAAACTTAGTATGTTCATATCGTTTTTTAATAAATATAATTTTTTTTCTAATCTTCCTTGTTTTAGTTTTTATGCCATATAATTATTGCTAGAGACGCGTTAGTCATGATACTTTTAGCATTTTCATCTTCTTTAAACGCATAACAGTTAAATAAGTAAGTAAAACAAAAGAAACACATTTTTCATAAATATTGAGAAATTTCGAAGAGATAATTCGTAGCTTCTGCAACAATATCGGAGATTTATTAAGTTAAATGAAATTACGGCGCTTAATAATATTAACAAATTTACAAACAAAGGCTCCTAGTACAGACAACAACTAGGTATATCCAAATATTTCGATTACTTAAATATTCTTATAACTAAACTAAACTAAAACCATTTATTACACAGTAGAAGTGGGTCCAAATAACACTCTATATTGCCTATAATCCAAATAAGAATTTGTTGGTTACGTGAACATTTATCTGTTGTGTAATAAATCTTTTCTATTGATGTTTTTTTGTGCAGGTAATATAGCTTTGAAATTGTGGAGGTGCTTTTTTTTAATAAATAACCTACCTACATTTTGGCTTGTGTTAAGAAAAACAATTAAGATTATTATTTTTTAAATAGTAGCAGCAGTTGGAGGCGTCCATAGTTGAGTTTGTGTATATAGAGTAAGTATAGAGGAAAGCCTTTCATAAGGCACGCCATATTCTTATGAAAATCATAAGAATCATACTAACTGTCCAGCAGTCGGTCCCGGACGCTGTCAATAGATGGCGGTCGTTACAGTTCCCAACCCGCAGTGGAGCAGCGTGGTGGACTTAAGCTCCAAGCCCCCCTCCTCACCCTGGGGGAGGCCTAAGCCTCTGCAGTGGGGTAAAAATGGGCTGATGATGATGATGATGATGATGATACTAACTGTCAGCAATGTAAGAATCAATATTTACATTAATATAATAAAATATTGCCTCACCTGCTTCGCTCTACCCCTCTGATGCTGATTTCGATGCTGACAAATAATGGACCTTGGTCAATCTGACATTATCTTGTTGGAATCTGTTGGTTCTAGATCTAAAAACATATTTTTCGACTAACCAACACTCCGACCTATCTATTGTTCACTTGTGTCTAGAATCTCCACGCCATTGCAGCAGAACTGCAGTCCGTATCCCTACTCTGACTTTACACGACACCGAAATAGCGCCGAATACGTTCCGTTTCGAAAATCCGGTCCCT
The DNA here is from genome assembly GCA_949709985.1 of Luffia ferchaultella. Lineage (NCBI taxonomy): Eukaryota > Metazoa > Arthropoda > Insecta > Lepidoptera > Psychidae > Luffia > Luffia ferchaultella. The sequence continues at coordinate 7,039,526 of OX453257.1, read as the reverse complement.
AGGACTAAGGACGAGAGTACGGATCTTTGAAATGGTGCGTATTCGGCACTGCGTTAATTTACCAGAGAACGGCCGCTGGTGAGTTATTGGAACGGAATATAACAACATGCTGTATCTATCATCTTATAAGAAGAATAATTTGTAATTGCTATTTTTTTGTATCGATTTCGTTTGCACATTTGTTACAGTAAACAAAACAGTAAAACTTACCTTTTATTTATTTACACCATATTAGTAATAATAAAGCTATTCAATTTAGCAATACGTAAGCTTATAGTAAGTAAAGGCACGATTTTATTTGCCCAGAGATCCTCTTCCGTGCATTGTGATACAAGAATTAGCAAACGCCCTTTGTATCGACAATCGTGTGAACTTGTGACGCTACAGTTAAACTTAAAAGTGAGATTATTTTGGAAATAACCTGAGATGTTTCTTAATTCTAGTTTTCTATAAAAAATGATTAAATAGTTTTGTTTGAATTAGAAAGAAAGGATAATATAGTCAGTAAAAGGTTTTAAAAAGTTTTTAAAGTATTTAGAAGGTTTTTTCCTCTAAACTACTATCAAAGGGCGGACGTGTGAACAAAGTTCACATATCGACAGTCCTTTTTTTGTAATTTTGCGATGGGATCCTATGAAGAAGAAAGACTTACATATTGGATTGTGTAGGTGAATTGAAACGAAACTTAGATTCTCAAGAAAAATAGAGTAGGTAGGTACTTATGCAATATTACAGTGAAGAGTAAAAAGTGTATATATAATATTACAGTAAAAGTGAATTGGGAGACATTTGTAATGAAAGTGAATTAAAGAATTTTACACATTTAAAAAGCTCATCAACATCGTAAGACATTATAAAAATAAGTATGTAAAACAGATGTCTTAGAACATGTTCTTGTTGTTCTTGATTTACTTGTTTGCCATGGGCATCTAATGACCATAAAAATATTATATTAAATTTGATAATAAACACTGTTAATATAGACTTAATACCTATGCCAATGAATTGACACTCACAATTTTGATGCACTGTCTTTCTCTGCTATTGCAATTTTTTTATATAGATATGTCGCTAGTGTATCGTTGAATCGAATAAAGGAAAGCTACGTGGGAAGTCTGCGAGCTTTCTTCGAAATAAACATTTTGAGTTTTGGAATAATATGGATTTTTTGGATATGAAAATTATATCTTACCTAGGTGTTATAAAAATATGGAAACACATTTTAAAAATGTATAATCAATTCAAACACAAAAATTTATTTATTATTAATTTTGAAAACTTAATTTCATTGTTTTAAAAAAATCGATAAGTGAAGGAGTTTATTAAATTATTTTGATATTGTGTATTCCATGTAGTAGTAGCAATTTCTTAAAATTCCAAGGCATATCCTGCATAGACTAACGAATATTGCGGTAGGGCGTCCCACTGCCCGCCCCATAAGTTTATTCACTATTCATTGCTGCTAAGGTCTGCCGAACAGTAATTACCGCTACTCGTGAACATTAGAACAATTGGTGCTAAGTTTGAGAAACTCTAGTCTGAATAAGTTAAGCTTCTAGTATAGCAGCTAAAACTGGTAATTAGTTAGAGATAACTTTATTAAATTCTATACTTAGATAGTAAAATCGAAACTAATATTAATATAAAATAATAATACTTGGGACATCCCACACAGTATCATCTAGTCCCAAAGTATTATGCTGGTATCACTTTTACACCCAGACACGGAACAAATAGACATGTTTATGCCATAGGTTTATGCACACAAATATTTGTCCGGGGCGGGAATCGATCAAAGGTTTATGTTTAGCTTATTTTTAGTTTTGATTGCCATAAACTCGTTTGTTTTCATTAAGTTTTTAGGCAATCTTTGCGCTTAGGTTCAAATTTTCTTATTGAGAGATGTGACATAATGTCGATCGAAATCGATCGATCAATAAAATTTAAAAACAATAAAAAAAATAATAATTTTTTTCGATCCAAGTCCAATAGATTTAATGACTTTTAGGGTTCCGTAGTGAAATGTCAAAAATTCCTTATAATTTCGACAGACATTTTTTAAACTCAGACACTGTTGCCACTGGATAAACGAAATTTGGATGGTATGTATGTAATCTATGAATCGCTACACAATGATGTAGCAAAATTATGAAAGATTTATATTTATTTAGTTTGCCATACATGTAACTGAAACACTTTCTACGTAGTTCGAAAATTTCTTAAAATCAATTATAAAAACCCAAGTTCGTACAAACACGTTGTGAGTTATTGATTTTTTAGGTTTAATTAAACAATAATTGGATAGTTATTAAAACTCAAAACATACAGAGGAAAGAGATGTATTTCGTAAATGCTTACTCAACTGTCTATAGGTCACATGATTCATAATTTAAGCGATTGAAGTGCATCTCAACGAACAAGCTAGTGATGAAATTGCGGTTTAGTTAGTCAGTGAGTTTGCAAGCATACCTGAATAAGACAGTTGCATATGCGGTTGACCTTTTAGCTTCCTAGATTGCTTATATTTTTTAAGAATGAAGGAGTCTGAGGGGTTTCCCATTAATCACGTGAGACTTAGAGGAGCGGGTTCGTGTAGCATCACGAAGGATCACGAAGTTGGAGGGAATACTATGACATATCACGTGTAATTATTTTACCGAAATTCTTTTTGTAATATCCTACTATAATATTATAAATATGAAAGTTTGTATGTTTGGCAGTCAATCACGCAGCAACTGAACAGTGAATCGATGTGATTTTTGCATAGAAATAGTTTATTAGCTAGAGAGTGACATATTTTAAGCAACTTTTTATCCCGGTAAAAGGTATAGTTGCTGTGGGATAACTAGTATTGATGCTAAAATGGCTGTGTTAATTAAATTTAGTACGAAGTTGTCTTGATGCTTGGAATAATACGCAGGATAAATTTCGTCTTGGGATAATACACGGTTCCTGTGGGAGCTATTCATCATGTTAAAATTTCTAAACGGATTTTGATGAAATTAGGTACAGAAATAGTTAAGTAGTTACGTTTCTGAATTTTTATAAAAATCTCACAATTACCTAGAGCATCACGTCTCTTTAGCGGGTTCGGTCTAATTGTGAAGCCGTAGGCGGAAACCTAGTAATACATATAATAAACGTACGTATATATAACCTGAAAAATAATAGCTGCTTAACAAGGCGTGTTTGTCAAGTGTGTGCAAGCTGAATTTCTTCATATATCACAGAGTAAAAACGAAGTTAGTCAGTGAGCAAAGTAAACCGTGGGAACGAAAATTCAGCTTTCTCGCTTCTGCTTCTGTAGCCAACCTCCGGGTTGTGATAAAATCTGAGATGCGCGATGCACGAACGGCGACCCACTGACTCACGCTCGGCTAACGATTAAACCTACTTATAAAATAAGTACAATTAAATGCATATGTACGTCAAAAAACGTGTTCAAGTTTTGAACCAAATTTGAGTGCACAGAAAATAATACCATAAAATAATTCGACTTTTACAATAATGAACTTAATTAAATAGGTAGTTATAGTCTGTTGGTACACATACAAATGCAGTAGTTTATTGGATGACGTTTATGTAAAAATAAGGTAAGGCAGCTCACTGGACATGTAGATACTTTAGTCCACGTGGAACGTCTTTAACGTGGATATAACCAAAGTTTACGAGTTGTGGTCGCAAAAAAGCACGTCCCGTATTCTTTGCATACCAGCTAGTAAATAATTTCCAATAAATAACAAGGTTCAATTGTATAATGTAATTGTATAATGTAGCCGAAGCGATCAGCAGGCTGAAGTGGCAATGGGCCGGTCATATTTGCCGTAGAACTGATAACCGATGGGGTAGACGAGTTCTCGAATGGAGGCCACGTACCGGAAAGCGAAGCGTTGGACGCCCCCCGGCCAGGTGGACAGATGACCTGAAGCGCCATACCGGGGGTAGTTGGATGCGAAAGGCGGAGGACCGTGTGTGGTGGCGAGCCTTGGGAGAGGCCTATATCCAGCAGTAGAGAGACACGGGCTGATGATGATGATGATGATGATGATGAATTGTATAATGTTGTATGAAATGTGTACATATTTGTTCTTTTCTTGTTATTGTTATTAAATGTACTCGTATGTGTCATTATCGATTGGGAAGTTTTTGATAGTCTTAGAAATATATAGTTAAGTATTAAATAAATATTACAACCAGATAAATATTATTTTGCTGCTAGGTGTACCTAAAAATCGAGTTATCGAGATTCGTTCAGTATTTTTTTTTAATTCGGTGTTTTTTATATACATATTTTCCAGTTGTTACTATGCGAAAAGTGACTTGTATTCAAAAAGCGTCTAGTTATGGTGAAAACCATTTTACTAATTACTAAGGTACTATATCTACTTTGAGTCACATATACTAGAACTGAAAATGAATAACAGCTTTGCGTACGGGGTATTTCCAGAGAATGTGTGTTGCACAATGAATACTACTCATAGATTATAATCTTATGAAGCACCTTAATTACAAATAACTGATGAGAATTGTAACATTTGTTTTATTTTAATTTTTCATATCACACACAATATTAATATTAATACGTGGGACATCCCACATAGCGCCATTTAGTCCCAAATTAAGCAAGTATCATGCTTGTGCAACTTGTGTACAAGCTTGTGTTGCTTGTGTACAAGGGCATGCTTGTATTATGGGGAGTGAACAACTGATATATGTGAATAAATATTTTAAAAAATACAAACTTAAACATAGATATTTGACACCCAGACAAAGAACAAATTTAAATATACATGCACGCAAATATTTGTTAGGGCGGAAATCGAACCCGCGACCTTTAGTTCTACACTTAGGATCTCTAACCGCTCGGCCAATCGGCAACTAATCACATAATATAGTAATCGGTGTATTTATAGTTCCATCCAATATTATTACAATCAATATACTGTTAAGCTCAAATTATCGAGTAGTAGTCAGCTCTATATAAATACTACGAGCATACAAAAGACTACTATACTGTATAAAAGAAGTAATACTTGTATTTCTAAAGATACCAAACGTTACAGACTTTGGGGAGTGAAAATTATGGTACACACTAATAAGTGTCGAGTATAGGTACCTGATGAGTAACGCCGCCGCGCCGTCTCCCGTGTTACGCACCAACCTGTTTGTCCGGACTACTGATAGGTACGGCCAATGCTTATGATATAAATGAATATTTGCCATGTTTGTTATGATTTTAACCGTCATTTTAGATGTCCGATATATCCAAGATAATTATTTTATTTATTTTTATTTTTTTACTTATTAAAGACAAACGATACAATTTTTATACAAATTAAGTAATCTTTTAATTGTTATTCTCATTCGATCGGAGAGTTGGTAATTTTAAATAGAATTCGATTAACGTTTATCAATATAGTCCTCCAACTTGCTAAATTTCATAACCACTGAGAGGACAGGACAGAAATGGCGTGGAAATTCGAATATACTCGCACGAGCGCGCCTAAAATTCAAGTACTGGCACTCAATAATCTAAGGCATGCATGGCTTTTTAGTTTTAAAGGACAGTACGCGCCTGAAAGTCAGTACCTTCATAACAAAGTAATCATCTCTAAGACTTTCAATTCTAACTTAGTTTATACGTCTTTCATCACTCAATTGTGCACTTACCTTTAAAAGGCGGATATAGTTACCGAATGCAGCCTCATACAACCGAACTAAATTTTGTCACAATATAATTCAATCGAGATACGACAGATGGCGGCCTTGTAGTGATACATTATAAACTGTATTTCTCTATATACGTAAGTACGTTTAAATATGTCATTATTATAAAAAAATACACAAAAAAATAACATTTAAAAAGTATAAAATAATACTTTTTATTTTTAGAGGCATCGGGGACCGCTAAGTAAAATTACAACCCTAGTTCCTGCCTTTCATTATATTATTTCATATAAACTATAGCATATTTTGTTCATTTATAAAAGAATGGAAGATTGGAGTAGCTGATGTGGAACCCTAAGAAACCAGCTAAACTATTAGAGTATTATTGTCTAATAAAGTTGTTAGTTACGTTTATAAACATAAAAAAATAAAATAAAAAATTAGACATGTGGAAATGCCACCTTAACAAAAGGTTAACGTGATTGAAGTGATTGACATAATGTGTTCTTATATAATATAAATCATAGGTCTGATGTACCTGATGGGGAATCCTAAGAGACCAGCTAAACTGTTAGACGCACTAGCAAAAGTTATTCTGTTCGAGGGATATAGAAGGGTAAAGTTTTATTACATAATAAAAAGCTTAATAATTGCTAAGTTTTGAATAAAAATTTTAATTAAAAAAAAAGTAAAAAACCCGACTGCCTAAAAAGTGAAATTAAAAAAAGATTGATATGTACTGCCTTCGACTGCATGGCCTTTGGATTGGAGAGAGAAGTAGGTGATATATTTTGTTTCCATATTTTTTAATTTCGCTTTTAGACAGTCGGAGTTTTAGCATAGTAAATTTGAGGTAACAATTTTCAAAAGTACATTTAAGTTTATATCTATTGTAAAATTAAAATAAATAATAATAAAATACATTGTCTCGTCGACGGAGCGAATTTATACGGGATAAGGTTTTAATGAGCAGCCAAATTTTAATATAATGATCTTTGATAAAAATCCGTTGGCCGTCTTGTTCCTTTTTAGTATCGTTCAAGAAGAAAATATTCAGTTAAGACTACGTAAACCTTTCCCAAAACTACCAAGGTTACTAGTCACCATTCACGAGGGCGCCAGTGCACGTGCACGCGCCCCGCCCACATGTCCCATACCCCGCCCTTTCGTATGTAAGTAGATAGTAGCCAAATTTTGTTAAAAAATCTTTAGGATATAATTATTGATTATGAATATTTGACCTATATTTTTATTTACGTTATGAGGTCTATTGGTGATACCTAACATCTAGAAAAATTTAGGCTGGTGACTAAAATTTCACCCTGTATAGTGTTGTAGATTTCACCCATTGAGTAAATTAATTTGACAGCAACATTTGGTTTTATTGGACTCATAAATGTCAGTTCACAGTATAAAAGTGACATTTCGCATTTTCGAGGGGTTGAAACCGGTGTGCGGGGATTTCTCGGGGGTGCAGAGCGCCGTGCGGGAACCTTGCGCACCGTAACTCGGACTAAAACTCCCCATCATACACCGGCTAGCTATAGTATAAGTGGCTAGACGGTAAACGCAAAAGAGGGCTTCTAGTCAATCCGTACTCCTATGATTTTACCAAATTTACTAATCGTTTATTTTATTAAAATCAGTATACAAATTAAAATGACAGTCTTGAAAGTCTCATAACATTATCACAGCACGTCACGGCCTATTACGAATTATATATATATATATATATAATATTATATATCCTTTTAGTTTTTAACATGTTGATAGTTCAACACGCCGATTATCTTAGAACCGGTATCGACTGGTGGTAATTTGGATTTCGATATGAATAGAATGCTGTATGCGATTCAAAAATTTCGACCTCAGTACGTAGTTAACTTTGTAGTCTGGGATCTAGCATTAGAAAAACCTTCCATCCTTGTTAATTGAATGAAATAATTTCTATGGAATTATTTAAAAATAAAAAATTCAAAAATGTTAAAGTTGTCGGTAAATCTTTCTGCTATTAGTTTTGATTAGTTTTTTATTTTTATTTTTTATTTAAATATAATTTTTTATACTAGTTGTATTATTGTATTAGTTTTAGTAATCTTGTATTAGTTTTAGTTTGAAATGTTTATTAAATTTCTCTAGTGTAACATCATAGTATAGTATGTACAGTACAGTATAGCAGTATAGTATATACGTACATACGTATGTTGCAGGATATTGCCTTGCTACGTTTTGTACCTATTTTTATGAATATCAACTACTGTGAAATAAAAATATTATGTACCTACCTAAGCACGCGTGCATGGATATATGGATATATCACATGCCATAGTATATTTCCATATATGTTTTCTCGATCAAATCCCCGCGGCCGTACTACTTTGTATTTGTCATGATTTTTAAGTACACTCTATTCGTGATGGCCAATAGAAAAATGATATTCAAATTTTTATTTATTTATTAATTGACTTTAAACGTGCACGTAAAATTTCTACGTTTTTTTTGTATTTTAATAAAATATTACGTTTCCGTTTACGTTAAACACGTTTTCCATTATTATTCTGATTCTTAATGAGGAAATTTCAACAGAATTAGTTTAGTGATTTTTGAATAAAGTTTAAAACAAATAGTGAAGAAAATGTGAAGTCATTATTTTTTTGATTCAAAGATGACTAATTAGACATCTCCCTGCTAATTAAGTCGATCGCAATAAACTCTGCAAGATATTCCATGTAAATGTCTTTATAATTTTATAGATGAAGCAATATCTACCGGGAAGATCTGTTAGTCCATTTCATAACGAAATAGACATACAATAATTTATTATTTACATCACCCCGGTTGACATTATACGTTTTGCGTGATATACATGTTCCATTTCTATAGATTATAAATCACGGACCAGAGAAAATGCTATGTAGGACGCACATCTGCACAGAGCGGCGATGAGTAACTTAAATTATATTAGCGGTCGGTCCAAAGCTATTTTATGGTGTATTCCTTAACAAAGGGTACTGTTATTATTTTTTATGTATAATATTATTCTTATTTAATAAATAGAAATGAAAGTGATTATATAAGAGTATTCCATGTGTAATTTAGATTAGATCAATACTTTTACGCAAATTTTTGACTAATTTAATCTTTAAACTTATTATTACATAACAGTTACGTACGTAACAGTTAGTATATAACAGTTAGTAAATTGTTATGTACTTACAATTTACTATTTTGGTAACTTAACTGTATTATTAATTTTAAACTTTACAGTAAATTACCTATTTAAAATAGAAACTTTACGTTGTAAGTATTAGTTTTTACGCATTGTCTTTTTTATTACAGACGGAAGAGTTTACAATTTTTTTATACATATTTTGGTAGTACACCTATGGAAGCTAAAAAACTGATAAAACTCATAAATCAACACAACTCATATATCAGTGTAGCTGATGCGACGCTTTGTTTTTCCATTTAATAAATGTGGACAGCAAAAGCGAGTGTTTTTATATACGGGAAGGGGGGTAGGGGGGGAGATATTCGTCGCGCGCCCCTTTCCTGTCGATTCGATGTACTCAATGGCCGTGGTATCGCTTTTGTGCGGTGTCACCAACCTTTGGATATACTCCTTGATAATATTATTTACTAGTTTACCATGAGTCTTCCGCTTACAATGTTTCACGTTTTCCATTACTTATTTTGCATACTTGAAGAGGACAGCTTATCCACGTACATGACAACGCTAACCCACTCTGATGCTCTGTGATCAGATTTATTTTCTTACAGCTCTTATCATATGATAATAACAGTAGAAACTTGCATCCAAACCGATAAAGTATTTACAAAGAGGTTAAAATTGAAAAACCGTTTTCAGGTATTTCATTAAAATAACCCTCTAAAGATTGTGCAATAGCGTAGACATGTCCGATCTTATGATGTCAGAAGATAGGGTGACTTTGAATCCTACTTACGTCTTCAATAAATAAAAAAAGTGTCTGTTCAAAATGCAAAGACGTTTCATATTCGTTGTATATTGGTTAAACTAATAGGAACTAGGGAAATACTACGAGTAGGTACATTTATGGATCATATGTCAATGATATTTAAAATGAATTTTCGGGTCAACTTTTTTTTTTGCACGCAAACGAACGTTAAACAGCCCAACGTGCGACGTTATCAATGTAAAATTTGAAAAATTTAGTGTTTATTTATACATTAAAGTACAACATTTATTAAATAGAAAAAATAATTAATAATAACATCGTTTTCAAGTAATTCACAACAGAAATAAATAAATAGACAAATACCTTAAATATACTCTACATACCTAATTGGCTGAAAATTTGGTGACAGCGAATACCGCGCCATTTAATCCCTCTTGAAATTTTTTTATGTCCTTGATTTTAGACCAAAACACTCAATCTCATAATTATTAAATAATACGAGGACGCTAAACAGCAGAGGTTCTATGTATAGTAATTTAGCAACATAATAACATATCTGAGAATAATAGGTATACATTAAACAATTTAGTTGTTTTTAAAAGAGAAAACCTCAATTTAGACATCGGTTTTACTAGAACATTTCTAAGGTATATATTTAGATGCTATAATTACACTATTCAGAGATGCCCAGATTATAAAGTTTGCTTTTGTCGATTCGATAACTTCAAAGACTGAAGCTAGAAATTAAAAAAAGTTATTTAAGCATCGGAACAAAATCGATAATCGATATTCATTCATAGACACGCGACGACTAATTGATAAATATTTGAATTGTCGGAACATTTGAAGTATAGAGAGAACTATATACGTGTGGGCAGTGTGACGAATTGTAATTTCTTGGTTTTTGGTAGGCAATATAACTTGAGCGAACTATGAATGAAGTCTATGAAGAACTTTACAATTATATGTCCTGTCAGGAAAAATGAGTTGCTTTATCGAATCAAAAACAAAATTCTTGTTGATTAGTACAGTGGATGACGTAGTATATCTTCTTTTAAGATACAAAATACTGTCGTTTTTAACGTGGAAACTGTATAGAATGAGTGTAACGTGCAGTCGGATGAGGTTGGTCACTTCTTATTATATTAAATATTTTAAAATAGAATTGATGTTATATACATTATATTTTCTTAAGATACAAGCTTTATTTTTCAGCTTACTGCTCCGTCCCTAAAAATAAGAATTGGATTATACAAGTTTCACATAAGATAGTTAAATGCTTTTCGAAATAAAATTTTAGAACATTAACTCTTTAACGTACCTATACAACACAACAACAACACAACAACGTCTAGGCCCCAAACTAAGCATTAGCTTGTGTTTTTGGGTACCAAGCGAAGACACATACATACAACAACCAAGACCCGGTACCAGTATCAATATTGATCATATAAATACTGACCCGACCTGGGATTCGAACCCGGGACCTCCAGCTTCGTAGGCAGAGTCGCTACCCACTATGCTAAGCGGTCGTCAAGTAACGTATAGTAGTTATAATAAATAGTACAAGTTTGGGAAAGCTCAAATAATATTAATTAAGAAGATGATAATCATAATCAAAGTTCACTAGTAATTATTCTATTTTTTCATTATTAATTTATAAAACGCAAAGTTTTGTTTATACAATATTTCAAAAAAAATACTTATAATTATCGATTCGTAACTACTTGTTCGTCATAAATTATGAACTGTCAACAGAAATATTTGTAGATAATTATCAAAACCAAAGAAATTGCCAGTACGTTTAAATAATGAAACAAATACTATAACGGTGTCATCATCGAGCGACGCGTGTCAACAATTAAACTTGACGTTATTAACAAATCACTGACACACCATACGGTCAATCATAGAACATGGCCTCGGCAATTACCAACCGTATATTGATCGTTTTTCAAATTATAGTTTGGCTACGGTGGTTCGCACCCACACGTTTCCGCGACTATCTAATATCTAAGGGAGCGACACTATTTTTGTGTAAGTATCGGACGACTTGTGTGTTCATGATAATAAACACTCTGTAAAGTGTACGTCGATAGCACATCAATCGAAGAGTCTCCGTTAATGTATACCGTTGTAGGTTTTACTCAATGGATTTATTTTGTTAATTGGACCCATCCGTCCGTGGAATACGTCGGTGAATGAATCGCGTGGGTTAGTTAAACTATTATAGTTTTCGAGACAATCGATGCTGCGATAAAATTACAAAAAAATTTACTAGGCCAAAGAAGTATTTTACAATAAAAAAATATGAAATTATATTCTATATAATATATTTTAATTTTAATTTGAAGAAATAAGCACACACAGAATTCTAGCAGTTGAAATCAGACCAATGAACCTGCCTTATCAATAATACTAGGCGTAGACTGCGGAGACTGATGTTTTTGCGGATCTGCGGACTGTATGTATTTAAATCTATTTCTGTGCCACGCCCTGTAGCCTAAACGGCTTGAAGGATTTTCAGCATGTATAATATTTATATTTTTCAGTTATATAGTATTTAAATATGGTATCTGCGAATAAAAAAGTGTCTAAAAATTCTGTTATTGGAACAATGTGAGTAACAAATGAAAGCTAGTAAATTATATATTTATACCGTGTTTGGCTGAACGCAATCCAAACTTATAGCGCGTGTAGAGCTTACCAAAATGAAAAAGTTTCAAATGATCAGACGGCGCAAACTAACGGCTACCAAGAAAAATATGTTTAAAATTTCATTTATTTTGTCACTTACCTTATTTATTAGAAACTCTTTGTTTAATTCGGTAAATTCTACACGCTCTTCAAGTTTTGACTAACATTCAGCCGAACCCGCGGTATATACATATGTATATAATGACCTTTTTATGCTACCATTTTGAAAGTATAAAACAATGTCATTTGACACATATCACTCGATTGGTTTGTTGTTTATTAGCTCTCATATCTATGAAAGAATCAGGCTTGAGTAGCCATAGGATTGATAACTTCAGTTTGAAGTTTAGTTCAGTACAGGAGTTTAGTTTTTTGGTTTAAAAAATAACAACAGTAACATAAAAAAAAACCCGATTTCATAAAAAAATAATTAACGACAAAAAGAAAAACAAGCTCTATAAATCTACGAGTATAAATATAAGGTACAGCAGAAGGGGAGAAACCAATAAACAAAATTATCTTTCATCATCATCATCATCAGCCCATTTTTACCCCACTGCAGGGGCTTAGGCCTCCCCCAGGGTGAGGAGGGGGGCTTGGAGCTTAAGTCCAGCACGCTGCTCCACTGCGGGTTGGGAACTGTAACGACCGCCATCTATTGACAGCGTCCGGGACCGACTGCTTAACGTGCCCTCCGAAGCACCGAAATTATCTTTAAAATTTTTATTTAAATTTTATTAAGACTATCGTCTTTCTAATCGATTTTGCTTTTACAACAATCATGTTTTTTAATTTTTGATTGTTTCTGCTGCAATGATACTCAAGTCATATTTATATGATAGTGTATTTTAGTATCATTCTGTGCTTGTTTTTATCTTTTCAGTAAATTATTTTCAGACTAGTATTTTGTTAACACAATCCCAACACAAATACAATACTATCACTAAAAAAACAAGAAAAAGGCGTGAACTATTTTTGAAGAGAAAGTGTTACCGTAGAGCATTATGCAAGTAAACCACAAATTATTGTTTTTGTGATAATCTTTTATTAGGTACTGCTTTATAGCAATTAAAAGTTTTTAATAATATGCAGAAATCAAGGAATTGTTGTCGACGTATGTTCGCGACGAAGCGCCTTGCGAAAGATATTGAGCGATCCCGCGATGTTATGTCACGAAGAGCGCGGGGCGGCGCGGACCGCGACCCGCGTGGGCGCCGCTAGGCACGCAGCGTATTGATATCGATGAAGAAGCAAATAATTTATTTTGCGTGGTTCAAATCTTCGAATCCTGGGTGGTCTCACATGTGACTCTAATTTCGATTTCACGCAGAACACTAAAACCTAATCCTTAGACTATGTTTCCTTAGACAATGTTTCCTTATAACTTAACGAATCTTAAAATACTGGCACTTATACTTTGGTTTATTACAAATTACAAATAAACAAAAAATGGACTGACCAATAGTGTCACAAAATAAATCACTCTCTAGAAAAGCGACTGTGCGGCTAATAACTGTCTCTTTTCTGTAGGGTCTGTATAGCTCTGTAACACATCTGGTCCTGCAAGTTCGTGAGGTGGGTTAGTAAAAATTTCTAGAAATAGACAACTACTGACCACATGGCTCTCTTACACTTTTCCGACTGCATTCACTTCACAGCTCGTTAATGAACGCTTAGTACATTCTCTATGCTAATAGTTTATTACCAATGCTAAAAGCTGCCATCATACATACATAAGCTTTTAAAAATAACTCGTCGCAGTTTAGTTGACAGACATTTTTAAGTCGATCTTTATACCTATCCTTGGATATATTGCGCAACTCTACTTTCATTCTTTGTGTCGTTTGGACAAAGCCATTTCAAGATATCGTAAATTATCATTATGAAGTAATCATGTCAACATGACAACTATTTACAGTTTCAATAGAAAGGGATTCCATCCCTTGCATCCAGACACGCCATATCTTGCCTGCTATTCTAACATCGCTCACCGAATAGGAATATGGAAATCGTCTTAAAAAATTTCATACGCTGGAGCTAAAGAGCATAATTTGGATTTAATTGAGATTCATGCCTAGTGGGGATTGATTCTACATTTCACAAGTTTTATCACCTTATTTGCTTATGAATAGTGAGGAACAAAATAAAACAAAAATATTTGTAAATAATCGTGTAAAATAAGCGTTTTGTCTAAATAGCTACATCCGAATCATTAATCTACACAGTTTTTTTAATGACATAAGCATTCATTAAATAAAAAAGAGCCTGCTAAAAATTCAGCGGTCAAAGCGATAAAAAAAAGTTTATAGTTTGTTATAGAATAAAGTTATCTTTATTACCGCTTAAGTTTAATATGTTACATACTAACAATGCGTCTATCGTAAAAAAATAAAACTATAAATTATCAGTTTGATGTTTTTTATTCTTATTTTACTTTTCATTTACCATTACGTTTGATAAGGTTCTAAATTTAAATTACTTTACTGTGTTAAGGCAAAAAGAAATTAACAATGACATTTTTTTTGCGAACATAGATTGAAAAATGAATATTTTATAATTTAAAGTTTCGAAAACGTATCCTGAAAGACTACTGAAACTTATTATCAGCTGGGGCTACACCAACGTCTAAAGGAACAAGAATGCCAACAGTTATTAATATAATAGTTTCAACTTATCGATAACCGTCTCCCTAAAATGCCATCCCTAGGCTGGTATTCATGCGACCCGAGCGTCTTTGAGGCGGCGACAGACAAGTTAGGTCGCAAGCGGTGCGAGCTGCGTGCCTTTCAAACGACGCACATGCATTAACTCCATGTTTGTTCGGTTATATTTTATATACTGACGTCGTTTAATCTTGTGACGTTTTTATTTAATTTTATTAATGACGAAATTTTCAAAAAAACCAAAACTTTCTTGTGCTATATAGCGTTTTTATTTCCGTATACTTCGTTCACACAAGCTAATTAAATTACATTTATTTTGCCAAAATAATGAATTTTAGATTAAGAATTGGCGCAGGTGGTCTGGAATTTATGGTTATGTTATAATTATTATTTATCTGCTTTACTCTCGATAGATATTTGTTCTTCCGTTGATCTTACATTTTAGGAACCAGACCGATTTAATAATTATTTCGTATTATATATTGATGAAAATAGTGGATATTTCCACTTCTCAACCGCGACTCCATACTATCTATCAACCCTTTTACGAGAAATGAGTTGGTTGATAATTAATTCATAATACAAAACTTGTTTTAACCTATTCACTTCACATTAACCAATAACACACATCAATTTGTGTGTTGTTATTATTATTATTATTATTATTAACCATATTTAGTCAGATTGAAGGTCACGAACCATTTAATTAACAGGGACAATTGGTAGATAATGATTGATGACTAGTTAAAAGTTTAATCAACATAATAATAACTTATAAACTTTATATTATGACAGTTAATTCTTAAAAAGAGCATTACATACCTACTACAAGTAATCTCAAAAAAAATTAATAATTAATAATAATAAAATGTTTATTTCACCCAAAACTTACACTAGGTTATTACGAATAGGTAGTATTGTTTTCTGGGAGACTAGTGCCTGAGAGAGGAGTGATCCTGTGTTACAGGTACTTTATTACTACTACTACTATTCCAGGATTCACCCATTAAGTATTAACAGTAAATAACAAAAATGTATCATTATCATGTGTATGCATAAATTGTTATTAAACTAAAAAACAATACATGCCCATTTTATAGAAAACTAAAACGCTTTTATGAGATAGGTCTATAACATGGCGTCGAAACCTTTTTGTAGGTAAGATATTCGTATATTTGTTTTTCTCTAATTTACATCGTTTTCACCATTACTGCTCGGCTTTTATTTAACAAAGGGTTATTATATTGTCTATGTTATTTTGGATAGTTAGGTTAGTTTAGGTTTTATTTTAATCTGTAGGCATAATATTTCCAGTTATCATGTAGACCATATTACTAAGACCTTCACTTTTGTTTTTTTTTGACTGACTAATTGGCCGAGTGGTAAGAGACTCTAACTGTAGAAGCAGAAAACACGGGTTCGATTCTCGCCCGTGACAAATATTTGTGTATGTGAACATGTCTGTTCGTTCCGTGTCTGTGTGTAAATATCAATATAAGTATTTGTTATGAAAATCTTTTAGTATGTATATCAGTTGTCAAGTGGTACCCATAACAAAAACTCTGCTTAGTTTGAGACTAGATGGCGCTGTGTGGGATGTCCCAGATATTATTATTAATGTTAGCATACACAATAGGTATTGTCAAGTTGTCGTTTGCGCGTGTCGGTACTGTCGTCGGTAGATTTTCATCAAAAATATAAGAGTACTCTATGACTATACAGAATTACCTGATAGCACTGTCAAGAGGTACACTGAATTGTTTCATTGTAGTACACTATTACTGCGATAAAACCGAGTTTAAAACGGGCGTCATTAAATTGCGGTCCTACATGATCATCATCATCAGCCCGCGTCTCTCCACTGCGGAATATAGACCTCTCCCAAGGCTCGCCACCACAAACGGTCCTCCGGCTTCCGCATCCAATTACCCCCGGTGCGGGATATAGGCCTCTCCCAAGGCTCGCCACCACACACGGTCCTGCGCCTTCCGCATCCAATTACCCCAGCTATGGTGCTTTAGGTCATCAGACCACGTAGCCGGGGGGCGTTTGACGCTTCGCTTCCGAATACGTGGCCTCCACTCGAAAACTCGTCTACCCCATCGGTTGTCGGTTCTACGGCAAATGTGACCGCCCCATTGCCACTTCAGCTTGCTAATCACTTCGGCTATGTCGTCGTCGTCGTACATGATTGCCTGTCAAAATAATAAAACAAGTTTAAATAACAATAACAAATGTTTATTTTTCAAATATACATTAGGTACGCACATAATTGTATACCGATATATGAGAGGAACAAACTACGAAAATGTTTCCTGTTCCATCGAACGCCGGAAACTTTAAGCTGGTAAATAAATATTGCACCAGACCAGACATTATCTATTTAACGTTCCGTTTTTGTTATGAGTGATATAATTACTTGAAACTAGTGATACGTATTATATTATTTTACGCAATGCAACTGCACGTACACGTAACGTCACGTATTCGTGGTTCACATGCAAATTTTCGACAAAGGTTATCGAGTTTGCCCCATCACTAGTTTTGTACCAGAAAGTTCGGTGAATAACGCAGTGACTAATAACTTAATTTGATAAGTTTCGGAAAGCCTCCGGGTCTTATATAATTGTAAACAGTTTCGCACTTGACAAGTAACAACGATGTGCAGTAACGGTTGAGTCATAACAACGTGAAAGTTAAGATTAAAAAAGTAGGCTGTTATATTAACGTGCGAAACAGAGAAAGAAAAAGAATTATCTATTTGTCAGTGAGTGACGAAAGGACGTGGAGAAATCAATCTACTTTTATAAATAGAAGTAAAATTGTTTCTCTCTGAACTTATTTTTGAGCAAAATAAAGTTATTTACTGAGCATAAATTTTTTCCTGTAATAATTTACCACCGGCAGGTATACAAATTTTATTTAATTTGCTTAGTTCACATTGAATATTAATATCAAATTGTGATTGTGCCGAGGGATCATGATAGTGTGGCACATGGGGCATGCGCACCACGTTCCATGAATGGACTGCTCGTGCCCCTCTCCTTTCCGATACATCTCCGCCCCCCATTGTTTCGGCGACAAAATTATCATAATTTCTCTGCAAATCAAAAGCATTCGGATATCGGAGAGTGCTTATTAAATCGATTCGAAGACTTGGAACAACTGATCTTGAGTAATCAATAAATAGTCATTAGTAAATAATATTTGGCCACAAAATTAAACAATTATTTAAAGAAACATAACTTGTGAAAAATTTTCTTTTTTAATTTACACCTTACACACTAACTAGAAACAGCTTTTAATGGCCCACTTATTTCAACACATTGTTTTACTTCTCAATATAGTATTGTTATTACAACACGGTAAATCACATATTTTAAGGAATGTGAGTTGCCGAGATGTTTCACCTTTTGCTATACTACTTATAATTCTCTTTTTGATTGCTAATTTATAGTGAGGAAATACGGCGTTAGAAATAAATAACCTGTAATAAAAATTAAAATAAATACATATCTAATATTAATTAATGAACAATGGCCAAGACTTTATATTCAAAATGCAATGTATTTTCATTACGGCTGCTGGAGACCTTGAACTCAAATATGTCATTATCACTAATAATGCTATGCCATCAGCCCATTATACTTCACTGCAGGGGCTTAGGTCTCCGCCAGAGTGAGCGAGCTAATAATAATTTCTACTTAATTTAAAAATACTAGAGAATTTTTGAGAATATATGTAAGAAAAAGAAAAAATATATTATATATAATTCAGTTTTGGCATATGACATCAAAACATTTAGAATATTTTGTATACCTACGCTTTGATTTGTGTGAGAAAATGAGTAAATGTTTCAAAACACATGAAAGTACTATTTCGTAAATGCATGCTGTCTATAGTTACTATTGCATATAAAGCCACAAAAATTATTTAAAAAAAAATATTACAATTTAAATTCCAAAAGCAGTAAAATACCATGGTGTATTATATCGTTCAAAATCAAGACTTGCTGGTCGCACTAACGTGAAGGTTTGGTCTCGGCGCCGAGTACAATGCCTTACATGGACCGTGTCTAAAACGTTGAACGGACCATAACATTATCAGTCTAAATAATATGTGACGGACCGTCCATCCGTCCGTGTGTTACATGTCCATTGTTTTCTTACTCATTACCATTCCTACGAAACGCTCTCTCTAAATCGATCGTCTAACTGATAACGTTCGAATTCATCATAACTTTTTCTTTCGATGTCTACTAACTATACCTATCTATATGAAAATAAAGTAAATTTCGTATGAATAATAATTCGTTTTTTAGTGTCTCCGTCTTTTTAGCGGACTATATAACCTGTGTTATTTTAAATAAAGTTACAACTATATATATATATGTACAAGCTATCACGGATTTCTAGGTATTTTTCTAGGGTTTTTTCCCAATATTTTTTTAACGAATTAAAAAAGAATCACGTTTTAATAAAATTATTAAAATGACGGCCGCTTAGCCTAGTGGGTAGCGGCCCTGCCTACGAGGCTGGAGGTCCCGGGTTCGAATCCCAGGTCGGGTCAGTATCTATATGATGAATATTGATACTGGTACCGGGTCTTGGTTGTTATATGTATGTGTTGTCTTCGCTTGGTACTCAAAACACAAGCTAATGCTTAATTTGGGGCATTGGGGCCTAGACGTTGTTGTGTTGTATGTATAACAATTATTATTATTACTTATTATTATTTAATTATAATTACTATTATTATTAGATAAATCGTATTATGTATCAACAGACCTATTTGCTTTGTACATAGAAAACTATGTACAACATACCTACATCAATTTAAGGTGTAAACTAAACAACGCATTACAAAAACAAAGCAAAAATATTCGTCGGCAAAGAACTGTTTGAATTTTAAGTTCGAGCAGAGTAAATTCCTAAAAGAACTTAAAGTTAAAAATATATTTTGTCAAACTAAAAACATCTCAATCCCAATCGCGATATGATCCTATTTAGGGTAAACATTAAGTGAGTATAGGTCGTTTTGCAGATTAGGTATTCTCTAAAGACCAGTAGCAGCGAACAATGAACGATCCGTCATTTCGTTTGATAGCCAGGCGGGTTTTACTTATAAAACGCCTCAGGGGATTCATATAGTAGCCTTGTTTTATTCACATAACATTCGAATCTCTTGAGGTTTTTCTACATTAACTTATACTTACTTTTACAAAATAAGAAGATAAGTTTGATGACTTCATAACAAAACATTTCAGAAAAAATAATCTGATAGAAATGATCGATATTTATCATATAGGTAGCAGTTACTGGGGACTAGAGTTAAGCAGAAATTGAAATCAGATAAAAAACAAGTCTAGAGGAAGAAACTGTTTTCAGGACTGTAAGCGAAAGCAGAACTGCATAGTGGAATATAAGGCTGCTTAAATCTATTTCAGGGTTGGCAGCAACTATGACCACAAATTCTGATCTGAATAAACGCAAGTTGATCGACTGAAGAATTTATATGTACATCTTTTAATAGAAATGTTTTAATTATATTTTTCGACAATAACACAGTAGGTACTTTAATAGTGAGGAAATTAAAAATAAAAAGAGGTATTTGATAATTGTTTTATAAAGTATTTCTATTTTATAATTACATCGTCGATTTAATAATGCGCTACGTTGTAAGTTTTCATTTGTGTATATATTTGAAATCGGAGCTGATAAGTTGGTATTCCGAATAAAATAACATAATTACTCTAAATAGAGAAAAATTCATTAATTATTTTTCTTGTTTTACCACTACGCAAATTTTGCGCTAAAATCCATTTACATGTAATAAAACTAAGAATACTTTTGGCATTCAAGTAAAAATCCTAGTTTCCTAACGACATTTCTGATAGCAAATATTTTCTAATCTGGTACACTAAAAATAAAATTTGTAAATAATGTCTAGCGAAATTAATATACGTCCATTAACCAAAATAAAGTGTCAAACACGAATAAATCGTAATGCCTTCAAAAAGTAGTCGTCAATATTTCAATGAATAAATATACATATGAATAGTAAAATATGCGAAACACGTAAACCTACGTGCCGTCAAACTGATTGAATTTATTCTTTCGATTTGTCAAATTCACACTTCACGTACAAAAGTTTGACACGGCGATAAAGCAGAGAGAGCAAATTGCAAAAGCTTGTTACAATAAGTTCACGTCGCGAACCGTTCCGCGGGGGTATGCCATCTCCAGTAAACCACGATTTGTGGATGGAAAATATGATTCCGTATCAGTTAAGCGAAGATGTTTTTTAAGCATTATTTTGAAATTATTTCTGGTAAAAAATAGCAGCTGATGGAACGTACTCGATCTGGTGAATATTTTCTATTCAAATGTGCAATGTTTATCTAAATCAATTTCGTGGTTCTTTAGTTATAAGCGTTTACATAAAAGAAGTAAAAAAAATAATAAAAATGTGACTTGATTTCATAGGGATAACTAGTTAATTAATGACAATAGATTTTCCAAAAATATCTTTCGTATAACTTTATCAAACTAAAAAAAATATATAATATATGGCGCCGTTTACTAAAAAATCTGTATTATATATTTTTGGAGAAAAAGGAGGAGGAGAAAGTAGGAGTCATTGTTTCACCTACTGCAAACAATAGCGCGTGTAGCAACCGTAATATGGGAGCAAAATAGGAATTCCTGTTTATATAATATACATGTAGTAGTATTCACAAAGTTTAGCATAGTATGAATAAATAAATACAAACATTTTTATAGACAATATATAATATTTAAGTATTTAATGATGCTCTGTTTACTTACTACGTAAGACACAACTTTATTGAAATACATTTTTTAACTCAGTGATATGCAAACTTTACTTCCGTTAGTTTTATACCCAGTATTATATCAATCATCAATGAAATCAGTTCGATTGTCATTATAGAATATCTGTACTCTTTATTTATTGTCTAAATAATTTTTAATTTTTTGACATAAGTATTTCGTGAAACTGATACAGATGCGATTTATATTTGTAAATTAACAAAATAAAAATTATTTAAAAAAACATATATTAGAATTTAAAACAATAACAACACATTGTCAATTTAATCTTTACATGTCTGTTGTTTTTACAAACTTCTATAATTCAAAGTGTCTGTATTATATATGTACTGGTTACAAAGTTATTTAATTATTAACTAAAATTCGAAATGACATAAAAAATCTAATTAAAATTATTTATGGGTCCAAACGAACATTACCATTGTATCCCTAAAAAAGAAACGAAAAATAAGTAGTGAGACATTTGTGACCATCGGCATGACATTACCTAACGTGATAAGACGAAATTAATCAAATGTAATAGATTCATCGAAGTTTTAAATTGTTGTGTGTCCCGCACACGCCTACGTTACAACTTCAGTACAAGATATTTTTATTTGGTAGTTCATTAATCAGCGGAGATGCAATGATTTAGAAATGTGTTTCGCTTGTCTGTATTAAGTAACCAAACGGATAGGTACTTCAGTGAGTTTCGATACGAATATTTTGTTATGTAACTAAAGTTTTTTTTTTTTAAATCTATCTAACAATTCTATACCTAATAAAAGAGTTATATCAAACGATGGGAGATATAATAATAATAATACTAACGCACACAATCACAACAACGTCTTGGCCCCAAACTAAGCATTAGCTTGTATTTTGGGTACCAAGCGAAGACACCACATACATATAACAACCAAGACCCGGTGCCAGTATTAATATTCATCATATAAATACTGACCCGACCTGGGATTCGAACCCGGGACCTCCAGCTTAGCAGGCAGGGTCGCTGCCCACTAGGCTAAGCGGTCGTCAATATCAGATATTGTAGGGAAGTTTATTTTGTGATCATATAATTATAGACTGTGTACGTTCGCGGCACCTTAAGAGCTTTTAGGATAACATTTCCAATTAATGTCGATGGGGGTTATGCTTTTGTCAACTATTGCATACCATTTTACAAGGAAGTCATTTCATATATTTTTCTATATTTGAAATAAATAATAATAAAAAAAAATAGTGTAATCGTTGAGTGACCGTGATGATTTTTGTAATGCATTGACACATATCGCACTGACTCCAGGATTATCTTGATTATGACTACCGGTGAATATTCCCCCGAATAGAGGCGTATTCTGACACCCAGATCGGATATACGAGTATGTCAGTATTTATTTCTTACATTTGAACGATAGAATAGAACCCAGACCTACCGTATTGTAAACAGAGTGTTCTACACGCCACAGACGCTGATGACAATAATAATATTTGGGACATCTCACACGGTCATATAGTTCCAAACTAGGCAGAGCCTTGTATTATGGGTACTAGACACGGAACAAATATACATATTTATGCACACAAATATTTGTCCCAAGTGGGAACCGAGGCAAACACTGACGCCACCAGCAGCCTTTGACCAACTGGTCAGTTGTTCGAAAGGTCAGCACTGTTAATGAAGTTCTTCGTGCCTTGTATTCCATGCCCGTGTTATCTTTCAGTTCCGTCTAAAAAACTTTTCCAGTATCTGTTAACCGTCACGTTTTCATTACAAAAAGATTGTTAGGTATGTCTTTTACTTAGAAGTAACTATACTAGTAGTTTGCCCCCAACGGTGACGTTTGTGTGGTCTACATATTGATGTCTTCAGCTTATGCCTAGACAGTATCACATTGATTTGCATGGAATACACGTTTTTGATTCGGCTTATAATAATAATAATGGTAAAAATAATAATAATAATAAATATATAATAATAATAATAAAATAATGATAATAATTAATAATAATAAAATAATGTGTATTATGCTAAGTAAGGATGTATGTATGTGTATTATTTATTATTTATGTTCAAATATTGAATTGAGGAAATTAATAAACGGAATAAGAGCAAATAAGTAGTTGCTTTCATAGTCTTATGTTTTTAAAATTTACAATTGGTATTGTAAGGAGTCCTCCTCTCTCCTATTAATTTGCTATGCCCAACAGGGTCTATGTTAGTTGTGATCTGTGCTGTGTCATGTTCTGTTTAAGCCAGTATCTGCTACATAGAATGCAATAAACATTTGAGTATTTGAGTATTTGAGTATTTGGGCTTTAACACAAATCATACAAGCGAATACTGTTATATCTATCAGATGCTAGTTCTTTATCCTTCTCTAGTTTTCACGTATTAATCTTGCCTTTTTAATACTTTCTTCTCAACTTTTGACCTATCAAAATGATTTTTAGCATTTGTATTATTCAAAAGTTTTAGCTAGCAATTTTGTTCACTAAAAACCAAGAGTTCTCCAGAAGTAATCTAAAGTTATTTATCCGCTTACTAATTTATCTCTAAAATAATTTGCGCTTAATATACAATGGAATTATGTATTATAGAATACAATACATTTAATTACAACAATGATAATATACAATACAATACAATAACATACAATAACACCTTTTAAAGTGGTGCTAAATAAACAGTCTTTAGCTTCGAAACCTTTTAAGACATTGTGATGAAAGAAAAGCAAAATGTAATTAAAATTCATTCATTCGCTTCAAAGTTTCTTCTAGGTTAACATCCAGACAAACTAGGTTGCTGAAAATTCCGAAAAAAATGTTATTTGTGCTTTAATACCTAGTAAACAGCATTATCATTCCACTTCGACAATCGTATTATTCTTTAAAACACTAACAGGTAAGCTAATTGTATTAATTCTTATATTAAAAAAAAAACAAAAATAGGTATTTATTAAAAAAAAATATATCAAACAATAAACAAATATATTCGTAAATAACAGTGTCAAAATTAAGTTTTCAAACACTCAATTTATACAATTTCGATCAATGTGCGAAGTTTGTTTTGTCGCCGAATAGTTCGTTTTTAAATCAAATAGAATTTGAATTATCAATTTCAATTGTAAATTCATCAACTAAATTGTAAAATCTACTCCGTTGTACATTTTGATATAATAAGGGAAATGATCGCTTGAACTCCAACGTTATCAAATATCCAATTAATTTATAGTGTAGGTAAATATTAAGCCCAGGTCAGATTCGGCCGATGATACGTCGAATATAGGTATTCAGTCACTATTAGGAGCGGCCACTCTCAAACGAATATTAAGTCAGTTTTTGACCTGTTACTAAGTGCTTGTGTTTTGGGAAAATAAAAAATGCCTGCGTTTTTCCATGCCTGTCACTAAATATTTATTTGTCATTTAACGTGTTCTGTTATGCATTTCTGAAATAAAGCTACCCAAAATACGCGTCGTACGACCAACTCATTCTTCCGTCTGCCGACTGTACATATAAGGGTCGAAAACAAGCTAACGCCAATGTTTAGAGTAAGTAGCCCATCGGCATATCGGTACTTCGCGACGTCCAAGCGAATTTCTTGGTTGAGACGAGTAGACTCGGGAGCAGTTATTGTATTCTTATATGATGTATATGCCGCGGGATGATTTGATAATTCGAATTTTCGCAAGAACCTTAGGGATTTTGTAAAAACACGGATAACTAGACAATGGTGAAAACATTTCTCAATCTTACTGGAAAAAGTTTGGGTTTTTACAAAAACGCTAGTCGCTATGGTAATACTGCGAAACGTAAAGTTCGTTATTATGAAATAAAAACGCTGATTGGCCGGTCGGAGCGCCCAAATCGAGATCTCTGATTGATTGGAGTTTTAATTAATGTCAACCATTCACGTACGTTCTTTTGTTTATATTTTTGAGAACAACTCAGCAGTCTTTTGTTTTAAATGTGGTTAAAAGTGTGCAAAAGTTTCTTTAAATCGATATTGTTATTTATAACCCTTCATAACTCAATCATCTAATACTTCAAAGCTCACAGGGTCAAACTAGGAACCAATCAGAATAATATTCGGTCAGTAAGCAAAAATCTAGCCAATCAGAGTTAAGGATATTTAATGTTACTAAAGCGACTCACGTTTTTGCAAATCTATCTTTTTCCAGTAAGATTTGCAAATGTTTTCCCCGCTGTCTAATTATCCGTGTTTTTGCAATATACCTAGGGTTTTCGCAAAAATTCTAATTGTCAAATCATCCTACGACATATATATTTATATACTCCTATCAGGAAGAAGCAGGTGCAGGTGTAGGATTTCCCTTGTATCCTGATGAACTGTACCAGTAAGATCTTTGCCTGAATCTGGCCCGAGCCTATGGAAATATTCTTAAAAACATTAAATCCCCGATGTAAAATTTTTAATTAGTTTTAAACTGGAATTTGCTGCTGTGTCAGTTTTTGACTATAAATAGTAATGTGACTTATTACTAATTGACTCAATTAATAGCTACCTAACCTAACCTAACCTCATCACATTCACTTACGTTTTATTAATTTCTATGCCTTAGTAAAAATTCTATCAGTATACGTTTAGTAGGTAATCTATTTAAAACAAGATTTCGACTGTTAGTGTCTAGTAAAGTATTAGTAACCATTCCGTCTATATTGTCCTCTTCATTCATGTGTGGAAGTTGAACTCGATTTGAAGCTTTTAAAAATCAATAGACTTTCCTGGAAATATCTCTCTTGCAATGACTTGAAGATTTATCTCGGAGTTATTACTAATTAAATACCTAGTCATCAATTATTTTTTACTAGAGCTCGCCCAGCGGTCGAAGTTTGACCGTACTCACTTTCTGAAACCACCAATAAAAAATAGGCGAGAGTTAGGCAATTCAAACAGCATCAAACGACAGACTATTAAATTCGTACGGTTGACAGTAATTGTAACATATTAGGTATATATCATTTTAGTTTTTAGCACTCCTTTCCCATATAAATTTTACCTGATGATAAGTTTAATTTGATACGTCAAGTGCATGTCAATGAACTTTTATAAATAAAAAAAAAACCTATACCAAAACTTACGCTCCTCCGTACTCATAATATGCTTGAAAAGAAGTATAATATTTCTCTTCACGTATTAATTTATAGATTATCATATCTGTCAAAGTAACAGATTTTTGAAAACTTTAAATATGTGGCTGTATTGTTTTCTCAAAAATCGAGCTCATGAATCTTTTGAACACTTTTCGACATTTCTTATAGTTTAGGATTTGGCCATGGAGTCCCATCTCAGAAACTCAATATGTATATCAATTTTAGCTTTCTGCACTCCTACTCCACATAAACTTTAACTAAGCCAAATTTGACACTCCTCCTTGCGCGTAGTATGGTTAAAAATGGGTCTAAAGCTTTTTTCTGCACGTATTTATAAATAGATTAAATAATGTTTTCGTGATAGAGGACAGGGAAAGCATCGCAGTGAATTTGCATGCAACGACGTAGTATACGTTTCGGAGTATCTATATGTATTAAAGACGGGTGTTAGATTTGATAAAAAAATTGAAATTATTAGAAAAAAGAAGGGGGGATGCATATAAAAATTAAATGATTCTCTTTACAAACGTTAGCGTTCACATAATGTTTTCACATAATTTTTAATGCTATATAGATATTGAATTCCAATTCAATATTATTTTACTATATTCGATATATTGTATTGGACCGTGTCAAAGGCAAATATTTCATACAGTAAGTAAAACATAGGTAATGTTTTACTTACTACCATGTCGGTATGGAACTTTGATAACGATATCGCATCGGGTAGTGTGAAAGTGCCTTTAGTATTTTGAAAATAATTATTATAAACCCATTATCGACTTTATCAAAAGTAACAATGTATGTTGAATAAAAACATGATAATACTTCCTGTAGTGTAGTTTTTACTTTGTGTATACAGTCTTGCATATATACTTTTTTTTTTCGTAATGCAGTTTAATATAATTATTTTTGAACGCAACTGTAGGTATGTTGCGTGGTTTTTTTGGAGGTCGTACATCACGGTGCGTTATCGCTCTCGCCTGTCCCCGTGATACATGGCGGGCCGCGCACAACGCGTTTTCATTAACGAAATTAATTTGTCACTGCGATTGCTAAGCCTTGAATTAAGGTTGGCTTATTGTATTAAAAAAGTATGGCAAATGCGATTCGAATTCGCGCTCCATGGGTTCCGTATCATAAGTTCATCATCATCATCAGCCCGTGTCTCTCCATTGCAGGATATAGGCCTCTCCCAAGGTTCGCCACCACACACGATCCTCCGTCTTTCGCATCCAACTACCCCCGGTATCATCATAAGTTTAGAATTAGTATATTATTAATTTCGTAGTAATTTAATAGGTTAGTAGATATTTGTTAATTTAGTATCAGTATTATTAGTACAATCAATAAATGGCAGTCGTGAAAATCCATCAACCCGCACTGGAGCAGCGTGGTGGATTAAGCTCCAAGTCCTAGCAGTGGAGCGTTAATGGTCTGATGGTAAGGTAATATTAACACTTGCAAAACAAATTTTTTATCTGTTGTTATTTGTGTTGTTCCGTACCTCAAAAGGTAAAAAAGAATTTTTATGATCCTCGCGCGTCCTTTTGTTAGTTTGTCTGTCACAGTCGTTTTTATTAATTATTTAAAAAAGAAGAAGTTCTTAGGTTAAGTCGAGCCGTATAATTTTTTTTTATGTTTGACTAAGCACAATTTTTTATAGAGTAGTCCGATTTTAATGACTTTTTTAATGGATAGGTTGTATCTCGAAACTGGTCCTATACCTATCGATTTGAAAAAAATTTTACCCCTAAAAGTAGAAGAAGAATTCCCTCAACTGTCTTTCATGTCCATCAACAGGTCAACTCCAGGTCTCCATTAAAATGTGAAGGAAAATTTTTCGCACCAGAGGTCAACACTCTGCTTCGTTTGAACAACTTTTTCGAAGAAAAACGTGTAATAATTATTTAAAATATAAAAACCTGCTCAATTACATTTTATGTTCAATAAGTAACAATGACATTGAATATTGTCAATAAACTTTATTTTTCAAAAAACCTTCTGTTGTTACATCCGTTCCAAAAACTGCTAAAGGAGCAATGGACCTTCTCCGGAGACATTGTCCCAAATGCAGTTTGGGATTTAGCAGCTTCAAGTATAATAATTTAAGATTTACCTTTAATTTTTATCAATAAGTCACTAATTTTATTTTTTGTCTTCAACAGGTCGGTTAAGTTTGGTCGGTCTGAAGTTTATCATTTATTAATTAATATCAGTGAAACACGCTTTCTGATCTTGTTTTACGTAAAATGAAATAAATATTTGTAATGATTGGATATAATTATGGGCTATTTGCTAAAAATAATTATTGTAGAACTGAAATATAAAAAAAAATTAAGTTATTTGAATTAAATTAAAATTTAATGTTGGATTTATGATAATCATATAGTTTCGTATTGGTTTATAAGTTTTATTGATATTAATTTATCCACTGGAGTAAAAAAAAATAAAATATTATTACGTGCAATCCCACATAAATTAGTAATAGTTAATAGTATTATCCATATATACTATAGATACTGATATTTTGTTTTTTAAATAAAAAAAAAATATTTTGTCAAATTATTACATCTAAATACATTTTAACATCCCATAATGCTTGTCATTCTCACTGTTTTACATTTTGTTATTGTTCTTGTTGTTTAACTTGAATGAATATATTCACTGCTTAACAATAACTTCTGTAAGTTAGGAACTTTCACGAGTCTTCCACTACCTGCTTACAAAGGGTTTCCTTCATTTTTATCAGGTCGTCTTCATCAGGCTGTTTTACAATTAAGTGTATTTATTGTAATAAATGTAAGCAGATAAAACTACAAATAATCCACCCCTTGTCGCCCCCGACGCAAAGGTGCCCATGACGCTCATTGCATTGCCGCGCTGAATTGCAATGGCAATTCTTTGCAGCAGGAAGGAAACGGAACGGAGGTCGAATCCCCTTTCTCTCAGACGACGGCCGATGCCAGCGACGAAACGTTTGGCTTCACTCCCCCGACAGCCAGCATCTTCCATTGCGAGAAGGACGAACAAGTATTTTATTGTATGTGTTTAGTTTTATTTGTTTACATATAAATTTGTATTTAAAAATTGTATTTAAATTTAGCATTGGTTTCTTTCAATACCTTATGTTATAAAGGAAAAACAAACCACTCGAGGAAAACCGATTCGACGATTATACACAGTAATTAATAGATTTACTACACACACGAAATTATTTAACACCCCTCAGATCATTTAACCGTCTATCGACCATAAAGTTTTATAGTTAAAAATCTGGTAAATACAATCGAAATTCGTGATTATTATTGACCTCATAAAATCTACGGAATAGAATCACAGAGAAGCCGATCGATAAAAGGGATCCGTTTAGGGGCTGGATCAAAAAACAAAGTCAATTTGCCCTAATAAAGTGTAATTGGAAAACAAATTTTTGTGGACGGCCCCTTTGAGAGGCGACGTCGTGATATGCAATTTAATTAATTCAATCCTAGCGCCGGTTTCACCGAAGCAGTTCTAGTGTTCTTCGATTGGTTCCGCAGGTTTTTTGGGCACGTTTTTTATTAAAATCGACGTCGTAAATGACGACTCCATGGATTATATAATACGTAGGTATATATTGAAGGGGTCTGAATTATCATTGTCGATTATTATTGTTCAGAATTTGTTAAAATTCATACGAATCTTATATATATATATATTTTTGATGCTGTCGACCTATCAAGAAGATCAAACACAGATTAACTGAAAGTCTGTGGTATCTCTATACCTACAATTCTTACAAAATGTATATTTTAGTTACCAATTGCTGTTGCTATTGGACTTAAACTCCAAGCCCCCCTCCTCACCCTGGGGGAGGCCTAAGCCCCTGCAGTGGGGTAAAAATGGGCTGATGATGATGATGATGATGATGCTATTGCAATGATTTTTTAATCTACCATTTCCTACATAATAAAATAATAATACATGGGACATTCAACACAGCCCTATCTAGTCCCAAAATAAGCAAGTATAATACTTGTGTTATGGGTTACTAGACAACTTATATACATACTGAAATATAATTTTTTGTTAAATATATAAATATATAGATTTTTACACCCAGACACCGAACAAATAGACATGTGCATGCACACAAATATTTGTCTCAGGCGGGATTCGAACCCGCGACCCTTGGCTCCGCAGTTAGAGTCTCTGACCAATCGGCCAATCGGTCAGTCAATATTAATAATATTTTACATATATGACTGAAAGCAGGTCATTTTAAAATAGCAATAAATTTCCCCACACGTACAGAAGTAAGAAAATGAAAACAAAAGCAATTACAGCCTTGACGTAAAACAAAAACAAAAATATATTAAAATCACAAATTAGATAGTTTGATTTCTTCTGGACACGATTTAAAAGTGAAGGCGTAATGATAGGTTCTATGCGGTTGTCAGTGTAACGCCGTCCACTGACTTGAGGGACGCTTGACGGGCGGATGATATTTTTAATTATACATTTGTGGTGAAACACAACTAATAATAGTTATATGGATGATTTGGAAACAGACGCATTGTTTTATGTCTAAGAAAGTAGAGTTACAAATAACCGTTATTTTATAGGAATGATAATTTTTTGATCCATCTATTATTTAAGAATAATATGCTTGTATGTGTAAATTTTGGGATGCTCCATTACATTAAAAAAAAGAAATTTAAATAAATAATCTTCACCTATTTTTGACTTTTAATTTATTTAATTATTGTGATGGAAGAGTATCCTTCCCAAGTAGCAATTATCCTAGACAATAGTTTTGAAAAATGCCTTTTTATTATATGAAAGTTATGTTAAGGAATAGGCATATCCAATACATTGTATTTGATTTAACTTTAGTGCTCGTTGGTTTCGGAACTAAATGGTTTTTCTTTAACCTACAAAATTTTGTCAAGAGGTTATTCCGGAATTTCCGTTTGGGATAAAAAGGAAGTTTTTACTTACTTAAAAGTAAAAAATAGACTAACTGTACCATCGACGACTACAGTTCAGATTTGTAAGTATTATTGTTTTGTATTTTTTATTAGTTTGTTTATGTGTTATTCATACTATTTATTACCTAATGTAGGTAGATGCAAAGACATCTTCGTCTGTCTATTAGGTTTCCATAGTTAAACGGTTGAACCAATTTTGAGGAACTTTGATGTATAAGTGTAGAAGTAGCTGGAACTCTGTGAAAAGACATAAGCTTTTACCGGGGAAATACGTCTGTATATTTGTGACCCTTTATAAAAAATATCTTAAACCTAAAACCGAATGTGCACACGTGAGGTCCACGCGGGTGAAGCCGCGAGCGGAAAGCTAGTTATTTAATAAATGCAAGCCTGACCGCTGAGATTTACTACATTTGAACAACAATCCATATGGCGTGATCAAAATATACCAAATCATTCTCGGGTACGCCACGCGTTTGGCGAATGAGCCGATGAGGTGTGGTGTTTACGTCAGGCAAATCCAAAAGGACTGATTGATTGTTATCAGTTAGCTTCTGAATCGGTTGAAAATGTCATCAACTGTTTTCATTATTATAATAATAGTTTTTCAGCGCGCTTGGTGACAAAAGAAACAAACATGTTAAAAGCAATATGTTTTTTGGTAGTGATTCGGAGTAATTCAAATTTCTCGTGGATATATAGTACTTAAAGACACCATTTATTTTATTTTTAAATTTTCCCGGGTTTGATTGATATGTAGGTACTGCATTATTTTTATTTATATACCACTGAGCTGTGACATATTGAGAATAGCATTAGGCACTTTTAGATCCAGTTGTTTTTGCTCGTTCACACAAATTGGGGAAATGACATAGGTACTACAGAAAACAATTGTAAATGAAGTCTTTGACCAAGGCTTATCTACAGTCCTATAAATATTTTTTTAATAATCTATTCAAATATAGGCAATATTTATAATCATGAATAACTGACTAATCCAGATATAAAATAATTTAATAATTATTAAATTATTTTATAAATAAATACTTTATTCTAACAGCCCATTATACCCCACTGCAAGAGCTTAGGCCGCTCCGCCAAAGGGAGAGAGCTTCGAGCTTACTCCACCAAGCTACTCCAGTGCGGATTGGCGGATTGTAACGACTGCTATCTATTGACAGCAACCGAGACCGACTGCTTAACGTGTTCTCCGAGTCACTGAGTCAGTGATAGTTATGTACTTAAGTCAGAAGAACTCTTTGGTACACGCCCGGATTCGAACCACGGCCACACGGCCTTATAGATTTGAAAAAGGTTCGCTGCGCTCGGGCTATCAAGACGCGAATTTAATTACGTATATACAGAAATATGTTAATTTACTACTCTTTGTAAAAACAATAATAAATAATGATAACAAATGATTACGGATTGTTAGTGAGTGGTTCACCGAAAATCCCGACTAATAATTACTACACTAAGTTGGACATTTAAGATACCATCGCAATACGATACTATCAGAATCGCCACCTCACTTAGAAAACCACTTTAAAAGAACCAAAAAAAAGATCAGGGTTGCTGCCTGCAGTACATCCAATAGCCATTAATAGCTAACTTGCAATAATTAGCGACAAGAATTTTATTTTTTGTTTGCCGTAGACGTTTCACGCCTGACTGACGCTTTCGTAGACGTTTTTGACAAGACTGACACGTTTCATATAAATGCTACGTATACAGGCGGTTTCGGTATTAATGTGATAAAATTACGATATGTGTTATTTCATGTCATAATCACAAGGTAACGATATGTTCTTGAGCTAGTGAAGAACTTCCTTTTATCAAAATCAGAACTTATGTCTTGGGTATAAGATGTGGTCACGAAAGTCGAATATATTGAGAAGAGTGTATTGCACCGTTTTTGTCTATCAGTTGATAGCATAAAAGACGTTTTAACTAACAGAAGCGACACGGAGCCGTCTCGCTTCTAAGAGTAAGAAGCGGACGTATATTAATTTGAAAGTAAACAAAATTATTGAAAGCCTATTTATTTTTGTAACACATTGATATTGCATATTTAAAATAGTTTTTTTGGAAAAAAGAAAATATTAAGAATGTAGGCAAAGTAGGTTAAGATTCTGTAAGTAGAACATCTTCGCAATAAATAGGCGACACAAGTAGAAAGAAGCGGTGCGGTGGGCAGAGGACGCTTCACGACGATTATCAACGCGAGCATGGGGAGAACGAACAAAAAATGTTTAGTTAATTTTAAAAAAGGTATTAAATGTCACAGGCATTTACGTGTGTCTAACAGATTTGACATATATGCAAAGCTACGAACAAGAATACTCTATGTCGACATCCTTAAAAGTGTGTCTCTCGCTAAATATACGTACACTGGTGTTAATACCGAAGATGACTTACTTACTCGGGGCCGCACGCTCCAACTACTTTGATGTGGGTTTAAGAACATTACTGACTTCCCTGAATTCGAAGGAAACTTGTGAAACAATGTACTCATGTTATTTTTCGAGTCATTTTTACACGTAGATACAAAATTAAATGTAAGTAAATACAAAAATAAGGTGTCGTATAGCGTTTCATATTTATTGCAATTTATAAAACAAAGAAACTATGGAGGTGTGTTAATCGGTTAATCGGTGTTAAGTCAATTTATAATTTAAACATATGTATTATAAATTTATACAAAATGTTGTAGTTTTTCTTTTGACCTGAATTTTGAAAAAAATAGGAAAGGAATATTACAAATATTTTTTGTCGATAGAAGGTTGCTTTAACCTATTAACTCGTTATTAATCATTGTCAATCAATTGTCTCGTCAATTCTATAGCTCATGACCTTGGATCTAACCCAAATGGGTTAATATATATTACCTATACTTTTCGTGTTATGATTTGTTGTACCAATAAATAATTAGTTAGTAGAAGTATTTTATCACACTACTCTTATAATCATTTTTTAAATCGAAATTTTTAAAATAAATGCTCAATTGATATAAGGAATAAGAAAGAATTATTAAAAAACCAATTATTTGAATTTCCCCCTGTATTCGAAATTCCAATGGATTTTATCTTTAAGACGAAAATAAAGAAAAAAGCGTAACAGAAGCCGAATGGACGTGCTCCCTTAATGACTGTTCTTTTGTTTAGATCTATTGTTGGTAAGCTGATAATTGCGTCTGTGGTCGCTAGTAATGTTAACACTTAAGGATTTTGTTATATATATTATAATAAAATATTAATAGACTGATCGATGTATTTGTATGGAAAATATTACTGGTTTCATTGTAATCGGCTCAAATCAGCTCCAAACCATAAAATAAAGAAAACAAATCGCTTTAAAAAAATTCACAATAAATTATCATGCTACTATTTTCAGTAACGGAAAAAAGAACATCTAGAGCGCGATTGCACAAAAGTTCTTGTGTGTGAAAAACCATTTATTTATTTGTCTTAAAATGTGAAAAATTACTAAATGAATTATGATACATTTTCTGAAAAAAAAAGTATTAATAAATATATACTAGAATATAAATCTTCATCCACTGCTCTTAGGATTTGAAAATAAAAGATATGCTATAAATTGTTTAATAAGACAAAGGTCGAATAGTTTTTGCAGTGTATTAAATAAAAACAGATGAAACTTGATTCTCATTATTTCCAACACGATACGATACGAATTAAAAAAATAAATAAATTAAGTACAGTTGCCGTTATTTTCTTAAGGTATATTTTATATTTTAATTGTAAAATGACAGCAGTTTTAAATTTCCTTAAAAAGGGTTAAAAATGGATTTCCTCTCCTTAACCTAAGACTCAAGTTTTTCTTAATTGTAGAGTCAAACTAACGACACTATAGGTATCTACAGAACCTAAATACATGATCCGACTCGCACTTGATTATATCGATACACATGCCTAATTAATTGTTAGGTGTTCGAATAACTAAAATTATTCACAAATACTTTCCTAATAATGTTATTTTTAATTTCTAAGCTCGTTAATTCAAAATTTTTATTGAAATACTCTCTCAGGCGATCACGCGTCACTGTGCGTTACGTATAATTATCTAATCTAAAACCTTTTAGCTGTAAACTTCAGACTGACTTCTGAGAAGTTTAAAGGGATCGTGGGATACCGCGGTATCGATGCTCTAATAACTGCTTAATTACTATACCGCATCGCACGAGTGCATTAGTTAAAGGTCACTACACACCGATCGAAATTTCGACATGATATTACGTAAATAAAGTTAGAAACGTGGCTTAATTATTTTAAATAATCCAAAAAGTTTAGCAGTCAAGGAAACAAACGAAATATTTAAATGAATCACTAGATATTAATACATAGAAAATTTTAAAGCAAACCAGAATTATAATTAAACGATTTTCGCGATAATTTTTTTACAGCTACACGAATAACTAACAATTTATATAAATTACAATATTACAATCACACTAAGAGTTAGAAAGATTACGAATTAGCAAAATTGTAAAATAAATAAAAAAATATATTGAATAATAATACCTAGAATATTTATTTTATTATTTTAAATGATTTTTAAAATAAAGTACTTACTTAAAACGATCTACAAAGTTGTGAGTTATAACAACAATACGAATGATTGATTATAATTTTTTTAGTAAAAACATTATTTAACTAACTTCACAATCGTCCTGTAACATATAGATCATAGATTATTAAAATGCAATGACAAAATCGTATTTACGTACCTAATATCTACTTAAAACCCTTTACAGTTTCAGATTAAATAACAAAATTTTATTGTCGCGAAAATAAGTACCTAGATTAAAATATTGTAGGTAATGTACGTTGGGGGTAATACAGTAATCACTGTACTTACTGCTTAATTTTTCTTTTAGTGTTTTCCTTCGATCACTGTGGTATTAAAATTAGATGGATTCGCTCGGCAGGCAGGGCATATTATACATTTTCCTGTGATAAAGTGGTTGTCTATTCTAGAATGTTCGCAACTACTCAAATCACGAAATCTTTTCCTTTTTCAGACGTTATTCTAGGGGTAAGAGAAGTGGAATGTCGATGTTTATTACACTGTTTAGATTACACTTTTTTATTTTATTTTTAAGGGCAGATTATCTCAGAAATGAATTTTAATATATTCGGTAGGGATCATGCTAAATAAATTAATTTTACGACATTGTTATTTTTATGGCTGCGTACACGACTATGCGAGTAGTAGGTACTTAATATTTTATTTTCATAATTTATTCATTATACCTTTAAAATATTTTAACTAACTGATAAAATTTTCTTTAATATTGTTTTACAAATAAATTATAAAAATTATTTCTTATTACGAATTGTTGTCATTTTATTATTTAAAAATGGTTCCATATGGTTCTGTTCCGTTCCGAAGGGTTCCGTACCACCACCATACAGTATAAAAAAACGAGCGCGACATTAATAGAACTTAACCATTAATTGTTATTATTATGTAATTTAAGAATTATTTTATAAATATATTTCATTTTTA
This sequence comes from Luffia ferchaultella, assembly GCA_949709985.1. Classification (NCBI taxonomy): domain Eukaryota; kingdom Metazoa; phylum Arthropoda; class Insecta; order Lepidoptera; family Psychidae; genus Luffia; species Luffia ferchaultella. The sequence continues at coordinate 7,002,111 of OX453257.1, read as the reverse complement.
TTTCGTTAGTTATTTAAAAGGCACTCGATCCTCTCTGGCTAATCCGAAAAGTAATAACATGAGTGCCCTGATAGCTAGAGAAAATTTTTATTACTTATTTTATTACAGTGAACCTTTGACTTTTAGTATCGATTGTAAAGAGAATAAGTTCTGCAAAGGAAAGCGTAAATTTATAGTACCTAGTATTACAATGTATTTTTCATTATAATATTTTTTTAATTATCTTTTACAATAACATCACAAAGATAAAATGCATCTAGTTTTCGCTTATTGGCTGAACGCGGTCATTTTCTATTGAATCTTTACAACATTACAACTACACATACACTACAAATACATATACGACATTAATCTCTTACTCATTAAATAATACAGTCTAGTTAACTGTGATAGTTTTCTTTTTAACCACGTTATATATATTCTTGTCATAATTTTTTACACATATCCAAAAACAACGGTTTAGCTGGTAGAGCGGGGAGGGAGACACATAACTCTTACAAAAATTAGGACTTTAGTAGTGCATATCTCAATAATACTTAAATAAAAAAATTGTTTGAAACCTTGACATCATTTTTTAAGACCTATCGTTTGGTACCTCTCGCGTTAATATAAGATGAATTTTTTTTTCGTACTTCAGTTACATGTATGGCGCTCTATCCCAAATTTTTTTTTATTTCACTACGTCGTTGTGTACCGGCTCATAGATTACACCTACCTTTCACATATCATCTATATATTGCCAATAGTTTTCGAGAAAAACCACAGACAGACAGACAGACGGACAGACAGACGGACAGACAGACAGACGGACGGACGGACATGGCTATAAGGGTTCCTTTTTTACCATTTGGCTACGGAACCCTAAAAATCAGTTTTTCTGATAACTTATTTTAGCATAAGGCTATATAAGAGTATTTCGTTAATACAGCCATGTGACTACCACTATAAAGCAAGGCAGCAAAAAACCAAAATAGAGTGAAATATAGCTGAGCTAGGTACGCAAATGTGCGTATGTCATAAATAACAGGAATTTATACAAGATAGGAGGTAGGCTTAGCACAAAATTAACCTGCATATACACGTATACAGAAATATTACGCGTTAATGATTTATTGGTGAGATAAATGTTCACAAAAATACTTTAAATTTGAAACCCACTCAAACTAAGCTTTCAAAGGCCGTGAATGAACAATATAGATTAAGTGGTGAGATGCTTTTAATTATAGACAACTGCTAGTTTTAAAGTGAACGTATTTGACGAGAATAATAAAGAGAAACGAGAGCAGTTCGATAAAATGAATGCGATTTTAGAAAATATTAAATTGGCCCATGCTCTATTTAGGTACACACGCACAGAAAAAAACAATTCTGCTGTTAAGAAAATATAGTCTTCAATATATACAAATACCGCATATTCTTGAACCAATGCAATTTGCATTGACATAAGAATTCTTTTTTTTATGTGTACACAGAAATGCATGACTTTAATATGTATTTAGTTTTGAAGATTTTTAACTGTCTTGCATATCATCAGTCTCTTTTTGTAAGTCCTACAATATCACACACTATTTCATTTTTAACAGTTAATGTACGCACTCCGTGATTACAAAACTAGCACTGCGGGGTCGGAAAAGAATTATAACCGGACGGTTAGGTGATATTTTTATTTAAGTGTTATCTACGACTGTTGATACTACCGACTTTTTATTTATGATTTTCTATCTAGACATGTAAAAATAAATAAATAAATAATCAAAGCATTTTATATATAAAAAGTCGGTAATATCATCAGACGTATAGACACGCTGTAACTAAAATTCAACCTTTACGGTATAAAGTGCAAATTTAATATTCTATTATAATTAACCTTGCAATCCTTCGATTCGCTTGTGAGTTCAATGTCATCGCAATTGCAAATGGGCGAGTTCATGCAAGATGTAACTATTATTTCTTTATAATCATAATCTTTTAGCGATGTTCAGTTTTATTGATAAGATTAAGTTAAATTTTGACTCAAAATTATGAGCAGAAGAAAATTGATACATATATAATAATAATACATGGAACTTCCCACACAGCGTCATCTAGTCCCAAAGTAAGCAAGTATTATGCTTGTGTTATGGGTTACGAGACAATTGATATACATACTTAAATATGCTTTATAATATATACATATATAAATATTTTTCCAAAGACACCACACACATATAACAACCAAGACCCGGTACCAGTATCAATGTTCATCATATTAATACTACGGATAATACTAATAATATGGAACTACAATATACGACAATAGAACCAAACCTGTTATTGTCTTCAGCAGCTCGTTACTAGCAGATGAGTGGCGCAACTAGAGAGGAACGTCTAAAACAATAGTTGAATATTTCCTATTCAACATAGTACCTTTGACTTAATACCATCGAACACGTTCATCGCCCAGTTAGACGCAGTTATCGATACACGATCGCGACAAATCACTTCGTCCACCCGTCATTTCGCTTATGCTTACCGACTATTTAAGTTAACCATGACTACATGTCAGATTATGTTATTGCAATATTGTTTAACTATCATGAAAACAATAAAAAAGAGATTAAATTATTCATGTTAAAAATGTGGCCATAAATGCTTTGAAATAGATGATACGTGTACATAATAATATAATTTTTACGAGTACGTTCCTATTGTTAGTAACGATACTTACGGTCACTAATTTTATGTCAAAAGGCTTGGTTAGGTTAAGTTACAAATGTAAAAACAATTACCGATTATTTATTAAATTCGATGAGAGTATTTTGAAAAGCGCTAGAACGACCGAACTTTCTAATATACAAGGCGAAGCGCTTGATAATAGTGTCAGATGATCCCAAAAATGAGAGAACGACGTGAGATGTCAGTTATGTCGAATTAATAAGGTCAAGTAAAAAAAAAATAAGATGGAACACTGACGCAAGGATTTTTGTTAGTAATATTTGTAGCATTTTAAGTTTAGTGGAAATAAATGAGTAGGTACCTAAGCACTAACTGAATTTTATTGAGCACACGCGCAACCCATGAATTTATTTAAATATATTAGTATATTATATATTTAGTATTTTTTTATTTTTTTTATATTTTTTTCTTTTTATATTTTTATATTATATTTTGTATATTTTTAGTATATATTTTTTAGTATACTTAGTATATATTTAGTATTATTAATATACAGTAGCTTTCATAACCAGTTTTTGTCAATATATCAGCATACGCTCATGTAGTTATCGAATAGTTACTTTTGGGAAGTGTATGTATACATACGCATAAAGTAAAAAAAATTGACAGCAGCGTTTGGTTTAATAGAATCATAAATGTCACTCCACAGTATCGAAATTGTCAACCGCAAATTCGCGGGGGTCAAGACCGGCGCACGGGAATTTCGCAGGCGCAAAGATCGGCGCGTGGAGACCTCGCGTACTGAAATTCGGACTGAAACTCGTGATCTTACACGAGCTAGCTAGAGTGTGATTGATTAGACGGTAAACGCAGAAGAATGCTTCTATATAGGCAATTTGTACTTTTATGTGCATACGCAAGTAGGTAGATATTAGATTCATATTAACAGAAGTTTTACGTTTTTGATTGCTTTGTTTTAATGTGTTTATTTTGTGTCCTCCGTCGAACGGCAAGAGCTCTATTTTAAATTTAAATTTACTTCAAAAATACCCAATTCCACAAACGCGCATCCATTGATAGCATACTTACTATACGAACGCATTTCGATTCAAAACAACGAACGTGCGTCTTCTGGATAGTACATTCGTCGTTTTGAACGGGTTATCGTGTTTCATACATTAAGCAGGTTGACACGGGCAGTCCCGACGCGCGGCTTGTATTAGCGCGGCTAATTTATTGGGAGCGATAGCGCGACGGACGCCGGCCACCCGCGCCCGCGGCCCATTCACACCGTTTAGGGGAGTTATGGGAAAAGTGAAACAGTGTGGCATAACGTTCACCTACTTGGCTAACTCTAGTTAACGTTACTGTATTCTAAATTAACATTTTTTTACTCCTCACCTCCTCTTCCTCGTTTTTGCTCTGTCACTCCTGAAAACTAATTTGCCAAGAGTGTCATAGGCTACTTTTGTTTATTTATCTATCTGTTTGGCTGGGCTGGTTCCGGAAACGGATGAACCATTTATTCTTTTAACTCTGTAAACATTTAGGGCTTTTAGGGTTCCTACGTAAACTTTTGAAATTGTAGAAGTGTCATTTTAATGTCTGTTAGGTTTTATTAAAATCAGTTTAGCCATTTTTGAAATTAGCCCAAACAGACTGATAGATAAACAAAAAATGGCTTATGTCACTCATGGTAATCTCCCTTTTGTGTCTATGAAGTTTCATTTAAATCTGTTCATTCGTTTCCAATATCAGCCCGGATTTTGATAATCTCCTTTTTATGTCTGAGAAGTTTCATAAAAATCAGTTCAGAAGGTTTGTACATTAGTCCAGACAGACAGACAAACAAAAAATAAGCTATGCCACTCCTTACAATCTCTTTTTCATGTTTGCAAAGTTTCATTAAAATCGGTTCTGCTGTTTTGGAGATCAGTCCGAACAGACAGACAGACACAACAAAATATTGACTGTTAGATGGATAAATAGATAGAATATTTTTCGTTCATAAATAACTTGATTCTTGATTGAATCCCTTTCCTTAAAGATTATTAACTTTCTCAACACGTGACAGAAGTGTCAGGTTTTTCATAATTTTTATTGCGTCATAATATAAATATCCATACTACTAAAACGAAGTTAAATATTCCAATTATATTACAAATAGGTTGTGTATTATTCGTGCAGGACGAATTAATTAACTTCACCTTCCTCATTTTGTAAATGAGGAAAGATTTTAATTTTTTTAATTTTCATTCTATTTTTGTATTTTACTTTATTTTATTTTTCTGTTTGACATGGATGTTCCGTTGCCGTGAATAAATGATATTTCTTTCTTTCTTTTTTTTCGTATAGATATTACAATTCCATAAATTATCCAATGCCAATTAAGAATATGTATAATCATCCCCTATCGCCTCTACATTTTTATTAACACCATTCCTTCGATAAGGCAGGACACTGAATATATATTTATTTGACCAATCATCAAAAATAAGGGTTCTCGAGTTACATGAGATGAGCCGAGGATGGCCCCTCACGTGATTTGTTGCGATAATCTACACAAATAAATTAGGTGGTTCATTCACGCTGCGAGCTTTCAGGAAGGCGAGCTTTGAAACGTTGATTTTACGACTTTTTATTAACCCCAAGTATCATAACAGTACACGCAGCTAAGTATATTTGTGCTTTCAATAACATTCACAGGCATTTTTTTATTGCAAATTAATATGCTATTCGTGTATGACATAAGTTTAACATTGTTGAATACTTATTGAATTTAATATTTTGGGTTGATTTTTTGGTAGCTAAATATAATTTGAAATTTTTTTTTGTTAGTGTGATATATTCCGTTATAAGTAGGATAGATACTAAACCAGAAAAGTTGGTCAATGTCGTCAATAGAACCAATCGTATTAATTTTTTTGTAAAACTCAAAGCATTTCATCTAGGGGCATGTGTCTACTATATAGAGAACGAGCATAAAACGTGATTAAGTAACGCTGGCACTTCTTTTTACCCGACTACGACGAAGTCAAAAAGAGGGTTATGATTTCAGCACGTATGATTTCAGCACAATTCGACAAATGAGGTATCGTTAGAAGCATCTTGATCGTCCGCTGGTTGTAGGCTATGTAACGTTACACTGAATACAATATGGCGCCCTCTAGAGGATAAAAAGTCATGAATAAAACAATTCATTTTTGAATGGTGTTGTGTTGGGTATCAAGCAAAAAGACTTAATCAGCACATTTCGAAAAAATATATATTATTAGCTGTTGTTTGCTGCTTTATTTGCATAAACTTGATAGTTGAGTATAATTCATAAAAAATTTATGCACCTAAAGTATGAGTATTTGTCCCTGGCAGGAATCGAACATGCGAGCTTTAGTTCTGCGGTCAGGGCCTCGTAATTCGTATTTATATTCAGAAGAAATGTGTCACCTTAGAGAACACGATCGACCTGGCATCGAGTTCAAAATTAGCGCCATGCAATTTACACTGGACTAAGTTTTGTTTACACTATTTGAATACTATAAAATATAAAAAATAAAGAAAAACTTTACTAATCGTGTCTTCTGAGGATGCTGTGCAAAACTTTGTAGAAATCAAGATTCATTATTATTAAATATTTTAAATCGTAAAGGAAAAGTTTACCTGTCTACTGAACTACCTACAGTGGTATTACATCCCAATTTTACTTCATTCAATCAGAGGTTTCTTTTTACGTAAACAGATATCTGAAATATTTATAAATATATATCCGAATGTAAGTTTCATACTTTAAACAGGGCAATGTTCAAATTAGGTCAACTCAATGAGACCTCGGCGAAGTGCAAAAAATTTGTAAGTTTTCATCTATCTGATAATAATTTATCCCAAACACTGACGTGCACAAAAGCCCTTTGGTCTACAACACGTAGTAGACAGGCGAGTTGTTTACGGCCCGACTTCTCCATATTTCACGTGTGGCGCTTTTTAGCACCCGAATGGCTTCCGCAATTGCCGTGTCGGGAGGCACAACAACTTTTATAGCCCGATAGAAAACTATAAAACTAGACTAGTGGGCGTAGAGACCACTTTGTTTTTGTTGAAAAGGTATTAAAGTTATCTGACAATGTTCGTTGGGAAGTTCACGCATAAAGAGTGTGAGTTATTGTGTTAGTTTTTCAGAAATCCACTAGCGCTCTGTTCTCGGCTTCGCTTCGAGCTTGTTTTAATTTAATTTAATTATCAGAGTCAACCATAATGATGCCCCCACTTCGATACATATCAGCGCCCATGATTTCAAAATTACGATTAAACTCATCATCCAATTAACGACGTATTATACATTTATTGAAAGTCAAAATGCATCAGTTCGGAAATATTACATTTTTTTCATCATAGAACGCTTGAAACTATTACAATAATAACCATGTGTTATTCTAATTTAAATATTTTTGGCTGGATAGAACCTTTTTTATGAACTGAAGTTTTATATTCTTTTTAATGTGTTTGCTGTTTAGTTGTAATATTTCCATAAGAAGTCTTATTGTAAGAAAGAACATATTTGCCCATGAAGGAATTGTTTGCTTTTGAAAATCTGATGCTAGGAATTGCAAGCATTGGCTTACATCCCGGCTACTCGAGTATAATGTTGATATATTTAAGTTTACAGGTCGCTTATAAAGGAGTTTTTTAAGAGTTACGAAGCTGTTAAAAATGAGGCCAAGTAGGTAAATTTGATTTAAATTAATATTATATTATAATGTATTTCATAACATGAGATATTTGGTTAAAGTTTCAGCTATTACGTACAATAAGTTTTAGCGAACTATATCAGTTACTGAAAACCCCGATTGAGTGCAGTGAGAAAATATGTTGTCATGACAATATTTTTTCTCAATTTTATCTGAAGGATATGATCCTGTGAATTTATGTTGTTCTGTGTATTTATTTTGTGACATGTATAAGTACTAAATTATATGAGCCTCAAAACAATATTTCTGCATTTTGAATGAATTGATACGGCATAAATATGGAAGTTTCACACAAGTTCCGATATAGTATTTCATTTGATCACAAGACAATGTTGATTTGTTGTTGTGAAGACACACGAGAAGTGGCTTCTAAGGCATGTTACATATTAGCTGCGATATTAACGATACAATAAGTGGTAATTTGACAGGGTTTTAAATTTTTTAAATATTTATTAGCGGATAATGTAATAAAAATAGGAAAAATTTTACCCAAACTATTGTCTCTTTAAAAAGCATAGAGTAAATAAATTTGGCAGCGGTGTTTGTTTTTAATAGAGTTAGAAATGTTTCATAAGAGTACCGAAACTCTTGAATGCTATTTCGCAGGGGTGAAGGCTGGCACGCGGGAACTTTGCGGGTTAAAACCGTACTGAAACTCGTCATCTCGCCAAACGGTTTCACCAGCTAGTTAGCGTGTAAGTGGTTAGACGGTAAGCGCAGAAGAGGGTGTCCAGTCAATTCGTACTTTTATGATAGAGGATGTGAGCGGTATTTTAATTGATAGAAAAAATATCACGACCTCTATCAGACAATAAGAAATCAGTAAATAAATAGAAAGTTGCTTAAAAATAGAATGCGTTATACATGAGCTATTAATATCAACTTCCATATGAGCAAAGTCAATAGAAAATGAAAAAGTCAAAAAAATATTTTTAATGTGCTAGACGTAAAATAAAAATTATTATTTAACAAAAAAGATTTTTCTATTAAATATATTACACGTAAAATTCACCACTCTATTGAACGTACACCACCTTATATATTTTGTGCTTTAGTCAAACACGTAAACTACAAATAAAAATTAAGGTAGAAAACATTAAGATTTGCTAAACATTACACGATACAAGATATATATTTCTTTTCAAAACTTCCTTAAAACTTTGGTCTATTTGTACATTGGCTGTCAAATATAATAATTGGCAAATTATAACAAATCACCTACAGTCCTGCACTACTAGTAGTTCAAGCATTCTCTCTTCATGCTACATTATCATTATCGCGGTTATCGCATGTAGTACGCGCGAGGCATAACCGATATCGTTCGTTTCGCGCCATAAATCGGCCTCGCAAGTATCGGCCTGCTTACAATTTATGTTAACAGAGGTGCTGTAGGTACATTATCAACTTTAACGGGTGTCAATTGAATTTTACAGCCCTTTTACACGCTTCATTCGTTTACGATCGAATCCGCGAAACCGAGGTAGATATTTGCAGGTTTGCCGCCTCGTCTGTCCGTCTCTATCTGAGGAAATGCGATGACTCTTGGAAGGAATTGAACTCAAAAGTTAAATGGAATAAGTTTTTTAGTCTTATTACGAAAAGACTAAAAAACGAAAATATTAACACAATAAGAAACCAGCATTATTTATATATAATATGTTTGAATTGTTTTTAACAGTGTAAATGCAGTTGTTAGGTTTCAAAATTTTTTTTATTATTGCTGCGTTAAAAAAGATTTTATGTTATTTTAGAATTTAGAAAAAATAATCATGTTAATCTATAATTTCAAGTAGTAGACTAGTTCCCGACTGGAGGCTACATACCGGGAAGCGAAACGTTGGATGCCCCCCGGCCAGGCAGACAGATGACCTGAAGCACCATACAGGGGTAGTTGGATGCCAAAGGCGGAGGAGCGTGTGTGGTGGGGAACCTTGGGATAGGCCTATATCCTGCAGTGGAGAGACAAGGGCTCGTGATGATGATGATGATAATTTCAAGTAATTAGTGAAATAAAAGATTTATTTTTGTGGATTTTCTTATTTATCTTCCGTAAATAAACCGTCGTTTTGCCGGTCGATGTAGTTTATCAATATTGAATCTAAAAAAATAAGAATCTTTATAAGTATTGAAAGATTGCATTATTTTTTCATTATGAATATTGAATAGATGCTACTACCATAAACCTGACTGAATTAACGTTTGCCTGTATTTTATGGCACGTTCAGAATGACGCTGGTGGTCCAAAACTCGCCGAGAATCACTTTACGAACGTGCCCGTGTGACATATGGTCAATGGACACCGTATTGACGCTATAAAACTGTTATCTCGACCATAATTCAATGTGTAAACTGCATCATTACTTTGTTGTTTGTCATTTCTTTTAAATTTTGCGTAGTGTGTCGAGTTTTATGATGTAACACTCGTAGTTACTATATATTTTAAGGATACGTACAGGCCCTTTGAAAATGTATAAAATTACTTTAGTATTTTAAGTAAATCTTTTAAAGGGCAATGTATACGCTTTTACAATAAGATCCCAGCTGACATTCAAGATCTACCCCTTAATAAGTTTAAAACTACAATAAAACGAAAGTTTTATGCAAAAGCTTATTATAAAGTATCAGACTGCTTAGATGATAAAAATCCATGGGTGTAAGCCGCTCGCCTATCAGTTTGTTTCAATAATATTATTTTTTAAGCACTTATTGTTAATTTTTTTTAATAATTTTGTTAAAAAAAGCGTCCCTCAGTTTCTTGCGTATTCTTTTGAGAGGAACCAGCATTTTTGAATGCGCCTTTGTGGTGACGTTCTTCCACAAAATAATAAAATTCACTCTTATAACGTATTTCAAGATTATGTTACATAACTACAAAATAAAAATATTTTGATTTGATGATTTGATTAAAGTTCACGATGTTATAATAATGTTAGCGACAATTTTAGTAAATTCATTATCTGAGACAAAAAACGCAACCAAAGCAACGCAATAAAATTACTTTTGTGTCTGTCTGTTACAGTCTATTTTCTTTGAAACGATTAAACAAATAAAAATAAAAATTTCGTACATATACAAAGTTAGGTGACCGAATCACGGACGTATAGCGTAAATATACCTACTAAATTTAGTTTTGGAGGCAAATTAGAAAATAAAAAAAAAACTTTTGTCAATTACATTATGTGGCGTATCAAATGAAAGAGCTCGTTGTGAAAATACAAATATACTATGTTTATAATTTGTAAGTCTAGGTATAGTTTAAAAGACAATATTGTAGGAAATCGTTCCTATTGGGAGCGTAAAAAATACCACTGAATAACTGAACTTTCTTTTTATTATTATTAACGAGTATAAAATTACACTTTATTTACTTATAAAATCACTAATCGCGTAACAATCCTTATTGTTCCGCCCCGCAAATTCGACTGTCCTTTATTTCTATTTTCTCTATCTAAATCTATTATTTGAATTGATATTCTAGATCTAAAATAACTAGAATGTAACGTTGTGTGTGGCCAGTTTGATAAGCGGCCAGACACATACGCTACATTCTCCCCCCCTTAATCTGAAGAAGGTCCCTCTTCTTCTTCCTAGCTTGACTCTATGTGGATACCCGTCTACCTATAGTGGACCAAAGACAGGCGGCTATTCCACCTAGCAACGCTCAGAAGTATCATGTCTGTCACGAAATGTCATATTCGTCATGACACGTCCGATACATTGCCCACACGCTATAAAACCACAAAAATTCACGTGTTGTCTTCCCTACCTAGTTAAATGTCTAAGAGCCCCACGTTATATAATACAATTTCCCTATCTCATATCACAATGTCTTGCAACTAATGCATTTTCGTAGACTATGTACAAGTTACCACCTTACATCTATATTGAGTTTAATTCGGTCTGCATATGTCAGCCAAAAATAAACAAAATACCCTTACACATGTGTCTCATACACGAATGTACACAATTCCCCATACTATCCTATACCTATTATATCCTATGCGTAGTGTGTCGTGTCCAATACACGAGTGCAATCACACACTAATACTTACTCATATCATTGTCACCCACTCGCATAACTATACTTACTCTATGTCTGTCTATACTCTATGTAACCTTATAACCTTGACAGGTGCAGACCGACATTCTCTATTAGGCTGTAACTTGACAAAAATCAAACATCACCCAAGCGCCCCCTAATGTATAAAACTTTATTTACACTTGAAAATTCTTAAAACTATCACCACAGAATAATTATCACTTGATAAAATAAATTACATTTGGAACGTCGCACGTACAAACAATACATAATAATTTACGAAAATCGCGATAGTGGATCCTCGTCTTGTAAGTTGCGGCAAAAGCATTTACTCAGCAGCAGGCTGCGTCATGAAATTGGAGCCGCATTTTTCAAATATGGCGAAGATCCTGGTTGCCGGTTACATCAAACTGCCAGTCACGCTGAGATGAACTGCGTGGCTGACTTCATCGGCAGATGGTCGCTCCTTGAACACGACCATGTACCGATGCTCTCAAACTATGGAGTGCGAAACTGACACAGCTATCTGAGGACAAGTTAAATAAGCAGTTATTTGTTCAAAAATAATCTTCCCTCTGGGAGTCCCTGAGGTAACCTGACCACGCTAAGGTAACCCAGTTACAGCCCATGGTGAAGATTAATTATAAATGTATACTCAACTTTCGTTTATTGTATGAATCTTGTCCTCAAGGGGTTGACCAGTGTATTTATTGCGTGTCAGCAAAACTGCAACTCGTTCGCTCCTCCACGAAAATGCTCCGTATATGAAACATAACATTATTATCATATTAGCGCTATAATTCATAAAGATTTAAAAGAAATACATGTATTTTTTTTTTTATTTACTTTTTAATAATATTACGACTATAATAAATGGTAAATATTACAACAGCCTTCCAACTGCAATACATATTTTTATAACTCTCGACGGAAAAAAGGTTTTAGTCTATCAAAATGTACTATATCTTTATTGTGAGTAGTTAAATGTTCTACAACACAATTTGTATTAGAAAGCATTCTTACTATTTTATAGGGGCCCTTATAACACCTACTTAATTTTATCTTTTTTCTTTTCATTCTACGTGGAACATATAACATTACTAAATCTCCTACTACAAATCTCGGAGGGACCTTATTCTTGTCATAATTCCTTTTTTGTTTAATTTGAGACTTCTGTATGTTTCTCAACACCTTCCTATACAAATTCGTCCTACATGTATTCGATAAACATTCATTTATATCTATTGCTTCCAATTCATTAACATTTGAATTATCACTATGAACCCTCAAGTTTTCACCTAAATCATTAATCTGACATACGTACGACATTTTCTCATACTTCATCGCTTCCCTTTCAAATAACCTAATAGTCGAACAAGCTATCTTATCATATAAAATCGGCTTCATCGGTGTTACTAAAATTACTTTTAATCCGATCTTTTCAAACATAACAAAACCAGAAGCGAAATTTATTATGGCAGATTGTTTTTTAAAGAAGTCTATTCCTAGTATAAGATTATCACAAAAATCATTCAATACGTACAAGGTATGCGTTACCTTCTTATCCAAAATTTGCAGAGGTAGATTGACAAAACCTACAAAATCTAAAGGTGTGCCATTCACTGCTCGTAAAGTTACTTTTATAGTATCGGAGCGACATATATCTTCTTCATTTACAAGATTTGAACTTATGCACGAAACCTCGGCTCCACTATCTAGTAAAGCTGTCACTTCACATGTCGGTAACCTAACTTTAATATAACTACCATAATTGTTAGATGATTTTGAATCGGACACGTTGTCCTCACGTACCTTCAACTCCGCAGAAGACATTGAGCAGGATTGAAGAGCTGGCGAGCGTTCCCTGCTCACAGACGTCGCCGCATCACATAAAGAAATCTGGTCTGCCCGGTGGATGGGTTGTGACGAAGGAGCAGACGCATTTTTTGTATTTCGCCACGAAGTACCTTGTGTGGGAGCTGGATATGCTCGAGGCGCTGCGAACCGTGGAGTAGGAACCGGTCGAGGACGTAGGTCATACTGCAATTTTGGAGATGTTTTCGCTGTTTCATTTTCCTTAATAAAATCTCCGGAGGCCTGACATCTTTCTGACATTTGTTGGGTGTCAGACATTTTTATTGGCAAATTATAAGTGGCCAATGTGTCTTCTGCATATGTATCTTCATAACTCATTATTGCTTTCTTCAAATCAATTAATGTTGATATTGCCAATACACTCATCGCCCGCCGAAATGGTTCCCTCAGTGATTTAATAATTGTACGAACGATGACCTTTTCATCGGAAATTCGAGCTTTAGTAGCGAATCGCTTCATCTCGTAGAAATGGGCCATTGGTGTTTTGTTGTTTTGGGCCGCTGAATAAAAAATTCTGTTCCAATCCGTGTTGGATGGGAACTCGTCTTGAAATTCTTTTATTATCTCTTCATACGGTTTACTTGCGTCGTTAATAGTCTTGTAGAAATCTTTAGCGGGACCCCCGATATATAAGAGCAGGGCCGCTTTCTTTTGAGTAGAATCCCATTTATTGACCGCCGCAATCGCTTCAAAGTTTTCTTGAAACTCGTCCCAATCGTCTTGTGTCGAACCAGTGAAATATGTCTTTTCTTCGCACATTTTTTTAAATTCACATAGATGTTTTTATTCGCTTGCGAGAGGTTTTTTATTCTATTTATTATTACTGAAAACCGATCGCGTACACACGCGTCTCCACCAATGTAGGAAATCGTTCCTATTGGGAGCGTAAAAAATACCACTGAATAACTGAACTTTCTTTTTATTATTATTAACGAGTATAAAATTACACTTTATTTACTTATAAAATCACTAATCGCGTAACAATCCTTATTGTTCGGCCCCGCAAATTCGACTGCCCTTTATTTCTATTTTCTCTATCTAAATCTATTATTTGAATTGATATTCTAGATCTAAAATAACTAGAATGTAACGTTGTGTGTGGCCAGTTTGATAAGCGGCCAGACACATACGCTACAATATTATACGAAAATTGAGCATTCCCACTTCAATGTTGATGTAAAATGTTGAAAAAAGAAACTGGATATTGGGCCTTACTCATAGTTTACAGGAAAACATAAGAAAATATTTGTGAAGTGGAAATGCATATAAAATGTTTCGCTTAATTTTACCAAGAATCAATAAGTTCAATAGGTCGAGTGTTTACTTTGGTAGCCTACTTATATGTAGGAATTGGATTCAAATTCTAGTTTAATCCTGAGTGATATTTAAAAAAAAAAACATTAGGTTATGCGATGATTTAAGGCACGGAAACCACCCCACGCGAGTCCGCACTTGACCCGTTTTTTCATTACTTTTTGAAAACATCGTTGTACCGATATTTATCATCATCATCAGCCCGTGTCGCTTAACTGCAGGATATAGGCCTCTTCCAAAGCTCGCCACCACACACGGTCCTCCGCCTTTCGCATCCAACTGCCCCCGGTACGGTGCTTCAGGTCATCTGCCCACCTGGCCGGGGGCCGTCCAACGCTTCGCTTCCCGGTACGTGGCCTCTACTAAAAAACTTGTCTACCCCATCTGTTATTGGTTCTACGGCAAATGTAACCGGCCCATTGCCATTTCAGCTTGTTGATCACTTCGGATATGTCGACAACTTTAGTTCGTCGACTGATTTCAGTGTTTCTGATTTTATCCATCAAAGAAACCGATAGTTATGGTACGGGTGAAATTATCAAACAAGTGTATGTCAGACATAAATTTCATTCATGTCATAAATTTTATTTATGACTAGCTTTCCGCCCGCGGCTTCGTTGGCATGGACTACACAGTTGTACCAGGACAGCCAAAGGAACGCGACGGTCCAGCACATTGTAACACTTTCTAGAACTTTCTGAAATTTAACTGCCTAAGAAATCTCTATACCCAATGTCATAAAAATTCATTTAGCCATTTTAGCATGAAAAATATTTATCCCACAAATAAGTCCCAAAATCAGTCAGCCGTTTTGGAGATTAACCGGAACAGACAGACTAACTAACAGACATTACAATTTTTTACTATATATAACAAAAAATACTTTTCACTCCTGACAACGCCCTCTTTAAGTTTGCAAAATTTCAGTAAAATCGGATCAGCTGTTTCGATGAATAGCCCTAAACAAAAGACAGACAAACAGACAGACACAAACCAACTTATGTCACTCCTGATAACCTCCTTTTTACGTTTGCGAAAGTTTCATAGAAATGGTTTAGTCGTTTTGAAGATTAGCTGAAAGAAAAAGACGGACAGACAACCACACAAACAAAAAGTTATCTATATTACTCCTGAAAACCTATTTTTAATGTCTGCATAGTTTCATTAAAATCTTTAAAAGTTTAGCTCGAACATACATATAGATAGACAGACAGACAAACAAAAAGTATCGTATGTCACTTCTCATACCCATCTTTTCACGTCTGCGAAGTTTCATTAAAATTGGTTTAAATGTTTTAGAATTTAGCTCGAACAGACAGAGAAATGGCCAGACAGACAAACAAAAATTATTTGTAGGTCACTCCTGACAATCTTTTTATCACATCTGTGAAATTTCATTGAAATCAGTTCATTCGACTGCTTGCATGCATTCATGACGACCACTTAGCCTAGTGGGCAGCGACCCTGCCTGCGAAGCTGGAGGTCCCGGGTTCGAATCCCAGGTCGGGTCAGTATTTGTATGATGAATATTAATACTGGCACCGGGTCTTGGTTGTTATATGTATGTGTTGTCTTCGCTTGGTACCCAAAATACAAGCTAATGCTTAGTTTGGGACCTAGACGTTGTTGTGATTGTGTGTGTTATTATTATTATTATTATTATTATTATTATTATTATTCCTTTCGGAGATCAGTTTGAACAAACAGATGAACTAACAGACAGACAGACAGAAAGTTTTGTGTGTCACCCCTGACAATCTTTTAATCACATCTTTGAAAGTTTCATTGAAATAAGTTCAGCCCTTTCGGAGATCAGGTCGAACAAACAGACGGACGGACAGATAGACACATTAACAAAAAGTGTTGTATGTAACTCCTGATAATCTTTCTATCATATCTGTGAAGTTCCATCGAAATCGGTTCAGCCGTTTCGGAGATCAGCTCAAACATACAGACAGATGAACAGACAGACAAACAAAAGAAACTAATGTCACTCCCGATAATGCCCTCTGCACGTCTGCCAAATTTAATTGAAATCGCTTCAGCCGTTTCGGAGATCACCTCGAACAGACAGGCAGACGGACAGACAAACGGACAAAAAGTAGCTTATGTCACCCCCTATAACGCTCTTTGTACGTCTGTAAAGTTTCATTGTAATCGGTTGAGCTGTTTCTGAGAATAGCCAGAACCGACAGACAGACAGACACTACAACTTTATTAATATAGAAGATTATTTCAAATTTTTACATAAATATAAGGATGGAAACCTTTGTTCGTATGTTCTACCTTCGTTCTTCAAGAACTGATTCAAAGTAGCCGAAATTTTAGGTATAATTTTTTTACGATATGGAGCAAAATCTGTACGTTAATATTCGATATTGATTAAAAAAAAAATTAAAGAAAAACCGAATTTACAAGTTCATCTAAAATTATCTTTTTGTATAGTAAATGCCGTTCAGTTATGGTATTTACAACATGAATGTCAAGGAGTAGAATAAATATTAAATAATATTAACAAGAACAAAAAAAAAATTCAAATATTACTATTTTAATATACACCATAGCTAAAGCAACTTAGTTTACAAATAAACATTTGTTAATAAGACGTGAAAATAAAAATAAAATCAGTCAACTCCTTAGCGTGTTTGTCTTGACATGACCTCGATAACAGAGCAAACAAATATGATATTCGAAAATGTTCACCCGGAAAAGAAGCTTGGCCCCTATTAATTTGTAGCAATTCACAAATTCTCGACCTATCTGTCCCTCATATCTGGCCTCAGGTAGGAAACTTAAAAAAAAAACTAAGTAATAATCCTACCACAAAGCCGTGGTAATCTGACGGTAACGCCATTTTGTTCCGTGTGGTTTGGGAAAAAAATGGTGTGACATGATTATCGGGGGGCGTCACAAAAAATTGTGGGATCGAACTGAGAGCCGTTTGTCAAACTCGCGCCTACGGCACCACAAGGATTTGCAATAAAGATTTTAGACCATGATACGTGTTTTGGTTTTGTCCTCAGTTTTAACTTTTAAAAATTAATTACTTTATAATTTCTTGTCACAAACTCAGCATATTATTATCATTAGAAATAAAAAATTAAAGACTTATTACATTTAAAATTTAAATAAGTGTTTGTTTAGTAAATATTTCTAATACAA
This sequence comes from Luffia ferchaultella, assembly GCA_949709985.1. Lineage (NCBI taxonomy): Eukaryota > Metazoa > Arthropoda > Insecta > Lepidoptera > Psychidae > Luffia > Luffia ferchaultella. The sequence goes on along the minus strand of OX453257.1, from coordinate 6,984,324 downwards.
AAATGAATTAAATCTGAATTTCATAAATACACATCTTCAACAGAAGTTTAAGAATTAATTTATTACAATTAGTATGTTTAAAAGAGTATGATAAGTGATAGTAGATATTATCTTAATGAACCATCTTTTACATGACAGAATCATTAATTACAACACAGAATACATGGTCATATTTGCATACGGGCAACCCTTGGTTAAACTTCGCTTCACCGCTGACGTTACTATAAATAATGTAATTTAATTTATTAATCTTAATTATGGGTTGTAGATTGTAAGGCGTGGTTTGGGGACCTACGAATTTAAATGGGTTTATTTTATGTTAATATTGTTAAACTTAAATAAAGAACATCGAATTCAAATAGGTCGCGTTCGGTCATTTTGCGTTGTTTGGGGTCAACCGTTAGTCCTTAAGTTTCATGAAAGAGAAAACCAAAACGAAGTAACGGTGATTGTGAGATGGGTTATCACAAGTTTTTTTTTTTTAGGGTTGGCTAGACATGCCCTAGACTTTGCATGAGCGAATTTTGTATTTTTGTATAACCTATTCATAGCTTGAAAAGCCTAACATTGATAATGACAAGTTGTATAATGAAAATGTACAAAAAATAAACACAGCACAAAAAAAGAAACCGGCCACCGACTCGCACACGAAGGATTCCGTACTACTGTACAATATAAAAGCACATGTTTTATGAGGGCCCCCTTTAAATTTCAGCTTTATTTTATTTTTATCATTTCTTGTTATAGCGTTGTCACTATGACAGTAACACATGCTGTGAAAATTTCAAATGCCTACCAATTACGACTCAACCGATTCCTACAGCCCTGTCTGTGACAGACGAAAGGACGGATGGACGTATGAACGGACTGAAAGTGGAGCCTTACTAATAGACTTCCCGTTGGTAACCTTTGGTTCCCGAACCCTAAAAACTGCAAATAAAAAATTTAAACACACCGAGCAAATCAAATAATTCTAATATGCTCGGTATGTCGACTTCACATGTGTATGACAATACTCATGTATATAGATTGAACTTATGTATACATTATTAAGAGGTCGGTCAGCGGTCGAAGTTCGACCGTACTATTTCTTTTAAACCACCAATAAAAAATAGGCGAGAGTTAGTCAATTCAAACTGCATCAAACTATAGATTATTAAATATTAAAGGTTCACAGTTTTGTAACACATATTAGGTATATATAGATTTCAGCTTCCGGCACATCGTTTCCAAATCTCACACTCCTGGGTACCGTGCTTTAAAAGGGATATATTAAAGTATTCTCTAGTGTAGTAGATACCCTGTTAAAGTATCAAATTAAAAAAAAATGTGAATATGCAGTTTTTGTTTCCTCAAAAATCAAACTCATGACCCCTTTGAACGCTTTTCGCTATTTGTCATAGTTTAGGATTTGGCCATATAGTCCCATCTCAAAAAGTCACCTGTATATAGATTATAGCTTTCTGCACTCCTACTATACATTAACTTAAACACGCCAAATTTCACACTCCTCCGTGCGCGTAGTATGATTGAAAAGGGGTTTAAAGTTTTTTCTTCTTGATACAGATATGGTTTGAACTACGTGTTATAGTCGAAGTGTTTATAGGCACGAGGTGAAGCCGTGTGTCTATAATAAACCGAAACTATAATAGCCAATTTACCTGAGTAAGAGCAACATCCGACGTTTTCAATACATTCGTGATTAAAATAATTAAAATAATACTTCAAATGTAAGTTCAAATGAAATGTTCAAATGAGTGGTTCGCTTTTCGCGGTTTACGCAAGGGTTACGAACAAAATGCTCTTTTGTGATTGGTGTAAAGTGAAAAGGCCTATTAAAAGGCCCCATTTAACCTCTAATTTCGCAAGTATCATTTTGGAGCTGACTGAAGCAAATAAGGGATTTGTTATATTCCAACGGCATTTTTTGAAACTTGGCACAGATGCTTTATTCTCGTTGATCTCTAGTTTTGCGTATTAACATTTTGGAGCTGATTGGAGCAAATCATATGGAGCAAGTGAAACTTAAAACTTGCCCCAGAGTTTTCTTTTGACCTGTATTTTTGCGAGAACCAGTGTAAAGCAGATTGGAGAAAATAGATTAAGTACCTAAGGGTTTTAAAACTTTATTACGGATTTTTTTTGAAAATTGACACAGAAGTTCTATTTGAACTCTAGATTTGAGAGCTGATTGGAACAAATTGAGTAACGGAAGCAAATACGGAAAAGTTTTTTTTTAAACTTAGCACAGATATTCCCTCTCATGAGCTTTTATGACATTTCATAACATTTCATTACATTTATAACTAAAACGGGGGTTAAAAAAGGCTTTTATAAAACCCAAATTCAATTTTTAAAGACTTTTTTAATGGTACCCCACATTTAATGACAGGCCGAAAAAAATTCAACCCCAAATCGTTATAGATGAGATAATTTGAAAAAAATTATAACAGTTAAAATGTTAACTCTTCCTCTGCAATATAAATGTAAAATGTGACTTGCTTATATCTTTGATGTAGAAGCAACGACAGTGTAATAGACAAGATAGAAGGATGGGCGGACGAAAAGACGGAAATTACGAAACTGTAACAACTTCCTTTTTTGGTTTCGGATCCTTAAAAAAGATCTATAATATATATATATATATATATATTTTTAACGTTAATTGATATTAACGTTACTAAAACATTTCTTCCTTAACAAATGGATAGTACATATACTAGTTATGCCACTTGAAGGAACTCCCACAAACTATACAAACCGCTCAAAATAAAAGATTCAATAAAAACTTGTGTACACGGCTCATTTTAATATTATGCTAAACGATTACTTGAAAATATTGATTTTACGGTTTTTTTTAACAATGATCGTGGTTTATAATATTTATGAATGTGGAGGCATCTCAAATATTGGCCCGTTAATTAACAATGATTGTAATAGTCTTATAAACAGTGTTGGAGTGTACGTCATATTTTATGGTACGAGTTTATAGTGACGCTAGCGACGCCAGGCGGACGCAGGTGGCAACGTACCGTACATAAATACTGAAAGAGTACGGTCAGCAGTGAAGTTTAATAAGAAAAGTGAATCTAAATATTTTTATTTAATGCTGTTATTCCACAGTCAAATTGGTGGTCTAATCTACGTCACAAGTGTAGAAAACAAGATGCTTAGCATTGAGATGATAGCTAGAAATATACAACATTGAGATTGTTGTATATTTTTTCTCAATTTCTATAGCACAAACTGATATGATATATTCTAACCACTGATTTCAATACTAGGCCATGTACTGCTAACTGGATGACGCTGAATATAATAATAATAATAACGTACACATGACAACAACATCTAGCTTGTGTTTTGGGTAGGTACCAAGCGAAGACACCACATCCATATAACAACCAAGGCCCGGTACCAGTATCTATATTCATCATATAAATACTAACCCGACCTAGGATTCGAACCCGGGCCCTCCAGCTTTGTAGGCAGGGTCGCTACTCACTAGGCTAAGCGGCCGAATTAATGGTAGTTTATACATGTGTACTATATGCACCCATAGAATGCACATAAAAATATTTGTTTAGGTTATAGGCCTACAATTACACCAAAATAAATTTCGATCTTTCATCACAATACTTTCCAGCAACAATAATATATTTATTACGACGACCGCTTAGCCTAGTGGGTAGCGACCCTGCCTGCGGAGCTGGAGGTCCCGGGTTCGAATCCCAGGTCGGGTCAGTATTTATATGATGAATATCGATACTGGTACCGGGCCATGGTTGTTATATGTATGTGGTGTCTTCGCTTGGTACCCAAAACACAAGCTAATGCTTAGTTTGGGGCCTAGACGTTGTTGTCATGTATACGTTATTATTATTATTAATCTAATTAATCACTAGGCTGCTAAATCGAAACTGATTGTCAAACACTCTTACTCACAGCAGTAACGGAGTTTAATTGCTACTACTTGATACTCTGTGACGCCGCCGTGTCATATCCTATTTCACTTATATAGTATAGGATGCTAAGGAAAACACTAAAAACTAGTAATAAAATAATATTACCTTCAAATTCCTATTTAATAATCAAAGTCAAATATTCATCCTAAAAGTTGTACTGTACCTACATGCATCGCAAATTCATTAACTCTGAACAGTATCGATTTATGAGGGTCTTTAAAGTTCAGCTGATCTCTGTTAAAACTCAATTTGCACAATGTTTTTTGGAGTACATCTCTGTCTTTATTTAGAACAAAATCGTTACTGTTTGCGATATAAAGAACTGTATTGTGAAACAGGCTAAATCATCAGTCACCAAACACCTCCGGTCTTTATCTTATTGTCAGACGGAGTCCATAATCAAACAGTTGATCTAATTTCACTTTTTCCCCCCCCCCATTTCCACCTCTACAGACAGACACACCTGCACTTGCACACATATACATAACAAATCACTAGATATCTACTTACTTAACTTCCGTCACCTGTATATGCCCAGGTTGGTTGCCCACGATACAAGCATCGACCTAGTGTGGGAATCACTAAATTTGCTCCCTATAGTATTACGCATTGTTTGACTGTTTTTTACGTGAATACAATTATGTATTGATATTTCGTCTAATATTGTTTTTTCATTATTTCTTTTGTGTAACATTGAAGTTGAAATAAATTAATTTGTATTTGTACTAGTATACCTCGCGCCAAACATCTAGTTCGCTCTGAAGTTAAAGCGCGTGAGTTTAACACAGGTGCGGAGCCCGCTATCAACCCTTGACATCTACCCAGCTCTCCCAGTGCGACGCTATTCACATTGACTTCTACATCAAAGTTTGGCGCGACGTGTATGAGATATTGAAATCAACTAAGTTCATTGCTATACAGAAACAGATGAATTATACATGTTTTACACAAAGTCTTCATAGTCGAGGAGCCTATGGATCTATATGTGCATTTTACATTTCAAAACAATGTAGGCTTTGTAGAAAAATAAAGTTTATTTGTTCATCGTACCACTTTGATATGACGTCTTTATTCGAATGCATAAATGGAACGAAACGCATATATTTAAGCATGATTTTATGAAATTCGAGCACACGCACTAAGTTACTCCATGTCACCTCACTGAAGTAGCCGCAATTAAGTGCAGTGAAAATTATACTCAAAGCTAACTTACTGGGCACTTGGGACCGAGTTATTGTAAGTGTGCGTACGCGCCGATGTGCGAATGTCGTAAATAGAAACTTAGCTCGTTTCAAAGGGCATATTATTATCTCTGCATTGCATCAAGAATGCAGGATTGTTTATTTGGATTAGGTTAAATCACATGAATGCTATAGATTTGTTTATCTATAGCATATAGCTTATAGATTGTGAAAGTAAATTAATTTCTCTATTAAATACGTATTTTATTTTACCCTGGTTTTTTAAGTTCATACTTATTATGCACGTACCGACGTTCATTGAATATATTGTAATCAAAATACCTGCCAAAATAATGTATTTATTATGCATCAACAATATTATATTATACTAAAAGAATCGACGACCGCTTGGCCTAGTGGGTAGCAACCCTACCTAGGAAGCCGAGGGTCCCGGGTTTGAATCCCAGGTCGCGTCAGTATTTATATAATGAATATTGATACTGGTACCGGGTCTTGGTTGTTATATGTATGTGGTGTCTTCGCTTGGTACCCAATCATCATCAGCCCATTTATACCCCACTGCAGGGGCTTAGGCCTCTCCCAAGGTGAGGAAGGGGGGCTTGGAGCTTAAGTCCACCACGCTGCTCCACTGCGGGTTGGGAACTGTAACGACCGCCATCTATTGTCAGCGTCCGGGACCGACTGCTTAACGTGCCCTCCGAAGCACGGTGTCAGTGATATTGTGTACTTAAGTCAGAAAAACTCATTGGTACACGCCCGGATTTGAACCATGGCCCTATGGGGCCTTATTTGAGACAGGTTCATTGCGCTCTGGGCTATCACGACACATGGTCCCCAAAACACAAGCTAATGCTTATTTTGGGGCCTAGGCGTTGTTGTGATGTGTTATTATCATTATTAATTAGATGTCACATTAGCGCGTAGAAAGGGAAGAGCATACATTTTTAGAATTATGATGATTCAATTTGGTCGCCTATTTGTTTTCGTCCTAATCTATTTGGCTAAGTGTATTTCAAGCGTAAATTATTACAGAGAGCTATCTCTTTCTGTATCACCTGGTAACCATATTTCATACATTCATATGTAGTCCAGTAAAAATAAATTTTTGGATTGCATTAAAGACACCTTAAAAATTTCTTTTTACAATAGTAATACTGCTGTATAGTTATGCACTCATTATGCTTTGGTTGCATTATGAGTGTTGCATGTTGAGAAATACCTAAAAATGTGTTTGTCTAAATTTCACCCTTTACATTAAATAGTGGGTAGGTGACAAATTAACTGTATGTCTATGGTTGCAATATGAATTTGATTTAGAAGTAATCCCCAGTATACATGTTATAAATACTGAATATTACGAGATTTTATTTAATTAAAAAAAAAGTAAAACTTACAAAATCACACTTTTGGCGATTTTCTGTTTTTATACTCTAGATGTAAGCCATAATAGTTTATTAAATTATCACCTATGTGACTTCTCAACAACCATTAAAAAATGTCTTTTTTATTAATTTTTACGACGCGCATTAAAGACACTCTAAATATTTTACTTAATATGAGTCAGTTTTAATATTCTTCATCATAAATTAATATAATCCCTTATTTATGTCAAAAGCGTTATTCATAAAAACGAATAATTCTAAATTACTCACTAAGATAGGTAACGTACTTTTAAGTCTGACTATTTACGCATGACCTTGGTCGTCTGCCGCATCTCGCTAACATTGAGAAAAAGGGACGGCAATATCTCATATAAAGTATTTTTTTGAGCTATTTGTTAAGTTAGAAGCATGTCGATCTCTGGTTAGAAGTATTATTTATATTGCATTATTATTATTCTTCATCATAAATTGATATAATCCCTTATTTATGTCAAAAGCGTTATTCATAAAAACGAATAAATCTAAAGTATTTATCCAGTCTAGGTAACGCCCTTTAAACTGTGACTATTTACGCATGACCTTAGCCGTCTACTGTATCGCGCTAACATTGTGAAATAGAAGTTGCAATATCACATATTTCTTGTGCTAAAATTTGTTTGTCGTTAATGTTAGTTAAAAGTATATTGTTAAGAATATAACTATTGCACTTAGTGTCCTTTGAAACGCCGCGCGCCGACACCTCACTGAGACAAAAAATTCACAAAGAAAGCCGCCACACGTGCCGCCGTCACCAAGGAAACCGACAGTATTAGTTATTACAGGTGCGGCGTAATAATTAATATAAACATTTAATTTGCTACTTAATTTTACAAGACATTTTACAAATTTTCATAACGGGTGTAGCAAACTCGGAACCCTTATAATTTAAGAGGAATAAAAATAATAATAATAAAGTTAGACAACATTAAGATTTTTTTGTAAGTTATTTTTTTTTTCAAAAGTCAATGGTATTTATGCGTTGAACAAATCTAAGTTTAGAGTCAGACACAATGGTCGGATCTGTCTTTGTTGGCTAGGATAGAAAACAAATAATTTTTAAAAATTTAATATTTCGTATATATATATAAATACTTATAATATTTTTTTACGTACGAAAACAAACCGTTAATTTACGGGACATAATTCAATATTTGAACGAAATACAACACATAATGTAACACCGACTTTACATGTAAGTACATATTTTAAAAATATATTTTGCATTCTTTTTAAACAACAACGAAACGTTAATTTTATTTACGAGACAATTATATAGATATTTGCGAAATATTTATATATACATGTATTAATATATAGTGAAATTATTTTTGCAAGGTCGACTTTAATGTCCTATAACTTCTTTATTTGTAGATATATTTTTATGATTCACACTTTTGTTTTATTTAGCTTAAATTTTAATAATAGCAAACAAAAAAATTTTTTAAACCTCTCTATTGTACTATTTACTTAAAACATGTTTACTTGCCATTCTTTAGACACGAAAACAAAGCTTCTCGAGGAACATAAAGCGTGGTGATATCTTTTTTGTGTTCAAACCTCATTAATATTATAAACGCAAAAGTTTGTATGTATGGATGTTTGTTGCTCTTTCACGCAAAAACTACTAAATAAATTTTAATGAAACTTAAAAAAATATAGCTTATACATCAGAATAACACATAGGTTATAATTTATAAAGATACTAGCTTTCTGTCTGTGCACTCCACTCGCGTGGACTACACAGTTACACGCTGATTTTTTTAATTCTTTCACCTATAAAAGGCTACATTATAAGTGAGTAACATGGGCTATATTTTAATCTCAAACTAGCTTTCCGCCTGCGGCTCGTATGGACTACACAGTAGTACCGGAACGGCTATAATTTTTCACATAGATATAGTTTATAAACTGAAAAATGACATAGGCTACTTTTTATTCTGTAAAAAGGGGTCCCGGTACGACTGCGTAGTCCATGCGAGCGGAGCCCCGGGCGGAAAGTTAGTTAAGTTACTAAATAAAGCAAGGTGCGGTGCGGGCGGACGGCCCGCGATTCTTGCTTCGACGTAACCCGCCTCGCGCCACACCGCACCGCCCGCCGCATACCAAGTAGGTTTTTAATAATTATTTTTGTAAAATAGCCTGTAACGCTCAACAGATGGATAAGGGATTTCTTTTAATTAAAGTTAAAGATAATTATTGAAGCATAAATATACAAAAATATTCAAGGTGTAATTAATGCTAGGACCCAAAAATCAAATAAATTTTCACCAAAAAAAAAGTAAAGTAGTCACGTAGGTGATAATTTACTATATTGTATACAGTACATATTTACATGAAGTGTCAAATTATCGCCAACCCAAAAATCATTGTTTTGGAGTTATCATTTATTTTATATAAATATATAATTGCCTACCACATATTGTGAATAAACCTGGGGATTCTTCTGAATTTACACAGAGTGTATCTAAAAAAGCTGTCGTATAGAATATCACTTGTTTTTAAATTTTTGTTCACACATAAATATATTTTTTAAATCTTATCGGTTGATTCTATAAAAATTAATTAACATAAATAAGGGATTATTATGTATTTATTATCCGTGAATATTTTCTTTATGATATTGTAAATAATCCCCTAAAGTGCAATTAATGCAATGTGCTCCTAACAAACTTTGCTAGATTGACTGGAGTAATGTACGTATGTATGCGCTTATGATGTAAGTATGTATGCCATTGCAAATCAATTTTTGAAAGCAGCGCGGTAAGGAGACCTCATCCTTACTAAAATATCATTGATTTTTTTTTCAATGAATAATTAGCTTTTTGAATAAGTTTTAAATAACTTTATTTTATTGGAATGGTTAATGGCTTTTAATTTCTCGTACTCCAATCTCCGTTCGTGCCACATATACTTTTGATTTTTAAAATAAACGGAGGCGATAAAAATAGGAGGAGGTAAAAATAAGAAAGAATCAATCTGCAAAACGTTTGTTTTTGAACTGTATTGGTTACGGAGGGGTATGTCCAGCGGTAGCCTATATCTGACGGTTGACACGACTGCGGTTTATTCTTGCAGCTTTGTTTTGAAACTTAGAGATGAATTTTCACAGAACCGTTTGAAACATTTTTTTTAAATAAGTCAATATCCTTGTATAATATACTATACCAATAAACCTATTTCTGTTTCAGAATTAGTCTCTCTAATTAACCGAATCTTTTGTCCACAACTGAAATAGAAACAAAAAAAGAAAAAAAAAGCTAAACTAAAACATACAGCATGCCTTCATTCAACCAGGCCAACATAAGCTCGTCCTAAATCAACAGAGATCGCCAACCGGAAGAGATGTTCCCAAGATAACGCCATAATCGATAATTGTATCTCCGACACTTAAAGCCACACGTGAAAAGGTAAAAACCATTAAAAAAAGTGAGAAAGTAGTCGAAAGCGAAATACTTGACGTGGCAATAAAAAAGGTAGGGAGCGTCCGGCAACCGATAAGAGCCCCCCACGAAGTCGTCTCACCGATTTTAGGGCGGTTTTCCGGTATAGACCATTATCGGTTTTTGATCGGCTGTTATGTGTATGTGGTGTCTTCACTCGGTACCCAAAACACAAGCTTTTGCTTAGTTTGGGGCCTAGACGTTGTTGTGATTTATATTATTAGTGTCCCGAATACCGAAAATTCCGAATTTCTGAAAAGTTCATGATCTGTCAAAGAACTTAGACCGATAAAATTATATTTATCGGTCTGCATTATATCTTTAAAGCGATTCAAATAAAATCACACAATTCGTAGATTTAAAGTAGATATTCAGAAAAAAACGCAAATGCAAAATTAATATACACGTATGTCAAATAATACAATGTTTTGAACGATAAAAACTTAGCGCCTCAGCACACACAAGTAACTTGTTCTCGCATTTGGGATGATTTTTGAATGTGAAAAACATTTTAATTTTCTCTGTCATATGTCCACAATATAAATAGCCTTTACCACCTGTCGACACATACAACACAGCGGACCCGGCTGCGGCTAGCTGTCCACAACTCCGAGTTATATGGGCAGACACTTACACTTTGCGCAATACAGTTTCACTCGAAAATATGAATAATCTCAGGGATCAACGAGCTAACCTCACATGTTTGTGTGTGAGTGTGTCGTCTTCTGTCGAAGAGACGATGTTATCTTAGTAGGAAAAATAGTTGTTTCTAGTCACTAATTTATTTCGGCGGATTGAGCGATAACTCCGGTTTTAGGACCAACCGCGTCGCCGTAATAATGTTGTTTGGATCCAAATATACGATTACATGCCGATAGCGCGCCGGTCGACACTTTCTCGTGGGCTATTCGTTTAGTAATGTCGGTGAACTTCCGTGAAAGAGCTGTATTAGAATACATACTATAGTGTTTAAACGACATTCATTTTCATATACCGACTACAAAAGATGACTTAATTTGAAATGATGTATTTTGGCTAAAGGTAAATAAAATAAAAATAAAGGCAAACACGCAAGTTGGGCTCCGCTGAAAAAGTATTCAACAAACGTTGCACTATATCTTTTTTATGGGTACTGCAGTTCCTGGGATGAACAATTATTTTGTTTTTGTTTGAGCCATCATTATAAAATACAAATTCTTACCAATTTAGGCATAGCCAAGTTATCCCAAAAATGTTTCATACGAGTATTCGGTTTTCTTACTTAATTCCTTAATACACCATAGGCTCAAGAACAAAATAATAGATTGTTAACCAAGGGAGTATTGAATTGAATCCAGAGCATAGCGAAAGATTTCATCCACCTGAGAGAGAAAGAAATTTGCTCCAGGGAAAAATATTCTGCTATTTATCTACATTTTATTGAAAATGTCAAAAGTTTACTTAAAAGGGACGCATGAAGTTGTAACTAAAAATCTCAGCGAAAAGTTATCAAGTTACCAATGAAAAATTCGTAATTTTCTTAAATTTGTTATTTTTGCAACAGCCAGTATCTTTAGAAATTAAACCATATTTGTTAAAATCTTCTCAGCCAGTATTATTTCATATAAGAACCAAAAAAAAACATTTTTCTAATATATTTTATATTGGTCCAATCTTAGTCACAAAATTGACAGCAGCGGCATATATATCACTTTACGCTCTAACACTCTATACGATATCAATTTGAAATATGAATTGAGGGTGAACCGAAGTGAGGTATGAAAGCGGTGCACGGGGGTTCGTGGACCCTCTAGCCTCATAGAGTTGTTGGCCGTTTCGCCCCGTCATAGCAATGTAAACTCCAGAAAACTAGTGTATATGCGGCTGGATGGAACAACCGAATTACTGCTCTGCTTAACAGACGTTGTTGTCAAATCGATTCTTCTTGAGTTAGTATTAACTATAACGATCAAAGTTTCAGTTTTCTACATTTCAAAGGTGAAAAAATATGATGAGTGTACAGAAACTGAGTTTACTCCATATTCATAGAAAGCACTCTAATTTTTAATTTCGACATTTTCACACTTTTAGCACTTTTCGTTTGATATTGTTGTTTCTCTTATTTAAGGTGCCCAGTTTCAGTTATTAAATAGTCATCGATCATAATCCGATTAATGGTAAAACCGACACGTCCAACTTTTCTCACCGTTTTGTTTGTCATTTCTCGAAGATATGAATCGTTAAGCCTTATCCACTTTCGATCTACAAATATTTGTGATGACGACATTCACGGTTCCCTTTTTGGATTAACTTTACCGTTTCGTTTCGTCCGAAGCAAACGCTTAACTATAATACCTTTCATATTCTTTTGACCGGCCAAAAATGGTTCGGTATTCAAACTAACCAGACGTTTTGTCTCCGAGTTAAAAAGATTATCGGATAAGCTTTTACGGATTTCACCGATCTTAGCTCGGGTATGAGTTATTTATTTTGTACCGAAGACCATTCTGTTGATGGATTTACAATGGTTTTGTAGACATTTTTTCGCTAATGATTTAGGGAAGACGATTACAAGAAAGGCTACTTGTCTTGTGGCTATTTTCTATAGGTCAGATTTCGTTGTTTGTTACTACTGCAGATTTAACATTTCTGGAAGCTAACGGGTGAAAAGCGATAAGCTTGAAAGCTTCCTTCCCGAAAAAGATTGTAGCGATATTTACAGACACGTAGTAGAGTAGACATTTTATTCCAACGGTTCACTACAACGAACGAACATTAATACAAAATTTAAAAATATTTCTTTGTATCGGATTCTATATGACCCGGTATTTTGTCTAATACCAAGGCATTTTATAGAATACCGATTGGATAGTCAGTCAACTGAGTAGCAAGGGGTGGGCAGTGAATGCATTGCGACTTGACTTACTTTGGTTTAGTCTGTTAGTAATACTGATATAATTATTATGAAACAATTGAAATGACAACTTAAAAAACTCTGCATTGTTTAATATTGCTGTTATAAAAAAGACTAATCATTTGTAATTTCAATAGCAACAGAAAATGTCGCAAATAATTTGGGCCACCATTTTATATTTTATCTCTCTTTATAGTATACATTGTGTACGTAAAGTATGCAGTGGTTAAAAATAGATGGAATATTTTATACATTGACTAGGTATTCTATTGAAATGACTAAATTGTATACTTTGCCGGTAACATATACCGATGCCCGATACACTCAGAATTTAGTTGAAATCTTAGATGTCATAACTTTCCTTAAAACCTGATAATTTTTGCACCGTTAATATGACAAAGTTCTAAGTTATCTAACGAGAGTGGAAAGTGATTCTCAATCATGATATTTTATTAAGGGTACTTTCGTTGCTTCGTAGCCTCGCAACCCATTTTTAGTTTTGTCGCGCCCGAACTGGATGCATATTAAACTCCCTTATGAAAATTGGCAATCGTGTTGTAACAAAATTGATTTAATGTTCCGATGAGTAGGACGCGGCATGAAAAGAGCATTACCAGCTCCATGTCAGTTTTCAACATTAGCATATTATTAATGGACGTCGTCAAAAGATTATAAAATAACATATCTCTACTTATAAAAATAATTACTTCTGCTGAATGCTAGAAATTAATTTTAGATAGATATATTGACTATACACAGACACAGACAGACAGAGTTTTTTAAAATTCCTTGGTCTCATAGTTGTGTTCAGATTAAAGCCTAGCAAACAACAATTATTTTCGAATTTTTACAGCTCAAAAAATGGAATTAGCAAAGAAACATAAACAAAAAATCGCCTAGACACAATGTCGTACGTTCCTTAAAGCGCAGGAATGGTCTCAATTTCTAAAATTTTATCACAGGATACCTTGTTCAAGTTACTTGAAATAATATTGTATTTTGAAAGCAAACCCAATCGTTTCGGTACAAAGTTATTTAATTTACAAAATATTTTTTGTCGTTGAAAGTTAGTTGGCAAATGTTTTTTCCAAAAATTTATTCAAAAGCTCAGCTGGACGTGCATTCAGCTTTGACTTTGTAAACTTTCATTTTTTCACTTTCGTATTTGAAATTCCGTCTGTCACTTCGATTTCCCGTGGGAGTGCATGGTGAAAGTTACAAGCTATTAAAGAGAAATAAACACCTTTGTTAACAGACTTTTGTTTGTATGTCACGTAGGATTATGTGTGTGGTAGGTACTTCCATTCCATCAGCCTTTTTTATACCCCACTGCAGGGGCTTAGGCTTCCCCTCGAGATCAGGGGGCTTGGAGCTTAAATCAACCACGCTGCTCCAATGCGGGTTGGTGGATTAGGTAAGATAAGATAAATGTATTTCTGTAAAAACTTAGCCTAAGTACATGAAATTTGTCTTAATTAATTAGAATTAGTGCATGTATTTATTATTTAATACTTAAACTAAGCAAATTTATTTGTTGACATTATGACGACCGCTTAGCCTAGTGGGTAGCAACCCTGCCTGCGAAGCTGGAGGTTCCGGGTTCGAATGCCAGGTCGGGTCAGTATTTATATGATGAATATCGATATTGGTACCGGGTCTTGGTTGTTATATGTATGTGGTGTCTTCGCTTAGTACCCAAAACACAAGCTAATGCTTAGTTTGGAGCCTAGACGTTGTTGTCATGTATACGTTATTATTATTATTGACGTTGTTGACGTTGTTATTTGGATTGTAACGACCGCCATCTATTGACGGCAACCGGGACCGACTGCTTAACGGGCTCTTCGAGGCAGGGAGTCAGTGATAGTTAATGTACTTAAGTCAGAAAACACTCATTGGTACACGCCCAGATTCGAATCATGACCTCATGGCCTTATAGATTTGAAATAGGTTCGCTGTGTTCGGGCTATCACGACACTTCTCTAGGTAAGTACTTAGTCTGATATATTATCTGAGTAGTAATTACATTCAGAGACCAATTGACATGAGTAAATAGTAAAAAAAATTTATAATAAAAATATTATGCCAAAAGTGACATTAAGGTATAAATTAACTTTTCATTAAAATGAATAACGAGAAATAATTAGTACGAAATATAGTTTAAAGTAATTAAAAGTAATACATATCTAACAAAAATAAGTCATGATATAGGGGAATAACAACACGACCTCTAGTATATGTAAAGTGAATTGAAATTCGTTAAAACTAAACAGGTAATATTAATATTCTTCAGAGATTGCCTCCAGTTTTTCAGATTGTTATTACTGAATAAACAAGTTTACTGTAATTGCAAATGCATTTTTTTTTCTAGATTTCAAAAATAATTCAGAATGACTAGGACCATCTTATATTATCTGAGATCCAATTTTAAGTATGATAAAGCCAAATAAATGTGACAAAGACATCATCCCATCTACGATAAGATAAGCGCTAATTAGATGCTGTGGTTTCAGTCGGCGCGCATTAGCCGCGCGCTCCATCAGCTTCTGCTTGACTGCATGCCACGGCGCCGATCCCTGTACCAAATTATCCAGGTTTTTGAAGTGAAACTTCCTTATGGCAGAAGTTATTTTAATCGAGTATAGTAGCGGAAAGCATACGAAAGGAAAACCAGCTTAATGCTTGTAAAGGGCCTCAAATATATGGTTTTATAGAACATCTGTTTTAATCGTAAAAGTATGAATTGACTTCGGAAAGTACAAAGACTTCTTCTGCGTTTATCGTCTGACCGTTAGACGGTGAACGCAGAGGAAGGCTTCTAGTCAATTGCACCAACTAGCTAGAGTATGAGAGATTAGCAACAGGTACAAGACAGCGAGTTTCAGTCTGCGAGGTTCTAGCGCGCCGGTCTTCACCCCCGCGAAATTGTGTTTGACATTTTCGATACTGTAAAGTGACATTGATGACTCTATATGTCAAATTTATATATTCTATGGTTATAATCTGCAAAAATTCCTGCTAATAAATATTTTGAGCTGTCACTGGCGCTGAATAGAAGCAATTAAGTCAGTAATTCTTTATGCGATGGCATTGAAGATAAATAAATTGTAGTTTCTGTAAGTTGCCTTTTTCTTTCACTTCTATCGACTGTCCTTAAACGTGAAACTTTATGTTTATATTACATAGAAAGTGTTTGAATATTGTGTATATTTACACCCAAAATTCTGACACGATTTTGTTCTCAATAATTAAAAAAAAAAAATGAACTGTTAGAATTCCGTAGGAAAACAGTAGTAGAATATTTATGAGGTAATCCCATTTATATATGACCTTGTACAAACAGTTAAGTAAAAATAGTATTATAAATGAAAAATTAAACGAAAATATTGCATTTCTGAGAATATTGGAGAAGCGACTAGGAATTCCCTAATAGAATTGGGATTAGTTTGACGTATCTATTGAAAAGTTATAGTGCCTTAGGTAATTAATGATGTTTTTAAACGTTTTTAATTTAACAAAATTATTAAGAAGTATAACAAATTTTGAAGAAGTCTTAGAAGACACTAGGGAAATTTAAACTCAAATGACACTTACAGAAAACATCTTAAAACTCGTATGGAATGACATTACCTGTTACACGGAACACTAATCGTCTCCGTTCCAACTCGCACTTGACCCGTTTTTTGGTATGTGAACGAAAACTCAACGGCCATGTTATTGTTGATTAAAAAATTGTATCGTGTTACAGTCGAATACATTTACCGCTCTCGGCCGATATTCGGGCTCTTATCATTTTCGGTCTTATGTTACTCAATGGAATTGACCATGTTTTCTATAATAATATAATGACCTTAAAATCTTCATTTTATTATTTTTGATTCAAAGTAAAAATACATGGTATACTTTGCTTCGTTTCGAAAACTAAGATCCAAGAAGCATTTAAAACAGAGTTATAAGAGGTTTTTCATTTATTCTAAATAACTGCATTTGCATCGCAGATAAGAATTAAATAAATCCAATCCATCGTATGTTGACAGGCGCAGAGCAAGTTAGAAAAATAATAAATAAGGCCTACCTACGGTAAAGAATACAATAATTAATGACAATAATACGTAGGACATCCTACGCGCAGCGACATCTAGTCCCAAACTGAACAGAGCTTGTATTATGGGCACTAGACAAATGTTATACACATTTAGCATTTTTTTATAATACAAACATATATAAGTATTTTACACCCAAACACGGAACAAATATACATGTCCATGCACACACATATTTGTCGCAGATGGGAATCGAACCCGCGATCTTTGATTTTGCAATCAGGGTCTGTAGCCACTCGGCCAATCGATCAGTATGTGTGCATTATGTGTACCTATGATTTTAATTTATGGAGATTGGACGGCACTCAACGAAGTTCTGTTCTTCTTGACCCTGCTGCTGTACCAAACCTTTGTGTTGGGAATCGGGAAACACAACTTAAAAGAAAAAAACCATAATTTGTTGAATTAAATTTATTTCTAGATTAACGGTCTCGTAACTTTATATTATTCCAACAAAAGTTTTAAAAGTATTTAATAAAAAAATATTGTCATTCACTTTTTATTTTTGTATTTTTTTTTTGTTTTACCCTTGCGATGAGAAGATGGATTAAACCCTACAGCTTCCGCGCGCCCAAGCGCGCGGGGTATGTGGGAATTTCACCCGCTAAACAACTGCCTGAAGCAGAATAAGGACGCCTGTCGTTAGTCCAAAAGCTCTAACGACTTCATCGGAGCGTCCAGGGGGCACACTAGGGTCTTGCCGGCGCGAAATCACTTTTTAGCATTACATATTTATTAGGACATTAATAACATGTTTGCTATAATAAATACTCTGTAAGAACTTTTTGTTTTATTTACTCTTTTCATATACCTATTATATGAGAATACATCAAACACAACTTATCGTTAGGGCAGTTCGAAAGCTTCCATTGGCTTCCATCGTTTCCATCTATCTATCTATCAAAAGTCATCTCATGATATTAGTCAGTATTTTAAAAACTAATATTTCTAAATATTCGATTCAAATTTCTAATTTGAGTTTGAAAGAACAGCCAGCATGCGACCTGCCTAACGGCCAGAACTCTACAATATTTACAATTTTATTGTGAAACCCTAAAAATTTAGCTTCATACCGGAAGTATACAAAATAGGTCATTCTGCAACATTATTGCAAAATAACAGATATTATTTTTTAATGTCGTCGCGGGTCTGTCTCGCGACATCCGACGAATGTCAAGGCGATGCCGGCGCGTGTGGGCGCCGTACGACGGGATGGCATTAGGTGGAAGTGCTATCATGATTTTCTTAATAACACCTCTCCATTCAGCTGTATGATGTTTATTCTATCTGGTAGGGTTTTCGCAAGGTAAACTACACTGAAAGAGAACGCTTTATAGATCGTCCTATATACATGACTAACTAACACAGACCAGTCAACCTATAGACCACGCTTTGACAGGGAGTAGCATTCGCCAAGGCTATGTAGTGACACTACATAACTAACTAACTAAACTAACCTCCGGGAATGGTGCTGCACTTTTATGTGACACGGCACTATTCTACAAAATGTGCCATGGATTGAGTACAAAATTTGAGTTAATTGTTTGCTTGCATAAATACAGTCCGTATTATGATTGGTGATATACCTAATATCTAGAAAATTTTTGGCCGGTTACTAAAATTTCATCTTGTATAGTATAAACTGAGGTAAAGTCGTACGATAGAGTATGGCACACGGACGTTGGGCCTGAGAAAAAGCGGCGAATTAAAAATTTCCAATAGTGGTATCATCATGATTGTATTAGATGCTTATATATAATCACTTAAAGTGGCTGTTGCGACGAAGGAACTTACAGATAATTTACTTTTCAAGTATCAAAACTATTTGTTCCTAATTTGTCGCCGTGTCACAGGCTCAACTTTCGTTTGCCAGACTGTCCATAAAAATTCAATATGGCAAACGCTGGACATCATAATGTAGTAAGGAGACCGGTATCTATTTATGTCAATGAAAACATTCATAATTATCATAAATATATATCTAATATACCTACAAGTAAGTACTTCTTGAAAATATACAACTTAAAACCAGTTTATGAAGACAAAAATTATAAAATTTAAAAGTCCGACAACCAACGATATAAAAAAAAAAAACTAAAGAACTAAAAGTTTCTATTATTAATATTTTTCTTTACTCTATATCTACATCGTGGTTGTGTCACCAAACTCGGTTTAAATACCAAATTTCAACATTTTCCGTAGTAGATTCGGAGAAAATAAGCTGGGACGGACGGCCTAACAGACATCTGAGTGATTTTATAAGGGCAGACAATTTTGATGACTTAAATAATATAGTAATAGACGACTGTTCGTAATTATAAAAGGATATTTCCATAAATTTCTTACGTAGGACGATCTCGCGGTACAGTAATTGGACGCCGACGTCGAAGGTATCAACTCGTGCGTACGCGCAAATAACAATAAAAAAGGCCGCCGTAATCGCAGTCGCTTGGGTCGCAGTTTCGCCCCTTCTCTCTTGCT
Organism: Luffia ferchaultella; assembly: GCA_949709985.1. Lineage (NCBI taxonomy): Eukaryota > Metazoa > Arthropoda > Insecta > Lepidoptera > Psychidae > Luffia > Luffia ferchaultella. The sequence goes on along the minus strand of OX453257.1, from coordinate 6,964,819 downwards.
CTCTATATTTCAACGAAGACTATGTTATGTTGCGTTGAAAAAGCGGCCAAATAATTATAAATTATTTTCACTCTCCCAGTGTCATAAGTCATAAGAGGAAAAGTTCTATTCAAGTTTGCACCATAAAAATAATATTTATCTACTTAAAGTAATTTATATTATTATTTTAAACAAACCTTTTGTGAAATTATACATGAAATGCTATTTGAGAATCTTTGTTATCTTTTCTGCTACAAATTTACATGTGGATTACACAAAATTTTAATTCACAGTGAATATTTCAAAACATCAAATGATTTATATTTGGTTTGCGGCGTAAATTTTTTATTCACATTTTTGTTGCCACGACGCAATATCTCTAAACCGACTACAGTTTTAACTTTATTACCTCTTATTAAACCTTCGATCACTTTTGTAATTAACTGTATGAACAATACACCGCGCATGCACTGACACAATAAAAATGGCGCTGACAGGTTTAAGCGTATCTCAAAGCTGTGTCGAAGCTTATTCGATGCGATTTGTCAAAAAAATAATATCAAGTCCGTAATAATAATTTTAATTACTATTCGCAAATCACTTGAAGAGATGTAAGTCCAAAAAAAAATTTGTCTTCCCAAACATAGAAAACGGGAGTGAATTTTTTTTCTTTTCTCACTTGATTTAAATAATAACTTTATTAAAATATATACGTAAATTAAGAATGTTGAAGCACGCTTTTGTAAGTGTTACAAATATGCATTACATAACTATGCCATTTTGATATATAACACCAGAATAGTATGCGAGTAAAATCGCTGCGATATGCAGACAGACAGAAGGAAACAATTTAAAAAGAATTTGAGACTATGGAACCTAATCATATAATAGGTCATTTGACTAATATTGAATATATATTTGTCAAGAAAATAATTGGGTTGAAGAATATGGAATTTCTATTAAAATTTCATCTCAGTCTGATCCTTGTAAAACGATATTTATTATTTTAAATAGCCTAACGTCATCGGCAGGTAATAGAACATTTAAAACATCCATAATTTTGTTAATAAAGATATATTTTTTTAAATTTTTTCTCTCTTTTTCATATAAAATAATTTAAAAATAATAGTCAACTAGCCTATTATGTCACTCATATTAAGCTAGTTGACTATTTTTTTTTGAGTATTAACATTATATAATTAATAAAATATATGGATATTATTTGGGATTATTGTTTGGTTTTAATTTCTTCGTAAGTTGGGACGTCGACTTTCGAATAAATCGTGATACCTTTAAAAAAGACACTCATGCTTTAAATAAAATAATTGAAAGTGTACGTTGTTGTGAATTTGCGAATACGTCTGATTTATTCCCTTTGAGAAACTGGAAAAACCACAGAAAACAGAAACGGAAATATAAAAAGATTTTGAAAGAAATTCATTATATTTAAACCCAACTGTCCAATATTTCGAGCAACGTAGAGCTAAGAGCTAATCACGTATAAATATGTTACAAACATTATAACCTCTGTATAAATAATATTAAAATTATATTTTCGATGTAATTAATAATATCTATTAGATACAATACAAGACGACCGCTTAGCCTAGTGGGCAGCGACCCTGCCTGCGAAGCTGGAGGTCCCGGGTTCGAATCCCAGGTCGGGTCACTATTTATATGATAAATATTAATACTGGCACCGGGTCTTGGTTGTTATATGTATGTGGTGTCTTCGCTTGGTACCGAAAATACAAGCTAATGCTTAGTTTGAGACCTAGACGTTGTTGTGATTGTGTGTGTTATTATTATTATAATACATTACACATAACACAATAGTTGACAAATTGTTTTTTGCAGTTTGCGCTTTAATTTCATTCTCGTTGTGACTTCTCGATAGCATATCAATACTCCTTTAACAATTAGTACTTTAATATTGGAAATTAATTAGGTACTGAATGTGGGTTCAAATTGTCGTTAGGACGCATTCTGAGATAGGTAAGTTTAATAGACAGACTATAAAGCTATTTCAGAAAACGTCTGAAAAGAGCAGATAGGTGAATTTGGCAAAAACAACAAGAAGCTAGTACGTGGACTTGGAGAATTTAATGTAATGCCGTGTTTCGCTAAAACTATAGGAGTTGGGTACCAAACACCGAAGTTTGAATGCAGTAGATTAGAAGGCGCACACTTGCTGAAATCAATGACTTTTTTGTTAACTCCGATTCTGGCGAGGCCATTCACAGTAGTTGACCGCTGTATATAGTAGTATATATGTCACGTAACGTAAAGTGTGACAGGTATTACATAAACACGCGAGGAAACGAATATCATCTATAGGTAAGCAATCGCGTGGGCCACACGCGCGTCCCACCCATCATCCTTCCACACCCGATCGCTTAAATGTGATAGCTTTGGTTTTCGAACTACACGGTCAGTATTACTCCTCTATTGAACCAATTTAAAGCTCGGTAAGTATCAATAAGTTTTGTTCAATACAGCAACCGAATAAACGGATAAATAGTGTCTAATTATAATTTTTTGTACAAGTGTCAAACATTAAATCAATTGTTTGAACATGTCTAAGTAGTCAAATAATTGTTCATGACTTGATATATAACATGTATAAGGAGCAAACAAGGTTTCGCTGCAAGATTACGGCCGCAGTCAATCACACGACGTTACACAGAATCATAAATTTTATGGTCGCGTTTCGCAGGAACTGCAAACAGAGACGCACCTAAGTAGAAACTTGTGTCTGTTTATTTTTTGATAGGACTGTGTATAAAGCTCAAACGTGTGCTTTTTCTTTACCCTCCGCTTGTATATGTATTTTTTTTGTCTTTATTTATACGTACAATAAAAGAGTAGGCCCAACAACATGCCGTGACCTCAACGATTGTCGTTTCAGAGAAACGGTTCCGTTTTCGGTTTTGAGCGTATTTTATATAACATACACTTTAAAACGCGACACAAATTTTTATTAAATAATGTATCGTGTGCGGTTCTAAATGTAAGTATTATTATGTACTCGAAGAATATATGATAATTTACAAACAAACCGACTGATTGGACGAGCGGTCAGAGACCCTAAATGCGGAGCCAAGGGCGCGGGTTCGATTCCCGCCCGGGACAAATATTTGTGTGAATGAACATGTTTATTTGTTCCGTGTCTGGGCGTAAAATTATATATATGTATTTATTATGAAAAATATTTAAGTATGTATATCAGTTGTCTTGTACCCATAATACAAGCTTTGCTTAGTTTGGGACTAGATGGTGTTTTGTGGGATGTCCCAGATATTTTACACTTATTACATTTATTACATTTATTATATTACAATTTAATTTGTCTATAAGTTTCTGTTGTTGGCATGACTACTACAGCCCTACACCGATTTCAAATTAGTTCAATAGAGGAGCAATGCTAGCCGTTTAGTTCAAGAAACAAAGTTATCACATTTGAGCCATAAGATGAGATCTTCACCTATAATGTCTTTGTTTATTACCTGATACAACTAATTACATACTACATATTCCGATATTTTTTTTTTAATAAATAAACTTCACAAAATGGTCTAGCTGTACGTTCGCAGTCAAACTGCCATAGGAACCTATATCCAAACCTATGTATGTGTTTTAGCTCTATATTTTAGTTAATTGAGCTATTTTGAGGAGCTATTGGCAAAAAAGGACCTTGAGACGATTTTTTTTTTTCAAAACGATGTATCTTAGTTAATTTTATATCCAGGCAAATAAAACTAAATAACAATGTTATGTTATACTTTACAGCTAATTTTGTAGCAGTTTCCATAGAAAACTTAAGTGAAGCTTAAATAAAACTAATAAAAAAATACACGTAAATATGTTGTCAGATGATTTCTATAAGTTATAATTAAATTACAACTTTAAAAAAAATTACTAATTTTCTGTTCTGGTCTTGTTTAATAGCATGTCAAGTGTCGTGATAGCCCGAGCGCAGCGAACCTGTTTCAAATTTATATAGCCATGTGGCCATGGTTCGAATCCAGGCGTGTACCAATAAGTTTTTTATGACTTAAGTACATTAACTTTTACTGACTCCGTGCCTCGGAGAGCACGTTAAGCAGTCGGTCCCGGTTGCTGTCAATTAATGGCGGTCGTTACAATCCGCCAACCCACATTGGAGCAGCGTGGTGAATTTAACCTCCAAGCTCCCTCATCTTGAGGGGAGGCCTAAGCCCCTGTAGTGGGTTATAAAAATGCTGATGGAATGGAATGGAAGTTTCATTAAAATCCAAGAGGTGCAACTGCTCTTTCGGAGCATAACAGTGACCGTCCTCTAAAATATTACATAGGTTTCGATATACGTTCCTATCGGGGGCAGTTTCGCCATGGAAGTACGGCTTGACCCTTTGTTGGTGTTGAGTCGTTAAATTTAGCAAGCGGACGCCTTCTATTAGTCTGCTTCATTTAAAGTTCGGTGGAAGCTCTACATTATGCTAGATCCGGCACGTAGCTGCCCTATTTTTCTTTTTTACATTACAATTAATTTAATCAGTTCTTTATAATTTTTTTACTTTTTAATGTCTCTCTAATCAATTAAATACAGAATGTCAGTTATACAGCCGTGTTCTCGAGTTTTGGCTTTTTTAAACTTAAAGCAGCGGAAAGCGTCTTGATAAATACTGTACAATTATGCGCTTATCCATATAAATGGTAGGAACATTTAGTTAACCCCTGATTACCGGTTACAGACAACGAATTAGGGGACTAATGAAAACTACACTGAAAAAAAGATCCCGATTATAGGAAAGGGGTCCAGAATATTATAAAACCATTATAAATACATCTACCCTTTAGGCAGATGGCAATTTTGTGGGGTGGTGTTTAATGGTTGTCTATTTTGTGTTTAAGGTACTCGGTGGTTACGTAATTTAATGGAGTTTTAATTTTTGAGTTTACAACCATTGTCAGTTTGCACCCTTGCTGTGATAACATATTTGTAACATTTTAATAATTATTATTAAGAAGCGCCCTTTCTGTACTACTAAACCTCGTAGAATTATATTTTTCTAATTCTATTCTGATTTTGTATTAAGTACTAACTAATTTGATACTAGCGGCTGCCTACGGCTTCGCTTGCTTTGCGTCTTTTGTGCCGTTTGTGTGTGTTAACATTTATTAAGGGTAGATTTTACAAAGACATTGAAATATTTAATTAGTAATAATATTTCTACGTAAATGCTCAAACACTTCTATCTTAATTTCCAGCCAAAAGACTAAATACGAACTTTCATAGTATTAACCTTTTAATATTAAAAATGACAGATTTCTCACAACCCCTACTTCAACCCTTCGAAGGTTAAATTCCCAAAATCCCTAAACACGTCTTTTTAATTTCTTATAGTAAAACCGAATAATAAATTTAATGTTGTTAACTTCAAGAATGACGGAAATACTGTACAAAATGTCGTCACCTGTATATATTACTACTTCTTTGAGGTTTAAGATAATATGATAAAACGATGTACTTAATTTCGATCCAAAGACCAAATACCAATTTTCATGTATTAAACTTCAGAAATGACGGATTTTCGTACAAACTTATTACCCGGATTTCGAAAAATACTCTCTCGGTGGAAACTTTGGGTCACGAAAGAAACTTAATATTCACCTGTAATTCGCTTTAGCGGTTACAACCCAACCTCGATAGACAACTGGTATTTCGACTTTATATTATAAAATTATCCATTATATTCACTTCTAATAATTAAAAAGAAATCGGAAAATTACAATATACTTATCTAGAAATATACACGTGCTAGTCGTGTCAATTTCGTAAGAGACGATAGGTTTCTACAGTACGACTCAGGCATACCAAGTACGTAGGTACCTTATTGCTTCGTCTAATTCGAAGACGACGTTTGATGAAGGCTTCTTGGTTTCAGGTGCTTTAAATTTAGCCTCTTTTCAAGATATCGCCAATTCAGACGACTTTTTTCTATGGATGGAAAAACTTTTCAATTAAACACATTACATCTTCTTCTTCTTCTTCTTTATCAGCCCATCTTTACCCCACTGCATGGGCTGTCGTGATAGCCCAGAGCGCAACGAACCTGTCTCAAATTTCTAAGGGCCCATTGGGCCATGGTTCGAATCCGGGCGTGTACCAATGAGTATTTCTGACTTAAGTACACAATATCACCGACACCGTGCTTCAGAGGGCACGTTAAGCGTCGGTCCCGGACGCTGTCAATAGATGGCGGTCGTTACAGTTCCCAACTGGGGGAGGCTTAAGCCCATCATCATCATCATCAGCCCATTTTTACCCCAATGCAGGGGCTTAGGCCTCCCCCGGGGTGAGAGGGGCTTGGAGCCTATATCCACCACGCTGCTCCACTGCGGGTTGGGGATTGTAACGACCGCCATCTATTGGCACGGAGTCAGTGATAGTTATGTACTTAAATCAGAAAAACTCATTGGTACACGCCCGGATTCGAACCATGGCCTTATGGCCTTATAAACATTACATCGCATAGCTTCAATGCGAGGTTTTACAGCATCCTGTCTTTTCTTTATTTCTGGCTCGAGTCCGATAAACTTATGATAATAATAAGACGCTAATAAATTCGACACTTGTTCATCGACGGCGAATAAGTCCTTTGATAGAATTAATCATATACAAAAGAGAATAAATAAAAGGGCTGTACACAGGACGAGGAATGTGCGGACAATCGTTCATTGAGGTAGTTATTTATTAAAGTCGTCGGTCGCCCGCGGAGGCTCCCGGGGCGCGTCGTACGAAGACCGCTCTCTTTTAATCAAGGCGACTTGGCCGCTAAGCGACATGCGCACGCGGCTTTATCATACGATCCTAATAAATGCATAGACGTTTTAGTGGATAACCGTATAAGGATTTTGTTAATGTTTTCAGTTTTCATGCGGATACCAAATATCGAAAACTTTAGATATACGCGTGCTAAAAGCTTCAAAAATATCCGGAATCTTCTAAACAACGATATGATTCTATGGATAAAGGAAGCTAAGTTGATATATTGTCCAAATCCCGTCGAGTGAATTCGCTTAACTTCTATAATAACCTACGAATTAAAATATAGTGCATAAGGGCCGATCGGCTGAGTGTTTAGAAACTCTAACTGCAGAACCAAAGATTCGATTCTCGCTCGCGACAAATATTTGTATGGTAGACAAACATGTCTAGTTGTTCCGTGTCTGGGCGTAAAATAACTAAATATATGTATGTATGTATGTATGTATTATAAAAAATATTTAAGTATGTATACCAGTTATCGAGTACACATAATACAAGCATAATACTTGCTTTTTTGGAACTAAATGGCACTGTGTGAGATGGACGTCTCAGATATTATTATTATCGAAATCCACTTCTTATTCAATTTACATCTTATCACTACCGATTTCGATTTAAAATTGATGCAATATCGAAAGAGAGGTCGATGCTCACGCAATTTTTTTCTATATAGTTCATCGTATTACCCATCAGGAATATTCATGTGATGATTCTATAACTTTTTTATTTTCGTAATTAAGCTGATAGGCGATAGTATCTATTATCGTAGTACCTATTATCGAACAAATCGATAAATGCAGGGTCGTTTATTTGAATATCGATTTAATTGCTATCGTTGAACATTAGTAAACGAAAATAAATTTGAATATAAATTGCAAAAATGCAACAAAATTAATTAAAAGATTTACGAAAAAATTTGAAAGAATGAGAGCCACCTTCCATACTACGTTTGCCTTGTCAAAATGGTGCAATGGTTTGTGAAGGCGATGGACGAACTGATGCGTATGAAAAACTTGGTTCTTAAATAGAAACAATATAATTATAATAACAATATATAATGTGGGTTTTTATAGATATTCGCAAAAACAAATTAACATATAATTTTCTTCTGCCTACATAAAAAAACGGTACGTCAAATAATACTGATTGATACTATATTGCATTGATTGAATCTGTGATTGATTGCACATATGACTGTATCAGCTGTATCATTCATTGTTGACGTCAATCAACCATGAATGTGACGACATGACATTTTTTTTCGCCCCATGGTTCCAGAAATGCACTTAAATGGTTACAAAAATATCAAAGAAACCCCATTGTACAAATCAAAATTGTAATTGTATTATTTAATGATATAATGTATATAACTAATTTACCAAAAACTAAGCATAGCCGCGATAACCCCTTTTATAATTGATTTTACTAAGCAGATTTGGCGCTCATTCTTTCCGCAAATCCATTAGGTAAGTGCAAGCCGTTTAATACAATCGAAAGTTGATCAATTAAGCTCGAAAGCTTCTAGAAGCGAATATTATATAATGCCTGGTACATCTCACACAGAGTCATCTAGTCCCAAATTAAGCAAGTATTATGCCTGTATGATGGGGTATTAGACAACTGACAAACATACTTAAATATTCCTTTTATGCCTACATATACATACATAGATTACAAGTAGGCACGGATCAAATAGATATATTCATCCACACAAATATTTGTCCCGGGCGGGAATCGAACCCGCGACCCTTGCTAGGCAGTTAGTGTCTCTAACCACTCGGCCAATATATTAGCTTGTTTTTATTAATTACTTAATGTTTATGAGTATTTAAAACCATTTTTCAGGAAAATTTCCAACGAATATCATCTCATAGTTTTCCATTATGGACGAACATTCAGTAAGTAAATCATACATACAAGTTTTATACAATCAATAAATAGACATTTATTTATTAAATCTGTAAATGTAGTATGATTTTAAATACATAAATACTTAAATATCATTTCAAACATATTAACCACGCCGCATCTCAAAGGATAATTTAAATAATATTAAGCTATAAAAATAATTTAATATTGTACAGATGGACAGGGCGGTGAGCGAGTCAAAAACGTCGATCGGACGCCGAATTTGTTATGGTCTCGACTTAGCGATTTCTTTTTTGAGGTCTTTTGAGGCGGCGCAAAAGTCGCTTTGTGTTTACAACAATAGCGGGCATAATGCCATCGATACCCCTTCAATGTTTAATTGTATGAAGCGATGAAGTCTGGTTACGGGCACGGACAATAGATGAGGTCCCGCAGGATTTTTTTAATGTGCGGTCGTGAATTAAGGAACTCTGAAAAAATAATAAAATGAAGCTTATAATAATAATAATACCTGTGACATTCCACACAGCGTCATATAGCCCCAAAGTAAGCTAGTATTATGCTTGTATTATGGGGTACTAGACGACTGATAAACATACTTAAATATTCTTTTTTTACTTATTTTATAAATAAATATTTTTAAATATTTGACGACCGCTTAGCCTAGTGAGTAGCGACCCTGCCTACGAAGCTGGAGGTCCCGGGTTCGAATCCCAGGTCAGGTCACTACTTATATGATGAATATTGATACTGGTACCGGGTCTTGGTTGGTATATGTGTGTGCTGTCTTTGCAAAAATATTTATATATGTATATATTACAAAGAATATTTAAGAATGTATATCAGTTGTCTAGTAACCCATAACACAAGCATAATACTTGCTTACTTTGGGACTAGATGACTTTGTGTGGGAAGTCCCATGTATTATGTATTATTATAAGGCCCCATAGGGCCATGGTTCGAATCCGGGCGTGTACCAATGAGTTTTTCTGACTTAAGTACACAATATCACTGACACCGTGCTTCGGAGGGCACGTTAAGCAGTCGGTCCCGGACGCTGTCAATAGATGGCGGTCGTTACAGTTCCCAACCCGCAGTGGAGCAGCGTGGTGGACTTAAGCTCCAAGCCCCCCTCCTCACCCTGGGGGAGGCCTAAGCCCCTGCAGTGGGGCAAAAATGGGCTGATGATGATGATGATGATGATGATAATATATACATATATACATACTTTTTACGCCTTGAGGCTTGAACGTTTTGTTTTTGTTTCGCGTACTCGTGTGCGTATGAGTTCTTATATGCGGTTAGTTTTACCACTTCGCTTCTTTCACAATTTGAAAATCGAGCTGTTTGATGTTAAGAAAATTTCAATCGACATACTAGGAAAACTCATAGTGGGTATAATATAGAAAAAGGTGTAATTTACTCTTTCGATTTGTCCATGATTGGGTATCGACATAAAATCTTTACGATTTAAATATGACATGAAACTTTATGCTGTCGAAGCGTTATTACATACGAATAAACGTCTCGCTTATCGACTGTTATGCATTATCCTCTGGCTATATTTATATTGAAAATACGTAGAGTGAAGATTCATTTGTCTATGCCAATAACGTCATGTTTTTGTTTTATTTTTCTAATTAGCAATCTCACATAACGTCTTGTATTTATACGGGTGTCCAAGATATCAACTTCAAGCCGGAAACGCGTGATGAGGTAAGTAGAGACAATGATCAAAAAAATATTTTAAAAAGACTTAGTCGTGCACTTTAAAATTATAGGTATCAAGAAAAAATCGAGAAAACTGACAGTCTGTGATGATTTAAGGCAGTTATGTTGCTATAATGCATTGCAGTGTAATTTTTTTGAAATGTTTCAGAAAACGCTACTGCTGATCACCGACTGCATGGTTCGTGCGCTGTTGTACGTAGTACGTTGAGTCTTGGTTTGTGTCGTTCCATTCACGAGCGTTTGCTAGTTGGAAGACTGCTCTTTAGAGAGCTGCTGCAGTCGCTTGGCCGATAGCGAAGGGACTCATTACCTGCCGCCGACTTCGGGCGAGAAGAAAACTGGACACTTAGGGTTACACTACACCTACCTGCATCTGCATGTGCACCTCCTGAGGAGTAATTGATGCCCCACTTATTGACTGGCTCTTTGTTTAGTTGTTGGCTTCACATCAGCTATCCGTTAGGGTAGTTTTCATTACCACCTTACTGCCTTGTTACTAACACTGCTAACTTCTGGAACTTTAGGCGGCTTGTTATCAGATGAGATTAAGCAGGTCCTTTAGCGACAGCGTTAATGTCAAGAGGGCGTTTCCCATACCAGACCGTCCTGTAGACCATTGTAATTCTTGGGACCTCATCAAGACTATGAGCATGCCATGTTGCTGAATACGTCATTCGCCATTATGCGGATCTGGATTCGGTGAAGCACTGGTTAACGTCACATGTCGATGGACCTGGTGAATTATAAGTAGTAAATTGTGTAAAATTGGTTAGGGTGTAAAAGACAGTACAATTGCACCACGACTAAAGTTTAGTTAAGTATATGATATATAACTAAAATCAATTAGCATAGCATTTGCAATATACCCTTTTCACTCCTTTGTTAGTGATGCCAACAACTTCATACAAGGTATTTTCTTCAAATCATAAATTTTAGTGTTAAATATATTAATTATTTAATTTTTTTACGATATCGTCCAGTAAAAGAAATTACTCTATTTATCGCCATAAAAATATAAATCCAATAAAACATAATCGAAATCGATGTTCGCATAAAACGCTGTCTTCCCATAATGAAATAATTCGCAACACTTTATTAAGGCAACATTACTACAAATGAAAATAAACGCATCGGCTTGGCAGGAGGTGATTGGCTTTTTTGTAAAAAAAAAATAGAGTAAAATGAACTTTAACACGTTAACATAAGACCTTCGCAGAGAGAGGGGATCGATTAAGATGTATTTTACTCGAGTGTTAATATAACCACTTGTTTGTATTACCTCCAACTAATTCGCGACTAATTGATGACCCGTTTGGTGCACATACGTGTAGTCTCACCAGACTTTTAAATGCAAGGACGTAACCTTTTGTGAATATCGTCGAACATTTAAATTCCATTCGACTCATATAAATACTTTTATGTAAATTAATGTCGAGTTTTATTGTTTTTATTGAAATGAATTTCAACAGGTAAGCTCTTTTGTGTGTAATTTATGGCAAAAGCGAGAACTTCGTAATAATTTAATTCAACTAGAATTAATAATCTTTGAGGTTTTTAATATAACATCAGAATTTATTTTTTTGCAAATTGCCTATTAAACAGATAACTTAAAGACATAACAGTGAAAATTCTTATTTAATATACCTATACTCATCTAACATTGATTTAAACAATAAGTTTTGTCAGTTGCTATTGAGACCTCAACACTTCATTCTAACGTCGTCTGTATCGAAAACGTAAGGTGAAAACGAAAAGACAATTTTATTTTAATGTAATTTATTTACGTTATTCCTTATCACAGCCCGCCAAATTAATAGCATTTCAAAGTTTTCTTAAATTAACCTTTTGAATTTTCATATCATAAAATTAAATATGATGCTTTTAATGTAAAGGATAGAATTTTCAAATAAATGCTAAAACCTATGGACTCGGATATTTATTGTACAAAAGTAGAAGCTGAACCGATTTCGTGTGGAATTAATGAGCTCGACGGCCGTCCACAAATTTGTTAGTTTATGATCTAAGGCTGTTGAAGAAGCTTGTGACCTTTTGGACGACATCATGCAAGAGATTCAACATTATTCGGTCAGAATTGTTTTCTTTTTAAAATCGATTAAAAGAAAACAATGTGTACTTTAAAAGAAACATTTTTTATTCTTTTTTTATTTATTTAATAAATATTTGACAAAAACAATGTTAATATTTTACATGAGGACGGTGCACTAAAAGCCATAACTGGTTTGTGCGTACACCGCGATGACTCGTTCTTACACAATAAAATGCAGTCATTATACAAAAAAAAATAACAACAATAATAATTTATATAATACTTTTTGGTAATTTAAAGTCACTATGGATTGATTGACGATGGAGTAGACGAGTTCTCGAACGAAGGCCATACGTACCGGAAAGGGAAGCGTTGGACGCCCCCCCGCCAGGTGGACAGATGACCTGAAGCACCATACCGAGGGTAGTTGGATGCGAAAGGCGGAGGACCGTGTGTGGTGGCGAGCCTTGGGAGAGGCCTATATCCTGCAGCGGAGAGACACGCGCTGATGATGATGATGATGATGATGGATTGGTTTGTGTATCATGACACAGCCGTGTGGTGGCAAGCCCATTTATTGTTTAGAATTTCGTTCAAATCCTAGAGCCAAAATCAATGAATATTTTTCTGGTTTAAAAGTACATAGATATCACTGATGCCGCGCCTCGGAGAGCACGTTAAGCTCTCTGTCCCAGTTGCCACCATTAGCTGGCAGTTGTTAAAATCCACCAACCCGTACTGAAGCAGCGTGGTGGATTAAGCCCCAAGCACCCTCATCCCGAGGGGAGACCTAAGCCCGTGCAGTGAGACATAATGGGCTGATATGGTTTGGTACGGTAAGTATGCAGATATTAGGATTACAAAATAAAATTAATTAATGCTCATGTCTCAATGTCTCACCACGCATTTTTCTGACCTCCTCGAAAAGAGATGTTACAAAATTATTCTTTAGTAGAAATAAGTAAGCATTTTCATATTTTTGATTGACATGTACCTATTATACCATTTATATGTATTCGGAAGTTTAACTCTTCATTCACTTCGAATTTTCATTAGTTTCGTATGTAATAGGAGCCTATAACTAGAACAATTAGTGCCCGTCCTAAAATACTATGAGTCAGTTTTTTCAAACTATGCAAGAATTACGTCGTTTTGTTGTTATTTTACAACGTGAAGAAAGGACAGACACATACACTTGCATTTAGCTATGTGCATTTATAGACATTTAAAATTTGCAAATCGTAAGAATATTTTCATTAGTTAAAGTGGCCTAATGTAATTTTGTTGATAAAGTTTATTAGATCGTTTTTGTGGGGGAGTGTAATCCGGTTATTTTTTCAAAATTTGTAATGGCAGATAAAAGACAGTGATGTCAAAACATGCAAGGGCTTGTGGGGCATCGTATGATATCATATTTTCTAAAGTCTATATTTGTAAATTTTTTTGGGAAACCGAAAATGGTGAAAGAAAAGACAAAATTTTTCGATTTTTCGGACAAAAAGTAAATTATTTAGAATACGAAAGCCAATATCGAAAAAAAATCAAATTTCCGAGGCAGATAGATTGTCTACTGTTTGGTAAAAAAAATTTTAGAATCGGTCGAAAACTGTCAGCTGGGCAGGTGCTCTTTTCATTGAATGATTATCTGATCAGTTACCCCGGAGATTGAGATTCGGCTATATTTCAGAAAGTTATGAAAGTAGACAAAAAGTAGTAGTGTCAAAAGATGCAAGAGCTTGCTGGGTATCGTATGGTACCAAAGTTTTGAAAATCGGTCCATAACTTTCGTTAAAAAATTTAATAATTTTTTTTGACAAATATGTCGTAAGTTTGCTTTTTGATATTCATTTCCAATGTCCTCCTATAGTTGCGAGAAGCGCAAAATCTGTAGATTTTTTCTTTTAGAAGCAAATTATTTTTAGAAAATTGTACATTTCGTTAATTTTATTTTAGCAATTTCAACATCTCCGACTCGCAGAGGTCGACACGAAGCCTTCAAATCCGCCTCCTCCCATAAAACCTGATGAAATCATCTTCGCAACATTTCTAATTATTATTGATATTGTACCCACCTATAAGTGGCATACGAGTAATTGAATGACCTACCATGGCCATTGTCGCTATAAGAGTGGCGATAAACGCCACTGAACAAATAATATATTTAGCCCACAGGTACCTCCTCTCTTGCTCTCACCTCCCCTCGCCCTATAGTGTAGCTTCTATTGTACTGAGAAAATAAGCTATATAATTGATAGTGTAATGCAGCTCATTGTTCTCAAACCGCTGATTATTTTAGGTCTTGTGCAACTGGACGAATGTCATTAGGTATGTTTACAATTTTTTTATGTTCAATATTGAATACCATCATCCAAATTAGGGGAGCGTCCTTTTTGTGGCGGCCATGTCGCCATAAACGCAATTTGGTAGAGCTCAGTACCATAATTATGGGGTTTTTTATTGGGGAAAAAAGAGAATTACACTCCTTAAGCAGGTAGGCGCCGTCTTTTAATTATTTTTATACATTGTGGTATTTTTAGATCATCCTCCGCCGTTAGAGGATTTGTTGTGTTGACGAATGTTCACTATTTTTTGTAACGTTCTTTTTATTGTTAACCGTATGATCTGATATTAACGAAATTTATATTATTAAGTACCGTGGTCACATAAAAGTAATAAGGTTAAATCGACAATTCGTACTTAACCAAAGACGTCATAAACTGAAAACAAGTAGAAACAAGTAGAAAAGTTGCATGAGAATGTATGAAATCACAAATTTTCAGCATTTCCAATAGCTTTCCATTACATTGTTGGATGTCCCTACCGATCTTTTAGCTTCCTTGCATTATCGCTGAGTTCGCAATTCGAACTGTTGAGCTGCTTGTGTCACTCTGTACTGAAACAAATAATAGTATCAATATGTTTGATTACTTGAAACATCCGGATTTAACAAGCTTTCAGACATAAAAAACTACATTAGAATTGGTTCAACCATTTAGGAGCTTCGTGACCGCAGACAAGCACACAGACAGACAAAAATGTAGCCAAGACATATTACAATTAAATTAACTTTTAATTGAAAAAAATCTGCATTGAAATTTTTTCATCCATTTAACAGCTAGGTACGATTCCGCAGACAGAACCATACCGTTTAAATTAGCTTTCTATGGTTTATCCCATTAGGTTTGTCAGTTTTGGCTACGCTGCCACAGACAAACTCACAGACTTACACACAAACTTATTTATACCCTTTGTTTTCGACGTTCAGCTTAAAAATATAACTTAAGAACTCATAGAGTAAATTAATTTGACAGCAGTGTTTGGTTTTAATAGAGTCATGAATTTCGATTCACAGTATTGAAGTGACATTACGCAATTTTGCGAGATTGAAGACTGGCGCGCGGGGATTGCAGACTGGCGCGCGGGGAACTTGCGCACTGAAACTCGGACTAAAACTACTCATCTTGCAGCAGCTAGCTAGAGTATGAGTGGTTAGAAGAAAAGAGGGCTTCCAGTCAATTTGTACTTTTATGTGCGAACTAGATGTAGCATGTAATAAAATTAAGTAGCTAACATACACTATCAAATAGTTTACTAAAATGCAAAGTATATTTCCTTATAACTAAAGTTCAATTATTTTTAAAATAACTAAAATAGGTTACTTAATTATTTCTTTCAGTGTGTGGTCTACTAGACCTGACTAGACCATTCCTTCTTAATATACCTTCAGGGTTTTCGATAGCAATATTATTTGGTTGTGCTTAAAAAATAACTATTAGGCACATTGCGAAATTCAGTAATATTTACGAATACGTTAGTGAATAGATATGAAGTATCATATTCAACTAAATAAATAGTAATTTACTTAATTAAATATGTGAAGTTATATATATTGCTTAAACGAAACAATAAACTAATTTTTAACTTTCGTTTTTGTATAACCACATTCTGTTTGCAACCAAAAGTTTCCTCATTCCTGAATATTTGCAATTTAATTCTAACATCACCGTAACCAATATTGTACAGATGTATAAGAAAAGTAAAAGGAATCGGTTAACATCGGACGCGCAGGTTTGCCCTAAATGAAATAATTTTAATAATATAAAGTCATTATAAGGAAAATACTGTAAAAACAACTTTATTACTAAATGCAACAAATTTAGTTCAAATTGTCATGCAAATTGCAGGTATGTCCAGTCACATTATTTTTCTGTTTTCTGATAGATCTGTACACTGAAAAAAAATAATACCGCCGAAAAAAAAATTACCATAGAACCGTTTTTAGGCTGTCAAACCGAATAATTCTACGCATAATCGTCATAAACTCTACGGAACAACCTCCGAATAGCTCTATGGGCCGGTTCAATGTAAATTTACCACATAATTCCGCGAACTATAACTGTCGTGTTCTATACGTTTACTGCAGACTATTCGGCAGCAATACCACTACAGAAAGTCACCGACGAGTCCGGCGGTAAATGTGCAGAGTAATGACAATTCAATGGCTATATGCTATCCGTCGCAATCCTTGCTGACGCAAGTTTTGAAAAGTTTTAGATTTAATTGTCTTTGGTGTGACCATTGCAGAGGATCGCATAACCAAACCGGTAGATTTTCGATTGAAATCTGTGTGGATTAGATTAGATTAAATAGATAGATGAATTTCCTTCGGCAGTTCCAGCCGCCGAATTCTATTCAGCGCTCCAAGCGCAGAGATCTACAGAGTGCATTTTGCCTTTGAACTCGACGGTAATTATCCACCGCCGAGGGCCGATTTTTTCTCTCAGTGTACCTTATTTTTTCAATTCTCTGCCTCTCTTTTGTTTGTTCGCGTAAACATAAACAAAAAATGTAGACAATTTTTTTTTTTATAATAAACAAAGTTATATATGTTATTAATATTAAACCCAATAAAATTATCAGCTTCATTAATACTTGAAACCTATTTATAACCTGTCTAATACCTTACAATGAAACTGAATCTTTTGCGATTAATTGTTATCAGAAGTCAGAGCGTTGGTCAGTAAACGGTTTATTGGGCTCGTAAACGACCGTAAACTCCGAAAGGGTCCAATATAATTAAGACATTTTCATTATCTGCCCCTATTTTGTCCGGGCGAGGTAGCCTAATTAATACCGGACTACGGTGGTCTAAATTACTATAAATTAAGCTGTTAATTTAAAAGTATATAAGCCTCGTCAAAGGGTCCATCGTTAAACCATAAACCTTCAACTGCTTGTGAAGGTTTCGCGGCTCATTGAACGCCGGCCGCTCAGTTCTTGGTCCATTTGTGCCAATATTACTATATGGGTAGACCCGAAAGCCAGTATCTAATTATGAAGTGTGTTTTTACTAACTGTTAATAAATTATTTTTGAATCAGTTTTGTTTTAAATAATTTAACTCCATATCAAAGGGTATAATGTGAGCAAAAAAGTCTATTTTATCACGATCATGAAACATTGTAATGATGGAAGAAGATACTCGAAGACAAAAGAGAGAAACATAAAATGGTGTAGGGTTTCACGCAGTTGCCTAATTGTCATGGTGGGTCAATAGCTTTTGCTAAAATTTGTTCGTTTATTAGACATCGCCAGGGAAATTAGATTTTAATGAAACATTTCAATTAATTATACCTATTGATTAACGCTGTGAAGATAATTAACGATACACACCGGTTATTTATATTATGTACCTAACCCAATTATTTTGGCGAACTTATATACAGAAAAAAGTATTTCTTGAACCAAGAAAATATTGTGTCATATATACAGAAGAGATTATTCTCTCACAATATGTAAATATTTTTTAAACCAACAACAAATATAATCTTGCAACGACAATATAATTATTTATATTGAGAAAATATCCACGTCAGTATATATGAAATAATATTGTCTTGGTTCAAGTAATAGTTTTTATGTGACCTATATAAACCTGAATTTCTTTGTAAAATTCAATGAAATACATATAAATATATCTGAAATTTAAGAAAACATTTTGAAGGCATATGGAAACAATAAAATTTTTGTAGGTTTTTAAATTTTATTGTGTTAAAAACAACAGTATGAGAAAGAGCCAATAAAGTGGTCGATCCATACGTGCTTTTTTAAAAGTTCAGTTTTACTGGTGAAAAGCTTAAATTAAACTATTGAATAAATACTGTGAATAGGTACAGTAAAGGTTCTGAATTAACGCCAATCATTAAAATGGGATTATCTTAAATAATTTATGACATATGACCACCTTCACAAACGAAACTCGTATTGCAGCTCAGAAGGTCGTTCAATGACTAATATACTACATCATGTTTTAATGAACTTTTTTATGCCTATATACCTACGAGTATATTTTCAACTTGAATCAAGTACAAAAATCATATTTGTTACCTCCATTTAATCTACAAACAATCTGTAAATATTCAAAGCTCCACGACGAAGTTATATGCAAGAATAATTAACACTCCAAATTTCTTCTAGGGTCTAACGTACATAAAATCTGACAATACGTACCCCAAGGGTTGGAAGGTGTGAAGATAATAAGCCAAAGTGACAGACAGACAAGCGCCCGTCACCAAACAGTCGGTGTGCCATACAAATACCAGATAAGATAACTTTTAGTTGCACCGCCGACACAATGAGGGAGAATGCACTCAAATATTTGCTATTAGCATGCCTCGCTTTAAACGTGCGCGTGCGACGAGACGGCTTGTGCTCGTAGTATGATTAAAAAATCTTAATACTATATAAAAACATAATGTAAAAGTTTTTTGCACTAAAATGAGCAAATTAATAAGGAGTTATTAATTGTGATCCGACCCCGTATTCTTTGTATGCATATCAGTTAAAATACAGCAAATTCTATACAAGATTATTTCATACAATTCATATCCAATTAATCACATACAATTCGCACGTCAGTTTGACACTCATGTTTATTCACTATTTATTAACACTATTTATTTATTTTTTTCTGGATACCAGTGTTTTCATTATTTGATAGTTAATTACAATTCACATGAAATCTCACTATGATGTGACTCGTTGTCAAGTGTGACTTTTTTATATTCGAAGCTTCGGACGTCCTTTCGCTTTCCTAAAGTTTTTCACTGAAGTTTTTGGAACAGAACTTGTAACTGTCGATAGGTAGGTAGGCATTAAATCAATATAGCATTTACATTACTTTAAATTATAATGAAAATTTTAATACCTCCATCCCACACAGCACCATCTGGTACCAAATTCAGCAAGTATTATGCTAGTATACAAAAGATATACATATTTGAATATTCTTTATAATATATACATGTATAGATACTCTATACATCCAGACACAGAACAAATAGGCATGTTCATGCACACAAATTTGTCTCAGGCGAGAATCGAACCCGCGACCCTTGGCCCCGCAGGTAGGGTCTATAACAACTCGGTCAAACGGTCAGTCGAATCGACGTTACATTTGTAGGTAGATATACAGTTTACTTTCTAAAAACTGGCCAAGTGTGTGTCTGAAGCTCATAAATATAGGGTTCCGTAACATGTAAGTAGACAGGTCCTGGCTACTACAAACAATTACGTTCTTACAATCATCAATCACACAAAATTTTATTTGTTGCTGACTGAACATAGCAAAAATCTCATAAGCTTCAAACGTGTCTTGTCTGAAAGTTTATCGTATGCTTTTAAGTTAGAACGGGGACATTTTTGACGAATTCAAGGGCTCGTAACGTGTCATACGAAAAATTTATATTTAGGAAACTCACTTAAAAACTTTGACTACATTTTCAAAGCTCTTTCCATCGATACCCCACACCCAAAAAATATTTCATCCCTTCATTCAATGAACAGAGAGCCACTCCTACAAAACCAACTTTAAATTTTTTCTACAAAGCATAATATAAAATTTCATATAAAATATCTTTTTGTAACATTTTATCGAAATCAATGGAAAGATAGCCAAAATATTAACTTGTGATTTACAGACAGAAAGATTTACCTATCTACCTGCATGACAAAATAAGACCTTATTTTCTTATTTTTACAATTATTTTCCTTAATAATATCTACCTACTATACATTAAAATTAGCACATAATTTTACTGCCTATAATTATTGATAATTGATGGGTAGATATTATAACGCTGACTGTTGAGGAATCGAAAGCCAGGCGTTCAACGTAAAAATACATGATTTAAATTTAACAAGATGCTAGCTCAGATGTTGGTTATGATCTAGACTGAACTGAGCTTTCGAAGAGTAACCTTTACACGTGTCTAGATGTAGTTAAATGTTTTTTTTAATGTGTAAAAAATCTAATCAAGGTAGTATTATAAGAAGTCCATCACCTTTTCTTTAACAGTTCTCCAATCTAGAAGTTTCATCCAAGCGATGCTCCAAGAAGGTGAATATTAACAAACATAGAAAGTAAGACAGAGGCCAAATATTATAAAGTAAGAGTCCCAAATAAGAATCATAAAATAAAATTCTAGATGAGTGATTTATATAAAAATAAATTAGGTTATCATTATTTACCTCCGTAGGTGTATAGTCAATGATATGAATATCTAATGACAATACATTATGACATTAAAAATGTTTAAACAGAGACTAGATTTTAAAATTGATCGCTGAATCGCGTCATAGGAAAGGCGGAGACGCGAAATATCATGACACGTTTAAACATCAAGAAAATGCACCTAAAATGAAAACAAATAACCCAATTGAATTCGAAAATAAAAACGTTAATTATGAATTTAAATATATTTCCATAATCTGATGCATCAATATATGCTAATCACTTTTTTTCAAATCATTTTCGAAACGAATTTGCTTTCTTCTTTTATTATAGATAGAGTATGCATAGGTAGAGTTAACGAAAACTCATTCGTTTCATGCATCTTGAGTAGGTAAGTATACATGTATCGATCGAACTTGCATTCTACAAATGAAAATGAAACGCCTGATCAGTAGGTACCTACCTATCCACAGTGACTTTCCGTCATGAGATATACCTTTAAGTAAAATAGTAAAACAAAGATAGGGACAGTTTTCGATTATCTAGAACTTAATTTAACTCAAATACTTATTTCAAATGCCATGCAATTACCTAACTAAACAATTGCTATTTTTCCATTTCTACGACTTAATAGCCTACGGCTCCATATTGTAAGTAGGTACTTTCCCAAGTACCTACATACCTATATGTTCCTAACTGATTATCGCTTCTAATATCGTACCCAACAATTTCAACCAATAAAACGCTGTCTATTATGCTATTTAAATCGATCGTTGCGATTGTGATAATACATAAGTACAAAATGCCTGTCGAGGCTAACGGCCAAACGAGTGTATTATTAAACATAAATATTACTTAAGAGTTGTGCTTAACAAGTTACTGAGGTGGCATATTCACAAATCGGTCTACATTGCGTATACCGCAAGCTAATGTTGTAAGATTCTAACCTATAATTCTACAGCAAATTACAATGCCCGTTTTAAGTCCGAACGTCTAGATAAGAGGTACTTTTAATTGAACAATTACGCATTCTGTGAGAGTACATAAAAGAGCATTGAGCGGCGACTACAATCAATTCAATTGCATTCTACCTCTTTCACGCGGTGGGCTGCGCGTGCGTTTCGTCGGTCGACCAATCAGAACGTAAGGTTGGTTTATTGGGGCGGAGGTAAATCACCTCACGCCCACCGCCTCAAAACACGGCTTCTTGCTCAGTGCGAGGTCGGTGAAAGCCGAATCGGTCGGATCACATTGATCGTTCTTCGGTTTTTGTTTGATAATATCTAAGTGATGCATACGTGAATTGATATAAATATTTTTTAATATATTATTGAATAAGTTGCTCTATTTATAGCATGTTTAATAGAAACATAATGCGTAATTTAATGCTTCATCGTCTATTTATTTATTATTCTACGTCCGCAGATATGTAAAATAAAAAAATTGCAAACATACATTAGCAGAAAACAATATTGAATCCTAGTTGGTCATATCTTCTGTATTATCAGTTCCAGGTGGCATCGTGTGCGGTCGTTGTCGGCCGTTACTGTCAGCTGACGGAAAATGCGAGTGGGCATTGATCATAGATCAATGTACACACAGAATAGACATAGATCTTTAATGATAATGATTAAGCGAAATTCAAGTTTTATGATTCCATATCAGTTATTTTCATTTTTATAGCTTCTCTTTTTCTTCATATCTAATTTTTGTTTATGTCTAATTTATACTCTATATCTAATTGTATATTTATATCCAATTTTAAGTTTACATCTAATTTCAAATTTAAATCTAATTGTAAATTTATATATAAATTTAAATTTATACCTAATTTTAAGTTTACATCTAATTTCAAATTTAAATCTAATTGTAAATTTATATATAAATTTAAATTTATACCTAATTTTAAGTTTACATCTAATTTCAAATTTAAATCTAATTGTAAATTTATATATAAATTTAAATTTGTACCTAATTTTAAGTTTACATCTAATTTCTTAAATGAACTTAGATATGTAAACAGCTTAGGTAGGTTAAGGTACATTCAATTCAGAATATTCTAAGGCTTAATATGTTTGAGGTTTACTGTCGAATTTTGGTTAATTTTGATCTTTCAAAACTAGGCATTTGTTATTAGGTATACATTAAATTAGTTACAAATAAAAATATATGTATTGGAAGTTGTCTCTTTTTGTAATTTACAACATTTTACATTTAAACGAAATATCTAAGTAGGTAGGTAGTAAGGTCTACGAAAAGAGTACATTAAGTAAAATCTAAATTCTAAATACTTTTGGGAATGTGTGCCAAAAAATTGACTCGGTACCCACGTAGGTAGTAAGTACTTCTTACTCGTATTATATAATCCCAAAAAATGCAAATAATGCTAAACGGCTTTTTGCCATTATAATAGCTGTTATGTAAATGCTTAAAAAAGAATAACCAGAAAAGAAGCATTACAAAAATGGTACTTAGAAAAGAAATATGATTTTTCGAAAGTACCTAAGTCAATGTATTAGGTACAATACTTCCAATCTCTGTCGATTCTTATTTTTGTATATCTTCAAAAGTACGATCGAGTTTATTTTTTGTAATCTTTGATACGAAACGACTTTAGTTTTAAAAGCATCGGTTGCGTGCAGCATAAATTACGTAAAAAGTAATGCTTTTTTTTTTAAATAGCAAAATCGTCTGTCATAATAGCTTTTCCAAAAAAACTCGAAAACAAATTGAGGATCATGTGTCTATGTGTGTTAGTGACACACACAAAGACGTCTTTATACCTACTTAAAAGTGTAGTTCAGGACATGCAAAAGGCAACGACACTTAGAAATATATATATCTATGTTTGCATGGCACTGCATTGAGGTTTATTCATTTGGGTAGGTGTTATCACAATCTAGCTACTACGGAACAACTGAAATGCCAGTCTTATTCATGATTTTCGAGTAGCATTACGGCGCTTTCTCACGTTTTCATTTTAAAATTTAATGACAAATTAATCATGATTTCTACCTAATGAATATTATTTCAAGTTGTAAACAATACCTATCACACATACACACGCAAACATACACAAAAAAAATTTTAAATGAAGAAAACATATTTATTTATTACGGGCGAATATCTTTTTTGTCTTAAATGAAATAATAATTTCTGGGTTTGAGAAATCTTTTTCACCGTGCATGTCTAAGTAAAATAAAAGTTTATTTCGAATATCTATACTTTTACATGTGTGGAACCAGTAAAAATTTACATAAAATTTCAAAGTTTTCTTATTCGGGTGAAAATTTTAATTTCAAATGAAAATGTTCTGTTGAACACCAGTTACGAAACCATAAAAGAAAATTTTGCAGGATTTAATCAAAGAAGAATTAGCCTCGAAGGAAAAATGAGAAAATTGTTCTGGCAGGCAGTTCATGAGAAGCTCTTAAATTACGACGACCGCTTAGCCTAGTGGCCAGCGACCCTGCCTGCGAAGCTGGAGGTCCCGGGTTCAAATCCCAGGTCGGGTCAGTATTTATATGATGAATATTAATACTGGCACCGGGTCTTGGTTGTTATATGTATGTGGTGTCTTCGCTTGGTACCTACCCAAAATACAAGTGAATGCTTAGTTTGGGACCTAGACGTTGTTGTGATTGTGTGTGTTATTATTATTAATATTAATTTTATTTGGTTTTTAAAGTAATTATTTGAGGGAGAAAAATTTACAAAAATTCATATGCTACAACGAAAATAATCCTGCCTGTAAAATTTACAGGTAATTTGTTTGGAGGTACAGTTGAGGATTTCCACCATAAATGTCATAGTTCTTGCTTTAAATTCTATCGACTCGCGCGCTCACTTACAGAATACTGCGACATCAGAGATAACTGTAATCTTAATGCGGACTGACCGCACGATACGGGTATTGCGAAGTTAGAGTGTCTTTCACCATCGACAAAGTAAGGCAACATTATTGGTTCTGTATAAATTAGTTAATACAAAGATACTTAAAAATTACTTATATCATTAATTCTATTAACTAGTACATGTTATTTATATTCATTACCTACATACAACACGAATTCAAAAAGCAACGGGATAGTTTGTTTGTCACGCCACATGTCTCTTGCTGTGTCGTGATAGCCCAGAGCACAACGAACCTGTCTCAAATTTATAAGGCCATAGGGCCATGGTTCGAATCCGGGCGTGTACCAATGAGTTTTTCTGACTTAAGTACATTAACTATCATGCACTGACTCCGTGCCTCGGAGAGCACGTTAAGCAGTCGGTCCCGGACGCTGTCAATAGATGGCGGTCGTTACAATCCCCAGCCCGCAGTGGAGTAGCGTGGTGGATTTAAGCTCCAAACCCCCTCGTCGCCCTGGGGGAGGCCTAAGCCCCTGCAGTGGGGTAAAATGGGCTGATGATGATGTCTCTTGCTGTTGATTTCTTTCTTAAATATCACTTGTGACAAAATTAAGGTGAATAATTTTGACTTGTATTGAAAAACGTTTTATTCAACTGGTGGCTTGTGTAAGCTTCTCTTGATAACGTCACAAGCTTTCCATACAAGTTGTCTAAGCTGCACTTGTGCGTCGTTTTAGCTCGTTACTTTCATTCATAATAGATATAGCGAACGAGAACAAGGTAACTGGTTTTGTTAGCTGTCATTGAACCTGTACAAATGCACTTTACTTAGATAGTTTCGATTATTAGGACAATGTTTGTAATAGCAAATAAATACAATGATTACAACAAGATTATACATCGTCTGCAGTTAAAAAAAATGGAAATTATTGTCATACAGCAATCTACAGATTTGAATGCATTTGTGTAGAATACTTTTTTAAACTTTAATGTTTGATTAAATATTAAATAAATGCAATAAAAGTTAATTGATGTATTTAAAAAAATAATAATTTCGGTATTTTTGAATTTATATTTCACTCAATAGTTGCTTACGTAGTACATTACGTCATTTCCTGTAAACATTTGACTCAATAAATTATACACAAAGTTCAATATTAAAAAATTGCTGGAAAATTGCTTCAGTATTGGTTCAAGAGCCACGATACACTACAACAATGTAAACATCGCACAATGTTATGTTACTGGTTTCTCCACTAATACCAAATCAGGAAATAACACCTGTTTATTTCCAGAGCTAACGATTTATGAACTTCTTCCAGAGTTAACGATTTATGAACTTCTACTGAAGCTTGTAGATTGGATGTCCCCAGAAAAGCCAGTGTCTCACAGAGTGGTCACAGGTTAACGCAAAATTACCAAACAGCCGCAGTGTAATTTTTAACATCAAGTGTGATTCAATCACCTATTTAAAGTTCAATAGTAATTTATTTGTACTGAATTATTGTGTACAATTAATTAATATAAAATATAAAGGAAACGATTATAATATTATAATTGTTATTATTATGTGCATCAAAGTACACATTTTACAGTTCATATCGACAAATGGGAAAGAATAAGTGAATTTTTAAATGTATTAAGTGTCATATAAAATTTTAAAAAGTAAATTATGCACATTGATAACATTATTATATTAAAATACATATATTTCTTCAATGTAGGTATTCAAAACTGACATGAAACCAATTTGAAGTTGTGCGTATTATATTTTTTAAATTATAAACTGACAACAACTTTACGTCGTCGTCGCGTCGGTTAAATATTTATTGTTTGTAATTAAAAAACAAACCATAGACATACAATAAACAAATATCTAAAATTGCAATTGTTTCTCTAATTTATTATACAAAAATTATATAAAAAAATTACAGTGAATAAATTGACCACAGAAAGAAAAATATATAATATCTACTTCAGTATATTATAATGAACACAGACTAAATAGGTATACGTATAATGATGCAGATGTAATCTTACCAACTTCCAAGTAGCGCTAAAAATAGTATCTTAATTTTTTTAAAAAATTCTTAATATAACTGTAGGTATTATTTATGTCGTGTTATTTCTTTTTCAGACCTACCTAGATACCTACTACCTGACCCTCTATTTGTTTGACCTTGCGTTCGGACAAATATTTTTATACATAACAATAAAAATATTATTCATATTAAATCTCGACTAACTTATACGTTCAAACGTAAATAATGTCAACAAAAAGCCATACAAATAGACATAAAAGTGATAATTATAAAGGACGAAACCAAAACGCCCGAGGACGAGTGCAGCCATTAGCGACAAAGACCGACTACTGAGCTTGAAAAATCGATTCAATTCATAGTTAAAAACCTTAAATCGATGCGAGTTGAATCGAGTTTCAAGGATGAAAGGACCCTATTGTGACCAATTCAAAGGATATAAAAGACATCGAGTGAATCAAAAAGATATAAAGGATCTTTTAAAAGCATTGAATTATTCGGGGTTTTCGTTTAAACTGATGACGTGCTAAAAACGTAACAAATCACGTCCCCCGATATCTGTTACGACCATATGTTCTGTTTGGCCGCCATATGACGGGGTATTCGTCACGCCATTTTTGTTTCGCGGTTTTGATACAAAGTTACCTTTTACATTGTTTAATTGGTTGGTAGGTTGGTTTATTTTTTGTGATAAACCTGCTGAGATATTACAGAAATTATCGGTAGGTCATAATTAATATAAAAATTATATTACGTACATTTTGATTACACTTTTCCTGATAGAGCAACTCCGTGTCGCAAGACCCCTTAAATCGTCGATACTAGCGGCACTAACTGAAAATGAGTTAATTGGCTCGTATTATAATATAAATATATTTATCTACTTAGTATAATTGTATAATTCATTGGCTGGGCCATATAAAAATAATTCATTAAAAAATCGATCTTAATAACCAAATCGGTCATGTGCGTATCGAATTACGGGTTCGGGTTCGGGTAGGTTTCCTTAGCCATACCATACCTACCATCAGTCCATTAATGTCCCACAGCAGTAACTTAGTCTTCTCCTTGGGATGTGGGGTTTGGAGTTTAATCCACCACTCTGCTCCAATGCGGGTTGGTGGATTTTAACGTTGCTTGCTATGCCACCAACAAAGCTTATTATAAAACAAAAACGATGGATTATTATTTACAACTGAAGCATGATTAACTATGCATTAACTTGGTTGGCTATAGCTCGTAAACTAGTGGACCCTGGATGATCTTAATAATTTTTATGGTAAATTCGTACTGTGTAGGTATATATTTTTACAGATTTTTCGGTGGTTCAAGAGTTATAATAAGGTTTTCATTTGGGTAGTGGTTTTAAGCTTATAAAATATTTTGTGAATGGAACCTAATTCTGATATACCATTAAAGAAACCTCATTTACGAGTGAAATTGCTATTCAAAGAGGTGGTATGTGAAAAAAATATTTTCACCCTCATTTTTCATGTAGAGAATCATTGTCTGAAATTTTTAAATATTATAGACCTCAGAATTATTGACGCACAGGATCTGAGGAAGCTATTAGTGGTGACAAAACTAGACCACTAAACAGTCACCATTAATTTTCTGTGGGTAAGCTTCTTTTTAAGGGCAATGGTTTGGCGTTTGTCCATGGTTAAGCTATTAGGTTTCTTGCTTGCGGTTATCGTTAGCAATCTATTTTTCGTTGCGGGTCAAAGCTCGGTTTAAAATGTACTTTATGTGTCAATTATTCAATTTAAGGTCTCTCTCCTCTTTCTGGTACTATCTCAATATAATAGGTATGCTAACCTCAAACCACGATGTTGATTCTGTAGTAAGGTGATACCGGTTCCGAATCATTAGACGACTCTTCTTGATGATTCTGTTGTCTATGGTGTCGACATCATTTTGTCAAAGTTTCATCATGGTACACATGACCTACACATTTTACTCATTATGAATCCATTCATCATCAGCCCATTTTAATCCCACTGCAGGGGCTTAGGCCTCCCCCAGGGTGAGGAGGGGGGCTTGGAGCTTAAGTCCACCACGCTGCTCCACTGCGAGTTGGGAACTGTAACGACCGCCATCTATTGACAGCGTCCGGGACCGACTGCTTAACGTGCCCTCCGAAGCACGGTGTCAGTGATATTGTGTACTTAATTCAGAAAAACTCATTGGTACAC
Source organism: Luffia ferchaultella (assembly GCA_949709985.1). Classification (NCBI taxonomy): domain Eukaryota; kingdom Metazoa; phylum Arthropoda; class Insecta; order Lepidoptera; family Psychidae; genus Luffia; species Luffia ferchaultella. Next base: position 6,935,782 of record OX453257.1, on the reverse strand, counting down.
GCCCGGATTCGAACCATGGCCCTATGGGGCCTTATAAATTTAAGACAGGTTCGTTGCGCTCTGGGCTATCACGACATCACGACAGCTATTTAATGAATCCATTAAATAGCTTTAAATACCTAACTTTCAAACAAATTACCCATACCTAATTTATAAACCAACATATACTTACAAACGAATAAGCGTACAATCACTCAATAACTATAATTTAACAGCCATAAATTATTGTCCTTAAACCGTACAATGTGGGAATACGAGTTCTTTCGCCGTTTTTTTTCTCGGCGATACCCATATTGTCATCGAGACCGAAATTAAGGGGTGCCGATTGTCACTAAGGATTATGTTTACCTCCGGAGGTGTTTGAAAAATATTTGCTCTCCGATTCTCGAGTGTGCATTATAGTATATTTAGTGGACGCAGTTGTCCACGCGACCACACACCGCTCGGCCGAAAAAATCGTCAAGCCTGATGCGTGTTTTAATTATTAAAGGTTCATTTATACAATGTACTTACATACTCGGAACTATTATTTAGGAATTTTAAATGGAATGAGAATAATTTTGAGATGTTTGGCCATTTGGAAAAGGAATTCATTATAGTAATGTAATAAATATATAATGTTCGAAGGGTCGGTAAGGGGCACACATATTTAGACACATGGGCTTATATTGTATGTTTATATATGGAAATTTCATGTCAAATAAAATGGACAAACTCTTTTTATGTGTTAGTATTCTTTAATAGAATATGTTCACTTCACTTCATCAGCGCATTTTTACCACACTGCAGGGGCATAGGCCACCCCTGGGATGAGGGAGGCTTGGAGCTTAAATCCACCACGCTGCTCCACTGCGGATTGGGGATTGTAACGACCGCCATCTATTGACAGTGTCCGGGACCGACTGCTTAACGTGCTCTCCGATGCCCGGAGTCAGTGATAGTTATGTTCTTAAGCCAGAAAAATTTAATGGTACACGCCCGGATTCGTACCATGGCCTTAAGGCCTTATAAATTTGAGACAGGTTCGTTATTAATAGAATATGTTACGATAGTATTTTTCGGACGTTATAATTTTAGATTCCATCGGGACCCCAAAAGCACTTAATTTCTTTTTGCGAGTCGTCGTGAAATTGTATAAGGTGTTTTGACAATGCAAGCGGACGTGCGTCCGCGGCGCTCTCTGTGTTATTCCACGCTTTGGTGGCATTGTTTTTTTCCTTGAAATTGTTATTGTTTCCATTTTAATATACTTACAACTTGGATCGTACAATTGGATATACAACAACACGCGAAAGTATTTAAATACAAACTTTTCCATTAATTATCATCATCATTAGTCCGTGTCTCTCCACTGCAGGATATAGGGCTCGCCACCACACACGGTCCTCCACCTTTCGCATCCAACTTCCCCCGGTATGGTGCTTCAGGTCATCTGTCCACCTGGCCGGGGGGCGTCCAACGCTTTGCTTTCCGGTACGTGGCCTCCATTCGAGAACTCGTCTACCCCATCGGTTATCAGTTCTATGGCAAATGTGACCGGCCCATTGCCACTTCAGCTTGCTGATCGCTTCGGCTATGTTGACAACTTTAGTTCTTTAGTAAGAACTTTTCTATTAACGTGTAAGAAACAGTTCAGAGGAAAAGTAATGTATCACAAAATATGCCATTAAATCCATTTTGTGAAACCTGCTCCAGATTATTTTATTTCTTACTGGTTTGCTCTTAAAATAGCAGCGTAATGGTACATATATATCAATGGCACATGACGATCGCTTAGACTATTGGGTAGCGACGAAGCTGGAGGTCCCGGGTTCGAATCCCAGGTTGGGTCAGTGTTTATATGATGAATATTGATACTGGTACCTGGTCTTGGTTGTTATATGTATGTGGTGTCTTCGATTGGTACCCAAAACACAAGCTAATGCTTAATTTGGGGCCTAGGCGTTGTTGTGATGTATACGTTATTATTATAACATATTCTATATGTCGGATCATGTGATTTATTTAATATGAAATTTACATTAAAATCAGATCAGTGGTTGTAGAGTTATAAGGAAGATATTAAACAAAAACTCATGGACAAAAATTATTTAAAAATGTCTAATTTGGTTGCACTAAATGCAAAAACTAATTGAACTAAATGTGTCAAATAACCTTCTTCTTGACCTGTGCAGTCATAAGATAGGCTAACTTTTAATCCAAATCATTCTGTTAGCCAATACAAAAACTGACAGTTGCGACAGTGAAAGTTACAATGATATCTTCTACCAAACTTTTTTCGGAGGCAATCGAATTATATACCTACTACTGCTTTGATATAGCCCACCATGTGACGTCATTAATCAAAAAATTAAAAAAAAATTGCTCGGTATTTATTGAATACAAAAAAATTATATTGAAATGAATTATTTAACCCATTAATTTGTTATAAATCATTATCAACCAATTGTCTCTGTCAATTAAATAGCTCGTTACTTTCTATCTGACCCAATTGGGTAAATATGTAGTGCCTGGGTTAACATATTATAACTAATGCTTTATAATCCTTTAAGAACCTTTGATATATTTCCGAAACCAAATTAGTGTTATATATATGATTTATCGAAAGACCATGGAAATAAGTATTATTAAATTATAGTTTTTTTTAATTAAGAACACCCACTTTGCTAGCTTAAAATAAGTAAAATTTATTTTATTTTCTCTAAATCAACATAATGAGAAAATAAAATTCAATTAAAGTTCGGTTTTTTTAAGCAATTCTAATAAGCAGCATTTATTTTGGGAAAAAAATTACAAATGAAATGTTTACATTAAAATACTTCTCCTGAAAGAGTTGTTGATACAGCAACGTGCTTATTAAGCCAAACTAAGTCAAATACTCGTAGTAAATTGAAATAGGCAATCTCGGGTGCATCCGGGAAAGGTATCCAATCGACAGCCGCTGACTGACGCAATTGTCAGTCGCCCGCGCATCTTCACGGTAATACGATTACTTTGTGGCGCCATATCTCAATAATAATGATAATAATACTACTTCGGACATCCCACACAGCGCCATCTAGTTCCAAATTAAGCAAAGCTTGTATTATGGATACCAGACAACTGATATATAATATTATAAATGCTTATTTAATCTTTATAATATTTACATATACAAATATTTTTTTTACTCCCATACACGGAGTAAATAGACATGTTCATGCACACAAAGATTTGTCCTGGGCGGTAATCGAACCCGCGACCCTTGGCTCCGTAGTTAGGGTCTTTAACCACTCGGTCAACCAATCATCAATATGTCAGTACTGAGTGATACTAAAAGAAACAACACATACGTTATTATTTTCACTAAAGGTATTAAAATCACAATCACAAATCACAGTATTAAAATTTGGGAGGTGATGAAAAAAAAGACCGGTAAGCTGTACTTTTAGCTTTAGAAGTCTCTGTGTTAAGCTTATCCGTTCAGATTGTAGAACTGGAAAATTCAAACTCTCAGATCAGCTATGTCAGTAAGTAATTTTTATGTAGATATATTGATTTATTTAAAAAACAATAAAACTAAAAATCAGTTTTTTAGATGACTTACATTGATTTTATAAAGGTTGAATTGATCGTTTAATTCCAAAATACACTGTGGGGTGTCGAAGACTTACCTAACTCAGCAGGTTTTGAATATTTTTTTTTGTTTCTTTAAATATTGAAGAGATAATTTTGCTGATATTTCTATTAGATTAGATTTGAGATCTGGCTAAGCAATAATGATTAAACATTTTATTTATATCTATTTATGTATACAAATCCTACAACTGAATAGAAACGGGTGCTAAACAAAAATCGATTTTTTTAAACTGATAAAACTTAGTGTTTTATTTCAATATGGAAATGTTAACACAGACTCATGTGGTTTGTATAAAATGATATTGAAGTTGTTAATGTTTAGTATATGAAAAATGGGTGAAAAAACGCATTTATCCTTAGGTGAACCTAGGGCGGAAATGCTGCTCAAGAAAAATTGTTTTATAATTCAACTAAAATTATTTTCAACCCAAGTTGAATATAAAAAAAACCGGCCAGATGCAAGTCGGACTCGCGTACCGAGGTTTCCTGACCTGAAGTATTTGATATGAATTTAAATTTATTATCTCTACGCGTTCATGAGGAAAGGGATATTAAGTATCTAAACATTTATGCTTTTCGTATTATTTCCTTTATTTGTGCTATATGACATTGATTTGTACCAAATTTCAAGATTCTAAGTTTACGGGAAGTACCCTGTAGTTTTTGATTCCTTTGCGAGTGTAAAAAAATTGCAGCATAAACGGCTGTCTCTTTTAATTGCGTTGGCTTATAAATTAGATTTTTTCACAGCTCCAAGTTACATTAGACTTGAGTATTTGATATGAATGTCAGGTTGATACCTCCACGGGTTTCTGAGAAAAAACAGACAGAAAGCCATCCTATAAGGGTTCCGTTTTTTATTCCTTATAAGGTACGGATTCCTAAAAATGAAAGCTAATTAAGGAATCAATAGCATAATTTAGGAGACATTATACCTAGATGTATTTAAAAAAATATAATATTCATAACTCAAAAAAGTATATATGTACGTTGGTTGATTCAAATTGCAAGATAATAGCTAAATTGAAATGGTAAGTCTTACAACGGGTACCAATTTTTGGATCAAACAATTAAGTATCTATAGCGAAACTTGTCTCGCAAAAAAAAGGAAAGACTAAAATTTAAGTCTGTCACGATACTTCAAAATATAATCCATGAATCACATTAAAATTCAAACGCCCAGCGTTTAATGTTATATATCATTAAATTAGACTTGGTGTTAGCTCTCGTATTATTAAGTTGTGCGTCACGACTCAAGTGGGCATGGCACACGCCTGTCGATACCAGAAAATATTTTACCTGTTGTACACTCGACTCGCATGTAAAATAAACATCTGTAGAATTGAGTTTTGTTGACTTGTTATAAATATTTCTATTTCTAGAACTAAATCTATTTTACTTTAACTTGGTTTGTACGGAGAAAAAATTGATAAATCATCTAAGTTTATATCTGAGTGGGCTCGACTCTAGATCAAATACAGTTAGCTACACCGAATATGCAGACTGTACTATTTCGTAGAAGGAATAATAATGGACTCTCAAAAATCTGAATCGATGAGGTTGAACTGCACCCTCTATTATATAAGGTTGTATTAAGAGAGACTTGACTACGAGCTTTATATTGTTTTTCCTATAAAATTCCGAATTGACAAAAAGCCCTCTTCTGTGTTTACCGTCTAACCACTCATACTCTAGTTAGCTGGTGTAAGATGGAGAGTTTCAGTCTGTGAAGTCTCCGCGCGCCGGTCTTCACCCCCTTGAAATTGTGTATGACATTTTCAATACGGTGAAGTGCCATTTATGACTCTATTAAAACCAAACGCTACTGTCAAATTAATTTACTATATGGTTTTTCCAATATAAGTTACATAAAAGAAAAAAAGTAGTCCGTTTCAAATAGTTGAATTAGACGATGAAATTTTGGTTTAAACTGTGACTACATTTTAATATTATTCATAGTATACCTGCGTTGTGCCTATGTTGTTTTGTGTACGGGTAAAACAAGGTGTGGCCGTCACGCTATGCCGCCGGCTGTGTCAGACACACAAACGTTTAAAAAAGTTACTTAATCCAGAAAGATTTGTTTAACAAAATGCAGCTGAATGAATACTAATGGATGTGAATGGATTATTTAGAGTTTAGATACACTAGCAAAGTACCTTTGGTGGTGTAACAGCTGATAGAAAAGTCGTTTTATTAATATTATGATGATTATGAATCAGCGATGGAGGATCTATACATCATAAATAAAATGCAAGGACTACGAGAAGGAAAATCACCCTACAAGGATACAACAGCATACAACATTTCTCTTATTTTATGAGGCCTGGGCACGTGTCTGGGTCATCCAATGCTCTACTAATATTGAACACTTTTCAGTGATACTTGTACAGTCGAACACCCGTTATGAAAGTTCCTGCTAAAATGCGAACTTTAGCGATTTCGTATTCTTTTTATGACCAGTGTATTCAGCATACACGACATGCATGTCTTGGCATGCATGTATTAATTTTTGGATGGAATTGCACCATGCATTGCACCGACACTTTCGGGTTCCTTTTACACGTAATGGACGAAAAATGGCGAGAAGTGATGCAACACGACAAACGACAATAGGTATAAAATGTATTTATACAGGAAATAGATAATGTAGCGAATGTACTGCGATATTTATTTTGTCGCTTGTCATGGGTAATTGGTGCATAAATTGTTCTTTCGAATAAATTAACAATTCCTAGTCAGTTCATTTGAAATAAATACCTAATATTATTGCTATGCTGGACAAATATTTGTGTGCATGAATTATCTATTTGTATTCCATAATACTACTACTAATAATAATAAAAAATATTTATGTATGTATATCGTTTGTCTAGTAACTCGTAATACAAGTATAATACTTGCTTACTTTAGGACTAGATGGCGCTGTGTGGGACGTCCCAGGTATTATTATCATTTTAATTTAAAAAATTATATTAAATTCAAATTGTTTCTAGTATTATTACACAAGGAACTGTTGGAACATGTTTTTATAGTTTGTATTTCCTAGTATACTAACAGAATATGCACACCCACCCTAATTTATTTATTTTCTTTATAGAAATAACATTATTGTTTTCAGTGGATTTACAGGACAAATATATTCGGTTTTAAATGGTGTAATTTAAATAAGATGAATACAGTTACTTGTAATAATTTTATTACAACGATATCGGAACGAAGACACCTACTATTCAATTTATAAGGACACAAATTTGAGAGAAGAAAAAATACATCATTCGAAAACTGTACTTTTCTAATACAAATAACATTACTATTTTTCTATTAAATAAAAACATTATTTAAACGTTTCACATACATTATAAGCTCGAGTGGACGGGCGCAGGATAGTTCTAGGATTACATAAATTATATACAATTTGAGATCAGTACATTTACAAGGCGCGAAATTAATCTAAGACACAATTACTATTTTCAAGGATACCATCACGACGTTTATTTTTAGTTGACGGCTGATAGGCCCTTATTAGACCGCTTTATAATTAAGTCATTGTAATCTATAAATAAAGTATTCATTGGATTTCACTTCAATCATAAAGGAATTTTTAAATTCTATCAATTCTTACAATCCCATTGGTAAAACTACACAAATAAAAATAATACTTATTAAAGTTTTAGTTAGCTCTTCTTATTTAATCAGTCTTTTTAAGTACTGTAGTTTTCAACACAAAGCACTTAGTTTTCTTCATCGGTTTCTAAGCTATCTGTTCCATAATTAGGATTCAGTACTGGACTCTTTGAGCTTCCATTTGGTGAGGTGCTTGCGGAAATCCCGACGAGGTTATGGGTCAAACTGTGACGTCTAAGGTCACAATTCCTCCTAAATACCTTCCCACATGAAGCACAATTGTATGGCTTGATGTCCGTATGGGTTAATAAATGGGTCTTCAAGTTTGACCTTTGGTTGAAACTTCTGCTGCAGACCGGACATTTGTGTGGAGATTCTTCCATGTGTAATATCTTATGGACCGCCAAAGTCCTGGATTGGCAGAACCCTTTGCCACACTCTAAACATTTGAATGGCTTCTCCTTTGAGTGAATGTATCTGTAATTGTAAAGAAATAAACATTATTAGAGAATTCGATAATTTTCAAAGGAAAATATATGAAGAAAGTTAAAATAAAAATGTTCAGTTAAAGTAATTAAGTAAAGGCGTTATTTAAAAGTTTGTTAATTTATTATTTTTATAAGTTTTAATAGATACTGTGTTTCTTGTTTCTTTGTCCAGTTTTTTTTTTATTACAAATATTATTAAATTAATTTATTATAAATATAAAGAGGAAATGGAGACTCTGTGGTAAAAAATAAATAAACGACAAAAATAAATACAAATAAATAAAACAATAAAAGCACACAAACTGTACCAAATTCATATTTTTATAAAGAATAAACACTATTATTCCATATACAAATAACATCAAAAATTAATAGACAATTCTTTGTAAGTGTAACATGGCAACGAATTAATAAATAAATATACAAAATGTATCAAGCTCCATGAATGTGGTGCCGAGGTACCACATTCATGTTTACTACGCACCTTGTGCTGGAGTAAATGCCTTCGGGGTATTGCTACAAAATTGGCACAGCCTTTAATTTTTATCTACCACAGAGTGTTAATTTACATGATTGGAGTAAACTTTTATGTATTTCTTAACAGGGTTCTGCTGTCTAAGGTTGAACTTTTTAATATCGTTATGCCCGTTCACGACAAAAAGTTTCTACAATTTTACATTTAGTCAAATGTAATTTTAAACGTTATAGATTGAATGAAAGTCTTAATTATTTCGAAGTTTCGTTCACAATAAAATTTGGCAAAGTAATTCGCAAAATGTATCTTCTAAGTTAATGTTAGAATAAGTACCAGAAAAAAATTGCGCTTAGAATTATTTTAAAATGACGTCGAGCATAGGTACCTACTTCATTTACAAATTTAAAAAGCTAACACAGAAAATGTAACTCCGAAATAAGTTCTCAAAACCACTGTTTAGTCTATATAGAAAAATGAATTACTGCTTTTTCAATGCAACGTACACAAGAAAATTTTAAGTCTATTTCATAAAATACACTAATCATGTTTAGTGGAAATACTATGAAAAACTACTTTAGAACGACGTGACACGTATTTCAGCATTTTTTAAAAGTACATGCTGTTAAAGAATTAATTTTCATTAATAAGTACTCTAAAGGTAATATTTTTCATCGGCAACGAGCGATGTTGAGTTCTTTACGTGACAGTGCTAGCTGTGAGGTTGTTGTAAATTTAACCGACGCCGGTCGTGCTGACTTTCTATTAAATACTATTCTTATATTTAAATAACTTCATATGCTTAAACTGAATATAATATATTTTTTGAATAAACTTACGTGAAATGGTAATACACGTTAGTATAAATTAATGTTCTTTAATATTCATCTTTATGGGTCCCAAATATGACTGTTTACTGTATATTTATTCTATCCTAAAACTGTTCATAACAAATATCCATTTATGTTATAGCTACAATATCGATAAAAAATACGTTTTATTGCGTAGGTAGCACGTCATGAAAATTGAGTAACAAAATTACATACAAAAAAAGAAAGAACAACAAATCAATCGAAAACCTATTTGAAATTAAATAAGCAAACAAACGGTCCTAAAAGTAAGAATTACGACTTGTTCAAAGTAACATAATACGTGTAATAATCGTCGAGATTAGTTAGATGGGTGACGATAAGATGGAGTTACGTGGATGATGAATTAAGGAACGATTTCAATATTAAAACACGAGATGATGGTGATTAAGTTGGGTCGAGACGAGAGACGCGCGCGCAACCGAGCGTGCGGACACCGCGCCGCTAGGCCTAACTAAAACCACACAACAATCTTACTAATTAACAAAAACTTTTTTATAGTATCCTTGCCGTACCCGAGAATAACGTGAGATTTTAAAATCAAAACATACTGTAGCTAAAATGTATTAACCTTCAACATGCTAATACGATAAAAATCGTGCATTCTTGTTTTGCCAAACGTATAAAGCAATAATTATATGTCACATAACTTTTTCGTTTTACGATCAGAACGACACAAAAAAGAAGTGTTAAGTTGAAAATAAGAATGTCTATCTCGAGCGTTGTGTATTTTTTACGTCGTCTATATTAATCCTCATGTCAGGAGCATGGCTTTTGTTGGACGAACCGAGTTCCCATTATAATGTATCGTGTCAACGGACAGCGATTGAACAGCGGTTCGTTCGACAGGCGCACGGCACGGTCGACCCACTACACGCCCGTTCTCGGCCCGCGGGCAACATGGAATTTATTTTATTGCTTTAAAGATACTACAATTTGGAGAGGAAATCGCTGATAGAGCAGGTGTAAAATTTAACACCCTCGACACGATAGACGAGTTAAATGGATTACCGTATAGTGCTTATAAAAAATATGCTTTTAATTCGACCGTGCCGTCGTAATCTAATGTATCATGCTTGTTTTAGATTTGGTCGTTCATATAAGAATCATAATTATCTTTAACGACTGTTAACTATACAAAATATGGTTAGGGATTGACGTCTCATGAAGCGATAACAAAAAGAGGTAAAGCCAAAAGTTTGCTGTAAGAAAACAAAACTAAAATTGAAACATTTCGTGAAATAATTTACGAGCTTGATGAACGACCTGTCGATACCATCTGCATGGACCATACTTAATACTTTTTCTTTTAAGCATTCCCCTACAGTGCCATTATTCAAAGAGTTCATAACGTTTCGCGTCGAAACCCGAGGACCGGAATCTTTTATTGATATCGAAAAATGAGGATCGTGAACGGACCTTTCAAATGTTTCACCTCGGCGCGGTCAAAAGATTGCTTTATCTTCAATGATATAAATAAGGCCCGCGTCATTCGGCCGGACCCACAATTTTGGGATCAAAAATAAATTTAATCAGTACAATTGATATGCCTATTTGTGGTCGAAACACGCTCCGAGGTGATAAAAGATCCGTTAAGTAGATAATAATGGTGAGGAATTAATCTTAAATATGTTTATATTGTAAAATGTATGTTGAATACAACGAATGGGGTTTTTCCTGTTCATGTTTGTTTAATTGATAAACGAGTATAATAAGTCGAACAAAAACTTAAAGAAAACAACTTATTTATTGAAAAAATAACCCATAGAGAAATAAGTAGTTATTCTAAGCAACAGATATATACCTATTGCTGTAATAATAGCGGTATTTATTGGTGCACCAATTAAATCAAATCCACAAAGAAATAGGCAAACTCGGCATTTTGCAATTAAGATCTACTTTTGTATAAAATATTACCATAGTTTTTGGAGAACCCATGTATTTATGTGACCTTAACGTGCGTTAAATAAAATTTGTTAAAACGACTTTAAAAAGGTTTATTAAATGAAAATTGATCTCTACTTAAATAAGTCTTAATCGTATATATCGTAATCCTTATCGTATAGTTCCTATTTGTTTTTGTACAATTTTATTTTATGTAGTGTTAATGGGATTTTAAATTGTAACGTGAATTTAGAATTGCTCATATAGGTATATAGTCTTTATTAATGTAAACACACCTACAAAACGTCAGACCGTCAGTTATATCAAACGAAATTCAAGTTAAACTGATCATGAAGGTAATTTAATTATCATAATTTTCATTAATTTCGTCATTTATCACACGAGAATTTCCACATCATACAGACTGAGTATGAGTATTATATTATCAAAGATTGCTCGAATGACTTTTAAAATAATATTAAGTTATAGCAATGAATAAAGTACAGTTTGAATAAATAAATAATTAATAATTATATTACTAAAAGATTATAAATAAACTTTTCTTCTTACCTATGATCCCTAAGGTGGTCCTGTCTGCGGAAGGCCTTACCGCAGATGTCGCAGGAGTAAGGTCGTTCATCGGTATGTGTGCGCTCGTGGATCAACAAGTTGTACGACTTCGTGAACTGACGGTTGCAGAACTTGCAGATGAACTGCTTCTTCGGTCTTGGTCCACTTCCAGATGTTTTCTGTTTACTAGTAGTACTATTGCTTGTCGATGAAGAAATACTATTTGTAGACTTAGAACTCGACGTTGTATTTGATTGCGGCGAAGTTGGAGCCTGCAACGGGCTGTTCATTTGCTGTTGGTACATGGCATTCATTAGTAGACTTGGGTAACCGTTATCCAAACTTTGAGTTGAACTATGACCGTAGGTTTTTGAAGTGGATTCTAAATGTTCTAAACCGAAATCGTCATCATTGTCAAGTAGAGCTAAATCTTCCTCGATTTCTTCTGATAAATCTACGTCTTCTGCTGCTATCGTGATGTCATCTGATTGTGGATAGTCTTCTGGTGTTCTAGGTGAGAATTCTCTAGAAGTGTGTTCCGTCGCGTCTAATTCACTTATCTTTGCACTCGCAGTTGCTATTCTTAGAATGTCTTGTTTAGTGGAGTTACTAGATTCAGATGCGTTTGACTGGGAAGATGTGGAATTATTAACGGATGAGACCGTCGTAAGACGCTGGAGAGTCAAATAAGATTCTAGGGCCTGAAGGTTAAGTGCGGCTGCTGCGGCCGAGTTAGAAGGTAACAATGCAGCTTGCTGAAGTGAGCTCATCATGGCGTTTTGTAATGATATCACTACGCCTTGTAAAGATCTCTGTAGCATATTCTCTTGTAATAAAGCAGCAGAAGCGATAGACAAATTAATATTACTTGTCGTCGCGACGGTAGGATTCTTACTCACGGTTGGTTTTATGTCCACTTGAGGAGACGGTGGATCCACTGTTAACATTCCGTTCATGTCAGATGTTGATTTACTGTCTTGTATCTGGAGATTGTTCTTCAATTTGATGATAGCACTTTCCAATGAGTTTAGCGTCGATTTACTTGACCTGGAAGAATTTTGGTCTTGCATCGTGTTAGTGATTTACGGCGATTATTGCGTGAACATCGCAACCGTTCCTGTTAATTCCTTATATGGTCTCGTTGAACATCAGTCCGTTGTGTTAAAGCGCACGTGTTGGGCCGTTGTGGGTGTTTCGCGGGAAGTGGGGGGCGTGTAGAGCACACGAAGCGCGTGCGCAGTGTTCAACCGTCTCAACGTAAGCATGCGACGTGCACGCGTGGCGGCAGCGCGGCGCGACTGAGCTCCGGATCGCGCCCCGCCCCCTCCCTTCGCTCGCAGTCCGGCTGCGTCCGGCGAGCTTACAAAAGCTCACTATTTTAGGTAAGTCATTGTGAGCAGTAATGGTCATCTCACGTTGTCCTAACGACAAACACGTCCATGAGAACGCGTAGGTACTAGATTTGTCGAAACTCTTTCATGTTTAATGAGATTCAGTATGGAACCGCCTCGGGATGCTATGGGAAAACAATGTGTAACAGATGGTTCGAACTGGTTTTGTCAGTGGGTCACGCGATGGAATTTATGAAGAATGAACATCATAGTATTATCATGTATTTTGTTGAGGCGAGACTAAAAGCCGTGGGTCTTAACTTACCTAGGCGATCGGTCCGTAGAAATGAGCATATAACACCCCTTTTGGTACGTATGTCCCAATAAAATTGAAAAGTATTTCAATTCTTACCAACTCAATAATTAATACTATATATACATGTCCAATACACATAAATACAAAGAAAAAACAACACTGTAAGCACCTTTAGGAATGTACGAGAACTCGATGATCAAACACGACGACCAAGACAAGAGTCGACATTAACTAAACAAATACCGACAAAAGTCAGCACCATTTTTCACGTGTCCAATCCACAGAATTTAGACGAATTAGACAAGATATTTGAGTTTTTAATAAGACTGTTAGAGTTCTTATTTTTTCGCCTCGCTCACACCATAGACGAACCGAGATAAGAGTGAGTGAGATGACGAATGTAGTCAAACGCCCGACGTCGAAAATTGTTAGTTTTCATTACTACATAATTAAAAAAAAAAATCTAAATAGCAAATTTTCAGATATTTTATTAGTTAAAAAATGTTATGGTTGTCGTTAAAAATGTCGAGCACTTTGAGACGAAATGTTTTTTTCGTGATTCTAGAACACTTATATATTATTTCGGAATAAATCTTTTTCTGTACACTCAAATACTCACTGTCTTTTTTGGCTTGTAATATGTTTGTATACGGTTAATTTTAAGACGAAAATTTCGACGTTTCATGAAAAATTAGAACAAATAATATTTGTAAAATCCATAGTTTAAATAAATTTGACAGCAGCGTTTGATTTTAATAGAGTCATAAATGTCACTTCACAGTATCGAAGTGATATATTATTATTATAATTTTGCGGGATTGAAGACCGCGGGGACTTCACGGGGGTGAAGACCGGTGCCCAAGAACCTCGTACTTTTATAAAAAAATCTGAAATCAACTTAAAAACATTTGAGAATGGCGCTTAAGAAAACGCATAAAAAACACTTTTTAATTCTTCAATAATTTCTAAACATCAAATAATTGTATCGTTTAGGTAAATATCATCATATTTTTATAAATACGCTTAAAATAACTTATCTATCGGGAGTGTCCATCGGTTTCATTAATAAATAAGGTTACAATAAGTTTATGAAAGTCTCCCCGCTTGATCAACTCTATATTTTGGTTTTATGCTTTAAAATCAGAGCACCTTCGTGGCATCTATAAACTATGCGCAAAGCTTTTAAAGAACGTTAAAGTAAGGAAATATTAATGTGATTTTTTTAAGTATATTACATATTATAAATAAATAATAAATAAATTTATTTTCATTATAAAGCTAATGGATTTACCATTTATTAAATTTTAAAATATCGGTATTATGACAACTATCATTATTGTTTATTGACGCAATTAGTCTTTCGACAAAAATATTGGTGTATGTTGGTAATTTTTATAATGTCACGGTAATAATAATTAAATTAATTACCTTTAATTTAATTTAATCTAAAGGCTGAATCAATTTTTATTTATAACACAAATAACATTTTTTTCTTTTATCTTGAATTTTTATTGATAACAAGTTTAAGTTAGACGTACTCTCGTGCCCGAAATTGTTAAAAAAATATAACCAAGTTGTTTATACTAATAACTTATAGATTTTAAATAAAAAATAATATAAATTACCTATAGTCGTGCAGTGACAAAATATATCGAGAAATTTTACGGCCTGATTTATTAAAATGCTTGATGAATGGGACATATCCGTGCATGTATATCAATGAAGGAATCGGTGGTACAGTAATAGCATATCTAGCTAAATAATTGTAGATAGTTTCCTACGCCCACCCATGGAATAGCAGAGCGTATCGAGATCCGCGTCGCTTCACACGAACAATGGAATATCCGATGGACCGTGAAAACTGCACTACGAAACTACTTGACAAGTGATTTAAGTGCACATCGTAAGACTTTGCATGTTTTCAACTTCACGTGCGATATTTGTAAGTTCGTTGACCTACGTTTTTTATTCAGTTATGTTTTACGACAAATTACTATGCAGCGTTCCATCTTTAGTTTTAGTGCGGTTCCGGCAGTTCGAACAGAATAACCGGTGTTGGATTTTAGTAAGTAAAAAAATAATACAATTCGAGTCGTTTTTTGAGTTTCTTAACGTTACTCAAAAATTTGGAAGGAGTTTTCGTAGTTTGATAGCTTATGAGAATTACTTAATTTAGGATGAAAGGAAATAACTCGATGCATTTACCCAAGAAGTGATCGAATAACAAATATCCAATTTCGTTTCATTTTATTGTATCATAATAAGAAAGTAATAATGTTGGCATTATCATAATATGTTTTATCTAATAAACGTTGAACTTATTCATAGAAATTCATGAGCATATATTTTAAAATGTCCAGAATTTTCTGCTCTACATATAACATTTTGATATTTATAGATCTCAATAATCTAATCATAATAATAATATCTGGAACCTCCTATGTGTAGGATGTTCCAGATATTATTATTATGATTAGATTATTAGCGCCATCTAGTCCCAATGTAAGCAAGTGTTATGCTTGTATTATGTGGTACTAGCCAACTGATACTTTTACACCCAGACATGGAACAAATAGACATGTTTATGCAAACAAATATTTGTCCCTTGCGAGAAACGAATCCGCGAGTCTTGGCTCCGCGAGTTAGGGTCTCTATCCACTAGACACTTGGCCAATCTGTCAGCCAATGAATGATCAGTCAGGAATGTCTTATTGAATATTGAATCATCTAATGAGAAATATGTACTTCCGTGGCTTTGTTTAACTAAAACATACATGTTAGAAAAACAAGATTTGCATCATTGTAAAGATCCGCCTAAAGCCTACACCAACAAAAATTTTAGACTCTTTTTTTTTTTTTTTTTTGTTTTGTGAGGGCCGAATCTGCTTACAGACATCTGCGCGCCCGACCTACCGCGCAGATAGTGCCGGGTTGGGATTTCTACACAGAAGGTGCAGCCCGACCGGCTAAACGACTCCTCAACCTATACTCCGGAGAGCGTATAGGATTTGACATGACGGCGACCGGACGCATTGAGGATGCTTCGGTGCGTTTCTGCCATTGATGGGCGGTGCCTTAAGGGCGCCGTCTCATCGGCGTATGATTAATCTAGAGATGAGGGCCGACGCGTGTCGATCCCTCGGCTGGGGAGGGCAGTTCGAGCTGGACGGCCCGACTGTGAACAAACAAGGCTCAGATGCCATTCGAGCAGATTTGTTACGTTAACTAGGTGATATCGGGTGGTAGGTACTGCTCTCCTACGTCAGACTGAAGGTCCGATCTGCCTAGGGCCCTTAGAATCTCTACCTCGGTGGTGAGATCGTCAGGTGGATCTGTAAGTGCATTCCGTGGGCGTCTGAGAAAGTGGTGGGCGGGCGGGGGCTCGTAAGAGGCCGCTGCCGAAAGTAACGGGTTGGGATGTGCGATCGCGGCGGTGAAGAAACGCTCTGACGCGTCCTTCATGTATTTGGAGATGGTTGGTAAGTCGAAATCGCTGTGAAGCAGACTGTTTCGAACGTACCATGGAGAACCTACTGCTCTTCTACAGAATTTGTTCTGTATGATTTGTAGCGGCTTAAGTATCGTTTGATTGGCGTATGCAAAGACCGGGCATGCATAAGTCATGACAGGTCTGATGGCCATTACGTAAAGAGTGCGCTTGTTGCGCATCGATAGCTTACTGCGGCTACCAATCATACTGGATAAACGAGCCAAGTAGAATTTGGCTGTTTTGCAAACACGCTTGACATGATCGCGAAAGTGCAGATGCTTGTCAAGCGTAATACCTAGGTATTTATAACTATGTTGCCACGGAATGTTGACGTCGGCCATTCGAAGTGTAGCAATATTGGGGGAGACTAACTCTGGGCTTTTCGCTTTGGAATAGCGAAAGCAAACGGCTGCGGATTTCTCGGGGTTGATTTCGATCCTCCATAGGCGAAACCACCGCGTAAGTTCGTCTATGGAGGATTGTAAACGTGAGGCGATTAGCCCGTTTGTTCGCGCGCGCAGATAAAGCACTGTGTCGTCGGCGAACAGTGCTAGTTGGACTCCGTTGCGCGGCAGCGGGATGTCATTCGTGTACGCTGAGTACAATAGTGGGCTGAGCGTGGAGCCTTGCGGAACTCCTGCTCTTAACGTTTTGCGCGTTGAAATGGATTTTTCGTGACGGAATACGAAATGTCGGTCGGTGAGGTAGTCTTGAATAATGAATACTAATCTGTCGGGAACTTCCAGTTTATGCAGCTTATATATTAAGCCTGCATGCCAAACTTTGTCAAAAGCTTTGGCGACATCGAAAAATACTGCTACGGTTTTATCTTTCCGTTTGAAACCGGAAGAAATGTATTCAACTAGGCGGAGAGCCTGTTGAGGGCAGGAGTGCCGGGGGCGGAATCCAAATTGCTCGTCGATTATTAGTCCTTTTCCAATTAAATGGTCGCTGAGACGAGTCTTTAAAACTTTTTCGTATAATTTGCCCATCACCTTGAGAAGGCTAATGGGTCTGTAGCTGGTGGGAAGGTCTCGGGGTTTGCCTGGTTTAGGGATTGCCGATTACGACAGCTTCTTTCCAGGTCGGTGGGAAGTAGCAGTTTTTAAAACAAGTGTTGAAAATGGCTGCCAGAAGGGCGACTAAGGGGAAGGAAAAGCGTTTGAATGCTTTGTTATTGATACCATCGAGACCTGGAGCTTTTCTGTTTTTAAGCTCCTTGATATGTTGGCTAATTTCGTCACATGTGACGGGTGGTAGGTCTGCTGAGGGCGGACGGGTCGCGCGGTTGCGCACGTCGTTTTCGACGTGGGCTACGTGAATGGGATCGCACTCAAGTGTGCTGGGTGAACATTGAGAATCAAGACTATCGGCCAAACAGTCAGCTTTCTCGTTGTCGTCGAACGCGAGGGTGCTATCAGGCTTCCTAAGCGGGGGAGACGCGGCGTATCCGTCTAAACGGAGCGCTTTAGTGACACTCCAGTAGGCCTTATGGGTTGGCTTAATGCCTTCCATAAGTTGGTCCCACTGTTCGTTACGTAATTCACTGATGCGCTCCCTCACTCGGCGAATTTTAGACTCGCCCATCATCCGCTTATATCCGCCGACGTTGGTCCGTTTGCGAAACTGTTTGACAGATTTAGACAAAATAAGCTATATTTTAGAAAATCTGTGATCTGACGTAAAGCTGTTTTTGTTCCATAAAAATATTTACAACGTCAATCGCAAATCAAAATTCCAAGACCGAAAACAGAAAATAATAACTCAACGTAAAATTTATGAGTCTATTTTTGGAAATCTAAACCTTTTTATTCGTTTACAACAAAATTTTAGGATTTGTAGTAACACTACTTTTAGGAATGACGACAGCTTTTTGGATAATGTACCTTATAAAATATTTCAAATGACTTTGAAAATTCTTGTTATAATATTTTAATAAATTTTAGGTTTGTAGCAAAATCTACGAACCCGCAATGGAGTAATCCACCAATCACACTGGAGCAGCGTAGTGGATTGGGCTCCAAGCACCATTATCTCGCCCCTGCAGTGGGGCATAATGAACTGATATGGTGATTATGGTGCTAGTACTAGTGGCTAGTGCTCAGAACAATATTTTACGAGGATTTAATTCACATATTCACAGGTTCATTTTACCATAGATTAACGTTACACATGAAACTATTTTCACACCCGAGGCATTGCCCATGTGGATCTTACATTTTGATTAAAGGACTTTCCGGGGAAGTAAAAAAAAAAATACACAAACACGTTTTTTTGCGGCGAAAAGCAGCTTGATTCCCTTCTTCACAGTTCAAGCTATGTTTTTGTAAAATATCATCAAAATCGGTTCGGAGATTTCCGCGGTAAAAGTTGCCTAAGTTTGTTCCCAGGCTTCAAGCTAATTTCTATAACAAATTCATCAAAATCGATTCTGCGGTTTAGCCGTTAAAATGTAATGGACATATAGACACTTTCACATTTATTATATTATCGTGGATGTTTTTTTGCGCCAAAATACAAACTGCATACTTTCTTTGGAACAAAGTTTAAATTATGGTAATGTTTCTGGGATTTTCTAGGAGTTTCTGTTTCTTTCTGGGAATTCGTAGCAGATCTTTTGAATTCTTAAATTATATTTACGAACAGAAAATTTTTTAGATCTTAGATAGCGTATTAATCAGGATGGAGCGGAAATAATATTAATACCTAGTTTTTCTAAATATATCCAAATTAACTATAACAATATTCTATAACTATGTGTTGTATAAAGCAATATTTAAAAAATGAAATACATCGAAAACGTGACCAAAATGTCAGCCTCAATGATTAGATACACCGTACGTAATTATAATTGTTTTAAGTAAACAATTTCTTAAATTACACATTAAAAGTAACTTCAAATTTTTTTTTAAGTACGAATTTCACACGTGGGTCACACGAAATTCTACTTCACAGCAAATATAACAAAACATCCATTGGTGTCAATTTAATCTACGTGGTAAAATTTGAGTAAAGATATAAACTATGTCACATTAGTATGAGTGCATATAGCATTTAAAGACGTTTAGGTGGTTGAGGCATTGATTAGCGCAATTCACAAAAAGCACACAACGTGTTTAGTGGCAGTAAATCACTGGTGAACGTAGAGAAAGCGTCCGTACAAGCCGGACTATAGATAAATTAATTTCGTATCTGAGTCGTGCGCGCGCGCTGCCCCCGGGCGGCGGCGGCGTGAGAACCGAGACCCCTCTCTACCTCTTTGTGACTTGTACGGTTCCTTCTTGACTCTTGCTTGCTGTGGAGTGGATTAGCGTTTCGCGTATGTTGTGTCTAAGCGATAGTTGAATGGACATCTGCAAACTCTCTGTTAATAGAACTGCAAAATAATGACCATACATGCTGAATTTGTATTGAAAATATATTGATATCGACTAATAAATAATATTATAAATACCTAAAAAAAATCAAATAACGACTATTTATGGTTAATTTTGTTTCTGTACGACATGCCGTCAGCTCGGCGTTAACTATCACAATGTAAATGTTACAGTTAGTAGGATTAATTGAAAATTATTAATGATCACCGGTAATTATTAATAATTTTCAATTAATCAACCAACTAACACAATGTGTTAAAATGATAAATTATTACATTGACCAGTAACTATCAAAAAATTTCGCATACATACTTGTGGTGAATTTAATAAATGTTAACCCGTAAAGAACGCAAAATAAATGTAACAGAGACAAAGCTTCATAAGATCGTGCCATGATAGGTACACTCACCCAAGCATACTGGATTGAGTACTGTTGGCACATGCAGGCGGCTTTTTTTAAAGACTTAACTTACTTAAGTTAAACTTTAACTTACTTAAAGTTAACTTAATTCAGTTAAAATAAATAAAAAACAAATTGATTTCAGCTGAACTTCATAAGAATTTTAATTTCATTTAGAATTTAATTTCACATTGATTTGTTAACCTTAAGATTTAATTTTTTTTTACAGGCATGACGAGTTTTAATTATGTTTCTAATTTTCTTTAAATAAAATATTTTGTGATACAAATTTTGAAGTTTTATTACTACTAGCAAACACTGTAACTATTAATAATAACCGGCAAATTTTTTTGTACCCTTGCGATGGGAAGGCGGATTAAACTCTACAGCTTCCATGCGTCCGAGCGCGCGGGGTATGTAGGAGTTGCACCCACTAAACAACCGCCTGAAGCAGAATAAGGACGCGTGTCGTTAGCCCGAAAGCTCTAACGACTTCATCGGAGTGGCCAGGCGGCACACTAGGGTGTTGCCGGCGCGAAGTTGTCGGGTAACCCCTAAGGGTTACTCGATGCGAAATAATTCCGTTGGCGCGGGCCTCCGGTTAAGATATACGTTACTAATATAACGTGAAAAGTGTTTTACTTTTCACTCATTTGAGATGAGGTCAGTAGGGGTGGGGGTGGGGGACGCGGGAGCGCCCCCGCTTCAGGTTCGACTTGAGAGTCGTCCGAAAAGACTCATTAGTATGAATCAATCGTTCGACTTCGAGAGTGAGATCGTCGGGCTAATCTGTCAGTGCATTTCGCAGAAATATTATTATTATCTTGGTATTCATTAGATCAACCAATGTTACAGTTATTATTAATACTTACGTGTAATCAGTGGCGTATCCAGGATTCAAGCTTAGGGGGGAGGGGGCATATTTTTCAATGAACTTAAAAACCTATGTGCTAGGTATACATGCAAGGTATGTTCTACGATCTTAATTCGGAATCTTGGGAATTTTCCTCAATTCATAAAGACATCCGATATAATTTAATATAATTAATTTATAAAAGCACAAGTATATCATACTAATTTCCACGTGTTCCGGTGAAAAAAGGTAAGACAGACAGATAAACATACAGACGGACAACGGAGTGATCTTATAGGGGTCCTTTTTTAGGTCCCGTACATCAAAGATGAAAAAAGGAAGCCGTATAAGGTCATTCTGGTATTCGCATGTCTGTCCATCTGTCACAGCCCACTTTCTCTGAATCTACTATAGCTGTAAAACTTGAAATTCAATACACGTACAGAGTTTGGTGACCCTTTATCAAACGTATAGCGTAAATGAAAGATTTCCATTTTTAAGAGCAAAATGGATAATTAAAAAAAAAAACTTTTCTAAGGGCTCCTTATGACATGTCAAATGAAAGTGCTTATTATAAAACGTCCAAGCATATTTTATTTTTAGTTTTAATATTCAGGGTTTCAAAGATATTAAAGAAAGTTTATTATATTTTTTTCACTATCCTTATCACTGAAACTGTACCTACTGTAGTTTTTAAAATTTTGAAAAATATACGAAATATAGAGCATTTATATTTTACAAAAAAAAAACCAAACGATAAACGAATAAAATTATCATTTTGGGGGCAATATATAATTTAAAAATAAATCTCAATTGCGTCATGGCTCATGTCAAATGAAAGTCCCAGAAACTACTAAGCCTCAAATGAAATTTAAAAAATCCGGAATATGTTACGTCGCTCATAGTGTACAGGAAAATAAAGTCTTTTTATTCCCGCAGGAAACGGGAAATACTCATGAAGAGAAAATGCATAGATATAAAATGTGTCGCTAAATTTTACTGAGAACTAATAAGTTCAATTTGCCTAGTGGTTACTAAGGTAGGTTATTTACACGAAGGGGTCGGATTAAACTTTTAACCGACGTTAATAAAACACATTAGGCAACGTGACCCTCTCCGTGGGAGTCCGACTCGCACTTGACCAGTTATTTTTAAGAGGCCCTGTAAGTTGACTGTCATTGAAAAGACCTTCGAGCTCGATTGGACGCTGCGAGGGTTTACATAGATTAATATGGCAATTTTCAAAATTTTGTTACAAGGAAATTAGCAAACAAAAATAAAATATAAAAATAGAATTTGTAAGATAACACCTCAAATTTTAAATTTTATAGATTTTCATGTTATTTTCATTGTACTGTAACGCGTAGACGATGATTTTGCGCACGACTTTTTTGCGTTTATTCAGCATGGAACACCTTTATTTTTTACAGTAATTTTTTAAACACTTACAAATTTACTACGTGTATACGTACCTATATGTCTTGTACGTATGATTTTTCTGTGATTGGTAGGTATACGCTACCAGTTCGCGAAACAAAATAAACCCTGAAAATCTGTTGTTTCGTGCTTACTCAAAAACGTATGTTAGAGTTTATTTTTTACTTATAGGTGTTATGTTGTTCATTAAATGAAATTTTATAGATTTACTAGATAAATAAGTGATGTATGACTGTGCATTAAGAAATATCGAATATTTTAAAGGTCAATGAAAAATTTTACCTGAAAAATTAGTGTTTTTCGATTTTCAGACACCGGAATCAGTAAGGAGCCCGCAACCCTAAAAATGCAATGCTCGAATAGATCTAGTTACGTAAAATACAGTCAGCATTCAATAAACACTATTCCTATTTAATTATAATAGGTACTTTGGTGATGTAAATAGTTTACTATTTTATTGAGTATTAAATAGAAATGTATAATTTTCCAATTGAAGTGTAGATCATCTCGGAGAATGTTTTTAACTTAATTTATTTTATTGTGCTGGGGTTGGGAGGGGAGGGGCACGTTTCCCCCCTTGAATAGTGTTGCGTGTAATTATAATACTAAATGCATTTATTACTCGGTTCAAATAGATGCAATTTTAAGCAGAAAAACTAACTCGTATATAAGGTCCTATTAGGATGTTTACACTGCGTTTAGGATTTACTAAAATGAATATGTATAATTAGTTATTATACAAGTGTAAGTCGGTCTAACGTTACTTACTATTA
Source organism: Luffia ferchaultella (assembly GCA_949709985.1). Lineage (NCBI taxonomy): Eukaryota > Metazoa > Arthropoda > Insecta > Lepidoptera > Psychidae > Luffia > Luffia ferchaultella. The sequence goes on along the minus strand of OX453257.1, from coordinate 6,912,277 downwards.
AAAAAAATATTTTGACTTATTTAGAACTACTCATCGTTAGATGGCAGAAGACGCATAACAATTAAAAAAAAAAAAACTCCAAGTGCGAGTCTGACTCGCGTCTTAAGGTTTCCATAGTCATAAACGTATATGGACATGTTTATTGTTGCTTGCCGCCAAAATACCACGTAAACGCATTGGTACTTCAATTGCAAACATAATTTTTTTGAATGTGATTTAACTACAAATTAACGATTTTCAAGTTTTTCTGTTTAATTTTACTGTAAGACGTTGCTCTTTGCCAAGTTTCATAATTTTATGTCAACGGGAAGTGCCGTATAGATTTTAATTTACTTGTGTTAAAATATGCGACATAAATGGCCGTATTTTTTGATTAGGTACTTTAACTTTCTTAGGAGTCTTTTATCAGGGCTTTACTAATCTGCCGTGTTATGTTATTAGACACGATACGATATTAGAAAAACGCCTAGGCCGACGGTCTATTACTTAGAAATGGAGTGCGGTCAATAGGTTTTCTTTTAAATTGGTAAAAAATTATAGGCAATGTATTTGTATGTACAGCAGGGCTATTATTATATACAACTCCAGACCACTTATATATAAGAAGGTTATATAATTCTTGAAAATCTTCTTGTTTTTGAACTGGTGCCCTCTGTAAACACCCACATGTTTAATCTCTCGTTTTCTTTAACACGATAAAATTGTAAACTCTACCGTTATCGGTGTAAATAGGTGTGACTAAAAGGGTAATTTCTCGCGTCGAGTGTTCTTGTGAACGGTCATTTCGATAGGGCATAATGCAAAGCCTACGCAGTTCGTGATGCGTGCACCTATCCCTTTCGAATTGTTACAATAATGTTCTAGAGCCGATAAAACAATTTATAAGTACTGATTTTAAGAAACTGTTATAACTACACTATAACTACACTATACTATAGAAAACTCTACTACAGAAATTATACTACACTATACTATAGACTATAGACACTATAAAGACTATAGACACTATATAGACTATAGACACTATATAGACTATAGACACTATTTAGACTATAGACATTATATAGACTATAGACACTATATAGACTATAGACACTATATAGACTATAGACACTATATAGACTATAGACACTATAGACTATAGACACTATATAGACTATAGACACTATATAGACTATAGACACTATAGACTATAGACACTATATAGACTATAGACACTATATAGACTATAATTCTAATAAATATGTATAATAATATTAGGGGTTGAAATATGGAAGTGCCGTGTGATTTAAAACAAAATATACAGATTTCGCGCTTATCACAACTATCGGAGGACAGTGAAAAAGAACATCAAAAATAAAAACTTGTTACACGTTTTTGTCAATTTTATTTTTCGAAAAAATTAAGAGCCAATTTTCAAAAATTTTGTACCACACGATACTAGTGTTTTTCGTCAACCTTAAGAACTTTCTGAAATATAGCCGAATGTCACTCTCCGGGGTTTCGATAACCATTTAATGAAAGGAGACCTGCACAGCCCACAGTTTTCGACCAATTTCAAAATTCCTTTTTTCAAACGGTAGACAATCTATCTGCCTCGAAGCTTATTTTCGTTTTTTCGATATTGTCTTTCATTTTCGAAATAATCAACTTTATGTCTGGAAAATTGGAAAATTTCGTCTTTTTTTGAAAATGGGTTAAATAATTAAATAATTATTTATTTAATTAATTAATAAAAAATGGGTTAACATTGTGTAATGTTAAAATGTTTATACTACACAAACAATCGCAATACAAACGTTCATGCCCATTATAAATAAATGGGCATGAACGGGAGAAATATATAAAATTACATTGAGTTTGTTTTAACAAACATTTCGTATACGTATTTATTTATTTACTTAATTTTCATCACAATTTTTAAAACTAAAGGATGGTAAGACAGTAAATAAATAGTACCTACAGGTAATTGTGGGAGCCTGGAGCCTAAACTAGGTCGAACCTGTTCTTATAGGTCTCCAGACCCCGCGACTTATATTAGTTTAAATTGTTACGAACTTAATGTTTATCAGTTGCCTTAGTACCCATAGTACAAGCTTTACTTAGTTTGGGACTAGATGGCGCTGTTTGAAATGTCCATATATTATTATTATCTTAATCTAATCATATATTATTAATCTTTTTTCGACATATAATATGTCGAAAAAAGATTATATTACTTTGCATCCAAACTATACCTTATCACGAGCGCAATAAAATTCTAAAAAATAGAATTCAGTATATTTCTACTCACGAGTAGGTAGGTACTGCAACATATATTCGATACACAATTCAGTTTAATTCGATGTTCGGATTTAAGCGTATAAGATCATAAAATGCATAATATATTATAAAATGGGCGCATACTTTCACTTATTTTAAGTTAATGTTATAATCGGGTGTGGCGAACCTCTCGGCTCGCCCTCTGACCCTCTACGCTGAATTTATTGCTCCGAACCGGTCTCGAGGTATTTTCTCTCCTGCAAAGTAGTTGAAGGTTGCATAAAAATTTAATTTACTGTAATTATCTATAGTTCGACAACCACATAATTGTATGTTCACATTCAAAATGTTGGATATTTCAAACTTTTTTGTACGTGGGAAGGATTTTTACTTAGTATGTGTAAGATAAAACACGGTATCACGTAAAAGTCGTTATAATTTGTCAGTCAATACATACCATACACTACATGTTAAACGCAGATCACGCTGTTCAAATAGGACGATCTAGGTTAGGTTAGTGCTGGTCAAAGTAACATTACTGAGCTTCAACCATTCTGATACCAGCTAGAGGTGACTTTTTAAAACAGACTTAACACTGATAAGAATCCTTGATTGTATAATTCCTGGAATAAGACATTAAAACGGACCGATTATGTAGCCCCTGGGAAGAGTGAGCTTAACGTGTGTACTGTGTACGAAGTTAAAGAAAAAAAAAGTTTGTGCTCAGTCTATGCTTTTTTCATTTTCGAGGTACAAACGCAGTGAAGAAATACAGATAAAGTAAGAATAAATCATTACATTTTAATAATTTGAAAGGAATCCATAACACTCTTTCGTTTATCATTTTCCTTAATTTTTTATTTTACTACAGACAAAAAACTAGTTTTCGGAACGTTCATTAATTTCTAAACCACACTAAAATTTAAAGCACAAAAATAATAAGTTATTATCATCTTCAGAATTCTAGTTTCTTAAACTTCTACTTAGTACATACAATCTATTCAGCTAGTAACTTTAGTTTGCATAAGTAGAGTTAAACGATTAAGTAACTGGAATCAGTGATAGAGCCCATATCATAGCCACTCTACTAACTATGGTAGAGTATTCGTTGGCAAAGTTCAAATTTCAGTAAAATCGAAAATAAAAAGCTAGTTTGTTCGAAAAGAGTGACACAGAGTTAATTCAACGAGATAGTAAGGGAAATAACGCTACCGTTTTAGTAGAGTAAACTATGTCACCGTTCTATCTATTCCACTCTCCTAAAACTATCACAAATATCGTGATAGCCCGAGCGCAGCGAAACCATTTCAAATTTATAAGGCCGTGTGATCATAGATTTAAGTATATTAACTATCACTGACTCCGTGCCTCAGAGAGCACGTTAAGGAGTCGGTCCCGGTTGCTCAAGGCCCTTCATCTTAAGGGGGGGCCTAACCCCTTGCAGTGGAGTATAAAAAAGGCTGATGGATTGGAAAAAGGCTGATGTATTGGAAAAAAATGGAATGGAAAACTAGTTACTTTGCTCGAAATTATCTTCTGTGGTATAATATTTTGATTTTCGAAAAGTATGTTTCGTTCTATCGAATAAACCACGTCTTGGAATTTCGAATAATAATTTGAATAAAAATTATATATGAACGAGAATTCGAAGGAACAACCAGATTGTGTACCTATATAGAATCCATCCATCTATCAGCCCACATTCGTCCACTGCTGAACATAGGCCTCTCCCAGGGCACGCCATACTTCTCTATCCTCAGCCATCTTCATCCAGCCACTACCGGCAGCCAGCTTTATACCGTCGGTCGGTCGGACCTATATAGAATAGTTGGGTTGATTTATACACTCATCAGCACTATAGGAAATATTGATTAAATAAGTAGGTATATCAAATATGGCTTTTCAAACTCAGGTATTTTAATTTTATGATTTTTGTGTTCATTCGTATTGTTTAACACAAAATGGATCATTTGAACGAATTAATGTAAAGTAAACAGAACGAATTAAATATTTGCCAATATGTAATTTTTATTTATTTAAGCTCTTTTCAATGGAATCAAATCAAAACTCCTTTTTGTTTGAAATGCTTTCATTGTCATAGATGCGTAGGTATGTGTGTATTACAACTTATCTCTAATTTATAAACGTACATTTTATGTGATAGCTAATCTCTTTTTAAGACGTGTAACTAGGCAAAGATTTTATCTGAACGAACTTTACAAACGATTTGAAAGTCGTTGCAATATTATAAATACCAACACGTTAATAATGCGTCTAGCATGGCCTATTGTTACATAATTTTCGTTAGAATGCTGACAACAGTATTGTTGGAGGGTTTATATGATATTTCAGTAAATTTATTCATAATCGATAATATACATTAATATTAAGATTTGAATATAAATTTAATAATGTTTTTTTTAACAAAAACATATCATACCATACTTTATAGCATAGAGACTGTTAGTTCCATGTAAATTAATTACACAATATCTTTTTTAACGGTTTTGGCCCCCTCGTTAGAAAAAATTTAAATTTATTGTAAATTAAAGACATTTCTCTTCTACTATGTGAAAGGTTAGTAACATTATTGAGACGTAACTTTTTGGAAATTGGTATTAGTGATTGAGTTTTTGTTTAACTCTAGCTCCCTCCTTGACGTACATTTCAACCAGCTTCAAGCTTTCAACCGCTTTCAAGATACCTACTGTTTTCGTTTATATTTTCGTAATATATGTTTATATATTATATATTTATTATTATACATATTATTCGTAATATCTGTATAATAATATTTTGGTAGTTTTGTATCAGTCTAATCTAATCATATAGATAAAGAAAAGTGATAGCTTTCATTACAACCGAAGTAGCCTTCAAGTAGTTCCATCCAAACACCTAAATACTAGTTTCCTAGTGGTTATGTTATCGGTTCGCAAGCGAGAAAGCTGACGAATATAGTTCGCGTGCACCCGCGCAACCGCCTTCACGCTGCTTTCACTTTTGTTACCGTTAAGATCTAATTATTTTGTAGCTAGATTTAAGGAGGCCTAGGCCCCTGCAGTGGGGTAAAAATGGGCTGATGATGATGATGATTATTTATTAAAATTAAATGAACTCGCGTTCTAAAGCTTTTTTAGGGTCATTAAATAATTATATTATATCAAAAATGCCATACCGATCAAAAAGATGAATGGAGCCTTCATACATCCCGAAGTTAAAGGATCGGCTCCGAGGTCGAACACAGCCATAATATTTTATTGGGGCGTATTGTTTTACGATTGTCAGCTTTAATTACTTTATCGCCAGCAATTAAACTTCGGTGGAATACGGTTTTTCGAGTTTTACTGCCACATTTGGGCAAATAAAAGCTCATATTACTTTATTTGTTTTTTACCACACACGAGAGATTTGTGATTAGGGTTGTCAATCAAGGTTGTTGTTGGAATATTTTTGTAATAAATATTTTTGTTTGTCACAGTACTATAATACATAATATATTTTTTAACTAGAATAAATAAATTTATTAATAAATAAATCTACTAATCTCTATTAAATTAATTGAATTCGTATCACCTACTTAATTAAATGAGAGAACTTGAGTACATTTCACCAGAAAGGTTTATTGAGAGCTTCTAAAGTTTAGCTAGCAACTATAAATTATTATTATTTCAATTATTATCTAGTAGGTAGCGACCCTGCTTACGAAGCTGGAGGTCCTGGGTTCGAATCCCAGGTCGGGTCAGTATTTATATCATGAATATTGATACTGGTACCGGGTCTTGGTTGTTATATGTATGTGGTGTCGTCGCTTGGTACCCACAACACAAGGTAATACTTAGTTTGGGGCCTAGACGTTGTTGTCATGTATATGTTATTATTATTAGTTAACAACCCTTAGGTAATATTATTCATCGACGAAGGAAAACTATAAAAGTGACAATAAATCAAATGGTGCGATGAAAGTATTTACTGGTCACAGATATTTATTTTTATAGTACCATATCAAAATTTTAAGAAACTGATGCTTATAAAAACAACGATTTTCGTCAGCCTGTCATATTTATTGTGCCTTTTGGTTGATAAAATAGTGCTTTTTCACTCCCCACTACCAGAAAATATTTTCACTTATTTGAAGTACGGAAATGTTGTAATGGTAGTTTATGAAACATCCTTTAATTTAGTGAACTGTATTCTTTAACTGAGTAGATTTTCTTGGCACTAGTAACATAATCGTCGTGTCAATCATTTGCATTCATATAATACTTTTATGTGTACTGATTATGTAAACCATACTTTTAATTTTGTTTTTTCTGATGAAAGATCTACTTGTTAATATAAATTAGTATTTACCACAGACAAGATTTGTTCGGGAAGTCAAGGAGTTGCGTCCTAATTTATGTGCGGAACATAGCGGAAATATAAAAAATAGGATCGGCTGCCAGGTGCGTTGGATATAACTTAACTTAATTTGTTGGTCAATTGATTCCGAGTTCTCGAGTTATAAGGGCACAAACGGACGAATAGATAAACAGGGCGATGTTTTATTTTATATGTATTTTATATATGTTATTTTAATTAACTTATTTTATTTTTATTATCTTAGGAAAATCAACAGCTGCATAATAGCTATAGTAAACCTTAATAAAAACAGGAAGCCAATAAGAGGTTTTCACAGGTAGTGCCAGAATTGCAAAAGCAACAAAATCTTCTTAGCATGTATGGATGGATGTTTTTATCACGTCACGTTTTTTTTTTTGCTGGGGCGTTTTTTGGACAGTAAAATAATGTCTATATTTGCAGTATTTAGTGAAATTTTTAATCAAAAACGTAAATACGGACTTACGTTTGTCGATATTGCCTCACTGATACAAGTTTTCAAGTTTTTATAAAAATATCGAGAGCAATCAAATGCATAGCACAAAATGTAGAAAAATAAAGAAATATATAATTTAATAGTGGTACAAGCAAACTGCTAAGTTCAAATCGTTTTGATTAATTTAATCATTGTACTACAAGACCTTCATAGTATCTTAATAAAGAATTAAATAGTAATTTAATAGCCTGCGCCAGAAGCGAGTTCTAATTGGTACATTACGATGCCGGCACGCAACGCAGGTGAAACCAATCTCGGATTTATATTACATTGTTTCGCATAGATTATAATACAATTTAGTACCTTCGTTAATCGATTATTTGTATAGGTTAGATTGTTTATACGTTCTAAAATACCAATAAACGCAATTGTTAGAAAATTTTTCGTTCTGTACGTACCTACAAGACGCTTACAAAAATCAATGTACCTTTTGTTTATTTTTTTGCCTCATTGTAAGAAATCAAACTTAAGTCGTGCAATTTTATGATGAGTAAAGATAATTTAAAGCAAGCCTGAAAATAGATTTTACGGTAGGAAATATTATTTAATTTTGCATACTGTATTTACTATATTATTGGACATGTAAGTGTATATCTAGATACTGTAAATATTATTCTATATCCTTTATTTATAAAAATATCTGATCCGAGCATGGTTTTTTTAATTTTGATAGTATTTCCTAGTTTCAATGTGATTACTGATTTCTAAAATGAAATACTTTATCTAAAGTAGAAAAAATGTGATGTGGGTAACTAACTAATAAAATTTATGTAAAGTGGAGCTAATTTAATAATAAACTTCTGTAGCACTTCTGGATCAGGTGAGAAGCCGGTATTTCGTTAAATTGCATTTTAGAAAATCAAAAACTTATTCTCCTAGTGCTGAAGAAATAAATTTTGACTGCGATATTTTTGAATAATATCGGAAATATCGTGTACTCTTTTAGGACCCATTAGGTAAAAGTGGTAGTGACTGCTCGTTATAAATCACCTACGAACAGCCAAGTCCGAGACTGGACGAGATAAATAACATGCTGGGCTAAACTAATTGCTTAATGCAATGTCTTATTTGTAAATTTCTCGTAATTAGAGTGCAGGGTCGATTGGTTTTAAACACGACGGAATGGATCAATGGACATTAATTTCACACACTCCCTGGTTTTCAGATACTAATAAGTTAAGAAAATCTTTACAATGACAGAATAGAAAACAATTGATTAATTGGTAATAACAAATAAATGATAAACTTCGAAAATTAAAGCTCATTGTCAACTTATACTTAATATCTACAGTCTGCTAAAGAAAGCTACACAAAATTTAAAAAGCTTATTTTTAATGTGTTCACACATCTATTCTGTTATATAGAAACAAATGCTGCAAACGAAATAGACTCATAATGCGCTATCGGAACTTCAATTCGATGTCATCGTTGAAAAGTTTGGACAGTTCTGTAAATAATATCCAAATTTATATGAGGCACTTTTCTTAAATTTCACTTTCAGTGGTACTTTCTAAACATTGAGAAGAAACTTAATTTCAAATACTATGGAACAGTACAAATGTAAGACTGGTGTAAACTAGACGACAAAACAAAAAAAAATTGATTAAACTTAAAATATTAATTTTGATTTAGTTCTAATAATTTATTAAATGAGTATTATTTAAAAAATAATCGACGAACACTTTATAAGCCAATAATCCATTAAGGATACTTATTATAACCGCAGACAATTCAAAAGATATTATTAAACCCAAAAAATAAATGAAAAATAAACTTGAGGCTATGTCATAAAGGTTTGTCCAATAAAAGCAAAAACCATAATGGTGATTGTTAATGGCATTATTCAAATTCCTTTATTAGATTAACAGTGGGAGTCCTACTGTGCAGAGAATGCGAAAACACAACATCATTTATTCAACTGACGCTAGCGTGTAACTAATGTACGGAATATGAACGAGTTTGTTGTAGGTATTATAAATTCAAACACTATTGCTTAGATTCGGTTTTGCCTGAATCGCTAACAATATACGTGGGACATTCCATACCTATTCTTTACCTGTTTGCCCCAGAAAGAGGGTTATTATTTATTAGCTAATTCCATATGCAGTTATACGACTTTTATGCAGTTATTTTGAGACAAGTACAAAAAAGTACCTACGTTTAACATAAGGACAGTAGGTAGTAGGTAGGTAGGTTAAAATCTTTATTGGACTGTGACCGTCCACAATCAACAAAGCACTACACTGGATCCACCTTGGTAGATCTTAGCTAACATATCTTTGAATAGAAGTCGTTAAAAAGTTTATTGTTAATTAATAAAAGTTAATTTTTTCATAATAATTGTTTTTTACGCCGTCTCGGGTTAATAAAATATATTTTTTAAATTTTATTTGGAATAAAAAACTATAATAAAAATAGTAATTGTATTGTGCGTGTGTGGGATATCCCAGGTATTATTATTATTATTTGCGTGAGGAAATGTCGAACTCGCAAACAAATCATGTTTAACTTGAAAGACGTCTTCGTTGATTTTTAACTGACAGGTCAATTACTCATTTTCGTGATTTTAATCTTATAAAAGAAGGCAATTCCATTCAAACTTAAATCCTTTATTTTTAACTACTTGAGGGAGGCATTTCCAAAAATCCTAAAGCACGTTTCTTTTAATTTCTATCTGAAAAGTCAAATATGATTATTCATTGATCAGAATTTTGAAATTACGATAGTCATACTAATCTAAATCCCTTGTTTTATCCGAGCAGGGATAGAATTTAATGAAATCCTTTCTTAGTGGTTGCTTTTCCATTCCATTCCATCAACTCATTATACCCCACTGCATGGGACTTAGGCCTCCCCCAGGGTGAAGGGGCTTGGAGCTTATATACAGCGCACTGCTCCAACGGGGGTTGGTGGATTGTAACGACCGCCATCTATTGACAGCAACCGGGACCGACTGATCAACGTGCTCTACGAAGCACGGAGTCAATGATCGTTATGTACTTAAGTCAGAAAAACTCATTGGTTGGCCACACAGCCTTGTAAATTTGAAACACGTTCGCTGCGCTCGGGCTATCACGATGACGACGACGTGTACACGAATGGGTGTTTATGTTACAAAGCATTTAATCAGGTTCAGCAGTTTTGGATCAGAACATTTTATTTTATATATGTAATTTGACATTCTAAAGTCTAACAGATGGTACATATTTGTATCTTTTTAGTATCAGCAACGCTTAACAAACCAAAGATTTCAACGCGCAGGAAATTCCATCAGTAATACATGACCTCTTCGTAATAGTAGATTATCAACTGAACGTTAAAAACAAAAATTACTATTTATTGATGTCTGAGTAGAAACTTTATAGTTAAAGAAACAAATCAAAATATACAAATTATGCACAATACTATACTATAAGTCTTACTATAAGTTTAGACAAAAATTATGTTTTATTGAAAAGAATAATACTTAGCGCTTTATTTATACTTCAAGTTAACTTAGATATAAATTGTAATTTTTTATAGTAGAATTTTTTTTACTTATTCTGTTTTTAAATTGTACATAGGAAAGGTACGAGGAATTTTGTGGACCTTTCTGAACGCCCATGGGCGCTGTTTCAAAATATTCCGCTAACACGTTCATCATCATTAACATGTACCTATTCCTACTTATGCGGAAACGGTTATCGAGTGATTACCCTCAGCACCGCACCCCCAGCACAGCAGCACCCCCTCTCGGAGGTGCGCACATCTCTTCTGTGCGCACCAAAAAAAGTGTCATAACTCTTATACCGCGTCGTTGCATACACCTAGATACGCATCACCCGCGCCCCGCACCGCACCCAGTATGTTACTGAAGAATCATTGACACCAAAACATATTGTCGTGATAGCCCAGAGCGCAACGAACCTGTCTCAAATTTATAAGGCCCCATAGGGCCATGGTTCGAATCCGGGCGTGTACCAATGAGTTTTTCTGACTTAAGTACACAATATCACTGACACCGTGCTTCGGAGGGCACGTTAAGCAGTCGGTCTCGGACGCTGTCAATAGATGGCGGTCGTCACAGTTCCCAACCCGCAGTGGAGCAGCGTGGTGGACTTAAGCTCCAAGCCCCCCTTCTCATCCTGGGGGAGGCCTAAGCCTCTGCAGTGGGGTAAAAATGGGCTGATGATGAAAGCATATTGCGCTGTCAAATTGAATGGAGTATAAGACATAAATCCGCAAACACGTTAGAAGCTATATATCCACTACATATCGACACACGAGTGTAACTTCCACATTGCAGACCACGTGCTTGCTCACGACGCTACGGAAACCATCAAAATCTATTTCACAAATAGACTATCGATATTTTATTATCTCAATTCAAAAGTATTTAAATTTTAAATCACAAGACCATTACTCTTCGTGCCTTCGTGTTCTTTATTCAGAACTACCCACAATAAACTCGAGCTACCGACGCATTAAGCGCATATGTTTACGCCAAGTATGATATATGTTACAACGCTATCGAAATGTACTCTTTATTTATCATATTAAGGTTCTGTCAATGGTTACACCACATACGGCGATGTCATGACTCGGGCTAATAAACACGAAATATAACGTGTTCGTGCCGAGCATGCGTGATGCCGCCGTTTGTGCATACGTACGTGCCTACACGCAAGTGAGGAACATTCTTTTCGTTATTTTAAGTTTTATGAGTAGGTAAATGATTTTTAACACACATATAATATTTTAAGATTGTCCATTTAATTGTTCGTAAGCATGGATGTAGGATTTTTTTTATTCACGTATTTTCTCTATAGAGAAGACATGATAGTTACGTTACGTGTTAGAATTTTAAAACAAAAACCTAACACGTAACATTGTTCTTTATACAGTTAACTCTAAAACTGTTATGAACCTTCTCCTAAATTCGTCATCAATTTTTAATCTATGAGCACGCGCGATATTACTGCGCGCAAACGCAATACAATCTCAATATTTCAAAGTAATTTAATAATAATATAATACAAGTTAAATTCTTGAATGCTAATAACGTAAATATATACATGGTAATGCATTTTAAATTGCAAGCCGATGAAATGAGGTAATGAAAATATGTTTAGAGAAATAGTAAGAAGGGAATAAGAAGAGACGCAAAATAAGCTATGAATAAAATACCTTAATAAAATTACAGGTAAAACCGGCCAAAGAGGTATTAAATAGATAATAAACATTTAAGTATAAACTAATGTGTAACTATCTATTACAAATGTAGATATACGTGTAGGTAGTTAGGATAAATTAATATTAGCTAAATACAGAAATAAAAATATAAAATGAACCAATACGATATGTACTTTGTATGTTTGTATGTATGTTGTTTCAATCCAATTTAAAAAATTTATTTAAAGACATATCTAAGTTCAGTAACTTCTTGATGGAGCATTTTTTTCTCAATTTCTGAACCAGTAATCGTACTGGTGTCAACATATTTGTACTAGCCTCGCGAAACAGGTGTAAAGAAAGAAAACCAGTGGCGCAGAATGTGATATAGCAAAGACAAAAACAATGAAGTTTAACATAACTACAAAATAAAATATAATTAAAAAAAAAACATTCTATAGAAAAAATAATGTTTAGGAATAGGTACACAGGTTGGAACGGGACTGCACTGCACGCACCTACATGCAATTTCCATACTTCCTTCTTATTCATCCACAGATGTTTTTCGAGCTTTTTATCTTATATAATACAGATTGCAAGATGGAGATGCATTTCGCTACTTCTATGGGTTGGAATGACTGACAATGCAGGGCGAGCTTTCATATGCAGAATTCGCTCATCAACTACATAATTATTGTATTTCTATACCTATCTTTCCGTAAGATCCTTGTATCGATCGATCCGTAAGAAAATCTCTGTCATCTCTGAAATCGGCATAATTACGTTACATCACATCACAAAAAGATATAGGTGCTTAGGTGTAAGTTTACTTAGCACTCTCCGGCGCCTTTATGGATAAAAAATCATTTGGAAATTGATAAACCTGTGTGTACTATTTCGGATTTTTTATGTTAGTTTTTGTCTTTTTAAAATTTCAATTGAATTCTTATTTCAAAATTTTTAAACTTAATTATAAATATTTCATGTTTTTTGTAATAATAAATCATACCAAATGTTACTCATTTCCCATGTTAGTAATAGTTTATACCGTACCCCATCGTACTATATTATATTCAGCACTGTACCATTTCAAATCGTATTTACTTATTCATTCTATTTGTCCTATTTACTCATTAATTTTTTCCTTCACATAATACATTTATACACTAATTCGCTACTAATGCAACTAATCGCATGCCAAAATTTCAAGTCGAATGAACGAGTAAAACTAGCTTAGAATTTTTTAACAATTTATCATTATTTATCTTTCCTGCTTCATTATCAGACCTTCATCACCCTATTGAGTCAATTTAACGACCCTGAACACGACACCTTTACTGTAAGTTCGTAAGGTGTTGGGAATCCTCCAGATTCCATGTGATGCTGCAGCATCAGTTGAAGGTTATCATGTTCTTGCAAAATTATTGAAAGGCAAGATACCAAATTACGAATCAATCAGACATTTTAAAATTACTTGCCCCCCTTCGTCAACTACAAAATAGCTGATAATTTTGAAACGAATGAACAGATTTTCTCAAATTATAGCCATGAACATTCTCAATTAAGTTATTTTTCAAACAAAAATTATTAAATCAAAATCGGTTGCTCCGTTTAGAAGCTACGGTGCGACAAACAGACACACAGATTCAACTTACAACACCTCTCTGTTTGCATTGTGGGTTAAAAACGTTAATATTAAATAAAGTTATGAATAGATATCTAATACGCGTCACTTCCATGCCGCACTATTGTACGTTAATAGGTTCCTATGTGTTATGGCGCAATAAGGTTGGGAAAATGGCAGAAAAATAATTTGCAGGTACTATAAGAAATTAATTTAGAAATAATTATGTACTCGATAAGCAAACTCTGCGTATAGAAGCTCACCCTATATTATCGTTCCAACCTGTATCATAAAAGATGGAAAGCTCGAAAAATATGTATGGATGAGTAAAAAAGAAAAACTGAAATACAAATGGTATACTAAATCCAAAAAAAGCGTTTTAATGATAAAATAGTGCTAAGAATCCTGAAGTGTATAGAGTAAAAGGAAAATTTTAATTGAACTAGTAAGTTTGGAGTTGAAGATTAGTACCTTGATTGCTTATTCTTTCCTCATGAAAAATTTTAAAAATAAGTCTGTCTTAAGTTTGCAGCCATTTGTAATTACATAGATCAATTTTTCCATAACATTTTAATTTGTCGAAAATCATAGAAAGTACAACAATAGTGAGTGCATTCCAAGTAGACCATGGACGCTATTATTTGTATTTTAGTATTTAATAAAATTGAATCAAAAGTTACGTATACTTGATGAGAAAGTTCTAGCCGCGATGTTTCAGAACAGCTTGTCATTTTCACTGCTTTGATGGTTGACACTAAGCTTTTACACAAACTGGAGCTTACGATCAACGCTTACGATATCGGAGAAGTAATCATTTGTCTGGTGACTCAGCGCCGTGAGTCCTCAAAATGCAAATTTTTGAAAAAATCTACCGAACAATACACATCGAGATGCGTTCGACGTGCGTCGACAGAAACGGGCCTTCGATCGAGCAATTGAATTCAGTCGATCACTAATCGATGTCTTGCCCGCGATAGGCCCAGTCGGGGGCCTGACAGCAGGGTGCTGGCTTACCACACAATCCATCGTTAACTTATTTCTTTCTTTCGTTATAGACGAACAGCAATATTGAACTTTAATTACAACAGTTATAGACATCAAATTCCTTCGTAAGTATAAACTTCGTAATGCTTTTTCAGAATCATTATCCACTGTACTGCCTTTGTTGGGCACGATGATTTCTATTAAATTTGGAACCTTGACATCTGGCATTATGACTCATATTTCTTGGTAGTCTTTTCCAAGTTACATCTTTTTATTTGTTAGTACAAAATTTAACCTCATTACCTATCTTAATACAGAATTTGCCCTTTCGCACCGACTAATCATAAATGAGCATGTATAAGTCTGTAAATTATGCATTGAGACCAACTGGATTTCGAACCTGTGGCTCGGGAGTCGATTTTTCATAATTAACCTTATGCTGTGCATTAAACTGTTATTTCATTACGTCTGGTAAGTACCACAAGTTCAATTTAACATTTTATTCCATAGTGTTTTGTCGAAACACTAGTAAATATCAAAGTGTTTAAAAACAAAATTTTACATCGTAGATTGCCAATCTACTTAATGCATGATTAACTTTTTTTTGCTGTCTATGTGTATTTATAAAAAATTTAGTATAAAACTTTGATATTAGGTAAATAAAAAAGTATGCTAAATATGGTCAGCAAAGACGGTTTTAGGAATGTACGATGGACATGACTTTTGATTGATAAGTTTTCTGTAGTTACTTATATTTCAGAATATCTTTATATACATTTTACCATTCATTGCAATACCGTCATAAAATCATAATGCCCATAGTCCTCTGCAGCAGTTATTTATAGCACGTGGTCCCGTAGGTCCCATTAAGCCAGCTAAGCCCATATATACGGTGTGGAAGGCAAGATTGCCCCCCGGGCGGCGCGCGCCCAACTAAATCAAATAATGACTAATCGATTCCCTCTTATATTGCACAGTAGGTACACGTCAAACGTTATCCCGTTCAATTTTTAAAATCTTTTTGTCGGTGAGACGGTGATTTCGTGGTGTACTTCTGAATTAAAGGCGTGTGGGTTCGATTTTTGGAAAAGAGTTTGGAATTTATTTTTTGTGTATACTTTTTTTTATAACACAAATCTTATTTGGATATTCTAGAGTAGGTATATTATCAAAATTAATTCTTAAATTTTAGATCGGTACTTTGGCCGCTTTCAGAGGTTATATATTTTATTTCTTTGTATCCAATAATATTAAAATTATAAATTTATGTGATATTGCCATTTTGGCCACTCGCCATTTAAATGAAAATAAAACCAGCAAAGTGAAAGTTTTTTGAAAGTGAAAACCGTTCGGATAATTTGCGGGCAATTAAAGCCCTAACTTATGATCTCCTGAGAGGCAAGCTGTATCTAACAACATTTGAACACTACCGGTGAATTTGTCGCGGGTTGACGGTTAATTCGACATAAATTAAAGGCGCAGTGTGGGCAAATCGATGCATTTATTCATACTTGGTGTTAGTAAGTTAGTAAGTTGAGTAACGCCACCAAGGGTGGTGGCGTTACTCAACTTTGTAATAACAAATAATTACTCAAGTGAATACGTCATTCTTCGTCACAGAGGTCATCGAGTCCAATCTGTCACAACACCTCCGTTTTTGATGTGGTTCTTCAAAAATTCACAGATCTTGCAGTCCCCGCAACCATCGGTTTCATTGAAAATGAACCTACCCAAATCCGATTTTCACAGATTATTTTATTTTATTGCCGCGAAATCGTGGCATTGCCACGTAATAGTGGTTTTGCCACGAAAACGTGGCACTATTCTTTTCAACTCTTTAAACTCAGAAATAAATCAACGAAAAAAATATTTTCGTTTGTTCAACATATTTGAAACATTTAGGTTTTAAACTGCAGCCTCTGATATCCTCAAACGTTTTGAACTCGATAATGAAGCATTCGAACGAATACAGGCCGAAAGGCGATGATCGTAATGTTAATAAGTTCCCGATCGTCCATAAAATCTAACATGTGATGTCAAATTTCTTGTTCGATTTCCACCCAATTTCCAAAATTTTGGTCTCAAACTGTAGTTACCGACGCCTTCTAACCTTTTTTGTAACACTTCAAAACGATCCGACGAATAACCTCTGAAATATAGTAACTTATATCCGCGAACACCAGCGATCCACCAAAAAATCTCATCTTTCGGAAATAATTTCTCTTACAATTACCAACCGATTTTCAAAAACTTGGTCTCAAACCATAGCTACGTTAATGGCTGAGACACAATTTTTTTTGATTTTCGATATCGGTCCCCGATCTCGAAATATTTTGGATTTAGTAAAAATAAAATTCGAAAAAATCCTGATTTTTTTACATTTTCCAATTTTTTACAAAAATTACTAAACCGATTTCCAAAATTTTAGTGTCATAAGATGCTCAACTGAATTTTTGCTCTTTTAAGACCTTAAAATCTTGGCTAGATCTCATACCTTCGGAGTTATGGCCAAATATGCGTCTCCCGTGAAATGGATTTGATAGTCATTTTCAATGACAACAGTGGCTTCGAGGATATAGATGTGTATATCAGTACCGACTCGTGCTGAAACTATTTCTAAAATATACTACAATTTTCGGCGCCACGCGAACAGGATATCCTCTACAAATTTCTGGCATCATGTACCAGGATGAAATCCTCAATAGAGGACAAGGATATATTTACTGTTTTTTAATTAGTCATTGGGAAAACGTATCAATTATGTATCCTTATAAAAATCCTTAATAAATTATTTTCAGTTATTGTAACCATACGTACATACATAATTTATTAAAGATATTCAATTTTCTGGCGAAAATCCTGAATTGCAAAATGTAAACTGTAATTGAACGTTTAACTGAATAAAAATGTATTTTCTATTCTAACAATTTTTTATACTATTATACGTTACTATTGTAATACTTCAAAGAAAAACCGAAAACTATTAACTTTTTCACAATGTGAAAGGGTGTTAAGGAGATACAGGTCCTCTCCGCGTTCATCCTCTCTCTAAGCCTAAGGCGAGACTCTTTGCCTTTTCATATATACAAAAATTACTTTCAATTTCATTTCTGGTTTGGCTGGAGACTTTTCCTTTAGTTTCAGTTTCTACTTCAGAACAGCTATGCTTTAGTGGTTATAATTAAATGTTATAATTATAATTGCGTCCTCGTACTTCAATAGATTTGATTGATACGATACTATCAGATCTCTACCCAAAACCACTTTACTGTGGCCAGTTTTGTAGGCACCGCACCTACCACTTGCTATACGTATAAACAAACAAATCGGTAGTAGAAATGCTTTTCAAGTTAAACATGTTTAATACAGTGAAGATACACTTCATATTTTTAATTCTGTTTGCATAAAATTCCTATCGAAATTCGTTATAGACAATCGTTATTGATTCGTTTTATTAGTGCCGCGTGGCTTGATTGATGTCTATTAGTTCGGTAGTCCGAGTTTAAAGGACCATTAGATGTGTATGAGGCCTTATGAAGAGTAATGATTTTGTTTCGAGTACTCAACTTCATTCTAGACACGTACTTAATTTATGTTGTACCATGTAGACGATGTATGTCTTTTGTAATGATAAGATCCCAGTGATATTTGACGTTGAAATGTTAACGTAATAATATTTTTGGCTTTGGTGCTAAAAATTTAACTAATCCAAACAGTTATATTATTCACAAACGACATAAATTTGATTTGAAATAGAGTTTTAGAAAATTTTAGTTATTTAATATCGTGATGATATAAAATTCCTATTTTAATGATTTATCGAAAGTTATCGTTGAGAGCTTTTACATATGTAAATGCTGTCAACGATAACAGATCTGAAATATATCTTAAACCTAACTCTACCTTACTGCCTTGAAAAAATACAAACAACAATTATAAAATTACAATGCAATTGAGCCTTTTAGGTTTATATCGACGACCGCTTAGCCTAGTGGGTAGCGACCCTGGCTACAAAGCTGGAGGTCCCGGGTTCGAATCCCAGGTCGGGTCAGTATTTATATGATAAATATTGATACGGTACCGGCTCTTGGTTGTTGTATGTGGTGTCTTCGCTTGGTACCCAAAACACAAGCTAATGCTTAGTTTGGGGCCTAGATGTTGTGATGTATGGGTTATGGGGTTATTGTTAACTGTATTAAAATGATCACTTTAAATGAGCAAACATGAATTTGATTTTAAAATTACCAACTAAGAGTTTTTTATACGGAATCAAACTTTAGATATATGTTTACCAAAACATATTCCAACAAAAATGGGTAGGTACACCTCTTACATACATCACCAGACGTGATGTATGTCGATATAATAAACGAGGTTGCCCAAATACAATACCAAAAGTAAAATTTCACTCGCTGTGATACCTTTCCAGTGCTGTGACATCAAATTTGAGCTATTTTTAATAAAATTTCTTGACGGTTGCCTGTTTAATTGTTATTATCTCTGAAATTGTTAATGTTTTGGGCCTAAGTAATATATCATTGAAAAGTAAATAACACAGCCTATCGGCTTGCGTATAGAACATTACTTTTGCGTTACAAATTTAGAAACTGCAGTTTTTTGAATATTTAATTATCCAATATCCAACACAGAAAGTGCGACATTGTATTTCGAAAGTGAAATCAAAGTCGAAATCTACCTTCAGCTAATGCAGAAAAATAACGGGGTATAGTTGATCAATGGGTCGAGTGGTTTGAGACCCTAACTGCGGAGCCAAGGGTTGCCAGTCTGATTCCCGCCCGGGACATATATTTGTTTGCATAAACATGTCTATTTGTTCTGTGTATGGGTGTAAAAGTATATCAGTTGTCTAATACCCCACAATACAAGCATAATACTGGTTTACTTTTGAATAGATGGCTCCGTGTGGTATGTCCCAGGTATTATATTCTTATTATAGCAAAAAGAAGAAATTACAGCAATAGCATCAGAGAGGCTCGACTATAAGTGAAAATCGGAAGCGCACTGTATCGCTGAATCCGAGTCATTAAAGTGTGTGTGCTATGTAGCAACCGATGGTATTGGTTATAAAAGAAATTGTTATAGTTTTCGTGGTTATTTTTGGTTCTAATATATTTTATCTTCCAATTTAACCTGCTGTGATTTAATTTTATTTTTCACAAAACTATTGCCATGCAACTTAAATTGAGTAATTGTGATACGTACGGACATACAGAAAAATAATGTTTTTGATTATTAGTGTCATCCAAAATTTTAATCGTAAGTTATTCGCATATATTAGTTCCAGAAAAATCTTTCTCTTCCACATTAGGACGTTCTGTTTGAAAAGTATTTCGTTACTTATTGGGTTAGTCAATTATTTTAAATCTATAATGGACTTTACAATTATTATATCTGTCAAGAATAAAAGGTTCGAACTCAATATGTAGATATGTTATAGATTTATTAAAAATCTAGTTCAATAATATGTGTCAATAAATTTCACTAATAACACCAAGGTATTCGATAGGTCAATTACTGTAAATATCAGAACCGGAATTGAATAGTAAAAACGTTTAATAACAAATAAAATGTTTATTCATTAAGTAATAAAATCTAAAATTATTATAACTTTATCCTATGACAACATGCTCGCTGTGGACGAACGATATGCGAGTTTAGTTTGCGCCATGAAATTAAAAAGATATTCAAAGTGATTACGATATAATTATGATAAATCGTTTAATATTCGAATTTGCATAGTTAAAAACTAAACAACAATATTATGAAGCTTTTTGTTCCACTCATATTCGTAATTATAGGTAGATATTTGTAGAGTTGTCTATATTTGTGAAATCATAAAGAAAGTACGTCGTCAACTCCATCGTTTGTGATTTACGACAAGCTGTTGTTCTATGAAACCTCATAATTATATACTGTTATGCTCAAAAAGCTGTTTCTATTTGAATTTTATTTATTACTCATGTCCTATTTTACCTATTTCGTTTTGCTATGACAAAGTACATGTAAAAGTAATTCTGCTGCTGTTAAAATATGTAAGAGAATACGATATTCTGGTCGATTTTAAACTTTAACAGTATGTATTAGGACATAACTTGCCATTTCTAGAGTCTGTGGGTCATATAAGGATCTTTTACAGTCTATTTATATACATGGATGTACATCTAACAGATGCGGTTTTACTGTATTTGCAGATGGTCCGCGAATTTTTCGACGAATAGTCACAAAACACATAGCAGTACGTAGTCATATAGTCGTCACCACATGACATCTGAGTAGCTTTTATGTCGTATAAAATTTATTATTGACATTCGTTTTATAACTTCAAAATGGAAAACATGTGTATGCCAACGTATAAAAAGAATTATTTGAAAGGTAATGAGAATAAAGGAGTCATTTTGCATACGCGAAGCCATAATATGAGATCTTTTTTTTTTTTTTAATTAAACTGTTTCGCCATTGCACTTAATTTATTCTAGGCCATTGACATCTGTGCATTCGTCTGTGCGGATCAACTGGGATTGAAGTACAATAGTATGCTATACTGTTCTATAGTATTTATGCGCCTTCGTGTATTGTAACAGTAATGTAACAGTGCTATCTTTTTCTTTGTTCTTGCTTGTTGAAATGAAGGTCGTCTCTAGCAATGTTGATAACCTTTATATATGTAGTATTGTACATCAATATTTTTAGGTATATCGTTTAGTTTAAACACTTCAAAAGTTTAACAACTCAATAGATTTATTTTATGAAATCGAGTAGTAAAAAAATAAAATAAAAACCGACTTCAAAAACATAAACTAAAAAATTAAAAATAAAATTTTCACTTTAAAGAAAGGAACATTAATAGGCGGAATATCGTTAATGAAGTCAGTACCAAGTCATTCACTTTAAATTGTGTTCTATATTTGTTATAGTTATAAATATATCATCGTTGTAATTGTTATTACCTGGTAAGTACCCATTGAGAGTGTCTGAGTTGACACCGACTTCATTAACTATATGCCGCCTGTTAATGCTCCTTTCCATAAAGTGAAAATTTTATTTTTAATTTTATAGTTTATGTTTTTGAAGTCGGTTTTTATTTTTTATTTTTTAAATTATTTTATTTTTCAATTTTTAGTTGAACGCATCTGTAAAATATTTGTATTTAGTATAAAATGAGTATAAATGGGGCTTCTAAACGCGCTACTCAAATAAGACAGCACCGCGATTACGCAACGTAAATTCAGTGTCAAATTGACGCATCAGCATGCCTAGTAGGTAGTGGTATTCCTATGTAAAACTTCAATCTTAATTATTATTTTTGTGCGAACTGAACATTTTGGCATATTGAACCGTATGAAGTAAGCCCAACAAAAGGTAACTGCTGTAAATCGTTGAGAAATTCCCTCGACTGTTTATGGTCTTCATCATCAGACCTGTAATGGCATTTACAACCCATATGAGTGCAAAGTTCTCATCAATAGAAATGAATTAAGTCCAAACACCAGGTAATTGCTGTATATCGTTAAGGAGTTCCTTCGACTGTGTGTGGTCTCCATCATCATACCTGTAATGGTACTTATAACACATATGGGTGCAAAGTTCTCATTAATAGAAATGAATTAAGTCTAAACACCAGGTACCCAATCAGAAAGAGACGTCATAAATAAGGTGAATTATAATTGCTGTAAATCGTTAAGGAGTTCCCTCGACTGTTTATGGTCTTCATCATCAGATCTGTAATGGCACTTGTAACCCATATGAGTGCAAAGTTCTCATCAATAGGAATGAATTAAGTCCAAACACTAGGTAATTGCTGTAAATCGTTAAGGAGTTCCTTCGACTGTCTGTGGTCTCCATCATCAGACCTGTAATGGTACTTATAACCCATATGGGCGCAAAGTTCTCATTAATAGAAATTAATTAAGTCCAAACACCAGGTAATTGCTGTAAATCGTTGAGGAATTCCCTCGACTGTCTTTCAGCTCCATCATCAGATCGACTCCCGACCTTCATTAAATAGTACTAGTAGTAGTACTTTATCAACATACTTAACATACGATACTTTAAAATACGATTTTTGAAGGTTGCCCTCGATTTCTCTGGAATGCCATCATCAGATCCTGGTTTCTTTATCATGGTACCACTCCGGAGATATCTACCTTTCACAAAAAAAAAAATCATCCAATTCGGTTCATAAACAACGAAGTTATCCCTGAACACACATTAAAAAAAAAAACATATATACGGTCGAATTGAGAAACCTCCTTCTATTTGAAGTTGAATTTGCGTCTATTAAATAAAGGCATTTTGGCTATTCCATCCAACCAAACTAGTTTCTTGGTGTGTAAGTTGGGAGTTTGTAGGAGAAACAGCTGACGTCAACATCTGCGTTCCTCCGGGTGACCACTTCCACACCCGTCATTTTGTTGGTTCACGTTCTAATAATGCGCTTAAACTGATATTGTATTTTCTAAGGTGTGGCCCATATAATTACAAACTTTGTCCAGTAAAGCGTTGCAAATAATAATATGATATCAGGGACACCTGACTCGCGGCCAACTAGTCCCAAACTGGACATGGGTAGTTATGGGTATTAGGTAACCTACCTACATACTTAGATATATTTTTTTAATAATGCATACACTGAGTAGATGTATGTAGATATTTAACACAAATAATAATATAGAATTATCTCAACGTCATTGTTTACTACAACAATCATTCGATTTCAAACTTCAAATTGTCGAAATACAACCAAAAAATTTTTAAACAATGGAGTCGCTGAGCAAGGAAACTTACGAATAAGTTTAAATTTTCAAATAGTGACATTAACGATAATCGTAATTTTGAATACAAACTTAACCGCATAATCAATATGGTCGATATTTGAAAAAAAAACTTGTTAAATAAATGTCGTTTCATAGTTGGATACAGAGATGAATATCAGCTTGTTCGCAGCATCTTACAGGAGCGAAGCCGGGGTGACAAATAGTCACGCCATTCGGGGAGAGGATCGGACGCGGGACTCGTTCACGTTGTTTGTCTGAGTCGATGGCTTAATAATAGTGATGGGGTGATGTCGATAAAATTTTATAAAAATAATATCGGTTAAGTTGAATATTTTATTTGACGCAAAATACTTGCCTAATATAATTATATACCTAAAACATAAGAATTAAAGCCATCATGTAAATCATTTATTATTATATTTTTTAAGTATCAATCAATCAATGGGTGTAATATATTGAGTTGTCTATAAAATTCGTAGGAGGTGTATTAGGTAAAAAAAAATAGGGAAAATTAATTTAGCCATTATGCGATCTATCTGAAGTGACATTAAAAAGTATCTGTTTAAAATAATCCATACTCCCAATTGATATTATCCAGTTTTATAATTTATTGTTAATGTTAACTTTCGTATCAGCAAAATAAATGACAAACAAAATAATAAAAATCTAATTTAAAACGTCGTCGTCTTAAGCGCAAAAAATATACGCCGCTGTCAATTTTGTTCACTGCGCTGCGCTACGCTGCTGTTATTGTGAGTTTAAAGTTTTTCTAATAAAATAAATTTTATCGATTGTAGTTATTTAAAAGGTACCTCACTCGATTTCTAGATTTATATCTGTTAAATGTATGCATTCAGCGGCACATAATTCAGTGTTACAAATTGTTTGTTTTAGGCTCCGACATGAAATGTATTGGCGAGTCCCCGACTCAAAGGGTGACGATAAAAATTTGTACATTTAACTTGTGCATTTTCACGCAAAAAATTCATAATGATACAAACCGACGACTATATAAACCTGAAAATTGACATTAAAATGAACTGATAATTTACAACCTACGAGATAATAATATACAAGAATCCACCAACCCGCACTGGAGTAGCGTGGTAGATTAAGCTCCTAGCACAATACCTGTACCTAGTACCTTCCTGGCGCTTAGGCCCGATGAGAGGCCTAAGCTACTGCAGTAGGGCATTATGAGCTGATATGATAAGAAAATAAACGAAAAACGATAGAACCTAAATATCCATTAATAATGGAAAATTTGTACCATATTGTCAATTTTCTCGTCCACTTTTAGGTTTTGCTTAGTTTCATGTATCGATGATCATTGTGTCGTGATAGTCCGAGCGTAGCAAACCGTTCGAAGTTTAGAAGGCCGTGCGACCATGGTTCAAATTCGGGCATGAACCAATGAGTTTTTTTCTGATTTAAGCGCAGAGCACATTAAGCCGTCGCGTCGGTTTCGGGTGCCATCAACAGATGGCAGTCGTTAAAATCCACCAACCCACACTGGAGCAACGTGGTGGATTAAATTCCAAGTACCCTCACCCTGGCGGAGGTCAAAGCCCTTGCAGTGGGGCATAATGGGCTGGGGGAATGGAATGGGATGGAAATGACCATTTCTAGTTCTAAATAATTTTCAAACTATCCTGGAATTTTGTTCCTTCTGTTATGTTTTCCAGGTTTAGTTTATCTTCTGTTTTTAATCCTAAAATAATTTACTCTTATTTAATCCTTTGTCAGAGGTCAGACTTAACATTCTTATGTAAGACATAGCAGCAGACATATCTTAAAAACTTTTCTCTTTCCCTTTATTGATGTTTGTTCGTCATTCATGACTATCTTTTATGCCCGAATGCTTTTGTGTGTGTATCATACTATTTTTCTTTCTTTGCCTGTGTGTCTTTCCTGGAAATGATTTAAAATTTTATTTAAATTATTTGATTAATTCATAATAAAACTGTGTTCACTTACAGAAGTCTATTTATGTTTTTATCCACAACATGGGAAACAAAACCGTATAGTTTTCCTATATACAATAGAAATATTATAATAGTTACGATAAGCTGGAAGTGTATGTGGTACTTAATGTGTTTATTTTGAACTTTTAAAGAAAAAACTCGAAAAAGAAAGTATATCTCTGCCGCCAGCTACTCACTTCAAAACCCAAAAAATAGTCAGTTCGTTTTTCAAACAATGTCATAGATTTTTCTAAATTTTTATCTCATGTTTTTTCTATGTTTAGCAGCGAGCGGCGCCGGCGCCAATCCAATGGTTTTATCATGTAAATACATACTACTTTGTAATATCTTTAGGTTATTAATATTGATAATTCATATAAAACTATGATTTATAATATTGTGTATATATTGTTTATGATATATGGTTTCCATTTCTTTGCTTATGAATTATACGAATTTAGGATTGTATATTCAATAAACCGAAGATGAACCGAAATAGAGAAACTTGATACTGTAATATATTACAAATATAAAAGGCAATTTATGTGTTAATGCTATTTTGTAACTGTCGCCACGGCTTTATTGAGATTAATACATTGGTATTTGATTGCAGCTACGCCGCGCCATCTATACAAGGCGCTATTTTTTTTTTATTTCAATTATATTATAAAATAACGGTTATTTGATTTTATGCTTATATACCTATTAGACTCGAATCTTTTATATAGATACACATATAGATACATGTAAAAGCCGCACTATATAAAGTATGCTCGAAGTCAAATAAGCTTAGTCCATTTTATGAGGACATTTTCAGGGAATTTCTAAATTCTAAATAAAACAAACTGATTTTTTTTCAATCTAGTTACAAAATGAAAAAAAATTATAAAAATATAATTTTATAATTATACATTTATATTTCGGCAGCGATAAAGCATATATGGTTAACCAGTGAGTAATAATTAAGATAAAGCTAATACAATGCGTGTAGGACATTCTTTAGCATATTCACTAGCTGTGAATCCTATAGATGTCTTGTCGAAGCCTATAACGATAACATGAATGGTATCACAACTAAAAACGAAACCCATAACTATAGTTTCCATATTCCATATCGTTTATTAAGCTCATCGCCTCCATAAAACTATGAAAATAAACAACATAAAATTTAGTGCGTCATTATAGCCGTAAAATAATAAAGCATTACCGAATGTTTCCCAAGAGAGTTAATGCCAAGTCACTTAAAATGGTGTACAGCAACCAACACATTTTGGAGTGAATTCTCATAGTCAACTTCAGCATACAAGCGTGGAAGTAAGGTTTTGTTGTAGTCGGATACATTGTAAAGTTGTAGAGATAGCAACACAATATACTTAGAAGTAATATATGGAGATATTAAAAGTACCTATTTACAAAATATATAAATGATATACCTATATATATATCACAACAACCTCTAGCCACCCAACTAAGCATTAGCTTGTGTTTTGAGTACCAAGCGAAGACGCCATATACATATAACAACCAAGACCCGGTACCAGTATCAATATTCATCATATAAATACTGAGCCCACCTGGAGATTCGAACCCGGGACCTCCAGCTTCGTAAGCAGGGTCGCTACCCACTAGGCTAAGCGGTCGTCAGTATAAGTAGCATACCGTACGTTGTCTTTAAATCTTAATCCAAATTGTAAATGCGAAAGTGTGTCTTGCATCTTGCGTCTTTAAAAGGGATATAGGTTACTTTTTATTTAGGAAATCTGTTTGTACGTTCGTTACCTTTTCACGGTGAAACTGTAGAACTGATCTCAATAGAATGTACCAAGGAGTTGGTAATACAAAAGTCTATGTAGTCTATGCGAGTGCAGCCGCAGGCCTTTCCTAGTTACATATACACATGTATATGTGCATTTAAGCTGCATTTTTCGGTCCGTATAGATTGAGGATACGGTACTCACTTGATCATATTTTGTTGGACATACACAGCGGTATAGGTGACTGCCGTCTGGCCGTCCCATATTCAAATGAGGTCGTAATGAGTGGCTGGATGTAATTCGGGGTAAAATATGTGCATTATTTAGAAGCAGCGGACGGCAGCCGCGGGCGCGGGCCGGCGACTGCTAAATTAAAAACACGTCAAATGTTAAATTGGACCGAGACATCTATTAAGGCCGCTAAAGGCGCGTTCACAGCAATTCCAAAATTTATTGAAATATTTCAAAATCGTATATTTTTTATTCAAGATATAACCAGTGTTAGTTAATTAATACTTTGAGATATATTTAAAAAAAAAAACTGGTCAAGTATGAGTAAGATTTACGTGGAGCCTCCAGTACTATATATAAATCGTGGTATAATCTACCCTACTTTTTTATATCGGACCAAGATTAAGGTTAAAAATTGAACCCGAATCCTTCATGCATATGAATATGCTACTATCGTAATTACTAGTACAATTGAAATTATAAACTTCCAAACAATGTAATAGACTTGTAAACTAATGAATCCAAGAATAGTGTCGTGATAGCCCAGAGCGCAACGAACCTGTCTCAAATTTATAAGGCCATGATTCGAATCCGAGCGTGTACCAATGAGTTTTTCTGACTTAAGTACACAATATCACTGACACCGTGCTTCGGAGGGCACGTTAAGCAGTCGGTCCCGGACGCTGTCAATAGATGGCGGTCGTTACAGTTCCCAACCCGCAGTGGAGCAGCGTGGTGGACTTAAGCTCCGAACCCCCCTCCTCACCCTGGGGGAGGCCTAAGCCCCTGCAATGGGGTAAAAAAAAATGGGCTGATGATGATGATGATGATGAATTCAAGAATTTAAACCACTTTAATATTCACTTTTATTCAGGGTGTATTTCAAGTAAGTTTAATAAAAATTAAACTGGAAAATCGGTTTAATATTTTCCGAGATATTACAGCTTATGTAGGATTTATTTTAAATCAATCAAAGGGCACAGTTCTTAAATAATATTTTCCAAAAATACGCCATTATGACTACATCCTAAAATTCACTAGAGGCATCAAGAAACAAGAGCTCGAAGGCTTTTACTTAATTCAGAAGCACAGCGGGTGTTCCCGAAATCATTGGGCAGACTCCGTGAAATATGGCCTGGGCTATATAGCAGAGAGCACCTTAGGCTATAACCGCGTGTCTCACATTCCTTATCCTGATATACCATTATGCTTGTATTAATCAGAACTTGAACGGGAATGTTAGGTATTTAATGAATTTGTGTAATGTTATTCGTTGATGTATTTACTATACATACTTAGTCTAACCTGATCTCATTTAAATATTCTTTGAATTAATAGTCGTGGTCTTATCATATAATATTACTACAAAAATAAACAATAAAATTTAATTACATTAACGTCACGACGACCGCTTAGCCTAATGTAGAGATCCCGGGTTCGAATCCCAGGTCGGGTCAGTATTTATATGATGAATATTGATAGATAGGTCTTGGTTGTTATATGTACGTGGTGTCTTCTCTAGGTACCCAAAATACAAGCTAATGCTTAGTTTGGGGTCTAGACGTTGTTGTGATGTATGCGTTATTATTATTTAAACAAATAAAACCATATCACGTTGTAACAAATCGACTGAGATAAATAATAAGAAATTTTCATAAGTTTCTTATTTTTGTGATGTGACACCATAACATCCATAAAAATATAGAAAAAACATTTTGTTAAATTTATTGTTTAAATACCTATATATTGTAATACAATTATTATTTCATTCGGCATAAAATATGCGGTCGACTCGCGCCTAACATCCGCGACGGGACCTTTTTGTCGGCGTTTTACTAAACAAAGCCGATGCAATTTTCGCCATGAGCACATTTATCATCGGATCAAGTGACGTTTAGGAGTAGCAAAACAAATTGGGTGACTTTTTTTGAATCGCTGCACAATTTATGAATACCGAGAAATAGCTAATTAAGAGTTAATAGAAAACACAACACAGAAGTGGTTTTGGTAGCCAGAAATGGGCGGGTTCTTATAAAATATAATTAGTTTTTGGGTTAATGATGTTATGTTTTTTTTTTTAAATATCGGGGATAGACATATGTAAACAATTTGTTTAAATGACTTCTGTTTGTAATTTGAAAATTAAGCACAAAGATTTTTTTAGTTTACATTTATTTTTAAAAAGAGTCACGTGATGCGATAAATACTCATTTATGAACTTTCATTTTTTAAACCTTTGTTTTTTCAGAACACTACGGTAACTTTTAAGGATTTTAAGTAAGCTTTATTCTAAATTATATGATATCGGTGTACCTATACATATATTTGTTAAATTGCGTAGTTCCTTGAAATTGTTTAATGGCGTAGAAACAAAGTAGGTACCTTACTTTCGGGTATACCTAAACACTGCTTAGTCATTCTTATCAAGCGATCTATAATAATAATAATAACGTATACATCACAACAGCAGCTTTTATTGTGTAAAACCTTGCGGAGTTTCACTAAATAGATCAGATATGCAAAAATAAGTCTATATTAGTAAGTTCCACATTCAGGTAAACAAGAGAAGCTATTGAAAAAAAATCATACGTTATTTGGAACCAATAGTGATTCAGTGAAAAAATTCTCAGGTGGAATTCGTCTCGGTATATGTCGAAAAAGCTCTTTAAATTAAAATTGAAATCATATAACTGAAAGTGTATTTATTTTGTTTATGTTCTCTTTTGACTATAAAAATATAATGGAATCTTAGCACAATACAACTTAAAAATTAGTTTCACACATAATTCAATTTTTTAAATTGCGGTGTCCACGTCTCCCCTCCTAGAGTACAGTTTTTCCTTAACCCAGGCTTTACACATCAACCCAATTAGGTCAGATTAACAATCACGAGCCATTTAATCGACACAGACAATTGATTGATAGTATTGATGAAAAGTTGGATGCGAAAAGTGGAGGACCGTGTGTGGTGGCGAGTCTTGGGCCTATATTCTGCAGTGGAGAGACACGGGCTGATGATGATGATGATGAAAAGTTAATAGGTTAACACTAAATTAAGAAGTTTGGATCACAGAGAATTAGAGTAGATTTGAGTTAGCATGTAGGCGGATACGCTGTCCCTTTTAATTATGCGATCTCATAATCTAAACTCAAAAGTGTCTCATCAAATCATACCAAAGATGTAAGTGAAAGGGATGAACGACTTGACCGATCTCTAAAATGATATAAATCTAAGACAAAACTCTTTACGTTCGCGTAATATTTTCACTTAAATTCGTTGTGTAAATAATTATTTTTGGGACCCGTGACTCTGAACAAATACCGTCACGTGGCACCTCTAACTTACTCGATTCTCTGTGGTTTGGACAATGAGCCCACCATACTGGTCCAATGTGGGTTGGGGCTGTCCACCTTTACCGTCACAGGAATGATGATATCATGGTGTATACGCAGGGTCACCGGGGTGCTTTGAAACTCAACCACCAAACCACGTGCTCTAAATAAATGCTAGCAATTCACCATGTACATGTAGTAAATTACCACTTAGCGTCACACTAAGGTAGTAAAAAATAATGAAATATAAATAGAAAAATTATAATAAAAACACGACAACACTACGCGATCCATTAAGATTATTCAAGGCTAGAACTAGTTCGCTTTTTTGGCTAATTATCATTGCATTATAATTTATTTTGTGAATCTCTTAATTTAATGTAATTAAACTTTTCTGTAATGATTATTTTAAATTATATACAAGATTGATGAAACAATAGAATAGTGATATTTTGTTTTGGATTTTAAGTAATTCGTCATATCTCAATAAAATAAGATATAGAGTTTGTTTATTTAAAGGTTTTTCAACTCTACGACAATGCTACATAAATCGTCATGAATTTTACCGTAACACTTTATGACTCCATTGAAGGTTCACAGAACGAGAGTTGCCTGAAATGGTTTCATGGAGGTCACAAGAAACCTCAAAAATTATGATTTAAAAGCGACAATTCTAATGGAGAAAATCAGTTCACAACGAAAATAAATTGACAAAAATATTTATGGTCCAAAGAACCGATGTGGCGCGTCGAATCGATTTAGCGCCATTTCTGCGCCGCTTTTACACGTACACGATGCGATTTCATCGCATGTGTTTGACCAAGAACCGCATTAATTTCAAAGACGGTCACATCGTCGATGTGAAAAACCGATCTTATATATCACGTAGATTGTAATATGTTGGTAATTTTTTACGAGTGATTTCGAGTCGTCGTCGTCGGTCGTGTGCAGAAACCCTTTTATAACGACGCGTTTTAATTGCTATGTATAAATCATTACTTGTTGTTAAGATCCGGCGTGATTTACTTACAGCATTGACACATGCGTGAGAGTGTCCTAAATCAAGGGGGTCGACGGACGCGCTTCGCCTTTGTCAAAACCTGAACACCTTTATGTGAATTTTAATGACATCTCCGATATCGAAATACGCTTTCGGATCCTTTCGAACAATCACGTTTCTGTGCGACTTTGAGTATATTAAAATATTTTTGTTTGTATATTTTTTTTGTCTGTACATCGTCTTAGAGAAAATAAGTAAGTGACCGTATAGGTACCCAACTTTTTTAAGAAATGTATGATATTGATAGAAATCATAAAATTATAAGTTGCCAGTACAAAACAATACACGTTAAGAGTTGGGCATATGTGTGTCGTGATAGCCCAAAGTGCAACAAACCTGTCTTAAATTTATAAGGCCCCATAAGGCCATGGTTCGAATCCGGGCGTGTACCAATGAGTTTTTCTGACTTAAGTACACAATATCACTGACACCGTGCTTCGGAGGGCACGTTAAGCAGTCGGTCCCGGACGCTGTCAATAGATGGCGGTCGTTACAGTTCCCAACCCGCAGTGGAGCAGCGTGGTGGACTTAAGCTCCAAGCCCCCCTCCTCACCCTGGGGGAGGCCTAAGCCCCTGCAGTAGGGTAAAAATGGGCTGATGATGATGATGATGATAAAGTTTAACATAACATCAATAGTAATAAATTATAGTTTGTTATAATAATCCTTCGCAGTAAATTACGTAAAAGGTAATGACTTACACACAAAAAAAAAACAAATTATATTACAAGTAATAGTCAGGTTAAAAATTGACCGCCCGATAACAGTAAAAAAATCGCCGGATATAATTTTAAATATTTCTCAATGCATATTATGCGTAAATTGCGTGCACGAAAACTTTTCTCAAATAGTTACATAAAATTGAGACACGACTAATTTATCATATATCCATAAGATAGTTAACTAAGAGCAGATCGTATTTCTCATTAGTTGGAGGCTCACTGGTCGTCCGTAATTAACTATAGGATTGGTCGACAACTATTTCTCATGAACGTTGTTTGTCCCGAACTATCGAGTGGTAAAAGCCTTGTAACTAGTGTTTGCTTCTCAATTTGAGACTGACACTCCACAACAAAGAAATTAATTGATCTTCAAAATGAAGAGAATGATCGCACCTAATGAATGAAGTCAGCGCAGAGTATTGAAGAGCAGAGGTAACATACTGGCATATTCTTTTCTTGTGTAATGCAAAAAGAATAACATGATTCCGCGTCAGCAAGAACAATGAGTATAGAAAATATTTGTACCAAAACATGAAATACTTATGTGATTAAAAAAAAGGACATCGAAATCCGTTTAGTAGTTTTTAGGAAATAGGTAACAGACATAAGCACAAACACATACATATACAATCACACCACCTCTTACCCCAAACGCATATAACGTCTTCGTCCCGTCGTTGTAGATAAAAATTGGTTAAAAGTTGTTTTGAATTTATTTAGATTCTTGTCAAATTATAGTACATTATGATGCAAGTACGGTAAGCATTATAGGCGAGGTCTTTATGGGCACGAGGCGAAGCCGAGTGCTTATAATAAACCGATGAATAAAATAACCTGCTTACTGAGTACGAGCATCATAGGACGTTTTTCAATATATTTGCGATCAAAATTAGGTAGATACTTCAAATGTAATAATGGCGGGAGCTAAGGGCGCGGGCGGGTTGCTTTTCGCGGTTTACGCATGCGTTATAAACATAATGATGTTTGGGATTGTTGTAAAGTAAAAAGGCATAGTACTGTAAAATACAACCTTACGGTACAAGTTTCGATATCATAAAGGCCGTATTAATAGCAAATGTATTGAAAATTTTAAAAACATCGACTTCAATAGTTTTTGCAGTGATTTGTAGAAATACAATAATAAAATTGAATTGACATTCTTCTGTTGTATAGATTATTCACTTTCGTGTGCTTTGTGAAATAACTATCGCTAGACGAAATAATATGCCATGCATTTATTATTGGTTGCTAATTTTTGGGAGTTAAATACATAATTTTGTGAATGCTTATTTATTAATAAGCTATAACTAAAGAGATCAAAAACGTGATATTTCATGAACTCTCTATATTTTGTGTACCCTATAGAACGCTCGAAGGCTGTAGATTCTATCCATCATGAACGGCTTTAGGCCATATTCGTCTCAGCCGTGACTTCTGCTATTGCCCTCTTAAAATATGTTTGCTTTTAATTAGCTGACATCGACCATCAGTAACCGATGCTTTGAATAGATGTGGCAAGATCGATTGTTCATCGTATCGTTTGTTTATAACTATTTATTAAAAGTTAGCTGTCTTTCATGACCGTTTTCGTTCTCACGAAATCGTGAATCATGTGTTACAAATAATACTTTTACTGCAATTAGTTTTTTTTATTCTTAAGTAAGATTTTTCGACATATTGTATACCTACCTACATATACTAGTGTCTATTAAACTCGTTGCAGACCAGGCCGTTAGTTACACGTTTTTGTTTCTATTGACTGACTAAATGGACGAGTGGTTTGAGACCCTAACTGCGGAACCGAAAGTCGCAGATTCGATTCCCGCCCCTGACAAATATTTGTGTACATGAACATGTGTATTTCGTTCCGTGTCTTGGTGTAAATTATTTATATATGTGTATTTTATAAGGAATATTTAAATATGTATATATCAGTTGCCTAGTAACCCATAACACAAGCATAATACTTGCTTACTTTGGGACTAAATGGAGCTGTGTGGGAAGTCCCATGTACTATCGTATTAGTACTATTGATTGCGATAACCAGTAATAATACTGAAAAAGGAAACAATATATTTTTTAATGTTTTAGAAATAATTATGTTTTTAACTTATTAACAATAAACATTAAAAATACATAGCTAGCTCGCAGTAGTAAAATTGTCTTCCAATATAAATTTTACTTTCACAATGGCTTTATACGACAGTTTTTCCAAAGTCGTTCCAAAGACCTGAGATCAGAAAATTGTAACCAATTCACTGGACTGGTTCGAAACCAGTTCATCGGACTGGAATCAATCCTCTTAATTTAACCATAGTGTACAATCCTAAGGCGGAATTTTACTATTCTATGACCCGTCTGTCTCGAGGGTTGCCCCTAGATATTAAATAGATATACGTATTACATATGAATTTCGTATATTCAATAAATAAATATATATCAATGAATTCAGTTATTGTACCAAAAAATTCAAGACTCATTGAACTTATAATATTATGTCGTAAAGAAAGTGAGACAGCATAAAACAAACACTCGAAACCGAATTTATCACTTTTGTGTGAGAAATGGGCGAAACTAATGAAGATTTCCCTTTTCCATTAAGTTAGAGTTAAAAAAATTGATAGCGACTGATCCTCCAAGACTTAAAAGCACAACTCACCATAATTGACTATAACCAAAGCGTAGTTTTATATAAACGAATCTGAAATTTTCAATTAGTTTCCCACCAACCCTTTTATGTAGTTTTTACCCACTAATGATAGAAGCACGGTGTTTAGATTACATATTATAGATATTCTTATATATTTTTCACCGTCCACCCTCATACTCATTACGGGTAACGAGCAGCCAACCAAAGGGTCGGTCGTGCTCTAGCTATTTAATTCCTACCGCTGCCGCTAGTGGGCGCTCTCAGCGGGAGGCGCACCCTTAATTGGGAAAGCTATATGTTATCCCTTCGACTTTAGTGTAGTATGGAAGTGCGTTATTGGCCTTTTTATGAATATTATGTTTTTACTGTAAAAGAATTTTGATTAAATAAATAAAATATTTTGTGATCATTCTATGAACTACGTAAACAGTTTTCTTTTTGTGTTCATAATTTCATTTAGCTATATTTTTTTTTTCGCTTATTAAACAATGTCGCAGTTTTTATCTAATATCTATATAAATTTTAAATGTTCTTTAATTTCATTAAACGATCAATTCATTTCCACATCACCTAGACGGTATATTATAGTGTTCAAACGTTTTCAATTGCCCCAGTCATATTTATAGTACCTAGTACAGTCAGAAACGGTAAGTATTCAGGAATAATTCATGAAACAGTTGTAAGAAATACGAGTACAGTTTGCATAGAAGCGTAGACTTACGTAGACGACCGTAATATTTCAACAGTTCATATATATATATAGAAAAGCAATCTATATAGAAGTCTTTCGATTACATTTTCATGTCAAGAAGATACTCAAACGTTTTAACTCTTTGATTAATTTTTCGAAAATATAGCTCAGCTCAGGGTATACTGAAACATATTTCGGTAAAGATTTAATTATGATTTGAATAATTCAGCGGTAATTTTGTGGGAAATATAAAAACGTATGCCACTTACTATAGAAATTAAAATTAACCTCCGCAGTCCTTAAATTTTTTAAATTATTAAAATATTTCATTAAATTAGAATTTAATTGATTTGTTTTAATGAAGCGAACGACAACTACCATCTAAGAAAATCCTTTTAAGTAAAACTGTAAACTTTATTGCATTTTTACTGTAACTCTAAGTGGATTGTCGCTCGGCTTTTACGAAAGAAAACTTTGAAAGAAAATTTTCATGGATTATTTCAAAACTAATTAGAGAATTTTTAAAAAGGAGTTGAGTGTGCTAACTTCGAGCTAATTATTTTGGGTTAGTAGAATGGAAAGAGCCTGGAAGATATGAGGCACAGTTGATGCACAAACATAAAAAATTTAAATAATCTATAAAATTTGCAAATGATGAAAGCATCACAGATACACTTCCTCACTAAAAAGTTGCAGTCATATTAAAGAAATGTGAAAGAGGTCTCTATATATCTCTATGACTAAAAATGATACAAGTCATACTAACCTTAGATCTTTTTTGTACTTCCAAAAACGTTTCAGTTAAGACGAGATGAAAATGATAATACCTGGAACATCCTACACAGCGCCATCTAGTCCTAAACTAAGCAAAACTTGTATTATGGATACCAGACAAGTGATATTCACACACCGAAAGAAATCCTTCGTACAGACGAGCGTATATATCATAAATATACAGTCAACGTATAATTTAGACTAAAATGCCTACAATATAACATTAATACGAATACATCAAAAGTACACCGACAGACTTGTCCTGCAGCTGCATGCTGTAATATACTGTGTTACGCTAAATCAAGTAATACCACGATTTAAGTACACAATGTCCTTTTTACATGCTGAAATTTTTCTCAGTGCACTTAAATATCCTTTATAATACACACCTAAATAGATATTTAACACTCAGACACGGAATAAATAGATATCTTCATGCAAACAAATATTTGTCCTGGGCGGGAATCAAACCCGCAGCCCTTACCTTCGCAGTTAGGATCTCATCGCTCAGTATTATGAGTCCGACACTTTTGATTCTATACTAAAACTTTTGTACTTTTTCATCACAAACAATACTAAAATCGAGAGATTTCATCGACCCGTCGCTAGCAATCATGGGATACATCACTCGCGGTACATTAGCATCGACAGCGACCGACACACACCCGGTCAAACTAGATTTTTATTAAGTTAGTAGATAGCCGATACGAGATTTATTCAAATCGATGATTGATTCGGACGCGGCGTGTAACGAGCCGATTGAATGGAGATACATAACATTAGCGTGGTCAGGCGGTGACCCGACGGACAGCGCTGTCGCCACGTTGTTGGTAACACTTCAGGTTTAAACGAATGCGGTAACGAGAGGTTATGTGTTTACATTGTTCGCATAAGTTTTGAATTCTCTACTTAGAATAGCTTAAGTATGGCAATTGCGTACAGCGTTGTAGTCAGGTTGGTTCAATTAGAGCTTGAACGAATGATACAAATATAAATAGTAATGTTTTTACCTTGTGTACTTGGGGTACAACTACATCCTCTACATCAAACAGCCTAGGCATTATGATTCAAAAAAGTAATACATACTATTAGTGTAGTCAGGGGGGACCTCAAGCACAACTCTGTCGCCACTTTTGTAACACTTCAAAAAACAGGGGTATGACCTCAAACCTCAAACACAACTCTGTCGCCATTTTTGTAACAAATGTGGATTTACATTTACTTTATTTTTTCATTGATATAATATATTACTTTATTATATTTGATTTACGTACCCTACAACTTACCTTAAACAGTCTATGTATGTGATTTCAATATCGCTGTGTGGCATGTCCGTGATATTATTATTGATATTATTGCTATTAATTAAAAAATCGATATATATATAAGAAAGAGTTAGAGACTAGCCATTTAATAACCTCCTTGGGGAAATACTTCGCAGTCTTCTAGTACCATGGACGTACATTTCGTCCTTTTGGAACGCGCTAGAAATAAGTAGGTACCTATACAGATAAACCGCTGTGCACTGTATTCATTATAAAAATACGAATTGACTAGAAGCCCTCTTTTGCGTTTACCATCTAACCACTCATACTCTAGCTAGTTCCTGTAAGATGGCGTGTTTCAGTCCGAGTTTCAGTGCGAGATGTCCCCGCGCGCCGGTCTTCACCTTCGCGAATTAGCATTTGACATTTTCGAAACTGTGAAGTGACATTTAAGACTATTAAAACCAAACGCTGCTGTCATTTTTTTTACTTTATGGTATTCACCAAACACCTTTTGCATATGTGATCACTTCACTACTATAGCCAATTAGCGAAAATTAATGTAAGAAAATTTATTAAAAGGGTCTCCCTCTCTGTATCCTAAACAACTACCTGATTGAACTCTAAATGGTTCCTAATACTTGAATTCAGAAAGTGAACGTACATATATTACTTTGTACGGTCAGAAAAGCTTTCTACTTTAAAGATTTCAACATGCATGAAGTTTTAAACTGACGAGTATGATTACTCAAAAATAACTTTAAAATATGACAAAAAGATTAAAATTATTAATTTATTTATAGAGTACGTTTCTTAGAATTCCGCAATCCGGTAAAATATCCGTAGGTATAGTTCGTCGATGTTCGTCTGCAAGCTATAACAATTTTTTTTTCAGACGTTATTAATACTGAATTTATTCAAGATTTACTATATGCGTGACTAACAAACAAACAAATAAACAAACTTACAAACGGACATACTAGTTAAAAAAGCATATTTTTGGGGTACGGTTGTCCATGAAACAAACTTACAGTTGTTTACGGTACCTACGTTTAAATCATCGAAATGCCCGAATGAAATAAACGTAACCCGTTAATAGGATAATCAGATAAAAACGGATCTAATTTTCTAATTTTCAACTGTAGCTATAAAGGTAGAACAACTCACCTTGATAACTAGGTGAGTTGTTCTAGGTGAGGTAGAACAACTCACCTAGATAACTAGGTGAGTTGTTCTACCTGTATTAACGGATTAACTTTGTTTCATTCAGTCATTTCGATTTCAAACCTAGTTACCGTAAACAAAACATTACCTGTTTGACAGTCGAAACAACATTAAACTGACAAAACCAGAGGTTGAAATACTACTTATTTATTGAAATAACTCTTCTTGAATCAACCCTATCACAATACATTTACCAACAATGTTTTCCATGTCTACACAACATTAAAATTTTAATTTTGTAACACTGTACATAAATTATTATGAAAATATAAAAAAAAACATCAGTAGCTCATAACCAACACAGTTATAACATATTTTTGAAGATACAACCGAAGATATGAAAGCATTACACACTGTGGGAACCATCTAACGTCATTTACGAAGATTTATTTTTTTGAATAGCAGGTCCCTATTGTCACATAAAAGGACTCACCCGCCAAAAGGTGGCAATTATAACAGGTGCTTTTATGTTATGAAGCATATTTCACTTTTTTTTTTTATTTCTAAACGATTTGATTGTGTAGTCCCTTTAGAGTGAACGCGTAACTTCTTTGTCATCTATTCGCTACCATTTCTGAAAACGGTTTTATAAATTAGAAGGATGATTTTGCAAAATTGCAGAATAATGTGAGCTTAAGTTTGTTTGCCTGATGGCATGTCTATTATAAAAAATTACATTAAACAATTTTTGTTGAAATTATTTGGTAAGTGCTGACCTATTTTCTTAAATTTATTTCTTAGTTTTTAATACCACGGTTGAAAATATAATTGGGACCATTTAACGATTTTAGGGGCTCATATCTTGTGAAGTATTCACCTAAATGAAAAAACCTCTATCCTTAGGTCCTTTATTGCATTTAAAAGGTCTGCTTGATGATAACACACACGTTTGGCTCAGTAGCGGTTTCGCGGTTGAGGTTAGTGAGCCTCGGCCTCGTTGAAATCAAATTAAATGAAGCAGTGATGAAAAAAAAATTATTCCAGAACTTTTGTTTTGCTATAATAGGTAAATAAATATATTTCAGACCTAATATTATATTATGAATTTAGTGTGATTTAGTCACTACTGCAGGGGATGAATGAAAAATGTTTTTTTGTCCCTTGCTTAAGTGTGTGAAGAGCCATCCGTGTAGGTGTAATTTAATTTTTATAACAGATTCCTGTAGATACTATTATGTGTCTATCTAGAACAAAATAACAAACAAATTAAATTTCAACACAATAATCACAACAACGTCTAGGCCCCAAACTAAGCATTAGCTTGTGTTTTGGGTACCAAGCGAAGACACCGCATACATATAACAACCAAGACTCGGTACCAGTATCAATATTCATCATATAAATACTGACCCGACCTGGGATTCGAACCCGGGCCCTTCAGCTTCGTAGGCAGGGTCTCTACCCACTAGGCTAAGCGGTCGTCACTCAATAATAATACATTTTCAATATGTCAATATAAAGACTTTTCTTTGAACTGCGTAGATCTCCACTTAGTTAAAATCAATTGACTACCTGAATGTATACTTGGTTTTGCTATATAATAAGGTATTTCATTTTGGTGATATGTATGGCTGTCATTTTACCACATATAAGAAAGCTTTCACAAATCATCACTTAGCATTCTTATACTCGATACCGAAGCTTATATTGTGACGTAAAAACATTACACACCTGTCAATAATGTATCCGTGAGTTCAGAAATGAAAATCTCAACAAATCCACGCCTCTTGAAAACATTAGGATCAGTTTTGACCTGTCATGTATTCTACATATTGTAGTAACGGCTATAACGAATGTTTAATAAAAACGGTATTCAGAACCGGGGCACATCGCGACATTGTGGCCTCAGTTAAAAGCTTGGATGCCGTTTTGTTGATTTCTATAAAATATTATAAATGGGACGGCTACCACTAAGAGAGTGACCAAATATTATTTTTCTTATAAAGGTTCGAGAAAGTTCGTGATGGAGTGAGAAAAAATACATCTCAAGAGCCTATGCAATATAACAGTAAGTAAACTGTTTATTTTGTTAAGCTGATTGTTAAAGTCAAATGAAATAATTGTATAAAAGTATACATTTGCTATTATTTTTTTATTTGATGACAAGTAGCGTCTGTGAAACGCTCTATGATTTGCAGCAGGGAGGATAAAGATCCATACCAACTCTTCAAAAAATAACAACGCAGGTTTAACAACAACAAAAAAAAACGCCCAGTTTATGTTCCTGTCTCTACGGTAAACTCATAATTTATATCTTATTTGAATTACTTATCTCTTATGTAATTATTTTTATGCTTTTAATCGCATGTAAGAAAAAGCCCTTGGGAATCTGGTATAAATATACGGCTACATTAAATGATAATATTTATTTTAAAATCCATTGCATCATTTACTAGCGGTGAGACTTTACATGAGCTTTGTATACTACGCAATATTCGTATAAATTCAAAAATATGATTTTTATTAAGGGTCCACCATCACCTAGCGCTTGCCACGGGCACAGGTAAGCGGTATAAATCCCTTGAGGACAAAGAGCACCTTCTATATACAGGCCGTTTGACCATTTTTTATATCGACCATTTGCTACCAACTGTGTCTTATGAAAAATGGTCCGTAACATATCCTTTTCTCGTATTTTTTGTGAATAAATCATGTCATTAAATTTTAATAGTCACCGTGCATCGGTCGGAATAGTGGTGTGCTTTGTTCGTGCCGCGCGAGCCGTCAGTCCGCCTTTTCATTCGATTGTTACTATTTAGTTACTATTGTTGTGTTTCGAGGGTTAACTCGATTAAATGCCGACTTAATTTCATTAATCGACGTTTTATATAGAGGTTTATTAGAGTCGATATT
Organism: Luffia ferchaultella; assembly: GCA_949709985.1. Classification (NCBI taxonomy): domain Eukaryota; kingdom Metazoa; phylum Arthropoda; class Insecta; order Lepidoptera; family Psychidae; genus Luffia; species Luffia ferchaultella. Next base: position 6,870,068 of record OX453257.1, on the reverse strand, counting down.
TGTTAGCCTTTTGTGTTGAAACTATTCAAAATATGTAAGGAATTTTTAAGATTTCATGAATGGTAATACATATAAGATTTTTTATGAACGATCGCCTAAAGACAATGACTGATGGTTTTCATTTGAAATCAATAAACGAATAATATTGTTTTCATTTCGTATCATGTTTAGATATATACAAATTGTTGGTAAGACACTAAATTATCAGACGTACCCTAGTAACCCATAAGTACTCTAAAATTAAATATAAGGATAGTGTTCTGGTATAACATACAATTGAAAGAAACATTTGATTTCTCACGTCTGTTCTAACCATATCTATAATCTATCTTACCCCATATATATTTGTGTATAACAATGTTCATGTCTAATTTAGACCGCGTATGGTATAATTTGTCGATTACAACTTATAAATTAAAACTATCGTTTCACAGGTGCTGATTCACAATGTATTCATGTCTAGATTTTTATCGTTAAATTAATATATTAATAATTGGTCATAATTCATCGCGGTCATAAATTCCCTATTTACTCAAGAAATTCTTTGATTATACACTAAACTTTACTTTTACTTATCAGTAAATATACTCTACACGTTAAGTTTTTTTTTTGATGTTGATACTGTAGAGTCATCAGAAAGCGGCGTACAGGGCAAGGGTCATGCGCGGCACGCCGGCCCCTAGTGATGTGCTGCATCAATCTGGAAATATTATTGACAGATTTTTAGTTTTCCGAAGCCAAAAGCAAAATTCAAAACCTTCATAATTTCGTGGTGTCTGTCCGTCTATCCTGTCCGTCTCATTAAGTGTTTATCTTGGTTATTAAACAAGCCCAAACACGATACTGTAGAGCTTATTTGTTCCTAAGCAACTAACTATAGCTATGTACCTGTCAACTCCTGTTATATGTTATTTACGTCGTAATCTTTCTACAAATGTTGTAAGTACCTATTATAATCTTTATCATTATAGTATAGCATTCCTCGTGTTCATGTTCATGGATATTCATGGCAAGCAGAGTATTTCTAACACTGAAAAGAACGTTCACCCTCACTAATTTTATTTCTTATCAATACTTACAACTTGTCAAATTCTAGTACAGAAATGTGTTTGTATGTTTGTCATCTTTTCACGGTTAAACAGCTGAATGGATTTTGTTGATCTAAAAATACCTTCAACCCCAAGGAAGTAAATGGATAACTTTTTACCAGCATAAAGGTATCTGTACATTTGCAATTTTTCATGGCTTTTAACCGCTGAACTGATCTTGGTGAAACTTTAAAGGGATAGCATGCATTCTAACGAAGAAGGTAAGCTATTTTTAATGCACAAGACAGTCCTCTGCGTTTGTTATCATTTTTTCAATGTTTTAAATTGAACTTATCTTGATAATCGGCGGAGAATTAGCTATTTTGAAGACGCTTGTTAGTCTACTAATTTTGAAATGTCTCTTGCACGGATGAGAATAATATGTTAATCACCACAAAGAAAATTTTAACAAATATCAAACATTTAGATAACACTTTATCCTTGTCTCACCTATGTCTCACCTATGTCTCAACGCTTCAGTTGGACATAAGTTTTTCTGAATGAATTCCACCTTAAACGGTTTTAAGCTTTCAGGATCCTAGTCGGTAGTCGATCTACATTTAGTTTTCTAGTACATGGTCGCGATAAATCTTTTTTTCCTTCGATTGTCGCCTCTGCGAGGTATATTGTCGGTCCATTCTCACATTAGTTTGCTAATCCTTTTCAGTGACCTTAGTTCTTATGCATATTTTCACAAATATGAAAATGAAATTAAGCACTGTTGTTCCTCGATTGAAGGTTGAACGCAGACTGCACTAATGAAAGAGTGGCCACACCTAGCGACGCGCCTTCCACGCGAGTAGTCATAGCGAGACTTTAATTTAATTAATTTTGATCGTTTTAATGGGTGATTTCGGTTAATGAATGTTTACACGATTGTAGAGAAAGTATATTTTTATTACGTCATTACCACGGCGGTCCGCTACTTTTGGGTAATTCTTATACTTACATAATACTTAATTATTTTAATATTGAATCAAGCTTATTTGTGTGGTAATAAAATTCAAGCGTTGGCGTATCCAAGCCGTGTTCAAAACAATCATTGTGACAATTGAACATTGTTATAAATTAACAAATTTTAAATTACTTTAAATTTACATTTTTCCTCAAATTACTGAATCAATATGGAAAAAAATATTATAATGAATTCAATTGAAAATTTAAGGAAATAAACCATTTAACACACTCCACCCAGACACATTTGAAAATTTTAAAACCTATATATTTTAAAACAAAAATGTAAGAAAATAGATTTTTTAACAGTTACCATTTTAACCTAACCTAGTATTTCATAGGATTTTCAAATCAAGGCAAAAACCTGTTTAATACGTCTCGACGTCGATAGATGACGTTACAAATACAAACTCAACATCCCGACTGGCTATTCAACAACACTTGTAAACACCGTTGTAATGAAGAAACACGTAAGTGAATAAATTATGGCAGATTATTAAATTCATTTTTTATTGAATTAAATTTAATGGACTAAGTTCTATCGGTTGCTGAACTTAAAAACTAAGTATCGTGTTTTGATACTACTCGTAGACTGATTTGGTGACGGTGCGCCGTATACGTATGTGCTATAAGAAAATTTAAAAACCTCATATTTTTAAGTTTTTCGGAACTTAAGAACGTATCTGTATTTTAGAATGCATCATCAAACCAAAAACTGTATAATTAATGCTGATAAAACTTTAAATACTCACGACATTAAATTTTTTTTTTTTTTTAATTATTTCGAATCTTGATAAGCTAGATTTGATTGTAAATACTGTGTTAATTTTTAATAGAACTAAGTTTTATTCAGTAATCACATTCTCAAAATATGCAATAGTTGCCTAGAAATGAGAATTTTATCAACGAAGAGAAATTAAATAATTAAGAAATCTGCAACAAAAAAAACATCTATATTGTAGCAGCCGTGCTGTTGAAATACAAAAATTAGTAAACCCAGATTTGGGTTAAAACTGTTTGAATCAATTATTGTTGACTGACTTGACAATGTGATAAAGGAATATATAATGCATGTTTAAAAAAAACGATAATCCTTTTTCTCGAAGTTAGTAGTAATAGGAATATTTATAGCGTTAGAAAATATTGCCCGAAGACAAAATTACTTTTGAAATAAAAAAAAACTTATATTCGGTAAGTCACCATTTGTAAAAGCTATTCAACATAGAATCAAATTTTTCCTCACAACGAGCTTACGAATTTCTCTTATCTTCTTCCTCCCCCCACCCTAGGTCGATTGTTGTGATTTCTTGTTTTCTTAATATCACTGTTGTCTCTCTCCAAGAGCTAATGGCCGTTTCCGGTTTCAAATCAGTTGGCGAGAATTTTAAATTTATTGCTTATTATTATTCTTTATTTTTGCACCTGTTAATTGAAACATTCGATCCAATATTTTTAATTTATACACAGATATGAGTTTATGCCACGGATTATGTAATCACTGCGAGTGATATTTCCTGCTGTTATATAGAAACATGGGCCATATTTAAGCGTGCAATACAATTTTGTAAGAACTAAGCGGTTTCGCTGAACACATTTTCATTATCGTCAAGTTTCAGTTTGTGCACGTTAGTATGTAATATCCTTGTAAGACATATGAATTAACTAGAAGTGATATACTTACAAAAGCCATATAACATTTTCGTGTTACTTATTATGTGCGATCAGCTGGAAATACAATTAAATTATATTTTGATAAGTAAGAATAAGAGTTTTTGAATGTAAATTTAAGTAAATATAATACAAAAGTTTCATGGTGTGGATAATATATTTGGTTACATTTAACGTTGATATAAATCCCATAAGATGTTCGTTATATGTACAAGTTCTAGTGTAGATATCGATTAAGATATAAAATAACGATGGATTATAATTACGGTAAAAGTTAAGTTTCCGTGTCGTTAAGCTTCGGATTAAGGCGCGACCCGTTACTGTAATTATTTTTGTTTTGTTCTTAAGCGATATGAGTTATCACTATGAAAAAGTAAACTAATGAAGTAAATTGGAGAACTTCTGCAAATTTTACCTTCACTCACGTCATTAAAATTCAAAATTATTATTTTCAGTTCAATACTAATTCATTGAATGAAAACTCACTTACGTACTGCTGTCGTAGCTGCGTGAATATTGTGGGCACTACACAATAAGGCAGTTTGTCGAACATTTGACTTCGACCTTTGACTTATGTCGACGTACAGTTGGTATGAGTACAACCAGATGTACGATTCCGATATTGCGTTTGTTACAATTTATGGTATTCATCTATTTATATCCGCCTTACTTACATCCTGAGCTTCGACGTTGCCTTGAAAACTTTCATGGAAACTATTCCGTGTACCAAGCTTATAATATTAGGGGTTTATTAAGGTGTATTGTTGCTAAACGACCTTTTCCTCTTAACGTGTTGCACTAATACACCTTAATTACGCAATTAATTTAGATAATGATTACTTCAAAAATTATAAAGAAATATTTAGTTTTAGCTGTTTGAGTAAAAACACGATCCAGCAATAAAGGATTTTTTAATCATAATTTGATATTTTATCTGGCTCTAAAATGTGTGTGTAAAGGTTACAGTAATTTGTAGCGTTGGTGCTTTTACTCAAAACTTTAAAAATAGATTTTTAAAGCATTCATTAAGCAAAGCTTTTTGTCTGTCTGTCTGTCCGTCTGGTTTGTCTGTTCCGGCTAATATCCGAAACTGCTTAACCGATGGCGATGAAACTTAGCAGACGAGCAGAAGGTGTTACCGGGGTGACGTAGGCTGCTTTTTGTTTGTCTGTCCATCTGTTTGGCTGTTCCGGCTAATCTCCGAAACAGCTGAACCGATTTCAATGAAACTTTGGAGATGTACAGTGGGCATTATCGGAGGTGACATAAGCTACATTTCGTCTGTCTGTCTGTCTGTCCGTTTGTCTGTCTGTCTGTCTGTCCGTCTGTCTGTCTGTTTGAGCTGATCTCTGAAACGGCTGAATCGATTTCAATGAAACTTCACAGATATGATTAAAAGATTATCAAGAGTGACAAACAATATTTTTTGTTTATCTGTCTGTCTATCTGTCCGTCTGTTTGTTCAAACTGATCTCCGAAAGGGCTGAACTTATTTCAATGAAAGTTCTCAGATGTAATTAAAAGATTGTCACGAATAACATACTTTTTATTTGTCGGTCCATCACTGCGTCTGTTTGTCCGTTCGTCTGTTTGTTCGAACTGATCTCCGAAAGGGACGAACTGATTTCAATGAAACTTCATAGATGTGATAAGAAGATTATCAGGAGTGACATACAATACTTTTTGTTTGTCTATCTGTCCATCTCTCTGTTTGTTCAAGCCAAACTCTAAAACATTTAAGCCAATTTTAATGAAACTTTGCAGACGTGAAAATACTGATATGAGAAGTGACATACGTTACTTTTTGTCTGTCTGTCTGTCTGTCTGTATGTCCGAGCTAAACTTTTAAGGCGATGTTAAAAGCTGAGGACGGCATTTTCAAATAACGATATCGCTTAAAGTATTTCATGTATCTTAATGTCTTTAAAATATATTAAATCCCCGTCATCGTTTTATACGACGTTCGTTTTGAAAGTATTATTTAATAAGTTATACAGATAAAAAATAAATCGTAAAAATACCTCTTAAAAATCCATTTATCAATCATTGTAGCTGAGTAAGAAGTTTGTTATAGTTGAAAAAATATATTATATAGATTTCATAATTCTGTATTCGATGCTCGTTTTGTATTTTTCAATAGGCGTTTCAATTAAAAGAAATTAAATTTTAATAATTTTGCACTTACGCCCTTTAATTTCAAGCGGTGCGCTATTGTGCGTCTCGCTTGTGTAAAGCACGAACTCGTGTAACAAGGTATGTCGCCTTTGGGGCCAGTGGGCGGCGACATTCTGAATTTTCGTTGGCTTATGACATTCTCTTAAATATCTTAATGAAACTATGCAGACATTAAAATTAGGTTGTCAAGAGTGATACAGACCACTTTTTATCCGTGTGGTTGTCTGTCTGTCTTTTTGTTCCGGCTAATCTCCAAAATGACTAAACCATTTTTATGAATCTTTACAGATATAAAAAGGAGGTTATCAGGAGTGACATAAGTTAGTTTTTGTCTGTCTGTTTGTTAGGGCTAATCGTTGAAACAGCTGATCCGATTTCACTGAAATTTTGCAAACATAAAAAGAAAAATGAAAATGAAAAAAATGAAAAATCTTTATTATATGTCGTTTTTTTTTCTTACATTTTGTACCTCTTAGTGAAGTACCTATGAATATTATGTCCTAGCGGAACTGTATTCATAAACTTAACTCTCTGCATCCTTTATTTTTCGGTCCACAGGTGTGTGATGTACTCTTAACATAAAGAGGGCGTTGTCAGGAGTGAAGAACAATTTTCTTATATACATATAAATAATCGTAGTGTCTGTTAGTCTATCTGTTCCGGTTAATCTCCAAAACGGCTGACTGGGATTTTGGGACCGACTTGTGGGATAGCTATTTGTCATGCTAAAATGTCTAAATGGATTCTTATGAAATTAGGTATAGAGATTTCTTAGGTAGTTAAGTTTTAGAATGTTCTACAAAGTGTTACAATGTTCTGGAGCGTCGCGTTTCTTTAACTGTCCAGGTACAATTGTGTAGTCCACGCGAGCGAAGCCGCGGGCGGAAAGCTAGTTCTTAAATAATTTAATACGATTTCGTTTAACACTTCAAACGAAGTGCTTAAATTTTTTTAAATTTTTACCTTATTTCCTACAATAACCTCCTAAATCAAAGAATAATTTTCAAACTGTATTTCTATAACTGGCCATCTTTATACCAAATAAAGTCATACGTTACATATTTAGTTTCGGAAAACATCGCATGTGAGAAACGGGTGGTGGATGGAAGCTTAGTTGTTTTCCATAAGGGTTTGGATTTTTCAAATTTTCATCGTTGAAAATCGTTTCAAAAGTCTAGTTGACGGACAACTTACGCCTAGATAAAGGCGCTGGAAGCTTCATCAGTTTTTTTGGTTAGTTCTTAGACGGGACGATTGTCCACGCCGTCTTTCTCGTATGTGGGCGTATACCTACTTGCAGTTTTAATTATAGCGTTTCATGTTGCTCGATATTTATTAACGAAATATAAAATTACTACATTGTCTTTAAATTTATTTATAGTTTGTATAAAATTATATAAGAGAAACGTGATATTTCTAACTGAATAAAAATAATTTTAATATTAGAATTATATGTCTACGTGGTAACATATAATCTCTATTAATAGTAAAATAAAAATAATAAAATAAATAATAAACAATCACTACTTATTTATTTCTTATTTTAGCCAATTTCAGACTACGTTTTCTAGAGTTGATTTTTCTAAACGGGCAGAAACTTTAAATATTAGGTTTATTTACCATAATCATAAATTTTGACGACTATATAGAAAATAATATAAACACATCTCTGGTAATGTCTTTCCTGTTTTCAGGTGTGGGAGCTGCGGCGAATAAAAATTAATACAAAAGTAATAACGGAATTAAAAGCAAATGCAGTGCAAAATTGAGATTTTCTTCCAAAGCTACGTGTAGTGAATTTACTATAGGTACTAAGTTCGCAACTGTTGGTTACTTTTTCTTTGACTCTTATTCACAGAACATTATGACATTAATTTTTCTTCATTAATATGCTTCTAAGTACTTAATATTTCTTGACAGTAAAATCTTCAAAGTTAATAATGTATCTCGACTTTTACTTACGTAAACTTTCCATAACTTTGTGAGATCAATATAGAATTTTGTGCTTTAATTCCTTGTCATTAAGATGACTATTCGAAAACCAAAAGTGTGGTTTTGAAGTTAGCAAATAAGAGAGTGTGGGAACTTTTGACGTTCAATAGAGGATATTGTTACAAAACGTAAATGGGTACGAAAATTTGTCTCGGTCACTATAAACGTATTTATGAGATGAATAAAATTTAGCAATGGAAATATCTCCGTAATAATAAAAGTTTTCGCCTAGATATTACATTTAGCGGCATGAAGTACTAGAGCAATATTTGATTGTTTGTTATTCCTTCACGTTACAACCAGTAAGCGATCCAAGTTTATGTTCTGTGAAATAAAGTTAACTCTACGATTTGAATTCCATTCCATTCCACCATCCTATTTATGCTACACTACAGGGGCTTAGGCTGGACAAAGCTGTGAGCGGTCGCTAGTATTATATATACCTTTTTTGGGTACCTATATATATAATAAGAAACAATATAAATTTAGTTTTTCCCTTCAAATGTATGCAAACTGAATGACATTTTAATTTCTTATGTTTTATTTGAACTAAGATCTATGTTAATTAAGATAAATCAGAGCAAATTATAACAGACGATTAGAATTTTTATTATTTTCGATACATACAGATATTAACTTGAATTAATTAGTTTGTCGTTTCGTACATTTTAGTGTTTGTAAATTTTACTAATAATATCTTAATGAAAGCAAGCGAAGCCGGGCAAATCGTTAACATTGTAATAAACGCGTTCACGAAACTTTTCAAGGCCCGAGCAAAATGAACGATAAATTACAATCAGGGTGCGAACGCGTGTGACCCCGAGACTGTACTGAGGGTCATTGTGATGTTCACTTACTTGAACTAAAACGAAATAAGTGTGTATCATACCTTATGATTATGCAGTGCGAATCGTTTAAATACTTTACAAAAATTGTCATTTTTTATTTAAAGCCTTAATGCATATGAAATAATAAATGATACCCACTAGGTAGGTATAGAAGCGACGCAAGTACAGATATAATCTAAGTGGCAGCAAATGACATATCAAGAGCTGTCTAAAATTTAAATTAAATTAAATTAAAATAAAATTATTTAATATTTTATTATATTTATTAAATAATATTTAATTTATTTAAAAATAAATTAAAATAAAAGAAATAAAATATATAATTTATTACCAAATAAGTATTATAATAATATAAAAGCTTGTACGTTCAAGCTCAATTATGCAATTCTTGATAAGGAGTCTCACATTATATTGTTACTGTAGGAACTGCAGGCACTTTTTAATAAGACGGGTTGTCAAAGCATTCTTGTAATGTACTAAAGTTTTGCTTTAATTATGATTTTTATACAAAAGAGCAAGAAATTTTAATTGTTCATGGCTTAAAGTTGTTTCTAATATTCATTTATAATTCTGAGTGTTTCTCACGACTTAGTAAAATCTGCTCTATTTAAAAAAAAATGCATCGATGCACACGAAATTAGATAAAGGCAGGCAGGTAGTAACTTTACCTAGAAAAATTAAGTAGTAATTCTCACGTTTTGTTGTGATGAGTACTTTTCTTTATGTAAAGAACTATTCTGATTTGCACATTCTACCTTCCTCATCAATTATTGGAAATGTACTCTATTTAAATTTTCATGATAGTCTTTCTAATTCATGTTAAAATTCGAAGTTATATACTACGAGATATTATTTCAATTATGATTTATATTACAATAAAACTCATGTAGAACTCAATGATATTAATGAAATAAATTACAATATTTTATTAACGACTTTATTCCGTGTTTTAAATTTATTTAAAATTTAACACACGGAATAATTTTAAATAATATTCCTTGTTTTAAAGGTAATATGAAACCTCCGTCGTTTTATTAACTTAGCGTGAGGTCAATTTCATTAGTTCTATCTGCAACATTGATTCGACATAAACATTCTCAATTTTCAAAATATACCTTAAAAATAATTTAGTACAGAAAAAAAAATTAAAAGAAAATACTGTCTCAAAGCCACTTCTGAAATTCGCCTGCTCAAGTGAGGACCTACTTCGTATATTCTATTAGCTTTTTAGTACCTTTAGCTTATCGTATTGTAAGTAACAGCATAATAATATTTAATAAAATAATAATACTGCGACATTCTACACAGCACCATCTAGTTCCAAACTAAGCAAAACTTGTATTATGGGTACCAGATAACTGATATACATACTTAACTATTCTTTATAATGTATACATATATCATGTACAGATATTTTACACCCAGACATGGACAAATAGACATGTTAATGCGCACACAAACATTTGTCCAGGGTGGGATTCGAACCCGCGACCCTTGGCTCCGCAGTTCGGGTGTTTAACCACTCGGTCAATCGGTCAGTCAAATTAGAAATCAATTTATAGGCATTAGTCGGCAAATATATTTGCACTGAGTAGGTATAGAATTCAGTACCTTCCACATTAGACGCTTACTACTTACCCACTTAATCCCTAATTAATATTAAGTGTTGTACTAATTAAAAATTTGAGAACTAAACGAGAACAACCTGTGAACACCAAACTCTTAGCTTCATCAATTAACTGCTACAAGATATTTTTACCTTGCTAAACATAATTCGCGAATGTTCATACAGGTTCGCCTTCGAAGCTCGTGCGCGACCAGACCACGTTCAACCCACTTGAGAAGTAATAAAAAAGCAATATTTAACCGGCACAATATGCGCGTTTATGCCTCACATACGTAACTAATAGCATAACTAAAACCGCATATGTTCGTATTTTACGTAATCGTGAATTGAACCGTATGCTTTTCAAGATGGGGCTGAATTTTGTTTGTTCACCAATTCCTTGTAAGTCATTTCAGGCTTAAGAAAGGTATTTATGTGTATTTAGTCCGTCGGTCTCGGCTTTCGGGACAATAAAGCGCGCTGCGATGGGAGTTAACCATTCTAATCGTCGAAAAACGTGAAAAAATCCACCCACAGTGCGCGTGCGCTTATCCGTATAGGAAAAAAGGATTAATTATTTTTGGATTTGTTTAGAGTTGATAACTAGAGATTTTAGACTGAATGTGTGTGATTTTAAAAATATTAAAACTTCAATTTTATTTTAGTTCCTCCAAGTTATTTTATTGGATAGCAGGTAGTACAAAACACAGTTAGCTTTAATAGATATAATTTTCATTTTTATCCTTTAGTATAAATATAAGGTTCGATGCCTCATACGATAAAAAGCGCAGCTCACAGAAGAGCAATTGTCTGTCTGTCTGCTAGTCTGTCCAACAAGTCCCTTTTTCTTAGGAAAGAGGTATGAAGTTGAAAAAAGTTCAGATTTCTAAGTCAACGTCATGAAAAACATAATGATCTTTCTTAAAAATATTTTCGTACCAATTGTGTGTCAGCAGAAACTTTAGATTTGAACTTGTTTTTACTGTTTACCTAAAACTTTACTCAGCGCTTTCTTATTTCAAATGGATTTTCAGGGTTGCGTGCTTCAAAAATGTCACATGGATGACACGTATGGTCAAATTTCCATTGTCACATGGAAAGGTTTTTCGACTCGGTTGGCAAGGCTGGTCGATTTTTACTAGTATAACTTTAAATAATAAAATAAATATTGTTTTATTTTCATAAAAAATTAGAATGTTGCAATTTGTGCACTGTTAAAAAATAACTCTGTATATGAAAACGTCCATAAATATTCATATTTGATAATAACTACTCATAATAAATATTTGAACGGAGCGTCACAGTTATAATGGAAGTTATGAAACTAAATAACTCTGTCCGAATTTACTGGAAATTATTTTGCGTTTGACGGCGCGTCCGTCGTCTTTCCCACGTTTATTAACAATACTTCTTTATTATTGAAACATATTTTATTAAATATCAATACTCACTTATAATTAACTATCCCTACGAAAACAACTAAGCCAGTCAGGGAACAATCTGAAAAAGATCACTAACCTAATTATGCACCGGCATCCCTTTGGATACTGAACCTAAGCAAAATACTAAGCCCTATGTTAAACATTAACTTATTATTTTACATGATGCAGATCAAACTAAATAATCTTGAAATGCCCGAAACCTGAGCTACTTACTAGACGAATGCTTCAAGGTTTCGACTTCAGAATACAGTTACTTTAATTTACTAGAGTAAAACCTTCAAAATCATGTTTTTAGACAAGGTGCTAAATTGAATTCACTTTTTGTCGTTATTGATTTTTTTGATTGACTATAGAAAGTGAAAGTCACGAAATTTCGCTCTCTATTTCGTGAGAAGTTACTTATTAAATATGACCAGTACATTAAACAATGTACAGTAGTATAGGTACGTGTGTGGTGGCAAGCCTTGGGAGAGGCAGTGGAGAGACACGGGCTGATGATCATGATGAGTATAGGTATACATACATTCTTACGGTTCGTGATTAATTAAAAACTTATCTGAAGTCATCAGGCCGCGGTAACAGCCGCAACGCGAACCTGAAATTTTGAGCGATTTAGATTTTTGTATAATTTTACCAAAGGTCATAAATAACCAGTGATTGAAACGCAAAGATTTTATGAATAATATTCTTTTGTTTGTAAATTACAAGCAACAAATTGATAAAATTAACAAGTATCATAATTCAAAAAATATAATGTTGACTAGTGGTTGCGGCTTGTGCAAATAAATTGAATGGTGGATTAGAATTAGAATTATAGTGAATGGAAGATTAGAGGATCAGTGTTCTGGCGGACCTACAAGATGGACAAACCTCATTAAATCGTCAACGAAGCGTTCCCTTACTGGATTTCCAAACAGTGCCACTATAGAGAAGTCTTGGAAAGTCGCAACCAAACCTGTCAACGATCCATGACCACGACCACTCCGCCAGGAGGGTACGACCGAGAAGAAGATTTTTTTTATTTTATAAAAGTTCTTATGGAATGATATATATATATATATACATTCTGAATATTTGCAACATAAATAAACACCAAAATGATGAATCAGTTACCTATATGACGAATCTTTTTAATATGCCTTATGAAGAATACCATACAAAAGTTCCTGGCTGACTCAGCTCTGACTAGCTCGTTACATCCCTAGCATTTTGATTGACGACGCGCTCACGCGGTCATACGTGCTGAACATAGCAATCTCGATTTTCGGCCTACTTACGTAAGGTAAGTTTTTTCTTGCAGCGATTTTCGCATTTATAGGCTTTTCAAGCGTATGATTTTTCGTTTTTGTATGTGAGTGATGTATCTGTTTAACGTAGTTTATGTAATATGTGGTAATGGGCAAAATTACGAATTTAGAAATTTTACTTCTAACTACAGAACTTTGAAGCTTTGAATTGACTAATCAAAGTTTCCTAATTTTCGGAGCCTAAAGAACTTGAAACTTGAAGAATTACGTACTACATAAGGATATTTTTCGGTTTTCATTTTTTCCATTCAAAGTATCGCCTTAGGAATATTTAAAATTTTGATCCCAGATGATATTTTGTTTTTAAAACAAGACTTTTCTCAAATGTATCATTAATGTATTTGTTATAAAATTATAGACAAATATCTGTTAAACTTTAATTAAACTCATAGTCATATCGAAGTAATATCTAAGTCATATGTTTTTCTAAGTTTTATTCATAAATCCTGCATAAATATTATTGAATCATAACTCACATAACGTATTAATTATTTAACCTAATTATCAAGGACAAGACTTAGTCCTATCATAAATACTAACAGAGATACTATGGTCACGGGCGAATTTGTCTAACCGGTCAATATTAAATAGTGGCACTGCACTGCCACATACCTGTATTTTACCAAGCAACATAAAACGTTGAAATAATTTCCAGTAAAACGCGGACCCCTAAAAACTGGCACAACAAAGATTGTCAGTTACAAATCGTATAATAATATTGATTGTAGTGCAATCGGAAGGCCATTAAAATTGTTCGTCTGATTGAAGTTCTCATGCTTATAAGCCTGTGAGAAAAATCGGTGAGTTGTTTAATGTTAACTGAGATCAATAAAATAACGTCTGCGGTCGTCGATTATCTAACTGGTGATTTTTTTTTTAAATTCTAAATGAATTCCGACACTTTTTAACATATATTTGTAATTTGTTTGAGTAAATAGAAGTAACTCAATTTTTACAGAATCATTTGGGTCATTTGCAATAAACTCGGGACATTTTTGTAGCTTCTGTGTCATAGTAGCATTTTTTTGGATTTCGTTTATCGAAATTAAACGCTAAATTTAATTTTTTTATAAAATTGTGTATATTACACGTTGTAGAAGAACAAATGACAGATAATTAAAAAACCAATAAAATTACTTAGCCTTTTGTAATTAAAAAGGTATTCATACTTTTGAAGTAAAATAAGGTTGAACGTCAAAATTGTAATTCCACTAATATACTGAAGAAAAATAGTACCTACTTAAGGTACAAGTGACAACTCTTATACACTTATTTTATTTATTCATGTGGTGGTAGTTAAAAAATGTGAATAATTTTTTGTCTTTAGCAATTTAAACTGTCTGGATTTAAATTTAATGCTTTTCTTAGTTCGTTTGTATCTATAATGTATTAAAGCATTGTTGTCTAATTGTACACTTGAATATACCCAGCAAATATTTCTTTGAACCGATCCTAACCATCGCTGGTGCTGGAGGTGGATTATCAAATGAAACGGATAAGTTCGTTATACAATAATTTAAAAAAAAAGTTATGATAATAAATTTTTATCTAGACAAAATATTTCGCAGTTTTACAATTGTATTATGTGTTTATTTATTTTATTTTCACTTTATTGGAGGAACAACAGCTTAATTTAATGTATACATGAATTACAAGGTGTTTTCGACGAAGCCAATTACAGCTCCTCACAGATAGATGTGGAAACAGAACTTTGTTAGGTTAGATTACAAAAAAATTTACACAATCAGCCTACCTACTTAACCGGTCTTGCAATTTTATAAATGATTAAGTGTTGTACAAATTGTAAGGCATCTGCCAACAGAAAAATAAAAAACACGGTAACGGAAATGAAAAGTTTATGGTGAGGATCTGGTTTAATTCAAGTAAACACAGAATATTTTACTTGTGGTATAATTCTCAATAAGTTAGCTTTTTGATTTATTGTAAAACACTACGCTTAAAATTTTACTGGAAATATGACAAAAAAATAAAAAGCTACCAATATTTAAAAAAAATTACATTAAATAAAACCCCATAAGGTACTCCAAGACCTACTTAGGTTTTTTAATAGACGAAACTGGTATTTTTAAAGTATTGTATTTTGTGTTCCTGTTTTTGACATTGGAAATTTTTTTCATCATTTCGAATAAAAATTTAGTTCGTACTTTAGTGAAAATAAACAAAAAAAAACATAGTTTTACTTATTTATCTATTTATTCTAAAATAAAAAAAAACTAATATTGTTTAAATGTATCTTTAAAAGTGCCGCGAGTCGTATCACCCTACTCGCACTGCCGAGAGCCGCCGTGCCCCTGCGCCCCTGGTGATCCGGACCTGTCTTGCACCTGTGTTTGATTACGGATATGCACAGCTCTGCCATGCATCCGCAAAACAAACCAACTATAGATCGAGCGCATGTATTGCATCGTGCTGAAATGCGTCGGGCAGTTCCCTCAAAATATAGACACCGAAATATTGTGCGGCATGCTGGACGAGGACCCATATTACAAGAGAATATACGAGCTACACAACGATCTGTTGCATAGGGTCCTCCAGCTAAAGACGATCCCAGACTGTGAGGTGGCTGGCACTGCTCACACCAAGCACGGCATGCACAACATTCTGCTGCCGTTAACCTGAGTCGACCACGTTCGAACAAGCATCCCTCCGACCACGAGAATGCAGCTCGTCTCAAAGCGGCCGCCACCACGAGGAAGCAGCCCGTCTTGCCGACGGTGGCTTAAGGCAGGATGTAGATACCGGATACAGATTCCTGCTGTAGATACCGACCTGACGTTGCCACATTTACTAAGTGTATATTATAGCGTGCGCTAGACAAAAGACACTTGAGGGCAGTGCGATTCATTGTAAATAATATCCCCACAGACTATCGCCTAGGCTGACTCGATTTTCGAGCAGCACGCCTCCAGACTCTTTAGTACGTGAGTTAATTATAAGTTAGCTATAAGTTGACCACTAAAGTGAATAATAATTATTCTGTTTACGAAAACAATAAAGTGTGTAAGCCACATCGTTCCCCCAGAACGAACGTGGCAGGCGAAGTCCACCCGTTCCGCGCGACGGGGTTGATGTAAACCCCAACCTAATACTTGTAACCCAACAAACGAAATAAAGAACCTATTCAGTCATTCATTCCCCTGCGCGCCCATCCCACACAATCATTCTTCAGGAATTATGTCCACGTTTTAAAAATAATGAAAAATAAAAGTTCGATTTTTTTTAAGGTAATGTGTTCTACTCACATTACTGAATCATATAAAGAATTATGGCCAGTGAACAAAAACTACCCTTAATGTTTTTTGACTATGTAGAGATTTCACTTTTCATGTATTTTTTTTTTGTAGTCTGAAATTTTAAAAAAAATCGCAGAGAACTGAGATCAAGTGGATAAAATATGCAAGTTTATTAAAATCTTGAATATAAACTTTCAAGAATGCGTAAATCACTCTGCAGGTTAATAAAATTTTCTTTCAAAGTTTAATTTATGTACGTTGCTATATATAATTATTAAAATCGTTTTAGTTATATTTGTGACTCTATATTTTTTCCTCTACTGCTACAAAAAAATAAATTTTGACGCTGTGCTATATGAAAGAACGGTGTTGCGTTAAAAAAGAAGTTTTCTTATACGAAAACGCCCCAGGACAAAACTGAATATGATAAAAACTGTTGCGTGCGAACACGGGTAGCATTGAGACACGCGACTGATCTAAGTACCGCGGGGTGATTTAATGACGATGCCCGCTGACTAATGACCTTTATTATGGCAATCAATTTATTGGTCTCACCGATTGAGACATCCTGCCGTTTAGGGCAAATAGGTAGCTGTTTATTGAATGCGCGTGCACACGCGATCGCTTTTTACGCCATCTTTAACATAGGTTTTTCGAAGCGTCAAAACATATCCCGATAAACCTGCAAGGCGTATAGTTTGTTTCTGTTCTTTTGTAAAGTTAAACACAGAGCCCATTATGTTTAAATAAAATTAAAGTAGATGATTCTGTTAGGTTCAATTAGTATGAAGAGCAACAACAATAGGCATGATGACAGTAATTGAAAATCACTGAAATTATATATTTATTTAATGAAACTTGAGTCATGAAATACGAAACACGCATTTATTTTTCTATTAATAGCGAGATTAATAATTATTTTGATAAAATAAAACTACGAAATACGAAAGTCCGCCATGATATGTTGAACACCAATCAGAGCGAATGACGTCACTTTTGAGTAAACAAGTAAACGAACTCGAACGAAAGCTGTGTTTTTTTTCATTTAATATTCAATTTTGTTTGTTCCGTCCTTATTATTTAAACCAAATGAAAGTGAAATAATCGCGTTATTTCACTTTCAACGATCAACGAAGATTTACTAAGGCAAACAGTGATAATTTGCCTAAAATTGATGTGTTAATGCTGGAAGAATTTTTAGCATCAAATAAAGATTTTTGTTCAGCAGAATTTAAAAACGTCAAAACCTTTATGTACGTTATTATTTAACAAACATACCCAATAATTTAAATTTTAAATAAAATACCTATTAAGACCACAGTAGTGGTGCAAGATTAAACCTAACCTCGAAAAAGATTGTGTTTAATTTAATTTTAGACCTCAAAAAAGATAGGTATATACTATTTTAGGATCTTCAAAGTAAATGAAATACGTCGAAATGATCATCACAAAAATAAAAGTGAGTACTTGGCAACATTGCTGTTGGATCTCGCCTTGCCAGTTTAAGCCACTTGTATTATCTCGTATCGTTTTCTTTTGTGGAATGAACAGGAATAACTTATCAGGCGTTTTTATTGATATGTTATCACACTGAGGGACCACACACCACCTGTACACTTTAGAATTCATATTTAATAAACTAAATTATTCAATGAGCGTATAAGGAACGTCAGTGTTTACAAATACGTTTTGTTTGGTTTTGTTTACTCGAAGTTTACTCAAACGTGACGTCATTAGCGACGCCATGACACTGACAAGCGTTTTGGCGCGAATTTTAAATCTAAAAACTAAAATGTGATTTTTTCCTCCTAAATCTTTATTATAAGTATAAATATGTTATTCATTGTAAGTAATATACGTTTCCGAACACTTTGAGACAGTTTTTCAAAATCTGTCATCATGCCTATTGATAATCCCGCCTAGCGCCTACCTTGCGTTGTGATTATGGCAACCCCTCCAAAATGAATACTCTTCTTGAGTATTATCGTCCCACGTGTATGTTTTGTATTTGTCCACCAGCCCATCATGCCTCATTGCAGGTGTTTAGGCCTCCACCCAGGGTGAGGAGGCTTGGAGCTTAATTCACCTCGCTGCGCCAGTGTGGGTTGGTGGATTTTTACGACTGCCATCTTGATGGCATGTTGATGAAATTTTGTACAATAAACTCGTAATAAAATATTTCATGTTAACAAAATATATTCACATCACATTTCACCTGCGATATTGGTACCGACATTAAACATCTTTGTGCCCGCTCCGGTAGCTACCTTTTGCAATTTGGCCTTTTTTGTTTTTCTAGATATATTTTAGGCTGAATCTCTAGCGGCTGAATTTCAGCAACTGAATGAATAAACATGTTTTTAGTAATGCATCTAAAATGATTTGTTTTCTAAAAGCTTACTACATTTCGCTACGCTCCTGGCATTAACACATCATCATCATCATCATCAGCCCATTTTTACCCCACTGCAGGGGCTTAGGCTTGGAGCTTAAGTCCACCACGCTGCTCCACTGCGGGTTGGGAACTGTAACGACCGCCATCTATTGACAGCGTCCGGGACCGACTGCTTAACGTGCCCTCCGAAGCACGGTGTCAGTGATATTGTGTACTTAAGTCAGAAAAACTCATTGGTACACGCCCGGATTCGAACCATGGCCCTATGGGCCTTATGAATTTGAAACAGGTTCGTTGCGCTCTGCCCATTAACACATGCAAAACACAAATTAATCTATTAGGTATTAAATGGTAGGTCATCAACCTATCTTGGCCTTTCATATTTATTGGTCTATATTGGTCTGGCCGTGAAATGAATGAAAATTATTACTCGTTCGGTTGCCGAACATAGCAAAATTTTTTTATTCGTTTTTTGTTAGGTTTTATAACTGTCTATGAAGTTATTGCCATTTTCAGTTCTTTTAGGTTTTAAATAATGAATATCGGTTAATGAATACAATGAATGTTATGGTGAATTTTATCATTAGCATCGCAAGCATTCGGTTTGAATTTAAATCGGGCAGGCAGCGGTCTGCCACGCCTCTACAGGTAGGCGCGTATCAGATATCTATGTGCGGTGCTTCCCCTTCGCGTGTAGGTTGTACTTTTAACGTTCATTACAAATTCACGTCTGGGTTTATATAAATCAAATTTCTTGATATTGATCTTTTTGTCCAGGACGCAGATGATGTTGCAATACGAACTCGTTTTCGGTATAGGGTCGTTGTGTATTCGAATGTTATATTACTGGTAATATTCTTGAGGAAAAATAAATAGATTGTAGGGTTAAAGAAGATTAACACTCGACTTCCGCACCGCTTTTCGAAATTAATCGCCTGTGATACAAAAGGTAATTCAACGTTTAGGAAACTATCTCAATGATTATGTCTCTTCCTGATTGGTTGATTATTCAGTAATTAATAGTCAAGTTTTTAATTGGATAAACTTTAGTTGGCTGAAATGAAGACAACGCAATATCTCAGGAATAATTGGGATAAACACTTGAATGCGATAACAAATGAATCGGCGAATGAATAGTTGAAACTGACTACTTCCTTATTGGTTAATTTTGGTCTAGTCAACGTTTTAGTATAATAAACAAAATTGAAAATTAATCCCAATTAACAAATTAAGGATTCGACCAGCGTCAGCGTTTCACAATTTGATATTTGTATGTGCATTTCAACTTGTATTTACGCTGTCGTGTCACTTATTTGATAGACCCATTGAATCAAGTTTTGTTGCAAAAATTTTTGCCATCGGAAATACTCGACGCTAAGAGTTTCATTTATATTCGAGTTGATGCAAAAATCTATTTTTCTAAAGATAGTCGTATAAAGTCATTTAGAATTTATTGTGTAAATTCAACATTATTGTAGTATTTCTATTTTGAGAAAATTATTTCTAATTTCGCTATTTTCAAAGGTTTATAAATTAGATAATTATATATTAAAAGTAAGAGGACATCCGTTTTCAGTAATTTTCAGTAATTATTTTATTTATAAAACAGCTTCTTGGCCAAGATCTCGGATTTGGTTTCATATACATTTTCGCTTCATTTATTCTTCTCTACATTTACCTAATACTTCTGCTTTATTTCCTATTATCATCTAACCCTTAATTTTTTGTATATTTTGAAAAATTAACCATACCCATTATATTTCAAAGGCAAAAATGGAGTGATAAAATTGTATTCTACTTGAGGAAGTCTAGTCAACAAAGTATCACTATATATTGGAAAAATTACCTTTAATTATTACTCGGGTCATCCAGGAAAACAATTTCCAATTACAGAGAATGACTTTGAAACTTCAAATTCGTACGTCAAATTCTCTATACACATCCTTATGTCGTGATAGCCCAAAGCGCAACGAACCTGTCTCACATTTATAAGGTCCTATAGAGCCATGTTTCGAATCCGGACTTGTACCAATGAGTTTTTCTGACTTAAGTACATAACTATCACTGACTCCGTGCTGACTCCGAGCACGTTAAGCAGTCGGTCCCGGACGCTGTCAATAGATGGCGGTCGCAACAATCCCCAACCCGCAGTGGAGCAGCGTGGTAGATTTAAGCTCCAAGTCCCCCCTCCTCACCCTGGGGGAGGCCTAAGCCCCTGCAGTGGGGTAAAAATGGGCTGATGAAGTGAAGTGAAGATCCTAGTGTTAAATACAAATATATATGTTTTTTAAAGGCACCTAGTTTAGATACGTAGTTAGTGTGCCCATTGTGCATAAAAGTGTACTACTTCGTAATTTTCTCCTATCTAGCACACTGGGCGTGCTTTTCCTTGGCACTGTTCCGGTTGTTAGTGAGGGCAACGTCTGTGACGGGAGCAATCTAGATTTGGTTATCTTTTGCACGCTATATAAGGCTTAGTTGTAATAAACGCCTTAATTAATTACTGAAATGAAAGCAGGTTAAAAGAAAATCGAAATAGCTTAACCTATTTAGTCATAATACCTACGTACCTAAACTTTTTTGTTACAGTTTAGTAACTTAATGTTATGACTTAAGATAATGAAAAATACTGTTTGTAAAAGATTTCATGAGATTAGTTTTAAATATACTTACCTAAATAATTTTACTGTGGCGAATTCGCGTAGTTTTCGTATTCTAAGTGATTACGGAGTATAGGGGTAAAATACTTCATTAGAAATGTATTAGCAAAAATTAAATTGTGATCATTTTTTTAAATAATTAGTTAAAATAAAAAAAAGTATTGTTATGAACATTTAAAACATACTATTAAATACAATTAGATAAGAAAAAAAGCAAAAAAGTGAATGCTGAATTACTTTCTATTCGGTCCTAAATAACGATTGAAATAATGTATGAAAAATAAGTAGGTATGACCTCTCATTATCAATTAAATGCAACGGTAGCTTAAAAATTCTAATATAATTTAAAAATCAATAGAAATATCAAGAAATATCGACATCAGAATATTAAAAAATATTTATAATGTATATACATGTCACTAGTGCCTTCTAATGATAGAATGAATGGGATCGGATAGGCCTATTTAATGGGCATAAAGTAAATGTCACGCATATCATAACTTGAAATTTGGGCATGGCAGAAGGAATTATGTGACGTATCTTTGAAAGACGGTCATAGAAATTGCGATGTGAGAGAACCTTGTGGTTAGGAAAGAAGCTGCAATGACGAAATGAGAAAAAGTTGTGATGAGGTGATTTGGTTATATGGCAAGGATGAATGAAAATAGTGTGCAACGAAATATATCTATACAGTGGATGCGTGTGACGGGAAGGTCGGTAAGGGAATCCTATAGACAAACTTATAGTTAAGGACCTGGAGAAAAAAATGGTGTATGATTCCACCGCAGTTGATAGTAATACGTAATGTAGTTTAAATATTATGTAGATTAGAGAAAATTAAAGGTGAGCTTTGACTTTCATTTTTTATGACAAATAAATTAAAAATTACAAAAAAAAAACACTGTCTAAATTAAACTATCGTGTTTGTCACAGATACATTTTATTAAAGGCACTACTCAGATCACATAATAAAGAGCAGACGTCTAGGTAGTAGCATTTTAAAAAGTAATATAAACTAGACATATGACTTTTTAGAAAGCTTTATTTTTCGTAAATATCTGAATAGTGGTTTGAATAAAATATATATATATATATAAAATATCGATAGCAGACACGAAGTGTTAACTAAGAGAGTTTTTTTGTAATTTCAAAATTGAACATTCCAAAAAAATCGGGACTACCGAAGCACACCTTTAATTTTCTGTAATCCACATAGATGTAAACTACATTACATATTATCTACTATCAACAGCAATGGAATGTTATACCAAATTTGCCACCAGCTCCCTAACTATTATTATCACGACAAATTTGTGACATCTTACTAAAGGGGCCAATTTTTTAAGCAACCGACGATCCTGGATGAAACGATTATGAAGTAGATAAGACGAACGAACTACCTGAAATGTATTTTAACCAGTAAGTAATTAAATATACTGTCCTTACGTATATGCTTCACGTAATAAGTCAGTGGAGGATGAACCCGTGGGAATGTCCAGGCGGGTATCGAAGTCGGGTCGTCACGTCGGCTGACCTTACAAATTATAAGTCGGCGACGCTACGTGTGACCATAGCCTGTGAAGCGATTGACACTAATCTCTGTAATAAGGATGTTTAAATTAGAATGCAAGGTTTCATTGTAAATAATGTCTAAATTTTTTTACGATTTTAAATACACTGTGTAATTTTATTTAGTGAATTTTAGAAACGTTTGATATGTTAACACATTTGTAAGGAAACTTAATGTCGTGGCATTTTAACTTATTTCTAGTCTAGAAACACACTGATCGCCTCGCATAAGCCCTTGCATTATGATTGCAATATGTTTTGTTGTAGAATAAACAAGTAAACTTTGACTTAGGAATAAAGTTTTCATTAAATATTATTAAGTAAGCACAAACTTTGCTTCATAGGTGGATTTATTTACGTCCATAGTAAAAAAATTATAAACTTTTCTCGACTTTAAGACGGTATACTGTGGAAAATTTTTCATTTAAATTGGATAAACTAAACCCTTGTTTTACATAAGCTCAGATTTTTTCATAATAAATAGCGCCAACAGATTCCTTTCTATGTTTTGATTTTTCCTAAATAAAGCGATATTTAATAATAAAAAAATAAGATAAAATCAAGTAAATGGGATGTCTGTAAGCGTCTGCAAACAAAATCAAACTATAGGAACAAATTCGATGATCGAATCCGCAGCCATATCCTCGTATAAGACACATATTTTATTATCCGACGCCATTTGGATTAAATCAAACTGTCCATTTTTATATGTTTAAAATAAAGTTTTTATGCGTATTTACTATAATTATTTTATAGCTAAATGTTTATTAGTTTTGTTTATTATACCATACCATCAGCCCGTTAATTCCCCACTGCAGGGGCTTAGGCCTCCCCTCGGGTAGAAGAAAGAAAGAAAATATATTTATTCCTAGGAAGCACCAGCAGACCCAACAGAACAAAAAAACTTAACAACTAAAACACACATATATATATACTTTGTATAGGTCTGTGCCGCACCCACGAATGGGACCACAACAACAAAAAGAAGGGGCTTAGAGCTTAATCCAGCACGGTGCTTCAACGCGGGTTAATTTTTTTTATATATTTACTATTTATATAAAAAGTTGTTCTTATTATTTTTTTTAAATCATGCCAAAATATGCCTTCACTCTTCTTCTTCTTTTGGTCAATGGCGTTCTAACATATGTTAATTCTGCCAATCTCTAGTGTATGAGAGTTATACTATTTTTATTGAAAAATAATAAAAACATGACTTTTGAAAAAAACTCATGCCTTCACTCCCTTAAAAAATGCAATTACAAACCAAAAGTCTCACTTTTTGCATGTGTCGATCTACAAACGGTTGTCTCGACAACTGCGAGCTTAGCCACAATAAGCTGTTTGACAGTAAAACGCAATGAATCAGGTTGTCTCAATAAATTCTGTTCGCCTTGTAATTGCTCGGTAAATATCGTTCCAAATGAGCCTTAATGAGCGAGGGACGCCGCGTCTTCATTCTTCCCGGAGATATTTACGAGTTCGATATGTGCTGTGGCTGTTCAATTGCGAAGATTCGTCGAAAGAAAAAAAAAATGGAAATATTTTTCATGGGACATGCGTTGTTTTACGTCATCAATCACGCTGTATTGACATCACAACAAGTGTTCCGCGGTTTTTTAACACGCTTGGCTAAAAAAATGGAATTACAAAAAAAAGAGTGGTACACAAAGTGTGGTATCACCTTGCACGTGATACATCTTTGTAACTGTAATTTTTTATCTGCACAGAAGGGCCCAGCAGTGCCTTAGAAAACTGTCATATATAATCCATTTCAAATAGTAAGTATGGTAAGAATAAATAAAGTGTTCTGGTGTAGACCAGAACACTTTTGTTTCTTAATGCATTAGTTACTAAAATAATAAATGTATTGTTTATACCACTTTAAACAATACAGAAAAGAAATTAAACCTGAAACATGATTAACACACATCTAACTTCGTTTCATTTAATATATTACAAAGAACAAGGATTTTGATATTGTATAACTAGATATTGCAAATAAATTTCTATAATATTTGACCACCGGGCGGTCAGGTACTAACAACAATCTTTACTAAACATTTAATTAAACGGTCTTGGAAATGCAATTTCTTGGATTAGTCTAGAATTTTTTAAATTTTAATGTGGCAAACAATTTTCTAATAGTTACATGTCCAAAAGCGAATCCTCATTAATAGTCCTGAGCGTAGATTTAAAACGGGCTATATTAAAATGCTCGGTTAGGTAGTGATTTTTTATCTAGCTCTTCGAGCCGAGCGCGTGTCCTCGGGCGAAACAGTAAATAATGATCTAGACGTATATATAAATTATGAAATGGCATCATAAAATTTTAAATAGCATCCCATTGGAGCGGTCAACACCCACCGCCTTCGTAAAAATTAACTGAATGTAATCACTTCACTTCACTTCATCAGCCCATTTTTTACCTCGCTACAGGGGCTTAGGCCTCCCCCAGGGTGAGGAGGGGGGCTTGGAGCTTAAATCCACCACGCTGCTCCACTGCGGGTTGGGGAGTGAATGTAATAAATAAATAAAATACACTTATATTTAAATGAATTTAATAAACTTAATTATGTGAAACTTTGTAAAAGATATCCAATTGACCATTCCCAAATTTTTAAACTAAAGTCATGTAGGCAATTTTCAAGAAAGCAAGACAATTTTAAGATACTAATTAGTAAAAATTATTTTTTTAGTTCGGTAATTACGTAGATTTACGTAGGTATATTACAATTAAAATTTGTGAAAAGACGTCACAGTGTGGAATTATAATTTTAGCCATTGCCGTTGCATATTTATAAATACAATGACACTATTACTATTGACAGTTCTGAGAACTGACATTGTTCTTATAAATATGCAACGGCAATTGCTTAACTTATAATTCCACACTGTGACGTCTTTTCACAAATTTTAATTGTAATATACCTACGTAAATCTACGTAATTACCGAACTAAAAAAATAATTTTTACTAATTAGTATCTTAAAATTGCCTATTCTTTCGAAAACAAATATAACGGACTATATTTCCAAATTTTGGGAATGATCAATTGTCAATCAATCAATCAATCAATTCGTTCAACCTTCAGCCAGACGCAATGTCTGAAAGGGACAAGTCCCAATACACCGAAGGGAACGTAGATAAAGGATGGAGTGTAGGTTATAGTCTGGATTGTGAGTGACGGGAATAAGAGCCAGCCGGTATTCGTGCAACCTTTAGCCAGAAAAGGGAGCCAGGAGAGGTGATAAATATTATAGTGTGTTTATAAATAACAGTAGGGAGCATAAGTTGTTTTATCAGTTTCTTATTGTGAGCATTGCCGTTCCTTAATTCATTACTCGCTTTCTTCACTTGATACAGGCTTTCTGTGTCTTTTTTCAGAAGTTCGTGTACTTCGTCGGCAGTGTTTTTCATTTCTGTTTTGTTTCGTGCCAGTGTGGCACATTTCGTGTTAGTTGTCTCGGTTATAATAGCCCGTATCTCGTCTAAGCATAGTATTTTGAAGGCACAATTAGTATATCTTCGCCCCCCCCGCCGCCCCTCTTCCAAGCGTTAGTGAATTGCTTTCCACGTATACGTTTTGATTTTTCTTCTTTTGTTTCGTTGTCTTTGGTTCTTCTAGAATTGTATGATTTAGGAGTGCTAACTTGTTCTTGTCAGTTTTAGTGTTCTTGAACGAATTCGGCTGGGTCTTTTCTAACTTCTAACCATAGATATGGTTAAACGTTAGTCCGAACAGTTCGATCGTTTGTCGAACTCATAACTCAAGTATTAAGACGTTTTGGGAACGCTTTTAACAGGAGAACATGTGCTCCTTTGTTTAAAGACCCTTTTTTTGTTTGTGTCACGTCGCCCGCTAGCGCAGTCATTTTTGTTTGAGTAGTAATAAGTAGGTACCACTTGAATGTGTACAGTCAGCGTCGAATAGATCGCAGCGTCTAAAATAGTCGAAATCATCTATTGAGCGTTATTTCATTTTTTATGTAGGCAGTCAATGCAAACGTATTGTTTGAGGTATACAAAGTAGTCTGCATATTGTCTGTATGTTGTCAGAATGTTCATTAATATATATGCAAATAAATGGTTCACCGGTATCTGTGGAATCATAGTGGTAATAAGTACTTCTTAACAAAAAAATAATCTTTGATTCCTGGTAAGTCATAAGATATTATTTCGACTTATTTTAAGTTTAAGTTTTAAATTGTTTTTTTTTTTGTAAACTTTGGAGTGAATTACTCGAAGCGAATAAAGAAATAATTATGACACCTTCTTTGTTATCAATGTCATCTTTGCAACTTTAACGGTATTGAATTACTTACCTATCATTATTGTACAAATTGGCAATTGCGTTAAAAAAAGAAATGTTAAATTTTACCCAGTTGTCAATTTAATTCAACCAAAAACGTATCTCAAAATCAAGGTTTTTGTTTTACTACTATGAATGCTAGACTATATCGTTGAACCATCCATTTGTCAACATAAACTTGAACATGCCGGTTGCCTAGACAGAATTAAAAGGAGTATTCAGGTATTTTGAGGTATTTCGTGCTTAGATCAACATGATAACTTTGGTTGCCTGGATGAAATTGATTTTTTGTGCGTGAGATCGTTTTGGCCGCGTTAGGCGCTAAGATGATTATGACGCTGACTGTACTTACATCCTCGCAACAAAAGTTCGCTATAAATCATGACGTAATATATGAGCACCACACATAAAAATATATAAAGTAAAGCATAAAAACAGAAATGACACTATTCAATTAATTCAAATCACAACATGTTACACTTCTGCGCGTGAGAACTTTCCGCACAATCGCTCTTAGTTAGCATTTAAATTTTTATTTGAATTATAGTCATGTATAATGGAATTTCCTCACCAAATAAAATATTCTCCTGTGCGAAGCGACTTCGATTTGATTTCAGCTTTACACCACTTTTCGTGAGTATTGACGGCCAAATAACTTTCACAGAAACTATTCAAATTGTATGTGAACTAATTATGTCTATGTTTATGCACTTTTAATTAACTAAAACATTGTATTCACTCAAATATTTCACAACCACATCAAACGACCACATCACATTTTTAAGTATTTCAAAACACAAACACTTAAGTGGTACCTACTCCAAACGCGTGCGCATAGGCCAGCCGCTCGAAGGAGACTCCAATTTTTTTTTTTTTTTTTTTTTTTTTTTTTTTTTTTTTTTTTTTTTTTTTTTTTTTTTTTTTTTTTTTTTTTTTTTTTTTTTTTTTTTTTTTTTTTTTGGGAATGATCAATTGTAGAGAAATATTACTATATACCTAAACAGTATATTTATGTACAACGATTCTTAACCATATTTAGAAAAATAACTAAATATCGCGATTTCGTCACGACTTTGTTAAAGATTTGGTGGCGATCAGGTTTATATTAAGACCTGTAACCACTGCAACATGAAAGATGTCACCAGGGTGAAAGGTCAGCCAAAGTGTTAGCTTCTGGCTTGAGCTACCCCAGGCAATTAGGTAGGATTCGTGAGAGAGAACCTCAGGGACAAGGCATACCTACTTAACTATACAAACATTATGCAGATATACACCATGCATTCACATAGGTTAAGAACACAAAATAGGAATAAGGACAGACTTTTTCATTTTTTTTAAATGCTGCTGTAGCATAATAGTGCATGACGTAATTTTTTAGGCAATTCATTCCATAAAAGAACCACTTGCACTGTGAAATATTTATCAAAAAATCTAGAAGAATATTTAGAAATATTAGGTTTCCAAGTTTTTGGAAAATCTCAGATTTGGTTTTGGATCACGTTTTGTTGAACGAATCGCTTTCAACAACATTATATATCGCAGGCCAGATCACCCATAAGAGTATAACAAACTGACAGGTAACAATATTTTTTGAATTTTTGATTGAGACCGATTGTTGCCGGAGATATGCCAAATCAAAGTTATATAAGCGTTAAAACAAAAATGTTAATATTATTTTCTCAGATGTCCACGGAATGTACTAACAGATCCTCCTGATGATTTCACCACCGAGGTTGAGAGTCTAAGGACTTCAGGCAGATCAGACCTTCAGTCTGACGTAGGTGAGCAGTATCTAGCGCCCTATATCACCTAGTTAACGTAGTAAATCTGCTCGAATGGCATCTGAGCCTTGTTTGTTCACAGTTGGGCCGTCCAGCTCGAACTGCCCTCCATTGCCGAGGGACCGACACGCGTCGACCCTCATCCCTATTTTAATCATAAGCCTACGAGACGGCGTCCTTTAGGCGCCGCCCGTCAAAGGCACTAACACACCGAAGCATCCTCAATGCGTCCGGTCGTTGGTCATGCCAAACCCTATACGCTCTCCGGAGTATAGGTTGAGGAGTCGTTTAGCCGGTCGGGCTACACCTTCTGTGTAGAAATCCCAACCTGGCACTACCTGCGCAGTAGGTCGGGCGCGCAGGTGTCTGTATGCAGATTCGGCCCTCACTAAACAAAAAAAAAAGTTAATATTATATGAAAAAACATAAATATTACAGGCTGAGGCATGACTATTAGTCAATTACAAAGCAAATTATATTTTCCATGTTCAGACAGCACTATTACAGTTTTAGAACGTGTGTCGTGTGTGTGTGTTTGTGTGTGTAAATGTGTTTTTAAGTTATAAATATATAGATATATTTATTCATAATTTATAATACACATAACACTAAAATGAACAGGTATCAGCCTCTCGAAGCTCTATATATTTCCTATAGATACAAATATCATATAGTATAGAGGTTGTTACCGTACATGATGGATGAGCATCACACGGTCTCGGCTTGGCCCGCGGCGTACTAAAAACATTTCAGCTATTCAAATGAGATGTTTAGCTTTCATGTTCAGTACTTGCCAAGAACATTATGACGTACTTGTCAAAGCTTTTTAAATTCGGATCTCAGCAATTTTTAATTTATATTAGTGTGTAAAATCCTAAACTATTCCTACATATTTTACGAACTTTAGTTAAATAATTTTTGTGTAGCAGCGTAATAAGAACAGTATAAGACTCTGGTACACACTGGTATAATTGAAACATTTCAAAAAATAATATTCTGTTTCTAACGTTTTAGCCATATAATTGAATCGTTTAGTTGTTTAGTAACAAAATGGTGTCATAATTTATACCCAATTTATATATAAATCAAACAATAATTATGTAGAATCTTAAAACTTTGAGTTTAAAAGAAATAATAATTTGGTATCCAATTCCACATATAGGTACTTAGAATCACAAATCAATTATACACAAATCAGATCTAGATAGAAATATCTAGTAGGTTTAGCACGCGTGTCCTTAAATGCGATCAGATGTATCTAGTTCATAAGTTGCATTCCTGCAATTATTTCATATCGAAAAAATATCTTATCGAGCAAAAATGGACAATGGTTACACGCATATACTAAAAAAAAATTGACATCGAATCAAATTACCTGAAACTCGACCGTACCTAACTCAAACGTGTTCCTCAAGACCGCTTATGCTCAGTCAAAATCTTACGCTCCAACTTGGCGCGTATTTCGTTTAAAAGGTTTGCCCAGTTGTTACGCCAGAGGAAGTTTCCACTGGTAGTGATTACGTAACCAGTGACGGGTATATAGATTTGAGCTATTATTTTGAAATTTTTTTATTCCTGAGCTTTGTTAAAACGTGAATATCAGAAAAAATATAAATGCTACAGACACAAGTTGGGTATCATTAGAAGTAAATATACTAATCACTAATGTCTAAATTAAAAATTTCTTACTGAAAGTTTTGTGTCAGCAGTTGATTAAATTAAAAAATTTGGATTGTGCCGCGCATAAAATGCAAAAATAAATCTCGCCGACCGATTCAAAACAAAAAACGGCCGTGAGCTAATGCAGAAAGGGAAAAGAAGTAACAAGAAAACAAAAAAATACAGCAATCGACCCAGGAAGGCGACAATAAGTGAAACTTGTAAGCGCACGGTACGGAAAACACTGATCCCATGTTTGGTAAGTGCACAGACAAGTCAACCTTTAGACCACGCTTTGACAGGGATTAGTATTCGCCAAGGCTATGTAGTGACACTACATAACTACGTCTCTTGTGAGCGGTCAGTTGGAAGCACGTCGGAAGCCATTAAATTGTCAATTTTGAAAGAGCCAATGAAAACTAGCCGACCTCTCCCCGCACCCCGCCACTTTTTGGCGATTTCGTTTTCGTACTGATGATTATTAAAGCGTGGTCTATAGGTTGACTGGTCTGTGGGTAAGTGCTAAAAATGGCGATCTACCAAAGGCAAGTATTTTTTAAACATTTACAAATACCATTGCGTATTTAATAGCTTGCATCTATATAATACGGGCGATATTCATTTCCATATTATCATAGTAATTTATCAAGCCTATTCGAAATTCATTGCATTTATTACTACAATAATTTGAAGAAGATTATCTCCGTGTATAATTCAAAGTAAAAATCACTGTTTATATTCCTATATGGTTATATGTTGCGAATTATATATATATATATAATAAATTTTCTGACAAATATCTGGGTGTCAAGTACGTACACTGTAACTGTTAGTGGATGTCATTGCACTGGTTTGTACTTATAAAATATTCAATAGTCACTTTATCATATCTTATGTATTTAATTTATCACTTAAGTATTAGTATTCGCAGGAGAAACCGATTCCGCAAAACCATTATATTTTGGCAACCAAAACGTAATTAAATAAAATCTTCATCGGTATGGCGCTCACAAAAAGCCGAAGTTCACCACCGTGAGAACATAACCGTCGGCCATCTAGTGACTCGCTCCGCTCATATATGATATATGGCCTTAAACGTGCCATTTAGCGCTTACGCGTTCGCTCCTAAGTATAGTGGGGCAAATTAGAAAAAAAAATGTAAACACAACATTGTACGAATTCAATAATTAGATTAAGTTCATAATGAGAGGGTGCGCGCTCGCGGCGACGGCGGGGCGCGCGCTGGGCCCGCCCCCTGGCGCCTCGGGCTGAGCCCTATTTGTTTTAATTACTATCATGTTTAGGACAACACTACCTTTGTACTAGCCGAAAATTGGCCCTAATTGGCGGTAGGCCGTGACCGACTAAATTAATCCCACCGACTTTGTCTTCGCCGCAAGTTTTTAGACGCTGCTGGTAAGGTTCCGACCTCCTCGCGGACGTAGCAGCCCAAATAAAAAAGTATTTGGTAAAAACTTTTAAACATAAAAGATTTTTTTCAGTGACGTATGTTAATCATATGATAAGGATTTTTCGAGTATAACCTTTCCTACTTTTTAACACGCTTTTATTAGTTTCACCTGCATGTTTGGAAGTAATGGAATCTTTGAACGCGATTTTCACTTACTTCCGCTGAAGATATCGGGCTAAAATTTTGAAGACATATTTCATTAAAACTAAAGGGTTGGGGAATGACTGAAAACCGATACTTAAATCATATATTTAACTACTCATGAAAAAATATATGTATACAAAAATATATTTTTTTTACTTTGTGTTAATTTTCAGAAAATTTTTTTTTTTCTCAAAACCATTTATGTTAACAAGTCAATAATTAATCGAATGATAATCTAAAACGCTTTAATTTAACATTATAAAACACGGTACTCTAAAATCTAGAGCAGCCAAACATTAAGATGCCAAAGTTCAACTACCATATTTAAGTATGGATCGACACAGACACCATTATTACTAAGTTCATAGCATTTCTGACATTTTTTACCCCATACCGTCGGGAATATTCCCGCGTACAAAATACCGATTACCGAATAGCTCAGTAAACGCTGGTAAACGTTGTAATCGCCCCCGCCTTTATTATTACTGGCGTATAACTCGACTATTACCCAACAAATTATATTACTGAGATTTGCTATCGACGTGGGACTTTTTTGGTCGTGTTTTTTAAATTCTTTTCGAATTTTGTTTTAAGGTTGTTTCCGCGCCTTTGCGTGTGTGTTCATTTTAAATATTTAATAGCACAATCCCTTAGACATACTTTTAAGTTCGCTAAGAGAAACCTAGAAAGGATTCCTTGAGGTCGATACTTCATATAATATTATCTGGAATATCTCAAACACGGTCATCTAGTCCCTAGCAACAGAGAGCCTATGCTGCCTATGCTGTGGGTGCTATATATATTTGATATACATATTTTAGTATTAATTTTAATATACATACAAATATAGATATTTTACACGCAGACACGGAACAAATAAGAATGTTCATGAACACAAATAATTGTGTCGGGCAGGATCGACTCGAGGTTTCCCACCACTTGACCGATCGGTCAGTCTATAAGCTCATTCACACGCATTACTTGTGTATGTTGTAACAATAACCGTCTGAAACGCATTCGAGTAAGACATGTAATATTTTTTTGGCAAAAAAAATATACAAATTACAAATAACTAACTTTCCGCCCGCGATTTCACCCGCGTGGACCACACAGTTGGACCGACACCGCTAACGGGACGTGATGCTCCAAGAAATTGTGAGATACTTTCTAGAAAACCCGGAAACTTAATTTCTTACCTAAGAAATCTCTATACCGAATTTCAACAAAATCCGTTTAGCCATTTTCACATGAAGAATGATTATCCAACAAAAATCGTGTACTTTTCGGGGATGAAATTCATCTTGTGAATTATTCTAAGCCTTAAGACACCTTCGTACAAAATTTTAACAAAATCCGTTCAACCATTTTAATATGAACAATAGTGATCTCACAGGAACCGTGCCTTTTCCGGGATGAAAAGTAGCCCATATTACTCTGCAGCTCATAAACTATATCTAATCACATCGACCGTTTGTAGCGTTGCTGCGTGATTGACTGCCAAACATCTAAACGTTTATACAAACTTTCTTATTTATATAGATAGGATCATATTCATTTTGTGTGATACTTTAAATTAGTGATTTTATCTTATAATTTTGTTTCTTCTAAAAACAGTAAAATAAAATTTAACGTCCTCGACACTACCACTCTGACAAACCCTGATTAACATAACAATAATAAAAACATTGTGATAAAGGTGTCAAAAAAATTTAAACTCTTTGGTTCTGTGTCACTACCGCGTATATTAAAAAGCATGAGATCTTTTAGAATTCCATTCCATATCACCAGCCCATTATGTCTCACTGCCGGAGCTTAGGCCTCCTCTCAGGGTGAGTGAGCTTGGAGCTTAATCCACCACGCTGCTGCGTTAGTATTCAGAAAATTTAAAATTCATAAAACACTATAAATTCGAAATTCCAAAACTGACCACCAATATCAGGAAAGTTTAGAAATGTTTGCAGATCGAATATGCGTGTTAAAATGATACACAAATTTCGCATCGTTGAGATTTGGCAGTTTTGAATATATTTGCAATTAAATATTTTTATAGCAATATCTGCAAAACGGAAAAATAATTTGCAATTGTACCCAAAAACTATTTATTTCAAGTTTAGTCATATATATATATATATATATATATATATATCATTGTAAATAACCATTTCGAGAGCCGATTAGCACTCGACCGGTTTTTTAACATATTCCCTAGAGCTTTCATTTTCACCTGAACTGGTAGTTCATAATTTGTAGCAAGAGTTCATAATCTATTCGTTATATCGTCAAAACGGCAAATTTTCCTACTTAACCGAAATTACCATAAATTACGATAGATGGCGCCCATTATCTGTAAGTATAATGCGATTTACACTAAAATCAATTTAGTCAAACTTCACTTTTGTGTGAATTTAATGATAAAATAAAAAAAATATCTGAAGTTCCAGGTAATTAAATATAGTTTTATAATACATTATATACACCATAATACGGATTCCAGTTAATTTATTAAGGATAACAAAATTAACAGGTAGACAAGATCATGGACAGGATTAAGAAAATCCCACGACCATAAAGTCATTCAAGGTGAGAACCTCGAAGGACTGCCTCGAGCTAAATAACAGTAGAGGCTTCCTACAAACCTACGTAACAGTACAAATTCGAACATCTAAAACCGCAGACTGTTTTTAAACCAATGGATTCATCGAGAAAAACAGCAGTACATAAGCAAAGTTCTTTGATAGAAATCACTCTGTTGATCGTAGTAACGTAATATGTACGATGTTTGTATTGAAGGCACGCAATACGAGCATTCGGGGCACGTGGGAAAGACTATACGAGAGGCGGGATAGCTCCAGGCTTGGGTTGACGATCGCCCACGATAAAACGAATGTGCATTAGACGTGTACACAGTACGATACCTGATTGAACAGGCACTTCTTATGAACAAAATAAACTTTATAAATTGCCTTTATAATTTATTGTAATAATATATATGTAGGTTTAATTTATGTTTCTGTTCAGAAATGAATCAATAGATTTGTAGCGGATCAGGTAAGATCGGAATAACAGTTCTCCTAGGTTTACTGTTACAAAAAACACAATTTATGACAGGTATTTTGATTTATTGCAATCTACCGATAAAGATGTATATTTATTGATAATTTTTAGTTCGAAAATTCGCCCACATATAACTTACTATACACCATTTGAATAATATTACTTTTAATTAAAATTTTAAACGGACGTTCCGTAAAATATAAGGCAAAATATTAAAACTCACGTATTATATATATATATTTTTTCTTTCGCATTCAATATTGTATTTGTTCCCATTTTTGTTCCTGTTTTTATACATGTCTTCACCTTTATAATTATTCCTACAGACTCTATATTTTACAGTTTTGGATATATCATGTAGGTATTGTACGACCCTTTTAATTAGTAAGTCAGCTGTTAAAAACCGTTATTGTTACAAATGACCATTCCCAAATTTTTGAAATAAAGTCCGTTGTTTTATTTTTCGAAAGAATAAGCAATTTTTAGAAACTAATATGATTTTTTTTGGTTTCAGATCGGTATTTACATAGTTATATCATTTTGAAAATTCTTATAGCGTGACGTCATAGGGTGGAATTATAAGGTCAGCCTTTGCCATTGTATATTTATAATAAAAATAATGTTACTTTCAGAGTTTTGGAATCATGTTGGAATAATGACAGTTCATTGAACTAATAATGACAGTTGATAACATGACAGCTAACACTTTGAGGGTGACATTGTTTTTATGAATATGCAACAGCAATGACTGACCTTATAATTCCACCGTGTGACGTCACGCTATAAGAATTTTCCAAATGATATAACTACGTAAATACCAATCTGAAACCAAAAAAATTCAAATTAGTTACTCAAAATTGCTTATTCTTTCGAAAAAATAAAATAACGGACTTCAGTTCAAAAATTTGAGAATGGTCAATTCTAATTGTCTAGTTAGAATTTTATGAGCTTCTCTAGACAATAAAAAATTAAATGCTGAATAAATATCAAGTAATATACATAAAGTTCCTAATCGAGTAAAACGAGTGTAGTCTTCAATGTTGAATAAATGTAGTTGTATCCACAAGAAAATAATGTTAATGAATTATTTGTGTTCATGAAACTAAATTTATGTTTCAGAAATAATTAATAATTCAATAAATAAAAAAATATCTAACATTATGAATATTTATTAATTATTTGTAGCAACATAATATGGACAGTTCCAGCAAAGACCAGGCAAACAGCAGACGAACGCAGCGCTCGCGGGCAAATTCCCCAAAAAAGTCGGTCCATGGGGTCAAATGTCGAACAATTTATGGCCCCTGCGGTAAAAGATCGACCGTTTGCCCCTTTCGGCCTTTGGGAACATTCGGCGCAACCTCTAATTAGGCGGATTACGAAAATATTCACACAGGTGCGGTGCGGCCCTAATAAGCATCTTGGCTCCAGGCTAAGTCGTGGAGGTTTAATGTTCTGGGTGTTGCAGCTGAGATACTTTTTGTGGACGTCCATCTGCGGACGCTTTTTACTTGGAACCACCCTTAGATCGTTACGTTAACTGATCTGAATTTTTTTCATTTTTCACTTATTTTGAAAATCCTTTTATTTATAATGTATATACATATGTCCTCATAAAATGTATACCACTACTTTTAATGTATGTCGCATAATTTTTGACCATTACATTAATTTTTTTGTTATTTTGTTCAAAGATATAAATTTATAGGATTCAGCTTTAAAATACCATGTGCTCATCGTTGTGTATTCAAACATTTGACATTTCACGTTTAAAATGTATAATATAATAATCAGGATGGAATTATGTTTTACCATACATTTTTGGCGCTTTTACCATACAGTGGAGCAGCGTGGTGGATTTAAGCTCCAAGCCTTCCACCTCACCCTGGTGGAGGCCTAAGCCCCTACAGTGGGGTAAAAAATAGGCTGATGAAGTGAATACATTTTTTTGCTCGCACAGGATGTCTCATAGTTATGTCAATGAAATTATGTAAAATTAAATAGAAAAATTATACTCAATTAAATAATCCTACAAACTAAACCAGTGCAAATATACCCATACCTACAGCAGTTTCAAAATCTAACCAAATACAAAGCAATTTTGCGGAAAAATCGTGCAACTATATTTATTGTATTTATTCTAATCATGCAGGTCCAAAATCGTTATTGCTGACCAAATATTTTTTTTTAAATCTCAATCTGCTAATATATTGCACAACTAAATTGCTGAACCAACTAAAAAAATTTACTGTAACCAAAATCTACATCTCGTTTAGATTTTTAAAACCATAAAATCATTGTATAATTATATAATTATATATATATAACGTTCGTTTGGCGCGTCTGGTCACGTATAAGGTAAAGTACCGTAGTTCCGTACCCATGCCAACAAAATAACTTGTCATAAACTAATCATGAGTCGAATAAAGGTTGAAATATGACCGGCTACTACTTGTGAAATAATTGACTTTAATTAATCGTAATGATTTTCCTAATAAACTTGTACTAAGTGATAATAATAAATAAATTAATAAATAAGCATTTATTTCAGACCAGGGTTCATAGTTCATGAATTCCAAATTATCTTAAGGCTAAAGTAAACACACAATGAAATAAAATTATCTGATATCACAAAATAAAATAAAACAAAATAGCCTAATATTAATAATAATAATAATATATGGGACATCCCAAAGTTTGCAAGTATTATGCTTGTATTAAGTGGTACTAGTTAATTGATAATGTTAATTGATACATACTTAAATATTTCTTAATATATACATATATAAACACGTTCATGTACACTAATATTTGTCCCGGACGTGACTCAATTTCATTTAGATTTTTCGAAACAGTAGTTCAAGCGGTACAGGAGGACATGCAACTCACGTTTTAGGCCCATTTTATACAGTCGAGTACTACGTAAACGAGACTTAATGCTAGAAAATCATCAGAATACCATAATTATTTAAAAATGGCTTTTCAACGAATAATACACTTATATATCATATCCTTGACGGGATATGTGCAAATATTTTTTTACACCTTTACACATTGTATGCACACCGTCGTCTTATTTTACACAATAATATTTAAATTAATATTTTCAGAGCATTTTATCTATTGTAAATTAATGTTAAATGCACCATTTCAATAAATGTTGGTAGGTATATACCTATAATATTTTAAATATATTTGCTGAGTTTGGTAGAATTAGCACCATCTCTGATCCACAGCGTTGGGCGACGATCTGCTGTACTCCTGCGCCGGAGTACTATGGACAAAATTTTCTATTTTTAAAATGGTGTCCTATCGGCATTTTTCGGAACCGTCAGCATTCGTTGAGCCGAACTTTTGTAATTGTTAATAAATATTTTACTATATACTTATTTGCTATATAATATTATGAATGTGAAAGTTAGTATGTTTGGATAAAAGTCAATCACATAGCAATATAAACTCGGGTTGACGTGCTTTTTGGATTTATATATAATTTATGAGCTGAAGAGCCCCGGAAAAAAGCACGGGTTCTGTTGGACAACAATTCTTCATGATAAAACAGCTGACAGAATTTTGATAAAATTTATTACATGGATTTCTATAGTTTGAAACAACACACAGGATAAATTTCATCCTGGATAAATACACGGTTCCTCTGTGATAGCTAGTCTTCATGCTGAAATGGCTAAACAGGTTATTAACAAACTAGTTCTTAATAAATTGGGTCATAGCGCAGAACATAAAACTATACCATCTATCCTTTGACCCTTTGTTGGGCCCTTTTGGTATACCTTACCACTAACCAACCAGAACTTACCACTTAACTTACTAAGAAACCAGACTTATAACCTTACCAGGATTTTAACGCTATCTCTGCGAATTGTTTTTTAAGTGAAGACTTAACTTAAGAAAAAAATAGTTTTAGAACCTGATTACAATTCGAACCAACTTATTAAAAATAAAAATTTTAATATTTGTTGAAATTTTAAATTCATTAAACGAAATTTGTTAAAATAAAAAGGGTTTGTTGGATGAAGACGATTACTACTTTAAACTAAAATTTAAACATAACAATAACGTAAAAAAGAAAAAGTTCTCTTCGCTGGAGAATCCTTCCCTTCTGTGTTGTTCTTAAAATTAAAACAAAACAATTGCTCAAGCACGTGCCTATAATAGCTCATAAAATTTTATCTCTAAACGACGCAACCGTTAAAGGTGGCCGAGAAAACGTGTCCTTATCGCTGAAATTTATCTCAACATATTAAATTATGACGTTTCAGATTTGAAGCGCATTAAGTAACATCAATGCTTTGTCCAGTCCACGCAGATTAAAGAGATGGACTTAATATTTTTATCGTGAGCTTAAAGAGTCTGTTTCTTTGAATTAACAAACAAAGGCTTGTGCTCGATAAATTTTATTTTGTTCTAGTCCATTTTCAAACACCAATCTACCAATATAATAAGAAAAATCTTTATTTCGAACCTGGTTTTCATAATGAAATTAGTAACACAAATCTTAACAATTAAATTTGTAATGGCTAAATAAGCGAGCAACAGGACGATGAGCATTAACTAGGTATAATACGAAGGGCCTATCCAACCCACCCGGTAGCATAAGCAGAATTGTGTTGGAACTACCACAACCCTAGGCTTCATTCAGTCTACACGCCCATCCTGACGTGCAGCGGTATCGCAACAGTTCCATCATCAGCCCGAATGGTTTATTATATTGAAGACGAGAGCGTTATGGGTCCGTTTCGACAGCAACAGCATAATGAAACCTGCATGCATAAAAGTAGAAATAACATAATAGTAAGACTAGAACGAGCGTAATTTAACTAAACTATTAAGACGTCGTAAGCCGCAAATGCGGGGAAGGTATGCGGCAATGCGTGCGAGGGGTACACACGTACAGTGACAGTAAGTCGCGGGAAGGGGAAATAGAGTGTCAGAGTTATGTCAGGTAATTTTTCCTTATCAAAGTTAATATTATAAAGGACCTCTAAGAAGCGCTGTCGCCAAATGCGGTGCGTCAACTACACTTAATATAAGCGTATTTCTGGCAAGGTAGCGTAAGCATAGTGTGTGTTCTAGTTTCTACCTCATATTTTTCTTACTTCTATGCCGCCACGCCTGCAAACACATTTTTCTTGTCCTAAGAAAACAAACAGCGTAATATAATGAGCGGCTGAGCGTGTCTCCTACAACAAAATTATTTATCATACGCATGAAGGTTGGGCTAGAGATGGGTTTTAGTAAAACAAAAATAATGACAAACGGCTTAAAAACACATATATATGCAGGAACACAAAAATTAGATTTCGTAAATGAATACATGTATCTTGGAAAGCTAGTATCTTTTAATAAAAATAACAATGAAGAAGAAGTAAATAGAAGAGTAAATATAGCATGGAAGAAATTTTGGTCACAAAAAGAAATACTAAAAGGGAATTATAACACCGAAATGAAAAAAACAGTAATGGAAACATGTATTCACCCTAGCTTGTTATACGCTTGCCAAACTTGGACGTATACAAACAAAATACGATGTAATATCAGATCTTGCCAGAGAGGAATGGAAAGGAGCATGCTGAAAATAAAGAAAGTACAAAAAATTCATAGTGAAATTATAAGAAGGAAAACTAAGCTGGCAGACGTGTTGGCTCAGGCATTAAAGCTGAAATGGCAATGGGCAGGACACGTGTCGCGCTGTATTGACAACAGATGGACTATACAAACTACAACATGGAAAGGACCGAAAGGGAAAAGGAGCGTGGGAAGACCATATAAGAGGTGGACCGATGACATAATAGCAATAGGCGGTATAGACTGGCAAGAAAAAGGAAAAAATAGAACCGAATGGAAGATACTGGAGGAGGCCTTTACCCAAGCGGGATCTATTTCTTAAATATAACGTTAGGAATAATAGTAATAACTTATATATTATATAATAACTTTGCATGTTGTAAATAAACATAAGTATATACTTGAACATTGTAAAAGCAAAACGCTGTAAAAAGGAAATTTTTAATAAAGGCTTTATTATTATTATATTATTATATTTCACACTTTGATTACAACAACCTGGTTACTAAGTACACATTTTGAATTTTGGAAAAATACCTATTATTACCGGAAATATACCAAATCAAAGATTGTGTGTTTGCTCGTGACGTCACTTGGTGCGCTCTAGCCAATAGAAATGTAACCAAATGACGTTATGGCACGATTAGTTTGTAACTTCGACATTTTTGTAGATATAAAAAAAAACTTTAACTAATTAGTTGTTATAAATAGGTATACCTAACATATTTTGTATATAAAGAACAGAAATCAGAAAATGTTTTCATCATTACACAATACTCAGTGGCCTGCATAAAGAGAACGTCACGTCGTCGGCAGACAGTAGTTTTACCTAAAATTATTTATATAACAACAATAATAAATTTCATGTCTTCATGTGATGAATCTATTTTTTTCTTCATATGCAACGAAAAATACTAAAACTAAATTTATGATTTATGATATTAGGTGAATTGAACAATAAACGTTCCGGTATTCGCACAAAGCTACAGAGTTTTTCAGAATACTGTAACTTGTAATAATAATTATAAGTCTTTCTGTAATATTCTTTGTTAATAATAATAAAATAAAAATTGTTTAGGCTAAATTACTCTACATATTCTTATATGTTTGATTTATTACTTTTTGACCTATACTATATTTATAAGCATTCAAATATCATTTCCGCTCAGCTATTAAAAAAAAAAAAATGTTAATAATAAATACTCTACGTAAGAAACTATCACTCTATGTATTTAAATATGAAAGTTTTATCACTAGACAGAAATATGGCATCCTAAAATGTAGATAAAAATATCACTTAACTGTTCGGTTATAATGCATGCGTACAGAGACGGTTAGTACACGGTTTATATGGCATAATAGGAGTAGGTATACGATGTGTTTAGTCACATGACAAGCATATAAAAGTTGGCCCCTTTTTTGTTTTGTGTTATTGTATCGAGTCATACTAATCATATCGACACAGATGATAAAGTACGATTGACAGCTATAAAATGATTATAATCATACGTCGAAATTGCGACTATTCATAATTAATATTGTCTCTTAGGCGGGTGGACGCCGGCGCCGGAGTGATTAGCATAATAACCTAGGTCGAACGAGGTCAATGACCACATCGACCGACTTTATTGTGCAAGTTACTTACAACCACGCCTCGGCTTCCACTTGCCGTACAAGTACAATATTTACTATTAAAAATCGTTATTTGGAAGAGGAATAAACTAAATATTATTGTTTAAATATATAAGTTTGTTTTAATTTTGTTTTTGTACAAGTCGGTAAGTTGGTAATAGTACATTGTAGACATGAGCCCGCTAAAGCAATCAAAATCAGAATCAGAAATTTCTTTATTGTCTCTCATTTCTTAAATATATTAATATAGTTACATACGCAGTAATAGTAACAGTATGACCTGTTTTGTCCTTGTGGATCTTACAGGTTATGCTATGTTTATCTTAATTTAAGCAAATAACATCAAAAATTAAATTCCTATAGTAAAACTAAGACTATTGGGGACTACCGGGTGCTAACCTTCTACTGATTGGCTTTGCCCGTTCTTTTCTACTTACATAGGGGATATCCCCTAATCTGGTATTTGGTAGCAGTACGTTGTACTGATTATGTCGAACACTCGGTGTCCCCGGGCTCGTAAGGCCTTCAACATCGCAGTTTATCTAACATATCACGGTGTAGATGTTGAACGCGTACTTGCCATGGATCCCCGTCGAACATTTCCATGAGGATGTGCGTCGGGAGATCCCGTGGAACTGAAAACGTTTGCCATGCCTCTAACATACCGTATCGACGTTGTCATAGCAAGCAACGGTTATCAGTTACCAAATATCTGTCAAACGATTGACGACGCCGCTCGCTAACAACACCGACAACTAACATAGCCGGTTATTAGCCGCAGCGCGGCGAGTTGCGTTGATTTGGTTGGCAACTAATAATAATTATGCCATCTCTCTCTTTCTGAGCGAATTCCAAAGTCCAGAAAAGAGATTAAACTTATATTAGTTAGTCCTCTTAGATAGATAAAAGGTCCAGTTAGATAAAAAGCCGAGACGTTAATAACGATAATCGGCAACGGTTACCAATATCGGTATTGAAATCAAATATCGGTTAGATAGCCGTTACCAGAAATTGCCAATAACGCCCAATGTGCGACATTGTGATATCATAATCATCATCATCAGCCCGTGTCTCTCCACTGCAGGATATAGGCCTCTCCCAAGGCTCGCCACCACACACGGTCCTCCGCCTTCCGCATCCAATTACTCCCGGTATGGTGCTTTAGGTCATCAGTCCACCCACCGGGGGGCGTCTTCGCTTCCCAATACGTAGCCTCCACTCGAGAACCCGTCTACCCCATCGGTTGTCGGTTCTACGGCAAATGTGACCGGCCCATTGCCACTTCAGCTTGCTAATCACTTCGGCTATGTCGACAACTTTAGTTCTTCGACGGATTTCAGTATTCCTGATTTTGTCCATCAAGGGAATACCGAGCATAGCCCGCTCCATAGCGCCCCGGGCGACTCTAAATTTATGGACCAGTCCTGCCGTGAGAGTCCATGTTTC
The DNA here is from genome assembly GCA_949709985.1 of Luffia ferchaultella. NCBI lineage: Eukaryota > Metazoa > Arthropoda > Insecta > Lepidoptera > Psychidae > Luffia > Luffia ferchaultella. Next base: position 6,826,029 of record OX453257.1, on the reverse strand, counting down.
GGCACCGTATGTCATTGTAGGCACGACGCATTGGTTGAAGACCTTGGTCTTCAGACATTGTGGTAGTGGCGGCGAGAACAGACGACGGACGGATTGTGATATAGCGGTAAGTAAATTATTACAAAAAAGGGTTTGTAAGCTCGACCCGTAGGCGAAGCTATGCCGTCATCGTCACGTCTCGTCGCCGCCCTTGTATCATACAACGTTCTCAAATGTAAGAGAAATATTTTTTAAGTACCTATGTGTAGTTTAATATAGGTAAGTAATCACTAAAGACTAGATTTTGGTATTTTCATTTTCGTTAGATAATCTCAGAAATAATTTGTATCAATATACCCTCTTCTCACTAATATGTAATTAAATACTTAGTATAAAAATACATTTTATACATAATTTTATGTCTAATACTTGGTTGGCTCTTAGTGTTCATATAATTCCAGCCCCACCCAGCACGGTTCCGAAAACATCGGTAATGATTAGGTGCATTTGATTACTTTGCGGTTAGCGTCTGGTCAAACGATCTCCACAGCGCAGTGGCGCCACCAAGTTAGTCATTCAACTACTCGGAATTGGGACCGCTTTTACACAAGATTAATAGATAAGTGAGGTAGCAAAGTATAAGCTTCAATGGGGAAAGGCAAGCTTTTTTCAGATGGCGCTGTAATCGCTCGTACCTTGTCATTTTCAGTACCAACGCACTGCGTATGTACTTTTGATCGGGCAAATTAAATAAATAAATTTAAAAAAAAAGCTGCGCGCACTCTCCTTTGATAAATTAAACAGAAATAATAAAAAAATATTTTAAAAGAAAGGAGCAAGAATTTCTTTGACCGCACAGTAAGTAAAACGCAAAATGTTGAGGTATAATTTATTGTCAAATTTGATTTTGTCGGTAAATTTTATAATAAATTCTGTACAAAGCTACAATACTGGCAGAAAATTAAGTACCAGCGACGAAACGCCACCTAGCCGGAATAATTTGCTTTCCTTTCCATTATAGAATCTTTATTCAAACTCAGCACTTGCAACAAAAGCGAACTTGGCTCTCTTGTTGCACTAACGACTGTTATGATTTTTGTTGTTCCTTTGCAAAACTGTATGTATTCATATTTGTTTTTGATAAAAATATTATACAATCTGCATATAGTATGCGAATGCAAGCAATGGAATCACAATTACTTTGAAAAATTTAAGTATACCGAATAACGATTTCGGTGAATGCATATTTCAAAAATTGCAAATAAATATAAATAGATACATATTAATTTCATTTTCCAAGCACATACTTCAACACAGTAAGGTACATAAAAATTAGTCAAAAAGAAGTCAACTAACTCCAAATTTTACTGTTTAAACATCTATAAACTTCAAACCTTATAGGTACTATTAATTCTAGCACTTAAAATAATGTGAAACGTCAAACGCAGGTAAAAACCTGTTACAAAAAACGTCAGGCAAAATAATAGGTAGGTACACACCGTACGTCATTCATAAAATGATAATATCGTTTTAGTAGCAGTTTTCTTTGTGGAAATCCACGACGGCGGCACGTCGAAACCATTAAAAAACCGCAAAACCCGCAAATTTCGTCCCAGTCACAACGAAACCTATCCGATATCATTCAAAAAACTATTATAACCGCATTTACCCAAAAAAATTATATGAAGTTTAATAACCGGGTTTCACTAGCACGTCTCTCTTTGATCCCTTTTATAATTATACGTCTTGTCTCTTAACAACGATTTCCAATTTTTTTTTTCTTTAAAAGTTTACCTACTTTACTCAGAAGCGAATTTGAGTAAGCTCATTTTGATTGAGTGACGTTTTATTTGGGTTTTATTTCGAATCGAAATAACAGAAACATGTGATTTAAAAAGGGAAATAGCTATAAACATAGCAATTATAGAGTTAAAACAATATCTAATAAAACAGTAAGAAGTGTTTAATTTTGTCGGTCCGTATCTTCGACTCAACGAAAGGAACTGTGCGGAGTAGGTACTGATAAAATATCAGGCTATATGAAATGAAAAACAAAAATAGGCTAAACTTTATACTATTACTGCAGTTCAATAATTGTGAGAATAGTTAAATTATAAAATATAATTAGAAAAAAAATTATTTTAGTAATATTATAATTTTGTAAGGTCAATAAAATTGAAAGCTTTTTCTACATCGTCTTAAAAAAGCAATCACGAAAGGTATGGTGGTCGCTTTCGATAGGTGCGTTCCGCAACTATAGAACCTTTGAACTTTACCGATTTGGGCTTGTCAAAAGTCTTAATTAATAGTTACAAAATCAATGTATTATTTTCTTCTTCCATCGCAGTCTCCGCGATTTTTTTATCGAATGTACTTCTTTTTTTTTCATCTCCTAACAAATTTTAGTATTTTTCGCGCCTGGTATAAGAAACAAATCATTGTTAATATAATAATATTAATAAATTTGACTTAAAAATTAATCCAAATAAAACGTTCAATTATAAGTTCATAGTAAAATCATAATTTTAAAATCCTTATAGTATTAGTGTGATATCTACACTAATATTATAAAGAGCAAAGATTTGTATTTTTGTGTATGTGTATGTTTATAATGATTAAACTCAAAAACTACTCTGCCGATTAAAAAATTCTTTCACCATTAGAAAGCTACATTCAACCTGAGTAACATAGGCTATATTCATTTAGCTTTCTGCTTGCGGCTTCGCTCGTGTGGACTACACAGTTGTACACTGATTTTAAAAATTCTTTCACCTATAGAAAGCTACAGTCTCAGCGAGTAACATAGGCAATATTTGGGCGAGGTGGAGAAAGAAGTCGCTCATCGCTGAGTGCTCGACCTGAACGCGGGCAGACGCGTAAGATGCGCGTGAGAGCAGACGTCATTGACGGTTGTGTCCGTTTTGGGAATTTTCAAGGCATTGGCGATTTGTTAAAAATGCACTGTACCTATGTAATGTGATAAATAGGTATAGTAAAAAAAGGACTTTTTAGGGTGTATTGAGGGAGGGTTGATAGGGGAAAGATAGGGTAAGGGAATAGGAGGGCAGGGGAGAGTAAGTGGGTGGAAAGAAGGAGGGGTGCTGGAAAGAACGGGAAGGGGAATGTTTTTGTAGTCCACCCGGACGGAGCCGGGTACGACCGCTAGTATTATATAATTTAAGAAATATACTTACGTGTCGTGGGAAATGACAAGTAATCGTTTACTGTAATAGGCTAGTTGAATATTTTGGAAATATTTTATATGAAAGAGTTTTCTAAATATATAAGTGTGAATTTTTTTTTTAATTAATCATTATCAACAAAGTTATGAATGTTTAAAATGTCCTGTTAGACAGAGAGGACAATACCGCACGGCGCACCTATTTCGTTTTGCAAGAAAGAGACATACCTATGCAATTTTAATGGCTTATAATTTCCATATTTTTCATTCAAATAATTTTTTTTATACGTTTTGTTATTTTATAAAGTCCATTTTAACATTTTCTTGACAAATATAATATATCTGATATTAGTCAAGCAGAAACCATATTCAATAACTAGCTGTCAAGTTTTGACATATCGCAAAACGTTCACAGACTTTAAGCTGTTAAAGTGTGTTTAAGACTTAGAATACCTACAAAAATATAAATATAATTACATCGTGTTATTTATTGCCTATTATATAAATTATAAATCTACATAAAATATGCGTATAGAAACATAATTAGAATCGTAATAGTATATTACAAAGGTAAAGCGGTCAAATCATCATTCGAGGTCTTTTTCCTAAACTAAAACCGACACGGGCTCCACCTGGCGGTATCACGCAACGCGTTGATTGGCAGCTGTCAATCATCACAAATCATCGAATAATGGACTCCCATTTCAGCCAATTAAGCGATCTGATCGAGGTGTGTTGATATATTAAAACACCCATAATACGGATATTAACTAATAAGAAATGGAGTAATACGATTTATGAATTCGGGATTTGATAAACTTACGATTTTTTTCACCGTTTTAACAACAATATATATTTTTTTTAAATTCTGATTTAAATTAACAACATAAAATTTAAAATTCTCCATCTATTATTTTCAAAATTTGCGCACTTTTGGATGTTTGACTGTCACAGACAAGTAACTTAATCGATTACGACTAAAATTATCATTTATTCATGTAGAATATATTTTAAGTAACTTTTATTTGACAATAGATGTTTTACTGTGTAAATTATTGGAGATAATATGATACTATAAATAGTTGGTGCCTAGGTACACTATATCTTTAACAGCATTAAACTTATTATCGTAATATATATTTCGTAACTAATAAACGGGCATCAAAAATATAGTATCTTCCCTTTGTTTATGTGACATATGGATAGAAAGTTTGCGTCAAAAATATAGATAAAAATAGCACCTAACTGTTCGGTTATAATTCGAATTTAGAGGTGGTTTGTAGATGGTTAGCATGCCGTAGCGAGAGTATATGTGGTCTGTCGAGTTACAGACAAAAGTATGTAAAAGTTGAGCTGTCTTTTTGTCGACATTATGTATTTAGCAAAGGTCCATTCAGAAATCATATAATAATCAAAATACCTACCTAAATACGTTTGCTTTCATAACGTCATAATAGTGCAAGACCCAAATATAAATGCTTAAATACGTAAGGTCGCAATTGCATGCTCTACATCAACACGCGGTATAAAAAAATTAACTACAGACAAACAGGATTTGTTATTCTGTTATAACTGTAATTGTTTTGTAACAGTAATTGGAAGCTTTTGCTGAAATTCTTCGGGTAACTCAAGACTGCTTTGTGAAGTGTTTGACAGTTTATTGATGACTTATCGTGTGTATCCATATACATACCTTAAGTACAGAATGTACTTTAAGTATTTTACAGATTTGGCTAAAATACTACTGTAATAATATCATTTGGAGTGGGCTGAATATGGTTTCTGGCAGATAATTGATATATATAATTTTAATATAAATTAAAGTTATATTTATTATTAAAAGTAACTAAAAATTAGAAAACATTTGAAAGGAAAAAAAGCGAATTCCTGTATAATTCGTTTACATTGGCACGTGACAAAAGATTGCCAATTTAACACATACAGTAACAGCGAAAATTCGACTTCCTAAATCAATTTTATAAAAACTTATGGCCATATAGGTACAGATATTTTCACGCTTCATCAAAATGGGTTGTAGGTATCGTACAAGTCGAAGAAAAAATCTGAAAATTATCAAATGTATTTCAAAAGTGTATAAATTGACAGATGTGTGTTCGTGCCGTATAGTAGTTTAAAATATATTTAAATTGCGAATCCAACTCGTATTAGGACGAGTTTTTTTAGTTGCATATATATAATAGGTATTTCGCATTGACATTAACTTACCCATAACTACAGGTGTATTTAAGACGAATAAAATTGCAACGTGTAGGTATAGACGATGGTGATAGTAACAAAAATTGGCCAAGTGCGAATTGGACTCGCGTCCTGAGGCTTTTGTTAGGTACTGTCATCAGACGTATTTTTAGATACTCACCACCAGATGGCACGAAAAAGCATGTTCATTAAACATACTAAATATTACTTTGTTTACAGCTCCATCGGGCCGTAGAACTAAGTATTTGATATTAATTCTAACTCGACACTTCTACGCGTCCCTGAGAAAAAGGATTTTGACAGACAGACAGACGGACAATGAAATGATCCTATAAAGGTTCTGTTTTCATTTTAAATATGGAGATGAAATAAATATCTAGAGCGTTGTGATACCCCGAGCGCAGCGAACTTATTTCGAGTTTACAAGGCCGTACGACCATGGTTCGAATCCGGGCGTGTACCATACCAATGAGTTTTTCTGTATCGTGCCTCGGAGAGGACTTTAAGCTATCGGTCCCGGGTACTATTAACAGATTTCAGTAATTAAAATCCACCACGCCTAGTGGGAGGCCTAAGCCCCTGCGATGGGGCATGATGGGCTGGTGGAATAGAATGGACTGAAAACTAACCAATAAAAGAATCAATTAACGCACATGCATGGTCTAAAAACGCCTAAGAATTTGACAATGGCTGCACATAAGCCGCAAAGACAGTTAAGTACCTACCATACAATAGTTCTATGAGGGTACAGACGTATTAGATAACTTTGTCATTTGTCATTATATTAACTCCAGAGTTGCTGTGCTGTACCTAACAGCAACAGTGCTGTAAATAATAAAATTCAATATCTCCTGTTTCCTTTCTACAGCGTTTGTGCAGCAATTTGACAAAGCCTGTCAAAGTTCCATCCAGACACTGACGTGGTACTTGTGAAGCTATTACATGGTACTCAGCTGTTTCTACAGCTTATATGCAGCCCATGTGCAACTCATAGAGGTTTCAGAACAAATGTCTTTTGAAAAGTATTTTTAAATAGGTATCAGCAATATTTTTTACTCTGCAAAAAACTTGCTATCAAATCATTATCGAGACAATGATTTCTCACCAACAGCCCACGCGCATAAGTTTTTCTTCAAACAATAAATCTTCTTTAAAATCTCGGCCACTTACATGATCTAAAACAAAATAAATTTCATAATAATGCCTTGGGTTTTGAACGAGCTACTTCAGATGGTCGTTACGTTAATACTTGCTCGAGGGAATGCAATCTTCATTATATAAAAATCTATGGAGCCTGTAATAAAATGTTAGCTCCATTTTTGACAGTATGATGTATGCTATCATACTTAAAGTCGGATAACTGAGTATTTCTTTTATTATCACAATATCAGTTTCGATACCAAATAACAGATTTTTTCCCTTCAAATTAATAAACTTAATTTGAATTTAAGGGAAAACTTAACAGAAAGTTTCCCTTCATGGGTTTGATTGAAATTTTTCGATAGCACAAGGTAGTAGCATTAATGCGATTTATCGAAAAACCTGAGTAGCTGCTTTAATTTTGACTCCCAGACTTCGAAGCTACGCTTAAAAGTTTTCCAAAATTTTCTCTCTATGCCCCGGACATAACAAGGAGATATCAATATTTAATTTCTTTTTTGTTATCACCTTGCTGATCAATAGTATATTAAAACCACTATTTTAAAAATTACAGTTTACCTATATTCATAGACAAACAGAAAACTGACTTACGTCATAAAGGTTCTTTTATATTTGCGCGCAACCCGAAAACAACTTATCTATAATTTTACAGTTAGCAAAAATGTCTATACATCAAAATTAATTCGGTTTTATTTATTACCAATTATATAATAATTCATATAAACTATGATCTACAAAATTCTAGTTCGATCGCTACCGTGCCATATATCACTACGATATCGTCTATAATTGAATAGAACTGTTTAAAACAATAAATCATTACCGCCGTTCATGCATCATTGTAAAGTCAGTCAAGCAACGCATACCACTGACAAGCGAAATAACTTGAAATATAGCCCGAAATCGTATCCTCGATTCGACTTTAATTCGATCCTAAATCGATTTTAATTGACTCTACGCAACAATCAAATCATTATCTCTCGGATTCCTAAATAGTGATGGGAAAAGTTTATTCGCTGTTTTTGTAGGAAATTGCTTCCAATCTTCATATGACTGACAAATTGAAGGTTTCGAAATGGGATTTTAGGTTTTCTAGAGTTTCAAGAATCTAATTTAATGAATTGCCATTGGTATAAAAAACGCTTAATATTTTTTTTTATCAACGTTTATAATAATTTCGTTTCGAAATCCTAAAATGGAACGCACAAAAACTTTAATAACTATCGATTAAGCATATGTCACACTCATTATGCAGTAATGTAGAATTTACGATAATTGAATTATTTTTTTGGGACTTAACGCAAACACAATTACTTCACTCAAACGAATCCTAGAAATGTTAAATAAATAAAAAATAAAAAAATGAAGCCGATAATAATATATCAGTTTAACATTAATTTTGAGCGTTAAGATAACTTATTTTCGTAATTATTGGTTACAAAATCTAGTCCGTGGCGACATCGTGCTGCGTCAAGTGACATCGCGTGGTCCCTACGATTGCTACCAGATGGCGTAACATTGTTGTTTATTAAGAATTGAGGAGGTACGTTAATTTAGTTATCAATTCTATATTTTTAATAATTACTTGATTATCTGTTAATCAGTAACCGCCTTCCGAATATTTAATTAATTTAAACTATGTACTTATATAGGTATGGCTTTAGTTTATTAAGTACCAATATCGCGTAAAGGTAAGTAGGTAGGTACGTAATCACAAAATAATTTTTCCTTCATCACCAAATAATATTATTTAGATATTTTTGTAACTTTTTTAAATGTGAACAGCTTCTATGCATTTTTAATAAAAACTATATTCTATATGTATTGTTTTCTTCAAACCTTACTTGCCAAAACATTTGCTAACTAACCCATTATCTATCTATAAAATAATTTCACATAACTGTTTCTAATGTTCGTGTCGGTGCGTAGATATTGCATTATAGTACCGTATGGTTTGAGGCATATAATGTTCTGCGCACGCGAAGTTTCTTGCTAGATCATCACTATAGCTTGAGCAGGTATTTAATCTACATTATAGATGTCATTATGTAGTATTTTTTTTTAACATTTTATTAACGGTAATTTTAGTGTAAAAAATAAAAATATGTACCTCCATGAGATAAACTTATAACAACACCTTTAATTTAGTGAAGGTGAGGAATATTTATTTTGTGAGGGTTACTATACAGGCCTACATGTAAATATTAACATCATCAACTTGTGTCTCTCCACTACAGGATAAAGGCCTCTCCCAAAGCTCGACACCATACACGATCCGCCGCCTTTCGCATCTTATTACTCCCTGTATGGTGCTTTAGGCCATCAATGTAAGTAAATACTGCCCCAATTTTTACTTAACAAGCCTATATATTCGCCAAATCGCCAAATTTGAATATGTTGGGTAATATATTTAGGTATACTGAATTCTTCGACACCCATAAAATCGACTCTATTTTATAACCCAAAGTTTAAGCAGGCCTGCCTGCTCTCTGTGATGTAAAACGTAACAGTTTAATACTGAAAAAAAGTAGATAACAAAACTAGTTGTGTTACCAAGGAAATAGCAAAGCTTTGATAAGTTAATGAAAATGTAAACTACTCGTTGATAAGCTGGTACAACTGAGTTTCATTACTTATTTATAGCAGTAATGTTTTCACTATTTTTAGGTAACTAGTATTGAATTTTTTTGTTACTTATAGGTAACCAAAAACTTTTTGCTGTGTAGGCTTCCATTTACTTGAATCAAAGATTTTCAAACAGAAGCTCAATCATACTACTTATTGCAAAATTATTAATACTCTATTTCCCCCTGGTAATATATAATGTTTTATTTATTATTTTTCTTACATACATAATTTATTTATATTTATTAGTAGGTATAATGTCAAGTAAACTAAAAGACACTACTGAAATGATGTTAAATAATTATTTTTTTTAAGAATTAGCTTGCCTCACCTCTGCCGTAAAGCCATCAATATCATCTTAACAAACAAATACAGGAAAAGGTAAATGGGAAAATAATAAATTAGAATTATCCCAATTGTTTTTTTTTTTTTAATAGCGAATATCTTTTTTCTAACTTACAATAATTAAGCCTCATTTACTTACATCTAAACAGTTTAAAATCTACAATCATACATATTTACAATAGTTTTATTTACACTCAAGTAACTACTCTTATATTATAAATTGTACTAAACGAATAGGTACGTAATGATTTTTCTCAAGTGTCATAGCCATAAACACAGTTTTAAAATTACGAAGGTAGGTAATACTTTTCGGTAACTTTAGTTATGTCCTAAACTTATAATTATGAAATTAGAAAATAATCACAAAAAGTCAAATAAAGTTTTATAAACATAACAAAAATCAACACAAAAAACACGCAGTCAGTCTTTCTATATAGATTTACTAAATTACTGGAATTTTCATTACAATCATTAAAGTACGACGATTGAGATGATGAGATCACCACAAAAAGTCATCAGGGATAATAGTTTCTGTGGTTAGTCGGTGAGAATTTTCTTTGGTTTATCTTAGGGTACTTGAAACACCTCGGTTTTAACGTTTCATTATGTCAGCTATTGAAAAACCTAGTGTTTTTTTAGGCACTTGAACCGGTGAGTGCTGTTCACACTCTTCGAGGTGTGGTGGGGATTGCGGCTTGTGAGATAGGTCCAACAATGAATTTTCTGACACCTGACTGGTCGATGAAACTTCTTGGCAACCTTCCAGTTGCTCCAAATGGTGTCTGCCACCGTCCGTGTGCGTCAAGAGATGAGTTTTTAAATTAGATCTTTGGTTGAAACTCTTCCCGCAGATTGGGCATTTATGCGGCGATTCCTCCATGTGCAGGATCTTATGGACAGCTAATGTTCTTGACTGGCAGAAACCTTTCCCGCATTCCGTACACTTGAAGGGTTTCTCTTTAGAGTGAATGTATCTGGAATAGAGAGAGTCTGCGTTAAGTCGAGGAGAACTATCCACAGATTGATACAGTGTAATAGAAGAATATGCTGAAAGAAAACTGATTAAGTGCAATTCGGACTCGTGTATATACCGAAGGTTTCGAGCCATCACACAATATAATTGTCTTATGTATTAACCAATAAAAATGCGTTTTCCTTTAATCGTGAGTCTGACTCACAAATGTACAGTTTGACGCTTGTAAGTTTATATGATATTTTATTAACGTTAAAGCAAAAACAAAAAAAAAAGACTAAAGCAACACCTTTCTTTTATGGGGATCTCTTTAATTTTCTACTCTTATTATTTGTTATATCATATTTACCATAATAACACATATTCTGTAAATAGTTTAACTAGCTACCTATTACGGATTACAAGCTAAAGCCCTTTAATGGTAGGACAGACGGACGGCGTAGGTTAACCAATTAGAGTCCTTTTGATTTTACTTTTGATTGATTTTAATTTGACTTTTAGAAGTTGTCATTGTTAGCAAAGGTCTGAGAAAGAAATCTCAAAAATGTGTTACTTTGTAAATTATTTCTTTTGATTTTCCTGTATTTTATTATTATAATATTTTTCTCGTGTCATAATAATAGTAACAGATTATCTCTGTTAAAACTGATGAGTAAATACACAGATCCGTATAAAATTAAACCTTAAACACTCGATTTCCTCTAAAACGGCAACAATATAACGACTCTTTCAATGGATCATCGTGACGATCTTACATTACCGACACATTAGAGTGGCACTGAATAAAGAGAGGAAAAATAAAATAAAGTTGGTCTCATAAAAGCGAAGAAATATAACGTGTAATTTGTTCGAGGGTCTCGCGAGACAGATATGGACATCGTAAAGACGAAACCGGTCGGAGCGCGTGCGGCCGCGTCGACCTCACAAAAAGGTTCACATTTTCAGTTTTTTTTTTCTCTTATCGTCAACTCGTTGCGCCGATGAAACACGTCTTCGATTTTAGTTGTCGGTATTAGAATGGATATAGTAAAGCTATGTATATATATTTAATTTTCTTTGGAAATTGAGCAATAACTATTGACAATACCTGTTGATTAGATCGCAATGAGGGATAGGTTACTTTAGCAACATATTGGTATAAGAACCACTTCTATAATGAGGGGATTATTTTACTGCATATATTTTTTTAATAAAAATCCTCCAACCCGCATTGGAGCAGCATGGTGAATTAAGCTCCAAGCCCCCTCATCCCGATGGGAAGCCTAAGCCCCTGTAGTAGGGCATTGATGGGCTGATGGCATGGTATATAATTGTTTAGGCATCATGGGTAGGTACCTACCGAAATTTATTGGCAGACCGAAAAATCTGATTGGTAAACAGTATGCAGGATAAGTAATGAAATACAATACAGCTTAATTTACGAAACCCAAAATATCAATATATTTAATTAGAAACGCCATAAATATCTTAATAAATTTAGTGACACTTTAATGCGGTGTCGCTTTACAAGCCGTTTCATCGTAGCAATAAATTCCAAAACCAACGCCTACGGGAGTAATAAAAAGGTCATCACCTGTGATCTCTGAGGTGGTCCTGTCTGCGGAAGGCCTTGCCGCAAATATCGCAGGAGTACGGCCGCTCGTCTGTATGCGTGCGCTCATGGATCAGCAGGTTGTACGACTTCGTGAACTGCCGGTTGCAGTATTTGCATATGAACTGCTTCTTAGGCCTAGCTCCTGGGACGCCGGGAGGCCTGAACGGCGGTGGATTCCTTCCGGGCAGTCTTTGTGGCATAGACGGATATCTCAAGGAATGATGGTACAACGCCGCATTCCTGATCCACTGGTTGACGAGCATCGCCTGGTACGGGGCAGAAGGAGGCAGTGAAGCCACTTGGGCTTGCACGTAAGCCGACATGGCCGGATGTGTGAAGCCTTGGGGTGCGGCTGGGTGTTGTGACTGATAGTTGGGGTTTGGGAGCGGTGGTCTGGGGTAAAGGGGGTAGGGTGGTTGAGGGTGTGCGGGCAGCCATGGGCGTGGCTGATGGCGTGACACGACGACGGCCGGGGGCGTGTCGTCGGTGGGCGTGTGGGGCGGCGTTGGGAGCGGCGGTGACGCGCGCTCCAGCTTCACTATGGCTTCCAGGGGAAAGTCTGGAGGATAGCCTGCAGACAGACGCCGACGATGGCATGTTAAAATAAATGCAAATGGCAAGGTTCTCTGTGTATTTAAGATGATTATGAATTAAATGGCTTAAGGTAATCAAATATTATTAATTTAGCTTGAAAATTAGCGACAGTAATATACAAATTATTGTAATAAAAAAAAATAAGCAAGACATACGAACAAAGGTATAAACGGCCCTATAATAATATTATGTATTTGTAATAATATTTCTAGATTTTTATAAGACACCAATGTAGAAAGGGTATTTTGCTTCACCTATACCCTATACGCATAAGAAACTACAATTGCAGATAACTACATATCTATTTGAAAATAATGTAATTACATTTTGTTAAACTCAAAGTTTAATTTACTTTACTATGATATAATTTTATTTGACGACTAATCACTAAATTAAATTTTAAAATGATAATTCACAGGTCAATAAAAACATGCGATATTGGCAGGTAAATTAAATTATTTAAATTAAATATACTCGTTCGAATAATATATACCTACAGGTAATTAATCAATTGATAAAATAAAGTAAAACAACTCACTTTGATCTTCTTCGTTGTCTTCTTCAATATTGATGTCGTCAGAACTATCGACACTGTACGGTTTGTCCTCCATTCTCACAAACACAATGTAAGTATATTGTTTACACAATTTTTTTGCACTTTGGTTTCACCGTTTACCCGGTCAGACGACCGGTTTGTCCGAGCTCGCGGCGTGTTGTGGGCTCGCTACTGAGGGGACAGCGAGGGGGCATTTTTCGAGTGGGGATCAAAGGAACCGCTTAGCTTCTAAAACCGAGCGCCGCCTAGAGGCGGGGCTTGCAAAGCAACTGCCTTTGAATCGATATTGCTATCTATACGAACATATCGTATTTATTACGACAAAATCCTATACACACTCGAAATTAAATTCGATAGAACTTTATCCTCTCAGTATTAGGAATGTTAAAGCCGTTTATACCGTAGATGATGAAAATTTTGGTGTGATAGCCTCCAGTGAAGTCATTACCTACCTACTAGGCAGAAGGAGTTGTAATTTCGTTATGAAATTATGAGCTTTTTGAGCAAACCTTTGACTTTGCAGTAGGTAGATACCTACACGTACCTACGATGAAGCTTTGATGGGATCCTGCTTTGTGGAAATGAGTAGACACCTCTCTTTAAAATTGTAGGTACCGTATATTGTAGATTTATATTTCTAGTTCCGGTCCGGTTTTTAAAGATCCTTGCTACTTAGCCTTGCTACTAAAATTTGCCTAACAGTCCAGTACGAGTCGCGTGTCACGCAAATATGTTCCTTATCTATCAATGAGACTTGTTTTCTTATAATATTTTTTTTTATATTTATAATAAAAGACAAAACCTTTTTTTGAAGTTTCAATCTATCTTTTACCATCAGATTAATTATTGCTCTATTGTTTAACTTTTGTTTTGTATACGTTCCTGTGTGGAAATTAAAAATCTTCACAAGAAACCATCTTTATAGTAGTTACCTACATACCGAATTATTTGTTTTTGGTTGTGCTGGCCTAGCAACATTAATTGAAATCACAATAAAAAGGGGAGACTGGGGTTGAAAGAGCCATTATTATTATTACGGTAGATTCTGAACCAATATTGTACTTTTTAAAATTTATAAATAGCAACATTAGATAATGAGCAACCACGAAAATTTGACAGTTCAGTATAATCAAACAGCAGAGGTGTAACGTATTTAAAATTTCGGTCATGAAAAGTACCTAAGTCAAACTACTTTATTTGTAACAAAGAAACGTAATTGCTACTATGCCAAAGTTTTATGCATGTGTCTAACCTTTAAATGGTATAAACATATTTGTAAGTCATCTTTCATTTCGCAGTGTATTTTGAGATTTTGATTGTCATGACAAAATGTTATGAAAGAGCCGGACGGTAATGTAATGAAAACTTTTTCAAGCGGCTCATCACTGGCTCCTTCAAGACTAATTAGTTCTTGCATTGATACAAAAATTACTGATTGTAGACTTTTATTTTGTGGTCTTATTTTTTATAGAAAATTAAGATGTCAACAAATAAAAATTTAGAACCTCGTAGATGACTATATTTCATTACAGTTGAACAAGCCATCAACGAAGTATTACAAAAAACCCAATATATTAAAAAAAATAGCTCTGTAAACTTTAAAACTATGGTTACTAAGAAAAATTTTTAGTTCTTAAAAGCAATAATAAATCTAGGTAAAAATAATGACAGCAGTTTAAATATAATCGTCTCTTTCTGATTCTGATGAAGTATGGTCACAAATAGTTAAAAACATGGCAAAGAAGAATATCAAAGCGAATAAGGATAATAATAATTGTGTCGTCTGTAATGAAAGTTATAGTATAAAAAAATGGTTCTTGTTTTAAGTTAGTTCTGGCTGTGCACATGAATCATGCATCATAAAAGGCTCCCTCAATTTTATTTTTTTTATCAGTATAATTTGTTTCTGTCAATTTTAATTATAATAAAACTTATCTGATAAAACACTTAGATTCGACATAAAAATAAGAATAATATTAGTAGTAATAAATGATAAGCAATTTAATAAATACTGTTTAGATTTTATTTTTCAAAAAGAATCTCAATCGCATATATTATTATTGGTCCAGTAATATAATAAAAACTAATTTGAGTGTATTTAATTTAGATTTTACAGTGTACTACCTTTACTAAAAGTATATGGCTCTTTTATAACATTTCGTAGCCTTTTCAAAACCTACGTGTCATGAAAGAGCTATATTTGATTATGTTTTAAAAGTTTTACAAAATCACGTTTTGTTTTGAAGAATAAAAGATAAATTAGTAAACTTATAATTTCGTTTTATTGTTTTAAAATATTTTGTTTTTGCTGTTATTTAAAAGTGGCTCTTTCAAGGCCAGTCTCCCCTACATCGAAGGGTCTTGGAGATTAAAAAACTTTGACAGACATAAATATTGACAGGTAATACACCTAAATTATGATAATAGTACCTACCTAACTGGAACATTTTACCCATAGGACAGCAATTCATATTTGATAATGGCCCCAAAATAACGTTAAATTAATTACCTAAGTACTTTGGTCTTAAAATACAGGTACGTCCATAAGTAGACGTTCCAGTGGCTTGTCACGTTTAGGAAGCAACATGTTATACAAAATCGTGTGAAAACCACGGGTCCATTTATTCCTCTTTTATTTAACGCGACATCTGTTGTTCTGCAGCTGAACAAAGTTATTACAACTCAAACATGTTTGCCATACTAGTTAAGTTTAAATTAATAATAAAGCTATAATTAAGGTATGGTTAGCTTTTAAAGTATGGTTAGTTTTTCGACGGCAAGCTATAGGTAAGTCTGGTAAAAGACAATCCTAGATTTGTATGGCGATATTCCCTGAACTTAAAATATTACGTCCAGAATATTTTTATATGTTACTAATATTATAATAAACCACGAAATGATTAAAATGATGGTAAAACCTTTGTGAATTTAAATATAGTATACAAAATTATTTCTAACTGCCATAAAAATAACCTATAAAAATATATTAATTTCAGGTTAAAGACATGCAAAATTCACCATCATTATCGAAATAAACGTCATTTTGTTAATTTATATTAAATAAAAAATTTTATAATCACAGAAGTCATTTTTTTTTCATTTTCTTTGACATATTTGAGAATATTTATTTAGGTACAAAAATCACAGAGTTCAATATACCACAAACCAAATGTAAACCAAAATATCAAATGTCAATCATTCAATCTCAAAGTATGATCGATTTATCAGCTTAGATAAAAACAAAGAATATGTAATTTCTCGTAAATTGGTTAGGTATATAATTCATCGTAATTAATAATAGAATAAATTTTAATATAAAATACCTACTGTATTAAACAAAAGAAAATTATAATCAAGTAGCTTAAGAATTTGTATCCAGCTCAATTAAATTTAAAAATACGATCTGCTATACCGTCATCTTGGTATTGTTTTCATCACGTTATTAACGTTTCAATACTTTTTAATTACTATTCCTGAAATATCCCTGCAATGATTTCATGGTATGAAACCATATATATATATATAATAATAATCAGGATTAATTCCACTATTTTTTTATAAATAGCTTGGATTATTGGACGTTTAGGGATATTTCAAGGATTGTCCTTTGAATAATCATCTAGTTCTTTTAGATTTTGTTTCCGGGCCGGGTGTTTTGTTTCTCGATACTTTCAGTCATAACCATATATTTTTTATCCACTACTTTTAAAACAGTTTCTTAATTTTCATAAAAATTAATTAACATAAATCAATATTTTTAGATAAAATCGCACACGAACTAGATTATGCTCTAAACCTGCTAAAGCAATTTTAGCTTTATGACCCCGTGCCGTGGTCCTCTCGTCAGTAGAGCTAACGGTACGCCTTAATATTATTGTTTTCCTGCAAGCAACATTATTTTGGTGTAATTTTTAATATCGATTCTAGCACTTTATGATGAGTTACACACCGATTCCAACTCACAGGTACCTATTCGTTTTCTCGAACAATAAATGACCACTCAAACTAACCAAGTCATCGTGGATAAATCGAACAACATTTTATAAAAAATATATGAATTTTGCATATTTTGCATTCTCAGAAAGATATATACATAAGTAAAAAAAAAGTATAATTGAAAAATTATTCATAGATTTTGTGAAAAATAAACTGCCAGAAAATGCATGAAAATAAAATTTTTAAAAATATACCTAAATTTTATAAAATATGTTCACGACTTTAGTATTTTCATCGGTACCTACACTGGGTTCTTTAAACATCATGCTCGACTGAATATAGTCCATGCAAATAAAGTGCACAGAGCTTAGCGAACTAAACTAAAAGTTTCAAGTGGACAGGTGGCGCAAACTAACGCTCATAGAAAAAAATTTACACAACTCGCACTACCTAAATGATTGGCCTCAGTTATATGTCTCATCACTTCGACGTTTTCAATTACCCTTGGATATCGTACTAATTTAATATTTTCTATTTTACGTAATAAATAAATAAAATAAATAAATAAACATTTATTTCAGACTAGTGTCCATAGTTATTGAATTACAATGATCTTAAAGCTAAAGTAAACACACAACGAAATAAAATTATCTGATGTCACAAAATAATATAAAACAAAATTGCCTAATATTATTTAATGAGAATAATAACTGTCTCGAACCACTATTTTTTAAAATGACAGTCTGGTCTATATAATATCCAGCCATTGATTTTATCTGATGTTTCACAATTTAAGTGTTTATCCAAATATACGATTTACGAGACTGTCTTGTTAGTGTTTTATTGACTTCGCAAGTGAACCTGCGTTAATATTAAAGTAATTCTGTATAAGCGTATTTACCCTTTGCGTATTTACCCGATGTAACTTTAATTTTTTTTCAGTAACCGTTTGTTTGCCCTACCTCCTTACTTGAAATATTTTTGTAGAATATGTTCAGCCTACACGATGTATAGGTACGCTTTCTTAAAAAATAAGACAGGGTTGTCGTACAATTTTGTCCATTTTTATTTGCTTTATGACCGAATACATATTTCTTCAAATATGTTTTTTATTTAAATTAGATACTACTTACCTTTTTTCAACAAGAATACCTGTATGAGGCGCATGCAGTGAAAATATAGTTGACTCTTTCGTGCGTAATTCATATTTCACTATACAGAAATGAGAAAGCTACATTATCAAGCAAGAACCGTTGCTTTTGGATCGTTTTTTGTTCGTAGTATTTTACAAAATAAAATCTGACATAAATAAAGAAATTTCCATTTCCTTTCTTTAATGAATTTATTTTGCAATAACGTACCTACTGACGTAATAACTACACCTGCTGACTTTTTAAAATAATGAACAGTTACACAAATAATTACATTTCATTTGAGTAGAATATATTATTATCTCTCGATATGCGGGGAAAGCTCTTAATATTGTAACTCATGTTGACATTGTTGACTCCATAATGAACGATAATCTCTCTGGTGTTCTAATAATTCGTTACAGTCCCCAACCCGCAGTGGAGCAGCGTGGTGGATTTAAGCTCCAAGCCCCCCTCCTCACCCTGGAGGAGGCCTAAGCCCCTGCAGTGGGGTAAAAATGGGCCGATGAAGTGAAGTGAAGAAGTTCTAATAATTTATGTTAGGTATTCATGTCAAACGTTATGTAAGTATAATATTCACAATATAAGGTCATTGCAAATGTCAAGTTAATCAAATATTTGGTCACGCTTCTCAGATTTCATAACTCCTAGAAATCGTTGTGGCCAGTCTTAAAATATATGCACTGAATAAATAATTCACGTTATTTACCTAGTTTTCTTGTGATTTAAGGCACAGCAAATATTATGCCTTAAACGAAAAATGAAAGAAATTATAGTAATGACATGACATGTCCGTACCTTATCAGAATATATCCCCAGAGTGTCTATTTTAAATCATTGTACAGTTCACTTCAAACTTTATGGTGGATGGGAATAAAACGCTTTAATCGTACTTGCGAAGGTACAGTCATATATCCCTCGCTCCACTGCGTCCCGCTACACCTAAAACTGGTTACTGCGATGCGACTTGTGCCTATGTTCGGATCCGCTGTAAAGTTTGATTGGAACTTTACCTACAGTAAACTGCATGATTTTAGAATGCTGGCCTTTACATGCGAAGTGGATTTTTATGCACAGTTTCTGTTTGGTGGTAGGAATTGGTGTGTCTGGCGGAGGAATTATTCAATTCCAGCAGCACAGTGACTAATTTCTACTACTAACAAGATACAATATATACCTACAAGATAAAACAATATGTGAGAAACCCCGCTACTGCGCTGAAGAAAGCCAGCACTCTCAACTCGTGTCGGTTTTTGTAGTAACATAAGAACATTGTACCATGGATGTTCATAGAGATACCGCATTGTGACAACAGAAATATGAGCAAAAAATATACACACAGACCAAATATGGTGTATATTGTATATACTTACTACACACGGCGAAATATGCACCAGTTGATGTTTTGACATATTCGCTTTGAAGTAAAATTTTGTGTGATCCACATGTAAAATTCGTACTGTAAAGGAAAATTAAAGAATGTGAAATTACATTTCATGTGTAATTTCACAGAAGTATTTCCATTTATATATTATAGTATTTAGTAGTATTTCCATCAGCCCATTTTGTACCCCACTGCAGGGGTTTAGGCCTCCCGATTGTAGCTTAAATCCACTACGCTGCCCCAATGCGGGTTGGTGGATTATAACAACCGCCATCTACTGACAGGAACCGGAACCGACTGCTTAACGTGCTCTCCTAGGCACGGAGTCAGTGATAATGTACTTAAGTCAGAAAAAACTTATTGGTAGGTAGGTACACTCCCGGATTTGAACCACGGCCACATGGCCTTATAGATTTAAAACAGGTTCGCGCTATCACGATACTATTAGTCATCGATTATTAGTATAATAATTAATACTTAGGTATCTATCTATCAAGGCCATAGGTGGTCGCGTGAGTAGACGTGAATGAAGAAAAAACAAAAACTTGAATTTTATATCGTCAACCTGTCATCACAAAAAATTGCATAATACCTACCTACCTAGTCACATGCACATCCCGCTCAAATGACGCGTAAGCTTTAGCAATCACGTGCCGTCCACGCGTCGGTAGGTATCCTACTCGGTAAAACAAAAACGACATATGAACCGGACACGTCAGTAAGTGTTGAATCATAATGTTTACCAAAAGCAAATAGACCGCGGTCAGGTGTTCGACCCGCTCTTTGCGACATCAAAGGGACGCCGCCGGCAGACATGCCACAATATGAGCAAAATATACCAGTATAACAACTATACGAAGAGGGCCACAATACTAGCTCGTAACTATTGTACGGATAATTTATATTTGCACAGTGTATAAATAAATAAATAATAAATAAATAATTTATTTAGGAACTATAAAAATTCACAAACTGTTTGAAACCAAAAAAACTAAGACACAAAAAAAAATAGTACATTAACAAAAGGATAGCCATGACAATGAAATAACTAAATGTATAATGAAAGTATTTGTTTGAAAGTATTTATAATGAAATTAAGCAAAAAAATACATTTACTATTAGTGGACGATTTTAATACTTCCACTAGAAGAAAATATTGTTCTTTATACTTAAAATAGCCATTTGTTTTAATAGTCAGATTTAAAAAAAAAAAACAGTAAATAATGCGATGATTTATATATAGTAAGGATCCCTCTCTCGCACTTGACCGAGTTTTTTTAATTGTCACCTCATATATGTGACAAAGCCAGGCTTTATTTTGGCATGATGTGACAAGAACGTTGAGGATTATGTTGGCTTTAATATTTTAACTATGTATGAATATTCATACTAGACTATAGATGCGGCGCAAAAGTGAAGACCAATCGAACCAACTCATATAAATAAATAAATGGTGACGTTGTAGCGAAGGATCATATAGGTATATAGCCAAAATATACCAGTTTTGCAACCCCTGATGCTGCCTTGGGCGTCAAAAATCGAAGACAATATTAAATTGTCAGGCCTGGTCAAACATGCTAAGCATGGCCTGACTAAAAAGTTCTCTTAATTAGAAGACGATATCTTCGACGCCGTTAAGCTGCCACTTATGTCATGAAACGTCGCTTCTGTTGTGGTGATGCAGTGCATCCGCGTCTTCGGGTTGCGGTTGGCTTTAAAGTTCGATATATTTCGTGACAGTGCATGTACTGTACTTATCGACCTCATTGTGGCTATATCGTGCCCAAATATACGCCTTTGATATGCCGACACGGTCATACGTTCTAACGTTTATGTTGTTATGTTTTGGCGTTTTAAATAATAAATCGCTAGTAATGTATAACGAATTGTCATACATCAATCCATGTATTGTGATTTTGATACGTTAAGTTCTTAAGTTTTTCGCTTAGCAATGTTTTTTTACGTTCGCCTTGCTCTCCCGTCTCATTATCAAATCAAAATTGTATTCCCTTGATCATCTCTTTTCACTGATTACACATTAATTATAGGTAGGTACCTAATTAATGTGTTAATACGAAGAAATACAGGCACCTCCCTACCTACGAAACGATATTTTTTGTTCCTCGGAACAAAGCATACATAAACTTTGTATAAACTAAAAAGTTTCACTCCACACTTCATACTGCGAATAGTATAAACATTGAAGTGTTTTAAGTTTTAAGTTTGTTTTACAGAATGGTACCTATTTATTTACGTCGAAATCGAGACGTAGGTACCTACTCACCTACATATTTTTATTTTATGAAGCTGTTTTAGCTAGAATCTAAGTACCTACCTACCTAAGTAATCCAACAGCAAGTTCATTTAAATAAAAAAACAGGTAAGTACTATGTTAATCGGTTCTGTACTTCATTTATTAAGAGAATGAAGTTTTTCAATCAATATTCTTCAAAATTATCTTTGAAACATAATTTTTTATTACCTATTATATAGATAAATAAAAGAAATCACTAAGAAAGGTCATTGTTTAGTAACAATGACAGAACATTTATTTTGACTCAGCTATAGAATAAAAGTACTTTATACGTGTATAAATTTTTCTACTCAATAATTGACAGAAAAGATAGGTACGTTACTTTCAGAATTGTGAAAGGTATTCAACTTACTTACTCACTCGTATTATTTAAACAACCCACTGATTTATATCATGAAGTTAAAGAATTAGAAAATAATTTTATTTCGATCTTCGCCATCAAAGGGTACCTACCTACAAAGGGTACGAAATGGAGTTTTAACTACACTTTGCGATAAAATCGACTCGCAAAATGAAGGGTGAAATTCAAATTAAACTCGTTCGTTATGTTGCCTTGAAATATCGTTTATGAGTTAATAGTCGGTTTAAATTCTTAACCTCAAAGAAGTGACCGATTGGGTTGACTCAAAGGTTTGTTTGTCCGGCTGAAACAGGCTTCATATGTACCTAGTCGGATATAGCTGGAATTTGCCAAAATGAAGGGTTATGAATATTCTGTTACCACTGAAATCAAAATGCAACCGTTCCAATTTCACAGAGCCCGGTGCCTCTAATATGATTGTAATCATAGACCCTATCGCTTAGAGTTGACAGTTGTATTGCGGTTGGTTTATTTCGTAGCAATATAATATCTACCTCATTGAGGAATAAGTAGGTACTATTTGCAAATATATTCAAAGTAAATAGGCGACATATGTTTCTATATAAACATGTCAAACCTATATAATTTCAGCCCTCAACCAAATAAATTTTTATAGGTTTTTTTTGGGATGAATCATTTCACAATCTCTTGACTGTGACTGTCAGTTAAAATATGTTTGACAGGCATTAGGTTAAATGAAAAAAGTTTTTAATTTTGTTAGTTAACACCCAAAAGTCCTAACCACAAAAAAACGTACCTATGTGCACAATCAGTTTCAGGGGCTTACTCAACTAATGACCGCCAAACAACTATTTTTAAATGTCATCCACTGTCACATGTTTGCAAAACCATTCACCGCAAAAAGAGTCTATAAATTAATTTAAGTGCTAACTTAACTAAAAATACAAAAAATATTTTTATTTAAACTGATGACCGTGAAACATCCATTTCTGTCATTTACCGTCACGTGCTATCAAAAAATTTAAAAAGTAATTTAGATGTCTACTTTAACTATCGAAATTGAAAAAAAAATTCAAGTAATGTGGATCGAACATCAATTTCTGTTATATACCGTCAAACAAATATTAAACGATTCACCCCAAAAATGTATAATAAATCAATCAATCAGGCTTAGGTACTGAACATGAAATCATCATCATCATCATCATCATCAGCCCAATTTTACCCCACTGCAGGGGCTTAGGCCTCCCCCAGGGTGAGGAGGGGGGCTTGTAGCTTAAGTCCACCACGCTGCTCCACTGCGGGTTGGGAACTGTAACGACCGCCATCTATTGACAGCGTCCGGGACCGACTGCTTAACGTGCCCTCCGAAGTACGGTGTCAGTGAAATTGTGTACTTAAGTCAGAACAACTCATTGGTACACGCCCAGATTCGAACCATGGTCCTATGGCCTTATAAATTTGAGACAGGTTCATTGCGCTCTGGGCTATCACGACATGAACATGAAATATATTCTTTTAATTTATATTCAATCATCAATTTGTAACTGTTTATCACCAATAAACAACTTTAAAACGAATCGTCTTAGAATAATATTGTATTTAGTTATTTAAGTGTTACATAACTAAATAGAATATTATTTTAAGACTCCGCTTTTTTTATCGTCGACATTACATTCCAAACTCAAAGCCTTCTAAAGGATTCATTGGTTAAGTAAATGTGACAGTTACGTACTAACATTAAGTATATCGCATTTTTTTTCCTTCATACCTTTTACTAGGTAGAGAATGAATCAAACTTTTTAAATAATTTTAGTTATCAAGATTGTTCATTGAAAATATAATTATAATATTTGAATCAGTCATTATATTCAATGGTATATTCTCACGTTAGTAGCTTTCATTTGATACCCCACACGATTTTCGACACGATGGACTCGGGAACAAAAAATTTTCTAAGGAACTTTCGATCTACAAAAAAAAGTTTTCGAGCTTCAAAGCTGATCGAGTGTTTGCGGGAAGGGAAAGCGATTCATTGGCAAATCCACAGGTAGATCGATGAAGAGCTGTTTCGTTTAGAACTCTATGACTATGACACGATATTCTCGGTTAATTATATTATTAATTATATAATTAAGGTTACAATAATTAATTGCTTATTATCTTTATCGCATAAATTCTCCTGAAGTGAAGAAAATAAAATGATGTCGTTCGACATTCGGGTAAATATTTTCTGAAGCGTTTCAGTCTCACTTCACACTTCAGTCTACCTTCGACACTTTTCTGCAGTGCGAAAAGTACAGACATAGACACTTGACTGTTTAGCCTATTGCCCGTAGTCCACCTACTTAGTCCACCCAGGCGAACCATGGGAAATTAATTTTTCCTATAGGCTAATTCCCATGGAAATAATACAAATAAAAAAAAGCTTAATTAGTTCATTTTCCATGTATACGTAATGCGTATATATCAGAAACCATTAGAGTAGAATAGAGTTGACATGTAGGCGGTTACTGTCCCCTTCTAGTATTCAATAAGTTGCATACTTAAAACAGATATATTTCATAACCTAAACTCTGAAACGCGACATCTTATCATACCAAAGATGTTTGTAAAGAAAAGAGATGAACGACTGAACTGCTTTCTAAAATGATTTACATCCGAGACAAAACTATTTACGTATGCGTAACATTTTTTACTTATATTTCATCATCAGCCCATTTTTACCCCACTGCAGGGTCTTAGGCCTCCCCCAGGGTGAGGAGGGGGCTTGGAGCTTAAGTCCACCACGCTGCTCCACTGCGGGTTGGGAACTGTAACGACCGCCATCTATTGACAGCGTCCGGGACCGACTGCTTAACGTGCCCTCCGAAGCACGGTGTCAGTGATATTGTGCACTTAAGTCAGAAAACTCATTGGTACACGCCCGGATTCGAATCATGGCCCTGTGGGGCCTTATAAATTTGAGACAGGTTCGTTGCGCTCTGGGCTATCACGACACTTTTACTTATTTTTGTTTTGTAGTAATTATTTTTGGGACACGTGTCTCTGAACAAATACCGTCACATGGCAACTGTAACCTATTCGTGGTATGTACATATATATAAATCAAATCAAATCAAATCTTTTATCTCTTATAACTTTGTCTTTGAGAAATATGTCTTTGAGAGCCCACAGCTAGTGTTGGAAGGTTCCTTCAAGGTCGTCAAAAACTAATAAGTACCTAGTAAATATACTTCCCCTTTAAAAGTCAAACAAGGCCACAAACAGTACATTATAATAAATATCAACTAAATGACAAAGATTATTCAGACAAGTAGCATTTATGATGAGTAAATAATATTTTTTATAATATTGTATATTCATTAAATTAATAAAAGCAAACTTATTCCAAGGCATATCCTAATACTGCGCTAATTAAAAGAATTCAACCTAATCGCCCATAATAAACTTCTTGGTTTGTTCAAAGATTATATTTCGTTGCGACGCGACGTAAAATATCGTAGTGATTAATGGAACTGTGAAGATAAGTAATATTTCCATTACAAAAATAGTAACATAGAAGAACAAATTTGACAGTAGCCTTCACCGTAGTAGAGACAGCATTTCAATCGTCCCGTTTGACTTATAGGTGAAACAGTTAACGACAATCGTCCACGGAACCCAGCGCAATTGCTTTCACACCCGTTAATTTCTTTACTTTAAATGAAAAAAGTGTACAACAAAACTAGTTGTGTTACCATGAAAATAGCAAAACTTTCATAATTTTTAAACAAAGTTAGTTAAAACGCAAGCTACCTACTGGTTGGTAAGTTGGTACAATTGAATTTGACTACTTATGGCAATATTTATGTTGTCACTATTTTCAAGCAACTAGTAGGTAGGTAATCAATTTTTTTGTTACTTATAACTAAAAACGTTTTTCTGTCTTTGATTATAGGTAGTTCAAACTGAAATTGCGCACTATGCTTAAGGCACGTCGTATTATGGACTCTACAATTTGAAGTAGTCCGTATAGTCCTACTGTTCAGTTCTACCAGTAGGACTAAACGAAGAAAAAAGTTCTTTTAGTCCTACTAATTTCTGTACGATATTCAATAGAGCTAAACGGACATAGAGTAAAATCCTGCTGTTTGCAGAATACAACTAATTATTATACAAATGAAAAAGTATTCAACTTAAATTTGATATTTTTACAATGACAAATGAACAAAACAGCCATCGACTTTTAGGCTAACTCTGACCTAAACAAATACGAATACAAACATAATAAATATGACTTATTTTATTTCTAAGATCCTAAAAACAGTGAAGCAGAGAATTTGGCCATGACCAACATCATTAGCCGCTACAAAATACTTACATTTATTCACGAGTTAGAAATAAGTTACTCCAAATTATAAGTTCCGTTTAGATTTACCTTTAACAATTCTGAATTGTAAATGAATATTAAGTATTCATTTATTTTCCTTTATAATAACTATTAATAGAACTGAATGACAGAACAATACGGACTACTTTAATTTTTTGTCCGTTCATTTCTACCAGTAGGCCTGAACGGATAAATAAATCCGTTCTGTCCTACTAGTAGAAATGAACGGATTTTTTTCTCCATTTAGTCCTACTAGTAAAACTTAACGGAAGAACTAAATGGACTACTTCTATAATTTGTGATATCTCGATCATATAATTGAAACTATATGTCGTAGGAAATCAAGAATATATAATTTAAAATTAAATTTACAGCATTTGTTAAACCACCGATAAGGTATATGTTTGTGGATTCGATATAGCTTTCAAAGATGGAAACTTTGGGTTCAAAAAAAATGGGAAGCAAAACAAAGCTGTTCGAATTCAAGTGAATGGGTTTATCTTTCTTTTTATTTCAGCAGGTAGGTAATTTCTATAGAGTTCGATCTATAAAGGAAACAGTAACGATTAAGGTTTAAAAAAAAACTTAAGAATTATCCATTTTCTTACTGAATAACTAGGTACCTATACCATTATTACGAAATCTGTTACTGCAGATGGAAATAACTTAAAAAGTTGGAGACAGCCCCATCTCAAATTAACACCGAAGACAGCCGATATAATCTGTAATAAATACTTTAATGACATTTTATTTAAAGTCTACAGCACAATATAGGTAGGTACTTAGTCTTTTATGTTATAGTTTCAAGCCACTTCTGCGCGTGACTGTACTGTACATTAGGCAAATAATATAATATGAACTGACTCGTTAGCTAGAGTTATTTTTATGAGTTTCAGCAGTCTTTAGTATATGGTTCCTTGGGTGTCTAGTTTTCTGACTTGATATACACTAATTCTTCTATCAACAGGGTATTTTTGCATGCCAGCGTGCGCCCCGCGCATCAATTGTATGTTTGCGCAATTTGTATAATATTTGTATGATAGTTGATCAAGTAAATTAAAGATTATATAAGCAAAGCTACCATGAGTTTGAATCGGCTAACGTGTCGACACTCGCTAGCGACAGCTCACCAGATTTGTATGGAAAGTGCCTCTCTTACGAGTCGGTATCGAGTGTCGACACGCTAATAATTCAAACTCACGGTAACAGTGCAGAAATCCTCTTCGTTCAAACTTTATAAAAACGTGCTTCCCAAACTGATTTAAGTATTAAAAAATAATTGAATAATAACTAGGTATGTATATAACACCTCATGATCTTTAATTAGCATAATCCTTAAAAACGGAATCACTATAGATATTGTGGTTTTACGTAGGCGCCTACGTAGACGTTTACGTATGACATAGTAAAACTGGGAAAAACATACTTAATTGTACTCGTCTTTTACATGCTCATCACCGTGATTTAGCACTTTTACCTAATTATGCCAAAATTAATTTTTGCGTTGATTATAAAATATTGTTTACCTTACAAGTATAACGCAAAATAGGCTTAGCATGGATTATGACATGTCTGACATTTGGAAAAAAAAGTGCCGACAATAGTAAGAATTTTGACAAAGTACTCTTTTATTATGCCTTATATGATTTCAAACAATAGGTGAAGGAAACAAGGCGCCTTATTTTGCCACCGTTTACTTTGACACGCCGACTGCTCGCAAATAAGTTTAATTTTTTCAGTGACAATGTTATATAAAAGTTACGTAAAAGCACACAACAAATCACGAAATGTTACAAGGGGGGAGGGGGGTGTAGTAAGATATCACGTGTATTTATTTTTTCGAACGCGCTATTTTTAAATCGAAAAGCGGCGTGTAGTGTACACCATTCGTTTATTATTTTTATACCAATCAAAAACAACCTGCAACTTTTCTCTCTAGACATTTTTATTATGGTCCTTAATTTCAGAATAAAATAAGATTATACTTAGTACCCGTATTTAAGATAATATTCTAAAATATTCTAAAAAATTTAAGAATTTTTGTAGATACTAATAATACACGTGATGTTGGGTGGGGGGTGGGGGGTAGTCTTAAACCTCACCATGTATCACCAAGGGGGGAGGGGGGTTAAAAAATGCTTAAAAAAAGATCACGTGATTAATGGACGGCCCCTTTGATCGAGACGTGATGTGATGCGAGACGAGACCCCTAAAACCCGAAAAAACGCGGTAGATCCTAATATGTGAATATCACCGTTCTGACGGCAGAACGTCGTCGCACTGCCGACACGGTCCGACACGCACTTGGTCGGTTTTTAGGGTTCCATAGTAACTAACAAGAAACCCTTATAGTTTCGTCAACTCCACCTGGATTTTAACTATCCCTTTTCGTTCGAAACCTGTCCGTTTTCCCGCGGTTTTACTCAGACACTGTTGGTCTAAATAACTAATTTGGCATGGATATTCACACCATCAAAATTGTGAGATAAAATACAGTGTCGTCGGTACACATATGTTATGGATTGGAAGGAAATGAATATATTTAAGTATCTTCAAAATGCGATCAGAATTTACCGATGTACCTACCTACCTATTTATTTTATTTTTTACTTAATAATACAGACTTAAATCATTGAACGTGTAAGTACATTTACACAAAAACGTAGATAATTTCCCAAGTACTTTTGATAGTAGAAATGACAATAATAGTATATTTTGAGAATATAAGCTACGGGCAAACACTTTAATACGTTAATTGACATTTTCAACTGATAATGTTATCGCTATTACAAACCGTTATAGCTCTAATATACATCTGCTCTTAACTCACACTTTAAGTTTTCAGGTAATTAAATATCTACTTAATATTAATTTCATCATCATCATCATCATCAGCCCATTTTACCCCATTGCAGGGGCTTAGGCCTCCCCCAGGGTGAGGAGGGGGTTTGGAGCTTAAATCCACCACGCTACTCCACTGCGGGTTGGGGATTGTAACGACCACCATCTATTGACAGCGTCCGGGACCGACTGCTTAACGTGCTCTCCGGGGCACGGAGTCAGTGATAGTTAATGTACTTAAGTCAGAAAAACTCATTGGTACACGCCCAGATTCGAACCATGGCCCTATGGCCTTATAAATTTGAGACAGGTTCGTTGTGCTCTGGGCTATCACGATACTTTAATATTATATTAATTTCAGTGTTAAGTAAATAAAATTAATGAGTATTTATGTAGGTACTTATGAACTAAGACTTGTAAATTACCAAGCTGTAAGCGACAGGCAGTATGAATAACAGGTGATAAAGGAAATGTTTCACAATGTATGGGCACCTGGCCTAGGATATTTGTACAGTATTTCAAACATATGCAATCAAAAAATTAAGAAGTAGTACCTACAACGAATTTCAGCAATCTGGCGTGTTTTGTAGCTGTACAAAATTTATATTGAGTAGGTATAAAAATTGCAACATTTTACTATGAGAATGCCATCTGCCAGGGCAGTGACTCTCCAAACAAATTTTTTGTCAAGATAGCGCTGCCAACACTTTGTAAAAGAAAGAGATAGGCATATTTTGTGTATTTCGTGTGTGAAAGACATGGACGCCTAACCGCCTAACGTAGGCAGAACTATCTCGACATAAAATTTGTTCGGAGTAGGTCTTTTGTTTTGACGCCATCTGACGTTTGTCAATTTTGACTGATTTTGACATTTGTCTATCAATATATGTCATATAAATGTGGTTTTTTATAAAATTTTGATCCAAATTAAATTTGCACAACGAAGATACTAAACAAATAAAATTTTATGTATTTTTGTTAGGATCCTTCTATTTTTCCATAAAGTAAATAAATTTGACGGCAGCGTTTGGTTTTAATAGAGTCAGAAATGTCACTTCATAGTATCGAAAATATTAAACGTAATTTCGCGGGGGTGAAGACCAGTGCGCGGGGATTTCGCGGGGATAAAGACCGGCGCGCGAGGACCTCGCGGACTGAAACTCGCCATTTTGCATCAGCTAGCTAGAGTATAGACGGTAAACGCAGAGGAAGGCTTCTGGTCAATTCGTACTCTTATGAAGTATTATTTTTTATTCTTTTAATTTTTTTGATAATGTATACAAAGAACTAGTCTAGAATGAAACAACTCCTTTTGTTTTCGTTACTCTGAACAATGACATTCATTTTTAACGGTTTTTTTTTGTTGGTACCTATATTACCAATCACCGATAGTGGACCGATTTGATTGATTCATTTTTTATTGAATAGGTTGTATCTAGAGGTTGGTTTCATTTACATTTTAAGAAAATATTCTACCTCTGAGAGTAGAAAATCAGAGAACGAATCTCATTTATTTGAATTTTACCCACTTTCCGTTAACCGATCTTAGTGACACTTGGGTGTATCATCAGCTACCTCGTGTTTGGGCTAATGAGGTTCGTTGAGGGTTTAGAGGAGAACGCTTCCATCT
This sequence comes from Luffia ferchaultella, assembly GCA_949709985.1. NCBI lineage: Eukaryota > Metazoa > Arthropoda > Insecta > Lepidoptera > Psychidae > Luffia > Luffia ferchaultella. The sequence goes on along the minus strand of OX453257.1, from coordinate 6,794,854 downwards.
GTGTTTTGAGTGTCTTCCAGAAGGTCGCGGCGTGTGTTTAGACCGCCTGGTCCTATTAAAAAAAGCTACAGTTAGGTACTATTATTTCAAAATAAATATTTTTTTTACAAAACTTAAAATATTTGCTTTTTGCTCTAAAGTAAAAGTACTTTTTTAAGTTTTTAGTTTAATTTACAGACAACGAAGTCATTTTTATTTATTTTTTCTTATCTTAGTTACAAAGAACGATCGTGATAGATAAGAAAATCGTACGCGGAAAATTGGATTTAATATTGAAATCTTGTAATTTTTTTTACCTTCATACAAAATCTTTACTTTTTCTGTATGACTTACAGGAAAAGAATGCATAAAACCTGACATTAAAACGGATTCCAATAGTTTTTTTAGTTCAAATGAAACACGATTTTTTTATAACGTATTATAATTACAGTAATCTGATAAAGGTAATCAAATGTTCCCAGAAATGATATAGAAAAAATTGAAATTACAAAAAATTATATTTAACTTCTACATAAACTTTTTGTATTTTAATACATTTATCATGCTCTTTAAAGTACCTATATATTCTATATACCTATACATTCACGTAGAAATCTCGAAAAAACAACGATAATTTAGTCGTTATTTTCTTATTGAAGCCCTCAGACGTGTTCCGTAAGTATCTGTAACATAGGACACATGTAGAAATCACTGAGATAAGGTCTGAATAATATGATGAGTTTTCACAATTATTGAAACCCTGTGTTTTTCAAAACAGCGACCTTGACAGTAGATGTTTCGCTGACGTGTTGTTTTGACAAAAGAGCACGCCAGCAATTAATTTTCTACGTCGTTTTATTTTTTTTTAAATAAGGAACCAGAACTAGAGTATAGTCGACACGATTAAAAAATAGGTTTTTAATGGGGTTATAGTTCTAGCCGGAAATGAGCTGTAGCCAAGTTGTAGTGGAACCGGGGCCGTGCAGGTGCAGTCCCATCATTGATTCACTTATTTCCACTGCAATAAAATCCAGACTATCTTTTCACTCAATGAAAAGTCAAAATAATTTTCATGACATATGTCCGAAGATTCTATCGTTGTTGGGCTATCTATGAAAATCCAAACAAAAATTTATTTACCTTTTCTTTCAGCAAATTTTTTGAATCAGAACTAGTGACGATGAAGTGTCGACAATCGATGTTGAAGACACATATATAACACATATCGGATTTTTATGAGACAGTCGAAAGCTAGACTAGAAGTGACCCTGACCTGCAGCCAGGTCAAACTCTAGTATTCGTAACTTTAACGTGACAATTTTAAACTTTCTACACAGCAATGGTATATAGTACTTTAGTCTATTAATTATCGCACTTCCTTAAGACTACCAAAGCGAACTGCTTGTAAGTATGTAATTAGATAATCGGTCTCGCGATCTGCCATTAGGAGGCGAATGATAACATGGACGTTTATTTTGAAAGCACTATTTCCTCAGTATCGAGAACAATACTCAGGTAGTCAGAGATATGACTTCAAAGGTAGTCGGCGATAAGGATCAAAGGGACCGGCGACTGATAACGCGTTTGTCGGCTTCACCGGCCGGCACGGTAGCCGCAATAAAATGGCAATATTTTCGTCGATACCCTTTGAAGTCGCCGCTTCGATATCGATTTGTTATCGATACAGATCGGACGCGTGAATGACATAAACTTTAATATTCGACACTTACCAATATCTGTTGGACAAATCTGGATATGTCATAAAATTCTACGAAATTTACGTTATTTAGCGTACACAATTAGTCTGGGGTATTAATAGAGAAAGTTGAATGTAGTATAAATCCATTTTGGTTGTAAGTACATAATCTAGAGAAAATTCGATTGATTAGTCATTTCTAGACCCTAAAATTATATTTAAATTTTTCTTGTCTGTTTCTCTGGACATCTGTAATCTAATAATTCAAGGGCCACTAAACCGATTTCGATGAAACTTTCACAATGTAAATTATAATTTTATAGAAGCATAAAGATAAGTAAAATGTTTATTTAACATTTTAGAAAAAAATAATTGTTTTTAATCTAAGTACCTATACCTGTCTATATATTTAAAAGAAGATGAGAACATAAATTTTTTATATCTCAACAAATACACGTCGTTTCCCTATCCAAATTATTATTATTTGATAATCGCACAATACCACTTATTAAAAATGATACTTAAATACTACTTCCCGATATCAGAATTAAGAGAAAATCTGGACGACTGTACTAAAAACCAGAAGAAGTAGGTAAATGAACAGCAGGAAATTCGGTCAGTTAATTTTAGTTAATGTACCATTTAAAAAAAAACTAGTATTTTATGGATAATCGGCTTTTGCAAGTAGTTTCGTCCGGATGTCATGCATTTATAATAGTGAATCATAATATTTAAAGAACACTTTTTTTCAGTGTACCTACAACCTTACAATGAGTGTACCTGTACCTTACTTACAAGGTATAGTTCCAATCAAACTTTATGGCTGATGTGAACATAGGCACAAGTCGCGTCGCAGTAACCAGTTTTAGGTGTAGCAGAACGTAGTGGAGTGAGGGGTATATGACTGTACCTGCGCAAGCACGCCTATAGCGTTATATTCCGATCCGCCATAAAGTTTGAGGCGAAATACAAGCATAGTTCTCTCTGTGACTCTGACTGACTGACTTCACTGGACTGACTCTGACGTTTAGTGATTCTGAACTCCGAGCTTGCAAACGAGGCGAGTGTTTTTATGTGCCAATAGAATAGGCGTAAGTGTGGCTTTATAAAAAAAAAGTGTTAGGGGGCCGTTCAAGTATTACGTAAGCAGATTTTTTCTAATTATTAACCCTTCCCTCCCCCTCATCAGCAAAAGTACGCAAAGCTCTTACCCTTCTCCTCCATGCTTACGTAAACATTGCTATAATTGATTGATTCATGAGCAGCAGTTATAAATCTAGAAATAAAGAACGGGTTTAGAATAGAGGACTGTAACGCACATAATATTCATTTAAATAAACTTTGCTGACACGGTATTCAACATAGAGTAAGTTATAAATATTATAATCTTAAGTAAAATTACGAACAAAACAAACTTCCAATTAAAAAAAAAAACAAATTATAAAATTAAAAAAAAAATTAAAAATAAATTACCAATTAAAGTCTTCAGTCCATGATACCCGTATCCATGATTCCAAATTTTCGATGACTTTGGATGTTTGCTGCTCAATGTTGCGTGTCTGCTCAGTTAGGTACATCCTATTTTGAAATGTCAACGTCGTTCTAATTCGAAGTAAATAATTACTGCTAACGTAATAACGCAATAACGCATAATAAAATAAAAAACGCAAAGCAAAGAGCCCCCCGCCCCCCTATAGTGCTTACGTAATACTTGAACGACCCCTAGGTAGTTATATGCTTTCACTCTAGAATTATTTCATGGAATCTATTGTAACGTTTCAAACTAGACACATAAGCTGCGTGTCTACCTTTGTTACCGAATCAGTAAGTTTGCAAAGTATACAATGACATAACATTTGCTAGTTTATAATCGACAAAAAGAACAGTTACGACTTATACTTACAGAGATTATATTATTACGAAAAAATATGTGAGTCAAGAACAAAATTCGTTGCTTTTTCCTTATCGCACGTTATCAAAGTATTATGTGTCATGACGTGTTATAGGACATATCGCTAATGGAAGTACTTTGTTAAGCTAATGGCAAATCTCCAGTAATCAGCTGAAACAGGTCTCCGTTATGGCGTGAGCCGACTGAAGTATTGTGTGCCTACTGGAGTGGCTATTTAAGTGCTTTATATTACCAATCAATGTTCTATCTAGGCTTCATAGGTCATTTCAGTATGACATATTACAAAACGAAATACACATGTTATATACACAATTTAATACTAGTTATTGCGTACTCCATACAATCAAGTGTACATTATAGAGTTTGATATGCAATTCGGTAATATAGCACAATCTTTATTTATAAAATAGCGATCTGTATTATTTAAAGCTTATCTTATCCTCTTTTTCTTCTTAAATTTCCTTTTATTGCTCCTTTTTTTACTATAACAAAGCGGACATTAAAAAAAATCGCCTATAATTTTATACGTGTAAATTCGTATACACTGAGAAAAGTCTTCGTTAAACATTTTGATGTTTGGCTAAGTAGAGCAATGGATGGAGGAATATAGCGTAATTTATGAAACCTATTTTAACCTAAAAAAAATGTCTTGGTTCATGTCGCCTTAAATTGTAGTAAGAATAAGTAAAAAAATGTAAAACTATATTTGGCAATCAGATGTACTCATAAGTTATGTTAATTTAGTTTCTTAAGAGCTTTTGTTATCAAATAAATAAATAAATAAATAAATCTTTGTATCGTAATTGAAGGAGTGAGTGGACAAAGGTGTTATCTGAGAAAACAAAATAAATCGACTTTTTTGCGTCGAATTAAATTTTAATCGACTGCGCAAATTTTGATTCGTGTCAAAAATAAAGATCTTCGTCTACCTAGATAACAACTCCGTCCATTTACCCCTTCAATTATGTTGACGCTTAAATATTTTTTCTTCCTGGTATTCTTCGTATATGATTTCACGATCATCCACTGCTCTACTGATAGCAAAAGATCAGAATATTTAAAAAAGACTTTTCTCAAGGTACTTACTAATAAGTTATACTTAATTATAAAATGCGTCCACTATTTAAGCAGGTGTTCATTTTATATATACATCTTAAAATCACATCGTAAATTTACAATTAAAATTTATTGTAAATAAAAAATGTAAGACGACAGCCTAGTGGGCAGCGACCCTGCCTGCGAAGCTGGAGGTCCCGGGTTCGAATCCCAGGTCGGGTCAGTATTTATATGATGAATATTAATACTGGCACCGGGTCTTGGTTGTTATATGTATGTGGTGTCTTCGCTTGGTACCCAAAATACAAGCTAATGCTTAGTTTGGGACCTAGACGTTGTTGTGTTTGTGTGTGTGTTATTATTATTATTATTATTTGGAGGACGACATACTTAGAAATTAATAACACCTCATGTTAATTGTCCACGGGTGACTATTAGACACTTGTACGACTACATTTCAATGTTTTTGAATCTAAAGCATTCGCTTACAAATGCGACTGAATAATCGCGTCCAAAGATCACCTCGTCTACATATCCTGTGCGATTGTCGCTACAGCGACAGACGGCGTTTATCAATCTTGTCCGTTCCAACAACTACACATGATCCTTCTCTGTTATCAGTTCGAACCGAAAGGAAACATGACAGGGAAATTGCAGGAATTAGCATTATTGCCTGATTGACATTAAAGTGAGAAAATGGGTGGTAACATCCGCTCAAACGATCCTGAAAAAAGCGCTCATTATCAGTCGAGCAATGGATGACCACTATAATAAGAAACGCTGAAGAGGAAAAAAATATGCGTCAGCGAAATTTATAGTTCCTGTAACGTTATTATGATGACGTGTAGTTTTTCTTGCCGTGATAACCCAAAGCGCAACGAACCTGTCTCAAATTTATAAGGCCGTAGGGCCATAGTTCGAATCCGGGCGTGTACCAATGAATTCTTCTGACTTAAGTATATAACTATCACTGACTCCGTGCCTCGGAGAGCACGTTAATTAGTCGGTTCCGACGCTGTCAATAGATGGCGGTCGTTACAAACCCCAACCCGCAATGAAGCAACGTGGTAAATTTAAGCTCCAAGCCCCCCTCACCCTGGGGGAGGCCTAAGCCACTGTAATGGGGTAAAAATGGGCTGATGAAGTAGTTTATCTTGCTCGACGATGATCTCGATCATCAGTTGCTCTACTAATGATAACCTTCATATTTTTTTGAAGAAAACTTTTCTCAGTGGACACTGTATTCAAACCGTTGCACAGTGGGCTCCGGCATATGACAAAATTAAAAAATGGAGCTCTCTAATTTGTCACTTTAACGACTTACTAGAGGAAGTACTATTACCGTACTTTATGAAAATATAAATAATAATCATTTGGAATCCTATCATCAGTGTTGTTTTGCTACTCAAAGTGCACGCATCGGCATTATTACTGATTGTTAAGTAAAAGTAATTTAACGCGCGCATACTTTTATTTGAACTTACTTACGAACCTGTACCGAGTTGGAACAAGAATTGTGATGGATATCTCAGTGCAAGGTATGTGTTTTTATTTTCTTGCAGAATTTATATTATATTTTAATACTATTACTTGATAATTAGGGTCTACGTAATACCTGTATTCACTGTAAAATTTTTTTCGTAATACCTGATTGCACAAGGCTTTTAACATGTTTCTTAATCTTCTTTAATAATAACTTTTACAGTAAAAAGTAGCTCATAGTTTATTCTATAAAGTAAAAAAGGTTATAGAGCTTACAATTATCTACTCGATGAGATAAGCGAGGTCTACGCAAGTGTCAAAAGGGCGTAGCAGATGCTACGACAAATTTGGATTACGGCTTGATTAAATAATTATTTATTTTTTTATTGCAGGTACATCATACACTTGCAGCCTATTAAGAATGTACGTGTATGAGCTTTGGCAAACAAAACTAGGCACATCGACTCAAAGAAATGTGGAAGTTTTTCAAACTTTACTTATGAATTTACCCGAGTCGATTGACAAAGAAAATATAAACTTCGTACATTTGCAGTCACGTGTAAATTGTTTGGATTTCGGTTTATCGATTGATTTACGTGATTTGTGTAATTGATTTTAGTTTTTTGTGTTTTAGATTACTCTTTTTATAATCTGATTTGTATAGGTGTAAATCTGTTCTTAGCTGGGTGTGGGGGTTTTTTTCTTATAAAATTTACTGTCCTATTTTCGTAAACTGATAATTTACCAAATTAAAATAAATTAACAAATTATAATCCTAAAGCCTAGAATAACTTATTTCTACTAAAGAATATGTAATTTCACTGTTTTTAGTTGATCATAATTTTTTTTGAATATATATTAAATTCTACCAATTTCATCTGTTATGTTTATTTTTTTGATCGCTAATTCATTTACAAAAAAAAATTATTGTTACGTTTAAATTGTAAAATAAATACTATTTAATCTAATACAATTTATTTTCTTTAACTTTCCCAAGAAACTTATTGACAAATGATTTATGACGCACGCTCCATACAAGCGCAACCACAGTGCGTTGCTTTGCTCAAGCGTCTGATCGCTCATGAAAAGCTCTAATGCAACATTTATATTGTATGAGTTGTTGCATTAGCACTATTACATACACAATAACGGTGGGTCAACTCTACATAAAACAGATGAGACGTGAGAATCACAGATTTATAAAAAAAATTAATGGATCTCCTGCGTTCGCACGAACTTCTTACGACATTAGAAATGAACCTAACGGAATAAAGTAAACACACATATTTTGGATAATATTTTTCGAAATAAATTTTTTTCGCAAAAAAGAATTAACATGACTGTATTTGAATAAGCTTAAAACTTCGAAATATTATACTATACGACATTTTGATCGAACAAACCGAATTAGTACGAAATGTAACACCGACTTCGAATTAAGGGCACCCTTAACCACTACTTCCGGTTGTTCAATTCTAACAATTTTAGTCTCAAACGATCGCCCGTCTAATTACCCCGAAACGGTTTTTTATTTTTTTCTTATTCGGACCTAGTTCTCGAGATATCGGGCTCTTAAAATGAAAATCGTGGAAAAAAATTGCGATTTTTTTCGTATTTTGCCGATGTTGTTTTTTGTTTTTTATCTTTTTCTAAATTGCCTTTTGCCATCTTGTAGAGCTTACCGAGCTGCGTCTTTTGACACCAGTTCATCCTGATATCTTGAAAACTCTTCGTGCAATCTGCCTGTCTCACAAAACTCCCAAATGACCCCCTATACTCCAACGAAATGAAAGTCATTTCCAATGACAAAATAGCATTCCCCTCACCAATTCTGCCTTCAGTAATACAAAATTAATACAAAATATAACGCCTTGTATTTTACGTAGTCAATTATGAAATACAGATAATTTCAATATTTCTTGGCATACTAAATTTAAAAAGTACGTTAAACCTTTCATAGTGACTCCTTAAATTCTGATATAACAGTGTTTTTTTTCTTTGTCTACCATAAGATTTCATTCATAAATGGCGAGAAAAAAAGGAGTAAATATTTGCATATAGTGTTTGAGGAAGCATAATTCGTTGCTGCGATTTCGACTTTAATGCATTGTCTTTAGGTTTTTTTTCGAATGTCTATTACATCCAAAAAAAAAACAGTATACACCGAGGCCGTCTCAGGACCACACACGACGAGGTTTTTGCAGATAAGTGTGGCGTTTATTGTGACAAGATGGTCGCCAAATAAAATCATACTTTACGCCCACGGTTTGAAATTCTAACTTCGATCACACAAACTAAAGTAAATATATAAAGATTGAAACAAAACCGTGAACGACGGACAAATTCATTCACATTATATGGGAAACGGGAAAAGAATTGTCTCCACACTTTAATAAAAAATAATGAACGCACAAAAATTTTCATAATTTGTTCCATGTCTAAGTCATGTCAAAACTGGTCAATTTTTCCTTTTGTTTACTAGTAAAGAAACTCAAACTTCAATCATTCGTTCTCCTCATATCTTCGCTGTCCTCATAGAGATAGTGAAGCTCCCCGTCGCCTCCCCACTAGAGCCATGGTAGGACATTTATTGTACGAAACGCAGTATTCCATTTTGCATGAGGAGGGGAGTGAAACACGTTTGCGGGGGGAAGCCTCTACACCACAGAGAATCGAGTAGGCTAGAGGTGCCATGTGACGGTAATTGTTCAAAGATACGTGTCCTAAAAATAATTACTGACAAAAAGCATTATTCGAGTGCATCACCCACACTACGATGCAGAAGAAAGAGACTGATTTGATTTTTATTTATTTAAATAAAAAGAAAGAAATGATTATTTGGCACCAAAAAATTAATTGAATCCGTACAAAAAAAAAAACAAACTAAGACTGACAATTCAAATGGATACTGAAATGGTTTTCATTGAGCATTTCTGTTGTACCTCTATACCAGGCTGAAATTCTGTTATTCTTTCTTTTGTAAATATATTTTTTATTACAAATTATGAAAAAAAAATTTAAGCAAATTAGTTACAAATCGCGGGTCGAGATAACCAGGAAGTATTTTTTTATAATATTCAGTTTATGATTCTCTAAGCTCTTTTTATGTTTTTAAATAAATTATTTTCAATTCAATAAAATATAAATTTAATTTATTTCATATCTGTAAGGTACACGAGCCTGTCAAGGTCGACTTTTTTCGATAGAACTCTGGCCGCATATAAATATAGATAAAATTATATACACACTAATTTTATAATGTGTCAAAAATATGATTCCAAAAAACCCCACAAAATATGTGAAAACACACAATCACACCCTACTGTAACATAATATAATGTATTTAAAGCTATATTTTAGTGATGGATAAATAACACCAAAATGCCTTTCACTTGAACAACCTAATTTAGAACCTTAACAGCAACTCCTCGATATTTCAGAAAAAAAACTGTTATCAATTTTATCCTTAAGAACCGGTGAAAATTGGTTACTCTTGAGCCAAATATCTCAAAGTCAATCTAGAAGCGTATTCTCCTGCACGAGAAAAGATAACGGCTGATAAAAAAAACATATCAACATAACCGGCTCTACATATAGGTACAATATGCAGCGACGTGTGTAATAATACGTGAAACACATTTACACCCGATTACACTAAGAAGTGTAGCGACACTTACGGTCGAAAAAACCGTCAAATTCGCCACTTCACGGCGGTTTTGGCTTTTCGAGTGTCATAATAGACGTTTTCCGGGTGATGTGATGCAATTTTATGCAATAATGGCGCCGATTACGTTCGACGCCTTTTCTTATTATGGACCACACAAGTACTTCGATATCGTTTTATTTGTTATTTCAAATTTGTAAAGGCTGCTTTTATCACTGCGATTTTGTCTCGTGAATTATATAATAATAATAATAACAATAATAATATAATAATAATAATAGTAACGTACACATGACAACAACGTCTAGGACCCAAACTAAGCATTAGCTTGTGTTTTCGGTACCAAGCGAAGACACCACATACATATAACAACCAAGACCCGGTACCAGTATCAATATTCATCATATAAATACTGACCCGACCTGGGATTCGAACCCGGGACCTCCAGCTTCGTAAGCAGGATCGCTACCCACTAGGCTGAACGGTCGTCGTCGTATACCTACCAAAGGATACATATATAAATACATATCTACGATCTATATACATGTAAGATTTAAAGCGTCCCTAATACATACGTTCGCTAAAAAGTATAAACGTGCGTAACTTAATTGTTTTTTATTTCTTTTGTCAGTTCCTTAAATATATAAATGTTGACAATAATCTGTAATATACCAATTTTAATTCATGATATGAGCAATAATGTAAGAGCCATGTCTAAGCCATGAGAAATTACTGGATATCTTCGTTACATCGTTTCTTTGTTTGAAAGAAAGAAAGAAAAATCATTTATTTGGCTATACAACTCAAATAATATATAAAACTATAAACTAACATAATAGCATCAATACAAGAAGAAAAAGTCTTATTTTATGTACATATATAAGAACTCAGCATAGCCAAAATTGGACTCCACTCACTATGAGCTACAGGAATGGGTCCTGCAGCACTGCTTTTCTGTGGAACTCAAAGGTCGCGTCGACCAGCGCGATGTGAGGTGTATAATTATGATCACAAAACTACAAACCATACAGTTACAATAAGACGATTACAATTACAAAAATAAATCAAAAAAAACAGACATCAATGTAATCAAATAAATAAGTAAATTGAAGTATAAGCGAGTTGAAGTACTAATATAATAATAATAATGACAAATGATCTACACAGGTTTATTTCAGCATCCCCATGACAAATACACCATCACTCACAAAACAGTTTTAGTGCAAGTGGTATCTGCCCGGGTTTTAGGTTTCATGATGCTTCTTGAGTTTATTGTATTGTTTGTTGTATGCTTTTCAATTTTCCATTTTTACACACTGATTTTCTCATTATATACCTACTATCTTATTATCAACGACAATTATTGGATTTCATTTTATAAACTAAAAAAAAAATTAATCAATAAATATAAAACAATTGCTGCAAACCCAAATTACCTATAATACGTAAATATTCATTATTCCATGGACAGAGTTACAAGACATTATGGTTTTTTTTCACATTGCCCTCACGGTCGACCTCTCACTTCAAAAGGAATCTATTGCATTATTCTTTTATGAGAAAGTTTAACAATCTGTACCTACAACGATATTTATATTGCACGCCTCACAGCGTGTGGAAGTGTACTACTAACAATTTTGCAAGCTGAAATCGTTCACATACATGGTTTTAACCACTGAAGATGTGAAATTATAAAGTTATTGCCTTCTTAAATTAATTTATTATATAATAATAATACATGGGACTTCCCACACAGCGTCATCTAGTCCCAAAGTAAGCAAGTATTATGTTTGTGTTATGGGTTACTAGACAACTGATATACATACTTAAATATTCTTTATAATATATACATATATAAATATTTTTGCAAAGACGCCACACACATATAACAAGCAAGACCCGGTACCAGTATGATTCATCATATTAATACTGACCCGACCTGGGATTCGAACCCGGGACCTCCAGCTTAGTAGGCAGGGTCGCTACCCACTAGGCTAAGCGGTCGTCATTATAGGACCTAAAACAAAATTGTGTTTATATGTCACTTGTCAGGATGTGTTCATGATTCAAAAAAATATAGGCAATGAATTAACTTAAATTTTCTTGAATAGGTTTCCGTTCATCCTTAGGATAAACCCTATTGATTTGTGTAATTGAACTCATATTACTGTTTAAAAGATATAAAGGACATTTGATGGATTTTCTTTTTTTGTTTTTGCACGCCATACATACAACGTGCGAGCGTGCGCGAGTGTTTTGCTATGTGACAATTTTGCAATCTATATTTTCACGTTTGTAATATAACAAGCAGCGAGGCGTGTACTTTTGAATTTTTTTATTAAAACTCTTTGATCGTTATATTTTTCATTAACGGATTATACTATTTCAAATAAATCTTTGTCCGAATTAATAAACTAAAACCGTCTCTTAATCATTTACCTTATTTTGGACTCACTATATGTTTCATAGATTTTATTCATATTCGAAATTCAAATCAATTTTCCTACCCAGACAGCAAAAGGAAGGGAGTAAAGGGAGTAAGGAGTTAATGTTATATAAAAAATAGGATTAATAATACTTAGGTCCAGCAACAGTTAGACATTCGCGACTAAACTAAACATAATCGATAAAATTTATTTATTTATTGTTATAAAGTAAACTTACAGCTATAAACAGCTTGCAAAGTTAAAATTTGACAAAATTACATTTTGCAAAGCCAATGACAAGCCTTCCTAAATTAAATTTTAAATCTTAAATCTTAATCTAAAAAAAATCTAGTATGAATGATTCTCCTGCGGTGTTACATATATAAGTAAAATATATGTTTATATAGATAGATAATACAATAGTAGTATGACATATAGATCGTTAAATAAAATAAGCGATAACCAAAAATAAATCATCTCGAGCGCAGCCAGGCGAAACATAAAGTTTGTTAAAATTTCTGTAATACGGTTATACATCACGACGTTCCTTTGTACACAGTCCTGTAGTTATTGTCCCGAAATCCGACAATTAACTTCGGGGACGTGTCGAATTCTCGATGTTTACTCCTACGGGACCCTTGTTTGTACAGCAAATTAGTTCCATTATACGCTTATGTAGGGAGAAGTGACTTTGTACCGGGACGCCGGGGAACGTGACCGACCGGGAATTACTTAACTTTGGTCGGACGTTACGTTCAGGTTTAATGGTCGTGTGATAATTATAGTTATTAATTTTATGCGCCAAATTTGCTTATAAAATAAATAGAATTTTATTATTATGATATTTACTTTGGGTAAGAGCTTTTAAATATGAATAAAGTATAGATATAGTATTTATTAACGTTCAGTATCTCAATATGAATATGGTAATGTACCTATGAGTAAAGTTATTAATACATACAAAAGTTATGTAATACCTAATTAATCCTAAAGTTTAACGCATGTAAGCTCTAATACGAGTAGGTACATCAGTACTTAAGTATTAGGCGTATGTCTAATTTAAATAAATACATATTTTTTTTAAATATTGTTGTTCTATCGAAAGGTGATAATTTAATGCTATTAGACAAAACAACAATACTATAAAAAAAAAATTAAATTTGAAATACTTATAATATTAAAGTACTGAATGATGAACCTCGCATTAAATCTAGACCACTTACATAAAAATTTTATTATTCAAATAATCAATTAATTATAAAGCTAATTTAATAATAACATAAATGATTCATTAATACGGTGATTTAATGTCACTAATTTTTTTCGCCACGTTTAAAAATTCAGGTTATAGTTACCTAACCAAAAAAAACGGGATATGCGTCTCTGTGTCGTAGTTATGCAAAAACTTTACTGTCGGTGCCTCTTCAGTGATTTTTGAAACAAGGCCGTACTTTTAATGTTCACATCCCATTAGCTAGAGTCACAATGGACGACATCATAAATGACCGTTTTCGAAGCAATAAACCTATTCTTCTTATTATTGTACGGTGGATGCTGTAAACTTCCGAAATAAGGAACGTCTGGCACAGTTGCAGATGCCAGAAAATATACCTAGGTAAGTACCGTATGAAACTGACCTGTCTGTCGTAGCTGTAAGCTAAAATGAATAGGGAAATCTAATCAAATAGAATAATCGAAGTCTACAATAATTTGACGACCGTTTAGCGTAGTGGGTAGCGACCCTGCCTACGAAGCTGGAGGTCCCGGGTTCGAATCCCTGGTCGGGTCAATATTTATATGATTAATATTAATACTGATACCGGGTCCTAGTTTTAATATGTATGTGGTGGTTTCGCTTGGTACCCAAAACACAAGCTAATGCTTAGTTTGGGGCCTAGACGTTGTTGTGTTGCATACGTTATTATTATTATTATAATTATTAAAATTTGATTATGTTTATGTAATATCAAACGTAATTTTATTTAATTATGCTCACATGTATGTAAAATAGTTACATTTATAATATACCCGTCTATACGTTTTTATTTATCTATACAAGCAATTAATTTTGAATACAATTGAAATTTCACGTTAAGAGATTTTTATATGAAAATCAATGTCGCCAGTTTCACAATAAGTTAAAAAATATTTCTCTTATTAGCTTGACGACAAATAATTCGGATAGATTTGGGAATGTTTGCTATTAATTTATCTGTTTTGCATGTTTACATACTCAAAATATTGCTTTGCTTCGCGTGAAATAATACGTATGTAGGTGCCTAGGTACATAGGTATATTTTGATGCCTGCCGAATACTGTGGATACAATGAGATTCACTAGGATGTAAGCCTTACATCATCAGGCCTATTTTGCCTTGTATAAAATAGGTCAGGAAATCAGGAAATAATAACTTAAAAAAAAATATGTGGTTCAAAATAATGTTTTTTTTTTATGAAGGATTCAATACACTTAAACAACTTCATCATTACACTAGAACGATACTTATAATCTCAAATTCAGTAAAATATTACTGCAAGCGTCTGCCGTGAAATTGCTTAAAAAAATAATAATAAACACCGTTATGTAGCAGTTATAGCTACCTTTCCCTATGTTATTGTTTTGTATTTTAGAAACAGTTTTATAACTGGCTACTTTCTATCCCCTACGATTTTATTGCTTTGAAGTCACCGACAAAAAAATATACCGCTCTACAAATGTTACTGTAATGTTACGCTTTTTGTTTTCAAATATTTCTTTCACGTTCTTATGGTTCTAGAGAAATATTATTGATGTTAATTTTCTATTTTATTATTATTATAGTTATTATTTCTTTATGTCAAAATTTTAGCAGATACCTATGTGAACGAGTTAAAGGGTTAGTGATATTTTTTTTAAATAATTTAATGTATGATTTGATAAAGTTACGAAAATTTTAAAACAAGCAGAATTAATATAAAAACAGATTACTTTAGACTTTTACTATATTAAATTCGTTCACATAATGTCACTGAAGTTAGAAGTTTCGAAGCTCGGTGTATAATGTCCACCGATATTTAAATATAAATAAGTGTAATATAGCTGCATATAAAAACTACTTATAATTAACAGCGATTGCAATTAAGTTACGCCTTCTACGAAAATTAGTTTATAAAATCAAGATCATGGTATTTATTTATGTAATATCGAACCGTAGGTGGTATTCAGAGAAATAAATAAGCATTAATTTTTAAAATAAATTGATTGTTTTTTATACTTCTAAATGATTTACTATTTACAGTCAAATATCACAAAAATGTTTTTACAAAAATCGAAATGATACTGATAAATTCGAATGAAAATTACACAAGGAAATACCTACCTATCGTGTCTTATGTAAAACGGGGTCAACTGGTCGATGTTTAAAATTTCTACTTTATTTATGTATCACAAAGCCTTGTTAAGGATAATTAGTTCTTACTTAGTAGATATAATAGGTACTTATTTTAATGTAATCCAATAAAATAATAATAAGTGAAATATTTTTAACAAAATGCAAATATAACTTTTAAAGTAGTAAAAAACTTGATTTAAACAATTACATTTGTTTTTCTGTTTAGATCAGTTTTTTGAATTGTTTGTTTAATTTCTCTAAATATTTATCTAATTCATTTTAAAAGGGTAGGTAATTTGTAAGTATATAACATTAAGAATTCTATTACTTCATTAGTGGTTATGCGCTTAACAGTAAAACGAGAATTCCTAGAATTTTTAAAACCATATAAAAGAGGAATCTTTATGGATAATGTCACGATACTTTTTAAAAGCTTTCACAATACTTATTTGTGTAATTTACTTTGCCAAAATATACATTTCTCGCTATTTATGTACACAAAAAGGGTTTGGACGTCAAAAGAAAAACTTTAAAAAATCATTAAAATAGAAAAAGTTTATTTTTTTTTACAAACAACTAATTTCGCCAGCAATATCAAT
Source organism: Luffia ferchaultella (assembly GCA_949709985.1). Classification (NCBI taxonomy): domain Eukaryota; kingdom Metazoa; phylum Arthropoda; class Insecta; order Lepidoptera; family Psychidae; genus Luffia; species Luffia ferchaultella. The sequence continues at coordinate 6,778,670 of OX453257.1, read as the reverse complement.
AAACCCTTTCGTTCCCAAAGGCCAGCATTCGCAATATTCAGCATTATGTTACCCATTTGCGAACGGTACTTCGTAAAGGGCTACAAAAGGCACCGCTAGTTACAACAAAACGAAAGAGTTGCACTTAACTGTAGCAGAAATAACCTTGTAAAAGTAATAATCGTTAGGAACTTTTGTTACTTTGTACCGTAAAACCCTTTGACTGCGTAGTTTGGAAGCAAAAAGCTCATAAATCCATCCCTTTGTCATACAGAGAAAGGATGAGACCAAAAGTGAAATTTATCTATACAATGTTGATGAAAAGGTTAAATGAGAAACATTTATTAGTGACTTTCACTGCACCTATTTCTAACACAGTTTTAATTTCACATCTATATTTTCTTATTATTAATCGTAAAAAAGCCCCCTCTCACCCTAGGGGAGGCCTAAGCCCCTGCAGTGGGGTTAAATGGGCTGATGAAGAAGAAGTTAAGAATCGTAAGAAAAACGTAAAAAAAGTTACCATATTTTTTGTGCCAAAATGCAGTTTCGTTTTCTTTTACTCTAATTTTTTTTTAATTTCTTTCTCACGACAACAAACACGGAAAGTAACAGTCTTCTGCTACCAGAGCAGTTCCAATAAAATGCTCCACTTTCGACAAATTTATTAGGAGTCGTGAAGCAAAAAAAAAAAAAAAACACCAAGTCTAACGGGCTTCGAGTTTGGGTATTTTGAGTGTGACGTTCTAAGAAATGGAAACCGAAATTTGGACAAACTGCGGCCGGTAATACGGCGTGACGTCGCGACAACAAAAGACCTAAGCGTGCGTATTACTAAAAACACTTTCAGTATACTTATTGTGTTGTGTATACCGAACTAATTTTGTTAGAGAATAGATTTTTAACTGTCGCATAGCGGGCGACTGGCACATCCCGCTGGCTGTAACAGTTAGCTTTTTGGAACCGAAAATATATTATTCGAAACGATCATCGCTTTAGGTAAATGAACAGCGTGGTGAACCTTAAAAGTGACATTCATCATTTCATTGTAAAATAACAAGTATTACATGGATTTTTTTACTTTAGATAAATCGAAAAATATTATAGTTTTTAACTTTTTTCAGCTCTGTACTAATTTTATATATATTTTTTGCGAAGCGGATTAAAGTGAAATGAAAATTATTTTTGTTTGTAATCTAATGAAACATAATACCAACATATATTGGGATGAGACATCCTTGTAAGTAAAAAATATACTTGTGCCAAGATGTGTTATAAAACGTTCAGTTAAGTAAATGTAAAAGTTAAGTTTCAAATAACCAAAATCGTAATTATAAATAATATCAATATGTTAAAAATACTCACTTGAATAAAATTTTAATATTACCTACCTACATATAGTTTTAATCGGTTTAACATTATCGGTACTAGGAAGGAACACAGTGATAACAACTCAAATCCTCGTTTCCTAATTAGAGAGGTCATCATACTTATGATGTATGGCATCATCTGGTTAAAAGAGTAAAACACCGGTATTATTCAGTATCTAACCAAGAGAGATATTTCAATATCTGATCCAGTTCCCCCAATCAAGTAAACAAACGACCTGAAAAATCTGGCCAGAAGTGGCCAGATGTACATAATACCTACCTTATAATTTATTCATATTTAAACACGTGCGACGAGCATTATTTCGATCTATACACTCAACAATTTTGGATAGATTCTTTACTAGCCCGCCACTTTACCAATTAATTCCAATCTCTAGTCAGGCACGGCACGTGTAAAGGCACAAAAAACCTACCACGAATCGTCATCTGAAACTCGCTACTCGCGTGTCAAATGTGTCATTCGGTAGTTTAGTATTCCGACAGGCGGCATACTGAATTCGGGGAAATGCGACGCCAAATGTAAACAACACGTTCAATTTCATGCAAAAAGTTATACGGTACATATAACATAAATAAACCAACTGGAACGGAAGCAAAATTTATGCTCACGGACTGACAGATGATTAACTAAATTTATGTTATGAAAATGCAACCAAATGTATCCTTAATTTAACAACAACAGTGAGTTAAAAAATATATTTATTCCGGTAGGTATTTCGATGGGCTAAAATTGAAATAAATAGCTTGTAAAATACAGACGCTCTTTTAACATTTCAGAAGAATTTTCCAATTATTGATGTTGTGCATAGGCACCTAAATACCAAATACATGTATTGTATGCGTATAACTGTATATATTAAAACGATACCATGAAACCATTCTTCTTCTTCTTCTTCTTCTTCACTTCATCAGCCCATTTTTACCCCACTGCAGGGGCTTAGGCCTCCCCAGGGTGAGTAGCGGGACTTGGAGCTTAAATCCACCACGCACGCTGCTCCATTGCGGGTTAGGGATTGTAACGACCGCTATCTATTGACAGCGTCCGGGACCGACTGCTTAACGTGCTCTCCGAGGCACGGGGTCAGTGATAGTTATGTAGTTAAGTCAGAAAAACTCATTGGTACACGCCCGGATTCGAACCATGGCCCTATGGGGCCTTATAAATTTGAGACAGGTTCGTTGCGCTTTGGGCTATCACGACTGAAACCATTCTGTCTGCCCAAATGAATAAATAATCATAAATGGTGGAGTTTTCTGAGTTTATTTCAAAACACGCATATTCTCAATCAGTCAATTAAATATCTTTATTTCGTAGTTACGTAAAATAATTTTTGAATTAAGTCACGAGAGTGAATTTATTACTTTGTGGGAATACAGCCCCACAAAGGCGCATTCAAAAAGTGTTGGTTCCTCTCAGAAGAAAAAGCAAAGAAACAGAAGGATTCTTAAGCAATTGTTTTTTCAATAAATTCTTAAATATTAATATTATTGAAACAAACTGATAGGCGAGAGGTTAACACCCACAGCGATATTTTATAACAAGCTTTTGCATAAAGCTTTCCTTTTATTGTAGCTTTAAACTTGTTAAGGAGTAAATCTTGAAAATGTATTAGCAAAGGACATTCTGAAATTGATTCAAAAACCTTTACCGTCAGTGTGCTTTGTACAATATGTTCACACTTATTTTAAGTCTCAAAAGCTCTCAAGTGGCATTCGGAGGTAACATACGAAAATAGAACTAACCAAAAAAAATTATTCATACTGAGTTAGTATATTAAAATGTATAAGCAAAGGACATATTATATTTGATTGGTACATGGTTATTTCGAAATCAGCTTACGTAATAGAGGCGTGTTTCCACTTAAACTTAATAGTTTATTATTACCCTATAATGGTAATGCGTCGAGTACAGCATCCGCCTCTGTAACATCAAAACAATATTAACAGTACGATGACATATTTGTGATAACGCCACCATATGGCTGCTGTTCACCAGACCGCCCTCTAGTGGATTAAATTACAAATAATATTTTTTTTAAAGTGTTTGTAGCTTGCTTTGATTGCATGAATTATGATTTTCAACGTATATACCTACCTATTTACCTATATTTCTTATTTCAATGCAATTTCAAGTTATTTGATACCATTCTTATTTACTAGTGATAGCACGCGATTTCATCTGCATCTATATATTAAACAATTAAACATGTAGATGTTTGTATTAAGTATTATAATATATTATATTATAAATTATTTTAAGGTATATCTATTCGGAAGCAACAGTCTACTAAATGAGTACCTATATTTAAATTATTAAAATGAATTATAAAGACTTATTGAGAGGCTTGCTAAATAAGTATTATAGTATTGGTAATTTGAAACACATAAATAAAACCTACCATGTTGGTAGGTACCTACTGGATGTCTTAGTTTACCGGAGATGATATTTTAGTTATCTTTTAAATTAACCTTTAAAATATTTAATTCTGTTTAAATGGTGTATTCCGATTAAGTACTTTTAGTTTTGACAAAAAAATGCCATACTCATTCTTCGTACAAATATCAAAATCGCTTTTTTTTATAATTTATACATCACAACGTCTAGGCCCCAAACTTAACATTAGCGCGTGTTTTGGGTGCCAAGCGAAGCCACCACAGACATTAACAACCAAGACCCTGCACCAGTATCAATATTCGTCATATAAATACTGACCCTACCTGGGATTCGAACCCAGGACCTCCAGCTTCGTAGGCAGGGTCGCTACCCACTACGCTAAGCGGTCGTCATATTAAATTGCTAATATTACTTATACGTATAAATCATATTATTCAAAACCTAACCGTGTCTTTTATTAATATTTCTACCAACTAATGTCTTCAAAGTACTTAACAGCCTGAACCAAAGTTAGATTGAAGTGTTAAAAATAACCACTTCACTAACAAAAAGCGAACACCTTTCTTGTGAACATTTTCACTCTTTTATCGTGCACTCTGTAAGAGTATCGCCGCGTAATTAAGTGGCTGCGAGGGCTCTGTAGCGCTTTAAAGCGCTTCAGTTAATAACCGGCGAAGTGCGAGCTTCATTCACGGATCGAGGGTTGCGCGCGATCAGCTGTAACGCAATCTCTTTGACTGAAATTTTACATACATGCTGTCTGTTAGAGTTGACAATACAATCATTGTATGGAATTTGTCGATAAGTAAACTGTGGTTTCGTAAAAGGAAATTAAAACTAAAATCCCGACGTTCATAATTTCTAGTGACCTGATAGTTTATTTCATAACTTTGTCGCCACTCATGAGCACCATGTTTTTGACCTAGATTTTCATCGATATCTAAATTTGCAATCACTTGGACCGTGTCCTGTGTTTGATTCACTAACGCTCACTGGCTGTGTGTCCATGTCCCAACGATATAGATCATGACAATATTCTAGTAGTTCTTAAATTATATCCTAATACAACATTTTAAGTATTTATGCCAGTAATTATTTCTATTAGTCAAGTACAAGATTTTTTTAACTTCCTGACAGTCGTGATAGCCCAGAGCAACGAACCTGTCTCAAATTTATAAGGCCATAGGGCCATGGTTCGAATCCGGGCATGTACCAATGAGTTTTTCTGTCTTAAGTACATAACTATCACTGACTCGGAGAGCATGTTAAGCAGTCGGTTCCGGGCGCTGTCAATAGATGGCGGTCGTTACAATACCCAGCCCGCAGTGGAGTAGCATGGTTGATTTAAGCTTCAAACGCCCCCCCCCCCTTCACTATGGGGGAGGCCTAAGCCCCTGCAGTGGGGTAAAAATTGGCTGATGATGATGATGACCTATCTTGACGACCGGTCGGCCGAATGGTCGAAGACCCTAACTGCGGAGCCAAGGGTCGCGGGTTCGATTCCCCCTCGGGACCAATATTTGTGTGCATGAACATGTTTATTTCGTTCCGGGTCTGGGTGTAAAATTTATATGTATGTACGTATTATTAAAAAAAATATTTAAGAATGTTTTTCAGTTGTGTAGTACCCTATAATACAAGCATAATACTTGCTTACTTTGGGACTAGATGGCGCTGTGTGAGATGTCTCATGTATTATTATTATTTTAACACCCTTCATCATTTTCAAGTAAACATATGTACTAGCAATGTGCAACAGTTTTTGAAAAAAAAAAGGTATGATAGGCAGACGCATTATATTGTAAGGGTCACGGGACCTGCACGGGTCCTTAAAAGTTTATTATTGGTCCCGCTGTTTTGTCTCAGCGACTCGAGCGCTCGACTTTTTAAAAGTAAGAGTGTTCCACTCGGGAGTTATCTCTGGTGAAATAAATGAATTTCGTATAGAAGATAAGGACTTTAAGGTTTATGGCCATGCCGATGATGTGAGGTGACATGTGTTTCGCGGTTGTGGAATTTTAAGCGGCTTCGTATACTTAGTTGAAAATTTCGATAACACATTTCACTGTGTACGACTTTAATACATTCATATTTATTTATTTCAGTACATTTGAACTTTTTTATACATATACTTGTTTTATTTTGTACTTTACATGTAGATCAAACGTAGTATGACGTAATAGTCTAGATTTTTCTACTGAGTCATATCTAGACAAATAAAATTTAATTGCTACGGTTTGGCTAAATTTTGTTCTCAACCTAATATAAGTAAGTAGGTACCTGTCATTAAACAAAACGCTAAATTAACCCGATTTCTATATGATAGAATATGAGATAATAGGTATCTTTTCATATTTATATTATTCGATCCACTATTGAACGATTTTGGTTAAAAAGCTCGTCTTAGACAAGTTAATTAATAGGTTGAATATTCATTGTCATTAGTGTTTAAAGATAAATAAATAGAGTGCTCGCCTGAACGTAATCCAAACTTATGGAGTAAGTATGGAGTAGGTAAAGCTTACCGAACTAAATGAAAAGTTTCAAGTGAGCAAATGACGCAAAATAACGGTTACCGAGAGAAACATGTTTAAAATTGAACTATGTTCTGCCGAACATTTCGTATATAATGATACACGTATTCGGCTGAACGTAATCCAAACTTATAGTCTGTAGACCTTACCGGACTAAACAAAAAGTTTAAAGTAAGCAGATAGTGCAAACTAACGGTTACCGAGAAAAAATATTGTTATTATTTTAAGTAAGTAGGCATTTTATTATTATTTTTTGATCTTTTTATTTAGTTGGGTAAGCACTACAACTTTGAAATACAATCAGCCAAACACTACGAATAGGAATTAGATTCCGTTTAATTTAACTGTTTCCCCTGTGAAAAGTATCAACATATTTGATTATATGTGCCTGCAGCTATGTTTTAAAGTGTTATTTTAAATAGTTATTATTATTATTTCTTTTCATATAAAAGCACCACCAAATATATTTTGGTCATTGGTTTTTTCAATTCAACTTGAATGGTATTCAAGCCACATTAAAAAAAAAAAAAGAAACGTTGTTCTACGTTGAAGTTAAAAATTCTTCGTTGCTCAAACCAACTTCTATAGAATCATGTAATAGAATATATTAGCTTGTTTTTATTCTATTTTCCCTTAATAACTTTTTTATTTTCAATTACATGGTTCAATCAAACCGTAAAATAATAATATGACCTAATAAAATCGTTATACAACAACAATAAAGAAGTCGACCTCGAAACAACTTCAAAGGAACAAAGGACAATAAGAAATACTATTTGTAAGTAAATATTAAAACACAGAAGTAGGTAGGTACACGCATTAACAATTCGGCCACAATCACATCAAAAGCGCCGAAACGTTTGAAGTCAGCCGATACAGCCGCTAATATAATAAAAACGGATAATGATATCCACGTCTAATTAGTTCTTTAAACTTGTGCAATAATACCACACGATACGCCAAACATTACGGCATTTCGTTGAATGCGAATTGTAAACAACGTCGCAAACATATATAATCATCTTTGTGTTATTTGAATAATATAATATAATAACGTATAAAATACATGAACAACAACGTCTAGGCCCCAAACTAAGCATTAGCTTGTGTTTTGGGTACCAAGCGAAGACACCACATACATATAACAACCAAGACCCGGTACCTACCAGTATCGATATTCATCATATAAATACTGACCCGACCTGGGATTCGAACGCGGGACCTCCAGCTTCGTAGGCAGGGTCGCTACCCACTAGGCTAAGCGGTCGTCAATCAACTACCAAAAACTATTTTTTTTACAACTTATAGATACTTTGGTAGTTCGGTACCTACAGAATAGAAAACCGTTATATGCCGTTTTTATACATAATTTAAAGTTAGGTAAATACTAACCAAATTTTAGAGATGATTGTAGTGAGCGACTAGGATAAAGCACAATATAAATATACTTATATAGATAATTACAGAGGTAGTTAGGTATGTATTACCTATAAATTAACCGCGTACAATTAACTATTTCGAGTCATATTGTAGATATTAATTAGTTAGAAATAAACGCATTTTAACAAGCACATAGAGTAGCTGTTCCTTTTTATATAGAAAAGTAAAAAAAATATACATACCTAATTATATCTAGGTTTCGGCCGATATCTATGACCGACGTAGGTACTTAGGGTGATATTTGGTGATCACTAAAAAAATTCTTGTTATTATTATCTATCTATACTAATATTATAAAGCTGAAGAATTTGTTTGTTTGTTTGTTTGTTTGTTTGTTTGTTTGTTTGTTTGTTTGTTTGTTTGTTTGTTTGTTTGTTTGTTTGAACGCGCAAATCTCAGGAACTACTGGTTCGAATTGAAAAATTCTTTTTGTGTTGGATAGTCTATTTGTTGAGGAAGGCTATAGGCTATATGTATAAAATAATACTATCTGTCTGTCTGTCTGTCTATTCGAGCAAAGCTCAAAAACGGCTAAACTGATTTTGATAAAACTTCACAGATATAGAAAGGAAATGGTCAAAAGTGACATACACTACTTTTTGTAGGTCTGTATGTACGTCCATCTGTCTATTCGAGCTAATCTCCAAAACGGTTAAACCGACTTTAATGAAATTTCACGGGTATGAAAAGGAGGTGGTCAAAAGTGACATACGCTACTTTTTGTCCGTCTGTTTGTCTGTACGTCTACGTGTGTATTCAAGCTAATCTTCAAAACGGCTCAACAGATTTTAATGAAATTTTGCAGACGTGAAAGAAGGTTGTCAAGAGTGACATCAGCTACTTTTTGTGTCTGTCTGTCGTTTGTCTTCACTGATCTATCAACGTAGATAAAGTCGAAACTACTAAGTCTAGGAAGCCGAAATTTGGAACAGTGGTTTATTTTATAACGTATTAATTTTTTATGAAAGGAATATTTGGGAATTTCAAATTTTAGGAGGGAGGGACGGAAGGGCTTTGTATGAGTCTTTGTTCTTTAAAGTTAGAAACACAAAAATTTTGACATAAATAAGTAATGATGTCTTTCAGGGTTTTTGGATTTCCACATTTTAAGGGTGGGAAACGGGAGGTGAAAAGTATGGGAGTATCTGTTTTCCTAAAGGAGTGGGGAGAATGAAGATTGAAAGTTTGAATGGGTGTACCCAATATTAGTTTCAGCAAAAAGTATGTATAAACCATTTCGGAAGTTAATACTACCTAAAACAGGAATGTGTAGTCTACGCAAGCGAAGCTGCGGGCGGTCGCTAGTTACAACAATAAATGTAATAATAATGATAATACCTGGGACATCCCACACAGCGCCATCTAGTCCCAAAGTATGCAAGTATCATGCTTGTATTTTAGGGTACTAGCCAATTGATATACATACTTAAATATTCTTTGTAATATGTACATAATATAAAGATACTTTTACATCCACACATGGAACAAATAGACATGTTCAGGCACAAAAATGTTTGTCCCGAGCGGGAACCGAACCTGCGACCCCTGGCTCCCCAGTTGGGGTCTCTAACCACTCGGTCACTCGGTCAGTGCAGTAACAATAGGTAATAAAACATGGGACTTCCTATACACAGCGCCATCTAGTCCCAAAGTAAGCAAGTATAATGCTTGTGTTACAGGTTACTAAACAACTGGTATACATACGTAAATATTCTTTTTTTTATAATATATACATACCTGTATAAATATTTTATACGTTACGAACGAAATAAACATGTTCATGCACAAAAATATTTGTTCCGAACGGGAATCGAACCGGCCACCCTTGCCTTAGTTAAGGTCTTTAACCACTCAGCCAATCCGTCAGTCAGATGTATATTACAGGAAAATTTTGCCCCAGGCTGCATGCATTAGGAGTCTTCACAATTCTTAGACTTTTATGGAATACTATTCAGCTACCGTGGTCAGACAGCACCGAGCATAAAACCCCTTTCTCGTATTATTATGATTTTTGCAAAATTGAAAAGTTAAAACCTTGATTATAAGGACTGGGTATGTCGAGTTTCGACGGCTAAAAACGTAAATAAAAATTTAACCTAACTGTTCGCCTATACCCCATATATATATAGAGTCAGAAACAGAAGAATACAAAAACGGGCCAGTTATTTTAAATAATCGAAACTTATAACTTATATTTTTCCAAGACCAATTCTAGGTATAATGCCGCTAGGTATAATGTGGTCTGCAATAACAATAATAATAAATCGAGAGTCTCGACTCGGGAACACTAACCACTGACCAAATTTTGAGTATCGTATATTCTGCAACACGCAGCGTAATTGGTTATGAATACATTGAGCAACTATTGTATCGCAATAACTAACATCAGAAAATACAGGATTGGCTTGCTTGCTATATTTATATAGAAAACTAAACGATATGTACTTACATGATTTTAATTTAACAGGTTATTCAACTTCAGTTTAAAAATATACTTACTAAGGACTCCCGCAAAAAAATTCATAGTATAGAAATTCGAAGAAATGAAATGAAATTTATTTAACCATCATGCTTATTACAATATAATTTTACCAATGACCCCCACACTAGGCTAGGCCTGTTCTGTGGGAGTCAAAAATCAAATTGACGAATGGCACAGTAAAGATACGGCTAAACAATAAGTGGACAATAAATATAATTACAATTCAAAGGTCCTCCTGCACCACAAGTGGACAAGAGTAGCTGCAGCTCAGTATGTGAATGAATGAGGAGATGAATTTGGGTGTGTATGCATGGGTGTGAGTCACAGACAAGTCAACCTTATAGACCACGCTATGACAGGGAGTAGCATTCGCCAAGGCTATGTAGTGACACTACATAACTACGTCACTAGTGAGCCGTCAGTTGGAAGCACGTCGGAAGCCATTAAATTGTCAATTTTGAACGAGCCAATGAAAACTAGCCGACCTCTCCCCGCACCCCGCCACTTTTTGGCGATTTCGTTTTCGTACTGACGTTTATTAAAGCGTGGTCTATAGGTTGACTAGTCTGTGGTGTGAGTGCATGTGTTTGTTCGCGTGTATTTGTGTGGGTGTGTGTGTGTATGTACGTGCGGGCATGCGTGTTTGCGAGGCGTGCATACATGTTATGAGTGAAGATATTCTCATTATTATTATTATTTTTAAATTGGACACTGAACTTAGATCACCTTATGTTGATCAAATGTGAACTTTCACTGAAAGTTATAAGAATGTTTTTCTAATAATCCGTTGACGCTAAAGATATAAAGCGCGTGCATAACAGGCGTAACGTTATATCCTTCCAATGCGTTACTAATACAAACTTCACAGGTATTTACTGTGGGTATATAACCAAACGCTGCTGTCAAATTTATTTATTGTATGGGTTATATGCACCTTTCTAGTCTTTCAGTGCCGAATTGTAAGGAAGATCTATATTCATATACCCATAGGTATGTCATTGTCACTGCATCCCAAAAATGCCATAAAATTTTTGCATTCATCGTGAAATTCGGTTCCACGAATAATAAATTGATAAAAGGCCAAAAACTATAAAACGTCAATCACTTTAAACCCAAAGAGTTGAATGGTATACATTTATAAGTCAATCTTTAGGATTGCGCAGACTGCTAATCCTTTACGTTTGTTCGTCTGGTAGGTACAACATATTAAATATATCGGTATATATGTTTTTATAATAAAATTTCTAAAGAAATGTTGAACTTACATTGAAATTAATTTATAAAGCGAGTTGAAATCCAATTCAAGAAAAAAGTTCACTATTGCATTACCGAGTATCTAAGTGCTAAGTGCGCATGGACATCATTGTTATAGTTGTAAGCATTTTAAATTTTGAATTAAAAAAAAAACATGAATTAAGAAAAACACATATTTAAATAAAATAAATAGGGAGGAGTTTCTTGCCGGTTCTTCTCCTTCTAGTTTTTGAACCGGTACCTAATCAATTCATTTTGACTTTCAATAAGTATGTATAAACATCTTACATTGATTAAAAACATTATTAATTTTGAATTTTTGAATTTTTTAAATAAATATTGAGTTTTTTCAAAAAAAATACAATATATGTCCTGATATTAAAATATCATAATATTGAATTTAATTATCTTTTAGATATTTTTAGATAAGTATGGCAGTCTCATCAATAGGTATATGTATTTTGAGGTTTACACTAAAATGCCATTTTTAATTATAAAATAATACATCAGTAAATATATCAAAAAATTTTTTAGTCTTTCATATTTACCACCTTATTTTACGTATCATCTAATCGTATATACATTATCACTATGTGTATCCAACCTCAGTTCTTCATTCACGCTAAGCTTTTAACACGTGTACACAATCATGCACGTTTATTATTTATTCTAAAACAAATTTTCAAAACCTTTGATAGTTACGAAGAGATGTGAATTTTTAGTGTATGTTTTGAAAGAGCTACAGAATCCCACATTAATGTGATTTCGAATCGCACTTGTCTGTTTTTTTTTTGTAACTGTTCCTAGTAAAAACGTGTGCGACAGTAAAAACGAGTTACAATTTTTGAGTTATAAAACTAAAACTATAAATCGATCTTGTTTACGACCAGTAGTGAACACTTGAACGTGTTCAGTAAAAACGGGAGCTAATTTTTTTCATGTCAATAAATTATTTAACAAATCGTTCACGGGAGCTTTTCTATTAGTATTAATACGGTTTTCGTATGCAACTATGAAACGAGTTCGTTTTACATTTATTTTACACAATTATCTTTTTTTTTTTAAACCAAGCCATAACGTGGTGGAAAAAGCAAAATATTTTTACTCGAACTACGGTGAAAGAGGATTATGATTTTAGCAGTTCATGTGTATACGTATGTGTGTTTGTATGTATTTATGTATGTATGTAAGGGAGGATGCAGGTCCTAAAGTGTTTTCATAAATAGGTGTTCTTCGATGCACCTTCACGTCCGCGTGTAAAACGGTTCATGAATTGTCATTGGCTGCTAAATGGTGAGTTATATAGGTTTGATTTCACGCATCGAAAAATAATCGATGTCAAATGTGTCAGGTTCGGTATAAAAAATATGTGCATGAGCACAAATACATTATAATTGTAACAAAATGGTTTCACAGGCGAAATTAAGATAGCGCGATGTAGAGATATATTTCACATTCAGTCACCTAATTGGAAAATAATGTAAATGAAAACCTTGATTTTGCTCGATGTGTAGTTAACATAAAATAGGAAAACTCGCAAAACTACGAAATAACTAGAAGCTCTCTTCTGCACTTACCGTCTAACCAATCATACTCTAGCTAGTTTGTGTAACCGTTTGGCGAGACGGCGAGTTTCAGTCCGGTTTCAGCTTACGAGGTCCCCGCACTCCAGCTTTCACCCCCGCGAAATCGCGTTTGACATTTTAGATACTGTGAAGTGACATTTCTGACAATGAAAACCAAACGCTGGTGTCAATTTATTCTATGGGAAAATTTCTCCAAATATATAATGATAAAAATGTGTACTTATCAAAATAAAGACTTCCGTACCTACCTACTAGTAGGTATCACAAAAAAATTGTAAATAAAATAAAAAGTTAAACAACTAAAACCCGGTAATAGAATAAAACAAACTGAAAAACAGGAAATAAGATATTCCCGTCTGAAATCTAAACTTGACATTCTTTTCTTGATATCAAGAATTCATTGTTGGAAGAAAAACTCACTGAATTTTAAATTAAGTAAATAACGTACTTATTTATGTTGGAAAATGATAATACGTGACCACAACTATACACCAAGTATTGCCAAGGTCATTGTTTGAGTTGAAATTCAGTAGGTAAATCGTGTCAAAATCCCGTAAATCGTGTGCAGTGATGAGTTATTTTTTTCCAACAATAAACTTTTGATACCTATTGACCTCGGGCTTTGATTTCAGATTTGACTATCGTGTAGTGTTCTGTTCATGTTTTCCGTAGTCAGGTAGGTATTTAAACATTCAATATAATATTATCTAATTAAACACATTTTATGAAAGAAAAGGCTTTTACTGTGCGTGACTCGCGAATTTTACTCAAAACACCTAAAAAAAATTATATATATTTTATTTGTAAATTACTTAGTTATCTAACATAGTTCTCTAACTCTATCTAGTTATCTAACATAGTTTATGTTTCCAGTTTTGTATTCATTTTAAACACCAGGTACCTACTTACCTGTAACAATCTAAAGATTTAATTGTAAATTTAAAAAAAAAATTACTAAACATTTTATCTACTACGCCCAAAACGCTTATACAAAAATGGTCATAATGGTGGAACAACATTCAGGAACCCTGCCGTTCTGTTTTACCATAGTATCGGTACGCTCGCAAACTGCTGACACGCACAAAATCATTATTTGCCTAATTCAAACAAACAGACGGACGGCCATTATGGTATACAATGCTCACAAGGGCCGACAATGAGCGTCCGCGCCTCCTTCTTTGTTTATTTCCGAAAACCATTAAAAATTATTAGCCTGTTATAAGGTGCGTGACAATTTTTTAACTCGTACCGAGAATTCGCAGTTTTGTGTATACAGTCTCGTAAATACAGGTGAAAACATTAACTTGAAAATGTAATTCTTTAATACCTTCAATGAGCGATTAATTAAGATATTATTTGACGTAAGACGACGTAGAAAAATAAACGCATTTCTTTAAGAAAAAAAATGTGCATATTTTACATTCAGTCACATGATATTTAATTAAAATTCACATAAACATACAAATTATATAATTACTACGATACACGTATAAGTATGAAAATTCCAAATGTGAACGAATGAAAGTTTGTAAAAGCGTGTGGCAAGGGAAACGAGGAAAAGCCAAATTTTGTTACTCCTCATTAATTAATTATCATATATTCTCAAGTCCATTTTGAGTTACAGAAAATAAGAAAATAATAATGGAGGCTCAGTGATGGGATATGACTGCCAGCAAATAAGATCTCCATATTTCGTAGCGTTTAAGTTAAAAAGGTGGAATAACAAAACATTGCGTTTTACTGAAATTTGTTCTTTTTTTTTCAATTCTACGTAATGATACTTCATTGCAAACCATGTTTGTTTGTTTGTTTGTTTAGGTTTTAAGATTTGAGGTAGGTTTTTAAGTTCCAACACATAAACGCAGTGTTATTTGCCTTCGGCAGGCAACATGTAGAATGCAAAATCTGGCCTGGATCTCTCAGTATTAAATTTTCTGGACAGAAACCACTTATACTTCGCATATTTCTATTAAATATTTTTGGTCTAAGCTTAATTCTTTCTTATCGATCGTTGACAATTCTGTAAATATTGGTTAATATTTGGCTATTTTCAACTTAAAATATAACTGACTGCGAAACGAAGATCGTGGGTTGGATCCTCACCTGCGATAAATATTTTGTTTGCAAGAATATATATATTTGTTCCGTATCTGGGCGTCGGTAAATATTATATATATTGAGTATATATTATAAAACCGCTTAAATGGTCAATAAATTTGTAACCATCAGCACCGGCAGAAAATGAGATGAGGTCTTTTAATACCTGTGGACAAAGGCTATCTAGGCCTTCTGCCGAGTCACAAGGAAAGCTTCAATGGAGGCAATTATATCTTTCGGCGAAACTTTGATGCATAATATGTGTTGTTTTGTTTAGGTACCCATAATACGGGCTCTGCCCAGTTTAGGACTAGATAAGGGACAGCGTGTGAGAAAGATGTCACCCATTTGTAGTTTGACCTGTAGATGAATTCACGATACTAAAGACCAAAAAATTAAAATGGCCTTCGTTTATAGATGAAAGTCTGAGAATTGCGCAGTATACTTTTGTAATATTTGTTCCTTTTGTTCGTACCCATAAAAATATTTTTGAAAAAGCGCCTAATGGTTTTATGACGGTCGCGTGGCTCTATCTTAACTTACTTTTTGAGTAAACTTACCTATTAAGAAATATTTTTTTACTGTTGATGAACTAGCTTGAAGATGGAATGAAGAAGTTGGAATAATTATTTTTAACTAGCTTTTTATGTATCATTTGCAATTTAAATATGATTGAAAATATTTTAACATAAGTTAATGTTGCTAAACTTTTTCTTCTTTCTTTTACTTCTCACCTAAAAACGGTAATACTGGTTTATATGTAAATATATGGGACGGGTGCATCGAGATATATAAGTTTGTAAATATTTCCCACAATAATTCTCGTTCTTTATCTGGCGACATATTTTAGTGCCAAATTTATTAATTCTCACGAAATGACATCTTTAACTGTTTGCACAGCAAACAGATTATATGATAGTGCGAATAATTTCACGTCAAAATGTTTGGGTATCGATCGTGTAAAAATATCCGATAACTAACCGCTGTATATTACTTCACATGAAAAGATTCATTTTTGGAAGTCCTGCCTGCGCTAAGCACCCTGATCCCGATGGGAGGTGTAAGCCCACATCATCATCATCATCAGCCCATTTTTACCCCACTGCAGGGGCTTAGGCCTCCCCCAGGGTGACGAGGGGGGCTTGGAGCTTAAGTCCACCACGCTGCTCCACTGCGGGTTGGGAACTGTAACGAGCGCCACCTATTGACAGCGTCCGGGACCGACTGCTTAACGTGCCCTCCGAAGCACGGTGTCAGTGATATTGTGTACTTAAGTCAGAAAAACTCATTGGTACACGCCCGGATTCGAACCATGGCCCGATGGGGCCAAATTTGAGACAGGCTCGTTGCGCTCTGGGCTATCACGACACGCTGTGGGGTATAAGCCCACGCTGTGGGGCATTATTAGTCTGATTTGGAATGGATAAAATATACTTCAAATGTAATTAAAATGGGTATTACCATAAAAAAAATAGACTGACTATAAATTATACATAATTAGCGCCACAGTTTTAAGTATTTTTTTCAAACAACCAAAAAAATAATTACAAAAGTATAGAAGCAGCCACAGCATCATGAACTACAGATGAACAGTCAAACATGCAGTGCAAAAAGGCTCCTTGTTTAATTATAGAGGCAAGAATCAAAAAATATATGAAGATCACTGTGGGAAGCCAGTTATTATCTATAGAGATAGGCAGACGTCAATTCGAATACTGGGTAAACCGTAAAGTAAATAAAAACGCCCGAATGTTATTGACACGATATCGATAGCGGTAGCGACTTTTCAGAAAAAATATGTCTTTTCCAATAACTGTTGTCGTTTTTTTTTAAATGGACTTATAAGGAAAACTGCTATAATTATATTCACAAATATGTAATTATTATTATGAAATCCGAGATAAATCGGTAATTAATTAAATGTATAGAATGAAATTCAGTTTTAAACGAAAATGTTTGTAAGATTGACACTGAAATTCTGAACAGTCTTGGCCAATTTCGAAAGTAGACTTAGCATCATGTTCTTAGTTACACTAGAAACAAGGCTAACAATTTTCAATTGTAAGTTATGTCGTTCATTTATAGTTTTTTTCAAGTGTATTTTTCCTGTCGTTTCTACTCTGAGAAAATATTTGCTTGATTTCGTTCTTGTCTTGCTATTATATTATTCCCACTTCCGTGCCTAGTCTTTTCTAATAGGCATATACAAATGCGAAACAGTTTAATGATTATACAAACGAAATTAATTATTGATGCAGCTCAACTTAGAAGTGTTATAAAAAAAAAGATTTTATTTTAAAATATCTTAGTATATCTTTCACCGTTTTATTAATTTATATTTTAATTTTTATTCATAATAAAAGTTATAATTCTCAATCACTGAATCGAAATGAAATCAATATTGAATTCGAAGCTCACCGGTATTCTCTTCTATCATTGACACACCAACAATAGTTACTATACGCTGTGGGCAAGCATTCTGTTTGCGATTCGGAAGGCCTAGGATCGATCGATCCGCGGAGATATGTTGAAAATATATTTTATCACATACGTCCGCGTCTGGATAGCAGGATAAGTAAGTCCTTTATAACACAGAAAAAAATTCTTAAACCAAGAAAATACGATTTCATATATAATATAATATAATATGATTTCATATATTGTTGTAGCAAGATATTTTTTGTTGGTCTGCAGAAATGTTTACTTATTTTGAGAGAATATTCTTTTCATTATATGAAATAATATTTTCTTGATTCTTGAAACATTTTTTTCTGTGAAGATTACTCATATGTATTATGATTTTCCTATATTATGAGTGATCATATCATAGTATTTGTAATACCAGAAACTTCCTGTTTTACATGTAAGACATAAAAAGTTTTTGTTTAATTGAAAACTCCTTTAGACGCACTTTTTCTGAACATTGAACGAAACTGAACTTATAGTATAAGCGTATGTTATTGTATTTCGTATAGTTTTCACTTCTATCGTGTGGTTATGAGTACGCACCCTCTTTATTTTCGAAAAGTGTTTCTATATAAGGAATATATAACCAGTCATTTTCATTATCATGAGACACGTAAGTGAATAGTTAGTAGAAATCCACTCATCGGAAAACAGTAGATGAGTGAACTGCCGTTTTAAAGATAATCCAGTCTATGACAAATATTATTGAGAAGCGAATTTCCTTATAGATAAAGTCAACAGTGCCTACTTTGGTTTTTCGGACATTCGCAGTAGCTCGGATTATCAGCCTGAACCATCTTTTAATACATCATTATAGATTTTTTTTTTTTACTGCCCTTATACATTATGTGTATTTATGGTTTTTAACAAATCTATTAGATGGATTAATAAGACTTCATCTGTTTAGAATTTGGTTAGGTACGTTAAACACTACTGCATGGCTAACAAATTTACTCATCAGTGTCTATGTATTTCTGGTAATCTTACAGATTTTCAGACATGCGACTCTGGATATGTTTTATATGTCGTGTTAAATATTATGTTATAAATTATTTATTTATTGCAGGAAGTTCAAAAGTGTATCACTTGAGTCAAAAAAAAATTCGACACAAATTCTCAATTCCAAAAGAAATCAATAAGGAATTAAGAAACTACAAAACCATATTACACCATCGAAATGGAACATCGGAAAGTACAGTATTTGCCATTGTAATTATGTGCGTGCGGTTCTCAAGTGCGATGAGCATGCCCTAATTGACACTGACCCAAAATATTGACATTATCTTTGAATACTTTTTTTTTAAATATAGATAATATGGAGTATAATATTTTATTATAATTTTTTTAATTTTGTTTGTGGATTTTCCAGGAATAATCGATTGTTAAAAATTAAAATAGCTGGTGACCTCACTATACTCCTAATTATGCCCACGATGTTCTACGTATTGCACTTGCTTGTATGGCTGTCGATTGCTAAATTGTCTTGTACTAGTCAGGATGGAGGTAGTGCTCCCATCAATTGACTAGCCCTTTCAGCTCTAAATTTATGACAATTCAAGCATCAATGTAAAACCTTTTTTATTTCTTTAATCATAGTAACAATATGGTACTTTTGCATAAGACTAGACATAGTTCGACAAATAATAAGATTAGTTAAATGACACTTTTTTGGCAGAATTACTGGATATTTCTGATTATAAAGCATCTTCGCATTTTCAAGTCTTCCACCCACCCGCAATTTTCCTAGCTTATCTGAATAGGGACATAATTTTTTGAGATTACTATTTATCTTTTTATTTTTATTAAGACATTTTAATTCATATAAGAATGTCCATTTTGTACATGTTTAATTATTAGTGACATAAAGTTTTTAACATCAGATACAGATAAACTGATTTAAATTATGCTCATTTTTATAAATTCTACAATTTTTTGTAAATCTCAATACGATATGTAAAAAGAACCAAAAGAAAAAAAAGGAACTATTTCAGGATCCCATCAAAACCCTCAGAGTTCTTAGGAGAGAACTTTCTGTTAACCTAGAATCATGAAGTTTGACAAGACGAAATGTACCTATCACAGCATGAGTAAAAGAAAAATCCAGAAAATTCTTAATTTGTACTCGTATTATATTACATATTATATGTACCTCTGACATAAAAAAATATTTTTTGTGATTTGATTTTTTTTTAATGTAAATTTGTTTTTGTACATGTGGCAGTAGGTAAGCAGTGTTAGATTTTATTTTATATAACAGTACGGTACCTACCCTAAGCGAGTCCAACTCGTACTTGACCTGTTTTCATATTAATTTTTGTCAATGAAATTCGTTAAAAATTGTCACATGCAAGTGTGATCCTATAACCATTGCATTATATAAAATTATTTTAGAATTTTTTATATTCAATTATTTTATTTATAGTATTTAACGTTTAGTGATATCTATTTCAGATGTTTTTCTTTCGTACACATTAAACTGCCTATATTAATCCTGTGCGATTAGTTAACTGATCCACTAGGTGTCCATTGCTGGAAAAGCAAATAAATAAGACCATAACAAAATTTTTACACATAAACAGGTTATTCTAAGTGTAAAAGCTGTAAAAAGTACCGAAATGATTAGGTATCTCGTGGGAAACCGACATTCGTCAATGTGACATACTACTTGACTGATAATCCAGTATGGACAAGGTGTCACCCAGTATCGCTCTTTAAACACCCACTGCGTTTAGATTACGATGAAATTGTAATAAATGTATACTCTCATTGAATTCAACTAGAAAAGCGTTTAAAAAATCAGATGACCGAATAAAACATATATATAGACCTCAATATACGAGTCCCTGCCACTAGAAAAGTGAAAAGCAAAAACAAGTCTGTTGCTTAGACTCTATTGATTTAGTTAGTGTGTTATTCGGAAGACAACAAATATAGGTACCATACGTTCATGGACCACACTAAAGACCATAAAAGGAAGGCGATGTTATCTTATGCAAAGAGGTCATTAAATAATGTTTTTTACTTTTTTATAACATGATAAATTAAACAGAAATAACTATAGACAAATATTATATTATTTACTAACACAGTGTTACAGAGACTGCCACATGTCGGCAAGCTACAAGGTTTTTATATCTACAATATGATATATAGATAATTATTAATAGTGAATAAATGTTGGCAAACTCATGCCAGAAAAGTCCACAAATAAATGCTGTCTATTTGATAGCAAGACAAAATAACAATAAAAAATTCAATGAACACGTAACGCTACAGAGTACCATTATGAGCCTCACCATCTTGCATTTTGTACACGAAAAAATTTGTGTGTAGGGGAGACCGAGGAGAGTTGTGACAATTTTTATTTTAATTAATATATCTCAGTCAAAAAACATTTTATATCTATGAGTTGTATGAGTTAATGTAGCTCAATCTATACTCTTTAAGAAATAATCATCAAAATTAATTAAAGTATTAAGGTTTCTGAGAAAATCTACGAAAATAGAAATTACTCCCCGTGTCACAACTCTCCTCATACCAAGGTAAGTTGTGACAAATACCAAGGTAAGTTGTGACACCTATGTATTTAGATTATTTGTTACATAAAAAATACCATTATAAATAAATAACACATTTCTTTCGAACGAAGTATCATCTTTATGTATGGTTTCATCTTTATGTATTTATATTATGTCCACCAAGGAAATCAATATTGTTTTATTATTTATTATATTTCTGTTTACTTGTAGCCTTGATTTCAGTATTGAGACTAATTTTAAATAATCAAATATTGATGCTTTTGTGTTAGAAATTTTTTTATCGTAGAATACATAAACTAGAGCTTTTAATGGACACGATACATTTTACTTCGCTCTATTACAAAAAAAATTATAAGTTAAGCAGCCTTAAGTGTTAAGCCTGATTTTAATTAAAGCATGTTAGATTTCTCAAATTTTTCCAAGTGTAATTAGGTACCTCACAACACGGAATCGTGCAGTTTTTTAAACTTTATTTTCAGATTAAACCTTTTATTTAATACCTACCTATCTGTATAATATAGCATTGTATAACTCCATATGACTTAAACAGAATATGTATTGATAAATTTTTGTTTTTATCTTGGGTACCTGATTGATAATTTACATGCAAAATTTCAGTAATGTCCCTTTAAATCCTGGAAAGCTAAACAGAACGTGGCGAAGTGACAAACGAACACCCAAACAACAAATATCGTTTTATTTATATACAAGGTGAAATTTTAAAAACCTTCCAAATTTTTATAATACTAATGATCTTTAGTAAAATACCTATGGCCATCTTGTTTACTTTTAGTATCGTTCAATAGAAAAATATTGAGATATGACTACACAAACCTTTCCCGAAAAAACCAATAACTCTCGTCAACTTTCACGGCCGCAGCACGCTCCGCCCCGTTTCTGCTTCAAGGTCTCGGGCGCGTCGTAAATAAGAAGGCAACCAAACGTTATGAAATAACACTGTAGATAAAATAATCTATACTAATATTATAAAACTGATGTATGTTTGTTTGTTTGTTTGTTTGTTTGTTTGAACGCGCAAATCTCAGGAACTACTGGTTCGAATTGAAAAATTCTTTTTGTGTTGGATAGCCTATTTATTAAGAAAGGCTATAGGCTATATGTATAAAATAATACTATCTGTCTGTCTGTCTATTCGAATAAGTCTCGAAAACAGCTAAACTGATTTTGATGAAACTTCACAGATATGGAAAGAAAGTGGTCAAAAGTAACATACTGTACTCTTTGTATGTCTGTATGTACGTCCATCTGTCAATTCGAGCTAATTTACAAAACGGCTAAACCGATTTGAATGAAATTACACGGGTATGAAAAGGAGGTAGTCAAAAGTGACATGCGCTACTTTTTGTTCGTCTGTCTGTCTGTACGTCTATGTGTCTAGTCTATTCGAGCTAATCTCCAAAACTGCTGAACAGATTTTAATGAAACTTTGCAGACGTGAAAGAAGGTTGTCAAGAGTGACATCAGTTACTTTTTGTGGCTATCTGTAGTTTGTCCTCACTGATCTATCAGCGTAGATAAAGCTGAAAATACTAAGTCTGGGAAGCCGAAATTTGGAATAGTGGTTTATTTTATAACGTGAGTATTAATTTTTTAAGAAAGGAATATTTAGAAATGTTTTTTTAAAGTTAGAAACAAAAATTGTAACATACATAAATAATGACGTGTTTCAGGGTTTTTGGATTTCTACATTTTAAGGGTGGGAAACGTGAGGTGAAAAGTCTGTGAGGATCAGTTTTCTTAACGCTGTCAATAGATGGCGGTCGTTACAATCCCCAACCCGCAGTGAAGTAGCGTGGTAGATTTAAGCTCCAAAACCCCCTCCTCACCCTGGGGGAGGCCTAAGCCTCTGCATTGGGGTAAAATGGGCTGATGATGATCGATTTTCTTAAAGGAGAGGGGAGAATGAAGTTTGAAAGTTTAAATGGGTGTACCCAATATTAGTTTCAGCAAAAAGTACGTATAAACAGTTTCGAATGTTAATGCTACCTAAAACAGGAATGTGTAGTCTACGCAAACGAAGCTGCGGGCGGTCGCTAGTTTATTATGAAAATGTAACCTACATTTTTTATTTACGTAATGAGGTTTATTGGTGATACCTAAAATGTAGATTTTTTCGGATGGTTATTAAAATTTCATCCTGTATAGTGCAAACCATACAAATACAGTGAGCATCACGGAACCGTAAAAGCATTGACACATGTCTCTCTCAGAGGCGTGAACAGCGCCAGATGTCCGGCGCGCGTTATCTAAACGTTATCACGTTTTATCTGCGAACATTCGCGCCACCCGCCGCGCTAATTGTCGGCGACGTTCAAACTGATTTTTTTGAATTCAACATGGAAAAATGGATTATGTATATTTTTTTTATTATCAGTAAGTACCTGTCTGTGGCTTGACTGTATAGTGTTCGATTACACAGATTAAACAGCCATTCAGAAATTTGTTCATATTTGTCTCTAAACTTGGTTATCTTCATTCATTTGTACAATTCTTAGGCTGTTATGCAGAGAAGCTTTTCCTTCCTCTGTGTATCAAAGCTTTGTAGCCAATTAATATTATCATATTTTGCTATAAAATATTTCAAAGGACGACTTTATTACTAACTGTAATCACATTAATTATGTATATAAATCAGATAAATAATGGAAAAGTAGCTTCGCTTCATTTTCCGCTTATCGCTATTCGATTGGGGTATCATGCGATGAAATCTTATAACATATCGCCAAACATATAAAAAATATTTTCTGTTTTGGTGTGTCAGTCGGGAAATATGAGCCACCTAATTCGTTTGCAGTGTGTGAATTATCTGCCTAATTTTTCAGTCAACTAGTAAGTAGGTACTAACTTCATGTAATTACATGGATGCGGCATCACCATAGTTCTCTATGTCATAGTTGGACACATAGAACTGCCAAGTGGCCTCAAGGGGCCCCCGCGATCTTAACCTTCAATTTCTGCACGTTATTGTATGAAAAAGTACCTACTATGTGTTATATAGTGCTGAAAATTGGATTAAATTTGCTAAAAGTTCAGATCTATATTTCAGATCATTTGCTCCAAAAACAGTATTTGTTTCTGGAGCAAATGATCTGAAATATAGATCTAAACTTTTAGCCTAGAACAAACACCTCTGTTTGTTAATAAAAAAGAGAAAGCGAAAATCGCAAAAAAAATGATCAATTTTACTGCAGGAATTGCGTGTTATTTGTAGTTTTAGCTGTGTATACATTTAAAAACATAAAATAGCAAGATATCATACAATTTTTTCACAAGAAAAAAAAAGATAAAATTGCAAAAATACACACTTAAAATGTCGACGGTCCTCCTGAAATAACCATTTAATTTTTTTCCTTTTTTTCTTTTTCTTTTCCAAGTACCAACCTTCTAATGAAAATTACTTTTAATCCCCTCTACAATGACGCTTGCATCAAAAAGTGTTAGACTGCCAACCGTGTCCATCCATATTATGGACGCAATTGAACGTCACAGGACGTTCGGCAGTCGACGCTAAACCGTATCGACAGTGTAGTGAGGGTCGCTTGGCAGTCAAGCTGTTGAAATAATAAAAAAAAAACTTCGTAGGTAAGAAGAGTAAAAGATGGCTGGCGGCTACCAAAACTCATTCACCGGTACAAAATTGCGTTAAACTAGCCCGCAGGCGTCTCGCTTCGAAGCTAACTTGATTTACCCGTACACTGGCATTGAAATGGCTAAAATATGTTATTTTAAATATGAAATACAACCGTATTTCCTTCAGCATAAAGTTGCTTTTGTAGACAAAACAATTGGGTGCCACGTAGGAAGACATCCCAAAATTATTTGAATCTAATGTCCATACAATAAAGTTTATTTTGGTATAAGCGATATATTTGGTGATTTTCCTAAAGGACGCATATTTACTCAACGGTTACCTTTGAAGTGGCGCTTCTGCATGCAAATTCGGTGAGGGGAAGATTGAAAATTTCCCTTCAGAAACTTGTATCGGATTGGAAACACGATGGAATAATGAAGCTTAGGTTTTCAAAAGTCAAAATTTGCTATGATTCTTTCACCGGTTATTATATAATAAATATAATATATTCAGGAAACATTTGCAAAAACAGATGTCGTGAGTGTTGGCGTACCTATCTCACAGCCTCAAATATACTTTCACTACAACTTTTCACTTTAGAAAAGTAGATATTTCGACGCCTTCCAATAAAAAAGAAGTTACTGACGAAATTGACACGTGTTAAAAAAGTTAAATTATTCTCCTTCGTACTCACGATGATGTCAGGACGCTTCTTGGGAATCAATATGTCCAGTTTAATACTTTGGTTTAATCATATACAAAAACATACAAAATTAGCTTAGATCGGCGTAGCTTTGAGGCTAATGATTTGAGCTTTGATGATAACTTTATTACTGGTCTAATTAATTATTAAAAAATTAATTCCATTAATTTAATAATTATTAATTATTTTATTAATCGAATTTGTAATTCATGTCAAATATGAATATATCAGCAAAGGCCTATTATATAAAATCAATAGTCTATGTATGTACTTACGTTAAAAATATTACATTCTTGCTATGATTAGGTATATAATATCTGTATTAATCTTCGCAATACAATTATTATTATTGTCAACAAAAATTACGTGCAATTTTTACATACTTGTGTGTAAGACTCAACAGACCACACAATCTCACTACGCCATACTAAGCATGGACAAAACATCTCTGTGTGCGTGAAATTGTTACCGAACAGTTAGGTTATATTTTTATTTACGTTGTTTGACGCCGATTCTCTATCCAGTTACGATTTATCCTGATATTATATAATCAAAGCGTTCTTGATAACGGATCTATCGATCGATATAGACTAACAGCTCAAACCACTAGGTACCTAAAAGAATTTATGATTTGTGTACTAGGTACTCAGTATTTGTATATGAGGAACTATGAAAATAGGTAGGTAGCGATTTTCTAAATTATAAAGCATAGAAGTTTATTTCACTTGTGTTGAAAATATTATCTCAACTTTTACTTTGACCTATAGTTAAACCGATTTGATTATTTTGGAGTTTTATGATTTATAATCTAAATTGTTTGCAGGTTATCCATCAAATACATAAACAGTTGTGGCTCTTTAAAATGTGAAACATTAAATAATTTAAAAAATAAATATTTCTTTCCAACAAATAATAACAATTTATGGAATAGCATTAAACCATATATGTTAATGTATTAAATACAGAATCTATGCATTCATTTTATGGGAATTTAATATTTTTGGATTTTTGTGTGTCCTCATCTACCGCATAGAAATCGAAACACCGAACTTATGTTAAATCAAGTTAGACACAAATCAAAGTTAAACACAAAGTTCTAAAGAAAAACGCTAGAGGACGCTTGTCATGTACAAATGTGCCATCTATCAGCGACCTGATGAACATAATATTGATCCGACAATCGATCCTACGCACAGTAAAATCCGCGAGATGTCACTCTTTGCAATATATTCATTTTTCCGGTTTTTGTTTTTAAACCAACTTCTTTTAATAAAATCTTGACATGCATTGCACTGTAAATAATAAGCACGAATTAATATCACTTGTTTTAAAATATAATATACTAAATTTTATTAAAACAATTTAGTCATACACATAATTTTTCAAAAAATCCAGAGCAGTTATTAATGTTCAATTTATGTTAAAAACTTTGGGAACTATAAAACGCTTACCCGTAGGTTGCGTATAGTGCGTGTTGTTTTATTTCAGTTCTAGTAGGTACCTATATACGTGGTAGGTACGTACCTACTGTCACAAAAACATTCATACAAGGAAAAATTCGCAAAAACGCGATTTAAAAGATCACTCAAATTATTGCATTACTGTAGGTACTTCCATGTTTTAATTTTCCAATTTGCCCTCTAAAATCTATATCCCGAAGTAATGTTAAGATTTAGAATTTACGTTAAGTTTAAATTTTTGTTGTGTTTTTTATAATGATAAAATAATAAATAATATCTGAGACATTCCACAGAGCGCCATCTAGTCCCAAAGTAAGCAAGTGTTATGTTTGTATTATGGGGCATTAGAAAATGGGTATACATACTTATTTAAATATTATAGTTTATTTCTTTAATAATATATATACTTTTTACACCCAGACACGAAACAAATACGCATGTCATCCACACAAATATTTGTCTCGGGCGTGAATCGAACCCGCAATCCTTATGTTCGTAAAAACATCTTTATTACGTATCCCTATGTGGACGTTCATAATAGGCACGGGCATATATTGAGTAGCATCGATCTTGTAAACAAGAGTAAAGGCGGCAGTGATTTAGTAGGTCGCGCGAAATGGATCATTACACGCTGTAGCGGCTAATTGGCGACGCCAACGCCGCCCTCTGGCTGACAGTAACGATGTTGAACGATTTCTAAACAACATATGTGTCGAATCAGAGAAATATGGTAGGTAGTTAACTAATGTTGAAAACGTTATATTTATCGGGAAAACAAAAACAGACCGAATCTAAAAAGAAAATTGAAACCCTTTGAAAATTAAAGAATTTTATGATTTCTTGCAAAATAAAATTGAACAATATTTAAAATAGCCTCACTTCACCGTGGGTCTCTCTCTGTCTAATTACTTAGTTTAAATCATCCATAATTTGGTTATTAATTTATCAAATTATTGAAGTTACTTCAGCGTTTGATAGGTAATTTAAAAAAAAAAACTTTAAATTTAAAGTAATAAGCAACCAAGTAAATCAACACAGGTAATGAATAACATATAAATAAAACATTACTGAGATGTTACAAAAAAATTTTTCGAAAATTTGAAATATAAAGAACTACATTTTTTTCCGAATTTTTATTTGAAAAGTAAATTTGTTAGGAATGTTATTTGGAAAAAGCTCTAAATAGGAAAGCAGCACAAACAGTTTTGTTCCTCGTTTTTGAAAAGCTTGTCGAAATAAATGAGTTCTGTAATTCACTATTAACAACAAGCACATTGTATACAAGTCCGGCGCTACAGTTATACCGGGTAGGTATTACTAGGTATACAGGATGTCCAATTTCGGAGCCGGACACATAAGCCAAACTTTACGCGCAATTTGCTGTCAAGTCACAGGCTACTTAATCAGATTCATTACGACGAGCGCGTCGCCAGTCAACAGAGCTGTTTGTTCGGCGTCCCGCCACAATCGATAACCAATAAATACGCCGGACGAGACACGGCCATAAACTAAAATACCGTATAGCTTTAACATCCTACTAATAAATAATTAAGAGATATTTAAGTCTGGATGTCCTTTTCT
The DNA here is from genome assembly GCA_949709985.1 of Luffia ferchaultella. NCBI lineage: Eukaryota > Metazoa > Arthropoda > Insecta > Lepidoptera > Psychidae > Luffia > Luffia ferchaultella. Next base: position 6,750,171 of record OX453257.1, on the reverse strand, counting down.
GTTTGCCTACGATGCGGCCGATATGGTCTTGGCGAGGATTTAACATGAGTCTAAATTTTTTTGGCTATTGAAAGAAACTTCGCAGACGTGAAACGAAGGTTATCTGGAGTGACACAGTATATTTTATGTCTATCTTTCTGTCTGTTCGAGCTAATCGCCAAAACGGCTGAACCGAACTTGGGGAAAGTCATGAAGGTTTGTATGGGAGTATCGGTTCTTTTAAAAATAATAAATAACTTAATTGGAATTTGCTAAAAAATTCACAATCAGCTATTTATAAGTATCTTAGCTCATCATATATAAATAATGTTTCAGGGTTTTTGAATTTCCACATTTTAAGGGTGGGAAACGAGGGGTGAAATTTTTTATGGAAGTATCGGTGGGTTTTTTAAAGGTAGAAATTTCCAAATTGGCATTGTACATCACAAATAAAGAGCAACGTGTAACGTTTCAGGATTTTCAAATTTTATGGAGGTGGGAGGGATTTCGCGGGGTTGAAGACCGACGCGCGGGGATTTGGCATGCTAAAACTCGGACCGAAACTCGCCATTTTGCACCAGCTAGCTAGGGTATGAGTGGTACGACAGCAAATGCAGAAGATGGCTTCTAGTCAATTTGTAATTTTGTGTTCCTAACACATACAAAACTTGAATTAAATCAAGTGCTTGGCTTCCAACCAGCCAGCAGCGCTACAATATCTTCAACTCGGCGTACACTTGAACTTGATTTCTGTTTTCTGCTTATTTTTACTAGTATTTTTCACACTTATAAGCTTAGTAAACTCATTACGTTGATATCTGGAAACTTACGATCCCTTCCAAATTATTAATTGTCTATATATTTATTTTTCATGTAACTAATTGCACCTACAAAAATTAAAATATTTTTAGATGTAAACGAATGTAAACAAACATAACGTTAAACTATGGTTAAACTTGTCAAATGTATCAATATTTCAGTGACATTGAAATAGTTTCTGGCCAGATTATGTACTCCTGAAATTTTTGTGTTTTCAGTTGTAGGTACCTATACTTACTACTTAGGTAGATACGCAAACAGGTATTTGAAAATGTGAAAAAATTAAATATGAATAAATACTTCTTTAAACTTCTTAGAGATAGCAAAACATTATAGAAAAGATATATTTAGAATTGTAATTAGAATTATTTCTAGAGCAACTTGAACCTTTATTACCTACGCTCTTCTGTAAACCTTAGCTTTTGACAAGACGCTTTGTACGTAGGGACCGTCGAGATAACTTAAAAGAATAGAAAAAATAGATAATCGAATACTATGCCTTAACTAGATCCCAGAGCATACAAAATATGTATTGACCATATAAAAGTACGAATTGACTAGAAGCCCTCTTCTGCGTTTGCCGTCTATCCATTCATACTCTAGCTAGCTGGTGCAAGATGGCGGGTTTAGAGTTTCAGAGATATTTCTGACTCTATTAAAGTCAAACACTGCTGTCAAATTTATTTACCCTTTGGTATTGACGAATATTATATTTAATTTATAGATAATTTTTCATAAACCTCAGTGCCTCACCCGTTTTCCCCTCTATCTTCTATCTTTTCGTAGAACAAGTTAGAGGATGGTAATTATATTATCCCCCAACGCACACACCCGGGGGTGCGTTAGTGGGCGTGGCCTACAGCCCTGTAATCTGCGCGGCCGCTCTGCGCGATTCAAGCACTTTCGAATGGGCTTACATATGGTAAAAATGCGCACCACTTTTTACAGTTTTATATTTAAGTCCATGCTTTTCTATCTCTAGTCTATTTAGTCTTTTTCCTAGCCTCATTTCTGTGTTTTTTACGTTCCCATGTTAATATGAACAGTTTTGTCTACATAGTTTTTATTTGCGTTTTGCTATCTTTTTGTTATGAGCAGCAGAAAATTCAGTAAGTTTGGTAGTTTAGTAAATGTAATTCCAAACCCTGGTATAATGTCAACAAAATTTCAGTCAAAAACGTTCACTTCTTTAGTACGAAGGATAAACAAACGAATAAAAAAATCTTTTATTTATATTTATTATTATTATTAATAATGTGCATCAAGTATAACTGGATATAATTGTAACGATTTCTATCAAATAAACCATTAAAAAATAAGTTAAATAACAGTGATTAAAGGCACTGACGCTATATTTTATATTAAGAGCGAAAAACGAAGCTTTAAACTTTCAAAATGGCAATTTAATCTAATTCACTAACAATAAAGATATTTCTTTGATTTTATGTAAGCCCTGCCTAAGATTAACTCTGGAAGGATTCGTTGACACGAGCGCAATCTTTGTTTATGTTTTCCTAAAAAAATCAATAAAATTGTACATCATTATAGGTTTTTGTTTTTATGAAGACTTCATAATGCATTTGGCAATAATGAAAATAAATTGCAAAACCGTTGATGTAATTCGAATCTTTTGTAAAATAAGTTGGTATGTCACGGTTTGGGAGGCCTTATTTGTACTTTAGAAAAGAATATTATTGATGATTTGCGATTTATAAAACTGGGTGTGTATACCTTAATTATTTTTTCTAAAAAAATCCTTCGACTGTGATTCGACTGTGAACAACGAATGTTCCGTGGGTAGGTTCTTTTTTTGTAAACAATTTTCTAATGTTTTTCAAAAAGCATTAACTTGGTAATTCTTTTTTTATTTCAAGCAGACTGCACTATTAATCTATACTATATAATCATGTGACTATATTAACTGTTACGGAGCTATTATTGATTTAATATTATATTAATATACTATAGGTACTAAAATAGATAACATGTTTAATGTGATATAGGGCATATAATGGAAATATACCTACGGATATATTTTCGTTATGATTAGCTTCATGAGAACAATATTCTCCCAAAACTTGATAACTGCATGTTTACATACTAAAATACAAATTATATATTACAGTAATACACCAGTTTTTCATATTTAAACCTAGAAAACCCAATCCGACGCTGTATAGAGTTTCAAAAACGTTTAAGTATGCGCCCTCCATTCCTCATGGCGACGCATTTCTCAAACTTTTCAAATAAAATTTTAAAATTTTTTTCTTTTACATATCCGGTTCCAGCAAAAACGAAATCTGTTTAAACTGGATTATAAAGAAGTTTTTGTACAGGTTGTATAGATATAGAAAATCATAATGCAAATTATTGCTTAGTATTATATACAAAAGTATTAATGCCAAAAAAAAACCAAAATATTTCAAAGCAACAGAATGGTTAACTGTTGGTGGTAAAAACCTAAACACCACTGTTTCTTCGAAATTATTATTTGACGATACGAAATGATGATATACTACTGTCTGTTATTATTTCGTTAAGTTAAATCTCAAAAATAGTTTGGTTAAAAAAATTGTATCAAAAATTCTGCCTTTTTAAAAAGCCAAAATCGGTGTTAGTAGTTTTAAGAAAATTTAAATATGAATAAAGATAAATTGACTAAAAGAATTGTAATAACATCTAGTCAGTTACTAAACAGTAAGTTGAGGTACTAATGAGTTATGCATCTAAAAAAATTTTTACATTACACAGGTTTCTCACTGTTTTATTTATGGTCCACACGCACATAATTCACGTATATATTTAGTTTTATTCAGGTGAAAATTCAGGTTTATATTTATTTATTATGATCCCTAACCTGGTTCAACCAAAAATCGGGGCTTATATTAAATTTATTTTTGTTTTACTAGACAGTGTCGTGATAGCTCGAGCCGCAGCGAACCTGTTTCAAATTCAAATCTATGGCCAAGTGGTCGTGGTTCGAATCCGGGCATGTACCAATGAGTTTTATCTGACTTACGTACATTAACTGTCACTAACTCCGGGCTTCGGAGAGCACGTGTTATATATACGTATATCAGCAAGTACCTAATATGAGTCTTCAAGTGGGAATGAAGTGAAACATTTCCGATAATTCACAATGAAATTATGTATAATTAACAAAAAAAAATTACGTATAAGACTCACAACATGCGTCTTATAGATCAGTGATGCAATAAGTCCAGCCAATTGACCCAAAGATCGAATTACGTCGCGTGGCTGTCACAAACCCAAAGAACCCATAAGAACGCGTTCACTACATTACAATTAAAAATTTTACCTGTAAATATGTAAAATCATATAGTTCATTATGCCTGAATAAATCTGCTGTTAGAAAATTTTATATTAAGGTAATTGTTTATTTATAAGAGAATATCCTGTTTTACACCAAACAAAACTAAATGTTGAGAAACTTTGGACCAATACGTTGACCGCCTCCCAACCCGTTGGCAGTGACAAAAAAATATTAACTTTCGTCTTTGTGTCGGCCGGACGGACGGCGCGAGTGACTTACTGGCGTTTGTTTTTTTAGGCGGCCCCGTGCACGATAAAATATTTTTTGTGCCAGAAGCACAGGCTAATGTTGTTTCGATATCGATGAGGTTTGGGTTATAGAGGTATCGATGAATCTAAAAACTTATCTAGTACGAATCAGATTTCAGCTTATTGAAATTTCATAGTTTTATATAGGTGTGCTAATCGATAAAAAAGACATGTAACAATTTGTAAGTTCAATGTTTCATTCTTTTTGGTATTAGGATATGTGTTTTTGCTGTAGAAATCAGAGGTGATAACGTGACTTTCACCAGTTTTGTTTAGGAAGTACTATCAAACCTACGCGGCCCAACAACGGATTTCAAAGAAATTCTCGCGTACAGAGTAATGGATGATCGTGACATCATAAATGTGAGGAATACAGGGCAATTTGTGAAACTTGTTCTATTCATATAACCTAATTATGATGTGACGTAATCTTTCTTCCTCTTATTCGTCACATTTTATGATTTCTCGATCGTCCATTGCTCTACTGATAGTGAATCAAATAATATTTAAAAAACACTTCTGTCAGGACATTATTTAAAATTATGATTAAACAAAAACAGAGAAGGGTTTTTTGTTTGTCAGATTACAAATATTATTAAAAGGTAAAGTTTATTGAGAGTTTTCATTTGAGCACCAATGCGATTTTTTGAAAAGGATATCTTCATCTGTTCAAAATTGTGAAAATTTGTCAAAAAATCCCGTTTTCGATGCCCTATTTTACCACAGAATCTGTACAATGTAACAAAGAATAGGTAAGTCTGATCTCATGAGAATTTCGATCCAAATAAACCATTGACTTAAGTTATTCTATGTTCATTCTACTCAACAATGAAAAAGATCGCGTGACATCGCTGCTCCGTTAATTAAAATTTTAAGAAGAGACAAACAAACCAATGCCTTTCTCATTTATTAGTTTTATTTATAATTATTATTTATATTTCAAAATCATTATACTTGTGTCTTGTAAATTACAAATCTTTGGTAACCAGTTTCTACAGTTAGTTACATCGACTATGAAAATGAATTAGCATTGCATCGACAACAGGAAGTGTGGAGCGCTCTTATTTTTTTATGGTAATGTCGCATTGTTTGTAGACAGAGTAGGGTATATTTGTTAAAGGTGATACGCGTGAAAGAGATGGCAGAAGGTCAAAATTTAAGGTAGGTTTGAGAAAAGGTTCTATTTTTAGTATCTATATTTTCTATCTACTGTTACACAAACAATAATAATAAAAAAATATCACTAAATATTTTGTACAATAGATAAGACATAATAGGTATTACATCTCAAAATATAGAGGTCAGCTACAATTTTAAACAATATATTATATATAGTTTAATAGTTTAAATCAAAAGGAAAACCTTAAGATCTAAACACTTTTCTTATATTCGACCCATATTGTAATTTAAATAAATTTTAAAAATCAAAAAGAATTTTTAATATTTTTGGCTGCTAAAAAAATGAATAAGTACTTTAACTAAGCAAAAATAAAAGTATAAATTTAATAGATAAAATAAAAACTTTAAGACGCGAAACAAATCTAACACCTGTTCTATTATGCAGACAGAAAATTTAATGAAAATATACATACCACGTAACACGTATGAGAAATCAACAAAAATAAACCAAAGATATAACAATGTGGGAAGAGCCAAAAATGTTGATAACACAAAAGCGCACAAGATAGAGTCAAGCATGTTGAGTAACCCTGCTGGACATCGCTGCGGGAGGCCTTTATTTGAAGAAGGGTCCTTCATCAATTAAGTGTTTATCTAATTATAAAAAATATTTAAAAATTTATGTAATATAAAAAACTCAGAGATTTATAATTTTGATAATGTTTTTTGATTCTATCTAATGTTCAAAATGTTAAAAAACTATCGTTATATATACGGAGCGACTCCGTTGCCGGTAAAAACAACGAAAAACGAGGGCTTGCGTAAAACATTTTTTTTTGGATTAACATGAAAATTTTAGTTATTTATTACTTTTCAACCAGGGAGCCTATATACTTCAAATAATGTTTTGAAGAGATATAATTTACTAGATTTTGTATTGAAAATAAGAAAATAGTACAAACCCGCTTTATTTGTAAAAAATGAAACTTTATAAGGAATTTTAGAAAAATCCTGTCAAATTTAATATTTTGTCATACAACTCGAAAACCAGATATTAAGTTCTATTACTAGTGAGTGATAGATGTAATATTACACAGTGTAAGGCTGGGCCGTTTTCACTTTTTTCGACTTTTCTGGGGGGCTTATCGCGGAAAGGGTGCAAAATGGTTTCAAACTAAAGCGTATCAAATATTATTGCATTCTGAAAACTCTTTCTGCCTCCGGATTGAAATCTAACTTTCGAAAATTCACATTAGTTTGTTGTTTTCGAGGTAAGTTTCAGACTGCAGTTTTATTTAGAATCAAGTAATAAGTACGATGTTGATCTGATTTGAAAGATATTTTAGTCAGTTCCTGACATAAAATTATTGTTTATGTGTAGCAAGTGAGAGTACGGAGGGACGGAGGGAACATCTATGAGTTGGAACGCGCCTTGCGCGCACTCTAGGAAAGCAATCTAGTAACGCGGTAAAGGTCTCGAAAACTGTGAGAAAAAACCTATTATTCAATTTAAACCCATTCCGGCGATATTACTTGAGGTATCTGCTAAAGATAATGCACATACCACAAATATCTATACAGAATGGTATTGGCGGCAATAACTGGTAAATTTCGCATCGATTTAGAAAACAAATCGCCTGGAAAAATGTCCCATGCCCGATGGATAACTCGTGCTAATAAAATTATGCGTTTGTATATGTTTCGATAGAAACCCTACTGAGAACTTATTAGTTTTTGCGACATATGTCATCAAAGTTTACACTCCAAAATGGTTCGCAATCAAAACTCACCCATCTTGTAAAGACGGAACACGACACCTGTATAAACTCATCTCTACGAGTAGATACTTGCTCAGAGAACTGAAAGCCATTGTCGATCTGGTAATTCAAGGAAAGTTATTTCGTAACTTCACCCTGAAAATATATTATTGGCTATACTGACCGATTCTCGATAGCATATACGTGAACTGGCCGCACGTCGCATTTTAAAGCTCGCAGCACTCAAAGAAATACATTTCGACTTCTCCAAGTTCCGTTTCTGAATCTCTATGCATCATCCTACGTTAATCTTACTGATTGCCAGAAAAAATCATGCTAAAACTGATACCTGATGAAGATTTACAAATGTTCGTTACTCAAAAAAGAGAAGAAAACTTAGCTCTGCTACGTCTGCCATGCCACTCTCAAATTGTTGAAAGATCAGTGACGCCAGTGACTGACTAAAGGCTGTTACTGAGGCTTTAACCAAGGGTCACAAAAAAAAGATAGAAGGTTACATAAAAGCCCAAATTGAGTCTTGTAAATCTATGCCAAAGTTTTAAAGTAAGAAAGATTTTCCCTCTAATTAAAGCTATGATTAAAATTTATTTAGGTATTTGTTCTGTTTTTCATTTTTCCTATACATTAGTTTGACTCATTTAATTGTGTTTCTTTTTCATAAATAAATATTAATGCGCGTTTGTAATCTTCTTACAGTGATATAGATAATTTACGTTTTTTCCCAAATTTGCAATTTTCAACGGAGGCAGAAGTTGAAACCCGATCTTAATCATATTTTGCATGTGATCTAAAGTCATCATTAGGCACCCTTTTTGCGATAAGCCCGACAGAAATTAAACAATTATTTTTTCCTCATACAAAAACGGCCCAGCTTAGATATCCGTAAACTCAAATACAACGTTATTAAATGTCTTATCTGTTGGTTGTTTGTTACCAATTAGAACAAAGTCAAATTGCTACTTCTGAAGATTTGACTTCTTAATCTCTTAGGTAGGATACTCTATATCGAAAATATTAGTGTTGCTAATTTATCATTGATATTGTAAAGCACAAGGCGCGCGGTGTTTTATAATGTATATATATATGCCTTGCGCTATTGCGACATTGTCCTATGTAGATTCTATTGAGGATGCAGGAAAAGGCAAAACAAGTAAGAGAAGAGAGAAGTATAGATATTTTTATACTTAAGCCTTTACAGTGTACTTGCGAAGATATTATCTAGATAGCCCGAGGCGTCATGCATGTGTGCTGAAGTGTGTGAACCATACACTGACCTAAAGTATTTCTCTGTCCTAATTTTATGACAATTTTTCGTAAAATTCCATAAAACTATTGATACTGATTCACTTCGTATTGGTGATTAAGTGAGGACCCAAAAATATGAAAAATATCTTGTTTGGTTACTGTTAATTTCTTACAATAAGTAATGTGTAAACGACGACGTATTTTCATTGAAGGATCGCTCTTTACAGATAGTAAAATAAATATATGCATATTGTAAAAATAAAAAAAAATAACTATTGAAAATTACGATCTAATTTTCCGATTTTTTTTGACATTATTTTATTATTTAATATTTTATTAATTTCATAATGATACACTATTTATATCAACCAATGTGATTATTCAAAAGTAGTGGGTAAATCGTCTAATTAGATTCAATATTTTTTTAAACTATGTTTAAAATAAAATAATCTTAAAATACGTCTTAAAATAGTCTTTTAAGATTAAAACCTTCAAGATGTAAACATGAAACGTATTTGGATTTTTCGTATTGGCAACACTTACTACTCTAGTTAGATGGTTTCGATGTAATCGCATAATAGGTGAGTGTACGACAAACGCAAGCTGCGGCCACGGCTGGCTATAAAGGGAGCGAAGAACAGGTTTCAAGGCGGCTTTTAGTGGCTGCACTGCTCTCGTATATAATCGCGACGTACTGTATTGGTAGGAAATGTTTTCCTAGAAGCTATGACGGAATATGAAAGGGATAATATAAGATTTATAGTTGTTCTGTTCTTTGCTAGCGATGGTCCGAAGACATTTTGAGCAAAGAAGAAGTTCCTAAGAGCAACCTTCAAGAACTTACCTCCATATACTCTCGTGTACGATCTAAACAGTTGGTGGCGATTTCTTGAATTTTAAAATAGATTTTATGAAATATATAACATCTTGAGAAATACATTTATAGATACTTATGGGTTTAACATTCGACTAGTTCAACCATAGACATAAATAAAGGACCGGCCGAACAACGCGTCTCAATGTCTCCACGTTAAGTGTCCTAATTTCCAGTTTTAGGACACTCGTCAACTCAGTCACGCTCGGAACATCGTCGCGTGCACGTCGTTGTTAATTCGTAAAAATGCCAAATTAAGTTGTGTTAGGTTGCACAAACTATGATAGGAAGGTCAATAAACAAAAAAAATTACATTTCTTATCATCGGTGAGAAAAAATTATGTACTGTAAAACTTCAATGAAACTACTCATCGACACACTAAAGTATATTCAACATAATATTTACATAGGCACTATTTAACTATTTATATAATTATCTTATTTGGTCGACACGACGTCAGGACGTGAATTCACGACATCAATTGATTGAATCGCATATCGTCTCCGACGCAGGCGGCGGTGCGCGGGGTGTAACACCTCACGCACGCGTAGGAAGACATCGGCCGCAACCCGATGCGCGGCGGTACTCGAGTCCTTTTACAGTCGGCCTTCCTGATGCAACTGTGCGTCCCCGTACAGTTTCAAATGGCTAAACCTGCATTAATGAACATAGCATTCCACCTCGAAAGCATACAGGAAACGTTATTAATGCCTCCAAAAATTATAGCTGACCTTAAAGACAGCAACTTAACCTCTTAAGGTTAGTCAAAGAAATGACTAGCTTCTGAAAGCGGTCATTATGACGGTCCACCTCTGAAGGTCTACGTAATGAACTCCATTAAGGAATTTCCCTCTTAAGGGACGCATGCGATATTCACAGACCCCACAGGTCATTATGGCCACAGTGTATACGATCACTTCTTAATGTGATCTCAGTTAAGGTCATTCATTTGTTCATCACTTAGCAAGTAACTTCAAAAAAACACTTCTTAATGTGTTTTTGCAACAGTACAATACAGTACAGTGATCAAAAGCACCTAATACATCTTAATGATAGGTGTACGACCATAACATATAATTTCACTTAAGTAAACTAGTACTAGTCAATAATCGGTTATAACCACATAATATCAATCAAGGTCAGTTTATAACTGACACTCTTGTAGTCAGTTCTTAATCTGACCACGCAACCATTATAATAAGCACATCAACTTACAAGTTATGAGACAGCCCAATGGTTAATAATAAAGATCAGTTCTGAATCTGATATGAGACAACACAACAATCTTTGTATAATACAATTAAACATAACTGTATGATGTATGAGCCATATGATGACACAATTAATTTTTATAAGATAATAATTTCAAGCAAGGTAAAAAAATAACTTAAGTCTCAATTCGAGTCAGATTCTCCATTGCCTGATGAATGAAAAAGCTTTAGCTTGTCTCGAGCCAAAATGTTTTCATAAGAACGGCCACGACCTTTTGTACTTTTTATGACGTAACGGTCATGAGGTAGCACTTTAACTATAACATAGGGTCCATCATAGCGTGGCATTAGCTTACCACTCCTCAAGCCCTTTTTGATGACTTTACGCTGAGCTAGGACCAACTGACCCACCTCGAGCGTTGACTCGGCGCGTCGTTTTTTATCAAATGTATACTTTGCGCGCTGAGCAGCAACTTTAGATCGCGTAACAGCAGCGTCACGCATGTTATTCAAATTGTCGGACCTAATAGGCACAACGACATCGCCAGCAATACGTGGACGAAATCCATATAATAATTCCAAAGGTGATTTTTTTGTGGTGTTGTTAATATTGGAATTTATTCCTAACTGGACCTTTGGAAGGTACTGTTCCCAATGATTTTGGTCATCCCCAACATAAGTCACTAAAGCGTCTAATATTGTTCGGTTAAAACGTTCAATTTGACCATTAGCCCTAGGACTTGCGACTGCATTCATAACATGCTTAATTTGTCTTTCGGTGCACCATTTTTTGAAGTTCTTGCAATCGAAAGCCTTACCCCTGTCACTAATAATACGACTAGGAAGGCCAAATGTTTTTAAAAATATGTTTAAAATTTTCAACGCGTTTTCGCAGCTAGTGTCACGGACTGCTTCGATCCAAATAAATCTTGTAAAAGCATCTATTATTGCAAAAATATACATCTTGCCTGAGGGGCTTTTACAAAATGGACCCAGATGGTCAATATGGATGGTGTGAAATGGTAGGGCTACCTTTTCAATAGAATGTAGTAGCCCTATGCGACGACCTGTCGGTTTTTTAGCATACTGGCAAGAAATACAGCCGCGAACGTACTTTTGTATAAAACGGCGCATGCCACTAAACCAATATTTGGCCTGTATAGCCTCATAAGTCTTGTCGCAGTTGACGTGCCCGTTGCCGTCATGAAAAGATTGCACCAACGACCAACGCGATTGCTTTGGAACTACCACTTTGTTTATTCCATTAACCTTTCTTAACAGAATACCGTTCTCTAGTATGTAATCCGTAGCTAAACCTTTAGTATTATTTTTAGATAATTCGTCTTTTAACTGGGTAATTGTTGAACGGATTGAGTCGTCAACCTGTTGCATACTCTCAAGTAAATCCATTTGAACGGATCGCATCACTGACTCAACAGGATTCCGACTCAATGCATCAACATGAGCCATAGACGTCCCAGCGCGGTATTCGACATCAAAATTGTAACCTTGAACCTCTAACCACCACCTAGCGATTCGTGGATTTAGATCTCGTTTAGACCATGTCCAACGTAAGGCATTGCAATCGGTCACAATGACGAATTTAATACCACTTACGTATATTTTAAACTTTTGTAGGCTCATCACTACAGCTAAAGTCTCGAGTTCGTAACTATGATATCGTTGTTCCGTTTGAGTCGTTTGTCGGCTCGCATAAGCGACGGGTTTCATCGCACCGTCAAGTTGTTTTTGTAATAGAATACCGCCTAGCCCAATCTTTGAGGCGTCCGTATGTATTTGAGTGTCGTATTCCGAGTTAAATAAAGCCAGCACTGGACGACTAATCAATATTGTTTTTATCTTTTCAAAAACACGTTGTTGATTATCACCCCAAAGCCAGGGTTGGTCTTTTTTTGTTAAGATAGTGATTGGACGGGCTAGAGTAGCAAAATTGCGTACGTATTTTCTGAAATAGTTTGCTAAACCCATAAATTGCCTTACTTGATGGATATTTGTAGGTACTGGAAAATCACGTACTGCACTGATTTTGTGTTGCGTTGGTTTAATTTCACCGTTATGTACCTCGTGACCCAAGTACTCTACACGCGGTACCAAAAATTTGCATTTATCGAATCTTAAGGTCATATTGGCCTCGCGTATCTTTTCTAATACTTTTCTTAGTCGCTGTAGTGCTTCAGAATGATCTTTAGCATAGATTAAGATGTCGTCTAGGTATGCGGTCGCACACTCAAATTTTAACGGACCTAGTACATCATCTATGGCGCGTTGGAAAACGGCGGGGGCATTAACAAGGCCAAAACTCATGCGATTATAGTGATAGTGGCCATCAGGAGTAATGAACGCAGTAAATGGTTTACTATCGTCCTCTATCTGTATACAATGATACGCTGACGTAATATCTAGACATGAGAACACTTTCTGTTTTGCAAGACTATCTAACTGATCTTGTATCAACGGCAAGGGATATCGTTCCTTTTTAGTTATTTTATTCAAAGCACGGTAATCCACGCACAAGCGCTTCTCCCCGGTTTTCTTTGATACTAACAGAACTGGGCTAGCATAGGGTGAATTAGAATTCTCTATTATGCCTTTTTGTAATAGGTCCGTGACTATAGAACGCACAAGTTCCCGATCCGCAATTGACATTCTATAAGGACGATAATAGATTGGCTTATCATCAATCAGTTCAATTTTCATCTTAACATTACATTTACCTATTTTCCCACCAGCATCTGAGAAACAACTAGAATACTCATCCAGGAGTTTATCTAATTCATTCGCAATGTCTGAATCCAAACTTTCGCCCATTTCACATTTTGGTTCCGTTAAAGAGACGTCAGCGCGTGCAACACAAGCACCCTCAATAATTTTAGCTGGTTCCGTACTCAAATTAATCACGTTCACCACTACTCGTCCTTGCGTAGCTTCGGAAATTTGTTCAGGTACACGTTTCTCACACCTAGGTTTTAAATGCTCAGTACCATGTACTAAAATCGGTCCCTCGAATTCCGGACAATCTAACACTATCTTATTAATGCCAGGCCGTAAGTAAATGTCATTCCGGGCATTCAACTTAAAATGTCCTACCTCCTCTACACATGCACCGGGTAATGCCGGTAAATAATCCGCATTATAAATTTTCAAAGAGGTGGGCGTTTTGATAATGTATACATCTGAATACTCAGTGAAGGGTTGACCAATGATAACACCTATATCCTGTGCTCTATCGGGTACGATATAAGCTTTCACAGCTTCGCAAGTGGCCTCATCAGCCGATATTTTAACCGAACTCTCACCAATAGGTATTATTTCTGAACCGCCAAACCCTTTAATAATATTATTAAAAGCGCACGTGCGAACGGGAATATTTAACTTGTCCGAAACGCTTTTTGTTATAGTGACACACGAACTACCCAAATCAATGAAGGCAGGCGTAAGTACATCATTAATTTTAACGGTCATATAATACTTAGAACTACCGGGCGAATCTCTTATTACACGCACAGACTGCGTGGTACTCGCCGCGCTTGCGTTCGTTGTGGAATTACCCGCGCTTCGATGTTTATATTTCATGCATTCGTCCTTGATATGGCCCATTTTATTACAATACGAGCATTTGCGCAGTTTCAAGTAACAATTACTTTCGTTGTGGCCCTTCTTATCACAATAAGTACACAAAGTAATTGTCTTATCTCGAACTTTATAAGTGCAACGTGTAGCGGTATGCCCTCGCCTTTTACATATATGGCATTTTATTTTCATCTGATTATTATTAGCATTATAAGAAATGCTTTGCTTATAAGGTACAGAAAAAGCCATAGTGTTTGACGTAAGCGATGATAGATAGTTCAATAAGGAATTTGGATCGCGGCAGCCCGCGGAGATCGCGCCAATTTCGATCAACTGATTACCGATCGTACCTATAATCGCTTCAGTTATTAAAGACGGCGAGATACCGCACGAGTTGCCTAAAGCTAACTTATCATAATAAAATTGTAAATAATCAGCATCAGGTTGCCTAACAACGTTGACAAGGTCACGCATCATATTTAATCTGCTCTTGTGAGACGGGAACGCTGTCAATAATTTAGTTTTAAAATCAGGCCACGAAAGATTAATGTCTTGTAATTGGTCATACCAACGTCGGGCATAACCTTTTAATTTAGAAGAGCAGTTAAAGACAAGCGTTTTTTCGTCCCATCCGTACATGTTAGAAATACCTTCTACCTTACGGAGCCATATCTCCATAGTTACTAACGACGTCTTCGGGTCATATTCCGGTATAGGATCACTACGACCGACGTATCGGATAGCAGAATGATTGTTTATATTACCACACGAATGTTCGACAAAGTCCGAAGAAAGTAGGAATGGTGTACCTGTATTAAGGTGCGCAGCCGATATAGGCACGCCCGTAGTTGTCACCTTGGTTAATGGCACTCTAGACGGCACAGGCGGTGGTGGCGCGCACTGTAACGGTGGTGCAAGCGATGACAGCGGTAGGCTCGCGCCCTTCGACGCATAGGGTCCGCTCTCGCTCGTTGTTGTATGTGATGAAATCGGCATGACGGAATCTGAAGCGCTTCCATGGTCCGAGATTGTTGGGGCAAAATGTGCAGGGAGCGGCGGTGTTCTCGCGCCACTGTCGCCCTCCTCTCTCAGCGGCGTTCGCAGCGGTGCCGGCGGCCGTGGCGCTGAGCTTTCATGGTTTTGTAGGACAAAAGGCTCACCGTGGGACTTCAAGGAGCATATTTCCCTTTCCATTAATTCGAGCCTTTGTGTCAATCGGCGCGACTCAAGGTCCGCCAACAGTTGTCGACGTAATTTTGATTCACTCTTTTCTTTCCTTTTCTTATGTGACCCCATTTCGTCACACAAAAACACGTATATTATTCGTAATCGGAAATCACAATACAATATTTGAGTGAGTAATTCTATTTATAAGTTGATTATGGTTCAATCGCACTTCTGAGCTGTAAAACTTCAATGAAACTACTCATCGACACACTAAAGTATATTCAACATAATATTTACATAGGCACTATTTAACTATTTATATAATTATCTTATTTGGTCGACACGACGTCAGGACGTGAATTCACGACATCAATTGATTGAATCGCATATCGTCTCCGACGCAGGCGGCGGTGCGCGGGGTGTAACACCTCACGCACGCGTAGGAAGACATCGGCCGCAACCCGATGCGCGGCGGTACTCGAGTCCTTTTACAGTACAAATAGTACCCTCTTAACTTGTTATTGATTAAATACCATTTTCGAGTTTTATCGTTCACCATAGCACAGTAAACCTACTCCGAACAAATTTTTTGTTCGTCCGTTAGGCGTCCATCTCTTTCACACATGCAGTACACGTTTCATGTGTGAAAGAGATGTAGGAAACTTATCTCGACAAAAAATATGTTCGGTCAGAGAACCACTGTACAGCCACGCACCGCGCGTCTACACTGCATACGGTTTAACCTTGTAAGGGCGTCTCGTCCATGTATGTAGTTAGGAATAAAGATTTGAACTAATAGGTACTTATTATAGTGAACATTACAAAAATCTAAAGAACTAGTTTTATTTGACGGCTAATGATAACACACTATAATATTTTCTTTTGTAATAAAAAATCATAATATACGTATTTTTCATTCTAAAATTAAGTTCTTTCTGGTTTCTTATCGTACTTATATGAAGAAAAAATCATACCTAGATAACCTATCATTAATAATATTGAATATGATATAATAATATTAATAATAATCGTTTATATTAATTTTGATAAAATTTTATGGATTAACAAATTTTATGGAAAAAAAAATTACAAAATATAAAGTCGCTCTATAAGGTGATTGCAGTTATGTGACAGTTTTGTTTGTCATTCTATATACCACCATTTTCATGTCAGAGTGTTTTAATTGTTTAACTTAAAAACATTTTGTGTGGCTACAAAACATGCCAGATTGCTGGAATCCGGAGTAAAACTTGTTAATTTCCTTGATTATGTATTTTTGAAGTACTGTACAATGTCCTAGCCCAGATGCTCATACACTGTGAAACGTTTCCTTTAATGTTAATACATAATTATGTATGTAGACGTTTACATTCAATTAAGTACGTCCCGACAAGGATACATCGATGTCTCTATAATAGGTTGATTGCTAGCCGACTACGTAGTTCTAATGAATAATAACAGATGGCGTTATGTAACAATTATGATCTGAGGCCGCCGTTCGTATTGTGAAATGTTCTATACGGCCTGTCCTGACTTTATGTCTATGAGTTCAACAATATAGTCGTTTTCTTGGTTCAAAACTTAGCTGATTTTAGCCAATTTTGAGCTCAAGTTTGACTATATATCACAGAGTAGTATAAATGTACTGGGCATATTGTTCCCCAAGAAGCATCGTATGTTTAAGGTAAGTAAGATGTAGTGTAAGGAGAATTCTATATATTTTTTATACATTTCAGTTTCGTCAAAAAAAAAAAATATGCCAAAACGAGTTCCGACGCGACGCGACTTTCTCCCGGTAAGTCGTATAAGATAGCAATAGTAAACTGTCAAATTGCGATACTTTGAAGAGTGTTCTTAGAGAGTGAAAACTTCTGTGTGTCAAATATCTATATCTATAGATATGTAACTGGTTACCCATAGCATTGGCATATAATACAACAGCTCTACCTAATTTGAGACAAGATGACTATGTGTGAGATAGTGAGATATGATGAGATCCCTGATATTGTTATTATGGAATTATTATTGTTATAAATGAGTTCGTTTATTATTTAGTAATATTCATTGATGTAATAATAATAAATAAGCAGCATTAAAACGAGATAGACTGACTATAAACACGATTTTCGGCGTAATTTTTAATTATTTGAAGTAGTATTTTTTTTAACAGTGTTTATTTTAATGGTAAAAATACAACAACAGAAATACAGACGTAATGTCTTTATGAAAATTACATTTCACCATTTCGATATCAATTATGACTAAAATTCAGCATTGTATATGGACCTACACAGCACACAATATTTATTTAAATTTACCACAATAATTTATAACATAAAACACTCACCAAACATTTTGTAGTAATTTTCTCTTTTACGACAATGAAAGAAAAATATATTGCATACAACATCAATAAAAGGCCAATACAAAGTCGTTATACAATGATTGCTAATAGTTATGAACGACTAGAAATCATAAAACTTTATTTAAAATATAAATTGGGTTAACGCAATTAAAGCTGAAACCATTTACTGGCACAGAAGTAGATTTATGGTAGTTTGATATGAATTTCATATTCTTTTACTACTTAAAACATTTTCAAATTTTTATTTATGCCAAACAATAAAATAGGTATTTACAATCGAGCAAGCTGTAACTAATCAATCGATTGATTTGTGTAATTAAATTTATTTTACACAATTTTAGCCTTTTTTATTTACACCCACAGAAGTTTTTTTCTGCTGAGCGGTTAGCGATTTTACAAACTGTTAACGTATTGAATTGTCCATAAGTGTCATTTGTAACGGTTAAGTTAATAACCGTTCACCTTTAGTGAAAAGAAGCCATTATATGACCCGTTCTCATACAGACGGGCATTTACTGAAAATATTTGCTCGAGGTACGCGTCCGATTAAGATATAGCACTGCTTTAATTTTGAGCAAAATAAATGTATATTATTTTTTCTTTTATTTTCGTTGAATAGATTTAGCATAATGGCACTAAAATATAAACGCGAAAGGGTATGGCAATGTTTTGTATAATTTTATCAGTAAAAGACAGTAACAATAATATATTTATTTACCTATAAACTAGAAAACATCCTTGGTTTATCCACAGTATATTTATTTCTTGCAAGACAAAAAGTACATACTACTTGAAGAACGCTTAAAACAAACCAAAACTGTACGTACCCTCCTCACTAGGAAGTCCTATGGGAAGGAAACCGTGACTCTGTGTCATAAAGTCAGTAGAAGGTTTGTTGTATATCCTACGAAATAAACTATAAATAATTTAAATAAATGAAAATAAAAAAAAATAAAATAAATAAACACAAAAAAGTAGTTGTATTACATATTAATTACTTTGTGGCGATCTGGCCACATTATCTACTCAAAATGACACACCGGAAGCTGTACTGGCAGTCAACACGATTCAACATAAACACTATCAGAGGCTGGTTATCAACTGAGGCTATCAATAATCTGTGGACCAGACGAAGATATCATCGAACTTAGCTTCAAATTTAAAACGATTCCTTCGATGAAGTGCGTAGACTCCTGCCTCTAGGATCCGGACCAGAAACGATGAGAAGAATCCAAGCTCTCGTGCGTTTCGGATTAGCTCTTGGTGCGTTTATACCAACGCCATTACCTGTGTAACGTGTAGCCATTTTGTTTCATTATTTTATAATAAATAATTGTGATCATGTTTCCGAGTATCTTTCCTTGGCCACGAATCCTAAAACTTCTTTCCCTTTTGAGATAAGGAACTCTAAAAAACAAAGGGGCAAAGATATGGGCGATATCTACTCAAGATCTCATAGGAGAAGAAATTAATTAGCTCACCCATTTTGTATGAAAATTTTTCCAAAGCATACCCTTTTGGATTTAGAATTGAAATACGCTTTATGGTGCATCCTATTTTTGTGATCAGGCAAGAACAGTACGTAAATGTCTACATAACAATAATTAAATTTTTCATATAGGTACCTATTTTATTTCTTAGGCTCATTTGATCTAAGCTATTACAGCAACTAATGTCCTTAAAGAATAGATATTTCAAATAATTACGTATATTCTTAGCTATTTTTCATCACGCCGTTGACTATTTTTTTTTGTCGTTCTCATTTTTCTTGGTCTGAAACTCAGCGAAACGCGTTATCAGATATATTTGTACTTCCATCGCGTGTCGCGGTCGTCGCCGTTCACCAGATAAGACGGTCCTGGCCCGTTTTAATTAGCCGGTAGAATGTGATCCAGTGGTAGCGAGATGGATAGGGTTGTCAAGTTTCAATTACACGAAAACTCTGAAAGAATCGCAAAAAAATTTACTATGATCTTCAATTCGCATTTAAATTTTTGATCGTTTATTTCACTAGGTACATATATAGAGTTAAAGTGTAGAATAGTACCTTTGTCCATAGATGTAGATTGGTAGATGAGCCGCTCCAGTACAAAGAGCGCACGAAATTATGTCATGAAAGAGGTGCAGGCGCAAGTCTTGTCTTAGTTTCCAACGAGCGCTCGCCTTGAGCGGTACAATGCACCGATAACTTTTTTTTTTATTTCGGGAGTGTAAAAATTTGAGTTGAAACTCAAATTAAGATAAAGGTGTTACTTTTCATGCATAAGTAGCTATTTACAAATTATATACAATTTATTTCAATCATACATCTCGAACCGCTTGGCGCGGCCACGGCGGGGCATGCAAGGAAGCGCGGGGGCATCAACGGCCGGCTGCCAAAGATTATATAAATACTATACGATACACATTTGGTTACCATTTAGGTTACCAACTCAACAGCTAATTGCTATTTATGATAAAATTTAATGGGCACTGATTTGTAAACTAAACTAAAAAAGCAATTACACAATATTTTTTGCGTAATAAGTACACAAATTACAAAACGCCAATTTAAGAAGTTCGTGTTGTTTCAAAATTTATTGAATATTTTTATGTATGTCGAACATTTTGTTTTAAAGCAAAAATGAAATAAATTATGACTTTTAAGTGTATTTATTTCTTTATAGAAATTTATGTTATTCTTCATGTATCAAGCTTCAGATATAACATTTTATGCAAGTGGCAGCGTGTATGAGTCGTTATTGTGTGAGTAAAAATGACCGTTCCTGACTCGTGGCGCCTGGTCTACCGATCGACGATCTCTGCCTTTGTCTGCATTAAATCTCTTTTAAAAATTTGTATTAGATTTTAGGCGTAAAAACAGTTTGTCTGTGTGATTGGGTCTTGTTGTGTTCTTTCTGGTTAGTGCATGAATTAGTGTGCGTTTAAACTAATATGTTTTACACTTTATCACAAATTTTTTTTTTTGAAATATCAATATTTATATGATACCAATATTTCTTCCTTGGCTTATCCACATCCTTTTCAGGGTTCCATAGTCAAATGACAAAAACGGAGCCCTTTTATTTTTGTGCTGTCCATCTGTCTATCTGTCTTTCTGTTCGTCGGTCACAGCCATTTCACTCAGAAATTATTGGCAGTATATAAATAAATTTTGAAAGATAGGTGTTGTGTACAAACTACTATTCAATGGTGTAGTGAAAGTACGAAAAATAAATTCAAGCGCAAATTAACATGTGAAGTAGTAATAGGTCTTTAAAAATGATATGGAGGTTTCAAAACGACTTTTTCATTTAAGTCAATAGTTGCTGCGATACTCCTGAAAAAGTTTTTCTCCCCCTTCAACTGGAATCGGAAATTTCTGACAAAATATATGATAGTAGGTATACTTTAAAAAAACTTTTGTCTATAATATCATAATATGTAGCCAATTTTTGCAGATATGGGATATTTTCGATTACACGCAATTTTAATTTTTTTCATAGTAGAACGTACACCCTGACTACAGAAATTTACACTGTGCGTGATCCGACACACCCTTGGCCGGTTTTTTTGCGTCGACTCGACTTTATAGAACCGTCAGAACATGTCTTTTGTATGTTTTTAATAGATCAGGATCAATAATTAATTTAAATAATTATTACTAACTACTACACTTATTGAAAAAATTGTTACATGTCTAGTTTAACGAGGTTTTTAATGAAACTGCCAACCCTGTTCTTAATTGCGGTGCGGTGTGGTCGGGCCACTCGGCTGCTTTATATCGCCGGTATTGCGTGCGGCCGCAAGTGCAATAGCCCACTATTATAAGAAACACAACGAGAGTTGCCCAAGGATTTTTAGAATTAGTGACTTCTAGACTTATTTTAAACTATGATATTAAATGAATTTTTGAGTTATAATGTTCTAAGAGTGTTCCTGTCAACTTTTCAGTAAGACCCAAAGAAAATATTTTTAATGATAATTCTGAAGAATATTTTTACACTAATATTTTAAAAAGGTAAAGTTTGTATGAATGTAATAATGGAGGAGGTAGTCTCCAAAGTTACTCATCCGATTTCAAATATAGAATGGACCTTCAGGATAGACAAAGGTTGTATAATTATGTTTCTTTATTAATTTAAATGTTTGTTTAAGTTCAATTACCATGTATGCAAACATGTATTCCACGCGGGCGGTCGTCAGTTGAGTCTGAGTCAGTTTCTATTTTCTTAGCTCGATAATTTAATAAATATTCTTTACCTCAAGTTGCGGTACTTCTACATTTTGACATCTATTCCAATGAAGGATGGGATCATCAGGTTTCGATCACGCACAAAATTATATTATTATAATTATAGTAAGTACACAAATCATTTACGTGTATGGTTTCTCGTCAATAAGTAACGCAGGTTACTTTAACGGTGTCTTTTGACGCTTTTTAAAGTTCTTTCACACAAAATACTGAAATTTTATAGATTAAAAAAAAAACACAATGAATAGCCCAATGTCATTGTAGCTTATCTGTATTTTATTCGCCTGAACAAAATCAGCTTATACACCGACAGATCGTCTGATATGTCGAGTTCACTCTAAACTAGAATTTAACAGATATAAGATCTCTATCCTGTGCTCACGTTACGATCATAACGTAATATTGGTTTTAAGTTATAGATATCGGAAATGCTTAGAAGAACTTATAAGTCTTATTACAAAGATTGTATTATCAACATAGAAAAATAAAACACAATTCGCTGTGCGATAAAACTGATTTAATAATAAGAAGTATCAAAGGATAATGATATTAACGTATACATCACAACAACATCTAGGCCAGAAACTAACCATTAGCTTGTGTTCTGGGTACCAATCGAAGACACCACATACATATAACAACCAAGATCCGGTACCAGTATTAATATTCATCATATAAATACTTACCAGACCTGGGATTCGAACCCGGGACCTCTAGCTTCGAAGGGAGGGTCGCTACCCACTAGGCTAAGCGGTCGTCAATAGAATAGAACAGAACAGAACACAACAGAACACAACAGAATATAATTGAATACGGTTATAGGATAGGTAATAGCATAGAATAACGTCGACGAATAAGATAAATATCTGGTGAATAATAAAGCTTGTGACAGGGGAATATGCAAACGTAATCAAACCTTGAAATCAGTTTGGGTATAGACAAGGGCAATTATTATTTAACTATTGTAAACGTTATAAACGAATTTGTGCGAATAGTTGTTTATTAAATCGATAAAATATCCATATTTCAAATTATCTGGTTACATGGCATCACTGCAACATACCTACACTTTACAGGAAATAAGCAACGAAGCTTTATGACTATTATTTTTGCAAATAAACGATTTCGTGTTATTACAAATTTCATCTTCATGCTTTGAACGTCTTTATTTGTAAGCAGTGTCTATCTAATTTCTTTGGAAATTCAGGTGCTTTACAAACTGTCGAAACTGCATTATGTACCCATAGTTCAAGTTCGCAAAGTGTCATCACATATTACTAAAAAGTATGACTAAGTACTTCGTATTCAGGTGTATTACCATCGGCTTTGATGAAGTTCGTTTCATGTTTCGAGTCACGTGCGAAACATTGGTTTTATATTACGGGTTTCCCAGGTTACTAACTTTCGAGTTGCTGTTAGTATGCGCAACGTGTGTTAGATTTACGATTAAATGGAACCCACCTCGCTGTTCTGAGATCCGGGTTTTGCTTGAGTTGAAACATGAAGAGGATGAATGTGTGTTTAAGGTAAATTTGTATGGTGAAGCGATTTTGCTGGTCAGAATTCGATGGGCCCAGGTAGTCAGAAGCTGCTGCCTCAGTAATCACGACTAAGACAGAAGTTAGTTCAACATGTATTCGCAGTGTAAATGTGACCAAATTATATCACCAATATAGGTAAACTGGACTGCTAGAAGATACCACAAATAAAAAAATCTTCTTCTTTATTTACTACGCGGATGGAGGAGTGTGAGATTTGGACAAATACAGGATTTGGCCTGTCAGACCTGTATTTGGATACAGGACAAATTTTTGCGATGAGACTATATGCGTGAATTCTAAACTATGAGTTCAAAGAGGTCATGAGTTCGACTTTTGAGGAAACAAGATTGCATATTTTTGACATGCATTTTTTTTAACATTTTTAAAAAATCTGTTACTTTAAGAGGGAATTAAACCACTTCATTTGATAAACTATATACGAGTATTAATACGTGAAGAAAAAACTGTGTACCCCTTTTAAAACATATGACGGGTACGGGGGAGTGTAAGATTTGGCATTGGTAAAGTTTATATGGATAAGGAGGGCCAAAGGCTAAAACCTAACCTAACATGTGTTACAAATACTGTCAACGATACGAGTTTAATAGTCTGCCGTTTGATGCCGTTTGAATTGACTTATTCTCGCCTTTTTATTATTGGTGGTTTTAAGAAGTGAGTATGGTCGATTTCTGACCGCTGGGCTACCGCTAGTAATTATAACAATAATAATAATAACACATACAATCACAACAAGGTCTAGGTCCCAAACTAAGCATTTGCTTGTGTTTTGGGTACCAAGCGAAGACACCACATACATATAACAACCAAGACCCGGTGCCAGTATTAATATTCATCATATAAATACTGACCCGACCTGGGATTCGAACCCGAGACCTCCAGCTTCGCAGGCAGGGTCGCTGCCCACTAGGCTAAGCGGTCGTCATTATATATTCATACTTTGCTAATGAAATAAATGCGTCACACGCTCATATTAACAATCCTTACAGGGTCCATTTTGCACACTTATTTTTTTAGTGGCAAAACAAAACAAATGAAAAACAATGGAGTAGGCAATTCTTTCTAATTTTATCATCAAAACTTATTTCTTCACCATTTATGTCTATGTTCTTCACCGATCTTAGCGACACTAAACGTAGACAAGCCGATTGACTCGTATTGCGTGGCGTGGTGTACTTATCTGTTTTCCTTAGTATATACCTCGCATCAAAATTATTTAAAAAAAAACCCTTTTTTCTCTTAGATTGCTACACTAAAACAAATTAGTAAGCAAGTGAATAAAAAACAATAAAAAACAAACTTAAATATCCTGTAAAGGCTTCTTCTTCGTGTCGTTTTATAGCATGAGATGCGTATATTGCAGTAAACGATTTTTTTTACATAAATAAATATTGGCTGTTTAAATATACGTGGTGGGTAAACGTTTTCTTTGCGTATTTGATATACCAAGTGCATCTAAAATGACATTGCTAATTTATATTTGTTTTACAAACTCCGCCGCCACTAATCCGCCACAGGTGGAACAAAGGTTCCACCCATCAAAAACGTAGTAAATTTCTAAAAAATCACATGTGAATGCTTTAAATCATTTAAAAAAAGTCTTTAGTAACTACCCAGCAGTAAACAAGCCTGTGCGGTAGGTGGCACACCGTACAGAACAGAATAGAATGTGTCTTCTTTGTTTATCCTTTCTGTATTTTTAAGTTGTTGCAGATGAAATATCTTTACCTTAAAATATTACTTACGAACATTATAAATTAGTATTCCAAGCTTTTCATATATGTTGACCTATGCTTCCTGGAAGGTACCTTTCACTCTTTGAGCGGTTTTTCTTGTCTTTACGCTCCAATTTATCTGTTTAGGCATAGCAAGAGGCGGTCTGCATCAGATTGAAGTGCTCGTGTCTTTTGTACTGTTTCCTGAGTTACTCTGTAGATCTCCAAACCTCCTCCCATTGGCAAACCTTTTTTGCTTAAACAAATGTAAATCATGAATCTATAGACGCTCGTCAAGCAACACTCAGAAGGTTTCCGTCTTTAGAGATCTTTCCGCGACTTTGGTTGCTTGTGCGTTTTGAGGTTCAAGTATCAGGATGTACATTTGTACACATGTGGGACTCTGTTACTAACCTACGACTGACTTTAATTTTAGTTGAGCCAAAAGTTGCCGGACGATACTGCGCATACTCAGCAAGCGCAAACGCAATTTATTATGCCCAACGAAGGTTACGAATTTTGCCGCTATGTATGAAGCCAACTTTTTATACGCCGGCGCCGCACCGGGGACGATGTTTTTATTTTAATCTGCAGATTATTCTTAATTTTATTTCAACTCTTTATTGAGTGAGTACCTATTGCAGAGAAAGTAAATATGAAGAGTATGTTTTAAAAAATATGATTTTTGGTTTAAAGTTACATAAATAAATTAACTATGGACGTGCGATCGTCATCGAAGCACTACGTCAAAGTTCGGCCATACCTCGAGTTTCTAAGCTTGAAGACTTTAATGTGAACCATACACACCTCAATATAACGGCCCACTTAATAATGTGTGAATAGTGATGCTGAAAAACTGAAGCCAAAATAAGAAAACATGGAAATGCTTACCTATATTTAATTGCTGGTGAATGTATTTCTACTTTTGTATACAAACGAAGATATATGAATAAACTAATTTTCATAATTTTTATTTTCTATTTATTTATTTTTTAGTCTTTCGTGGTAACCTGAAAAACATGTTTTCGTACTCTTCAGCAGCTATTCAGGCGATGAAAATCACTGAGCGCGTAATTGATACTTATTATCTTCTGAGAACAAATAGAAGTCCTAAAAGTTATACATTTTCCGCCTTCAATTATTCGTTTGTCTGTTGGTCGTGTGTGAGCTGGCATTGTCACGGCTGCTATTTTTACGGAGTTCGTCAATAACTTCCACCAAGATAATGTTCGTGTACCAATCATAATTCACGCTACGATAATTCTCAAAAGCAACAGTAGATAGTTACGAGTCCAGTTTTGGTAAAAAAGAAGTTGTCATCCGCTTAACGGTTGTCATCGCGTGCATGCAACTTTGGTTGGTTTTGGCTTATTTTCTAAAACTGGAATGGCTTAGCTGGCACACAGTCTAAAAACCCTTAAAAGCCACATTAATGGTTGCACATTAGCTGTAGAAACAGCGAAGGACCGTACAATGGCTCTACAAGAGATTTATAACTCCATTTGTGTACAACTTTGGCATTCTCTGTGAATATAACATCTAGCTGTACAGTAGCTGCACAAAAGGTTTAGAGCTAGTATCTACATGTAGAAAATAATTATAATTTAATATCTCCTAGCTGTTTTGAAAAAAAATCAGAGCTGGATAGCAAATGCAGAATAAAGTGAATTCATAGTGAATTCTAATTTTTACAGCTACAATATTGAGCAATGACTGTCAAAATTGCGCCCTAATGAAGTGATAGCTATTGTAGAGTTGTTGTACGGTTTTTGGCTGTTGCTGCAGCTTATGTGCAACAATTGTACAGCCGTTTAAGGTTTCTAGATTTTGTGTGCTAGTTGGAGGTCGATTACTGTTTTGTTTCAAGTCTTGGGTATTAATCCATGTTTCGTCACTTGTCACAAGGTTCCACACAAAGGCGCTCTTTTGTTGAATCGGGTAAGTATGGCACAGCACCAAGTTACGCTGTTCATTTTTTAGCCTCGATCAAATGGTATGCAATTCAATGCAACCACAGCTTTCTTTCTTTAAGTGTCGTGATAACCTAAAGCGCAACGAACCTGTCTCAAATTTATAAGGCCCCATAGGGCCATGGTTCGAATCCGGGCGTGTACCAATGAGTTTTTCTTACTTATGTACATAACTACCACTGACTCCGTGCCTCGGAGAGCACGTTAAGCAGTCGGTCCCGGATACTGTATACAGATGGCGGTCGTTACAATCCCCCAACCCACAGTGAAGCAGCGTGGTGGATTTAAGCTCCAAGCCCCCCTCCTCACTCTGGGGGAGGCCTAAGCCCCTCAGTGGGGTAAAAAAAGGCTGATAAAAAGAAAAAATGAAATAAAACAGCTTTCTTTCAGCAGAATGTTTATGTAGGATTGTTTGTATCTGACTCGTACCTATGCCTAAAGACGTCCATATCTCATGGTGTATTATATGCTTAGATTTTTCGATCATCACATGGCGCACAGCATCGACGTTTTTGTTGTTGACAACGTTGGATGAGATAACACGACCGTGCCTGAATCCTGCAAATCAGTTATAAATTGTTGCTTTGCTTCTTGCTTCATCGTAAAAAGCAGTTTGAAATCGAGCAACGCTAAGCTGTCAAAATATATTCGCAATGGTAGAAAAACGCACTAAGAAAATTTTATCGAGGTGAATCCGTTATAATATAGACACGAAAGTTTGAAAATTACACCACAATAAAATAACAAATGATAGTTTATAATCTGTTACTTTATTATGGCGGCAAACTTTATTTAATATTTAAAGAGTTCCATTTTTAGGGTTCCGTAGGCAAATGGCAAAAAACGAACCCTTATAGTTTCGCCATGTCCGTCCGTCTGTCTGTCTGTCTGGGGTTTTTCTCGGAAAATATTGGCAATATATAGATGAAATTTGAAAGGTAGGTGTAATCTATGAAATTAAGAAAATATTTTTTTTTGAGATAGGTCGCCACACATGTAACTGAAGTACGAAAAAAAATATTCATCGTATATTAACGCAAGATGTATTAAATGATAATTCTTAAAAAATGATATCAAGGTTTCAAACAAATTTTTTATTTAAGTCAAGAGTTGTCGAGATATGAACTCCTAAAGTCCTAATTTTTTTAGAGTCATGTGTTTATATAAATGGTCAGTTATGGAAACTTTCAGTGAAACTTTGGTATGACGCTCTTTATGTAACATGAGATATATATAAAAAATTTATTCCAGACAATACAATTTTCATTTTAAAAATTTGTAACCATCCTCTGTCTTTGTTGGTCAATATTTCATGGATGATATTTTCGAGGAGCTAAATTCATCAAAGTGTAGAATATAGATTACAATATCTTAAGAACATACCAATCCTGTATATCAGATAAAGTGAAGACGTCGTGATGTTAGATGGTTGTACTGAATCCCATAGTATTTGGTATTGGTTGAGAAAATTTTTAAAAAGAAAATGTGCATATATATTATGATGTAAACTTAATATCAGTACGTGAAGTGTTAACCAAGATTTATACATAAAAAAACTACTGATAACCCTTTTAAAAGAATGCTGTCGTGATATATAAAAAAAAAACAAACTTACAATTTGTACACTTACAAACCTTTTGGATATCATCTCACTCGGATAAGAACAGGGTCGGCTCGTAAAATTATTTTCGCTCGTCGGCGACCAGGCTGTCAAGTAGCGCTAAATGTCACGCCGCCCGTTATAAAACAGCCTCATAAAACGGACACCCTTAGTGTAAAGGTGTATTTTGTTATCCCTTAAAAGTTGTTTTTACGTGACTAACCTATTTTTTAGTTTACGATCTACTGTACACAATATACTTAAGACATTTTATGCTCTGCCTGCAAGACCTTTACATGCCTTCTACCTTTCCATTATTAAAAACCGTATGCCTTATTTGAATTTCGTGTATAGAACAATATTTTTAAAATGAACTCTTTTAAAAGTATTTCGTAGTTGCGAATCTAAATGGATCCGAAGTCTGTGTCAATAAACGTACATATCACAAAGTTACGTATCCATTCATGCTTAATTTTTCAAATATGGCGATTCATTTTAAATAACATTATGCATTGGTTCACTATGTCTATGCCTAGATTGATATCGGGTTTTAGCTACCAATATTTTTATCGCACTGGCGATTACCTCATACTATTTGCTTCGTGAAATCTCAATTTACCTTGTGACTGCTGCTGCAACCACATAGCTTTGTTAATTGTATGCAACCAGCTTCCGGTTCCTTTTTGCTCGTAATACCTATAGGAAGATTATTTTGTGTATCAGTTTGATTTTATTGTTATGAATACATTAGTCATATATTGGTGGTTATGAGTTTAGATTCGGGTTTATAAAAATATGACCTGTAGCTTTCATTCCCCGTTTTACTACGTTAAGGGTAAATAATTCTTAAGTTTTTTTTTTGAGTTGATTAGTGGATTATTTATATGTTTTTCCATACAACTTTCAATGCCCCATTTTAATCCTTTTTGACTGAGCACAGATCTATCTTATAAAAATATACGCCATCCATACGCTGTCTTCCGCAGCATGCATCTCATGGGTTCCCAATTCCTTTCACATTCATTATCTAATGAATAGTATAGCATCTGTCTACCCTATAGTGTGACCTACTCTGATTTTCCGAAGTGTGGTCTTCATTCCACTTCACGGAACTTTCAGTGAAATTTGGTTCTGACCCTAAGCCGTGAGTAAGTGATAAACAAGAAATCATTATTTTGTTTACGTATATGTATATATAGGCACATTCTTGTACAATAAAAATGTTTTTCATATATTATATATTAGTATGGACCTTTTGCCGTTACAACATTGTATTTTAATAGCTGGGTCATAAAACTTAAAATATTTTGTAACAGGTTTTAGTCGGAGGAGACCCCCTATAGTTTTTATAGTCTGTGATAACCGTATAAAACGCTTCTGTGAGCCATTTTCAATGTCTGAACTAAACTAACGTTTTGTGCAAATTTATAGAAATATACGAATGTTATGGTCAAAATAGATTTAATTCAATGAAAAGTTGCAATTTGCCAGTTAGATCGTGCTGATTAGTTGATTAGCGTTCCATGCAGACCTCGCAGACTGTACGTCTGTACGTCAGCTATTATTATTCTTGCTAACTGCTGCTAACAGCCTACACATCTGAAAGGCTCACATGATCCCTGTTGATATCTCCACTATATGTGTGTGTTCATATCTCTAAGAGGATTCAAGTTCATATCGGCTTTGATCCTAATCAAAAATAGTTTTGTTATCAAATTCACTTTTGTAACTATTTAAGGCTTTATACGCACTAGCGGGATGGGTGGCGGAGAGCAAACTGATGGAGACGGCGGGCGACAGGACGGTTTCCGCGGCGGAAACCGTCCCGCCATCCGCTGGTCTTCCCGCGGTTTGAGCAGGAGTTTTGTCAGTTTAAAATGGACACCATAGACGTTGCATGTATTATTTACATATACATAGAAAGCTGCGATAGCACTCCAAATAATCCTTACGTCCACCGCCGTATGGGGCGGATCAGCGGGAATCACGGCGGAAATCGCCGTCCACCCGCCGCTCCACTTCGCCCGCTGCGGTAACCGCTCCGCCATTGTTGTAATGCGTAATGAACCGGCGCGCGGTGGTTTCATACAAATAATCAACGTAGAGAATAGCCTTTATTTTTACTAAATATGTGTATGTCTAAATTATTGTTACAAGTAAATTCTTAAAAATATTCTTTATATAAACAAACGTTCTCTTGTTTATAGCCCAGGCCGTTTTAGGAATGTTTACACCTCATAAATTAAACACCGTAAAAAGCAGTTTTACTGTAATATATTACAACCATAATATCTATGATGATTTCGTTAAGAATCGTCTTATTGTTTGTCACCGATTTTAAGTTGTTTTTTGCGATGGCGGGTATGGAACTAAACTATTTACATGCGCGTTTTGATCGCACTTGATCCTTTCTTTTAATCGTAGCATGATTCCACTTAAAGGGAAACTTTCACATTTTTGTTTACCTGTAATTCTCTAAAGTGTTTTCTATTAGAAAAAAATATGTTCACGTCTTGTCAGACATTGACAACATCACTAACAAAAAAGGCCTGATTTTATATTTATTTCTTTTTATGAAAACCTAAGTTCTTTCGTATAACACTTTTGATGTAGGAACAACGTATTTCTTCCTAGCAAAGAAAAAGTGTATTGAGAATTAAAATTCACTACAAATATGTAAACCCGTTTTGCAGCTACAGCTTCTAAAGATAAACAGACGATTTATAGTGTCAGATAAAGAAAGAAATTTTGCGACTAAAACTACGAGACATTCACTCGCAGTCGCATTTGAACCATCTGATTCGATCGCAAAAATAAAGTACATTTAAGTAAATGCCATTGTTGCAAAGCCACCACAAGTTACGTTAAACATTAATTCGTTCAAATATACTGTGATATTGTTGGTTCAATATTTTATTTGTAGAAGTGCACTACCAGATATATTGCGTAACTATAAACAAAGAAAGCGTACTGAAGCTGGAACATTGATCTGAATAAATGAAAGAAAATGAAGGAATATTACGATGCAAAATACAATCGGAAAATTTTGAGATTCAAAAAACACAGGTGTGGGTTCAGCGTCTACCAAAGAAAGCTGAAAATCGCTTTAGGCAGTCTTGGTGTTATTACATTGATTCATTGCACCATCTTGCAACAGTGGCGGCTTTCCTAGTTCCTAGTTCTTAGAAGTGCACTACCAGATATATTGCGTAACTATAAACAAAGAAAGCGTACTGAAGCTGGAACATTGATCTGAATAAATGAAAGAAAATGAAGGAATATTACGATGCAAAATACAATCGGAAAATTTTGAGATTCAAAAAACACGGGTGTGGGTTCAGCGTCTACCAAAGAAAGCTGAAAAATCGCTTTAGGCAGTCTTGGTGTTATTACATTGATTCATTGCACCATCTTGCAACAGTGGTGGCTTTCCTAGTTAAGCAAGTAAATAAAGTAGTTAGATAGTCAGTGAATTATTCTTATGGCTTATTACCTAGAATTCAAAAACGTGGAATATGTACCTATCGTATTCATTATGGTCCTGTATATTATTCAACCCAAAATTAAAAATCGTCTTCGCTCAAAGTTGGCTCTTTATTAAGTATCTCCCAAAGCTACCACTGTTCAGCACCACCTGAAGCCTTGAAATTTTTAATTTTCTTTTTGAAATAAATATTTGGAGCAGATATATCTGTATATATATATATCTGGGCATCAGTTTGTTGCTGATATAGTTTATATAAATAAAAAGAACGCATGTTTATACACTAGCATATTTATTTTTATTTACGTCATCAAAATATAATTCAGTACACTTACATATCTGAGCAGCGACTACTGATTTAAAGACTTAACAGATACCGTATAAATCATAAAATTGCATATTCAATTAACACTAATTTTAATTTCAAAATTATTTATATACTTGCCATTTGAAATAATCAAAGTTTTCCTTTTTTTTATTTTCATATTTACACAAAAAAAAGTACTATATTTTAGTAATACAGCCAATAATTAAGGCTTGTCACATACTTAAAATTATCGTAATAAAGTATTTATAAATTACACAATAAATAACACAATTTATCAAAATAACCAGTCGTATCTTAGCAATTTTATTCAATTACAAATACGTATAACTTACTTTTAATTAAGATATTTTTAACATTGTTGAAAATTTTCAACAGCGTTAGTCAAATGTGCCAACTTGCCTCTGACAAAATTTTCATTTATAAACAAATACATATGATAAAATAAAAGTTTAATATATATCACCTAAAATTTTATTATTAAACTAGTTTTATTAAAATTTGGAGGTAAACAAAAACACTGCACAAACAATCCTTATGAGATCTTTACGAAAACCAAATCCGCATTGCATTTACGCATTACATTACTTCAAACATACCTCTATTGTACGAATGTTTTATTTTAACTAGTAATACTTTTGTAAAACGAACTTAATTAAGCTTAAATACTACACGTAATAAAGGAAATGCACCGTTATTTTATTCAGAACTTAACGTCTCATAATATCTTCTATGCTGAAGCCTTTCTTAGGTCCACTCGGTTGGTTAGAATTTGAATTTTGAATAACATTAGGTTGTATACCAACTATATTCTTTATTCCCATTGCGATTGAGCTTGTTGTTTCTTCACCATCCGTCATTATGGTCGATGAATTTCCTTCTTTACAATTTGTGACACTCGTTTGAGAAGTACTAGGAAGTGTGTCTTTAGGTGGAGTGTGTTTCACTATCAAATCTTGCGCAACGGTTTGTTGGGGAGGTCCTAATACAGATTGGTTGGGCACGTGGGGAGGGTAAGTAATATGTGGATGAGGCGGTGGTAATGGTAAACCAAATTTGTGGTAAGGCATTCCCATTATATTTGTGGGAAGTCCGACTAATTCTCCGTTACCTAGGGTTTGTCTTGGCATAGTC
The DNA here is from genome assembly GCA_949709985.1 of Luffia ferchaultella. Taxonomy (NCBI): domain Eukaryota; kingdom Metazoa; phylum Arthropoda; class Insecta; order Lepidoptera; family Psychidae; genus Luffia; species Luffia ferchaultella. Next base: position 6,716,419 of record OX453257.1, on the reverse strand, counting down.
AAGTTCGTGGGTTCTGGTGATCTGCTTCTATAAACCGCTGTACACGGTCTTTCACCAATGTCTGGTGGATGACTTCTCTTCCTAAATGGTCCCAAGTACATTCCTGAAGGTCCGGGATCGATTGCTGTGTTGGGCATCGGACATATTTTAGGAGCATCGGGTGGCGGTACATGATGTAAGTCCCTTCGTATCTGTAGTTGCGGATGCCTGACTGGTGATTCGGGTATTTCGTAACGCATTTCTTTTTCTATAATCTCTTCTGAAGTATATCTCCGTTTTTCGTAAATTTCGCTGGGATTACGATATTTGTCGGAATTTTGCGGACGCATTGTATATGGGCTAGCACGGTCCCTGGGTTCGTTGTGATGACAATGAGTCTTTTCTACTGGTTTTGGTGACATTATTCTTGGTCTTTCTTCACTGTGTGCACGACCGAGGCTTTCCACAGACGATGACCTAGCTCGGCGGACCGGTGAATGTTCTGGCGATGACAACTCCGGATCATCATCATCGTAACCAGGTTCGATTGGGGAGCCAGGTCTTCCGATGTCTTCTTCGCCAACGTCTAGTACTTCGGGTGGCACATCGCCTACCGCATGCGTTAGAGCGTGACGTCTCAAATCACAATTTCTCCTGAATACTTTTCCACACGAATTACACTCGTAAGGTTTGTGATCTGTGTGCGTTAATAAATGAGTCTTTAGGTTAGAACGTTGATTGAAACTTCGACTGCAGACGGGGCATTTGTGTGGCGACTCTTCCATATGCAGGATCTTGTGGACAGCCAAAGTCCTCGACTGACAAAATCCTTTTCCGCATTCCGTGCATTTAAATGGTTTTTCCTTGGAGTGGATGTACCTGCAAAGAAAATGCAATAAGATTATTTAGCAATTACTATAGTCGGGGATTTTCATTGTCTTGTAACAGCTAAAATGAGTTTCCATCAATGAGATAATAAAGATTGGCTCAATAAAAGACGTGAGGATGTTCGTTCATAGCCTTAGAAGCTTAAAGCTATAAAATACCATGGTTTAATTAACAGCACGGCGCGGGGCGGATTTCACTCTGCTTGGACCTCCCCGCAGAAACTTTAATATGAATCCGCAGTATATAATTTACTGCCTCGGATGTCACGAACTTACTTATAGGGATATGTAATTAAAAAAATAATGATTGATTATATTTAAATCATTATTTGGATCGAAACGTTAAACATACAAAACGTAGACATAATTATTTAAATTAAAATAAAGTGTTTTTTTGTTAATAAAAACCAGTCTTTCGAGAAATGATGGACGTAAACATCTTATATATACATGTATATATATACACATGTATATATATATACACGTATACATGTTTTTGAACACATCAAACAAGCAAAATATTTTAGAAGTAGTTATATTAGTGAATAGTCAAGTTAATAATCATATAAGCATATTACAAATCAGTATAACGGTAAACATTTAACTATTACTGACTCCGTGCCTCGGAGAGCACGTTAAACCGTGGGTCCAGGTTGCTGTCAATAGACGGCAGTCGTTACAATCCACCAACCCGCACTGGGTGGTGGATTAAGATTAAGCCCCCTCACCCCGAGGGAGGCCTAGGTCTCTGCTTTGGGTATAATGGGCTGATGGAATGGAATAAACTGTAAATTACTGACAACATAAGGAGGAGTAAAAAGGGCTAAGAAAGATGTATGGGGGCATATACTAGTACTATAGGCGATTGGTATAAAGTTTTAGCAAAGCAATGAAGTAGGAATAGGTACGACAGAAAGAATTTGAAAAAAAAAATCGGGGAAGAGAAAGTGGATAGTTTAGTAAAAATGATAATAATTTGAGGTTACGTCTGAGATGATTTCTAAAATCTAATACCAGACTCTGCTGCTATGGCCCACACGGGTGTTGGCCTTTTTGACACAACAGGCGGAGTCAGCTTTCCCCCCACGCCTCCGATTTTATACTCTAGAGCTACGACAGACAAGCCTGCGTGGAATCGGGATTGGCCGGATAGGTACAGAAAATTTTTTGTTTTTTATGAATTATTTCAATATACAAATTTATTAAAAAAAACTCTCATAAATTACAAATTTCCGAACGTAAAATTTTCAATTATTATTATTCAGCGATGCCAAGCTACAACGTGAACATACTAAAAGTTTGCTGCCATTAACTAATGCCCAGCCAAGACATATTTTGCTTTGATCACTACGTGAACATTGTAATAGGCGTGTTCGAACTGAGGCGAACGTCAACCTCCTTGAACGTGATACGAGAAACCCGAGATTGGCTCTTCGGCTCAAGGCAAGAAGCTACGGAATGGTACAGCCGGGCTCACTGTAAGACTCTACTTTAGAAAAAAACGATTAGTCTGCTTTCCATCGACAGTTTTATTACGAATTGAACTTACGCGTTAAATACAAAGTTTTCAGTGTACGATAAAGTACGCAATATGTGTTTCGTTAGAGTTTACTACGTTGAAACAGGCACACCCTCGGTCGGGCGAATCGAATTACTTGCTTTGAGCCTTTTTGTTGGCAATCTCGAAGATTGTTATTAAAATCGTCTGCATTGAGTTACTGCCGGCTACACGTTGTATTTTATGTACTTGAGATAAAAACACTGCATATTATTTATAATATGTCCTAAAAAAACACTATAATATTTCCAATTAAATTTTATGTCGTGATTATGTATGTTTATCAGTATGTTTATTTGTTTTTACGAGTCCTATATCAGTAAGTAATATTATCAAAACAATACGTATCTTAGTGAGATAAATTGGCAGAAAAACCCGAAATCTCTATCCGAAGTAGGTACCTACTCGTTAACCTATCACTTCCGCACTAACACTCATGGTGTACACATGTGTCAAATAATTTACGTGATTCGATACTGACATTTCAGAGTTGTCATGGATGCAGTTGAGATTCACGCGAAATGTTAACAGAAGATTAGCATGGAACGTTTTTGGTGTTGTATATAGAGCCTATAGATTAAATTAGATTATAAAGGACTAGCGACCCGCCCCGGCTTCGCACGGGTACCAGAACGTAATAAGCCATAGTGTTTTTTTCTGTAATAGTGTCCTATCAGCTTGTTGTGTCGAACATGTGGATTGGATTTAAATAGGTTTAAAAGTAACATAAGTTCATCCTACTTGGAGTATTTTTCATGTGTTTTATTTCATTTCTGTAAATATTTGGAAAAGTAAAGAATAAATATATAAAAATAAACTACAATATCGGTCGCTGTCGCGCTATACATATACATATATTAATTTAAATTGTATAGTGGAAAAGGCAATTATAATACGCATAAAATACTGAAGGTAAATAACGAAGTTGATTTGATAAGGATTAATACTATATCCCTATAAATTAGTTTCCAATTACCTCATCATATCAGACCATTTTCTTAAACATAAAAATAGGTATAGTAAGCTATCCATATAAGATAGACATATGCCACTGTCGACTTTTTTTTAGTTTTATAAAAGACAAACAATTCCTTCATACATTACTTTGAGATAAAACAAAGAAAGAGAGGCAGCGTTTTCGATCAAAGCTCCCAGCCGGCTTGATTTTTTTATGACTTCTTCAACAATAATCGTCATATTTCAACTAATTTGCACAAAACATTAATAAATTATACACCTAAACCTTCCTCTTGAATCACTCCATATGCCAATCTGTTTGGCAGTTTTTGTGTTTATCGCATTAGACAGACAGACAGACACGGCGGGGGATTTTATTTTATAATATGTTGTGATATATATTATTAATGGAAAGATATTTTAGAAACGAGAGAAAATAGCAACTGGGAATTGTGATTCAACTACTTACTAAATGATTATCGAAACATCATAAGATTTTGAGGCTTTTATTGCCCTAATAAATTGAGTTGGTAAAGTACGGAGGTAAACAAAATCAATGACATTTTAATATAAAACATCCTTGAAATTACAAATAGTACATTTAAGTTTATATAAGAGGACACTAGAGTTTGAATCCGATATTTTATTGTGATTATTTGTGTGCTCTATAGAAAAACAATTAAAAGCAGTAAGAGAAATCGGCGAAAAAACGATCTAAATTGCTTTTGAACCCAATCTTGTTTTTTTTTATATATATATAGTTGCGTTTAGAGTGTTCTATTGATCGGAAATACTATTTGCTATCAAAACGTTCTAAAAACTTTTGAAAAATGAAACAAAAATGATCGATCTAATTCAAACGATCTATCACTAATAGGAAATCGTAAATTTTTCTAAATCGAATCGAATCGAAGATCGTTTTGTTCGCCGACTCCTCAATTGCTAGGATCTCGTCGACGAAAACGCAAAAGACTCGAAGGTTTTTGACATGGACTTAATACACACGCTTTTCTCATTACAAAAACTAAAGTTTGCTTCACTTATGAACCGGTCAGCCGTCCGTTTTCTTGTAATTCCTTTGAACCTATTATTTATAAGTTGATTAAACAAATTACATCAGTGTGCAACGCAAGTGCTGAGTGTATCTAATTAATTTTTTGCGTCTCAATAACCGTTGAATAATGAATCGAATACCAACGATTTTAAAGGTCAAAAATAAATTGAGTTTTTGTCGGTCACTTTTTCTCGTTAAAGAGTATAATTTTTATAAGCTATATTTTAATGTGTTTTATATATAATAAGCAATTTCAATTTTATACAGATGTCAGTATGGAAGAGTGTTAAATTGTGTCTGCCAATTTGTAGTAATTAGTTGAAATTTTTAAAATAAAATAGTAACTACAATAAATTAAAATCTGTAGCGATTTTATCAAGCCACAGTTCAAGATAATTTATGTCCCATACCGAGAGTAATTTAAAATTGTTTTGATGATGATTACGAAATTCCAACGCGACTCCGTGAGGAATGCGAGGAGTAAATAATATTCTTCATAGCTGATGGACCAGGAGTAAAAAATGCCTTATAATAGCCGTTAGGGCGTCTCCCATTACACGGGGCTACGGTGCGGTGACCACAGAGTTTAAAGTTTCTCGACTATTCTGTGATATTTAAAACTATTTTTTTTTTGAATGGTGTACTATATTATGATAAATTGTTTTTTGCGATTTATTGTTGCCTAACAGCCCGTCCCGACTTCGTCCGGATTGAACAATGATGTATCTTATATAATGTATATATAGCCTATGTCTATCTGGAATAATGTACCTTTCAAACAGTAAAAGAATTTTTCAATAAGGTGCAGTGGTTCCGAAGATTACCTTCCACATACACACAAACTCACAAAATTCGCACACTCTCTCGATAATTTCGGTACAGACAAGAAACAAAAATTTGAAATACCTATTTATCCATCTATCAAAAACGACTTAACACCTCAATTGATTAAAGTGTGTGCGTCACAGAAACTATAGCAGATTTTTGTCCACAAATATTGAATCTTCTTCAAAAACCAACAGAAAATGTTATTAGTAAATTCAATGATGATTTTCTCGAAGAAGAAAGTTTAGCTCTATCCGCATTCTACCTGAAGCATGATCGGAAAACAAACTTCGGACAACATTTAAGTTTTATATCTAAGCACAATCAAAATTTTTAACGTGTAATAATTACATTAGCCGTAAACAAATCAAAAGAAATAATGTCCTCATGAAATTTTTTTTTGCTTTTTCAAATGAAACATAAATTATTCATATTTGTAGGCGGTGCGGTGCAGATGTGAATCAAACGTTTTCGATGTTGAAGTCAAGCAAAAGCCACTTGTAAAAGTCGCGTCTCGACAAACATAGACCGGTTCCAGAGTACACAGTGGACCACGCGCCGTACGTACATGTATGTAGATACGGATAGAAAAAAAAACATTTTTTTTTTTCTTAGTACTTCAAATAGATTCCTTATCTAATATAAGTTTTATGAAAGAAAATTCGCTGCATTATCAAAGTTTAATATAGGTTGGCAATTTTTTTGATAAATTTTTCACTGTGCAAGCTATTCGCCTGTGGAATGGACTCCCTACAGTTATAAGACGCGCACAATCTATATCAGAATTCAAGAGAATGGTGAAGGATCATTTATTGTGCCCTTCTTAGCTTATCTGATTGTGTGGTATGTATGTGTTTAGTGTTTAAATATTATAATAAGTTTTAAGTGTCATATTTGTGTATTGTTCTGAAATGTATTGTGTGGTATAGATATATGTATCTTGTTTAGGTAGCTTAAATTATTCTTAGTTAGTACATCATAACCATTTTGTTGTCTCAGGCCTATCAATCCATCCAAAGGTTGTCTGGAAGAGATTGCTCTTAGCGATAAGACCGCCCACTGTACCTACCAAACATAGATATAAGAGATACCTACATTATTTATTTTTGTTCTAACTTTTGGTGTACAATAAAGAATATATTATTATTATTATTATTATATCATGATATTAAAAGTTCTTGTAATTTTGGACAATCAAAACACGTTTTGTCTGAAAATCAAGTTTTACATGATAAGTGAACCATTTTAACTAGTTACGTAGTTAGTAAATATTTGTTTGAAATGTACTGTAAGTTATAGGACTATCGATAATTTTTTAACAATAACTGCTTAACATAGAAAAATAATAAATAATAAATATTAACGTTAAAGGATTATCGATAATTTTTTAACAATAATTGCTTAACATAGAACAATAATAAATAAATCTATGCAAGTAGTTATAGGGTAAAAGCAAGGGTTTGACTTTTTTTTTATTTTTCATCAAATGAAATTGTTTAAATAACATTTCTATTTATTCATTTATTTATCTTTTTTTAGGGTACTTCGCACTCTTTTTTTCTAAATCCTGATTTGAGCCCATACAAAATCACACATAAAAACGGTTACATAACCCACCATCACACCGGGAAAAATAAGTGTGAAATAAAAGTTGTTCTCTGAATTTTTATTGCATTTTAGTTTCTCATAGCACAGATGGACTATAAAATATTACACAAAGGTATATGAAAGAAAATCTCTTGTAAATCATGGGATCGACAAATTGTTCGTTGGATGTTTTACATCTTGAATGGGCTCAAAGGCGCCGCGGCGAGATCGAAATTAACAAGCCAATTATCAGAGCAACTTACGAACTGACTCGGTGAATGTTCTCACAGTAAAGTTTATGTCACCTTTATTGTTCCATATCGAAACTGGTGGGACGGGATATATGTAGATTCAAATTACGTATTTGATTGTCTGCATGTGTGTCAGGGACTAATTCTTATCTTTATATTTATCTGTACCCAGAAATTTAAATTTTTATGTAATTTTTATTTTACATTTTTAAGGGGATGATTTCTTTGACTGAATAATAATAATTACAATTGTTTTTATAAAACGATATTTTCTGTGTAAACAAAAAACAAATAAAAAAAACTGTGCTAGAGCTTGTAATAAGGATGAGAAAAAAATTATGAAACTGTGACTGCCTCCACATAAATATGTCATCGAAATATATGTACGAAACTTTTTTAATAAACTCCGATTTAAAAAAAACCCTAAACGAAAGAGTAAAAAAATAGTAATCAGTGTTCAAAACTCAAAAATATAAAGCTATTTCAATATGAAAAACGTATTTTTAAAACATGCGAATTCAGAAATTTAAAAAAAGTGTAAATTATAAAGTTTGACCTATCAAGATATAATATATTTCTTATTTTAATAGCTATACTTTGGAACTTTAAAAATTGGTAATAAATTTTTACTTTTTAGTTCTGTGTTAATTAAGTTAAACACTGAATTTGTTTGCATTAATTTTATTTTTTTTTAAATTTTAAAATGTGTTTTTTTGTTTGTCATAATACTAATTAATTAAGTTAATGCCCAGAAGTTGGTACCTTAGAGCATGCATAAATTTGCTACACCATCCATCTCCATACCATCAGCTTCTTATCACATAGCGTATTTCGACCTTGGGAAGTATAGTTAATCACTCGCGATATGGTTTATACTCCATGGTATGCTACACAACCTGGCCGAGCACCACACAAAGGGTTTACTAGAAGCTATCCCAATTTCCAATTGCATCGTGAAACAGCTCGATGGTATCATAATTGCTAAATATCATCCAAACTACTAAAAAAATATGTATGAGGAATTCATGAAAATTATACACTTACATATTTAAACAACAGACAAAGACTATCTTAATATTTCGTAACCTGATGTTAAACTGAAAATACATGAAATTCGGCGCTAAGATGTTACCTACTCAGTAAACGATTTACAAATCCTTTCCTTCTGAGTTTCTTATCACAGTGTTTCGATCATTAAACGTTATAAAATATAAGTAAAGTCTGTCTCTTCAAAGATAAGGATCGCTCGGCAATGAACGTGTCCCGTCAAGACGGAGGTATAAAAAAAAACGAAAATTTCTTGGACCCCTAATGGCGTACATTAAAAAATATTTCCATTACTGCCAGAGGCGGATAAGCTGAGTTACGCGGTGTTAATGTATTAAATCTTTTGAGTGTGTATAAAAGTATTACTGATTTATGTAATTTGTTTTATTAAGGTCGCGGATTATTTGAATTCAATTTTATGTCCGGATCCGTTGGAATTCATTTAGGATTTAAGTAACTTTTCATTTTAGTTCCCTGATCAGTATAACACTTGGATTTATACTATAAGTATCTATAATAATAATAATAATAACGTACACATGACAACAACGTCTAGGCCCCAAACTAAGCATTAGCTTGTGTTTTGGGTACCAAGCGAAGACACCACATATATATAACAACCAAAACCCGGTATCAGTATCGATATTCATCATATAAATTTTGACCCGACCTAGGATTCGAACCCGAGACCTCCAGCTTCGTAGGCAGGGTCGCTACCCACTAGACTAAGCGGTCGTCACTATCTTTCACTACGTCACTATGTTTCACTATCATCAAAGTCGGAAGTGATTCATTGTTTTAAAGATTTATTATTTTGTAACAAAATTTATCTTCTGTGAGGCCAGAAAACATTTTGAACAAAATAATGTTTTGTATTTGTAAGAAATCACAGAGGTAATATGTTTACTTTTATGATAAAATTATGTGTGTGGCGTCGGTCTAAGGTGATCCCCGTGGAGTACAAGTCATGATCTTCTATCATATTTGACGTAAATATTTTGAAGGTGCAGTTTCACTTACTGTTTTCATTTTTATAACATGCGAGTATTTTTTAATTATTGTTAATGAAACGAAGTTTTATAATTATACAAGTAAACGAGTACAAGCAGGTCTATTCTGTCAAACTCGAGAGTAAATTGAAATTTGCGATAATTCATCAAAAAATATTGATATTCAATTTATAATTTAATCTAAATTAAAAAAATAAATCGTATCACGAAAACAGGTTTCACCCTAAAATCTTCGATTAAAAATTCAATTAAAATAATGTGGCATTAATGACCTCCGTCTGTAGAACTATTCGATAACTTATTGAAGCAATTCCGGTCAGATTTCGTGTTTTTTTCGACTCCACTCGTGCGTTCAAGATTGGCCTATCAACCGGCAATCGAGAACGGCGTAACGCTTACAGAGTTTCAATTCTACAGGACCCGTTTCAAAGGGTCATGCATGAAATACGTGACGACAAATTGAGGCATTTCAGATGTCCCCCTCCCGCTTCCTGAGGCTTTATAATGATATAATAATTTCGTATATCCACCCAGTTACAGGTAATTCCGAAGATTAACGCGTTCAAACATACCAACTAGAGAACTACATATTTACCAACCCTTCAGCTTGATACAGATAATGTCTATTGTTGCTACTTGTTTTCGGAGTTGAAATAATTAAGTAACTTCTTATTTGGAATTCCGAATTTAATTTTGCTGTTCCACATTATTTTCCTATTTTCTATTCTATTCTATTCTATTCTATTTCTTAAATATAATGAAGAAAGCTTATATTATCAGGTACAAAAAGCAACTACAAGGAAACCTAATGTAAATTATCCTAAGTAATTAATTTTCGAAAATGAGTGATAAAAATAGAATATTAAATAACGACGTGAATATTTATTATAAATATAAAGGAATTAGTACCTGCTGTTATGTATTATGTTATTTAATTCCACGACGCAATTTTTTTTTATTTACATGTTGGGCTTTTTTCGGTCAAGAAATCGATGTTTCATAGATTAAACTCGAAACTGAGTAAAGTTCGGTAACCTAGTTACTAAAAGCAATAAAACTAAAGGGTTTGCTACTGAACGATCCTTAATTTGTGTATTATTTTTCTAAAAGGATGTACCTAATAGCCTTTGTGGCATCTTTACGGGATAAATCAACATCACAATAACGAGATACCATAAAGTCAGAACTGAAAAACGAGTAAGCATTTTCCTAAGATTAAGAATTTCATAATAAATCATATTCTTTTTTAAATTTTAAACGATAACAGTAATAACAAATAACACGACACGACAAATAACCAAAAGTTCAAAATTCACTTATAAATTAATTTACTTAGTATTAAACGTACGTACTGATTAATTAGCTAATATTTTTTAGCTAATTATAATGTGAATAAACTATTCTAACACAAAAATGATTAAATTTTTTCGTTGTTTAACATATCCTCAAACATCTAGCTGCATGTTACGTAACTCTATGGGAGTTCACTATACCCAGCAAATCAATTTCATTCTTTTTCTTTTTTTTCTTCACTCGCGTCGTTGATAGAGCCGGATATAGATGTTTAAGTGTTAGATATTTTTTTTTAATTAATACGAGAAATCAAGTTTCGCACCGGGCACCTACAAATAGCCTTAAGTTATCTGAGAATTTATATGTATATTTTTTTTTTATTTTAGGTACACAAATTTATGATTATTACTTTAAGATAATTTAGTGCAGAATAGTTTTTCTATTGAATGAATACATCTATAGCAACGTAACTACACTTTAAAATGGAAGGTAAAATCTACGTGACGCAATTTTTCTGTCGGTCGGCACTTCGGGTGATCTCGGTAGAGTTCGGTCAGGTTCGTGGTGGCACATATAACTAAGTTTGGATTATTTCATTTGTTTTTACAATGAGTTTTTTGTGCGAACTACATAGAAATACGAATTGACTAAAAGCCCTCTTCTGCGTTTACCGTCTAACCACTCATACTCTAGCTAGCTTGTGTAAGATGGTGAATTTAATTCCGAGTTTCATTGCGCGAGGTCCCCGCGCGCCGGGATTAATTTTATGGTGAACTAGATTCAAGCTGAGACAGATATAAGTAATCAGCGGCCTTTGGCGAAATTTTCAATAATGAATAAAATTAGGAAAGATACAGGTTCGATTCTAGAGCTTCGTTCATGGCAGGCGAGCCTCAAACAGCAAAGCTTTTTAAGTCATTGTTAATACATGGAACAATATCAAGAGGTAGCATCACTTGGGGGTCGAATGAGACGAGTTGTTTTCTAAGAGGCGATAAATACCGAGAAACCGTCGCTGATTACACTTATGGCATTTCGAGCCCGTTACTAATTATATTTGTGTTATAGCCAAGGAGCCGTTCATTTATTATATTAACGGTATAGTAAGAGAGCCCGTCACTTTTTATGTTTTCGATTATAGTCTGGGAGTCCATCACCAAAAATGATAAATAAGAAAATTTCTTAAGAATCTGATGTAAAAAAAAATGGTCACCATTTGTCGGCCGACCGGCTGTTGTCCCAAAAACTAGAATCTAAAGTGAAAATTAAGAAGATACGCCTCATTTACACTTTTTAAATGACTGTACCTGAACGTCTTGTACCTAAGAGTGTGTGCGTACGCTTCGTACGATTTGTCTCGAAAACTTGAAATAAATAATAGAAAAATAAAATCATAACTTAGCATTATTTTAGAAATTTCCAACTGGCATTTGTTTCTAGGTAAGTAAGGTGTTATTTCCAGATATTTTTTTCTTGAAAACTCGTATCTGAACTAAATTGTAAAATTGCAGCATTTTGGAAATCTTAAATTTGTAGTACGTAATGTAGCATTTAATATTTAAACTAAATATAGTTTTCAACATAACTTCGTTAAGACGTGTGACCGGCCTAGCGAGAGAAGTAACTACTGCAGGAATTCGTAAAAGAGTTTCTCTTAAAAGTATCTTATAACAATTTATAGAATAATAATTGACGTACAATTTCAGAATATTAATAAATATTGAGATAGTGGGCTTTTACCGTTGTGATCGTTCACGCAGTAATAATTCATTACTTAGTTTTTACTAAAATGTCGCTCTGTCGGTTATGTGTGCAAACAAACTTTCGTTTGCAAACTAACCAAACAACATTTAATTTGTAGCTTTAAAAAAAAAAGATCTAGCTGTGTTTACATCTGCACAATCAATGGGTTTATATCAAGATTTTTAAAACATAGATTTTATATATTTTCCCGAAAATACAGAACAATCTACACATTTCTCTAAAAATAAATTTAGTATGTAATTTTCTCAATTTTTTTTTCGAAGTTAATAAATGAAATATCCCTGTGACGTCAACTGGACAGATGTTTACTATATGCATTATCTTAGACTAAATCAATAAAGTCATATTTTTATTGAGTCATAAGGATTACAATTTCATCTGACAAAATATAGGTCATTTATCTCAACGTCAGATAAATTTCATAAAAAAATCTAGCAAATTCGTTAATAAATAAAAAAAAAAAATATTTCGAGAGGTTATTCTAAAACTTTATTCCTTTTGATTACAATCACTTCCAGCAGAACTTTCCTATTTTAGTCCAAGCCCATTGTTTATAGTATGAATCCTAAAAATAAAGAGGTATTTTCACATTTGTGTAATTCTTTACAGGTTGGCACACGAAGAACTCGAAAGATATAGTGTAATATTTACTCCATTTTGACTATAAGATAGCTTCGTAGTAAAGAGAGCACAACCGCTACGTACAACGCACGTTGGAATGTGGCGCGGGTCACTGCCCCAAGCCACACCGACCAACATCTCTGCCTTCCATCTTGATTAATCGCATAATGCTTTTACTAATTATTTTTTAGCTTTATGACGGCTGTAAAATCGTTATAGAATGGTTAGTGGACGTCATTTATATATTATAGAAGCGGATACTCATAGTCGATTTTAGGAAGACATGTTTTTTTTCGTAATATCATTTTTAACCATAAAAGTACGATTTGACTAGAAGCCCTCTTCTGCGTTTACCGTCTAACCACTCATACTCTAGCTATGATGCAAGTTAGCGAGTTATAGTCTGAGTTTCAGTACGCAAGGTCCCCTCTCGCCGGTCTTCAACCCCGCGAAATCCCCGCGTGCCGGTCTTCAACCCCGCAAAATTGTGAAATGACATTTACGACTCTATTAAAACCGAACGCTGCTGTCAAATAACTCTATGTTTTCAATATATTGCACTATTTATGAACGCTTAAATGTTGAACTTTCGAAGAAAACTCAAAAATAATATTTTTAAACACTAAAAATGCTTTTTTTTCTTTTTTTTTTATTCATCACAACAATGTCTTGGCCCCAAACTAAGCATTAGCTTGTGTTTTAGATGCCAAGCGAAGATACCACATACATATAACAACAAAGATCCGGTACCAATATCAATATTTATCATATAAGTACTGATCCGACCTGAGATTCGAACCCGGGACCCCCAGCTTCGTAGGCAGGGTCGCTACCCACGAAGCCAAGCGGTCGTCAATGTGATATTTAGTTGTATTATATTAGGAATACTTAGTCACCCTAGAAAGTGAAAAAGGTCAAAACTATCTTTAAAACGTAATCCGATGCAATAGACTTACGAAACACTATTACCAAAGCCAAACGAATGGTTGAAAACACAGACGTCAAGCAATGAGTTCATAATAATTATCTCAAGGTATTTAAGTATTCAAAATAATATACCTACTGCAGTGGATTCGAGTAAAATATTCTTTGTTTATTGATTAATATAATTTTTTGTTTTTTATAGAATCCAATTCAATGCTAAGAAATTCAATGTTCAAAACTGAATAGAAGATATATTGAATATAGGGTCTCCATGGTTTAAAAAAAAATATTAGTTTATTTCTTTTTAGTCAAGAAAATTGATTAAAGTTATCTAAAGATAATCGTATGATATTATGCTTTAAATAAAATTTTAAAAATTTAACAAAATTTTATTAAAGAACAAAAATATATCTACTTGATTAGTTATTTTTTTTTTAATACATGGGACTTCCCACACAGCGCCATCTAGTCCCAAAGTAAGCAAGTATTATGCTTGTGTTATGGGTTACTAGACAACTGATATACATACTTAAATATTCTTTGTAATATATACATAAATAAATATTTTTGCGAAGACACCACACACATATAACAACCAAGACCCGGTACCAGTATCAATATTCATCATATTAATACTGACCCGACCTGGGATTCGAACCCGGGACCTCCAGCTTCGTAGGCAGGGTCGCTACCCACTAGGCTAAGCGGTCGTAAATTATTTGAATTCATTAATTTCGCAAACAGGTCAAGGTGAAGCTGTTATCGGATAATAACGCATGTCGCCGAGTCCTCGTGCTCGATGTGTGTATTTACACGGACTAATTTAAGACCTATTTTCCACTTTTACAATTCTGTCCATTAAACCGTAACATAAGAAGTATACGCATTGCTGAAATAAGTCTGGCATACTATTATATATAAAGTAATCGAAAATTCCAGACTCTCAAAATAGGACGGATATAACACGACAAATGTCATTTACTTATCAAAACCTACATGACAAATAATATTATAGACCGTCGGCCGAGGTACTTTTAACTTTTCGTAAAACGAAGAGGAGGAACATAGGAACACAACAGGAGTAGTGTGACAAGTTTTCTCGGGACGCACAGACACGTAGAGGGGTTCCGGGAGGGGAATCGAGCACAAGTAATATTTTTTGTAAAATTTCGTTTCACAATAGTCTGAACCAAGACTAGACGAAGCCAAGAGCAAATTGTTACTCGTATTATAATAATATACAAGGTGAGATTTTATTAACCGGCCAAAATTTTTCTAGATGTTAGGTATCACCAATTGACCTCATTGCGTAAATAAAAAATATGGGTTACATTTTCAAAATAAATTATTTTATCTACAGTGTTATTTTATAACGTTTGGTTGCTTTCTTAGCACTATAGTAAACGTACGCTCCCGAGGCCTTTGAAACGGAATGGGGCGGCGGGCATGAATGGTGACTAGAGTTATTGGTTTTTTCGGGATAGGTTTGTGTAGTCATATCTCAATATTTTTCTATAGAACGATACAAAAAGGAAACAAGACGGCTATCGGTTTTCTACCAAAGATCATTATACTAAAATTTGGCTAGTCATAAAAATCTCACCCTGTATAATTATTAAATATGAATGCGTACCTACTGCGAACGATGCGGGCGAAATCCTCTGACATGTTTTACGATTATTACTAAGAAATAACTTTAACTCCGCCCACGGACCCACAGCACGGTAGCGATGTCGCGTTGTTGACAATAAATTATATCCCACGAAATATCCTAAGCGCCAACAATGTAAAGTTGCCAAGACTTGCGGCTATAAGATTTCCATAATCTCGCAGTTTGAATAACAGCTGGAGTCGTTAATTATCATAAAGATCACTACTAGACGAGGCGAAACTATGGTTTTGTATAATATCTATATTTAATTACGTTGTTTTTAAAAATAAAAATATGTGCACAGGTTCGGAAAGTCTCGTCGCGATCCACAAATATCTCAAGTGAATAACGACTTTTTTAACTGTAAAATATAAAACATAATATTTTATAAATTATATTCTTTGAATGTTACCTTTTTCTTGGCCTAAATCATAGATATACATCACACCGTATTGGTAAGGCTAAGAGCGTAGGAGAACTATGAAGTTATAATTAACGGACCATAAGTAATTTTTGGTGAAGCCACATTCATGTAATATCAGCGGTCTGAATATAATAATAATAACGTACACATGACAACAACGTCTAGGCCCCAAACTAAGCATTAGCTTGTGTTTTGGGTACCAAGCGAAGACAACACATACATATAACAACCAAGACCCGGTACCAGTATCAATATTCATCATATAAATACTGACCCGACCTGGGATTCGAACCCGGGACCTCCAGCTTCGTAGGCAGGGTCGCTACCCACTAGGCTAAGCCGTCGTCAACGAATGAAATCGTTTGTAAAACATTTTCTTGAATTTCAGAACCGATATAATTTCAGAAACAAAATGTTTGAGGTGTCACTGTAAGAAATTGGTACTCGAAACATATTTGAAATCTGCATTTCAACATACATCTTAAACCTTGCCTTGTAAAGAATTTAAAAAATCAACGGATCTTTCGCACGAACTTCTTACGACATTGGAAATGAACCTAACGGAATAAAGTAAACACACATACTTTGGATAATATTTTTCGAAATAAAATTTTTTCGCAATAAAAATAACACAACTGTATTTGAATAAGCTTAAAACTTCGAAATATAAGATTCTGTACGACATTTCGATCGAACAAACCGAATTAGTACGAAATGTAACACTGACGCATATCCGACTTCCAACTAAGGGCACCCTTAACCACTACTTCCGGTTGTCCGATTCTAACAATTTTAGTCTCAATCGATCCCCCGTTTAATTACCCTGAGCCGTTATTTTAT
Source organism: Luffia ferchaultella (assembly GCA_949709985.1). Taxonomy (NCBI): domain Eukaryota; kingdom Metazoa; phylum Arthropoda; class Insecta; order Lepidoptera; family Psychidae; genus Luffia; species Luffia ferchaultella. Next base: position 6,699,747 of record OX453257.1, on the reverse strand, counting down.
TTTTTTCTTATTTGGACCTAATTCTCGAGATATCGGGCTCCCAAAATGAAAATCGGGAAAAAAACTTGCGATTTTTTTCGTTTTATGCCGATAAATTTTTTGTTTTTGAACTTTTTCCAAATTGTCTTTTGCCATCTTGTAGAGCTCGCCGAGATGCGTCTTTTGACACCACGTTCATCCCGATATCTCGAAAACTCTTTGTACAATTTGCCTGTCTCATAAAACACCCAAATGACCCCCTATACTCCAACGAAATTAAAGTCATTTTACGAAGTTGTACCAAGTGTACTAAGTTAGCAATAACTTGGCACGTCTGAGGGGTAATTTTCAACTGTGACTCTATAACGTATATACCAAATTAGAAATATCTAAATATTATCTAAGCAATATGGTTGTACTTCAACGGATGTCCATTCGAATACTAAATATATAGAATTTATTATAATACAAAAACCAGGACAAATAACCACAAGATTAATACTTGGAAAACCGCGTTACTCAAATACAAACGCAGAATTCCAGCAACTCGCACTAAACGACACTTCACCATATTAAGGTACATGAAACGTGTACTTAGGCAACTGTATTTTAGCTGGTGTCGGCCCACGCGCCGTTTTATCTCAGAACTGGTTTTTAACTCGATTTATTGTTGGGGTACGCGCTAATGTCGGTAGTGAGAATATGTGACGGCTAGCATCACAGTGTAGACAAGTCCGACTAATTAACATGGTAATTATTCAAAATATAGATATCGCAACATTGAGAAGATGGAGTTGCATGAAAAACTTTGATTAAAATATCGTTATACTGGAGTCGTGGTTATTTCAAACTTCTATTGCCCTCATTGATTATTCTGTCTAACGACAAATTGATAAAACCTGTGAAACCTTAATACGAGATTGTAAGTTTGTTAATTATACTATCTATTACCAAACACCCTACTCCAAAACGTAAAGTGTATCTTCCATTTCATTCCATCAGCCCATTATATACCACTGCAGGTGCTTAGGCCTCCCCTCAAGATGAGGAGGCTTGGAGCTTAAATCCACCACGCTGCTCCAGCGCGGGTTGGTGGATTGTAACGATCACTATCTATTGACAGCAACCGGGACCGACTGCTCAACGTGCTCTCCGAGGTATGGAGTCAGTCATAGTTATGTACATAAGTCAGAAAAACTCATTAGTACACGCCCGGATTCGAACCACGGCCACACAGCCTTATAAATTTGAAACAGGTTCGCTACGCTGGGGCTATCATGACGTCCGAAGTCCGAAGACGAACCGACCGAACCGGGCTATTTTCTTTCAATTCTGTGCGCCAAAGTTAAGTTTCCTGCTTGGACGGAAGCGGTTTTAATTTCTACGTCTCAGAGCATTTATCATTTTTTTATTATTAAGATAAACATTACGTACAAACATAATTCTTGTTAAAGTTTTATTTTTATTTTATTACTTTGTCGTCGGATGTCGTTGTATTCGAGTGAATTAATACAAAAGTCTTATATTTTTGTTTTGGTCCAAAGACAAGTAACCACATTAATTCACTGGCTTCAAAATTCCGAAAGCGAAAGTTTTTTTCTTCAGTCTGGTTATCACGTAATCGATCGCCTTGCATAGTTTGAGTAAAGTGCGTTTCAAATGATTTTATTTTTATACATTAGTAAGTAGTTCTCAATAAATAAATCACTAACAGTTTTCAATATGGTCACGACTTTATGAGTTCGCAGTAGCTAAGCTGAACTTGTAGTATGACACGATGCAAATGAGCCGATCTCTCCGCCAGAGTGCCTCGGTTATAGTAATAATTTGTATCGAATTAGCATTCTCATTAAAGTGTATTTGCAACTCTAGAATTCATACGGAACGAGTCAATACGGAGCCGGACGAAAACGTTATATTTTCTCAAATCAATAATAACATATCGGTTGGATACCGCGAGTGGTGGAAATATTCGATATTGATCGATGTGGTTTTTTTATACAATTTCATAGATTTTGATTGTATAATGTTCGGGTAGAGAGCCGGCGTCGAAGAAAGCAGTTAAAAATATAACCTAACCGTTCGGTTATAATTCACGCACACAGAGACGGTTTGTACATGGTTAGTATGGTGTAACACATACAAGTATGTAAATGTTGGCCTGTCATTTTTGTTGACAATGTATTGCAGAAGTCCATCCGATAACGCTTTTTAAATAATATATATTATTGCTGTAATGCTCTGAAAAAAAAAAAACTAAAGTATTTATATTTTTACGGTGAATTTAATCTATTTTTGTCCAAGAAAAACATATTCATATTCAAACAGTTCTTGTTTACTAACTCATAAGGAAAATGTGTTTTTTGTAGGTATTCGGGGCTATTCGTAGCGATTAAACGGTTCACAGTAATTGGCTGTATGATGTTTACTTCTCAGCCGCTGGTCTGCGGCAATCACAATAGACGTTGCGTGGGCTAGCCTTTCAATCAGCCCGACTGACTCATTAATAAGTTACTGCGACTAAATAACTTGTATGAGCACTTGTGTACAGTTGGAAGAACAAATCATATTTCATGAAAATCCAAATGCTTTAGCTATAGATGCAAGGGCATTTATAGCTAAACCATTGTAGCTACAGGATAACGTTGTTAAGAGACCAGTCCCTAAATTTTTAATACATTTTCTATTGGTATTCAAATATTTAAAAAATAGTCCTATAAGCCAAAAAAAGAGATAAATTTTCCCATTGTTTTTTATGGAGTCAACAGATTATTTTTCTTATAAGAATTAAAAGAAGTCGAAACATAGAATTTTTCGATTCTCATAAAATACATGATCGATTGATGATGTAGCATCAAAGCAAAAATAAGAATTGTAATTATTTTTTTGCAGTCTATACCACTTTATTCGAAATTTTAGAATCCATGAGTTTTTAAATATTTGCCGGTTAGAACTTTGTCATTATCTATCTAATCTAATCGAATCATAATAATTTAATCATTATCTAGTTAAAATGAGGATAACTTTTTCTGTATCATTATACAGAAAAAATTAAAGTAAAAAAATTTCGTTGTATAAATCTGAAATAGCAATAATTATTTGAATTTTGGTAGTTTTTTTCCGCGTATAAACTCGTTAGCTATGCGAGTTCGACATACTCAAAACGGTTGGGTAGTTCTACGGATAACATCATTTATTTACCGACCTCTACCTAAAGAAATTTTGTATTCGTCGCGTGAGGTTGTAAAAAAGCAAATCCCACAAGTCGGACAGGTACGCGGATAAAAAATAAATGGAAAATACTAATGGAGCACAACGGCGCTGTTTAGGCGGCACGTCGCGCCCCACGGTAAGTAGCCGGCTGTTATTATTTATGTAGTTTATCTAGTATAAACCTACAATTGAACTAGTATTTTTGTAAATACACAATAAGACTTAATAGGTAATTTTACACACATTCAATAAATATGTGTGCAAAGTGTATACTAACAAAATTGACAGCAGGTGTAAGCTTATATAAATAACTCATGAGATAACGTCAAAAACGTAAATGTTCCATAATGAAGTTTTATCGATTCAATATTTTACCCATGGGTTAAAATAAACTTTATATCTATTCTTAACATTTTCGAAACAATGCTATCACAACTTACTCCAAACGTTTATTTATACTTGTGAAAGCATCGAGTCACATTATAACAAAAAATATGATTAAAAGAGTACCAGGTCGCCCTGATCTGCTGCTGTGGAACATAATGACAGCGGATACATTTTCTAGATTTATCAAAACCTGGTGAGGCAGTAAATAGTACAATAGTGGAATGTTCAGTCGTTGTTCACATAATAATATCACATTCAACTGATACAAAAAAAGGACCACGGCGTGCAGCTCCGTGACGGCATGTCTGCGTGACAGTAAAAGTTGTTCAAAGAAACTTTCAACATTATTCGAAAATCACACTGACTAATAACAAAAAAAAACGTTGAAGTAAATTGCTGAGTTCAATTTCGAGCTATCCACTAAGTGTAAAATTATCTAAATCAGCATAGCAATATAATGGACCAACCGTAACACCAAACGTTTCGAAGCGACGTTGTACGACGATTACTTACGCACGTGCTGTGGAGCCGGTTATGGGCCCGTCTCGGCTGTATTGGGAGCGCGCGCGCCGACTCACACTCAATTTCACCTGTGACTGACGCGAACAATAATCGCATACTCGTATTCAGGCAACCGCTGTACCGTATGGCCTAACCTAGTACGCCCAGCAGGTGGTAATGAACGTTTTATCTCCGAAAAACAGTTGCCATTTAAAACTATTTATGTTTTTGTTAGGTACGCGAGGCAAAAACAAAACTGCAGATATATCTAGATTTGTAGACGTTGAATTGTAGCTTTAAAGGCTTTATAAGAAAATTAAAAATCCATTGTTTCCCTTTTGGCCTTCTGTCGCATTTCAGAATTTTGCAATTGGAATATGAATTCATAGTTTTTTTTTAGTATTTTTATTGCATTCGCAATCATTCGAAATCTTCTTTACTGAAATCTGTTAAATTATTTACGAGATACTATTTGCGAAAAATATTCCACATAAAGAGTACATTCGTTCTTCCATAAATACATCTTTTGTCTTGGGACATTATTTCGTACGTATGTCCAGTCTTATGAATATTTCTACTTTATTTTCAAATCTCAATTAAATAAAATAAAATCAAATAAAAAGTTTGACTACCAATTAACAATAAACCTACTACCAATTTTAAAAATACTAATTAACAAACGAAATTAAGCTTTCTCTGGATATTATTTTTTTATAATTACACGTGTAAGTTTTTATCTAACTTATCATATCTAGATTATTCCATAGACACGCAAAAACAGAATGCTTTTATAATAATATCCTAGTTTAAAAATCTTTGATCGACAAGAGTGATTAATCTTTTTTTACAATAATAAAAAAGTTTAGCTTGTATCTAAAAAGCTCATTACGTAACATATGGATTGTAATTATTTCACTAGTTTTGTTTTTGCCATTAAAAACGGTAACAAAAAAGGCGCCATATTTAAAAAAAAACGTACTTAACTGCTATATTAAGTATCTCAATGCAATGAATATCGTTCACACACGAAGCTCTTAATTGTTTTTTATGTTAGGTTTTTTGAATTCCAACTGGAATAAACATATTATTTTTTAAATAATTAAAACAAATGATAATCCTGTCTCAGGATATTCGTAGGATAATAAATAAATATAGGAGATCCACCAATTAAACTAGGATATTCCAACATTAATCAAAAGACGACAGCACAGGTTTGTAGTACGGTCAAACGTTCAAGAGCCTCGGATGATGACTCCAAACCCGATTCGTTATGTTTTGATCAAGATGTTGATTTATGAGTGTACACGCTACAATTAGGCCGAAGAGGTAAAATGTGGCTTTCGATTAAAGCCCGTAATAAATTTTCGTTTCATGTAATAAATCTTCATAAGATATATTTACAACTAGTTAATTCATTTTTTATTTTTGGTTTATTTATTAAATATAAATTCTAAAAAATTCTATGATAGAGTAGTGTTGAGAAAATTAAGTGTTCAATTTTTCTAACAAACTATCTAAACTATAGATTTTAAGCACAATATAGTTTTTATGTTGTGTTGCATTTATATTACTTTATAAGAAAACAATTTATTCAAATGAAACCAATAATTCTTAGTTATCCAAATCCATAATTTAACTTTGAAGTAACACTAAAGAATGCGAAACAGCCAGCAATTAAAATATAATAATGTCTTCCTAAACTGGTTGTATTAATTAATGTTCTTAATATTAATAATGGTCAAAATTTAATGATTTTTAAGAAAAAAATAGATCTTATTTATATGTGAAAGGTTATGTCTCTTAAAATTTCTTTAAAAACACGCTTTAGTAGAATATATTGACGCATTTACTTTTTCCAATCTAGTTATTATGGCAGCCATATTTATTTTTTCTCTTGCTTTTAATCTCCCATAAAATCGGGGTACGTGCTTAGAAAAGATTAAAAATGACTGTCGGTGGACAGGGCCAATAAATAACGCGATTATTTCTTTTAAAAACTGGCTCCGGCGCAGAAACTATTCAAAGTGACATTTCTTAGATCAGAATCATCGACAGAGAGGTATTACTATAAATTACTACAGCCATTACTATAAGAAAAGGATTAAGGATTAAATAAAAACGGTTGGATTTGGATCATAATTTAGAATCAAGAAAACTATTTATGATGTTATTTTCAATGGAATTTGTAATTTTAAAATTGAATAATCAGAGTTATAGCATAGCCTTTTTATTTACAAATTGCATTAGAAAGAAGCAAGTTGTGTACCTGACACACTACATATAGAGTTTGCATAATATATTTTTTTTTAAATTCATTCTAGATATTTTATAAAATTATTAAGATATTTTACATAATTATAAATACATTAAAAAGATATTAATTTGGAGTAGGTAGTTATCGACAAAATATATATTTTTTTCTATTATAATTAAATCTAAAGAATTTTCGGTACTTAAAATTGTCAAACAAAATAATGCCTATTAGGTACTATACTTTTAAAAAATGACTTGTATGTCTATCCATGGATTTTATCTTAGTGAACGTCGCGTATGATTAATGGACCCAAGAAAGTCGCCGGAGATACGGCATTTTCTGTCTCCACAACAATAGGCTGAGTCTGTTTTAGAATGAGGGCCTCATTACAAAAAGTTTAAGAGGAATTTCTGTATACAAAGTGCAGGTTTTCGCTTCTGCGAAAGAAGAAGTATTACATACAAAACTTCAATATAAGAACAAACGGTATGGATGGTATTTTGCATTCATTCGGATGAAAAACGTATTTTTTATTTAATTAAATGTCAAAATTTTACTTTTTATCACATGCAGCTGCGTCATATCGACGCTACGCAAAGTCTAAAGTTCACACAAAGTTATAGACGACGAAACGCATCTGACAACACCTCGAATAGCTGTGGAAATGAGTAAATTTTACAAAAAATAAAAATACGTTTTTTTTTATTATTTGTATTTGGGGTTAGAAGCTGATACTAACTTACTTAAGCTGGCAAGAGTTTTAAAATATACAGCGGTATGGAGATAGCCGATAATATAACAGGGAAAGACAAGCGTATCTAACATTTTTTCTAAGTCGTTACTTTTTACTTGATGAAATACCTAGTCAATTTCGAGTATCGAGTAAAGCAATAACGAAGATGAATTCGGCATTATGTTTGTCTGTTCGCCTGCTTGTCTACCACATAGGTAGGTATTTTATTTTTCAAAGTGGTATACAATTTGGATTTTAATGAAACTGTACAAATACAATAAGTATATTAATAATAAATTATAATATTTTGTTGAAAGTAAATACTTTTTTTATAAATATATATAAAACTGGTAAAAAATTTGAAAGTAAATTTTGGATACTATTTTTTTAACCATAGAAGCTGATGCTATAATATAATGCGGAATATTCTCTAGAATGTAGGATTTTATATCGTTTTCAGGTCATATATTATGATTTAATAGAAATAGAATAGATAGCGACCCAACCTACGAAGCTGGCGGTCCCGAGTTCGAATCCCAGATCAGGTCAGTATTTATATGATGAATATCGATACTGGTACCGGGTGTTGGTTGTTATTTGTATGTGTTATCTTCGCTTGGCACCCAAAACACAAGCTAATGCTTAGTTTGGGGCCTAGACGTTATTGTGATGTATACGTTATTATTTTTGTAGTAATAATCGAGCGAAGGCATAGCCGGTTATATCCTTTCGAATAAACCAATGCTCTTACGCATCCTCTATTGGTCTAGAGTCGTGATGGTATATGGCCGTTAAACACTAAAAGTATGTTTGTCCAACCGGACCGGTCTCGTGTTTGCTTTGCCTCTCCTTCGTGCCTCTTGAGAATATTTCACAGACGTATACTTTAGTGAGTGCAACTTATTTTTTCTTTTTTACTATGGTAAGAACTATGCTCGACGGTAGGTAGGGGCAACAGAAGAATGATTATTAAATTATATATACTTAAGGGAGTTTATAAACAGTTAATTAGTGAAGAATGAATGTGACACTACAAAGTTTGATATACAAATACACATTAATCGGAGAACCTTGACAAATATTGTTATTATATATTTAAGGGAGTTTAGTTAATTAGTAAAGAATAACTGTGACACTTCATAACTTAATATACAAATACACATTAATCGGAGCCCCTGACAAATATTGTAATAATTAATTATTGTTTATTTAAATATATTTTACATTTAATGTTATAAAAGTAATATTCGAGACCCGAAAAAAGTTACCAATTTATGATTTAAAATTTCAGAATAGTACAAATAAAAGGCCAAGTCAACTCTAAACGTAGTATGGTATTTTGATAGATTTGTAAAATGTAATTTATAAGAAAAATAAATTACGTTATTACTCACTAATTATGTGCAGAACAGCATGTTCAGTATAGAACTAAAGTTTCGTACTGAAAGTTAGAATGGAATAAAAAAAAGATTTACTATATATTTAAAATTACAAGATTATTATATTACCAACCATTAAAATCGACTTTGTATGTTTACGATGGTTCCAAACGAGAAACGTATAAATGAATAAAAAATTACGTACATATATTAGATATCCGAAAACGTGCGAAATTCACAGTTGTAAAAATACTTCTAGTTATAAATAATTTCAGAAAAAATATATGAATTAGCCAAAAACTTTATAAATACCAGTTGGGGGTCAACATAAGCCTATGCTACACGATTTAAATATAAAAATATAAACTTAAAGAAGGAGAACATTAAGTGTTTATTCCTTTGACGTTTGATTAAACGTATTTTTATATATGCTGCGTGAAATGAATTATATCGAACACGAATAGTCAATTTTATTGAAAAGAATTTTTGAGCTGGAAAATACCTATAATACTTTGCTTATACTATAATTATCCTGAGAAAGAATTTACAAAATATTCGAAAAATAAACTTAAAAGCCCACGAAAGCTTAAAATTATAATACCTACAGGTGAATGAAAAATTTCGTGTGTGAGATCTTGGATTATAAAATTCCTGAGAAGATCGAGCGGGTAATTTAATTAAGTTACCATTTCGAAAACACGAATCGAACACAAACAATTCTACAGACCTTATATTATGATTATAAAGATTTTTAGGATTCCGTAAGTTATCATCTAAAAATTTAATAATAATAATACTTTTGACATTCCACACAGCGCCATCTAGTTCCAAACTAAGTAACGCTTGTACTATGGATACCAGACAACTGGTACATATATGACATATGGACATATGTCTATACATATATAGATATTTTACATCCAGACACGGAATAAATAGACATGTTCATACACACAAATATTTGTCCCGGGCGGGAATCGAACCTGCGACCCTTGGTTGTTAATTTTATTTGTTAGTTTAACTAATATTGTTGATAACCAACAAAACAAACAGACTAACAATTTTATATCGTATAGTCGACGGATCAAAATACATAATATCAATTTCGTTGGCACTGGTATTTAGTAAAAACTTTCGACATTGTAAATAATGGATTAACTTGGGAGAAAATGTTTTTCATAAAATATGAATTAGAAACTGCCAGAATCACTGACATATATGTACCTAGAGTACTAGACTGTACGTATCACAGTATGAAACTCCGCACGAAAATCGTTCATATCGCGGTGCTCTGTCAGTGTAATAGATTGATATTATTGTGTATTTTGGAAAAAATATCTGAGGAAAGTGCCTTGCTGTGCCTTTAAAAAGTGTATAAATAACGTAATTTAATAATATTTTATTAATTTTGTTTTTACTAATTAAATTTTTGACAATTACAAATTTGACGGTTGCACATAAATTGAATCAGTTGGTAAGCATAACGATAATACTCATTTTATCTCTTTTCAATCTATTACATTGCTGTACATCTACCTTTTTCCCTATATCGTTCAGCGCAGCGGTTCAGACAGAAATTTTGAAAGATCAAAGAAAGCAGGGGGTAATTCTCGGACTGCTTGACTTTATGTCTAATGAGACATTGTCGATAAAATTCAATATTTTTCTAGCGAAAACGTAATTCTGTATTTTGCAAAGCCATTTAAAACATTACAATTTTTGAGAATCATAATATGAGACATACCAACTTTCATCATACAAAATTACGTTTTGACAAGAAACAAAATATGTTTCATTGAAATTGTCTCATGAGACTAAAACGGTACTCGTACTCAAGCGGTACGAGAATCACCTCCACAAAATCGTAATCGACTATCTTCGGAGGTGTTCGGCCATTCTCGTTTACGTTACGTGCGCTGTACAATTTGAAGGGATCTTCGCGTCTAGTACCTAGGTATATAAAAGTCAGTGGCCAGAATAGTATTTTCCGAATATAATCGATAATATTTCCGATGGCAAAGGCTTTCGTAAACAAACGCCCAACTATATCATTAGTATTTATGTAAAATTACAGTAATATTTATGTAAAGTTACAAGATAAAAAAGAGATTTTTACAGAAATATAATTTAGCATTAATAAAGTAATTAAGAAATAATATATGCATTAGTATCATTAGTTTTTACATCCTGTCAATTTACCCAACTGAGTAAAATTTTTCATTTATTAAAAACATGGGTCATAGATTCAGAAAAATTGGATTTAATCTGACATTTGATTAACACCAAACAAAAACACACAGAATCATAGTATTGGAATTGTTAAAGCTTTAAAGTTAATATACGCCCCTGTATATTTTGTACAGTTGGAGAGACTGAAGTTTCATCTCTTAGGAGAAGCTTTTAAAACATTAAATGTGTAATGACAAAACAATATGTTTTGATTATTATATACAAAACATATACAAATACTTTACAACACTATCAGCGATCCGGCTACAGAATCTTTTCGACTCGCCAACGAAATATTTTGAAACGCTATGACAAAAAAAAGTTGACAGCCAATCGTAACACGATATCAGAAATGGTAAAATAAAATAAACCAGGCTTATCTCAGAATCCGAATCACGCGAACACTTAATTGGCTCAGTATCGAAGCAAAAAATTTTGCAACCGAACACGTCAAGGAGGTGGTGTAATTTAAATAAATATTTTAAAATTTCTGCAGTGGTTTAGAAATATTAATTAAAATAGAGCAAAATGATTCGAAAGTATAAATTAATTTTATGAAGCTATTTATTTTCTTCTAATTTACGTTATTGCATCATACAGCAGCACAATTTATATGTATATAGCAGTACATTCATCTGACAGCAGCGTTTGGCGTTTGGTTTTAATAGACTCATAAATGTCGATTCACAGTATTGAAGTGACATTGTACAATCTTGCAGGGTTGAAGACGGGGATTTCACGGGGGTGCAAACCGGCGCACGGGGACCTTGCGCACTGAAACTAGACGTAAAACTCGTCATCTTGCACCAGCTGCCTAGAGTATGAGTGGTTAGACGGTAAACGCAAAAAAAGAGCGTATAGTCAATTTATACTTTTATGGGTAAGCCTGATACTATTAGAGACGTATTGATTTGTTTTAAGCCATCATGACGTCGATTTTATATCCACATTCAAAGATTTTCAGAAATCGAACCCGATAATTTTTCATGAAAAGTATTGGACTTGTTTTATTAGAGTAATGGACTGTATATAGTGTACGGAATAGGTGTTGTCACGACACTTTGTGTTAAATTATTAGATGTCAAAGAATTCATTTATTTTATTAAATGATAAAAATGACAGCCATTAATTTTATTGCAACGTTTTACTCTTTTATCAAATGAATTTACTAATGTTTATATTTATTTATTTACGCATGTATTTTTTGTGGTATACTTGTGTTATATTATTCCTAAGGCTGCTGTTAGATTTGTAATTCCAACTATGTACAAAAGGTGTTAAAACAACTTACGAATTTTGCGCGAGTTTTTTTTTATTTCGAATGCAATTCCTTAGAATCTCGATTCTAAAATTGATGCAATAGTTTTTCAAGTTTAGTGGAAGATTCGATTCCTCATCGTCGTCCTCGATTTTTTTTTAAAACATTTTGGAGCTTTCTAAATCAAAACGATAAAAGTACATGTTGGTATGATACAATTGTCATAATAATGTAATAAAATATAAATATATTCTTATAAAACTCGTGTTACGTTACTTTTGGACAGCCTAAAATCTAGTATGAAGAAATATCGTCGGCACTCATTGAAAGCGATAACGGGGATTGCACAACGCTGTGCGCGAACGCAGAACTTTCAAAAGCTAATACGATACTATGAAACCGTTCTCTCCAAGTTTTTAACTAATTATTCCATCGCTACAGTCACTTTTATATTTTATATATACGTACGTCTGCGAAAATTCGCATTTTTTTGAACGTTTAAATATCAACGACACTTCAGTTTGTTTGTAAGCAATTGGTTATATTTTTTCTTCGAAATATTCACTCAAATGTATGAAGACTATACGGTCCGAACCTCGAGTGTCACCATCGCGTTTCAACGCCAATGCATTAATGCCTTCTCATTTCTAAGACTTAAGTCGATATAAGTTATAAATGCTGTACGATTTATCACTGTAAAGAGATGGTTATTCTGCATTAAACATTTTAAATTCATAAGCTTGTATACGTGATACGTTTGAGAAAACTATCACCTGTAGATATGAGATATTTATTTCATATAAAATAGATGCTAAAGCATTTAATCTGCAAATTCTAAACAAATCTTTTATAAAAACATCGTGTTAATTGGATCTTCAGTTTAATGCGATTCCAGTTATTTATTTGTGTTTAATATTTCATATAAAATTATGTAGAATATTGTATATAACAAATATGTTTTAGAATCAATTGCATATCAATTTAATTCAATTTATAGCAGCTTTTTGTTTGCAATGATTATATGAAACTTCCGAATGAAAACTTCCTAATTTTTTTTTGTAATACATTAACTGTCCATGAACATAATGGTTTTGTATGTGCATTTCTTAAAAAAAATTATAATTCCACCTACATTATGCCTGCGTGTATGAAATTTCATCAAAATATAACTATTAATAATTTATATGCACTTTACGTTACGACTAAAACTTACGAATACAACAACATTACGACAAAGGAATAGATGTAAAAAAAAAATATAATGGTTAGTAATAAATTCCGAAATTAACGAGTTTCTTAAAATTAATGTAATTTTTTAAGATCGAACACAATAATTTCACTTACGATCATCTGAATAATTTATTCAGAAATTCGAATAACCTATGTCAAATGTCTATCTACAAAATTTTTCGCCTACGGCCAATTTAGATGTGAATGAAATTGCTTATAAATAAGATCGTTACAAACAAAAACACTTTCGTTTCGATAAATATTCAGAAATCGCGTGGCACTTATCCATGGAATCGGATCTCGAGATATTTGGAATATTCCAGTTAGAAGGCAGGCCGTGCCTCGCGGTCTTACGATAAAATTGGTCTAAGGACGATAATGTGAAGTCCCTGGGCTAAATTTGTAGTCCGTCCGCCTGCTTGATTTATTATGGATTCAATATTAATTCGATATCCCTTTTGCTGCAGGCCCTTGAGCGAAATGAGCGACCCATTATGCACCGTGGAACCATAATTGCATACGAGCAAGGATTTATAGCGGGACGACTTTTTAAAATTTTGATCAATATTTTCCACACTTAATTACTGCAACATTTAATAACGTTACGTTTATATTTTTAATTAAAAATTTTAAACAGTCGCCTGAGGAGTAGAATTAGAAAGCATTTAGTTATAGGTAAACCAAATAAAGTGGTGTTATTGTATTAATATTGCTATCGTATAAACATGAAATGTCACACAAAAATGTTATGTGTACTGCTTTTCATGTAGAAGGTATTCGTCAATACAATAAAAAGGTCTACATAACCCATCTATCGGTATATACAACTGAAGATTATTTGAATAAAATATAATTTTTAAAACGCTATATGACTCTATCCCTATTATTTGCAGCTATTTATTGCGCCATCTAGTCCCAAAGTAAGCAAGTATTATGCTTGTGTTATGGGCTCTGATCAGGTTATGGGTTACAAGACAACTGATATACATACTTAAATATTCTTCATAATATATACATATATAAATATTTTTGGGAAGACACCACATACATATAACAACCAAGACCCGGTATTAGTACCAATATTCATCATATAAATACTGACCCGACCTGGGATTCGAACCCGGGACCTCCAGCTTCGCAGGCAGGGTCTCTACCCACTAGGCTAAGCGGTCGTCATTGATATGAAGTTTTAAAACATCTATCGGAAAAATTGTATATGGTATAAAATGGTGTAGCTGTAGGTATCAAAAGTTTGAAAGGTAAATTATTACCTTTCTAAAGCGGAGAAGAAAACGTCCAAGATAAACTCACGAATTTCATGGTTACCTTATAAACATGGGAAACCATAGATATACATGCATCACTACGTATAGATCGATTGTCACTACAGCCAGAGGTGTGGGTCAAACATTAAAAAAAAATACTGAAAAGACTGTTAGAATTATGCAGGGATGTGACATTTCGTCACATTATTCTAAAAATTAGCACACGGCATGCAACTAAAGTGATTCCACATCTATTTAATAATAACTAAATCAATGTCGACGACCGCTTAGCCTAGTGGGTAGCGACCCTGCCTACGAAGCTGGAGGTCCCGGGTTCGAATCCCAGGTCGAGTCAGTATTTATATGATGAATATCGATACTGGTACCGGGTCTTGGTTGTTAAATGTATGTGGTGTCTTCGCTTGGTACCCAAAACACAAGTTAATGCTTAGTTTGGGGCCTAGACGTTGTTGTCATGTGTACGTTATTATTGTTATTATTATATTATAATGTGTAAACTCGACAACATTCGCTAATTAACGGGTGCCGCTCGTACTCCATAAAAAAAAAAGTTTAATAAACCTCTAATAACTCCTAACAATCATTTATTAAAGTACTTCATAGGCTAAATTACCACTCGGTTAATACGACTTTCTCATGAAATGTATCAAGTAAACCAGTTTTTCATAAGAAATCGCTTCAACTTGGCCTGCCGCATAACAGATTAATGGTGATACTTGCACACTTAACTACACTCGCTTATAGTTTACGTACACATAAACCGGTACAGGTTTTATTGTAGATGTATGTGTGTGAATATTTCTGTATATTTTTGTATACGTACAATATAAAGACCATATGCGCTTGATGGGAACGCTAGATACAACGATTTTATGGTTCGAAGAGCGTCTAAAGTGTTAATTGGAGCTTCATAATTACGAAGTTTGAATTATTGTTCGAATAACAAAAATACGTTAGTGCAATTATAATTATTGTGAAAAACCGGCCAAAGGGTCTACATGCAGAAAAAAGTTTTTCTTTTCTTCTTTTCGCTAGGTGATGCAAGTCAAGGACAGACCTGATTATGGCAGATGGGCAAACAGAAATCCAATTTCAAGTTTAGTGTAGGTACATATATCCAGAATTTTAAAAGCGAATAATAATAATAAACATTATTTATATTTTGTTTAAATAACGGCATATCTCACACATGGACATCTAGTCCCAATCTATAGATGCACATACTGAGACATTATTTTTTTATTGTACATACATATATAGATACACACACATACACATAAATATTTGTCCCGAGCAGATATTGAAACGCTACCTTTGATTCTACAAAACTCTAACTACTCGACCAATCGGTCAGTTTAAATATTCTAAAAAATGGTCACACAAAAATACACATATGCTCATTGCACTTGTAAAAATAATTGTTTTTATATTTTAAATATCGTCGACGTATATACGCGTATAAACCCTTATCATTATGAAGATCGTCCTTTTATATATTGCGCCATAGACGTACGAATTGACTAGACGCCCTCTTCTGTTATTACCGTCTAACCCATCGATTGTCTAACCACTCATACTCTAGCTAGCTGGTGTGTACCCATTGCGAGATGGCGAGTTTCAGTCCGAGTTTAGTTCGCGACGTCCCCGCGCGCCGGCCTTCATCCAGCAAAATTACGTTTGACATTTTCGATACTGTGAAGTGAAATTTCTGACTCTATTAAAACCAAACGCTACTCTCAAATTTATTTACTCTATTTATTGCGCCTAGGAATTTGGTTTAGACCGTGGAAAACAATTTCTCTCACTACATGTTTTTGACCAACTGTGGGTCAATCTATAGACATTTGTGATGTCACAGACAAAGATATATGTATAAAATCATAAAGAATGATTCGTCACAATTCTATCTCGTGAAAGAGCTTGTCCACTTCAGTTATAAATTCGAGTGATTTGTAAATACGATGCCCGTGCTTCGTATGTTACTACATGTTAATGCATCTGCGTTAGGTACATGAGATATACAAAGTGAAATATACCGAACGCGTTTTGGATTTCACAATTTCACTAAAAATTCACCTTTCAACAGACCGCATATTTCAGTTTTTCAAAAGTTAACAACCACCATTAGCGGAACAGTGACAATATAGTTTGTGAACAATATATAGAAACTAGTTATTTAGGTTAGTTGGTAGTTACTATGAATACGTAAGTATTTTGCTTAAGTAGCTAAAATTCTGTTATTATTTTAGTAACGAGAAATCGCAAGTAGAAAAGACAAAACGGTTACTTAACCAATTAAAGTTTCATACTTCTTATGTATACATTTTTTTTTTATTTCAAAGTTAAGGCAATAAAATCTAGAGTCTAATGAAAAACTTCAATATATCGGATGTGTTTTCCTTTGCTTGTTAAAATTGTTTAAACAACCTTCATATACACGCATACACAAACAGACACAAATGCAATTAATTCCCTATATAGTATACAAAATATAGTGCAGAATTAGATATCAGCTACCTTGCTCTTCACATAAACTTTTGATAAGTGCTCATCACTGTACCTTTAAAGCTTTTCTATAAGCTTCTAACATATAACATTATTATTCGAATAAAGATTACTGTTTTCGAAGTAATTTTTCTATTGAAATAGTATCAAAGTATCTCGCGGAAGCTGCAAGATAATTTTTTTCATATTTATCTATACACACACTTATGTACGTGACAAAAACTTACTTGTTTCACAAATAGGAGATCTATAAACTACAGTTTCTTTTAGTTGAGGAATCGTAAACTGGACTCAAAATACACATACACCCACACTAGACACACATTCAAGTATACACTTGTAAAGCTAAACAAGTGAGCAGCTGCACTCGACTCGAGTTCATACTTGTATAATAGGGTTGACCCGTGCACAATTTTTGATTTTATTTTTTTTAAATATACTATTTCAAATTATCAAAATATATCGAAAAAAAATAAATAATACATAGATAAATACAATTACATCAATCAGTATACTTATAATAAAATTTGATCAAGCCATGAAACGTAAAGCGCGTTTACTTTGATTTTTTGCTCATTCTCAGGTGAATAACACAGACTTTAGCAAAAGTTTTCAATTGCATTTTGTAAAAATATTGTGTCACAACTACATTATACAATAGTGCAGTGTACTGTATTTTTTTAAACATAATATGTTTATTAGTACGTAGTTGAAAATAAAATTGATAATCTGATCAAACTTACACTGAAAAGTTAAAAATAATATTTTACCCGATGTGCCTACAGCGAGGCTGGTTTATTTTAGCTACTTTCATAGCATAATGTCATATGGCATTCTGCTATGGGGAAAGGCCGCTGACATTCAAACAATATTTGTTCTGCAGAAAAGGGCTATTCGAGCTATATATAAATTAAAATCTAGAGATAGTGTAAAGGCTTATTTTAGAGAAGGTAATATTTTGACAGTCCCATGTCAGTATATTTATGAAAATATAATTTATGTACATAAAAACATAAATGCTTTCTCTAGGGTGGGTGATGGCCACAACTTAAATACAAGACATAAGCATTTGTTATCAATTCCCAGGTTCAGGCTCTCAAAGGTTAATAATTCTTTCATGGGAAATTGTATCCGTTTTTATAATAAAATTCCAAAAGAAATGTTAGACTTGAATTCTAATCAATTTATAAAGCGAGTTAAAGTCCAACTCATGAAAAAAGCTTACTATTGTATTACCGAGTATTTAAATGATAAGTGCGCATGGACATCATTGTAATAGTTGTAAGACTTTAAATTAAAAAAAAAAACATTTAAGAAAGACATATATTTAAATAAAATAAACAGAGAGGAGTTTCTTGCCGGTTCTTCTCCTCCTAGTTTTTGAACCGGTACCTAATCAATTTTTACGACTTTCAATAAGTGTGTGCAAACATCTTATATTGAATAAAAACTTTTTGAATTTGAATTTGAATTTTACCTTTAAGAAACGAGCATTAATATCGGCAGCATATAGTATATGAAGTCGGTACTAACTCAGACATTTTAAATTGGTACATACCAGGTAATTACAATTATAACAATGATATATGTATAACTATACTAAATATAGAACACAACATAAACTGAATGAGTGGGCATTAGGTGTATTTAACGTTTTTATTAAATTGCGTTTTTGAAGTCGTTTTTTAATTCTTTTTTAATTTTGTTCTAAATGTTTCAGTTCATGAATATTTTCATTTCTATGTAAGTTATTGACAGCTATAGGCAAAGTTATTGACGTGTAAGTTATTGACAGCTATAGGCATAGCTATCGTTCGCTGCCTCAGGTCAGTAATAAATAGAGTGCACTAACTTAAATATTTTCGTTATAATCAAATAAAGATTCACTAATGATTACAAAGTCTTTTTCGACTAAAATATTAAATCGATAATTTTATGTTAGGTTATTTATGTTAGGTTAGGTTATAGGTCCTTTATTAGGTACTGAGAGGATTTTTCAGTTTTAATCAAGAAAAGATTTTTATTATGCTACAAAGAGCTTTTTTGGCTAAAACTGAAAAATCTATAATTTTTAGTAAGCCCAATTTATTAGTGCGGCTAGATTGCCACATTTTTTGAATATATTGTAGGGATGATATTAATACAAATACAGATAAAAGAGAAACATTTCAATTCATTTCACAAAGCTTTTTGAACGAAATTTCATAGTTAACTATGACCCAGTCAGGCATCAATTGTAATTGTAGGGTCCCGTCTGTCCGTCTGTCAAAACAATTTCGTTGAGGAAGGCGTGGACGTCTGAAATTACTTAGGTCTACGGTCCATTGGAAATGGAATTCAAGTTCTAAGTCAATGCAATCAAAGAATACAGGCTCACTTACAGAATTTACTTTAACACAGGAAAATAATAAAAATCTATAATAGGGTACTTCTCGTTGGCCTAGAATCATGAAATTTGGCAAGAAGCAATTTCTCACAGCACAAGTGAAGTGATAAATTCGAAAATTGTTATTTTATATAATAGTTACGACCTTTAAATTGACCGGCACTTTCGTGCCATCTGGCGGTGAGTAAATGAAATGAAAATACGTTATATAACATTATCTACGGAACCCTGAGGACACGAGTCCGACTCGCACTTGGTTGGCCGCTTTTTACTGTCGTCTTGCTACGTAAACGGTGCTTCAAAATTAATGCAATAAAGAGTAATATTACCAGCATTGCTCTTACTTTAAGTATATATTAGTGGATTTATTTGTGTTATCTATTCCCTCTGTATCTCTCGTTGCCGACATACTCGTAGCTGGAAACGGATACAACGAACTACTTCTATTCAACCTTACTAGAGCGAGAGCGTGTTTTTCGGTTACGGCCGTGCTTAATGAGCTTTCAGAAATTTCGTGTCGAATACACAATATTTGCGGACCAAGTCCTTCTGTGTAGTAAATTTCTAATCAAAAAACTAAGATAAGATTACTATCCAACACATCGATATGATCGAAAGTGAATAATTTATTAAAAAAAAAGTATGCATTATCTATTTTTTAAGTATAAAAATTAAAAATAAAAATGATAAAAATACAAGATAAAAATCATAAATAAACTGACGGTAACATAGTTGTAGCGATTGTTAATTCCTAATCGCTTTTTTTTTTGTTTTGTGGTCGTAATGAGTGAAATATGATATCGTTTAGTGTTTTACGGTACAGGACAGCTCTAACACGTGAATATAAATTCAAATGCACATACAGAGGATAGGTATAAAATAAATAACATTAGTTAACCATTTTTGCCTAGCAAACAGCTTAACACGTATAAGTTTTGTTGTACGATATCTCAAAAATGACACTTTTTTGAAAAATCACATTTTACTAAAAAAATTTTAAATTTATATATTTTTTTTAGATATATGTTTCAATTTGAAGCAATTTGTTGTCACGAAATAATAACTTGGGTCAGATGTATATGGGGTGATGGGCATAGCACTTTAAAAACTGTTTTAATTCTGGATCTATATTCGACTTTTAATTGTAGTATATCTACGTAAATAGATATTTAAATGTTGATAGCCCGTGCCCATAAAAAATATTATCGAACCTTATTGTTTTATAACGTCTCCTTGGTTTCCCTTTATAATAGTATGTCTAGTACTTACAATAGGTACAGGCTCTACCTAATTTGGGAATAGATAACGGTGTGTGTGATATTCCAGTCCAGTATTGTTATTGTTACAGAAAATTCAACTAAAATAACAAAACAAAGTTAATAGTGTAACAACCCTATGTAAATGGGTTTTCGTGTGGCCAAGACTTGGTCCGTTTACGAGTAATTACACGTCAACCCGTTTTGAATATTAATGCAAAGGCCGGACGCATCTTTGGAGCAAAAGTTTATTTTTCAAAATATCTCTTCGCATAATTCGATTGGAGATGGTACCATTAGGTTTGCAATAATTAAGGATTGTTAGGAACGTATATAGAGATACCTATATTTGTTTCGAATTATAAACATATATTGATGGGTGAACAAAAAAAAAAGGTTTTTTATTAAATAAAACATAAAGGTAACTTAATTGGTCAATACACTTGTATGTTTTATCTTTGGGTGTGATCATCATCATCCTAAACTATTATTTCGTATTATTAAATGAGAGACAAACTCGCAAAAACCTAAAATTATCCGGCTATTATTTTATACACTGTAATTTTGGTATACCTTATTCAACTCGACTTTAAAATGAACTTTTGTGACCTTTCCGATCCTGATTTTGAAGCGTAAAGATGTATGTGCTTAAATAAGTTCTGTTGTGTGCGCTGTGTTAAATAAAATATTATACCTACTGACAATTAATTATTGGTATATATATAAGAAAAATCCAAAGCTTTCCATTAATTTCAAAAAGAAAAACAATCCAAAGCTTTCCATTAGTTTAAAAAAAAAAGAGAGAAACTGGCATTTATTTTAATTTTAAGCATAATAATATGTCTAAGATCTATTAAGCAGCAATTGTCCACCGAAACTTAAAAGTCCCATCGGTACATTTTAAAGATGATAAGACGGAGAGTTCTTTTTGGGCATGAGGAACTAAATTACCTTCTCTATATTCGAGGCGCAGAGCGATGTACTGTCAGCAAAACAGACTCAACCATTTTTATATTTTGTTTCGTAAAATCTAACATGTGTCTATGTACTGTATAAGTGTTTAATCTACAATAGAACTGGATCATACACTTAAATTTATTTTCCAGACTTATTTAGGCAGTAAAATTCGTAAAATTAAAAATAAAATTTGTTCGCATGTCAGCTGAGCGTGTACTAATAAACTTGTTTGATTTTTTATTTACTATTATATTTAAAATATTCATTTATGTTTTTTTTATATTTACTCAATTTTCTAATTGGGAAACCCAGACTTCTAAATACAAGCACCGTTTCGATTAGCTGTTTCAGAAATATGTCTTTTGAAATGTAGAAAGGTTGTACGTCTCGCAGTAGTGATACATAAATAAAAACTGAAAAATTATAAATAAAGGAAATATAGCATTGTCGACTTTATTAACTTGATAAATAAGAAAGTATTGTTTTTACCGTTCAGTTATTATGGATTTCAAATTCCACACAGTTAAATAATTTACTATAAACATTTATGTTATACTAGAAAATAGTTGTTTATTTGTTTATTTAACATTTTATTCGATAAGAATATAAATTGATTTTCGTGCAGTCTGTACCGTTCCTGTGTCCATTACCGACTTTGGAACTCCAATAGAAAAGGATGAGTCGTCAGAATTTAAACTAATTACGTGGTAACGGGAAAAAAACGTAGCTAATGTTTGAAAATCTCAGGGTTTTAAGCTTCATCAAAAACCACTAACACTTAATTCGTTACAAATTACAAAATATACTTTTGTGATTATGTATTTTTTACTACGAAAACAAAAAACACACCCATCAAAATGATTTAGAGATAAGATATCAAATGACTTACGTGAACTACTTCGTAATAAAAAATATAAAAAAAAACGATACCTAGTTAGAACTACGTTCATAGTTTATTTGTGTGTATAAGTATTAGGCACCGAGCTTTGATTGTAGCAGGATAGAAGGCGCACGCTTATTAAATTCAACGTTTCAAAGCAGACAAATTTGTCGAATTTATTTACTTTTTTTTATCGGTAACAGCCTTTCATTCACTAAAATGTAACAAGTTTTTATAACATATTATCACATATTAAAACTCAAATTTGTAAATGTATGTATAACAGATTGGTTGCTTAAATGTTCTACTTATTCTTATGTAACGATATTCGGATAACTATACCTACTGCTGTACCTACTTGTAAGAGTGTTTTATTTTTTATTACTCAAAAGCTCATACTGTTTGTGTTAGGTGCCTTTTATAGTTTTTTTATGTTCTTAGTGAAAACGTTAAGAAATAGATAGCTATCTAATTTTATTAGTTTAAATTATCTTTATAATGTATTTTGTCTATTTCTGTTTGTAATATAAAATAAAAAAATAAGTTGTGACAAACACACATCTAGGTAACCGATCGCATCCCGTCAGCTGAAATGTGATAACTTTATTTCCCAAAATAAACGGCCAGTGTTACTCCTCTGTTGAAACAAGCCAAAGCTCGGTAATTTTAGGTAATCACTTAAGACCTACAAAATT
Organism: Luffia ferchaultella; assembly: GCA_949709985.1. Taxonomy (NCBI): domain Eukaryota; kingdom Metazoa; phylum Arthropoda; class Insecta; order Lepidoptera; family Psychidae; genus Luffia; species Luffia ferchaultella. The sequence goes on along the minus strand of OX453257.1, from coordinate 6,676,619 downwards.
GATTTCGACGAAAGTTTCATTGAAAAACAATTAAAAATCGCAAAGGCGAATTGGGAAAAACCACCAACGCAACCACTAATCGATAAAATAAATAAAACCTATTTTAACATGAAGGATATAAATACGTCATTGCAACAAATCTACAAAAAATAACCTACAAATTCTGAGAAAACTGTTTTGGTATGATTATAGAGTATACGTTCGGACCTCAATTTAAAGCATCTGGAAATTGTTATTTACGACTATATCTCGAATTATAACGAACAGAATAGACCGCTCGATCGATATTCAGTGATTAGACAGTGAAAGATGAAACAAAGCGAGATAAAAATAACTAAAAATAAACATTAAAATACGACAACTGCTTTCAGAGAATTTATTTACGTTACAAATAATGCGGCATTATTTTAATAGATACTAATTCTGAACCATTTTTCTTGCTGTTCAAAGTGTAAAAAAAATAAATAAGTTTTTCTGATGATTACGTCCTATGGTCATTTCTCATTTAAATGAAGCTAAATTTTACGATCCCATTACGCCAATTAACAGATTCCCTGTCCCAGTCTCATATGCATTTGAATAGTATAGATACGTTCACGATTTTTTTTTCAGTTTTAATTATTAATTTTAGTGAAATATACACATAAATTTCTAAGGTTTTCTTTTTACCTATAAAATTTATGATCCAGTACTCAGTGGTCGACCCGAGCACGATGTTCATATTATGAAACAACGTTAAATTAACATTGATTTTTGTATCATTTCTGATACGTGAGCGTTGTAAAAACATGTCTTGTGTATCAAACACAGTATAGAGATAGAGAACCGCTGTAAATGGGCGTATAATATAAAATAATAAAATATAGGCAAAACGAGGAACTTTCAAATAAATTGTTTTAGTAGGCATTAAAAATGACGGTGACTTAAAAAAATATCCGAGTGAAACTCAAAAATCGTCCGGTGTTCGATATTTTAATATATACCTAATTCAAAAGTAATTCAATTGATTTTCAAACATTTGTTTCTAATTGGGAAATTCCCGTAGTATTTTGTTTTTCAATATTTTTTACTAACCGTGTCGATATTAGAACCTAAAATCAATAAAACTGAAATACTCGAGCAGTGATAAATAAGTTGGCGCTGAAAATGTCTAAAGATATTTTTAGGGAGATTATAGAACAATGCTCTCCTATTCCAAACTATTATACGATTTTCTTCTTCTTCTCAGTCGTACACTTCTGACGGAGTGGTCGTGGTGATGGAGTGCCTGATAGATTGGTTGCGACCTTTGCAAAATTTCTCCATCTTTCTCTATTCGTGGCATTGCGTGTACACTCAGTAAGGGAACACTTCGTAGTTGATTTAATGAGGTCTGTCCATCTAGTAGGTGATCGGCCATGGGAACGTTGACCCTCTACTCTTACTTGCACTAACAATCGTTCCAGTGAGCTTTCGTTGCGTATGATTTGTCCAAACATCTTAAAGATTTGCATTTGCACAATTGATTCGATTCTGGTGTTGTGAATTTAAACGTGGAAGAATATTAAACTGTAGGTAGAAATGAAGAAAAGAGAAAAAATTGAAAAAGAAGTATTTTCTTGGTAGGTTAGGTAATTAGTAAGATTTTATTAAACAATATTAATATATATAGGATATTTTACTGGTTAATGGTTTACTGCTATTAAGTATGGAGAGTTTCAATTGATGGAATCCTAACATTTTCCAAATCTCGTTCTTAACGACCTAGTGATCAGTAAACTTAGCAGCTACAGCTTTATCGCGGGGTTTATAAAAAAGTAGCGCTTGTAGTCTTAGAAAACTTGGCTTATCTAAAGGGTACTAAATAAATTACTATAAACAACATTAATAATACCTGGGACATCCCACACAGCGCCGTCTAGTCCCAAAATAAGCAAAGCTTGTTTTATGGGTACCAGACAACTGATATAGAAACTTAAATATTCTTTATAATATATACTTATCAGCTATTTCACATACAGACACGGAACAAATAGACATGTTCATGCATACAAATATTTGTCCCGTACGGGGGTCGAACCCGTGACCCTTGGCTCTGCATTTACGATCTCCAACCACTCAGCCAATCGGTCAACCAATGAGGATTCAATACACGTACACTTACTTTTTAATTCACTAAGACGGTGAATGACATATGTAACGTAAGTATATTTGTTAGTAATTTAACGTAATATCATAAATTTAATTTAAAATCAAATAAAAGTACAGAACTTTATATCAATAAGTTATATGTTCATAACTAAAACCGATTTCATAATGAAAATTATAGTCTGACTTGTTTTTGTCTGTTCATTGTTTTACCTACGAAGTGTCTACCTGAAGATTGTAAACATGCAAGAAGAATAACATGTGTTTCATTAAAAAAAAGTTAACAAAAAGAGCGAATTTATTCACAATAGTCAATGTGGTACGCGGAGCTCTGAATAGCACTGTTTTTTTTTATAACGGTCCATAAAAATTGAACTGAATCGAAAGGCGATTGACTCCGAAGTACTATTAAGGTAACACGTGCTTATAAGACGCGATGGAAATATAGGTAAATACCTACCAACTATTTTGCTTTTAAACACTTAAATATTATTTTACACAAGAGTCTCTTGATATTTTAAACATTGTTAAATGTTAAATATTCTGTTATTTTTAGTACCGTCGCACATAATTTATATTTTGTAAATCATAAAATACTTTTTAATAAAAAAAATACTAGGATATTTTTTTGTTAGGGTTCCGTACAATCGATCAAAATCTGAAGCATTACAGAACCACTTTTGTATCTGTCTGTCCGTCTGTCACAGCGTATCTGTTGAATGAAAACAGTTTGAATTTGGTATATATATATAATATCATATATATAATATATATAATGTCACCTAATTCTATATATATATATATTATATATATAGAATTAGGTGACCCAATCACGGACATAGAGCGTAAATAAATGAATTCTGATTTTAGTGAACAAATTAGAAAAAGGAAAAAAAATCTTTTGAAGTTCATCAAATGAAAAGTCTATGAGAAATACAAGTATACATTTTTTTATTATTTTATAGTACATATTTCAAAAAATATTTACAACATGTACCAAAATTGAGCATTAATTACCCATTAGCTCCAAAACTACTAAGTCTGAAGTTTTGAAAAACAAAACAAAACATAGGGCTTTATTCAAAGTTTACAGGGAAATTTAGAGGACAATCTGAAGTCTGAATCGTATGTGAGGTGTCCCACGTATTTTTATTACTTATCAAGGAAAAGAAAAATATACGTGAACAAAAAATTCGTATAAAATGTATTGTTTAATTTCACCGGTACCTAAAAAGTTCAAAGGAAACTTCTCTGACTCGCACTTGACTGGTTTTGTTGAAAGAAATGTTCTCAATCCGATTTTACAAATTCACGTGTCATCTAAAAATGACGGGTACTAAATATACACCGTTTAACGTTGGTCTTTAGAGCTACAGTCAAATATTTCCTAATACGGAAGGTGAAGGTACGCCAAGACCTTTAGTGATTCAAATACACCAACATTTTGGCGTTAGTTATTATTATCCAGTTGAAAGATAGGAGCTAATGAATTTATATTAATTTTCGGAGACGTGATTTGTCAAAAAAAAATCAAACAATCGTAATCGTAACCTAAACCGTCATCCATCAAGCTGCGTCGCTTTGTCATAGATATCTATAAACTTTAGTTTTATCTACGATCAACAGAACAACGCCTACTAGTCAATCATTCATTTTGGTCACTTCATGGTCAATAAGTTGCCGGTAGAGATTTTAAAATTTCAAATAAAAATTACTGAACTAAATATTAATATTATTTAGAACTTAATATACGATATTATTTGAAATACCTACTGATGGTTTGAATAATCCTGGTCAATTTCAGGAAGATTTAGGTCGGTTGATAGTTAAATAAAGTGACAAATTGAATAAATAAAGTAAAATAATATTAGGTCTAGAATTAGAATTTCAAGACAAATATTTTGTTATGATTGACGAAGGCGTTACCTTAAGTAATCACCGCCTTTAAGACACTTTCTTGCGATACGCCATTAGAAATTGAATATCTGGATAGAGAGTCGGCGTCAAAAAACGTAGATAAAAGTATTACTTAACTGTTCAGTTATAATTGACGCACCCAAAGACGAAGTGTACATGGTTGGTGTGGCGTAACGAGAGTATGTAGTCTGTTGAGTCCGTCACACACACAAGTATGTAAAAGTTGGTCTTACATTTTTGTTGACGTTGTATTGCGAGGCGAGGGTTCAAAGGTTTGGAATAAATTAAATATATTCTCGAATGAATTCGAATATAAATATTCTGGACAATAATAATAATAATAATAATAATAATAATAATAATAATAACACACACAATCACAACAACGTCCCAAACTAAGCATTAGCTTGTATTTTGGGTACCAAGCGAAGACACCACATACATATAACAACCAAGACCCGGTGCCAGTATTAATATTCATCATATAAATACTGACCCGACCTGGGATTCGAACCCGGGACCTCCAGCTTCGCAGGCAAGGTCGCTACCCACTAGGCACAATAACTAGTACTTTTTCAAAATAATTCGTACCTAATAGCACAATTCTTGTAAAGTTTATCAAAATGTAAAAGTGCCTTGTCGGGGCTAAGTTAGATATAAAATTATTATTTGGTAGAAATTGTTAATTTTAATCTTAATTTAATTAGGATTATAATATATGCTAAGTGATACCTAACCGCGTTACGTGATTGCTTACCATCAGATAAGTTGTATTAGATATAACAATTACATTTACTACTGCGTTGGTGCAGATATAAACAACTGGCGAGGGAATCATAAAAATGTGACTATGAAACTTGAAGAGTCTCTAAAATTTGATTTTAAACCAAACAATTTAAATATTAGTAGGTTTCGAGTCGAGGTCTATTTTATAATAATTTAACATAGATTTATCTTCTTTGATCGCTGTAATTACGACTATAAAAATTTAACTAAATAGATCAGGATAAATTTTTCTTCAGTTTGATGGTTCCGTTCCAGGGAACGTGTCGTGATAGCCCAAAGCGCAACGAACCTGTCTCAAATTTATAAGGCCATAGGGTTAGGGTTCGAATCCGGGCGTGTACCAATGAGTTTTTCTGACTTAAGTACAGAACACAGGTACATAAACTATCACTGACTCCGTGCCTCGAAGAGCACATTAAGCTGTCGATCCCGGGCGCTGTCAATAAGCTCCAAGCCCCCCCGCCCCCCTTCTCACCCTGGGGAGGCCTAAGCCCCTGCAGTGGGGTAAAAATGGGCTGATGAAATGAAGTTTCAGGGAAATTAAAAACGAGAACATCTAAGAGTACTTAGTTAAATGAATATATAGAAGCAAGATCCTTAATGGTTTAAATAAGTAGCATACGACCACAAGCTGAAGCAGTGATGTTAACATTATTAATTCAAATTCCTGGTAGCAGCGGAAACGGAGGCAGCCGGCGTAACATCCGCAACTCGCGTTACACCGGCCGCGCACTCTGTTATGATTAACGCTACGGGCAATTAAACTTACAGTGGGCGAGAATAGCATCGTCTGAATCACGCAAGGCAGGTACGACTTTATCGAGCAAACCATTAATTTTTATAAGAATTGATACAGTATATCTTATATACATGTTTTTGTTTTGACTACGTGGCCCATAAAATAGGCCTATCATCTTGTAGGCAATTATATATAGCTAAAGTCGAATCTAGATTCTATACGTCGTAATAGCCGAATGGTAGCGAACCTGCTTCTTGTTTAGAAAGCCGTGGTTCGAATCCCAGGGCATGTACCTATGAGTTTTTTCTAACTTATGTACATAACTGTCATTGACTCTGTGTTTCGTAAAGCACGTTATCGGTTTCCGCCGATAGATGGCAGTCGTTACATCCACCAACCCCCATCGTAGCAGCATGGCGGATTAAGCTTCAAGTCCCCTCATCCCGAGAAGAGGCCTTGCAGTGGGGCATTAATGGGGTGATGGTATAGTCGAATCTAAAATTACAAGGTATAGAAGATTGACAAACAAATCTCACCTGTGATCTCTGAGGTGGTCCTGTCTGCGGAAAGCCTTGCCGCAAATATCGCAGGAGTATGGCCGCTCGTCTGTGTGCGTGCGCTCGTGGATTAGAAGGTTGTACGACTTTGTGAATTGCCGGTTACAGAATTTGCAGATGAACTGCTTCTTCGGTCTAGATGCTCGTCCTGGTGCACGTAGTAATCTTCTGTCTAAATGTGCATGCATTTGGTGCGGTCCAGCACCAGGTGAGAACAATCCAGCCCCAGGAAAGGCGAAGCTCCCCGCGGCCGTAGGTGAGGGCCCTGGAGCTGCCAAAAAAGTCCCCGGCGGCGCATACAGTGGAGTCTGGGCGGACCCATCTGATATCATTCCTTCCATCATAGCTCCTGATGCGGGCCTGTGGTGCGGCAACAGCATGGCCGCCGCCGCTTCCCTCAAGGCGACCTCTTTTCGCTTTTCTACCATCATCGCCATTAAATCGAAAGAGTTCCGTTTAGAGAAATTGCCTGTTACTCTATCTGGAGAGCCTTTAGAGGGGTTGTCGACTCTGTCTCTTTCTATCATTCTTTCTCTTTCCATTATTTCCGAGGGTATGAGCGCTGGATGGACGTCGGTGGGGTACATTACAGGGTGGACCGCTCTTGTGGGTACAACGGGTACGAAGGCTGAAGATTCTCGATGCGCTGTAAGCAGGGAGCCCGCGGTCATCTGGCGGTGGTAAGGGAGCGGTGGCGAATCAAAAGTAGCGCTGGGAGTACGACCACTGGAAGTTGGTCTTGGTGCTCGGTCAGGAGCACCGGCGAGGAACTGGTCATGCCTGGAGCGCGGCGGCGGCGCGTCGGCCGGCCGCGGGGTGGAGGCACGTGATACCACGCCGCCCGGCTCCGACATGCTGACACTAACATCTGTAGAATAAAACCCACATTTTAGAATATATCTAGTTTTTAAAGTATGGGTATCATAGTTGATATTTGCTCTTATAAATCTTTTAAATCTAGTGTTGAATACAAACTTATCATTTTTTTAATTTAATGGAGAAAAATCATTACAAAGATTCTGATTAGATTAGACTAAAGAAAAACCATTTTATATGTAGATAAGAAAACAACCGATAGAATATATCTGAAAGAATTTTTAACTTATGAGAATATAAACAGTATAGTTTGTTATTATCTACCTAGAAGTGCTTAAGGCCTGGGTGTAGCCAGAGCAAATAGCTAATAAATAAATATATTATAGTCGAAAAAATATATTCATCTGTACTCGTAGAAATCATCGAAAATCCAAACACAAACGAATTTCAAAGATTAGACAAAAACATAAGGAAGCCCAAGAGACCATAACGCCGGGCCGCTCACAAATACAGATGATAATCTTTATAGCTTTCACTTGATAGTTATTTTGATATACGATTCGGTGCTTTGGCCAGCCGGTCGCTGAGCACGTGAGCGGCCTGCTGTTGCTCATTTAAATTTATGGACCGACAAACATGCTTTATTAAGTAGCACTACATTGTCTCCGTTTATCTATTAGCATAATATCTCGATTTACAAATGGAACTGTGTGAATATACACCAAGGTGTTATAGTTTCGAAACGCTGTCGAAACATTGGTTTCGTGTCAACGTGTCAAATTGAATAAATCGTGTGGGTAATCATTAACGTTTCTAAGATTTTTAGGGTTCTGTATCTTAAAATACACCTGTAGTTGGCAGTCGTTGAAATCCACCAATCCATATTGGAGCAGCGTAGTGGATTAGGCTCCAAGCCTTCTACCATGCCGAGGGCGGCTTGGAGACATGGGAGGCCAAAGCCCTTGCAGTGAGGCTGAGTGTATGGTATGGTATCTTAAAAGGTAAAAAAGGGGAAAGGGAAGGGAAGATCACGTTGTTGTCCGTCCGCCTGTCTGTCTCTATTTGACACCATTTTTCTCGAGTATAGGTAAAAGTAAAACTGATATGAAATACGGAGAACCCACAGACCTGTAAAGAAATCAAGTTTTTAAGTGAAATATAAAAAGTTAAGAGGTATTTTCATATGTACTAAATGGCGAATCATCAAAACCTATAGGATACTGCTCGTTGACCCTAAAATTAGCCATTAAGAAAAATATCTATATCTGTAATATTATAAAGCTGAAGAGTTTGTTTGTCTATTTGAACGCGCAAATCTCAGGAATTACTGGTTCGAATGGTGAAATTGTTTTTGTGTTAGATAGTCCATTTATCGAGGAAGGCTATAGGCTATTATTATACCACGATACGACCAATAGGAGTGGAGCATCAATGAAAAATGTTGCAAAAACGGGAAAAATTATTCCTTTAGGGAGCTTCCGTTACGTGCGCTGCGTAAACGGTTGATGTTAATCAAAAATCAAGTACTACGGAATTGCTTCCCTTTAAAAGTTCTAACCAAAAGTCCGCGACAGCATATACACATATGTATCTTTTAAGGTTGACTTACGATATATAACCTTTTTTATGGTAATGAAATTTGTTGCTAGACGCGCCAGAGAATTTATTTGTTTGGATGATGACGATGATACCACAGTGTAATGATACTATATGGTTGGACTAGCGACCCACCCCGACTTCAAACGGGTGCAAACTACTAATGCGTGAAACGGAAAGAGGAATAATAATATAAATGAAGTTCAAAACTGAAAATTATTAAATTTAAATGGATTTTTTTTAATTTCAAAATGAAATGCGTTTTGGTTCCTGACGGTGACTAGCTATAACTACGCTACACACTTTATACACCAGAACGGAACCCTCAGAAATGAGAAAGAGCAGAGACTCAGAAATGAAATGAATATCTGCGTGAGTTTGACTTGTACTTAACTGTTTATATTATTACTATATTGTCACTTGTCTTATAATTTTCAATATTTTATCATAGACACTAATCGTGAGAAATATCTTCCTTATACCTTCATAAAACATTCACGCATATCCGCGTGAGAAATATCAACTTAAGAAAAGCTGACGCAAAACAATCAATCAAACAAAATTCAATCGTACGAGGAAAAAACAGCGTTCGGTTGAATTGTATTGGACTCTATTGGGGCCTATCGGACTATATTATTAATAATAATAACGCAAGAACAACGTCTAGGCCCCAAACTAAGGATTAGCTTTTTTTTGGGTACCAAGCGAAGACACCACAGACATTAACAACCAAGACCCTACACAGTATGAATATTCATCATATAATTACTGACCCGACCTGGGATTTGAACCCGAGACCTCCAGCTTCGTAGGCAGGGCACCCACTAGGCTAAGCGGTCGTCGTATTGCGGTCGTATTGGATCTATATTTTGTTACGCCATTTCATTGATTAGGTAAGTGTATATTTTAATGTTATAAATCTATGGAAGCGATGCAACATTCCGACAAATCCGTTCATACTACAACTTTTTTCAAAGTAATCCGAAATCCGAATCGGTTATTGATATCGGTCAATATCACCGTTACATACGGACAAGTTCATGCATCATTCATCAGTTTAGACGGAATCGCTTCGAGTTTTAGCTTCTGATACTCTCACAATCATTAACGGGGACCGGATTTACGAATATCGAAAGCTCATCCATAATATATTCGAGATAATCTTTCAAGAGTACCGCTGACTTAGCTTTCAAACGTATCACATTAAATTACGTTATATTCTATCCGTTGTTGTATCAAATGAAAATTCGTTTAAAAAGACTTCTAATTTACTTTTATTTTTACCGCCAAAAAAAGAAGGAGGATTTCAAGTCCGTATATATTTTTATGATCGCTTTTGGTTCGAGATATCAGAGTGTCGTTCGTTTTATTATGAACTTGTCTCGAATTTACGACCAGTTCGTCTATTTCTGACAACCGAGGTTCCAACACATCGTAAAACGACTTTAGCCCAGTTCACTATAGGAACTTGGATTCGTTTTTGTGGTTTTCGTTATGTTATATTACTTCCCGCAATTTCGAAATGTGCAACTATCTCACAAGAAATATTATTACAAAATCGATATTTTATCGTGTAATAAGAGTTCGCATTCGCGCGGATAAATTCAGGTTTTCTTGTTGTGTTGTATATACCAAATAGGGTTACTAGTTTTACTGTGTATTCCTTTTAAGTGTTTAAAGTGTAGCTAATAAGTTATTAATTAATTGATTTAAATATTTGCTCTATGCAAAATACAACGTTTCTGACGGTTTTGCTAAAGGTGCCTTTTTAAAATTTTAATTGTCATATATTTTTAGAAATATATAAATATGGTATCGAAAATAGTAGGTAGGTAATAATGTCTGTCTATTCTATATATGTGTTGTTTGATATCGATAAATACAAAAAAATCGTAACTAATGTAGTCGACAACATTTTTTTTAAATGTCTTCCAAGTGTACCTAAATACGTCGCGACGATAAGAATATGTTTGGATTTTTTAAATGTTGTTGAAGTTTCTCGCCTTAATAAAAATTCTGTTTATCCATAATCAAAGTACAAATCGATTATTTTACTCAGTAATAAATTATCCTTATATATAGTTTCTTTAATTAAAAACCTCTAACTGGCCGTCAAGCAAAACGACTCGGAAAGATTAATCTTGGAATCAATTTATTCAACCGTGATCGAAATAGGAGGCTGCGAGCGTTCGAACCCACATTTCACTGTACGATGTCCGCTCTACCGTAAAAGCCTTCTGGTTCTCTACCTGCCTCTTTCGCTCGTAAACACTTCACCATATCTGTCTTCTTCCAACGTCACCGTCTTACTTTCTCGCATCGATTTTAGTATTTTTATCTCGTTTTTTCGTTTCCAGATAGATATGAATATTTATGTATATAAGTACCAAGAGTAATGGACTCCGAGATGTAATAGTGGCCGTTCCAATGGTGTAAAGTTTTGAAGAAATATGTTTAAAACTACACATGTTTTTAGAAAGCACGAATGGAAACAACTTTGAAGTCATTCGAAATTACTTGTAGCTAAAAGTTAGTATTTTCGAGATAACAATTAAGTTAAAAATAATCTTTAAGTGGATCCTTTTCCCCCCTTTACAAATACAGAAAAAGCAATGATTGGAAAAAAATAAATAACTAATCTTCGAAACGAAATGTTAAATGCCATTAGAAGAGATAATGGAAACGTACCAAGTATAGGTCCGATCTAATTAAGAATTTAAATTTATGGATTGAGAGACATGCCTAATTAAACAGCTCTATCTTTCTCACGAACGGCTTTTAAGTGAAGCACTTGATGATTTTTTTATCACGTGATCTCTATTTTATGTATGTAAACATTGAGACGCATACTATTACGATATAAAATTTACGATGAATACATCCTTGTATATTTTAGTATAATTCAGTATAATTTGTTATTTATACAGCGTTTAAAAAATGCAACAAAATACTTTCTTATTTCACGCCCAAAAATTTAACAAAAACTTTGACAATTTCACTTTTACATGGGCTTGAACCTACATATATATGTTTCGGAATATATTGTATTTATTGAATTGAATTCTAACTTAAGTTGCCTACTTTTATTTTACCGCATTTATTGTTGCCATGAGCAACGACGAATACCTACTTTTTTGTTGCCTTTTTTGCTATAATATTACTGTAATTTTACGAATACTGTATTTTAGTTTCACTCAATCAGGATACTTAAGAGAAAAATTAAACTGTACAGATGACTACATAATATTTAAGTTAAACTGTTAGTATTAGACGACCGCCTATCCTAGTGGGTAGCGACCCTGCCTACGAAGCTGGAGGTCCCGGGTTGGAATCTCAGGTCGGGTCAGTATTTATATGATGAATATTAATACTGGTACCGGGTCTTGGTTGTTATATGTATGTGGTGTCTTCGCTTGGTACCCAAAACACAAGCTAATGCTTAGTTTGGGGCCTAGACTTTGTTGTGATGTATACGTATGTTAGGTTATTATGTGTTATGTTATAGTATCGATTTTCCCTCGAGAATCTGCTGCAAATTCTAGATGTTTAATCACAAATCTAAAAAAAAAATTATACAAAATGTCAACCAAATTGGTATATTTGGCTGTGGGCTATAAGAATTTACTTTCTGAAAATTATTGATGTGACAGTAACTATACCAAGTAAATAGAAGTCGTATAATTATCAGGTTATTTAAAAACTTACGTGATTTGAACATTACAGCATACACGGAAAATATTGGAAAACTATGTTTAAATTTTCATGCTAGACCAAAAATATAAAATAATACAGACAGACCACTTACCTACTTATTTTGATACTACTTTTTCTAATTTATATCAAAATTCTAAGTTGACCAGAGACAATATTATTCTTTTGATTATGAGGCATAGTTTCTATAGTAAAACGGAATTACAATGAAATTATTTCAATAATATTTCATAAACATAAAAATTTCATAAAATAAATAAATAAACTTGAATGTTTTGTTGGCATTATAATTATGTATTTTAAGTTTACAATTGAATATGAAAGCTCCAACGATTCACTAGTCATTTTTTTATTTTAAATAATAAAGTATACATCACAACAACCTCTAGGCGCCAAACTAAGCTTTAGTTAGTGTTTTGGGTACCAAGCGAAGACACTACATACATATAAAACCCAAGACCCGGTACCAGTATTAATATTCATCATATGAATACTGACCCGACCTGGGATTCGAACCCGGGATCTCCAGCTTCGTAGACAGTCGCTAACTACTAGGCTAAGCGATTCTCTATTTTTCGAAATTCTGAAACATAAAAGTTTACATGACATCAGTTCCACCGTTTTTTCGTGCAACTTTGCCTCTACATAAACATCTCAATGTAAAAGAAGTGTGTGTAAAAGAAGTGGCAATGGGCCGGTCATATTTGCCGTAGAACGGATAACCGATGGGGTAGACGAGTTCTCGAATGGAGGCCACGAACCGGAAAGCGAAGCGTTGGACGCCCCCCGGCCAGGTGGACAGATGACCTGAAGCACCATACCGGGGGTAGTTGGATGCGAAAGGCGGAGGACCGTGTGTGGTGGCGAGCCTTGGGAGAGGCCTATATCCTGCAGTGGAGAGACACGGGCTGATGATGATGATGATGATGAAAAGAAGTGTAGTGTTTCAATTTTATACACAGGAATGTATAGTTCGCGGTCGTATTTTTTACGACATTCCAATAAAATTAGTTTTTATAATTACTTTATTACACAAATTAGTTTATCACTATATTGTAAAACGAAGGCTTGTCCTTATTGAGTTCAGTGGAATCATTCAGGTAACCAATAAACTTCAGTCGTAGCGCTTAGATTAGATTAGGCGTTATCACAGATGGTGTAGATTAACTACTATTTGTTTAGAAGTTAAACGTACGACCGCTTCTGCAATATTACGCTCTTGATGGTAAATGTCGACGTTTTACAAACGCGATAAGATATGAAGCTTCGAAACATGAAAATTTACTTAATGTATATAATGTGAATGTATGAATATTCAATGTCATTATAAAAATTAATGTCGTGATAGCCCAGAGCGCAACGAACCTGTCTCAAATTTATAAGGCCCCATCGGGCCATGGTTCGAATCCGTACGTGTACCAATGAGTTTTTCTGACTTAAGTACACATTATCACTGACACCGTGCTTCGGAGGGCACGTTAAGCAGTCGGTCCCGGACGCTGTCAATGGATGGCGGTCGTTACAGTTCCCAACCCGCAGTGGAGCAGCGTGGTGGACTTAAGCTCCAAGCCCCCCTCCTCACCCTGGGGGAGGCCTAAGCCCCTGCAGTGGGGTAAAATGGGCTGATGATGAGGATGATGATGATGATGATTATAAAAATACTATAACGTATGGACTTCGAGAGTTAAAAACTGTGTTTAGTCAGAGAAATCGTAAAAGGTTAGAAATATCACGTAGTTATGGAATGTGTGTCATCAAATGCGATCAGATGTGCTTATAAATGGAAGCCATCAGGTCGACACATTAAAAAATCAAACAATAGGAGACGCTTCATTCTTCCATGGACATTTAACTTGTTATATAGACGGTTACGACGATCTTTAATAAATATTTTTATTTTTGTCTTGTCATACTTCGTACGCACAATGAGCGCGTATTGTCATTTTTGCATTTTATAGAAATATGTTATATTCATTAAGAAAAACTAATCAGTGAAAGAATTTTATTGATATCTACAAAAATGCCGAAGATACAAATTTTTAAAATAAAGCTTGTCATGACGTCACTCGGTTACACTACTATGGGCTAACGTGGATAATTTGTAAGTAGCGGCACCGAGTGACGTCACGAGCGGGTCGTAAAACACAAACTTTGATTTGTTATATATATCTCCGGCAACAATCGGTATTTTCCCGAAATCCAAAAAGTACAGTCTTCAGTTTGTTATACTCTAGCGTGTGAAATAACGTATCATACATAATTTTGTTGAAGAGGACGCGCTCATTCAAGTCTATTTCTGTTTATGTGAATTCATTGACCCTACCTAAAAGTTGTGCTGGATATTGACTTACATAAGCTCACACCTGTTTCGTCAGGAAGGTAGGCAGATAATAGATTTAGCGCTTGACACGGTATTCACATCATTCGTGTCATTGAAATTCATCAAGAGTTTCATCAGAGCTCGTCGGTTTCGGGTCCTTAAGAGTTGTCCTCCGTTTTATCTAATTGTTTTTGATTTCATAAAATCATACGTGAAACATGGATACGGCACATGTATATATGTACATAGATGTGTCGTATCTATGTATGAATGTATGTGTGTATTGTCACGTTAGAGTGCCTTAAATCGGTTATTATAGACTAATTAGGAGTCTAATTAGTCATAGAAGTCTATGATAGACACGTCTAATTTAATTTAGATTACCTATCTAAGACCTAGCTGGAGCTATATTGTTTCTAGGTAACTGTCTTATATATATACCTGTCAAAATCCTGTTATATCTTATTTACGTCGCTATCTTGCTAGAAATATTGTAAATATTACAATCATCTGTATTATATTCACCATGTGCTCCTTATGTGATTTTACCATCTATTCTTGAATGTTATGGATGGTAGAATATTACTAGCACTACTGTTACTCGCATTTCCTAATTTTATTGATTCTTAAATAATATAAATTGTAAATATGTAAGTTTTCATAAAAATACAAATTGTCAAAGCATGTCAGTACGTATGCATGTGTTGTGACCACAAAAATGTAATATTACGCTTGTGCTTTGGGTTTCTAGACAACTGATAAACATACTTAAACATTTTTTTAATAATATATACATATATAAATATTTTACAACCAGAACCGGAACGAAATAAACGTGTTCATGCACATAAATATTTGACCCGGGCGGGAATCGAACCCGCGACCCTTAGATCCGCAGTTAGGGTCTCCAACCACTTGGTCAATCGGTTAGTCAGCGAATCTTGTTGTTTTGATATCTTCACTGTAAAGTATAATTTGTTCAAAATAATGATAATGACATATGGTCTGTCTTATCTCTATGCCTAGCATTCTGGCTAAACCTGCATCAGGAGAGGCGAGAATGCTGTTCAAATACCTAGTCTTAAAGTATTTTTGTAACTTCGATGAGCTGATGTGGTAGCTTAAGCGAACCAAAGCTCGCCAAATAAAGAAATTTTTAAAAAATCTCCAAAACTTGTAATTTTGCTTGGGTTCTTTTTCAATCGTTTTGAAGTAACTTAATCAAAACTTTAAGAGACGCTCATTCTTGATGGTTATGCTATCTAAGACCTATTTATATTAGTAACGTATATACGACATAATAATAATAATATCTGGGATATCCCACACAGCGCCATCTAGTCCCAAATTAAAAAACAAGTATTATGTTTGTGTTATGGTAACTAGACAACTGATATACATACTTAATTTTTTTAATAATATATACATATATAAATATTTTACTACCAGACCCGGAACGAAATAAACATGTTTCACAAATATTTGTTCCGAGCGGGAATCGAACCCGCGCCCCTTGGCTCCGCAGTTAGGGTCTCTAACCACTCAGCCAATCAGTCGTCGAATTATTAAAGTTATTTTATTATTATTAACGTATTTTTAGGTCGACGAGAAGTAGGTTTTCATGAAGCGTTAAAATACGAGTATTAAGGTCATAGCTTTTTATGGCATTAATTTTTCATAGGACGACAGGGCTGTAGATCTCCGTATTCAACATCAAATTTTACTTGATATCTCTGCTCGTCCCTCAGTTTCTTGGTAATTCTTTTGAGAGGAACCAGCACTTTTTGAATGCGCCTTTGTGATGACGTTCTTCCACAAAGTAATAAATTCAATCTTGTGACGCATTTCAAGATTATGTTACATAAGTACGAAATAAAGATATTTGATTTTATTTGTTCCTTATAAAAGGGTATTAACAGATACACAGAGAGACATATGACGGACGACAAAGTGATAATAATAATACGTGTACATCAAAACAACGTCTAGGCCCCAAACTAAACATTAGCTTGTGTTTTGGGTACGAAACGAAGACACCACATACAAATAACAACCAAGACTCGGTACCAGAATCAATATTCATCATATAAATACTGACGACCCGGGATTTGAATCCGGGACCTCCAGCTTCGTAGGCAGGGTCGCTACCCACATGGCTAAATAGTATAATGTTTCGGTTTTTTTACCTTTAGAGGTACGAAACAGACTCAGTTTCCTAAATCTCAAATTAAATGTATAAAGAAAGGTTTTAATTAGATTTCACAAATTACATTGCGTACTGCACACATCTTACGTTTCGAAAGCAACTTGCGTAATCCTATTTTGATTTTGTTTTGTATGATTGATTAATATAATGGGCATTGTTCATAATTTTGCAACGTGATAAATTATGTTGTGCTTTTGTAGAAATAGGTTCACCGAAAAAAGCACCGATTTTTAGGAAGATTTACAACGTCTGACGTCACCTGTACAGAAGTATGAAAAAGAAAACTACAGTTCCAATCATCCTTTATGGCGAATGTGAACATAGGCACAAGTCGCGTCGCAGTAGTCAGGTTTAGGTGTAGCGGGACGCAGTGGAGCGAGGGGCTTAGGGCTGAACTTGCGCAAGCACGCATAAAGCGTTGTATTCCGATCCGCCATAAAGTTCGATTGGAAATATACTGCAGTATGAAACATCTGTTAAAAAATTTGCTCTGTGACTCGCTCTTAATTGACATCGATTGAATCGATATACATGTCGTGCGTTCACTCCCAGGGGTATTAGATATTTCATGTTTCATGAACCTGAGTTGTGATAGCCCGAGCGCAGCGAACCTGTTTCAAATCTAAAAGGCCGTGTGGCATTGGATCCATCCACCAACTCGCACTGGAGTAGCGTGGTGGATTCAAGCTCCAAGCCCCCTCATCTTAAGGGGAGGCCTAAGCCTCTGCAGTGGGTATAAAAAGAGCTGATGGAATGGAATGGGCCTGAGTTTCTGGTTAACTTCCCAAACGTCGAAGCTTTGCACTAGAATTTTGTGTATCTGCGCTGTACCATTGCTCTATAATTTTTTGTAGTATTTACTAATAGTTTTGTTTTACAAAAAAAAAATACTGAAAAATCCTTTCAGTGGCTCTTGAGTTATTACAATGTAAACATACGTCTAATTCCAATATTTTTGTTTATTATATATTGTGGACTAAACGTTTGTTGTAAAATCGTGACAAATTAATATTATGTGTGCTTTCACTGGAACGAGTACCGCCGGCCAGTAGTCAGTGACGCAGCCATCGAGCGACCGCCACCCCTTTCCTTCACCTGGTTGGCACTCTGAATGCCAGCAACATTTTCACTGCTGTGGAACATGTCCTTTACGCGCCGTGCCTCGCTTTTTATTGCGACATGATGCAGTCTATCTGCTATCCATTATAGCAGAAATAGCATTTCAATCGTTGCGTCCATCTACTTAAACACTAATTTTCTGTTAAGTTGCCGGTTCGTACGCGAAACAGCTGACGACACCGTCCGTGGACTCCCGGCAACCGCCTTCACACCTGCTATTTTGGTCACGCTCGGTTGATAGTTCAAATTAATCTGTCAGTTTTGTTACTGTTTTTATTCATTTACTCGAACTGTTTAGACGGAGACGGTATTAATTTGTGCGCTTATTTTTAATATTAGTTAATACATACAGTTAAAAAAAAAATTAAATAGAATACGAATTTAAGGAAAGATATAATCAACCGAAATTAAGCAAGATAACCAAACAAAAGATATCCGCGTTGAAACTTTTTTTATTAAATTTTAAACGTTAAATTATTACCAGCCACTTGAAACCGGTGAAACAGCAAAATCGTAATTCTTTTTTTTTCTTTTATTGAAATATGCTTTTACTTATGTTTTTGTACGTAAAAAATATATATCCTTTCAAATACCGCAACAAAAATATCGTTAAAAAAACAACGATGACGTCACACTTTCTACACGAATCGTGTATGTATTAATTATATTTAAAACATCCCCTAAGATTAATCAAATTCGATCATCGGTTCGAGCTTTCTTCTTAAACTTATCCTTCGCTTTGTGAAGAACTTATTTCATACTTTACGAAAGCACTGTAATAATAAATACGAGTGATCTCTACCGCTTTTATCAATTTGATAACAACTATCATAACAATAATGAGGGATACTAAATACAATTAGTGTTAAGTTGTTTGTTCACTTTGAACCTTGATTATATTTTTATTGTGCTATTATATTACCTACGATACTTGCTAGATAACGGTTTTCAAATAATTTAATTAATAAAACAAATTGGATTATATTAAGTACAATTACACCAATATTATGAAATAATATGTTATTGAAAATAATTAAAAATAGGGTTATTATTGCACACAGTCTTCAGTAAATATTGACAAAAAGATTTTATAAAAAAAAAGCAACGGATCTCCTGCTTTCGCACGAACTTCTTACGACATTGGAAATAAACCTAACAGAATAAAGTAAACACACATATTTTGGATAATATTTTTCGAAATTAATTTTTGTCGCAAAAAATAACACAACTGTATCTGAATAAGCTTAAATTTTGAAATATAACATTCTGTACGACATTTCAAACGAACAAACCGAATTAGTACGAAATGTAACATCGACGCATATCCGACTTCCAACTAAGGGCACCCTTAACCACTACTTCCGGTTGTCCGATTCTAACAATTTTAGTCTCAATCGGTCCCCCGTCTAATTACCCCGAGCTGTTTTTTCAGTTTTTACTTATTCAGACCTAGTTCTCGAGATATCAAATTGTCTTATGCCATCTTGTAGAGCTTGCCGAGCTGTGTCTTTTGACACCACGTTCATCCCCATATCTCGTAAACTCTTTGTGCAATCTGCCTGTCTCACAAAAGTCCCAAATACCCCCTATACTCTAACGAAATAAAAGTCATTTCCAATGACAAAACTTAAACCATCGAGGAGTTAAGGTCGATTTACATAAACTATGATTTTATTACGTAGTTTAATTTGCATTTAAATTTCATAACATTTACAAAAACTTTTTTATTAAATGATGTGATATACACTATTTATTTTAAAAATCCACTTTCAGAGAAACGAAAACAATAAATTGTGAAAATGTAAAAAAATCGGTGAATATCTCTGCAAATCTTTAAATTGTAACATAATTTTGGCCGTATATCGATTTAGAAACATATTTTGTTCTTTTTTTGTGTTGTGTTAAACTATTATTATATAATAGAAGTTCTTATGTAGTCGTTGTTCCAACTACTGGCCATTTCGCATGAAAATAAGACCTACACCGTGAAAGTTTGTAATTTGTGATTTTAAGGGTTTCGAACTCCAGAAAGAAAAAAAAACAACGTTTATACGATCGCTTCGTTATCCATTTGTCTGTCTGTCTTTTAGTCTGTATGTCAAGCCGCTTTTTCTCAAGAACACGTCGAAGTATGAAGTTGAAATTAATATCTAGTACTTAGGTCTAGAGACCCTTGGAGCTGTAAGAAAATCAAATTTCTAAGTAAATCCAATTAAAAAAAAATAGGGCAATTAATGCCGCATATTTGTGACACTGACCGCAAAAGTACAATGAATCAAAACCTATAGTGTACTTTCCATTGACCTAGAATCATAAACTTTGAAACTTGGCAAGCTAGATCTTATAGCACAAGTAAAGAAATATATCCGAAAAACGTTAACTCGTAATTATATCACGTATCACGTCTACGTATTATTCTGGCGTTGAGTACCTAGTAATAAATACGTCATTATACTGTAGCTGTATGGAACCCTCACTAGGGCGCGAATTTCATATAACAGTCACTGTATTCTAAATTCAAAATCAATAAAACAATTTGATCGAAGCTGTGTTTGGAGGAAACATGACTAATAAACGCCGTCTGGTATAGTCGCTTTTACGGTGGAAATTTTAATTTGCAAAATGAAACGTGAGATAGGCCAGCCACTAAAGTCAATGATGAAGAATTGTAAGCCATAGAGCAATGGTGAGAGCTAATTCCTAACATTTTACTGTAGAATTAGGAGCATGGTTTGTGGTTAGTATACATAGTTAGGGTTAGAGACGTCTGGTCAAGGAGACCAAGGTTCGCGGGTTCGATTCCTTACCGGAACAAATATTTGTGTGCATGTCTAACTGTTCTGTGTCTGGGTGTAGAAAGTATCTATATATGTGTATAATATTAAATAAAAATTAAGTACGTTTACCAGTTGTCTAGTGTCCCATAATACAAGCATAATACAAGCATAATACTTGATTACTTTGAGACTAGACGGCGCTGTGTGGGATGTCCCAGATATTATCCTTTATTATTATTATTTTGACCCATTTATGCAAAACTGGCAAAATAAAAATAAATACTAGAATAATGAGTACCTACCACCCGATTTGACTGATCTGCATAAATGTGCATAAGTCGAATCGTGCATGACATTAAGTAATTGACACAGAAATAAGGAGATTTTCTATTGGATTGTAACCTGTGTGACGGTAAATGGATGGTCACGATAGCCGCAAATAAAATCTTAAATGGTCGAACCCAGGGTAAGGGCCTAGATATCGCACTAAAAATAAATTTACCCACAGAAAGGAATAGTGACTGTTTGTTCAGTTGCGGTGTAATCTACTATAGCATCTTCAGATCTGATGTATCAATAACATCTGATATTTGTAGTCAAGAACTTATAGTTAAAGATGGTGAAACTAGCACGAAAACAATCCTTGAAAATTTAGACAACTTTTCCCGTAGAAAATATTTAGTTCCCGAGAACCAGTAGAAATCGTCTGAACAAACATTAAGTCATAATTACTCAATTAGCAATGGCGTTATTAGGTACTTTATTTAAACTTTAACTAAACTATGTAGAATGCTGCAAAGCGCGGTAGCAGGAAGTATTAAACCGTCTTTACAATGGATTGTACATTTCTTCAACAATACAAACCGCACGCCCGTTGTTTCCCAGAATTGTTGTATTTCTAAACATTAACATCTGCTACGCCCTTTCGCCCAAAACAATAACAAACGTGCTTAAATTCTCGCTAGGCGCACGGTCTATCAACAACACAGGTAGCGGGTCCCAAGCTTACCCTGCCCACCCAATTTATTCCACATCCGTCGTATTAAATTACCCAAAACTTCTAAAAAACCACAACCCCATTTGCGTTTGTTTCGTAGAGTGGAATGAGCATTAAGTGTGTTTGTGTTCCATTCGGTTTTTTGACAATTTCTGTTTAGATCTTTTGTATAGTTTCATAATATTGGCCAATACATTTCAGAGCAACAGTTCCCAAATTTCATCTTAGGTGTTGAAATTAAATTAGTATTTTTTCTTGACTATAATAAATCCAAGTCAATGGGTATTTATTATTGCGTACGTAAGGAAGTAAATACACAAGTACTTGTGAAAGCTGTTCCAGGAGTAAAGAGACAACTGTCGTTAAAAAATAGTAATGAAAGATTATTATAGTAATTATGTATAATAAATCTATCACATTGAGTAAATTTTTCTTTTCGGGTCATTGTTTTTGAATATTCTCCAGATTTTCGACAGCAGAATTAAAAGAAAAAGTGTTATAATACATAAGTATATAATTAATTTTATTCAAGAGGGAACTAGGAGAACAAGGCTCTACAGCACTGCATACACCGATTGCATTGGATAATAAAACGTTATGAAAAGACAGAAGATAGCGATTTCAATAGATTCCAGGAAACATACAGATGAAAGTATGAACAAAGTAAAAAAGTGATTGAACTGATTCTTCAACTGCCGTTAGAATTGCGGTAGATAAAGTAAAAATATCTAGGTTCATTGTAGTCGTAGTAGAGACACGATCTGGGCTTTAAAGCCTTTTCAAAATGAACCGCTCACAATAAAGACTATACAGAGAGCAGTGGCTGGGTCGGCTTTCCAATGCTGCCTGATACAAATCGTGTTCATATCAATGATCAAATTTAAATTCGGCCAAAACTGTTCGATGGTCCACCATTTAAAAAAATAGATTAGGTTAGGTGACAATGCGAAGAGCAAGGCGTATTTTCGTGAAAAATATTTACTGCGTGAGATTCCTACACCCCTACCCTAGTACCCTATGCGTAGAGATTAAAGCCCGGTACGTAGCGGTTGGGATGCGGTTAAGCATGGAAAAAAAAGATGGTAAATAACTGTACCTAGTTGTATCCTTAGTTCACATTTAAGCCGTAGTACTTAGGACACTAATTTGTTAGTCACAGCTATCAACCAAAGAGCTATTCACTTCAGATCCTAAAAATAAAAAAAAGTATATTTCTGTATTAATTATGGTATAAATCAATATACCTACTCTCATTGGGTCATTTTTTGTTGAAGCCCGCATTTCGGACTGGCTTGCCTACTATATTCTTTTATCTCTATTCCCCTATGAGCACAATCACATATTTCGTTAACTTTGCATCAGGTAACATTGTAAAGCGTTACCCAGTGGCTGCCCCCAAATATATTAAAGTCCAGGAATTGCATACAAAAAAGGGTACCCAAAATTTTGAGCAAAAAAAAATTTGAAAGGTTCTTATTATTGAATATGAGACCTAGGACTGTATGCCAGTAGGCCCGAGTAATGTTTCTGGAAAACAATAGTTCCGTGCTACCAGTCGTGATGTGGTGGATTACAACCAAAAACATACCGAATACTAAATAATTCTATAAGTAGGTATATCGTTTGGCAAGCTATGGACGAAAAATAGATAAAATATGTTTTATAGACAGATGTTATCGCAGGGAAGATGTTTTGTTTTAGCCTGATAAGGCTAATTGTGATTATGCGTCTGAGTAACTGCAACCCATTATTTAGTTTTAAAACGGAGAATTCATAACCAGACCCACACCAAATTACTCTTTATGTACAAGGGAATGTAAGAAACAAACTAAATTTTTGACCGCTTTTAACATCGTTGGACTACGTTAACCAAAAAAGTAGCAATGACATTTGGTGAGGCAGTTCTGTAGCATGCAGCAATTAATTTGAGAACAATTGGATACATTGGAAAAAAGGTGTCGCTGGCTGTGGCAAAAATATAGATATAATTTTATGAAATCGTTTGTTTCGTCGCTTAAAAACTGATAACTGATTTTCTTTCTTTGGTAATTAAACTTTAAACGTTTTTCTCGGTGATCGTAAGTTTGCGCCAACTGCGCATTTGAAATTTTCACTTTATTTCGGTAAGCTCTACATGCTCCATAAGTTTGCCATTCAGCCGAACATCCGGTATAATAATATGCAATTGCTTTGTTTACATGGAAGGTAATTGGTTAACAGCGCAAACGAAAGAAATTATCTAAAACACGGAAATTTTCCTTTATATCCCTCAAATATCATGGGAGTACATTCTTGACTTTCTGGTTTGATGGACTTATTCCTGGCTTTCCGAAATGTGGACAACTTGTATGTAGAGTCCCGCTCTACCTGTAACTTCCAGGGCAACCATTTACCTAAGTTGTAATTAAATCGAAAAGGTCCTTCTTAAGTTGTTTTTGTTATTAATACAAACAACATACGAGCTATATTTGTACAAGTACTGTATGCAGACAGTAACGTCAGCAAATCAAAGACATTACAGCTAATTGGGTTTAAATATATTTCATAAATGCAATAATTCGTCGAAGTAATCCTCAAATTTCATTATTATTAATAATAATAGATACAGTTACATAAAAATAATATAACAAATCACCCCGTTAGGATGTGTAATACTATTATCAACTCACAGGCCAGTCGCCGTATATATCTTCGGACGCGTCCAGCCTTCGGTAGCAGGTAGTCAACCCGCAAAGTTTACAATCGGTCCCCTCCAACCCGACAATGGCGTCTCATTGCGATTTTTTGTCACGTTTCACGGTCCTACCGCAAGAAGTAACAGGTGAATAGGGGATCATTAGGTACCCACACAACAATGCCCCTTACACTTCACAGCCATTTAGCACCCCTGTACGCGGAGAAGTTCATTTCATACTATTTCCTGCACTATAAATACTCAATTTTACAAAATAAGTCACTGAAATCCACTCAGTATAAGTTTATGGGCACGGCATGACAAAGTTTTACGTGGTATGTTGAGAATGCGCGTGCGCAAGCGAAGCACTGACCGGAGACGGGCGCGTACTACCGCCGACGAGCTGCCGCGGTAGCTCCCTACCCCTCCCACTTCGTCTCGCGGCAGACCCCGCCACACACCATCAAAGCCTTCCTCTGCTGCGATAAAAAAGGGAAGGATATCTCATGTTTATTTTTCGTGTTAGTAGCTTATAAGTCGTCTAAATTAACGCCGTACTGTTAGATACTGGGGTCGAGTCGCTTTTTTGGTTTTTAAAGGAAACGTTAGTGCTAATCTAATATAGGTACTGATTGATATGTGTAAATTGGTGAACGGTCGAATATTGTACAGGCTTCAAAAAAATGAACAAAAGTGATGAATGTGAGTTATATGGCTATAGATAATATAATTAAAGAAATGTAGAGACTGTACCTAGGTACCTACTGACCATATCTAACTAAAACCGAATAACTGGTAAAGTATTTGACACGCTTTGGATTAAGATGTGTTAACTTAACTGACTTTAATGATATCCATGTATGGAAACCTTTTCGTAATTTAAAGATATTTTAATAATTTTTCGTGGTAGGTGCCAGAATAACACATAATATATGAAAATTTCAGCAAAATCCTCTTATCGACATCGAGTTAGAGCCTGTTGACCGACAGAAGGACAGACAGACAGTGTATCCTCAATAATAAGGTCTTCTTTTATCCCTTGAGTACGGAACAACAAGAACAGGAAATTTTTAAAATCAAATTTTGAATTATGTCACTCATTAATCTCGGTAGCCTTTATATTTTGCAGAGAAAAACCTGCAATATACTACAGGGGTATTTGGTGCTATAAAGATTTGTGTTGCATGGTGAAATTTTATAAGTAAATTAAATTATTATCACGTTGCAAGTGATAAAACTTGAAATATTTGTTGCATTATAAGTCATAGATTGCAAATATGTGGAAGTTAACGAATCGCAGTCTTCTTGAATGAATGAGCTTAAGGGTGTTCAACAAGGATCATTTTTGGGTCCATTTTTCAGCCATTTACTAGATGATACCAGAGTAATTTGATTCGGGTGCTTGTTCCTTTGAATAACAAATTTGAATTTATTATTCAACTAAACTCGTGATATCAAGCTAGATGGGAGAGCTTGACGTTTTTAGGGTTCCGTGATAAAAATAATCTGATACGTGTGAAGTGTTGCGGCGGGAAACATGCCGGATCTGGGACATGACTTTCGGACCACTGGACTCGCCTCGCGTCTCATAATAGAATATCAATGACAATCTACTTTGTTTTTTTTTTTTACGGAAAACGTAATTCTTTAAAAGTCATATTAAACATTATGATTTTATAGAAAAAAAATGTGTTTCATTGATACTGTCGTATCCATAGTGAATGTCAAATAAAAATTTTGACCTTAAACGGTTGATGAAATACTGAGAGCATCGAAACCAAGCATTAACACGCAGTAGGTATAGATTTAGAAATTTATAGTGATTTCAATAATTATTTTAGAATGTTTTTTTTCCTTTTTTTATTTTGACTAGTTGTTAAGTTTAGAATTGTCATTAACTATCGCCATAGCACTACGAAGAAACTTTTATACCGCAACAACGAAAATAGAAAACAAGAAAAATATAGGAATTATAAAACACAGTTACGTTCGATGTTTTATTTTATTAGTTTAGTTCAACAAAATCTATAGGTAAGTACAATTATAATTACACAAGTTTCTTTTGAATAAGTTCGTTTCGTACTATAATACAAACGCGTCCATCCTAGTCAATTTATTTATCTTTGACGTAATCACAATTTTAAATATATTTATTTAAAACGACTACAGTCATAAACTAAAACTAATTCATTTGACATTTTTCGACATCATTTGTAAGTATACAATTCTTTTCAAGGATAATATGAACTAGACAAAAAATTACGTTAAATAACTGGTAAAAATTAATTTATTACTAGTACGACAAATATTTCACCGCTCCTGCTACGTACTGGAATCATACACAGCACGTACTTATTTACTGAACACAGCATTTTTAATACATATAGATACTTTTAATATACATAACAATTTCGTAAATTAGAACTATTTTTTTTTTAAATGTACATTTAATGTTTAATCAATACATCGATACCGAAATCATAATAATTTTTTATCGTCATAACATTCATGATTATTCGAGCCCGCATCGACCCCCTTGGAGCAAGCTAGGGTACTATTCTAAGCTCTCCACAACTAAGTAATTTACGATATCTACCTCACTATCAAGCATGTAAACACTTTATTAATCGTCAAGTCTTTTAATTTTTTTTTAATCATTTCTGAAATATTTGAGCTTTATTAATTAATTACTATGTACATAATCTATTAACTTCATCTTTTAATGCACAATTTAAGTCACCTAGTATGGACCACTCTCTAACTTGCATTAGTATTATACATTTCTAAAATGTGCGACTCCATAGGAAAATGATTGTGTTACATTTATTTCAATAGGATACAAACCACGAGTCTTTTATTATAAATTAAGATTTTTTTTCACATCCACTTATATAATATTATGTCTAAATTCATTTTATGAATTATACCCGCTATACTTAACTCATGTTTTAAAATCATCTATAATCTTCATACATTGTTTTGGCAACGACTTTAAATAAACTTTTATGACTTACATATTTTTGGCAAATAATTAATTTTTTTAACATTATAATTACTATTTTTTTTAATACTTTTAATACGCTTATACTTCTATATTTATGGACTTTATAATATTTTTTAGTTTGGTCTTCACGTGTTTTTTTTTCTACTAACATATAATAATCGTATCTATTGCGAGTCTAATATTCATAACTTTACAAATATTAATATAGCAAAATGGCATTTCTAAGTACCTTATATTCTCGTATTGAAAATTTGGCGATTTAAATAGATATTTCTTTGAAATGTCAATATATTTTGATATTATGGTTTTTGCTTTATATTTTTAAAGCTTTTATAATATTTCGAAAACTTCAATGATATTTTTCTTTACTATATTTTTCCTTCAAATATAGATATTCATGTCTGTGTATTTGGACTACTGATTTTTTTTTATGTAGGTTTTTTATTTTATTATCAACAAGTTACTGGACATTGCCTAGTGTTAGATTCGATGTTCATTTTTGTACCCTAGGTACTTAATTATGCCCGTGTAGACATTAAAAAATTGTTTAGATTTTTCATAGGTTCACAATCGCCAGAATCACACCTAAGGAAAGTTTATTCTGTATATTAAGTAACAATTTACCTAGTAACTAGGTGTTAGGTATCTATGTAAGTACGTTGTTTTTTAACATAGGGAATGGACTTTATACACTTCTTTTTAGGAGACAAATATTTTATGTGGACACTCATATTATAACAAACGTACAAACAGAATTAAACACATAAGTTGTATATTATTTGAAAAATTGGTAATAACGAACTGCTTAATAATCTGTTGTAAAGTATTTTAAAAAATCGGCATAAATAGAATCGAAAAGTTAAAACAACACTACCTAATGAAATGGGTTCATTGCGTTAGAGATTTATGGAGTTTTGTCGCGATGAGTACGGAAAGGATCAGCCGGCCTTCATCCATCTATCGATTGAATATTCCAGAGCGGCCATCCACCTGTAAGAAATATCGATACTGTTACTGCTTTGCGTGGTTTTAACATTTTTTTTTATTTCCACGTATTAACATTAAAAAATTAACGTAAGTAGCTCAATTTAAATTGATACATAACATTTTAAAACAACATACGCCAATTATAGAATAACACAAAATACACACCCGCCTTTAATATAAACGTCGTGGGGATTTGCCATCACCAATGGGTTTTTTTTTTTATAAACATTTAAGTCAAATATCACGGCTCATTCGATATTGTCACTTCTATGACGGTGGAGGGCAATAGCCCCTAACGCTCACCGGACCAGCGTGGTGGTCTTATGGTCTAAATTCCTTAACTAAATGTTGATTCAAAAAAGGACTGTATTCCAGCAGGTGAGGCATAAAAAACCTGATAAATAGAAAACAAATAAATTACTATGATAGTTGAATGAGACGAATGATGTTAGGTGCGTGAATTTTACGTGTATACGTCTTGGTCATATAAATTTAAAGACCCCGCATGTTACGAATATTGCCCTTTTCGACTATTATAAATTTTTAAACATGTAAATATAATATGTGTTACCGTTTCTTATCCATTTCAGATTCAGTATGGAAATAGAAATGCCTCTGCTTGGGCTCTGTCGGAGTAATTTCAAAGGCGTATTTTTTGCCACCCGCCGTACAATGCTGGACGCGGTAACCGTGTAGACACGCCATTCCTGTTTAAAAAATATAATTATAATCCATACGAACCATATTTCGGTAGTGTATAAACAGAAGTGTAAGTACGAGTAAATATATTTTTTATACTATAAAACTCTTTTTACTTTAGGTAAAATATCCATTGGAATAGAGTTTGTTGATCCAGGGCAGCGTGAATCGACTGCTTCGATTACGATTTATATCAATGCAGCGGCCCGCTCAGCCATGCGTCGTCGCTACAGGCCAACGAACGATCGCTTTGGTTACCCTCTTTAAAATCCAGTGATATTCCAAATTATCTACTCTTAAACCGTTAAAATGTTTCTTAAAATATCATCATCAGCCCATTTTTACCCCACTGCAGGGGCTTAGGCCTCTCCCAGGGAGAGGAGGGGGGGCTTGGAGCTTAAGTCCACCACGCTGCTCCACTGCGGGTTGGGAACTGTAACGACCGCCATCTATTGACAGCGTCCGGGACCGACTGCTTAACGTGCCCTCCGAAGCACGGTGTCAGTGATATTGTGTACTTAAGTCAGAAAAACTTATTGGTACACGCCCGGATTCGAACCATGGCCCTATGGGGCCTTATAAATTTGAGACAGGTTCGTTGCGCTCTGGGCTATCACGACTGGGCTATCTTAAAATATACTTTTCTATAATTGTATGTGTTTATAGGATTCTCAGTCTAGACCGGCAATGGGCATACGCGGCCCGCCAGCAAATTTATTGTGGCCCGTCCCGGAATCATAGCGCACGTCTGCGGCGGGCGTTGCGTCGCACAAAAAGAATAAGTGGTCATAGCGTAGCGTAGGGGAAGTACACAACACTGTGTGATTGTTTTTTTTGTGCCAACATTGACGGTAAATCTCTAGTTTTGCAATACCACGCTTGTCAATCGCGCGCACGAAACAAATTGTCATACATACTGCACATTGTTTTCAACAGCTATTGTATTCAAAACTTGATGCGAAAATTTTAATTTAGAAAAATTTTGCAAATTCATATATCTCCTTCATTAAATAAAGTATTAGTGATGTGGCCCGCCCAGCTTGGCCACCACTGGTCTAGACAGTTCAGATAGTTAAAATTGTAATTTAATAATTAAATAAATATAGCTTGTAATATGGTTACTAGACAACTGATAAACATACTTAAATATTATTTATAATATATACATATCATGTCATGCACATAAATATTTGTCCCAGGCGGGATTCGAACCCGCGACCTTTGGCTTCGCTGTTAGTCTCTAACCACTCGACCAATTTGTCTGCCATGTTATAGACCCTAACTAAATAAATCACTATAACGTGTAACTAAATAAAAGCTTATAAAACGGTTACCCTTTTTCAACACGTTTTTGCGATAATGTAAAACGCACACCATAAGGATCGGCTCAAGCCCCTGTCATTCCTACGTCCCGACTGCAGCCTACCTACACTCTTTCCTATCTGCTATGGCTAGGACCTCCGCGTCCTTGCAGCAGAATTGCTGGCTAGTAAATCATCGGAACGGAATGGAATGAAATCTACACGACCAGTATGTAAAGCACTGATCTTGCAGTCCCACTTATAATGGCGTATACTCATTCTAGTAATATACCTCACCTCTCTACGCAACACCTAACAGTACCCCTGTGATTTGGGATAGAGGTACTTGTTCCACCCAGGTAATACTTGTACTTATACCTGAACATTGCCCAAAGCATCACGGTTACCATGAGTTTGAATTGTTCTAAAATGGCGACTTTCGCTACCGACTCGTAAGAGATTTGTATGTGAATTTCAGTTCTTGTCGGTGCCGCTAGAGGCGCTTTCCATACACCTTACACCTAATGTCGAGATATGAATGTCGACACCTTACCCAAGTCAAAGTAATGGTAGCCGTTCAGTATTAGTTTGAAACAATTTTCTGACTTAAGTCAGTAAGCACAGGTAAAGCTAAGTTAGCCTGTGTAAAACTAGGCATTTTCCCTTTTGTGACTTTACCCGTAACATAGGTATAAATAAACTCTCTGATAACGACTTACAACGTTTTCTGCATGTTGAAATAGTAAAATATATTTCGAAAACTTTCATCTGCAATTTACAAACTTGCATTTTTCATACCTATCTTAGATATGAGAATTATCAAGATACCTAGTCTTACTTCAAAACCATCAAAAATTGCAACATAATAATTACACCGTTACGTTGTCATAATTTTGTTTCATTCGGGACTACTTACGAACTACAAAAAGCGAAAGAAAGGAAATGAGAGGGTGACGTAATGGTTTTTAAAAAAATTAGCTTCGCCTGGGCATACTTTTTCCACTCACATATTTGTAGTTAAGATGCGGTAGGTATCTGGTTTTTTCTTATATCTATAGGATTACTAGAATCTATTATGGTTATAACAACAAATAAAAACATACACAATATAACATAAATTATGTACAAGTAACAATAAAAATAACTGCATCTCTCAAAGGAAAAGCCATGAATGCATAAGTGCCATCAAATGTACTGAAGTACATATATGAATGCTACAGCTTAATAAAGGATAGTTACCAAATGCGTTTTTACTGTTGCCATCATTGTAAAAATAGAGACACGCGTCTTTGAGCACGCAATAGCGTTTGGCCCAAGACTTCCATTTTGAGCCTAGTTTCATCAGATAACCAAAACAGTCTGGCCGTGGAATCGATGACGGAGGCAATTTCATGTTCCGCATCGTCACTTCTAACCAACCGTCGATCTATAATAGAAAGTAAAAATACGATTAATCGGTGAATTAGTTGAATGTTTAAAAATATGATCAATTGGTGAATTAGTTGAATGTTTAAAAATATGATCAATTGGTGAATTAGTTGAATGTTTAAAAATATGATCAATTGGTAAATTAGTTGAATGTTTAAAAATATGATCAATTGGTAAATTAGTTGAATGTTTAAAAATATGATCAATTGGTAAATTAGTTGAATGTTACTAAGTATATAAATAGTTAGGTTACTAGACATTAATTTTAATATAGTCTGAGAGCCCGTCATTAAGTAAGTCGCGACTATCTAAACACAGACGTATTAATAAGGAATTCCTAGAAGGTACTGGGTTCACAAACTGTTCATTCAACTACGTTGAAAGCAATGAAATGATTTTGTGATATCTAATTATAATAGCTAATCATTGTACATATCTTGCTCGCGACAAAAACAAACATTTCTTTATTGTTACACAAATAACAAATAATTTATTTAAAAAGCTTGTCGAACGTCGTGCTCATAAAATTTTGTTATTGGCTTCCAGAGTATTAGATCGAAAAATGAAGTGTAATGAATAGTAACTAATAACATCAATACTTATTCATTTTAAATACTTTAATCAGTGGCGCGATTCAAGGTTTTTGGGGGGATGATAATAACTCCGTATACGGTCGTTTTAGTGTCAGCCTGTCTGTCCATTTCCATTTTGGGAAGCAAAGTAGAAAATTAAAAAAAACAACTGTTTTAGGGCTCCCAGTGATATGTCAAATGGAAGTGCTTATTATAAAAGTAAGCATAAAAAAAGAGCAAAGTACAAGCATATTTTATTTATAATTTTAGTGTTCGTGGTTCTACAGATATTAAAGAAAATTGATTTTCCCCCGTTATCACCGAACCTGTAGTGTTTAAAACTTTGAAAAAAAAAATACGAAATATAGAGCTTAATTTATATTTTACAAGAAAAACTATACGATAAACGAATAAAATTATCGCTTTGGGGAAAAATTATACGGTAATAAAAAAATCGTATTTAATATCAAATTTTAATGAAAGTGCTCGTTATGAGATATAGATATATTTTTTATGTTTGTTATAATTTCAAAATGCATAGTTTGATAGATATTTAAGAAACGATATGATAAACTCCCATTGCTCCTTTTATCTTAGAAATTACTAAGCCTAAAATTAAATCAAAAAATCCGGAAAAATCCGAAATCTGGAGTGCCAAACTCATAGTTTACAGAAAAATCTAAACGAAAACCTTTTCATTCCCGCAGGAAACGGAACATATTCATGAAGAAAAAATACATAGATGTGAAAGGTGTCGCTTAATTTTACTACAATACATAAGTCAATATTTTCTTGATAAATGTACCCTATTTGATAACTGAACGATCAATAGGCGTTGCGGTATTCGCACAAAGCTACTGAGCTTTTCAAAATATTGTAACTTGTAATAATTTTAAGACTTTCTGTAATATTTTTTTTTAATAAATAAAATAAAATATATTTGCCCAGTGGTTACTATGGTAGATTATTTACACGAAGTAGCTGGATTCAACTTTTAACCAAAATTTTATTCAGATTAATAAAGCACTCTAGGTGACGACGTGATGGTTTATATTGCGGAACCCTCTCCGTATGAGTCCGAGTCGCATTTAACCGGTTCCTTTTAAGATTCGCAACCCTAAAAATGCCATATTTGAACAAATCCATTTAAATAAAATGTGGTTAGATTCATTAAACACTATACCTATTTAATTATGTATATTAAGTACTTTGGTGATGTAAATAATTAACTATTATATTGAGTATTAAATAAAAATGTATAATTTTTCCATTGGAGCGTAGATCTTCTTGCGGAATGTTTGGCCCCCACGCCCCTCACCTCTGAACACGCCACTGACTTTAAGCATTATATTTTGAAAGTCTTGATATGGTTGAAATAATGGTAAAATTTCAATAAAATTGTAATACGTGTCTAATGAGAATCATGAATTTTTATCAAGTAGGAAAACTTTGTCAGAAATACCTGTTTCTAGATGATAATAATAATAATAACGTATACAACACAACAACGTGATGTTTAATTTGTTGTAGTTTATAAAACGACACCTGTTATTAGTGAAAACAAACTATTCGTGTTGAGATGAAACATACAGCATCCTTTATTTGATGAGCTTCGTTTAACCGTCACTAGATGACGCAATTTTAAGATTAGTAAAGAAGTACCAACACAACACAATTTGTTGGAAGCGTTTTACATTTAAGCACACAAAATATTTTCTGACATTAATACATAACACAAATCTATTATGAAAAAATATTTAGGTAGCATTGTAAAAGATTCAGTAGCCTTTTCACAAATGCATGCACTACAGATAAAACCGTGCAACAGAATCAGATGACTGTTCTTGGTTTTATTTCAAAACAAATTCATCGTTGCTACCTATTTCATAATACGCACAAAATCTGATGGCCTAAGTAACCAGATATACAAATGAGCAGATGGCGTATTACATCTATGAGCTTTAAGTACCTAGTCGTACTAAGGTATTTGAAAAATACGTTTACTTTACTTTAACAATATATTTAATGTGTTCTCATCGAAAAAAAAAATTTACTGTTATATTCACTCAATTAATAGAGAGATTTCAACATTATTCGTAAAAAGTACGTTAAACGTACCTAAATCACATAATAATCCAAACTAACCTGATTACTTGCTTCTATGGCATGCGTCAGTACAGCGCGCCATCTAGCGGCTGCTTCTGATGTGTCAGCTGCTAGTTGTAATCTTGCTCCTCCACCTCTAGATAATCTGAATCCGTGTGGTCTTCCTGCATCCTCTTCCATCAGCTGATAGTTTATCAGCATCAGTGCTCCAACTGGATGTACGCTCTGTGGGAAAAACAATACTTTCCTTCTTGTTCGAGGTGCTTTACGGAGCTTTGTTATGATACCAGGGCTGCTATTTATGAATCCGGAACTGGCCACTTACAAAAAAAATTAAAAAGTAATTACAACACATAAAAATACAACTCTTTGGCTGTGGAATACAGTTTGTTTCATATAACTGTCATTTGTTTTTCCATTGTGGCGTTATTTTGAAAATTGCGTGTCTTCATCACCATGGATTTAACTCGTGAGCATTTTCGTGCAACGTTTTATTACGATTTGCGACATGGGCTAAATCAAAAACAGTGCATCGATCAACTGACTTTGGCTTTAGGGAATGAAGTACTATCGAAAACTACTGTGTACCACTGGTTCAATTAGTTTAATCGTGGGCGGTCTATGCTCACGAACAAATGTAAAGAAGGTCACCCTATATCGGTTATTGTACCACAAAATATCGATGCTGTGCGGGAACTAATAATGCGAGATGGTCATGTTACAATATCTCGATATAGAGGCGTCCCTAGGCATAAGCATTTAATATTTTTAATTTATTTAATAATATATGTTACATTCCACACAGCGCCATCTAGTCCCAAAGTAGCAAGTATCGTGCTTGTATTATGGGGTACTAGACAACTAATATATATACTTTAATATTCTTTTTTTTTTTGTATAATATGTATACATATATAGATACTTTTACACCCAGACACGGAACAAATAGACATGTTCATGCACACAAATATTTGTCCCGGGCGGGGATCGAACCCGTGACCCTCGGCTCCGCAATTAGGGTCTCTGACCACTCGGCCAACCGGTAAGTCAGTATGACGAGTATACATAAGATATTACACGAACATTGACTGTAAAAAAAATTTACAAGTCAAAAGTCGTAGTTAGTTGATCGACACACTGTGTTTGAGTTAGCCTACGTCAAAAATCGTAATAAATCATCGCACGAAAATGTTCACGAGGCAAAACTGTTGAATAAATATATGAACGCAAAGCGCCTGCATTGATTTGTACTGCAATATTCAGTTTATATATTGCAGTGTTTTGTCCGGTTTTTGTCTGGCGCTCTCCCTTCCACACTTCACGTTTATCTACTTGTCATGTCACCTTGTGCTTAAACTAAAATATTTATAAATAAATTATGGTGCGTGTGTTTCCATGAAGTCTTTTATTAATTAATTCCATCAAAAACCATGGTCACACAATTTTCAAAATGACGCCACTATGGAAAAACAAATGACAGCTATATGAAACGAACTGTATTCCACAGGCAAAAAGTTGTACGTTTAAATGTTGCGATTACTTTTTAAATATTTTTATGTAAGTGGCCAGTTCCGGATTCATGAATACCAGCCCTTGTATATATTGGTGGAAATAAGTATAAAAGAAAGGGTGCAACTGAAACGTTGCCAGGAGTTTAACGTTCTCGAGTTGAGATTACTTGGTCACATCGATATCATGTTATTAATATTCAAAAAAATAAAATAATTGATCTACTATGTTTTCTGATGGTTTCATCTTTAATTGTATTTCACAAGTCACCGAAATGCGTTGCCCTTCTTGAAGTGTCACGTTCACATTTTCAATGGGGAGAAAAGTGCAATAGGTGTTTGTCTTCTAAAAAGGGTATTAAGTTTAAAATATCTGCCCGCACCATCATATATAAACTGATTTCTAGGTACTCACAGCGAAGGAATCGCTTTATTAGAAAAATGACAAATTCAATTCATAATTTTGAATTTAGCAATCAACTGTCGGTACCTATAGGTGCTTAGGATGGCTGTGGATGTTACTGACACTGCGGGGAATTATTGGAACAAAATGATGCAGGCAATTTTGTAGTTTGATCGAAACCGCTGTATCGCACTTTAGGTATGCGCGCCGCGCGGATGGAGGCAGGTCTGCTATGTTAGTCCGTCGTCAACGCTTAGGAGCTGCCTTCCCTTTTCGCCACGCACATACCTCAAGTTCGGTACAGCGGTTCGATGAAACTATAGTAATATTGAGTTTGATATTCTTTTACGAACCGTATCTGTTTTGTAATAGTATAAGCAGTTGTCCCGTTTGAGGACGAACCACCGACGAGTCCAACGTATGTGACCCCTCCCTGGTGCCGCACGCCACAAGTATCCAGCGAACAATCCCGCAGCGCCACCTTCGTGAGCCAATGATGCGACTGCTTCGCTCGTTCGCGCCACCTACCGTAGGAGTACGAGTACCGTATGAGTACCGAGTATGAGTACCGTATGAGTTCGCGCCACCTACTATGTCCGTATGAGTATTACGGACATAAAGTACGCTGGTAAGGAATCAACTATAATCTTAAAATTTTATTCTCAATTGACTTCATCATACATAAATAACATTTTCCCAGTACCTATCGTGGAAAAAATTGATAAATTTTAAATAATTTGTTTTCCCCCCTCGGTTGAACCCGTAATTTGTAAGACAGGAACTTTCTTTTTTAACTATATTTTCAGTGTTTAGATAATTTCGTAAACGCTTTTGAACTTTCGTTGTAACATAGTGATGCGTGCTGTGAAAGATGACATCTCATTGAAAATATTGTTATTATGTACCTCTAATTCTAATATTTCTGAGCCAGCGTGTGCAATTTTCACGACTTCCGAGTGAGATTTATCTAGTACATTGATTCCTGTAACAAGTAAAATTTGTATTAAGTGACGTTTATAATTTTTCATCCAGATACCTTTGAAGTTCATGTGTTGATTTACATTGATACAGACTTTAGGTAAGTTCACTAGGGATTCCAAAACATTTAATATTATAATATGTTTTCAATGTTAAGTTTAACAGCAGTGATTCGATACTTGTTTCTACATATAAATTCCTTTCTTTTTGAAAAATTTTAAAACAGTACGTAGCTCCCTAATTAGTAATAAGCGCCACGATATAATGTTTGTTAAAGTTTTAGGATATCAAAACTTTATTTACTTTTTATTGTAATCATCTTGTATGTCATCTTGTAAAATGTATATTACCTATGTATCTTAAACATAAAATTAATATAGGAATGACTACACTTTGTAGATTACCCCTATTTATCATTTAAGGATGGACTTCACATACGTTATTCCATCCTAAATTTGTTGCAAAAATGCAGCTTGCTGCGCAATTTATTGTCGTGATAGCCGAGTGACAGAGAGGCCGCCTCTTGTTTAGAAAACCTTGGTTCATCCCAGGGCATGTACCAATGAGTTTTTTTTAACATCACTGACTCAGTGCCACGGAGAGTACGTTAAGCCGTCGGTCCCGGTCGTTAAAATCCACCAACCCGCACTGGAGCAGCGTGGTGGATATAACTCCAAGCCCCCTGACGAGAGGCCTAACCCGTTGCAATGGGTATTAATGGGGTGATGGTATGGTATGATCCGCAATTTATTTAGATAATGATTGCTTCAAAAATTATAAATTAATATCTATAGGTACTATTTACAGCGGTTTGAGTAATAACACGAACTACACGTAGGTATTGAGGATTTTTTAATTATGATGATAATTATGACTTTGTAGCATTGGTGATTTGGATTTTTTAAATATTAATTACATAAATAGATTGCGTGACGAGTTTTTTTTTTGCAAAACATTTAGTATGAAATGACGCAGACTCTATGAATGAAAAAGTCTAAAATTTACGTACTATACCTAATTTTAAATCCTTCTTCAAGACATGGAGAGTAATTTTCCACTATAGTCTTACTTAACTACTACATTAGCAGTGGGAACACCTGTACAATAGTTCATAGCATTTCCTCAATTTATGCACAACCATTTTAAAGTTCATAGGCGTTGTACGTACCACAATTTGTGTGCTAGTAAAGTAATATCGATACCAAAAAATTTAAAAGATGATTGAATTACCATTGACAGCTATCACAATATCGCCAACTTCTAAACCTGATGTCTCGGCAGGTGTGTCAGGTTCTATTGCTGAAACCACTACTGGCTTACTGCCGTGGATCCTGAAACCGAACTCTTCGCTGCCTCTTCTCACCACAACTGTTTTGTCGCTCTCTGGAAATTAGTAAAAATTCCTTTAATCCTTCTCCAGGTATTTAAACGTAGCAAGAGTTACCTAAACACTAAATTACGTTTTATTTCACCACATATATATTTATTTTATTTACTATGAGAAACTTATTGTTACCTGTATAAAATAAAAATAATGAATGAATTCATGCTAAGAATCTAAACTTACAAAATTGTTTGTCCTGGCTGACTGACCTACCTACAGCCGAAACTACTAAGTCTAGAAAGCTGTTTGGAAAATAACTTTACTTTATAATGTGAATATCCGTTAAGAAAGAATTTTTGGAAATTTAAACTTTTAGAAGAACGGGAAATGGGGGGAGGGGGGAGAGGGATTTGTACGAAACTTTTTGTTCTTTGAAATTAGAAACATGACAAATTGAATTAAAGCTACTGGGCATAAATAAATAATGACGTGTTTCAGGATTTTCGGATTTACACATTTTAAAGGGAGGTAAACGGGAGTCGGTTAAAGCGTATGTATGAGAGTGTCGTTTTGTTTTTTAAGGTAAGAACTTGATAATTGGAATTGTACCTACTCAGTATGAAAAAATAAAGACGTGTTTCAAAGTTATTGAATTTTCAAATTTCACAAATTTTGCGTGGGAAAATGAGGGGTGAAAGGTTGTATGTGAGTATCTTTTTTTTTTCTGAAATGTGCACTTCAAAAATACGTTTTATTTTTGGGCCAGAAACTAAATTTGTTGTGTTTAAAAATTTTTCAGAATTTAACCCTGAAAAGAGTAAAATAGGGGATAAATAAGTTTGTAAAGAAACTCTGTCATATCTTAAAGTTAAAACCATAAAATTATTATTTGCTTTATGGTCTGAAATCAAGAAATACGTGTTTTAAGGTTTATGGAAATTTAACATTTAAAGAGGAAAATAGGACATCCGTATAAGTTTGTAAGTGAATTTCGTTATTTTATAGATTAAAACATAGAATCTGGACAGGCATCAAGCCTTTTAGTTGAAAAATGTTAACTTTGGTATACAATCTTTTGGTTAGATATTAAAAATTAAGTGTTTCAGTGTTTTTATAAATTTGTTACATAAAACTCTTAATAAATGCTAATGTACATCAGTGATAATCCAAGCGAGCGAAACCGTAGGCGGTCGCTAATATACTTACATCTATTACATCATTTTGGACCTTAGCTGTAGGTAAATCTTACAGTCTCATATGTTACTTATGACTCAATTTAATGAATACGTTGGTTATGGTATGGTAAGCATTAAATAAAAACGGGCAGTGGAACGGAAATGGTAATACAAAATGTCGATGCACTTCACTTACGGGTAGTGGAACGGAAATGGTAATACAAAAAGACGATGCACTTCACTAACGGGCAGTGGAACGGAAATGGTAATACAAAATGTCGATGCACTTCACTTACGGCAGAGGAACGGAAATGGTAATACAAAATGTCGATGCACTTCACTTACGGGCAGTGGAACGGAAATAGTAATACAAAATGTCGATGCACTTCACTTACGGGCAGTGGAACGGAAATGGTAATACAAAATGTCGATGCACTTCACTTACGGGCAGTGGAACGGAAATGGTAATACAAAATGTCGATGCACTTCACTTACGGGCAGTGGAACGGAAATGGTAATACAAAATGTCGATGCACTTCACTTACGGGCAGTGGAACGGAAATGGTAATACAAAATGTCGATGCACTTCACTTACGGGCAGTGGAACGGAAATGGTAATACAAAATGTCGATGCACTTCACTTACGGGCAGTGGAACGGAAATGGTAATACAAAATGTCGATGCACTTCACTTACGGGCAGTGGAACGGAAATGGTAATACAAAATGTCGATGCACTTCACTTACGTCAAAGAATTTTTTTTCTACCAGCACAGATTAGCTACTAGGGCATCAAAATTCTCATAAAGACGTTGCGGCCGAATCAGTTATTGTTTATGCACGTATGAAAAAAAAAGGAGCTAGAAAGTTTTATATTAGATAAAAGTGATTTTGTCAACATTCTGTGTACTCATTCCTATATTCCTAATCCCCGCAAAAGTGAAACGCAATTGACCTAGACACGGTTGTAACCTTTTGAGATTACGGCACCTTGACATGCTTTCGATACACTTGACTTAACTCGGTTCTATTAAAATAAAAATCGGAACGTTTGCCCGCAAATTCTCTTTCGCTAAACTAGCTGGCATTCGTCCAAATGTCAAAATTTTAGAGAAGTCATTCATGTGATTTGCGATTTCTAATAAAATGACGTAAGACGTTCACGTGTTATTTAATTGTACCAAATCGTGCATCGAATTATATATACGCACAAGACCACTTGATCAGACTCGATTAATGCAAGAAGTAAGAAATATTATTTTTTTAGGATAATTTTTAAAATGTACCGTATTATTTCAGGATTCTATTAAATTAAAACTATAAATCAAACGAAACGATAAAGTAGAAAATAATACTTATACAATGCGCGATAAAGTGCATTTATGTTTTTATGCTGTTATCATTTTACGGCTCAACCGCTGCACCAAATTTTGACTATATTTGACTGATGATGCATCTCACTACGAAACTTTCGAAAACCTGAACAAAGTGATAGACTCGGAGATTACACAAATTATCACAGTTCGTTTTGAAAATTTTGTGAACCTATTCGCTACTCATTAACCATATTTGGTCAGATTGAAGGTCACGACCCATTTAATTAACAGAGACAATTGATTGATAATGATTGATGACTAGTTAAAAGGTTAAATTACACATAAAACGTAACTTTAAATTTTTTATTAGTTTTTCCGGGACGAAATTTATATATGTGTCAAATTATACTTTACAGTGCTATAAGTCAAATCATCAAAAAGCATTCGCTACTTGATGTTTTGACATACAGCATAAAAAATTAATATCTCAAAAATTATCTAAATTATCATATTTTTTCCAGACAATTTCAATCAGTCAGAACCAGTTTCATTGAACTGAAACGGTTTTTTAAATTGTACTAACTATTTTTTCTCAGAATTTGAAGTCATTTTGAAAACTCTCTATGTCATTTTTAAAGATCTATCTGTAGATGCGCCCCACAAGTAAACGTGTGCTGGAATTTTTTTTTGTTCCTCAATGCCATTGTATGGTGACCCACCCGAAAAACGGATAGAAAGACAAATAGACAATAAACAGACAGAAGAACGGGAAGATATTCTAAATATTGTAGCGATTTATTACTGTTTTCTCATTTATGTTTATATTAATGAAGAGTAATTAAACTTAGGAAGTTGTGGATCCCGGATTCGAATCCCAGGTCGGGTGTATGTTTATATGATGAATTTTGATACTGGTACCGGATCTTGGTTGTTATGTGTATCTATGTGGTGCCTTCGCTTGGCACCCAGAACACAAACTAATGCTTAGTTTAGGCCCTTGACGTTGTTGTATTGTATACATTATTATTATCAAGTGCATTCAGCTTATAATGAAAACAAGAAAATCTACCTTTGGATGTCATTGCTAATATTTTTATTTTAGAACCTAAATTACATAAAGGTGTAGTAGGTACCTACAATCAGGAGATTAATAATGTTTTGTTAGCCCAAACATAGTGCGTAAGTACTATAATAAGTAATTATATACTAAATAATTGTGTTAGAAAAATAAAATCAATCAGGCAACAATATTTTTACCGCAATTTTCCAAAGCCACCAACTTATTTACTTGACACTGTCTACACCACAGCAGCAGCATCAGTTTCAATATTTCCTCCAATTTTTGCCGAATACTACCCATCGGGCTTAAGAGAGTTTCGTGAACTAAAATACGAAAACATAAATAAAATCTAATATAGAGTAGTTAAGATTTATATCCAATAAGAAGATAAACGAAAATGCAAATATACAACTTACTTGAACGCATACTGTTATATAAATTCCAAATTATGTCTGAACTTTTCACACAGAATCAAGTTTATTCAGAAACTTTCGTATTATTTTAATATATTTAAAATAATTCAAAAATGCTAATGTTTTATTCCTTAATAATTATTATGAAACGATATCAAAAGGAATTTATAGTTCTTTTTAAAAGAACAGCTGACGCGCTCACTCGTTTACGCTGTACAAAAATACTGACGCCCCGAATACTTTCTCAGAAGTAATTTTAGTCTGTTACATTTCAGCCGTCCGCAGCTAACGTATCTCTTATTTAATATGTTAGATAATA
This sequence comes from Luffia ferchaultella, assembly GCA_949709985.1. Taxonomy (NCBI): domain Eukaryota; kingdom Metazoa; phylum Arthropoda; class Insecta; order Lepidoptera; family Psychidae; genus Luffia; species Luffia ferchaultella. The sequence goes on along the minus strand of OX453257.1, from coordinate 6,633,686 downwards.
GCAATTCACTCTCCTAGGTTTGTTTGGATATATTATATAGATCAAATTTGATTATTTTTTACAAACTTTTAATACGCTACGTTCGTATGTTGCTTAATTTGATTATTTCCTTTGTGATTTACTCAGCTATTTCCTTTTAACCTACAGTATAGTATAGTATAGTTTAGATTAGACAATTTAATAGTCTGTTAACCAGGTGCTGCTCGCCTTATCATGAAGGAACTTCCCCAACGATTAATCGAATCGAGTTGAAATCACACCTATCGATTTGAATCGATTTGGATAGCAAATTATTGGAAATATAATTTTTCTATTTAAATTGTTGCAATAGCTTAAAAAAATGCAATATAACAAAACGCGGTATAAAACTACCTTTATTGGTATTATTTATAATGTTCTAAGTTTTTTAAGTTACCTTGCTAAAAAGAGACAAAAAAGAAACGTGTCTGGTGTACCAAAAACCATGTCCGATCCCATAAGGAGGTATATTATATACTGTAAATAGTAATAAAAATATACGCCGAGTCATAACTTATTGTTTTTTACTAATATTATTTCAGTTAATAAATATTACATATATTCATATCAGATAAAAAAATCCTTATTTTCACTACTAAAGGTAGCGAACTTGTCAAACTATATGCAGCTCTGATGTTGGTCACAAAAATGTCGCAGTAACATAATTTTACAGAAATATCACGACAGAAAGTACCTATGGCGGACTCGCGCAATTATGCATGCGCACCACACTTCAGGGCCGCACATATATATGACAACTTGGTAAGTAGTTACTGTAAGGCATAAAGATTATTTGCTGTAAACGATTCGATGAAAAACATACCACATATATGCAGAAACTAATAATTGTGTCGGTCGTTCGTAAGTATGACAGACTGATGTGACGGAGTTATAAGCCCAGTGCCTTAAATGTAAGATGCCATTGCAGCAGATTGCCTAACCGTCAATGCCTAAACATTGTCAATATGTCATTTCGTCTACAAATCGAAATGTCTAAACAGCAGTATGTCTCCCCAATGTCTAATGTGCCAATTTATTTGCCCTTTTGTTGTAACTCGATTATATTGTAAATCAAGATCAACGAACACCAGTTAACTATAAACCTACGTTACCGTTTACCAAAAATACATAAAAACTATTGCTAAAAACTGGCACTTGAAAAAGAAAAGACAAATTATTTTATATTATAAATCCAGTCATATTGAGATTGTCATATTTTGTAATTTAATAGGCCAAATTAAAATGGCAATTTCATATTTAAACTACATTATACAAAGATATCAAATTAATACTTGTCAACCAACATTATACTCAATATACATTATAGGTAATCTGCATCGTAGGTATTTAGTATTTATAGTCACGATACAATGTAGGCAATCTACTTCTTAGTCAATTGACGTGTTAGGTATTACTGCAGCAGTGGCATTTTACTTTTTAAGCACTGTACTTATTAACTCATGTGATGTGATGTGTGACTTTTATAGAAACATTTTTAAATACTTTTCAAAAAAAATGTAGGTCATGGTTCATATATTATGTTAGATCTGTTCAATACTTTCTAATTAAAATTGTAGGTCGTTTAAAAAGTTCATTATATAGAATTTTGATAACGCGATGTAGAAATTATATAAAAGCAATATCTATATGAGTACTAACTGAATATTTAATAATGGCACAAGTCTTATAGCGCCACGTACGGAACTCAAAAGTGGAATCCCCCTGTTGCAATGGTATACCGAATATCTGAAAAATATATCTGAGAGACTCCCTTGGATCGGAGAGAAATAAGAGTTAAGATATGAGTCTCAGGAAATGCACTTACCGAAGCTACTTTCGGATTGTCTTCTATACATTTGTATGCACGCACGTCTGTGAACCAGCCGATGTGTAAGGGCCACGTACTTCTTGTTGAATTCTGCTTCCGACTCTGTCGTTTCGTCTCCGTGTGTACGTTCTGATGTTTCTGCTATATTAGTATTCATTATTAGTTTTTATATTTAAAAAGATATATTCAAACCAAGTAGTTAAGATTGACTTGATCGACTTAATTACGTAGGAGATTATTGCTTGTCGTGCATGCGGGATGTCCTGTCATGGTAGTGCAGGATGCGAAACGACCGTGCATTTATTTACTGTTTGAAGGTAGTCTATTCATACAAAAAAAGAGGGTTCGTCTCGTGTCTAATCCTCGCTGTATTTCTGTATCAGTATTTACAGAATAAATATATATAATAGGAAAAATACTGTCACAGGGCGGTATATATATTTTTTTTCTTTGATATTTTGTTTATTTGTATTAGAATAAATTCTTGTAAAACAGATTTCCGTCGATTCTTCCACACGTTCTATAAGTTTGGACTACTTTGCTTAACTTGGGACTAGATGACCATGTGTGAGGTGTCCCAGTTATTATTATTATATTTTTATTACTACGCGATCATATGCGCAGAACAGCTTCTAACATACTCGTCGTGCATGACATTGGCTAAACGAAACCGATACAAGCGATATCTCGTATGTAGTATCAGATACGATCACCATTAGTTTTTACCAAGCTCTTTTTTTTTTTTAAACAGAACCAAAAAAATTATAGTCGTACAAAGTTTTTTATTATTAACGCCAATTCACGGTATTTTTGGCCGTAGAGTATTGTTTAATGTGTAAAACAATGGTAAATAAAATTTAAAAGAATACCAACATCCATAATATTATCTATTTTGCGAATAGCAAATGCAATTAGCAGCACCTGTTATATAAATTGAAACAATATTGCCTAAATTGACAAAAATAGGGATATAGCGTTGTGGGTAGGATTTTCCGGAAATATTTGTGAAATTGTGACACATCAGGAACCCAAAGACACTCAATATAGTATAGCTATCTACAGCGCCCAAAATTCTGTTCTGTGCAAAATGAGAAATATATATTAAAAACCAACTCGCACACTTCCATGATATACGTAAATCAATTTCTGTAGATAAACTACAAAAAAGAAACAACACCACTTCCATTACAATATCAAAATAAAGATACCAAAGGAAACAATTATATATTACTAAAAAAAATATAATATGACTGTATTCAACAAAAAAAAAAAAAAAACTGTTAACTAACAACGACATTAAATCAACTTTATTGGTGATTAAAAATATTAGAGCACTTGAAAAATCGATAAATAGACAAAACGTCCCAACACTACAACAGTCGATGTACGACGTATAGTTGACATCGACTGTTTCTTTTTTAATCTTGTAAATACTTACGAGCTGGTGGTACTCTTGTCCAATGAACGTCTCTTTCAGGAAGCAAGATCCAGTTACCACACCACCAAGGCGCTGCGTATACACCCCTTTCTTCACACCTACTCTCAGCTCCGTCCGAACTAACCGAATACTCTTCGTTTTCTGAAAGCATACAAACAATAAGTATCAAAAAATTATATATTAGATATAATGATTGGCATAAAACTTCAGTTCGCGCCAAAATATACACAATGAAATGAACTCACTCTAGAAGTCTAGAATATCCTAGTGTCACGATAATTGCATTTCCTTAGTGTAGATATAGGTAATCAATAAAATGCTAGTTATTTATAAATTATATATAAAAAAGCGAATGAAAACAATCGATTCTGTCGACAAAACAGAATAAACATTTTTTTTAATTGCAAGTACCTATTGTTGCACATACATACATATTATCACACCTGCTTCCCATTGGGGTAGGCAGAGACTACAGATTTCTACTTAGTGCGATTCTGGCATACCTCTTTCGCCCCATTGACACTCATCATCAGTATTGTTGTATATCATTAAAAAGCTGTTGTATATCATTAAATTTATAAGGCCCCATGGGGCCATGGCTCGAATCAATCGCGTGTATCAATGATTTTTTCTGACTTAAGTACACAACTATTACCGACTCCGTGCCTCGGAGAGCACGTTAAGCAGTTGGTCCCGGATGCTGTCAATAGATGGCGGTCGTTACATTCCCCAACCCGCAGTGGAGCAGCGTGGTGAATTTAAGCTTCAAGCCTCCCTCCTCACCATGGGGGAGGCCTAAGCCCCTGCAGTGGGATAAAAATGGGCTGATGAAGTGAAGTGAAGTGATTAAAAAGTTGTTCAGTGTTTGTTACTTTATATCTGAGTCCATAATTAGTTAATTCCTATTCCCTCAGTCGTTAATGTGAATGTTCCTCTGTGAATGTTCATCAGGCAAATGATATGCATGAAACAATAGTATCTAAGTTTAAAAAATTGCAAATAATTACCGTCAGGATCCACACTCGCACTAGAACCCGCTAATTTGTCCAAACTGGTTCCAGCCGAACGAGCGATTCTAGTATCTTGTTGTTTTTCACATGCAGCGTATTCTTCTTTTCCTCGTTCTTCAGACTGTTGATCAATAAAATCATATTGAACCTCTTTATACTTTTTTTTTTCTTAAAACGTAACAATGACAACATCAAAAATGGCTGTACTCGTGAGAATATTTTCTTCGTGTTCATTGATATTGTACATAATGCACATTGTTGTTTGCAATGATATTTTAAATGACGAAAGCACTATTGATTTAGAAGAAATAACTACAGACGGATCTACTACTGAAATGAAACAAACCGAGGAAGACGTGTTCGAAATACCTGGCGAAAATTGGATTTCGACTGCAATACAAGACATCGCATATTATTTACGACAATACAAGTTCAATGAATGGGACCGCCGATATTATTTTGAGCAACCGAATGATACAACAATTGGATATTATGGAGCGTATCCTGTTCCATCTTTGCATTCATTACATTGGGAAGTGTATGAGCATTGCGATACTAATTTCTATAAATGCATAACTTTTTTACATAGTGTCGTTGTAACAGCACCATTAACTAGATCCGATGATACAGTTGCTATTTTAAACGAAAATTTAAACTTGAATCAAACCATAATCGATGATCTAGACAAAGAATGTAAAGCGGCGTTTCTCAATTCTGAAAAGAGTGGACTACCCTTCGATGGCCCCTTGGAAAGATTTCAATGGAGAACTTCTGCGTCATATTACATGTGTTGGTATACAATGCTAGAAACTCCAGCATTGTCTATGTTCGGAGAACGCTGTGACAATTTTGCTAACTGTCTAGATCCTACGTATGGTCCACAAAATAAAGATGTAAGATCAGATGATCGAATATCTTTTGCGTGCGCCATGCACAGTTTTTGTCCAGATCCTTGTTGTCCCCTTAAATATGTTGCTACGTTCACTGACTGTTACGATAGTAGCATTAACCCTTGTTACAAAGAAAACTCTGAAGGTCAACCCAGTCAAAGATTGTGTACGTTCAACCGAAAAGATAATCAAAATCTTAGAGATATCATTGCAAACAGATGGAACGTATCTTGTAACTGTCAAAAAGACAAATACCTATGGAAATCTAAATTTGGTATGTGCGTCGACATAAATGAATGCGTCACAGGCGAACATAATTGCGATAAAAATACAGAAGATTGTTTAAACTTGCCAGGCAGTTTTCGTTGCATATGTAAATGGGGACATAGTTATGATAAGAATAAAAAGTGCGTGGCGAAAAATTTATTTGAAGAATCAAAATTGGATATAAAGAAACATTACTTTAAGTTTAAGGACTACGTAAAACGTATTTTGAAATATTTAGGCATTGTAAAATAGACAATTTTAGTATAAAATGTTTGTTTTATTAAAGTCAGTTTTACGTTCATGCACATAATTCAAAAATCTTTTGCTATCCGGTAGTCCCCTGATGTGGTACTTTTGAAATAAAAATAAAATTTACAGTTATATAATTTTGTACTCATTACTTTATTAAAAAAAGATGTTATTTTCAATATCAAATACTTCGAAAAATATTCGTTTACATTTGTCATTTGACTGTATTTTGATTTTGAACAGCGACATATTTTGAAGGAACATCAGCTGTGCGAATGTATAAAATTTTCATGACGGATTTAGGAAACGAACGTACCTTCGCTCGAACGTCTTGTCTATGTCGATGATGGTGCCTTGTCTTATCTTCGGATCTGTATCGCTTATCTAGTTTCTTATATAGCCGAGCCCCACTCCCAGGCCTTTTACTGCCACCACTGGACGGGCTGTCAGCAAACCCCGCCGGCGCTGGTACAATATCTGGTGTAGCGTCGGCAAATGATTCCTGATTCAAATGGTTATCTATTTAATTACATGATTACCTAATCATAATATAATCGCGATACTTAATACTTTTTTATTGAAACTGGTACGCTACATGTGATGATTTGCGATTTACCAACAGCTAGGAGATTGTATGAAGGCTCTTTTGCACTTGACATTATGTTCTCCGTTCATTCAATTGCTTACATTATTCTGGTACATTACATTGATACTGGTACCGGGTCTTGGTTGTTATATATATATATATAAAAAAAAAAATATTTATATAAGTATATATTATAAAGAATATTTTAGTATGTATATCAGTTGTCTAGTAACCCATAACACAAGCATAATACTTGCTTACTTTGGGATTATTATTATTATTATTCTAATCTACGTGTTAGAATGTCCGTACTAATCTAATATTTTTCATAATCGGTACGAAATCCTAAAACAAGAATTATTTGTTATAATTCTTCACTTACGTCAGTATGTGAAGTCCGCGACGCGCGGCTGTCGTGTTCATGTGCAGCAGCAGTTATGATGTGGACTTCTTTTCCACAGTGCAGGCAGTGCGCTTTCGCTTCACCATCAGCCGCTGCCAAACTCGAATCGGCTTGCTCTGAGTAGAACACAGAGTCCGACCCTGGTGACACTGAGCGAAGTGATTCTGCCGAGGCCGCTTTACCGAATTTTGCTTCTAAGCAAAGCAAGAAAATTCAAACCACTAAATGAAGATGTCTAAAAGTCTTTTACATTTATAACGTTAAAGAGAAAGTGTTTAAAGCAATAAAGCATATTATCAAACATGCACTTACATTAACATAAAAATCGGTCAAAGTTTGATAAATTACCTCGTTCTACATTTTTGCATTTAGATCTAGGAGACATTGTAGGACTTTTGATATAACGAAGCGGAGTAAGTCGTGACCCAGCACTCGCTAAAGTTCGTGTGGTCTCTAAAAGTAATTTAAAAAAAAAAAACGTTTTAACATGTTATCATTCTGAAAAAAAATTTTACTTCCCTAACGTTTATTTACCTATATCTTCTGCTTCTAATGAACTTAAGCCAGCTACAGTTGGTATAGACTGTTTTCTGCGAGGAAGGCTTCCAGGTAATGATATGCTTTCATTTGAACCACTCTTCCGCCTTGCCCTGTAAAATAAAAGTTTGTATTTCTTTATTATTAACATTTTGAGTATAATAAAGCAATCAGTGAGTTATTTTTTACCTATAAAAAGAATGACTATTTCCTGAAGTAGGCGATTTTGCTGTACAATAAGCACCAGTTTTCCGTCTTGGGCTATCTCTCAGTCGTCTATGTTTTCTAGGCGATACGTTGCCATTTCCTGTTGCCCCTGAAATTCATATAACGAACGATTCTTTGTTTGTATAACATGTTCAAAGTGACTATTTAATAAGAAATGTTATGATTACCATCTTTTCTGTAATGTTCACTAGAATCATCAGAAGTAGGTATATTTAAATGTAATTTCATGTTTGGTCCCGCCGCTTCTCTTCTATCAAAATGTTGTGTTCTATAGCCGTGGTTGTTACCGTCAAGTGATTTATTCTGAGTTGGACTTTTAGCTTTCAACTTAGTACGTTTTACGTGACGTTCCCTATCGTTTTGTCTTTTTGATTCAGTGTCTTTGTCTTTAAATGCTTTTTCTATATCTACTGCATCTCTTGGAGATGATTGAACACTTCGGGATTTTTCACTAAAGTGAGCTTTAGACTTTTTTCTATTATCTAAAGTTTTTTCATCAAATTGTATTTTAGTATTGCCAGACTTAAAATTGTTACGTTCCGAACGACCGGCGACAGGATCAGCTTCTTTTGACTTTTTACTCCAGTCGTCTTGAGAAGTCGAAACTGAATCGTCATAAGATTTGGAGAATTCAAGCGTAAATGTTTTCTTTTTTCTTCTTTTCTCATCTGCCAACCAATTTCTATTTGAACTCCTATATTTCTGAGAATGCTTGTAAGCTGAAAATTAAAAAAAAATTAAACAAATTCATATTAAATTAAAAATAAACTGAAAATGAAATTTACTTAAACCTCCATCGTCTTCGTCATCTACGGGACTTTCATAATACCCTGAGGATGAATAGTGGACGCTTCTTTCGTCATCAGATAATGAACCCTGAAATTTTTATAACTGTGTTAACAAAAAGGGTGTGTCAATTAAAAATATTTATTCAAATACAAAATAATGAGATAAATATAACCTTCAGTTTAGGAACTCTTTGCTCCTTTTCTTCTATAGGACTAACATCTTTCTCGTTTTTTTGCTGTTGAGGTTTGACCTCTGGCTTATCTTCTAGTGCTTTGGTAGTTTCTTCTTTTTGTTGTAGTTCCTGAATACCATTTGTTACATTAGGATTAGATCCACCTATGCTATAACTACCACTTGAACTACTTTTTCCGCTTACAGCATCTTTAAACGCGCTCTGAAAACGTACAAAATACTAATTAGACGTGAATAATATTTTTATACGAAATTAGTAGAGATCACAATATTTACAGTTTTTGAGACTTCTTTTTTCACTTTATTTTCAGTCTTATCTCTCGTAAGTCTTTCCGCAAATTTAATGCTCTCTACTTTAATTTCTCTCCTTTCCAAAGTTGTTTTTGGTATTCTCTCTGGTAGTGGTAAAGGAGGAGATGATAAATTAGGAACCATAAAATCATCATTAATTTCTAAAGGAGGTGAAAAACTCGGCACTATAAGATCTTCTGCCATGTTTTCTGTGCGAGTCGAAGAATATAGACTAGAAGCGCTTTCAAATGATGACCCTTCTTGTGCTTTGTTGTTTTCTGGATCTGAAATGTACGTTTTTTTTTTAAATTATGAAACAGCAAATGTTTTATGATACCCTAACGCTGCTGCTATGGACAAAATTGTGAATTGTCAAGTTGAATAGAATAAAGAAACCATAAACTTGATAGCCCAGAGCGCAACGAACCTGTCTCAAATTTATAAGGCCCCATAGGGCCATGGTTCGAATCCGGGCGTGTACCAATAAGTTTTTCTGACTTAAGTACACAATATCACTGACACCGTGCTTCGGAGGGCACGCTAAGCAGTCGGTCCCGGACGCTGTCAATAGATGGCGGTCGTTACAGTTCCCAACCTGCAGTGGAGCAGCGTGGTGGATTTAAGCTTCAAGTCCCTCTCCTCTCCCCGGGGGAGGCCTAAGCCCCTGCAGTAGGGTAAAAATGGGCTGATGATGATGATGATGAATGTTTTATGACACCCTAACGCTACTGCTATGGACAAAATTGTGAATTGTCAAGTTAAATAGAATAAAGAAACCATAAACTTACTATGATTTTGGTTTTTACTGTTGCTTTTCTTAGAACTATCAGAATTAGCTGTAACATAATCTTCAGTCGTTGTGGTAGTTGTACTTTCAGATACATCTGTAGTGTTAGTTTTTCCAGAATCCGTTCTAGCTAAATTTGTGTCGCTATTCGATGTCTTAGCTACAGGTGGTTCTGTTGGAGATTCTACAATTTGATTTGGTATTGTACCGTTAGGTTCATGTTTCGGTTGTACTTTTTTCTGAAGATCTCTTCTCCTCGAAGGGCTCAACGCTCTCTCTCTTTTTTTATTAATAAAACTGGGAGTTCTCTTAAATGGAACGTCTCCTAAATCCAAACTAGGATGTGTGATAGCTATAGCTGGAGTTTGATTTGATTTTGGTGGCTTGAATGGATTTTGAATTGATTTTAGTGGCATAATTGGCGATACAGTTTTAGAAATTGTTAGTTGTTTCGTGATAGGCAACGACGCAATACTTGGAACAACGGCTGGTGGTGAAAGAGAAGCTCTTGACTGAGTCGCACCAGTAGAAGATGTATCTAATTTATTCCTTGGTGATGTAGGTGACTGACTCTGTAAGAATACATCGCTTCATGTTAATATATTTAATAACCTATCAAAATATTTATTAATTATTTTTGTACCACTAGATCAACAACTTTGCGTTTCGTAAAAGCATCACTTGTAAAAAATGATTTTGCTTGACCTTTTTGTCCTGATACAAAGTTAAAATTGAAGGGCGCCCACACTGCTCAATTTATGTAGCTTAAGTCTTTTTATGAGTTTAAAAAATACGAAAGAAGTTATAAATAAGTGCCGAGAAACAGTTTTTTGTGCAACAAGAAAGCAACAATCATTTTTGTTGTAAATGCTGAGTTTTAATCTTGAGCTAACGATCTTATGTTACCATCCAGAGCCTAAGTGAAGAATACAAAAGCACAAGAAACTAAATACTTTTGTATCACATGATATGAAAATGTGATACAAAAATTTAATACATAGTAGAGTCCTAGCACGACCAGTGAACATCGAAACTTGTACAATTGATCCAAAGTTAATAATAAATACCCCTCACTAACGAAAAAATTCGAAATGTAAGAAAAATGATCGGAAGTAGATTGAAAAATAATACATTGATTTTACAGGTCTCCGAACAGGTCCTTGCGTCTTTAACAAGTTTTTAACCATTAACTTATTCATAGGCTTTTAGGTTTGATTATATACATCTTTAGGTGGAAAGTTGGAGCTGCTTTTCGAGCTAGTGAGGTGAAAGGTATATCTAATCAAAAGATAAAACTGTTGAACGACGAAGAGACTATGATGATGAAATTAATATACAGTACACGATACTACATCGGAGAATACTATAAGCTTTTAATTGCAATAGTAATGTGAAAACTGCAATGATGCAACCTTTTATCAAAAATTACATCGAGTCATTTATTATTTTGCTTACTATGCAGGGTTTTGTTTACTTTTTTATGCCTGGCTGGTTATAAAGCTCAGGTCTCCATATAAAAATGTGTTTTTGGGGTTATTTGTTTTTCTCTCCTATAAACGCAATATTACGTACACGAATCGAACCATTCCGATTATAGTGGAAACGGTAAAATAAATAAAACAAATAATAAACAACGGTCAGATGTCAGTCGGGCTCGTGCATAAAATCTGGAACTAAATGTAAAAAAACACATTTTTTTAATATATATAGACATCACAAATATATTGTATTATAAATATATTGTGTAGTGGCACGCAACTCTCGATGCAGGAGTCCAACTCACACTTGACCGGTATTCATTAATATGTTTTTTTAGTCTTGAAATTTAAAAATATATTTAAGTGTAGTGATTCAAGTTTTTAATTTTAGTCAAATGTTTTGGTAAATTCAAATCGCACGTCAAAAAGCGATTGCGATTAATTAATACAGAATAGGGAAAACCCTCCGTCTTTTTACTGTGATCAGTAATTTTTGCAAAAATATTATTTTTTTACTTTATTTGTTTTAGTCCTCTCAAAATCACATTGAAAACTAAATAATTTTAATGACTTTATTTATTTGGGCCGTTTAGTATTATAGTACATAGTAGAGTCCTAGCACACAAAGTGAACATCGAAACTTGTACAATTGATCAAAGTTAGTGATAAATACTGACTTGTGAAGCTTCAAATTCTTCATCCAAAGCATCAGTATCCAAAGAAGATCGCTGCTGATGCTGTAGGAGTAAAAGTTGTTTTCTTCTGGAAGTTGGAGTTAATAATGCAAGTGCTCCTGGTGACGCGGCTAGTGAACTCACATCAGAAGAACTGAAACGAAAAATGCTGGACAATAGTTTTCTATTTTAAATTAAGTAAATTCTATAACAAATAACGTTCAATCCTTACCTTATAACCGTACCATTTTCTGTGCCTGAGTCCACCTGAAGTACTGTTGTTTGGGATTCATTCCATATTCCATCCGAATGATCTCGACTACAAAAATAAATAAATGTTAAATCGCGGATTTCATTTTCGATTAAATGTACGATAACAAATAATTTCGGAGAGAAGCTAGTATTTATTGATATTAAAGTCGTGAACAGTACCTGCTTGGTTCAACTGCTAATGATTCACTAGAGGCGCAAGGAGACGATTTGTCTAAAGGAGCTAAAGCATTTGTTGTAATATTGGAAGCAGATGGGAGTTTAACTTTTTGCTCGATGTCAATATCGAAACTGGCAGCATCTGGAGAAGCCGGACTTGATTTCGCAGTGCTGAAAAATATTATTCGATTTAAAAAAGTTACCCACATAATATTTCTATATACTGGAAAAATAAACATAATTGAAATTATAAACAAAAACCAGAACGACTTACCCATTTTCATGTACATCTCCATGCTTGACATTAATAGATTCGCTTTGTTCCTCAAAACTTACGCTGCGAATGCTAAACGAATCATGCTTGTAACTAATGTACTTTTCATGAAAATCTTCGTATGGGGCGTTTCCATCAGAGGAGCTACAGAGAGATAAATGAATGAAAATGACTGTAAGCACTATTCGAGCATACTTTGCAGTGAAGAGAAGATTCGATGTATAAAGTAAGATAAGCAAGCGTGAGAAAATTTGACAATAATCAAAGAACGTGCCAGAAATCTATTTATAATTTTAACAAATTCAAGCCGTCAATGTATTGATGAAATATCTTTTAATGTGCACTGCTTACGATATTCTAGTATTATACCAAATCTACTTTTTCTTTCAGAAGAACGCTACTTGTCTGTGCGGTAAAATTTTATTGCATAATTTTGTTACCTGAAGGATCCGTCTGGCTCAAAACCAAATATGCCTTCATCTTTAATAGGAGTTTGCACATAATTTTGACCGATGTATTGTTTATAGCGAGCTTCTCGATCTCTGTCATCTCTGATCATATTTTCTTGACTCGTAGACATCACCAAGGGTGCATCTTTCATGCCTTCACTTCCAGAACCCAGTTGAATTTCAGTTTTCCTTCTAAAAGTATAAAAAATAATTATCATAACAAGTTTTAATATTATTAAAAATTTTCAGTACTTTGAATGTCATTGGAATATTACAATGACTGTACTTACACATCTAAAAGTATTTCACCTTCCGAGAGAGTTTTTTGTAACAACCTTCTGTGGCTTTTCTGGAACGTTGTGTACGGAATCGCTTCGGCGTCCGGTCGGGGTTCAAAATCGATTATAATTTCTTTTTCATTTTTTTCACTATCGTCTGTAGTCGTTGCTGAAGTTTCTGTAGACGGCTCAGATTGAAATGTAGATGTTTTAGACAATGGATGTGAGGAATTTATAGTTTTCTGAGAGGCGTCACTTGTGCTTTTAGATAAAATTGACCTCAAGGATCGATCACCTTTTGCCTGTTTTGCTATTTCTTGTTGTAAATATTCTAAATTTCTTTGATTGAGGGCCATACTCTTCTGTATTGTCTCTATATCGTCATCAATTGTATCGTCGCGATCACTTTCGTGTATAAACTGAAAATTTTGTTGGAAATATTCTTGTGCTTGTCTTTGAAGGACGCTGAGATCTGAAGATCTATCTAATTGGGAGGAAGCGGTAGACTTTAACGGGGAACTAGTTGTAACATCTGAATCACCTCTTTTTAAAACAGGAGATGCCAAAGCGCTGGGAGACCTAGGTGATCTTGGTGGTTCCTCTGATTGCGTTCTATGTAATCTATCATGATCAAGCCTGAAAAAGTAAATTGTTTAAATAATTGTTAAATTATCAATCTATACTAATATTATAAAGCTGAAGAGTTTGTTTGTTTGAACGCGCAAATCTCAGGAACTACTGGTTCGAATTGAAATTTTTTTTCTGTGTTGGATAGTCTATTTATTGAGAAATTAGGTTATATGCATAAAATAATACTATCTGTCTGTCTGTCTATTCAAGCAAATCTCCAAAACGGCTAATCTGATTTTGATGAAACTTCACCAATGTGGAAAGGGAGTGGTCAAAAGTGAAATACACTACTTTTTGTATGTCTGTATGTACGTCTATCTGTCTATTCAAGCTAATCTCCAAAACGGCTAAAGCGATTTTAATGAAACTTTGCAGACGTGAAAGAAAGTTGTCAAGAGTGACATCAGCTACTTTTTGTAGCTGTCTGTCGCTTGTCTTCACTGATCTGTCAGCGTAGATAAAGCCGAAACTACTAAGTCTAGGAAGCCGAAATTTGGAACAGCGGTTCATTTTATAACGTGAGTTTTAATTTTTTAAGAAAGGAATATTTAGAAATTTCAAATATAAGAAAGGAGGGATGGAGAGGCTTTGTAAGAGAGTCTTTGTTCTTTAAAGTTAGAAACATAAAAATTTTAATATAAATAAATACCTAATGACGTGTTTCAGGGTTTTTGGATTTCCATATTTCAAGGGTGGGAAACGGGAGGTGAAACGTATGGAAGTATCGGTTTTCTTAAAGGAGTGGGGAGAATGAAGATTGAAAGTATGAATGGGTGTACCCAATATTAGTTTCAGCAAAATGTACGTATAAACCATTTCGAATGTTAATCTATACTAATATTATAAAGCTGAAGAGTTTGTTTGTTTATTTGTTTGTTTGTTTGTTTGTTTGTTTGTTTGTTTGTTTGAACGCGCTAATCTCAAGAACTACTGGTTCGAAATGAATTTTTTTTGGGTTGGATAGTACATTTATTGAGGAAAGGTATAGGCTATTATTGTATCAGCTACAACCAATAGGAGCGGAGCACCAACAAAAAATTTTGCAAAAACGGGAAAAAATATTCTTTTTGAGAGCTTCCGTTGCGTGTGCTGCGTTAACGGTTGATGTTAAGCAAAAGTCATGTATGACGGGATTGTTCCCCTTTGAAAGTTCTAACCAAAAGTCTGCGACAGCATATGTGTATCTTTTAAGGTTGGTTTACTACAACCTTTTTTATGGCAATCAAATTTATTCCAACATAATGCACTATTTGCGAAGGTGTTTTTTAAACATGATTTGAATCCTTATTAAATTAAATACGTTAGTTATCTAGGAATAGATTGTTAGGAAAGGGAAAGGAGAACGCGATGGGGAACGTTTCTATAGTCCACACGGGCGGAGCCGAGTACGACCGCTAATCATAAATAAATAACGCCTTTTTTTTTCGAGTTTTTTATTTTCAAATTCTAAGGGGGAGGTGGGAGTCAAAAGTTTGTATGACAGTAACCAAAATTTATATCAGCAAAAAATACACAGAAACCATCTCTCTGTTAATAATAGATCACTTTAACAGGAATGTGTAGTCTACGCAGACGAAGCTGCGGGCGGTCGCTAGTAGTGTATATAAGCTGAAGAGTGACATAGGCTACTTTTTATTCCGGAAAAGGGGGTCACGGTACAACTCCACGCGAGCGGAGCCACGGATGGAAACCAAGAAAATTTGTATGTTTGTTTGTTTTCGGACTAATTTCCGGAATGGCTGAACCAATTTTGATGGGACTTTCATTGGCAAAAAAGGACTTTTTAGTGAGTATAGAAGGTGGGTTGATAAGGAAGAGGTGGGGCAATGGGTTAGGAGGGCAGGGGAAAGTAAGTAGCTGGAAGAGAAGAGGGATGGTGGAGGGAATGGGAAGTGGAATGTTTCTGTAGTTCACCCGGGCGGAGCCGGGTACGACCGCTAGTATAGTGTAATAGTTAAAAAAGTAATATAAACATTTACCCATCCCCAATATTTTTAATATCACTTTGTGTGTCACACTCAGCCAGTCTACCTCCACCTACTTCAGAAAATGATTTTGTCAGTCTTCTTACACCGAATGTATACCCATTAGTCTGTACTCCAGCAGCTACCATTTTCACCTGTATAACATGTCCAAAGTAAGTACATTGCCTACTTCGTCATCTCGATCTACTTAATTATTAAATTGTTAGCAAGTAATTGAATGATTGCTTTTAAACACTTACCCTTTTAATAGTTCGTGGGCTCAATGAAAGATAATTAGGAGGCAAAGGTTTTCTTCCTAAACATACTTCAGTTTGTGTAGCTTGTGTTCTCATAACGCCCTTTTTTATTGAATCTGAAAATTTAAAAACAGAATTGTTCATAAGTGAAACGTATATAATTTCCTACATAAAATGTTTCTATGAGACGGTCAGAGATATAAAAAAATACATTTCCTGAAATGGGATGAATTAAAAATGATGAGACTTTTAGCACACGTTTGGTCTCTTTTTGTGGTCAATTTAAATATAACTATGCAAATGACTGACACACCCTGAATAACTTTAATGACCGCTGTTAATGAAAAGGTTATTTATGAAGCAAAAATTTAAATTAAAGAAAAAATACAGGACGGACAAAATACATAATCCGCACGGACTTTATTCTTTTCTAGAGCCTTTTTTCAAAAAACTTAAATATATGGTTTAGAAATTCGTGTTTTAGTATAACTTTTAGTAAATAAAAACAAAATAAATATTAAAAGTAACGTATTGAAAAGTGAGCTTTTCCTAAACAACATCTGTTCCTAAACAACAAGTGTCGTGATAGCCCAAAACGCAACGAACCTGTCTCAAATTTATAAGGCCCCATAGGGCCATGGTTCGAATCCGGGCGTGTACCAATGAGTTTTTCTGACTTAAGTACACAACTATCACTGACTCCGTGCTTCGGAGGGCACGTTTAGCAGTCGGTCCCGGACACTGTCAATAGATGGCGGTCGTTACAGTCCCCAACCCGTAGTGGAGCAGCGTGGTGAATTTAAGTTCCTAAGGAGGCCTAAGCCCCTGCAGTGAGGTAAAAATGGGCTGATGAAGTGAAGAAGTGAAGAAACAACATCTATACAGACATCACGCCTTTGAAATATTAAGTATCAATTCAACGGCTTACCTAAAACCACGACTTTCGGCTGTTGTTCGGTTTGAGTTGGCCTTTGTACGGTCGGTGCGTGCGCAAGAGGATGAGGTGCATGCGACAGCGGGGTGGGGTAATGCACTGGCGCAGGCGCCGGGGGAGGGTAGTACGTCATGTGAGGATACGGCATGACTATCGGATATCCGATCTGGTCCGTCTGCAATTTGACAATTTAGAAATCAATTACATGAACATTACAAGATCGAAAAATTAGTAATTGCAAGAGTGATTTGGTATTATATTAAAATTTAGAAAGTTGCTATCCAATTTTCTTTTAAACAATTATGGATTTCGTGACTTCAAGTATTGCAGATAACTCTGGGAAAAGGCAGGAGCTTTAAATGCCACTCCTGCCCTGTAACTGATTGTTGTTCTACCTTGATCTTCGTATTGTAGACTGTTTTAGTAACCAAATAACAGACCTACATATAAATCTCTTGGACTATATGACTATAAGGGTATTGACCGCTTATACTTAAGTCCAAATCAGTGACCCCAATGTCGCAACATTTTTCGATCATTTTTCACCGTCATTTATTTTTAATGAAAAATAATATTTCTGCTAGGTCATCGCGTACGCGCTAGTACGCGTGACATCGCACGGCCCGAATACTTTGGACTCTCGGATGACACCAAACGTTTTCTGATTGGCCAAATACGAAATACAAAACATATAAAATACCTAGCAACAAAATGAATTGTGACCAGTAGAAACACCACCGCACTCAGGTACGCAAGTCCCTGTCCCGACTTGTGTTAAATAATATTGTAAATAATTTTTGTACAAAGTTTATTAAATTTGTTTTATTAGTGAATTCATTATTGTTTTACTGTAACATCTACTGGTCGGCGAGACGCGGCTGAGGACACGTCAACCTTCCTTTCTTTCTACAAATAACAGAGTCAGACAGATGTCAATTTTCCTAGGAAGTAAAACCCCATTTCTTTCTTACCCCTATATGACTGACCATTCTACTTGAATTCAATACCTACACAAAAATAACTGCCAAAACTCCAAACACTTTACATCTTACCGGTTTTACGAGCCTTCCGTCGATAAGTCTTTCGGAACAGTCGCGGCGATAGCGTTGAGGTGCACCACTCACTGCCGCCGGCATCACAGAATCGTCGAACGTGGTCAGCGTATGCGAACGAGCGAAAGACACATGTTTCGTTCTGTAAAAAACAAGTTCATCATATCAAATCACAGTTTGAAAGCGCAATTAGGACAGATTATTACATTTCGATTAGCCATACCATACCATAACTCAACGGTCAGCCGCATGATTTCAACTATACGCAACTTATCGTGCGTGGCTTTGTTTTGTGTACTTTGTACGAGTATAGCGAAATGTTCTTTAGCGACGAATTCATTGTTTTAAATTTTTTTAATATCGAGGAAAAGTTAGTCGTCTGCTACACCGCGTTGTAGTACCTATCGTTCCAAACATCGCTGAAAACGTGCGTCCTAGTGTTACGAAATAGTTCATACGTGTATGTCCTGTGCTGGTTCAAGTACACTTGTGTACAAGAAACATCAAAAAATATGTGTATTTTAGAAAAATTACTCTTGGATCCCTGCGTTTGTCGTCACGCACCGCGGTCGCAGTGGCCTGACCATTCGTTGACAGCAATTGTATTTAAGCCTGTTTTTTATTTCTTGTGCTTGTACTCTGATCGATTTCGTTTAATCCCTTTGAGAAAAAACCCTTAAATAATAATAACAATAATACCTCGGACATCCCACACAGCGCCATTTAGTTCCAAACTAAGCAAAGCTTGTACTATGGATACTAGACAATTGATATAAATACTTAAGTAATGTTTATAATATATAAATTTTTTAATACCCAGACACGGAACAAACAGACATGTTCACGCACACAAATATTTGTCTCGGACGGGAATCGAACCCGCGATCTTTGACTCCGCAGTTAGGGTCTCTAACTACTCGGCCAACCGGTCATCAATTGACATTAATTTAAAACGTTGATTCGATTTCATTTTAATTAAACATATAGTTTCGCCAAATGCGAGTGTTATCTCTAATACTGCCTGCACAAGTTAAAAAAAATATATGGGTTAGGAGCATTAGCTTTATGCCCGAGATAAAGTTTTAATTATCACTTATTTTATGTTACATTATAAGTAGTTCAGAATCATCGTGCTGGGTTCCTGGGTGGTTAAAGGAACTATTCTAATTTCTATATCTTAAGAAATAAAACATGGCGTGAGTTGACATTGTTTACGATAATATTATACGTGGTTGGCACTTTTCCTGTGATCCAAAACTAATTTTATATTCTGTTTACCTGTGAGGCGGTATAGTGAGGGGAGGGGGCGGCGGCGGAGGTGGTATCGGCGTGTGCGCAGGGCATCTGAAATAGTGGTCGAAGTTTCTAATCAGTTCGATATGAAATGTTTTTTGATGATCATGGGGAACATTCAAAGATAGTAATGTTATGAAAACAAATTCTTTAAAGGACGGTATAGCTTGCGCCAAACTTTTAGTTCGCTCTCAGTAAGCGCGGGTGCATTTTGCCCAGTTGCGGAGCCCGCTTTCGATCATCTGATACCCATTTTTCCTACTGCTGCACTACTCGCATCGAATTCAGATAGAACTAGAAGTTTACGAGCTGTAACGTTTGTGAGCAGATTTTTGAGGAACATTACGGAGATTATAAAAACCATTTCATCATTAAAATTACGTCGATTAAAACGAAAATAGGACCAAAATCAGAAGAAAATGTAAAAAACGACCATGGGAGCTTATGTTTTGCGAAATATATACTTAACCAAGAGCTACTAAAGAACCTTCATTGCTTTAAAAAAATCTTTCTCATAGCTCACACAATGGATTACGTTAAAGAATCCATCCCGTGATTCAATATATGGAAGGCCATCCCAAAATAACTTAGTTTTTATAATTTCTGTATAGAAATGTAAATACTGAGATTCATATGACATATCTGCATGTGAAATTTAATCACGATTGATGGAAATGTGGCATAAGGACGGACAGACGGAAAGACGGACAGGACAAGTTGTAAAGGTTCCGTTTTTGTCTTTTGGGTACGAAAATCTAAGAATTAAATATCGTAATTAGGCGTAAAACGCACATCCAATTATTTTCCAAAAAAACTAATTCGAAAACTTTCCACGTTCACACAATATGAAAATTAAAAAGAAGCAGAAGTAGAGAAACAGAAAGAAAAATGCAAAAGGCGAGAGACCGTTTGCTACCCTGCATATAGTACGACAAGGATGGTTAATATTTGTTTGTTTACAAAGTTTTCACTTCAACATGGTCTATTTTCATATACATATTATATCGTGAATGCAGTGTCATCGTAGTTGTATATGGTCCACTAATCCTTGCTACGAATCATTACGAATCAGTAGTTTCATACCTAATCTTTGTTTGTTCTAAATAATAATAATATAATAATTTTGACTCTAAGAATGATGGGAGTTCAATACAAAGTTTCATGCTTTGTTTTCCTTCCTTGGGGGTCAAATTTCCGAAAATCTTCAAACACGACCTATTTAGCTTCTGACCCAAAAGGCAAATACAAATTTTCATGTGATTTGAGCTATTTTTCCCTCTAAGCTAAAAGATATAATTTCAAAAAATCCTTTTAGTAGATCGTTACATCACAAAACAAACCTGATGTCCAAACTTCATGTGATTTAACTTCAGCTGTATCGGTTTGATTATGAGTGAGTCAATGTATTTCGATTTTATACTAGTATATAGATTATAATACATACTACGGAATCCTAAGTTGATGCTCAATGTTCAATATTTAATAGTGGATCAATAAAGGTGTGGCTGGGTCCTGAAATGGTGGAACACATCAAAATATGTTGGCATCTGCCAATGGGGACAAATATGAAAGAAGATGTGAATTTGGGTGCGTGCAAAGGTTCATAAGCACGCTCTTTTAAAACTAAAGTTCTATTGTACTTATAAAGTTTTGAATCAACAAATTCTTATTTATTATTATTATATTATTAATATACGATTGTTTTTATATAACATCTTCAATATATTTAATTAATTCGATATAATATAAAACGTGTACAAATAGCAATATTGTTGTATAGGAAACTGTGAAATTGAACATTCTAATTATGTACGAAGCCATAAACCCGAGGCGAAATTACATTGTGACCTTTAAGAGTATGTACGGGGTAAACTTATGCAAGCTTTATTTAGAGGAATGGCAATCTACCCTTCAACCTTTAACGGGCAATGCTTAAGTGAAGAATTCATGGTTCAATAATTTCAGATCATTCTACATTGAAATATATTTAGAAGGACCTCATCCACATTTATTAGAAGTGTCTTCATATGTCTAAATCAAGCTATATATTTTAGTAGGGATTGTACAACAAAAGTCTGTTTAGGGAGTGTACTGTTTTTGTAGTAAGAAAAGCTCAAAACTCCACTGTTGTAGTGTTGTCACGTGTAACTAACTAACCAGGAAAGTCTCAAAGACTGGAATAGACCAATGTTATTATTTACGACCTGAGGCAGACTAAGTAAAAAGTTGTGTTTGTATACAAAACAGACAAAAAATGATTGCAACAGCAAGACAGAAAATAGAACACACGCAAACCCAGATTTTTTTAAATATTTCGACTGAAATTTCACACAATTTTATTGACTTAAACAAGGAAACATAAAATTTGTATATATCGAAATCGAGTTACATACACGCTGAGGGTGATTAATTACTCACGGTATCATCGAAGCCCTTGGCAATGACCCGCCGCGGCTGACCGAAGCGATCTGACCCATGTTGTAATTTTGAGGCCAGCCTGTGTTGTCGTCCATTACCGACCTAAATCAAAATATACCAGTAAATAAAAAATGTAACAATAATAAAGCTAATCAAGATAGAAGAATTACACGACTAGAATAAGAACACGCAACGGGCTTGTTTATTACGTTATAAGCTTTTTAGCTTATAGACGCCATAACAACATTGATAATTTATGACTTTCTGGATCCGACCGAGAGCGAAGGAAAAAACTTATTTAGTTACGGGATTATTTAGATAGATTAAGGATATAAAATGTCATCTTCCGATTTTGTTTGGAAACTACTCATTAGAAAATATTTCTATAAAAAAGATGAAAAAAAAATGTTACTGCTTCGTTTCTTGTATAGTGAATTAAATAGGAACGCTTAGAAAAGTAATAATTTTCATATTAAAAATAATACTTTTCGACAACTGTTTTTAAATTATTTTGATGCTGATATATTTAGACGAATCTACTCATTTATATTTTATTGATTAGGTTTTGTCATTGAAAATGACTATCAAATCCATTTCATGGGAGACGCATTTTTAGCCATAACTCCGAGGGTATGAAGTCTAGCTAAGATTTTAAAGTTTTAATAGATCAATAATTTAGTTGCGCATCATATGACACCAAATTTTTGGAAATAGGTTTGGTAGTTTTCGAAAAAAATTGGAAAATGTAAAAAAATCAGGATTTCTTCGGATTTTTTTTTACTAAATCCAAAATATTTCGAGAACGGGGACCGATATCGAAAATAAAAAAAAATAGTATCTTGGCCATTAACGTAGCTACGGTTCGAGACCAAGTTTTTGGAAATCGGTTGGTAATTGTAAGAGAAATTATTTCCGAAAGATGAGATTTTTTGGTCGATCGCTGGTGTTTGCGGATATACCTAAGTTACTATATTTCAGAGGGTATTCGTCGGATCGCTTCAAAGTGTTATACAAAAGGTTAGAGGGCGTCGGCAGTTACAGTTTGAGACCAAAATTTTGGAAATCGGTTGGAAACTGAACAAGAAATTTGACATCACATGTTAGATTTTATGGACGATCGGGAACTTGTTAACATTACGGTCATCGCCTTTCGGCCTGTATTCGTTCGAATGCTTCATTATCGAGTTCAAAACGTTTAAGGATATCAGAGGCTGCAGTTTAAATCGTGGCAATGCCACGATTTCGTGGCAATAAAACGAAATAATCTGTGAAAATCTGATTTGAGTAGGTTCATTTTCAATGAAACCGATGGTTGCGGGAACTGCAAGATCTGTGGATTTTTTTGTATTATGGAGTGCTAGATAACTGATTTACATACTTAACTATTCCTTTTTTTATAATAAATACATATATAGACACTTTTACACCCAGACTCGGAACAAATAGACATGTTCATGCACACAATTATTTGTCCCTGGCGGGAATCGAACCCGCCACTCTTGTATAAATACATGTATTTATTTTATTTTTATAGCATAAATTCTGTCTATCTGTTGTCACGAACTAACCGATATTTTCTCATGTCTTTCATACCTATCTATACAAAGGTTGTCTGTCTGAAAAAGATTGCCCTTAGCGATAAGACCGCCCCTTTCAGCCATGCCTATTTGGTGAGATATTTTTTTTTGTTTATATTACTTTTTGGTGTACAATAAAGAATAATATTATTACCCTGAAAAGTAACAAGAAACATTGATTTTTTTAGGGTACAAAGGGGTTTCCGGTAGATTTTGTCAATATATCACTTCTGAAAAATATACGTCGTGTCTCAAAAGTCAACTTTATCCTTTAAAAGGCTAATGGCCAGCTTATAACTGACCAGGATAACTACATATAATTTCAGTTTAGAAGAATTAGTTGTCAAGATATAGTGGTACTACTGAGAATTTCTAAAAAATCAAGTGTCTTTAGTTTTTCGAGTGTCACAGCTGAAAAAGGTTCTAAAAAATATTTAATATCTTAATAGTTATTTGAGCACGAATCGCTAATTATCATTTTTTAAATTTTAACTGTTGTTTTTAAAAAAGCTTGTTTCAAAATAAAATAATTTCGGTATGAAAGTTGTAGGGGCGTAAGAGAAACAACTAACTGCTCTAAAGATAGGGCCGTGCGCGGACCCCTATGCGCCCACCTTCACACCCGCCCTTTAAGGTCGCCTTCGTTCCACACCTAAAACTAATATTGCATTCCCTATTGTACCTTAAGCTGTTGTCAATTTTATTATTTTATTCACAGAATCTATGAACGCATAGATTAGACTACCTCTGAGATTTCTTTATAATATTTTACATTGACTGGTATCGTATACATAAAAGGAACAAAATTCATAAGTTAAATCACAAACATTTAATACATTATTAAAATGCCGTCATTCTATATCATCCTAAGCAATCTATAGAATTAAGGCATTTAGTTACACATCGCCGGGATTATTTTTCATACAGTTTCAAGTCCATATATACATAGTCCATATATCCATTTTGTTTACATCATGTAAAATATTGTAAAATTTTACTTAACTCCAAATATATGACAATCCATCAGCAACATAATATGGAAAATTCATCAATAATATATGCACGGGGCGACTTTAACGAAGACCTTGTTTGCGAATTGTTTACTATGTAAATGTGTGTTTGCTTTATATGCTGTTAATTTAATTGAGGGCATTAATTTTTATTCATCCGTTCATAAAATCGATACAACCTTTTGACTGAAAACTAGTAAGATGTCACGATTATTGTTATTTATTATTATTATTTACCTAAAACTACAAAAATATCGTATTCGTACACAAAGTACATTTAGGTATTTTCATTCCATCAGCTCATTTTACCCCACTGCAAGGGCTTAGGCCCCCTCCAGGGTAAGGTGGGCTTGGAGCTTAAATCTGCTACGCTGCTCCAATGTCGTGATAGCCCGAGCGCAGTGACCCTGTTTCGAATTTATAAGGCTGCGAGGCCGTGGTTCGAATCCGGGCGTGTACCTATTAGACATGTGTAGTCTGAATTCACTGATGTGAATTAATTCTTTTATTCAGAGTCACTACAACAAACTTATTCACCTTAACAATTAATTCCCTTATTTATTCACTTGCTCGCTTAGTTCAGAAGATATATTTACTTATTCACCTTAATATTTCTTTGGTCTCTTATCGCTTAGTTCTGAAAGACACGTTTACTTTTATTTAAAGACTATGTAATGCTAAAATAAATAACTAAACAAAAAAATAGAAGTAGGTACCTAAGCTATTAGACAAATTATATCGATGACTTTACCTAAAGATTTTATCTAAGTTAGGTACCTAGATCATAAATAATAATTTATGGAGTGGGTACCTTCCTATTTAGCTAAGACTAAATATTAGGCCATTATAGCACATCATTAATATAGGTAGTATACAACTATATTTCCAGTTTTAGTTCGCTCAGTATAAGACTACGCAAGCCTAGTACTTATGAGTTATGTTTATGCATTTAATGATAATAATACCTAGGACATCCCGCAGAGCGCCATGTATTCCCAAAGTAAGCAAGTATTATGTTTGTATGATGGGATACTAAACGATTGATATACATATTTAATTATCTATACTAATATTATAAAGCTTAAGGGTTTGTTTGTTTGTTTGTTTGTTTGTTTGTTTGTTTGTTTGTTTGTTTGTTTGTTTGTTTGTTTGTTTGTTTGTTTGTTTGTTTGTTTGTTTAAACGCACAAATCTCGGGAACTACTGGATCAAATTGTAAAATTCTTTCTGTGTTGGGTAGTCCATTTATCGAGAAAGGCTATAGGCTGTTATTACATCGGCTACGACCAATAGGAGTGGAGCATCAATGAAAAATGTTGCAAAAACGGGAAAAATTAATTCTTTTGAGAGCTTCCGTCGCGCGCGCTGCGTAAACGGTTAATGTTAAGCAAAAATCATGTATCACGGAATTGTTCCCCTTTAAAACTTCTAACCAAAAGTCAACGACAGCACATGTTTATCTTTTAAGGTTAACTTACTATGACCTTTTCTATGACAATCAAATTTGTTCTAACATAATGTACTATTTGCGAAGATGTTTTTTAAACGTGGTATTAATCCTTATCAAATTTCATTTCATGCATATTATAATTTCCCTTTACACTGGCAATTTAAATTAATATCTTAGCAGTTTTTATCGAAATACGAACACTACAGCGGGAGAAAATAAATTCGCTGTCTGCCCCTGTTCGTTAACTTTTTACTTCCAAACCACGCAATAGACTTTGATACGGTTTTCAGTAAAATCTTATTTTCTTATAATCTATATATAATTTATATAATAGAAATATTTATTATAAAGCTGAAGAGTTTGTTTGTTTGAATGCGCTAATCTCTGAAACTACCAGTCGGATTTGAAAAAATATTTTTGCCTTTGATAGCCTGAATCTAGCGGAGGGTTATAGGCTATATATATGAAAACGAACTGTCTGTCTATTTGAGCAAATCGGTTTCGGCCAAAACGGCTTAACTGATTTTGATGAAACTTTACACATATGGAAAGGATGTAGTCAAAAGTGACATACAGAACTTTTTGTATGTCTGTCTGTACGTCCATCTGTCTAAATCGATTTTAATGAAACATCACAAGTATGAAAAGAAGGTTGTCAACACTAACAAATGTTACTTTATGTCCGTCTGTCTGTCTGTACGTGTATCTGTCTATTTGAGCTTATCTCCAAAACGGCTAAACAGATTTTAAGAAAACTTTGCAGACGTGAAAGAAGGTTGTCAAGAGTGTCATAAGCTACGTTTTGTGTTTGTTTGTCTGTCTATCTGTCGGTCGTTTGTCCACATTGACCTATCAACCTACAAACAAAACTACTAAGTCTAGGAAGCTTAAATTTGAAACTTGGAAGTTTATTTTATAACGTGAGCATTAAGTTAAGAAAGGCTTTTTTAGAAATTTCAAACTTAAGGATGGGAATGGAGGGACTTAAATAATGACGTGTTTCAGGGTTTTTAGATTTCCACCTTTTAAGGGTGGGAAACGGGAGATGAAAAATTATATCGGTTTTTTTAAAGAGTGGGATGGGAATGAAGATTGAAAGTTTGAATGGGTATATTCAAAATTGGTTCCAGCAAAAAGTACGTATAAACCATCTCGAACGTTAATAGTACCTTTAACAGGAATTTGTAGTCTACGCAAGCGAAGCTGCGGGCGGTCGCTAGTCGTTTATATACATATATTACAACCAGACACGAAACAAATAGACATGTTCATGCACACAAATATTTGTCCCGGGCGGGAACTTTAACCCGGGACCTTCAGTTTTGCATGAAGGTCACTAACCACTCGGCCAGTGGTCATTTATTAACGGCAAAATTAAATCTTCGATTTGTTAATCGGTTCTTTGTAAAAAGAACGCAAATCTATAAAACCTCAACGTCGCGAAATTTTAAGTAATTTTTTCTTCCCGCCGATTCAATACGTAGTGCCTTATTCGAGAGGGTCCGGAAATGATGAATCTTCCTCTTTATAGGGGGTCCCTCTTCTTTCGTAGACCTCCCTTCGGTTCTCCTCATTTGTCTGTACTTAAAAGGAA
Organism: Luffia ferchaultella; assembly: GCA_949709985.1. NCBI lineage: Eukaryota > Metazoa > Arthropoda > Insecta > Lepidoptera > Psychidae > Luffia > Luffia ferchaultella. The sequence continues at coordinate 6,606,413 of OX453257.1, read as the reverse complement.
AATATGTATTTATGCGTGGAGACAATTTGAAGGGACGAATTTTTAACAAAGCGCAGAGTGAAAATTGAATATTTTAATAACTAAGTAGAAACAGGGAGAGTTTATCCAAGGAAATTAAGTTTCGGAGTCGGAAATAATTTCTCGAATATCAAAGTGGTATTTTTATTAATAGGTATTACTAAGTAATAAAGTACATTTTTATAATGAAGAGCTTTTCAAATTTAACCACCGGGAAAACGTCCCACAATATTTAGTTTTATTTATAAAAATTAGGCAATTTTCATGAATAAATTTTAGAAGAGCGGTGGCGGCGGCGGCGCGGCGTTACCAGTGGCGTGTGGTGGGTTCAGAACATGACTACGCCAACACTACATGTGAAGTTTAAAATCATTTTGGTGGAATCTTCAAAGCTCAGAATACCATTGACCCCTATTCACCTTAATATGTCTGAAAGACACGTTTATTTATCGCGCGTTTTTACGCCAGCTGTTGGAATATTACTAACCTAGTCTAACCTATTAGTAACCTAGTGTGATATTGTTTTAGTTTAGTAATAACGTAGCAGATGGCGCTATTTAAGTTTACTTAAATAGGAACAAAATTATATAATCAAATCATGATTATATAATTTTGTATTTTTGTTGTGTGCTGTGTGAAGAGTGAAGATAATACAACTAGTTTTTTATTTAAAAGCAAAGCAAGGTAATTGTGAGAATATCTAAACAAAAAATAAAATAAAATAGGTACCTAACCTAACCTATTAGACAAATGAAAAATCTCTATTATTAAAATATCTATTATTTTACCTAATGATTTTACCTTACTTAAATACATCATAAATACTAATTTATATATAATAAACTCGTCAATGATTTCATTATAAAATAAACCTGACCCAGACCTGAAATATTACGTAAATATGTGTGGATTCGTTTGTAAAAATCATTGTTTATAAAAGCTAATTGGTTTATAAAGCAAGAGATACCTAAGTTCTGTATGATTTTAATTACCTACTTACTTTGTCACTGTGCAATGACTGCAAAATACATTTCTTTCAGTCCATTGAAATCCTCCAAAATTTCCATTTCGTTATTTGACACTTTAACTTCACCTAATTCACCGTTACTTTAATACAACTTTAAAACATAAAACACAACAAATCGCAATGAATGCAATGCAATGAACACACAACACAGACAATAATAATTATTGTCTAGCCTAGTTAACCATAGATTTAGAGATGAATATTGCTGCTTTTTACCTGCGCATGTCGACATGTCGATGGACTTGTGGGCATTCTAAAATGAAGATAGATGAGATGTGGTCTTACTAAAAAACGCGATTTCAGCTGCGGTCGTAACTTTATGAATATTGCTTGGACACATGGGATTTTTTGCAAACGCATTGATTCACACTAAAATAACAAAATGGCGTCAAAATCGTATATTATGAAAATTGGCGCTTGTGGTATTTCTAAAACAACTGATTCAATTGAAAACAATAATGTAGTTTAGCCGCAGAATTCGCAAAGTTCTGCCTGCAGTCTAATTACGTACGAATTTCACTTTCGTTATGCCTGGCTTAATTTCGAGTATAAAATCCAGTAGGTACTAACCGATACTGATCGAAACGTAAGAGGGATAGATGCCATTCATCACTACATGTAAGAAGAAGACAGACATAAAAGCCGTAAGATAATTGTCTTGCCTCACGGCGTGTTCGCAACGTGTCGGTTGGCGTCGGTATGTCGTGATCGGGAAAGAGAGGGAGGCCGGTGATAGGGTATTAAGATAGGTCAGTAACAGTCAGTAATAGCGCTCCATTGTATTATATGAGCGCGCGGGAAATTCAAACACTCTCACTTGTACTCTTGCGTTTTTCATCATTATTGTAGGAAAATTTAAGGTATGCATGGCTTTTTGGCGTTAAGGGAAAACACGCGCCTGGACGTTACATATTCCTTTTGTCGTCTAAGGATATTAATCTATACATACCATTAATATTATAAAGCTGAAAAGTTTGTTTGTTTATTTGTACGCGCTAATCTTTGAAACTACCAGTCGGATTTCAAAAATTCTTTTTGACTTTGATAGCCTAGATGACGCGGAAGGTTATAGGTTATATATACCTATATAAAATATAATTATTTATGAAATAATTACTAAAAGCACGGATTAACCTAAGGTGTTTGTTGTAAGATGGATATTTTTGTTCAGCATCTACAGCGACTGAAGTAATGGACTTGGTATATCACACAGAAATTTGCTCTAATAACGATATCTACCATTAATTTGATTCCAATATTAAGTGCATTAATATACTTTTCAATACATTTGCTATTAATACGGTCTTTATGACATCGAAACTTGTACCGTAATGTTGTATTTTACAGTACCAGGCCTTTTTATTTTACACCAATCACAAACGAGCATTCTGTTTGTGACGCATGCGTTAACCGCGAAAAGCAACCCGCTCGCGCCCTTAGAACCCGCCATTATTACATTTGAAGTATCTACCTAATTTTAATCGCAAATGTATTGAAAAACGTCGTATGATGCTCGTACGCAGTATCACTCTAATATGCACTACCGCTACTAGTTATCGTACTTGCATCATAAAATACTTTTAAATGAATTCTACTAGGGACAGTTATCCCATACGTCAATTTGTAATACGCGTCTATATATTATTCTCATATCTATGGTTCGAACCCTTTTGTAGGCCTGATGATACGGACATTGATTTACACCGACAGTTTTATTGATTTGGTGATATCGAAGTGTAAAGTCACTAGTTTTGTGAAAACGAAAGTACCTACTGGAAGACGCGATAAACTGCGCTCTAGAAAAAAGAAAATGGAAACAAACTATAATATTTGTATTAAAGGAATAAATAAACACTAGGACGCCAAAAATTAGGACAAAATTCAGACGTCGTCATTCGCCTATTAACCGGTCTTCCTTGTATTGTTGAAGAAGTGTATTTCAAGCGTAATTCATTACAAATAGTTATTCTCTTTCTGTATCAAACCTTCCGTATCATATTTAAATTTTTAGAGTTCTGTAGTTCAAAAGGAAAAAGGGAACTCTTCTAGGATCACTTCCTTGTTCGTTATTCTATCTGTCTGTCAAGATCCTATTTCTCAGAAATGCGTAGAGGTAACAGGTTGAAATTAATATCCAGTACTTATTATGTCGTTAAAGCCGAGTGGTGGCGAGCCCGCTTCTTGTTTAGAAGGCCGCGCTTCGAATCCCAGGGCACGTATCAATGAGTTTTTTTCTAACTTATGTACATAACTATCACTGACTCTGTGCCTCAGAGAACACGTTAAGCCGTCGGTCCCAGTTGCCGTCAATAAGTTGGTACTTATTGAAACAGCAGTGGATAAAGCACCAAGCCCCCTCGTCCCGAGGCCTAAGCCCCTGCAGTGGGGCATAAAATGGGTGATAGTATGGTATGGTACATAGGTCTACGGTTCCTTGGAGCTGTAAAAATCAAGTTTCTAAGTCAACCCAATAAAAAATACGATTACGATACGATTTTGTTCTGTACATTTTGACACACGCAAATTAAAACCTATATATAGGGTACTTCACGTCGATCTAGAATCTGGAAAGGCAAGAAAGAAGATCTAACAGCACAAATACAGAAATAAAACCGAAAATTGTTAAGTGGTAGTTATATAAAATAAAATAAAGAAATAGTATAATTTAAATGAAATATACTATACACGAAAATGTACGTTTATAACACCCTAGTCGACTTTAAAAAACAAAAATATATGAAAGAGTTTTCTAAGTAGATCATAACAGTGAAAGAATTTTTAAAAATAAATAATTATTAACAAAGTTATGAACGTTTAAAATGTCTTGTTAGACAGAGAGGACAATACCGCACGGCGTACATATGTGTGACGTCAGCTCATTCAAAATAATGTTAAATATAGTTTAAAAAAAAAAGAGACAGAGATAAAATTTTAAAACCTTATAATTTACATATTCTTTATCCGAATATAGTTTTGTTAACGTAGGTATAAAGTCTATTTTTATATTTTCTTGATAAATATAATATATTTAATAGTAGTCAAGTATATAGGAACATAGTATATATGTATGGAACGCTCGGTGCGTGAATCCGACTCGCACTTGGCCGGTTTTTTTATCCCGTATATACGCTCATGTCGCAAGATGTAGGTACTTTTGTATGTCATCAGGGATGAATGAATGATTTTTGTTTGTTTTGCTTTTTACAAATATGTTACATTTTATATAAATAAAAACTAATTAGTAAAAGAATTTCATCGATATCTACAAAAAAGCGGATTGTACACTTTTTTAAAGAAAATCGTGCCATAACGTCATTCGGTTACATTACAATGGGCTGTTGTGGTCAATTAGTCATTTCTACGTAGTGCGCACCGAGTGACGTCACAAGCGAGTCGTAAATAAATATACAATCTTCGATTTGTTAAATCCGGTAATAATCCGTATTTGAACAAAATTCAAAAAGTTAAGTAATCAGTTTGTTATACTCTAACGTGTGAAAAAGCTTATGATACAAAATTTTGTCATAGGATGCACACGCATTTTTTAACGCCGCGCCGCCGCCGCCGGCCGTGTTGTATGAAAATCCGTCATCCTTACCAAAAAATCGTTTACGTCGAAAAGTTGGCGACATAATAAAGAAGGGCAAAAATTTAAGCATCTGAAAACGATGAGTGTGTATGAAACCATTGTTGAATGTAAATAAAGAGAAAAAGGTTTATTGGAATCGTACCAAGTAGAGAGCTTTTAATCGCTGCCTTGCTTAATAATAATAATAATAAGTACCTTTATTTCTGATTTTACATCCATTGAAACAAAAATTACAGATGTCAACACAATAAAATGACTGAAAATAACAAAAGGTAAAAATGTCAATAAAAATAATTTAGAATAATGAAATAAATCAAAATTAAGAAAATAAAATGTCAACAAAGATAATTTAGATTAATAGATTAAATACAAGTAAGGACACACAATATACAACATAAATAATTAATTAATAAAAATCAAAATTACACATTATTTAAAATGTATAAGCAATGAATTAATAAACAAATATTAAGTAAACAATTATTAACAATAGTTGACAGAAAAATTGTTTGGATTAAATGCACTCGTTAATATAGTAGGTACAGTTCCAATCAAACTTTATGGCGGATGTGAACATAGGTACAAGCCGCGTCGCAGTAACCAGTTTTACGTGTAGCAGGACGCAGTTGAGCGAGGGGTATACTGACTGTACCTGCGCAAGCACGCTTATAACGTTGTATTTCGATCCGCCATAAAGTTTGAGGCGAACTATACCATTAGGGACTTTATATATCCGCTCATTCGAGAGTTACAGTTGTTGACATCATATTTATGTTCAGTATATTTAATATTTATTATACCCACATGCAGCTGCTAATAAAGTTATATGTGCTTAGTTGTCAAACTGCGGAATATTCAGTGCGACTTACTAAATTGTGCTGTCTGTTAATCTGTGTTTATATATAACACTATAAAAATACTGATCTTTGTCCGATGTACCAAAATTCATACTAAAATAAATTAGATGCATTAAATTTATCTAGCTGGGACTTATCACATTTTGACGTAGCCAAGTGCGCGGGAGAGCACGTTAAGCAGTCGGTCCCGGACGCTGTCAATAGATGGCGGTCGTTACAATCCCCAACACGCAGTGGAGGAGCGTGGTGGATTTAAGCTCCAAACCTTCTCTTCACCCTGGGGGAGGCCTAAGCCCCTGCAGTGGGGTAAAATGGGCTGATGATGATGAAGTGCGCGTGAGCACCTATTTACGTTACAATAAACAAATAACAATAAAATTAAACGTAATTTCAAACAAATTTTTTGTAACTATCACGTGATTCCCATTCGTTTAAAAAATTCTCACATCAGCTAAATTAATAATGCGATAAACTCTATCACCTGTAACTTACTCGCTGTAAAGTAAATGATTAAAAAATAAATATTATCTATATGAAAGACCCGTGTTTTTACTTTCCCTTGTAAAGAGGTTTCGCGAAGTCAGTTAGAAGGGCAATATAAAAAGTTTATATCAAAATCAACGCGCCGCCGTATCTAAAACGGCGTCATGTGAAACTTTTAATATCTTTCCCTCGGATTTGTTATGCGGAAACTTTTTCTCGGATAAAATCGGGCATAGATCGAAAGGTTGGCTCAGCATGGCTGAGCTTGCAAGTTTTATTGGAGTTTATTTGATTTAGAAGTCTTTTAAATAACTTTGACAGGCGAACATATAGCAGAAATTTATTAAATTTTTTCTCCTAGTTTCGATTTCAACATATGAAATCGGTACTACGAAATACAAAAATGAAAGGATTTAGATAAATTTCACCGATATCATATTAGACTGGCCCACGTGCTTTTTAAACAAAGAAACCAGCGTCACCGTTTTCGGGCGTGCAGGGTTGGAGCAGCAGGAGATCCGGGGTTCAAAATTGTAATGTAGTTACTTAAATGTGATCTTTAAGACAGCAATAAGATTTCTCCATTAATTTATCGACTTTGACTACATTTGGCGTCTTGCTACTAATAGGCAAATTCATTGTAAAATAAACGATAACATTGCGACATTGCGATCGCGTCAATCGATAAGGTGTATCCACGTTTTTTATTCTTACATCCATATTCAGTACAATCTATGTAGCACATAAATTTCATAAACAGTGGAGATTAGGGTTTTTTATATAAATGAATTTATTGCCTCCTTATATTACTTTTAATAAGGTGACCTGAGAGAACTCCGATAGGATTTTCAACTTACTATACGCATGCAGTAAAACATAAAAGTTGACCTGAAATTTAGTTCTATGCAACCATACGGCACGGTTTAGTTTGAAAAGTTAAACACCGTAAAAAAGGAATACTATTAAATTTACCAATTTTTGAAACGAATTATGCAACTCGATAGCCCGTGTCGTGATACCCCCAGCGCAACGAACCTGTTCGAAGTTTACAAGGCCGTGCGGCCGTGGTTGGAATCCGGGCGTATATCTTCGAGTTTTTCTAACTTAAACACATAACTATCACTGACTCCGTGCCTCGAGAGCATGTTAAGCCGTCGGTCCCGAGTGTCATCTAGAGATAACAGTCGTTAAAATCCACAAACCCGCACTGGAGCAGCGTGCTCTAGTCCCCTCACCCTAGGCGGAGGCCTAAATGGAATGGACTGGATGCAACTCAAATTTGTCCTTAGCTTGAAATAGCAAAAGCGGGCCAGAAATATTGGTGCGTGTACAGAAGATTCGCTTACATTTCCGCTTTTAACCTTCCTCAATTACATACAAACGCTTAGATTCCATAAACTTCGGTATTCATAATAACACAAAATAAATAAATAATTTAATTTGTACCCTGGTTATACCGAGAACACCAGAATTATCTGGATGGTTCACATCAAATTATAGTTCTGAGAAATTTCAGGTTTTCATGCAAACTGCTAAACTTACTGTGGCCATTCCATCCTAGTGAAATCTTCGTCTTCGGGCATCCAAGTGTAACGTTTCGGGTCAGGCTGGCTGCATACGGAGCGCGGCCTTCGACGGAAGTATGAGCAATCGAGTTCAGCGTCGTACGCGCATAGCTCTGGGGGTGCGGGGCTCGGTTGACCGTATCTGAGACCATAGATAGATAGTACTTTATTTTAAGGTGCGACGATAGTAAGAAAAATATGTACATAGAATACAGTATAAAGAACGTAGGTATAGAAATATATGATAATTTACACGGCGATATTTTATTTATGCGATATATTAAAAAAAACTACTTACCCCAGTTAGTGTTAAGTAAAAACAATTATTTAACTGTCGCCCAAATTATACTTTTTGTACTTCTGACATTTTTGACAATATTTACCATATATTACTCAATGCATTTCAAAATTTCTGATGGCAAGGAATTGGAGCGGCCCGGTATTGCCAATACCGGCTTACCGAGTAGCCATGGACCTACTTACAGATATTATTTTACTACGAATTTGTGTCAAGCCACTTCCGTGAGTTTTTTACAGATTTTCAATTTAGGAAATTTCAATGTTAATGTGGAGAAATGGGTAACCGACTTTGACGGCATACAGTCAAATTTTATAAATTATTCGATTCCAATTTGAATATACATTTTGCTCTATTTAACAGCAGCGTTTGAGTTGCAAGTAATTTTTTAATAAGACCTTTTTATTCGTAGGTACTTGACTGACCCTAACTGTGGAGCCGAGGGTCGTGGGTTCGACTCCCGCCCGGGACACATATTTGTGGGTATGAACATGTGTATTTGTTCCGTGTCTGGGTGTAAAAGTATGTATATATTATAAAAAAATAAAATATTTAAGTGTGTACATCAGTTGTCTAGTACCCCATAATACAAGCATAACACTTGCTTATTTTGGAACTAAATGGCGCTGTGTGGTATGTCCCAAATATTATTATTAATATCATCACCTAGAGGTGGGCTTGGACCAAAATTTTAAAGTTGCGCTGATGGTCGTTAAAATTAAAAGAAATAAGGTTCTAGAATAACCTCTCAAAATATAATTTTTTCTATTTATTTCCCAGATATTTATTAAAATTCATCTGACGTTGAAAGTATCCCTATGACGTCATCTGGGCGGTTAGGCTTATTGCACTGTTTTTCACAGTAAAAAGCAATGCTGAAACTAAATAAAAAATATTGAGATAAGGTCACTACCTATTTCAAATGATATTGTAATCCTCAGGAATCAACAAAAATATTATGACTATTTAGTCTAAAACAATGCAATGAATAAACATCTGTCCAGATGACGTCACAGGGCTATTACACTAATAAATTTTTGGAAAAAAAATTACTAAAAAATCAAAGATTTAATTTTTTTATTTCATAGCGAAGGTGTAAGTAAATTGGTAAATTTATTCGGAAAAAATATAAAAAGTACATGTTAAAAAATTTGGTTCAAGCCCATTATTAGAAGAAAGAAGCCTGTAACCTTATGTGAATTATACTGTCGATCGCCATTGTTTTCTATTGAAATTGACAAATTAATGACGATTTTATCACAAAAATTTATAAATTTAAATATAAATATTGTTCAAATAACATAACCTAAAGATCTATTTATCTCATGTTTAAATTTTTGTACGTATTTATGTTGTATAAAATCAGAATTTCTTTATAGCGTTAGTTTAATATTATATGATATTATATTACAGAAATGTGAGGGGTAAGTATAAAGAGATCGTCGACGTAAGTCAATCCATTGATTGAATGAATACAAAGCAAACGTACGCAACGGCCGCGTGGCGACAGACTCCGCCACCTGAACGGGCATTCGGAGTTGGCAATGGATCCGGCTGATATTGACAGCCGGCTTTTTGACTTGATATTGACAGCCGACAGTTGACTTTATACATCTTATCAATTACAGTTTCTTTTATTGTCTAATAATGTTATAGTTCATTACAATTTGTAAAGATTCAGTGCTATTTGGTCGAATTTCGATTATATCGGTCAGGCAATGAAGGAAAAAATAACTGTTCCAATCTAGATAAGATAGAAGGAAGAAAACAATCGAAATTAAGGAATCGACGATCGCCTACGATCGAAGAAACAGTGCTGCTCTCGACTCGTATCATAAAATCAATATAAGAAAAAACATAAAAGTATGAACTGATCAGAAGCACTCTTCTACGCTTACCGTCTAACCATACTATTCTTCTAATTAGCTGGTGTATCTTTGGCAAGTTTCAGCTCGGTTTTAATCCGCTAGGTTCACGCGCGTCAGCCTTTACCCCCGCGAAATCGCGTTTGACAGTTTCGATACTGTGAAATGACATTTCTGACTCTATCAAAACCAAACGCTGCTGTCAAATTTATTTACTCTATGGGGGAAAATATAATCATACTGTTATTAAATTGAGTTCTTAGTTTCCTACTGTATACACATCTGGGTAATCTAATTTTGACAGATAGATTGTCGTGTTTCACTACGCCCCATGCAGAGCTTGGCCATCATAATTTAGTTTTTACATCAGTTTAAAATACCTGGGATATCGCTGTAACGGCGCGTAGTCTGTGTTGAGGTTCTCATCGGAAGGTACACGTCGACGCACGCAAACTGAGAGGAACGAGCTTCTGAAACAAATAAGTTCTTTAAACTATCCATTCTTTGAAATTAATTGCAATTCTTTTAACGTGATGGGCTTAGACGCTACTTATATACGCGATCGCAATGACTATAGCTCTAAGTATTAAACCAAAAATTATAATGCTCAATACGCCATATGCCATTGGCGCAAGTTTATTAAGTGACTATCGGTTGCCTCAAATTGAAACATTGTCATTAAAAAAATTCTTTTTTTTTTATTGTTAGTAAAATATATTTTAAAGAAAGCAGCGTTTTAGAGATATCACATATAAAAACTTATACATGTGGCGCCATCTTTATATGTCACACAGTTGCATTCGTATGTTTTTATTGTAAGCAATATCTATTTTTCCGAAATAATACATTTTACGTGTTTGAAAGCATGTAAGCAAATAATGTATGTTAAAAGGTCGTCAAGACTACTGATCGCGCTATCTGCTGTAAAGAATAATTACTAAATTCACCAGTTAATGTCCCCTAGAAAAAAATCTAAAGGACATTAAAGTGTACTAGGTATACTCGTATACGTACAATATATATTTCAAAATAACAGTTAAGCTTCGAAATGAATTCTTTATTTAAGTCAACTGTAGTTGAGATCTACACTCCAGAACTCCTAAAAAGTGTCTCCCCATTTAACTTTTCAACTATATGGGGTGAAAATTCAGTAAAAATTTAATATAATATTTTTAATTTCTTACAAAATGTATGAGTAGTTTTTGAGATGTTTGCTTTTAAACTTATTTGAATTTTTACCATGAACTTACATCCCGACCACGGAACTCTTGGTCGGGATGTAAGTTCTCACTGTGCGTAGTCCGATGCGCACTTAGCCGGTTTTTATTTATATTTAGAAACCACTTTTTTGTCAATTACCGTTGCCAACACTCACACAAGTGTATGCAGGGTAATCCTTAGTAAATAACAAAATTAAACGCGCGTTGAAGTTAAGTTTCAGTTACCGAAAAGTTTAACTTTAAAGGGCTTTTAAAGGTTTCGTTAAAACTTGGAGCGCGAATCATCGTACAATTAACTCGATTAATATATTTTCTTTAAATAGTATATTACTGTAATAAGAATAAGTAATTCAGCTTACAATGATTTCCGCAAACTCATTTTCGTTTCGAAATGGAAATATTTTGATTGTATTTGCCAAGCTATTACATCGAGCAAACCTTGGAAGAAGCGAAAGAAAATTTAATTCCACAGTTTCCAGCTGCGCAAATGATTAAATATGGAACAGCGGAAAGAATTACTCAGACCTCTTGAGGCTTCAAGAACTCGACTTCCTTCCTTATGGTGGTGTACTTGGAGTATTTAAATGGAAGGATAACTCTTTACCTATGAGCACTTCATTTCCATTTTAATTAAATTTCTCTTTAGAAACAATATATTGACGCCCTACATATTATGTAAATTACTAATTAATTACATCGGGTTTTATACTTGATATATAATTTGTGTTCGTTTATATAAATATACAGTTCATACTAATTAAAATTAAACCGAAATAATGAACTTTTCTATATATAGTATAATTCATTAAAGACTATTTATCTACACTGACTTCAAATGTCCTCTGAAAGTGGATTGAGATGTATGTAATATTTCAATATTTACTTCGAACATATCAAATATGAAAACAAAATTTATGTCAGTTATCACGATTGTGGTCCTACCAAGTCGAGCAAACGGCCGCCACCGGGAATACCTTTTATAGAAGCAATTCGAAGCACTTTTAAACTTTCTACGAGATGAGATTTTAGTAACCGGTCAAAATTTTTCTAGATCTTAGGTATCACCAATAGACCTCATTGCGTAAATAAAAAATATGGGTTACATTTTCATAATAAATTATTTTATCAACAATTTTTATAACGTTTGGTGGCCTTCTTAATGCTATAGTAAACGCACGCGCCCGAGGCCTTGAAACGGAATGGGGCGACGGGCATGAATGGTGACTAGAGTTATTGGTTATTTCGATAAAGGTTTGTGTAGTCATATCTCAAAATTTTTCTATAGAACCATACTAAAAGGAAACAAGACGGCTATGGGCTTTCTACCAAAGATCATTATATTAAAATTTCGCTGGTAAATAAAACCTCATCCTGTATATCTCTCTATATCTGCACTTTCTCTTTCTATATCTGAACGTTTCGTTAGTGGGGATTGTACCTGATGTGTTTATCAAAATTGATATGTAACTTGTTACCAATAAACACAATTTGATAAATATCTACGACCTAAGTTTGCTATTTTTTCACACACTGACTGACCGATCAGCGAAATTTTAAGGTACATCAAGCAGACTTACAAACACTTACATCTAGCAGATTTAGGAAGAAAAGAACGGCAAAACTCTAGAACTAAGAACTATTGAAGTGGAATTTCTTTCGTCCTATATCCATTTCTACTTTATTATTTTGGTTATTATAAACCTGTAATTACAAAAGAATCGGAGAAAACTAAAACATTCTATGTCATTTTTTTTTTCATTTTTTGAGTTTTTGAGAAATACTTGTTATTTTAGCATAAATACAATTGTTTCTGCAAAGACATTCTAACACGTTCATAGACGCTCGATCGAACTTCGTTAGCAAACAAAAACGTACTGAGTCACGTACTTAGAACGTTTTCGTTTTCAATGGAACATCATCATCATCAACCCATTTTTACCCTACTACAGGGGCTTAGGCCTCCCCCAGGGTGAGGAGGGGGGCTTGGAGGTTACCACGCTGCTCCACTGCGGGTTGGGAACTGTAACGACCGCCATCTATTGACAGCGTCCGGGACCGACTGCTTAGCGTGCCCTCCGAAGCACGGTGTCAGTGATATTGTGTACTTAAGTCAGAAAAACTCATTGGTACACGCCCGGATTCGAACCATGGCCCTATGGGGCCTTATAAATTTGAGACAGGTTCGTTGCGCTCTGGGCTATCACGACACTGGAATGGAACGTTACCGGTCATCTAAGTTAAAGTGCGTCGATCGTTACAGTAAATTTAAAGTTTATTTTTATAGTATAATAGTGTTAGTGAATAGTCCAAAGAAATGGAAGAAGAGGCAAGCAGTGGGACAAAACGTAGAATTGAGTCGCAATGGAAAAGGAACATGTTAAAACCTGCTAGAGTAAAGGGATTAGAATACGTTGGTTACAAAAACAGATTGGTACCAGCTACTACCAAAGGATCGCATTGCGGGATAGCAGGTGAGAAACTTTTATTCGACGTTTTAAACGTTTTAAAAAAATGTGACTTTCGAGTTTCATTTATTATAATTTAAAATGCAGGTATAGGATGTGTTTACTTGCAATACTTATGTTTTTATTTTTTCTAGTTGCAAATCAAAATGTACATTTCACTTTGCTGACGTAACAGAAGAGATATTTATACGTTTTTATAAAATGAAAACAAAAAACGAATGGGAAATATTTTTGCAGTCTTTGATCTGTTGTTGTCTTTGTTGTTTGTTTGTCTTTGATTTGATTTATTTTTAATAATTATTATTGATAAGTTTTATATAATTTATATTTGTAAACAATCTTATTTAGTGCATAATCGGTAATAAATAGATCATGAAAGTCACTTTTGGACAAATTTATTTGTTTCAATTTATGCTAAGCAGACTAAATAGTTCTAAGTCAACTGTTTTCTTTATTTATTTTTATTTCCAGTATAGAAGAAAATGGAAATAAAATGTCAACATTTTGTCTTAAATCGACATCAGAATAACATGTATTTTAATCAGATTTTTCAGACTGTTCCTAAGATCACTAGATATTTTTGTTGATTTCCTAAAAATTGTGCTCTTTGACTTAGAATTTTTTAATATTCTCCGATTTAAAAGTAAATAATAAAAAGCCTATCACTGATTCTAATTACGGTATAGTCGAGGAGATCAGCGCTCATTTGCTTTATAAACACAAAGAAGAAAAGAAGGATTGCTCACAAAAATACATGAGACCCCTATCAAAAATATTCCTGTAAAAAAAATCCCAGGTCTCGCAAAACTTTGGCCGTAAAAAGTTTTGTGATCCTGAAAAGAGCCACGTCAGCATTCTAACCTTACTTTTATTTTATTTCAAACTTGTGCTTATAAACTTGGCGATTACAGGGTTTTAGGAGGCACTGTAATGAGAAATTAATTTCATTTACCTTTTAATAATTCGTTTATCTTTCCACGGCTAACAAGTAATTTCACAGTACAAGTATATATACACGATTGTAACTGTCAAATAAATCTACAGATTTTGCGTTTCTCCCAACTATCGGAGGACATTGAAAATGAACATCAAAAATAAAAACCTTTTGTCAAACAACTTTAATAAATTTTTATTTTGAAAATTTGGTAACATAACCATATTATGCCCGGCGAGCTCTTGCAGCTTTTGATACTACTGTCTTTCGTCTACTTTTACAACTTTCTGAAATACAGCCGAATCACTTTCCGCGTTAACTGATTATTTATTTATTGTTATAAAGTAAACTTACAGCTATAAATAGTTTGCAGAGTTAAAATTTGACAAAATTACATTTTACAAAGCCAATGATAAGTCTACCTAAATTAAATTTTCTATAAAATAATATTTATTTATTTATTTGCAACATACAACATACAATAAACGCAATTAGCAAATAGGTATAATAAGGGTTGTACGGAAGTAGTCATTAGATATCAGTCCGTCACCGACTCCTAAACTGGGTTGTTAGCCTGTACTATAGGAGTCGATGATGATCATTCACAGTAATTGACTCAAATACAACCAGTTACGATCGCGAGTTTACAGTAGGTTACACGAAACAAGTAATTACAAACAATATTAAAGACTGATTTAGGATATGTATAGAAACATGGATGTTAGTGTGTGTGTGTGTGTGAGTGTGAGAGTGTGTGTGCGTGTGTGTCAATGTGAGGGTGTGTGTGTGCGTGCGTAAATGTGCGTGCTTGTGTGTAGGGGGGGGGGTGTCATTGACGTGGTTGCAAAAAAAAAAAAATTACTGTTATTTCAAGACACGCGAACGAGAAGGTTTTCAGTCTCGTCGTAGTTCAACTTCTGCAACCAGGCACTGAGCCTCTTTTTAACTTCATAACAGGTAAGTGGATATATATTAATAGATTTATTTATTTTATTATACAAGAAGTCACTTGATGCATTTAATTGGCGACGAGCGAAGACAGTTCGACGCTTTACAGTAAGACAGATCGGGAGACCGGTGCGCCTCAAGAGTATACTGTCTGCGAGAGGTAGGTGTGAGTGGCGACGAAGAATGGCTCTTAATATATACAACATACTTAATTAATAAAAAGCATAGCAAACACAAACAATAATAATAAATAAATGTGTGTAGTGGTCGATGTATGGGTGCGTGTATGTATGTATGTTGAGTATGCGTGTGAAATTGTTCTGTTTATGTTTCCAATTATAGTGTCGTCTGCGAAGGCAGCTGATCTGATCTTGATAATAATTTTACAAATATGCCTCGATTGAGACAAAAAATGTCCAAATCGCTGAATTTCCTATCATATTCGTTTACTATTCTGTGCAATACTGAATGTTAAGCGTAATTTGCGCGCGTCCCACCCACAATCACCAGTGAGCGTGTATTTCTGGTGCGAACGCATGACACGCATGACGACAATGATTAGATGAGAGGTGCCCTTTTTATGAAAAGGGCACCTCTGCGCAGCCTACAATTTTCGACGGATTCCAAAATGTCTTTTTTCAAACGGTAGACAATCTATCTGCCTCGGGACGTTTTCTAATTTTTTAGACATTGGCTTTCGTTTTCGAAATAATCAATTTTTTGTTCGAAAAATCGGGAAAATTCGGATTTAAAAAAAAAATTAATATCACACGATGCCCCATAAGCACCTGCATCTTTTGATATCACCGCTTTTCGTTTATTATTATAAATTTCGAAAATATAGCCGAATTACACTCCCCTACGAAAACGATCTGATAAACATTTTCAATTAAAACAAGTTTTAAATAAAATTAGGCTCTTCTCGGGAACTAAAAACTTTTAATGATGAAAGTGTTGCGAGACTATCCCAATATTTTACAAGAATGTTTGTGGAAGGGCATATTTATTCGAACTTTGTTGACAGAACTGTAGATTGACATCAAATATGAATTATAATTAAAATATAAGATATCTATTCTAAATATGGTCATGACAACATTTTCTACACTAACCGTATGTCCCGTATAATTAAAATATGGTAATTCAGACGTGAGGTAACTTGGCACAACTGTCTCGGAATACAATTTAACGATATAATTTAATAATAATAACGTATAACATCACAACAACGTCTAGGCCCCAAACTAAGCATTAACTTGTGTTTTGGGTACCAAGCGAAGACACCACATACAAATAACAACCAAGACTCGGTGCCCGTATCAATATTAATCATATAAATACTGACCTAACCTGGAATTCGAACCCGGGACCTCCAACTTTGTAGGCAGGGTCGCTACCCACTTGGCTAAGCGGTCGTAAATCTATTTTACAATACTTGTAATGCAATGTAATGGCGCAATAATAAGTGGATTTTGTACTTTCGTTTCTCTTTTGGAAGTCTATGTCGGATCAGGAATCCGTAATATTTATTGTATATTATTCTAGGCCTTAAAATATTTATGTGAACTTTTTAGATAAGTATCTAAATTCCCTAGTTCGGTATGGTTTCCCTATTACTTAAAACCGACTGCTAAAAAAACATTTTACTTACTTTTTTTTTATAAATACCCTTCGTATCTAAATCTTTGATTGCTTTCAAATGAAATGTCGTCGCAAAAACTACAAAGGTATTGTTTGATTTCCTATATTTAGGAATTCGTACAAAGTAATTTGTGAATAACAGACTCGTATATTTCAAAATGTTATGAGATTGTGTTTTCCGTTTTTCGATGAATTCCTATGAAAAAGAAATAAGTAAATGAACGTTTTTTGTTCAGGTACAGCTATTGAGCGTAATGGTTTACAATTTTGTCTATTTTACATGATCAGTACTACGAACGTGAAACACTAAAGCTATTCTACCTTCCTGTGGATGCAAAGCAAAATAACGCACCGAACTGCGACAACTTTTAGGGTTTTAAAAGTCTAAGATAAAAAATGAACCTTCATTGGATCACTGTGGTGTCTGTCTCTCTGTCTTGTGATCTGTTCGTCTGTCACAGCGTATTTCCTAGGAATGTACTAGATAAAAAAGTTAGGATTCGGTATATATCGATACGGAGAATTTGGTGACTTGATAAGAACGTTTAGTGTGTATGTGTGTTTCTTGATACGTCATCCTTAAATTGTATATCAAAAACGCCTAGCGTTGTTTCAATAGCGTTGAAAGGACGTCATTTTGACGGAAGTCGAGAGCTTAATTCCGTCTTTATATACGTACCTTCTTATACTAATGTGAAGTGAAACCTATCAACTTGTTTTATGACGGTACTACCATAACATCCCAAGTCGGAGTTCAACGGGGAGATTCCCTGGGACCTTTCATCTTTAGCTTAACTATCCATGAAATAATTACATCTCTAGAATCACCCCTTATCCTGTATCTTATATATTTGGACGATGGAACTATTGGTGGAAACCCATACGAGTTGCCCGCGATATACTTGTGGCCATTCCTGCTCTGAAAGAGATAGGCTTGGAGGTAATTCAGAAATGTAAGTGTTATCCTTGTGGGCATTCCTGTGATGCTAGCTGATCCCGTTTCACAGATATAATACTAGGCTTGAAGATCCTGGACGAGAATAATTTCAATCTATTTAAGACCCTAAATTTCCTGGAAGCGCTTGCGGACACTATCAAGACAAGAGTTAGATAGACAATAGCCTCTCGGAAATTTCGGGACACTTTGAACATCTGGCTACTCGAGTTTATCGGATACAATTTAGGACCTGCTTTGCGATGCCTGAGTTAGTTTACTTACTTAGAGCGGCTTCAAAGTAGTTCTTCGTCCAAGAAGTGGCGCTTTTCGATGGAATTACTAACTAACGCTCAAAAGTTTATTAAACGTTAGTCTCAGCGACAGCCAGTAGTGCCAGGCTAACTTGTTTAACCGCTATAGCGAACTAGGAGTTCGCCGCTTCATTGAGATGAGACCAATCGGCTTCTTGACCTCTGCTCATGATGTTACGGAACTCGTCACTCGTATCATCTCATTTAACGGTGGCGGGAACCGCATTCCATTTATGGAGAAAGCTTTGGAAGCGTGGAGCGTCTTATGTTCGTTTGGCGACCACCTCGAAAAGAGAAATTCGCAACGTAGATGTATGAAGTCATATGTAAGCAGTATCTCGCTGAAATATTAGAACAGGCCACGGGGGTCGACTTCTCTCTGGTTCACGCGGTGTCCACACTAGAATCCGAGGCTTGGTTGCATGCGTGTTGGACGAAGAAGGTGTAACCAAAATACAAAAGTGCATTCTACAAAACTAAGTTCGGGTCGCGGCATAAAAATCTTGTTGGTATTGCAGAATATCATATTAATGTTTCTTCATTAAATTTGTCTTACAAAACGAATGTACCACAAAAATACATGAATTTGTTAAAGGGGTAACATTGGATAAGGTAGATGAGTCGAATTAAAAAATTAGAATCAGATAAATTTTTAACTATGAATTGAGTTTTATCCTTTTACAAGCGTACTTAAGGTATGAATTTTGGAATTACTTCAAATATCTTTGTTTCAATATGAGAAATTTGCTAATTCGCTTAGACCATAAGCAAAGTTATACTTATCTAAGAAAACTGTTAAATTTGCTAAATTCAAACTACAACTGAACTTCTTATAAATAGTAAATTAAAGGTTAAAAAATTGAATTTCTCAACCTCAAGTCTTCAACGAACCTGGAACCTTTGAAAATGAAAATGAAAATGAAAAAAAAAGTTTATTTTACAGCAGATTAGCGATCTACAATTATTTAAAAAAAGCTGTAAAATACATCAGCCATAGGTTCGCTAACAGCAGAAAAGTTAATTTAACAACAGAAAGTATGTGTCTATAGTCCTCACACTAGGCAGCATGCCTGTATCGTGAGGACCTAATACGGTATACCAATATAACTTAGCTAATGACAATTAGTCGAACTTTTTAAATTAATAATTATTATACTATGTGACTAACAGATCCAAAATACATAATCAGTCACACACAATACACACAATGCATACATATTGATATATACATACATATACATACACACGCATACACATGATACAAAAACAGTTATTTACGCATGTGGTTGATGTTGCCATATATTACATTATCAAGTAAGCAACACATGTCTGTCTGTACATTGAATTCCAAACAATACATGCATACAATAAACAACGCAAACAACAAGCATTACAATTGCCCAGAATACAAAAAAACAGGATTATAAATTACTAATAATAAATATTAACAATGACAAGTTAACTCAATTTAATTAAGAAGCGACTACCCAGTCATCAAGTAATATAATATATCATGATTGAATATTTAAAACGTCTTCGGAGCGATCATAACTTAGTGTAGACAGCCAGTTACGAATTATCCTTTTGGCTTCGTACACTGACTTTTCTTTTAGGCTACAATGTCTACCTACAGAGTTATATACATGCGCTCGAATAAACTGACCAAAACGATGGGCGAAAGAAGACCTAGCGACCGTAATAGGCAAGCGGAAGAACCTTTAATGTTGCCTTTTACGGTTTCTCATTTAACAATAGCATATAAATACAATATAGTTACAGCCCCAAAACGACGTAAACAATAAAAGAAGGACGTTTGTAAAATACCACATAGGGACCGCTCGACCGAAATAAAGTACATTATTAAAACCTTTTTACTGATTTTCAGAATCACTGTAAACTATATGCAGTCTTAATAAAAATCGGTCTTTGTATTTAACATTGGAACCATAAAGTAAATAATTTGACAGCAGCATTTGGTTTTAATAGTCATAAATGTCAATTCACAGTATCGAAGTGACATTACGCAATTTTGTGGGGTTGCAGACTGGCGCGCGGGGATTTCATATTTATTAGGATAATATTTAAACATGATTTCTATATTTTTTCTTTAATACGGAATAACAATGTTAATATAATATCGCAATTTATATTTTATTCATTAAATATTATTAAAATTGCTTAGTTTAGCAAGGTAAGTTCGAATTCTGTCTGTCACAGATTAAAAAAAAAATATTTTAATGTAACTCGCAATAGAGGTAAACGAGAGATTCCACAAATAATTCTTTTTCCTTTAAAAACATCTAAGTGACACATTTACTGATATAGTCCATTATAACTATACAATATAACGTACAAAGAAGTTTTAAAGGTAGAAATTAATATGATACAATGAATCAAGTGTTCGCTAAAAGATACCCATCTTAATTCACAGCATCCTTCGCTGTGACAGTTGTTATGTTAATTTCTACAATCTGAATTTCAGAATTTAAACGTTGGCCTGATTATACAATTTCGAAAGGGCGATGCTCCTATTTCATCTTTATAAAACGTATTTGAATATTTATGTAATTCCAAATGTTAGTAAATGATTTCTAGAGTAATTTCGTTCCTCTGTTTCGTTCTGTTTT
This sequence comes from Luffia ferchaultella, assembly GCA_949709985.1. NCBI lineage: Eukaryota > Metazoa > Arthropoda > Insecta > Lepidoptera > Psychidae > Luffia > Luffia ferchaultella. The sequence goes on along the minus strand of OX453257.1, from coordinate 6,585,628 downwards.
GCATATTAATCGACTTTATTGCCTTGTATAGCAGAGGATACACGTACGAAGTTTGCTGTGCTTGTTGGAAGGTTTTCGCATATTTTATAAAAAATAGAAAATATTTTGTTTTGAAAACATTTATTGAAAACATTTTTGTTTTGTTTCGGTACTTAGTTGGCCAAAAGTTCAATTTCAGACTAAGGGGAATGAAGTGGGGGTTCTAGATCTTTATTACCTGAAATTGTAAATCAAATATAAAATCACACCAGACCAGTATTATGCCCTGTTAGTCGCGACGTATAGTTACTAGAAATTCGAAAAGATAGCCATAGTTTTTCTAATACGGCGAACACTTGAGGTGAACGTTCGGATAGGCGTATTTCTACTTTTTAAATTAATGTCTAAAGTACTACCATGTAGTTTTTAGTTGTCACTTACCTATTGGCCCGAGAACACGGACTTTCAATGTGATACTGCGACAAGCAGCCGAGAAACCTTTCCTTTTTTGACTTCTCCAATTCGAGCAAATCGAGTTGTTTGTTGTTGATACAGTATTGTTCCCGGAATTCCTGAAATATTGAAAAATAATAGAATTTAAAAAAAGTAATGCATGAAGATATTTTTGAAAATATATTGGTTAACTAATTAGCAATTTAAATCCGAAAAATATTTTTTCTCTTGGTTTGTATCCTTATAGACACCTACCTCATAAAAATTACTAATTTGATTTAAAAAAAGTTATATTTCAAGACATTGGGTGTACGTCACCACACCACACTACTGAAAAATTATAAAAGGAAATCAATTAGAAGAAAACAAATGTATAGATCAGATGGGCAAAAATCTAATAGCTGACTTCAGTACTAAAAAATAAATAAACGAGGACTTCAGAATTTTAGTAATAAATAATGTAAATCAACAGTGAGCAAATACAGAACGAAACTTTACAAACGCTCAGCTAATGGGACCAGGGAACGTAAGTTGGTTATCAAATTGTGGAGGCCACATCCAAGGCAGGCTAAGCAGGACGAGCTCCAAGATAGAACGGTCGTGTAGTAACTATAAGAAAGTTAAACGTAAGAATTTGGTAAGTACCGCTAGTTTATTGATCATAGATTTATCCAACCAGGTCCAAAATGGTAATTGCAAAAATAGGAGTGAAAAGAAACCTCTGTGTTAAGTTCTGAAAAATACCTACTACCCACTACGAATACTACTTTTACAACCAGCTCCAGTTGCCCTTACATACCTATAAAACTTAAGCAGCCAGCAAAGCAGCGCTTTCACTATGGTAAGGTTGAATTGAATATTGTTATTTCCTTCTAGGTTGTGGTTTCTGTACACTAGAATTATTGACCGTTCATTCACACAAATATTCTCGAGAGTGGTTAGAGACCCTAATTGCGGAGCCGAGGGTCGCGGGTTCGACTCCCGCCCAGGACAAATATTTGTGTGAATAAACAAGTCTATTTGTTCCGTGTATGGGTGTGAAAAGTATCTATATATGTAAATATTATAAAAAAAAATATTGATGTATAACTGTTTACTACCACATAATACAAGCACGATTTGCTTAATTTGGGGCTACATGCTGTAGTGTGGGATGTCTCAGGTACGGACGCCTGCTCTCCTACCTGAACACCGTCCAAAACGGTCGACGGGCGAACATAGAACTGCATCACAAGTCTACCATTCTATTTCTAGTTGTAGCAGATAGATAAGGCCCCAGATTATAGTAAGTCAACCTTAAAAGATACACATATGCTGTCGTGGATTTTTGGTTAGAACTTTTAAAGGGGAAACCTTATCATCGTAGGGGCCCGCACGCGCGTTTTGTGTCTTTTCTTCACTATTTTAGCTGTTATTTGAAAGTGTCCAAATTACAAAGCGTTTAGATTCGAGCACAAGCGTCTGTACTATTATTATATGATATTAATCTAGCTTTATTCTACGAAAATACGCAAAAACAGTAGAGGTAAAGCGTCAAACGAAAATGACATAAGAATGGGAATACTTGTACTTTTTGCAGTACTTAGAACTTTTTCGTGTGCCCGAAATCGATATTAAGGGTATATCTACGATTTTAATCTATGCAAATAATGCATGTTATGTACCTGTTTGGAGTACATAGTGGTTTTACTGGGGGGGCGCTCGTCGATGGCGCGCTGCCGTCGCCTACCCGCGTTCTCATCCTCCGATTCGTAGCCTTTCGCCGAGTGAGCGATGTCCGCCTGGTAAGAATGACATTGTTTATTAGTTTACTTCATGTATTTATGCACTGAATTAACTATATGAATTACAAATACATTCGAAAATCTAGTTTCAATAGTCTTTCGTATAAATTTTACATATAAAAGAGTTTATAGACAAGATGTTAATATAATACAAGAATAATAATAATTATTTAATATAATATAAGACAAATGTTATATATTAAAAACTCGCCAGTTATGTGTTTGACTTTCATCAACTTAGAGTTCTGGTACATTTTCAGACAAGCAATCTTATTGAATCGAAGCCAATTTAAAGAACCGCACCGTAAAATTAAATTTGTTGTTATCTGAAAAGGGTTGTATCGATAATTCATGCAAAGAAATACTATTAAAATAATTTTCGTTAAACATGTGTGTTACCTTTTTTTTAGATTTTTCAATGACATTACAATTAGAGGGAATGAACACATATTTTTAATTTCTTTTAAATTTTATTCGGAATACCAACAGTATATCCATTGATATGTAATTATATGGATGCAATATCGGCATATAGTTTTGAAAATTATTTTTCCACCACTATGGGTGAAAATTGGAGGATGAATCCCATTTATTAAATTTCACTCACTTCCCGCTAAACGATTCCAATAAAACTTGGCACTTAGCTCAGTTCTAATGAAAATAAAATATTATACTGAACAAGATCCGGTCTGGTGTAGGAAATAGCAGGCAGTCGAGGGTACAGCAACTACCTTGAATTTGGGCTCATGTGATTCGTTTTGACGAGGACTTCTATCTGAGGTTTATCTGTCATCGAGAAGGCTTCAACCATGAACGCAGTTAAAGCAGAAGCGAGGCGGTAGCAGTAAAAACGATTGTATATATTTGTTGGAGCAGTCATTTGTTTTCGCTGTTGTTCCGCTACTGTATTCATAAGCTGCGGCCAAGCGCCCAAATAACCCAACCTGCAAATTATACCATTTCTTTCTTATTTTTTTTTTAACGATCGTTTCTTTCGTCCCTAGTTTGCTGGCGCTATCTTATTTAAGCAGCTCGTTTAGAAGGCCTATCCATACTAAATACAAATAAGGTACGGTTACCAATAATGATTGAAAAATAAAGTCGAGTTTAATAAAAGAAATAAAAACCGACTTCAAAACTTTACCTATTCGTTTTGTCATATTCCTTCAAACCCATCATTGATTATACCACTTATATCTGCTGCGTTAGTGCTACTACAAAACTCGTATCCAAAAATATTTTCGGCGTGTACACGTTAAGAAAATTGAAAAGCAATTATTAAATTATTTTATTTAGTAACAAAATATAATAATGCAGCAAAATATAATATAATGCAGTGACTTTTATTTCAATTCCAAAATTAAAAAGGTTCCCACTGCCGGTTTTATTTTTATTCAAAATGATTAGTAGCAAGAACGGTAAATTCGTTCCTGAACCTCTATTATTAACCTAGACGTTGTTGTGATTGTGTGTGTTATTATTATTATTATTATTATAAAAGGTATAACATCAATCAGTCATTGTCAACAATCCCACATTTTTCAATCTATTACGACATCGATCTCCTTTGAAGCTTCAGAAACAAAAGTTTTATTAGATCTACGCTCAACGTATCACAACTTTGTCAACGATTGCTTGCTTTGAAACGCTTTTGTTACTAAAACTGCTGTTGTTAAGTAGATATAGAACTTTTGGGTGATTGTATGCGTCAACTGTGTCCCTTAAGCATATAAATTGTTTCTTTTCTTCTTACAATGTCCCTTTAAACTTCATTTTTGGGAGTATAAAATTAGAGGTTCGTCACGTGCAAATACAGAAAGAGGTTGAAAATTTCAAATGAATTCATGTAATTTTGTTTCAAGTTTACAAGTGAACTAAATAAAGTTTAACCACAGAAGATGGATTAAATTAGTTATGTTTAAAAACTTCGAAAACCCACCACGAAAAATAAATTCAATGTTATAACTTTGTTTTAGTATTTTTTTATTGCATTGGAGCTTGATCCCAAAAACTTTGAATTTATAATCATCAGTTTGCTTGAATTTTTATTTTACGAGTATTTTGAGTAATCTTGTTAATCAAATACTCAAAATACTCCTGTTAAAAAGATATACTTTTTAACACAACGATTAGAAACAATAGATCCAAACTGATCTAGCTGTCATTTAAGTTTGGAAACTCTACGACGGCTCATTTTGCACTTAACTCGTTTTAACGACTAACATCCCATATTAAGTTTCAACAAAAGCTTTATTTTAAAATTAATTAATTATTAGAATCTAAGATTACAACGGTATCGCATACATAGATTATATTGAAGTTCGGACGCAAACAGTATGTAGTCAACTAACTCGCACACGTCCGTTTATATTAACAGCTCAATTATCTAACATCGGATCTCGGACCGGCGAAATCAGTGAACGATAAATGACATTGTTAATCAATCACGTGCTGAAAGACGTGAAGTATGTATCTCTAAATTATCTTACAAGCCGATTCTATTCTTAGATCAGGTATCATACCTGATATCATGCCCTATGCGAGTAGGTATATATAAGTTGGATTTATAGTAGTTCCAGCCAAGTGGGTTTAAACACGCGAAGTGCATCAATGACCAAGTTTAGTTTGACCAATATATAGTTTCTAGCTTATTCCTGTTGCTCCGATCACATCATTGGTATATTATTACACGGATGTGGGATCACCATAGTTGCACATGGTCCGCAAGTTTTTGGAGTTATGTGCCTAATAATTACATAACTCCATAGATATAGTAGTCTCGTTCATAGTCTTTGTTTGTTATTGTTTGATTGAAATTTTGCCCATACGTAGCTATGGTGACAACAGATCTATACGTAGATATATATACCTATGGGGGGCATAATGACGCACCTATCCGCCTCTTTCCATTCCCGAATGTGTGTCACTTCTCGTAATTCACTTAATGAACAAAGTAGGATAATAATCTATAAGTAGAACATCTTCGCGATAAATAGGCGACACAAGTGGGAAGAAGCGGTGCGTTGGGGCAGAGGACGCTTCCCGACGATTACTTCCGCGAGCGTCGGGAAAGCGAACAAAAAAGATTTAGTTAATTTAAAAAAGTAATAAAATGTCACCGAAGTTATGTGTGTCTAATAGATTTGATATATATGCGAAGCTCCGAACAAAAAAGGTATTTGTTGTGAGCTACTCTATGTCTATATCCCTACACGTGTGTGTCGCGCTAAATATACGTAAACCGGCGTTAGTACCGAAAAAGACTTACTTACTCGGGGGCCGCACGCTCCAATTTCTTTGTCATGAGTATTAACTACGTTAAGGTTCCATCTCACAATTTCATGTTTTGTTCGTTTTCCATTTCGAACCTTTTTAGTTTTGAATACCTCGGAAACCTTTGACCAGGATGAACATTAATGTTACTCTCCAAACATTTAGTTATTTCTGTGGGATAAGCACTCTTTGCTCCGTGTCGCCATGATGAAAGGACAAACAACACTTATATAATAAATTAAAACGTGTAGAATAAACATAAATCTGTGCTGTGTACTTAAGTAAGAAAAAAACCTACTGGTACACACTAGTTTCTGGAATTCGAACCACGACCTTCTAAACAAGAAGCTGACTTGCCTTCACTCGGCTATCACGACATGAATGATGTGAACAATCAGGTAAGCGCCAGGCTTTTATGGTTCCAGGGTAAAATAATTATGTAGGTACCGTATATTTATAATTCTGTAAATACTTGGTTAATAAGTGTTTATTATAAGCATTAATATTTAATTGAACATAGTGCAACGTTACAATATAAAGACTTCTAAAAATAATGTATACACTTCAGCGCGTGCCAGATATTCAATGAAAAAGTTAACATTTACGTTATTAACAGTCAGTACCTACCTACATTAGCAACACGAAATACTTGAAGCTTGAAAGCTTTGCTGTGTTTCAAAAGTTTCAGTTTGCAGGCTGCAGCTTTTGCTGTTAGATTTAGAAGAAAGTTTCAATTCTCTTGTTACAATTCGAATGGTTTATTGTTTGACGGTCCTATTTTGAAGTTTTTATTTGTATTTTCTACTACTCAAATAATTAGGTCAAATATTCTTCCAATCGTCAGATGTCACTGTTTCATACTGAGACAAGGTTATTTTTTACTAGCTAAAATGAAAAAATCTCATCGTAAAATTGAGTTTTATGAATTCTGTTTTGGTTTTCTAGTTAGTTACGCCGCTCTCGGCTCCCGACCCACCGCATCGCGTCGCCAGAATACTTCGTTATTGATTAGCGTTTTTTTCTGACTTTCATGAAAATGTTTATGAGATAGTTTTCGTGGGGGAGTGTATTTCGGTTATATTTCCGAAATCTATAATGGTACACAAAAGGCAGTAGTATCAAAAGATGTTGAGGCTTGTGGGGCATCGTATTATATCAAATTTTCTAAAATAAGTGGGTAACTTTTTTTCGGAAAATCGAAATGACGAAAAAAAGGCGAAATTTCCCAAATTTTGGGACAAAAAGTTGATTATTTCAAAAACGAAAGCCAATATCAAAAAATGAAATAAAAACTTCCCGAGGCAGATAGATTGTCTAGAATTTGAGAGAAAGGAAAGTGAGATTCGGCAATATTTCAGAAAGTTATTAATGTAGACAAAAGGCAGTAATGTCAAAAGATGCAGGAGCTTGCGGGGCATGGTATGGTACCAAAGTTTTGAAAATTGGCCATAACTTTCCTCGAAAATTTAATGAACATGCTTGACAAAAATGTGTTATAAGGTTTTATTTTTGATGTTGATTTTTAATTTCTTCCGATAGTTTCGAGAAGCGTGAAATATTTTTTTATTATCACTCTGCTTCTAAAAGTTTTAGCGGGATGTTAAATAGCATATACCTTTCTTCAAGAATTAAAGAAAAAAAAGAATTTTTCAAAGCGACTGGTAGTTTCAGGAATTAGCGCGTTCAAACAAATAATCTTTATTATAATATTATAGATTTGGCATTCCTAAATTTAGCACCTGTATTTAGTAATGCTTCAAATCTAAGTTCGGTTTTTCCATTTTTAATATATAAAATGACAAAATGTTCCTGAAATACCACGACCCTCACTTATTATATATACACTTACCTACTTTTTTCTTTCCCGACTTGAAATGTCACCTCAGTCTAAAGTGATGCCACCCTGGTGGCAGAAGAAAGTGTAGAGGCTCTCATTATAAAGTACTTCAAAACATTTAAGTGCTCGGGTAAAACAATTTTTGCTAAGTATAGAAGAAGGAAATCTAGTGGTCATACGAAATGTTTGTATTTCTACCTCAATACAATAAATATCGTGGGGTAAAGCAATAAAGTACTCGTCACGGGAAACTATAAATTTTGTAAATAAAAGAACTAATTTATGTTACAATAAGCCATGATTTACAGTCAAATAACAGAAATTGTCGATTATTGCTCCATAAACTACACCCGCGTACGTTCAATATACGTCGTTGTTTTATAATAGGAGAAAGCCGTTAATGACCGAATCGTAAACATTTCGCATTTCATATTGTTTGCTTCGTTATTATTCTGTTAACTTTGTTGTATCTAATCTGTTAATTAGTTGTATGCTGTTGTGTTGTTTTTTTATGTTTACACAATTGTGTACCAAGCCAATCTGATCAAACAGAATATTTTGATTCTGATTCTATGTGAGATTTCATCGAAGTGGTAGAATGTTACTTTTTTTTTAACAAATTTAATTTATTATTAGTACAGAGGTTTTAAACATCTAGTTCTTTTTCTGAAACACACGCGTATTTGCGCAGGTGCGGGATTCGCTTTCTCTCTGTTGATATTTATTGTGGCATCTATGCGTAGAAGCAAGTCGATGGGTTATAGAAAGTACTCGAATGATCAAATTCCAGCTTATGATATATTATAAATAAAATTATATTTTTGAGACGGAATTAGTGAAAAAAAATTTCGCTGCTCGAAATTATATTTTTCAGGCGGTGTCGCTGCACACAAAGGTGGCGCCTGGCGTGATCAATCAATTCCACGATAAATTGTGATGCAGGCATTTCACGCTCGCCGAGTAGAAGCGAGTGGAGGCGAGCGCGAGCGTGTAAAGGTCCACTCGTGTCGATTCGTGTGCGTTCGCCTCGGTTCGTTGCCGCTCGTTTTCGTGTCGGTATTTTGGGGAAAGATCAAAGCAGCGAGTGGCGAGCGCGAGTGGCCCTTCCACACGCTCGCATAACTATCTTCTAACTGCTCATTCATGTGACCCTTTATAAAGAAATGGCTGTATATATTGTGCCAGATGGTTTTTTTTTATTATATTACCAAAATAAGATGTTATATGCATATTATATGCTATTCATTTCTGTCTTAATGACAATATCATTTTAATTGAGTCGTATATGTCAACACTAAATGTCGTGTTGTTTTTTTTTATATTGTCGTAACTAATTTAGGTAATAGAATTTAAAGCTATTTTCTGTAGTGATTTGTAATTATATTTGTAAATTTGTTATAAAAACACCGACATGACTGTTGCAGCAGTGCCTTTTTTCTCATGAAAATGCTTCTTCGACGGTTTGGCGGCAACTGACCTACCCGAGCGTGTAGAACTGTAGAGAGGTACAGCTCGGTTAGCCATCATTTAGCCGAGTGCCACGCCCGAGCGTGAAGTGCCTGGATTAGTATAATATCAAAATTGATTGATGATGGAAACTTGGAAAAGTTGCGGCGTGGGGATTTTGGCACATATATAAGGAGACCACCACGGCGCCAGCGAGTCCAGTCTGCTCTGAGCGTTCGCCTCGCGCGGACGTCTCCTTGTGCGCCCGTTGCCCACTCCGTTGTCGATAGTTAGGCCGCCATCTGGCTTCCCAGCTTATTGATTTACGCGTTCGTGGTCATTGCTTCGGCACTTGTGCTGTTAGCATTTTTCCAAGTTTTAGTGAAAAGCTAGTGTTTTTCCGCCGCCGCGCAAACCAGCTTTTAGGGCCGATATCGTCGCCGCATCTAGCACCCCCCGCCCCGCGGCGATGCTACCATCACCGCTTTCTCTAGTGTGTAATCCGTTTTACCGCTATTAGTTCCGGTGAAGTCGTGGAAACAGGCCGGGCCGCGACATCACCGCCCGCACAGATCGTGTGTACCACTACACACGATCTGTGCCCGCCTCGTGGCCGCTTTCCTTTCACTTCACGTACCTACGTCGCCCGTGCGACGCCCAGGTACTGTGAGTCACACGCCGCGCGCCGCCTCGCCCATTGTTCTCGCGACCTTTGCGCCCTATTGTGTGGTACCAGGTACGGACCGACACTTGTTTCAGTAAGTCCTTTCATTTCATTTCATTATTTTATATTTGTATTTTTTTTTTATAATAACTTAAATCACTTTTTAATATTAAACTTTTAAATACTACTTTATATTTTATGTAGTCGTTACTACCTTTAATTAATATAATGGAGAGCCGTCTCCAGTCCATGGAAGCTCGCTTCCGTGACCTGGAGAGCACTCTTTTCGCCTTTCTCAACGAAACCGGCATGAAGGAGAAATTCAACTCCTTTCTCAAGCGCCGCTCCGCTCCGTTACCCGACTCGCCCGCGTCGCCAGAGTCGTCAATCGAGCCACAAGATGAAATTACGGACAATACTGACGCTCAGGACCTCGATTCCGATTTAATGGAAATTTCTGAAGCCCCTCAGGCCGCCAACAAGCGCCCACTTAACACCGATAAAAACTCGTCCGACTCGGAAGCGGACGAGTTTAAAAAAGACCCAGCCGCAGTCCGCCGCGAACGTAAGAAGGCACGTCGCCTCGCGAGAAACGCCGTGCCCCCGCCTTCTTCCACCCCCGCGCCCGCGAGCGCGACCACCCCCGCCTCCGCGCCCGCCGCATCTCAAGCGGCCACCGCACGCCCCTCGTTGCCGGCCCCCGCGCCTTCCGCGCCTACGGCTCACAAGCCCATACCCCCTCCCGCGGGCAAATCACCTCCCCCGATCATCTTGAGGGACAAAAGCAAATGGACCCACGTGTCCTCAGTCTGTGGCGCTCGCCACATTAGCTACAATAAAGCCGTGAACACCACGGAAGGAATTCGCATCACCCTCAGCGATAGCGAATCGTACAGAGCCCTTTCTCGCTTCCTCATTGAAGCGAAAATTCAGTTTCACACATACGCGCTCGCTGAAGAGCGCAAACTAAAGGTCGTGCTTCGCGGTATTCCCGACGAAGTTGACGACAACGTTATTCTCGAGGATCTTAAGTCCCAAAACTTCCCCGTCGTGGCAGTCCACCGCCTACATAGGCGCGATGGCTCTTCTCTGGGCCTCGTACTTGTTATTTTGGAAAAAAATGAGACCAGCAGGCTCATTTTCCAAAATAATATCCGCGTCGCTGGTCTCTCCGGCATTCGGGCCGAACCTCCTCTAAGGAGAGGCGGCCCTGGGCAATGTCATCGTTGTCAGCTATATGGTCACGCTTCACTTAATTGCAACGCAAATCCGCGTTGCGTTAAATGCCTAGTTCCGCATTTTACATCGGAATGTCCACGCGACAAGTCAAAAGACGGGCCACCCGCGTGTGTCCTGTGTAATCAAACCGGCCACACGGCCAATTACAGAGGCTGCCCTAAGGCACCCAAATTCACGCCTCCAGTGCGTCACCAACCTCCACATAAACAGTGGGCCCCGCCCCTACATAATTCAACCCACTTCCCGGCGCTGATCCAAAGGCGCTCGCACTATAATAGCCCGCCCACTAGCGCTGCCTCCCCTCCCACTACCTCCCACACCGTCGCACCGGCGATGGCTTGGGGCCGTACACCATCAGTGGCGGCCGCACCGGTCGCTTTTACTCACGGGCCCGTGCCCAACAAACAATTAAAAAACGCAAACTCGTTCCTCGCAAACTTAAATATAATTAAAGCAGCTATAGCCGAAGTTTCGGAAGAGGAAGTCGCCGCTTTAGCTTCCGAAATTTCGAACTGCAACAACACCAAGGGTAAAATCACTGCTCGTACCCGTTATCCTAAAGTAGTTAACTCTTTATTTTAATTAACTTCAATTTTACCTTTAATTCAAATTTTCACTCTCAATGGCGGCACCCGCGTGCACATTAGGCACACGCGCTGGACGACATAAGCCGAGATCGATCTCGCTTCTGTCGTTCAACGCGCGCGGCCTTACAAATAACCATATCGAGTTAGGCGAATGTGCGTCTGAGTACAGCGTAGACATCATTTTAGTTCAGGAAACCTTTTTATCAAACAAAAGGCCCAGGGCCTGTAAAATTAATAATTATAATTTACTAAGGAAGGACCGTGACGCGGAAGGGGCGGTGGCACCGCAGTGTATTTTAAACGCTCGCTGTACTGCTGCCCTATCGACACGCCTACTCTCATAAATATAGAAGCTACAGCGTGCAGATTGTCTATGACTGGTCACGAGACCCTCATCATAGTCTCTGTGTACCTGCCTCCCACTAGTGAGTTGCTCCGGAGCGACATAGAAGCCCTCCTCGCCCTAGGAGACTCAGTGATCCTATTTGGCGACCTTAATTGCAAACACACAGATTGGAACTGTGTCACCTCCAATATTAACGGCCGCAGGCTTTCGGTCCTAGCTGAGGCCTTAGATTTAGACTTGATCGCGCCCCTCTCACCGACGCGGTTTCCAGATAATGACTCCCACCGACCAGACATTCTGGACATAGCGTTACTTAAGAACGTAGCGTTGAAACTGAGTTCTATAGAGACGCTTCACGCTCTGAGCTCGGATCACCGCCCCGTCCTTATGAAACTGGGCTCGCCAGAATGTCCGCCGGGGGACCCTATTTTTATCACAGACTGGGATAAAGTGTCATCCGAGTTTCAAAAAATCGACACTCCCGCATTAAACCGAATTCCATCTGATTTAAATTCTAATAACGATGTAGATTTAGCAATAGGCGCTCTTACGGAGCACGTTCAAAAAGTGATCGCGGACTGCTCGCGGAAGGCACCGGCGGCTAAACCCCGTCTGAACCTGCCGCCCGAAGTGCGCGAACTCATAAGAGTCAAAAACGTTGCCCTGCGCCGCGCGAGCGCATACCCCACGCCCGAATATAGGTCACGAGCGCGCGCCCTCCAACGCCGAGTGAGGGAGCGCATCAGTGAATTACGTAACGAACAGTGGGACCAACTTATGGAAGGCATTAAGCCAACCCATAAGGCCTACTGGAGTGTCGCTAAAGCGCTCCGTTTAGACGGATACGCCGCGTCTCCCCCGCTTAGGAAGCCGGATAGCACCCTCGCGTTCGACGACAACGAGAAAGCTGACTGTTTGGCAGATAGTCTTGATTCCCAGTGTTCACCCAGCACACTTGAGTGCGATCCCATTCACGTAGCCCACGTCGAAAACGACGTGCGCAACCGCGCGACCCGTCCGCCCTCAGCAGACCTACCACCCGTCACATGTGACGAAATTAGCCAACATATCAAGGAGCTTAAAAACAGAAAAGCTCCAGGTCTCGATGGTATCAATAACAAAGCATTCAAACGCTTTTCCTTCCCCTTAGTCGCCCTTCTGGCAGCCATTTTCAACACTTGTTTTAAAAACTGCTACTTCCCACCGACCTGGAAAGAAGCTGTCGTAATCGGCATCCCTAAACCAGGCAAACCCCGAGACCTTCCCACCAGCTACAGACCCATTAGCCTCCTCAAGGTGATGGGCAAATTATACGAAAAAGTTTTAAAGACTCGTCTCAGCGACCATTTAATTGGAAAAGGACTAATAATCAACGAGCAATTTGGATTCCGCCCCCGGCACTCCTGCCCTCAACAGGCTCTCCGCCTAGTTGAATACATTTCTTCCGGTTTCAAACGGAAAGATAAAACCGTAGCAGTATTTTTCGATGTCGCCAAAGCTTTTGACAAAGTTTGGCATGCAGGCTTAATATATAAGCTGCATAAACTGGAAGTTCCCGACAGATTAGTATTCATTATTCAAGACTACCTCACCGACCGACATTTCGTATTCCGTCACGAAAAATCCATTTCAACGCGCAAAACGTTAAGAGCAGGAGTTCCGCAAGGCTCCACGCTCAGCCCACTATTGTACTCAGCATACACGAATGACATCCCGCTGCCGCGCAACGGAGTCCAACTAGCACTGTTCGCCGACGACACAGTGCTTTATCTGCGCGCGCGAACAAACGGGCTAATCGCCTCACGTTTACAATCCTCCATAGACGAACTTACGCGGTGGTTTCGCCTATGGAGGATCGAAATCAACCCCGAGGAATCCGCGGCCGTTTGCTTTCGCTATTCCAAAGCGAAAAGCCCAGAGTTAGCCTCCCCCAACATTGCTACACTTCGAATGGCCGACGTCAACATTCCGTGGCAACATAGTTATAAATACCTAGGTATTACGCTTGACAAGCATCTGCACTTTCGCGATCATGTCAAGCGTGTTTGCAAAACAGCCAAATTCTACTTGGCTCGTTTATCCAGTATGATTGGTAGCCGCAGTAAGCTATCGATGCGCAACAAGCGCACTCTTTACGTAATGGCCATCAGACCTGTCATGACTTATGCATGCCCGGTCTTTGCATACGCCAATCAAACGATACTTAAGCCGCTACAAATCATACAGAACAAATTCTGTAGAAGAGCAGTAAGTTCTCCATGGTACGTTCGAAACAGTCTGCTTCACAGCGATTTCGACTTACCAACCATCTCCAAATACATTAAGGACGCGTCAGAGCGTTTCTTCACCGCCGCGATCGCACATCCCAACCCATTACTTTCGGCAGCGGCCTCTTACGAGCCCCCGCCCGCCCACCACTTTCTCAGACGCCCACGGAATGCACTTACAGATCCACCTGACGATCTCACCACCGAGGTAGAGATTCTAAGGGCCCTAGGCAGATCGGACCTTCAGTCTGACGTAGGAGAGCAGTACCTACCACCCGATATCACCTAGTTAACGTAACAAATCTGCTCGAATGGCATCTGAGCCTTGTTTGTTCACAGTCGGGCCGTCCAGCTCGAACTGCCCTCCCCAGCCGAGGGATCGACACGCGTCGGCCCTCATCTCTAGATTAATCATACGCCGATGAGACGGCGCCCTTAAGGCACCGCCCATCAATAGCAGAAACGCACCGAAGCATCCTCAATGCGTCCGGTCGCCGTCATGTCAAATCCTATACGCTCTCCGGAGTATAGGTTGAGGAGTCGTTTAGCCGGTCGGGCTGCACCTTCTGTGTAGAAATCCCAACCCGGCACTATCTGCGCGGTAGGTCGGGCGCGCAGATGTCTGTAAGCAGATTCGGCCCTCACAAAACAAAAAAAAAAAAAAAAAAACGCCAGCGAGTCACTTTTCTTAGAAGTGTTAAGAGCGACATAAGCATGACAGCAGTGAGTGCGATATTAGACGTGTGTACGGACGCGTTGTTCTCATGAAACAGCCGGCAACACTTTCCATGACGTGTTTTTATTTATATCTAAATAGACATGAAAATGTGGAAAAACCGCTAGACGGTGGACATAATAACTGTAATAACAGTTTGTGATTTTGTTTCGTAATAAAGTATAAGTACATCATAAATTTAAGGACCGCTAACCCTCTAAGGACCCGTAACACTATTTTTCATACTGCGACGCTATTCGCTTCGACTTCGCGACTTACCGACTTAAGGAACTAGAAGTGTGGTGCGAGCTGCAAATATGTGCCGTTTTTATCAACTATTCATTATCATCTAGTCTAGTTTAGTCTAGTCGGTTGTGTCATAATACTATTGCTTTAGAAATTTTTAGATATTTGGCCCAAAAATTGCAACAAATCGTTTTGACAGTCCGCTCTTGTCCGACTTTAAGCTACTTAACGATTTCTCAAATGACCAAAACAGGTGGAAATCTGAGGAAACAAAGTCAGGTATATATGGCGGATGCATCATTACTTTCCAGCTAACGTTGCCAGCATCTTTCCTTGTTGAATGGTTAAAAATATCTGTCATCTGGTGTTATCATGAAGAAAATGTTTATCAGCTCATGCCATTTGGCTCAATTGCTTACTTCAATCTTATCAGTTGCGGAATAGATGGTTTTACCCAGCAGTAAATGAAATGTCATAATGAAAGATACTTTTCTAATCCCACCATTCACATATCACATAGTTTCGTATTAAGCCGGGTTTTGCTACTGTTTGAGGCGCTTGTCCATGCTTGATGACCACAATCTTTGTCGCACATTCTTGTCGCGAATAAGCTACTTCTCACCCTCTGTGATTAGTGCTTTCAAAATTGTTCGATTTCCTTATCTTAGTTTATGAAGTTTCATGAAGATTATGTAGCACACAAATATCGGGTTTTTTCCTGAATTCTGTCTTTTGCGATTGGCACCGTTTCGTTATCATACCCAATTCGTCAACAACATCGTAACAATTGATGCGTCGATCTCTTCCCACTTTTTCGAAGATGGCACTGATTTTACCGGGATCAGGGCGCCCGGAGCGAGCTGTAATTTTCACGTTGAATTCCAGACTTATAACGCTTCGACCTACTCTGTACTTACAGACTTTCACTGTCATCGTATTTTTGTTATATTTTTTTTATAAAATTTTGAAATACAGCGAAATCTTTCGTTACTTTCAGTTGTAAACTTAAAAAAACAATGTAAAAATCCCCGACACAAAAAAAACTAACCTTTGCATATGTCAGGAGTACACTAGAATATGCATGCCCTGTATGGTCTCCAGATTACATCATTCATAAAAACAAGATAGAAAAAATTCAATCTTTATTCATCAAAAACTTAAGTTTCCGAACTAAGCAACACTTCAATACATATGATGATGCCTGTCGAAGTTACAAAATATTAACACTGGAACAAAGACGTCATTTTATGGACATGCTTCTTTTATATGATATCTGTAATAGTCGCGTAGATTGTCCGTCTTTGGTGGCTGCACTCACTTATAATACTCCTCGCCGTCGCACCCGCCACTAGCAACTACTTTACGTACCCCAGTCCAGGGCACGTTATGCCCGTGGCTCAACAATGTATCGAATTCCTAGTAATTATAATAAAATGTTTGGGCATGTAGATCCATTTTAAAAATCGAGGCAGGCGTACAAAAAAGATCTGTGGGACTGTTTATGCTCTTGAGATCCAATAATAGTATTATCTGCTTAGATATATATATGCTATAGATATATGTATATTTGTATCTATGTATTTTATGTGTACCTACTCATATAATCTCGTTGCATATAAATATATTGAACGTAGATATATATTATTAATATATAATAAATAAATTGTATACATATGATTAACTTGTTTATTATGTATATATGTGTGTATGTATACGTATTTGTGTATATTTATATAGATAGAATATTTGTATTTTATTATTAAATCTAAATTACTTTTTTCATTATGGGTATAGAAAATAAGTTTGTATTTTGCTAAAAAATTCTTAATTCTAAGTGAAATCTGTAAATGGCCTTTCTTCTGTGTTATACGAGGCATGTTTTTTAAGTAAGTACCGTTTTGGAATTAAAAAAAGAAGTGCAAAGATATGGCAATAATTTAATTTTTAGAAGGAAGCCTGTACCTTAATCTACTTTTCTACATAATTTCCGTGAATATTGAGGCACTTGTCATAACGTGGCACCAGTTTTTGAATACCCTCCTCATAAAATTCTGCCGCCTGACAACCACGGTATCACAACTGTTTTGACTTCGTTATCGTCTTGAAGACGCTGACCGCCCTGTTGTTTCTTCAAGTGCAGGAACAAATGGTAGTCGCTGGACGCCAGATCAGGGCTGTATGGAAGATGATCTAGAGTTTCCCATTGAAAATCTTCATTAAGGACCGAAGGACGCCCACTCCGTTCTTCATCACGCACATTTGTGCAGCCATCTTTAAATGCTCTCACCCATTTCCTTACTATTCCATCACTCATAATGTTTTGTCCGTAAACTTCACAGATCTCACGACGAATATCGATCGATTTTACGCCTTTAGCCCTAAGAAATCTTATAACAGCCCGTACTTCACAATCGGCGGGACTCACGATTGTCGGAGGCATCTTAAATACTCAGTAAACAACGTATAACAATGAAGAATCAGACTGTAATGGTGTCAGTGCGTAGACAAGAGATGTAGGTAACCAGCGCGTATGCGCGGAACGCCGACCGTAGCGCTGCGGCGGCGGAATCGCAAAACGGTACTTACTTAAAAAACATGCCTCGTATTTAACAACTTAACTGTTTGTGTTTTTGGCTGTAGATTTTGTTAAATAAATAAAATAAAAACTTTAAAAAGTGTGAAATAATACAAGTTTATTCATTGCCTAGTGATTTTCGATCCATTAAAGCGTCGGGGATCACTAATTATCAGGTATTTTAAGTTTACTTAGAGATCTCGACGCTTTTAAGGATCAAAAATCACTAGGCAATGAATAAACTTGTATTATTTCACACTTTTTGAAGGTTAGTTTTTTTTTGTGTCGGGGGTTTTTAAAATTTTTAATTTAATTGTTATTTCAAAATTTTTAAACTTTTATTTACTTAAACTAATTCATACATGATCACACAAAAAAATATTTTTCAAGTATTTAGTTTTCATTTCGTTAATTAATAAACCTCATTCACTTTCAATATAGTGAACATAATGCTACTAGTTATGCCCTTTCATTTGCTACCCATATTGAGGGATTTGTAAAAAAAAGGTTATTCCCTATTTTCTAGTCCGGCCATCTTGGATTTGAAATTTGTCATAATGCATAGTATTCTACTAGTCAAGCCCTTTCATTTGCTACCCATATTGATGGAGTAGTGAAAAAATATGATGTGCGCCATTTTGTGGCGGCGGTCATCTTGGACTAATTTTCATCAAACATAGCTAAAAACACTCCTAACTAATCCACCTTTCATATGAAAAAATTCGCGACCGAATCGGTTCGTCCGTTTGGGAGCTACGATGCCACGATACAGATACACACACACGTCAAACTTATAACACCCCTCTTTTTTCGTCGGGGGTTAAAAATAAAGAGTACTAGTTATTTTTTAATGTTTAATCTTCTTAAAAAGGTCAACTTTTAATAGTATTAAATGCAGCCAGGTTCGAAAAATAAACCAAGAAAATCGATTACAATTTTTAACGAACAAAATATGAAAATACTTTCTCCCCGACTGTATTCGACATAATATGTTTTTCGGTGCTCGTCGCCAGAATATGATTGACAATGCATGTTTATTCAAAAATACTAAAAGAATTTACTTAGAACCATGAATTAGTAATTATAAATTTTTTTATTCATAATGTGCTATGAGAGCTTCATGTACTTTAAAAAGGTTAGCATCTTTTTATTCAGAAGCTGGCATATAACCATATGAAAAAGACTACAGAATGTTAAACATATGTGTTTTATTAATATTTTGAAAGGGCTATCGAACTAGTCACTGGTATAAGCCACAACTTATTTAAGCACGGGATTGTATAGATTTGTGTATGAAATATTTTTAGTGCCACCGGTGTTACTTCTCTTTTTGTTCCCCTTTCAGTTCTGATATCTATAATTGCGTTACTAAATAAAAAAAATAAAAAATAAAAAAGTGATTGTTCAAATAAAAAAAAAGGATTATTTATTATTTCGTAATTCGAAACTAAGGAAACTTTAACCTATTTCATAGAGTATCAAAATTGACAGCAATGTATAACACAATACAGAGAGCTTCGTTTGTAAGCAAACGAGAATAGATTGCGTCTCATGACAGTAACAACTACGTGTTCTCATATAAAAATTACGTTATTACCGTTGCCACAGTCGCTAAACGGTCTTGGCTGCCATGCCGTTACACTGCTATCACCTCATTCATCCCCGAGAATTAATAGCTGTTTGAGTTGTTGGCATGAGCGAGCAATGTGATATTTTATTATTCGGTACGCCGCCGCCATTTACTATGTATTTATATGTTAAAAGAATATAGTATAAGCCCGTGTATCCATCGATATTTCAGATCGTGGTGTTGAATCGAAGATTTAAAAAAAAATTCCATGATTTAACAGACATTTTAGGACCAATAAACTCGTGAATATTATAATACATACTATGTTATATATATATATATATAAACACAAGTTATATTCCCTCGGGTCTCGAATATATTAATCAAATATTGCCCTATAACCATCTGAAACACTATCAGGAGCAAGTTAATAAATTAACCCTTATTTAGGTTATTACATCTAACGCCGTCTTTGAGAAGAGACCTGTTATTGAGTTTTCAAAGTTTCGTGCAACCCAACTAGGTGGCGTTGAGGTTACAATTCGCTTCAAACACAGTGATTGACTGGCTTTATCCTGGAAACCGCACGGAAGATTGGATAGTGTCCTGTTTACTCGATACGAACTATCAATTATGGAACTCTATTATATATCATCTGTTTAGCACCGATGTAAAATAATCAAATGTCATAAAAGTACGAATTGACTAGAAGCCCTCTTCTGCGTAACCACTCATACTCGAGGTAGCTCGTGTAAAATGGCAAGTTTCAGTCCGAGTTTCAGTGCGCGAGGTCCCCGTGCGCCGGCCTTCACTCCCGCTAAATCCTAGCGCGCTGGTCTTCAACCCCGCAAAGTGGAATGTCACTTCGATACTGTGAAGTGACATTTATGACTCTATTAAAACCAAACGCTGCTGTCAAATTAATTTACTCTATGAAAATAATCAGGTGTATGAAGAGAAAGAAATACGTTTGAATTTGAGGAAATAAAGTATTTGAATACTAATGAAATGATATACATAATGAATACTATTGAAAATCACATAAAACCATATCAAACCAAAAATATTTTTCATTTCACATTTGAAAAACTTAGTGTAGCTTCCCATATTCAGACAAACGTTATAGTTACGTTTTATTGATAGGATAACATATTTTTATACAATGATTGTTATTGAAAACAAGACATCCAGGGTTACTGAAAATATTTTTACGAATGTGAATAAATCTCAGTATTTTTCTTTTGGTGTAAACAATTTTCTTTTAAATTATTAGATTACTTAAAGGCGTGTGTACGAGCTGTACGAGTAGGTATGTAGTTTAACTACGTTTGCTTTTACAATTAGATCCCAGTTGAAGTTAAAGATGTATACTTTAACAAGTTTAAAATTACTATAAAACGAAAGCTTTATGCAAAAGCTTATAAAGTATCTTTGCGTGTAAACCGCTCGTCTACATATCAGTTTGTTTCAATTATATTAATATTTAAACACTTATTTAAATTATATACATACTTTAAAAAAATGTCCCTTAGTTTCATGTATATTCTTCTTGGAGGCATCAGCCCTTTTTTGGGTGTGTCTTTTGTACGAATATTTTCCAACAAAGTAATAAATTCGCTCTTGTAACGTACATGTTACATAACTACGAAATACAGATATTTGGTTTGATTTATGATACTGTGAATCTGTAAATATATGTTAAGAAATTAAAATGACGGTGAAACAAGGCAATGGAAACGCAGTTTAATTTCAATTGATTATCAACTTTCTCTAAACAAGAAATTTCGTCTTTTCTTTACAAACAAATCAACTGTCTTTTTTATTCATAATAATAATAATAATAATAATAATAACGTATACATCACAACAACGTCTAGGCCCCAAACTAAGCATTAGCTTGTATTTTGGGTACCTAGCGAGGACACCACATACATATAACAACCAAGACCCGGTACCAGTATCGATATTCATCATATAAATACTGACCCGACCTGGGATTCGAACCCGGGACCTCCAGCTTTGTAGGTAGGGTCACTACTCACTAGGCAAAGCGGTCGTCATATTTTCATATTCAATTCATAACATGACTGTACTTAAAAATGTATAACATTGTGATTAATTTCAGAATTTATTGAATGCACATGTCGTAGGATGATTTGATAATTCGAATTATCGCGAAAATTCTAGGGATTTTGCGAAAACACGGATAATTAGACAATGGTGATTATATTTTTCAATCTTACTGAAAAAACTTGTGTTTTTGCGAAAACGCGCAATGCGCCTTAGTAAGATTACGAAGAAAATCGTTAGTTATTATGAAAAAGAAAACTTTTTGGCCAGTTTGAGCGCCCCGCAAAAACATCTTCTCTGATTGGTTGACGACTTAAATGTCAATTCATTGTCGCACGTTGTTTTGTTTGTGGTTGTGTTTTTGTAAGCGAGCCAGCAGTTTGTAAAAGTTAAGTTCCTATGAATAGGCATTGTCATTTCTTACCTTTATAATTCTATGATATAATACCTCAAAGCTACATGGGAAAAAATAGGAACCAGAGTAAGAGTTGGTCAACAACCAAAAATGAAACCAATCAGCGTTAAGAATGTTTAATGTTACTAAAGCGACTCGCATTTTCGCAAAACACCTAATTGTTTTGGAAAGATTGAAAAATATAATTACCATTGTCTAATTATCCGTGTTTTCACAATATCCCTAGAATTTTCGCGATAATTTGAATTGTCAAATCGACACATACACAAATTGAAAAATATTAAAAAAAATATTGAATATAGTAAATAGACAAAAATCTGTACCATCTCATCAGTATTAGCACAAGAGTTTATGCCAAATCTATGTGATTGTTGCAAATAGAACTTGAATTTACTATATGAAAAAACTTTCGAGTCCAACGCCCATTATAAAAACTTCAATTTGAGAGCGCACTAACAATGGTATTTTATGAAAGCACCTGGGGGTAGAAACAAAAGGATTGGAAAACGACCCTCGGGCGGACGAAAATTTCATTAAAAGGAAATTTCTTATCGCCTCTCACTAATTGCAACATCAATTACGGTAGGTACATAATCAACTCGTGACATTGACGGAGCGAGCGAGTCTAGTGCGACTGGTACTTTGAATAAATCTATATTTATTATTTTAGTGAAACACCAAAGGTTGTAAACTTTGCGACCAGACATGTGTTGAATACACAACGAGTCCATAAAACGTTTATGTCAAATCTGTTCACATTGTATATACACGAAGTATTGTATAATGATATACGGATCGCGGCTGAATTAAGTCTGGTTTTTTTCTATATCCATAATATATGTCACCGGGAATATCCAAAACATACCTTCAGACACACTAGTGCACGTTGAACACATATTGACATCATATTCATCGTATTGGCTCGCTGGTGAAAACACCTTTCTTTTTCATTTCATGATCATTACGGTCTTGGTATGGTACCCCACGACGTTTAATTTTAGAAATAATTTTTATTCATTTCTCAATGGATAAGGTATGTCAAATTTTTTGCGTCAGTGTGAGTAGCGAAACTACAGAATCAGCGTGTCTTTAGCGGAGTGATGAGTTACCCAGAAGCCTCTTGATCGATTTGAAATTCTGTTAAAACAGGTTGATGGCCCACGGTTTCGAGTAGGTTAAATTTTTTGTTTATGTTGATATGAGGAACAAAGCGAGGCGACAAGTCACATAGAAGCCTTATAATCAATTTAAAATGCGGCCAATATAGGTTTATGCTAAAAAATTTCTGAATTTGTAGTTTAAAGTAGGTTTGTTCATGTTAATATGTATGGCGCAACGGAGCAACGAGCCACCCAGTAGATTTTCATTAACCTAAAATTTATATTTCATGTTATCCGAACAAGCACTGGAAATGCTAATATTTACATGTTTCCCGAATTGATATTTCTAAGATTTACGAAATAATTTTGATGTGGGCTAGTTCCATCGTTGTATGTCTGAATATGTAAAAAGTTTTCGATCTTACACCAATGAAATCGGTGATTAACAAAGTAAATTGATGCCTCTTAATATTCTAAAACATCGAACAGTCACTATACTTCAATGCTACACTACATTACAACAGGCTTTAGGATTCAGATCTATATATATATAATTTCACAGAGGTGTTTTTTTTTGGGTGACCACATCTCTTTTAATTTTCATTAAAATGAATGATTCAAATATCATTATAAACTATTTAAATTATTTTATAATTACACATTATTATATTTATGAATAACGACATTTAATAATAAAATTGATATTTTGTTATGTATTTGTTTGCAAAATAAAATACCTTCTATTTATAAATACCTACATTCACTTATTGCCACATTATTACTACGACGTTGAGCGAAATATTTGCACGGATCCGCTAGGATAATTAAAATTTTAATTACAGAATTATTTATTTGAGAGTCTGAAATATTTTAACACTTAAATCATATTTGACTATTACACTTCATGAAAAAATACTGAGATAATATCTTGTTCGGACGTTTTAACGGTTTTCAATACCCCTTTCAAAATACTAGTCGCTTCATTGCTTTATTTTTTTTGAAATAACATTATAAAAAAAACATTGCAAATAAAACATCTTGGTAAAAAGCTTTTCTGCAAATAAAGTAAGAAATTGCATCTAAAATGTAATAAAAAATACAGTTCTTTAACTGCACGATACTTGGTTTCCTTAGATAAGTTTTTAATTTCTTATATACGAATCAAACCTGCTCATTTATCAATGGCTGATTACATTGCAATTGTTATTTAAAAAATATTCCGTGAAATATAATAAGTTCAATTATTATTAATCCATTGTTTTCCATAAAATTCCGTGAGCGCAGACATAATTCTTTCGCGAATAAAATCGTAAATTTTATACTTAGTCTGCGCTGCTTCAAAAGCTTTACGCTTTTATTTAGAGACTTTCAACGGTCCAAGTTCTGTTTACATGTAAATAAAATACTTAAATTGTTTCAATACATTTTCCGCTTTCACAGTCAAACAAAATAAACACGTCGATAAATAAGAAGAAACTCACACTACATAGTAAATTCTTTTACAGTGTCTAGACAGCTTATAAATTTAACGACGTTATGCAAAAACATCGACTTTAAAAGTTAAAACTAAGTTGTCTGTTGTGTATTCTATGAAGATAATACGATCTCTGGATAATACGAGATAAATGTTAATGCAGTTGATATCAGCTGACTCTGTTAACCTACTTTGAGCTTTTTCGATTGACGTCAATGCACCATCAGCGAGAACGCAACGGCAAACCCTGACGAGTTAGTCGCTGCTACATCGCAAAGCACGATATATTATTAAGATTTCATGTAGTATTAAGATTCCAGTATTAAATCAATAACAAATCTTGTAAGAAAGAAATACATTCATTTCTAATCGGATATACATAGTTTATTTTAACACTCCCATAACCACGACTGGAATATTCAATATCCCATCACCTATAACTCAGTCGATGACCCTGTCGCCCAGTCCTATTAAACCATAATCTGAATAGACATTGCTCTGAAAAGTGCCTCGAAACGGATGAGACAACAAGTTCCGTTTTATATTGTGGATAAAATAGCCGCTGGTATAGTTACAATCAAACTTTATGACAGATCCGAAAGTACGCACAAGTCGCGTCGCAATAACCAGTTTTAGATGTAGCGGGACTCAGTGGAGCGAGGGGTATATGACTGTACCTGCGCAAGTACGCTTATAGCGTTGTATTCAGATCCGCCATAAAGTTTGATGCAGTGGTATCTATATTGATTTTCAGGAAAATCCATGCGGTAGTTTCTACTTCTAAGGAACCGATATATAATTTTAGACTCTTTCTATCTGAATTGCATCCATTCGTTTGAGAGATTGAAAGGCATCGTGTTGTAATTGTTAAAAAAAAAAAAACTTAATTTCTAATCCCAATAGGGCGCCTGATATGTTATATTAACCTGATTAAACATTTGAAGTGAATTCATTATTTTTCTATAGATACATTTTTGTATTTACTTATTAAGGTAAATTCTGCCAACAACCTCATGTACTATATTGCTTATAGGCAACAAAACAATTCTATACGAAAATTGAAAACCAAACCGAAGCGATACTAAAAAAAATCATCCTCTCTGAAGCCGAAAATTGAGTCATGTTTTTTCTCGTATAGCAAAGCCAATATTATTCGAGACTAAGGCTCGCAAACTGTATATTTCGATTCGGTTATCGGAATATTATGCCCACGGAAGTGTAAATAATATCTGTTTATATTTTCAATTTGAATGACGGAATGTATCAGAAAATATCGTTCACGCATGTCATCATCCGTAAGTTATTCAAAGTAATAAAAGAGTAGGTATATGTTTTAACCTAATTTAATGGCAATACAGCCCATAAAATATATATTTACGATAACACATTAAATTATAATTTATATGAAAATGATAGCCGTTATTGTATTGCCGTTAATTTTATTTGAATTCGTCATTGTAGGTATAGTTCCAATCAACCTTTATGGCGGATGTGAACATAGGCACAAGTCGAGTCGCAGTAATCAGTTTTAGGTGTAGCGGGACGCAGTGGAGCGAGGGGCATATGTCTGAACCTGCGCAAGCATGCATAAAGCGTTGTATTCCGATCCGTCATAAAGTTTGATTGGAACTATATATCGCTTAAAAGATCGAGAAATAACGGAATATACATAGTCCGTCCCGCAAAACGTCCATAAAATTTGTGTTTAAAAACGCTCGACGGCACTAATTTTGTTGCATATTTTATATTTCAAATTGAGTCTTGTACCAAACACAATACGATTGAAAATTACTAGACTAAAAATAGAACATGTGTCAGTCTTTTGTAGCAATCTAATTACATATAAATAGGATTGTATGTAATATTAGGTTTTAACCTATGAAGTTGCCGTACTTCAATACTGGCCATTACAAACAAAAAAAATTTTGATTGGCGGTGAATTCTAAATTCGAACTAATTTTGTTTTAAAAACAGGACATTTTTTTTACAACGTCAGTCTTTTGTTTATTGATAAGCGTTGTGTTTTCATTACATTTAGAAATTTTTCGTCATAATGGATATTTTAAAAATTCGTGTAATATGGAATATGAGTTCCATCGTGGCACTAATGCGGCACAAACGGCACGTTGCATCAACAACGATTACGGAGAGTACTTAACAAACGAACGCACAACCCGTTATTGGTTTGCCCGCTTCCGTTCTGGAAATGATGACTTAAATAATAAACCTCATGGTCGACCGGACACTTTGGTCAACAATGATGAATTGAAGGCGATTGTGGAAGCTGATGATACTCAAACTACAGCTAAACTAGCAGCACCTTTTGATGTTAGCATCAAAACAATATTGGACCATTTGCGACAAATTGGCAAAGTAAAAAAAACTTGATAGATCGGTACTCCACGCACTTAACGATCGCCAGAGCAACCTTCGCGTCGAGACCTGCTTCGCGTTGCTCAACAGGCAGAGAAATGAAGGAATTTTGAACCGGATGAACCTGTGATGAAAAATGAATTCTGTTCGACAATTAAAAGCGCTCAGCAAGTTGGTTAGATCCTGGTTCAGCATCAAAGCAATGTGTTAAATGAAAAATAACCCCTAAAAAGGTGATGGTCACTGTTTGGTGGTGTAGTGCCGGTGGCTTCTTTCATCACAGCTTTTTACAAAATGGCATGAGCATTACTGCAGACGTGTACTGTGAAGAACTGAAGACAATGATGGAGAAGCCCGCAAGTCGGCGACCAGCTTTGGTCAATCGGTCGCCCCGCTGCTCCTTCACGTCAATGCGCGACCCCATATTGCACAACAAACAGTCTCCAGGCTGCTAGACTTGGGGTTGGAAGTTCTCCCTCATCACCCATACTCACCAGACCTTGCACCTACCGACTATTACTTTTTTCAAAATACGGACAACTTTTTAACGGGAAAAAAACTCGATTTCCGAGAGTCAGTACAAAATGCCTTTGAAGAATTTATTGCCTCTCGTCCAGTTGATTTTCACAAGAAGGGCATCAATAAACTGCCACTGCGTTGGCAAAGATGCATCGATTGCACGGATGATTACTCTGTGGTTATTCAGTGACAAAAGCCATTAAGTATAATGCTAATATTTTGATTAATAGGTAAAACCTTTTCAAACTAATGAAACATCAAATATGCTCATTAGCACTTGATGAGTTTTGCCTTCAGGGCGGCGATGTTATAAATAAAAAAATTTATGCACATACACACCACAGCACACGTGTACAAACACACATATACGCCGTCACCCACTTTCTCACCCCATTCACACTTTTTTCACACACCCAAACACCCTCCCACACAAATACAATAAATGCATTCATAAAATTCGTATATCGCCTTTTTATACTGGCATCTTGTTCGGTTTGTTATTCTAACGTGTATTTGTTTTTGTATAAACTAATTACCATAACTAAGTATACGTAAATAAATAGGGATAAATAAATAGGCCGTCTGGAAACCTATAATATAGGCTTGAGTCGGCTTGACCCAGTTTAGGTTCCAGTCTTCCACAATAATTCACATTTTTTTGTCATAAGCTCTTATGTATGTAACATGCTTTGTAAACATTTTGTGGAGAAAATGAATAAATATATTATGATTATTACTTTTTGCGATGTTTGTTTTTAAACTTATCAAGTACTTGAATTTCAGACGTAAACGTTCATCCGACTACGGAACACTTCTCTAAGCGTGGTCCAACACAGACAAGCCGGTTTTTAATTTTAAAGTAGTGGTTCCATTTTACTTTATTTACCTTTACAATTTAAATGTCTAAGTAGAAAGTAATCCTCGCCTTAATAGATTATTCCAACCACGTTGTGTGTACCTACTGTTAACCGCTAAGGAGTTTGCTGTACACCTTGAGACTCAATTATCGTCTGCGTTGAATCACCTATCTAAGCACAAACTGTGTACGTGCCACAGTATATTAAACCACCGAAACCTTTTAACACAAACTGATATTATTAGGTCAGAAGTTATTTCTTTTTTTTTTCAATATACATAAAATTCCTTAAAATAGGTAATTGTAAAGTCACGAGCAAGGTGATTATAATCCTCATAATACGAGTGTTTAAAATTTTCCCTTAAATACAAACTCGCTCAATATTGTTTTATTCGATTTTAGATGTTGAAAGAAAAGATGTATTTCCTGCTGATTTGAAATACTAGAACGAGAGGAATCGGCAAGAAACTTATTCCGTTATTTATTACTATAATTACTGTTTTTTAAATATTAGTTTAATAATGAGCACGCATTAGTTATTATTTAAATATTACACGACAGAATAATTGATCCTTTATACATTTTTAAAGTCTATTATAAAAACGAACTGAATTTATAGATTGCAAGCATATGCTTACCTCTAGTATTAATATTGTGGTCATTCACCATTTTAAAGAAAATTTCTATGTTTTTATGTATATATATAATATTTTCACAAAAGTACCGACATAGGACTTGTACGAATGTTATTTTCTTTAATGTGTGCTCTTGGACTATGTCTAAATATCAATTTCAACATGGCTCGAATAACAATTTTTTGTAAAATATGTATATCGTTATAGTGGCAGCGATATTTTCCTAAAGCAGAATGCCATATCACATTATACTATGAAATTAGCATAAGTAAACCAATTTCACTGTAGGCACATCAGATTATTGTTCTCATTTGCCTGATTTCAAATACCACAGAGGTCTTGGCACGATAATAATGTCCACAATGACAATTTTGGTTTTTTTAAAATTATACCTATTACAAACTGACTGCAAACTTTTTTAATACTTTTGTATGAATTCAACTAAGTAAAAAAATTAAATTAAAAATAGTAATAACCAAGTTAAAGCCTTCTCGTTTTGAAGCCAGCCAACAATTGAATGACCAAAACAATTTATATTAAAGCTCGGATTTTTTTGTTGGTTCGCTTAATAGAGTCTATTGGAAGGGAGAAATCGCTTGATAATTAAATTTTATCACGGCTCGATCTCAAATACTATAGAAAGCGGTTGGATCCATCGTCTGAAAAAAAATATATTTCCAACACAATTTTGGGAATACGGAAATTCTATTTCAGCGAAAAAAAGTCCCCTCTGTCTATTGAGAAACGACTGGAGGTAATTTAAATTTATTACATTAACGTTTTATGAGCCGCAGTTATGACAATGTTTGTTTGTTTTTGTTTTTTTGTGAAACATCTAATTACGTGTTGAGTAAGTAGTTTTAAGAAGAAAAAGATGAGTAAAAACAAGATATCTCAGGGATAAAAACTTCCCTATTCAAATTATGCTCATATCAGTGCGTGAGTGTATATATTACTATTCATCACATCTTTTCTTAGTATTTCTCCCAAAAAGTATGAATGTGTGAAAGTATGAATATCACATATGTTTAATAAACGTACGGAGTGTCGAATGAATGTAGTCTGAACGTATAGAGCGTGTAGAGCTACCCGAACTAAACAAAAAGTTAAAAAAAGTGATAAAAGCACGCTAAGCCGTCGGCACAGTCGTTAAAATCCACCAACCCACACTGGAGCAGCGTGGTGGATTAAGCTCCAATCCTCAACCTGGGGGGAGGCCTAAGCTCCTGCAGTGGAGCATAGTAAGCTGGTGAAATGAAAATGTAATAAAACAATGTACCGTCACGAGACGCCTGGTATATAAATGTAATTAGAAGAAAGTAAAATTTAAAGTATTGGAAATTAAAAAATTAAAAAATTTCTGATTTTAGTTAAAAATTTTGTATTTGAGGTCTTGTCAGTTATTGAATTGTTCTTTCACCCATCATCATCATCAGACTTCGTCAACATGTACTATTAAAATTCGTCGTCCATACAAATGTAATAACCTCAAACTCAATTGATCTACTACAAACCATTAAAGGGTCCCTTTATTTTCACTTTCCAGCTCTATCATATTTCAACTTGTTGGTTCCATAATTATCGAACGTCATCCAAATCACATACCTATATTTGTAAAATTTCAGCTTCTGATATCTTTTTAATTAGTGGTTTTGAATGAGAGACGTGTTACTTGTTCGAGGTCTATATTGGGACTGTTCTTACATACTAACATGCATACATGTATACTTATACCTATGCTTATGCTAAGGGTGATGTCACGTACTACACCACCGGGGCCATTTTAAAAAAAAAATTTTATTAAACATGTAAAATTTTTTATAATCTAAAGTATACTACAATAATACAAAATTCTAAGAAATTATTTATAAATTTATAAAGTAAAATAATTGAATTGACGTATATATGTTGTTTTTTATTTCTAAACAATTCTTATCAATATTACACATTTTGTCATACAATGTAATTCTCTATAAATTTTCTATTTAATTTTCCTATTTGTTTTTATTAAAACATAAATTTTTGTTAACGAATTCGGCTCGCGACATTCGTAACGAAAAATCAAAATTTAAGTAAATTGCATTTTTCATACTTTATTTTTCATTCGCTTCTATTTTTATTTATTACCTTTCTTTCAATCAATACAAATCTATTAATCATTCGTTTTAACTATACAACTTTCGGGTGATCAGGCCGATTGTTTATATCGTTATCACGTAACCTCTTTTCTTTACTTAAGAAGTTTTTATCGCACCGCTTGATATGCGATGCGTCATATTCGTCTGTGCTCGTTCGTTTTCGTGAACTCGAGCCTTATGTAAACATACCTTTGACCGTGAACAAGAACAAAAGGGTTTTTGTTCGACTGGCGCGTCTGGATGGCGCGTTCGGCGCTGACGCATATCCGCTGCTTGGGAGGTCGACTTCGTTGCCATGTGCATTTTTGCACAATAATTTTTTTATAGCAATTTTTTAATTTTCCTAAAGAGAAATTTTTCTCCTTGAGTATTCAACTCAGCTTATAACTAACATGTCTTATAACTAACAATAAACACAATAGAAATACACTTTAACACAATAGAAATACACTTTTTAAATGACACTAAATTTTAAATGACACAAAATACATTGAAAATAGTTTACAAGAAATTACTTAACTTATTTTAAATGACACAAAATTTTAATGACACAAAAATACAGTGAAGAGAAAAAGTTTACAAGAAATTACTTAACTAACTTAAAGTGTAATAGACACTTTTGTATACAAATATTAATATGCTACTATAAAACATTTTCAATTACATTTTTTAAATTCTAAAATTTTTCCTTAAATTAAACAATAATTGAAAAAGAGAGAAAAATTTTAACTACAATTTAAAATGTTGTAAAATAAATTGACAAATTAGGCATTCACCTCGTGAAATGTCTATGACAATTTATAAACTTTTTCGTGATTTAATTTTTCACTTTTCACTATAATGACCTTTTCACTATATCGACTTTAACTTTGTATACACGGCACTTTTATTACTCACGATTTAAATGCTGGATTTCGTCGCAATCCTTTTCATATGCTTCATGGCATTTTTCTCATGGCATTTTTTAAGACATTTATATTTATATTCTTCATTTATTCGCGTAGTAGTGCTTAACTTCGTGAAGTAAATTTTCCACTCTTTGTTGATGTTTATCGATATCTGTATCGACATCCACTAAATTTATCATTTTGACACTTCTTGTATGTCACATGTATTTCATAATATCAACTTTTAAAAATATTTATTTATAATGATAATTAATTTTTCTTAAGATAATTTTTGTTTTTGTATTTTTATATGTTTATTATATTTTTATTTTCATTTTATATTTATTTTATATAATTAATATTAAATTTTTAATATTTAGATTTTTACATTTCTTCTTCTTCTTCTTCATTGTTGGGTGCCTGTGTGAACCGGTTATGCGCAATCACGGTGAACTGTACCACTCAGTAGACAATATTGTATTGTTCTGATTATTATTATTTTGAATTTTTGAATTCGGAAATTTTGAATTTAACACCCTTTTTTTTTTGCAGGGTCTTGAATTTAACACCTTTTTTTCGCAGGGTCGCCATCTGATATCTTAATAAAATAAAACTGATGGTTAACCATCTGATATCTTAATAAAATAAATGACTGGTTTAAATGAGATACGCGTTGATTGGTCAAAGGTTGTATTCAGACTGTTCTTACATACTAACATGCATACATGTATACTTATACCTATGCTTATGCTAAGGGTGATGTCACGTACTACAAGCTACATTCGATTAACCGTCGAGGAAACCCCTCGTGTTGAGATAATCCTGGCTGCATCAACAGCACCTGATCACCAGATTATTACATTGTCTTCGGGACTACATACGACACGTGCACAAAATTTCATTTTCATAGGTTATGAGTCGGAAATGTCGCAACTAGACGTCTTGTTTATAGTGCCTACTTTACACACCCTTAGATGTTTCACATCAAAAAATCGTATAAATAATAATATATATAACATTTTTATATAAATTTAATATATGAGATCAAAAATATTCAACTAGTAAAGTGTTTTCCTTTTTGTTTTCAATACTTTTCCTTTTTTTTATTTAATGAAATGTGTTTGAAAACTTTTATACCTTATCCATTTTCAATCCAATCCATATGGCACGTCAGGCACACGTGAAAAGGATTAATTACGTAATTACGTGTCCAGAACATTGACGTGTTTAACTGAGTTATTGTAGCCTAAAAGTTTGAATCATCCTCACTAATATTTTTTCCATTCCATCAACCCTTTTTATACCACACTGTAGGGGCTTAGGCCTCCCCTTAAGATAAGGGGGCTTGGAGCTTAATACACCACGCTGCTCCAGTGTGGGTTGGTGGATTTTAGCGACTGCCATATTTTGATGGCACCCGGGACTGACGGCTTAACGCGCTCTCCGAGGCACAGAGTTAGTGATAGTTATGTACTTAAGTCAGAAAAACTCATTGGTACACGCCCGGATCCGAACCACGGCCACATGGCCTTATAGATTTGAAATAGGTTCACTGAATATATAATTTGAATATGCTTATGTCTAGTATTTAAGTTGTGGTCATGATCCACCGTAGAGAAAGCATTTAAGTTTTATGAATGATCGAACATATACAATATATTAGAAAGCGATAAACTTGACTTGTATTAGAATTCATTGAATTAAAACTAAATTTCTTATAAAGCTGTGGTGGCCGAGTGGCTAAACCCCAACTTTTCGTAGAAAAGAAATGAGTTCGATTCCCGCCTTAGACATATTGACCTATGAGTTTTTAATTATTTGTTCGAGCGGTGAGCGGTGCAGCTTCAACATTTGTCATATATATTGACTTATTTTGACCAAATTCCATATGTTTGTCAAATTTCTGGATTTCGATCATTTACCATAGAAATCTAACAAAATAGTTGATACAGCATATACCTATCTTAGTACACCTTATCAAAATATAGCAAAAATAGAATGATCCCACAAGGAAAAAAAAAATTGCTCAGTAGGTATCTAGGTTGTACAAAAATGATTTCCATCAACATTTTAGAATCTGTAAAGACCACATTGATTTGACAAATATTGATGGACAATGTCAAAATCAGTCAAAAAATTGACAGCGCTGCCTACGTTAGGCGTCCACCTCTTTCACACATGAAACATTTCGTGGTAATTAGTTTAAAGTTTTACAACAAGTTGCCTGAAAGCATTTTTGTCTTTCAGAAAATAAGCTTAAAAATCACATCAAAAAAATTCTCATGAAGACAGAACTGAGGACAAAGTTCAAACACATATAGCTTTTTTATAGATTTTCATCACGAACTTGTTAAGTAATATGTGACACTTTTATTCGCCTTTAATGCTTTGTTTCTGTATTTCCTTATTGTACTTTAATTGTACTTCTTTTACATTATTGTTTTTAATTAGTGTTACTTTTGTTTATAATATATCATTTTATACAGAGATCTTACAGGCTATTAACAATGTTTTTTACAGCAACTTAAATTCGATTTATATCTGATTCTCTTTGACGTTGTATATTTTATTTATGATTTGACATAGCGAAATAGGATTTATAGTTTGAAAGCCTCTAAAATGTAGAATACGAAAATATTTCTTTCTGGTTTATGAAAATTACTGTGTACCACTTTTATGTAATTTAAGTGTATATTGTATTATTTACCTATAGACGGATTAAATAAATTGAAATTGATAGAATGCCATCTGCTTTTAAATATTTCGTGTACGGATGTCACTCATACAGTACCAGCGACAATAAGTAGGTGTACAGGCTTCATGACTTTTTTTGCTTTCCATATAGTCGACATATAATCACTAATAGACTGATAAGCTGATATGTAAATAGTCAATCAATGAGGTTAAAATACAAGGTAATATTAACGCGCTGGTGACACATGCGTCACCTGTGTGACAATACGCAAGGCGGGCGTGTCCTTTCTAGTCTATCTATTCAGATGTCTATGGCTAAGTCAAATGGCAAATAAGAAATTATGAGCCGAGTTTATTTTCAAGCGAAGGAACCTATTTTGTAATTTTGTATTGTTGTTGTTACTTTACCCCTGCAAGTAAGTTTATTTATGTAAATTAGATATCTCCTCCGAATGGGTTAGTACTGAATTTCCTTTCAGCATTACAAGTCACTCACCTGTGTGGAGACAGATACGCCTAGGCCCCCGCCACCTGTGAAAAATAAACGTAGGTTTAATCAACTTTAATTTTTTTTTTTAATTATGTAGATGGAAACGGGACTAGATGACGGTGTGTAAAATAATTATTTGGACATAGGATATCCCACATAATATTATTATTTTATATGTTATTATTAGGTAAGTTCATGTGATTTATACCGTTTAATTTCATCGATAAAATTGGCAATTGTTTTTAATGAAGATATGTATTATAAACTAGCGGCTCGTCCTGGCTTCACACGGGTAGTATTCGTTTCTAATGAGTATCACTTTTTTTATCTTAGTCTTATAACATTCCCGTTCTTCCTTTCCTTCCTTGTTCCCATCACAAAAATATTTTATTGTTTCCGTTCTTGGCCCTGGTGTCGTTTCGTTTTCGTTTCCATTCTCATCAAGAATAACGTTCTTCACGTTTCCCGTTTTTGTTCCCACGACACAAATGTTTTATCGTCTCAATTTCTGTAGCGTATATAGAGATCCTCCGAGCCGTTTCAAGGAAATGAATTAATTGTAGCGCCCCCCGTTGGCCCATAACTGCACAACTTATTTAATTGTCTATTTGCAAATGACACTTATATAATGCAAAAAACCGTATCAAAGTTTAGCCGTTTCGAATATATACATTTACTGCAGCGCCCTTGGTTCTTAATAACCATAAAACTTATTTAGAAACCTGTTTTGGAATGATACCTATCTATTAAATACAAAATTTCATAAAAATAATTTTAGAGCCGTTTCTGAGATAGCCGATAAATGAGTAAAGAAATTGATTTTTGAACGCACTCTGTTTGACAGGTACGAACAGTTTGTATGGGAAAATGAATTTGTTGTTTTTACTATATTGTTGTTTTTCCTTGCAATTTCTTCACATTTTCTAACCTTAAACCTACCTTGGACTTCCAGAAATATTACAAAACCGAAATTAGTTAAACCGGTCCAGCCGTTTTTGAGTTTTAGCGCGACATGTAAAAAGCTTTATTAAATTTTTATATATAACATAGAATTCTTTTTCAAAACACTTAGGCCTCGAAATTAACACCAACAAGTGTGAATTATATTTTCTTTCAAATACAGATAACAGCGTTTTCGAGTCCTTTAATAATTTAGCTAATTATTAATTATCGTCTCAACAACATTGTAAAAGACGCTCTATCCTCTGCACAGATACCTTCCTGTCTTGAGCCTCAAGGTATCTTTCGGGGTGACGGCAAGAGACCCGATGGTGTCACTATGGTTCCATACAAAAGTGGTAAAGCTCTTGTTTGGGATGTAACTTGCGTAGATACTTTGTGTCAAAGTTATATAAAAAATACATCTAAAAAAACTGGAGCAGCTGCTGAGACAGCAGCTCGCAGGAAAACAGCCAAGCACATGGAACTTTTAAATCGTTACCATTTCATCCCTTTTGCTGTCGAGACGATGGGTCCCTGGTCCAAGGATACCAAATCATTTGTCCACGATTTGGTTGTCGCGCTGTGTCTGTTGACAGGGGATCCTTTGAGCAAGGAGTACTTTGTTCAGAGGATCAGTGTCGCAATACAGCGCGGCAACGCGGCAAGCATCCTTAGTACCCTGAACCCATTGTCTCTTTAAAATTTTATCATTTATCATAATTTACATAGTATTTTTGAATTTGTAAATACTTTTAGTTTTACTTTTTATATTAATGGTTAAGTTCGATTAACGTCGCGCTCGTTTTTTTTTTTTATTTTATCATTGTTGACTCCAAGGAAATGGTTTTATTCCGAAAACGATATTTCTTTTAACATCACGATTTCTAAGCATTCATGCCTATTCCTTGATCTAAATTAATATGAAAAATTTATAGTAGCGAATCGCGAAACGGCGCAAAGTTACTTACCATTCATGATAGATTTTATCTACTAAATTTTGTAGCACACCGTAATACGAACGCAAGATACCACATCCAGTAGTGATAACAAATTAAGCGAACCGTCTATAATAATTATTCTGTATGACTACAATAACATTTTTAGTTCCACCGCACATACTTCATCACCCGAGAAACGACGATTTTTGTTTCTGTGCAATTAAAACAAATAGTCCTAATAAAGAAGCATTCTTTGAACTTCTTGGCGTACCTGTAAATCATTATTTTAAAGCTAACAAATTAAAAGAATTACCGTTATATTACATTCAATAAGCTGTTTCAAATGACACCTCATGTGTCTTCACAATGTTGATTTTAATTCGTATATCTACTTATTACACGCCATCGGATATCGATATCAAAGTAAAAACGGACACTGAATGGGAAAAGTGAAATGTTAAATATGAATTCTGACACTTCTGACCTGATCTCCGAAGACGAGAAACCGCCACGCTGTGTTACATTAATAAAATAAAGCCTTTTCACTATGCTGATCACTGCCAAAATTTCTTTACCCGCTGGTGCATATGCACTGATTATTGTCCCACGTTAAAACCTTTTTATATTACGTAATTCCGCTGATATTTAAGTTATTTCAAACGAGACAGTGTAACCGCCGTATCTCGCTTGAAAATCGTTCGGTCGAGTGTCAGCTCCCAGCTTCCGGCCGCCCGCCACACACACGTGCCCGATGGTTGTCCCACTAGCGCCGCGCACTGCAAACGGCGGCCGGTCGAAACTTCTCGCTCTAGGAATGACGAATTACGGTCGTTCGTCTGTCTATGATTTGAGATATTAAAAATAAAAAGTGACCCGCGTGCACAAACATATTGGCAACGATTACATAATATTGTTACGAACGGACAGAGTAATGACCGCCATCTAGCGTCAACTAGTAAAACCACTTCCTAAAAGGGTTTACAATAAGGACACACGAAACCCCTACTCAATACTAGATGGCGTTGGAGGAAAGGACCGCGGGGCTTTCTGGAACTATCCGGTCTGGTCGAATGCGTTCGTGTGAGTGGAGTGATTTCTGGAACGCTCGAGAAGGTTCTTACGACTCATATAAATAGCCGCAGCAGCGTGAGCGATCTCAGTTCAATTTTTGGGCTACTTTCGACGCGACTAAGAGCGAAACTAGTGACACAAGTGAAACCTACGACTTGGCTACGACCTAATACATCGTGAGTGCTTAGTGTTTGGACTTAGTGCTTAGTGTTTAGACGTAGTGCTTTGTGTTAGTGTTAGTGTAGTGCTAGTGTTAGTGAATAAAGTCTTCAAAAGAGTCAGCAGGTCTTTCTCTCCGAATATTCGAACCCTAACACGTAACAATATTGTTATTTTATGTTTTTACTTTTAAATAATTTTTGTAAACAAAATTATTGTGGGTCTTGGTCTATAGTATATATTATTTTGTATAAAATCTATTTACGGTGCATGTTCATTGAAAGTCTTTATTGCGTGTAAGGGCGAGTTAACTTCAATCGTTAGTTTCAGCCAGGGTACAAATCAATGGTGATTAGACATCCGCGTGTCGTGTCCACCTATTGAGGGAAACTACCAATATGACCCTTTCCGATTCACACTTGGTGCAGCCTTTGAACTTCCAACGCCGATTTTCATTAAATGTTTGGGTCTGTTCGATAGACAATCACGTACCTACACGGACAGGTGTTTATAGATACTCGTAAGTTAACGAGCGCTGGCTATCTAAATTCTCTACAAAATGATTTGAAAGGGTTATTGGAGTCGTGCGTAATACAACGAGTTAAAACAAACTAACTGTTACCGATAAAAACATTAAAATCACATAATTTTAATCACTTGTCTTATTTTCCTGTATATCAACCAATAAAAACAATAATACAGAATTACAATATGAAAGTAATATTTTTTTATGTAATGAGGTTTACTTGAAAACTTAATAACACATCGCGACGGTAATAGTGTTTAAATTGGCGTATTGAAATTATGTTCTAGATTGGCTCGAAATAGTATTAGATATTATTATTTTAGATTAAGATATAATTATTTTCTATTATTTTTGTTATAGGTATATCACTGTATGTTTCCCGAATAAAATAAAATAAAATAAAAATATCTTAACAGCAGAGTGACTAAACATTTGAGTTGTCTGTGTTGTAATTTTTTTTCGATAACCGTTAGTTTGCACCAGCTGCTTAATTAAAAATTTTTGTTTAGTTCGTTAGGTTGTACGCGTATTTTATATTTAGACTACGTTTAGCAGATACTCAGTTATATTTATGTATACTAGTATAGATACTAAAATATTTTTTTCTAATATTGTACAATTTTATTTTTATAACAATTTAAAATGAAAATTTCGAGTATCATTTACTCTTTTACGGGCTTAAAGCTTCTGACTTACAAAAGGGTATTATGATAACCACAATAGGGCCCCATTGGACCCTTCGGGTGCCGAAACTCAATAAAAAGTAAACAACAGGCGTTAAGATTTTTCTTCCGCTGATAGAGCATGATTCCATTGTGACTGTATATATAAGCTCATAGAATTTCTTTCAATGCCACGAGAAGCACTGAAACGTTATCAAAATCCCATTACCAGCTACTGTAAGATAGCTTGGAGTCCTAAAATCTATACGAGAATAGTATAGAAGGTCCTGAAAGCGTTTTCACATTACCCGATACAATATCGAATCTGTATCATTGATTTGTGCAAAGAAATGTTGTCAAAGTACGTTAAATGCAATACGTATTATATTTTATGCCAAGTTTATAAAATTCCACTTAAATTACAAAAAAAAAAAAAAAACAGTCAATGCCGAGTGGTACATTATCATTCGTTTGCTTACTGTTCTCGAATAAGTTCGGGACAAACGGCACAGCAGTTGCATCCCTTTGCATCACGATAATGCTTCTCCGGACACCGTGAATAAGACAAAATCAATTTTAGCGTCTGAAAAGGTGGAGCTTTTAACACATCTTACACACTGTGTGCAAGTCTGATGTCGTGTGATTTCTTTAATAATAAAAGATTTCATGAGAATTTATCGTTTATGGAACCAGATAAGGCTGTGATAGCTTCTTCAACAGGCACGTCAAAAACATGCTTTGAGATCAGTGGTCCTTATTATGTATTGAAAAATAGTTCAAGCGAATGAAAAAGTGTGTAAAATGAAACGAATATTATTTTTAAAACCAATAATTATATCACTTTACACATAAACTGTTCAGCGAGTATACGAGTGACCCAAAATTCCTTATGCTTATTTATCAATACTGTGTCGTGATAGCCCAAAGCGCAACGAACCTGTCTCAAATTTATAAGGCTTCATAGGACCATGGTTTGAATCCGGGCGTGTACCAATGAGTTTTTCTGACTTAAGTACATAACTATCACTGACCCCGTGCCTCGGAGAGCACGTTAAGCAGTCGGTCCTGGACGCTGTCAATAGATGGCGGTCGTTACAATCCACCAACCTGCATTGGAGCAGCATGGTGGATTCAAGCTCCAAGCCTCCCTCCTCACACTGGGGGAGGCTGATGAAGATGAAGATTTATCAATAATGCCATGGTTGGTTGACGTATGTTTTATTGAAATTCTATACCTTCGAAAATAAATGAATGCCTTCGAATGAAACAGTCATGTAGCAAAGCATTTACATATTACAAAGAATCAAGAATATAATCACTTAATATTATGCGGAATTGCTGTTGTCTATGGTAGTTGTAATTGCATAGTAAACTAGAATAACAATGTTATATAACATCTTCAGAAACGCTCACACGTAATTTTACACACACGATATATGAGGAAACGTGCTTAAAATATAACACAAAGTTTTTTGGAATGATTTGTTAAATATTGGAAATATACAACAATCGTTCGACAAGTTCCCGTCACGTAATTGAATTTCTGAATGAGTTCAGGAAGTTAACAATGAACCTGAAAGTTTTCGCTTTATTTGTATTTATCTGGTACTCATTCGTGTTAAAAATTGGATTTCACCTTTCCAGCTGTAGATATAGGTAGTAATTTTAACGTCTCATTCGCTTGGGCTATTTGCGATTTTTTGCAACGTTATGTTTATCGCCAGCTATACAGTCATCCATTCATGAGTTGGCGCAAAAAAAATAAGTCGAATTATTACATTAAAATATTTTTCCCGGAAGAAAGAAAGTGGCGAACGCGGGTGTAGGGCTGAGGAGTATGCCGCCGACGTCCACTGACCGACGTAGTTGTCAATCGCACGTGCATCTCCACAGTAATACGATAACTTTGTGGCGCCATACTCTCAATATTTTAGTACCGAGTGATACTGAAATAAAAATATATACATTATTTTCACTAAGGATCATAATATTAAAATTTTGAAGATGGTGTAAAAGTCACCCAGCATAGCAAAGCTCTGGTGTGGTATGTGTGCCGCAGAGTGCTAGACAGAGACTTCAGACAAAATTTTTTTTGTTAACCCCCACTCGAAGCGGATATCGTTAATTAACTTTTTTGAAATCAATATGTTCAAAAATCAATAATTAACTCCCTTTTTCAAAATATTCGGTGGTTAAATGTCCTTTTTTACGTAATTAAGTTGCATATAGCCATCTCTTTCTAATTATTGAACGATTCTTTCTAAAAATTTGATTAAATCCATAATAATTGTACCTACGTTGTGTGTACATAACAAACTTACTAGAAAATCTTATCACGGTTACCTGGAGTCAACTAGTTCATGTGTTGATTAAGTTAATACGCATTCAACTCTGAACAAACTTATTATTTTGGCAGATAAATTTTGTTGATGGCATGCCTACCTAATGCGTGGCAAGATACGCACTTGGTCTGCTTGTTTGAAAGCTTATAGACTGAAGCTTGCAATCACGTACAATCTGGAATGTAAGTTTATATACACCTACCAAAAAAGAATTTTAAGTAATTTTATAACAAAAAAAGTAAAATAAGAGATGTAAGTTTGTATGAAAGTTGGTATTTGGTTTTCCCATTAAAAATAAAGTAACACCTCGAGACCTTGCGCGAATAATCTTCTAGGCGATTTATAAATGTTATCTTTACAAGAGTGAAAACAAGTTTATTTAAGACCACGAATTATCTCGGAATTGGAGGTACCTACGGAAAAATAATTTTATATAGCAAAGGTTCAGGACAGAGGTGTGCACAGAATTCTTAAACATCGAATAGTTTACTGAAAATGTTGCAATTTATCGCAGTTTTTCCCACTTTATTATTAATAAAAAGGCTAGGGTTTAGTCCAGGCAAGAAAGAAAGTAATAAAAACTTAAAAGAGGATCGAGGGAAAAGAAAGGACGAAAGGTATTAAATTTTAATCATGATAAAAAAAGCTAAGGCGATCACAGCTTGCGTTGAAGTTGAACCAAGCGGTGGTAGCCGCAGATGAAAAGCTAGTATTTATATAGCTTATAAAACACAATGTCCAGGCTAACGTTATACAATTTAGTAAATCTATGATATCATTTACAGTTTGTTAACTTGCGTACCTATTTACTATATCTATCGTGTTGCCTTTCAAAAATTGATATTTCCATAATATTTCCATAAATTTCAGGAATATAGAATTAAAAAAAAAAAATTGTTTTACGTGGAAATTATTTGTACAAGCATG
Organism: Luffia ferchaultella; assembly: GCA_949709985.1. Lineage (NCBI taxonomy): Eukaryota > Metazoa > Arthropoda > Insecta > Lepidoptera > Psychidae > Luffia > Luffia ferchaultella. The sequence continues at coordinate 6,543,429 of OX453257.1, read as the reverse complement.
AAATCAAACGAGCCGTGAATCCTCTCTAGCTCATTATGAACGCAAAAAATTGAGATGTCACTTTTTATGTGAAGCCCTCGTTTTTTTTGCTATCTCACTTAAACTCGCAGTATTTAGTTATATCAACAACTTTCCTGAGTGCAATGAACGGGAATGGTACGTAAAGACGACTAAAAACATGTACATGTTTTTTAGTCGCCTTTACGTAACAGTTTTACGTACAATTATTTCTACCATTACTCTACAGTAATGGTAGAAAAAAATGTTATATTATACAAATGGCGAACTAAAACAACTACCATTTTTTATTAAAATTCATGGAAAAAGGCACTATGTTGAACACAAAACAAATAGAATACCAGGAGCGAAAGAGAATTTCGTAGTGCAACTAAGGCGGAGTTGGTTGCGGGTTACGAAACTAAATTTACCCGGATTAAAGCCAGAGAGTCGGAGGGACTTAACTGCTAACTAAATTTTACATATAGTGTACTTTACATGTATGTTGCTCACTTAATAAAATAAAGTTCAGTATCAAGTTACACTTTTTTCATATTTTAGAACAAATCCAGTTTCTCTTATAGTCGGTTGGCCAGAGGAAAAAATGGTGATTTAAAAAAGTTTTTGTTTTTGCAGAGTAAGTAGAAATAACACATTGTAAGGTATTTTCAAAAAGTTAGAAGTACTATGGTCGTGCTTTATACATGATATAGGTATTTCATATTATTTCGTGTAAAGTTATGAACACAGAGCACATTCCTGAAATTTAATTTATTCGAAAATTAAAATATCCTTACATGACATTGTTAAATATTTATAATATTAGCCAATGTGGGATTACGATAAACATAAAATTCTTCTTTCTTTCGACCAAATTTTAATAGTTCTAAATTAATAATTGGTAGTGTCGTGATAGCCTGCGCAGCGAATGTATCTGAAACCTATTTCTAGTTTATAAAGCCGTGCGGCCGTGTTTCGAATCCGGGCGTGTACCAATGAGTTTTTCCGACTTAAGTACATAACTATCACTGACTCCGTGTCTCGGAAAGCACGTTAAACTGTTGGTCCCGGTTGCCATCAACAGATGGTAGTCGTTAAAATTCACTAACCCACACTGGAGCAGCGTGGTGCATTAAGCTACAATTCCCCTCACCCTGGGGGAGGTTTCAGGCTCTGCAGTGGGGCATAATGGGCTGGTGGAAGTATATTGACTATTAGTGGTGAATCAAACCGAATAGATCAATTTTAGAACTTTAATGATAATTTCCAATTTCTTGGGTGTAGTAGTATAAAATGGCCTTAGGAATGGGAGAGACCAAAATATTGAAAACGTGTTTGTCAATAATGTTGTATCAAGCGGTGTATACATATCCTTTTCACTCTTACATGCTACTATGTTACACGAAATATATATACTATAACTAATACACAGCCATTAAATTTCTAGCTTTTCGAAAATAGCTCATATATACAATGCATTTTTTTCTGTCCACTATAAAAACTAAAACTTATAATATTATCAAAAGTTTTATATGTAAAATACTGTCCCACGACCGGACTATTATACCTCGAAAGGCTACCTCATTGATGATATAACTTCATATTTTGTATACCGCTGGGTATACAAAAAGTGAAGTTTAAGACATTGTTTCTTTAGGTTGCACAGCCGCAAGTTTCGTGATAGCCCAGAGCGCTACGAACCTGTCTCAAATTTATAAGACCCCACAGGGCCATGGTTCGAATCCGGGCGTGTACCAATGAGTTTTCTGACTTAAGTGCACAATATCACTGACACCGTGCTTCGGAGGGCACGTTAAGCAGTCGGTCCCGGACGCTGTCAATAGATGGCGGTCGTTACAGTTCCCAACCCGCAGTGGAGCAGCGTGGTGGACTTAAGCTCCAAGCCCCCCTCCTCACCCTGGGGGAGGCCTAAGCCCCTGCAGTGGGGTAAAAATGGGCTGATGATGATGATGATGATGCACAACCGCAGCGCTGACGAAACTTATCAAGCTGACTTAACACAGACTGTGAATAACCAGTGGTAAATACTATCACTTATAAAAAAATCAGCCTGTAAAAGTCGTGATCACTTTCGATCATCATAAGAACCGCATTTTACAGTAACAATATTAAACGCACTCACTAATATTAAATTATTAATGCACGGTCACTAGCTAGCCAACTGGCCGGTGGCCGAGTGATTAGAGACCCTAACTGCGGAGCCGAGGGTCGCGGGTTCAATTCCCGCCCGGGACAAATGTTTGTGTGCATGAACATGTCTATTTGTTCCGTGTCTGGGTATAAAAAGTATCTACGAGTATATATGTATGTATGATAAAAAAAAGAATATTTAAGTATGTATATCAGTTGTTTTAGTACCCCATAATACAAGCATAATACTTGCTTACTTTGGGATTAGATGGCGCTGTGTGGGATGTCCCGGATATTATTATTATTATTACTAGCTTCGATGGAGTAAATTGCGAGTTAGTCTCTGTGAAACGTATGGCGATCAGTTTCAAGAATTCCATCTGAACCAATGAGCGAGGCGTGTCATTTTTGCATTTTATAGAAATATGTTATATTCATTAAGAAAAACTAATAAGTGAAATAATTTTATTGATATCTACAAAAAATACCGACGATACAAATTTTTAAAATAAAAGGTGTCATGACGTCACTCGGTTACACTACTATGGGCTAACGTGGATAATTTGTAAGTAGCGGCACCGAGTGACGTCACGAGCGGGTCGTAAAAACACAAAATTTGATTTGTCACATCTCCGGTAGTAATCGGTATTTTCCCGAAATTCAAAAAGTATAGTCATCAGTTTGTTATACTCTAGCGTGTGAAATAGCGTATGATGCAGAATTTTGTTGAAGAGGACGCGTTTATAGCATTAAATATATGGTATCTGCAAAAAGTCGTGGAAGTCGGCTCTGTTCCAGATATCTGAGTGTTTGGAATGAGACTTCGAAGTAATTAAAACAGAAATTCAATAAAAGATCTGACAACCGGGGACTTCAAAGACAAACATATTAAGACTAACAGACGGACAATTATACAAGAACGAACAGGACAGACAGACTCAGCTTATTATTATACTTTAACATAGAATAAAAATTATGTCGATAAGATAGAAAAGAACACAGGTCTCTTTCTTTTATGGAGAGGTAGGAATAAATTATAGGTACTGACCTTTTCGATGATTTCTTGGATTCTCTAGTTTTTATTATTTATTCTTTATATTGTTTACAATATATAAACTTGGTTGTTTTATAGTGATTACTATGTGCGTTTATTTTATATTTTGACTTTTTATGCGAGCGGTTATTTGCGTGTATGTTGCGTGCGACCATCGCGATAGATCCTGACGTTAGGTCAAATGCGGGAAAGGAAAGAAAGGATTGTATAAACAGAGTGTGAAAGAGATGATGAATGGATTATTTTTTAATTGTTGCTATACAGAATATAAAAACTAATCAGTAGAAATCAGTTATGTTTTAAAATTGTATAATAAATTAAAAAGACGACAATGCAGTCTAGATACTACTTGATCTACGTTTTTTAACACAACAACTCGTTGAACGCAGGACTTAATAGAACTTTTTCAAAAATTGGCAGACACAACAGAGCAGTGGATTTTTTTTTTTTTAGTATTGATGAAATACTTATTTATATCTAGCTATGTAATGAACAAAGTTAACATGTAAAAGCAATATAATTTATGATATTCTCTGGAATAATTCCCAACAACGATTAATCAAACTGACTAAAGTTTTAAAGTACTGTAGAAAGACAGTTCAGGTGAACGAAGTTACTTGTTAAAACGATATTTTGGAAATAATCGATTTGTTAGGTATGTTTGTTGTTGGTTTTGGACGTGGATGTGAATGGCAGTTCTTTAAGTATAAGAACTATGACAAAAAAAGCTTGGTTTTTTTTAATTGGAGTGATAAGTGGAACAATTTGACGTATTGAAAAGTTCCGGATATCTACGCCTAAAGCCTAAAAAACCGAATTGAAAAAAAACTTTTTCTCATCTTATTTTCATTCACATTCGTATCAGCACATTATGCTCTACTGCAGTGGTTTAGGCCTCCCCTCGGGATGAGTGTGCTTGGAGCTTAATCCGCCACGCTGCTCCAGTGCGGGTTGGTGGATTTTGACGACTGCCATCTGATGATGGTAACTGGGACCGACGGCTTAACGTGCTCTCCGAGGCACGGAGACAGTGATAATAATTATAAGTCAGATAAAACTCATTGACACATGCCCTGTCCTTCGAATTGCGACCTTCCAAACAAGAAGCGAGGTTGCGACCACTAGGCTATCACGACATATAGTACTTTAATTTACAGTGTTTGTATATAGTCTATATATTTCTTGAGGGGAAGTTTTTCTATTTTGATTAAACTACATGAATTCAATTTGGCGTCGGTATCTCCGTTTCAGTCCCTTTTTTGACCCTTTTGCTAATGACCTAAACGAAATAAGTAAACCAAGCAATACTTATAAAATGCTCGCAGAAATACGTTACGAGAAAAAACTGTTTTTCTGACCAAAGCTACGACGGATTTTAATTTTTTTAGACGTGCAAAAAAGAATAGCGTAAGAATAGCTTATATTTAGGTATCTAAATTTAAATTTTTAAATGATTGGTGTTCGAATCAAGTTGACAACCATTTTTATTACTGAAACTAATCACGCAAAAAAATAACATCCAGGAAAAATATGAAAGTAGACAGGCAGTTTTTGGGTGTAAAATATCTATAATGTACTTATTATAATGAATATTTAAGTATGTATATTGGTTTTTTGTTACCCATAATATAAGCGTTGTTGCTTTGTTTGGGACTAGATGGCGCTGTGTGCAATGTCCCAGGTATTATTATCATAGCTAAATACCTACTCTACCTATATGAGGAGTTTTAAAAACATTACTTCAAAGATGGTATGATTAAAATTTTTCTTCTAAAGCCCTTATCGTTTGCACCCAGGACGTGTTTTCGACAAAACTTTTAGCTGTGATGCGTAGTGTCATTCTACTGTAATGGAGGTGAGGTGAGAGACTTAATATTAACATCTAGTCTTAACGCTACGGCTTCATAAAATTATATACTCTAAATCTTATTGTCATAACCATATTGCGTTATGTGAAACGTAATAAGAATATAAATGATACCTTGTATGGGCCGCATGGTGTGTGTGTGGATCATTAATGTTTTAAACCCACTTGCGGCCCACGGAGAGTAATGACTTTCCTAATGGTTATGACCGCAACCTAAAATACTGGCTCCCATTTCAGATATCCGGGTGTCCTTTTCAAATTGCGAATGAAATTCTGATTTGTGACATTAAAGTGACACGCTGGACACGATAAATCTTATGCTGATGCAAACAAAAATTACTAGAAAAATAAATTCTCAGAAACTATAGTTTTGAGTTCATATTTGGGTGCAGTTGTAGTAGTCGTTCTTAATTGAGCTATCAGCGCAATAGTGGCCCAACTTTATAAAAAAAATATAATGGCCTAAGCTACCATAGTCCTATCTAATTTTGAAATATTCGTAATCTAAATGCAAGAACAGTCTAAGCGCCATCTTTGAACCTCTATTAGAAACTGTACTTGGGCCAGTGTGATTTTAATATATGTTCAAACATCAATACATTATGTAGTTAACTAGATATTGTGATTTTGTGGGTTGGGCCGTTATTGCGCTGAGCAATTCAATTGTAGTCATTAAGTTACTACGTTAATTAAATTTGATTTCAGTAATAGATTTTGGGTGAAGGAAGAAGTAAAAAAAATGTTATTTGACATTCGTCCTTCGTTCAATTAATTTGATCTATCACGTGGGCAGTCAACTAAAAGTATATTAAAGTTCATATTCAAGTAATAAGTCAATAATGAATCATTTCAATTTAGTACATGAAAACGCGTATAATGATAAAATTTTTTTTTTTTTTTTTTTTTCGTGTTGTCAATACTGACAATTTCCAATTTATTACTTTAGCAAAGTTTGCTTGCGATTTTGCTTGTATGATTTTCATGATTTACATTATTTAGTTATTAACCTACTTAAAAACCAATCTAATACGATAGTGTTGTATAGCTACACCAACAAGAAAGATTCATCGTAAGCCAAACGCATGACTTTCTTGAGAATTGAATTATACCTTAAAATCATCGGCTATACGTCGTGAACTAGTTGACCCTAGATAGTCGTTATAAGTTAATAAAAATTTCGCAGTTTAATTAGTAATTAACATGGACTTTTCAGGTTTTTAGTAACTGTGCCGTGGTACTAGAGTTAGAAGGGTGATATGCAACTCACGAGAAAGGCAATTCAATACGAAATATTTTGTAAACACGACCTAATTTCGAAAAACTATCAGCAAACTTCATAAATAATTTAAAATAGTTTTTTGACGATGTCCTACTAGAGAAGACAAATAAAATATTTTTTAGTTTTATTTTTTAAATAGTACACATACGTGGCGGAATGAACTATGCATAATTACGACGACCGCTTATCCTAGTGGGTAGCGACCCTGCCTGCGAAGCTGGAGGTCCCGGGTTCGAATCCCAGGTCGGGTCAGTATTAATATGATAAATATTGATACTGGGATAAATATTGATACTGGTACCGGGTCTTGGTTGTTATGTATGTGGCGTCTTAGCAAAAATATTTATATATGTATATATTATAGAGAATATTTAAGTATGTATATCAGTTGTCTAGTAACCCATAGCACAAGCATAATATTTGCTTACTTTGGGACAAGACGGCGCTTTATTATGTATTGTATTACGGCCCATGTATTATTATTATTAATTATGTCAAGTATAATATAGCACTAACAATCGACGAGTAAAATTGCTGTGACATATGGATAGACAAGCAGACGGACGGAGGTGTGGAATATGAAAGGGCTCCTTGTCGGACTATGGTACCCTTATAACGCAAATTTGTTACACCTAAGATAAATTGTTTTTGTAAGTACGTCTGCAGGTCCGAAATGCAAACCGCGATATTTTTTTGTCGACGTGCAAATCGCTCCGGAATGAGATGTCTATCTCTATATGATGATTATGAGTCGACGAAAATTTTGTCGCAATGTGTACGTTAGCCTTGCAGATCTGTTATTTGTTAAATTTCGTTCTGAATTACTTTTCTTTTAAGTGACTGGTATCTTATTGAAGATTTCATGTGTTTAAATGATAAAGTTGCATTTATAGTCTTTTAAGTTGTATTACAGAAATATTCAAAATATATATTTTCAGTTCAATACAATAACAACGCAGAAATCGTCAATGTTCAGTTATATAGCGGTTTAGTTCAATACAATAACAACGCAAAAATCGTCAATGTTCAGTTATATAGCGGTTTAGATATTTTGATTCGAAGCCTATTTCATATTCGATGAAAAAACAAACTCGCTATATTAACTACGGAAATTAGTTTGATCCTTTACAAGCTTAAAACGAAAATGAACTCGGCGTTGATATCAGGAGATAAAGTATTTCATTATCAAATTTCAAAGTTTCTAATCCTCTCTCTCGTACTTTGAGCATTCTCATTCCGAATTTTGCCAATGCTCATTTTGAAATTATAAAATTATATTAAAACAATTGTGAAGCTACAACGCAGAAAATCCAATTAAATTGTAATTGAATTGAAGATTAGCTCTCCAAACATAAAACGTTTTGGAGGAAATTGGGTTCTGACATTTATTTAAGAGACTCCAGGCGACTGCACAAAGCCACATCGAATTGTTTAGAACACAAATATTTAGACAAACTTCAAACTTCGAAATTAAATTCTATGTTGTATCTATTCATAGCATTTTGGATGTGAACGATTTAAATTAATTTATTCTGTAACTACATGAAAAGTTTATTTAATTACAGTAGTTCTTTGTTCGAGAATTTCTTACTCTGAAATACCAATGAAAGAATGACCTTAACAACATTAACTAATTAACAAACAAATCATTATGCTTTAAGTGGATATATTTAATGTGGTTTCAGAGTTGGGTAAAGACAAGAAGCGACCAATTTGATTTCATGAGAGTTTTCTTGAAGGCTCTAGAATGGTTGAACCCTGGAATATGGAAGATGCATTTCACAGACGGAAAGTTAGAAGCAAGTCGATTCGAGAATTAAATCGGAATGAACTGTCAAAGTGAAGGTTAAGTTCAGAGAAAAAAATAAGAGAAAAGTAGGAGTAATAAAATAATTTAAAAAAAATGTTTCTATTTCTCATGTAAAAAAGTCCTTTCATTTAATGTGTCACAAGGTACATTCGGTAAAAGGTTTTTTTTGTTTACTAATTATCATCCTCCCGCACCTCCCCCCACTAAATTATGACCCCAAAATCGGAGTTGTCTATGAATGCTATACGTCTGTGATAACATAACCCAACTCATTACCATACCATTAGCCCATACATACCCTACTGCAGAGGCTTAGGCCTCCCCTCGAGCGTGCTTTGAGCTCAATCCAGCACGCTGCTCCAATGCGGATTGTGTAGATCGGGTGGACCCAACTCTTTATAAGTACTAAATTTCAACTTCTTCGTCGACTTGAATCAAACGAAACGGACTGTGATAGACGGATGGTTTCGTTTTTTTTTTTCATTTGAAATGTACGGAACTAATGTAGATCGTTAATTGTTATTTATACTTGTTCAGTAGTAAATTTTTTAAAGCAACGGTACTTAATTGCCGCGCGAACCTTCGTTGTTCTATTTTCTAACTAACAATTAAATAATGCGTAACACTATACAGAAAGCAAATTTAATTGTTTCACAGGTTCCACACTAGGTTAATTGTTTGTATCGTGGGCAAACTGAGCAACAAGTTCAAATTAAATTTCTGAAAAAATAAGGTAAAGTTTCAATTAAAAAAAACCGACGATAAGAAAAATATTAAGTATGAATATTAAAAAAATGGTCCTTTAAAAAGTGTATTTAAATTAATTAAGATTCATAAATAAATTTTACCTATCATAGTAGCTGAAAATATAAAAATATATTTATAAACTGATACTTATTTAATAATTTAAATGTGATACCTATGGAAATCCAAAGAAATCCTGTTTTAGAGAAACATTTGTTGCAGCGCCCCCTGGTGGCCTTTATCCGTAAAACATTAAGTATATTTACTTAAATGTATCTAACAAATATTTTGCCTGTGGCGTTAACAACTTAACTCATTATAATGTATAAAATCCTAAACATATTAAGGCAAATTTATTGAAACCTTATTTTACGAATAACACGGATCGCGAAAATACAAAACTAACGAACTTCCTGAAGCTTCATGAATCGAGGCTGAAGCAAATCTCCGCAGAGCTTCTGCCGGATATTACATCTCTGCGGAACTTATTGAACTTAGACTTAGTTAGGCGGCTTTCATATGTCACAGTGGTTCAAAGTTGTCAAATATGTGAAAAATTTATCCTTTATATATACTTGACTATTTATCTCCATTGCCGCTTTCTTAGTCTTCGACGGAAAATTTTCAATTTACAACCATTAAAAACCGACTGAGTGCGAGTTGGACTTGCGCACCGAGAGCTCTCTACCAACATAATATATTTGTGTTAAGTATCCATACGCAAATGAATAAAATTTAAATGTCTGCATATCTGTGATTTAGAAATGAAAACTTTTCCTTATGCTCATATGCTTATTCATATTATGTAACCAAAACCCTAATACGTGTTTTCAAAAATTTTGTCTGTCTGTTTATTGGTCAGGGCTGATCTACGAAACGGCTGAACCAATTTTGACGGGATTTTCACAGACAGGTTGAAAACTTTTTAGAAAATATTAAAAGCAAATTTCGATTATAGGTAATGTTTTAGTCCGAAAACATTTAGGGTTTTACTTGGAAAACTGTAGAAATTAAGAAAATCACGCGAACGAAGTGGAGAACGTTTACTATAGCTAAAACAAGCGAAAATGTTGAGGCTTCCATTTCGATATTTAAAAAAAAAATAAAAATTGACAACATTCCACATGACGATAGAAAAACATTTTTTTCCTTCGTCAATTTTTAATTATTTGGAGCCCTTCCAGAATTTCATTACATTATTAAACCAACATTCGATTCCGGGTCAACACTATACATAAAATATCTAAATTATCGGTCTGATATTTCTTTTTCGACCTAGACATCGGAAAAACTCGTGAAAGTAAAAATATTAGTTTGTTTTGGTCACAGCTTACAAATAACTTTGAGAACAACACGACCACGAGTAAATTCGTGAAGTTCGGCGCTCAACTGCGATTAATGAGGAAATGTGACTGCTGTTAGGCGGCTAATTGAAGAAAACTGACGTATCAACACCTATACAAGGAGCTTTTACGTCATTTAGATAAAAGTTCTTGTTTTATGTCTTTACTTAATACTAACGTAATTAAGGAGACGATAGCTAACATTGAAATAACAATTGAAATTCAGACAAAAATTTCTAAGGATTAGAAATTTTTGTCTGAATTTCAATTTTTATTTAGATAACCTTTTTCTCTTTTTTGTGATAGACAAAACAAAAATAAAAATATTGTGTTTTGAAAAACTACGCTAAGCTAAACAAATAAAGAAAAATAAATAATCATACAAAAACTCACAGAATCATCTTCATTAAGTCGAGAACAATCTACTTTAATATTCCTAACAGTTTGTCATTAAATAGGAAACGTTCTTGCACCGTCTTAAGATACAAATTTCAACGACGATTTTCATTTCGACAAAAGTTTTGCAACTCACGGTATGCCATTGCTGAAGACAATAAACCTTCATAAAAGTATTGTTAAAATCTGAGTTGTAAAGACAGCGAAATGTACGAAATTAAGAAAGCTTTTTAGTAATTAGTTTGAAAAAAAAAAGCAATGTAAATATAGAACGTTACATTTAGTATGAAAATTCATAAAAAAGAACAGATGCACACTAGAGCCAAATAGATGTTTCCTTGGCAGGTATTCCAAAATTAAAATTAGTGTTTACCGTATAAATATACTCCTTATCGAATATCCTAACCACACGATACAGCTCGTGCCAAACTTGTAGTTTGCGCTGAAGTTGTCGCAGCTGCATTTTACGCAATTGCTCTCAACCCTCTGATACACTGCTCTAAACTCATAGTACTCATTTTTTTTACTGCGACGCTACTCGCTTAGATTTCGAAGCAAACTAGAAGTTCGGTGTGAGCTGTACATTACCAATTGTAGCGCTGGACAAGAGTTGCTACCGACGCGAGAAAGCCAATCGAAAGTAGAATTTAAATGTACAAGCAATTGTATTGATAAAAGCTCGTAAAAAGCGGTTAGCTTTTGTAGTTTTATCGCGGAGATGTACAGCAGGCATGTACTCGTATTATGATTGCCTGGTAAGATAAAGACAGATTGAATTGTAAAAGTTTGATAAACTGAAATATTTGTCAAAAGTTATTTTTGTGATTTTATTTTTTTTGCAAACACTTTGCAAGTGAACTCAATCGGCACAACATATTCTATTTTCGACGGGTAATTGAATTCATATGGTTAAGCTTTCATTGATATAATCATAAATATTCAAGCTCAAGACGTCTAGCCTCACTTCAAAAATGGATTATGTACATTGCCCCTCAACAATGACCCTCATCATAGACTTTAATCCAACGCCTACAGGAATAATCGATTTACGCGTGGTGCTAAATGTTCCCTATCTAGCTAGCTTTATGCCCTCGTAAATGTCAGATTAAATGAAGCCGGATGGATTATCCAATCCATCCTAAAATAATATGTAGATACTGTAAATTCAGAATTAAATACACTAGCTATCAAGGCGTCGTGATAGCCCGAACGCAGCGAACCTATTTCTGGTATAGAAAGCCGTGCGGCCGTGGTTCGAATCTGGGAGAGTACCGATGAGTTTTTTCTGACTTATGTAAATAACTATCACTGCCTCCGTGCCTCGGAAAGCACGTTCAGCTGTCGAGTCCCGGGTGCCATCAACACATGGTAGTCGTTAAAATCCACTAACCAGCACTGGAGAAGCGTGGTGGATTAAGCTTCCCTCACCCTGAGGGGAAGCCTAAGCCCTTGCAGTGGGGCATGATGGGCTAGTGGAATGGAACTACCAATTAATACTTCTCACACTATTAACGTAACGAATGACGCAATGGCCTTAATAACGTGGCCAAAACCACTATTGACGTAATGAAATTCAAATCACTTTCTTTGGGATTTATTTAACGTTTTAATTTACTGCATTGCGCTCCGAAAAGGTAGCGTAATGACAAATATTTGCAAATTTCAGTGAGTAAACTCTGTAACCGGTGGCAAAAACCACATTAAATAGCTCCAGCGGTTTCCGGATTATTAAACCCAAACCGACAAATTAGATTTGCCAGACGTCCGTAAAACTCTGCGACATCCAGAATTTCTGATTAAAACTTAAAAGAACCTGCATCAAGTAACCTGAGATTTTGACAATGGGTATTGAACAAAATTTTTTGAATTATCTTTTAATTCTTTTTTATGAAAATATAGATATAATGGTGAATCATAGTACTTTTTCTTATTTCTAAAATTATATCGTAGTTTTAAAGGAATAATCGATTATTAAAATTAAATAACTGTTGACGTCACTACTACTAATTATTATAGTTACGATATTCTACGTGCTCATAACACAAATTGTTTGTATGGCTACCGATCGTTGTTTGTATAATAGTGATGTCACATGAATATTTAATTTTTTCTAAATCTTTGCCTACCTAATTGCCACCTACAAAATTTTTTATTCTTTCATAGTATAAGGAGACTCCTATAAATACACAAAAATTTTGGACCATATTGCAAAATTCGAACAACATTATGCTCATCCTATGAAAGTTAAAAATATATGTATTGTACAGTAGGCACACAGTACATGCATGCATATAAGAAACATTGAGAGTACCCAAAAAAAATTTACAAATTTGATGTTTATCCATCATACATTTTTTCTTCACGTAACTGTCAAAATTTATAAAAAGCAACCTTAAAATAGTCGAATACGTTGATCATGAGTAGGTAATATAAAATGAATGTGGCAGTTCATAATTAAGATTTTCTGATACTTCAGTTTTACATCAAACTATAATAGTTCTGTCTGACAAACATAAAATACTTTACTGAAACAGTCTTTAAACTTCAGGAATACACATAACAATTTATTGTGCACTAACCTCCGTTCCCATACATTAACCTGTCACGGCGTTATCTCGTATAATCTTGTATACCTTTCAGAGGAACATTAACGGACCATAAATCAGTCTCAAGATTTGCTATCCATTAGCCCGAGAAGGAATCAGCCAGTGCAATATCCTGAGAGGATCGATTGGGACGACGCGACCGGAGTTCAAAGTACTAGTGTGTATATTTTGATATCGTATAGTCTACGCGTTCACGTTAATATCAGCTGCACAGTAGAGGTGGAATGGACATCTTTAATGCTACGGTATTGGCTGAAATGGACATATATAACGTCTCTATACCTATAACCACACTTTATGGCTCCCTTGTTGTCAACTTACAATCTTTGGTTTCTCTTAATTTAGGACTTAAGTTATATTTTCGCCATCACTGTCTTTTTATGATCCATTAAAATTGAAATAAGATTTCATTAAAAATGGAATCCAATTTAAATCCTAATCGAATCCAATTCTGTGCCTATAATCTTGTAATAATATTAGTACATGTAAAATACTGTTAGCCACTTTGAAACATAAGTTGTAAATTAATCTGATTACGCTAAATAATATGTTTTGCATTCTAAAAAATGCGAACATTATTTGCTTATTATTATTATATATTAATAACATGTCACAAAACTCTACATAACGTCCGTCAGTCTTGTAGCAAACACGCAACAAATTAAAGACAAAAATTCATTATTAAATACGAAAATATGTAAAACGATCTGGCGCTAATTGTACTGCGCTAGCTAGTTTATTTTGGTATAAGAATGGCGTAACGTATTCGGTGCAAATTTAAATTGTACGAAAATTTGAATGTTTTTATGCTCAAGTTTACTTTTATGACTAACAGATTGGCAATAACAATTCCTGTGACGAAATAATTTCGCATTATTTTAATTATAATTATAAAGATATATTACATTGAAAATTCAAAACAATGTTCAGTCTCAGAACTGTCAATAGTAATAGCGTCATTGTTTTTATAAATGTGCAACGGCAATGGTTAAACTTATAATTCCACCCAATGACGTCACGCTATAAGAATTTTCAATACGTGTAATATATTCACTTAAATACCGATCCAAAAAGAAAAAAATTCAAATCAGTTCCTTAAAATTGCCTATTCTTTCGAAATAAAATATAACGGACTTCAGTTCAAAAATTTGGGAATGGTCAATTGCTCTGGCCTTTTTATCCACGTATTCGTTAAATTATGCAAATATTTTATAAAGACTATAGACGAAACACTCAAAACTGTACAACTGCACTTTTTGACAAAGATTAGATGTTATGCATGATAACAAAACAATTTAGGCTCTACAAAAATATGTTTAGTCGTTATTTCATTTTACGAGACACGTTTATTTGCAATCCAATAATGTTCAACCAAACTCGCTTTATTTTCTAAACCACAACAATGACTCTGGAAAATCGATGTGGCTAGACAACAACGCAGGATGTTATTGTCTAGCAACATCTATCCCTAGGGATCCTTAGACTACGTTAGTTCTTGGCACTATCACAAAAAACTCAATTGATGCCACGAAAGTTTTAACTCTAATAACGTTTCTCTCCTCCCCTTGATGGTCGCCTCGAATACTCATACACAGGATCCACTTAATTAAAAATATTTATTAATAATCAGTTACAAATAATTACATAAATCACAGACATTACATGGTTACTCACACGTCCATAGCTTTTCAATTGATTTTAAGTGTGTGGGTAGAGCATCAAACGTTTCCAATGTCTGCAAATTCCAAATAATATTAAAACATACAAAAAAATATTTCACTCCAAAAAGCGAGAATTATTGCCATTAACTAACACAAACTAAAGTAAAAGTTAGTCGAAAATCGTGATTTAAATTATTTGTCTTTGAATTACATTTCATATCGATTGCATACTAAAAGCTCTATCTCGAAACGAATACGTTATTCAAAGCACGTTATTTCCTTAGACGAATCATGCTCGTCTTTAGCTAATGAAGTTTCCAAGCAAACGTTTCACGGAGCGACGAGAAAATTTAATTAGCAATAGGCAAGTTGTTCACAACTTAGCCAACTTCAACTTCGTATAGACGATCACGTGATAACAAATATTTTTATACGATTTTTCTTACTTATACTTAATAATGTTTGTATTTTTATTGAGGTTTTAGAAATTAATGGCTTTAGGGCGAACTTGTGTGTTATGGTTAAATAAATTATTCAAACGTAATCCCAAACTCAACTTGGTTGGTCGAGTGGTCGCATAACTGCCGATCTAAAGATTGCGAATTCGATTCCCATTCGAGACAAATATTTTTGTGCACGAACATCTCTATTTGTTCCGTGTGTAAGTGCAAAATATATGTATATATTATAAAAAATATTTAAGAACGTAAATAAATTTTTAATACTCATAATACAAACATAATATTTGTTTAGTTTGGGACTAAATAGCGCTGTGTGAGGTGACTCAGATATTTCTTTAATATTTATTACTATATATTTGTTCCGCGTCTGGATGTAAAATATCTATATAATTATGTATGTATTATACAAATTTTTAAGTAAATATATATATATATATATCAGTTGTTAAGTACCCTTAGTGCAGGTTCTATCTAGTTTGGGACTAGAACACCATGTGTGAGATGTCCAAGATATTATCATTAGTTATAAATGAAATTTAAAAAAAAGTTGAATTTACAAAAACTTTATTAACTTATACGTTTTAACTGTAGTCTGTTAACTCCATCGATTTAGTTATCTCTATGTTTTTGAGTTTATTTCTATTTCTACATTTACGTTCCATTTACCATTAACTATCTAAAAATTTTTACGGTTGATTCCGTAAGACTATAAATGACGTTCGACTCCCTTACACCGGTTAACGATAAACACAAATTTCAAATATTGTTACGTATTTTTAACTTTTAACATAAATATTATAGAATTTATTGCTTACTTTGAAGTAAATGCTTTATGAAAATTTCCAACATCTACCTAGTTACAGCTACATTTTACATACGTGATCGAAATAAACTCAAATATATCGATAGCCCTAAAAAACCGCAAACGTGTTCTACAGATATTATTCAACATTTCCGACCCCTCCGTATATTAAGAATCCAATATTGCTTTTGATAATGCAAAAGAAGCTTTCGAAAAATTCACATACGTATGTTTTGAATGTCAATAGTCATTCATAAACCGCAATGTATGGAAGCCGAAGGAAGATTCTCCCCCAAACGTTTACTTCAGAGAAAAAAAAATATGCGATACGAACAGTCTTTTATGGATATTGACGTATTTTCTTTGAAAAGATATGTAATGAATAGCCGTGTGTTTTTATGTATACGAAACAACATATGTAGTTAGAAATGGTATGTCACTTAGAAAGTAATGGCACAAGAGTAGATAATAATAATAATAATAACACACACACAATCACAACAACGTCTAGGTCCCAAACTAAGCATTAGCTTGTATTTTGGGTACCAAGCGAAGACACCACATACATATAACAACCAAGACCCGGTGCCAGTATTAATATTCATCATATAAATACTGACCCGACCTGGGATTCGAACCCGGGACCTCCAGCTTTGCAGGCAGGGTTGCTGCCCACTAGGCTAAGCGGTCGTCAAGTAGATACAGAGTCCAAGCTCTCTAACAACGTGCAAAAATACCTATTTCACACCTATTACAAGTCAAAAAAATTAGGGAGAAAAATAAAATAAAGTAAGTACATAGTAAAATGTGTATTTGAGAAAATAATAATGATCAGTGTTATTTGACACATCCTATAATAAAATTAGTTATAAATAATCAACCCTAAACATTTTTGTTGCTGTTTTTTTTTTGTTTTACTACTTTAATCGATATTATTTTATTTTATTTTAAACACTGATGTCGTAAAATATTTGCGGATCGTATTGAATGCGCGCGCCGCAGCCGCAGCCCTGTCGGTTATACCGCAACTGAACTGGCGCAAACCAGTTCTTACCCCGGCGAAACATACGCGAACCCGTCGGTGAGAGGTCACGCACACATCGCCGCGCTATGTGTGAGTGTACCTACAGCAGGCTGCTTTTATGTAGCTTGACTTCTGTACGGATATTTATTCATGTGCTAATAGACCGGTTGATACCTTAAGCTCACTCACTGTCCATAGTTGTCGCGTGGCGTTGTGCACAAGGGACCAGTGGCATCGTTTCGTAAACGCGTACGCGTATTCGTCAATTTACACTTGTCTGACGCCTGCGTACTAGTTCACAGACTAGAGTCACATTAGTTTATATGAAAACAAAGTAGATTGACGAATGAAGCCTTCGCATTCGATTGACGTTCTATTGACCAGTTATTAATCTATTATGGTCGAACACTTCACATAAAAAAAACTTCAATATTAAAAGTTTATCTAGTTCTGAAAATCTCGTTCATTGATATACTTTTACGTCACAATATATAATCTATTGAAAATGTCGAATATCTTAGCCATTTCTTTATCAGACGCAAGCTCCATGGCAAAAAAGGTCTCGTCTTTACTGTGGCCCCTTAGCGAGAAACCAGAGCAGCTGTGATTACATCGACATCGATTTTCACGAGTCGATAAGCGATATAGATATAAAACGAATTTCATAGAAAACTGTTTCACCAATTTGTTATGTGAACGTTATTTTTTTTTTTTAAATATAACACTGACATGCTATCAGAGAAAATTTGTAATTAAATTTTCCTTTAACATTTTCTAAGATATTTCTTGATATAGTTTAGGTATTCTGACTTTTCTATTTATAAGATTACGTTACAGCACACAAGAAAATACAGTCGTTGCAAAGATACCATTTAAAACATATAACAAATTAATACTAAATGTTTATCTACATCCGGACGGTCATTTGATTTTGCATAGCTAGGTAAAACTAATTTCATATGTTATTTTATTTCTCCTATTTCAGCTCCCGTTGGTAGCAGCAGGTATGAGTATGGACCCATGACCACAGTAATGTAAAATTTAGTTTATTAATTACTGATGTCGTGATAATTATATACTTTTTATTATTACCATACAAAACTAAAAAAAATATTTATATAACGTTATAGTTGTACGAAAAAAGGAATATTTCATTTTCAACCGCATTTTGGTATGTTAGTTTAAATTTCAATCAACCACAGTATTTTACGTTGCCCAAGTGAACAGCGTCACCTAGCCTGATAGCACTGATATGAAAAGTGCAGTGTAACGCTCTCCCTCCTCTTCCCACCCTCTCTTTAGGACATAAAACTGATTAACACGCATCTAGTGGTGTATGTTAGTAATTAAAGTAAATCACTAAAAAGTTCTCATGAGATTCTTTCTGTCAGTGTGTCATGGCGTCGTTTTTTTTTGTCCTAATTTTACCACCTTGCATGAGAACATTTCACAGAAAGATGTTTTTTATATTGCTATCACAAAACCATTCATATTGATTCTCTTTTCATTTGACATCTAGACTACTAACTTAACGTTAGCTTTTTGCAAATGTAATAAAAAAAAATAATTTTCCGTTTCATAAGAAAGTGGTATTACCGTTATCACAGAAGTGTAAGTTTTTCAAATAATAATAATAATAACGTATACATGACAACAACGTCTAGGCCCCAAACTACACATAAGCTTGTGTTTTGGGTACCAAGCGAAGACACCACATACATATAACAACCAAGACCCGGTACCAGTATCGATATTCATCATATAACTGACCCGACCTGGGATTCGAACCCGCGACGTCCAGCTTCGTAGGCAGGGTCACTACCCACTAGGCTAAGCGGTCGTCAATGGAACAAATAATCAAATAAACAAGAGAACATAAATTGTATTTCGTAATTTAATAAAAAAATAATAGTAATCTAATAAGTAAAAAAAAAACCAAACAGATTCTTTTAGACCATTCTGAACCATTCTCAATGAGATAATTTACAGAGGGCAGCAATTTTCAAACTCGAAATAGCAACCGAAGTTCGATTCAAATCTCTCATCAAAATTTACTACCTTACAATCCTCTAAATTCCTCTATACAATACAAACAATCATAGTCCCAATTTCAAAGGTTTATACCTCTTTGTTATGGATGAGTGCCGATATTACTATTTCATTAGAAATATCAAAGAACTGAGAATTTAATTGAAAAGCGGATTAAATAGTCTTTTGCGTTTCATTTGCGATTTTGAATATCGCTAGGAACAATTAGCATTATGAGCTATCCCTTCATTGCTCTTCCCAACCTAATTGCTTTCAACGATCCGTAATATAATGCCCCTGTGGAAATGAGTACTGAACTGTTATATTTTATCCGTACAACGGAACGGCGCTCTTGTTAAAATGTAGGTTATAACATCGACGTTCCCCTTCGTGTTCAAATAAAGTATCTATATTCCTCTAAGTAAATTTAGTTTATTTAATTAAATATATTAATTTAAAATTATTATGAATTAATAACGAATGTAATTCATATTCTTAATCAAATTTCGAATATGATTTTGTCAATGAGCTCTGTTGTTAATGTTTTTAGATATCCCGAATGTAAAAACAAAATATGAAGGTTATGTCTAAAGTGTTAGATGCTACGAAATCAGTAATAAAAACTACATATAGATATTTTTGGAAATTAATTTGAAAGAGGCGTGAACACATTCCAATAACTTTCGAGTAACATGCTTTTAATGTCGTCCATTTTTCCATTTTTATGCCCGTCCACAATGTGCTGCACCTGGCCGGTGTAGTCAGTACTTTTTAAATGAAATATGTACTATTTATTTGCCACATTATATAATTTTTTTTTTGTTTTTAGATAAATGTTATCTTGTACAACAATAATCATAATGTGTGTATATACCTAAAGAAGAATATGTTGGTTGGGCCATATAGCACGCCATAAAACGTTTTAATGGTAGCATGAACTAATATTCATATGTAAGGAGGGTAAAGGGGTTCATATAAGAACAGTGCATTTTGACTAGGGGTTTCGCTTAATTCCTGACGATAAAAAATACCAGGGCGAATTTAATTTTTAACAAGCTAAAACATTATAGTCAAAAGTGGGATGTAGGTAATTTACGAACGATCCCCGAGACTATATTCAAGTGATAGTCCTTCGATTCATTAAATTATTCCATAGTATGTCACTGGCACGCTAGGACCACGGAGATAGTGGCAAAGCAATTTAGGTAAGGGGACCACGTTCCACGCCTGCCCTCAATCATCGCATGAATGAGGCTGCTACGTAACCGCGCCTCGGGACTTGCTATTATGGTCTAGATAGATTTTTTTATGAGTTTACGATCTTAAAAACTTTTTCATATTATTGTTGAAAGTATAAAAACCCTATTAAGATTTACATCTGTTAAAATCGATCGTGATCTATACACAATCCTAATTTTAAAGGAGGCAATATTATAACTGTGAATTTTAACGTATTATTATATTCACTACATTATATTATATTATACTAAGAGCAATTTTTGTACATAATTGAGTAGTTTTTTTTTTTTTATGTAATTATGTACATAATCCTAATTACAAGGATAGCAATATTATAATATTGTCCATTTTAATGTATTATTCTATTCAGATTATATTATATTGTAACAAGAGCAATTTTTGTACATAAATAGGTAAATCAACTGTTTTTCTAAAAATGGCTTTAACTATTTCATAGCATAATGTACATAATCCAAATTTTTAAGAAAGCAATATTATAATACGGTCAATTTTAATGTTATATTTTCAGAGTTTATTATATTGTAATAAAAGCAATTTTGTACATAAATAGGTAGGTAAATGTTTTCGCGAAAATGGCTTTTACTATTTCATGAACTTATGTACATAATTCTTATTAGGAGCTCGTCTTTGGGGAAATTCGTTCATGTCTGCAATCAATGACATATCATAGATTAAACAAAAAAAAAGTTTTTTAACGGAAAGATAATATAACATTAGATTGTACAGTTGATTGCTTTGGTTTACTAACATTCGAATACATTAAGTACCACTTACCACTGGCTAACGTCTTATAGATTCGGTAAATTATTTTGTTCATTAGTTTTTTTTTTCATTTGCAAATACCTTTCCGAAGTGTTATTAAAATAAACGCCTTCAATGTTTATTCTATTACTAGTCACTTAATCTAAGTTTTATGACTGTATAATGTGAAAGAAAGGATCAAAACCTTTTCAAAAGAGTAAGTGAAATTACTACTATTTAAAAAAAAAACATCATAACACGAAATTCATTATTTTTGTAAAAAAATATATTCCGCACAATTGAAAACATTTGAGTTCAATAAAATAATTTATAAATTACAAAATATTCTTCATTATACTCATGGCTATAATTTGAAGTTTCGATATTAATTTTGAAACTACGGGTTTACTAAAGAATAATATATACGGTGCCTTACCAAAAATCCTAATAATGTATAATATTTAAACATGCCTATGTCCGAATACAAATTACAAATATAATTTTTGTAAGTAATTGTGATTGATGTTGACGTGTGTACTTTTACATTTTCACTAGCCAACAATTAGCGGATCTCCTTTACAGCTGAACGTTTACAGCAAGAGGTGATTAACTTAAGAGGCCTTGTAAATTGTCCGTCGTGGACAAGCCCTTCAAGCACGATAGAACGCAGCGAGTGCGTATATGAGTTAATAAGGTAATTTTCGAAATTTTATAACAAACTAATTTGCAAACAAAATTATAATATAAAAATTTTATTTGGAAAATAACTCCTCCAATTTTATTTTTTATAGTTTAATTTTGTTATTTTCATTAAATTATAACGCGTTGATGACGATTTTGTGCATGACTTTTTTGGATTTATTTAGCACGGAACACATTTTTTTACAGTACAAATAAAATAAATTTTAAGACAATTTGTCGTAACTTGCTAACAATATACTATATGCCCCGTACGTATGGTTGTTCTGTGGTTAATATTCGCTACCAGTTCTCTAATTCAAAAATGTGATTTTTCATCCTTACCCAAAAACGTATGTTTGAATTTATTTCATACTTATTTATATCATGTTGTTGTCTAAATGAAGTTTTGTACATTTACTACATAAATAGGTGACATGATTGCGCATTGAAAACATCAAATATCTTAATAGTTATTGAGAAATTAGACCTGAAAAAAAATGTTTTCCGGTTTTCAGATCGCGAAATAAGTAGGGAGCCTTAACAAGCGAAATATGTAACACGATTGTGCTGGTAACTTATGATTAATTGTCTTAGTAGTATCTATTTAAACAAAATTAATTCAAATTTTTTTTTAAATATGTTTTACTTGTTTTTTACTACTTATAAAATAATTTATTTTATTTATAAAATACAACATTTTTAAGTTAGGAGCGTTTGATTTTAGTAATCTTTTGCGAATATTATATAATTTCACAAAACTTCCATGTATTTACTTAGTACAACAATAGAAACGTTTAAGTGAAAAGGATCTATCACACATATTACTAATAGCCTTAAACGCATGGCACGAACATTACGCGCACTCAGGATTCCGCTCAGCGCACCTCAGGGCGTCTTCTTAACCATAAATATTTATCACGATCTTATCCCGAGATTAAATCTCTTTTATACTCGAGATCAGAGTATAAGTATAATGGACAGTAGGGTACGGTATTTCTGATTGCACTAAAATAGAGTTTTTCTCGAATGTTGTCAGTCAGTCATGAAATTGGTAACTAAAAAGCTATATATGTGCAAAATATAAAGTATTGTTTTGCAAGTAGGTAACATGAAACTAATCTGATAGTTTTTAATACCTACGTAATCAACTGAAACCATACATACAAATCATCAGTGTAGTGATAGCCCAAGCGTAGAGAACCTGTTACAAATTTATAAAGCCGTGAGCCGTGGTTCTAATCCGGGCGTGTACCAATGAGTTTTTCTGACTTATTTACATACTATCACTGACTCCGTGCCTCGGAGAGCACGTTAAGCAGCCGGTCACGGCTGCTGTCAATAGATGGCGCTCGTTACAATTCACCAATGCGCAATGGAGCAGCGAGGTGGATTTAAGCTCTAAGCCCCTCACCCTGGGGGGAGGCCTAAGCCCCTGCAGTAGTGTATAATGGGCTGATGGAATGGAATACATACAAATAAAAAAAAAACGTTGTATCTTTTATGATGTATATTGAAAGAGTTAATACAATACTGAAAAAAACAAATATGTAAAAGATTTCTAAAAAAATTACAAAAAGGATAATATTTTTTAATGAAATAACTACTTTTCATGATCTATATTGCCTTTCTACAACGGATTGATGTAGGTGCAACGGACACAGACGTAATAATCTAAGGTAAACGAGATGCAAGACCTTAGATTAATTATTATGGCAAGTATCGGTGCTCAATTTAAATATTTTAAACAGATATTGAAGACCTTTTTCAGCAAACATCCGAATGCGTTTGTTTTTCATGATTTTTTTCATGAACCCAATATTTTTTCAGGCGTTGTTTGCTGTCTTGTCAGTTTCTTTTGGTAATTTAGTGCTTGAACAAATCAATTGTTCTAAGTAAGACTACACCTCACCGTATTATATTTTTTCTCCTTCAATTTTAATGTCAGTTTGTGCTTTATTCCTCGTCAAGTTAATCTCAACTTTATCCATTGTAAATTTTACTACCTAGTTCTTTTCAGTTAGTTGACACTTCATAGTTTGAAGGGCACATGGGTTACCAGATATTACGACTATGTCATTTATGAATTCTAGAATATGTAATTGGTGTAAATTTTTGTTATCGCTTGTATTATCTCAGGTCAGGTTCTAAAATAGGTGTTTTTTTCTAGAACTCCTGAAAAAAGTTTTGGCAAACAATGGTTTACCTTGCCTTAGTCTTTTGTTTTGGATCGTGTTGATAGCACGCGTGTTCTTAATAATCCTTATGTACTTTTTTCTAAACTTACCGGTGGTGTGCGAAAGCTTTCTCTATTCGATTGTATTCTAGAGATTCGAATACTTTTTTGTAACCAGCGCATGGTTATTTTTTAGATTTAACATTTTTCAATGAGTTCTTTTAGTACATATAATAGATAAGTGTCGTGATAGCCCAGAGCGCAACGAGCCTGTCTCAAATTTGGCCCCATCGGGCCATGGTTCGAATCCGGGCGTGTACCAATGAGTTTTTTTCTGACTTAAGTACACAATATCAATGACACCGTGCTTCGGAGGGCACGTTAAGCAGTCGGTCCCGGACGCTGTCAATAGATGGCGGTCGTTACAGTTCCCAACCCGCAGTGGAGCAGCGTGGTGGACTTAAGCTCCAAGCCCCTCTTCCTAACCCTGGGGGAGGCCTAAGCCCCTGTAGTGGGGTAAAAATGGGCTGATGATGATGATGATGATGATATAATAGATAGGGTTTAACGTCTAATAATATCTGCTTGTTCCTTTAGCTGTTATTCGCATAAAATCCTAGTTGTACGGAAGCATAATCTTTGAGAACTCTTTGTACTTATTAGACAACTGAGAAACAAGTCTATAATTTTCTATGTTTTTGTCTCCTTTAACAGTCTTATGGTCGTTTTAATCCATTCAATGGATATTTCTTTTTAAGTTAAAATTTTCAAATAAATTTATTTTGCTTAATTTATCTGTCGACACACCGGTGTATTATATCAAATCCATTTAAAAAGTATAATAATAAATCTGTAGAAGAACACGTTAATTTTTTTTTGCATTTTATCACTTTTCCGTTCGATCACTTCCTGTTTATATCATTTTTTACAAAATGTATCCACCCCTTCATCGTTCTATCTTCATAGTAATTGGTCTTTGGGTTCGCGTGGTTTTCATCCCTCCTCCATACATGTCCATTCATGGAACTATGGAAGTTTTCGCGCCGCGTCCCAAAGGAAGTAACATGCAAAATATTTTGTATGATGATAAATTTTAATCTTCGCGGGAGTTAAGTAGGCGTTCGGGTGCTACAAACCGAGACATCGTCGCATGATAAAACGATAAACTGTCATAAAACATCATGACCAAGCCTCTTTGACTCTCGTTCTACTTTATAGTACATATTTTATGCTTGCTTCATACGGGCGTGGCGCGTAAAAACTACGTTCACACCATAGAGTGTGTATATCACGACAAACGGTATTCTTTTAATGTTTCTATTAAAGGTTATATATAGACATTCCCTTATGAACTTATTTTGTATGTTATCCATTCTAGTCTCATCGTACATCCATTTCAATATTTTGACCACAGCTTCATGCAATCGTCTTTCAACTTTTTCTTTAGCGGCCAAATATTCAGATCCAAGGACTAGACATGTTTGATAAGCAACAAACATGGACACTGACACGAAAGATCGAACCATATTTAGTACATTACACGTATATTTCATATTTTGTAATTCTTCGTAGTAAAAACAGTGCCTTTTCACTTAGCATATAATTGTTCGTGTTTCTTACAATCTTTGTTTGCAGTGACCCTACTTCTAGTAATTTACTCATGCTTTGTTCGAAAGCTGCAGAGAAATTCTTAAGGCCATTATTGAGCACGTTTCAAGATCTCACCCGCGTATGTTAACGCTTTATTTACTTCATATGCTTAAAGGTAAATTTAGCGTGAAACTTGAATATTTTACCGTTTCGGAGTATATCATATGCCCAATTCGATGTTCCTATGGAATTTCGACAGCATGTTTGTGCACTCTTTATAATTCAATAAGATCTCATAATGTAGCAGGATTAATGGAACAATAGTAAATTGAATTTATATTTAATATACAAGTTAAAACAAAACTCAGGATATTCCGCTACACGTACAAATCTGCTCCTTAAATACAGCATTTTTATTTAACCCCTTTTTTGTCGGACCTACCGATTTCGAAAAAATTGTCAGTGAATTTTTTTCCCAAATGTTTCAGTTCCGATAAACGCCATTTAAATGTCACAAGCATTTAATACGTATGTAGCCACGTTTTCATATGGAAAACAGAAAAAATGTTTTACGTTAAGAATGGATATATAAAGAAATAAACTAACTGTTACCTGCACGGAGTGCAATATTTCTTAAGTACCTACTCCATTCCATTCCTCTCACTTGATATCCATATAAAAGGAAGGTCCACATAAAGAAGCCTTATTACATTTTTGATGACGTCAAATACGAAATATCCTTCTCGCGTATCCAGATACCTTATTGTAAAATATCATAAAACCGATTCAATAGTTTAGTTATCAGAACGTATCAAATAGAAAAACTGACTTTCACATTTACATTTTATTATGTTGTAATTTGCATTCGATCGTTTAAAACGCCCGGAAATCACAGCTCGCTGGAAAACCATGAAAATCTCATCGATAGCATAAGGAATTTAGTACAGTCTACCAAACATCACCCGATCGCGGTTACGTTCGTAAACGATAATGTAAGTTTGTTAGAGCGTGAAAAGAAAGATAAAATAAGAGACAAAATAATCCCTGTACAATCCCTCCTCCGTTCATCGAAGTGGATAAACGCACTCACACGTTGATCTGCCTGTTTTTATTGCGTCGTTTAAGCAGAACAAGTTCGTCAAGTGCGATACGTATTTCAGCAATAATTGTTCCGTACGAACGGAATTTTCCAATGTCTCTAAAATTACGTATGTGTCATGCAATGGACCTCTTTGTAGTTAAGAAGTATATAATGAAGCAGTCAATTAAAAAAAAAATAACACGATATTAAAAATGAAAACCATTTTCTTATGTGGACTTCGTTGTTCAATGTATTACAACTTTCGAGAATTTGAAACTGAAGTTAGTCACAAAACCGTTGCAATCAGACGTGGATTGGTCGGGTTGATTAGTTGAAAAACGTTGCGTTCACAAGTTATTAACTGTTATTATTGATCCTTTTTGTTAACGTTGTTTTAGTTTACCGATTTATTCTTTAGTATGCCTAATCGTAATGTTACCTTACACAGATAAACTAAGAAAAATGACTTTATTGTACATAATAACTTCAGAAAAAGAAAAACAAATAATGCATTTCAATTTATAAAATAGTACAACAAAGAACAGCTGATGCGACTGGAGTGTAATTTTGGCTTGACCTGAAAGCAAACCTTAAAAGAAGCGAAAGATTTTTATAGAATCGTGTCAATATTCCGAACGTCGAGAAAAAAGAAATCTAAAAAAATGTATAACTGACAGCGATAGTTTTGGCTAGATTGTTATGAACACCTTGGACAGAACTGTACATAACTGCATACCTTGAATAAAAAACGCTTCAAACTGGGAGAGGCAGATGTTAACCTTCAAAGGTCAATTTCTATACTTCGTAAAATTATGATTAAACAAGTTTTTCGCTGGAAAAAAAACGATTATCAATAGGAAATTGTTTAACAGAAAACAAAACATACTCTAATAATTAGTGTCAGTTAGTTCAAATGTGCATATTTACCTAATCTACAGTTTAACTGTAACAGTTCATGATGATGACGTATCACAGCAAAATGCCAGAACCTACTCCGACATCACACTAAAAAAAACCAAAATGCTGATAATGTGCAATACAAATAAATTTAATTTACGCTTGCATTCCATTCCATCGGCCCTTTTTATACCCCACTGTAGGGGCTTAGACCTCAAGATCAGTGGGCTTGGATTGTAAATCCACCAAGCTGCTCCAATGCAGGTTGGTGGATTGTAACGACCGCCATCTATTGACAGCAACCGGGACCGACTGCTTAACGTGCTCTCCGACAACACGAGGCACGTAGTCAGTGATATATACTGTACTTAAGTCAGAAAAAACTCATTGGTACACGCCCGGATACGAACGGATTCGGAATTTAGGCTTACACTCCTAAAATCAACTATACAAACTAGTATTTATAAAGAACAGGTTATCAAATATGGTCTAGATGATGCAATTAAAGAACAAGGACAAATTTACACCAGCATACCATCCGAACTGGAATACAATCGAAATTTATGGGCTGCCTACTTTTATAAGTTTTTCAAAATAATTCCGATAGGAACATAAACAAGACTATAGAATCAGTAACACAAAAATGTCATGCCATTGGTGCCAAAGGACAGAATAAACTTGTGTTAAAAATTTCAAATTATTGACAAACAATATATAGGAAGTAATGACGTAATAATTGATTTGACTGTACGCTTGATAATATATATAATAGTATATAATAAGATATACCTACTAGTCGGATAGAGTGGGATAGCAAAGTTAATTTGCTTACCTCTACACCGAATTTAAGCCGACAAAACGAATTGATGGAAGGAATTTTAGTGATAAAATTTTTGAGAAAATATAAATGTAAGATCAATAATTTTGTAACAGATTAATTTAGACTTCTCTGAAGTGTTCAAATAAATGTGATATGATATTAATAAGAGTTAAACGGATGGTGTTGGACTTCCTAAGAAAGTTGACAGCTGTCTGACTCTAATACTTGTACAAAGAAGGGAAGGTTGTCGTGTCCTCAGCCGCGCCTCGCCGACCATTAGATGTAGTAAAACAAAAATGAATTTACTTACAAAATAAATGTAAAAACACTTTATACAAAAACTATTTACAATATTAAAGAACACAAGTCTGGACAAGCACTTGCGTATCTGAGTGCGGTGCGGTGCAATGGTGTTTCTACTGGTAAGAAGAAGAAAATTGGAGTCACCGATTTGGACTTTAAAATAAGCGGTCAATACTCTTATATATTAATGCTCATTTCATTACGAAAATACGGCAATAACAGTTCATTTTTTGTAAATGAGAATTTTTTTTATTTCAAATTAGAAACTAAACATAAGTACTGTGTAGCAGACTGTACCGCACTTCAGAGCCGCATAGTTATGATGCAAGAACTGTACTGTTAATTTCTCACTTCGAATTTTATTCACAAAGGTTGATGATTGTTCGAGATTTGATTGTTTGTAGGCATTTATTGGTATCTTTATCTAAAGCATCTGAATGAAAATTTTCAAGTGGGTAATATATGTACGTTAAACAGTTAAGCTATGACAAAAAAAAAAGAATGATACGAAATGAAATGAAAAACCAATTTTCATGTTTTCAGTATTATAAACAAACCCTAAAACTACGCGAAAAACACTCAATTATGAAAATGTAAGCACATCAAAAACATTAACCTCCTCATTTCAATAGGAATTGTTAAACATGTCGACGACCTTCTAGCCACTGTAGCGTGCGACATTTGAAAAGGCAATTCACTTCGCTCCTCATATTTCTCCGGCCATTTGCTGGGTTTTTTTCCCCCTCCACACTCCAACGGGTGGAATAATTCGTAAAAGCTTGAATTACGTTGTTAAAATGAGCTTTTTAATAACTTAAGAAAAAATTAATATTAC
The DNA here is from genome assembly GCA_949709985.1 of Luffia ferchaultella. Lineage (NCBI taxonomy): Eukaryota > Metazoa > Arthropoda > Insecta > Lepidoptera > Psychidae > Luffia > Luffia ferchaultella. The sequence continues at coordinate 6,513,825 of OX453257.1, read as the reverse complement.
AGTGTTATTTAATATTTATCATAAATATTTCAATGTTTAAGAAAATCGTCACTCAAGTTTATCATAAACAGAGAAAATAAATTATGTTTATTGAGCTAAAATACCATGTAATAATACTCAAAGTTTTATTAGTTATTTGAAGGTCATTAAACTTGAGCCTATATTTTTTGGGTTTTTATTTATTATTTCATTATTGGAATTATTTAAAGTATCCACAAAATGGTTTACTTAATTTTAACTTTTCCATCGTCAAAGAAGGCCAATTATTATTTCTTAATATTTTTCATTTGATTCGATAATACCTAATTTCCTAAAAATGTTGTAAGAACATTTCTGGAACAATTCCAAACAAAACGCAAGAAGTTACATAAAAAGTGGTTCAGTAAGTATTTTCTGAGGTTCTCACACACGAACCATACACATAATATTCACACCAAGATGTTTTTTCATGTAGGTTTGAAGTATATATCGGTACGTCTATGAATTATTATAGGGTTTAAGCTGACTAACCTACCAATTTTCACCATAGTGTAGGGTACTTCCACCTAAAATATTTGCTAAATAATTCGAGACACTTCGAGATAATTCACCACTAAAATTTACACAACTTGAAATAAATCAGTTTGCAATAAAAAAGGTGAAATAATTTCTACCTATAGATAAGTGAATATGGAAAATTTTCACACTTAATAGAAAATTCCAAATAATTTATGAAAAAATCATATACAATTAGAGAAACACACTGAAGACGACTCAAAAATCAATAACAAAATAATAAAGAAATAATAATGACTAATTAACTTTTTCCTGTTGCGAAGCCGCCGGCGACTGATAGTAATACTATGAGAACGAAACTATGCGATTTAATCTGGGGGCACGGCCGTGCCCCCACCAAGTCGAGCAAAAAAGCGTCACGGCCGTACCATCCTTTTCTCGAAGCAATTCAGACCATTTTCGACCCCCTGTAACTTCGTTGTGGATAAAACTAGAAGACTGAAATTTTCAGTAACCATGCAGGCATATTATATAAGCATATTACACGTTTTCATTCAATTTGAACCAGTATTTTTAAGAAATTATAACGGGTCAAATTTCTTAATTTTGTCACTCACTGACTCACCGATCATCAAAATTCTAAGGCACTTCTAGCAGACCTAGAAGCTTCAAATTTGGAATATAAGTAGTGTTTGGTGTATGAATCAAGGAAAAACTAAAAAATCTAGAAAAGACCGCAAAAAAAAATTAAGCCCATACAGCCAAGTCTTCAGTTAAATTTTTCAATATTGGCTTTATTCGTAACGATGTTTTATTACGGCAGTTATTATTATCCCATCAAAAACAATACTTGTCAAAAAAACCAAGTCTCGCAACTCAGTTGTTCTGCGGTAAAAAGTTGTGAGATCCATGTAATACCAAGTCGGGTATGTTAATGTTTTATATAAATATATTGAGACTTGGCCATCGCCTGAAAACACGTGTAAATTCAATCGCCTGAAAACACATGTAAATTCAATTATTTAGTGCGATGGCCAAGTCTCAATATATTTATATAAAACATTAACATACCCGACTTGGTATTACATGGATCTCACAACTTTTTACCGCAGAACAACTGAGTTGCGAGACTTGGTTTTTTTGACAAGTATTGTTTTTGATGGTCATAATTTAAGAACATCGATAACTACTTGATGGTTCTATATACTGGATTAATTATTGTCAACAGCATTTCTCAAAGTACACGAGTCACGAGTATATTTTTAACCCCCGACGAAAAAAGAGGGGTGTTATAAGTTTTAATATGTTACGTCTGCAAATTTTTGTCGTATGTGAATCGTCTACTAGTAATGGCGACAACCGATCTGTGCCGGTTGTTATATGTACCTATGTGGTGTCTTCGCTTGGCACCCAAAACACAAACTAATGCTTAGTTTGGGGTCTAGACGTTGTTGTGATGTATACGTTATTATATTATTATATATATTACTAGCTTTGCACGGATAGCAGACCATATATGCGTAGTGTTTTTTGTGTTGTAGTGTCATATCCGCTCGTTGCGTCGAACATGTGGATTAGATTTAATAGTAAGTTCATCCTACTTGGAGTATTTTTAATGTATTTTATTTTAATTTTTTTTTTGTTTAATTATAATAATAATATAATAATAACACACACAATCACAACAACGTCTAGGTCCCAAACTAAGCATTAGCTTGTATTTTGGGTACCAAGCGAAGACACCGCATCCATATAACAACCAAGACCCGGTGCCAGTATTAATATTCATCATACAAATACTGACCCGACCTGGGATTCGAACCCGGGACCTCCAGCTTCGCAGGCAGGGTCGCTACCCACTAGGCTAAGCGGTCGTTATATTTTATTATTATATTATTTTATTTTATTTAATTTTGTTTAAGGGTAAGGAAAGTTTATATCACATTGCAACGATGACTTTCATTGCATTCCGTTCATTTCTTTACCGATAAGGCACAGTGAGAAAAAGTGTCGGGTGTAGTTAGTGCGAGCGCTTATTCTAGTACCTATATTCAGTACCAATTACAGTTTAATATAATAATTGTTTTACTAATATGGAGAAATATGTATATACAGTATTAATTATTAATGTATTATAAATTAGTAATTAATTAAAATAGATATTTTAATTAAAACCATCAGTTTTGCTTCTTTCAATTTATTTAACTACGTTCCCTTACATTACCCAATTCAATAGGCAGAATATAAACAAAGTTTCGCATGTCGCCTTTGTGACGACGACATAGTATATCTATGACTCATTAGTACGATTCATTTAGCCACCTCGCTTGCACCCCGCACTGCTCACTGTTGCACACGTATGAACTGTTCGCGCTGTCTGTTCCATAGTAATATTATTTCTATGTTTCGGCCTCTTGTCACGCGATAGTTTTTATTTCGTGATATTTCCTAAGATATTAATTTAAATTGAATGGTGTAAAGGGCAATCATAATCTGCATGAAATGGTAAAGGCAAATAACTTATTTAATTTGATAAGGATTAATACTGTATCCCTATAAATTGCTTTCAAATCACCTCAGCATATGACACTATTTTTTTAAACATAAAACTAGATATAGTAAGCTATCCATAATAGATAGACATATGCCATTCCAGACTTTTTTATAGTCCTATACAAAAGGAACAAATCCTCCGTACATTATTTTGTAATATCTCAAAGGGCTTAAGCAGTCCCAGCAATCTTAATTTTTTTCTGATTTCTTCAACTTTAATTGTCATATTTCCACTAATTTGCACAAAACATTGATAAATTGTACACGTAAACCTTCCTTTTGAATCACTCTGTCCATTGGTGTCAATAATATGCCAATCCGTTCAGTAGTTATTGAGTTTATCGCGTTCAGACAGACAGACGCGGTGGGGCACTTTATTTTATCATATGTAGTGATACGTAGTGATGTACATATATTTGTAGTTATTTCCTTGAGAAGTAACAAAGCAAAGCACAAGTTTCAGCGCCTGCGATTTACTCTAATTAACTTTAATTAAATAAAACTTAATTCGATTTATGTAAATTTTTCCCGTTTCTCTCAACAAAAAAAAATCGTAAATATTGATACTTATAATATAACCGAAAATTTAGTTTAGTTTGTAGTAATTTAGAAACCGCAGTGTAAATTTGTCGATGCTTCTGTCACCAGCCCCGTATTTTGATAAAGCCACGCGCGAATTTCGCTAATTAGTTAGCTAACTTCGCTAATAGTTCGGTGATTCTCGGAGTTTGTGGCGTTTCGAGGTTAGTTGAATTATTGCACTGTATAAACCTGGGTACTCGTTCCCAGTTAAAACTATCAACTAATTTATTAACTATAATAAACGCAGGACAGATAGAGATTAAGTATGTAACTAAATTACCTTGTTAATATTTTCACCATGAAGTGAGCATTGAGCAGCAAGTTTTAGTATCTACTAAATATGTGTAAGAAAATAATTTCAGATAAATACTTATTTTTTAGTTTATTACATTATTTAACTACTGATGAAAACCTCTCTGTATTTATGTGATCCTGAGATATAATTTGTATTTAACACTGTTAAAAGATGAAATATTTGACGTTCAATAGATTGAGTTCATCTTGTGTATGAATCTGACTTTTTATGTGAACATAATGACAACGTTTAAAAACGTTTTGAAAATTTATTATACTGGTGTACATTGACTTTTATGTATTCATAACCCGATCATGACAATCCTGCTTTCACGGTGTTCCTTTAAAAAGTCAAAAAATTGTCAATACAATTTTAGTTTCTTTTTTGCAATCCAATTCCTTCACAACTTGCTACAGAAGATATGAAGAAGTATGCATGTATAGTTATATTAATATAAAAAATAAATCAACATTAATTATACATGCCTTTTGGGATATCTGGGTAAAAAGTGACAACAAAACGGGTTTTCTTGCGTTTTTGGTGATTGTTATTTGAAGTAAAAAATAAGATGCGCGTTAACCAAACCACAAAAAAAAAAACAGAAAGAAGACGTTAACTTTTATCATTATATTAAATTCACCGCAGTCAACCACAGAAATACACAAAATAGGAATAGTAAAATATTTGCATAATATTGCCTCTGATGTGGAATTTAAAATAACTCGTTTTATGAGCATTTCGGAGTCCGGTTTTTAGTGAGCAAAGCTTTTCGTCGAGACGGGACAACTCGCACGAAATGAAGCGAGCGACACAAATAATAAATGATGTTGCGGCGAAAAGGCATACACAATTCATGGCATAAATTTCTATATATTTTGAGCTGTAGACAAGCATGTCAGTAACAAAAACTTATCACGAAAGCAGAATCATGAGTTTGTTCAGAGTTGAACTACACGTTAACTGTATCGTTTATTAGCTTTCCAAATTAATAGTTTCTGAGCAAATATGTTGTCGGGATAGCCCGAGCGCAGCGAACCTGTTTCAAATTTATAAGGCTGTGTGTGAGGCCGTGGTTCGAATCCGGGCGTGTACCAATGAGTTCTTTCTGACTTAAGTACATTAACTATCACTGACTCCGTGCCTCGGAGAGCTCGTTAAGCAGTCGGTTCCGGTTGCTGTCAATAGATGGCGGGCGTTAAAATCCGCCAATCCGCATTGGAGCAGCGTGGTGGGTTTGTGCTCCAAGATCCGTCATCTTGAGAGGAAGCCTAAGCCCCTGCAGTGGGGTACCTATAAAAAGGGCTGAAGGAATGGAATGGAGTAAATATGTTGTAACATACCGATAGACTGACTGATGGACGTAGAGAAAATATACAGATTACTCGTCAGATTACGGAAACCTAAAAACGACTAGTAAACCAAACAACTATAGTTGTAGAGGTTTGGATGTATATTTCTTAATTTTTTCCAATAGATATTTTTTTGTTCAGCAGGTTCATGTGGAAACTTTTAGGTGTCCACACCTTGTACTCCAGTACATCAAAGCACATCAAATTTTTCATGAAACTAAAGCTATGCTATTATGCTGTTAAAGGTCTAATATGGCAAATCGCTTTAATATCAGAAGTGACATTGTGTATAAAAAATTTATATTGTTGCTCGAGCTTCAATGAAGCGAATTTCCAAACGACTATTTGTGCCATTTGTTTGGCTAAAATAAATAAATTAGTCTCTATTCTTGAGTCTAAATAACTTTATTTCTGACTTCTGTTTCACTTTGAGACAACCGCTTAGCCTAGTGAGTAGCGACCCTGTCTGCGAAGCTGGAGGTCCCGGTTTCAAATCCCAGATCGGGTCAGTATTTATATTATGAAGAATATTGATACTGGTACCGGGTCATGGTTGTTATATGTATGTGGTGTCTTCGCTTGGTACCCAAAACAGAAGCTAATTGTAGTTTGGGGCCTAGACGTTGTTGCGAGGTATACATCATTATTATAATATTATTATTATACTTGCTTTGATACGCTCCATTTATTATTTTTATTTATTTTATGTCCATATTTTCCCTAATTGTAATGTTTTGAATAATGGCACTACATTCAATATTAAAAACATCACCGTTTATGATGATTTCAAGTTTTTCCAAATAAGACTTTCAAGAAAATAAAATATCCCACAGTTTCCAAATAGCTGTGTATTTCGTGATTAATTGAATTGTCATCGATAGCGGCGCCGCCCGGGTGGACGACAGGCTTTGTGCTGCGACACGCGCGCACAATGGCATGTGGACATTTCTATTTCCAGCAGGAAACAAGCTACTGAAATGTATAATATAATATATATATAATGGTATATATATAATACTTCTCCCCAAACGAATATTAGGTTTTACGAACCTTTTTTTTTTAAATTTTTGTCGGTTAAAGTATTTTTTTATTTTATTTTTTTTGTATGTATAACCAACAGCACAATTAACTAATTGACAGACATAATAGCTAGGTACAAAAGGCCAATAACAGGTTCTCACATTTCATACTTCCGCCATGCAAATATTTTATGAAATATTATAATTAAAGTTCATAATTTACTAGCGACCCGCCCCGGCTTCGTCCGGGCAGCAGAGCATATAAGTCGTAGTGTTGTTTCAGTCGTAGTTATTGTATCCGCTTGTCGCACGGTGGTTTTTATTTCGCCATATCTCCTAAGATATTAATTGAAATTGCATGGTGTACAGGGCAATCATAATCTGCATGAAATGCTGAAGGTAAATATAATATTTAATTTGATAAGGATTAATACTGTATCCGTATCAATTGCTTTCCAATCACCTCATCAGATCACACCATTTTTTTTAAATAAAAATGAGTATATTAAGCTATCCATAAAAGATAGACATATGCCACCGCGGACTTTTCTTTAGTCCTATAAAAGAGAAACAATTTCTCCATACATTATTTTGTTATATCTCAAAAAGATTATGCAGCGTTTTTGATGAGAGCTTCCACTCGGTTTGAGTTTTTTTCGACTTCTTCTACAATAATCGTCATATTTCAACTAATATGCACAAAACATTAATAAATTATACACGTAAACGTTCCTCTTGAATCACTATGTCCATTGGTGTCACCCTTAAGCCAATCCGTTCGGTAGTTTTTGAGTTTAAAGCGTTTAGATAGACAGACAGACGCGGCGGGGGACTTTATCTTATAATATGTAGTGATTATGTGTGTAGTGAATATGAGTATTTGAAATATTATTTGCATGTTACTCATATCGCCGTCGCCGGCCGCTGTACACCGTGTTCGGCTAAACGTAGTCCAATCTTATAGAGCGTGTAGAGCTTACTAAACTAAACAAAATGTTTTCAGTGAGCAAATGGCACAAACCAACGGTTACCAAGAAAAACATGTTAAAAGTTTCATTTTTCACCTTCATTTTTTTAGACTCTTTGTTCATTCAGTAAGCTCTACACGCTCTAAAAACTTGGCCTAACGTGCAACCGAACACGCCGTATGCGCTCATTAATCTGCCCACGATAATATACATATGGCGAAGTAAGAACTTGTTCAAAGATTTTGTGTAATGATTACCATTCTGATAAGATAGTGTTATAAGGAAAATGTCTTCTCGATGTACATAGATAACTTATTATGCGTACCCGACACTTATATTTTTTTGTAATAGTAAACTAATTCGAAATGGGCATTTCGAAATAGTTCACAGAATCTAACGATTCGAAAACAAGGAGGTGGCTTTAAGAAAAAAATTCTTCAATGTAATATGTATTAATTAACTTTGTTTATGGGACACAAGTTGTCCTTTCAGGAAGGATTTTTAGGCTTGGAGAAATGCATTTTTTATTTCAAATCAACGACAATCCATCTATCTCACTTTAAGTTCAAATTTCTACAAAATTATTGTCATAGATATATTTTTATTTATATAGTGGAGGACATGGCTATTGAAAGATGGTGTATACATATATATTGCATAGATATTAACCGTTGAATACAAGTAGAATTTTTATGTAGTGTAAAATGTACATGTATACGTAATAATGACTGAAAATATGTTAAATGAACTGATAGCACATAGTAAGCGACGCGTGATGTGAACCAATTTGGTTGGATTGTAAATCGGCTAATGAACTGAAAGTATGAATATAGATCAATTTATTTTGTAGCTTGTTCGTGATTTTTTTAATAAAATTAAATGATCACATGTCTAACGATTTTTTTTTGTCATTTTCACTTATTCCCACAGCCCAAAAAACAATGTAAAAATAACAGAAGCTTGCAGTTTCTTTGTTTATTTTTATTAAGAATATCAACTTTTAATTGTGTTATAAACAGCCAGGTATAAAAGTAAAACCAAGAAAATTGGATTCCATCATCATCAATTTGACAGACCCGAACTGCGGAGTTTCAAGGGACGCGGGTTCCATTCCCTTCTTGTTTCTTGTCTGGGTGTAAAAGTATCTGTTTATGTATACAGTATTATATTAGGTCGGGGATAAAATCTTTTTGCATATAGTTTGTATACACTTTTGAGAAAGTCTCTGGCTGTACTAGGTAGTTGTACCTGGCTGGTTTTGATACCATTAAAAAGGTCAATAAAACATCAATAAAAGAAACAATTTAGTAAAATATTGTTTCCCGCCGGTTTTCATTTGTTTTTCCTTCTGTCAAAATGAGTTAATCTAATGAAGAAACTTAATATATTTTAAAATTTTATTATAAAAAAGGAAAACATGCAACGCAAGCTGCGAAAAAAAATTGTGTGTTATGGCCCTAATGCGGTATTAGTAAGAGTAACACAAAGTTAGTTTAAACGTTTTCAATTCATGAATTTTGATGTCCTCGTTGCACCTCGTTGTGGTCGGCCTGTCACGGCTAAAATAGAAGCCATTTTTGAAAAAGTGGAGCAAGATCGGCATATCAGTAGTTAGGACATAGCTGAAGATCTGGAAATCAACTACAAATCAGTTTTGACCCAATTGAAAAAAGCTCGACATTTGGGTACCACATGTGCTCACTGAAAGAAATTTAATGAACGAATTTGGAATTATTTATTAAAACGTAATTGTTTTTGTCCTACCTAACCTAACTGTTTTTGGAGAGATTGATAACTGGTGATGAAAAGTGGATCAAGTACGATAAGAACGAGCGAAAAAAGTCATGGTCAAAGGTCGGTCAGGTTTCACAGACTGAGGCAAAACCCGGGCTAACTCGCAATAAGGTGATGCTGTATGTATGTTGGTGAGATTGAAAGGGTATTGTCCATTATGAGCTTTTATCGCCGGGCAGAACCATCGATTCGGATCTCTACTGCAAACAACTGATGAGATTAAAGCAAGAAATTGAGAGGAAGCGGCCGGAATTAATCAATAGAGAGTGTGGTCATTCATCACGTTAACGCTAGACCTCACATCTTTAGTCACTGAGAAAAAATTAGGAGTGTTTGGTTGGGAGGTGTTAATGCGTCCGCCATATAGCCCTGATCTTGCACCTTCAGATTTTCACCTGTTTCTGTCTTCAGAATTCTTTAGATGATATCAGATTAACATCATGAGAGGACTGCCAAAACTACTAGTCGCGTTTTTTTGATCAGAAGTCCCAAAATTTCTACAGCAACGGGATTATGTCACTACCTACAAAATGGCAGACAGTCATTGAACAAAATGGCACATATATATTGTAATTATATGTAAATAAACTTTGAAAAAAAAATGTATTAAATTTTCATATAAAATGCGAAGAAATTTTTGCCCAAGCCAATAAAATATTTAAGTACCTACATATATCAGTTGTCTAGTACCCCACAATACAAAGATAATACTTGCTTACTTTGAGACAAATTGGCGCTGTGTGAAATGTCCCAGATATTATTAAAAAAAAAACCGGCCAAGTGCGAATCGAACTCGAACAAGAAGGGTTCCGTGCCACCATACTTACAATATAAAAAAACGAGCGCGACGTCAATCGAACTTAACCATTATTCGTTATTATATGTAATTTAAGAATTATTGTATAAATATGTCTCATTTTTATTTCCTTAGTTATTTAGAAGGCGCTCGATATTCTCTGGCTAATCCGAAAAGTAATAACATGAGTGCACTGATAGCTAGAGACAATTTTTATTACTTATTTTATTACAGTGAACTTTTGACTTTTAGTATCGATTGTGAAGAAAATAAGCTTTGCAAAGGAAAGCGTAAATTTAGAGTACCTAGTAATACAATGTAGTTTTCATAATAATTTTTTTTTATTATTATCTTTTACAATACAACATCATAAAGATAAAATGCATTTAGTTTTCGCTTATTGACTAAACACTATCTGTCATTTTCTATGGAATTTTTATAAAATTTTTACTTACAAAAGTACATTTTATAAGTTAATAATACAGTCTATTTAGCTGTGATAGTTTTTCTTTTAACTACGTTATGTATGTCGCAGGATGATTTTAGTTAATTCGAATGAAAAGCCCTAGGGATTTTGCAAAAACACGGATAATTAGACAACGGTGAAAACATTTTTCAATCTTACTGGAAAAAGTTAGGGTTTTTACAAAAACACTAGTCGCTATAGTAATACTGCGAAACGAATGGTTAGCTCTTATGAAATAAGAACGCCGATTGGCCGATCGGAGCGCCCAAATCGAGGCCTCCTCTGATTGGTTAACGTTTTATCTGTTTATCATTCACGCATGTTGTTTCGTTTATGTTGTTGAGAGCAATTCAGCAGTCTTTTGTTTTAAATGTGGTTAAAAGGGTGCAAAAGTTTTTATAAATCTAAATTGTTATTTCTAACCCTTCATAATACAATGATCTAATACTTCAAAGCTCACAGGGTAAAACTAGGAACCAATCAGAATAAGATTTGGTCAGTAAGCAAAAATCTAGCCAATCAGAGTTAAGGATATTCAATGTTACTAGAGCGACTCGTATTTTTGCAAAAACCCTATCTTTTTCCAGTAAGATTTGCAAATGTTTTTGCCACTGTCTAATTATCCGTGTTTTCGCAATATTTATTACCTAGGGTTTTCGCACAAATTCGAATTATCAAATCATCCTACGGCATACATACTCCTGTTATAATTTTTTCCACATATCTAAAAACAACAGTTTAGCTGGTGGAGAGGGGGGGGGGGGGGAACGCACGACTCTAACAAAAATTACGAATTTAAGAGTGCATATCTCAACAACTGTTGATTTAAATAAAAAAAAATTGTTTCAAAACTTTATATCATTTTTTTAGGACCTATCGTTTGGTACCTCTCGCGTTAATATACGATGAACTATTTTTTTCGTACTTCAGTTACATGTATGGCAACCTATCCCAAAAAATTTTTTTTTCTTATTTTCACTACGTTGTTGTGTAGCGGTTCATAGATTATACCTACCTTCCAGATTTCATATATATTGCCAATATTTTCGAGAAAAACCACACACGGACGGACGGACGGACATGGCGAAACGATAAGGGTTCCTTTTTTGCCATTTGGCTACGGAACCCTACAAATTAGTAAAATACGAAAATATTTTTTCCCTAAATTATTATTTTGCATGGCAGCAATTTATATTATATACATTGATTTTACGAAACGTTATGCATTAATAAATTAGCCAGGAGCTTGGCCTTTCGCTCACAACTTAAAACGTAGTCTATTAATCTTTAGGAATTTCCACGAAGTTCCTGAGAGTAATTAAAAAGTTTAAATAAGACCACAGTGGAAACTTGGTAGTTATAAACACGCAGTTATGTTAGATTAGATAGAGACGGTTACACGAAAACATATAGTAAATAAAATTGTTAGCAGCGTTTGGTATTAATAGAGTCGGAAACGTCATTATCCAGTATCGAAACATCAAATGCAATTTTGCGAGGGTGAAGGCTGGCGCGCGGGGACCTCGCGGACTGAAACCGGACTGAAACTTACGAAAGATACACCAGATAACTAGAAAAAGAGTGGTCAGACGGTAAGCGCAGAAGAGTGCTTATATTACGAAATAGCGTAAGTACCGGCTTTAAAACAAAATATCATCATAGACATAAATTATGTGATTTTTTATTTAATGGCTATAAAAGTAACAATCCAAAAATGTTGGTTTTCCAAACCATACAAACCAAGTAATAACGCTGAATGAGCTAGGATTTACCTACGTGTGCGTTTCGTTTTTTTTTTTATTTCGTGGCTAAATAAATAAAGTCGCAGTCGCTTCTTTACTTACCCCCGGTGGCTTGTCATCCTTTTTTGTGTCATGTTAACTGTCTAGTTACCATGACACGCGAAACAATTTACTCGCAGTTCAATCCGAACTTGAAAGTTTTTTTAGTTTACAAGATACCCCTAGGAAACTGCGCATCTATAAGTATATAAAATCGAAATACCACTCGTTCTTAATTTACGTGGAGCCGGAACCGCTGAAGCGAATCAAACGAAATTTGGACATTACGTTTGTTTTGTAACGTAAACATTCTTTGAGAAAGGATTTTTCGAAATTCTACTCCTGAGCGGGTAAAATGGGAGAGGTAAGTTTGTATGAAAATCCGTCATTTTTGAAGTTAAATGCATGAAAATTTTTATTTAGCCTTGTTTCAAGATTTCTAGGAATTGCACCCTTAAGGTGGCTAAATAGGAGATAGAAATTTGTACGAAAATTCCATCATGTAAGGACCGCTGAAGCTAATCACGCGAAATTCCGACATTGTGTTTTTTTTTTGACGTAAACGTCCAGTAAGGAAGGATTTTTTTGGAATTCAACCCTTGACAGGGTAGGGGGACGGATTGTATGATAGTTTGTCATTTTTCAAGTTTTTGAAAATACATGAAAGATGGGTATGTAGACTTTGGGTCAGTAACTAATAATAATAATAATAATCACTTATTTTCGGGTGCTAGCTCCATAGTAATTTTTATGTATTTATACGGTATTTACATATTAAGTATTAAAACTAAACAGTACATAAAATAAAATATTAACAAATTATTATAATAAATACGATTAAAAGTTAAAATTAAACAATCAAACCATTATTTACTTACCATGGAGATGTACCCAATGGGCTATAAAAGGAGATTCCCATCAATCAGTGATAGTGTCTAAACATGCCATGTTTTAAAAATTTTGAAAAATCAACGCTTCAGGAGCAAAGTAGGGAGTCAGTTTGTGTAGAACTTTCGTCGATTTTGACGAGTTACATGTATGAAAATTGGTATTTGATCTTTAAGTCAGAAGTTAGTAATATGTTGTGTTTAAAATTTTTTTTTTAAATTTAACCTGAATAATTTAATTTGAGGAATACAATAAGGGATGAAAATTTGTAACGGAATTCTGTCTTCTTAAAATTAAAACCATTAAATCAATTAATTGACTTTGTGGTCAGATGTTAAGAAATACGTATAAACATATTACAGATTTATGGAAAGTTCACTCTTATGGGGGGGTAAAAAATGGGACAATTGTTTGTATAGAAATGCCGTCAAATTTGAAGTTGATTGTGGGAACGTTTTAATCATACCTTCGGGTCAGAAATTAAATATGTCGTGTTTCATGTTTTTTTGAGAAACTAATCAATAAGGGAGTAAAATAAGGAATTCTGTCATTCTTAAAGTTCGAACCATGAAATTCATTATTTGCATTATGGTGAGGAATTAAAATACACGTGTCTCAAGTTTTATATACATACACCCCTTAAATATAGTTCATTATAAATAAATTTTCATCCACTATTTTACATAAGGGTAAAATAGGGGATGAAAATTTGTACGGCAGTCCCGTCATTTTCAAAGTTAAAACCACGAAAATTAGTATTCAGCCCGTTAGTTGGAAATTGAGATAGACCTGTTTTAGCAATCATAAAAACTTAACTTTTGCGACGGTAAATTAGTTAAAAATCGGTATTAATTAACCTTTTGTTTGGAAATTGATAGAACAACGTTTCAGTGTTTTTGTGAAATTGTAAAGTAACCCTTAAATGTTAATAAACAGGTGTGATCTATGCGAGTGAAGCCGCGGGCGGTCCTTAGTATTTATATTTATCATGAAATTTATAGTCCGTTAAAATCTTGTTTCGATCTGATATTTCGCTAATGCGTGAGTAAACACCATACAGAGAAAAACTTTAGGTTTCATAATGTAAATTAATACAGTGAAATATCTTACTTAAATTATTTATAACTGTAATTCTTCACTTAAGTTTTATTATTAAAACACTAAATTGAGCATTACTGAATGTATTGTGCCCATACAGCCGAGAAAACTAGACATGCCGTTTGCCTGAAACTTTTCTTTGAGCTTTTATCTAGCTCTTTGCCCGCATCCGCCGCACTTTCATCTGAAACAAGAAGCGGTTTCAGGTCCGCTGTAGTGGCTGTCTCATCGTATCAAGGCGCAAGGACCTCCTAAGCAACTGCTGCTATGTATGGAGGGGGTGTTTTAAATTGAATGCCAAACACTGTTTCTGTTTTGCTTTCTTGGACTTATTGGATTATATAAATTCAAAATAATAAGATTTTAAAAGCCTGTAGATTACCGTAATTACCAAACTTATAGTAGTAATAAGATAAAATTACAATATTATTCTTTTGCCATTTTACTCGTAGGATCTATTGATTTTCAGTGTCCTAAGTTAATTATATATATATTTATAATTAGTAAAAGTGATAGCCCGAGCGCAGCGAACCTGTTTTAAATTTACAGGGCCGTGTGGCCGTGGCTCGAATCCGGGCATGTACCAATGAGTTTTTCTGAGTTAAGTACAAAACTATCACTGACTTCGTACTTCGAAGAGCACGTTAAGCAATCGGTCCCGGTTGCTATCAATAGATGGCGGTCGTTACAATCCGCCAACCCGCATTAGAGCAGCGTGGTGGATTTCAGCTCTAGGTCTCCTCACCTTGGGGTGAGACCTAAGCCATTGTAATGGGGTATAATGAGTTGATGGCATGGCATAGCAAGTAAATTATAAATTACTTTACCATTTTCACATTCTTCATCATATAATTTTTATATACTACGCTTTGGTATGTAATAGGATACAGTTAGAATATTAGCGCATGGGTATATAATCAAAAATATGGATTTTCATAATGTCATAAATAAGTTAAGAATTCTAGTTTGCTTCACCAGATTTAAAATTTACTTTATGCAGTTTACATTAGAGATTGACTTCAATGAATTTTGTCAAATCATTATCCATTTGACCTCACAACACATTCTCACATCTCAGCTTCGAGTCGTCATGCCGATGTCGAGCCGACCCGGTGCACACACCTTGGGGCGTTGCTCTAGACTTCTTTTAGCCTTTAAGATTACAGTAAACTACAAGTCAAGAACTCAAAGGTTACGCGTAAATCTTACAGTATATTTAAGTATTTGTAATAATGTACCTGTATGTAACTATGTGAAACTTCTATAACCATATTTATTAGTTTCTTGTTTGATTTTATAATAATTACTGCAATTATCATTCTTAGTAATGCATAATAAATAAAAAATTACCGATGATCTTTGTCAATCACTCGTCAGACTGTAATGAAATTGAGTTATAATTCGGAAATTTAGATTTTTTGGGTTTAGTGAGAATTTCTTAGCACAATGATACGTTTTAAACTGGTTATTTTATTAAAGTGAAAAATCTGCAGGGATATGAGAATTTACAGAAAGAAATTTTTGTTTTAGTTTGTTCGCTTTTATGTTTAAATATTATTGGATAAATGAAAAAAAAAAATTTTTTAAATTCAATACTAAAAAAAAATTGCTGTTATTGCATTTTACATCATTTCATAATATAAAGAATATTATGAAATGATGTAAAATGCAATAACAGCAATTTTTTTAAGTACTTATGAACATTACTCTAACAATAATAATCTCAGTGGCAAAGTAGAAAATTTAAGATGAAATTGGACTAAAGTTTAACGAGCTAGCTGAATATACCTTTATCTTTTACCTTTCGCTCAATATTCTTAGAGATAATGATGAATAGGTAGACAATAAAAACATTCTTTTTGTAAGAAGTAAAGAGAAGCATCAATCACGCAAGACATTCATTATCGTTTGTTAGAGAAATTTCTGTTCACGAAAACCGAAACTCTTGCGTAGTTTGTTAAACCCCCAGGTGTTTATAGATGGGCTCAAACCAACAAAAAAATGCCACTTTTACAAATAGATCTGACTCTCACAATCATATATATATATAATTTAGACAGTATGGATCTCGAATTGATAAATCTAATTTATCCTAAAATTTATCAATTCTTTTACTACTCGTATTTGAGATTGAACATGTCAAAGTTAACTTCCGTAAAACAATTTTTTTTTTTAAATTTCAATATAGTCTATTATTATCATTTCAATTACTAGACGCCCGCTGTCGAACATAGGCTCCAATCTCCACAATACATGGTCTTGGGTTACTTATAACCAACAGCGATCCGTCACATAAAACAGGTTGTCATTCCAACTGTGGGAGGCCGTCTCACGCTATGAACGCCTGGTTCATAAAAAAAACATGTATTTATTTTTCTTAAAAACCTAAAAAGTATACATTAAATGACACATTTTTTTTTTATAAAATGGTATATAGGCTAAGTTACTCTACGGTTATTCATTGACGCTAAAATGGGTCGAGACCTGTTCTATAGCGTCAACAATACATTACAAAAGAATTATACATGCTAAAATTGGTAATACAGCGTCAACCTGTTAAACTGAGATGTTAATGATATCATTGACTTTAATTTATTATTAAAAACGGAGTGTGTAAATTTGTGTGGAGATGAGAATTTTGTGTTATATACTATTTAAGTATGTACTTTAAGAAACATGACTTATAAGGTCTTCAGTTTGGGTGTACGAAAGAGATTGAAGCCAGCCCGTTACTATTTTCTTACAGTCATACTTATTAAAAGTAGAAATTTGAAAAACACTATTTACTTTTTTATAAACAAAGGGACCGAGGAAAAGAAAAAATCTATGGCTAAAGGATGTTCTAAATACGGTTTTAAGATAAATGATTAGGCGATTACGTTTTTGCACAGAGGAATCAAGGGTATATGACAATATCATAGTCGCCACTGAAAAACCTTTCTGCAACGATTATCAGTTCTGCGAGCAATGTTCCTATTGCCAATTCAACTTGCTATACTTATGTAAGTTATGGTGGTATCTTCAGTTCTTCAGCCCACTAGTCCGAAATATCTTTATCGAGGTCTCTGAATATAGGCCGAGGCCCTCCAGAAATTCTGCCATTATGACAATGCCGACGTTGGCAAACCTAAGGTGAGTGATGTTTCGCCGTCGCGATTGATGCTTTATCATTTCCAATTCAAAAGCTTAAAGACATCTTCCTCCACCCACCTGTATACAGTTGTGTTGGTTGCGAGCTTTCGTTCTATAGTCGGATTAACATAATCGCTCTACTGTACAAGCATCTCAAAATTTCGATATACCGATAATCGATTTGGCACCACTGAAGAGATTGTAGCGCTGCTTTCTATGTATTGATACGAGGGAAGGCTTTCTCATAATCCACATACGTTATGCATAATCTGCCGATTAAAACACATACTCTCGGGTTACCTGTTTAATCTGCCAGAGTACGTAGATGTGGTTAGAAATATAATTGGCAAATAATTATAAATCAGAATTTCACTTTTCCGTTTATGCATATTACTTTTCATTTATATTAGGAAAAAGTGCATTTAAGTTTCTTTATGCCACTGTGTTTTAAGGCGTAACATTAATTTTCCTATAATGTAAGAATTAAACACTTCTTTTTGACTGCTCTGCTCGTAAATGCAGCGTAATGACAAAAGTCTAGGATATTACACGAGTAATATGTTGAACCACAATTTCGTCGTTTTTGTTTTTAATGTTTAATCAAAGTCAAACAAACAAATAAATTAAAATTTAATTTTGGGTTTATAGAAGTCTAATTAAAAAGAATTGAACGATCTCATTACGATTTTTTTGAATGTCTTCTATGTACAGTCGCCGTAACCTAGGGAAAAAACATCCTACTTCAGAAAAAATAGGGGAAAGCTGATTATTTGTATGGACCTAGATATTACGGCTCTTAAGAAAATATCAAAAGGTGCCATCGACCCCAAAAACCCAATTTTTCGTAAATATATCTATAACAGTCACAATTACAGAAAACGTATTTAAAATGACATTCCTTAACTTCAGTTATTTCTGAAAGTACCTATACTCGTAGTTAACTTATAGCAGTTAAGAAATGCGATGAAACATTTTTGAAAATATATAATTTGACCTAATTGAGCTCATCTGAGAGTGCTCCGTTAAATTAGTTTCAGTAAGATGGTATTTACAGTAATTGAGGTAAAATGATGAATTTTCGAAACAGTATTCTTTGAATAAGTATTAGAATCCTTTAAGTTATTCTGCCTTTCAAAAAATATACAATATATTATATTATTCTTAAAGTTTTCGTCAAACGAATTTTAAAATAACACACGATTTATTTTATTAGTTTATTTAAAAAAAGTATTTAATCAGTTTCTTTTTTGGGACCTAAATATTTTTTATCCATGATCTCTTCATAGAGATAACGAACAAAATGATTCAACAATAAAAAAGAGGCAGGTTAAGGAATTTCTTAAATAATATCGCTTGATCGCAATCATCTTTTACGTCAAATAGTTATTGATGACATACAGTGAATTTCTAAGAAAATCAGATTCCTAGTTTAAAAAGTATTGAAAAATTATAAATGTATAATTTGACCTTTATCGCTCCGCGCTCGTCTTGCCTATGGGCGCGTCAGGTTTTTGCCTATGTGTAGCCTTAATTGTGTTAGTCGGACTTCCACTTTTCTACGCTTTTTACGGCTTTTCTTAATTTTCTCAAATTACAATAGCGCTAAAGTCACACCAATATAGCTCGATAAGTAGTTTAATTTTTCAAGTACTTAGCTTGTGACGAAACAAATGCAGACAAACAACTGACTCTCAGTACAGAGTTTTGAGCTATGGGACCCCGTGTACAAAGCGAACTTGTACTTAAGATTTCAAGCTGAGAGAGGAAACATCTCAGACTATGTCACTTCTTAGTACCCTAGAAGAGCTTTAAAGCTACAAGCGCTGCAGGTATTCAATTTAACTTAGCTAGGATGAAAATGGCAAGGGACACACTGGATATACTTATCAGTTATCTATCAAAGGGGTGATGTTATATATATATATATATTATATATATATATTATATTATGTAAATAGATTATTGTACATATATATATATACAATAATCTATTTACATAAATTTAAGGTAGGTTTTTTTATTTAATAAAATAACTGATATTCAGCAAGTTTTTCCACATCGTTTGGACGGTTCATTAAAAATGGATTCACTTTAGATGGCAGAGTAAAAATTAACAGTTTTACGAGTATTATGTTCACACTTACGTAGATGATTGTTACAAAAGTAAACAATTCAAATGCAATCTTTTGATTGTTGTCGTTAAAACTACATGTGACCGATCTAGGTTTAAACTCCGCTGGGTATAAGTAAGTTGTCCTTTCCATGACTACATGTTCACGACTCGTTCATCCTTGATGAATAATGAACGATAAAAGAGAATATATCTGATCAGCTAGAAGATTTCATTGCGGATACGCGCTCCGCGTCTTCTCGTAACGAACGATTAACTGTCATCTTCAGACGTTTCATCTCTAATGCGTCATCAAAGATGAAAGGGACTTTAGAGAACCATCTGCGCCACCAGAGTGTAAGAATTCGTTCGTAAGTCATAATAATATTTAGTGATCGTATCAGGTATGTATTTGGTAATTATATCGAACATAAAATTAATAAAACTGAAAATGTACCACTTCTAGAAGAATTAAAAGCTTATTGCCTTGCACATGGATAATATTGTCTGATAAATTCAAATGAAACTATAGGTTGCTGATAGTAGCTCATAATTTTGAAAGTTTATTTTATCATGTGAAAATACCGAAATACGCATACATTGTTTATGAGAATCTGTCTCTAACTGTTTATTTTAAGCAGAACAAATCATTAGGGAACCTAATTCTCCCTAAAAGCATTGCTACTTATATTTCGTTAAAAGGAAAACATTTTACTAACAAAATAACCTTTTTAGTCGCGCACCCTCGGCTTATAGAGTAGCTTCTCGATTTTCTAAACGAGTTTCAACTCGATTCATTACCTGAAACAAGAAAAACGTGTTTAAAAATCTGAAAAGGTATTACTGGAGAAAAACCTCACCTAGAAAGAAAATCTCTCTTGAATACCGGTAAAGGTGAAGTTGCATAATATGAATTTAGTTTGAGACATTGTTGCTGCACGTTTACTAAAGGTAGTGTGCTATCGACTTACACTCTCCAGAGTAAATATGCTAAAGGTTAACCAGTCAAAGCACACATGGTTGCACTAGATTTTTTCTTGTGTCGTTTTGTGGCTTAAAACCGTTCCGTGTTCAGGGCACGATGCCAAGAAGCTTTCTGTTCTAGCTACATTTTATATTTTATTGCGTTTTCTACACTTCGATATCTAAGCCGATAGGTCTGTCTAGAATTACAAATTATATTTTACTAGAAGACTTTGCCTGGATTCAGGCTTGATCTAGTGTTTGCATATATTATAGTAATACATCTTTTTGTATCGAATTTGTAAACGAATTCAGGAACATGCCTAGACTTCTTAACACTTTTTAATATATTTCTAGAACGGCATCGGTAAAACCTTCCATTTTAAATTTATAGCTTTCCTTAGCCGTTCACTTTCCTCGATGGTCCAATTTCTAAGTAATTGTATTTCTAGGTGGTCGTCTTCCAAATTTGTCACTGTAAGGATAGCTGAAATTCAGTAAATTAGTTTTGGATTCCACCCTTACCAATCATGTCAGACTAATGTATAGTTTAAATTTTCTCATGGATACTTAACTAAAATTTGGGAAGTTTGATATTTAAGATATTTACATACACGCTCCATAAGTTTAGACTATGTTCAGCCGAACAAGGTGTATATTATAAGCAACTTATGTCGCATGTGACAAGAAAGCTCAGTCAAGTTGCTGGAGGAGAAGTACCCTTTATTTACTGACAAAATTGTAGCTTCTGATACGACAAAATCAACATTACGAACATTCTGAACCGAATATGTAATACAAACATTGTCGAAATCTGTATTGTATGGTAAGATAACGCAGAATTTTCAGAACGCTCTTTGTTTTTATCTAAACGACATTTACGCGTTGAAATATTCCAATAAATTTGTAATATACACGTTGGCTTAACACAGTAAGGTTACTTCCATACACAGCCCTTTGACTTGTATAATAATATATACAATGTATTTAGGCATTAATAAGACGACCTTTGATCAGTTATTATCAATCCGAACTCGACGGCTTTAAAGTCGTTCTATACAGACAATAACTTGTTAAATGCTTTTGTACAGAAAGGGATTGTACGAGAGGTATGAATTTCTCTAATACCAGCCGCTTAGAAGTAAAAATTTCCAAAAAAAAAGCGAGAAGTATTGGAATGTACTAACACTGTTGGAGTGTTTCCTATTTATAATCCATTCCCTTCTTTAGTCGTAAATCAACTGTGCTGTGTAATATATTACCTTTTCATATTTAAAGAGAATCGACATACAACGTGCTCTGGACATACCCGAGGGATTTCAGCAGAACGTTCCAATGAATGTTAGGAACAAATAATTTTAATATTTTTTTTCTGTCTGTTGGTCATTGTTTGAGATATGAATGAAAATGTAAATATAAGAATTTGAACTTTTCGTCGTACAGCGGAGCCGAATAATAAGCAATAAGCAATGTTGTCGCTTTGTACGGCTAGCGAGCTATGAGTTACGAAATGTTTGCACGGTATCTTACGGTACGACACTTAAGTTGAAAAATCTGCTTTGCCTTTAATAAAGCGAATTAATTGTATATATTCACATAAATGACGCAAATAACACTAATACATAAACGCATAAATAAATATTACAATTAATTAATTAATTAAACAATTTAAAAAATTTAAAAAAGTTACCTACTTCCATTTTCTTCTTATCTTAATATCTGGAGTCGTTGAGCGAAATCCCTCGGGTACCTATACCTCCGGACCACGTTGTATTGACATAATAATGCTTAACCTGTCAATAGGCCAATTTATAGATAGGCATACAGTTTAAATACTACCTGAACGGGGTCTTTCGAAAAGTGATTTTTTTTTCTGCTATAGCATGTCTGAGACAATTCATGTACAAAAAACTCTTTTTAAGTTTTACCTTTCCATTCCATACAATAAAATGAACATTACGATTATATCTAATTTTATTTGCAAACAATTGTCTCAACGTCTAATTTTCTATTTATATAACGTAAGTCAATTTACGTAACAAGGTCTCTTTCTCGATAATCGATTTGCATCTAAACGTTATCGCAAACGAAGTGCCAGAGAATACAGCGTGAAATACGTCGAGGGAACGTATGAATAAATAAACGCAAAGTAGATTACCAATTTAACCTGCGAAGGGGCCGCGGCTCTAACGAGTTTGTCTGTAGAAAGTTTCTACCTAAATAAAATGCAGTGCGATTTTATTATCATTTCCCTCCTTATTTTGTTTATGCTTTGGACTGAAAATCATCCCCATATTTTTTTCTTTTATCGAAATAAAATATTACTGAGAATCATAAATTATAATGTAGAAATTTGTAAACGAAGTGGTTATTTTTCAATCTAGAAATAATTTTTCGTCAAAATTAAGGTATGGCCGATGTCAAAATTTAATCAAACATAAACTTTTAAACATTCTGTTTATTCAAATTGCGACAGGTAGGTAGATAAGAGCGACTTTAAAACTACGACTAAAGATTCTTTAGATTTCTGTCATGACAATGCATTCCTTCAACTTCCATGTCGCATGCCACTTGGCACTTCTCTACCGGGCGGACTCTACTTACGCTAGGTGCGACGAAAAATTAAATGAGTTCAAAACGGGCCACGAAAAGCGGTAATACCGCTTTCGGTTGGAAAGCCTTATGCAAAAGCTTCTTCATAAAGTATCGGAGTACTTAGATGATAAAAATCCATGGATGTAAACCGCTCGCTATCAATTTGTTTCAATAGTGTAATATTTAAGCACTTATTGTTCAATCAATTATTTACATTTTTTTAAACTCACAGTTTCTTGCAAATTCTTCTGAGAGAGGAAACAACACTTCTTTGTAAGAAATCACTTTTGTGACATATTTTAAGATTATTTTATATAGTCAAGAAATAAAGATATTTGATTTGAATATGAATATAACCACGAAAATTAACATCACAAGTTTATAAATAGTTGTAATGAATGATTTTTATATAAATATCTGGTTTTGTCACAAGAAAATCTGAAAATAAAAATAAAGTTGTAGTTATTTCCTATACCTATAGGTATGAGATTTTTAATTTTTTTAGGAGACTTTTTAACCGACAAAAAAACATCTGAACTATTTTTTATATTATCATTTTATATTATTTTATAAACTACTTATTAGTTTAGCATCGACAATTGGAGTACAACCCTTCAATAATTTTGAGTTAAGGATTTGGGGTCATAACTCCACCACCCGGTCCAGTGCAAGTTAGGAGCTGAACTAATTAACTATATATCTATCCCCAATCAATTCAAATACAATTTTCACATAACATGTTATATTTCATCGTGAATATTCAGTGGTATGACGCTGAGATCTATGAAAACCCAGAAAGGTTGCTAAACGAAAATCATATTGGGTAGAATTAGCTACCAGTCAATTGTGCGAGTTACACGTGTAAATACGTGTACAACCCGAATGGGTAATTTGGGATCGAAAAGGGGATTCGATTTTACCCGACCGTAAACCGGAAATGTCGAGTGAAACACTTCATTTCCTGTCCTGAAAGGCGTTACACCGTTGAGTACGTTTATAGTAGATCTTCTTTTGAAGTTAAAAGTAAATACTAGAACAGTTTTTTTTATCTAGATCTTACGTAAACTGCTACAGTTATTTTATTTTTACTCAGAATTAAGAAACTGTATGTCCCATACGATGTTTTATGCTGTATTGTTCATATCTTTTTCGTATTCTTAGGTAATTGTGTTGTTAATTTTTTTAAGGTTTTTCGTTCATCCACTACTAGTAATAGTAAACAGCTTCACCAGCATTGAGTCAAAAAAGAGTCCTACCATATAAGCCTACCACGCTGCTGATCCAGTGCCGGTTGGGAACTGTTTGCCTTCATCTTCGTAGAAGTTACGATGACGACGGAACTTATGATATTTATTTCATTTAAACTATTGTACATTAAAAGTTATTATTCAATAGGCACATCTATGACGGGAATCAAACATAAGACTTTTGTATCAAAAGCGGAGTATGCTTAATCACTTGTCCATCGCAGTTCTGGTAATGTATATGCTCGTAATAACCACAATGCAATTAATGCATAAAAGTAATTTCAATTATATTTTGCACCTATACTTTCAATCAACCCGCACTGGAGCAGCGTAGTGGAGTAAGCTCCAAGCACCCTCAACCCGAGGGGAGACCTGAACCCCTGCAGTGGGGCATACTGATACGGTCGTCGTTACGGTATACTTTGAAAAAGCTTGAAACATTTTAAATAGTCCATATAAATATAACATTAGGCATTAACTTATGAAGTTGCCATTTTGTATAAAATTAGTAAAAGTTTTTTTTTTTTAAACATCTTTATTTCTGTTATTCAAAGTAGTCATCCGTGCAATCGATGCATTTTTGCCAACACAGTGGCAGTTTATTGATGCCCTTCTTGTGCAAATCAACTGAACGGGAGGCAACAAGCTCTTGAAAGGCATTTTGTACAGTCCCTGTATAATATCCCAATAATTATCCTATATAGTTCCCATTCGCTCCACCCTGTCACTTCTTTAGTGCAACATTTTACTGAATAATACATTTTCTTCAAATTGGGAAATGGTTAAATTAACTTTTTTGTCTATATTTCGAAATTTCATTTGCTTAGTTTATATTTAAATATATGAGTGACCACCCAAAAAGTATCTTAAAAATAATCGCCGAATAATCGAAACTTGGTTATGGATGTAATATCCGTCGCCACGTCGGTAGCCGAAATTCTGGTGTTACAACGTGCTTCAGTGCACCCTGAGTGACTATGTCAGCTTCATTGCGAAGTTCAAATTATTTTCCAAACTCGTTCTGTCAACCCTTGTCCACAAAGCTTCTTCGAACAAATGAAATATTTTCAGTCAATTCTAACACAAGGGCTGACTAATATTAAATTTATTTCGCGGCTTTGATTTGGCGTATTTTGAAAATAATAATAATACATAAAACTTCCCACACAGCGCCATCTAGTCCCAAAATAAGCAAGTATTATGCTTGTGTTATGGGTTACTAGACAATTGATACACATAATTAAATATTCTTTATAATATGAACAGCACTACATAATTCAAGTCGTGACAGAGATATTTGTTTAACATGGGCGACTTTTTAGCAGTTAACATTATTACTTCAGGCTAAAAGCCCCGTGTATACTACCGCAGCATACGCTAATATTGATGCATCACAAAACCCATGAATTCCTATTATTTTTGTCTGTTCTGAGGTACATAACCATCTATTTAAATAAATTATATTCATAGAAGTAACCTCAGTATGATAGTCTTTCCATTCCGAACTAAGAGCTTCAGGTAAATAGTCATCCCAATTCAAACCCTGAAGCCACAGTTTTTGAAGAAATATCTTTGCCAGTATGACCACTGGAGATACTCATCCTAGAGGATCGTAAATATTATGATATTAGTTATTTTGCCTGATTACACTCCACCAACATATGGATTAGATCTTCTACCGTAACGCATTGGTTGCAGAGAGAAGGTGAAACTCTACCCATCATGCGATAAAATCTATGTGATATTTGGTCTGTTTGAAATCTAAACGTGATTTTAGGATTTCCCTGGAAAACTCAGTACAGCCAAACTATCTCACGGGAAACTCATATTGTAGTGTTTTATGCTATACGCCTGTTGCTACAGTACTGGCTTCCTCGAAAATGTTTTATCACTTATTAAAGCACTTTTTTCTTTCTAAAGGGATCATCTCTGTAACGGAAAGCTCCCACCATAGTTCTAGACTATACTTGCACCATTTAGAACAGCTATACGAGCCATTCGATCAACGATTTCATTTTCAGCTATCCCTTTATGAGATGGAATCATTGGAGTTTAATCTAAACATTGTTGTGGCGCAAAACATTGATTAACAAAACATTCTTGTGGGTAATAAACGATTATTATTATTTTAAAATTTCGTAAGCAATTTGCATATCTCGGAGACATGTTTTGCGTGTTGGAGAGCAATCTTTAAATCCGTTAAATATCCGCGACAATATATGAACAGATATGTATATATATACCCCATCTACATATGTTCTCATATCGACATTTTGAACATACAGCTAAAGTCAAACCCACAATGACAAGATACTCTCAAAGAAGTAAATAAAACAGCGGGTAGATTCTGTGATATTCTTAAATTATGTATTTCATGTGATCGGATTAGTGAGAAACAGTTCAAAAATTTATATTTACTCTTTATTTTATTATAAATACTCTTCTTGCGTAGGTCGTTAATATTATATTATGAAACGTACGTTTGACTTACAAAATAGTCTATTTAGAATATTTCCAGTTATACCATTTAATGAACAAAGTTACCCAATAAGTATTTATGGACCAAGTACCTAATAATGATTTATGAATCTAATTCAAATTCATCATTTCGCTGTCAGAAAAGACTTAATTATTGAGCTTCGTAATAATATCGATATAAAACGGTAATTAATTTCAAAGCCCGCCATTAAAAGGTAGATTAATATGTAATGAAAAGAGAAACGAACCGTCTTAATTTAAAACAAGTTAAGCATATTTATGCCAAACGCAGATGTAAAATATTGCTGGTATAAATAATTTGCGTTCATCCCACATAGAACGACAACAATTTGTTTGTTGGTCTTCCCAAATAAACATAATTTCCAAGATTTCAGAATTTTATATTACTCAATTGCTGTACACACATAGATAATTTTAGTAATCTAAAATTATCAGAATTGATCTCTCTCTAGTTTTACGATTAGAGGGAGAGTCGCCAAGCAGCCGTACTTAATGGAAAAAAAAGGAAGCAATAACACTGTGAAAAATTTGACGCCTGTTTTAAGCACTTAAAATAGCGATTTCTGTAATAAATAATGATCAATTTGGAATTAAAACGATAAATAGAACTATCGATTGTCAGAAATTTTGTTGCGCATATTGTTTGGAAATAACTATAAAAGTCATTTTTGTATTTTTGTATTTGTTTTTATCGATATTTAAATTACTTTTTTCTTATTATTTATAAATTTTTTACATAAATGTAAAATTGAAAAAAAAAAAAACAAAACCTTTGACATCAAAGCGTAAACTGAGATAAAATTGAGAACGCAGACTCGTCTAAAACTCAAGGAATCTAAGGTTAGTAGAAAACGCAGGAAAATAATCGCGTTAAACCTAGTAGGTATAGGTTATGAATATTAAAACCGACCTTGATTCAGCAGCGGTGGTTTCATATTATACGTAATTAATTCCTTTAACGAGAGATCGAATGGAAGATTTACTTTTAGAAAAAAAAATATCAAAAGAGAATGAGAAAGCAAAAGTCGGAGATGCGGAAAAGCTGCATTGTAAACAAAAGTGGATCCACAGACGTCGCCACGGGATGGCTCTGACGCTGTATGAATTTTAATACGGAAACGGGCTTTGTCGCTAGAGCACACACGCAAATTGAAAATCATACTGTTGAAAAATAACCGGGGGTATTTTCCATTTGCTTTTGGTAATGAACAAGTGACCAGTTTTCCAGCTTTTGTCATTTTTAAGGCGCCGTAATCTAACTCGAACATAGTTTCGTCGTATAAGTCCGTCTGTCCGTCAAAACCTCATATTTTCTTCAGTACTATTTAGGTACATAAAACGTTTGTTAATACTTAGAATAAAGGTCAAAACTAATATTTAGTATAAAATAACTACACTGATAAAACTGTTCTTAAAAAATATGACGGTTCACCATCAGTAGAGCAATTGATGATCGAGATCATCATAAATACGAGGAAACGGAGGAAAAAAAAAACGCGTCAACTTTTCGTTTTACGTTAACGATTTATACCAAAATCGATCGAGCACTGGGTCCACATTCGTATATAGTAGAATAATTTAAAAATCGCGAAATAAACGAAATCTCGTTTTGTGCAATGTGTACATCATCATCAGCCCATTTTTACCCCACTGCAGGGGCTTAGGCCTCCCCCAGGGTGAGGAGGGGGGCTTGGAGCTTAAGTCCACCACGCTGCTCCACTGCGGATTGGGAACTGTAACGACCGCCATCTATTGACAGCGTCCGGGACCGACTGCTTAACGTGCCCTCCGAAGCACGGTGTCAGTGATAATGTGTACTTAAGTCAGAAAAACTCATTGGTACACGCCCGGATTCGAACCATGGCCCGATGGGGCCTTATAAATTTGAGAGAGGCTCGTTGCGCTCTGGGCTATCACGACATTATGTGTACAGTGCAATATGTACAGAAACCTAGTTTTGGATGTTTCCTACCCCTTACCCCGAACCTTCAGTGTTTTCAAAAATAGTCACCGAAAAGATAAATGGCCACATAACAGTGAATAGTTTTCTCGAGTTTTCACCTCTCGACTATATCTTAAAAAACGTCGTTGTTTTGGAAAAATCTAATGTAATATTTGCGAGTCGAATTTGTCCATTCCGCTTTAATGCAAACATAAATCAGGATAAACGGTCCGTTCGCAGCTGCAGAATGTTTGTTGAGCACTTAAAGTACTCGAGATGTGCCTTTTCGTGTTAATATTAGTTAGTTTTAGTGACCGGGAAAACTATTGTGAGTGAAATAAAAGGGGCCTTTAAAAAAGAAATATATGAGTAAGACTCAATACTAGATTTCCGTAGTTTTCTGACATTAAAATATTAATGTCGTTTCGTGACCTCCCTCACGATCTTCAACTGCGTGAAACTAAAATGAGGATCGTCACCTCGATTATTTAAAATCTTACTATAAATTTCATTATCAATTATTATGCACAAATTATTTTATCGTTGCAAGTACATACTGAAGTTTTACAGTTATTGACTCAGTACATCGACTCATTTAAGTGTTGTCATATAATTAACATTTATTGCGGTACGTTTTGGGCTAAACTGTAAGTTTCTTGAATACAAATGCTGGTTGATACAAACAATTTAAATTATAAATATATGTATTTGTGAATGCGTTATGACGTGCTTTTCTAGAGTATTTAACGGAAACAAAATATTAACTCATATAAAATGATAAGGGGCCGTCCATTAATCACGTGAGGCTTGAAAGGGGGGGAGGGGTTTGACAAAAATCACGAAGTGTCACAAGGGGGGAGGGGGGTGTAGTAAGATATCACGTGTATTTATTTTTTCAAACGCGCTATTTTTAAATCAATCGGCATCGCATCGCTCGACACATGCGTTTGTGCTCTTACAAATATAATTATTTTAGTGGTTTAAACCGAACAATTATGTATGAAAACAGTTTTATTGTGTAGTTCTAGTCTCATGATAAGTTAAACAGGCTGGTCCTGGGACGTACTGGATGTGGTGCTCGAGTGATAAATAAGTGATATCTGAGTGCGTTGTAAAGTTTGTTTTTAGTATATGTTGGGTAGTTATAAAAAAATAAAGTAATAATGATTTGCGCTAAGTGTAAGGCGACTGTCAACCCAGATGACATCATCAAATGTGTAAGTTGTCAAGATGTTAACCACTATGGATGTGTGGGAATCGCAAGTAATGATTTTAGGAAAATGCTTCCTATGAATATAAAGAAATGGAAGTGTCCATCATGTAAACAACTGAAGAAACCGGCGGTCACCCGCGGTACCGCTGCGTCTACCTCTCCTGTGGTTCTTAGTTTACCTATGGACGACCAGACTATGCATCAACAATCGATTTTGACCTTGGACTCGGAAGCGCTTTTTAATAATATAAATAAAAAGTTTGAAGAACTTTCGCGAGATATCTCGAAACTAAGGTGCGCATTCGATTCCAAACTCGATTTGATAAATGAATCGGTACAGGCCTGGGATCACAGAATTAAGGAAATCGAAAACAAGGTCGACAGCTACCACAATTCCTTGGATGATTTGCGCCGTGAGAACAGCGATCTTCGGCAGGAAATTTTCAGTTTACGGACTAACATGGATAACGCCGAACAGAGATCGTGGCAATGTAACCTGGAGATCCAGAATGTCAAGGAGTCGAAATCAGAAAATTTACTGACCTTTATGGACACCCTGACTAAGGTCCTGCAGGTTCCAATTACGCATCAGAGTATACGTAGTGTCCACAGAACACCTCATAACAGACCGAACGACCGTCCCAAAAATATAATAGTTGAACTCTCATCGAGGCGCTTACGCGACGATATCATAGCAGCGGCTCGTGTGCGGCGCAACATAACAGCCGGCGACGTATTTGGAGACGCTATTAACTCGGCGCCAGCTGCGGAAAAATCGCAACGCATATTTATTAATGAGCATTTGACTTTAAAAAACAAAATTTTGTTTTCGAAAGCTAGATCTTTGGCCAAGGACAAAATGTACAAATATGTCTGGGTCAAAAATGCAAATATTTTTGTACGGAAAGATGACCGCTCACGTTCTGTCAGGATAGGTTGCGTTGAAGACTTAAACAAAATATGACTGTCTGTGTGCCATCCTGTAACTAAATGTATGGCTGATAAATGGCAAATGTATGTACGGCTTAAGGATTTTTACGTTTATGTTATTTTTTTGGTTTGCATTTTTTTTAGTTTTTTCGTCTGTATTGTAATAGTTTTTTGTTTGTTCCTTTTGAGTGTCTACTCTGTAAGTGTATGGATTCGTCCACGTCGTAGCAATATGAAGTATAATCTTGAATACTATACAAAACAGCTGTTGCAGCAATTGATGCCATATCTAATTTTATATAAAAGTAGGCTTCACTTGCGAGTACTACAAAGATTGTTATTCTCCGTAATATTGAATTGTACAAGTACAATCAATTTAATAAATATTTTATTAATTTGTTATACCTCCCGCAGCGTAAACACCACTACATTTACAAATTACCAATATCTTACAATTGTTTCTTATATAACATTATATTTGAAAATATGTCGTAATGCTTAACTCTCAATTAATATTTTATTATCAAAATTGTGGTGGCCTGCGATCGAAACTGATTGACTTACGTATGAATATTATAATAAATGACTATGACGTTGTGGCGTTAACGGAGACTTGGCTAAAGACTGGCATTTATGATTCGGAAATTGTGGATAAGACATACAATCTCTTTAGGAGAGATCGAGATTTTGTGCTAACAGGTAAAAATGACGGTGGTGGAGTCCTCTTAGCTTTAAAAAGTAATCTTCCAGCTATTAGACTGTATGATTGGGAGTCAAAAAACATAGAAGAAATATTCTTAATGATACCTTTACACGACTGTAAGTTGATAATAGGTGTGGTATACATTCCACCAACGTCAGGCGTACATATATATGAAGAATATTTCCATAGGCTCGATGCCCTTCGGTCTAAATATGACAATGCAAAGTTTTGTTTAATGGGCGACTTTAATCTACCAAATTTATATTGGAACCAGCAAGATAAATCAGTCTGTCAAATCACTACTTTGCCGACTCCTATTAATAGATGTGTAAGCAGTAGCATTGAATTTCTAGGTTTTAAGCAGCATAATCTATTTCTTAACCAGAATCAGAGGATTCTAGACCTATTACTTTCAAATGAAGACTGTATCGTCACTTCGCCTAACTTCACTCTGTCTAATATCGTTCCCCATCACCCGCCTTACCAATTCACATTCGCAAATGATTTTAAAATAAATATGGCAAATAATAACATTCTTAAGTATAATTTTTATAAAGCTGATTTTGAAGTTATTGAAAGACAACTATCTGAAGTTTCATGGGCCCAGCGACTGAATGATCTCGAAGCTGACAGGGCTGTACATTATTTCTACGATATACTATATGAGACACTAGATAAACACGTACCAAATAAAAAATATCAATCCAACCGCGAACCTAAATGGTTCTCAGCTGCATTAAAAAGTACTTTAAATCGTAAAAAGAAAAAATGGCTTAGTTGGAAAGTTTATAACAACGCATCTGCTTATGCTGAATATTCACTGTTGAGGAAGAGAGCTAAAGCTTTAATAGCACAAGATTTTAAACAGTACATATGCAATGTTGAAAATTCGCTTGACAAAAATATTAAGTTCTTCTGGTCTTACACTAATACGCTGAAAAAAAATAAGACAGGATATCCGGCAACGATGAACTATGGTGAACGCATAGCTAATTCCCCGTCCGAAATTGCAACAATGTTCTCTTCCTTCTTCTCTTCTGTATATGAACGCGGCACGCAAACTGACACGAATATATTGGAAAGTTTCAGCTCGCATTATAGTGCGCCAAATTTAAATTCAATTACTATAGACCAAAATAGTGTACAAAAGAAATTATGTTCTCTGGATCCAGTGAAGGGTGCAGGTCCAGATAAAATTGCTCCATTTTTTGTAAAACGAATGTCAAAAACGTTATCCGAGCCCCTGACAATAATATTTAATAAATGCCTAGCCAATGGTACATTTCCTTCATTATGGAAAATTTCCTACGTGACCCCCCTTCATAAATCCGGTTCTAAGTCGCAGGTAACTAATTACAGACCCATTTCAATCCAATCATGTTTCCCTAAAATATTGGAATCACTAATACATGATACCGTTTATCCACTCGTAGAAAGAAACATTATAAACACGCAACACGGTTTTATGAAGCGAAAGTCAACGGTCACGAACGCGGTAACATTGGTTAACTACCTATTTGAATCCATGGATAAGCAAAAGCAAGTGGATGTCATATACACAGATTTCCGTAAAGCATTTGATAAGGTCGACCACTTGCTCTTGCTTAAAAAACTTGCCTACAACGGTATCCGTGGGAATTTATTGCGTTGGTTTGCTTCATATCTGAGCAATCGTAACCAGTGTGTTACAATTAATGGTTACCATTCTGCTCCAGCTGAAGTATTTTCTGGAGTAATCCAGGGCTCAATATTAGGTCCTCTTCAGTATATACTATTCGTAAATGATATTGTCTCTTGTTTCTACAGTTCTCAAATACTTATGTTTGCTGACGATCTGAAAATTTACCGGGAAATTCGTAGTACACAGGATTGTCGTTTGCTCCAGGAGGATCTGGATAGATTTGTGGCCTATTGTACAATAAACAATCTCCAATTAGCATATGATAAGTGCTGTCATATAACATTCACAAAAAAACGAAATAAAATTGTATCGTCCTCCAGTTTGGACAACAACATTCTTACCTCAGTAGCGTTCACTCGTGATTTAGGCATAATTCTGGATGAAAAGCTCCATTTTGACCGTCATATAACTCATATTACTGCTAAGGCTCTGCAAATGTTAGGTTTTTTAATCAGATCCTCTAAGCCTTTTAAGAACCCTGCATCATATCTTCTTTTGTACAAGGCTCTAGTGAGGCCACACCTTGAATATGCCTCTGTCATCTGGAACCCTATTTATTCAGTTTATTCAGATGAGATAGAAAAAGTCCAGAAAAAATTTCTTCAAGCCCTGAACTACAGATTGCGAGAGAAAAAACTGTCGTACGATGACCTTCTCAAAAAATACAATTTAAAATCTCTTACAGAAAGGAGGAACGTTGCAGGTGCAATGTTTCTGTATGATTTGTGCTGTGGGCGATTGAATTGTCCGGAACTGTTGGAACAGATAAATTTTCGTGTCCCTCAGGCGAGAACACGAGATAAGACCCTTTTCATGCCCCCCCGTTGCACAACTAATGCAGGTGTGCGCGCTCCCTTACGTAGGATATGTGGGCACTATAATAAAGAGCTGGTCTCCGTTGACATCTTCAGTAACACACGTCATAAGTTTAAGAGAATGGTGTCACGAGTCGTGTAAGCACAGAAATATTGAGTTTGGAGGAATATAATAAAACCCAAATTTATAAATGTATGTATAACAGATATTTCTGACAGCTTAAATGTTCTGCTTATTGTTATGTAACGGTATTCGAATAACTATACCTACTGTTGTACCTACTTGTAGGAAAGCTTTATTTTTTATAACGCAAAGGTTTATACTGTTTGAGTTAGATGCCTTTTATAGTTTTTTTTTTTTTCGTATGTTCTTAGTGAAAACGTTAGGAAATAGATTGCTATCTAATTTTATTAGTTTAAGTTATTTGTATAATGTATTTTGTCTGTTTCTGTTTGTTTTCCAAAATAAAATAAATAAATAAATAAATAAAAAGGGGCGTGTAGTGTACACCATTCGTTTATTATTTTTATACCAATGAAAAACAACTTGCAACTTTTCTGTCTAGACATTTTTATCATGGTCCTTAATTTCAGAATAAAATAAGATTATACTTTATACCCGTATTTAAGATAATATTCTAAAAAATTTAAGATTTTTTGTAGATACTAATAATACACGTGATGTTGGGTGAGGGGGGGGGGGTAATCTTAAACCTCACCATGTATCACCAAGGGGGATGGGGGGTTAAAAAATGCTTAAAAAAAAGATCACGTGATTAATGGACGGCCCCTAAAAAGTATAAAATTTTTATACGAATGCGAGAACCGATATGGCATTGACGACCGCTTAGCCTAGTAGGTAGCGACCTTGCCTAGGAAGCTGGAGGTCCCTGGTTCGTTTCTCAGGTCGGGTCAGTATTTATATGATGAATATTGATACTGGTACCGGGTCTTCGTTGTTATACGTATGTGGTGTCTTCGCTTGGTATCCAAAATACAAGCTAATGGTTAGTTTGGGGCCTAGACGTTGTTGTGATGTATTATTTATTTATTTATCGTATCGTTCTATAGGTTATATTATAGTACAACTAACTTTATTTCATTTCGTTAGAACATTCTTAATTTAAAAATAATGTAAAATACAAAAAAGAACTGGTATGTGAACTGTCAATGTAACAAATGTCAGAAAAACAATTGAATTACGTTCTAATCATAAATTTTAACATCGAAAATAGAACAGTTTTTGAATTGACCCCATCATTTATAATCCAACTTTAGAACAGCTAAAAAGCTATTCAACAACTTTTTTGAAATTCATGAATAAAGTTAGGAGGGGATCGTTTCAGTATGAGGGATCTCCATGACGAAGGGGGTAAAGCCGCGGGTAAGGCGACTTAAAAGGAGTTAATGATGATCAAGGTATGCAAACCTTGTGTAAGAGAAACATTTCCCATCCCACCCTAAGAACGATGACACGTGACATGAGTTTTCAGCTGTAGTATATATAGATCACGTAGACAGATTAATAAATATTTTCATTATTTATTATATATTAATACTATACACGTACTACTTAAAATAATAGTCACAATTAGTATCCAAACTGCTTAATCTGTACAAATCATTTATGTCTTCCAAAATTATTCTAAACTCTCTAAGTTTTGTTTGACTTGTCTTGTGGATCCATAGCAATGCAAAATGTATTGTTTCGTGGATGGAAATTTAGGGTAATGAGATTCCTTCTGTATTGAATTGGATCAAATTATAATGATAAGATATTTCATAAAATATTCTAAATACTTATCCTTGTTGAAGAGTTAAAAGTATGGAGACAGCTTATACTTGATTCAATTCAATACACATAATTGGTACATAATCAACCGAATGTAATTCGGCTGTCGGAGTAAAGTAAATCTCAGATGATTATTGTAAATGAACTGTAACAAAATTGAAAATTTAGGTGGATCTTTGTCCCTTAAATTTAATTTCATCAAAATGCCCAGTCCCACTTTATGCTCAAAAAGGTCTATTATCATATGGGTAAATATATACATTTTTATTTTGTATATCATTAACACTAAACAAATAAGAAAACGCCCTAAAAATATCTTTTGTGTAAATATCAGGAAAAATGTTAAAGTTAAGTAAATAACTACCTAGTTACATCTCGTATAGTATACCGTATAAGATTCGCTCATATTTTAATAAAGGAGTCACAGCTATTTGAATTGACTTGTAATAATAATTTGATTAATGGTATATAATAAAAGCGCTAACTTATCAAATTTCCACTAACAAGTGAAAAATAAGATTTTGATGTAACATTTTTCTTCGCTTGATTCCGAGACAACATCAAAGTAAAAAAAATGACGCATGTCTCAAATACATTTCAAAAACAACAATTGATCATTTTTGATTGACATAATTACAATCGAGATAAAAGATATACCTAAGAATTCGATATATTAAGATCCTACGAAACGTACAATCTGTTTTGTCTGTTTCAATAATTAATTAATATTCATCATCATCATCATCAGCCCATTTTTACCCCACTGCAGGGGCTTAGGCCTCCCCCAGGGTGAGGAGGGGGGGCTTGGAGCTTAAGTCTACCACGCTGCTCCACTGCGGGTTGGGAACTGTAACGACCGCCATGTATTGACAGCGTCCGGGACCGACTGCTTAACGTGCCCTCCGAAGCACGGTGTCAGTGATATTGTGCACTTAAGTCAGAAAACTCATTGGTACACGCCCGGATTCGAACCATGGCCCTGTGGGGCCCTTATAAATTTGAGACAGGTTCGTTGCGCTCTGGGCTATCACGACACTTAATTAATAATTAATATTATGAAGCCATTAAGACAAAAGTCTTCGACCAGTGTGTATTGCCAAGTGCTGACATATGGAACTGAGACGTTGTCTTTTACTGTGGGCCTCATATGTAAGCTCAAGGTAACTCAATAAGCTATGGAGATTACTATACTCGGAATCCCTTTTCGAGATCGATTCAGAAATGAGATCCGTAGACGAACGAAAGTCACCGACATAACCCAGCGGATTTACAAGTTAAAGTGGCAGTGGGCAGGTCACATAGCACGCATAACTGATGGCATATGCCGCCGAAACCACGGATTCCGAAATGTTCTGGAGTGAAGACCACGCCATGGCAAGCGCAGCGTAGGACGTCCAGCCACAAGGCGGAAAGATGACCTTGTAAAGGCGGCGGGAGGGCGCTGGGTGCAGGCCCCGGCCGCTACCAGTAGGTCCTATTGGAAATCAATGGGGAAGGCCTATGTCCAGCCGTGGACTTTCTAAGGTTGAGATTACTTTGATGATGATGCCATAAAACTGTAGATCAAAAAACCAAAATAAGTAAATATTATTTCTTGTAAATAAATTAAAGCCCGTCCATGTTCAAGCATGGGACAATTTATTGTAATATATTTATCAGAATTCATCCGAATCGTATTTACTCTAGATGTCGTCAAAGTCAAAGAATTTATTGAACTCTGTTATTCCATTGTGTTCAACTTTACGACGTAATTTTCTACGTAAATAAAACAAGTAAGATAATTTAGTAAGCTTTTAAGTTTTCTGAAAGTTAAAGAAATATTTTTTCACTTAATAATCTACATATCAAAGCTCTGGTGGTGATTAGTTTTAAGGCCATTGAGAGAACGATAAAGGAGTAATAGGTAAAGATTAATTCGATGTAATAAACATGCGCGAATATGATTTGTGTAAGTCAAAATAATACAAACGTGTAGTTCACGCGAGTGATCCTGCACGAGATCTCTGATATATATATTAGGTTATACCGAAAACCATTATTTCTTTTTTGTATGTACATCGCGTTAGGTAGAATAATAAATATGTAGAAAAACTTTTCTGACTTTTTATTTGTGACTTTGTTTTGCATAATTCTTGAATACAATTGTGTTCTTGAATGTTGTTTTTCTCGCGACGGAGAATATCTAAAAAAATATATAGACATTTACATGTTATATATTCAAAGACAACCAAATAAGTTTTTCGCTTCATACTTTTTTTATTTTTTGAGTGAATATAAAAGACGTAACTAACTCGTGAACGTATAGATAAACTACCGAGCATTGAATTAGTTCATTAGAGCGGTAATGCTGGCCGTTTAGTTCGAGAACCAATTACATTTGAACCCTAGGATGAGGAAGGGAAACAGGCAAGGCGCGCGTTTGACCCACGCACTTGGTTACTTATCTAGATGTTTGTGTTGTTTAGGTTTTTGTGTATTACCCGTCACAACTAGTTA
Source organism: Luffia ferchaultella (assembly GCA_949709985.1). NCBI lineage: Eukaryota > Metazoa > Arthropoda > Insecta > Lepidoptera > Psychidae > Luffia > Luffia ferchaultella. The sequence goes on along the minus strand of OX453257.1, from coordinate 6,475,623 downwards.
TATACTAATGGACGAACAGCAGATACCAATGAAATCGTTTTAAAATAAATAAAGTCGACAAAGTTTATCTGCTTCGAGTCGTTGAGTTTAGTAAAAGTGCGCCTTTTAATCTGTTACATTCAAAGTTCGGTAAGATATACTTCCTAGAAAGAAATAATATAATCAGAGCTTTTCCAAAAGTGAACTATGAAGATGCAAAGGTTAACTAACTACCTTTGCATAGGCGAATTTCCATACAAACAGCGTTAACGGTTGCACCCCATTAAACCTTAACCGGTTAGCGCAAAAAAATTGCATGGTATTCAGATCAACAGAAACTAGGTTAATAAGTTATGAATGTCGATGAGATGTTTTGAAAATTCAAATAGTTTAATGTTGAACATTATGTGAAAAGTGAAGCAAGTTGGGAAAAAATTCCTCGCTTTTACATTTTTTCTTCTTATGATGTATCACAATATTTAAAAAATCAACAACGTATAAACCTAGTTTTTGTTGTTATGAATACCATATAATTTTTTTGTGCCAATCGGTTGAGGTTTAATAGGGTTCAACCGTTAACGCCGTTTGTATAGAAATTTTCCACTACACATTCCTTCCTTTTAAGATCGATCACAAACTTGAGTATGATTTATTATTATCGGCCTTAGATTGTTATCATAACTTTCTGCTTACGGCTATGGTTGTATCTCTGTTATTATTTTTTTATTTTAACTTTTTATTTTAAGTTTTTGTAATATAGACAAAGGTTTGAATTCGTTTTTTGTTCTCAAATGTCAAGGATAAAATATAAAAGAAAAGTTTCTTTCAAGCGCCGAAGAAGCGGTGGCTGTCTACGAATCAGACATTTCTGACCTGTCGGAGGGCTGGAATAAATGTTTTCAGAGCTAGTTTAGGCGAATGGGAATTCGCATCACTATGCGAATTCCCATTCGCCTAAACTAGTCACTAATAAAGAGTCACTATGCGAATAAAGTGATATATATTCAATATGCGAATAAAGTTTATAGTGAATAAAGATTTTATTCATTTTTATGAAATTCAATGTAAATTATAAGAATATACTGTTTACTTTCTGCATTTCTCCAAAGTCATATAGTGACCCACGTATTACTAATTACAATCTACTATTAAAAATAATTTTCATAACACATTTAACGACTAGCGGTCGTACCCGGCTCCGCCTGGGTGGACTATAGAAACGTTCCCCTTTCCATTCCATACACCACCCCTACACCCTTCCAGCCACTTACTCTCCCCTGTTTTCCTTTACCCCAATTTTCCCCTATCAACCCTCCCTCTATACTCACTAAAACGTCCTTTTTTGCTAATGAAACTCTCATCAAAATCGGTTTAGCCATCCCGGAGATCGGCTCGGAAACAAACAAACATACAAATTTTACATTTTTATAATACTATAGATTACCGTCCGCGACTCCGCTCGCGTGGACTACACAGTTGTACCGTGACCCTCTTTTCTGGAATAAAAAGTAGCCTATGTCACTCTTCAGCTTATAAACTATATCCATGCGAAAAACTATAGCGGTGCCGGTACAACTGTGTAGTCCACGCGAGTGGAACCGCAGGCGGAAAGTTGGTTTGAGAATAAAATATATAGCCCATGTTACTCACTGATAATGTAGCTTTCTATAGGTGAAAGAATTTTTAAAATCATTCTGTGTATAAATGTGTAGTCCACGCAGGCGAAGCCGCGAACAGAAAGCTAATATCTTTATAAATTATAGCCTGTGCGTTATTCTGATATATAAGCTATATTTTTTAAAGTTTCATTAAAATCCATTCAGTAGCTTTTGCGTGAAAGAGCAACAAACATCCATACATAGAAACTTTCACGTTTATAATATTAGTAGAATTACATATGTCACTAGTAGTATGACAATGCCAGTATTTCTTGCGCACGCCTGTCACATCACATAGGATATTGTGACAAGTTGAATTAATTTCCCCCCGCGCTATTAATGTATCCTGAAATAATATCCCTGTCGTGTCATATTAAACGTTATATTGAATACGAATCAATATTAATATACCTTAATGTAGTTCGTACGGTTATACGAATATACTTGAAGAATTAGAAACGTAGTTCATTTATAAATGGTTGACGTTTCATTGGAACAATTCATAAAAATATCACTACTGGACGCTAGTCTCGATTGTCTCAGTCATCGATATAAACATTTTAGATGTCCTCAATGGAAACATAAGCTAAAACTTTTGACCAAATTTTACTCAGGTATTGTTTCTTTTTTTTCCAGCCCGACGGCTAATTCTAACATCTAGTAGTCGTTGCAAAATTAAGCATTAAACTACATGGAATAATTAATTTTAAATCATCTCTAATAGGCCTTTGATTCAAATCAACATATATTCAAATATATTGTAATTGAATCTATCTCCAAAAAATATACATGTATAACGTTAACAGAAAATTACTTAATTTTTTAGGAGTGATTAACTAGGTTTTGATTACTATTGGAACCGTAAAAAACAGTTTAAATCACATAAATATGTCATTTAACATCACATTTACAATATTATTATCTTTGGAAAACTGTTTTATCGCGAAACTAAAATGCCTTCGTTATTATTACACGCTTTTAAGTCCTTTGATGAAAATTTAAATAATTCACCATTTTCAAATCATAAATAAAAGATTACTTACATTTTTTTTACAATAAATCATGAAAAGCATCATTTGCGTGACATGTATTTTCTAATCTGCTTTGGATATCTAATTATCTTTTAATTATTAGTGAAAAAATATTTAAAAGTAGATTTTTGTAAATCAATCTATACATTCAATCACTTCCGATAACTGTACCAAATTTCCCTTTCTAAGTCAAATGTTTCATAAGAAAAATCACTGGAATACACAGACTTAGTAACATAGGAGTCTATTTCTGTAAGGAACAGCAAAAACAACATATTATTCATAATATTTATATGTAGCAAAACATATCACTCACACAAATCTAGGCATAAACAGCCCAATATGTTTGTAATAATCGATACATAAATTCGTTTGACAAAGGATGGCGAGGCGGGCAGGCCTGTGTTCGTACAAATAAGGTGCGACATAATCCCAAAGGAGGTTTATTCTGACTCGACATTTTTCGGGATCAGTCGGGAATTACTTAGACTAAAGATATATTCAATGCCCTTGCCGTACATTGTGCCTTTCAGAGACAAGTTTGTAAACAAAATTGTTATGAAAGACACTTTTAGGTACTTTTAATTCGACAACTGCCTGTCTCTGTATTAGGTATGTTTTTAAGCCCTATGGAAAACGAATACTGCTCCCAATATGAATTCTCGAGAATAGTATTTTTCAGTAACTGGCTGAAAATGGTATTAGTATTAATAAAGCTTTATTAAATTTAACATACAAATAAAAAAAACGGTGTGTATACGCACAAGGAGTGTAATTTTTATGGGTTTTACACCATATTTTGGGCATTTATTCACACTACTACATTCATGCATAGGTATAATGCGTAGAGTTGTACCGAGTTGGAGTGAGTTGTACCGAGTTGTACCGAATTGGAATAATTTGGCCATAGTTTGACGGAGTGAGCAAGTACCCTTTGGACTACTTTGGTATGAAAAACAAGCAATTTAAATATGTGTATGACGTCAGATTCGTAACGCTGAAAAAAATGTAACGCTTCAAGGCAAACAACGTGAAGTGTCAAGGGCATCAGCGGATATGGCAATTTTTACGACTGTTTGGCGGTATAAAACAGAGCAGGACGAGCAGATGAACTTTCCCGTTTTTCAATTGGCCATTAGACACTTGCTTACACCGATTGGCTGGTTTACATCGGCCGTAAGATATTATGCTTAAAACTGTATTTTATTTATTTCTGAAAGTTGTTGCGGATACTGGTAGGTAGTTGTATAATGAGGAGGGAAACTGCAAATTGTTCCCGCTAGAAGGCGATTGGTCGCTTGCATCTAATTAACTGTCAATATCGTAGCTTTTCAAGGAGTTTATAGTAAAATCTTTGGTCAAAATTAATAAGTTACCATAATACAGGCTAGGAGTAGTTTTGCGCTAGATGGCCGTATGTGATGTCTAAGAATTATGGCATTTTATATACCGTGCAATTAAATAATATTTTTCCTTTTAATAGCTTTACATTTTTGAAAATCTTTTTTAATTTCTGAACAAAAAGTATAAGGCATATATTTTTAGGTACTATTTATTTTACTGATTTATTACCGATCATCAGTAGCAAACAAAGACCAGAAAAGCCGTTGATAAATTAAAGAATTTGAAAATAATAGTTGTAAATTGAAATAGGAGCGTTAGTGCTACGTATTAAACAATGTTACGTACCTAAACATTAAAAAAAACCTATTTTTCATATGGACAAACGTAATATACCCACCACAGGACAGGCTTTGCCTAGTGTGGGGGTCAGTCTCAATGAAATTTGAAATGAATTATTTGCGAAATAAACGATTTTATTTATTTATTTATTATTTATTTACATTATGTGTTACAAACCACCAACATTACAAAGGAAAGCCTATTTTGCTTTTAGTGTGATATATTCACAATCGGGTATTTAATAATGATAATAACGTATACATCACAACAACGTCTAGGTCCCAAACTAAGCATTACCTTGCGTTTTGGGTACCAAGCAGAGACACCACATACATATAACAACCAAGACCAGTATCAATATTCATCGTGTAAATACTGATCCGACCTGGGATTCAAACCCGGGACCTCCAGCTTCGTAGGCAGAGTCGCTACCTGCCTAAGACTAAGACTAAGCGGTCGTCAAAAATTTTTTTATATAGATAATACATTTGACGCTGAAACTAAAGTTTTAGATTTGTTTTAATTATTATGAACTGAATCAGTAAGAGTCGAACAGATTTCATCTCAACATTTTAATTAAACTTATTTGCTTCGGGCTTAACGAGATGCGGGCGCAGCAAAAGCTTCTAATTAAAGACCATTATACACAATTTATCGTTCAAAGCTATTTAGGGAAACATCGTGACATTAATTTTTCTTATAAATGTCACACGAAAAAGGAAAACCTGAAACAGGTTGGAAATATAAGAGTATACAGCGTGTTTTTCATTTTTTCTAAATTTTATCCTTAGCCTCGAAGTAAAACATGTTTGTGTATCTATCGCTAAGAAAATATTAAGTTTGTGAAGACTGCTTCTATTGACAGATTCGTTTTTGTTTACTCTTTTATAAATCACAATCTCATCTAGTAAAATGACGCCATAAATAAGGTTATAGCTGTTACGAAAACGAATGAAAATCAATAGAAGATTGATGTTCTTCACGCGCTATTTATTTTTGTTTTTTATGGACCTTTAAAAAATTACATTACATTTTTACATATTACTTTCATAAAATTAATACGCATGTATAAATTTTTTTCAGTACCCTTAAATAAAATAGGGCATCGTTACATTATCACTGTATAATTTACAGCGTTTACCCCTTGTCCTCATGAATTTATTTTATTTTATTCGCTGCGCCTCGGGCGCCCTCCAGACGCCTCGCATAAATATTTATTTGGACGGACATTGAACCGTCGTCACTTTGACAGGGGGGGGAGTTTCCTTAGTGTCCCCCCCCCTCCAATACTTGTCAACAGGAGATCGATTAGTCACTAGAAGCTGCGAAATATCCAGTTCCCGTTGCGTCACAAAAAACAGATGCGGTGGTACTTACAATAGGTATCTAATTGTCAACAAAGTTAAGTATGGTTGTATTCGGTCCACCGACAATAATGAGCAAAAACCCTTCAGTTGTTTACAAGCAAGCATGGGTGTAATAGGATGTAGTTTGTTAAAAAAAACAGTCAAGTGCGAGTCAGACTCGCTCGCTGAGGGTCCCGTACAGTTTGTTACATATATCAATTTATAGCGAAAATGCATGTAAAACAAAATATATTAAACATCCCAATCAAAATTAGAATATGGTATTTTTTTTTCAGATTTTCCATTTGCTTGTACTACGAGATTCCTTCCCGCCGAATCCCGAATCAGAAATCCAGGTCAGCACAAAGTATCCCATTAGTTTTAATGATGCGCCGTTTATACAAAAGCATTGCCATAGATTGACTAAAATAACTGATATTATTACAGGACGATGACGATGCAGACTTGATACCAGTTTTAAGTTGATATAGCTTTGCCCGTTCCCGAAAAAATGTGTCGATCGAGACATAGACACCCGACAGACGGACCCCAAAGTGAGCTTTCAAACTTCCGTACCGAACGGATCAGGCTGTGTTAACCAAAGTTTAACACTTATTTTCAGTTAGAAATTAAATGTAGAAAATCAAACAAAATCAAAAACGTTAATTACCTATAGTTTGTAATGCAATATTTGTGCAAGTGCTAAAATTTTTACACCCTTATTGAGGTTTAATTTAAAAAAAAAAACTCATTCTAATTGTATGTCTGTGTTTTTCATGGAATTCTTTCACAATGTTTTAAGTTTCTGGCCTTAGCGGTTAGGTTAGGTTAGGTTCAATTTGAAAATTTTTGCATATATTTTCACTGCGTTAGAGATTGCATTTCAAAAACCGATGAAACAACTATATATAGGTAGTTATTTGTGTAATAGATTACGCACTTTATGTACATGCTTCCATGACTTCAACACCCCATTTCGTATGCATTTTAAAAAAACCTTTTTTTTCGAAATTCATTTGTTTATATATACAATAGTATTTTTTTTTTCAAAAATATTACCAAAAAAAAGTATTTGTTTAACATTTTGATTTTTAGATCCTGCGCTTTGAGCTGTACGTTGTTATATTTCCCAGTTGCCTAATTTTTTATATAATATTTAGGATCACTGAAAAAGTTTTGGACAAGACAAAAATTTGGCATAAATATAAGTTTACATCTCATGATACTTTGATATGTCTATATTTATTTATATTTTTTTTAATAGATATTCTAGCAAATTCCATAAATAAAAAAGTTTGTAGCGCGGAACGTATAGATAAATATTCACAAGCTATGAATTGCTCATGCAATGCCTATATTTAAAGTTACATTCAAAGTCAAAGTTGATTGATCATACAAATATATCCGCGTATTTATTTTTTTAATAACCGTACATTTCAATTACTCCAAACGACACGTGCTTTGTTATAGATAAGTCACGACAAGTATTTATGTCTAACACTCATATATAACCATGCAACTATTCATTACGCTTAATAATACAATCCCAAACGATAAATCAACTTGTCTTGCAATATCATTTATTTGCTGGCTACCGAACGCGAAGCTACAAGATTGACAGCCAGTAAAAGATAGATACACATTGAGATTATTATGTGTATTGATGAACACTTCTCGTAGGAACATGTTGGTGGGTTTTTTTTATGTCAAGACGCAAATACTTGTAGTGTACAGAATTAATATGTATACATATAATGGTTAAAGCATATTAGCCCTCGGCTACAACTAAGCGTCCCTATAACCGTGGAAGTAAAATTACTTATTCTCATTTCTGTTACCCATCGCAATACCAGGCTTCCTCTTCTTTGCTTGGTTACTTTAATTTCGGATTATAGTTCACCTACATAACTTTTGACCGAGGCCAATTTTTGTCAATGAGATTACAATTTTTGTTATAAATTTTTACTTTTTGAATTTCTTTTTTGGATCTTGTAGCCCTCGTCTTTACGCATCTTTTGAAATCTGTTATAACATCAGAGCTCTAAAACTCTCCGAGGTATTGCCGATCCGCACTATTTAATAAAATCCACGCTTATACCGACACTATCAAAAAATGGTTTTGTTCTGCGCTACATACTCGTACATATAATTTATTATAATATTATTACTTTCCGGAGTTATTAATTATTAATAAATATGAATAATAATAATACGTATTATATTCGTCTGTATTTCTGACAAGGAGTGTCAGAGCTGACACGTACTAATTTTTTTAAATGATCAAATACTTGTCAACTACAAATAAACTATTCTTGAAGATTTGGAATATAGAAACGCGAAGACGCGGTGCGAGGAAGCGGGAGTCAAAGTCAACCGACTTTGAAAAGGAAGAGGAGGCATAGCGCTTCCTCTTCATAAGAACGGTTCAGGAGGACGGTGCACCAGGACCGTCACATCTGTAAGTGCTACGTGTGCGACCGGCCGCACCACTCCGCTAGACCGAGCAACAGACACGAAGGTTGCGCTGACCTTGTTTTGATAACCGTCTTAACAGTCAACGCTGCCACCCTTCACTTAAATTTTAATTTCGTTACATTAGAGGACTGGTGGGAGCGATGTTATTTACGTACCGGCAGGTGGCATCACTGCTCGCGGCGTGCCACATGTCCTCGTTCGTCGGCGCGCGGGCAGCAGACAGGGGTGTGGTACTGTAGAAACGCACACAACATACATCCGAACTTTAAGGCGGCAAACCAAGCACTGAACTTTATTTACCTATGACATTCGGCCTTTGTAATTTTTTCTGATTTTCCTACAGAATTAAAAATAAATTCCTGAAACTCGGTGAGTACCTTAAATTGACCAATACTTCATTTGTGTATAAAAACTCCTCTCTGTTACAATCTCAAATTGTATCTTATTATATTACTAAGAATTTGTGATGAAGTTTGTCAATCATAATATATTTCTGCCACTGCACAATAAAGGTTTCAAGTAGAAGTGCGACAACTATAGAACTATTGCATTTGGATCAGACCCGAGCAAGATTCGTTTCATGACATATAATCAACAAACGTAGCCGACATTATCTTGACTGGGGATCCCTCAAAAACGGGCCGGGTTCGTAAAAGAAAAGGACACACGCGAACAAAACCTCTATCTGCAGCAAACTGTGAAATCGTGCAACAAATCCAACACGGTAATATGTTTTGTTGATTACAAAGAGGCGTTTGACTATTTTTGCTAGAATAAACTATGGATGGTGCTAGGTGAAATAGGAACACCGCTACCTTATGAAATTTAATTTATTCCATCATACTTAAATGGAAAATTAACTTTTTCCTATATGTAAACAAATAAAACTAATCCAATAATCCACCCCTCGTCCCCCCCGAGGCAAAGGTGCCCATGATGGTCATCGCATTGCGGCACTGAATCGCAATGGCAATTCTTTCCACCACCAGGAAGGAACTGGAACGAGGGTCGAATCCCCTTTCTCTCAGACGACGGCCGATGCCAGCGACGAAACGTTTGGCTTCACTCCCCCAACAGCCAGCATCTTCCATTGCAAGAGGGACGAACAAGTATTTACTCTCCAGAGTATTTGACTCGTTTTCTGGCGGCTGCAGACACCGCAGCGGCTCCCGCCGATCCCACAGTGCGACCAAAGTGAGAGGCGGCAAATGTGCTGAAACACGTGGCGTCCCAAAGTAGAAACCTACCCTTCTCCTACGGCACCAAAGTAATACCGTTGGGTTTTTTGCCATCGAAACAACTATGACTAGGAGGCTCCAACACACATGAAACATTGGCCGAAGTTTTGATTTGAGCATAAACCTTTTTGAAATGTAAGTTATCCGTTAAAATTTAGAATCTCAGATATAAAACGTTTTCTTTTATCATTCAAAATTAAGTCATAAACTTTTTTTTGTTTATTTTCGCTAGGTTAAAGAGATGGAAGGTACTCCCAAACACCTCTAAATCAAAAGAAAAAGCTACCCATCGTGGACCTTATTTATACTAGCCAGTAACAATAAACCAAAGGTTTCTCATAAATTCAAAATTATTTTAATTTATTTCTATTTTAGAATATTTTTAAACATACCTCGTATAGCTTTTGTACTAGCATCCAAGATACATCAGTCAAACGGTTGACGGTCAATCGGATGGGAGATCACTCTAATGGGTCACAGCGTCTCAACGCCGCTAAGAAAATTGCCAATATATCTTCTCTCTAGAATAACATTCGCTGGATCACATAAATAAGACGGATCGTCGTATTTTACTGTTTATCTGATGGAATCCATCGCAAATTTTATTAAATAAGCAGTATGATATTAAAGAAGAGCCATTGAGATTTACTCTCTGTCCACAGTAAATTAACAAGAAATTTAAAAATTATCTTCTTCTCTTCATCAAATTTTCACTATTTAGTTCTTAAATTAAATTTTGATGGTTTTTTTTATATTAGATAAACTATTTTTTTACTCCATTCCATCAGCCCTTTTTATACCCCACTGCAGGGGCTCAGGCCTCCCCTCATGATGAGGGGGCTTGGAGCTTATATCCACCATGCTGCTCCAATGCGGGTTGGCGTATTGTGACGACCGCCATCTATTGACAGCAACCGGGACCGACTGCTTATCGTGCTCTCGAAGGCACGGAGTCAGTGATTGTTAATGTACTTAGGTTAGAAAAAACTCATTGGTACACGCACGGATTCGAACCACGGTCACATGGCCTTTTAGATTTGAAACAGTTCTACACGAAACGGTTCGAAACAGTTCGCTGCGTTCGGGCTATCACGACACTCGTTTTTTCATTGTTTACTCATCTAATCTATTTTCTATAAATATGAATTGAACTTTATATGGTATTACAGACACGTGGCAAACTAATAACCAACATATGCTTGGTAGGGTATGTAAGTGAAAATGTATTTTAATTGTAACAATAAATATGTCTTGTAATTATTGTTTGTACTGCTTGCAATACCTTATAACTTTCTTATAACATTCAAGTATACCTATAGTATATGATATTCAAGTATATGGTAGTATTCTATTATTTGCTTAAGTACATAGGTATCAAACAAAAAAAAGTTACGTGGTATATTCCACGTTGCACATATAAAATTCTGTACAATATACAGCTTGTCTGACTCTTTTCAGTTAATTACTTTTACGCAATCGGTTTTTAAAAAATGTTCTATTACTGTTTTTTCTCTAGAAACTTAAAAACTAGTAAGTGTTTTTGTGTTTTAACTCGTCTTATATCAACAAACGACGACGAATACATTCTGGTCCCATATTCATTGCGATTTCGTAGATTTGTTGAGCATTAAAATTATGGATCACGTCTTGTGTTTCGATTAGCCTTTCTAAATATCACTCTGGAAATAGAAATGGTGTACTGTCACCGAGTCGGGAACAATATAATAAATAACATTGACAAACGAAGGTGAATTTTTCTGATCAAAATATCTTAGTACGTTCATAAGTTATATTTTCTCGGGAAAAATGGTTGGAATCCGGGCGTGTACCAATGAGTTTTTCTGACTTAAGTACATTAACTATCACTGACTCCGTGCCTCGGAGAGCACGTTAAGCAGTCGGTCCCGGACGCTGTCAATAGATGGCGGTCGTTACAATCCCCAATCCGCAGTGGAGTAGCGTGGTGGATTTAAGCTCCAAACCCCCTTCTCACCCCGGGGGAGGCCTAAGCCCCTACAGTGGGGTAAAATGGGCTGATGATGGGAAAACAAACGGTCTTAAACAAAATAGTTTTCTTAATACTAGCTACAAACAAATTTAGAGTTTCCATAAATTGATATAAAATAGTAAGATGTGAAATTATCGTACAATATAAACCTAGTTTATTTTGACATATATGCTTGTAGTTTATATAAAGTAGTCATCTTTACAAAATTTTCAGTAAGAATTCTAAAATATATAAATTTGCTAGCACCATTTACGATCCGTCATCTTGAATTTCGGAATAAAATATTGATTATGACATTTCGAAGAAAAAAATTATCTTTCGATAACTCAGATCGACACCATATATTTTCCAAAATACGTCAAGCCGCCGTAATTTTAATAATTTGGACCGCAATCATAGATCCGTCATTTTCAGTTTCAGTATATTATATAGCCTGTTACATTTCCGAGATAAAGACCAAGTTCACACTTCACATTCCAAAATCTGTCAAGCCGTTTAGGCTATGCTATACAAATACTACACGTAGGAAACAATACGAAAACACACAAAGGTTACACCCAAACAGAGTCAACCATCTTTGGATGCACTCGGGTAAAGAAAATAAAAATAACGAGCATATCAATTTGAGATCAAGCGCAAATAATTTCTAAACAAATGATTAGATTTCGTACGTTATCGATTTTCGAAATTCGATCCTTGAATCACGAAAAGTGCGGTCACAGTTTACAAGGAAAAAAAGCTATTTATGGATAGTAAAAATACACTTACCACTTACACTCATTACTCTTGTATTAATGAGACCAAAAGTATTTTAATAATCTACATCAAACGGAAAAAGTCGCGGGCGATATCTAGGTTACCTATAATAAAATATTACAGTATTACAAAAACAAATTGCTTTATAAATTTGTTTATTAAATAGTGACAATTTATCGGTTTATTAACATAATCAGCGACTACTTTCCAGATAGCAGATTTGACCATCGATGGCTCTCAAAAGGCCTTCTCTGGTTTAATCTAAATTACTGTTATTATGTACTGCCCTTAACAACCCCTAAAGTTGTTAAGCGCCAACTATTTCATCCGACCGCTAATAAAAGCGGTCTGTGGGAGATATCACACGATGGGGCACTTTTAGGTAAACTAAGCATTGAGGGTTTCGATACAGATTTTGCGATTGTAGCGATTATATTATTAATTATAAAAATCTGTTAAATTTAGATCTAGTCGTGTTTACGCCTTTGTACAGAAAAGTGGATTTAACATCTCTGAATTTCAAGAATGTAGCGTCTTCACACAAATACCGTCTGTGGGCAAAATAATGTATTTACAAAATGCGGAGTTAGGAAATCATCATCGTTTATGTTTTAAATAATAAAATTGTTTATGAATTAATTGTTAACTGACGCTTTTGGTCATAGTTCTAATAACTTATCTAAATTAATCGTAATCTCAAACAAACCGCCTCTTTTCTGAATTTTTTCTTATTTAAGGAAATTTTTGGGGATTTACCTACTCGTAATATGCAAATCGTCACGCTTTAGATTTTGGGCTGCTTCTATGAAAATCTTAAAACTATTGAATTGGTTAAACTATTTTTCACAAAGAATTAAGAATACATAGACGGTAACAGAGAAGGAGGTTCCCAAGCACAAATAATTTAATACAAACACAACAAGAAAACGACTGTATAATCCATTTACACGTAAATATTAAATATTTTTCATTTATTCCTTCATTACGAAGCTGGAGGTCCCGGGTTCGAATCCCAGGTCGGGTCAGTATTTCTATGATGAATATTGATACTGGTACCGGGTCTTGGTTGTTATATGTATGTGGTGTCTTCGCTTGGTACCCAAAACACAAGCTAATGCTTAGTTTGGGGCCTAGACTTTGTTGTATGTCTAGGCCCCAAAGGTCCTTATTATTACTTGTACGTCATTATTATTATTGTTATGGTTTTGTTATTAATTTTCCTCGGTATGCCTCGAAACCAAATTCCTAAATCATGATTTACTACCGAGCCATAATGTTATGACAAAGTTGACTAAATTTAATTTAAAAAATTAAATTACTTTAATTAAAAAATATCTGATATCACCTTGTTACTCATAAAGAAAAATACATTTATTGTTACTACTGTGAAAACATACTTCCATCTGCACGGATGAAAAGTGAATTGTCGAAAACATCACTAGCTCTATCGTCTGCAAATACAAGCTTCATTTAAAATAAATTAATTTTAATAAATCTTAGACGGCGTCGCTAAAATCTATTTTAATATTCAAGTCGTTGCTCGTAGATGTGGAATTCCGCCACCTTTCCATCCGAAAAAAAAAATTTGAGAACTCATTAAAGTATCATCAGGCCATGGAAGTTTTGTAAGCATCTGGTACCTTCGAATAAGCTCGGTTCTTCGAGGTAATGAAATCTCAAGACGAGAAACGCCATCGACACTAAGTTTTCCGTTTTGTTTTTCTTTCCAACAATCGTTATTTATCGTTCTGATACGCCCCCCTTGTATATGAAAGCGTTGCGATTGGAGTCTGGGAAAATTCGTTTTTCTACTTTACTTTGAAGGAAATATCGTTATTTGGGAATTACGTCCGGTGAATCTCGTAAGATCTCCCATTATTCTATACTCTAGAATATGATATTAATAAAAAAATGCATAAGTGGAAATTGTCATCTTTGGATTTGGTTCATCCCACTTGGATCCACCGACGAGGCTCCATCGGTGGATCTATGGATAATTTTTTTCCTCTTTAATCCACTGGTTTAGTGTTAAAAAAGTGAATTAAAATAATCATATATTTCACATTCCACTTTGATCTACTACTAAATGTTAGGTGTTGCCCAACGTAGACAAATGATCTCAATGAATAAAAAAATTAATTATAGTTTAAAAAAAAACTTAAAAAATACGCTTTAATAGCAAAGCGCACTAAGAACTCGATTTAATTGTCATAGCTCTAAAGGACCGTAAGTAAACCTAAGCACAAAATATTAATTTAAAATTGATAACTTCATGCAACCTCGAGAACAATTGTAGTAAGTATAATTTTTTTTCCATGTTGTAACTAAAAATTGCCGATCCCGGGATTGTTTCCTTTACTTGTGCTGTGAGACTTTACTCCTTAGCAAATTTCTTATTCGTAGGTCAACGAAAAGTACCCTATAGATTTTAATTTACTTACGAAAGTTAGAATATACGGCACGAATAGCCGTATTTTTTGATTGTATTGGCTTAGAACGTTAAATCTTTTACAGTTTCGAGGAGGGACAGCTAAGTACTAGATATTAATTTCAACTTGATACCTCCTCCACGCATTTTCGAAAAAAAGGGTCTTAAGCAACAGACAGATGGACAGCGAAATGATCATATAAGGGTTAATTTTTTCCGTTTGAGGTGCGGAATCCTAAAAAGTTCTAACTGTTCTGTGTATTACATTTTCGAATACTAATCCACTGATACCACAAATTTGGAACAAATAACATGTTTTAAGTTTTTAAATTGATATTTTTGCACACCAACTGACTTAGAACTCCATTCCCTGCACCATAATATTCAAAAAAATTACCATCGCGGAATTAATAACGATTCTCTAAAATCGCTCTTAAGTTTATAATTAGCGATTAATTAATTAAATATTAATATTTATAATAATAATAATAATAACGTATACATCACAACAACGTCTAGGCCCCAAACTAAGCATTAGCTTGTGTTCTAGGTGCCAAGCGAAGACACCACATACATATAACACCAAAACCCGGTACCAGTAACAATATTCAGCATATAAGTACTGACCCGTTTTGGGATTCGAAACCGGGACCTCCAGCTTCGTAGGCAGGGTCGCTACCCACTAGTCTAAGTAGTCGTCATGTGTAACTTTAAATTCTGTAACATTTACAACAACAATAGCATTTGTAACCCGTCTTGTGATGCGACCTCTTGGAAAATAAATTTAGAAAAAGGAAATCTAACCACAAGGAAGACCTTACGTTGTTTAACTGGACGAAATATCTTTGTGTCCATTCACTTACTTATAAAGAAAGGAACTAACCGAGTTTTTCGTCTCACTTCGATCCCTTGGGGCCTAGACGTGACTTGAATATGTGACGTTTTCTTGGTCAGCGAAAAAAGTTCCACACAACTACCACCGAAGCAACCCGCTTCTAAAAGCCTAATTAAATCCGACAAAAGCGAAATGTACTTCCCATGAATTTTTAAAGCAAATTGTGTGTCTACGAGAAATATAAGAAATTAAAAAACCCGGCCAAGTGCAAATCGGACTCGCACACGAAGGGTTCCATACCACCGAATAATATAAAAAAATCACGTTCGATATATGGTAGTCCCCCTTTAATATTTATTTTATTTTACTTTTATTATTTATTTTTTTAGTATAAAAAATATATAATTTAAAAATAAAAAACTAAACATTCTGTGAATATTTTTCTACCTGTTGTCGTTATCAATATCGAGCAAAAACAAGCAAAAAAAATCATGTTTGTAGTATGAGAGTTTCTTTAAATATTTATTTTATTCTGTTTTCTAGCATTTGTTGTTATAGCGGCAAATGAAATACATCGTCTGTGAAAATTGCAAATGTCTAACTATCACGGTTCATGAGATGTAGCTTGGTGACAGACAGACGGACAGCAGAGTCTTAGTAATAGGGTCCTGTTTTTTACCCTTTGGGTACGGAACGGAGTAGTCAAGATGTGAAATAGTTACATGTTGTATTATGTACATCGGTTGTCTGGTACCCATTATACAAGCTTTGCTTAATTTGGGACTAGATGGCGTTGTGTGGGATGTCCAAGGTATTATTATTGTGACTGCTGTATCAAAGGCAGATCGAAGGTTCAAAACTGCAGAACAAAAGGTAGTGGATTCGATTTTGACCCGGCACAAATTTTTGTGTGAATGAACAGGTCTATTTGTGGACGTATTTTAAAAAATATGTCTAAGCATGTATATCAGTGGTCTAATACCCATAATACAAGCTCTGCTTAATTTAAGACTAGATGACAGTGGGTCAGAGGTTCCAGATTTTATTATTTATATCATAAGAGCTTAGATACCATAATAATCAGGATGGATCATCTCATATTTGACTGCATGACTGACCGGTTAGCCAAGTGGTTAGAGACCCTAACTGCGGAGCCGAGGGTCGAGGTTTCGATTCCTGCCCAGGTTAAATATTTATGTGCATGAACATGTCTATTTGTTCCGTGGCTGGGTGTAAAAGTATTTTAAGTATATTAAATATATATGTCAGTTGTCTAGTACCCCATAATACAAGCATAATACTTGCTTGCTTTGGGAGTAGATGGCGCTGAGTGGGATGTCCCATATTTTATTATTATTTATATTTCAATATGATCGAAAATGTAAACAAAATGGCAGACTCATCGGCGAGACAGACCATACGTCATTAATATCGTTTTAACATGTATTTTGTTGAGTCATACATGAAATGTAAACTCAGAATATTTTTTTCCAGTAGTAATTTTACATGTGGGTTACACAAAATTCTACTTCAAAGCGAATATTTCAAAACGTCCGTTGGTGTCTATTTGGTCTGTGTGTATATTTTATTGCTTACACTTTTGTCTTCATAATGCGGTATATGTATGAACATCCATGCAATAAATACGTGAAAACTATAATTGTATACATATTATATAACATGGAGCCACGAAAGTCGAATCGGCTACTTGCCCGTGGTACTACTAGTAGTACGACGGGTAATATTTTTTGCCTGTGGTTCTACTAACTTGTCTGGTAGTACAAGCAATTTTGATCTTGTGTAAACTTTACCGTGGTATAGTTCCAATCAACCTTTATGGCGGATGTGAATATAGGTACAAGTCGCGTCGCAGTAACCAGTTTTAGGTGTAGCGGGACGCAGTGGAGCGAGGGGCATATGACTGAACCTGCGCAAGCATGTATTAAGCGTTGTATTTCGATCCGCCATAAAGTTTGATTGGAACTATACTACCAGTGGTTGTACAAGGCATTTTTTTTACCCGTGGACTACTGATGTGTGTGGTAGTATTATTGGTAATTAATTTTACACCTAGTACTACTTATTCATTTTGTAAATTAAATAACACTATATTGTAATTATTTTAAACCTTTATGAAGGATAAACTTAACACAATTTTTAATTGAGTTCCAATGTAATTCCTATATTTACGAGCTGCATTGGTATGCGTCTAATATAGTTATCAGTTTTTATGTATCTCTTTCTTCTTTTTTATGTTGCATGGCCTGCAATTTATGACAACAACTCTGCTTTTAAACTTCCTAGTAACCTTATAATTGTCACTGAAATATTTTAACTTTTTAAATTCAAGAATAGGGGGATCCAGCCAGCAGGCACAATTCTTCTTGACTAGGAAGTTTTTGTTTTTAAAATATTGAAGAAATTATTTCTTTTGTCCTTTTATTTGGGTGTGCTCTTTTAAGTTTATCCTTTAATAACGTTTAAAATAATAATATGGTGGCATTTTATTTACTTGCAATTCAACGCGGCAATGCGATAAGTATGATGGGCACCTTTGCGTTGCGGATGACGAGGGGTGGATTATTGGATTAGTTTTGTTTCGCTTAAATATTAGGTATGCAACACAAATAACATAACGTAACGTTAACGTATACATGACAACAACGTCTAGGCCCCAAACTAAGCATTAGCTTGTGTTTTGAGTACCAAGCGAAGACACCACATACATATAACAACCAAGATCCGGTACCAGTACCAATATTCATCATATAAATACTTACCCGACCTGAGATTCGAACCCGGGACCTCCAGCTTCGTAGGCAGGGTCGCTACCCACTAGGCTAAGCGGTAGTAAATGTACTACAAAAGCTACCGAAATTAATGTGGAAAATATCTTAACGACTCACGAAACAACTTCCAGGTCATCCTTATACGCAAGTTAGTACCTATTCAGACGCTGTGGATCTATCCTGCAATTTACATTTGGTATTAGGGTTTTCTTGACATAAGTATTCGAACAGATTCTCAAACAAGGTCAAATACCCAAAAACTCGAAACACCCTTATTAGAGGAGCTTAGGATAAGTGATTGAGGTAACTACGTGATAAAATACTCGTGACGTGGCTTAACCGTTATTTTTTACGTTCCGGGTTTCTGGCTATATTGCAGCGATTCTTCTTTATCACGCTGACTGCGCTTTAAGGCTTTAACAGAGGGTAATTTCGCGACGTCACGCCAGCCGCCCTGATAACAGTTATATTGAAAAAGCGATTTAAAATTGAGGAGCAAGGGTTTTCTATTCTGTTATTCATTTAAATTGACACGAAACGATGATTGACCGCCTACGACTTTTCAATGGAGTACTACTTTACTACCAGCTCTAGGAGAATTAGAAAAACAAATTGAAAAACGGATACATGAACTGCGTGAAAAGTGTTAGTGAAAAAATCTAATTTAGAATATCTCCTATTAGAGTGAAGTAAGTACTGTTTAGTCAATATATTAAAAAAGTTAAGCGTGCTTAATAATCTCAAGTGCGATTCCCAAGGAAACTAAGTGATCTTGAATTGAAATTGAATATTGGTAAGTGTCGTGATAGCCCGAACATAGCGAACATGTTTTAAATCTATAAGGCTATATGGCCGTGGTTCGAATCCGGGCGTGTACCAATGCCTTTTTTCGATTTAAGTACATTAACTATCACTGACTCCGTGCCTCGGAGAGCACGTTAAGCAGTCGTTCCCGGTTGCTGTCAATAGATGGCGGTCGTAACAAGCCGCCAACCCGCATTGGAATAGCGTGATGGATTTAAGCTCCGAGCCTCTTCGTCTTGAAGAGAGGTCTAAGCCCCTGCAGTGGGGTATAAAAAGGGCTGATATATTATGAAAGTACTATCTGCTGTAAGTTTTGACGTATGTTAGGATTAGATATTAAAGGTGATGATGTAGTGTTTTCATGTTTTCATTTTTAAGGTGTAAAGCATTTAGGAAAAGTAATGCTGCATTATCTTAAATGACTGTTTGTCTAATATAGGTATATATCGAAAACTGCTTAGGTCATATACACATAGTTTCGTTTTTAAGTTAAAACGTTATGAATAAATGTTTACGTACATAGTTAAATAGTTTACAACACTCTGTCTGTACGTTATTTATTTCATTTACTGTGGTACGTAGATAAAATGTATTTCCCACTAATCCAGTCTAAAATTAGCAAATCAAATTATTAAACAAACATATATCTAAATAACAACTGCTAGTAGGTACCTCCGTGGCTTGTACCGTTAACCATACCAAGCAGTCGCTCCGATTATTATAGCGGAAATTGCCTATTTCAGCCAATAGCATTCCTAGAACGTCATCAGTAATGAAATATCAAATGAAGTCTATAAATTTGAGGACATTTGGTCGTAAAGTTGTGACTTTCATTTGACCTCAATTGAAGGCAGCATATTATAACGAAAATATGCCGAACGTAGTCTTGATACATGAAAATAGAAAACTAAAAAAGATCTCTGTTATCAATCATCTAATTAACGTCCAGAAAATATAAAAAACACAAAAGCTTTCTCTAAGGTAGGCGACGACGGCCACCATATCAAAACCATACGTAAGTAAATGTTTGCAATTCCTAGATTCAGACTTTCAAAATCAATTCGTTACAGAAAGTTATAGTTCGGTAATGATAATTTTTAAAATATTTTTTTCTAATATATTAAACCATTTTGTGAAACTAATTTCAATATTTTTGCCTTGCGGCAAGTAATTTTTTTTAAATATTTTTTTAAATTGTTCATAGTGGGTAGGCTGTATGGCTTATTCTTTGCCTAAAGATAGTCAAGGATAAAACACAATCTGATGTTTGTGTGATGATCACAGACTACGCATATTATTATTTACGCTAACTACATTTTTTTTATTAATCCTTATTCGTATTACTCTGTGTATTGCCATCTTTTGACAATAACATTTTTTTCCTACTAGGTACTTGGATACTAATATCTTAACCACATACTGTCATAATATAAATGTGAAACAGAGGTCAAATTAATATTAAACAGTATAATTTATTTTTCGTGAAATAATTACCATTATTTATCTCGAAACTGTTTTGGAATCGGCCTAATCTATTTTTTACTTTATATACCGTAATGTTTTTACAATTGAATTCGAATAGAAGCATTTCAATTAAACAACAATCAGTTTATAGAATTTATAAAACTTCAGTTGATTAGAAAAGCTGATCATTCTGTCAAAGAAAATTTAAATGATATTAACGAATTCACATTATTCATATAGTGTTAAGCCTAATACGTATAAAGAGTTTCTTGCTTGTTCTTATTCTAGTATAGCAGATGCGTTTAACTGGCACTACACACATCATGATTTTCAATAACTACGTGTAGTGTATTGTATTAAAAATATATAATTTTCTTTTTATTTGGTAACCTGTTGTAATAACCTAAGCAAGATACTATAATTTCATCCACTCGCTATTACATTTTAAAATAGGCCAAGTATCCTCCGTAACACTCTCTATGACCTTACAGTAATAAGTAGTTATTGCAGATGAAAAGATTCCGGGTTGTATATGGGACGTTGTTTCCGGAGAACGTTTGCTACTCTCTTCACAATCTTGGGCGGATCCATAAAACGGCATATTAAAAAAAAATACGCTTTTATATATAAATTTTGCATATTGGTTATTCAAATTGGTGAACATTTTCTAACTAAAAATTCAATTATATATTACGTAAATAAATTCGGGTAATGCCGATCAACATTTTTATTAAGAAAAGGTGTTACCCATTTTCACATGAATTTTAGTCCCTTATCACGGTCATCGGCGAGAACAATCTTCAATTAATAGGTAATAAAATTTAAATAAAAAATCATTACGTAGGTTGACAAATTTATCGATGGAGTAACAATTACCTATATTGATTTATATATTTTCACGAACATACATCTATTTATTAGTGTTTAGTACTAACGAGAAAACATTTTATGTGTCTGTGAAATATATACATAAAATATTTATCCCATAATACAATTTAGGAATCATTTAAATAAATAAAATTTAAATCTATCGAAATTTACTAAATCAACAGTGGTTTGCCAACTAGCATTCTTTAACGTTTCATTTGATATTAAATCTCTTATTCACTCTTTCATTCATACACACGCACATTTACTCAATCCATCCCTTCCCTCCCCATCGACTAAAGCAAGAACGAATGCCCGGGAGTGTATTCAGTAGCAATTAAAAATTAACGTTCACCGCCCTCGCAAAAAATTACCTCATGCACCGCTAATTAAAATTAAATATATAACCGCAAAGAGAATAAAAATTCATCAAACTCAAAAACAGTTCTGCAAGTGTTGAAGTGAAAGTGTTGTGAACCACCGCCAAGCAGTCCATGTGGAAGAAAAAAGTCATAAAATTTCTTTCCTACCTAGCTAGTATCCAACCCTACCAAACAGTGGAAATCTACCTAAAATCCATTATAATGTATTTAATACTAGTAAATAAATACTATATTGTAATTATATACAAATGTAAGGAGGCTAATAAGTTAACATATTATATAATATTTGACGATAAACGTCAATGTAAGTTACTTCATGAATGAATTTTGTTCATGAATAATATGAGTTATTTTTCTAATTACAAATTACAAAATGTAGTTTACCCATGGTTCGCTTATGGGCAAGGTATTTTTTTGTGGGTTATTTGTATTTTTAATTGATTGCATTTTTCCATACATATACTTCCACAAAGCGTTACTTAGATTGAGATTTGCGAAAATGATTTTTTCGTAAATCGTGCAATTAAACAAACCTTTCTCTTTAATGAAACGGAATAAAACGTACATACATTCATAATTATATACCTAACACTCGTCAAAAGCCGTCACATCTTGTGTTCATTGTAAAATAGTACGAAAATCACAGAGTTCAAACTGCGGTAGGTATCTAATAACATTCTATTTTTAAAGAATCCATATTTATTAATCACGGTAAGCCCCGATCAAACGTTTAATTGCAAACCTCGTTTTTAGAGATCTTTTGTGTTCAGAGTAGCGAATTCATGCTTAATTGCTTAAAAGATCGTCACAATCGACGAGATCTAGAGGAAAATTTAATTAAAAACTTTAAAAAGTTACTAAAGATTTTCTTCTCTGTTTTTTACATTTTCATGGATATTTTAGAACTTTGGGCCATTACTGGAAAAACGGAACCTTATATATAGACTTTAGAACTAGTGTAGAACAATTATAAAAATCAACCCCTTAGTGTTAAGAGAGTGTTAAAAAGTGTATGGAAAAACAACTCATAAATAATTACAGGCATATTAACTCGAATCCTTGTAATAAACACGTACCAATTTTCTAAATTCAACCCCTAAGGAGTGAAAAGATGTTAAATCTGGTAATTATAAATCATACTCAAGTTAGAGATCGATCTTAACACTGTCTTAAGTCAGATCTATAAGATGAACGCATCTTGAATAGACAATTGAACAAGTTCAGTATGTGCGTTACGTGACGTAATCAAGTTTAAGATCGTTGTCATTTTTGAACCTATAGGCCAATATTAATAAATTACACTCAAGATCGTATTAAAGACGGTATCAGTTGAGAACATGGTCAAACACAACGATCTGAAACTTAGAGGACGTCAGCTAACGGGCATACTGAACCGTTTTTAATTGTCTACTAAAGATGCGTTTATCAATCAGTACTGATTGAGACTGTCTTAAGCGTCATTATTTGTTAATAACGGCTCTAATATAAATGCGAGCTACTCAAATATTGTTTAAAAGAAGACGACGATTTTGTTTGAGATTGAATTTGAATTTGACCTAATGATTAGAATATTATAAGCCGGAATGGCTGGATAAGTGGAGGATGGCCGTCAATGTCAGGAAGACGACCGCCCTGCTGACCGGCCGACAGCGCATCATGCCACCGAAATTGTCGTTGAGCGGACAGGACATCGAGTGGGCGCATAGCGTGCGCTATCTTGGGTGCGAGATCGACCGCGCGCTGTGCATGGGCGGGCAGGTGGAGCACGTCATTCGCCAAGCCCGTGCTGCGCGCGCTCTCTTGCGGCCCGTAATGGCTTCGCGCCTCTCGCTGCGCGCTAAACTCGGCGTCTACAAGACGCACATCCGCTCGCGACTAACCTACGCAGCACCGGCATGGTATGCGCTGTGCTCGGCAACGTCCCGTCAAAGATTGCAGCAGCAACAGAACGTCGCCCTGCGTGTGATCGTGGGAGCTGGGCGGTACGTCAGAAATGACGTAATCGCTCGCGACCTGCGGATCCCATCGGTGGAGGAGTTCGTGCACAGATTGGCGCGTCGTATGTTTGACCGCGCCGACAACAGCTCCTTCACCCACCTCCACAACATAGCTCCGTATCGCGAGCGGTTGCCGAACGGGCGCCCGCTCCCACGCGAACTACTGACGTCACCCAGCACATCGCAGGGTGACGCGTTGCCTGCCCGACGAGACTAGGCAGCATCATCTGTCTATTGACCGTCGAGGCCGTGTCCTCGACGAGAAGAATTCCGGGAACAGGGGAAACCCTATACCCGAACCTGCTCCCTCCTGAGGGAAGTAGATGACCCGAACTAACTAACTAGAATATTATAAGAAATTAATGCAAAATAAGTAGTTTTTTTAGAGTTGCTTAATTTTTCTACTATATCGTTCTAATAAGAACGCTGTACTGGCGTTTAAACTTTTTCAAATTAATTTTTGCACTTGGATGAGCAAAAAATATTCTTTTTTTATTTTTGTCCCAACCAACACCCTTTGTGTACCGAAAAAGTTCATTCCAGTGATTCTGAAGATAATGGCTAATTTAAAACATAAAGTACAAACAGCATTTTAACTTCAGTTATGTTAATTAAGTTCCCGGATCGTTGGCTTTTACTGTAGCAATGATAGGAATCACTAAATTAATTAGCTTTTAATCGAGATAATGAGGCGAATTAGAGTAACAAAATAGAAAAAAAATTAAACAGATTTCGAGAAAAGGAGAAACTCTTTAATTGTTCAGTTTATACTTTCTTTCAATGTTTCTTTAGAAATTGCCAAGAATAAGCCGTAAATAAAATAAATATATTCACAGTTAAAATTTCGAGGAAAACAAATTGGTAAAGATGAAATAA
This sequence comes from Luffia ferchaultella, assembly GCA_949709985.1. NCBI lineage: Eukaryota > Metazoa > Arthropoda > Insecta > Lepidoptera > Psychidae > Luffia > Luffia ferchaultella. The sequence goes on along the minus strand of OX453257.1, from coordinate 6,451,006 downwards.
ATCCGAAAAGATATTTTCGTAAACATTTTAAAAATAAATATTATAGAAATAACGTAGAAAGTGATATATTCTAAACGACTAGAACGTAACTTAGGAAGTCAGATTGAAGAAAGTCGTTTAAAAGCAACGAATTTGACTAATAAGCTCATAGTTATATACCATGCTATGAAAAGCATTATAGCTTATCCATAATGCGACGAAGTAGTGAAGAACTTTATAAAAGAACAGGATAGGTCGACTAAACTCACAGGTTAAAGTGGCTAGGTATTTAACTGTCAAACCGATAACGGTAGGGATATCGAGTGGTGACTTCTAGAAGCGGACGCGATAACATGGGACGGCTCCCACTAGATGGACTATAATAATAATAATAATACATGGGACATTCCACACAGTGCCGTTTAGTCCCAAAATAAGCAAGTATTATTGCATGTGTTAAAGGTTACTAGACAACTGATATATTATATTTAAATATTCTTCTTTGACACGGAACAACCAGGCATGTTCATGCACATTAATATTTGTTACGAGCGGGATTCGAAACCGCGATCTTTGGCTCCGCAGTAAGGGTCTCTAACCACTCAACCAACCGGTCAGTCGCGACTGGCGAACTGTTAAATAAGGTGTCTCGCCGTTCGCTACATAACCGTCTGTCGTGAAGATCTAGGACGTCAGAACCGTGTAAACGAGGACGTTTTAAGCGATTAAAAATATCCAGTTTCAAAGTCTAACTTAAACCGATTCCAGTTGCTGACTCAAACAATCGAGAAAAACTAAATACAACGACGGACCGAAAAAGGTTTCATTCAATGAGTGCGATCCCGAGTTTGTAGTATGTAATTGAAAAAGTTCTGAGCGGGTTGACAGGGGATTGACGAGATTTAAAGTTGAAGTTGTCGGACCCGTGGAACATTGGCCAAAACCGATGAAAAACACTTTTTTTATAAAAGGGTAATAAAAGTTAATTTCTTTGTCTTTAGGCCATTGTTAACTAATCTGTAGGAATTTATTTTAACGTAAAAACCACATTGTACATTAATATATTTTAAAACAAAATCAACGATAAAAATAATTGAAATTACAGTCTACTGTCAAAGTTTCGATATCGTGGAAACCTAATATTTCCTGACATACGTTCCAGTCAGTACAGGCACCAACTCATAACACAAGGAATCCAATTGGGACCAGTAACAACACAATGTAATAATTTATAATATAAACAAGAATAAGGGTTTTCGATAAATTGCTAATCTTCCCAGAGCTCTGAATCACTCTTGTAGCTACACGTAACTGTTTCACGTGTATTCTCTAGAGGGAATGAAATTGGTTTGTCACCTCCACGGTAAAACAATCTATATATTTTGTAAAGAAATTAAATATTTTAGCGGTGTTTTAAATAAATAAATAAAAACTTGTTTATTATCACCACAAACAATTTGTTTGTAGAGAATTAAAACCGACGAACTACCAGTCGGACTCGCGTCCTGAGGGTTTCGTACACTATATACGTATCTTTACGCGCCGCCAGAATGACACGTAAGCGTGTGTTTCAATATAAAGATTTTTTTTTGTGTGTGTCCTGTAACTAAAACGTAAGTTTTCGGATTCATTCTTTTACTTATGATGTAATGTAAGGCCAAAATTTATGATTCTAGGTCAGCAGGAAGTACCTACCCGTTGAAGTACGGTTTTGATTTACTTGCAACTGTCAAATATTGCCGCACAAATGGACTGTCTGGTGTAACTGACCTGATCGTCTGGAGCTGGTTACGTAGTATTAACCGACAAGTTGTCGCCAACCGAATTCCGGACGCCAACTCGCGTCACTGCTGCTGTCTTCACTGATCTCTTTAAATAGTTTTTTTTTTAAACACGAACTTATACTTAATATAGTTTATGGCCCGCCGATCACTATGTTCACAATTGTTAGTATTTCTAACTTTACGATCCGCTTATTTGTAATTTACGAACACACGCACCTAACGTGTCGTTCCCGCTCCGCATGAAACAATGGTGGCGAGTTGGCGACACTGGCGACGCCGCCGTCTGAGTCGACCGACGCGCGACGCGCGCTTCTCTTCGTTTGACCAATCACAGACCTTGTTTTTAGTTGGCACTATGGATGTCATACCACAGAAGTCAAATCAGTTTCCGTTTTTTTGTTTGTTGGAGGATATCACTACATATTATAAAATAAAGTCCCCCGTCGTGTCTGTCTGTCTGTCTGTCTGTCTGTCTGAACGCGATAAACTCAAAAACTACCGAACGGATTGGCATAGTATTGACACACAACAAGCTCATATGACACTACGACAGAAATAAACATTACGGCTTATATGCTGTGCTATGCGTACAAAGCCGAGGCGGGTCGCTAGTTAAAAATAAATAGAGAAACCGCATAGACGGCCTTTTTTTATTGGGTTGACATAAAAGCTTGATTTTTTACAGCTCCAAGAGACTATTAGACCTAAGTGCTAAATATTAATTTCATGTTATCTTCACGCGTTCCTGATAAAAGGCGTCTTTCTTGACAGGTAAACAGACAGGCGTACAACAAAGTGATCCCTTAAAGGTTCCTTTATTCCTTTTGACGTACGGAAGGATAAAAAAGATTAATCATTTAGATAGGTATTTATTTGTAATCAAAACAATACTAGGTATATTATATATCTGAATTACACCTGAGCGAAGAAGGAGCGGGTCGCTAGTAAAGTTGTAAAACAGCTATTTTTTGAAACTATAGGTACCCAAAAACACATATTTCAATATAAAATGTCTAAAAAGATTTTAAAGTCGTTAATTACAAACGAGCTTTGTGTATGGTCACTTTATAATCACACACGCGTTTGGATTTATAGGGCTTGTTAGTAGACAACTTAGAGAACATATTTGTTATTCCCTATTTTACATGAACTCATATTTACGTAGAGAGAAAAATGTTACTTAAATACACATAAATTATTACGACAGATATAACAATTTTATTTGTTATTTTACTTATTATTCAACTTTGTTTGGCAGTGAAAACATAAAATACGTGGAGAAAGCTCAGAATAAAAGTAACGAACGTGGAAACTGACTTGGAAAATGCGAATAGACGCGCACCAGCTCATACAAAGGCTGTCAAAAAAAAAGTTGCACGTAAAATAAAATGCCTTCTCGTACCTTTCACGTTCCAGAATCTTTTATTGAAAAATGCATTCGAACCTTCTGAAAGAATGTAAGATTTTTTATGTCTCAAAAAACCTTATAACTATGCGTTCACACTTTTTGTGTTGCATAAATAAATAAAGAAATTTAACTGAATTCTCTGATTAATTTACTTAACTACGCTACTTAAGTTACATTTTTATGCGAAAACCGTCAGACCTAAATAATATTTTTTTTAATTTTCTTTGAGTTTCAGAATCATATAGTTTTTCTGTAATATTAATAAAATAACTAAGGATTTCTTAAATTTGTTACTTTACAGTTTTTCCAAAGTTATCGTATAAAGTTTCACTTCAAGAAATATATGAGAATATATACCTATTACGAAACATTCAACAATGTCCGATTGTGATAAAAAAAATATATTAATCTGTTTTTATCTCTTCCTATAAGATATAGGTGCAAATTTCGATAAATTTTGAAAATTACTTCGAGATGAGTGTGTGATTTTGTGACAATCACAACTTGATACGGCTAACCGTTTAGACGTTTATTCTAATAGAACAGATTAAGAGCCTGATTAATTTAATCAGGTCGCATTGTCATCTACTTGTTAAAATCAATTTTATTAAAACCTTATAAAAAATATAGTTGCATTTGTATTTTATATTTCTATAAGCACCCGCTTTATCACAGGATGTAAAAAAAATGTAAAATTAACTGTCAAAAATTTTTTCTTTCGTCGAATGCATTCAAAACTTCAAAAAATTATTGCACTTTTTATGTTCATACGGATTCGCAAAAAAAAGGATTTTTCGTTGAGTTTTGTAATTAAAAATAATAATTTAAGAAATCTTTTGGTCGACTAACGTTCTTCTGACTATCGCCCACGACGTAGATATTAGCTCCTATTCATCTTGCAACGAAAGCTTACCAAAACATCTAGATGAGATAAAAGCGCCACTGAAGAAGATTTGAGAAAAACCACGAGGCTTTATTGTCTCAAATTGTTTGAACATGTATATCTTTTATAAAATACAATATTTGTACCCTTCTAATCGTATCAAAGGTACTATGAATTTGTGATTATTCTGGATGTTCATATAGAAATTCTAACTATTTGACTAAAAAAACTTCTGATTTAAAATTACATAGAAAACTTCTTTTCAAATTGTTTTCAATATTATTATTAGCAATAATATTGGAAAATTATTGGTAATTATTGACAAAAAACCAGACTTGTTCAACTGCGAACTGAATCTTTAAAACGTAAGCTTTAATGAAAAACTTCAGAATAGGTAAAGTAGTACCTGTCATTTAAATACGAAAGCTTCGAGACTTAATTATTTTCAACGACACTTTTTAACGACGGACATAAAAACGAAACAGCTTTTCATTTTCTTATACTTAAACAAATTATGGCGAATACATTAAGTGGTTATGTAAACGAATATCAGTGTAAAGTAATATCATTCTCCTGCAGTTACTTGTACGGTTGGTTAACTTAATAAGATTTATTCACTATTTAGAGTGAAACCTGACATCACACAAACATAACTGTCGCGAACTTCTTAATATTATACTTGGTAATAAATTTCAGAAGGTCGTATTTCTTTTAGCGAGTAAACAGAAATTTGCGACACGCTGAAATATTTTCAAACGTTTAGGGATTAAGTAATATTTTTTTTAGTTTGTTTACAAATATGCATATTTACCTTAAATGTAGAAAGAATCTCTTTAACTGTTCCATAAAACACTCCATATTTCGTTTTTGTTTGAATTAAAATAGTAATGTTTTTTTTTCTAATTTCATTGTATTGCAACACTAACTTAACAACTTCATGCACTATATTTTATAATTACGTAATTCCCTGTACATGCAAAATTTTATTACCGAAACTAGAATACTATAAAATTATTCACAAAACCACTTTTAAATTTTCAATCCGTCGACACTTCAGATTATCTCACATAAATTCACTTTTTTTTAACTATTCGCATCAAAGTACAATTATTATTATTATTTTTATACAATATATTTTATAAAATCCAACATTAAATTATAAAACATTTATAAATACACGTTGTAAACACGGTAGCGTGCGTCGAGCGACTGACGCCGGCACTGCCTCAAACCCGAATGACATTTTCAATATACAATGACTTGAAGTAGTGCTTGAAATGATGCACCTACCTTCTGAAACTCAGTGATTTAACCATAGAGATAACAGAATAGAGCAAGCAAACCAGTCCGAATTGCGGGCGTTAATAGAAAGAAATAGAAAATAACTGACTCAACCATGGAACTAATAAGTACTACGTACAACTGGAATGACATCTCTTTAACGTCAGCATGGTCACACGTATACTGTTGATTAAAAAAAAAAGTGCAAAAGGAAGTAACCGGGTGCCTATTTAACTCTTTCTACATCTCTTCTGCGTGGATAGCATAAAATATTGTATCACTACACTGAGAAAAGTAGGTACTATGGTGAATTTAGATTTGAATATGAGGAAACAGAGGATTAAAAAACTATGCGTCATCATAGTTACAGGTACCATAATTTCCGCTGACACATTATTTTTTTCTCTTCATATTTCTCGTTTTTTATAATGGGGGTCATCCATTGGTCGACTGTTGATGAAAATTTTTCTTAGGGTAGATAATTAGTGGCCTACAAAAGTTAGATAATGGCATTGCTTCGCAATGCAATAATCGCTCACGTCGCGTTCTCATATCACTTCTTAAAATATTTGGACTTAACTCAATAGGACCTTATACATATATGTTTAGCCGTTAATATCTCTGAAAGTTTGAATCGATTTTGATGATTTTTGTGTTTGGTCACTATTTTTTAACATAGGGTAGATACAGTGAAAGAATTATCGAAATCAGCTGGTCTAACACGCCACTTTATCCGCCCATATCCGAGCTGCTATTTCACGCCGCCAGCTGTACACACTCGCCGAGCGGAGGCGAAGCCACAGACAGCGCTATGGCATGTAAAAAAGGAGAGGGTGCCTTAAAGTGCCTCTCGGGGTGCCTAGCTGAGGCCGTGAAATAGCAGCTCGGATATGGAACGGATAAAGTTGGACCAACTGTTCCCTAGATTTAGAAGAATAGCAATGTTGTTTTGTGATCTGCAAAAATAAACAAAAAAAATACTTCAATAAAAATAAATACCGCGTTCAAAGAGGCCGTTTGCTTGTTCTTGTTTTTGTAGAGTTTTAAACAATTTTATTTTTGTCTTCCATTACGGTACACTTAACATTATTTAGGTACCATAACAAAGCTTTATTTGGATACCCGTTCTAGCAAAGTTATAGTAGTACTCTGGATTTGATAATAAATGAAAAAGAAACATACCAAGAAAAGGCGTCAACATATAGGTTGACAAGCTATTAGTGAAATATAATTATATCACAAATCCACAAAAAAAATCTTTTCGAAATTTGACTTGATAATATCTTTTAATGTTTATGTTTTTAGTGTGCTGAAACCGAAAATATGGTAAATTTTTCTCCATAACGTACAGATCTTGTTCAATCTCGTGTAAGCACAATAGGTATAAAGCTAAAAGATAACAGAATTTTGATTTATTTCCATCTTATTCACAATATAAAATGCATAACTATGTTCATATTTCCGTCGTGGGGAGTGTAATTCGGTTATAACTCCAAAATTCATGATAGTAGACGAAAGGCAGTGTTGTGAAATTGTTGGGGCATTGTATGGATACCCAATTTTATAAAATTGGTTGGTAACTTTTTTCGGAAAATTGAAAATGGTGAAAAAAGATGATATTTTCCAATTTTTCGGGCAAAAAGTTGTATGTTTTGAAAACGAACGCCAATATCGAAAAAATTAAAAAAAAACTTCCGAGGTGGGTAGATTATTTTGAGTTTAATAACAATACAATTTAACAATATTGTTTGACAAAGTTGTGTTATATTGCCGTGATACGGGGTTGCTGATGGTGGTGCAGTCTCCATATGTGAAGACATGAATGTCAGGGTACGCATGGCGTGGATTGCGACATTTCTGTCTGGGTGGTGGGAGTGTTCGGTGTATTGAGCGCGGATGGACGTACGTGCGCTGCGGGGCTGGGTTCTGGGGCACAACTAAAAATCAGCGCTGCGACGTGAGTCGCAGTATTGGGCTGAGTTGTGGCTCCATTAGTGGATGCGGCACAGACCTATACAAAGTATATATATACTTTGTATAGGTCTGTGCCGACATTCCATTAATTTTTAAACATTTATTTACCCATTTTATGGAGTAGCTTCAACCCTAGGGAAGGACATTAATTTAATTATATATTCAACATCAATTACACTTTATCCCGACTTGAACATATTCCCGCGAGAAAAATCCTAAAATCTTATTGTAGCCACATATAGGGACTAATAATATGTCGCTGCAATATATAATTTTACTCAGATGGTACTTTAGCAGAAATGCAAAAAAATAGAAACGAGAATTATTTTTATGTCATATAATCGCATATACTGTGCTTGAATGCCATGTTTGGTCATGTCACAGAGCCGAGATGCCCCCCTCCTCACACGCGTGGGTGAAATTCGAAATTCTTGAGATGTAACCCACTCTACGAAACCCATTCAATATTGTTTTAATGGCACCAATTTAATAGCATCGGTCACAGCCATAAAAGTTCGAATTGACTAGAAGCCTTCTTCTGCGTTTACCGTCTAACCATTCACACTCTAGCTAGCTGGTCTTCACCCCCGCGAAATTGTGTTTGACATTTTTGATACTGTGCAGGGACATTTATGACTATTAAAACCATAGAGATAATATAACTAGAATAGGCAAGCTCCATAAAGCCCTGTGTAACAATTGGGCATCGGTTTCGCATAGGAGAAAAAAGGATGGAAAATAAGTGTACCTTAGTATAAATAAAGGTACTCCTACGAGATACTCTTCAACACCATTCCGGTTCCTGCGTCCGCCGCGATTAGACGTGTTCGGTCCTCCGAACTCCCTTCTGGCCCATGTGTAGCGGCCCGTTGCTGAGATCCTAGTGACGGCTACGTAGTAGCTGTGTGTGTGTTTAGCGTTGTCGAGACGTTTGTCGCGCAGCGGCAGTTAGCCTTCGTGGCGTCGTTCCGGCACTCCGCGCTCCAACCTAGGCACATTCGCGCTCCGTAGTTCTTTCTGTGTTTTCTGCACCCTGGTGTGCTCTATGGCAGCTCACGCCTTACAAGCCGATCGCGCTCCCTATTTCGTGAGTTAAACTCACCTTCTGCCCCGCGTGGCCCATGTGTAGCGGCCCGTTGCCGAAATCCCAGTGACGGCTACGTAGTAGCTGTGTGTGTGTTTAGCGTTGTCGTAGACGTTTGTCGCGCAGCGGCAGTTAGCCTTCGTGGCGTCGCTCCGGCACTCCGCGCTCCAGCCTAGGCACATTCGCGCTCCGTAGTTCTTTCTGTGTTTTCTGCACCCTGGTGTGCTCTATGGCAGCTCACGCCTTACAAGCCGTTCGCGCTCCCTATTTCGTGAGTTAAACTCACATAACCGTACTAAGATTCCTGCGCAGCGGGAACCGCGCAGTCGACAGTTAGCCACGTGTGGGGGCACGTGGAGTCGCTCCGAGTTCCGAGCTCCGGGTTTTGGGTGTGCATTCACCAGTAACTCCATAACTCCTATTTATTCGTTTACAATCACTTAATTGTGAATTGCAACTTGTTATTATAGTAATTACAATTAGTCACTTCAGGGATTACTTCCCTTCTGAACCGGAATCGTTATTACTCCTTCATCACCTCTCCAGGTGTTAGGTCCGTCCCAATTAGAGTCACTCCACGTTATAATAATAACGAGAACCCCTACCGGGGGCCCGCGCCTCCGGCATTATTTTGCCTCGAGTAACCCTTAGGGGTCACCCGACAACTTCGCGCCGGCGACACCCTAGTGTGCCGTCTGGCCGCTTCGATGAAGTCGTAGGAGCTTTCGGGCTAACGACACGCGTCCCTATTTTGCTTCAGGCGGTTGTTTAGTGGGTGCAACTCCCACATACCCCGCGCGCCCGGGCGCGCGGAAGCTCAGCAGTTTTATCCGCCTTCCCGTCGCAAGGGGAAAAAAAAGAGATACTCTTATTCTTTGTCTCTTTCTGTTGAGACCCGCATTTCGGACTGGCTTGCCTATTTTGTTCTAATATCCCTGTGAATAAAACCCAAACGCTGCTGTCTTTATTTTATTCTATGTTCACAGCAGTGCTCGTTTATAATAGGCATACACCGAAGGAGGAAATCGATTGTCGAACCTTTTAACAAACAGACGATACAAAATAGGTTATGTTCAGATTACGTTTTGCGAACATATGTATAGCGAACAAAGTTTTCCTGAGCTTTTGTTTTGAATCCGGACTGTTTCATTATATAAACTGCTCAAAAACTTTTCTCATTGTTTTTTCTAATGTCATCCTAAAGTTTTCTAAAATCTTAAACTCTTTTTATATTTCCTAACCGAAACGTTTAATATTTTTTCCTCGTTGAGTTATCACATTTTTTTTCGTGATATATGTACAGATCTATTTTCATAAACCCCAAGAAGAAAAATTCTATAGAAAAAGCTTTTGTGTAATGTGTCGCTTTTATTCGTTAATGGACGCACGAGTAAGTGACTGATGAGTCTAGAAAATGAGTGGAGCGAACGTAAGATGGATCGCGTTACATCCATAATGGTCGAAATAACCTATGTAGCAAAACTAGAAAATATAAATTATTGTAAATTCGCTACGGCTACGCTTATATCCTGATTTTATGAATTAAATATATCGTGAATGCTTGAAAATGAACAGCAAGAAATTAAGGGGCGATGTTGTAAACAATTCGGCGCAGTCAATTTTCTTTATATAAGTAAACAAACGAGGTCCTCTAGACAGAAATATATGTATGTTTATATTGATTCGATTTCATTAGAAAAGAACAGTAATAAATTCACGTCTGCGAAGCCGCGGGAATACCTATTCTGTAAAGTAATCTAAAAATGTTGATGTTTTTATTGAGGATTCTCGACACGGATCCCGAATACCAAGTTTAAACTGGGCCCCGAAAAAATAAGTTAGCAACAAATTATTACGAATTTTCCGGATGGGGAAAATTTTTATCATGTCTACTCTGTCGTATTTTGTAATTAAATTAGCTTTGCTCTCAAAATTGTTCCGCGAAGAGCTTTTTGATGTACATTAAAATAATTTATTTAATTCCTTAGATAGAATAACGTGCGTAAAAATATCCTTTATAATAATAAAATGGAAATTCGATAATTTTTCTTTCGATTTGGTCGTACTTCAATCTTTTTTGAATTCTCATAGGCTGAAAGCCTTTTAGATTTGCGTCTTTATATTTGGTGTTAGTACTCGTGACTTATATAAATCTATGTTGAGTCATCATTACCTTACATACCGGAAAGGGATCACCCCGCGTGATTAAACCTTCATTTTTGGCATATTTTCAATTAATTTCAGAACTCATGATATATTTTCCCTTTGATATTAACGAAATAAACAATTTGCTTAATATGGTATTTTCGTTTTAGGTGTATTTTGAGAAAAATGGAAAAACTAGTATTTTTCTTATTAATAAAATATAAAATTATTTCATCATCATCATCAGCCCATTTTTACCCCACTGCAGGAGCTTAGGCCTCCCCCAGAGTGAGGAGGGGGGCTTGGAGCTTAAGTCCACCACGCTGCTCCACTGCGGGTTGGGAACTGTAACGACCACCATCTATTGACAGCGTCCGGGACCGACTGCTTAACGTGCCCTCCGAAGCACGGTGTAAAATTATTTATTAGATAATAATTTAAATTCTACAGAAGTCCGCGAACGATCTGTTTAGTTGTCGTATAAATAAATGAATTTTATTTTAGTTTGTCAAAGATACAATTTTAAATAAGTAAATTATTTTTTTAATATACTTCCAAGCAATATATTAAATGGACTTGTCAATAAATAAAGTTAAGAATTATGCGAAATGACAACTTAGGTATCTCTAAAGCATATTTCAATTTAAAAGAACACATAAATGATAAACTTACTCGGGATGAAACTGCTATAATCCACTTAGATTTTAAAACTGCGGGTTGTAGTGCAGTCACTAAAAAAAAAAACTACGTTTTTTGCAGTGTTCTTTTTAAAGTGGTCGTGTCCGAACCTGCTTAGATTTGGGTTTAAGATGTTCAAAAATGATAGCAGAGTGTCCTGCTTAAAAATAAATGTATTTTTATTGTTTTTATTTCTAGTGCATAATTTGGCATTAAGAAGAAAAAATAAAGCTAGGGACGGGAAACTTCAAACAATTAGAACTACAATTTTCAAATAACTTCCATATAAAAAGCTTAAGTAAATGTTTCATCACCAAATTGCTAACGCTTCACTTTTACTTTTCATACATAACTTGTGATCCTTTCATTTTTGGCTAAAACAAAAATTGAATCGTTATGCTTCTTTGGATGCAAAGACATTTTTGTGTACTTTTGTGAAAGAATTTTTTTCAATGAAAGATATATTCCGGTATCACACACACTTATTGAAAGTCAAGGTTCGTTTGCTTCCGTATTTACTTAAGATCCTGTTTATGTAAATGAAACGAGAAAAAAGCATACTACAATTATTTTACTAAATATTCATTGTGACATTTCAAAGAAACTGACTTTTCAAAGAAAACAGGTACTCACATATTGTTAAGCCGTATACTTCCTACCAGTACGAAAACGTTCTTTTAATCTTTATTTTTTGGAGGTTAGGTCTATTTATTTATAATTTATATTTTTTCATTGTGCCATATTTGATCTAAAATTTCTTAAAGCATGAGTAACAATTGTAAAAGTGCTTGCACCAAGTCTGTTTTCTTTCGTCGCAACGAAAATATAGGCCAAGTAGAAACCATGAAAAATTCACAAACACAAGTACGTGAAGGTAATTTTATATAAAAACTGGCCAAGTGCGAGTCGGATACGAACCATATAATAAATAACACTTATTTTTTTTAAATTGTTTACTAACAATTTGTTGCTTTATTTAAAACTATGGAATATAGTTATAATGGTTACATGTTTATATGTATAGCTATTATTGGCATTATTCAGATCGAGTAAAAAACGGCAGAACGTTTCTTATTTGGGGACCCCCTTTAATTTTTAACTTTATTGATTTTATTATTTGTTGTTGTATGAAAATTTCAAGTGTCTACTTATTAGAATATTATTAGGAAACAGACTATTTTCGAACTTAATACCTACACGATCTTACGAGATGTAAACTTGAAACTTCGAAGTGCTTACAACCAAACTCCAAAATTCAATTATAGGGGTGCACAAATTGCAGCGAAACACTTTCATCGCCGCAAGGCGCTTAAACGTAGCGCAGCAGCAATAAATTTATTAATATTTGGGAGTTTATCGCTAATCTGCGTTTCGTTATGACTTACAGTCAGTTTCTATTATTGCGTCTATAGCTGAGGTGTCGTTTTTCACTGCACAACTGGTTTCACACTGAGGCTATAGTCCTGTCAGCCTCGCTTAGCATGTTATAGGCAACTCTCAGACGTACTCGTTTTGTGCAAATTTGTTGAAATATGACGATTATTGTTGAAGAGGTCGGAAAAAAATCAAGCCGGATGGGGGCTTTCTTCGAAAACGCTGCCTAATCCTTTTGAGATATAACAAAATAATGTATGGAGGAATTGTATATTTTATATAAGATTAAAAAAAAGTCCGCGACGGCATATGTCTATCTTTCATGGATAGCTTACTATACCTATTTTTATGTTTAAAAAAATGGTGTCATATGATGAGGTAATTGGAAAACAATTTATAAGGATACGGTATTAATCTTTATCAAATAAAATACGTTATTTATCTTCAGCATTTTATGCACATTATGATTGCCCTTTACACTATACAATTTAAATTAATATCTTAGGAGCTATCGCGAAATATAGATATCGCGCGACCAGCCGGACGGCCATTCGGGACGACGCGACGCGCGTATTTAGGTTAGGTTATGTTATATGTATTAATTCTTTATTTTTTCAAATATTTATAGAATTGCAAATAAAATACTTTAAAAATACTCTAAGTTGGATAAACTTAGGTCACATTTAAAGGTAATTAAATCCTATCCATATGTTTGACGCAACAACCTGAAATGACACTATGGAAGAAAAACATTACGGCTTATATGCTCTGCTACTCGTGCGAAGCCGGGGCGGGTCGCTAGTTATCTATATTATAAGTACTAAAATATTTTTAATGTATCTGTCGACCTAATTACCAATATAATAATAAATTAGAATAAATTTCAATTTATAATATAAGTAAAAATAAAAATACAAATAAATTTCCGACCAGAAAACTTAAGAGAAACGGGTCAGCGAGGTTAAACAGCGTAATTAAGTTTATGTTTTAAGAAAGCTGGCAGTGCACTACTATGCTGTGTTTGAACATAGGAATGGTGTTTCCGTGTTTTTGTGTAGTTCACATCATAGGACAATTAGAAAAACGGATTATTGCGAATATTCCAGAAAATTGCAGAAATCTGGATAGTTGGAAACTGAGGAAAAATTTCGCAATCATCTCCAAGAACTCAGGATCATTGCAAAGATTCCGCTTCGTTTTATAATAAAGACAAAAATTTGGTCATGAATGTGAAATTTCATGAATGCGAGCGTTCCTTCGCTTTTATGAACCTTTGAAATTAACAGCTGCGCTAATTTTCTTACAAGGGAAAAGTATATATGAAACCTAACGATTCGATTCGACGTGATTACAAGATAACTTTAATGTATCCAAGCTATTGTTAAGCTACGTTCTCGTTAAACAATGAACATAGTAACCAATTAGAAAAAATAAATAAAATCGGTGCGTAGAACATTCAATCGAAAACACGGAAATTCTGTTATTCAGTATTTTATTATAAATTATTCTATATGAACCTATGAATCTTATAGAAACGAATCAATATATTCCAAAGATTAGTATCTATTTGTAATAACAGTATTTTCTAGCAACTATTTTATAATTTATTTCTATTAAAATCAGTCTTTACTCCCTATAACAATATATATTAATATTATATTTTAGACCTTGACTTAGAAATGGCGAATACTAACCTATAGAAAGGAAAGCTCATCAGTGTATAAAGTTTGGTCTTTGATTTCGTACAATCACACAGATGCGCTCTGTATAGTTTCTTTCAAATACACTCTAATAACATTCATGACTTCCATATTGCCAAATCACCTTAACATTTACTCTCTTTATTACTCTCTAATCACTACATCTTCTAATAAGCCACATGCTTCTCTCACATCACTATTCTTACATAGTCGCTTAACGTAAAATATCAACACAATAAAATTAGCCGTAATTTTGGATAAATAATACATTTTCTATAATCAGCAGCAAGATGTTGTGGTACAGCGTTTTATGTAACAAATGGCGCTTGTTGGCACGCGAGGTCGAGAATTATTGTTAAAATTAAGCCTTAACTGCGTTCCTGCTCTTGACATCTTTATTGAGAGTTAACGTTGAGCTCTCAAAAATTATTGCTTATTAGATTCTTATAGAAAATAAGTTAGCACTAGTAGGTATTAAAACTATTAAGTATTTAGCATTCACGTTAAAATTAATAAAACGTAAAAAATTACGGTAAAGATTTGACTTGTTAAATAAAATGAAAATTTGTGGTTTAATGGGACATAATAAGTGATCACAATTTTTATTGTCTATAAGATCAAGATTGTATGGAATATCAGATGACATAAGTAAAAAAAATATACAATAGAAATATATATTATTGCAACAAACTTTGTTTATGAAATTTTACGAAATCGTTGCAAATTCTTTGTAGGTACATAAAATTATCTATATATTACATACATATTTTTATATTTTGTAATAATAATAGAAATATCCAATATTTCTATAACTATTATATAAATTTCCTAGAATGTTTATAGAAATTTCGAAGTTATGACTTTGTATCAACCTAATTATAACTAAAATCAAACATTAATTCAAAACTTAATAAGATTAGAATGTGTAATCTTTTACGAGTATTTGTATGGGCGTTCGCACACACAACGCCATCTTAAAAAGCTAACAGATGTAATTTTGTAACGCAATGTTTAGATACGTAGGTACGAAATACAAAAAAAAAAACTATCGAGATTTTAAATAAAAATGTTTTGACGCTGGCAAAACAGACGCGAAGAAGACATTTGCACTTAAGCCTAAACTTTTGAATATAGCCTGCTATTATAATGTACGTACTTTTAAATAAATAATAAAAAATATATTTTCTATAACTTTTAAGGGATTGAAGCACGGACGGGAATATTTTGAGAACATATTTGCTTATAAAAGGACTTTTTCAGTTTTTCTATAAATCTCTACTGAACAAGCTTCACAATTTTTTAAACATGTCAAGGATTCCATTTGACTGATGATGATAAGTAGGTATAAACAAGTCATGCGTAAGAATTCGGTGAGTAGATACCACTCGTTGGTAAGTAAAATGCAATTCAATTATTTTATAAAGGAATACGCAAACACCTCAATCACAAGTAGATATATCTATATATCTAACTCAGATATTTTCGGAAGAAGTAACGTTTTTTCGGATGGAAATGATAATCTTCTTGTAAATAATATAATAATAAACTATAGCTGACTATAGTGTTTTCAGTTGATGAGCCGACCCACGTGTCGGAAATCATTAATGACTAGATATTGGAAGACATGTCAAACACATACTGAAACACATCCATAAATGGATATCTTAAACTTAAATAAAACGTTATATTCTACTCCGTGGTATTATTATATAATTTGAAGCACCAAACGTGTTCATAAGTACATTATGAATGTAGTCATTTCAAAAAAATCGTGCTGCTTACTTTATTTGATAGGGCTGTTCGGGAGCACGAGATTATATTCATAAGTACTTAACTGTAACCCAGTAATTTTTTAAATTTTGGCTATGGCAGTTTAAAATATATAAAATAAAATACAAATCCGAGTACACGGGAAAAATCTGCCCCAAAATGGTACTCGCAAAATTAAAAGTCAAAGGGAACTTCTTAGGGAAGTTACAAAAAAAACTGTTAGAAAATAACAACTTTACGGACGAACGAACAGACAAACTAAGATAGCAAAACTATAACGTATAAAATATAAAATAATAAAATGCTGATTCTATAACATGCCTATGAAGAAATTAAAAATTAACGAGATCAACAATAAAATTAGAAGTATACAGTTACTATTCGGAAATGGATTCTGAGATGTTATACTTCCAATCAAACTATATGGCGGATCGGAATACAACGCTTTATGCGCAGGTTCAGTCATATGCCCCTCGCTCCACTGCGTCCCGCTATACCTAAAACTGGTTACTGCGACGCGACTTGTGCCTATGTTCACATCCGCCATAAAGTTTGATTATAACTGTACTCGTATTACAGGATAATATAACTACGTTCCAACTATATATGTGTAGTTGTTGCTGTTACCAATAGAAAGGTTACTGAATAACATTAATGTGTATACCGCTCCTTTATTTTCGAAGACACTGAATATAAATAAATATAACGCTTTGTTACTGGGTGTTCTTTGATAGACATATAAAATATAGAGCGACAACGGACACACACAATAAACTCTTAACACTTCATGATAATTTATCTTTAAACTGGACCTAGATTTAAACACCTAGAAGATAGATTATTATTAATTTATTACCTGATTTCCTTCGCTCATACTTACCCTTCAACGTAAGTCAAACAGTAGGCACACATAAACGTGAATATTTCAGATTTATTGTCCCAAGACCCTTTCCAAAGGCTCGACAAAAGTAACGTTTCGTGTATGAAATGCGTAAATGAAATTCATCGAGTACATTTTATTAAAAAAAAGAACTAAAACTCGACGGCGGAAAAATACCAACATGAAATCTTGAAACTAGTTGCTGGACTCAAATAAAACAACGTGGTGTAATTCGGAGCTGAAATGTAAAACATATTTTGATTCATTGCCATCGCTGTGTCAAAATTATTACTGACGCTAAAAACATAATTCGAGGTTTCAAAAAAAGCACTATTTTCTGACGAAAAGACTTAAAAGTTCTAAATAAGTATTGAATTTCTAAAACGATTTTTTTTATTTCAACCCATAAGGATAAAAATGAAAATGAATGGAACTCGTAAATGGAATCTTATTTTTACAATTTTATTTACTGTATCAATTTCATTCCAAAAGAGAGCTTGGATCCAACATTCACCAATAAATTATAAGAGATATATTTTAGGTTTAAATTTTAAAGACAATACACCGTTATTTCTAAATACACTAAATGTACTAAAAATGCCGTTACCTGTAAGAAATTTCTAAAGAGAGAGCGTCTTGGTCGTTCTGTAAAATGGAAAATTGTGCTGGAAATATTTCATCGTCGGGTATGAGACGCCGCGGGCCGCGCTAACTTTTAATGATCTAACAGAAATACTGAAATTTCACTGAAGCCTCAGTCTCAAGTATTAAAGCTTGTAAGTGTACACCCAATTTTCCCTCCCGAAAAAAAAACTTTAAGGACTTGCAAAACTTGGAAAATTTCGAAGGAATATTCAAGTTCATGGTTTTTTTGCGGTTTATAAAAAAATCTGTGTAATTATATCGAGGATCGAATTCTTGACTTTGATTGAATTCGAGACTTTGTAATAAATTCTGAATTGAAAAGTACGCGTTTCATACAAAAGCTCGTAATGGTGAATGAAAAAAGTTTTCAGTATATTGTTACCAAATTGTTTTCTTATATTCAGCCGCGAAATTTCAGACAGGCTTTGATGGAAATTAGTGAAAAAGAAAGCTTTGTAGATTTCATAAGTTTTCTCAGCGATTATCAGCAAATCCTCTATTCAGAAATATAAACTTTAACTGGCATTTCAAATACGTGTTTAGTAAAACTCTTTATTAACCAAGAGGACACGTGTGATATTGAATTCCTAGTATTTTGTTTTTGATTTTATATATTAACCCTTCAGTTAATTTTATAAAGTATTCAGAAAATTATTAGAATCGTTTAGAAGCTGAAAATCACGAATATTAAAATTTAGTTGAAAAGTTAATATTTCCAGGAGATTATTTATTCATTTTGTTCCCTATTGAAAGTGTATCCCTTTTAAGCTATGCTTCTAAGCGAGTTTTGTTAGAAAATATTTTAGATTGAATTTGTTACTTTACAAAAGTACTTTTGATTAGTGAAGTTCTCGGTATTCACTTGAGTTTTTGCAATTTCGTAAAACGTATTGAAACACTTTCAGAAAATATCTATTCACTACTATGTCTATATAATAATATTATATCTATTTGCTCCTTTTCACAAACTTCTATTTAGGTTCACAGGCGTTTGTATGTATATATGTATGGAGGTGGTTCCAAATTAGCTAGCAAGATTTGACACAAATCCTGTAAGCTCCTTAAAAGCCACTCCCTTTTGACTTACGAAATCAAAATTTTGCACACGTATGTAATTTAAATTAAAATGGAATAATCTGGTGATCGGGGCCTGATAATGCAGCCGAAATCGTCTACTCGCGAGAAAACTCTTCAAGAGGTAATCGAATTTATATGAAATTTTACAGAAAGGCATTTCGGCATTTTTGTTTAACGGATCAGATGAATGACAGACGAACAGATCTCATAATGCAGCTGGAAGGCGAATAACAGAACCATAAATGGCTATCAGAGAATACACCAAATTTGGGCTCATTAAATTTCTTGTCGCAAGAATTATATTCATAAGGCATGGTGAGGAGAATCTGATGATGAAGCAGGAAGATATTTATCAGAATCAATCAATGGCTACTATAACAACCACCTAGCTTGATCTCTTTATATTTGCGTTCGTAAATCCGTTTCAGCACAAATAATAATGAGGGGCCGACGATGACCCTGGAAGGTGGATAACAAAACCTTCATATGACTGTAAGTCAACCAACCAAGTCTGAGTTTGTTAGGTTTGTCTTCAAGAACATATTTCATTGCATAACATGACCAGAGTCTGATGATAGAGCTAAAAGGTGAATAACAGAACCCTTCAATGTCTACTAGCAAAGCTTCAATTATTATTATCATGATTATTATTTTGTAATTTTTTAAATGGAATGTATTTATATATATACCAATTGATAAATAATTACATGGATGCGACGTCATCATAGCTATATGTGTTCCCCTAATTTTTGTGACAAATAGTCACAATTTCATAGTCCTGATAGTCTTTTTCATAATCTTTGTTTTTGTTTGAATGAATGGCCCATACTTAGTTATGGTGACAACCGATCTATACTAAGTGCTGTATATCTGTAGTATAACCACGCTTCTCCTATCACGTTTCAAATAAATTAATGAAAAATTTCACAAAATTTCCTTGATTTTTCAGTAATTGTATGAGCTCAACGAAGAAAAATGTAAAGTTGGACATAAGTCATTTATCACAGAAGGGAACGTTAGGAAACCAATATTTCACATTTTTCGCTTATTAATCATAATTTTGCGGTAGGGAAGTTGCGCCATGTTCGCAAAAAGTTTAAGATACTATTTTGTTCTGGATGAAATATTAAAATTATGGTTTGAAGGGTGTTTAAGATTTCGCTAGTTAAGTCATGATTTTTATCATCATCGTCATCATCATCAGACCATTTTACTTGCTTGCTTGCTTAGGGCTTAGTCTTCCCCCAGGGCGAGGAGAAGGGGTTGGAGCTTAAATCCACCACGCTACTCCACTGCGGGTTGAAGATTGTAACGACCGCCATCTATTGACAGCGTCCGGGACCGACTGCTTAACGTGCTCTCCGAGGCACGGAGTCAGTGATAATTAATGTACTTAAGTCAGAAAAACTCATTGGTACACGCCCAGATTCGAACCATGGCCTTATAAATTTGAGACAGGTTCGTTGCGCTCTGGGCTATCACGACACGATGATTTTTATAGGTAAATCTAAATTTCTAAAGTCCCAACTATCAATTATGAGTCTTCATTTGATAGAAATTTTTTTCTTTGCTTTGTTATTCTCCATATGCGTCTTTTTCTACTTTATAACGGCGCGCAGACCTCCAAATAATATAAATAAACCTTGGAATTCAAATACTAAGAATGAATTCTCACAAAACCTTTTGGATAGTGTTCCGCATAATCACTACATATTATAAAATAAAGTCCCTGTTGAAAATAAAGTTGTCTGTCTGTCTAAACGCGATAAACTCAAAAACTATCAAACGGTTGACACCAATGGAGGGAATGATTCAAGAAGAAGGTTTATATGTTTAATTCATTAATGTTTCGGGCAAATTAGGAAAAATATGGCGATTATTGTTGAAAACGTCGGAAAAAATCAAGTCAACTGGGAGCTTTCATCGAAAACGCTGCCTGACCCCTTTGAGATATAATATAACAAAACAATGTATGTATAAATTGTTTCTATTTTATAGGACTAAAGAAAAGTCCGTGACGGCATATGTCTATCTTTTATGGATAGCATACTGTACCTATTTTTATGTTTAAAGAAATGGTGTCCTATGATGACGTAATTCGAAAGCAATTTATACGGATACAGTATTAATCCTTGCGCGTGCTGCGCCTAATATAAAATTAGGCAGAAGTTATCAATGTTGTATACAAAGAAATATTTTAGTTTGTTTTTATGTATTTATTTTTTACTTTTTCAAATATTTATAGAATTGGAAATAAAATACATTAGAAATACTCCGAGTGCGATGAACTGACGTTACAATTAAATCTAATTAAATTCAATCCACCTGTTCGACGCAGCAAGCTGATAGGACACAACAACAGAAAAAAAACACTATGGCTTATATGCTCTGCTGCCCGTGCGAACCCAGGGCGGGTCGCTAGCGTATAATAAAATGTTTATGTATTAAAATTTGTTGCATTATATTTAATCCCAAAATTGAAACACAAAATTGTATAACAAAAAATTCTCTTTTTAATATGTAGTTATATAGTTCAACGAATAGGATAAGTATCATCACGTAGTTTTCTTCAAAAGCTGAGCAGTAAAAAGCGTTTAACTTAAATTTTAATGAAAAGCTTATTAGTGTAAAATAGCTGAATCACCGTTTCAATCAGTGTATAAATTTGTTTGTTGAGTAATGTTATTAAAGTCGAAATATTGCGTTTTGTCTAACTCGTGATATCAACCAACCGATATTGGTACGTTTGTACATATATAATATATGTACATATATAATATAATATAATACATATACAATCGTACCAATATTGCCAACCATCGTACCAATTATTCTTCATATCTCTAGATTAAAATGAGATAGCTAAAACCCCGTTTCAGTGGTTGATTCGTCCTTACGAGCACTATTCGTGGTTTTTAAATCATTAGCATATTTTTCACTTAGCTTGTGATTTTAATCAATAAATGGTCTAGTTAATTTGAAAAATTATACAGGTACAATCTAGTAATCGAATGCAGTTTTCTCTGCATGGACTACACGTTTAAATCATTTCGACCTTTCATACTATCTAAATTTTGTTTTTTTTTTTCAATCATGATTACAATTTCCTCTAAATTGAAAGATACCTACTTCTTTGTTATTCTCTCTATTTCTACATCGACCATCTTATTTTTTAACACTTCTTTCTTCCTTGCTTTCTCAAACCTAAAATGGAAATTCCACAACAAATACATTTCAATATTTAAAGAAAACGCATCAAAATCAGTCCATCCGTTTAGGAACTATAATTAGACAGATGGACATACAGACAGATAGACCAATATATAAACATAAGTTTCAGCCTTATAACATCCTTCATTTTCAACGCCTGGAGTTAAATATTACGTCTGTTCGTTTACCCTTTTTTTCAGTATAAACATATCAAGCTGTAATGACTTTATTTCCGTCATAAGCTAGGTAATCTATTTCAAAACATTCAGAGGTCCGTGTACTAGGAAGGGAAGAATGTTGGGAAAAAATGTGCTACTTTAAGTAAAAGAGGGCAAAGGAGTAAACAAAACTATCAAAGTCACATTAATTCTCAAAAGCTCTATGTTTCATTCTTAATTCGACCTCAAATACTCTCAGGTAACTGATTAGTCGATTTGGTATTTTGTAAGCTATCTCTATGTATATATACGAGAGGAAGATGCGACCTACGAAGCGCCGTTTGAAATCGTTAATAATACAGTTGTGTGCCATTTTATTATTATTACTATCATTATTGTTAACTAGCGACCACCCGCGGCTGCGCCTGCGTCGACTTGGATTGTGGATTGACAAAGTTACCATGAAAATATTTGTTTAGGAGGGCGGTAGACTTCCTTAAACGGAACCGAAAGCACATCGAGTTCGGTATAGCATTTTTGGGGAAATGACTTAATAAAACTGTGTTCACATAAAGATTTATTATAATAGAAAATTAGTACGCCGATTAAATCAGTATGAGATTTCAAACAACTTTAGGAAGGGACATAAACGAGTTGTCGGATTTGTCAGTGTTAAAGTAACGTGTAGATTTTATTATGAGTGAACGTTAAATACATTTTGCTGTAGATTGTTGGGATGCAAAATAAGTGTAAAACGAACTGGCCCACATTATAATCGGTTATTATTTTACAATTTTAAGATTTATTCAATTTATTAAATTTTTTCAATATACACTTGAATATATTGTTTTTTTTTCTCAGAAAAGTAGAAGTGAATTGAAAAATAGATTCCATCCAATCAACCATTCAAATTACATCGACATTAATCTTTCGTACTATTCAAAATTTTATGACAATGACAAGTATCCTGAAAAAAGTCGAAAAAAAGCACTAGCTAAATAAATATACCCACTTGAATAAATAATACACTCGCATAGGTAATCCACTAAACACAATCATGATAATGCGTGGCACGAGAATAACAGTCGCACTCTCGTATAACTACATATACAGACATAATTCAAGGAAATCCGTTGGGAAATTCAATTCGGTCGTGCATTAAGAGACATTGTTGTGCGAGTCGTTATTTAGGTACATAATATTTTAAGGTTATATTTCGAGTTTTTATTGTTATTTTCTCATTTTTGGGAACGAGCATCCGCCAAAAGGTATCGTTTTCGGTCGGTCCAGTTTTTATTTTGTGTTTTTGACCATCCAGCCAAGCAAAGATTTCGATTCAACGGCGCTTACAGATGAGCTTTCTCATAGGAATCCTGGTTTTACAATGGATTTGTAATAATTATACTTTTAATCATAATAGACTGATATCACCCATCATATATTTCATATGTAACAATCGCCATATTGTAAAGTAGGTAAGTACGCATCTTTTGATGATTTAATTACTGAATTTCGACATTTGTACTTTGTCGATATTTAAAATTTTCCATCAAATAGTGTTCTGCCGAATATTTTTTTTATCAGAAGGACAGTTCGCCGACTGCCGACTTTTGTAAAAATTTTCAAGTACTTAATATATTCTTACAAATTAATTATTACACTATTAATTACAAATTTATAATTAGTAATTTCATAATATTAAGCCCAATGTAGAAAAAATGCTAACTAAGTAATTTAATAATGTATTTATAATTTCAAATTCTTAATGGTAAGTATTAATTAAATTGGTCATTGTCATTATTTAAACATTTTATTTGATTAAGTGCTAATCTACTTCATATGAATTGGTACCTAAGATACAGACAAACTATTGTTACGTGTTAGGGTTCGAAGAATTTGGAGAGAAAGACCTGCTGACTCTTTTGAAGAATTTATTCACTAACACTAGATCCAACACAAAGCACTAAGTCCAAACACTAAGCACTAACGATGTTCCTAGCTCGTAGCCAAATCATAGGTTTCACTGGTATCACTAGTTTCGCTTCGAAGTCGCCTCGAAAGTAGCCCAAAAACTGAACTGCTGGCCCGCGTTCCGCGTTATTGAGTAGGGGTTTCATGTTGTCCTAGTTGTAAAACCCTTCTACAAAGTGGTTTTACTAGTTGACGCTAGATGGCGGTCATTACTCTGTCCGTTCGTAACACTACTCCCCTCTTAGAGATGCTCGTCCCGAGCATCGTTGTTACTGCCATGGTAGCGCGCCAGACGGTCTATGTGTACCAATTTGAATGTCCCTCTAGGTTGCTTTTTAATCCTATAAGTCACATCATTCAGTCGGGTAACCACTTTGTATGGACCGTCCCACTTGGTCTGCAACATTGGAGATTTTCCTTTCCGGCGAGTTGGGTTATGCAGCCACACCAGTGACCCTTCCTCGAAGCCGCTCGTGTTCGATTTCCGGTCGTATCTGGTTTTCATGTTCTCACTTGACTGTAACTCATTTTCCCGAACCAAGGCGTGTATATAGCGCATTTTTTTCCTTAAATCGCAGACATAGTCTTGTACGGTCTTTGGTTCCTCCGGTGACCCTCCTGTCAATAGGTCTACTGGTATTCGTAGTTCTCTACCGTAATTGACATACGCCGGGGTAGCTTTTATGCTCTCATGCTCGGCGGTTCGGTACGACAGAAGGAAGAGTGGTATATACTTGTCCCAATCCTTTTGTTTGTCGTCTACCAATTTCGCCAAATGCCTCTCAAGGGTCTGGTTAAACCTCTCAACCATTCCATCAGACTGTGGATGGTACGCGGTAGTCCTCGTCTTATGCATGCCCAAAATTCTGCACACTTCCTGGAATACTTGCGATTCGAAGTTCCTGCCCTGATCAGAATGGATTTCTAGAGGCACACCAAAGCGACATATCACTTCTTCGACTAACTTAGAAGCGACTGTTGTAGCTTCTTGGTTTGGTATGGCGAACACTTCGGGCCATTTGGTGAAGTAGTCAATGACGACCATAAAATACTTGTTTCCCGATTCCGTTACAGGAAATGGCCCAGCTACGTCAACTGCAATTCGTTCCCACGGTGCACCGACGTTATACAACCGCAGGTTCCCACGGCTCCTGGTCTGTGGTTCTTTTACAGCAGCGCACGTAGTACATTTGCGGCACCAATCCTGTACATCATCTCGACAATGCAACCAGTAGAATCGTTCTCGCACTTTTGTTAACGTCCTTTTGACACCTAGATGACCTCCTGATATGCCATCATGTATTTCGCGGAGAACGTCTGGTACTCTCGTTCTTGGGATAACTATATCTAGATGGAACTCTCTGCCGTTAGCCTTCTCCCATTTCCGGTAGAGTATTCCGTTTTGGAGTATCAGACTGTCCCATTGCGCCCAGTACGCCTTAGTGACAGCGCCAGTGGGTGCAACCTCACTCCAGGTCGGTTTTACGTCACCCCGTTTCTTCCATGTGATGATGTGCCGAAGGTCGTCATCTCTTTCTTGAGCCTCCCTCATGGCATCATTCTCCCAGACCAGAGACCCAAAGGACTTGTTCTCGTCAGCTTTAATGTTACTTCCTTAGATTCATGTTTGACACAATGTTTGCAGTCTTCCGAACACGGCCTTCGTGAGAGTGCGTCGGCATTCCCATGCGTCTTTCCGCTGCGGTGTTCCGTCTTGAAGTCATACTCTTGGAGCTGTTCAATCCATCGAGCTACTTGACCTTCCGGGTTCTTGAATTGTAGTAGCCACTTCAAGGCTGCGTGATCAGTTCGCAGTAAAAACTGTCTGCCGATGAGATATTTGTTGAAATGTTGTAGCGTCTTTACAACCGCCAAGAGTTCTCTTCTTGTCACACAGTAGTTTCTCTCTGGCCTAGATAAAGATTTGCTGAAATATGCGATAACAACTTCTCTTTCACCCTGTTTTTGAGATAACACCCCTCCAACGGCCGTGTTGCTTGCGTCCGTGTCGACTATAAACAGACCTTCAGTTTGTGGATACCCCAGGATTGGTGTTTCACACAGATGTTGCTTCAGTTTCTGAAGAGAATCTTTACAAGTCTCATCCCAACTAAATTGTCGTTTATCTTCTGTCAGCCGATGTAATGGCTTGGCTATCTCTGAGAATCCCTTAACAAAACGCCTGTAGTATGAGCATAGGCCGAGGAATGCCCGCACTTCCGTTTTGTCCTTAGGGGTAGGCCATTTTTGAACTGCTTCCAGTTTCTCCGGGTCTGTCTGGATTCCATCACTGGAGATAACATGGCCGAGATAATTGACCTCACTCCTGAATAAACGACACTTTTTCGGGTTCAACTTTAATTTGGCTCCCTCTATTTTGGCGAAAACTCGCTCCAAGTTTCGCAAATGGTCCTCGAAGTCACGGCCGACAATGATGACGTCATCCAAATAGACTAAGCAAGCCTCTCCAACTAAGCCTGCCAGTACACACTCCATGAGTCGCTCAAATGTGGCAGATGCGTTGCACAATCCGAAGGGCATGACGTTAAATTGCTTTAAACCTTTACCGGTCGAGAAAGCTGTCTTCTCCTTGTCTTTTGGATGAATATCCACCTGCCAGTATCCAGATTTCAGATCTAAGGTCGAGAACCATTTCATGCCACTCAAGGTATCCAAGGTGTCGTCGATTCGAGGTAACGGGTAACTGTCCTTCTTAGTGACATCTTTGAGACGCCTATAGTCCACACAAAATCTCGTGCTACCATCTTTTTTCTTCACTAATACAACAGGTGAGCACCACGGACTTGCTGACGGTTCTATAATCTTATTCTTTCTCAAGTCCTCCAAAAGACCTTCAACTTCTTTTTCCTTTGCAATTGGTATCCGTCTTGCTCGTTGACGAATTGGTCTCTCGCTTCCGGTATCTATCCTGTGCTGAACCATCGACGTTCTTCTAATGTCTCCTTCTTGACTGGAGAAGATATTCGCGTAGCGCTGTAAAAACTTTTTAGCTTTCATGCTCTGCGAATAAGTCAGATTGCTCTTGCAGTCATCGAGTAGCTCAGTCACGAATCCGTAGTTGTTGATGTTTGCTGAGTCTACGCCTGTCATCGAACTACACTTTTTCTTTGCCGCTGGTGGCAGATTCACCAGCACCCGAGCAGGGGACGAAGGCCCTTGCTTCTTCAGCTCCTCTATTTGTTCCTCGATCCTTTTCATCCTTGCCATCTGGGTCATCTTCTGTGGGCAGTTTAGCTGAAGATGGCCCCTCTCGCCGCACTTGTAGCACATGGCTCCAGAACTTTTCTTCGTAGGAGCCTTAACCTCGTTGACTTCTTCAGAGACCGCGCGGATCATATGGGTCTGCCGTATGTCATGGCGAACAGCCTCGACCTCCAAAGCATGGGCCAATGCTTCCTTTAGCGAGGTATGGCGACGAAGCCTCACTGCAGCCCTGACCTCTAGGTCTTTGATTCCGTCGACAAATGCTTGAACAATATTTGTGTCTACCATCTTGGTGTCAGCTCCTGGGTGTGCCTTCCTTACGAGTTTTTGGATTTCCAACGCCCAATGTTGTAGTCCTTCTCCTGAGCGTTGGACTCGGTCATGCATTTGGGCACGGAACACGTGCTCCAGGTGTCGCTCCCCATATCTGGATTCAAGTACCTCCATCAGGTCTTAGAACCCATTTCCTGTATGTGGCTGTGCTTCCAGGACCGACAAAGCTTGCCCTCTGAGCGCAACAGTGAGAGCGGTCAGGCATTGTTCATCCGTCCATCCGTTGGCAGTAGCAACAGTTTGGAATTGCTGACGATAAGCGTTCCAAGAAGTAGTGCCGTCGTATGGCGGCACCTTCACTC
This sequence comes from Luffia ferchaultella, assembly GCA_949709985.1. Taxonomy (NCBI): domain Eukaryota; kingdom Metazoa; phylum Arthropoda; class Insecta; order Lepidoptera; family Psychidae; genus Luffia; species Luffia ferchaultella. The sequence goes on along the minus strand of OX453257.1, from coordinate 6,423,145 downwards.
TCGGTCCTTGCGCCACTCCGGTAGTTCCACTAGACATCGCAACACCCGTGGTTTCAAGGTGCACTACTTTCTTCTGTAGTTTAGCGAGGCCGGCTTTCACATTTTCGACATCCAATCCTAACCCGGTGACTCGTTCTTCCATTAAGTCGACATCTTTTCGAAGCTTTATCACCATGTCACTAACATCATTTATAGCCCGAAGCGCTTTTTCTTGGAGGTCTTTTTGTTGCTCTTGTGATTCTTGTACCACGCCGAACTTGCGTTCTTGTGATTCCTGTGATGCTTGTAAAGCGCCGAACTTGCGTTCCTGTGAATCCTTCATTGCCTGAATTTCAGCCCTCTGCAGCTCCATCAATTCAATTATACTTCCTAATTGAAGAGCCACTTGAGATGCTGTAGATGGTACGGTGCCGCTGGTGAGCGTGGCTTGTCTGGTAGGCGTGGCACGGTGGGCGGGGCCAATGGGCGTGACCTGAGTGGGTGTATCTCGGTGGGCGGAGCCAGTGGGCGTGGCTTCGACCAAAATGGGCGGGGCTTGAGCCAAAGTGGGCGGGGGCTGGTGGGCGTGGTCAGTGGGCGGGGCTTGGTGGGCGGGGCCAGTGAGTGTGGCTCCGCCCACAGTGGGCGGAGCTTGGTCCTCAGTGGGCGTGGCCTTCGCAGCTCGTGCCCTTGTCCTGACGCCCTCCTGGAAGTCCTCTCTCGGAGTCAATGGCATCTCCAAATTTCACTTCCGACACCAGTTGTTACGTGTTAGGGTTCGAAGAATTTGGAGAGAAAGACCTGCTGACTCTTTTGAAGAATTTATTCACTAACACTAGGTCCAACACAAAGCACTAAGTCCAAACACTAAGCACTAACGATGTTCCTAGCTCGTAGCCAAGTCGTAGGTTTCACTGGTATCACTAGTTTCGCTTCGAAGTCGCCTCGAAAGTAGCCCAAAAACTGAACTGCTGGCCCGCGTTCCTGCTGCTATTTATATGGGCCGAACAAGCGCCAGATCTTTCTAGATTGTACCAGACTGGACGACTCTAGAAAGCCCCGCGATTCTTTCCTCTAACGCCATCTAGTATTGAGTAGGGGTTTCATGTTGTCGTAGTTGTAAAACCCTTCTACAAAGTGGTTTTACTGGTTGACACTAGATGGCGGTCATCACTCTGTCCGTTCGTAACACTGTTTTGCTTAGTTTAGGTATTTCATAATAAATACATAACACTAACCCTTATTATTTAAGTCTTATGTAAAATAGGAAAAAAACTTTATGCGGAAATAAATTTATTTTATCTTATCTTATTCTAAGCATTTTTTTTAAATAGGTAACTATAAATTTACGAGCAATAGAATTATAATCCTCAAGTTTAAAATTTTCCATTGAACTCAAATTCAATGAAATTTATTAAAACCAGAAGAACCAGCAAGAAACTCCTTCCAGTATTTTTTACTATTATGTATTGTTCAAGACTAATACAATAATGACCATACATTAGACATTATCAATAAAATATTTCCTAACAGAGTAAAAAGCTTTTTAAAGAGCTAAACTTTTAGGTACGTGCTTAACGTGAAGTGCCGGTATATTGTATCTACTATAAAAAACTTAAATAATATAATTACCTCGGCAACAGGGCTAAAAATGAATATTTGATAAATGAAACATAAAATCATTTATTCGATCACAAAAAACCCTTGTTTTAAGTGCAAGGAATGTGCCACAGTTAACTTCCATTCTGTTGTTGTTCATGTTTTTGATGTGAAACATTTAACCTATTCACTACTCATTAATCATATTTGGTCAGATTGAAAGTCACAAGCCACTTAATTAACAGAGACAATTGATTGATTGTTTGATTGAATAATTGCAAGTCAAAAGGTTAATGGCGCGTTCGGACAAAAGAAAAAAAATCCAGATGGTACATCGCGATGTGCCATTCGGCAAGGTTCGCACCTTATCGGCTCTTTTCGACTTTTATCTTACACTCATTGCATATTTATCATCTATCCTTACTCATGCATATGTTTTCTATTTTTTCTGCAAATCGTGAGGAAATTGAGCTATAAATTATTTTAATAAAAAGACTACGACTAAAATATTGTAAGACAGGTATAATTATCCGTATAATTTTTTTCAGGGAAAACTCTGCCACGTGTTCACGTGTTGCTATTCCATACTTTTTTTATAAGTCTATTAATAATTATTTATTAGTTATTGTCAAATTATATTCTAATTTTTTGTTTCCGTTTTGAAATATTTCAATATAAAATAAAATATTATCTGGGACATCTCACACAGCGCCATCTAGTCCCAAAGTAAACAAGTATTATGCTTGTATTATGGTGTACTACTAGATAACTGATATACATACTTAAATATTCTTTTTTTTATAATGTATATATACATATATAGATACTTTTACACACAGACTCGAAACAAATAGATATGTTCATGAACACAAATATTTGTCCCGGGCGGGATTCGAACCCGCGACCCTTAGCTCCGTAGTTAGGGTCTCTAACCACTCGGCTAACCGGTCAGTCAACTCATAAAATATTAATAAAAGATGCTTCGCATCTGCCGGGCATTACATAATGGCGCACATACACTTGAATAATTAGAAACCATTAAAAAATTTCTATATGAAATGTCAGAATACTTGTCAGTTGCAACAATTAAAAAAAAACATATTAATAGACGTCAATAAGCGCAAAGAAATTATGTATTTCACAATAATGACATGATATTATTACAGTTTAATACTTTTAATAATAACGTTTAATTCACTTACAACAGTTGGAATTTATTAAAATAAATAAATTACAATATGATTAAAAATAATCGTAGTAAATATTTGATACGCAATCCAGCAGCAATGTGTTATTGTATGTCATTAACGACTAATTTAAATAAATTAAGTTTCATTGATAAAAAAATGACAAGTATCTTAAATTATTGTAATCTTTAATCGTTCGTCTCTTATTTATTCGTAATTTCCCAAAAAACTACAATCCCAATTAAATTTATCCGATATTTGGACCTAATTTTATTGATACGAAGACAAAGAAAAAGAATAAAATAAAATTTAATTTGAATTTGTACAAATCTCAAGGGAAGAGACCGGAATAATACAAAACGAATAACCTAAAAATGACACAAAGAATCGTAAAATATCTGCATAGCCCATGAATATGTCATACCGTAATGAAGTTTGCTCAAAGTGGAGAAAACGGCAAACAATATTTCCCAAGAGGAAAACTGTCGGGCACGATCGGATACTAGACGTTTAATATAAATACAATTGCGCTTACTGTATTTCTGCAAATCATAGAAGTAATATAATATCATGAAAATAATCATATTATTTGTCAAAAAAAACCACATCAAAATAAAACAGTTTTTATAATATATTTTCAAGCAAGTTCTATATGTTAATTAAAACCCGCAATAAAAAACGTGGTTAGGGACAGATGTAGCTGAAAATTCGCGGCGAAATTACATATTTTTCTTCAACAACGCGTGATGTCTGGATAACTTTTGTTCGTTTCTTCGTTTCGATACTTCCTGTGTTTCCTGTATTTAAAAAAAAAATATTTGCGTTGCATACTTCCAGACAACTAGTTAAATTAATTAAAAATCTTTTTTAAAGGACACACAACATCGACTCCACATTCGAACGTCCCGGCTACATGGGACAGACTGAATATTTTAACGCTCAGGAAATAGATACACGTACTAGGAACTGCAGTACAGAAAATAAAAAGACGATAATTTAAAAAATCGCAGGGTTTCTATAGTCATAAGTTACATAGTTAGATTAAATATTAAATGAAAAAATGGGGTTACATTAAATACTTTAATGCTAACAAAAAAAATTCAAAAACGACTTCATTGTCTTTCTGTACGTAAATATCATTTAAAGCTTTAAAAAATTAAGCTACTAAGTGAACTAAATAATAAATGTGTCAATTTATGCCGCATATTTTGACACCACAAATAATCAGAACCTATGGGTTACTTCACATACTAAGAATCCTAAAATTTGGCAAGAAGAGCCCGCAGTAAAGAATAAAACCATTAATTTGCACTTACACCATATTAAAAATGTTCTGTATTTTTTTTTAATTTATAAGTTTAGGTTTCATTTGGCGGTGAATAACGATAAATACTCTATATATAATAGTAGGGAACCCTCAGGCGCGAGTCCGATTCGCGCTTGGCTGGTTTTTATTAATGTTACAGACAAAATCATTATGTATTATCCTCGATATTAGCCCTACATAAACGATAATTTTATTTGAAATAATTTAAATTTAGTAGATAATTTTTATATAATAAAAAACATAAATGAATTTATGACATGAACTGTATAGGAAACTTGATGCTTGTATACTGTTTGATACGCTATTTATAGAAACATGTAGTTAGCATTTAAAAACTCTTTCTATACATACGAAAAATATTTACCTTCTAAGGATTCATTACCTGCTTGCAAAATTTGCTACAGGTTGTATGTTTAGGACACTTATAACTGTGCCCGAACGAGTTGACAAATAAAAATATTTACAATGGTTCTCTAGGTAATTTTAGACCGTTCATAAATATTAGGTTGGGGAAAAAGTCTTTCCTTATTTTATGTACAAATTCTTGGCGTTTTTAAAAATATTTTCATTACATTTAATTTAAGTATATGTGAGCCATTTTGTTTGACAACTTATTGCCATCTTGTAGGTAGAGACACGATCTCGTTGCTGTAGATTTTTTGTAGTATTTTGAAATGCGTCAAGTAGTTTCGACAGTATTCTATTAATGTTAACTTCACATTACATAAAGAATTTTGAAGAGACAGAAACAACTGGAAATCTGAGAAAGCAAAGTCAAGGCTATATGATAGTTTCTTAAAAATTCAACAACCAAACTCTCTCAAGTTTTCTGAGTGGCTAAGGATATGTGTGGTCTGTAATGATGAAAGTCTTCGCCCTTTCTATTCTTTAATTCCTACTGATTTTTTTTTTTTTTATTAATCGCATGCTTTAGTTTTATCAGCTGTTGGCAGTCAATATCCGAATCGATATTTGTGCCCGGCGGTAAAAGCTCATAATGAACGATGCCTTTCCAATCTCACCAAACATTCAACATCACTTAATTGCGGGTTAATCCGGGTCTTGTTTTGCCACAGTCTGTGGAACTTGGCCGTACTTTCACCATGATTTTTGCGACGTTCTTATCATAGTGAGTCACTTCTCATGACCATTGATCAATCTTTCCAAAAATGGTACGCTTTCATTATTTTGATACAGAATACCAAATGAGTAAGCGGTGGGTTGAGTTCCTTCCGGTAATCTTTTGTGGCACCCAATTATCGAGTTTTTTTGTATCATCATCATCAGCCCATTTTTACCCCACTGCAGGGGCTTAGGCCTCCCCCAGGGTGAGAAGGGGGGCTTGGAGCTTAAGTCCACCACGCTGCTCCACTGCGGGTTGGGAACTGTAACGACCGCCGTCTATTGACAGCGTCCGGGACCGACTGCTTAACGTGCCCTCCGAAGCACGGTGTCAGTGATATTGTGTACTTAAGTCAGAAAAACTCATTGGTACACGCCCGGATTCGAACCATGGCCCTATGGGGCCTTATAAATTTGAGACAGGTTCGTTGCGCTCTGGGCTATCACGACATTTTTTTGTATACCTAGACTTTTTCAAATAAGTCAAAACCATTTTATGTTTTAATACCCAGTTTTTCAGCAATGACGTAACCACTAATATGTCGATGTTGCTTCTTTTTTTTCACAAATAGTGTAAACTTTATCCATTACATGGCGACCACAGCGAACTTAATCTTTAACATAAAAGTTTAAAAAGCTTAAACCAACTTCGTGACTCTTACTGATACTGAATTGTCTTATAAATAATAATAATACATGGGACTTCCCACACAGCGTCATCTAGTCCCAAAGTAAGCAAGTATTATGCTTGTGTTATGGGTTACTAGACAACTGATATACATACTTAAATATTCTTTATAATATATACGTATATATATAAATATTTTTATTTTATTTTTATATATAACAACCAAGACCCGGTACCAGTATCAATATTCATCATATTAATACTGACCCGACCTGGGATTCGAACCCGGGACCTCTAGCTTCGTAGGCAGGGTCGCTACCCACTAGGCTAAGCGGTCGTCAATAATAATAATAATTTTTATTATGCGGCTATTGTTGTATTTATTACTTTTTCATAAAGAAAAATCATGATATAGCGAATTACGTAGACACTTTCATTCACTTCGCAGACTGAAAAACGATGTAAAAATAACGGGAACTAGTGTCCCGAATACCAGGAGTATAAAAACTGTGACAAATAAACGAACTTGTAGGGAACGTAAGAAAATTTCACAATAAATAATAATACGTTAAATCGATGTGGATTATCGAGACCATCATGTAATTTGATAATATTTTTCAGGAAAGCGCAAGATCGTTTGAAATCTCGAATATATAAGACCTTCTGACAGTCGTCAAGTCAGTCGTGCCGAATCGACAAGCATAGGCGACCATTTCGCTGTTGGGAAGAAATTACCGTGCGTTTTACGGTACGTCACACGGAACCTGGTACTACAGCAGCAGAGAACAGCTACTGCTACGTATTAGACGGTTATATGAGAATTTTCATCTTTTTAGTATTGTAATAAATTTTCCTAAACACTTAGTTCTGTACGTGTACATTGCGTTGGGATCACAGCTTTTGGGTCTACGATAATTACTTTTAGTTAAATGCATTTTAATATATTTTTATTGACACATTACAAATTTTTTACTTAAAATATGTTGTGATTCCGATAATATCAAAGAATACCGAATTCGCTTATGGGACAAAGGAAATTTAGCTACTATGTAGCAATTGTAAAGCCCATGTATCAGTGTAATGAGTGTTCCTTTTCCATATCGTTAAAGGCCGCAATAACTAAGTTGATATTTATATAGAATATACACACATATATTTTTTTAGTAATTTCTGAGATTTTAGTATGATAGCCTCAGTCACCTCAGTTGGTTATACTGACTTTTATTTATTATATAAAAAAAGATATTTAAAATTCAAATTTTTATTGATACCTTTATTATTTACTAAATATGCGAATTAAGTATTATGCAAATTCGTGTAAATTCAGTATGAAGTGTCTTAAAAACCTTTTTGTACCTACAACGCTTTAGGTAAGTGCCTTAGCGTCCCATATCAAACTTTCACCTTGTATTAAATATATCGGCAGAGTTTCGGGTTGTTTCCTACCTTCAAACACAAACATTGAGCTCTCAGCACGTTTTTCATTACACATTTGTTTGTACGTAAAAAAGTTTAGACCAACACTTAGTGATCCGTATCTCCGAAAGCCCCCGGTCATGATATAAGTGGAATTGGAACATAGACGTATTAAAATGTCAAGACAGGTATAATAGTAGTTCTGTATTCGGTCCCAACGAAGTCTAAAAAATAATGAATGGCCAAGTAATTGGTCCTTTTCAATCGACCGACAATACTGATGGAATTGTTTTCAGACAGATCGGTCATCTGTGTCCCAATTTGTGGCTTCCTTGGTCTCCAGAGCCAAATATTAAAATTTTTCCTCTGAGGTTGCTTAAAAAAATCCTTTATTCAAGACTAATAAATAACCAAAATTATTTCGAGCACCGTATTAATAAATCATCATTATCAGCCCGTGTTTCTCCACTGCAGGATATAGGCCTCTCCCAAGGCTTGCCACCACACACGGTCCTCCGCCTTCCGCATCCAATTACCCCCGGTATGGTGCTTTAGGTCATCAGTCTACCTGGCCGCGGGGCGTCCAGAACTTCGCTTACCGGCACGTGGCCTCCACTCGAGAACTCGTCTACTCCATCGGTTGTCGGTCCTACGGCAAATGTAGCCAGCCTATTGCCACTTCAGCTTGCTAATTACTTCGGCTATGTCGACAACTTTAGTTCTTCGACGGATTTCTGTATTTCTGATTTTGTTCATCAAAGAAATACCGAGCATAGCCCATTCCATAGCGCGCTGAGGGACTTCAAATTTGTGGACCAGTCCTGTCGTGAGAGTCCATGTTTCGCCACCGTAAGTCATTGTAGGCAAGACGCATTGGTTGAAGACCTTGGTCTTCAGACATTGTGGTAGTGGCGACGAGAACAGACGACGGAGCTTCCCGAAAGCAGCCCAGCCCAGCTGAATTCTTCGGTCGGCCTCTTTGTTGAAGTTGTGTTTGCCTAACTGGACAGTCTGTCCTAAATAGACATAGTCTTGCACAACTTCAAGAGTCGCACCCTCTACGGTTACCGGTCTCGGTAGAATATGTTCGTTGAACATGACTTTCGTCTTGTCCAAATTCACCCCGAGTCCCACCCGTGCAAGACGTGTAAGAACATCTTTTGTGAAAAAATGCTTTTAACTACTTACAGGACAAAGCATTGCAAGCGGGAACAAACTAATAATCAAAATAATGTTGAAAAGTAGTTTTTAAATGAATGTTAAGGGGGCAATTACAAAAAAACGGCATGTTTAGGTACATTTTTAGGAAGTTTGGAAAGGTATATGGTCATAAACCTAATTCTAAAATAAAGATCAGTTCTTAATTTACAATTGTGTTAGAAAACATTTGCATATTTTACACTCTTTCATACTGAAAAAATATTATTTTGTAACCCACTTTTGCCGAAATCGCGGAAAATTAACATTTTTCGGTACATATTACACCATCATCACAAGGTTTTTTGAGATTAAAAAATCATTTAAGTATTGTTAATACTTCATCCTTTCTTTCTGTTAGAGGAAATTTTGATAATAAACGGGAAAGTAGCAGAAAAAAATTATCAATAATATGCAATTTCACCGAAATTTCGCCATACTATTTTGTATGAACTGACAGCACACTGACAGCATAAAACCAAGCGCACACGAAATCGTGCTTCAGACCGCTCCGAGGAGCGCTATTGAAAGGTTGGGTGTACGTTTTTGTTTTTCTCCGATCAAATGCTGTACGTATGGTAAAGTTGAACTCAATCAATCTTGAGACGTGGGTGAAAGTAAATTTATAATATTTTATGAATTGAATTAGTTTGAATTATTTTTTTTACCAAGGCGGAAAGCTATTAAACTTAAAATAAAAATCTTACACTATATATACAATGTACATAATATATACATTACCGAGTTGACCAACTAATAAATTTTTTATGATAAAAAAATTAAATTAAAACATATGTAAAAAGTGGTGTCCTCTTGGAATTGAGTAATTATTTTAATTTTAATACGCTTTTATAAGTTCCACCTGTATGTTTTTTTGTATCTAATGGAATCTTTAAACGCGATTGTCACCCACTTCCACTGAAGATATTGGGCTGAAATTCAGAATACATATGTAACTTCGATGACAATACACTAAAATGATAAACATAACTTGATGTTGCAGCCAGGATTGTTTCCTCATAAGGATACTCTTCACCGGTTAATAGCACGAACACGAAACTTTGTATGTAGGTTGGATTTCGATAGTTATCCATGATTTTCACTATAAACTGATGATGCACCACGATAATTTGTTAACGAGGGAACTCCTCAGTGGTTAGATTAGCACCGACATGAAGCTTTGTGTCGGTTTGTATCATTTCATCGTTTTATAGGTAATTGTGAGTTCCACCTTTATGTTTGTAAATTTTGATGGAATGTAGTTTAAAAAATATTAAGACTAAAAAAAGAAAAAAAAATTTGTTAAAAAAAAATTTATAAATTACACTTTGATAGACAATCGAACTTTAAAAAAGAAAATAAGTAGAAAAAAAATAGAAAATTAATGTTAGTGTGAAAAATCGTGGAGTGCAATGAAATATTTAAAACAACTGATATCGGGCACCCCACGTTTTGTCACATAACATTATTTTTCCTCATTAAACACTTTATTCTTATTCCAAAAGTTATTTTCTTCTTTATAGATCGATTTGGTATTAAAGTGCAAGTGTCTTATTTTTTTTAAACTATAATGTTTTTAGAAGGCGGTCTGAATGATCGTGAAATTTGAAGGGCAAGTTAGTCAAAACAGGGGTGTTCGCGCGGTTTCTCTATTTATAGAAATAAATAATGGTGGGAGCTAAAAGTGCGAGCGGGTTGCTTTTCGCGGTTTACGCATGCGGTGCAAACAGAATGCTCGCTTGTGATTGGTGTAAAGTAAAAAGATTTAGTACTGTAAAATATAACATTGCGGTAGAAGTTTCGATGTCATAAAGAACATGTTAATAGTAACTGTATTGACAAAAGTATTAATCGTTGTTGTAATAACGCATACAGACTTGTTTTTTTTTTTGTAATGTAGACCAAATAATAATAAAATTTTAATCTATACGGAACAGACTTTATTTTAGTAGTGTTAGGCCCAGAAAGTAAGAAGTTCAAAATTGCAGACACTATTTTCAGTTTTGACCGCAGATTTGTGAAGGGAGACCACATGGACCCATAGATATCGATTTTGAAAGCAATCAGGTCAAAAACTAAAACAGATTCAAAGGCAGTAATTTTTTTTAGTTCTGAGCACAGATTCGTAATCGAAGACCATACAGACTCTTAGACATTGATTTTGAAAACAATCGGTCCAGAATCAAAAATAGTAGAATTTGACGAAATGGGAAATGAAAAGGTCACCTCATTCAATGGGACCTCGGTTTCGCCATCGCCACGTATCACAAACAAAATGTACTCGTATTGCAAAACTCCTCATACGATAACTGTAGCACAGTATAGTATTGTCTAATAATTTTTTTTATGGAACTTTAAAAGACATTTTAACCCACACCCATAACACAAGCTTTGCTTAGTTTGGGACTAGATAGCACTGTGTGGGATGTCCCAGGTATTATTGTTATGACTACATATTATGAAATAAAGTCCCCCGCCGCGTCTGTCTGTCTGTCTGAACGCGACAAACTCAAAAAGTACCGAACGGATTGGCATATGACGGCATATGGCGGACGACCGCTTAGCCTAGTGGGCAGCAACCCTGCCTGCGAAGCTGGAGGTCCCGGATTCGAATCCCAGGTCGGGTCAGTATTTATATGATGAATATTAATATTGGCACCGGGTCTTGGTTGTTATATGAATGTGTTGTCTTCGCTTGGTACCCAAAATACAAGCTAATGCTTAGTTTGGGACCTAGGCGTTGTTATGATTGTGTGTGTTATTATTATTATTATATTATTGACATCAATGGACAGAGTGATTCAAGAGAAAATTTGTTAAAATATGACGATTATTGTTGAAGAAGTCGGAAAAAATCAAGCCGGTTGGGAACTTTCATCGAAAATGCGGCCTAATCCTTTTGAGATATAACAAAATAATGTATGGAGGAATTGTGTCTCTTTTATAGGACTAAAAAAAAGTCCACGATGGCATATATCTATCTTTTATGGATAGCTTACTATACTATTTTTATGATGTAATATGATGAGGTGATTAGAAAACAATTTATACGGATATGGTATTAATCTTTATCAAATTAAATACGACATTTACCTTCAGCATTTAATGAACATTATGATTGCCGTTTGTATTCTACAATTTAAATCAATATCTTAGGAGCCCTATCGTACGACGCGACACGCGTGGTTAGGCTGAAGTTATCAATGTTGTATACAAAGAAATATTTTAGTTTGTTTTTAGGTATTTATTCTTTACTTTTTCATATATTTATAGAATTCAAAATAAAATACATTAAAAATAATCCAAGTTGGACGAACTTGCGTTACATTTAAATCTAATGAAATCCAGTCCACATGTTCGACACAACAAGCTGACACGACACTACGACCGTAAAAACATTATGGCTCTGCTAACTGTGCGAAACCGGGGCGGATCGCTAGTTATTATATAAAATAAAGCAACATTAAAAACCTGACATAAAAGAAAACTAATTCTTAAATAAATAAAAATAATAATGATCAAGACTAATTAGTTCTGGTATAGAGCCAAGTATGTGTTGCCTCTGGTGCAGATGCGCGTGTAGTAGTAAGCAAGCTGTCAAGTAAAACCTATTTTCGAGCTGTCACTTTTTGTGTTTGCGTCCTTAATTTAAATTTTCATAACAGATAATGTTTTGTAATCTTGTTTGTCCCCGTCTGTAATACATTTAAGTCATATGTATGTAAAAGTATACTTTATTATTTTCATAAGTTGGTACAGAACAAAAAACGTTGCATGGTGAATCTTATATTGTTGAAACAAAATTAATTATATAGATTATAAAGCTCGTTTCGCTTTTTCTCAGTATATTTATTATTGTTTACGCTTTCGAATTTTTTATTTTTTTTAAACTAAAGCTCTCTAGGGGTTTTTTTACTTTTTACGATTACATAAGTCTGATTCTTAAAACATTTGAAAACTAATATCCACAACGGACTGTATCAGTGTGGGGCTTTGTAAATTGTGGATGTTTAGAATCCAACCAAATATTAACGTAATATTTTTTCGTTTAAGCGTAGGTACTTTTTGGTAATGTCAGAATAATACCATAAAAGTGTTGAAATGTACATATATTTGGAACAGGCTTTTATTTTACTCTTTTATTATAAAAAACAGTTTTTAATCCCACATTATTTTTTGATTTACTGACGCCATGCCATATTTAAATATTATATCGTATGTTATATTATATCCTTTTCTACTATCTCGAAAACTAAGAAACTTTTATTGAGGTTATATTTATTTGTTCTATATATAGTTATGAACTGCCCTATCAGTTCTACAAGGGGTAACGTAGACTTTTGTGATAGGTTGTATGTTCCTATTGACCATGTTGAAAAAATTACTTCACTCAAGTGATTACACCATAGAAACCACAATGAAAGAGACCGCGGGATAAACTATGTTAAAATGTACGCGTTACATATGTCGCAAAAAAGATTAGCAAAGAAAAGAATGTGTTCACGCAATTTTATGTCATAAGTAATTTCCTCAAACAAATTAAACAGAACGGACGAACTCAGTACGTGCTGTCACTGACGACGAAGCAGTTGCCACGGGAGAAGGGAACGACCACTTCTCGAAACACAAAACTATACGCAGCGATAGATGGACTGCGCCACTTTACGCTGACTTTTGGCAGTCTTCAGTGAGATTTAGAGAAGAGTCCAATTTGTATAGTTTATGACAGAGTGACCGTTACATCATGCGGATACTTTGGCAGTTGAAGGCCTAACTTTCAATCTTTTGCGAGGCGGGCTGTGCCTAGCAATATTTGAACACTATCAGTGAACTCAACGTGGGTTAGCGGTTGGTTCGACATAAATTAAAGATAGGTTCCGGATGAGGCAGTTTTCTTTATTAACGAAATGCGGGCAAATAGCTGCATTTATTCATACGTAACAGAATGGAATAGGATGGATGCTTGAAAGAACTCCTTTTGCCAATACCTATTTAGGTTGACGTATCGGAGGAATAGTACACGTATTAGCCCATCAGATATAAAATTAAGAAGCTGACAGATAAACTAGATGATCTATAGTTATATATTTACAAGGTATAAAATATCAGGAAGCAATCGATCCAATACCTACGATCAAGCGTATCAGGTCGATCACGAAAATATAGCCTCTACTATAAGACTACGGCACCTTAATGCAATTTTTTACACTTATCGATGGTGAACCGAGCTGGCACCACTTTGGTGCAGGTGCACGGACCTATTGTACATGCGTTCATTTTGTGTCACATAAAATGAACGTGTATTACATTCTAGCCTCCTGCTTCCTGGTTTTATAAGTTTTTTGTGTCAATTTGACGTTTTATAACATACACAACACACGAACTTTTTCAACATGGTGATGGCCACAGCTTAAATACAAGACATAAGCATATGTTATCAATTCCCAGGTTCAGGCTCTCAAAGGTTAATAATTCTTTCATGGGAAATTGTATCCGTTTTTATAATAAAATTCCAAAAGAAATGTTAGACTTGAATTCTAATCAATTTATAAAGCGAGTTATAGTCCAACACATGAAAAAAGCTTACTATTGTATTAGCGAGTATTTAAATGATAAGTGCGCATGGACATCATTGTAATAGTTGTAAGCACTTTAAATTAAAAAAAAAACAACAATTAAGAATAACATATATTAAAATAAAATAAACAGGGAGGAGTTTCTTGCCGGTTCATCTTCTTCTTCTAGTTTTTGAACCGGTACCTAATCAATTTATTTTGACTTTCAATAAGTGTGTGTGAACATCTTATATTAAATAAAAACTTTTTGAATTTGAACAGTATGTGCTCTGCCTGTATGTGTGCTTCTGTATTTGTTACTATACAGATTTTTCTTGCAATTTCTGAGTTACCAGTTACGACTTTCAATTGGCAGATTTCGTATGTACTAGTTTACTAAAATAGAAATACCTGTATGTTTTTATAAACGTAATATGAAGACTTTTCATAAAATACCCCATGTGCAAGAACAGCGCTACAGTTGCCGTGATACTTTTTTTACAGATATGGACGGTCAAACCTAAAATTCAAAAGTTCAAACCTCAAAAGTTCAGACTACATATCGAAATAAAAAAATCCAGCCTTTCGAACCAACTAGATTTCTTGTCGAGGGAAGTTATTTTAAAAATTATGTTGCATGGAAAAATATGTAAATAAAAATTAAAACAATGGTTAGATTAGTGGACTTTAATGAAGAATCCGATCATTTTATATAATCCATCGTTATCATGCATGGAGCATATTTCTATCCACTTACAACTTTTCTTAAAGCTTTAGTTCCAAATAATTTTCTAAATAAACATTTAAATCTGAAATATTTTCTAAAATTACCTGGTCGCTAGAAACGTTCGCTTCAAAAACAGTAGATTCATCGTATCGTGTTGTGGGACAGTGTATTGTCTATGCGTCACACATTCTGTAAAGCTAATCTGCTATGCATTTAACATAATTCGGCAAGTGAAGCGCTAACACAATTGTCAGATCATTTTAAACATAAAAAACATTCATCCTATTCTATCGCGGTGTCTCTTACAAATTCCATTCGGCCCCCTCGAGGTCGTTATTTGTGACATTTGAGAACATTTTTATCTTTCTTGCGCGTCGCTCGAGTGCCCGCGAGAAATATCGAGGTATTATTCCTGCCGCAGATTATACCTGAAACAAACAACCTTTCTTTGTAGATAACGAAGATAACGTTCCACTTGTTGATCATAGCGATTAGGGTTTTATTTGTAAGCTATTAAACTAAAAGGCTAAAAAGAAAGAAATAATAGTATATATTAAGCTGCTAATTGTTTTAAATTTATTAAAATCCATCGGTTCAGGTTCTAAAATTTATTTGACCGTAGACATTCAACACAACACAATTTTAGTCGGAACAAAAATAAGGAATAATAATGAAGTAATTAATATTTTAATAAGTAGAAGTACATATTAAATTAAAACCTTTTATTTGTAATTAATTTAATATTGCTAACTAAAGCAAGTTGGCATAATTGAATCGTGAGATGAAAATTTTTGATGAAAATTATCCCACTCTCCAATTAGGCCACTTTAGTTCTTATTTAATTTAATCTAATTCATTTTGCTTGCGAATTAACGGTCGAGTGGTTGGAGACACCGACTTCAGAACTACTGTGAATTCGATCCCTGATCGATATAAAATATTTTTGTACTACTTGTTGGGTGTAAAAAGTACTTATATAGAATACTAGAGGTTGTACCCGGCTCCGCCCGCGCCCTCTACCACACCTCCTCCCTTCCAGCTACTTACTCTTCCCTGTCTTCCTAACCCCTTACTCCACCTCTCCCCTTACCTCACCAATAGAGATCTCGGTACAACTGTGTAGTCCATGCGAGTGGAGCCGCGGGCGGAAAGTTAGTACACATATAAATTTTCCTCTATCTATTTATAGAACCCGCATTAAAATCCGTTGCGAAGTTTTAAAGATCTAACCATATATAGGGACAGACAGACAGCGGGAAGCGACTTTGTTTTATAAAATGTGATGATTTCATATAGCGGTCCGTATGTTTTTATAAATATTTTTTATTGAGTCGTTTCGAGTCTACCAAACCCAACAAACATATTTAAAGGCGACTAATCGCAGCCACGCTTGCAAAATATACGAATGCGAAAAATTGCCAATCAGCCCAGCCGTTTTAGAGAAACAGGTCTACTACTGCGCCTTCTGATGAACTATAACCGTAATATAAGTTTAAGTTTCTAATCTGAAGATATACCTAGATAAACGAAAGATGAATCAAACTAAATTGGCCTAGCCATTTTAGACAGACAAAACTACTACAGTGTCTTCTAGTAGCTTATTACCCTAAAAACTGGCTTGAGGTAATAACTATTTAATACAAAAAACCAGATTAAAATCGGCCCGGCCATTTTAGAAAGTATGTAAATTGAAGCGCCGTCTGGTGGCCAAAACTGTAAATCATATTTAAAAATCTTCTCTTAAGTGATATCTATGCAATACAAAAAAAAAACTCATCAAAATTCTAACTGAATTGGAAAAACACATTTATTGCAGCACCACCCGGTAGCCATTAGTCGTAAAACACCTGTATGGTGATACCTAATGATACTTATGTTATATGAAAAACAGTATGGCAATCGCTCCAGTATAATTTGTGAGGAAAATACACAACTCATACATATAGTAACAAAGATGCACAAACAAAGACATATTCTCTTACCCCAAATGCATATACGCATGTCATTCAATATTATTAATAATTTAAAGTGTATTTGTTTGGTGATTATGATAAATTATATGTAATTTAATTAAAAAAATGTATGAACTGCCAAGGAATAATCAAAAGTTAAAAATTTATAACTGATGATGTCATTATTACCGATGAATATTAATACTGGCACCGGGTCTTCGTTGTTATATGTATGTGGTGTCTTCGCTTGGTTCCCAAAATACAAGCTAATGCTTAGTTTGGGACCTTGACGTTGTTGTGATTGTGTGTGTTATTATTATTATTATTATTATTATTATTATGACCAATTACAGGTACGGTATTCAACGTATTGCCTTTGTTTGTACGGCCAACGTCCGCATGTGATAGTGACGTCACGTTAATATTTCACGTTTTTTTTTTCATATCTCTTCTAACAGACAGAGATGTAAAAAATTGTTAAACATGAGCGCCCCATCACATTCAAAAATAAATTGCCGATTTTTCTACATCGTTACCTTCGCTGAATAGCATCCTGATCAAAGGCAGTTTTGTAGGAGAGCTAAACGAATATATTTTGCCACTTCACATGTAAAACATCTGTCAATACGTTTTTCCAAATATAAACGATGAAGTTATGAATATAAAATTATCATGAAAATGATGAAATGATATAAGCATATTGTATTATACTCGTAGCTATTGTATGAGTTAAATAGAAATCGATTCTCAGATGAAACTATATCTATTATGTATTATAGTATAGTAGTAGCAGTATAATATAGCAGACTAGGCTCGCTACGGTTTGTACTAATTAAACTTTATTTGCAATAGATTTACGAGAAATTTCCAAAGTTGTGAAAAATTTCTATCAAGGTGAGACCACACTGAGGTGGCTAAGTGGTTATAATTACTTGGGTTCTTATTACTTGGGTTCGATTTCCGTCATAATATAAATTACAATAAGTATATAAGGTTAGCCGACACTATCATTTCAGTGACAGTGGAATTTAGACCTGGGTCTCGATTATGTTTCGAATTCAAAGGTTTCCAAGCGTTTGTTTTTGATGTTACACTTATGAAAAATAATAATGATAAGTAATACCTAGGACACGTCACATACGGCTATATAGTCCCAAAAGTAAACTGGAGCCGGTATTATGGGTACTAGACTACTGATATACATAATTAAATATATTTTTTATAATACACACATACGTAGGTATATATGAATATTTTACAACCAGATACGGGACAGGTTTACATGTTCATACACACAAATATTCGCCCCGACAAAATATATGTGTTTACGTTACGACGAATAAACGCTAAAAATAAAAATAAGGAAATTAAGTGCATATCAATAAAAATTAAAAATAACAATGGCTTTTATTTCAAATTTCCCACAAAACCTATATTGTATAATTGACGACCGCTTAGCTTAGTGGGTAGCGACCCTGCCTACGAAGCTAAAGGTCCCGGGTTCGAATCCCAGGTCGGGTCAGTATTTATATGATTAATATTGATACTGGTACCGGGTCTTGGTTCTTAAATGTATGTGGTGTCTTCGTTTGGTGCCCAAAACACAAGCTAATGCTTAATTTGGGGCCTAGACGTTGTTGTGATGTATACGTATAAGAAAAAAATTAATATATCTAATATTCTCTGTGATAATGGGATGTGAATATTTAATTATATTTTTTTGTTTGGTTGAATGTATTAAAGTTATAGAATCAAAATACAATTCATCAATTGTATCAGCTTGCATTATTTTTTTTTTTATTTAATGTTTTATTTGTCGTAGATTTTTCGTTGCATACGACTTGACACTGAATACTTATTTTGATAACTATGTTACTATCTTAGTGTTGAAGAATAATAATAATATTGTGAAGTCTATGCTTAGGAGCACGTCGTTTTAAAGAAAGCACTCGAATATTCACGCGGCTTCACACGCATATCGACCGAATACAGAAATAATTAAAAATTCGAGATAAAAATGAATCTGGTATGAAATTTCATTTTAGAGGTGGCTCAAGTCAAAAAGATTGTGCTCGCTAGAAATTATATTTTTGAGGCGACCCCTTCACACGAAAAGGTGGCACCAGCGCTGTGAGTTATTCATAAGAAATTAAAATTATAATTTCAAAATTGAATGTTCGATGATGGAAACATATTATTCAACATATACGTTTTATGGAGGCCGGCGCGGCGTCAGCTAGTCCGTTTCATGAAAGTGTCAAGAGAAAACATAAATGCGAGTGCGATACAAAAGTGCGATACAACAGTTTGTGTTTTTTTTTCGTAATGAAGTGTATATACAACTGAAATCGGTTCTTTTGCGCATTCAAAAATATCTGGACCACAAGCCCGTAACAATATATTACAGCGTCGAACGCTTATTTTGTTCCTTAGAAGCTAACATAGTATTAACTTTTATTCGCCGTAGAAATTTATTAAATTAGTTCAAAACCGAATTATAAAACTTAGCCACCGTACTATACAATTTGCATTGTTTAATGGGTCTGGAGAGTTTTACATTTTATTGAAGCTATATTACGAACCCTTTAAGGTAGCATCTACGAGTTTTGGACGAGAATCATTAAAGATCCTTTGAACTCCAATTCTCTCTAGTTCAACTTGCAGACCACGTAATTCTGAAATATCGACGGCAGGTGTTTGAACTATGTAAAATTATTTGATGATCCTACGTGTATGAAAGATATCATTAATATATGTTAAAACTGTAACATTGTTATAGATATCTGTACGTAGTGAATATTATAGTGTCTATCAACATTTTTTAATTATTTGTCTTGCAGACAAACTTGGGTCGCGTTTTCGAAAATATTTTGTATAAACCTGTGAAATCGTAAATTTAAACTACGATTATGTAACCAAATATTCATCGCATACCGATACTGTTAAGAAACACAAAAGTTGTTTCTTATTTATTCTGATACTTTGAATTTTTTATTAATTTCATTAACGTAACTGTAGGTAATGTATATTTTGTTATGCGATTCAATTCTGTTTTTATTTCCAATATCTACTTTCAAATATTTCAACCAAAGCTGTGTACACATATGATATGCATTATAATCATGAATTTTTCTCTAAGACATTTATGTTATTTTAGTATATAATATGCTAAATGTTTATCTCTTTGTTTGCCGCAATTAGCTCTGAAATGTGGCTTTACTTCCGAAAAACATTTAGCCTAGTGTCAGATTTCCATTAGTGCGTGTTTCAGCTTGAGCCAATCGTACTTACTGTAAGTTGTACAAACATTTACTTAAAATAGTTTACTACCACTTGCGGAAAGTCTAGTAAAGCTTATTACCACTTAGGGAAATCCTAATTTAAGACCTACAGTTTGTCGATAGATTTTGCTAACAGGGACCGATTTCAACATAGTTGTTGTGTAAGTTAAATTAAATGACAAATATTCTAATATTATTTTATTTACATGGTTTTTGAAGTTTCACTTCTTTTGATGCGTTAAGAGTAAAAGATGTAACAGAATTGGCACGCGCCAATGTTACATAACAGCTAGTGTCTGATGAGAGTTTATTTTTGTTATTATTGACGCATGTAATGTTATTATATTCATAAAATTACATTTATATTAGTGTATTTTAATTTGGTTTTTGTGTAAATTGTGTATCAAGATTTAAGGTTATATTATATTATTTATGCCTTACTTCTATGGAATAAAAATATAATTTGTAATGACACAGAAAGCGGCACGCATCAAGTATATTTTTTATTTTGCCTAAATCACTTTAAATTTGCTCAACATTATTTTATTTATAAAATACACGTACAGAAATTTGTAAGTGCAAATTTTTGTACCAAACTAGTAAATAATAATAATAAATTATTTATAAAAAAAAAAACTCTACAAATTATTTCATATCTGTGGATTTCAGTGTTATGATTTCTAATAATATTTTATCAGATTGTCTAATTATTAAAAGCTTCTTTTTTAATAAATTTATATTTGTTTTCTAATGTGTCAATAAATATTGAAATATAGACTTAATATGCAAATAATTATTTTTATAATTGTTCGTTTATTAAATTTATATTGTAGAAATTCTTAACATATTACAATACGAATTTAAATTAACCAGTGGCCACCCAGCGGTCGAAGTTTGACCGTACTAACTTTTTTAAAATCACAAATAATAAATTGGCGAGAGTTAGTCGATCCAAACTGCATCAAACAACCGACTATTAAACTCGTATGGTTGAAGCCTTTGACACTCTTGTTCCATATAAACTTTACCTTTGCCAAATCTCACACTCCTCCGTACCCGGAATATGCTTTAAAAGGGATAGATAGTTTTCTCTTTACGTATATAGATTATCAAATCAATTGGATTGATGCGCTGTTAAAGTAACAGATTTTTCAAATATTTTTTTTTCTCAAAAATCGTGCTCATGATTCCTTTGAACACTTTCGCTATTTCTCATAGTTTACGATTTGGCCATACGGTCCCTTCTCAAAAACTCACCTGTATATAGATTTTAGCTTTCTGCACTCCTACTCCATATAAACTTTAACAACGCCAAATCGGACACTCCTTCGTACGCGCAATATGCTTGAAAAGGGGTATAAAGTTTTCACGTATTAATTTAATCTAATTAAATTTTAAAAACGCCTACTAAAAAAAAAATATCTAAATCAGTGCCGTGCGGCAGGGTACCCAAAAGGCTGGCGGAATTACCTCGTTATGTATGGCAATACTTAAAAGCTTAAGTTTCTAGCGCTTACCTTGGGCAAGCGCCCGAGGTAAGCACCAGCTCTCCGGTCACCCGATTCGTTGACCAGGCGCATCGATAAATCTTAAAAAAACCCACGTGCCTCAGACCACAGAGTCTCTTTGTCTCACACCCAAACGGAGCAAATACGTAGCTGCTTCCCAAGGCAGCGTATTTGTATCTTTCAAGATATTCAGCGTTTGCTGCCGCGCCTACGAATGATCACAAACAGCGTCCCAAACCAGTAACCTCCCATTTTCCCAAGAAACGACGGTCTTGTCATCGGGTATCTTGCTATCGTCACTCGGCTCAAGTGGAGCCGGTGCGTCAACGGCGGCAGGGGCCCGACGTATTATTTTTTAATAGGTCTATGCTCACAAACGACGCTATCGTTGTACTGATTTGAATTTATTGGCGATTCAATGCCAAATAATATTATAATATAAAAGATTTCATGTAAAAACTACAAAACATTTCAATTGTAAATCCAATTCTAGTGAACAAGTAATATCGTGAAGTCGAATCCGGTACATAAAAGCACTCTCGAACATTTCTCGGGCGATGTTCGGTACACAGACCTCTATTTGCGGAACACTCAGTCGTTTGACAGTTTCGACAGCATGCATAAAAGTAAAGTCTCCGGACGCCAATCTCTTGACCTTTTTACCTCACCTTAATATATTCGATAAGTACGAGTATAAATGAAAATAGATATTTACTTTTTTTTAGACTGTTAAACTCATTATCAAAATGTAGTTTTTTCTGCGATATCTTTTGGTTCTCACGATTCGTAAAATTTTGATTTTAATCTGAACAAAGTAAATATTTGTTACATCTTATAATAAACTGTTTTTCATACTTTTGATTTATTTTATAAAAGCCACCTTTGCATTACTTTTCTTCTTACTACACTGCCCTTATGATCGGCCGAATTGCCGGCATCAAACGGTGTCCATGAAAAATTAATGATGGGAGGGATGAGGGTTATCCCACCCAGCGCCATCTAGACTCAGAGTAAAGTATAGACTTTACTCTGTCTGTCTATATAGACTTTAAAATGTCTATGTCTATATTTTGTAAACACAAATGTTGACGACCGCTTAGCCTAGTGGGTAGCGATCCTGCCTACGAAGCTAGAGGTCCCGGGTTCGAATCCCAGGTCGGGTCAGTATTAATATGATGAATATTGATACTGGTACCGGGTCTTGGTTGTTATATATATAAAAAAAAATAATAATATATATTTATATATGTATATATTATAAAGAATATACCCTTTAAGTATGTATATCAGTTGTCTAGTAACCCATAACACAAGCAAAATACTTGCTTACTTTGGGACTAGATGGCGCTGTGTAGGAAGTCCCATGTATTATTATAAATACAAAATACAAAAATAGAAATTTCAAGAACTATTTATAAATTAATTGTAAACACAAATCTTTCTTGCGAATCAGTCTATTTATTAGTGAAACCCCTGTGAAAATCCCTACAGTAGTTTTATAGATTAGCTTTTATGAGAGATTATATAATAGTACAGGTGCAGAAGATTATCTTCACAAAAACGTTGAAATAAATAGCGACTGGCGCAATAAAGTGCACACAGCGCTACTTGCGTAAGAATTAAATTCACCTGCAAGTGCCTACAAGCTGCCTTTATGTTTATACCATAGCTCTCTCTTAGCTTTTCGTAATTGTAGCTTCTAGCTAAAGATTTGGAGTACGCCAGAAATTCCTATACAGATAGACAATATAAAAGGTGTGAAGGAACTATATAATACTCGTATGTAGTAATGCTTATCGAATATCGATTTGTATAATTAAAAAACAATTAAATACCGAAAAAAATTTGCATTTTCTATAACAGCATGAACTGACGCGAACTATCAATGAAACATACACGTATTTCAGGAAAATAATTTATGGGTAGGTAATTATCATAGAGTAAATTAATTTGACAGCAGCGTTTGGTTTTAATAGTCATAAATGTCAGTTAATAGTATGGAAGTGACATTTCGGGTCGAAACCGGTGTGCGGGGATTTCTCGAGGGTGAAGAGCGCCGTGCGGTAAAACCTTGCGCACTGAAACTCGTACTAAAACTCCGCAACATACACCGGCTAGCTATAGCATGAGTGGTTAGACGGTAAACGCAGAACAGGACTTCTAGTCAATTCGTGCTTTTATAGTAATTATGTTCAAATTTTAAATATCGTTTACCCGCAAATTTTTTATTGGCCCTCGTTGTCCATAACCTACCCTGTAAATATTATTCGTAAGTTCACTATACCATTCAATTCAATTATTCAATTTGTAAGGCCATAGCGCCATGGTTCGAATCCGGGCGTGTACCAGTGAGTTTTTCTGACTTAAGTACATTAACTATCACTGACTTCGTGCCTCGGAGAGCACATTAAGCAGTCGGTCCGCTGTCAATAGATGGCGGTCGTTACAATCCCCAACCCGCAGTGGAGTAGCGTGGTGGATTTAGGCTCCAAACTCCCCCCCCTCCTCACCCTTGGGGAGGCCTAAGCCCCTGCAGTGGGGTAAAATGGGCTGATGATGATTCAATTCAATTCATAAATTACATATAATTTACATGTCACAGCAGTACTATACTATGAAATATTAGAGCTTATTATAATTGTAAGTTTAGTATAGTTCATAGTATATATACACTTACATTCCAAATACTAATAGTCTCCGAGTAAAATGGCTGTAACAGAAGTGCATACGGATCATACGAAATTACAAGACTTTCGAATATAAAATAACATTATATTCCTATTTTGCTTATCTACTTCGGTGATTGAATAAGTAAACCGTATTTCTGACTCAAAAACAATTTAATTAATTTAACAAAATTTATTTAAAAAAAAAAAGTATTTAAGATGTAGAACTATTTTCAACTTCGATTTTCTACGTCAAACGGTTTTTGTGATGACAAACGGACGGACAGACATATTAAAAGACAAAGTGATCTGATAAGCGATCCAATTTTATTTCAAAGGTCCGGAATTTTAAAAACCAGCTCAAAAAAAACCCAAAGATCAAATCGTTTCTAAGTATCAATATCATTTTTGTTGTCGTAGTAACTAAACGAGATTCTATATCACATGAATCGATCGTAATTCACTATATAACGAAGGTCGATGTCAGCAGGTAACCTTTGCTCAAACGACAAACCTTGGAGATCGCATACTTCCCCCGGGGTTAAGCCACTGCTCGACTTACCACTTAAAATAAGCTGACGTGTATCGTCTCGGTTAGAAGTATGGCTAATATTTAGTTTCTTGCGTGCGATGTTAAAGGTTACGGGTGTCTAACTAGGTAGGCAATGTTGAAAAAAAATACTTTTCAGTTCACGAGATCAAAAAGCGAGCCTTTGTTTTTTTAAAACCGATGAGCAAAAGTCACTTTTTCTCATTGAATTGTTTTTTTTGAAAAAAAAAAGGGTTTAAATTTAGAACGCAATGAAAAAACTCAGCATTATGTATAATATTTCATTTCAGAAGCAATATCTTGAGCCTTATAATTAAAAAAAGAGAAACTGTTGAATCATTGTTTAATTTGTGTGTTTAAGACTTAATCTACTTGAAAATATATTAAAAACAACCGTATATGTAATTTAAACAGCCGCAGGTTCACATATACTTATTTTAATACGTATGAGCGACAAGCTAGTTGCCGAATTTGACGTAGCGCATCAAACGCCCGAAGTAAAATTATGTGTTTTTTTTAAGTTTTATAATTTATAAAATTTTGCTAATTTTCCTTCAGTCTGCTACATTCAAATGTCAGTAATATATTGTTATAGAACAGATAAATATTTCCAGGATAAAACTATATCTGCCAATGAAAGCCCCATCAAAATCGGTTCAGCCGTTTTGAAGATTAGCCCAGACAAACAAGCAGTCAGACAGAAATATTGAAACGTTTGTTTGCACATTTTTCACTTAATTTTTATATCGATATGAGTGTAGACAAAAATTTCAAATGACACAATATAGGAACGTTCCTTATTTTTTTTAACAAATAATTCAAAATATATGAAACCAATTAATTACAAAAAAATAATCATTTGATTATATTTAAACTTACAATAAAATTACATAAACGGTATATATAGATGGTAATAGATGGAAAATTAGAGTGACTGCTTAACTTTTGACAGATTGCAAAAAGAAAAAAGTAAGACAAAAATTAAGATATTGAAGCCTACATAGAAAATGTCTACATTAAAAAATGATGTTTTGACATAACATAAATATCAATATAATTTTTAGTATATATAATACGTAAAATCTAATTGAACATGTAAGATTAAAATAATTATGTATACTTTAATTAATCATCTATTTATCTTCGTCGTCGTAGGGGTAGTGAAAAGCAAAGTGTTCAAAAGCAAAATTTTCCTCTTGACTTTTTCGGCATTTTTGCCATTTTTTCACCGTTGTTGATGAAAATACACTTTTTTGCCTCACTGTTTAACAATTTATGTCTAAGTAATATGAAATAAATTAGAAAAGTTGGCACCCTACATGTTCACATCTGTAGGGGAAGCAAGTCTACCATATGCTGCACTCTGTGTAAGAAAAGCGCATATTCTCCACCCATCGCACCACTCTCGCCCGTTTCTCCCATTTTTTTATTTACGGTAAAACTTTCCAGCGTCATTATATAATTTATTCTTAAGATTGTTTTAATGAATCCTTAGATTAGATGAAACTGTAAACCGAACCTTAAATAAAAGTATTAAGTTTCAATGTTATTTAAATTTAAAACTTAAAAAAGAATATACTGGTAGTCACTATAAAGTATGTGTCTAATATAAAAAAATATTGTAGTTATGAAAAAATATGAGGATATACTTTATACGATGACGAAGTGTATAAACAAAATTATATTCGTTTGAAGGATATGTAACCTATAAATTATTAAAATGTAAAATTATATCTGACTTTTTCTTGCACCGTCACAGGTAAGTACGCCGCGCGGTATTGCCCTCTCTATCTAACAGAACATATTAAATATTCATAACTTTGTTACTAATGATTTTTTTAAATTACTTTAGTGTACTGATATATTCATGAAACTCTTTCACATAAAATATTAAAAAAATATAGTCATCAACCCTATTATCCTGGTCTGTCCTGAGTCCTGAGATTAGTGCAAAATGTGAGCGTGAGATGTGCAATGCAAATGTTAGCCACGTTACCTGCGCTGAATATTAGCGGTCAACCGCACGTCATTTACAGAAATGTGATGAAATACGATGTCTATTAAAAAGCTGAAAAAAACTAAAAGGGGCTGAGTGAACGGGTTCGTAAATATAATTTTCATTACTCATACTCCGAAAGTACGCTTGAAGTTACCTGATCAGAGGGATGAAAGTAGTACTTTTCGTCCCTGGGAAACGATTATCCCTGCTGTCAATTTTTTTTTAAACTATGCACGCCATGTGCCAACTTTTATACAACAACTCTGTTGAATCGCAGCGTGAAATTCTAAAAAAAAACAAACATCATCAACAATTTTGTGATATGACTTTATACATTTAATTAACTTTTAACTAAATTGTTATTTAATTTATATAGATGTGAACTAATAATTATCCATGATAAATGATAAAAAGTACCTACTGGCTGGTAGAATGGTTACAGTAAAAGAAAAATAAAAAATGCGAGAAAGCGGCAATTCGATTTTCATTTGTTTTGGCGAGTGTTGGTTATTTACATATACCGATAATTGTATAAAATGAGTTCATCAGATTCAGATATGGATTTAACGAGTTTTTTTTTTTACTTTCCTCATATTCGTAATGAAAATCAGAATGTTGACCCCTTGTGTAACAACCTTCTAATAAATATACACCTTTTACCTATGCCCAAAATGGGCAAAAGTTGTTTCAAGTGAAAACCAACTGAAATAAAAAAAAAACTGGTTAAGAGTGTGTCGGTACTACCCATCAAACCTTCATAAACTAAGTGATAAGTGAAAAACACTGAAAAGATGTATGAAATTAAAAACGATTTTGTTTTGTTTGCTACATAAAATTATTATTTGATAAAGTATTTCCGTTAATCTATCTACGCTAATCATATTATAACAATTTTATTTTTCACCCATTATTGAGATAACGCTCGCAATACGCATTGCAAAAGTGACAAAAAACAAATCATCAACGCTGTCGTAGTTGAAGCAATAAATCTACCTACTCGAATCGAACGCGTCTACGTCTTTGTTTATTCATAGTCATGCCGTCAAGCTCGAGCTGCTCTTCCTCGCCGAGGGATCGAAACGTGTCGGCCATCTACTTGAGTCTAACTCCTAGGCCGAGTGCGGCGGGGCCTTTAGGGTACCGCCCTTCAAAGGCAGTGGTAGCCACGCACCGAAACGTCCTCAATACGTCCGGTACGCACTTCAAACCCGGTTTAGTCGATCGGGGTGCACACCTTTATTGTCCCAACTCGGCACTAATTGCGCGGTAAGTCGCATAATAACGAACTAATACTGCAAAAAACTTATAAATCCAAATTTCGAAAGAGTTTTCATATAAGTCAAAGATTAAAATTTAAAATATAACATCACGTCAGCTTCTGTTGAACATATCACACATATTATACCTACTGTTTTTTTAACTTCCCGCTATCCAAAGGAAGTTATTGATTTGGGTCCGATTTTCGAAAATCGAGTTTTCATCAGATCTCCACGTTTTGAGGTCCTGGGAAGCCATTCTGACCATTTTCGGCTGCACGTACGTATATTATGTGTGTGGATGTGTATGTAACTTTTTTTTTGACGAACGATATCTTGAGAACTGATTGACCAATTAAGACCCGCGATACGGTCTTTGAAAGGGTTCATCAAGACTTAAATCTGAGTAGATTTTGAAGTCAATCGGTCGAGCTGTTTCAAAAATATTCAAAAAATCCAAAATAAAAAAAATATTTAACGTTTTTTAATAACTTTGAGATTTTGCAACCGATCTACTTTAAACCTTACGTACGTTTTTTGTACATAAAAACTACGTCGAGTACCGCCAAATATGTCAAAATCGAACGACACATTCAAAAGATATCACAGTTCACAAATTTTTGGTTTTACACAAAAAATTTATGCTTACAAAATTACATATAATACTATAAATTACATTAAAATCAAGTCTACAAATTTCCGAAAAAGTTTTTTTAACATAACTTTGAGATTTTACGACCAATAGATTTTTACTTTACACAAAAGTTTTGTGCTTACAAAATTGCAAAGAATGCCGTAAACTGCAATAAAATCAAACAAAGCGTTCAAAAGATATCGCAGTTCAAATCTTTCCAAAATAACATTTTCTTTGTTATGTCCCTGATTTCTGAGCTTGAGGAACTCTAAATGTATAGAAATTCGGTTTTTGGGCTTGAAGAGCTCGGAAAATAAATATTGTGAGCTCGAAGAGCTCAAAAACTACGAAAATCGATATTTTGAGTTCGAAGAGCTAAATAGCTTTCTAATTTTCGAGCGCTTTGAACTCGAAAATAGCGGGAAGTTTCAGGGATGGCCTGCAGGGTCACCCAATTTTTTTTATAATATGTTTCTCCTATATTTAAGTTGTTAAGTGTTTTGAATAAAGAGACTATTAATTTAAAGCATAAATTTTAATCCATATAATCAAACGGAGGAATCTAAAGTTACCCTCATAACACAAGTGAAGTAGAAAAGCAAAAGTAATAAAGTTGGAACGCAATATGTGACATAACTCTCTGGACCCTTCATCCCTTGAACTTTATTACATCTATTAAAATACTTGTAAAATTACACTTTTCACTCACGTACACAGTTATACGTGTAATCACTCTCTTATTAAAACACTGAAAGGATAATTTTGCGTTGGTAAATTGTTTCTACGCATCAATTTTAGGAACAATATACTCACTTGTATATATAAATACTTTACTTTTGTCATCATAAATCCGTATTACTTTATCATACATATTATAATTTAATAGCGCAGCGAACCAATTTTAATGTATTAATATTAACTTACTGCAAGTGGGTGCATCTAATCTCGGAAAACTAAAGTAAGCAGTGTACTTTTGAAATCAGCACAACGTTAATTTGTAATTACGGTAAGTAGCAGCAAGTGAAGCTGAGCCTCACCTAAATTAACTGGTTAACCACAGCAACGAACTGATTAAAAATATTTTTTTTTATTATTTCGTTCGAGAGCTTATGTTTAATTGTTTATTATTTACTCTAAATAAACTCTACTAAAACTTTACAATAAGTACCTCGCGTACTAATTTTATGTTTAGTGAACGCTAAGTCGCCGATCCGCCGTGCGATAAAGGAGTTGAAGCTAGCAATAACTAGGTTCCACTAGTGCTGTATACTTTGCTAAGTTTCAGCGTAGAAAGCCTGATAACTATTTACTCATGCAGCAATGATTCTCATCTATTAATGCTGAGGCAAGTGACTCTCTGGCCTCGCTGCACTGGCATGGAGGGGAATGATATGGATGGCGAAGGCAGGGGTGAGCGGATTCATGTGGTGAGCGGTTCGCTCCACTCACTCGAACGTAACTCGTGTCGATTATATTTGTTTGATCTGATTTGTTTTATTCGGTTCTATTTTTGTAACGACCAAATTTAACTGTTGATTTTATACTCAAGGTGTAATAACTTAGAACACTTACCACCGCAAATTTAAAAAAAAAACATCACCGCTCAATGTTGCCTCATTACAAAAACATGTCTGCGAATTCCCACTGGTAGATAGCAGGATGTTATAGAACGTACAATGTGCATGTTCTTTGACATCTGCATATGTTTGCATTAAATTTTTCCTATAAAATTGTTATTAAATCAGTTCACCTTATATACGAACAGAGATACATAGAATCCTAATCAGACAATATAAACACCACGTTACCGCCATTTTTAAATGAACATAAATTGTAAATAAATTGCCTGCTGCTTGTCAGCGCTTTAAATACTTAAAGCGCTGACAAGCAGCAGGCAATTTATTTACCAAGCAATTTTAGTTTTACCTTACGTAGCCTTACGTATGTACCGCTAGCATATTTTCATTTTATGTTCACGAAATTTTCATGTATAAAAAATGTTTTGAAATCCTTTTATTTTTAAACATTTTATCATGACGTTCAGACCACGTTTATAACTTGGTCTGAAAATTTTGTTATAATCTTTTTAATTTTATAAAACCTTAGTTATAAACTAGTATAAACTAAAAGTAAATAACGTTACACTTCACAATATATATATCGATTTTTAACGCATGTCCACGCATATAATTTTATAGCATGTTTTATGCCCTTTAAAAATACGTACATTAAATACAATAAGTGGTACGAATTCTTCCTTTTCTCAACATAAAAATATATCTCCAGTGTAAAAAGTGCGCACGTTTTAGATTACGTAACTTTTGATGATGCAATAAATGTTAGAACTGCTGATGCTCCAACATAAAGATTAAACTCAAACGAGATGCTAGCGCTCTGATATTGTATTCAGTGCTTAGATATATAATTAAAAATTAAAAAAAAAACCTTTCGCAAAACCTAATATTTTAAAAGATTGAAATATCATTGATTCAATTGGTTTTTGTTTCTTAAATGAGTCGGGACCTTACTACCTCAGCTCCTCCTTTGTTATATGTTGCAAATCACAAGTCACAAATCAAAGCAAACTATAGGTATGTAAGTGTTTAGGAGTAAGGTTACTAATCTGATGATTTTCTTATTAAAAATTAAACTTCTTAATTATTTATTAACTTATAGATCAAGTCGATTAAATAAGCTTTCAATTGAAAAAAAAACCCGCATTAAAATCAATCTATCTATTTAGTACATAGAATACCACAGAGGACACATAGATGAAAAGAGAAATAGTAAATTTTAACATATTTAGGCACTTTACATATTTTGTTCTGAACTAGCATCCGGACAAAAACGATTTATCTGATTAAAAAGAATAAAATTGTACCAACGGCCTTTGCCACAATAAAAGTACATTACTTGCTATTCCTTTTTCGGGTAAACTACTAAACGAACCCAATTTTCTCAGACAGCGTAGTGGCAATAAAACTGAAAAACGTTGCCACATAGGAAATAGAGTAAGGACATCTAAGTTACAAAAAAGGATAAAACAAAAAAGTAAATGACTCCCGACCTTCATTAAATAGTACTAGTAGTCGTACTTTATCAAAATACTTAAAATACGATACTTTAAAATACGATTTTCGAAGGTGGCCCTCGATTTCTCTAGGATGCCATCATCAGATCCTGGTTTCCTTATCATGGTACCATTTCGGAGGTATCTCTCTTTCACAAAAAAAAATCATCCAATTCGGTTCATAAACAACGAAGTTATCCCTGAACACACATAAAAAAAAGCCTCCTTCTTTTTTGAAGTCGCTTAAAAAGAGTAATTGGACTATTATGGTTAATCTGTTGATTGAATTCCTTTTAGCTGAACAAGGTTTCTGTCATTTGACAATACCGCCAATTACCATACAAAATAAATTTGACCAGAAGTAAAAAACTGCCCTTTGTTGTGTTTATTTTACCATCGTAATAGTTAACTGGATTATAGGAATGCTCTGCATTTCGTATTTTTTTTTATTAGGCTCAATAGTTTTGGAGATAGGGGAGCGATTGTGGACTTTTTTATGATTTCTTTAATATTTCTTTGATGGATAAAATCATACACACTGAAATCGATCGAAGAACCAAAATTGTCGACATGGCCGAAACGATCAGCAAGCTGAAGTGGCAATGGACCGCCGCCGGTCACATTTGCCGTAGAACCGATAACCGATGGGGTAGACGAGGCCTCGAGTGGAGGCCACGTACCGGAAAGCGAAGCGTTGGACATCCTGCAGCCAGATGGACAGATGACCTGAAGCACCATACCGGGTGTAGTCGGATGCGAAAAGCGGAGGACCGTACGTGGTGGCGAGCCTTGAAAGAGGCCTATCTATATCCTACAGTGGAGCGACATGGGCTGATGATGATGATTCCTCATAACAAGCACGCTTAATTGATATACCACATGAGGCACATGAGCAAAAATTTTTTTTTTCATTTTCTAATTGGCCCACAAAATAATGATAATTGCTAATAATAATTAATAATAATTGCTTAATAATGTTGCTTATTTGGTGTTTCTCACAAGATTTTTTAAAATATATTTTTTTTTGCCAAAAATTCGTTTATTTGCGCTATACGTCCATGATCGACATACGGTTGGAAAATAAAAATAAATATAGAAAAAGACAAAATAATACCTACTTACTGCCCAAAAATCAGGTTTCAATCAAGAAACAGGGTTTTTATCACAACAATCACAGTAGCTACCATAATAATATGTTACACAATGCCATTGAACAAACAACAAGAGAAGCGGACGCGATAAAAAGTATTGAAGTTTTATACATCAATAACATCGCAAATGATCTAAGAGACTTATTTTCCCATCGTCCGTTTCCCGTTTATATATTATATTTACGAACAAACTAATAAAACAGGCTCTTCCTTTATTAAGTCGTATATAAGATGCGAAGGGAAGAGGCGCCTGTCGAAACTCACGAAACTACCAGGCTTCGGATGTGACGTTCTTAATTAAGTGGACAGGTTCTGGTAATACGTAACTTTGGTACATAAGGCTGACCGCTATCCTTCTATCTCTAGTTTGTTAATTACATAGATATAAGTATAGTACGTGTCATTTTATTGCGGAATTTTAGTAATTTTCGTATTTAAGTACGACAATTACAATTTATGATTTATTATTTTATCGCTTGTTATAGAGTCTTAAAAACTAGGCCTTCCCAATTCTGTATGTCTAATGACATTGGATATAGAAGATTATCACGTTTTCAGTTTTTTCGGGAACCAAATAAAAATTCTAGTAAATTTAGAATAATCCGCATATAATATTGTTCTATACCCCAGAGAATATCTATTTAAAGTTTCAGTAGAATACCTCATTATTAGGTTTCCGTACCCAAAGGATGCCAAACGACGCCAACAATGCCCTATTACTAAGCCTACGTCGTTGTTGCCCGTCCGTTCGTCTGTTCTCTGTCTCTATCCTACATTTAAAAGCCTTTTTTTTTTAACCGTAATAGCCGCTTGAAAAAAAATTCAATTGCGGATATCCTAACAACAGTAAAAACCAAAAAAAATAAATAATGTGAGTCCCTGTAAATAAACTTATTTGTTTGAACCGGTTTTTTTTTGTTTTTGCTTCAATGTCGTAAAAATAGTAATGCATACAGGCATGAACTTGGTGTGATCACTATAGTGCAAACTCTAAAGTAAAACAACAAATAATAAAACGGGTCATGTGTAAGTGGAGGTCACGCAATAGATTCCCAATTGAATGAAAGAAAATACATTTTTTGTCTTTATTTTTGTGGTGGGGCGGCACCTTCGGTTTGCGAGTCCGGTCTTGCACTTAGTTGAATTTGAATACTGGTTTAGATTTTAATAAAAGAAATTATTTAAACAGTATCGTTTAATAAGGCAATATTTTTGTGAACTGACTTTAAATTTTGCCAAATAGGCCCTCCCATGGTGACGAGTATAACAATATGAGCCAAAATTGTATCATGTTTGTATATGTTTGTCGATGCCATGTTTGACGACCGCTTAGCCTAGTGGGCAGTGACCCTGCCTTCGAAGCTGGAGGTCCCGGGTTCGAATCCCAGGTCGGGTCAGTATTTATATGATGAATATTAATACTGGCACCGGGTCTTGGTTGTTATATGTATGTGGTGTCTTCGCTTGGTACCCAAAATACAAGCTAATGCTTAGTTTGGGACCTAGACGTTGTTGTGATTGTATGTGTTATTATTCTTATTATATTCTTTGTTGATATTTCTACTTTGCCATTTCATTTCATATACTTTTAATATTTATATTTGTTGCGTAATATCTTTTATGGCATCCATCAGACAAATGATAGAATCCTGATTGTGTGTAAGTTCTATTATTGTGGTAAGTTATCGTATCGATTTCGGTGAAATAATTCAGTAGTTTCTATAGAATTTCCCTTCGTTTGAATAACTATGTTTAGCGCATTATTGTCCCGGCGACCTTTAAAATCCCCGTGAGATGAAACTTATATATATGTAGAACTCAACACTTGTGAGGTCCTATTAAACACAGTAGGATAATGCGTAGATTATTTCGATGGGTACTTTAACCATTCGGTCGGACTATACAAATAGATTTTAGAGAATGGAAGGAGCACACTTACATAGTTAATGTATTATCCTGTCTAAAGAACAAAAAAAGAGGGTAAATTCAAACATAATCTGTTTAATGACGACCGCTTAGCCTAGTGGGTAGCGACCCTGCCTACGAAGCTAGAGGTCCCGGGTTCGAATCCCAGGTCGGGTCAGTATTAATATGATGAGTATTGATACTGGTACCGGGTCTTGGTTGTTATATATATAAAAAAAATAATATATATTTATATATGTATATATTATAAAGAATATTTAAGTATGTATATCAGTTGTCTAGTAACCCATAACACCAGCATAATACTTGCTTACTTTGGGACTAGATGGCGCTGTGTGGGAAGTCCCATGAATTATTATTATTATTAATCTGTCCGTTGTGCGTTCAACCATTGTTTACACATTATTAGTCTTGTAGTTAACAGCAACTCAAATACGACGGCATTTTGTTACACAAAGAAAGTTCTTTCGGTTAGTACCAACTGTAATAAGCAAATAGACGTTTACACGTCAAAAAAAAATGCAATAGCTCTTGGCAAAAATTGCCAGTGGACTGAAATTTCGTATCACAATGTCGCTAAATAAATTGAACCCGTCTAATGTAGTTTCCAGAAATCGCTAGTCTAATTCGCAAGCTGAGCATTAAATTGAATTATGAAACAGATTTGCAAACAGAAACACTAAAATCATACGCCTGATCTTCGTATAATCAGATTTCTGTGATCAATTTATCAAACGTTACCGAGAAAACGTATACGAAGCAGTGGTCTGACTGAAAATTAGGAAATGTCAGTGTGATATCTTTTGGTTTTGGCAATGTTTGATTTCAGTTACTGCGTTTAAAATACAAGCGTAGGTACCCACGTCTGCCAATTAACCATAAGATTCTACAAAATCTAAGGCTTGTTTTACCTAACATTCGTACGCTTTTATGGATGAGGCCAACACATTCGTTTTACTTTGGTTTTTACAATGTGTTTGTTCTATATAGAGACAACTATTATAAAATGAACTAGCTATAGGTATCCACAATACAAGCTTTACTTAGTTTGGGACTAGATGGCGCTGTGTGGGATGTCTCAGCTATTATTATTATAGGTACATATTAAATAATACAGTAGGTTCTATTTAATAACAGGTTAAAAACAAAATCACACGCAGTCTACAATTTAAAATATCTCATTAATTATACTCACAATATCCATCTGTATATTGTGATCTGGATTTGGATCCGATGGCCTATTCAAATAAATAATATGACTCCATTAACTTCCATTCGGATAATTTTGCATCCATCGAATATGTTCACTTTGATAACCAGAGACTTGCATTGACAGTTTAAATGTAAATTGTTAATATAACTCTTCTGAACAAAATTAGTCGACGTATAAAATGGGACTAATCAAATGTTTCAGGCGTCCTCATTTTGGTAATGACCTTTAAAGAAGAATTAAGTGTTGTGACAATAAACTGTCTTCCAAATGACGTGCCAATATCGAGTGAAAATGGTGAAAAGGAAATGTTTAGAACAAAAGGCAGAACATCAAATAAATGCTTGAGGGAATTGAATATTTGATGAAATTTCAATTAGACATACTTTAGGACTAAAGAAGCTCCCTATTTATAAATATTTAACAGTTAAACTTATTAATTTGACGTAGAAATTTAATCTATCGTTTTTCTAGATAAGTAAGCAGGCAAAATATAAGCGCGTGATATGTGGTCTATTTATACGAAATATACCTATATATTTGATGTTCTATAGTGACCTTTTGTAAGGCAACGACTTCTTCAACGTACTATAGTTTGTATACCATTTACTCACGGCCTTTATGGTGGGAAGCTGCCTGTCTAGTACGGCTGTTTAATAATAGATTGAGCCACCATACAAAAAAATGATTTTAATTTTTAATAATTTCATTTCTGCGTTTCAATTGATAAAACATAACATGCGACTATAAAAAATATTTGTCTTTAATGTCTTCATCATCATCATCATCATCAGCCCATTTTTACCCCACTGCGGGGGCTTAGGCCTCCCCCAGGGTCAGGAGGGGGGCTTGGAGCTTAAGTCCACCACGCTGCTCCACTGCGGGTCGGGAACTGTAACGACCGCCATCTATTGATAGCGTCCGGGACCGACTGCTTAACGTGCCCTCCGAAGCACGGTGTCAGTGATATTGTGTACTTAAGTCAGAAAAACTCATTGGTACACGTTAAAGTTTATTTGGTAACATACTTAGAATTATTTAATGTGATAAACTTCGTAATATCATGTACCTATACCTAATAACATATTTCCAGCTACAATGTTACAAGCAATAGCACACACTCGCGCCGGGTTTATGACAACCGCAGGGATAGCGAATCGTTGGTACTTAGTCGGCACTGCATGGACTTGAGAATATTTTACGTTTGGCTTGGCGTATACAGACCAAACGTTTGCATCCACTGGCAGCTACGAAACTCCGGACAACATGGAAATCATAGGGATATCCAGAAATTTAAATGAGAACAATTTTGGTAAATTCCTGCTATACCTACTTCGGATATTCTGTAGAGGAAATTCATTAGTTTTCGAGCAAATGAAGTTGTTAACTGTATGGTTTTTATCCAATAAATTTTGAGAAAATTGAATATAAATTTTCACGAAAGAAATCTTATTCCTCACTATTAATTCTCCTAGTGAAGACTTATAATTATTTTTCAAATAAATGTCTACCACCCCAAATATTTAAGATATTATTATCATTGAAACCACAGAGTAAAATTATTATTATTTTCAGAGTCTGTACGTTGATAAATGTGAGACGAGAGATTTATTATTGTTCAAAGGACATAGGTACAGTTTACGAGCAATAAATTACAAAATTAATACAAAAATACGAGCTATAAAATTACAAAATGTGATATTATCACGTAATCAAGAAAATCATACAAATTCTTTATAAAAATTTCTTTTGAATAATTCATGGGATCACTCGTCTTATTTATTTAATTAAAAATTGAAACTATATACCAAAAAAAAATTTAATACCTATCCTATAATTATGTCGACGCTAACTGGTTTTTATAAATCAATCTGTTGATTAAATGGTTAAAAGAGGATTAGCCAAATTGTTGAAGGCAACGTTTAGTGAAATGATTGAACATTGCTTTTAGCCTCTTGATTAGGTTAATAACATCTTCATGTACCTATATATATACTGTTAGAATGACAGATCACAGAATTGATCATTTCATGATGCATTTCGCTTTTGGATTCATTCCAAATTCCAATTCGGCCAAGACAGGTTTATGGTCCACCATACCTTGATAGATTAGGTTAAGTAGGATTTGTGTATATTACCTAATGCAAGGAGCGAAGCAAAGCGTAGTGACAAGCCACTCACAAGTTGAATATCGTTAAACTCGAATACAACATGAAGTTGGATCTGGCCGACAAAAAAAAAAACAATGAACGCCTAGTCGTCTAATTGAATGTCGGTATTTCGTGAACAGGCTAGCTATCCAATTGAGTAGCTGATTTAACCATAATATTATGGTGGCGACATATATACCACACATTAAAACCAACTGATATGATAAGAAGTATTTTCATATAACTAAAATATCACCGGAAGTAATCTACGTCCATATTATCATGCAGTGAAAAGAATAAGTAAAAAAGGTGGTCCATCGGTAATAGAATACTATAAAGGGTAAAATATCACCCTACTTTTAATAAATAACCCTAAAATATTGTCTATTCGAGGTCATCTCGGACGGCCCAACTTATCCTTACAGTTTGAATGAAGTCAGTGGGCCGTAGATCCTTAGTAAAACTTCTCAAGTCTTTCCCTTTCTCGATCTTCCTTCGAGAGATATTTTATTATACCATATTCAGCATTATTGGATCTATTCCTTTGAACCGTTGGTAATAAGTTGTGATTTTCAGGTGGCTGAATTAATTCAAAGAAAGCAAAACTTTCATAAAGTTCACTCACAAATATTAAGCTTTCGTTTAGAATTGAAAACATAGTTCATATTATATTTTGTACCGCGAAGGATTTAATCCTTTAATATAAAAGCAATTAATTTTGGTAAGAGTACAACTACGATAAGAAGTTCTTTACGGCGCCATTTAATCATAAATTATGTATTCATCTATTTAAATGTGAAAATATTATAAAATTCAGTTTAGTGGTATTGAAGTTAAAAGAATTCAAACGAAAATTTTAACGGAATTTCAATCCAACAAAAAAAAATTGCATTCTACATTACTCAAACGAAGTTCTAGAAAAATTTTCAGTCGAATACTGTTTTTTACACGGTCGGGTTTTAAATTTTTTACATCACCGTTTTTTTTTTATTTAAACAAAAATTTATCCTGACTGTTTCAAAGATATGTGAACTGAGGTCCACAAACGACGATTAGAAAAGCCCATTAATTTCTACCACGTTCCATTCGGGTTTTCTTATAGTTAAAAACTTATGGACCGATATGTGTGTGTTGAATGTTATGTAGCTTGTGGATATTTATGACCCAACAAAGAATGACTATGCGTTTATACATAACGTTATTATAATTAAATAAAGAATAACAAGATTCCAAGGTCACACCCCCTCTCCTTGAGTCGGCGACCGATGCTCCTGATAAAATTTCTGGCCTCGAGGCTCCAACAGCCAGTGGTCTCCACAGCAAAAGGAACGAAGATATAGGATTTTTCCAAATTTGTGTATTTATTGTGTTTCAGACGGGCCGCGGACTCGGCGGCCGCCCCTGCCACACGCATTGTTGAGTTGAGGTGGGATATATATATATATATTACATATATACTTTTTTTCTAAACGGAACTTTATTTTTCCAGGTGCTGAGATGACACAATAATTTATTTACATTTTTGAATTATTATTAATCCTACAAAAAAAAACTACAGATTGCTTTCTCGTAACTATCGGAGGACACTGAAAATGGACATCAAAAATAAAAAAATTAAATTAAAAAACCCCCGACTCAAAAAAGTAACCTTTAGAAAGTGTGAAATAATACAAGTTTGTTCATTGTCAAATGATTTTTGATCCTTAAAGGCGCCTGGAACCGCAAATTATTAGGTATTTTAAGTTCACTTAGCGGTCCCAGAAGACTTTAATACGTTGCTCCACAAGCCGCTGTTTTTTTTGACACCACTGCCTTTTGTGTACCGTTATAAATTTTAGAAATGTAGCCGAATTACACTCCCCCATGAAAACGATCAACCTGTTATTTTAAATTTTTTTATCTTTATAGGTCTTGTTTTCAATTTCCACTATCTTTTTTAGTGTTTGAATAATTATCAAAAATCTGACCAGCTGTTTTTTTTAAACAGATTTTTGCTAGTAACAAATGCAAATTACGTCGGCGAAAGAAAAACCATGTAATAGACTTTTTCGGAATATTTGTAGAATCGGATGAGCTGCTGCTCATATTTTTTGAACACTTGGAATTATTTTTCCTTACTAGACTATATACGTGCAGTTGCAGGTCGTTAGAAGGTAATGGAGCAGCAAGTTGGAGCTAAAAGCTATTAAATAAAAATTATGACTCGATGGGCTTCGATTTGAAAGCGACGGAAAATACGGTCATAAAAAGGTTATTGTCGTATCGTATAGCCTTAAATAATATTGAATTTATACTCATAAAAATATAACATTGTGTTCACATATTTATGTGAGAAGAACCAGATTTGTAAATGATTTACAAGAAGACCGAACTCAATATTTAAATTCTAATTGCACAAACATATTGTAGCGTATGTGTCTGGCTGTTTATCAAACTGGCCATACACAACGTTGTATGTTAAGTATTTTAGATCTAGAATATCAATTTAAATAATAGATTTGGATAGAGAAATAAAAATAAAGGAGTGTTGAATTTGCGGGGCCGAACAACAATAATTGTTACGCAATTAGTGAGTCTATAATAAAATTGTAATATTTTATACTCGATAATAATAAAACGTGAAGTTCAGTCATTCCAGTTGTATTTTTACGCCCCCAATAGGAACGATTCCTACATTGGTGTGGTAGACTATGTACAATATTTCGAATTTGTTACCCATCTTCACTTCACTTCATCAGCCCATTTTTACCCCACTGCAGGGGCTTAGGCCT
The DNA here is from genome assembly GCA_949709985.1 of Luffia ferchaultella. Classification (NCBI taxonomy): domain Eukaryota; kingdom Metazoa; phylum Arthropoda; class Insecta; order Lepidoptera; family Psychidae; genus Luffia; species Luffia ferchaultella. Next base: position 6,382,284 of record OX453257.1, on the reverse strand, counting down.
CCTCCAGGATGAGGGGGGCTTGGAGCTTATATGCACCACGCTGCTACACTGCAGGTTGGGATTGTAACGACCGCCATCAGAAAAAGCCATAGAAATTTGAATTTGCGTGCGGTAATCATGACACTGCCCACGCAAATTCCATCACTACACTCGACATTTTATGCAATTTATGTGATGCTAGTAGCAGGTCAGTAATCTCGTGGGCAAAAGACCACATTTGTTACTCATCCACTATGTTCATGTTCATACTACGTTGACATTCACCTGTGCGGCTCCAAGTGATATAAACATGACTAATAAATAACTAAGCATAATGAAATTGTATTTTAAAATATAATGTACAAATAATTATTATAATGAATTTAAAAAAAAATACAGCCGAATTGAGAACCTCCTCCTTTTTTAACCGATAGGTATATATGGGCGCGGACATTCGTTGGAACTATTTGATAATTTGATAATCATTAATATTTGGTTTACCTAGTTTTACCCATACTAACAGAGATGGCGCTGTCTTCCCTCGAAAAACAAATACGTTATTGCGCTATTTATTCTAAATTGTAATATTTGATACCTCTTGAAATATCAAATCTTATTTTTAATGCTAAAAATTATTATTTAACACGTTCAATTTATTTTAGATGTTATCAGTAATTAAAATACTTTATAAGTTATGTTTGATACCAGAGTACGACAGCAAACATATTTATCGTAAGGAAATTATTCAATTAACATTACATTTAATAATATATTTAAATTTGCAATGATTGGTTTTAATAATTAACTTTTGAATCAGTTCTTTATTTGTTTTATATGTTTCTATTAAGACAGTGTAACCAAATCAATAAATAAAAATATAAATACATTGAGATGACTGCAACTTCCGCAATTCAGAGGTTAACCAATGGGCACGCTTTAATTATGGGCACGTAATTTAAGAATTATTGTATAAATATATTCCACTTTTATTTTGTTAGTTATTTAGAAGGCGCTCGATCCTCTCTGTCTAATCCGAAAACTAATAACATGAATGCACTGATAGCTAGAGACTATTTTTATTACTTATTTTATTACAGTAAACTTTTGACTTTTAGTATCGAATGTGAAGAGAATAAGTTCTGCAAAAGAAAGCGTAAATTTATATTACCTAGTAATACAATGTAGTTTTCATCATATTTAAAAAAAAATTTTTTTGCAAAAACATCGCAACGATAAAATGCATCTAGTTTTCGCTTATTGGCTAAACGCTATCTGTCATTTTCTATGACATTTTTACAAATTCTTTACTTATAAAAGTACATTTTATAAGTTAATCTATTACTCGTTAAATAATAAAGTCTAATACAGTTAGCTGTGATAGTTTCCCTTTTAACTATGTTATATATACTCCTGTCACAAATTTTTTCCACATATCCAAAAACAACGGTTTAGCTGGTAGAAAGGAGGGACACATGACTCTAACAAAACTTTGGATTTTAGGAGCGCATATTTCAACAACTGTTCACTTAAATAAAAAAAAATTGTTTTTAAGCTTGATGTCATTTTTTAAGACATTTTTAAAGTTTTTTTTCGTACTTAAATTACATGTCCAGCGACCCATCCCAAAAAAAAATTCATAATTTCACTACGTCGTTATGTAGCGGTTCATAGATTACTCCTACCTTCCAAATTTCATCTATATATTGCCAATGATTTCCGAGAAAAACCACAGACAGACACACAGACGGACGGACGGACATTCCGAAACTATAAGGATTCCTTTTTTGCCATCTGCCTACGGAACCCTAAAAATTGGAAAATCTTAATCACATTGTTTTGCTATTGCAAACATACATTTTTTTTGTAAATACTTAACATAAATAAATTGTGTGAGAGTAGGGAACCCTCGATGCGCGAGTCCGACTCGCACTTGGCCGAATTTCGCATTAAATTGCACATCTGTGATTTCTGTAAGGAATATTCCCTAATGACCTGAACAAATACTCCAGTTATCTGTTCCAAACGACCTCCCGTAATTACTTATTTCAATGCCGCTTCTCCAACTCGCAAATAAAACTATAAACGTGTGGTCTTTCCAATTATACCTAACATAAAAAGACCCCCTCTTATTACTACCACACACAAAATTGTCAATATTTACGTATTTCGGCTGCCATTTCAATCGTTTAATCAAGACTAGCCAGTCGATATACCCAACGTATATACATTGTATGTATTATCCGTACATAAAAAATTGTATTTACGAGTATTATAGAAATATCTAAAATAAAATAAAGTACCCATAATGCAAGCTTACTTTGGGACTACATGGCTCTGTGTGAAATGTTCCAGGTATTATTATTATTAACAAAATTAATATTACATGCTGTATGTTTTTTAACTTTTATACGTGACAGAAAAAAATACATCAGCCAATCGCAACACAAATAACGGAAGAGTGAACAATGGCAAGGGTTTCTGACCTTTCAATTCTGCATTTAACGCATTAAATTATCAGCACACAATCTTAGTGAACAAATAAAATTTGCTTTATTTCTATTTCTACATTCACAATTCATAAGATTTTTTCGTTTAAATACTTGGTATTGGATACTTATACTACATTTTTATGAGATACAAAATTACAGCGTAATGATATATATATTTTTTTAAACATATGAGATTAGAACCTGGATCCCTCATTCTAATCCACAATTACACTAGGACCGTCTAAACGGCTATTTGTAGTTAAAGTGAATGAATCAATGTACCTAAAAGTACCTGTACGTACATTTATAACTGAAATTGTGTAACCTTCTGAACGAAAAATTGTAATTCCGGAGAAAAAATGATGCGGACTTTATTAAATGGCAGGATATTGTGGCAAAAGAAACGAGCGAATTGCGTGAGAAATTCGTGAGCCTCTTACGGAGATAGTAGGTACAATGTATTTTTAGTTTTATTCGCGGAAAAAAATGTTATTTTCTTTAGTTTCCCTACCGATCATCTTGAAAAGAAAATCATCTTGAGCGTTTCGAGTTCCAATATAGTATGTAGAATATTTACAGCATCATTGGACATTAGTCAGATGTATATAATATATATATATATAATAGAATAGGGCCAAGTACTCAACCTTGTGGTACTAATGCAACATATATTTTAGAAAATTCTTCGTCAAATTTTATCGTAAACATGGATTCTATTTTATATACTATAAAACTACTGGAATTCAATCAATATTCAAAAAAAAGTTTCAAGAAGACCACACACTTTAACACACAGATCAACAACATACACCGAGCTTGAATCTTTGGAATGGAGAAATAAAAAGCTCTATTTTATTAGTAAATAAAAATTAAACTTACAGTTTTGGAGTGACGTTAACCCAAGTTCTGTCTTTACTAATTGGAGAATATTGTATATATGTAAATGCACCTTACAAATAGCCAAAAGGTATTTCGATACATAATTTGTATAATATTAAGTTTAGTACCACATCAAATACTTGTATCAGTATATTTAAATTTCAGATGCGTTGACGCCAAAAAATTAATACAACACCTGATATTATTATCTAAGTTCGAGATGCTGGTCTCAATGCAAAGGCAGCAAGTAAACCAATCTAGAGTTTTGTAACATAAAATGTGTTATGAGGACGTTGTAAGTCTATTATAAAAGCACAATACTAGCAGGTAATATACAAAAAAGGCACAAACAGTACTGACTATCGTGATAGAACAGAATTGGTCGAGTTGTCACTCAGTTCATACTTCGAATTCAAAGATTTTCAAGAGTTTCTTTCTCTATAAAAGAAATGTGCTGACCAACTACAGATCGTGGAAAAACTTCTTATTTGTAGCGTTCATTCATTATTCAAGAAACATCAAGGTAAAGATAGATAAAAATTTTAGATAAAAATGACTTTTAATGTTGTTTCAATTGTAATATACTTATGTAGTATTCGTTCATATAAAAATAAATAACAGCATAAAATACGCAAAACGAATTATCTAGCAAACAATAGTTTTATTTATCAATAGTTTCAACCAAAATTAGTCAATATTTATTTAAAAAATAAACCCTATTTTACGTGTATAACCGGCATATATTTAATGAAATTATTAGTCTTTTTATTTTTTTGGGCACCGAAGCGTAATTGCGCTCCCTCTAATTTTATCGAGAATCGGGCCTTAACACGAAATGTTCGTATTTAAGCATGATCGAAGTTGAGACATATATTAGTCAACTAACTACAAAAGTCATTCAAAAACTTCAAACTGAGAAAACTTTGTACGGTAGCAAATTTATCTCGCTTTGCAGTACTTCTTTACACACACTCTCACATACACCCTCATTACCATGTTACATACAAAGTGGTACAAGTACACTAGTTGTACAATATGCTGGCAACATATAATAACTTAGTTATCTGGGGGCACGGCCGTGCCCCCACCAAGTCGAGCGAAAAAGCGTCACGGCCGTACCATCCTTTTCTCGAAGCAATTCAGACCATTTTCGACCCCCTGTAACTTCGTTGTGGATAAACCTAGAAGACTGAAATTTTCAGTAACCATGCAGGCATATTATATAAGCATATTTTCAAATTTCATTCAATTTGAACCAGTATTTTTAAGAAATTATAACGGGTCAAATTTCTTAATTTGTCACTCACTGACTCACCGATCATCAAAATTCTAAGGCACTTCTAGCAGACCTAGAAGCTTCAAATTTGGAATATAAGTAGTGTTAGGTGTATGAATCAAGGAAAAACTAAAAAATCTAGAAAAGACCGCAAAGAAAATTAAGCCCATAAGAAAAAAATAAGAAAATAATACAAAAATAAGAAAAGTTCATAAGTCAGAGAGAGGGCTTTAAGAAAATTCGTTGCTGGTAGATATACATATATACAATAAGTAGAAGGTACCGAAAAGGAAAAAAGTAGAACTGTCTACAAAATACAAAAAGAAATGAGATCCCATCAAAAACAATACTTGTCAAAAAAACCAAGTCTCGCAACTCAGTTGTTCTGCGGTAAAAAGTTGTGAGATCCATGTAATACCAAGTCGGTTATTGATTTATTAACAGCATCTTATAGTGACGCATATCAATATAAAAATACTTTAATGTTTTATATAAATATATTGAGACTTGGCCATCGCCTGAAAACACGTGTAAATTCAATCGCCTGAAAACACATGTAAATTCAATTATTTAGTGCGATGGCCAAGTCTCAATATATTTATATAAAACATTAAAGAATTTTTATATTGATTTGCGTCACTATAAGATGCTGTTAAAAAATCAATAACCGTCTTGGTATTACATGGATCTCACAACTTTTTACCGCAGAACAACTGAGTTGCGAGACTTGGTTTTTTTGACAAGTATTGTTTTTGATGGGATAACATTATTTCTGAGACTGTATTAAATTTCTTAACAGTACCATTGTACTGTTAAGAAATTCTTCTCTATCCATTGATAGAGAAGAAAGTCTGAATATAAATACAGTATATGTATAAATGTTGTGATAGCCGAGTGATAGCGAGCGGGCTTTTTATTCGTTCGAATCCCAGGACATATACCAATGAGTTTTTTCTAACTTATGTATACAACTACCACTGATTCTGTGCCTTGGAGAGCACGTTAAGCCGTTGGTCCCGATAGCAGTCGTTAAAATCCGCCAACCCGCACTAGAGCAGCGAGTTGGATTAACATCCAAGTCCCCACATCTCATAGGGGATAGCGAGGGCGCCTCCCCTCGGGGAGGCCTATGCCCCTGCTGGGCTGATGGTATGGTATATATATATATATATATATATATATATATATATATAACTATCGTACTTTCGTTATATTCGTATACTCGTTAACTATTTGTTAAGATCCGTGTAAATGCTACGCTGACAAACTTTTAATTAATATTACAAACACTTGAAATGAAACTAGAGACAGAAATCTAGTTTGGAATCTAAAATCGATGACATAACTTATGTTACGTCCAAGAAACTGATTCGTAGGAAATCACAAGAAAGCTTCATTTAGCTATAACTTTTTTGATACTAAATGTTTCACTGAATGATTTAAAAAAAAATGTTTATAACAATTTCATTAAAGACAGAATTTTGATGTTTACAAAAACATGGCATAAACTATGAATATAAAGAAATGGGGTTTTTTCAATTCATTTTTTTTACTTCACCCAGTTTAAACAATAATCTCTATTTTGTCTAAATATTGCCTACGTCCATCTGGAATAATCTGCCTTTCAAATGATGAAAGAATTTTTTTCAAATAGGTTCTTTTCAATTAGCAGTGGTTCCAGAGGTTACCCTCCACGTACACACAAAATCACAAAATTCGCACTCTTTTTTATAAATTAGTTTAAATTGCAAAAATATGTGTACTTGTGAAAGATCGTTGTTTGATTTATATTCGGTATGGCATTACTAACTCATTGAGAACAAAAAGACGAGTGTGACTCTACGAACCCATCGATATTGAAATAGGAAATTTCCCAAGTTTAGTTGTTGGTTCTGAAAGTAGATAGCGTGGCAGGTTATTACAGTTGTTAATAGCGATTGATTGGATTGAAATCTACATTCTCTTTGGTTATCTTCACAGCTGTTGGTCAACTTAAAGCTTTTAACGTCAATATTTCGTTTGTTTCAAGTATTTTTATAAAGTTATATATTTCTGAACAAAAACAGATCAGAAACGTGAAACTCTCTAAAACTAACAATACAGACAACAGTGGAAACCGCGTTTGACAATCAAGTAGTGCACCAGTGCCATCTTTATTTTAAAGAAAATCTCCCATTGCAATAGGTGTTCCTTCATTTTCATGAATGAACGGAAAGAATATAGATTAATTCTAGTTGTTCTTTCTGGTCGAAAGTTACCATGGGATACTACACTAATCAACATTTTGAGTGGGTGATGAGAAAATCTTCGAATTACAGTAAATAGTACAGCTGCACGAACAAGTAAGAACGGGAGTATACATTTATAGGGACATTATTATACGTCCAAATGGACGAAGCCGCAGGCAAAACATAGTATTCCGTAAATAAATTACTGGTGGTGTTAGAATGGAACTCGCTCATTTAATGTTCTATTATCTCAAATAATGGCCAACGCTTAAGAGTTTCTGGTACTAAAAACTTGGATAACCTAGCTTGGTTTAAATTTATTTTGTTTTTATAATATTTGAGAGAACGGTTCCCGTCAGGTAAAATTTTAAATGAAATCTGCTTTAGAACAATTTCTTACCAATATTGATGAGTGCTCAGCATTACCTTTTTACACGTCTTTACAAATACGTTCAGTAAGTATTCATATAATATTTTCATAAGAATTAGTTACACAGGCATATAATAAAAGTTAAGAAACTCGGGACACTTTAAAGGCCAATTAGAGCGATCGAGCGTGTCACTTGCCACCAGTGTTACCAGATTTGTCGCACGTAAATCGGGATTAGTATGCGAAAATTAAAAAAAATGCGGTATTTCGTTGAAGAATTTGGGACAAATAACGAAAAAAATTACAAACTAGTATTTACTTATTAATTTTATAATCACTCTAAATTATAAATATAACAATAAATTCTTTAGTAATAAAAAAAAACATACTTATCACACAAATTAATAAAAAAATCATAAAGATAATATTTTCATGCTATTTTATACTTTGCCAGATGATATTTATTACACCTTGTTGTGATATACTTTCTTGTCTTTCAAAAATTATAAGTTCATGCGTGACTGGAAACAAAATGATTTGAATTCAGCAATTTCAGATAAATTCCGATTCAGTTTACGTTTTGCTCAGTGCATAGGCCAGGTGTAAACAGTCATATTTCTATTAGGTTCCGAACGAACGTAATTATCGGGACAACTGCCGTCCCGTGCGCGACATTTAATTGGAATCTTAAAATCGGGATGTCTGGCAACACTGCTTGCCACGCCCATTCACGAGAACACTTGGGGCCGGCTGATTCTGTGCCGACGCCATTCGCGTGTCTTGTAAAATATTGGATAGAATATGTACGAACAATGTCAGCCAAATGTTACTACTCTTTGAAGCTTTAAGAACTGACAAATAAATTGTCCAATCTTTTGATATCTTAGTAATTTCGACTTACTAACGCTATTTGTTAGAAATTTTGTACACTTTTATTTGTATACGAACGTTTATTTAAACCAAGTTTTATATAGTAATTTTACGTAGCGTCGTGTCTAGCAGAATATATTATGGCATGTCATGCGCTCATAATTTGAATTACGATGAAGAAATTTTATTGTCCTCACTTCTTCACTTCATCAGCCCATTTTTACCCCACTGCAGGGGCTTATGCCTCCTATAGGGTGAGGAGGGGGGAGAGTTTCGAGCTTAAATCCACCATGCTGCTCCACTGCGGGTTGGGGACTGTAACGACCGCCATCTATTGACAGCGTCCGGGACCGACTGCTTAACGTGCCCTCCGAAGCACGGAGTCAGTGATAGTTGTGTACTTAAATCAGAAAAACTCATTGGTACACGCCCGGATTCGAAGCATGGCCCTATGGGGCCTTATAAATTTGAGACAGGTTCGTTGCGCTTTGCGCATTTTATTTTAATTGTAATTAAATATATATTATTACGTTTATTTATCTCGTAATTTTATGGTAAACAATATTTCCAATAAAAAAATGAAACGTCCTTACAAAGTCATGTCATGGTAAGCGAGACTAAGTCCGCGTTGATCCCAACTACAATATCAGGGACCGTTTATGGATAATCTCAATACAAGTTTATTTTACTACGCTCTTATGTTATTTTCTTCTCTTCCTAATTTCAGAGATTAAGGTAATTTACCATGAAATGACGAACTGAACGAAGTAAAATGTTTTCATTGACAAGGGTCTAAAGCATGTTTACGTACAACCTATTATTGAACTTCGACCTCGATCTATCAGTTACAATTCCTCCGAGAGTTATAAATACCGAAGCTGTCACTTGGATAATAATGCCTTCGGGCTCGCTAGAACATTGCGAACTGTGAGAGTTTCGAAAAATAACAGAAGTAGGTAAATAGGATACAAATGTTTTTGTTGGGATAACCATCTGGTTTGTTTTTCTAAGTATCATGTTCGCTATGCTGTTAAAAATAAACACAGCTGTGTTTATTGTTATTACATATAACCAGAAGAAAATGCATGAAATGGTCTTATATATAAATGTAGATAAACAGAAAAGAATACACACATGCAAGGGGCGCCCAAGAAGAGATCGATTGTCTCTATTTACACCCATGGAAAATATGCGTAAGTATATGTTAGTATGTATGAATTATGTGACCTCTCCCCTCCATTATCTCAAACCGCACCGCACTACGACCTATTTATACTGCTAATAAACCAAGCCTAGATTACGCTCCCTACTTAATCTGTTTCCGTGGGAACAAAGTTCAGGTCATTTACCCAAATACCTACCTTAAAGATGCCTAATGTCCTGTAAAATAGATTAACCGTTCTAGAGCAAAGTTTTCTCAACATACGGACAGGGTTACTTCTAAAACTCGTAAATAGCGAAAATTTAGTAAACATTTTTCTTATACTAGATTTTAACTGTGATTTAACTTATATTTTTATTTTCACTCTATTTTATTTGCATCAAATTATGTTTTAATGTTTATAATATGAGCTTTAAAAATATTACATATGTGAATAGATAAGAATACATTTTAACAATTTTAAAAATTTATGAAAATTGATGTCCGATTAACTGCTTTTTTTATGGAATTTTAAATCCAAAATATAAAAATCTAAAATAAAAGCAAAATATCTGACGACGACCGTCCGCTGACACAAGTGCAACCGCCCTCACACCCGTAATTTTATTCTGCGTTCGAGTCATAGTTCAAATTCACGTTGCGTACCCTAACTGTAGGTATTCGTAAAACACGCCACATAAAAGTGCAAACCCTACACAGAAAAAAGAATAACATTGAACCATGAGAATTTATTTGCGCCAAGATATTTAACGTTTCCCTTAAAAGGTAAAATCAATGTACTTTCGTGTATCTCTGAAGAGATATTTCGTTCTTGTTCCAATAATCATGCCTTTTATGCCAAGAACTACAAAACTTGAGCGAAATACGTTGCCTTTATTGAATCTAAACTGTGATATTTTTAAATAGGCGAGTTCGAGTACCTACACAATCTGATCATCATCAGAAACCTGGGGCCTGATGGAAAGCCACACGAGTAGGGCAAGCCATCACGGACATCCACTACCTACCTACCCTTTTTTACTACTACTACTACTATTTTTTATAGCAAGAAAGTATTGTTTCTCAATTGAAATTTGTTGATATTTGAAACAAATTAACTTTCTTAGATTAAATAAGCGACTCGACGTCGAGAATTTTAATTTCAAGAAACATCTTTTGAATTAAGAAATTTATGTTTTGGTGTAAATATTTGACTAGAATTTTTTTTTTCGCTCTTGATTTGAAATTCCCTTTTTTCTTTGTATGATCGTGAAAACCCGAGTTTTCATGTCCATTCCTGAAATGATAACAATAGGCATCAAAGCTGTTATTTTATACTTTTATATTTTAGTTAAATAAATTTATGTATTTACTAATATAATTTATATAGTAAATAAGTATATATATTTTATGTAAGAGTTCTTAATTGCTGATGTTCGTTTGTTTTCTCTAGAAAAACAAAAGGTTCATTTTCAACTGGCTGGTTCTCAAAGAGTGACGACAGACGCTAAAAAGATCAAACCTGTTTTCTGTTTCTTTGTTTTCTTTTTACTTCAGATAAAACGGTAATAATATTTTACTTTATGTCGGCATTGTCATGGCAATTAAGATAAAAGATAATTTTCAACAGGGTAATTTAAATAAAATAAAATTTTCGGTAAATATTCATAATTAAATTTTAGTCGCTCGTCGTAAACCGTCGTTCAACATTTTTATTAAAATACTAAAGATACACACCAATGGAATTATGGATTTGATTACTTTGACGTCTTCAGAATTGCCCCATCTTACAGCTTCGGACTAAACGAATTAGTTTATTGCGGGAAAAGTGTACAGATTTGTAGAAAAGCTTTGAAAAAATGTAGTAAATTTTTAGTGCGATTTATTAAAAACGAGAACGATTTTAAAAATAAAAAAGAACAGTTATAAAATAAACTCCATGTATATGCGTGTATACATACCTGTATATTATAAACCTGTTACATAAAAAGAATAGTCTATTATTAACACCAGTATTGAAATATAGACTATGGACATCTTATAAAAAATTATTAATTCGTTTTTGAAAACACTTTTTCCAATCCAAGAAATACTAAACTTAAAACATTTCCATATAGTTTTCTGCATTTACTACTTCTATCAAGTTCGTACTCTTCCTATGGATTTCTTTTATAATACGTATTAATTTTCAATAATTATTTTCGTAGTTAAAATTTCATTTTTAAAATACTTTTTTATTATACAGCTTTACAATCAAGATATAATTGTGATCAGCAGCTTTGGTCAGAATAATAAAATTCATTATTATTTTCCTAAAAACATAACGTATCAGCACAATACCACAAAAATATAAACACGTATTGTTCAATACACTTAACCGCAAAAACCACGTTAATCATTTCACGAAACCGCCAACGTTGGAGTGAAATTAACAATAAATTCCTAAATATGATCGTGTTATTTATCAAAAGTCAATTTTAAAAGGATAAATTTACATCTCGATAATCAGTAACCAAATGGTGTGTTATAATAATAATACCTGGGTTATCCCAAACAGCCCAACATAGTCCCATACTAAACAAAGCTTGTATTGTGGGTAGGTAAGTACTACATAAATGATAAACATATTTAAATATTTTTTTTATAATACATGTATAGATATTTTACGCCCAGACACGGAACATGTTCATGCACACAAATGTTTGTACCGGGCGGATATCGAACCCGCAAATACAGTTAGGGTCTTTAGCCACTCGACCAATCGGTCAGTCAATTGTTTTTGTTTTCCTTCGCTGGTATAATCATCTCGAATAAATATCACATTCAAATTACACTTTGTATACTTTATAAAATTTTTACAATCATACTTTCCCGATTATCTACATTAAATAATGGGCGTTTTTCCATTTGCGGGCACGGCAATAGCAACGGCCACCGGCACGGCACGGCACCGGTTGTTCGGTTTTCCACTGAGCCCGACACATCATAGCTTCCTCACGCACACGCAAATGGCTACAGTACGTACACAATGTATACGTAGTTTTGCCGGCCGGCATCGAGCGGGAAGTTTGCTGACACCGGTGGGAGTCATAGCTATGCCGTCGCGTGCCGGCGCCGACAAGTGGAAAGCGCCGGCCGTTGCCGTTGGCAAATGGAAAAGCGCCCGGTTATCTACTAAATCATTCTGCTCGAGTACTTGAATTTCCCGAATACCCAAGAAATCTCTCGGGTATTCAGGACTTCTAATGGAGTACCTACAGCTACGTCAGAATAAGTTCATATTACAGTATACTTTTGGACTAAAGAGTCTAAACGTGGAGCAGACAGACTACTTCGGTTACCGAGTACTTAAGTAGTGAATGCAATCAACTGAATAGGAATTTTAATGTTGTTTTTGGATGAGTTGACACTGAATTTAATTAGCTTTTTTTTGCAATCAATTCTCCGTCAGTGACGAATTCACTTAAATATAACTGTTAAACGATTTTTGACAAGAGAACGAAATGAACAAGTGGATTTATCGTAATTCGTTCCGCAACTTGTCATATTTAAGTGATCAAACAATCAAACAAGGATAAGCCGTTTTAAATTTATTTAGTGTGATAAAAGCCATCCATTACCAAAAGGTCGGACTGTCACGTTAATCCAGTATTAACGGATCTTCATAACTTTTATTTTAATTTACGAAAGCCGGCTAAAGCGATTCAAAAGGCTTGATTCATTCATGATATGGAATTACGAAAATAATTTGAGTGTTAAATCAAAATTGTGAGTTTTTACAAATTCCTTAAGCAAATTCTAATCAAAATGTTTTCGTGTCGGTCGCCAATTATTTTGAGCAGTATGTTCCGTGGTTACAGGATCGAACTTGCACTTTCAGTTTTAAAAAAAAATTAATTAGTATAAGTTCAATAAATAATTGTTCTAATTTTTGCTGTTTTTTTTTATTCTATTTTAAAATTTTGACTCGCTTGCTGCTATGACATTGAGTTCAGCATATAGCACCTATACTATATACTAAATCCAGAAATTAAAAAATTATGGTAATACACTAAATTTACACTCAATTAACGTTATGAGAGCTGTGTTTGTCTAGCATAGTAAAATTCATATTTATACTGAACATTTTAATAGTCCTAAAAGGCATTATGTCACTGTAGAATCACCAGCGAACTTTTAAGGACATATAGATGGGCAGCATTCTATATAATATTGCGAGTGTGTAACTACATATAACTATTTTGCGTTATATGCAGAAATCGTCGATAGCTAGATACGATCGGATAAGACAAAGTTCTGTTTCTTAAAACGTTCAAAGTAGGTAAAATATAGGCAGGTACACATTTAGTGTTTTGTTTCAACACATAATCTATAATTTATGTGCCACTCGGATATGTGTTGTGCACCAATCGATTTTGTCCATTAATCGTATCCACGTGCGTGAAGAAACAAGACTCCATATATTTTGTGCAGTTCTAGACAGAGTTCTTTCTGTTCAAGCAATCTCATAGTTTTCATTTATTTTGGAAAAACTCTGTAAGTGTAAATCATATCGCTCCGTTGATATCTCACAAACTATTCATGAAATTCTCCTATGTATCCTTGTCATTGCTCATTAGTGATGAATCAGGTGTGAAGTATTTTTAAAGTATTTTTAATTTATTATTTTCTAAATACATAGGTTAGTGTCGTGATAGCCCCGAGCGCAACGAACCTGTCTCAAATTTATAAGGCCATAGGGCCATGGTTCGAATCCGGGCGTGTACCAATGAGTTTTTCTGACTTAAGTACATTAACTATCACTGACTCCGTGCCTCGGAGAGCACGTTAAGCTGTCGGTCCCGGACGCTGTCAATAAATGGCGGTCGTTACAATCCCCAACACGCAGTGGTGTAGCGTGGTGGATTTAAGCTCCAAACCCCCCTCCTCACCCTGGGGGAGGCCTAAGCCCCTGCAGTGGGGTAAAATGGGCTGATGGTGATGATGAAATACATAAGTTGTTTTAATAAGCTACTTTAAATATTAACCTTTAAGGGAGTGAAGAAACTGAAAATTAAGCGCGTATTGACTTGGGACTTCGTATACTACATAAACTGATCGTTAAACACATAGAAACGTTATCGTCGTTTTAAATTCGTCTCTTAAAGGGTAAAAACGAGTACTAATACACATAAGCTCAGGTCATATGTGTGCACAAAAGTTGCGAACTAACGAATTACCGAAAAGACTAAATTGGTCTGCATTTATAAAAGACCCGTTTTGGCCCAAAGGCTTCGCCGAGGAACAAAATCACTCCGATGATTTGTTTATGTAAGTGAAAATAATATAAAACCTTCAAGTATTTTACAAATATTTCTTTGAAATCGAATTTCATAGTTTGTTCCTTCTAAAGTTTCCATGTGATTTAAATTATACCATGTACGCCTTATTATAAATAAATCGACACTACGATCAAAAAAAATTTAACTGATTGTGAGTCCAAATAGACACATACAGGTAAGTCGTATTCAATTTCTATTTAATAACGAAAAAAGTCTATGTATAGAATGTTATTAAAATTTATTACTATTCACGTCATATTATCCCAAAACGAAATCCTCGGAAACTTGACAGGTCCACGGAAATTGCTTGAGTTCCGGGAACCGCTCGTCACTACATCCTAGTACGTTCTACCCTTATTTATGACGTATTAAATTTTGTCTATGACACATATATGAGTTATAGACGAAAAAGGTTGACGATACATAAAGTGAAACTTTAAACCACAATGAAACTTTCCTGTGTCATATACACGTCATATCCTATTTCTCCGAATGGTTAATATTTCTGGTTGCTATTTTAAACATTTATGACTTGGAGTTATCATAGATTTTTTATTAAATGAATTTAATGTTCTCGTACGAAAAGTTTTACAGGAACAATTCAACGATGGAGATATTTTATGATTTAAATATCTACATAATTATCTATACTTCTATTAAAAATTATAAAGGAGTGAAGTCTCTAAATAGAATATTTTATTGAGAAATTTGTTTTTCACTTTACATATTTGGAAAAGCGTCTTCATTGAAATGCGGAAAATGTGTTTGGCTCCCTGGGGAGGAATAAATTTATTATAAAAATAGATCTGACGTTTAATACATAACAAATAAAAGATGTCACATAACTGAAGAGTTTTAATTTCTATCAATAAACCTTATAAACCCACTAATAAAATAAATATTATTATACATTTATTGTTGTTATGATTTTTGTTATTGATAAATATTTTTGCTAACAAATAACACAAATAACACAAAATAAGCTCATTATTACAAATATATCTTTGACTTTACATTAAGTACATTGACTGCGAAGACATATTTGATTAAATATAAAATAATACTTGCCGCGTAATAAACTTTTAACAAATGTCATAAACTTAAAATATGGCAGAGAAATTGTAGGCTATATACAAAAAATCTTTTGAAAATAATTAATGACAACATTAAATGTCACCATAATTTTTAGTACTTACCTTATATTTAATGTAAAATCGGTGTGTAAAATATTGTATAATTGAGTTTATAGTACCTGATAAAATATTATATCTTATTTATTTTTATTTTTTTCCTCGTAGGGATAGTGAAAAGTAGTGTTCACCTCGGGTGGAAAATTATTTCCCTCGCGGGTGACATCAAATTCCTCGCTACGCTAAGGATTCAATATTTCATCTTTGACAGAAATATACTACTTTGCTCCCTTAGTTAACAGTCTACTATTAATCAACAAACTAATCAACCTTGAACAGAAAATATACATTTGAATGTTTTTTGTCTGGTTTTCTAACAATATTTTTGTATTTTTGTTTGAATGCTTATAATTAAAGAACACATATCTACAGTTTCTACCGATTCTATTTAGATTGAAATAGATTTAGCAAGAATAACAAAAGTCACTTAGAGCGGATTTCACTAAATTTATCAGATCTGCATCGTGAAAAGCATACAGGGCAAGTGGCAGCTACTAGTTTTAGATAAACGTCCTCTTTAGAATACTTAAATGGCATTTCTTAGTTATCCAAAATGTTTTCTTATGTAAATACTATGTTTGTCTTTTGATAAGTGACTGGTTGGTCGATCAGTCGGAAGAGCGAACTGCAGACCCAAAGATAGCGGGTTCTATTCCCGCCCGGGACAAATATTTGTTTGCATGAACATGTCTATTTGTTCCGTGTCTGTTATATAAAATATTAAAGTATGTATATCAGTTGTCGACTACCGATAGCACATGCCTAGATTGGGACTAGACGACCGTGGGTAAGATGACCCAGATATTATTATTATTATATGACTCTACACATAGGTCTAAATAGTACATGTGACCTTTTCCATTCGACATGGCAAGGCATGACAAGAATTTTCTAATAGCTCGTACCGCCATTTCAGACGGCCCAGAACTATCGTGTGGTCCTTGCGTAACAGAGATTATTTCTTTTACGGCAAAAATTTATATTACAGTAACTGTAAAAGCATTATCGAGGAGACCTCCGTGGCGACATTTCGTTTGACTCTACCGGCTACAAGAATTCTTAAAATCAGTGCGGTAAAAAGGAAAATGTAATCTATTTGTTCGTGGAGGTTGTCGGACGAATGAATTGACTAAATGAATTTTGTACAAGACGAATCGGAATCGAGTAATTACTTTTTAAGAAATAAATGAACTTCACACGCATTACATTTGTTTGAGTTAAGATCCTCAGCTCAAGTATACCTACTAGACTACAAGCCCTTGGAAAAAATTTACCTGTGAAATGAGCCAACGTGAATAACGCAGAAGACTGTTACTATATCAGAAAATAACTCTGAGCACTATGCCGTCATTTCTGAGCGGTACAGATGAGTACGTGAGTGAATGGAATTTCTCAGGTACAAATTACGACTAATTATTAATGTAGGTATGGCTTTGTTATAGTGTATAGATGATTAAAAATAAATGTCGAAAAATCTAGTGCCATACTAAAGTGGTGGTGCCGGAAGATGGTGACTAAGGGTTATTCGCGTTGGTTCATTTCACAGGTTATTTTTTTCCACGGGCTGAGGTGGCCCCAGCATTGTATATAGATAACTGTGTAAGCTAGGTATATATGTATTTGATTTTAGATAAGCTATCATACATTTATACTGTAAATAACCATAAACTGAGGCAAACAGAATCGGGGCAAGACGCTAGTTGTATATGGTGTATTAGGACTCATAATTTTGATAATTTGTTGCTTTCACATGTTGGATATTAAGCCCAAAGGTGCTTATGGCGGATTTCGCTTAAGAGATCAAATTTATGATTTTATACTTGTCGATGTTGATAAGCGAGCTATGTCAAGTAGCACAGGCGTGTAACGCAATTCTCTAAAGTTGGTTTTGAGATTTATGGTAGTTTGGAGCCAAAAATTCCGATAAACACTCTCAAAGCGTCGTTAAGAAAGGAGCTCAAGTTTACCCGAGCGCAAGGCAAAATTTTTTTTGTAATTCTCCGAAACTACAATAGACTGCGCCCTTACGGGGAACGATACAAAATAATTTGGATAAATTGCTATGCGAAATTCGTGAAGTGAGTTATCGTCGATTGAGGCTAGATAATAATTTCTTTTACTAATATCAGTTTCGAAGAATGATACATGGCAGGTATCTACAGTAAACGTAGGAGATTTGTACGAATGGTCAGCTAGTTAGTATGTTGCGAAAGTTGGGATGTAAAACGATTTCTGATCGAAGTTGCACTGATCACGTGCAGAGCATCTGTGTTCAAGGGTCGAGAGTGCTTTTCGGTGTCAGGTAGAGACGCCGAGATGTACCTTTTACATAAACAAAACTGCTGTGTGGATTTAAAATTTTGGTAAAACATTGAACTATATATGAAATGAGTTTACACGCTATACATTTATATTGATCAATCCGTATTGTTTACAAAATCCTGTAGGAGAAAGTTTTATATCGACCTTATCGCTATGCAAACAAGATTTGAATTACAGGCTTGGTTTTGGATTTTAAGTAAAGTATCCGAGACGCACTTTGTGACTAAGTTACGGTAAATGAGGGTTTTACTCGTGTTACGACTATTATAAATATGACGACTACACCTACAAACAATTAACTGTAAAGTACAAGACAGAAATAAAATTATACTAATTACTCGAGTGAATTTCGATATTAGTGGCGACATCTCGTTAAGGAAAAACGAATTAGTCAAAATACGGAATTTAGTCACAAACTTTCGGTTTGAGGGTTAGGGGTATGAGACTTTGAGTATATAGACATAAGGGCGAAAATGGTACGAGCGTGCTGATTTGCGAACTTATAGGAGAGGGTTTAATGTTAGACGGAGATATATAGAATGAGAGACGCGGGCGCAGAGGGGTAGTGAGCTTTCAACCCTTGTGACGAGCGGGTGGTGACCGAGTGACGGAGCGGAGCAAGCAGCTAGGCCGAGGTGCGGTGGCGTGTACCCAGATTCGGTGAGAATTTAACCTAGTTGAGCTGCTTTGAAGGTAAGCGCAAAGACTTTAGTTTACTAATATTTTGTTTACTCTATTTTATAGAGATAACTGTTTCAACTGTTGACTCCATTTGGATATTCGATATTTAATTATTTTACTATCCCGAAACCATGAAAATAGTAGATTATAACTACGATTCAAATTCATAATAGCACATCTGTCTTAAATTGAGTTAATTCTACCAAAGAGTATCGAAACAATAAATTTACTATATTATACCGTTTGAATCGAGAGTGCGTGTGGTTGGAATAACCGAATTGATTAATATTCAAGTTCATTATGATTGATTGCAAAGAAACTCGGCTACATTTTCAGCCGGTTAAATTTAAGGTTTCATTCATTGTTAATTTTGTTTTTTGAGGTCTGATCGAGGTCTGATTTAATTATAAAATAGAGAAGTTGCTCATTTCATATTTTAAAAGTTAATATCATGTCGCAGCTTGTAATGTCGCGAGATGAATAGCGGCATGCCTCAATCAAAGATATCCAGTTTTAAATTTACATTCAGTTATACAAATAGTTCAGAAAATTAGTACTGCGAGGTCATGCCCTTAAAATTAAATTTAAATGTCTAATTTCGTTTGCCGACCAAAAGTATAATAACTGATAAGTCTGTATTGTATAAAAGATAAATACTTTTGCACCATTAATTTTATTGTTGATAAATACTGAGAAAGAGATAAATAATTGATGGAGTCAGAGGAGGCCATTTGTTTTGCAATTAATTATTTATCTTAAAGTAACATTAACGAAATAAAAGTAAATTCACCAAATGTAAATACGAAATTAGACTTGCTGGCTGAACTCTGACCGGAGCCAGCTCAAAAATAAAATGGTCTGGTTGGCACGAGGACATGCGAGGTTGGGGCATGTTTTACCTTCCATCCACACAAATGTGTGTATTAAACTCAATACGATTATCTTGCCAACAAATACAAAACTTGTGTAATGGATACAATTTCCTTTCATATACAAAAGGAAACTATGTAACTAATTCTTTATCACAAGCATAACACAAAGGTGCGTTAAATTAGACTGAACTCGGTACCAGCGCACATACACGTGTGCGGTATTTAATATTGTCAATATATTTATATAAATAGAGTGATTTAACACAAAGCTAAAAGTAGTCATTGTTCTATTGACCAAAGCTCTGAATAATATGTGCACAATACATTGTATTAGATGGAAATATACTAAATACATGAGTGGTGATAATTCACAGTCAAAATATTGCTCGATATAATTAGCTGAGTTAACTCCAGCTGCTATCTTGTCCAGAGTTAAAATAATAGAGGTTTTCTGCCTCATTTAGATATTAACAAAGTAAAGTCAGTCCTCTCACTAATATAGTGCCAGATAAATACTGACGGACAACAGTTGCATATAAAAATCAAGCGAGGCAGTCACTGACCCCTTGCAACAACAACTATATACAGCATCGAAATATATGCCAACTATCATAAGATCAAGCGAGGCAGCCAACGGCCCCTCGAGATATATATATATACACGCAGGTAGGCGTAATACGCCCTGCATGATCGATTTGCATAAAACGCATATCACGAGGCAGTCGGAATCGACCCCTCACACGTATGAAATGTATACCTATTGCGCAAAACAATACTCGGGCAGGTGGATACCACCCCCCGCATGACAAATTGTCAAGGCTGGCCAGCCAAAACACATGTATGCAAATCTATGCTGAACCAATCTTCGAAAACCGCCTAATTGTTTTTCTTTCGAGGACTGCGTTTGGAATTCCATTCAAAGTAAGTGCACAGGGAGGCCTTTTGGGCGTTGTGAAACATGCTCGTTTGCGTGAGACGAGTGTTTGTAGTAAAACGCTCGCTGAAAGTGAAGTCTTCAGGTGACAAAACGTAGTTTCGTCCTCTGAAGAACAGCGGACAGTCTCTCAAAGAAACGCACATCGGCCCAAAGTCGGGATTTTGTTATCAATTTATTAATAAAACCCCGAGGTCCCGTTAGCCTAAGGGCCAAGTTTGAGTGGATTACTAGGCGAATCAGTTTTCGACCGAAAATACAATACATATAAGCAACGACTTACTTTCATAAATTTATCCCTGATCAATACAGGAAATTCGAATTTAAAAACACTAAATCAAATGTAATTAAAAAGGAACAAGATGACCTTATTCATTACAATAACAAAAGTTACCCCAAAACATCGGCGTTTGTTATACAACATCCCGATAGTCCGCTGTCCTATTTTGCGCCCATATAACGGTAAATAAGTTGCCGAAACCGAAAGTACAATTTAAATAGGGCGTAACTATTCGTATCCGAATACTCGTAAATATCATCGAGTTATCATTACTTTACTCTCAAATCAATTTAGTAATTTTATAGACGATCACAGGCCATAAAAATACCTCAATTTACACGTAAACAGTGCACGCATACTTACATGAATACGTCACGGCTGACGTAATTGTGGCTACAATAATCTATAACACACTTATTCATGCATAATGAATAAATGTACTTATATTTGTAAATACACTCACAAAACAACTCAGACACAATTAAAGACATCTCATATGCTTATTGTGAGAACAGGTGTGTTATATCACAGATCTAAGAATGGTTAATAATCCTTTAAAGTGATGACTAGCTAAGGTAGTCAGGACAGATGCGCGCACAAATTATAGCCCTCTTCATGTGGTCCGCGTGACATAGGATTGGTATTTAACAGTGAATAAATTTAATTTTATTCACGGCCAAAAAGAACTTAAAACACAACGTAGATAAGAAAGGAATAACTATTGATATCTTACTTGAAAAAAAAAAAAAATTTTTTTTTCATATATATATATATAATACATATATAATACAATTATTTAGGAATATAGGTCAAGTATAGAATAATTAATCCATGCGTAGTGAACCATGGATTATTTTATGTACTCCGGCAGATTTCATCATGAATTGGATAAATTGTTTTCAGTTGTTGTTGGGGAACGTTCTGGTCGGATATAGACCAATTTAGAGAGGCGCACGATTACGAGTAATCACTGCGCGTGTTCTCTAATGAGCCAGTGACCTACAAGACGCATCGGAGGAGCAGGACGAAGCCGTGTCAAGAACTAGCATCGCATATAACACGAGGGAAGTCTTTGTCTATTTTTTTTAATTTTGAAAAATTAAATTTAAAAAAAAAAATTATATGTAAAAATATTTACATTATGATCTATCAACTCTAAAATTTAAAGATATTAACAAACTAGGTTATGCTTATAATTAAACATTGTGAGTTGACAGACTTCTTTTGTTATATCGAAACTTTGCGAGTGTGTCTATCTAGAATCCAGATTTTATACGGCGATATCGGTCGTTTCAAAAGCATATTGGTACCGTGGTTTATAAGTATACGTACTTTAGTATTATCGAAAGGACATTGTTGACAGATCGGTGCCACTTCAAAGTGAAGGTGACAAGTGTCATAAATTTTGTTTATTTCAATCTGCGGCCGACTATTTCAGTTGTTGGAGAGACGGTTGCAGTGTGGACCGACACACTACGCACGTGTCCGACCGCTAGACGGTGAACACGAGGCGGGCCAAAAACCCAGCTAGGGGCCCAGTTCGGCGTATCGCGATTGTGATACCGCACCGCGGGGCGTCTCGGTGTCGCAGATGCGGGCGACGTGCCGCATAACGGGTTTGCTGCATGCCATCTTTTTATAAATTTAAATAATCGCGTTAATGAATATAGGATTTTAATAGATATAGGATAACATTACTTTATTTTACTTTTATTTTATTTTATTTAAAGTGCCAGTGGCCTTTATACATTTAATAAATAAGATTTAAGGTAATTAATAATAAATACATTGAAAATAGTAGGGTTTTCTCTGTGGTTAGGTGGTTTGTGCTGTTTGTTGCACCTATTGAGTGTTACACGTTATAGTATGCGTAAAGTTTGAGATCGGGATAATATAGAAAGTGAGCCTTGAAAGAAAAAAAAAAGGAGCACAAAGGGATCGGTATTGATTTAGGCCGTTTTGTTTAGAGAAAGTGAAACTTAGTAAAGGACTTAGCTAGGTGGAGTAGATATAGTTAAGTAAAGTTGTGAAGGAAAGGTAGGAAAATGTCTTTCTCAACTAGACAGCGAGGTCGTAAGCAGAAGACGGTTGAGCGCGACGCGGGAATGCAAGTAACGCCAGAACTCCTAACGGGTATTTTAGAGATGACAAAAAAATTCGGAGAAGTAATTGAGCGTTTAGATCGTCTAGAACGAGCTCAGGTTGACAACGTAGTTAATGTAGATAGGGCGGCCATCTCGGGGCCTGCTACTATTAGTTCTGAGTCGGGTACTATGTCGACGTTGACTTCTGACACAAGTAGTACGTCTACTATGACCGGAGCCACGGTGGTAAAAGACAGGGCGCCGGTTTGCGTAATGAGGCCGACACTAGAAAAACCTATCTTTACCGGGAGGGGCGGGTTGACACCGGTGAGGTTTTTGAAAAAGGTAAAAAAATATCTCAACGCTACACAGTCGAACGCGAATGCATTAGATATCGTTACGGAGTGTTTGCGTGGACATGCACAGACCGTTTTAGAATTATACAGCGATAATTGGAGGACATTTACTGATTTTGAGAGAGACTTCTTAAAAGCTTTCTGGGGAGAGCGCGAACAAGAAAGAGTACGTTATAAGTTACTGCATGCGACGTACAGTAATAATGGGGGTGCGTCGATGGAAGAACATTTTGCGGAATACTACGACAGTGTGCGTTCGTTCACTATCCCATTAGGGGAACGAGAAGCGGTAAACTGTATAATGCGACATTTTCCCGGGGAAATTCAGCGCTTGTGGTTTACAAGGCAAGGGGCAATATCAGCACTCGACGCCCTAGAGTTCCTAAGGAATATGGAACAGAATGTGCAAGTAAGAGAAGTGTCGAAATCGGGTCCTGAGTTGTGGAAAAGCCGAGGTGGCTTGAGGCGGCCGAACATTATTGCGGCCACAGACAGGAAAGGAAGGGAGGTTCAGACGAATATGATACACGCCTCGCGAACGTACAGGGGTAATGCGATTCGAGGACGCAGCGTAGCAAGAGGAGGACGCACGGGTGTGACAAATCGGTACCAAAGGCGAACGCCTTACCCGGCCATAAATTGGAGAAGTGAAGGAGCAGGTACGAATGTCGCACGTACAGCGGAACCCAGACAAGCGACCGAAAAGCAACCCGCAATAGTCGATTTAGGAAAATCGTGAAACGAGAAGGCTGCGGATTAGTAAGAGTCGTGGATTCGCGAGGCCCTGTTGAAAACCGACTTGGGATTAGTATTTTAAGAGCAGATTGTACATACATGAACAAAGGGCTCAATAACGGGGAGGGGAGAACTGCTATGTCTAATATGCTCAAATATATGTGTAAATACGGGTGGAATGTTGGAAAGGGTTTGGGGAAATCAGAAAATGGAAATAAAATCCCGATTGATACGAATTCAGATTCCGAAGGATTCCTAGTAGAATCCGTTACAGATTTATTATCCAAATGGGACACAGGGGCACTGTTAATATGTAAATGTGGAGAAAGGGTGTGTACTGGTTGTAATACGAGACACACGAGAAATACTAGTTCGTATATGATACATGGAGAAGAGGATGACTTGTTGGACGCAAAGGAGAAATACTATTCGCTGCCCGCCTTGCCCGAAATTGAAGTCAAAGTAAACGGTGTCGGGGCAAGAGCCTTATTGGATACCGGTTCGCAGGTTACCTGTGTAACTGAAGAACTGTTTGACACATTGAGGCAGAATAAGGAAATACCAGAGTTACCGATTCCGGCCTTACATATACAAGGGGCTTTTGGATCTAGAAGTTGCAAGATTAGCAGTGTACACATGGTGTCGATAGAATTGAATGCACTTGTAATTGATACACCTGTACTGGTATTGGCAAAATTACCGAAACCAGTTATATTGGGATACGATTGGCTGCTGCGCGTTCGGGCAGTAATTACATGCGGAGAGAATAATAAATTGAATGTGGACCACCTGGGAGTACGTACCACAATAAACATAGGAGAGACAGGTAGTACGGCTAGAGGAGCGGCATTTTGCGTGCTACAACAGATAAGTGAATTCGAACAGTCAAATGAAACAGAACAGTCGTTACGCGAGCACGTAAGGTTGTTAGATCTGTTAGAAGAAGAAAAGGCTTTGTTATTGCCTGTATTAATTAAGTACAGAGAAGTATTTTCAGCCCATCCTGGACGAACGGACAAGTATACGCATAGGATAAAGATGTTAAATGAAGAGCCGTTTATTAAAAGATCCTATCCTGTAAACCATGCTCACCGAGAAAAGGTGAAAGCTAAGTTAGATGAACTCGAAAACTTGGGAGTCATACAACGAGAAGCGACTCCTTATAGCAGCCCCATGACTTATACATTAAAGAAAGACGGAAGTATTAGGATCTTGTTAGACGCGCGCGAGCTCAATAAACGAATGGTAGGTGAATCGGAAGCACCTCCTCTGACAGCGGAAATATTGCAATCTTTTCACGGCGTGAAGTACATGACGCTATTAGATTTGAATAATGCATATTATAATATTCCGTTGCATGAAGACTCGAGGAAGTACACGGGTTTTACTTTTATGGGGAAAAGTTACACCTATAGGGTATTACCTCAAGGTCTTAAAACATCGGTCAGTTCCTTCACAAGAGCCATGGACATAATGCTGGGACCCGAGGTGCGTTCCTTTTGCATTAATTACTTAGATGACTTAGTAGTGTTCACTAACGGGACGGTACAGCTTCACTTAGAGCACTTAGGATTAGTTTTACAGAAATTACGGGAAGCGAAACTGACGTGTAGTTTGTCTAAGTGTTGTTTTATTAGGACGGAAATTAAACTTCTGGGGCACATCGTTAACACACAGGGTGTCAGAATGGACCCTGATAAAACACGGGCGATACAAGAATACCCGGTCCCGAGAACCGTAAAACAAGTGCGAGCGTTTTTGGGCTTCATTAATTATTTTCGGAAATTTGTATATAAATATGGAGAGGTGACACGTCCTTTGTGCGATTTGTTAAAGAAAGGACAAAAATGGCGATGGGGAGAGAAAGAAAATAGTTGTTTCGAGCATATAAAGTCGTTGTTTATTGACACAGTGATGTTAAAACACCCTATACCCGGAAGTAGGCTGTATGTACAGTCGGACAGCAGCGACATTGGAGTAGCAGGGTTTGTTTATCAATATGACAGTCAGAAATTAGTCAATGTAATAGGGTTTTGCAGCAAGGCGTTCACTGACGCAGAAAAGCATTGGACTGTCTCTGAGAAAGAACTGTGGGCGATAATTTATACTTTGAAAAAGTACGAGACCTATTTGCGTGGAGTTAAGATAATAATACGTACAGATCACAAAAGTTTGAGTTTTCTACATAGTTGGAAGATACTACACGCGCGCATGCAGCGGTGGGTGTTTTACATAAATCAATTTGATTTTACAATAGAGTACGTCAAGGGTAGGGACAATATAGGCGCAGATGTGATTTCTCGCTATTTATGTGAGACTGGAGAATCTCAGGTAAATAAGCAGACTTACCCGTTAATGTGTTTGTTCACGGCGGTTGGTGATAGAGCATTGGTAAACAAACTGAGTTTGTTGAAAGATTTGCAATTAGAGGATGTAAAGTTGCGAGGCATTATTAAGAAATTGCAGGAAGAAAAGCCTGACGTTGAGACGAAATATTGCAAGCTGAAGGGAGATATTTTATATCACCAAGGCAGGGGAAAAGAAAAGGAGGTAGTGTATTTGCCGGAAGGTGTGGTTAATGAAGTGATCTTGAATGTGCACGAGAACTTGGGTCATTATGGAAGGTATAAATTGTGTACGGCTATGCGAAAGCGTTGTTATTTCCCACATATGAAAAAGCGAGTTGTGGAAGTTATAAGGTCGTGTCCATTATGTCAAAAGGCAAAACACGAGAGAGAGTATCTGGCAGGGCCTAGCAAGGCTGTATTAGTAGAAGATATCGGCGAAAGTGTGTTTGCTGACATATATGGTCCATTGCCGAGTGGAAAGTTTGGAATGCGTTACATATTTGTAATGCAAGACCTGTTTAGTAAGTTGATAAGGTTATATGCATTACGAAAGGCGACAGGACGCAGTACTTTGGGGTGTGTGAAACAATTCCACACAGAAATCAGTATTAAGAACCTGGTAACAGACAGGGGGGCGCAATTTACTTCTCGTTTATGGGAGAGAGAGTTGCACAGACTAGGAATTAAGATTTCACACACATCGCTGAGAAATCCTCGCGCGAATCCCGTAGAGAGAGTTAATAAAGAATTGACTCGTTTATTTAGAACGTATTGTAGTCATTCGCACAGGAGTTGGTTGTCAATCTTACCAAGGATTGAAAATTTATATAATAACGTCACACATGTTGCTACAAGATATACTCCATATGAAATCATTTACGGAAAAGGGGATGTCCTGAATTTCGATAAAGCATTACCCAATCGGGAGACGCAGGAGGCGTGCCTAGACGTTGTAAATATAAGAAAGAACGTTCTGAAAAATTTGAAAGTAACAGCTGAGAAAAGGGTTGCATATAGAAATCAAAAATACAAATTTGCCACATATCATATAGGTGATTTGATAAAATTAAAGGTGTTGCCCCGATCCGACGCTGATAAAAAGGTAACAAAGAAATTCTCTTTACTGTATGACGGTCCTTATAAGGTCGCGGCAATACCCTACCATAATGTGTATACATTAGTGGACCCAGATACAAATGCTGTAAAGGGAAACTATAACGCAATACATCTGGCTAAATACTATAACGTTACGTAATCTATAGATAGAGTGTAACACGCAGAGGTAGTATAGTGTAGAATACTAAAATACACACGTATAATCTGGTTGATTGCGTACGCGTTCGTTGTTTCATGTTGCTTTGGTAGTATATATAAAATGGCTGACTTTGTAGCACACACACGGTGGGCTACATAAAGTTAGGAAAGCAAATGATTGTGGGATAGGTGATGCTGGAAATCAGTTGGATGAGGAAGTCGCGTCCCTAGCCTTAGTGCCACTATTAGTTAACTATAGCTAGAAATAAGGTGAAATGCATGTTCAAAAAAAAAAAAAATTAAAAAAAAAAATTAAAAAAAAAAAAAAAATATTAGAAAAAAAAGGAAGATGAAATTGGGGCGTCGTCACACTCTATCTGGGAGGGGACTGAGGTGGCCCCAGCATTGTATATAGATAACTGTGTAAGCTAGGTATATATGTATTTGATTTTAGATAAGCTATCATACATTTATACTGTAAATAACCATAAACTGAGGCAAACAGAATCGGGGCAAGACGCTAGTTGTATATGGTGTATTAGGACTCATAATTTTGATAATTTGTTGCTTTCACATGTTGGATATTAAGCCCAAAGGTGCTTATGGCGGATTTCGCTTAAGAGATCAAATTTATGATTTTATACTTGTCGATGTTGATAAGCGAGCTATGTCAAGTAGCACAGGCGTGTAACGCAATTCTCTAAAGTTGGTTTTGAGATTTATGGTAGTTTGGAGCCAAAAATTCCGATAAACACTCTCAAAGCGTCGTTAAGAAAGGAGCTCAAGTTTACCCGAGCGCAAGGCAAAATTTTTTTTGTAATTCTCCGAAACTACAATAGACTGCGCCCTTACGGGGAACGATACAAAATAATTTGGATAAATTGCTATGCGAAATTCGTGAAGTGAGTTATCGTCGATTGAGGCTAGATAATAATTTCTTTTACTAATATCAGTTTCGAAGAATGATACATGGCAGGTATCTACAGTAAACGTAGGAGATTTGTACGAATGGTCAGCTAGTTAGTATGTTGCGAAAGTTGGGATGTAAAACGATTTCTGATCGAAGTTGCACTGATCACGTGCAGAGCATCTGTGTTCAAGGGTCGAGAGTGCTTTTCGGTGTCAGGTAGAGACGCCGAGATGTACCTTTTACATAAACAAAACTGCTGTGTGGATTTAAAATTTTGGTAAAACATTGAACTATATATGAAATGAGTTTACACGCTATACATTTATATTGATCAATCCGTATTGTTTACAAAATCCTGTAGGAGAAAGTTTTATATCGACCTTATCGCTATGCAAACAAGATTTGAATTACAGGCTTGGTTTTGGATTTTAAGTAAAGTATCCGAGACGCACTTTGTGACTAAGTTACGGTAAATGAGGGTTTTACTCGTGTTACGACTATTATAAATATGACGACTACACCTACAAACAATTAACTGTAAAGTACAAGACAGAAATAAAATTATACTAATTACTCGAGTGAATTTCGATATTAGTGGCGACATCTCGTTAAGGAAAAACGAATTAGTCAAAATACGGAATTTAGTCACAAACTTTCGGTTTGAGGGTTAGGGGTATGAGACTTTGAGTATATAGACATAAGGGCGAAAATGGTACGAGCGTGCTGATTTGCGAACTTATAGGAGAGGGTTTAATGTTAGACGGAGATATATAGAATGAGAGACGCGGGCGCAGAGGGGTAGTGAGCTTTCAACCCTTGTGACGAGCGGGTGGTGACCGAGTGACGGAGCGGAGCAAGCAGCTAGGCCGAGGTGCGGTGGCGTGTACCCAGATTCGGTGAGAATTTAACCTAGTTGAGCTGCTTTGAAGGTAAGCGCAAAGACTTTAGTTTACTAATATTTTGTTTACTCTATTTTATAGAGATAACTGTTTCAACTGTTGACTCCATTTGGATATTCGATATTTAATTATTTTACTATCCCGAAACCATGAAAATAGTAGATTATAACTACGATTCAAATTCATAATAGCACATCTGTCTTAAATTGAGTTAATTCTACCAAAGAGTATCGAAACAATAAATTTACTATATTATACCGTTTGAATCGAGAGTGCGTGTGGTTGGAATAACCGAATTGATTAATATTCAAGTTCATTATGATTGATTGCAAAGAAACTCGGCTACATTTTCAGCCGGTTAAATTTAAGGTTTCATTCATTGTTAATTTTGTTTTTTGAGGTCTGATCGAGGTCTGATTTAATTATAAAATAGAGAAGTTGCTCATTTCATATTTTAAAAGTTAATATCATGTCGCAGCTTGTAATGTCGCGAGATGAATAGCGGCATGCCTCAATCAAAGATATCCAGTTTTAAATTTACATTCAGTTATACAAATAGTTCAGAAAATTAGTACTGCGAGGTCATGCCCTTAAAATTAAATTTAAATGTCTAATTTCGTTTGCCGACCAAAAGTATAATAACTGATAAGTCTGTATTGTATAAAAGATAAATACTTTTGCACCATTAATTTTATTGTTGATAAATACTGAGAAAGAGATAAATAATTGATGGAGTCAGAGGAGGCCATTTGTTTTGCAATTAATTATTTATCTTAAAGTAACATTAACGAAATAAAAGTAAATTCACCAAATGTAAATACGAAATTAGACTTGCTGGCTGAACTCTGACCGGAGCCAGCTCAAAAATAAAATGGTCTGGTTGGCACGAGGACATGCGAGGTTGGGGCATGTTTTACCTTCCATCCACACAAATGTGTGTATTAAACTCAATACGATTATCTTGCCAACAAATACAAAACTTGTGTAATGGATACAATTTCCTTTCATATACAAAAGGAAACTATGTAACTAATTCTTTATCACAAGCATAACACAAAGGTGCGTTAAATTAGACTGAACTCGGTACCAGCGCACATACACGTGTGCGGTATTTAATATTGTCAATATATTTATATAAATAGAGTGATTTAACACAAAGCTAAAAGTAGTCATTGTTCTATTGACCAAAGCTCTGAATAATATGTGCACAATACATTGTATTAGATGGAAATATACTAAATACATGAGTGGTGATAATTCACAGTCAAAATATTGCTCGATATAATTAGCTGAGTTAACTCCAGCTGCTATCTTGTCCAGAGTTAAAATAATAGAGGTTTTCTGCCTCATTTAGATATTAACAAAGTAAAGTCAGTCCTCTCACTAATATAGTGCCAGATAAATACTGACGGACAACAGTTGCATATAAAAATCAAGCGAGGCAGTCACTGACCCCTTGCAACAACAACTATATACAGCATCGAAATATATGCCAACTATCATAAGATCAAGCGAGGCAGCCAACGGCCCCTCGAGATATATATATATACACGCAGGTAGGCGTAATACGCCCTGCATGATCGATTTGCATAAAACGCATATCACGAGGCAGTCGGAATCGACCCCTCACACGTATGAAATGTATACCTATTGCGCAAAACAATACTCGGGCAGGTGGATACCACCCCCCGCATGACAAATTGTCAAGGCTGGCCAGCCAAAACACATGTATGCAAATCTATGCTGAACCAATCTTCGAAAACCGCCTAATTGTTTTTCTTTCGAGGACTGCGTTTGGAATTCCATTCAAAGTAAGTGCACAGGGAGGCCTTTTGGGCGTTGTGAAACATGCTCGTTTGCGTGAGACGAGTGTTTGTAGTAAAACGCTCGCTGAAAGTGAAGTCTTCAGGTGACAAAACGTAGTTTCGTCCTCTGAAGAACAGCGGACAGTCTCTCAAAGAAACGCACATCGGCCCAAAGTCGGGATTTTGTTATCAATTTATTAATAAAACCCCGAGGTCCCGTTAGCCTAAGGGCCAAGTTTGAGTGGATTACTAGGCGAATCAGTTTTCGACCGAAAATACAATACATATAAGCAACGACTTACTTTCATAAATTTATCCCTGATCAATACAGGAAATTCGAATTTAAAAACACTAAATCAAATGTAATTAAAAAGGAACAAGATGACCTTATTCATTACAATAACAAAAGTTACCCCAAAACATCGGCGTTTGTTATACAACATCCCGATAGTCCGCTGTCCTATTTTGCGCCCATATAACGGTAAATAAGTTGCCGAAACCGAAAGTACAATTTAAATAGGGCGTAACTATTCGTATCCGAATACTCGTAAATATCATCGAGTTATCATTACTTTACTCTCAAATCAATTTAGTAATTTTATAGACGATCACAGGCCATAAAAATACCTCAATTTACACGTAAACAGTGCACGCATACTTACATGAATACGTCACGGCTGACGTAATTGTGGCTACAATAATCTATAACACACTTATTCATGCATAATGAATAAATGTACTTATATTTGTAAATACACTCACAAAACAACTCAGACACAATTAAAGACATCTCATATGCTTATTGTGAGAACAGGTGTGTTATATCACAGATCTAAGAATGGTTAATAATCCTTTAAAGTGATGACTAGCTAAGGTAGTCAGGACAGATGCGCGCACAAATTATAGCCCTCTTCAGGGCTTGTAGTCTATACATAAGAAAATGTTCTGCAAGATAGATTTTTCAAGTTATTAGATCGCACTAAATATGATTCATATAAAAATCTAAAAATTTTGTAATTGAGTTTATTGTACGTATCATGTGATAAATAATCTGCAATTTCTGCTATATGCGTCATAAATCTGTAATATAATAAATTAAGAAATTTATTTATTTTATAATTCCGTTAACATCCACACATACTTCCATATACTCACATTTTCTGTTGTCTGATTATCTAAATGGAAACATCTGATTTTACTTTATACCCTCGTTAAATATTCTCGTAATAACATTATGGAATCGACACCATCTGACCCCGCCGCGAAGCGTCGCTTCCCAATAAAACCAATTACATGGTTACACAAAGCGAATGAGATTATATTCTAATAATAACCGTACCTGTAAATATCATCTTATTTTTATTAAGGTAAAACTCTTGAAGTGGCATTGCTTTATTCCCTATTCATTACCGTGCCAAGTCTGTACTCAATATAATTTATTTTATATAAATTCGATAGCATCGATAATCCATAGATGTTATGATAAAAGTGTATTGTGGTGATGCAAATAGATTGAAGATATTGTTAGGAAATTTTTTTTCGATTAATTTTGGACAACTTTGAACAAAAACTACTCAATTTTAAAATTATCATATTTTTCTGTGTGTATTTCTGGAAAGCTCATACATAACTCTAGAACCACAGAACCGATTTTGATTTATGAACTCGTGTACTAAAACGTGAATTTAAAATAGGCGAAATCACAATTTAAATGCAATTATGATGTAATTGTTATATATCATTAAACTGCTATTTTTCAAAAATGAATAGAATAAAATTACGAGAATAAGAACAAAAATTGTTTAAAAGCAATATTTCTTAAAATATGTCAAACCCGTTGCAGTTTAGATCAAACAGATTACAATGTTCAAGTAGTTTAAAAATTATAGATGCAAATAGTTATAAACCATGGACACCGAGTTGCAGGCAGAAGTTATTTAAATACAATTTTGAATTGGAATTTTCCATTTTAATTCTAGACTTGGAATTTACCTCTACGTTCTCCAATACTAAAAATAAACTCTCTAAACATTCTCATCCTTCTAGTTGTTGGAGAGTGGCAAGCAAAATCATACGTTATCATAATAATATAGTGTTACATAATCATACAGTAATAATTTTAATTGTAATTTTTCACCCAATAATTAATCAAGAAGAGATTGATGCTAAAACTAGTCGTTACGTAAAATAAAAGAATAAAGTAATCGACCATACGTATTAAACTAATCGAAACTTTTAAAATTACATAGCTAAAATTAAAAAGAACTCAGAGAAAGAGCCGAGAAATACTACTCAAGAATTTATACTTCGAAATTGTACATAATTAAATGACGACCGCTTGGCCTAGTGGTTTGCGACTGCCTACGAAGCTGGGGATCCCGGGTTTGAATCCCAGGTCTGGTCAGTATTTATATGATAAATATTGATACTGGTACCAGGTCTTGGCTGTTATATATGTGGTGTCTTCGCTTGGTACCCAAAAACACAAGCTAATGTTTAGTTTGGGGCCTAGACGTTGTTGTGATGCATACGTTATTATTAATTAGTCGGTTATTGTTAACAAACAGAATAACACGCCAGAGGTTATGAGAAAAATAAATATCTCAATAAACTTCTAAATAAGATTTTTGGTTCGAAAGTATATTATTCAGACGTTTAATATCAGACGTTTTCAGACAAAATAGCATATAACAATAGTAAGTAACAGCTAATTTAATTCAATGAATTCGCAATTACGAATTATTCATATAAAATGGAAATACGTATTCACTTACGCAACTAAAGATTTCATTGAGAATTTATAACGATAGGAAAAATGCTGCACAAAAGATTTTTACAATATTTTCTTCGTTTCGATTCCTATTTTATTAAATAGGCTGTATCTTGCGATTGGTCTTATTTAAATTTGAAGACAATATTCCGCTTCTAAGGGAAGAAAATTAGGGAATGAATCTCATTTATTTGAATGTCACCCATTTCCCGTTAACTTAATTTAATAAAACTCCGCACACAGGTGTAGTTTTACACAAAATAATATATTACGGTAACCCAGAGCTGATCTGATGATGGGAACAGCAGGCAGCGAGAGGAACTCTTCGACGGTGTACATTAGCTGCCTCGTGTTTGGGCTCATTCGTTTTGACTTCGACTTCCATCTGTGTTTTGACGGTCATCGAGGAGAACGCAGCACAGCGGGAACAGTAAGAAAGCTTGTACGCATTTGTATGAGCTGTCATTTGTTTCTGAGACTGTTCCACTGTGTTCATGACTGCTGTCAAGTGCCCAACCCCCAAGATTATGCATTCATTTCAATTTTTTTTTTCAAGCGACCCTCTTTTTCATCTCTATAGTTTCCTCCAAATGGAACATTAATAAATAACTTTTTAATTTCAGTTTACATATAAGTATAGACAAAGTTTTTGAAGTCAGTTTTTATCTTTTGTAAAAATGTATATATTGTTGATGTATCTGTACTAATATTATAAAGCTGAAGAGTTTGTTTGTTTGTTTAAACGCGCAAATCTCAGGAACCACTGGTTCGAATTGAGAAATTATTTTTGTGTTGGATAGTCCATTTATCGAGGAAGGCTATAAGCTATTATTACATCACGCTACGACCAATAGAAGCGGAGCATAAATGAAAAATGTTGCAAAAACGGGAAAAATTATTCCTTTTAAGAGCTTCCGTTACGCGTGCTACGCAAACGGTTGATGTTAAGCAAAAATCATGTACTACGGAATTGTTCCCCTTTAAAAGTCCTAACCACAAGTCCGCGACAGCATATGTTTATCTTTTTAGATTGACTTACTATCCTTCTTTATGGCAATCAAATTTGTTGCTAGACGCGCCAAAGAATTTCTTTGTTTGTATGATGACGATGATACCATAGTGTAATGATACTATATGGTTGGACTAGCGACCCACCCCGACTGCGCACGGGTGCAATGTACTAATGCATGGAACAAAAAGAGGAACGTTTCCGTAGTCCACCCGAGCGAAGCCGGGTACGATCGCTATCATTTATAAAATTGCTGTCCACTGCTTCGCCTGCGTGAACGTGAAGAAGATTTACACTATCTAGTTTTCAGTTCCCACCCTGTCTTGAAAAACTTTGAAATAATCGTTCCCTGACTAGTTTCTAGGTAACTTAATCTAATAAATTGTATTTAAGATTAGACCCTGGGTTACGACTATTTATTAAATTACAAAAAAAAATCGACTCAATCGGTTCAGTAGTTTTTGAGTTTGTCGCGTTCATACACACAAACGGACAAAATAAATTTTATTGTCAATTAGACCCTGGGTAGTAACAAAAAGTTTCTTCGAAATCAATTCTTTAGTTTTTTAATTTATCGTGATCATACAAAAGAAAAAATTTCAAAAAATTATTATTTTCACTTCTATAAAGTTTAAATAACAAATAATAAATCATAGTATAAAATCAGGACAATTTGTGGTATAAACCAAGTACGGTATAATAATGATTGGAAATTGTATTTGGGATCATAAAAAAATTTGTTTATTTATTGATTTTTTTTTATTTATTAAAAGGCTCACCAACACTCTTTACATTTGCATTTAACAGTTAAAATTTAAATCAAATACAATTTATGTTTAAATGTAAGAGCCATTACAGGAACAATACATGCAATTATTAATATAAAAACAAATAATAACAAAAAATATAACTAAAATTAACAACTAAGAATGAATTTAAAAAAAAAATGTCAATGACAAAGTAAAAGTTTACAACTTTGGCCTCATAGCGGCACCGGCATGCTACGAATGCAAGTACGAAAGTACCTCTCACGCCGCATTGCGGACAGTAGAACCATACTCCATATAATTTTACACTGTTCTTTCGTAAAAAATATTAGAATTTATTTATTTTAATTATAATATAATAATTAGTTTAAATATATTGGGTACATTACGTAAAAGACATTATTGAAAACTGAAATTTAGATAGGATTATGTCCATAATAGTACGAACTGAGACCGTTTCCTAAATCGAATTTAAACTCAAAATAGTAAGAACTTTTTTAAATATTAAGCAAATAAAAGGGCTGGCAATCGATAACTTATAGATTTATCTATGATTATATATATTTTTATAACTTCATAGTATAAACGAAATTACACCATTAATTAGTTTAAAGTTCATTCTAATTAATGGCATAATGGCATAGGTAATTCCGTTTTTTATTCCTCTCTCTATAGTTGAATTGGTTCGTTAAACTATTTATATGTATAGAAAATTTATTGTCAAAAAAATCCTACAACATTATACGGACTACCAACAATTTTATTACAAAAATATTTCTGTTCTCGAAACCGGCACCCATGTTTAGGAAGCGGTCTCCGCTCGTACTACGACAAAAATAAATGTATAAGAATAAATATAATTATATGAAGTATATTATGAAAACAGCATTTTGTTGTATTCTTATATAGATACAAATACAAGAATTAAATCTAATGTCACAAAACCAGACGTCATGCAAGCTATGATAATTTTGAAATTATTTTTTTCATTCCATAGTAAACTCAAAACCCCTAAAGAGTTGAAAGTTACATATTATATTAATCAATTTAAAGCGATATTTATCTATGTGTACTTAACATCTTCTCACCATCACTACCAACAAACGTGACTTAATTAACTTAACTTAGAATGTGAACAAAGTCACGGGCGGTTTAAGTTGCAATAAATTAGAAACTAAATATTTTGTCACAAAACGTACGTAGATTGTAATTCAAGTTTTATATTTTATTACAACCACTCTGCCCACGTCCCTTTCGACTCAGTAATTCAAAAGTCCAAGTCATTAGCGTGAACCAGAATGTCTTCGCAGAACATTTTTTTTCCCCCTTAAACAAAGAGCGACGCGGCTCGAATAAACCTTAGCCATAATACTTGAGTCGCCGTCGTCCTTTCCGAGTTTCAAATGGCTCAAAACCTCGAGTTAAAAGTTGGCCAGCGTGTGACATTGACCTTAATGTCATTTTGTTATATATTTGTTACAAATTGCTTTATACAGGTTGTGACGAGATCTCATCTAAAAACTATGTCTATATGCGTTAATTAATATGTATACATATTCCCCGAAGGAAGGACATCCCAAAAGGAAACCTAGGCCCCTGCATTAGGTTGGGACATTAATGGGCTGATGGTATGGTGTAATATCAGCCCATTAATGCTATACCATGGTATACCATATCATCAGCCAATTAATACCCCAACCCAATGCAGAGGCTTAGGCTTCCTTTCGGGATGAGGGGGCTTGGAGTTTAATCCTCCACGCTGCTTCAGTGCGGGTCGGTGGAAAAATAATTCATCTCAAAAATATTAGTAAGTAGACACTACCGATTACACAAAGGAGGGCGTTTCGTTAGGTAATTCAACTTTATGTATTACTCTTTACAATCTTAATTATTCATCATCATAATCATCAGCCCAATTTACCCCACTGCAGGGGCTTAGACTTCCCCCAGGGTGAGGAGGGGGTTTGGAGCTTAAATCCACCACGCTACTCCACTGCGGGTTGGGAATTGTAACGACCGCCATCTATTGACAGCGTCCGGGACCGACTACTTAACGTGCTCTCCGAGGCACGGAGTCAGTGATAGTTAATGTACTTATTTATTTATTATTATTTTTTCTTTTCTTTATTATTATTATTACTTTTCTCCTAAATCCGCTCTCGCCGATGTTTCCAGTTGGATTTATTTTTCCGACTCTTTATATCGAGTCTTTATAACAGTATTTTCATAAACTCCATCCAGTGGCATTCACAATCATTGATGACTTAATGCTTGATGTCTCATATACTAGTCAAGATCGTTAACGATATCTGCAAAACTTGAAATGAAACTTGTTAAGCTTTTAGTGGTGTAAATATACTACTTTACGTACGTACAGTCTTGTTACACATTCGTAACGATAAAATTCAACGATACATTAAATTCACCAAGGACCAATTCGCAAATTATGTATGTACACCGTGAAGTATAAAGTAACTAGTGTATGTTAAAAGACCGGCCAAGTGCGAGTCGGACTCGCACACGAAGGGATCCGTACTACCGTACAATATAAAAAAAACCACATTTCTCGTATAGGGACCCCCTTTGGTTTTTAACTTTATTCTATTTTTATTATTACGACCGCTTAGCCTAGTGGATAGCGACCCTGCCTGAGAAGCTGGAGGTCCCGGGTTTGAATCCCTGGTCGTGTCAATATTTTTATGATGAATATTGATACTGGTACCGGGTCTCGGTTGTTATATGTATGTGATGTTTTCGCTTGGTACCCAAAACACAAGCTAATGCTTAGTTTGGGGCCTAGACGTTGTTGTGATATACGTTATTGTTATTATTATTTGTTGTTATAGCGACCGTAGTAACACATAATCTGTTAAAATTTCAAGTGTCCACCTAGTATGATTCAGGTGATGCAGCCCTGTAACAGACGCACGGGCGGACTGACTTAGGCTTCCCGTTGTTAGTATTATCTAGGTATGAAACTCGAAAAAAACATAGTTTATAATGTTAATTTCATGGTAGTTACCAATCTCGTCCAGTTTTATTAACAAACCGCAGTTAGACCGGAAACATATGTAAACATAGGAAAAGAAAATAGAAACAACGAAAGGATGTTACGACGGAAGTAACTGAGAGCAATCGTAAACCAACTGGAATGTAGTTGGGGCAAATCTCTATAAAGAAAGAAATAGGTTTTTTTTTTATAAATATACGCGTATGCAAATAAGACATATCGTTCCGTCGTACATACGTTAACAACAACCTTTGGATTTGCAATCCAAGCAAAAGATTAGTTTAGCTCTGCGAAAATACAATATGTAATATTCGGAATGGAAAGCGAGATTCGTTGTATGATAACCAGAAAATAATATATCAGCAGTGGGCGTATTTAAATTACAAAAAGGTTGGAAAATTTTGATTATTGTTACAGCATCTCATTTATTCTACTCAAATGTGAAAGGATTTACTACTTAAATTTTAGCTTCCAGCAAAATTCTATTGAATTGTTTGAAAATTTTTTTTATCGACGCATAGAAAGACACCGACACTTCACTAATAGATTATTAATGGGTTGATGGAACAGTTTTCACTATAGTGAGTTGCTCCATATCTGCTCTACTCTATAAAGTACTAATTTTGTCTGTTTGTTTTTATATATAGATTGACCGGTTGGCCGAGTAGTTAGCGACCCTAACTGCGGAGCCGAGGGTCACGGGTTCGATTCCCGCCCGGGACAATTATTTGTGTGCATGAACAAGTCTATTTGTTTCGAGTCTGGGTGTAAAAGTATCTGTGTACTATATTAATAATACTACATCACAACAACGTCTAGGCCCCAAACTAAGCATTAGTTTGTATTTTGGGTACCAAGCGCAGACACCACATACATATAACAACCAAGACCCGGTACCAGTATCAATATTCATCATATAAATACTGACCCGACCTGGGATTCGAACCCGGAACCTCCAGCTTCGTAGGCAGGGGCGCTACCCAGTAGGCTAAGCGGTCGCCGCCGCCAATATGGGCAGTAGGTATTAAAGAAAATATACGAAAATCAAACATTCCCTCCACCCCCCCCCCCCCCCACCTTATCCCGAAACTACTAAGCATAAAAGTTTGAAAAAAAATACAGAATATTGTATGTTTTAAAAAATTAGTAAACTACCATATTCCAAATATACCTTACCTATTACCTACTCAATATCTGTCATTATGGAACCCTAACAGGGGCTGGTATTATGTACGTATGTGGTTAGCCCACTAGGCTAAGCGGTCGTCTATATTATAATATATGTAAATATTATTAAAACAAAAAGAATATTTGTGTATGTATATCAGTTGTCTAGTACCCCTAGTTGTTAATGTGTCGTAAAATATCACCTAATACAAAAGTACATAAGTGGAATTTCCATCAAAATATGTGTGGATCAGCCGATTTTTGCTTCTATATAATAATAATAATATCTGGGAAATCCCACATAGCGCCATCTAGTCCCAAAGTAAGCAAGTATTATGCTTGTATTATGGGGTACTAGACAACTGATATACATACACAAATATTCTTTTTTTTTTTAATAATATATACATATATTATAATATAGACGACCGTTTAGCCTAGTGGGTAGCGACCCTGCCTACGAAGCTGGAGGTGACGGGTACGAACCGACTTTGAGAAGTTCCGTTCCAATGCGTTTTTTGCATTAGGTACGTAGCATTTTAAAGCAGTTTTTTATATAAGTTTTACGGTTGTGGGGTACCAGGGGACTTTGGTGTAGATATTTGGAGGGAATTTGAAGTTTTTTTTTAAAAACAGCTGATCTGAATTTAATAAAAATTTTCGCAGTATCACCTCAAGGCAAGTTCTGAAACTAATTTGCAGTTACAAGCTGCCAGAGAATGCTGCAGTAAATGTTTTTTTTTTCAAAACGGTTTTTTCATTTTTATTATCTTATATCGTTCGGTGCAGGCTTATTTATACAAAATTCTCTAGAAAGTTCCACAGTGTCTTGATACATTCCTGTAACGGTCCCGGTACAAATGTGTAGTTCATGCGAGCGAAGCCAAGGCCGGAGTACTAACCTTTCTTTTTCCTATTTAATGATAATCCGACTCTTGTCTACCACGGGGCCAAACACCCGCTCAGTGAACACGACTTCGAGGCCAGACTCATAATTTATACCCTCACTAACATGTAATACGTAGTTTCGTGTTCCCGTCCATTATATTCGGCAACATTACATTAATTTCATAAATATTATGTAGTTTATAATACATTTATATATATTTGTACATTTGTTATATATAAATATATATTTATATATATAAATGTAACGAGAAAGACCTCAAAAGGATATGAAAATATAGTCCTACATTTGTGAATGTCCCATGAATGAATTAAGTTTGACGGACCTTTCAGATTGAGATGCAATCAAATTATTTTTGTATTAACTTACACATATTTCAATATACCTACTTGTTGTTGACGCTTAAATTATTAATGTTGCGTTTGTGAATTTAACTACCTAAGTGGATTTGTTTGTTGTAAATACATTCACTCGTGTCTACTATTTTTATTGTAGCAACCTATTTGTAGATTTTACTCAATGCGAGCTATCGAATGGAACTTCTCAAAGTCGGTTGTATTGTGTTTGAGTAGATTTATACAATTCCTCCTGGGCCTTTCCAGCCCTGAGATATATATTGATACATTTTGGGCAATGTCTTTTGAAACGTAAAATAATATGCCTCTTGGCTATTTATTTTATTTTCCTTATTTTTCCTATATTTTTATTTTTGTTAATTTTCTTTAAAGCGATACACTGTCATCGAATTGTATTTTTTTTTTTTAAAACCCTTGATTACGCATAGACTTATTAGGGTACACAATGTACACTTGAAATGCTCGAAATTTAAAAGTGCCCAAAAAACACATTATCTGTATCCACTCTGTATTTTATGTTTTTAAATAGCTTTTCCATAATTTCTATAAACATCGAACGTAAGAGACAATTTACTTAAATTAAAACAAAACTATATTTTTTTGGTATTTAGTCTGTCAGTACTTCCTGTATTTTTGTCTGGTACAATGGAGCACAAGTGGGAACATTTGCCTGCTATGATCTACTATCATTATAAATGTAGTCAATCTGAAGCTTTAAAATTTTAGAATCAGCTTTAGGCGAATCTGCTCCTCCTTAGGAAACGATTATTAGATGGTTTAACGAATTTGAAAAGGGGCAAAACTAGTCTTCAGGATGACGACAGAAGAGGCCCCTCGCCAACGTAACAGCAGAAAATTTGTGAGCTACAGAAAAGCTGTTGCGAAAATACCCGTGATGTTTCTGAAATCATAACTGGCCACAAAACATACATATATCAGTATGATCTAGAAAACAAGAAACTTTTGTTGGTATGGGTGTTTTCAGATGACCAACTGCCAACAAAATTGAGAAGGCCTCGGAACAATGGCAAAAAAAGAATACTTAGTTTTTTTTTTACATAGTGTACATCTTGTGACATCAATGCTAGAACATTGTAGGTCAGTTAATTCAGAATGGTACACAACAGTCACGCAGCTAAAAGTTTTCAAATCTGTTCAAGAGAAATCATGAAAAACTGGGCTTAGGGTTAGGCTTAAAACGCGTTTATACACTTTCCTCAGAACGAAGGCGTTTATTCAAGAATCTGGCCTTGAAACCCAGCCTCATTTACCTTATAACCCCGACTTAGCTTTCTGTGATTTCTTTTTATTTACAATTGTCAAGGATAAGAAGCACGGGAAAGTGTAGCGTCGAGCGCCCACCGACTCGATGGACCTGGCCTGATATGACCTGAAGAAGGCGGCGGGTCGCCGTTGTTGGATAAAGCAAGCGGAGAATCGCGTCGCGTGGCGTGCTATGGAGGAGGCTTATGTTCAGCAGTGGACAGACAGAGGCTGAAATGATGATGAAGAAATATAAAATAAAAGTTTTTAAGTACCGAAGAAGCAGTGGCTACCTACCAACCAATCATTTCTGACCTGTTGTGAACAACTGGGATAAATTTTTCCAGAGCTTGGTTTAGGCGGATGGAAATTTACATCGAGATTAATGAAGAAAAGTACTTTGAAAACAATTATTATATAAATTATAAAATTATATTGTTTACGTTTCGTGTGTCACGAAACTTAGGTATATAGTCAGCTACGTACTCTGATAAATAATAAATAATAGGATTCGAAAACTACCTATCTAGTCGAGACGAGGATTTCAGGTCCTTGTAAGCCCTTAACACTTAAGTAATTGATACGCGCTTTTCTTAATCTACCAAATATATCGAGTAAATCTTCATACTCACGTTAAGGTTTACTCGATTAATTTGCTCGATTTAATTTAATCGATATCGAATCGATAAATAATTCCGTCCCTGGGTTTTACATTTCTTTTTGATGCACTTCCACATATTCTACGATACGATTCTGAATATTTCGTGAAGACATAGTCAAATACGTCAAATGTAGTATATTAGTAATAGGCACAGTGTTTAGCAGCCATTAATTTTTGTCGGACG
Organism: Luffia ferchaultella; assembly: GCA_949709985.1. NCBI lineage: Eukaryota > Metazoa > Arthropoda > Insecta > Lepidoptera > Psychidae > Luffia > Luffia ferchaultella. The sequence goes on along the minus strand of OX453257.1, from coordinate 6,338,967 downwards.
GAGGAATTATTTGTATCCTGCTAATGATGTGCTCTTTTTCGTATTGTTCAGGGTTCTACATATAAATCCCAAGTTTTTGAATGAAACATTTTTGTCTCTGTAATTGACAATAAATTCTTTCAATATGTCTTAGAAATAGATATCTGAGATTCATAAGAATTCGATCTGCGTGTTTCGAAGAAGCTAACTAGCTTCTAAACAGTTAGTCAAGAAATATTGAATATTCTAAATTTTATGGTGTGGTGTCCATATACACCTGCAATATGAAGGTCCTTTTTTATAATTTAAATAATTCTTTAGTATCATTGGAACCAGTGAAATATAATTAGAAACACATTGAATTTTTATTGTAACTTGCGTTAAATCGTTGAAGAAGAAGAGGGGTGTTATAAATTTGACGTGTGTGTGCATCTGTGTATGTAAGTGTGTATCTGCGTATTTGTGTATGTGTGTATCTGTCCATGGCATCGTAGCTCCCAAACGGATGAACCGATTTCGATTTTGTTTTTTTTTTATTTGGAAGGTGAATTAGGCAGGAGTGTTCTGAGCTATGTTTGATAAAAAGATGGCCGCCGCCACAAAATGGCGGATATCATATTTTTTCCCTACTCCATTGACATGGGTATGGTATAAAAGGGCTTGGCTAATATAATACTGTTATATATATGACAAATTTCAAATCCAAGATGGTCAACACCACAAACTGGCGATTTACATTTTTTTTCACAACTCGCTCAATATGGGTATCAAATAAAAAACTTGACTCGTAAAATAATGTATACTATATTGAAAGGGCATGAGGAATATTAACTAACGAAATGAACAACCAGCAACTTGATAATTTTTTATTTGTCTTGTCATGTATGAATTAGTTTTCTTAACTAAATTACTAAGTTTAGAAAATTTTATTTAGAACATTAATTAGTATACATTATAAATATATATAAATTATGAAGATGGGGTAAAAATATGCACGGGATTACATAATCAAATATTGAAATATTTAAAAAGAAACGTAATTTACCCCATGCCTTACGCTATTTATATATCGTTTGATTTCGATATAGGTTTGTTGTAATATTAAGTTTTGTGAACAATCGTACTAAGATCTGCATAATAAGCCAACAAATACCTACCACAAATCATTACAAAGTTTTTACTTATAAAAGCATATTTTATAAGTTAATCTATTACTCGTTAAATAATACAGTCTAGTTAGCTGTGATAGTTTTCCTTTTAACTACGTATTGTACACTCGTGTCATAAATTTTTTCCACATATCCAAAAACAACAGTTTAGCTGGTAGAGAAGGGGAAACACAAGACTCTAACAAAAATTAGGACTTTAGGAGTGCATATCTCAACAACTGTTGACTTAAATAAAAAAAAAATTGTTTGAAACCTGGAAATCATTTTTAAGACCTATCGTTTGGTACCTCTCGCGTTAATATACGATGATTTTTTTTGTACTACAGTTACATGTATCCTGTTATCCCAAAAAAAAATTAATTTCACTACGTCATTGTGTAGCGATTCATAGATTACACCTACCTACCAAATGTAACGTAAATTTTTTAGAGCAATATGTCTTCTATATATGGTGTCTTTTTAGTATGCGTACAATGTGCCAATCTTGTAGGTACATATTTTTTTTTCTAAGACCGATTTTTTAAATGTTATTTTTATTTCAAAATTGTTTCAAATTAAAAAAAAAACAACGAAGGAGACGTTACGTTGTATATCTCATTTTCAGTATATTCTTACAACTATCGAAATTAAGAAAAGTAGTTATTTCTGGCTTTAATTGGTACCTTGATTATTCTCCTGAAAACTTCATTTGACTCGATTCACTAAGTTTAAAACATAGTCTGCACACAAATAAATGAATACAAACAATTCATTACGAATACCTACGACTTGATTTTAAGCAAATATTTACTGAATATAATCCACTGTTTATAGTTCTTACTAATGCTGACTCTATTGATATATGAATTTCCCAGCTCGGTGGTTATAATAAATAAAGAAAATAAACGTGGATAGCTATATTAGTTTCCTTATAAAGTTCTCTCGTTCGAGAGCCCTTTATACATGAAACAATCAATCATGTTTCGCGTACGTCAAAAAGCAACGGGCGCGTAAAGCTTCTGCCCCGAGACAAACACGTACTTAATTGATCGTAATGTTACCTACATCACTAGTGGTATTTATCTCTGCTTCAATCCTATTGTCACTGGTACTTAGTAGATTCGTGTATACAAAAATACGATGTAGCTGTATGTTTGTGAATCGATCACGCTTCAGCTTTTTGAATACTTTTCGGGAAACTATACAGAACCGTTGCTGTAATTACATATTCGTTTAGTAATATCATAAAAGGAATACAGCTTTTAGAAAATTATGACGTTTTCGATCACGGGCTTATGATTAGGGGGTAACATCTCAAAAAAGTTTTGAAGTAAACGTATTATTTTTTTTATTTTTCGGAGCGATGTCGAATCATTTGCAACATATCCATTTGTCATGAAGTTTTATTATTCACGTCAATAATATTCTTATTCATCTCTTAATTTCATCATCATTGGGCATTGACCAAAAATTTTTACATTACATTTGAATACTTTTCAATGAAAATATAGAAAATCTCATAAAAATCTAGAACATGTCAATAATTTTTTTTTTTATATAACATGCATTTTCAGTTAATAATCGATTATTAAAAACTAATAGCTAATTACTACTAATTTGTAGCAACGATGTTCTACGTATCGAACTTGTGTGCAGGCTGTCTACCGCTGCATCTGTAGTAGTGACATCACATTAATATTATACGTTTTCTTTATATATCTTTGTTATTACGCCTCAATTTTTTTTTAAATATTTTTAGGATTCTGTACTTCACAAGGAATAAAAAACGGAACCCTTATAGGGTCACTTTGTTGTCCGACTGTCTGTCTGTCAAGACCTTTTTCTCAGGAACGTGTGAAAGTATCAAGCTGAAATTCATATCAAATACTCAGGTCTACTGTCTTTCTGTGAAAAAGTCAAACTTCTCAGCCAACGCATTCAAAAGATACAGCTGTTTATGCTGCAAGTTTTCTACACTCGCAAGGAAATTACTCCCGTCAAGAAGACCCTTTTTCTCAGGAGCGCGTGGAAGTATCAAGCTGAAATTCATATCAAATACTCAAATCTACTGTCCCTTGGAGCTGTGAAAAAATCAAACTTCTAAGCCAACGCATTCAAAAGATACAGCCGTTTATACTGCAAATTTTCTACATTCGCAAGTGAATCACTCCCGTAAACTCAGAATCTTGAAATTTCATACGACGCAACGTCATAGCACAGATAAAGGAAAAGTTGAGAAAATCATAAATTTTTAGTTACATCATATAATAAAAATATTTTTAATAATTTTAAACTTACCACCACTTTCCTCTTCATATCAAATACTCAGGTCTATACTACCTTTATTTTGTATTGTACGGTATGGAATCTTTCGTGTGCAAGTCCTACTTGCACTTGACCGGTTTTTCTGTTGAATAAGGATATCTATTTCTATGAATACAAAAATTTTTGGACATTGTTGCAAAATTTGAACAATGTCCATTAACACTAAAATTTCGTATTTATATTTAACTAACTTCTGCCCGCGACTCCTACGCATGCTAAGGAAATAATAGTATTATAATTTCAGTGTCATGAATATGAATAAATGTGTTATCTTAGACTAGTAAAATCGCGTGTGCCTACGGGAAAATAGTAAGTCGGTACGCATAGGCGACCGCTTAGCCAAGTGGGCAGCGACCCTGCCTACGAAGCTGGAGGTTCTGGGTTCGAATCCCAGGTGGGGTCAGTATTTATATGATGAATATTAATACTGGCACCGGGTATTGGTTGTTATATGTATGTAGTGTCTTCGCTTGGTACCCAAAATACAAGCTAATGCTTAGTTTGGGACCTAGACGTTGTTGTGATTGTATGTGTTATTATTATTATTATAGGTAAGTGTCGCTTTGGATTGATTAATAAGGCCCGAAACTTTAAACACTAATTCGCCCTCTCGGCGACAGAAATAATAAAAAACATTGTTAATGGAGGTCTACGATATATTATAAACTTCTTCGCCGTCGTCGTTCGACCGCTAACACCGTTGTTTAGCTAATTTGTACAAAATCTAAAATCGATACACTCCCAAACTTTATAACCCTTTATCACCCTTTCAGAGGTTGTATTTCGAAATATACGTTACAAGTGAATGCTGGCTGCTTGCGTTGTAAAAGGAATCCTTGTGCTAAATTACAAATTTCTAGACCCAGCGGTTACCGTTAGAGATGAAGTTTTAAGAATCGGTAAAACGCAAGTTTATTCTTTTGTATAATAGATAATATACACGAAGTCTAAAGTGGGTACGCGCCATAATTCAATTTTTTCCATACAAATTTTCGCCTTCTCAGAGTTTGAATTTTTGAAAATCCTTTTTTAGCACGGGCTAGCAAAAGCAATTTAGGTTGTGATTGTGTGTTGTCTCAAAGGTAATGTTTTCTATTAAATAGCTAAGTTGTAGTTTTTATGGTCTATTTTTTCTTTTTTACCTACACAAAACGCTCAAAAGTAAAAATAGAATTTTTCCCATTTATTTGACAATTTTCTAAATGGTTTTTCTGTAAAAAAAAAGTGTGAAAATGTAATAAAGAGAGAGTTAAGCCAAGTCCAATATTATGTTATCACAATCTATACAGAAAAAGTGTTACTAGCACAAATAATCATCATTTACTACAAAAAAGTGAACAAACATTCCACAACACCTATCTATAAAATTGAACATCAAAATTTTGTACTTTTTCTTTTACGTAGTTATAATAAACGCGAATTTTATGTGACCAAGTTCATAATCACGGGCAAAAAAGTTAAGACGATTTACAAGGAACATATTTTAGGACCGTATTTTACGATTTTATGCGATAAGGCTTAAAATCTCTGTCGGATTATGCAAAGCTGAAAGCTCGATAAACTACACGATACTTTGAATTCACCATATCATTTTTATCATATTTTTAACTACAGATGAAGCAGATGTGCATAATAAAAAGTTAAGGTACGCTTATCCGAACATGGCACACACAGGTGTTGCTCTATTAGGAAAACTAGCGCCATCTATAAGAATTTCAAAAACACTATACATGTCATTACTGGTGTATGGTTACGTAACGGTATACTGATAGAGTGAATTTTACTTTTGTCATAATAATAATTGCATGTGGATTGTTTTGTATATTTTTTGTTAGAATATCCTGCGCGAAGATGCGATAAAAAGGAACCCTTACCATACCACCTAACAGAAAAGCATATTCTTAGATAAAGTTTGCGGTCATGGGCTACCAGAGGGCACTGCGACAGATATGTTTTTCTAAAACAGCTCTGACGATCTTCTTGACGCGGTTTTTTGTGTTACAGAGATATCACCTAAGAGCAGGTTCTTAGATAAGGATTGCGGCTATAAGCCACCAGGGGCGCTGCAATAAACACGTTTCTCCAAAACGGCTGGATCTCTACGCGGCTCTGTAATAGATATGTTTCACGGCTGGGATGATTTTGACGTGGTTTTTGGCTTTACATAAATATCACGTAAAAGCAAGTTCTTAGATAAAGATTGTGGTTATGGGCTACCGGGGGAGGGGTTCTACAATAGTTTTACGTTTTAAACTGTTCTGAGGCGGTACGAAGTTCGCCGGGTCAGTTAGTAAGCAATAAAATTTTAAAATTATTCTTTTTTTGAAAATAGAATGGCGGTCACCCATCCAAATGCAAATCGCAGCCGAGTTCTCGTTACTTTTGTGGTCGAATGAGGAGAGCTTTATTCGAAGAGGTATTATATATAGGGATAGCCCGTCAATAGTTCTCTGGCCCGTGGCTCATTGTATTTACGATATAGTCACAGAGCCCATTGCTGGTTATGTTTACAATATAGTCAGGGAGCTCGTTGCTGATTATATTTATGAAAAACTATATTATATTTACGATATAGTCAAGGAGCCCGTCGCTGATTATATTCACGATGGAGTCGGGAGCTCGTCACTATTTAATAATATGGTACCACGAGCTGATCTGATGATAAAGCTGGAAAGTAGATCAATTATGGTTTTTAGGTGTTTTTCTTTATTTAGGTAACAGTGTATCTTCTTTATAACTTTTGAATCGTCTCATTAAATAATCTATAAAAAAATTGTATTGACACTTTAAACGAAAATTATTAGATACAGTTGTGAAAGTTTTCATGATTATCTCTATTTTCATTTATCAACAAGTTCACTTTGATTCAAAGTCATAAAAGTTTGTAGTCAAAGAATGCTCCGAAAGTTGATGCGTGTCCGACACGCACCGGGCGGTTTTTACAAATTTCGTTAGTACAAAGAGGAAAACATTTTTTTTTCCATAATTTCGTCACTTAAATTCAGATGCGGAAATTCGCCTTCCCACATATAACGACATATTCGACCGTACGCGTCCTTTTTGCCGTATATTTTGAGCGTGGCGTGGTTCTCGTTTCCTCTCCATTGTATAAAAGTTGTGACGCGTGGAAGTTTTTCGTGATACATATATATAATTTATCATTGTTCCGGACGTAACTTGTTATCTGGTCATGGCAATATAATAGCTCGAATAAATACTCATTGTTCTAGTTTAGAACTTCGATAATGTTTGCAATGGTAGGAAACACCAGATCGCACAGAAAGTTTTGACGACGTTTGGCGTAATGGTTGTGGATAAAGGGTTAGAGAGACCCATTTGGCAAAACGTGTTAATGTTTTGTAGGTCTATTTCCACGGCAACTTTGTTATGTCCGCCCGTTCAGAATAATATACATAAGTAATTCCTTGCATTGTAGTTGAATCAGAATATATTTTTTTTTTATTACGAAGCTAAATGTATGTAAATGTGTAGCTATTGGTGCATACATAACATACCAAAACTGACCGCTTGGCCAGCGCAAAACAATCTCATACGAACGCAGTTTTCTTTAATAATAAAAAAGAATTAAAAACACCCGAGTTTAAAAAAAACTAACATTTAATAAGTATATAATACTTTATAATAATAATATAATAATAATAACACACACAATCACAACAACGTCTAGGTCCCAAACTAAGCATTAGCTTGTATTTTGAGTACCAAGCGAAAACACCACGTACATATAACAACCAAGACCCGGTGCCAGTATTAATATTCATCATATAAATACTGACCCGACCTGGGATTCGAACCCGGGACCTCCAGCTTCGCAGGCAGGGTCGCTACCCACTAGGCTAAGCGGTCGTCGTATTTATATAAAAGGTTTATACCTTAATTCTTAGTTTTCTTATGTTATATTATCACAACATATAACATAAGAAGTGTTATATTATACGATGTATAAGCTTCGTTATCGGTCCTGACGTCTATAAAGGTTAAAAATAATTAAAAATTAACAAATCTAGCTTGTTGCGTCGAACATGTGGATTATATTTAATTAGATTTATATGTCACGTACTTGCATCCCATTTGGAGTATTTTTAATATATTTTATTTCCAATTCTGTAAGTATTTGAAAAAGTAAAGAATATATACATAAAAACAAACTAAAATATTTTTTTAAATGTAACATTGATAACTTCTGCCTAACCACGTGACAATTCAAAAATGCCGTCGTGCGTGTTAAAAACGTGTAAAAATGTAGCAACTTCGAAGAAAAAAGATAGTGGCGTAACTTATCATCGGTAAGTAAGCAAACCATCGATTAAAATCGATCAAAACAAATATTTGTCTTTTGCCGCCATTTCTATATGAAAATCATAGATTATAGAGAGTGAACCGTACAGTTTGGATACAAAGGTATAAAATGTTGGGGAACTATATGACTTAGGTATAACTGATTAATATTTAGTTTCTTTATTACTCAACCTATGCCATGTGTCTGTCTGTCTGTCACAACATATTTTTCAGTCAGAAACTTACTAAGCTAATTTCATTTAAGAGTAAGTAAACTTTATATCACATTGCAACGATGATTTTCATTGCACTTCGTTCATTTCTTTACCGATAAGGCAAAGTGAGATAAAGTGTCGGATCTAGTTAGTGCAAAAGCATATTCTAGTACCTATATTTAGTACCAATTGCAGTTTAATGTATAATTGTTTTACTTATATGGGGAAATGTAATACACAGTATAAATTAAAATAGACATTGTAATTAAAAGCAATGGTTCGAATCCGGGCGTGTACCAATGAGTTTTTCTGACTTAAGTACACAATATCACTGACACCGTGCTTCGGAGGGCACGTTAAGCAGTCGGTCCCGGACGCTGTCAATAGATGGCGGTCGTTACAGTTCCCAACCCGCAGTGGAGCAGCGTGGTGGACTTAAGCTCCAAGCCCCCCTCCTCACCCTGGGGGAGGCCTAAGCCCCTGCAGTGGGGTAAAAATGGGCTGATGATGATGATGATGAATTAAAAGCATCAGTTTTGTCTCTTTCAATTTGTTTCACTACGTTCCCTTACATCACCCAATTCAATAGGCAGAATGTAAACAAAGTTTCGAATGTTGCCTTTGTGACGATGTCAACGTATATCTATGACTAATTAGTACGGCTCATTAGCTGTCTCGAGTGCACTTCGCGCTGCTCACTACTGCACACGTATGCACAAATTTCGTTCGCGCCGTCTGTTCCATAGTCATATTATTTTTATTTCGCAACAATTCCTAAGATATTGATTTAAATTGTATGACGTAAACAATCATAATGTGCATGAAATGCCAATGCAAAATTGATAATTGAAATTAAATGTATTACGAAAGCAAGAACCAATATGGCATCGTTAGGATCATCGAACTTTGAATACAGCAGACTAGAAAGCGCATGCTTGCTACACTCAACGTGTCAGAGCCGACAAATTTTGTCAACGTTATTTACTTCAATATTTTATCATAGGTATAGTTCGCCTCAAACTTTATAGCGGATCGAAATACAACGCTATAAGCGTGCTTGCGCAGGTACAGTCATGTACACCTCGCTTTACTGCGTCCCGCTACACCTAAAACTGGTTACTGCAACGCGACTTGTTGGAACTAACTATATCGATCTGCCTTTCATTCTATAGTATTTAACTAGGTGTGACCTGTAATACATCTAGACACGACAAACATCTAAGTAACCAGCAAGCATGTGTGCCAAATGCATGTCACGCCCGTTTTCCTACCTCATTCTATAGCTAAACTATGATAACTTTGGTTCTCGGACTAAACGACCCTTATAGTGTTTCATAATAAAACAAATACATTATAATACATCTGTATACATCGTTATGGCAAACGTTCTCCTTTTAAATAAAGCACCTGAAATGCGTACCTTATTGTGTCCTGAGTACACGAAGATGGAAAGCCCTGGTTTGGATTTGAGCTTTTCCACATGAGAAGTAGATTTGCTAGGTAAACGACGTCAAATGTAGTCCGACACGCCCTCACAGAAAGGGAATTGTGTCGCCATGTAAATTATATTACGATCAAGTTGATACAAGAATATATTAGTTGGGCTCTGTGAATAATTCGGATGGTATTCGAATCACCGAATGATAATATACCGTATAAATGTATTTATTTCTAAAAGGTATTTTATTTTGAAAATTAATAAAGAGTGTTGCATTTAATTATTTCCTTCTAGTGAAAAAAAAAATCGTTTTGAAGAAGCGCCCCAAACGGTACACGAACATTTCTAATTTGATTGCGAGGCCTACACGCACTTAACTTTTTTAGTACCAATTATTAGTACTAATAATAGTAATATTAGTACCTAACGACTAGTAAAGTGTATATGTTGACAAACTTTGTAAGTTCTAGCATTAACTATGTGGGAGCTTCAAATCCGGTTTAAGTTTTGTAAAAGAAAAGTTATTCTAAATGTTTTATTCTGATTTTTGTTATTGAATCTGTAGTAATAACTAGCGACCGCCCCCGGCTTCGCCCGCGTGGTCTATATTTTATATCATTTCTGCTTATGGCAAAAGGAATGATACAGAGCCCTCTGGTGGCAAGTAACAATAAACTGGATACCGCGAAAATCCTTTCCGTGCCCGAATACTTATTTACACCAAATTTTTGATAAAAAATGGTTATTGTGGGTTATCCCTCAGATATAGACATATAACAAAGCGGACTTTTTTGTAGATCTTTTTAAGGTGCACAATACTGTAGTACATTATTTTGATCTATCTCGTAGGTTTCAGCCAGCGTTTGCAATGTAAACGTAAAAAAATTGTATTTACGACACCACATTATATAGAAACCTCTAAAATTACCAATGTTTCTCTACTATATTATGCATGTATATACATATAAACTTTCCTCTTGAATCACTCTATCTATTGAAAAAATCCGTATCCAATTCCGTTGAGTAGTTTTAAAGATCTAAGCATACATAGGGACAGATAGAGGAAAGTGACTTTGTTTTATAATATGTAGTGATTATCAAAGAAGTATTTATATTTTTTTTAGTTTTTCATTAGATTGTAATTAAGTATAAACTTTTGTCTTTATTCTGATTGTACATAATTATTTTTTAGGTAATTATGTATTTAGTATTATACAAAAGAATTATGCAATTGTGTTGTGTGAAGTCCAAATATTTAATTTTGAATAGTTTTCCGTAAGAGAAAACAATTCATTGTTTCAAATATGTTTATTTATGTACAACGAAGCCTTGACAGAGCTCTCAGAATACAGTCGCTAGTGAACAATTTTCCATTATTATTCAATTTTCACCTGTCGCTGCGAAAAGCGACGCGTGGTATACTTAAATAAACGCGCTCGACTGTGTATTTGAGAAAATGCGGGTCACTTTGAAAATTTATTGTCATATTATTTTGCTATCGTCTTTAGTGACTGGACTGCAAGAAATATTCTTGAAAAAAATTTCTAATTATTTTCTGCAATTTGATTCTACGTGAACCATAAAAGTAGGAAATTACTAGAAGCCCTCTTCCGCGTTTACCGTCTAACCACTCATACTCTAGCTAGCTGGTGTAAGATGGCGAGTTTTAGTCCGCGAGCTCCCGCGCGCTGATGTTCACCCCCGCGAAATTTCGTTTGACATTTTCGATACTGTGATGTGACATTTCTGACTTTATTAAAACCAAAAGCAGCTGTCAAATTTATTTACTCTATGACGTGAACAAACAAGCAAACGATGCCGACCATTATTTTCTTAAAAAAATCAAAATTTTTGTACTTACTTGCTTAATTGCATAACATAAGAATCGTATAGTGTATTAAAATGGGTCTAATAGAATAATTTGGTCCCGATAAAAAAAGGAATCGATTAGTATAAAAAAATCACGAATTTTACGACTTATATCACAAAGATTGCGTCTGACTAAAAAACTAAATATATACAAACTTCAGTTTTATCAAAAAAGAGCTAAATTTTTTAAAAACAGTTCTCTCGTATCTCTTATGGTTTGATATATACCCATACTGTCCCATTTCAGAAAAACACTCTGCATACATATTTATGGCTTAATTTTCCTCGTTTTTTACGCCGCAGACATTTAAATTCCTTAGATACGTCAAGAAGAAGGCAGATCCATTCATTAGAACTCTCCTTCGCACACGATTTAACAATTTCATTTCAAAATTCTTTATCTTCTAATAATCTGTAAAATTTATAGCAAATGAAAACCATCAAGCTAAAACATATATATCTTAATAGAGAATGCATAAACGTTGTTTACAATGAAATTTGTTTTGGTCATTTTCAGAGAGTCGGGAGTAGGGATAAGTTATCGCCCAAACTATATACAATCACACATTTTAGTAAACAATTGCAATTTCTATAACACTAAGTTTTCAATACAATAGATACATTAATGAATACAAATTCTTTTCTGCGGTTCTGAATCACTCACAAAATCACATATCGTTGTAACATGTCAATGGTAGTAATATAATTTCATAGAAGCTGTGTGGCGGAAAGTTTGACCTGCGCATTTCTAGAAGAACACAATCTTCAAAAAAAATATTAATTTTGGCATCATATCCTTTATAAATTGCTCGTCTCGTAATACCTACTTCTACAACAGTTATTGGATGAATCGGTGATACACGAAATAGCTCTTGTAAATAACTCGTAATTGCCTCTGTAGCTGCAAAAAATTTATAATCACTATTCATGTTTATCTATATAAGTTCTTCAGTTAATCAATTCATCTGACATCATCATCATGACGACGCGACCGTTTGGCCAAGTGGGTAGCGACCCTTCCTATGAAGCTGGGGTCCCGGGTTCGAATTCCAGGTCGGGTCAGTATTTATATGAGAAATATTGATACTGGTACCGGGTCTTGGTTGTTATATGAATGTGGTGTCTTCGCTCGGTAGGGTGGATGCCCCGAATACCAGCCTCATAACACTAAAACATTTTTTTAGTTTATACTAGAAAAAATTGCGCACATATGTTTTGTTTAATCAACAAAGCACAGTGTACAGAATATAATATTTGCTACGGTATATGAATAAAGTTTATAAATAATAATTATAAAAATGTTAAAACGAATTTGATAATGAGTCTAATTGCAGCCACTTCGTATCTATTGCCAGCCAAATACGTACATAAATAATACCAGCCCCTGCTAAGGTTCTGTCATAAAAGATATTGAGTAATAGGTAAAGTATATTTGGAATATGGTAGTTTACTAATTTTTTAAAACATACAATATTCTGTATTTTTTTTTCAAACTTTTATGCTTAGTAGTTTCGGGATAAGGTGGGGGGGTGGGTGGAGGGAATGTTTGATTTTCGTATATTTTCTTTAATACTGTCCATATTGGCGGCGGCGAGTGTGTCTTCTAAATTTCAGCCCGATAGCTTTAGTGGAAGTGGGTGAAAATCGCTTTCTAAGATTCCATTACATACAAACAAACAAACATGCATGTGGAACTAGTATAAGCGTGTTAAAAATTAAATTACTTCACATAAAAACTGTTTAGTGATAGCCCTTATATAAATGGCCTGGATGGAATTAAGTAATACATACAATTTAATACCAGCCCTCTCGGCTGGTATTAAAACCATCATACTAGTAATGTACCTATTATCGGCCCACCTAATTCCATTAAATAATAACATTTATAAGGCAAGTTTAGTACATAAACCTCACAGACCAGTCAACGTATAGACCACGCTTTAATAAACGTCAGTACGAAAACAAAATCGCCAAAAAGTGGCGGGATGCGGGGAGAGGTCGGCTAGTTTTCATTGGCTCGTTCAAAATTGACAATTTAATGGCTTCCGACGTGCTTCCAACTGACGGCTCACTAGTGACGTAGTTATGTAGTGTCACTACATAGCCTTGGCGAATGCTACTCCCTGTCAAAGCGTGGTCTATAAGGTTGACTTGTCTGTGATAAACCTTAAGTCATGAACATAAAAAAGTCAAAGCATAAACTTCAAAATAACGAAATTCCAACTTAATTTGCAACGACCAAAAGTTACGAAATAAATTTAAATATGGCTGACGTCATCTCTCTCGCTCTTTCAACCTCACACTGAGGCATACTGTTTTATTCCAGTGTAGTCAAAATAGGAATACTGTTTCCTTAAGTTATATAGATATTTATAAGTTTGTCGCGCTATCTCTAGAACGAATATGATCCTTATTACCGGAGGATGAGTACCAGTGGCTGCAATTAGGTGAGTGGCCTTCCCGAAACACAAGCTATTTAGTTTGGGGCCTAGACGTAGTTGTAACGTATACGTTTTTATTATTATTATTATTATTATCATGAGTCTGTTTCACTTATTATTATATTTTTGGAACTTTTGTCCGTTTCTCTATGTCTCTAATGTGACACTTTCTGTCTTTGGCAGTCCATCGGTTTATTCAAATAATAATAATAATAACTATGTTTTTTGTTAATTTCTAATATTCCATCTTGAATAACGAAAAGAAAATCTTTTTTTTTCTTTGGCTGCATTTTGCTCAATTTCTACACCTTTATTTTGTATCTTCATTCACACTTGCTGCAAACAGGTAGGTACCTATCGTAAAAACGTTTCATTTGCCACTTAGTCCAGTAAAAATAAATTTTTGGATTGCATTAAAGACACCTTAAAAATTTCTTTTTACAATAGTTATACTGCTGTATAGTTATGCACTCATTATGCTTTGGTTGCATTATGAGTGTTGCATGTTGAGAAATACCTAAAGATGTGTTTGTCTAAATTTCACCCTTTACATTAAATAGTGGGTAGGTGACAAATTAACTGTATGTCTATGGTAGCAATATGAATTTGATTTAGAAGTAATCCCCAGTATACATGTTATAAATACTGAATATTACGAGATTTTATTTAATTAAAAAAAAGTTAAACTTACAAAATCGCACTTTTGGCGATTTTCTGTTTTTATACTCTAGATGTAAGCCATAATAGTTTATTAAATTATCACCTATGTGACTTCTCAACAACCATTAAAAAATGTCTTTTTTATTAATTTTTACGACTCGCATTAAAGACACTCTAAATATTTTACTTAATATGAGTCAGTTTTAATATTCTTCATCATAAATTAATATAATCCCTTATTTATGTCAAAAGCGTTATTCATAAAAACGAATAATTCTAAATTACTCACTAAGATAGGTAACGTACTTTTAAGTCTGACTATTTACGCATGACCTTGGTCGTCTGCCGCATCTCGCTAACATTGAGAAAAAGGGACGGCAATATCTCATATAAAGTATTTTTTTGAGCTATTTGTTAAGTTAGAAGCATGTCGATCTGTGGTTAGAAGTATTATTTATATTGCATTATTATTATTCTTCATCATAAATTGATATAATCCCTTATTTATGTCAAAAGCGTTATTCATAAAAACGAATAAATCTAAAGTACCTATCCAGTATATGTGACGCCCTTTAAACTGTGACTATTTACGCATGACCTTAGCCGTCTACTGTATCGCGCTAACATTGTGAAATAGAAGTTGCAATATCACATATTTCTTGTGCTAAAATTTGTTTGTCGTTAATGTTAGTTAAAAGTATATTGTTAAGAATATAACTATTGCACTTAGTGTCCTTTTAAACGCCGCGCGCCGACACCTCACTGAGACAAAAAATTCACAAAGAAAGCCGCCACACGTGCCGCCGTCACCAAGGAAACCGACAGTATTAGTTATTACAGGTGCGGCTTAATAAATAATATAAACATTTAATTTGCTACTTAATTTTACAAGACATTTTACAAATTTTCATAACGGGTGTAGCAAACTCGGAACCCTTATAATTTTAGAGTAATAAAAATAATAATAATAAAGTTAGATAACATTAAGATTTTTTTATAAGTTATTTTTTTTTCAAAAGTCAATGGTATTTATGCGTTGAACAAATCTAAGTTTAGAGTCAGACCCAATGGTCGGATCTGTCTTTGTTGGCTAGGATAGAAAACAAATAATTTTAAAAAATTTAATATTTCGTATATATATATAAATACTTATAATATTTTTTACGTACGAAAACAAAACGTTAATTTACGGGACATGATTCAATATTTGAAAGAAATACAACACATAATGTAACACCGACTTTACATGTAAGTACATATTTTAAAAATATATTTTGCATTCTTTTTAAACAACAACGAAACGTTAATTTTATTTACGAGACTTAATTATATAGATATTTGCGAAATATTTATATATACATGTATAAATATATAGTGAAATTATTTTTGCAAGGTCGACTTTAATGTCCTATAACTTCTTTATTTGTAGATATATTTTTATGATTCACACTTTTGTTTTATTTAGCTTAAATTTTAATAATAGCAAACAAAAAAAATTTTTAAACCTCTCTATTGTACTATTTACTTAAAACATGTTTACTTGCCATTCTTTACACACGAAAACAAAGCTTCTCGAGGAACATAAAGCGTGGTGATATCTTTTTTGTACTCAAACCTCATTAATATTATAAACGCAAAAGTGTGTATGTATGGATGTCTGGATGTTTGTTGCTCTTTCACGCAAAAACTACTAAATGAATTTTAATGAAACTTTAAAAAAAATATAGCTTATACATCAGAATAACACATAGGTTATAATTATAACCTATGTGTTATTCTAAGTATAAAGATACTAGCTTTCTGTCTGTGCACTCCACTCGCGTGGACTACACAGTTACACGCTGATTTTTTTAATTCTTTCACCTATAAAAAGCTACATTATAAGTGAGTAACATGGGCTATATTTTAATCTCAAACTAGCTTTCCGCCTGCGGCTCGTATGGACTACACAGTAGTACCGGAAAGGCTACAATTTTTCACATAGATATAGTTTATAAACTGAAAAATGACATAGGCTACTTTTTATTCTGTAAAAAGGGGTCCCGGTACGACTGCGTAGTCTATGCGAGCGGAGCCCCGGGCGGAAAGTTAGTTAAGTTACTAAATAAAGCAAGGTGCGGTGCGGGCGGACGGCCCGCGATTATTGCTTCGACGGAACCCGCCTCGCGCCACACCGCACCGCCCGCCGCGTACCAAGTAGGTTTTTAATAATTATTTTTGTAAAATAGCTTGTAACGCTCAACAGATGGATAAGGGATTTCTTTTAATTAAAGTTAAAGATAATTATTGGAGCATAAATATACAAAAATATTCAAGGTGTAATTAATGCTAGGACCCAAAAATCAAATAAATTTTCACCAAAAAAAAAGTAAAGTAGTCACGTAAGTGATAATTTACTATATTGTATACAGTACATATTTACATGAAGTGTCAAATTATCGCCAACCCAAAAATCATTGTTTTGGAGTTATCATTTATTTTATATAAATATATAATTGCCTACCACATATTGTGAATAAACCTAGGGATTCTTCTGAATTTACACAGAGTGTATTTAAAAAAGCTGTCGTATAGAAAATCACTCGTTTTTAAATTTTTGTTCACACATAAATATATTTTTTAAATCTTATCGGTTGATTCTATAAAAATTAATTAACATAAATAAGGGATTATTATGTATTTATTATCCGTGAATATTTTCTTTATGATATTGTAAATAATCCCCTAAAGTGCAATTAATGCAATGTGCTCCTAACAAACTTTGCTAGATTGACTGGAGTAACTTGTTTACGATTTGGTCAGGGACCAGAATATTTATGGGTACGAAATTTAGACACGCTTGCCCGTGTCGACATCGTTTCGTATGACCGTAAATGTAACTAAACTTACGATGCATCATATATATGATATGATATGATATATCTATATAGATATAGGCTTCCCCCAAGGTTCGCCACCACACACGGTCATCTGCCTTACGCATCCAACTATTCAACTATCCAACTATTCCCGTTACGGTGCTTCAGGTCATTTGTCAACCTATGGTAGGCGTGCGTCTAACGTTTCGCTTCCTGGTACGTGGCCTAAACTCGAGAACTGGTCCACCCCATCGGTTATCAGTCCTACGGCATATGTGACCAGCCCATTGTCACTTCACTTCAGCTTGCTGATCGCTTCGGCTACGTCGACAACTTTCGTTCTTCGACGGATTTCAGTGTTTCTGATTTTATCCGTCAAAGAAATAGGAACCTAGCATAGCCCGCTCCATAGCCCATAGCACTCGCGATTATCAATGTCAAAAATTAGTTTAGTTATTTCGTAACACACTCCACTCACAAAATAAACTGCAATCTACTACGATACACCACTATTTCGGTGATTTCTATGTTTATAAACAGTTGCTTGACAGTTGGTTGCAAACTTGTACCTATCTTGTATTGTAATGTAATAAACCATAAACATAGCAACGGCGCGCGCGCCTTATCTTCTAACTCGTTGCGGCGCTGCCTGGACTGTGAGCGAGATCTAATAATCACGTCGGCCGGTCGCCGTCGTTACTGCACTAATAGACAACGACGCAAAGGTGACGTCTACCTAAGCACACATACCTACATACTCTTGGAGTTTAAACATCAACACATTTACGTACTGTATTGAATTTCTCATGCATAATTAAAATATACCCAGCGGCTAGTTCGTATTTTCACTCAAACTGCGAAAAAAAGATTTTTAGTTATAATTTTTGAGACAATTATTACCTAAATAAGTGGCCTAAACAAGCTATAATTCTGCAGTAAATTAGTATGAAATGTCGTAGATCTCCACCCTTACGGGTTTGTTCTTACATAACATTACTGATATTATTAACAAAATTTCACTTAATATAGAAAAAGGGGGAAATGACTCGGAATGTGAAAAATGACTTTTAGAGGATGACCAGACGTAAGAAATAATATTATCAATGAAATTTCACGTAGGGAAGACTCGGTATGTGGAGAATGTTTAAAAGGGGTCTCATGTCCGTAGTTTCACCTTAGTCCGAATGAACCCATAAACTACGAATTGACTAAAAGCCTTCATCTGCGATTACCGTCTAACCACTCGTATTCTAGCTAGCTGGTGTGTACCCGTTGCGAGATGGCGAGTTTCAGTCCGAGTTTAGCTCGCGAGGTCCCTGTGCGCTGGCCTTCACCCCCGTAAAATTGCGTTTGACAATTTCGATACTGTGGTGTGACATATCTGACTCTATTAAAACCAAACACTGCTGCTGTCAAATTTATTTACTCATGTCCGAACCAGATTCCTTTTGAGAATATTTTTGGCATAAAATTAACAATATTATTAATAAAAATTTAGTAAGGTTGAAAAACGGAGAGATGGCCCGGTATGTAAAAAAAATAATTTTCAAACGTCATTAGTTTTACCCGAGTCGAAATCTGTCATTAACGAATTTCTACGTAGTGTAGAAAAAGGGAAGATGACCTTGATGTGGAGAATGATTTTTTTAAAGGGGTGTGACGTCACTTATTTTATCTGAATCCGTATTTGATTCAACTTCAGGTTATTTTTTGGTAGAACATTAACAATGATTTAAATAGAATTGGACATAAGGTAGAAGAATGAGGGCGAGGATTCGGTAGGTGTAGCGTGACTTTTTAAAAGAGCTCTGAAAGTCAGCAGTTTGACTCTGCCAAAATAATACTCCTTTTGTGTATAGACATATACAAATACAAACATTTGTATTCCAAAGAAACAGCAGATCTTCTCGATCTCCACTTGAGAGGCATTTACACATCTCTTTCGCATCATCAACACTCATCGATTGCTTCATGCAGGTTCGATGGCGTGGGGTGATTTTCGTCCACCTTTCAGAGTACCTATTAACATAAAAGTGAAAATACCATAATAAGACGCGAGAAACGGGAGGTGGTCTGGGTAGGTGGAGACTGAGTTTGACCTGAGCCCAAACAGGTTTCATTCACATTAACAATAAAAAACTGAATAAAACTTCTAGTGGGGTGTAGTAAACGAGAAGGGGAGGGGAATCGGTAGGTAGAGAATGAGTTTTTAAAAGGGGTTTCTGACGTCATCGGTTTGACCCGCGCCGACGCTTCGATCCGGAAATTATGAGGCGATTAATTCCCGCTCCCAGCTCTAACCGCTCGGTTTTTTTTTGTATATATGAAAATGACGACCGCTTAGCCTAGTGGGTAGCGACCCTGCCTACGGGGCTAGAGGTCCCGGGTTCGAATCCCAGATCGGGTCAGTATTAATATGATGAATATTGATACTGGTACCGGGTCTTGGTTGTTATATATATATAAAAAAAAAAAATTTATATAAGTATATATTATAAAGAATATTTAAGTATGTATATCAGTTGTCTAGTAACCCATAACACAAGCGTAATACTTGCTTACTTTGGGACTAGATGGCGCTGTGTGGGAAGTCCCATGTATTATTATGTATTATTATTATAAAAACAGACCTGTTAAACAACGACGTTCTTTCTCTTTAAAGTAAGTAGTTTTTATTGACAGCGCTCATTCTGTGGATTTCTTGATATAACTTCATGTCAGATATATATTTCGCGTAATATCTCATAGCGTAGTAAAGTTAGTTTTTCACATTAGCATTAGTAATATCGTAGACTTACTTTGGGGAAATTTATTTGGAAGAAAGATTTCGAATCCAAACTTTGTATGAGTATGAGTGGTTAGACGGTAAACGCAGAAGAGGGCTTCTAGTCAATTCGTGCTTTTATGCGTAAAATATAAACATTTTTACAATACTTACCATGCGAATATTTTACGTTTTTATAATTGTTTGTAATGTAATATTTTCAAAATAAAAATTTTTATCAATGAAAAATTGTTAATGACCCTTAATGAGTAATATTTTTAAATACACACGTTTGTCTAAATCTGTTTATCTTAGTCTGTCCATCGGTTTGTTTAAATACATATGTGTGAAAAATGTATCAAATAATATTGATAATCTTTTTGAAAATAATAAAAATTTACTATGTCGATGGCTTGGCTGTATTTACGAAGTATTTTCTTGCTTAATGTGTTTCTATTTCAGTAAAATAAAACATGATGTGATACGAGAAAATATTCTTTATTTTCAGATTCAGCAATAAAAATCATATCCAAAAAAATATTTAAACAACATTTCGTTCTCAGACTTGCGTCAATATGAGTATATTTTGGAGTAAGATCATTGTTATAGTTATTTAAAGCTTCCCTTTAACTTTTTTTTGCTTATCTGAATTCCGAATTTCGACCTAAACAAAAACACTCACATATACCAGTAGTAAATATGGTATGAGTATCGACTCTCCAATCGATATATGTTTAGAAATTTTGAAGTAGTCCCATCGATGTACTAATATAACTAGATTGGCTGTCCGCGTTCTAAAGTGTCCGCGCAGAAAGTATTTCAAAACGCAATAAGTTTTCCAACCGGCTTTTAGTCGATGTAATGGCATAGCGCCCAATAAACGTCCGCGAATGCGACTTTTGTCGTGAAAATTTGTACAACTACTCGTCAAAAACGCTAAAAAGAGCTGAATATCGTATTTTCGATAAGTAAACATTCAAATTTAACATTAGTTCATGCCTGCAAACGGTTATTCCATTATTTTTAATTTAATTTGAACATTATCACGAGTTAATTCTCGTCCTATTATTAACGGAGAAAAAAATCATTTTATTTCTACTAGTAGGACAGAACGGATTTATTTATACGTTTTGACCTACTGGTAGAAATGAATGAACAAAAAAATTCAACAGTTCAACTAATAGTTATTATAAAGGAAAATGAATGAATACTTAATATACATGTCCCTGCCAATTCAGAATTATTAAAGGCAAATCTAAACGGAACATATAATTTGGATTTACTTATTTATAACTTGTAATTAAAAGCAGATAATGCTGGTAAATATCCAATTATCCAATTCACTGTTTTTAGGATCTTAGAAATAAAATAAGTAATATTTATTGCGTTTGTATTCGTATTTATTTAGTTAAGAGTTAACCTAACTGCTTCTTCGACACATATGGTGGTGGCTTTTTCGTTCATTTTTCATTGTAAAAATATCAAATTTAAGTTCAATACTTTATTTCATGTAGTCTAAAAAATATTCGTACTCTGCAAATAGCAGGACTTTAGGTCCGTTTAGTTCTATTGAATATCGTACAGAAATTAATAGTACTAAAAGAACTTTTTTATCCTTTTACTCTTACTAGTAGAAGTGAACAGTAGAACTATACGGACTACTTCGAAATTTTGGCAAGCCACGTCTACATTGTCTATGTATGATAAAATATACACAAATACTCTATCGTTTGCATACTCGTTTTGCTTTGACTCGTTCGATTCTCGATTGTGATTTAATCAGTTATTCATATTCAGACCTAGCTGTTAATCATTCCGCATTGCGTAGCAGCCAATACCGAAGACTACGGTATAAGTTATGCCGAACCCCGCTGTAAAATTTATTACGGTTACCTCTTATACGGTTTTGCATACACACTGCACTGAGTCAGCGAGTCGTTGTACGGATATTTACATGTCTTTGAAAGCTAACTTATTTATTTTAGATAATTTTTTTTGCGTGTCGATGATAATGTAACTAAGTTGATTGTAGAACCGTTCTATGTCGAATTTTTACTTGCACTTATTATTATTATTATTTTTATTTATTGACGCCATAACGTTAATAAAATGTAAGTGATTTTTTTGCTGGATTTGGTTGGTATAATTTCAAAAAAATTACCGATTTTTTTATATGAAAAATTTACCTTGTTTCTTTTAAGAAGATGAAAAAATGGATATACATTTTTTTTTAAATGGTAAATTATAGTCAAGATTATAATTTTTTTATCAAATTCGTCTAAACTATGAATATAGACTCTGTGCGAAAAGCGAACCGTTGTAGAACATTTTTCACATCAAACAAATGGCTATTCTACAGTTTTGAATGTCAGTTACCTATACAACTCTATGTACCGTAATGATAGAACCCTCAGAGCTTCAGTTTGTTTTCACGTTATCAGTTTTTTTTATTGCTTTTATCTCTTTGATAAAATGTATATAACACGTACAATGTAAAAGATAAGTAACCTGAAGGTAAGCTTTCACACGTCCGGAGCTACTTTTGATCCCCGGAACTTGACAGCTAGCAACAGTTTTATCCGGTCTCAAATAATACCTATTATAAAAAAAAAACTATGTTTTTCCTCATTTTTTTGTATTGCATAATGCGATTCTGTGAAAAATATCTTCAAAGAAAAGGCAGTAAGTTGAAGGTGAAATAAAACCTTGTGAACCATTTATAATTACAAAAGTTAATACATTTTTTAAATGTATATAAAATCCAAAACAGTACCAAAATGTACGAACTGTGAATTATGTGGTTTCTTCGAGTATGAAGTTATAATGAAAATTGGCTACGCCGCATCCCTACTTCTTTCATATATCTCGTAAGTTCTACCCTCTTTCCTTTACACATTCATTCCGGCACTGTCTTTCCTATGCGACGCACGAATATTGACCGCCTCTTCGCTTGATCGTTTTTCACAAAAACCGGGTAATACATAAATTTTTGTGAACAACGCTTCAAAGCATAAACTGAAATGTGGTGTGTGCCCGATATTTGTTGGTGCCGCTAGACGGGAGCTGCTGGTTGCCATCGAAGTTCGGAGTGTGTCCCAGAAAAAGGTTAGTCCTTTATTCAATCCTATCGCTCCGCTGTTGCTCCCCGCTATATTATACGCTATATAAAACGCTGACGCTTCAGGAGTGAGTCCAGACGTTGTTCATAAGAACTCGTGGGTGCCTTCAAAAATGTTCAATAAAAAGAAAAATAAGTAAGAAAACTTTTAAGTTAATCATCAGATGTACCAGAACCTAGGAAATAGTTAAGACACAAACCTAAACTAACATGAGATTCTGACGTCTTGTAAGAAATTGTGCAATATTAGCAGGGGCACTTTGTGTCAATGCCTCAGCGGAAGAACAGTCTGGTACTTTCAACAGACTAAAATTTACTTCTTACTTGGTATGACAAGATTGTTCCCTTCAGCTGTTGAATTGGATAATACTCTACAGAATCTATATGTAATATCAAGTGTGGATGAAGTGATAGGTAAACATTCCTTGCATCGATTGGAATAGTCTAGAGGAACTTTAAAGTATGCATGTTACATTAAATTTATTTAAATAAATCTGTTTGTCATTAATTTAATATTTTTATTTATGTACCCACTCAAATCATAAACGTAAAACTATAATGCAGAGATGTCTGCACGTCCAAGATATCGTTTGGAATATTGTTAAAAGCATTAAATCAGAAATATTCATGGTTTGTCCGAAATAGATGAAACAGTAGTTCAAGATACTTATTATCACTTTACTATTTTTACTAAGCAAAGCATTGATACTAAGTGTATATAAACAAAAAATATACATTACTCAAAAAATGCCAATTCCAGTGGTTGTAGATAGATATTGCAGTTCCAAGAGAAAAAAGAAGAGAACGTGATTAAAATTATATAACTTACGATAGATTTTGTGAAACCCATTTTCAATTTCATTAAATTGATCAAATGTTAAAATATATAATAATAATACTTGGAACATCCCACACAGATGCATCTAATCCCAAAGTAAGCAAATATTATATTTTTATTATGGGGCACTGAACAACAAATATACATACTTAAATATTCTTTATAATATTTACACGTATAGGTAAATTCTTTTACACCCAGACACGGAACAGTTACACATGTTCATGCACACAAATATCTGTTCCAGGCGGGAATTGAACCCGCGACCATTGGTTCTGCAGTTAGAGTCTCCAACCACTCGCCAATCAGTCAGTCGTATAGTATCTGAAGTTATAAGAAATAAGCGTTAAGCAAATCTTGAAAACCGTGCCGGCCAAGTCGAAGAAAAATGTTAGTAATATATAATACATTAAAACTTGAGTATGTTACCTTGCAGAAATTCTAAGGAAAATCGTCTATCCCTTTTCAAAGGTGTAAATTGTAGCATATGTTCCGATGTGAGATCAGCGCTGAAACCCCATTCGCAACAGATGCCAAATTGGTTTCATTTCATCAAATGCCAATATCCTTGTACGCTTCGGCTCGAGTATTTTACCTTTCGTTCGTCGTGACTCGCTGTCATTTAGAACGAAAGTAATCGAGTTAAATGTATTAGAGCTTATTTTGAAGCTCTAATACATTTAACTCGATTAAATATAACTCGAGTTAAATAAATTAGAGCTTATTTTAAAGCTCTAATACATTTAACTCGATTATTCGAATCGAAATATTTTATTATTCGAAGTAAATACGGGATTAAGTAAGTTCGGATTTCATACGTGAACTTTGGAACATGTGTGCCCGTTTTCTCCTAATAAGTACATTACACATTTAAATATTTACATACATTTAAAAAAAAGGTACCTACTTACCTCCTTATTTAAAAATCTTCATTAACTGAGTATTTTTTGTATTAAATAATTAGTGGTTTCCGCTCGCGATTTCGTGCGCATTGTGTATCTACATTTTAATATATGCTACAGTTCAGCCCCATACTACTGCTGCAATGTATTGACCCTTATAACTTTGAATCAAGATACCTACCTGTTCCCATATAAAAACTTCACCAAAGTGGTTAGACAGTTCTTGACTCGTAAATGTCGAAATATCATTTCGTTGAATTTTGTAACTTATTATTGCGGACAAACGGTAAAATTATTCAATTTGTAGAGAAAAAAAATACAAAATTAGATTTAGATTGCACAAAAGTGAAGGATACTTTAATAATTTCATACTCAGGGCTTTTTTTCCTGACATACCAATCAATACGTGGTTGCCCCCTAGCTTAGCCGCTCTCTAAAATAGGTAATTTCAATTTGTAAATAATGTTTGATAAAGAGGTGAGTGGACAAAGGTGTTAACTAACAAAAAGTTCAGAATGGGTTATGAATGTTTTTATGTGGCTCCTATCACATTTGCAAACTTGAAATGTATGCATGTTTGTCAGTTAATACCTTTGCTATAGGTCTTTATTTTTGACACGAATCAAAATTTGCGCAGTCGATTTATGAAAATTTATAATTTAATTCCGTGCAAAAAGTCGATTTATTTTGTTTTTTTTTAGATAACACCTTTGTCCACTCACCCCTTCTATTCCTTTCATTTAGTTTTTTTTCTAAATGAACTGTTTACTTAATAATTTCATAATCTTGATTAGCTACATACCTATTCTTTGTGAACTTTTGAAAAGAATTTTTCCTTTTTGAATTTTTTCATAGCACCTAGTTAATTTATGACTATACAATCTGGAAAATATTTGATTGACATTCGTTTCTGTCCTTTTTTAACCTACATTCGACACAATCTGCGACTCGTCATGCCATTATACAGAAAGAGAAAAATGTAAGGAGATATAAAAAAATCATAAGTTTCGCTTATGAAACATAACTTGTGTTTTTAGTTAAAGCTAACACAATCCAAATGTATAGTCCACACGAACGAAGCTTCGGGCTAAAGCTAGTAACACATAAAGCTGCAACCAATTTTAACGTACGAGTAGCCTTAATCCTGAATACGAACAGAATATTCATGAATTCTCTACCATCCGCAAAGTCGACCCGTTTGTTCCAATTCAACATAAAGCTCCAACACATCGCAATATATGTACCTATTTATTTATTTCCATTCCTAATAATCAAATTATTTAAACAAATGTGTAAAATTGAACTAATTGTCTATAATTTCGAAATAGACTTATTCTTAAGCTTATAAATCGAAATCCCCACACGCATGTTTTAAATTTTTATCTGTTTGTTTGTCCAGGCTGATATTTGAAACGACTTAATCAATTTTTAAGGCACTTCACTGGCAGATAGAAATTTTTTAAGGAATGTTATGGGCTTCTTTTTATTCTGGAATATTTAGGTAAGTTAAGTAACTAATTGTACAAATAAGTTTTAAATTTCTATTGAAATATACTACCTATTTCACTACTGCTATATATTAAATTCACTCGTTTTTTGTACCGCTTCTCCTTTTAAACGCGCTTGCACGTATATTTCTTTTAGATGCGAAGATATGTTGTCAAGTAATCTATCATATATGATACGACAATGATACTGACTGTATTCTTGGTTCATAAATTTAAAAAACCTTTGATTTGTTTATCGTAAATTATTTCTCAATGAAGTCTGTTTTGAACATGTTGCAAAAAAAACGTAATATATCAAAGATCAAGTATCGAGATACAAATCTCACAATATAATAATATGTTACATGTATTCGATCGGTGATTTTTGGCCTACTGATTTCATCGTGAAATAATAATGATAATATTTAAGACATCCCACGCAGCGCTATCTAGTCCCAAAGTAAGTAAGTATTATGCTTGTATTATGGAGTACTAGATAACTGATATACACACTTAAATATTCTTTTTTGAATGATATATACATATATAGATACTTTTACACTCAGACACGGAACAAATAAACATGTTCATGCACACAAATATTTGTCCCGGGTGGGAATCGAACCCGCGTCCCTTGGCCCGCAGTTAGAATCTCTAACTACTCGGCAAACCGGTTAGTCAAATGTTGATCGAAATAGTTTGAACAAGTCCATGAGAGCTCCGAAGACGACCTCTGTAGTGGGTGACCTATTCGGTCGTTACCGACGAAAAGTGACAAAAAAATGAAGTAATCAATGTTAGAAGACCTATAAAATAAACTTAGGGATATTGCTAGAGTTTTGGACACTAGTAAAGTCAGTACGCGCTGGGTCTCTAAAAGGTTCAACCTGTTTGACATAGAACAAGGTGTGAGATATTGTGAGGCGCACTTAAATGAGTAGAGGTAAAGATGTAGACATTGTTTCGAGAATATAACCTATGGTGAGAAATTCCAAAATCTTTTCGAATCCAAGAATTATTGCAGATGATGTCCTCAACCCGGTACCTCAACCAGATACAGTAATCGCTTACATGTCAGACTGCAGAACATTTTATAGTAATTTACTGCAGGTGTGCCATTGACTTGTAAAAAGATAATAGGATCATGAGTTTGAAGTAGTTTAACCTGTCGACACTCGCCAGCGACTCGTAAAATATTTATATGTCAGTTTTTCTCGGTACTGCTAGAGGCGCTCTCCGTATAAATTTCGGATAAGCTGTCGCTAGAAAGTATCGACACGTTCGAAACATCGGCCAGATGTAATGCAGATGATACAAGACGTATGATGGTATTAACGGTTTATTGTCAGTCTATAAGCCAAGTAAAGTCACATATTAGGTGGCTTGTGTTGCGTGTGAGGGTTAAAGTAGATTAAGATTCTATAAATAGAACATCTTCGCAATAAGTAGGCGACACAAGTGGGAAGAATCGGTGCGGTGGGACAGAGGACGCTTCCCGGCGATTATTACCGCGAGCGTCGGCAGAGCGGATAGAGTTAGCACTATGGTTAGCACATCTGGCGACTCACGCGCTCCCGCACTAGAGTGATATTTGTAGGATGTCGACATCCCTACATGCGGCTCGCTAAATTTTAGTGAAACGGCGCTAATAGGGAACATGTCTTACTTACTAGGGGTTCCGTGGTTTGGCGTTCACTCGTGTGAGGACAGAGGGCTCGTCGCTTCTTGCCTCATTACTATATTAACCTATATGTAGATGTATATGTACCTCCACAATACCTCGTCGAAAGTGTAAGAACTGTCCATCGACAGGGAAAATAATAGCAAATATTTTTTAGGATGTCGAAGGGATATTAATAATAGATTACCTATTTGCCAAAAAAAAAACTATAGTGAATACCGTTCAGTATGTTAATTTGTTACACCAACTACGAGAGTCAATTAAGGAAAAAATAAGAGAAAAACTCAGTAGATGCATTTTTGTTTTGATATGTTCTGAATACTGTTCAAGCAACAGAACGAGTTATGATCAAAAACGGCTTTGTAAAATTTTACCACGGGACGATGACTTTTAATAGATGATGAAATAACGGCGCGGCAGCCGTGAAAGATCATTTTGACATTTTTGACTACAAACCGAAAAAAATAGTTTTTTTATAGCTCAATATCTTTACGAGAAATTTAATAAGTTTTTTTGTCTCAGGGGTTTACATCAACCACAGACAAGTCAACCTTATAGACCACGCTTTGACAGGGAGTAGCATTCGCCAAGGCTAAGTAGTCATCATCATCATCATCAGCCCATTTTTACCCCACTGCAGGGGCTTAGGCCTCCCCCAGGGTGAGGAGGGGGGCTTGGAGCTTAAGTCCACCACGCTGCTCCACTGCGGGTTGGGAACTGTAACGAACGCCATCTATTGACAGCGTCCGGGACCGACTGCTTAACTGCCCTCCGAAGCACGGTGTCAGTGATATTGTGTACTTAAGTCAGAAAAACTCATTAGTACACGCCCGGATTCGAACCATGGCCCTATGGGGTCTTATACATTTGAGACAGGTTTGTTGCGCTCTGGGCTATCACGACAGGCTAAGTAGTGACACTACATAACTATGTCACTAGTGAGCCGTCAATTGGAAGCACGTTGGAAGCCATTAAATTGTCAATTTTGAAAGAGCCAATGAAAACTAGCCGACCTCTCCCCGCATCCCGCCACTTTTTGGCGATTTCGTTTTCGTACTAACGTTTATTAAAGCGTGGTCTATAGGTTGACTGGTCTGTGACATCAACAAATAAAAAAAACAAATACGCTTGTCTTTCTTTTCATAATTAAATAGATTACTTAGCAGCTGCCCCTCGTATATTATTGTTCTTTAAAACTTTATCTTTTACAGTAGATTTTGGACAAGAAAATTAGCTTTCGATTAGTCATCTACTTACACTCGTAGTAACTTTAGGAATATAATTAGTGATATTGATGAATTCATATGTTGGCAGTAATTGGCATTCATATGAATTCAACAGTAAAATGTCATCTTATATACGCCGGTTGTTGAGGCGCATGCGTGCGTATTGGTAAAATATATTTTACATATTTATTTTAATATCGATAGACTTCTACGTGGATTTTTAGGTATACGATTTGGTTTCTTTGTCCTCGTCACGTTCGTGGTTTATCTTTTTTTAGCTTTTCGTTTTTCTATTGTGTTTGAGTTTTTCGATAGCTTGTTATCTTTCAGAAAACACTTTAATAAGATCACTTCGCTGTTATTTATTCAGCTTTGAATCGAAGTTTGGTAAATAAAGCTCGTGTTTATTCGTATTTCTATAGAGAAGAACGTTGCCAGTGAATTTCATTGTACATTCCGTTTATTAATTAAATAAAATTAGTTCCAGATTTGTCCATTACTAATAACTTGACAAAATAAAATCGTTTCGAATCAAATTTGTCTTTTAATAAGACTTCAGACAGGAACTCACGTTTTTTCGACTCAGCAATTTTTTATTTGCCGTTTATTGATAGTCGTGATAAAAGAATGGAAGAGTGAATATTTGTTTTTTAGTCAATCACAGCGGATCTGCTTCTTGTTTAGAAGGCTTTGGTTCGAATCCCAGGGTAAGTACCAATGAGTTTTTTCTAACTTATGTACAAACCTATCTCTCATTCCGTGCCTTACCGAGCACGTTAAACCGTCGGTCCCGGTTGTCACCAATCCGCACTGGAGCTCCTTCAGTGAGAGAATAATGGGCTGATGGTATGGTATGATATGGTAATCTTTTATTCCATTAGCCCTCTTGCATAAAACTGTCCTGTGTCCTGTATTCCATTTACCTTAAAATTTCTTGAATTCCTTATATGGGGCACACGTGTGAGAAGACTGCCTCAATATGTCGTGGGTACAATTTTGGTCAATATATGGTTCAAATTGGATATATTATGATAAAGTCTTTAGATCACATCATAATTAAATTGTGCCCTGTAAGGTCGCGTTTAGCTTGCTCAGCGTGAAATTCCCATCAGACCAATATTTGTCAACCCCAGCGGCGTATTTAATTAGTGAATAATAAGTTAGGTAGGAGACAGTCTTTGACGCCTAGCGACATCTTCTTGAGTTCGCAAACTGAAGTCTAAACAACTCGAGTTAGAATATTTAAACAGCAATCAAATTAGTTAAACAAAAGTTGACTTTTATTTACTTGGCTTTCGCAAAGCCAACGAATATAATTTTGGGTTTAACATCGATTTTTCCCTCAGGATATACGGAATAGTGAACTTTTAAATACGAACAATGCCATAGTGCGTTGAAAAAAAAAAAACATACAGTTTCATATTTGAATTTCCATGACATTCCGAAATGATAAAATCATCAGACACGGCGTACCACAGAAATCAAAATAGATTAGAATTGTCGTATAATTGTCACCGTATGTCCACGAATATATTGCGACGTGCTTATACTGCATAGTGCGTAACATGTATTAAGGTTCTAGAATATATTTTGAAATGTAAATACTTATATAGAATGAATAGAATAAAGAACAGTCGGGGTTGAGAAACAGACGAAAATCTATGTACGCGAGTAGTGAGCCAAGTAATATCACTTCACTGCACTTCATCAGTCCATTTTTACCGCACTGCAAGGGCTTAGGCCTCCCCCAAGATGAGGCGAGCTCAGAGCTAAATCCATCACGCTGCTCCAATGCGGGTTGGCGGATATCGCAAGTAATATCGAAATGTTGTAATTATTAATAATCGATAACAATAAAACGTGAAAGTCAGTGAAGTGATTCTTATTATTTTACGCTCCCGATAGAAACCGATCGTACAGTATCGAATCACAAAACAATTTTCTCTCACTAAACTTGTTTTCAATCTACTTTTTATCTTTTTATCAGGAAATGTTTTGTAAACTGTCTATCTTTTATTAATTGAATAAATTACTATTATTATTTATAGACATCTGAACACAAGTATTTTCATTCCTTTGCAACTTAGACCGTAAGTTGCAAAAACATTTTTTGTGACTAATAAAGTTTTCTAAACGTATACCTAATATAGTTTCATTCAAAGGCTTTCCTTTAAAATTATTGAATGGAAAATTCTGTTTTAATTTTCATCAACCAGTAACACACTCTTAAAACCGAGAAGAACCGAATTTTTTTAATTTTATTCAAGCCGAATTTTAATTTACTTGTTATTCCCCTTTATACAGATTGGAGCATTTCATATTGACCAAACAAAAGTCTCGTGAAATTTTACTAGAAATCCTTCAACTGTGTTAGGTTCTTTTTATTATTTTTCATACGCTATCATGCAGCATCTCCTTAACATTAACAACCCATATCAAAATTTCGGCCTGTTCCATTTATCCCTACTAGATCAGCCATACCAGTATGGAAGAATGGAATATTTTTCCACTTATCCATACTAGTAGGGATACTTTTCCACATATCCCTCCTATCGAAATGTAAGTATAACAAACTTGAAAATGTTTAAAGTGTTTTGTTATTATGATAAAATAATAAGGAAACCTGTATACAGGTAAGTTACTGGCTGATAGTATACATAATCATACATTCCTACTATTATTTATAATTCATTTATTTAATAGACTAAAATCACTTGTCAATATCTCTGTGATTTTATTTTACCAAGAGAATTTGAACAACCAAATAATAATTGTATACAAAATGTGTGATGAGCCAGTTTTTCATAAAGAGGGGCCGTGGAGTTGTACTGCCTAACGATCGCTATCAATATAATTCTAAAAAAAACTGTGTGCTACTACAAAAACTACAAACTGTGTCGGATCCGTAACAATTAATGTAAGTATTTCTAAAAGAGATTATGTCTAGATATTAAGGTGCGGCTTTCCAAAACTTCCACCCTAGAAGTATCAATAATAATTTAGGGGATGTTGGGACAAAGACAAGAAACCAACTTACAGAATTTTGAGAATTGCGGAAATGCAAAAAAAAACAAAAATAAAAAATACATACCCGTTACCACCGACATGAATTCGCTCCTTGGACTGACATGATTCAAAGGATCGACTATTGAAAGAGGGAATAGACTTCAACTTTAAAATAAATTGAAAACAGTAAATAGGTACGTGAGAATTGCCTAACCTAACATTAGTAACAAGTGAAAATTCGATTTTTATGTTCCTAGTGGGTTGGAACCATCGATTGTTGGTACAGTAATCGGAGCGCCTATATACATTAGGTTTTTATAGGATTTTTTTTAAACTAACCTAACCTACCTATTGATTGGGAATGTATGATTTCTATATATCCGTACTAGTATGGATAAATGGACATACAATTTCCATCTATCCATACTAGTATGGATAAGTGGAAAAATATTCCATTCTTCCATACTGGTATGGCTGATCTGGTAGGGATAAATGGAACAGGCCGTTACGGTCTTCCACTTTCTTAGAGTGTTTCCATCCTAAGTTCTCTTGGGCGACTCCAGACAATTTTGAGTGAACCGAAATTGTATCAAATCATCGACATATATTAAATATATATTTTTTTGCGTTTATAATAAATATATTGTAACAATTAGTTATGATTTTGAAGTTTCATATCTATCAGGCGACACCTTATTGATTATTTTTTATGTAATTTATATTGTACTAGCTTTCTGCCCGCCACTCCGCTCGCGTGGACTACAACTGTAACGTGACCCCTTTTTTCGGGAAAAAAGTTGCCTAGTCATTCTTTAGCTTATGAACTATATCTATGCAAAAAATCATGGTCCCGGTACAACTGGGTAGTTCACGCGAACGTAGCCGCGGGCGTAAAGCTAGTTTGAAAATAAAATATAGCCCATGTTACTTGCTGATAATGTAGCTTTCTATAGGTGTAAGAATTTTTGAAATTTATGTACCACTGTGTACTCTACGCGAGCGAAGCCACCGGCGGAAAGCTAGTATCTTTATACATTATAGCCTATGTGTTATTCTAATGTATAGGCTACTTAATTGTAAAGTTTCATTAAAATCCGTTTAGTAGTTCATGCATGAAAGAACAACAAGCATACATGCAAACTATCGCGTTTATAATATAAGTAAGTATTTCATATTGGAATTATAATAAAATTATAATTTCTAATGTACTACTATAAATGTGCGTTTATATGTAACATTACTTTACATATAATATATAAAAATCTCTTGTCACAGTTTTAATGTTTTACTTCTCCGAAACGGCTTGACCGATTTAGTTGAAATTTTATATATGCATTTGGTAGGTCTGAAAATAGATTTTTGTCTATTTTTTGTACCCCTAAGTGATAAGGATGGTTCACTCTGAAATTTTTATTTTTGGCCTAAATTTTTATTTATTATTTTTTTATAATGTGACATTAAAAATACATACACTTCTGAATTTTTATCCTTCCACCACCAATCACAAATTTTTTAAATAGCAATATTAGTAATTTATTGCGTCTACCGGTGTCACTCTCACTTCGTAAACAACACAGATAAATCTCAAGGCCAAACAATGTCTGTTTGTGGCTTAGATTTGAGCACACCATGCTTTTCACATGAGCAATTATACGTGACATGCTCCCGGGTGGCCAAACCATCCAGTTTGTTGGTGTTAGCTCAAGATGGGATAACAAAAATTATTGTATGTATGTAAAAAATTATTGCCCCCCCCTCACACCCCAGGGTGAGGAGGGGGGCTTGGAGCTTAAGTCCACCACGCTGCTCCACTGCAGGTTGGGAACTATAACGACCGCCATCTATTGACAGCGTCCGGGACCGACTGTTTAACGTGCCCTCCGAAGCACTGTGTCAGTGATATTGTGTACTTAAGTCAGAAAAACTCATTGGTACACGCCCGGATTCGAACCATGGCCCTATGGGGCCTTGTGAATTTGAAACAGGTTCGTTGCGCTCTGGGCTATCACGACACGACACGACTATATAGAATAAATTTTAATAAATGAGAAAATATAAATGTTTAGTACTTTGTTATTTTTATATTCTGTCATAGTTCACAGCGCTCCATGCCACTTTCACTCATATACCACATCCTCACACACTTACAAAAATTCATTCATTTTTTTCTACTAAAATAATCTCTGGACATAATTTATATGGCCAACGTTTGCCGAGTCAGCTTTATATAAAATCTTAAACAGAACTTCAAAAATAAAATAAATTGATAGAATTGAATTCTTTACCTAATAAACAGTGTAAATGTGAATACATAAAATCAATTCTCATCTAACTTATAATATAATTATAATAATAATAATAATAATACATGGGACTTTCCACACAGCGTCATCTAGTCCCAAATTAAGCAAGTATTATGCTTGTGTTATGGGTTACTAGACAACTGATATACATACTTAAATATTCTTTATAATATATACATATATAAATATTTTTGCGAAGACACCACACACATATAACAACCAAGACCCGGTACCAGTATCAATATTCATCATATAAATACTGACCCGACCTGGGATTCGAACCCTGTACCTTCAGCTTCGTAGGCAGGGTCGCTACCCACTAGGCTAAGCGGTCGTCAATAAGGTTGGAGGTAATTTTATTCCGTGAATACGAATATCCGAATACTGATGAAAACTTCAAGTAATAATTTAAACGCCAGGAAGTTTACAACAGCGGCAAATCAACAAAACAATAAAACGAATTTGCTTAGAAGTGTACCAAAGCATTGCTGTCGTCAGACTTCAAAAACACAGTCGACTTCAGAACCTCGACTTCCAAGTTCGTAACGTCGTCAAGTATGTGAAATCAAGGCGAATCTAATTAATGTAGCGGACGGGTTACGTAAATACGTTAACTAAATAATAAAACAACTGAGGCGCCCTCCGACTTGCAAAAGCGGACATGTCCAATATTAAAATTATTATAGGAAACACCATTTTCTGAACTAATACAATGGAACTGAATTTCCGCATTTATTTTTCACCGTCATAGTAGAAAACAGAAAATGTAGAAAATATACATGTATTATAATTTAGTCGTGTATTCCAATTTTTTTTAAATAATCCAAAAAAAATGTCGACTCCGGTTTTGATTGAAAAATTATAGACAAGTCCCGTTTTGATTGAAAATAGCTAAGAACAAGTTCGGTTCTTTCTGATTGGAAATTGTTGATGAAAACATCTAAAATTAAATACAAAGTTCGGCATAAAGTTCTGGACAATAACAAATTTGTCCAAAACGAATACGAAAACAGTATTATACTATTTAAAGTCGTTGTTTTCTCAAAATATTTATAAGTCTCTACCGTTAAAAATAACATAAAGAGCAATTCCAGGTCTTATCTGATAAAACTAGTATTCAGTATTGATACTGATTCAATACTGAATTGAAATAAGCACAATAAAAAACTTAGAACTTTTCGTATTAAAATTTGAAATTTCATAATGTTTAAATTAAAATTATCAGCATCGATCTGGTTTTCACATCTATCTTTCACATTTTCAGTATATAATAACGCCAGGTGGCGACAATCTTGCCATGTATGTATTAACTAGTAATATCATTATTCTAAATGTTGATAAAATTACTGAGAGAACAAATTACAGATTATAGATAACTAAATCATAAGGTTTTTTTATTAATGTCCAATTGCAGATTAATACTTTTTTTTTTTTAATCTGATAGAACGAAGGAATAGACCTTATAAATAATTATTTAAATAAACTTATTGAAAGTGAATAAAACTACAAATATTAGCTAATATAGGTGCTGTATGTAACGTGTTGTCAATATTTAATTAACAGTAAAAGCGGCAATCACAAATTACGTATGTTTCGACAATATTAATTAATTATAAGCACACACCGGTTTACCGTATAAGTGCTTTTAGTAAAATATGGCGCGAAACGCGGCGTTACTTCAACATTTCCTGAATTAATTAACCTGGCGTCAAGGAAAGCGGTATGCCTCTCAGATGTTTAGCTAAATAGCGAGCTTTAAGACAATTTTCTGCCACAGTTTCATTAAGTGGCATTATAAAGCCCAATAAAGCATAAAGACCCTCAACTTAATTTAAAACCAAGGTGTCGTTATCGAGAGCAGTAATTAGTTCTTGTAATTACATAAAATAGTAGAGCTACTGCCAACTTGTTTTAAATAAAAAATCCAAACCACAGTATTTTAAGCGGAATAATCGGATCCATCCAATTCCAAACATGGACAAACATCACAACAACATAATTTGATTTCGGACAAAAGTTTGTATATTCAATTCAATTTAGAAAGACCCCGGAATAATTTAAAAAGTATATATATACCCAGCTTAATAATACAGCAAATTGAATTAAATTTTAAATAGTCATGCAATTAATAAAAAAATTTATAACATAAATTACATAATTTTATTTTAATAGTCTTCAGAATAGCGTCTGCAGCTAAACATAGACACGTAAATTATAATGATATATGGTAACGATTTTTTAAAATATTTTGATGCATCATAAGAAAAAAAACTTAAATTAAAATAAAAATAATTAAAAACGTACACCAATCAAGGGATAAAAATTTAGTGCCTAAATCGTATGAAATTATTCGTGACGTAAATAAAATTGCTTATCGACGTTACTGTACTTCGTAAAAAAAATTTAGAGACATTAAAATGTTTCCGGTTATTGATAACATCTGCATTAAATAAAATAACAAGTTTTTTTTTATTTATTCAGGAAACAAAAACAGATGTTTACATGGTTACACATACAGAAAATAAAAATAAAGTTTAGAATATTGTAACGTCCAACAGAATGATTCCAAATATTTAAAATCAATAAAAAACAAAGAAAAAAAAATTAAACAAAAAATCGTCGTCACTTAAAATAAAACCTTGCTTCCTTGAAAGTAGCCTCGATTATAGTGGAATTTTTGTTGTGTGTTACTCTCTCGACGTATTTCATTAGGTCACGGCTATTCGTTAGACTCAGAATGACCCTTTGCAGCGAGCCGATACCGGGCTCTCTCGCGTTGATTACGTCATAACATTCTCTTGCATTCTTCTGTTCCCGAACCCGATTTTATCTTCAGTTTTCTCAAATTCAAACTTTTTTCCATTTCATTCCATCAGCCCTTTTTATACCCCACTGCAGAAACTTAGGCTTCCCCTCAAAATGAGGAGGCTTGGAGGTTTAATCTCCCACGCTTCTCCAATGCGAGTTGGCGAATTGTAACGACCGCCATCTATTGACACCAACCGTAATTTTTTAACTTAATGTTAGGAATTTCTTTCATGTATCTAAGACATACTTATAAAAAGTCAGGATACGTTTATAGCGAGTTCGGCAATACGAGAAGGAGAACAACGGGCAAAAAACTGCCCCGGGACTTTTAATTTTATTTTTTCAGTATAAAACATTTGAAACTCATTACATTAATGTAAATGCATTATTATTTAAATGTCCAGTAACTGAGTGCTGTCGCATGGCACAGAATCGTATAATATGAAAATATTCATAATTGTAGTTAAAGTTAAAAATTAGTCATTTTCATATTTTTCTTTACTTAGGCTAAGAAACCTTTTTTATGCAAATTTTAAGGTCGATAGACTACTTCACTGGTTTAGTTGGACAATACCTTATTAAACTGTGAGGCCAGAAACTCCCGCATTTGATAACAGTTTTGACTCGGTAGCCCTATCCATTCTTGAAAATAGGCTATTAACAGACAGACGGACAACAAAGCAATTGTATTAGGTATTTTAACTCTTAAGGTATGTACGATACCCTAAAAATATAAATAAATAAGATCACATATTTCCAAAACGTTCACGAGAATCTATCTACGATTTCATCTCGGAATTTCTCAAATGTTTCAAATGTGAGTTTAAAATTTTAATTTAATATTTGTCTATCACCGAACCAAATGGGCTATCAAAATATATAAAGTACGACGTGTACTTTCACTACACAGACGACAGTGTCGTGCTAGCCCGAAAGCAGCGAACCCTTTTCAAGTCTATAAGGCCATGTGGCCGTGGTTCGGGCGTGTATCAATGAGTTTTTTCTGACTTAAGTGCATTAACTATCACTGACTCCGTGCCTCTGCGAGAACGTTAAGTAGTCGGTCCCGGTTGCTGTCAATAGATAGCGCTCGTTACAATCTGCCAACCCGCATTGGAGCAGCGTGGTGCATTTAAGTTCCAAGCCCCCACGTTTTGAGGGGAGGTCTAAGCCCCTGCAGTGGGGTATAAAAAAGGCTGCTGGAATTTATTGGAATGGAACTAAATGGGAAGATATCTATATTAATAAAATTGAAGTGTCTGTCTGTCTGTCTGTCTGTCTGTCTGTCTGTTCCGGCTAATCTCCGAAACGGCTGAACGGATTTCAATGAAACTTTGCAGACGTGCAGAGGGCATTACCGCGGGTAACATAGGCTACTTTTTGTCTGTCTGTCTGTTTGAGTTGATCTCCGAAACGGCTGAACCGATTTCAATGAAACTTGGCAGACGTGCAGAGGGTATTGTTGGGAGTGACATAAGATGCTTTTTGTCTGTCTGTCTGTCCGTCTGTCTGTCTGTTTGAGTTGATTTCCGAAACGGCTGAACCGATTTCAATGAAACTTGGCAGACGTGCAGAAGGTATTGTTGGGAGTGACATAGGTTGCTTTTTGTCTGTCTGTCTGTCCATCTGTCTGTCTGTTTGAGTTGATTTCAGAAACGGCTTAACCAATTTCAGTGAAACTTGGCAGACGTGCAGAGGGTATTATCAGGGGTGACTTAGGCTGCTTTTTATCTGTCTGTCCGTCGGTCTGTCTGTTTCGGCTAACCTCCAAAACGACTAAAGCGATTTCAATGAAACTTTGCAGACGTATCTACTTATGTGACCACGTGATCAAATTTTAAAAAGCTTATATTTTCGAAACCATCAATCGCAGACCTATCGTGTTGGTACTTAAACTTGATGTTTTGACGAGATCTATGTGACCACGTGACCATATTTTTAAATGCTCATATTTTCGAAACCATCAATCGCAGACCTATCGTGTTGGTACTCAAATTTGATGTTTTGACGAGATCTATGTGACCACGTGACCCTATTTTTAAATGCTTATATTTTCGAAACCATCAATCGCACAGCTATCGTGTTGGTACTCAAACTTGATGTTTTGACGAGATCTATGTGACCACGTGACCACATTTTTAAATGCTCATATTTTCGAAACCATCAATCGCAGACCTATCGTGTTGGTACTCAAACTTGATGTTTTGACGAGATCTATGTGATCACGTGACCACATTTTTAAATACTTATATTTTCGAAACCATCAATCCCAGACCTAACGTGTTGGTACTCAAACTTGATGTTTTGACAAGATCTATGTGACCACGTGACCACATTTTTAAATGCTTATATTTGCGAAACCATCATTCCCAGACCTATCGTGTTTGTACTCAAACTTGATGTTTTGACGAGATCTATGTGACCACGTGACCAAATTTTCAAAAGCTTATATTTTCGAAACCATCAATCGCAGACCTATCGTGTTTGTACTTAAACTTGATGTTTTGACGAGATCTATTTGATCACATGACCAAATTTTTTTATCTGCCTGTCTGTCTGTCTGTCCGTCTATTCGAGCTAATCTCCGAAACGGCTAAACCGATTTTAATGAAACTTCAAAGATGTGATTAAAAGATTGTCTGGGGTGACATACAATACTTTTTGATCGTCTGTCTGGCCGTCTCTCTGTCTTTTGAGCTAAATTATAAAACATTTTAACCAATTTTTATGAAACTTCGCAGACGTGAAAAGACGGGTGAGAGGAGTGATATACGCTACTTTTTGTTAGTATGTTTGTTTGTTCGTTCGTTCGTTTGTCTGTCTGTCTGTCTATATAGTTCAAGCTGAACTTTTGAAGATTTTAATGCAACTACGCAGACATTAAAAATAGGTTGTCAAGAGTTATATAGAAAACTTTTTGTCCGTGTGGCTGTCAGTCTGTCTTTTTGTTCCGGCTTATCTCCAAAACGACTAAACCACCTCTATGAATCTTCGCAGACTTAAAAAGGAGGTTACCAGGAGTGACACAAGTTGGTTTTTGTCTGTGTGTTTGTCTGTATGTTTGTTAGGCCTAATTGTCGAAACAGCTGATCCGATTTTACTGAAATTTTGCAAATATAAAGAAGGCGTTGTCAAGAGTGAAAAGCAATTTTTTTATATATACCTACATATAGAAAATCATAGTGTCTGTTAGTCTATGTGTCTGTTCCAATTAATCTCCAAAACACCTGACTGATTTTAAGACCGACTTGTGGGATAGCTATTATTCATGCTAAAATGACTAAATAGATTTTTATGAAATTAGGTATAGAGATTTCGTAGGCAGTTGAGTTTCAGAATGTTCTAGAAATTGTTACAATTTTCTGGAGCTTCGCATTCCTTTAACTGTCTCAGTAAAACTGTGGTCAACGCGAGCGAAGCCCGCGGGCGGAAAGCTAGTATAATAATATTTTTCTTGACTTTATGAAGTATTTCGACCACTATAGAACGTTTAATATAGTACGTTTGATATTGTCAGTGTAGTGAAGGACGTGAAGGTCTACGGCCTGTTTAAGGAGCATCAGGTGTCACCACGTACTTAATAGTATTTTTTACCATCTGCATTGAACGACATCGGTTATTTCATAAATTATTCATGAGTTTTTATTTTTCAGATTCCCATCGGGAGTCTGTTTTAAATTCAGCAAGCTTTTTTGAGATGATCTCATTTGATTTCAAGAGATGTGCCGGGAAAGGTTGCACTGATAAATTACAGCAATTTGTTTCAAGGGCCTTCTAGAATGTTAAGAAGTCTGTCTCTACCGAATTATCATCAACTATACTTTTTCGAGCATCAAAGTTTGTCAGACATTAGCCAATTTGAGATGATTTATGAATTTTGTCTATGAAAATTTTATGATTTATTTTCTTACATGTCTTTCGTTTAAAATTAGTTGCTAAAATGTTATTGATATACACTTGATACATGTCTCAGAATATAACAGGATGTCAATCAGGAATCAAATGTCTAACAGGAAATTTTAAGTATTCATAACTTTGTTAATAATGATTTATTTAATGATATTTAATGATATATTTAAAAAAATCTTTTCCTGTTATGATACTTTTGGAAAACTCTTTGTGTGTGCAAATATACTAATAATAATAATACATGGGACAACCCACACAGTGCCATCTAATACCAAAGTAAGCAAGTATTATGCTTGTGTTATAGGTTACAAGACAATTGATATTAACCACCCAGACCCTGAACGAAATAAACATGTTAATACACACAAATATTTGTCCCGGGCAGGAATCGAACGCGCGACCGTTGTCTCCTCAGTTAGGGTCTCTTACCACTTGGCCATTCGGTCCTCAATATCACATGCTCTTACTATATATTATAGAAGACCGCTTAGCCTAGTGAGTAGCGACCTTGCCAACGAAGCTGGATGTCCCGGGTTCGAAACCCAGGCCCGGTCAGTACTTATATGATGAATATTGATACTGGTACCGGGTCTTGGTTGTTATATCTATGTGGTGTCTTCGCTTTGTACCCAAAACACAAGCTAAAGTTTAGTTTGGGGCACAGAAATTGTTGTGATATATACGTTACGTACGTATATAAATGTGTCAAAATATTTGTCAGACATGAGTAGGTACACCTAAAGTTTTTCAACTAACGAAAGGGTTAATAAGTAAACTATTATAACGGCAAAGGCTGCGTAATGGGCTCCTTTTAAAGTAACAAAACAGTTGCACTAACACTGTACAGTTTTTAACAGTTTTTGGAGCTTTTGTGGTAATAACTTTGAGAATCTTGAAGAAAATAAATGGAATGTCGGCGTTTGGGTAGTCACTTATTGCTGGCAGAAACATAACAATAGCAACAAAGTAATCCGCAAAATATCCGACATTTTTGATCTGTTCAATACTTTTCACAAAATAATGTCTTTGATGTGGTAGGAATAATGTCTTGGATTGTAAAGTATGTATATTTCAATATTATGGAGTACAAATACAGGTTCAGAGTCTGTCGAGTAGTGACAGATTGTGTCATTTGGACTAGAATTGAAAGCGTTCTCGCGAGAGCCTCGTAAATAAATAAGAGATGAGAGTACAGAATCATGTTCTAGGAAAAGGCAATATCACCTTAAAACGTGTTACGAATAAAGAAAATTGTACATAATTTATTGTAAGCGATCTGAAGACAGGTTCTAATTTGTTACAGATCCCAATATTGTCAATTATACTCACTTGAAGCCATGTAAGCCTTATTTGTAGGTAATAATAATTATTACAACTGGGACATTTCACACACGGTCATCTAATTCCAAACTGGACAGAGCTTGTATTGTGGGCATATATACGTATACTTCAATATCTTTATAAAACATGTATATATAGTTTTTTTTTATTACAAAGTATCTAATAAGTTTTGGTTCTATTTGACGACCGAATCATGTGATTTGTTCAATGATCTGTATAAGGACATATTTTTCACTGTATTATAATTATAACTATTGATTTAAAATTGTTTATAAATTCCCACATAGTCATGTGTTTGAAAATAATTTAATCTGATAATGTTATATTTAGTTATACCTCTAGGACTGCTTGTCAATAAAAAATAAAACTTTGCCAGAGTAAAAATGTTTCAGTTTTCGACGTTCATGTATTCGAGTTCATACGAACAATACTATGGGAGTGAATAAAGCCTATTATAAAATAATATTTATGTTGACGCAGCGACAAGCTAAAAGTTACATATAGACAGTCGACGCACACCCGCTAGGTTTGTTAAGCTTTGTTATGCGCGCTCATGCCGTCGCCATGATAATTTACATTTTCTCCAAATTTTATACGCAAGTGCCGTGTACTTCTGTTTTAGGAAAAAACTTGGAATATGGCATTTATGGTTCATTTTACGAATTAAAATACTGTGTCCCATTTTCTATAATTAAAACAAGCACTCGCCAAGGAAATTATTTCTTCCTGTTCTTCCGAATATTTTTTCGAAAAAATATTTAGTCATGGTCCATTCAGCTATACCAGAGAAAAAAATAGTTTCCTATTGCCAGTCAGTGAACTATACAGTTGGATAAAGGGCAATGAATACGGTTATCGTATTTCCTCTCATATATAAGTCGGAATAACGTAGACATAAATATATTGACGTAGAAAATCGTAGTTAGTATCGAAAAAGCTACAAGCGCAATTTAAAATGCATGGTTAAAATGTTTAGTCAATACTGCAAAATACTGCAATATATTAGCGCCATCTGTTGATAATAATCAATGCAAGGACAGATTTGAGTTGAGAGGTCGAGAATGAACTTTGTAAGAGGATAATGAATCCTCGCACGCAATCGTCTTCATTTCAGTGTTCACAGAGAGTATAATTGTTGTGAAAGTGTGCATTTCTCGTTTTTACACCAATTTTTGTGTTGTATCGTTGTTCATCCTCAAGTCAGTAATATAATAAGCCAATACTTCCACATCAATAGCTCAGTTTCAAAAAGAACGTTTACAAACAAGCAACAAAAACCAACCACTTTGATTAAACAGGACTTTTCAGGAATACGTGATTTTGATAATTCGAAATCATTTTCAAGTTCACATTGGGAATAAATCAGTAGTTGTTTGCTTAAAAATTAAAAAAAAAAAAAGGTGGACGTCGAATTAGTTAATTTATTCCACTGTAATATAAAACGTTTTACAGCGAAATCAAGTTTAAAAAATTTACAGTGCGTTTTTCTGTACGTCACACAAAACGTGATGTCGTGAAGTAATAATAATAATAATAATAATAATACATGGGACTTCCCACACAGAGCCATCTAGTCCCAAAGTAAGCAAGTATTATGCTTGTGTTATGGGTTACTAGACAACTGATATACATACTTAAATATTCTTTATTATATATACATATATAAATATTTTTTTTTTATATATATAACAACCAAGACCCGGTACCAGTATCAATATTCATCATATTAATACTGACCCGACC
This sequence comes from Luffia ferchaultella, assembly GCA_949709985.1. Classification (NCBI taxonomy): domain Eukaryota; kingdom Metazoa; phylum Arthropoda; class Insecta; order Lepidoptera; family Psychidae; genus Luffia; species Luffia ferchaultella. Next base: position 6,294,609 of record OX453257.1, on the reverse strand, counting down.
TGGGATTCGAATGAAATAAGAAGACAAATAAACCTTGAAATTCAGATTAATGAAATTTTGAACACATTTGGGTCTTAACTTAAAACAAGTACCATAACGACCGATACCCAAGAGTTTGATGATGACAGAATAATCTTAAGTTTCAAGTTCCCGCCATCTTGGTGTCTCAAACAGAATATAAATACCTGATGTGAATTTTAAATAAGATTAATAAGATGTTAGATATCAACAATTATTAGTTAGTTACCTATTAAATAATTAATAATCTATTTCCATCTGAGCCCTCTTGAAGGGTACTTCAGTCAATAATACATCAAAGGACACAGAATCCGAATATGAAATAGCTATATTATTCAATTCAACGACCGATATTGATTTTGTTTTGAGTTCTGTTATACGATGCTTGTATATATTTTCTTAGATTTAATGTGCAAATCTTAAGCGTTATTCAAAAAAAAGCTCAAGAACATAGAAAAAAGTTGTTTATAAAACTACGCCTAAATAAGTCATTTTGTACGTCATACTTTGAAACATTTCTGCAAATAAATGAATCTTTTTTATATATTTCGCCGTGTAATATTGCCTCCTGAAAATCTTCCCCTATACAAGACAATGAATACATTCCCTTTTTGATGACACGTATTTGACAGTTAATATTTGTTGCGATGTTTATATTGTTACGACTACAAGGTTTCCCTTCTCTTAATTTGCTTTCCAGCACGTTACACTTGATACACCGAAATAAATTTACTAATCACAACTTCAACTTTTACATATCTGTATGTCCATTTGTCACTGACCACTCTTTTCTGTCTCATAACCTTCACCTTATTTTTAACTGAAAATTCGATTGTTACGTATGTCTTATTGTATATTCGATGGTTCAAACATTCTAGTGTATTCCAATCAACTATTATCAAACTAATTGTTCGTCGTTTGTTTTTACAGTGCATAAAATTACTTATAAAAACTTCCGATAATAGATATCGAGGCTGTGCACTAAAATATGAAATATTTACTTATATATTTTGTGACTCTAGAAATATTGCGAGATATTTGTAAGGTCTATTGTAATGTTCATATATGTATAAATATTAGAATAGACCATCACAATATCAATGACCTTAACCTACTTTGGATAGGGTGTCTATCGTCTAAATTATCGCCGCCACCGCGCCCCGTCTTCACTTTTTTATAGATCAGCTTCCGCCACTGTGACATCGACAATATCTTTCAACGAGAGAATAGAATAAAAAACGAGATGTGACTTCTAACCATCACTATTCCGTAGGTTTTCTTTTTTATATGTCACCTTTCGACTCTACTATTTAATAGTTCCCTGCCACTACCGATGTCTTTCTCTACCCATTCAGCTATCCCTACGCAAATTAGGAAACGATTCTATTATTTGCCATTTCGAACGACATAAGTAGTCGAATAAAAGAGAAAGGTTTATTTTTATATTATTATTATTACATATTATACTATTATTAGGTATTAATATATGTATATAATAATACCTCGGGCGCCATCTAGTTCCAAACTAAGCAAAGCTTGTACTATGGAGACCAGACAACAGATATAAACATTTAAATGATTGTTGTTATATTTACATATATAGATATTATTTTTTTCACCCAGACACAGAACAAATACACATGTTCATGCACATAAATTTTTGTCCCTGGCGGGAATCGAACCCGCGACCCTTGGCTCCGCAGTTAGAATCTCTAACCACTCGGCCAACCGATCATCACATCTACATAAAAACATGGGCACTTTTGTGTCGGGGATAACGGACGAGGGGTGGATTATTATACTAAACTAGGTTAATCTTCTATTGTTTTTTTTAAATGTGGATAGATTTTCATACCGTTTTTAAATTTTTGTAAAACATTATTGTGTCGATTTTTTTTTCCTTACACATTTCGGAACGGTAATTTTGAACCGTTTGAAAATCCGGTAACATTTTGAAAATCCGAAATCCATAGTATAAAATTCTCCAGCCAATATAGACTGACCGATTGGTCTAGTGGTCAGAAACGCTGACTGCAGACACAAAGGTAACGGTTCGATTCCCGCCCGAGACAAATATTTGTTTGCGTGAATACGTATATTTGTTCCGGATTTGGGTATAAAATTATTGAAAAATTATGTATTATAAAGGTGTACCTATATCAGTTATGTTTACTTACTACACTCTGCCTTGTTTGGGAATATATGACGAATACTAGATAGATCATGACACTCGGTCATCTATCCCTAAAAACTAGGTCGAATTGTTAAAAAAAATAAATATTTGAGAAGATATTAATAATAATAATAATACATGGGACTTCCCACACAGCGTCATCTAGTCCCAAATTAAGCAAGTATTATGCTTGTGTTATGGGTTACTAGACAACTGATATACATACTTAAATATTCTTTATAATATATACATATATAAATATTTTTGCGAAGAGACCACACACATATAACAACCAAGACCCGGTACCAGTATCAATATTCATCATATTAATACTGACCCGACCTGGGATTCGAACCCGGGACCTCCAGCTTCGTAGGCAGGGTCGCTACCCACTAGGCTAAGCGGTCGTCGTTAAAATATTATTATTATTACAAAAATCCGACAAGTCATTTACGAAATACGAGAGTAAAAAAAAGCGCCAATACATACAAATGGTGTTAAACATTTACCCTTTTTCGCATGGGCGGTTCCATAAAAACACTACGCATCGTAGTTTTACTTATTCATCCATTCATTAAATCCATTGCTGGTCCGTAAGAACGAAGTCACCAAAAGCTTTCATTCAATGAAATAGGTCAGTTCTCGTTCTCATTTTGTTATTTCTCTGACGTGTACCATTTAACCGGTCACGTCACTGAAAGTATAAACAACGTCCGAACTGGAAATGGTTCGCGCTGAATTAGATCAATTTCCTTTTATTTATAAGATGAAGGAGATTATCTATGCTTCTCCTTCTACTGTGCCTGAAAGCTTCTAATCTACAGATAAGAAGCTATACAATATTCCAAATAACTAAATAATTAAAATCACTCTTGATTGAAGTTATATTGTAAATTATTCTGGTATTCATGAAAGATAACGATCTAGAAAGAACAAAAAATTTTATTGGTATCGCGACAGATTTTCATGAAAACTTTGACATGCGGTAAAGTACTGTAATTAACCACGTCCTTAATTAACACCCACGAAGAATATGAAACCTGAAAACACACTAAACACACTTAACCACTTTATACGTATTATCAATGATTTTTTAAAGAATTCCTTACTTCCGTACCTAATTATAAACGGTATTTTGTCAAGATATCCCAGTAATATTATTCGCTTAAAGCGCTTCCAATCCGTAGCAGCAGTTATTTAATTACGCAAAGATGCTTATCTTCCCAAAAAATTTTACCGTGAATTACGTAAATTAGGTCAAATGCTGAAATCTTTTTAAAAAGCATTTTTATCAGACTTAAAGTCTTTCTTGGGCCTATTGTAAAACGGTAACGATTTTCAGTGTGTGTGTTTCTTACTGAAATTTTCGTTCAAGTTTTTCTCTGAAAATCTAGAATAATCCTGAAGAAAATGAGAATCGAAAAAGAGGACAACGAAAGTGTTGTCACGACATTTCTAACTGCCACCATACGAATTATATGAATTATGAAATCCCTTGTACAACATTCAAGTACGAATACATTCGGTGAAATAATTCCATTTTACTCACCTGATCTCATCTCGAAAGGCATTTTAACGCTGCAAGGCCGGGACACGATGCACTGCACAATACACTCAACATATACACTACATAGTTTACTGTGACAATTACTTACGTATTCACTCACTGGAATCGAATATTTTCTTAAGTTTTTGGTCTTTTTTGGTTATAACGTACGTTTTACATAATAGAACAGAGCGGGCGGACGGCGCGGAGACCGCTACTTTCTGCCGGGGCGAGGAATATCTATGTCTGAAAATGAGAAAATGACACTTCTGTATACATATGTGTGTAGTTACCTTCCAAGTGGCTAAGAGTAATCACTCCGACGATTGTGTTCGGATATGAATCAGTTGTGAGTGTCGCTTTATAATAGGGCGGCGCGCGCTGATCTCAAAACGCCCCGCGTTGCCATGACGACCGTCAGCCCGGGCCTCGCACGCTCGCTAACAAAACACGAAAATAACGAATTAATTCCACAATTGTGCCTTTTACGTGTAAAAGCTTTTATGTAAAAAAAAATCTGTGATATGTGCGATGACAAAGGTTAAGTTAGGACGTTTAACGGCGTGTGAATGTGTTCAATTACGTAATAGGGAACAATGTCGAAGAATATAGGAGTCCGTTCGGAAACTGCATTGGATGTTTGAAGATATTATTTGTGATTCATAATAGTTACTTAAATCAATCGATCGATTTCTGCTATCGAATATACTGATTACATTTACCCGGTGGATTTGGATAAAGTAAGTTTAAATAGCTAATACATAATATTATAATAAATTAATTTTTTTTTAATAATCACGAATGTCTAAGTTTTATTATTAATGTTAATAACAAATTTAAATTTTAGGAAGGACATGTGTACCATTTAACATTTTATTCAAAACTATATAATATAGAATGCAAACAATAAAGCGCATTCAATAAAAAATACTTTCAAGTTTCGCTTTTTTCATATTAATCCTAAATTTAAAGTCCAGATAATAACATAATGTAGTACATTTCTGAACGTGCCTTCTGCCTGCCTGTAAACCATCAACTACTAGATAGGTATACCTAATGCGTTCGTTCGGTCTAGCAGCGCCCTCTGCAGTCTGCTCGATCGAATGAATTTTTTGTCGTAGTAAAAAGTTCAGTAAAAATAGTTGCGTGAAGTTTAAGAGAATGTAATTTTTTTGGTGCCAATTTGTGAGTATATTTGTATTTTTTTCCATCATTTCTAAAGAAGCCGGTACGTAGTTAATCAATTTTGAGTTTCAATAAGTGTCTAAAAATAACTCGGTATTGAAAAAAGTTTTGAATTTAACTTCAATTAAAATTTCCATTGGAAACTTAATGATCGCATGGAAAATATGACACGGCAGTATAAATTATAAAATTGTAGTGACTTGTAAAACTGACTTTCGTCATTCATTCAGATTTATATAACAAATAGAAAATACTTCGTTCAGTCATTAATACTACTACTAATACATTTTAATAATTATTTTTTAAATTTATTCATAATTTCAATTAAAATTCACGAGTTCGTAAAATTGAAAATAAGCCTTCACGTTAAAATGCATTTCTGTTCCAAAGCACTGCAAGCTTGAATTATACAATTTATTAAATAACTACAATTGAGATTCTACATAAATACCGAAAACTACAAAAAAATATTTAGCGGTTCAGGCCTGAATGAATTACAAACATTCCCGCGGTAAAAAGTAGTCTATATCGTTTGGCAGGATTCAAGATATCTATGCGAAATTTCATCAAAATCGGTGAACCGTTGAACGACAAAAAGTAACGGTTTGACCGTGAAAAAACACAGACCTACAAACACTTTATAGTCCGGTCGTGGGACACAAAATTTTACTAAAAGGTTTTGATAATTCTAAAGTTGTTTGTTTTTGGTGAGTGGATAGATAAAGTGCATGGTGAGCTACTGTCAAAAAGTTAGAAGTTTTAGGGCTGTGCTAAGGGAATGGCTTAGGTTTTGCTTAATATTTCGCGTAACACAGTGTATATAGAATTAAAATTTGAAATTTTAATCCTACTAATATTAACTCACAATGCACTTTATCTATCCACTCATTAAAAAACGAACAGCTTTAGAATTATCAAAACTTTTTTATGAAATTTAATGTCCCACGACCAACTTATTTTTTTAAATTTTCGTAGTATCCCTTATGTTATCTTTCTAAAAATTTTACAATATGAGGTTAAGATAGTTCTAATTAAAAACCAATCAAAATTTTAAATTTTAATTCTATATACAGTGTGTTACACGAAATATTAAAAAATACCTAGTTACACCCTTAGCACAGCCCTAAAACTTCTAACTTTTTGACAATAGCTCACAATCCACTTTGTCTATCCACTTATCAAAAAAGGAACAGCTTTAGAATTATAAAAACTTTTTTATGAAATTTAATGTCCCACGACCAGACCGTTATTTTTATTTAATGTTCGTAATATCCCTTATGTTATCTTTTTAAAAATTTTACAACGCGAGGTTAAGTTAGTTCTCATTATGACCCAATCAAAATTTCAGATTTTTAATCTATATACAGCGTGCTACACGAAATATTAAGAAATACCTAGCCACACCCTTAGCACAGCCCTAAAATTTCTAACTTTTTGACAATAGCTCAGAATGCACTTTATCTATCCACTCACCAAAAACGAAGATCCTTGGAATTATCGTAAGTAATTTTTCTCTGGCTACGCGACTATTAGCATTTATAATACTAATATCGTTTCTGAAAAAGGATACCAAGTTCGGTAAATTAATAAATCATAGTTTTATAAACATCATAATAATATTATATATTTTAAGTACGTATTTAAAAATCGAGGTGGGCAGAATTCGGGCCCTACCGCTTGTTTTTTTTTCTGTAAAGTAGACGATTTTGTAGTGGACGAATAAAAAAATCGATTTGGTTCGAGTCTCAAATGGAACGCTTTTAGGTTTTACTTACAAATATTATTATTTATTGTCGATCTTGGCATTTTAGTATACAATGTTCTTTGTTTTGTGTATACGGTAAATTGATTACTTTTTACGTCAAACCATATATTATATTTTATAATTATGCAAATAGAGTTTATTTTGCGTAAATCCGAGGAATTTTTCCAACGTCGGTCATCGGTTGGAATACCAAGCGATGTTGGTTATTTGAAGTAGTTTGCCTCGTGATCGATTTCACATAAAAATCCTATGTAACTAATAAACCATTTTATACAATTGGCTATAACTAGAGATTACCCGTGAAATTATACGACGCGACTTTGCCATAAACCTTAATACCGCAGTTTTTCACCATTTTCATTTTCCTGTCAGAAAAAAAACGATAATTTTCAGGACCACACAAATAAACTATTTTCTGTGAAGATTTTAAATCAGTCTGAAATCAATTTCTTTTTTGAAGTGCATTATTTTAAGTATTTTTAATTATTTTTATTTATTAATTTATTTTTAATAATATTTTCTCAAAATATTTCCTTAATTACGTTAAATCACTGATAAACTCCAACTCAATAATTGATGTGTCAATCTGTGAGCTATCATTTCTATAATTTTTATTTATTTATTTACGAAACTGCTTATTGGCTAAATTACGGAGTCGGTTCCATACATTTTCGCTCTATGCATTTTTCTCTACAGCTCAGGATCTTCTTTCTATTCCAATCTATCCCCTATCACCTCCTTTTTCTATTCAAAATTTTTTTAATCTCCCACTCATTCCATTGCGCTTCTGTCTCTATTTTTCTTCTCTCCTATTTCTTTTTCTCCCTTCCATCAAACATGTTTCATCAAGTGCTTTAAATTTCCTTTTCCCCCGCATATTCTTCACTTCCTATCCTTATTTCCCATCAAATGCTTGTTCTTCTCCTCCATATTCCCACATCTTAATTTTGCCATCAACTTCTGATTTCCTCATTCTCTCCTATTTTTCAAATCGTTGACCTCTCGATCCTTAATATCTTATGTCTTTTATCACTTCTATAATATAATTTGATGACAAAATATTTATTTTCCTTAATAAAATTTATCGTTCTTTTGCATAAATTGCAAAAATTCAAAGGGTACCATGATCGCGATTTACGACGTACGGGTGGTACTGTTTTCTTTTTAACTGTTGCGCAGTGGAGTAATAAAAATGTTTACAATGCGATAAAATTGATATTAGCAAGTGGCGAAAACGTGTTGGATCATTGTTACATAATAGCACGATATAGTTGACGACCGCTTAGCCTAGTGGGTAGCGACCCTGCCTACGAAGCTGGAGGTTCCGGGTTCGAATTCCAGGTCGGGTCAATATTTATATGATGAATATAGATACTGGTACCGGGTCTTGGTTGTTATATATATGTGGTGTCTTCGCTTGGTACCCAAAACCCAAGCTAGTGTTTAGTTTGGGGCCTAGACGTTGTTGTAATGTAGACGTTATTGTTATTATTATAGTCTTTTCTCTAAGGTTCGGAACGATTAGTAATTTTTAGTGTTTATTTTATGCGTTCTTATATAACTAACCATAAAATTACAAATTGACTAGATGGCTTATTCTGTGTGTACAGTATAAAATTTGGCGAGACGGCGAATTTTAGTCCGCGAGGTCCCAGCGCGCTGGCCTTCACCCTCGCGAAATTGAGTTTGATTGTTTCGATACTGTGAAGTGACATTTTCGATTCTATTAAAACCTAACGCTGGCGACAAATTTATTTACTCCATGTAACTAAAGAACTAAGATTGTAATTTTCCTTTAAAATGCCATCCAATGATTTATACATGGTTTCGTGGTTCGTTTTTCACAGAAGCTGTAAGAATTTAAAAAAATGCTTTAAGCTCTATTCCTTTGCCGTATTCGGTTCATATTCGAATCGCGTTTCTTTTGCGGGCACCAGCTGCAATTAGTGCCTATTGGAAAGGTTTTGTATGAACGAATAGCGCCAAATAAAAGCGCAAATATTTCATATTATTTCTTATACATATATTAATTATTTTTACTGTTGTGTGCGCTTGTAGTTCTCTGGCCCATAATTCGATAGTAAAAATGAAAACTGAGCACCTACTATATTATAACTTTATCATTAATTACAATTTTGAATGCGACTTTCCCCACATAGTTTTTTTATTTGTATTATTTAATCATAATGAAGTTCATTCCAGAAGTTCGCCCGTTTTGCTGTGATAGAGTACCATGTAATCAGCCTATTAATGCTCCACTGAATGGGCTTAGGCCTCCCCTCGGGATGAGGGAGCTTGAAGCTTAACCCACCACACTGCTCCAGTGCAGGTTGGTGGTTGCCATCAACAGATGGCAACCGCCCGACGAAAGCTTAAACGCGTGTTCTCTGAGGCACAGTGTTAGTGATAATTATGTACATAAGTTAGAAAAAACTCATTGGTACATGCCCTGGGATTCGAACCACGGCCTTCTAAACAAGAAATGGCTAGCTGTGATTGAGTAAAAAACAAATGTTCCATTTTTCGTATTTATAAACAAGCCAAAACTTGTTTAGATTCGTTGTTCTAGAATTCCGTCATTAGACTCTGAAAACGATTCATGGCCAGATCCTTATCTTCCAGCTCCATCATCCACATCAAACCGATGGTTCCATGTTATTGTATTGTCATTAGAAGTACACACGACTGTCAAATTTCATGGCGAAAAAACAACAGCAAGTGGGTGAAATTTAGTTGCTTAGATTCTATTATACTCAATACATAATTGGACTTAATTACTGGAACCTGAAGTATAAAATAGCTTATACTTATTTTTTATTAGAAAGCGTAGGTAGGTAACGCCTGTTCATAAACTATCGCAATTCGGATATATAACGGATTGTAAATAGCCTCTTTAATCAGGCGCTCACTTAAAGCTAAAATTATTATAAGCCAAGCTAATAATTAAACGTTATTTACTTGGGAAGGAAGAAAATAAATAATAAAACAAAGTAGCATTAACTAAAATAATTTCTCCTATTAGGTAAATAGGTATTTACCTAAAGCATTTACCTACAGCCTCCTTTTTTTTAAACATAGACTAAAACTTCATAACTCTATGATATGTGAATTTAATTATATTTTTTTAACGAATACATTAACAACTAATATTGTTAATTTTAAATAAATACGGACGGACAGCGAAGCCTTAGTAATGGGGTTCCCATTAGTACTTTTTGGGTACGGAACCCTAAAAAAAGTACAAAAACATATACTTATCAGAATTTTTGAGATAAAATCCCAAAAAAGTTTAATTAAACTTAATACAGATAGTATTACGAATATTTCAATGTAGTCGTCGTCTAAATTTTTTTAAATTTTTAGCCTATTCGTTCGTATCTCAAAAATTGTGATTTCCATCAGCCCATTGTAACCCACTGCAGATGCTTAGGCCTCCCCCAGGGTGAGGGAGGCTTGGAGCTTAAATCCACCACGCTGCTCCATCGCGAGTTGGCAGATTGTAACGACTGCCATCTATAGACAGCAACCAGGACCGACTGCTTAACGTGCTCTCCGAGGCACGGAGTCAGTGATGGTTATGTACTTCCATAGATTTGAAACAGGTTTCAAAAATATTGTGATGTATATTGATAATATTTATTCAATAACATAGTCTTTCGTTTGGTGCCCATTAACTGAAATAATAATAATAACGTATACATGACAACAACTTCTAAGCCCCAAACTAAGCATTAGCTTGTGTTTTGGGTACCAACCGAAGACACCACACATATATATAACAACCAAGACCCGGTACCAGTATCTATATTCATCATATAAATACTGATCCGACCAGGGATTCGAACCCGGGGCCTTCAGCTTCGTAAGCAGGGTCGCTACCTACTGGGCTAAGCGGTCGTCAAATAATGCGCAATTTTCCATTTTTGTGTCATAATGTGTCAAATATAACAGACAAGCAGACGATAGTAAACCGCAATAATAAAATAAGCGATAGCTTCGTGGCAAAGGTAAAAAATCGTTATTGTTTTGCAAAAGAGATCACATGTTGGTAACATTCTGATGGGATGGGATCGTAAACAGAAAGGCATTGATGGATAAAAATTGAAGATTACTCCTCCGTCAATATAAGACGAATCTTATATATCGTGAAATCGAAATACGGATATTATTCAGTTTCATACAAGCATAGTACACGCCTGTTCCATTATTTCTAAACAAAATGGATATAACAATAATAGTTTATTTAGGAAAGTTTTTTCATTGGTACATCATCATCATCATCATCATCAGCCCGTGTCTCTCCACTGCAGGATATAGGCCTCTCCCAAGGCTCGCCACCACACACGGTCCTCCGCCTTTCGCATCCAACTACCCCCGGTATGGCGCTTCAGGTCATCTGTCCACCTGGCCGGGGGGCGTCCAACGCTTCGCTTTCCGGTACGTGGCCTCCATTCGAGAACTCGTCTACCCCATCGGTTATCAGTTCTACGGCAAATATGACCGGCCCATTGCCACTTCAGCCTGCTGATCGCTTCGGCTATGTCGACAACTTTAGTTCTTTGACGGATTTCAGTGTTTCTGATTTTATCCATCAAAGAAACACCGAGCATAGCCCGCTCCATAGCACGCTGAGCGACTTTGAATTTATGGATCAGTCCTGCCGTGAGAGTCCACGTTTCGGCACCGTACGTCATTGTAGGTAGGACGCATTGGTTGAAGACCTTGGTCTTCAGACATTGTGGTAGTGGCGACGAGAACAGATGACGAAGCTTCCCGAAAGCAGCCCAGCCCAGCTGAATTCTTCGGTCGGCTTCTTTGTTGAAGTTGTGTTTGCCTAACTGGACAATCTGTCCTAAATAAACATAGTCTTGCACAACTTCTAGAGTCGCACCCTCTACGGTTACCGGTCTCGGGAGAATATGTTCGTTAAACATGACTTTCGTCTTGTCCAAGTTCATCCCGAGCCCCACCCGTCGAGAGGCGACATTGAGGCCGTTAACCATTCCGCTGAGCTCCTCCAGCGACTCTGCCATGATGACTATGTCGTCAGCAAAACGGAGGTGAGAGATGTATTCGCCGTTGACATTAATGCCACGATATTTCCAGTCCAGCGTCTTGAAAACATCTTCCAAAGCGTTGGTGAACAGTTTCGGGGATCTGACATCCCCCTGTCGTACTCCTCTTCGCAATTGGATTGGTTCTGTTCGCTGGTCCTGGACCTGGACAGTCATTGTCGCGGCTTCGTATAGACACCTCAACACCTCAATGTAACGACAGTCAATTCGGCATCGCTGCAAGGATTCCAGAACAGCCCAAGTCTCGACGGAGTCGAAGGCTTTCTCGTAGTCCACAAAGGCTAGGCACAGAGGTTGATTATACTCTTCTGTTTTCTGTATAATCTGCCTCAGCGTATGTATGTGGTCTACGGTGCTGTAGCCTTTTCGAAACCCGGCCTGCTCAGGGGGCTGAAATTCGTCAAATCTTTGGGCGAGGCGATTCGTGACGACTCTCGAATACAGCTTGTACACGTGGCTGAGGAGTGAGATCGGTCTATAATTCTTAAGAAGCGTTTTGTCTCCTTTTTTGAAGAATAGGATGACCGTACTCTCACTCCAAGCACTCGGCGCAACACCACTATGTATGACAGTGTTGAATAGCTTCATTGGTACACTGTGTTTAAACTATTTAAAACCAAGTTAAATGCTTATCGTAGATATTTAAGAAAATTTAATTAGTTATTAGAATGGTACAGTTCCAATCGAACTTGCGCAGGCAGGTACAGTCAATATACCCCTCGCTCCACTGGGTCCCGCTACACCTAAAACCGATTACTGCGACGCGACTTGTGCCTATGTTCACATCCGCGATAAAGTTTGATTGGAACTGTATCTTCAGACACAGTTGCTGTCTACTTTTTCAAGTAAGATTTAACCATAACAGCACAACTTCGACCAGCTACACATACACTAAATCAGCTAAAGAAATCTGTCTTGGAAATATAGCCATTAAAATATCTAAGCTGAAAAAAAATTTAAAAAATATTCTCAAAATATTCCCCTCAAAGATGCTACTAAAAATTTAAAATGTATTAACAATACATATGATAACATTGTTACAAGGCAAATTTGCATAGATACTATTAGAATCAAAATGTTGCCTATAAGTGATTGATACGCTGAAAACTCAAAAATGACATGTTATATTATATCAACTACTTCTTAACATAAACTCCATAGTAGGTACATAAAGATAGTAACAAATATAGACGTAAACTTAGAAGATCGTCCTCTTTTAGAAATCTATTTTCACAAAAATCTTGTATATTGAAAAAGATGCATTAAACCAATATACAGCCTTCTTAAATGAATGACATATTGACAGTTTATACAAACTTTCAGCACTGCGTTGGTGACATCACCTTTTGCTACGTATCATCGTATCATCACAGGCCACATGTGTATCTCTTATTGTGAAAAACACATCATAAATTAATTAATCTTCCCAACCCGCAGTGGAGCCGAGTTCCCAACCCGCAGTGGAGCAGCGTGCTGGACTTAAGCTCCAAGCCCCCCTCCTCACCCTGGGGGAGGCCTAAGCCCCTGCAGTGGGGTAAAATGGGCTGATGATGATGATGATGAAATTAATTAATGTGCTGCCCCGGCTCTTTCATTTTGGCTCGCGCTCACGGTAAAACGTTGTCTTCACTTATTTTTACGATCGCTGAAACATAAAAATGTTTATTTCTCAAGGGTAATATGTAAATGCAGTAAACAATAACTGCTCGAAAACGCAGTTTCTCGAATCAAAGACCAAGTAGAAAATGTAAACTGTCAAAAACATTTGCAAATCTACAATACTTATATCACACATCGGTTATAACAAGCTGTCCGGTGAATCATAGATATGTAGGTACAGATGAGATAGAATAAATAACTCATTTGAACCCAAGACCTATCAAATAAACAACACGGCAATAAATAATATAGTTTAGAATAAGGTCTTATGGTTTCAAAGACACAGCTTTAATTCTGTAAAGAGATCCTACCACTCAAAAATTATTTTTTTCTCGTATTGTTTTTAATATTGCTCAAAAGTACTAGATATAGCTTAAACATAAAAATATTTTTTCTATAGCAAACGGCTACTTCATTTTGTTACACATACAGTGAGTTGCACCAAAAGAGATCTGACCGCTATACTTTGATTGGAACGATGATGACTTTCAGGTCTGTTACAACCAAGTACGATCTTAAAAGACATTATGGTTCTGATCAAAGTATATCTGTCAATTTTTACTTTATGTGATATACGTTGACGTAATCCTTTTTGGTGCAACTCGCTGTTAAAGGGGATTAGAAAAATAATACTGACGTTTTAACACTCCCAACATATATTGGCCTAATTTGTGCCATTACTTACTTATCGAGGTACGTTAGAGTTGGTGTATAGGTATCATTGCACTGGTTGGTACTTATGATATAACTAGTTTTCCGCCTGCGGCTCTGCTCGCATGCACTAGGTACACAGTTATACCGGGACCCTCCGCTCACATGGACTACACAGTTGTACCGGGATCTCTTTTTCTGGGATAAAAAGTAGCGTGTGTCACTCTTCAGCTTATAAAATGCAAAAAAACATGTTGGTCCCGGTGCAACTGTGTAGTCCATGCGAGTGGAGCCACAGGCGAAAAGCTGGTTTGAAAATAAAATATAGCCCATTTTACGAACGATGTAGCAATCTAATGGTGAAAGTATTTTTAAAACCGGTTTAGTAGTTTTTGACTTCATTCGTTACAAACATACAAAATACAAATCTTTCATGTTTATAATACCTACCTATTAAGTGTAGATTATATAAAACCTAATACATATTTCCTATAATAGGGAATTCAAGTACAGAATAATCTTAATTTAAAGCCAGTATAAAATGTCAGAGTTAACTAAATTACCGTGTGTGGGATGACCCAGATATTATTATTAATATTTATTCGTTGAACGACGTTTTTATGGAAAAACATGTTATTTTTTAACTCCCTTAGAATTACATTATCTGACTATACATATAGCTACTAAACTATAAACAAAAACGTAAACTAGTATACCAATTTCAAGTGCCGGTGCGTTGTAAGTGCGCGCAGCAAGATACTTTTTAGATACCGAAGAATGAAATTTCGTCGAAATCCTCACCCGGAATGACTGCGACCACAAAGGAATTTATTGAATGAAGGGAGCGGAGACGATACGGCGCTGTGTTCAGGTAAAAATGCTTTGTCGACTGTGGAATTGTTCAACAGACCTTTGTCGCAATACAGGCACAATGTAGTGGTAAAAACAGTACGCACAGTTCACTTGGATTTCATGAATACGCATCAGAAAAAGTACATGTACTGTCCATACAGTCAAGTTCTCAATGTAAAAGGTCTATGTGCATAAAAAAAACATATATACGGTCGATTTGAGAAACCTCCTTCGTTTTTGAAGTCGTTTAAAAAAAAATTTATAATGATGATACCTACCGCAAAACAAAGCAGAGCTTGAATTATAAGACCCACATAAACACTTTTCATTATTATTTTTATAATATATTCCTTCTTAAGGCAGTTATTTTACACCCAGACACGAAACAAACAGTCATGTTCGTACACACAAACATTTGTTCCGGGCGGGAACCTAACCCACGACCTGTGATTCTATTCGGCCAATCGGACAGACAATGTATGACAGTAATAATGATGCAAGTGACAAAGATAATTATTAAAAGTATTGGTCATTATTTTTGCGACGCACATGAGAAACATAATAAGGTAGGTACGTTGAATAAGATCACGTAAATGTAAATACGCCTTTATCTTTGTATGCTACATGTAACGCATAAGTTAACAGCCCGTAAAGATTACATCTTATATATATATATATTTTTTTAATTTATTCAAGAAACAAAAACAGACGTTTACATGGATTACACATACAGAAAATAAAAATAAAGTTTAGAACATTGTAACGTCCAACAAAATGCTTCCAAATATTTAAAATCTATAATCGCTACAGTCACACAGGAAAACAAAGAAAAAAAGAAAATTAAACAAAAAGTAAATAAAAAATCAATTAATACAACTAAAACTAACAAAAATTACAAACGAAAACAGTGTTAGCAACAACAATATTAAGAAAATTTATATAGAATCTTAGATAACTTTTTTAAAGGAATTGAAAGAGTGATGGTGTAAGTCGATGTGCGCAAAATTATTATTATAATTATAATAGTATTTTGTATTATTTTTTCAAGTATCTTACGCAGCTTAAATTGTCAAATATTCGGAGGGCCACAAAAATTCGAAGTAATGTAATTTGTTACCGTTTCTTATTAAATATAACTCATAATATGTTTCGTTGTACGGTTACCAGTATCGGAATGAGCGAAACCTGTTGTCGAAGTAGTTTAGTCTGATTCAAAATCTATGATTACCTATCCTACATCTACTTAGTATCTATGTACTACAGATTAAGTTGGGTTTTCAACTTTAAACAAAGTCATATACTTACTGATGCTTTGTTTATACTTTGACAAGGAGTTTATTCTATGTGATCTCGTTTGCTAAGTAATGGCACTGCATCCAATTCCAGTGGATACTACTCTTTAATTCTTCCACAATTTTATTTAAAAATGTTACTTAACTTTAACTCGATAGGGAAGAACAGGATACGCGAGTTCGGTTCAGTGGCTTAGCCTTTAAAGGTTAGATAGTTAAAAAAAGGCCGTTAGCCGTTTAACCTACAATTACATTTTCGGGGCAAAAAGTTCGTCGTCGTCGTCCGTCCTGGTTCACTTTGCATAAATGTGTATAGAAATAACGAGATCTCTGCAAATATACAACCTGAAAGTTTGAAATTGGGCGCGCTATTAGGAATTCACTACGTAAAAATAACCTCATAGGTAGGTTTTTTCGAAATCAACTTCGAAGAGGTATTATAAATTACGTTTTTTCCGTACTAAATATTATAACACTGGCGAAACCGCGAGAAGCAGAGTAGACTTGATAACTTAATTGACTAATTTAATGTACTAGTTTTATAAATTTTCGCGTATTATCTAGTAATTATTGAAAACTGAATCCTGGTTATTTTATTTTATTGTAATTTATTTAAGACAACAAACAAAGTGTACAATGAAACTTATGTATCTAACTATCTAACTGGTTAAAGCGTGAAATGGTAACAAACAGAGAACAAAACAAACAAACAAGCTTTCATTATACTAGCTATTATGAGTGAAAACACCTAGGTACGTAGAGGTCAGTGAATGCTTGTCGCTCATTTCCATATTAATACTAAATTTTATCCGTTCCAGTTATCCTTTCCAGACCGGAGGTGGTATTTAAACGAGATAGCCTCCGAAACAAGGGTATGAGCTCATTCGAATAGTTTTTGGCACATAACTAATTAGATCTGCGGATCCTATTATGACGAATCGTCGAAATTAATTTTGTTTGCATCGAAGTCATATACGATTGCTCCTAACTCGGCCTAGAACTCACTGCGCTACTTGTAATAACTATCGCCAGGCCAGCAGCTGCGGATTGGCGGGCGGCAGCTTTCCTTAAAATATTCCAAAATGGCAGGTGTTTTTTCTTTCGACTCGAGTTCGACTATCGCGAATGTACGTGATCGCGTGTTTCATTAGTGTGGTTAAAGATATTGTTAAGTGATTGAAAAAAAAAATGATTCTTCACTTTTCACTCCACCCATCAAAATCTTTTTGGTTCAATATTTGGTAAAATAGGTTTGTACCTACTTTACTAAAGACTGAAAAAATGGTTTGAAAGCTTTGTGGTGATTTCTAAACTTAGGTGTGATGCAAATCCTGCAAAATGTCTCTTCGTAAGTTTTAGACGAAAGTTACGATCCGTAGCCGAGAAACCGCGGCCCCCAGCGGCCTTAAAATAGCTCTGTGAGTTCTAAACGTATCATGAACTTTGTTTTTGTTTAATTATAATCCATGTAACGCCTATGAATTATTGGTTCCTAAAGATAATAATATCTGGGATATATCATACACGGTCATCAAGCCCAAGTTTTAAGCAGAGCCTGTTCTTGGATTCTAGACAACTGATATACAGGATGATGTTTTTAATGACCAGCCAAATTTTAATATAATGATCTTTGCTAGAAAACTGATAGCCATCTTGTTTCCTTTTAGTATCGTTCTATAGAAAAATATTGAGATATTACTACACAAACCTTTTCCGAAAAAAACCACTAACTCTAGACCCCATTCATGTCCGCCGCCCCATTCCGTTTCAAGGCCTTGGGCGCGTATGTTTACTATAGCGTTACGAAGGCAACCAAACGTTATAAAATTACACTGTAGATAAAATAATTTATTATGAAAATGTAACCTATATTTTTTATTTACGCAGTGAGGTCTATTGGTGATACCTAACATCTAGAAAAATTTTGGCCGGTGACTAAAATCTCAGCCTGTATATACTAATTTTTTTTTACAATACAGCATTGATTTAATACATACCTACATCTCGGATATTGAACCTGCGACCATTGAGTCTGTAGTCGACGTCTCCATCCACTAGACTAGTCAGTAGACACATCGGTTAGTCAAAAGTTACTAGATAGTTTTATTTAGTGACTTCAATTTCAAATCGTCCTAAATTTTTTTTTTACTAGATTGTAACCTAAAAATATAGCTTGATTATAAGTTTAAACCCCCACCACCCACCACACATTAAAAATGTGACGGATATGATAAGCAGTTTTACGGATGAACGAATAGACGTAGATTTTTCATTTAAATTGGAAAACTAAATGCTAGTGCTAAAGTTGGTCGAATTACTCGTAAAATTAAAAGAAATCTATCAAATCCATATAAGAAGCGACTGCAGATGGATATTGTGCCTTGGACTTGGATTGTCTGTATAGCTCGCACCAAACTTCTTGTTCACTCTGAAGTTGAAGCGAGTAGCGTCGCAGTAGGAAAAATGGGTATAATTAGTGTGAAAGCAGACCCCCCCCCACACTTACGCAAAATTGTATCAGAAGTGTCAGGTTCAGAGGACACAAAATGTTTAGCACGGTCCAGTGCCATAACACAGATACAGTTCCAATCAAACTTTATAACGGATCGGAACACAACGCTATAAGCGTGCTTGTGCAGGTTGAGTCATATGGCCCCCCTCGCTCGACTGCGTCCCGCTCACAGACAAGTCAACCTTTAGACCACGCTTTAATAAACGTCAGTACGAAAACGAAATCGCCAAAAAGTGGCGGGGTGCGGGGAGAGGTCGGCTAGTTTTCATTGGCTCGTTCAAAATTGACAATTTAATGGCTTCCAACGTGCTTCCAACTGACGGCTCACTAGTTATGTAGTGTCACTACATAGCCTTGGCGAATGCTACTCCCCGTTAAAGCGTGGTGTAAAGGTTGACTTGTCTATGGTCCCGCTACACCTAAAACTGGTTACTGCAACGCGAGTTGTGCCTGTGTTCACATCCGCCATAAGGTTTGATTGGAACTGTACGTACTACGTGTTACACAAGAACCCATCGTCTCTTTTCGCGAAGGATAATAAAAGAAAGTGTTTATTGAGTCATGATTCTTTGAAATTGTGACAAAAACGAGCACATGATTGGTTTACAGGTAGGATAATTAATAATTCAACAAAGTGCCGGGAACCACTTTCATTTTGTTACACTTTATAGTGCGCTAACCATGATCGCTTGAATTATTACCTATTTTGTGCCTTTATCATTGAAGTGCTTCAAAAATTTCACAGGAGTTTGTTTTAAACAAAAATATATTTATTAAGTAGATCATAATTCTCCAGTTTTAAAATATTTAACTAGATGAATCTATGTATATGATTTTATTGGGTAACAAAAATAGACTTTTCCTGTCGAGCCCGGCAAAAATTAAGGTCCCTATAACTTTTGCGGCATTACCGCTTTGGATTGCTATGGCGAGCGTCTGCGCCAAAAACGGTCGCCATGTCAATGCTTCTAATTAAAAATGTTTTTAATAAAAATACAATTAACGAAAATTGTCCACCACCCAAAATGCTCTCCTAAAGAAAATAAACTTTTATTGTGATCACCCAATAATTAAAATTAATTATTATGTAATTAAGTAACAAGGACTTTTTCTAAACTTGTATAAGCTTCTTAAGCTGGTACTCGGTAGGAAGTAAGAAGTCTGAGAATCCATTAGTCATCCTAAGATTACTCGCTATTTCCGCCTCTGGAGAAAAGTTAAAATCCGACTTTGTTGGCACCTATATTTTATAAAAACACTAGCGACCGCCCGCAGCTTCGCTTGTGTAGATTACACATTCCTGTAATGGGTACTATTAACGTTCCAGATGTTTTATACGTACTTTTTGCAGGAACCAATATTGGTTACACCCATTCAAACTTTCAAACTTCATTTCTATATCTTTCAGATCTGCTTCCCCCGCGCCGCGTACATACCTAAGGGGCTATACAGCGTTTTCGGTCAAACTATAGTTATACTTATTAGGTTTTCTCTACTGTGTTTAGTAACGTACTAAATATTAGAATCATACGAATACTAGTTTTGTTTTATTGCACCACATAAAAGAGAATATAGAAATTACTACATAGGTATTTAAAAACGTATTTAATAAACAGTTTAGTATTTTTTTAAAACACCTACACGGTCCAACATTAGGTATTCTGTTAGTCGAAAATCATCTTTAACTAATTCTTTTAGTGTCAACTTTATTTTATGTTATTTCAATTTATCATTAGCAAACATAGAGCTAATTACCATTAAAACAATAGAACTGGAAAGGCAAACGGAAAATACTTGAGCCGCAAAAAAAAACTAGACAAATCCCATTATTGAATGCATAATCGGCGTTCAAGAGCCGAGCCTCGAGACTTCCGCTTCTTTTGACAGTCAAGTGCCTTTGAGTGGGTGTAAAAATTCTTTGTTTACATTCCCCTGAGATAAAGACGCCCTGCCGGTTTGGAAGTGTGAAAAGGACTATAGAGGGTTAGACATTTCGCAGAACAAAGCCAGAAACAATTTGGTTCATATTGTTTCGATTTTCATTTAATTAGGCTATTTTTCGCGTTACAAATTGCCTAGAATAAAATATATCAATTATAGAATTTATAGTGCCAAAGGCTAATAAAACATCTCTCAAACTTGAGTAGGGTTCGTGTGATAACTGATTGGTACCACCGTAACCAGAAATCGTCAAACTTAGAAAATTAAAATAAAAACACATTAGCCATAAGACGTTCCCATGTATCGTGCACAGAATCTTGAAAAGCTTACATTACAAATTACCATCACTTGATTAGCTGTGGCCCAAGACTTCGTCGGTACGATAGATTTTTCTTATCACTATTCTGCTCTTAAAGATAACAGATGGTACATATCCTATGTTGCAACACAATTTCATCTATTTAAATGGTCAAGTATAAAAAAAAATGTTGTAGTTCACTCTAATTGGAACACCTTGAGATTGTTAACCTTACCTCCAACTCAACTTCTTCATTTCTTTGACGTGAATGTTTTGTTCGTATGCTATAGTTGCAAAAGTGACTATAGTTTATATGTTACTATTGAAAAAATAAGCAGCACGAGTTCAGAATTGTAATCATTACGTGCGCAGTAGTTTATCTGAGGGTCTGTTAAGCAGTAAGAAGAGTAAGAAGAGGTCAGGGTAAGGGGTAAGCAAATATGTAATCGAATCAGTTCCTCCACCAAACGAAAATAAATAATCCACTGCGCGTGTGAAATCCAGCATTCTTAACCCGTGCCGTTTTTTGCCGGTCAGTTTTGTTAACTTTTTAGAAGGTTTTGAATAGAAGCATATGTAGATCAAAGATCTAGGCGCAGTTGCATGGACAATATTTATTATAGTTCACGATCTATACACGGATATGATGATTCCTTGATCACACCGATTATGTGTGGTCATACCGACACTGAAATTATACGGGAATGGATGGTTTCCATGGTACTGATTAAACGCCTCAGCTGAGTGACTGATTGGCTGAATGCATAATGCGATTGCATTTGATCAATTGCTTTTGTACTGCACGACGGCTTTTATGTAATTATTATGCACCAAGAGTGTTACACTATAAATCCCATAGAACCTGTGTACAACGTTTCGAAAGCTTTTTTCTTGGATATTACATTAAATTCCAAATATCCGGTATAGATTGTTGTTTTTGTTTTCTGTTTTAGTAGTTTCTACAGACTCGATGCGTTTATGTGGGTGTGTGTTCGATCTGCCCGACGCCACGTGCTACATAGCTTTTTATAGAAGCTTAATGAACCGGCTTAGCGTCAGCCCTCTCGAAAACCGTGTACGGAAAGTGCGTCATTGTGACATATCTTCACGCTGAAAAACGTAATCAAATTAATTCCGTTTCATTAGCTGATGTTCACTTTTGTATCTTCAACGCGACGTTTAAATATACCTACTGAACGATAAATATATTTTCATTCTAGTCCCGTTTATTAGAATCAAAATCAAAGCAATCTAATTACGATTCAAATATCCTAGCTGACTAAGCTGCACTTATTGAGCGTTTTTACATTTTTTTAATTCACTCCAGGTAGCGCTTTCGAAGTTATTTTGAGGACCAACGCTTTTGTTAGTTCGCTAATTAATTGTTAAGTAGTCACATCTCGACAGGTACGAATAAATAGATCTAATTGAAATGTGAAATGGTCACGTATATATGTACCTAAAGTCTATTATACCATAATATTATCCTAGCTAATATTATGAAAGAGGAAATGCGTTTATTTTTTGTTCTTTATACACGCCGTCGTTATAACGAAGCAACCTGCCAAAGTAAAGGAGGCGATTAAACCGGTCTTCAGGCAGCGGGCAGGAGCATCTTTCTAAGTAAAAGTTGCTCTATATGACTGGCCAACTCTCCTTTGACTACATAGCAAAATCCTCTACCATAACCATGAACATACACCAAAAAAAAAAAAAACTCAAAGAAGAGTCACATAAGCGCCTCGATATTTTTGGCTACAGTAGGGGCCATAACAAAGACGGGACAGGATGCTAAAATGCCTGTTTTTTGCCTGCTGTTGGTTATTATATAGTACATTACTTGTTGTCGAGATGAATTATTACCAACCGGGAACTGATTTGAAAATCGATTCCCGGCTAAAAGTGACACTAACTACGCGACACTGGGGCCTAACGAATGGGGGAGTCAGGATATCCTGTTTGAAAATAAAAGAGCTAAACGTTCCACCCCACCTTTGCCAGTGCACACAAACACAAGCCATTTATGTGTACGTGGCCATATGGAATTTCTTTGTCGCGTACCGACTGTTTAAAAAGTAGGTAGGTACATATTTTTTAAACAAATTATATTTAGAATAAACAGCTTAAAACATTCTAGGAATTTATTAAGTGTTTTTCCAAGAAACAGAAGGTTATTATTATAATAATTATATTATTATCGTCAATATTTCTCATTTGAACCATTGTTTCTGCTTGTACCGAAAAATTCGCGTTGATTTTTAAAATAATCTTTTTTTTCTGTTCTCCATACCCCATAAAATGTGTCCGCCGTGAATAGTTGGATATAGATAGAGTGACTATTCTTACGGCTCGTGTCTCAGCTAATTTAGGTGTCGGCAACCTTCGGTTGTGTATCTAAGATATATTTAAGAATATATATACCGCATTGATGAAATATCATGGTTTAACTTGCAATACATTGTATTTGAAATTTGTAATGTCATGAAATTTAACTATAGTACTATCGTTTATTTACTGTGTTCTTGTAAATTTGTTCTGTATGCCAAAATGCAAGGATCATTAATTTACTAATACCTACATGTTTCCATTCCATCAGCCCTTTTTATATCCCATCGCAGGAGCTTAGGCCTCCCCTCAAGATGAAGGGGCTTGGAGCTTAAATCCACCACGCCGCTCCAATGCGGGTTGGCGGATTGTAACGACCACCATCTATTCACAGCAACCAAGACCGATTGCTTAACGTGCTCTCCGAGGCACGGAGTCCGTGATAGTTAATGTACTTAAGTCAGAAAAAACTCATTGGTACATCGTTGCAATCGGGCTGTCACCTAAATATGCAGTTAATTATTCCTGTGCTAATATTAACAACATGAGTTTAATTCGGACAAAAAAGAGTCTTCAGTTGCTTTTGTGCACAAAATATTTCCAATATACTCCTTTGTTTTCGTTCTCGCTATCTTTTCCGTTCCGTTCTAGTTTCGCAATAGGTTCTGTGTATGTATGTACGAATATTTTCATTTTAGTGTTTTTCACTACTTTAATTGGACTGTAAAGATAATTTGTTTTTGGATTTACAGTTCTATTTTCTTTCCAGACCCAAAGGGAATTTAAGAAACGTTGGAAAGATCGAATGTTCAATAAGTCTAAACTATGTTCCTCAATATCCTAATTAACCGCAGTGTAAAGTTTCAGTCAATTTTTTTTTTATTTTACATGCTGAAACATAATTTTTTTAATATATATATTAGTAGTATGAATACTACATTTAAACGGGAAATTCAATAACCAACGGAAAGAATCTCTATGTTGGATGAATTCCGTCGATTTCCGTTTTTCGGTTTCATTATTATTATTATTATTATTATTATTATTATTAATAACTGCTGTATCAAAAACAAATATTGATCACGAGCTCTGCGTTTTTTTTCGAGTTATGCAACAACTACGCCTTTTATCTGTAGTCTGTTTTTAGAGTTCCGAATTCAAAGGATTAAACGGAGCCCTATTGTCGTCTGTCTGTCTACCCGTCCGTTCGTACGTCTCGAATCTCAGCTCGTAAACGAAAAGAGTAATTGACTTGTTTCAATAATTTCTGTAAAATGTGAAACCCAAACCGATTTTTTAATTAGAAATTAAATTATTTTTCAGTGGCTGGCATTATTTTCTCATACATGAAAAATGAGACTCCATTTTTTTTCTTCTTACCTTGTCATGTGGCGTGTCATTGTCTAAAGCTCACTGAGTACGGTACAAATATATTTTTCATCGTTTTCATTTTTCAAAACAAGGAAACGGAGGGCCGTCAAAAAATTGTAAATGAACCATTTTTGTTAAATGATCTAACTCGAAAATCAAACAAGTTAGGAATTCCTGTATAATATATATTTTATTTAAACAAATACTAAAAACGCCGAAAACGTAGGTAATTTGTATGCTGTGAGCAAAACGAAGCTAAACATTTTTTTATTTAAAATAATATATTTTATGATGGCACAGAACGCTTGGTGTCCGACTAGTACTTAGCCAGCTTTTTTTTTAAAAATGTATCACGGCCTTTATATACTCAACTTTAATCTACATTTATTACAAAAAACAAAATACATATTCTGTGTGTTCTTTATAAGATGGATTTTTTTACGTATCTATCCACGTTGAATTGGGTGTTTTCAAGTATTTCTTTCATGGTGCAAGTAAATACGCCACATGACTTTTTTTTTTGTTTTTGCCTCTATTTTTAAATAACATTTCAGTAAATTTTCATTTTTTACCCCTTTTTCTATAATTATTCGAACGGTGCATGGGTGAAATTAAAAACTAGAAAGAAGTTTCATTAATTTGATCTATGCTTACTAATATTCAAAGAAAATCATTTAAATAGTGTAATGTTTAAATGTTGGGTTTTGTAATGTCGTTTCCAATTTCTCGATTATTCAATTCCGAATTAAAAAAAAAGACACTTTGTCCATTGTCATCTACTTATATTAGAATTATAAACTTTTCGGATTGACCTGTGACTTTCATCTTTTATAACCAAAGTTTCAAAAAGACCGAGGGGTTTCCAAAGGTTTGCGATTCCTCCAAGGATTGAAGGCATTGATCTGTTTTTTTAAGCACCCTGACCGCGCGTCGGCGGATATGGCCTGTGCTTGTAGCACACACAAACACCCCACACAGCTTTGTCGTCTTTACAGGGTTCTGTACATCCAATGAAAAACGAAACCTTTATAGGGTCACTCTCGTGTCTGTCTGCCCATCTATTACAGCCTACTTCCTCCAAATCTACTGAACGTTAAATGTTGAAATTTGGTACATAAAGTAACCCAATCACAGACAGCGTACAGCGTAGGTATATAAACTATGAATTTTATTATAATTTTGGGAGGCAAATTAGAAAATTATAAAGAAAAATTGTCAATTGCATTGTGTGACGTATCAAATGAAAGAGTGCACATCACCTAAACCTCACTCATAGATTATAGAAAATCCTAAGAGTTAAAATTGCCACGGGAAATGGAAAATATATGTGAAGTCTTCTTGACCATTGTTCTTGATGCTTGTCCAATAATATTTTCAAGAACTACTGCTTCTTTTATTGTAACGAAGAACGGAACAAATGGATTAGTTTAAATTATACAGATACAGATGAATTGGATCAGCATAATCATCATCAGCCCATTTTTACCCCACTGCAGGGGCTTGGAGCTTAAGTCTACCACGCTGCTCCACTGCGGGTTGGGAACTGTAACAACCGCCATCTATTGACAGCGTCCGGGACCGAGCGCTTAACGTGCCCTCCGAAGCACGGTGTCAGTGATATTGTGAACTTAAGTCGGAAAAACTCATTGGTACACGCCCGGATTCGAACCATGGCCCTATGGGGCCTTATAAATTTGAAACAGGGTCGTTGCGCTCTGGGCTATCACGACACTATTGTTGGATAACAATCGACAATCATGGTATCATCGAGCTGATCTGATCATGGAGCTGGAAGATGGTTAACAGAACCCTCAAAGGATACTAGTAAACTCATCGAAAATGGGCTGATTGTTTTATCTTCACGGCCAGTTTTCGACGCCCACGCTGACGTGAGTCTGATGATGGAGCTGGAAGGTGTATAACAGAACCCATAAATGCCTACTAGTAACCTCAAATATAGATTTCGTATTTTAATAACTATACTTTTGAGATTTAATTAAACGCTAATGATTTTATTTATTGAATTGTTTTTAAAAGAAAAGTTTATTTTTTAAAGGGTTTTTTATTAATATATTTTATTAATATAAACATAGTTAAAAATTGTATTAAAGTTATCATTTGTGTGCCGAAGTTGTTGAATAAAATTTAAATATATTTTCAAAATATTTGCGAAATACTGATATTTTTATGATAAGCACATTGGCACAAAAAAATTAAGTATTCAGATAAGCAAAAAACTAAATTTTTACGTAAATCGATTAAGGTTTAATGGGGTGCAACCGTTAGATTTAATTTTTTATATATTGTGATGCATCATAAGGAAGAGACTTAAATGCACGAGATTTTTTTTTCGAAATTGATCCATTTTTCACATGTTCAACATGCCATACTATATTGCCATATAATTTTCCTGTGCCAATCGGTTAAGGTTTAATAATGGGGTGCAACCGTTATCGCCGTTTGTATGGAAATTTGCCACTACACAATCCTCTTAATTAAATACGAAAAACAAGAATGAAAATATTTTGTATGAACCACATTCTTGTCACAAGAATATCCATAAAAAGTTATTTGTATAAAATAGCACAAGATATTTTTTAAAGGGAACGTACGAATCGCCCAAATTGCGCCCAAAGTTCGATTCACAAACATTCACATTTTTTATTTCATTCACTCTTCACGCCCCCTCTGCCGCTGCGAATGAACACATTGGAATAACCCACCCAAGGCCCAAAAGAGCGAACAAACAGAACACGATGAATGGAATGGAATGGATCAACGGAATTTAGTTTGATTCAGTTTGGCGCCGGCCGGCAAGTGGAGTGAGTGTGTGGTGCGCGTACGCATGTCTAGCGTAATTTAAATAAAATCCTATCGTAAACTTTCATTTGTGCCAAATTTTACATAGTTTTTCTGCCGACTGAATTATTAAATAAAGACCGAAGAACATTTAAAATATTTAACAGTGCAGAATAACCGCAACAGTGAGTACTTTTTGTGATTTTTGTCTTTGTTTTTTTTTGCATGCTTCCTCGCTAATCTGTATGTCCAACAAGGATGGGTTAGTGAACTAATTCAATTAGAACGTTTGTTAATTTGCGTTTAATTTAAATATGCGGGTACACAATTTACTTTTAGTTTGGTGTGTAAATTTTCGCGTATGTATAAAATGTAACAGTCCATTTTGTATACCAAATATGCCTAATTACTTATTTTGACTTTCGCTTTGGTTACGCGAATTGTAATATTCTCAATAATTATTTTGTGTCGTTTGTAATTTCATTAATATTCTTATGTAGGTAACAGACATTTACTTATCACTATGAACTGGACATGACTTTATGAAAAGAAATTAAAGTTCCTTTAGAAACAAACATACCATAAAATATTTACTGTTGAATACATGGGTAGGTATATTTGTAAAATTTTCTGTAAAAACTTTTACTTAAGAAGTCTAGGTAATACATAGATACTTGAATTGTTAATATTCTAATTAGACTTATTGAGATACCTAACTATCAAGCCACGGAATCTACCTATCTGTAACAAAAATATTCATACCTAGAGCTTTACACCAAAAGCTGTACGTTTACGTGACATGTCTAGATTCGGTATATAAGCATTCCTGAACCTACCAAGATATTGGACGTGTAAGCAGGTGAGGTGAATGACAAAACCCTGTACAGCGATCCACTTGGCGCATCATCTAGATAAGCTAAACGGATACTTCCGGTACGAAGCGTTCACTCTGCTTGCTGCACAGCGTAATGAAAATATAGACAAGACTCACCTAGGGTCTAATTAAAGTTTTAAAGGAAAACCATCCAGTCTTCCCACTTACAAGTTAGGTTCGATTGTAGCACGTTTTAGAATTTTGATCACTGAAGGACATTATCTGAGTCCTCCTCGTGTCTCGCCCTTTGAGTTCGATATATTTTATTCAAACTAATATTAGGTAGGTGCTAAATAAAAGTTGGTAAGAAAAATCGTATAGAGTTCCGCACCACCCTACAATATAAAACACTTTTCTTGTATGGGAACCCCTTAAATTTTTAACTTTATTTAATTTTTATTAATTTTTTTATTGCGGTCATAGTAGTAGTAGACACTTCATGAAAATTTCAAGTGTATATAAGCAACGATCTCAAAATTACCAATCACCAAAAACGTGTATTGTGTGAGGACCCCTTTATATATATATATTTTTTTAAATTTAATAACTATAATTACTTTAATTACTACTAACTATAATTTTATTTGTTGTTATAGCGGGCATAGTACCTAGTGCACACACTGAAAGTTTTAAGTATCTATTTATTGCGTTCAAAAACCTGTGACAGACGGACGGACGAACATACAGCGGTGTCTTAGTGATAGGGTACGTACGGAAACCTATAAACTGTGGTTGTGTTAAGATCGCTCCTAAGACAGATAACTAAAATCAGTAAATTAGTTAGCATCTTGACAGCAAATCATCTTTTACCCTTGTCGCGGTCGAGTATTTGAAGTATTGCCGCTTATACGCTTGTGTTTTTCTCTAAATCGGTAGATCTATCGCGCACCATTGTTACCATGAGAATCAAACGGTTGAAACTGCCAATGGGTCAATTCCTAGCGACGACGATGGCATAAAAGATTTATTTATTAATTCTTCTCTATAACACTAGGGTCACTATTCAATTTCGTCATACAAATATTTTATACGCCGTCGCTAGCGAGTAACTAACTTGAAACTCACATAGTAACCCTGCTGATCGCAACGCTTGAGTATCGTGTTTAACAAACGTTTCATATTAGATCCCAATGTTTGGCTTTAATTGGTGATATAAGTAGCCGCCTACACAATAGACGTCGGGCTCATTTCGGCAAAAAACCCGGTACCGACATCTCAATGATCCGACGCTAATGTACAAGTTTTACCAGCCGTTAAACAGCTTACCATACTGCAGAAGTTAGTAGACTTTTGGCCAAACATTCTCCTTCAAATTTGTAACGAATACCGGATGCCGATCCCGCGTTATGGTCTTTTGTTTTTCGTCACATACCTATCAAAAATTTGTACCTGTATATGTCAAATTTTTATTCACCACATTACAAAAGATGTCGTCAATTTGAAAAATGAAAACTGCAAAGGTATTAAAATTTATATGTCTATTACCTCTCCTGCCTCCTTTTTCTGGCTATAGGTTGCATGAATACCGGCTGGCTCTCTTTCCTGTCATTCTTAATCCAGACTACAATCTGCACTCCATCCTATATCTACGTTCCCTTTAGTGTATCGGGACTTGTCCCTTTCAGACATTGCGTCTGGCTGAAGGTCGAACGAATTGATTGATTGATATAAAAATTATAATTCTTTTACATTTTTCATACAACTACGCAAGATTTGGTTAGTAGGTACATCTAATATATATATATATTTTTAAACCAAGACAATATGGTTGTATATGGCTGTAGAGATATTAGTTTGAGATTAACATAACTGTATTATTTATGTATGTATGTCACTTGTCTGGTACGCATAAAACAAGTTTTCCTTAGTTTGGGACTAGATGACACTGTGTGTGATACCCCAAGTATTATTATAATTATACAACTTTTTACCAGCTGAAAGTAAGGTTTTTGTTCCTGTTGGTTTACTCTGAGACTGTTTATCACACAGTTTCGTCAACAGTACAGATGAAATCGCCTTTTTCTACGGATTATGCCAATGATTATGCAATAAAAAGAACAAAGACGTATCTCTAATTACAGCAATTCGTTTCGGGTATCGATCTATATGAAAAGGGTTTATATAATATGTAGCTT
This sequence comes from Luffia ferchaultella, assembly GCA_949709985.1. Taxonomy (NCBI): domain Eukaryota; kingdom Metazoa; phylum Arthropoda; class Insecta; order Lepidoptera; family Psychidae; genus Luffia; species Luffia ferchaultella. The sequence goes on along the minus strand of OX453257.1, from coordinate 6,264,138 downwards.
ACAATGCTACATATTATATAAACCTATAATGTAACCTATAAGTGACTGGGTAGGTATGTAATTTAAATTCTTGCATCAGATAAGACGATTCAATTTTCGCATAGTTTTAATATTTTCATCCCATTGGTTTTGAAAATATAATACGTAAAAACAAAAGTAATAACTAGACAATGGCAAGAAATTAATCTAAATATACTCTGTTCCGGTTCTAGGCTTAAGGTAAAAAGGCGGACAACAGCCCAAGGTAGTAAATCATTAAGAAGAACTTATTATCCTTTTGTTTTGTTTGTCGAGTAGGAACAAAAGCAATTTAAGTTTCGCGTCCCGAAACTTTAACCGTACCACGATAATGCGTAACGTGCTCGGATAACGTTTCAAACGTAAATCAAATAGCATAGTTATAGCTTTGTCGAATCATTGATTAAAACCGTACTGCAGTAGTTCATTGAAAATCTTATATCGTATCGTATGGATAGGCGAGTATTGTTGTTATTCCTATACCATGTGCATTTACATCATCACCTACGATTGTTTATCACTATCAATTAATTATAATTTTTGCGAACTATGCATTAGATTGTGTTTTGGGTACCAAGCGAAGACACCACATACATATAACAACCAAGACCCGGTATTAGTATCAATATTTATCATATAAATACTGACCCGACCTGGGATTCTAACCCGGGACCTCCAGCTTCGTAGGCAGCGTAACCACTAGGCTAAGCGGTCGTCGATAATGTTATGCCTAGAACAGTTTTGAACACGTAATGTTCGATTCTAAAAAAAATACCCATTCGAGAACCCAGAACTATAACGTCCAGAAAATCCAGTTACGGTTCCTTGTATAAGCGTCGTTGATGGTGACACTTTATAAAGAGTTTTTTGTTTGTGTCTCTACTGATAATCATTAAAAAAAATCCTCTGTAAACACTTGCTCTGTGGCTACGACCTCGACCTAACGGCGTTAGAGATATTTATAGTTTTCGTTGTTCAATTTTCCATAAATACTACTGAGATAATCCTTTTTTAAATGACCATGAAAGAAATCTAGTTAATCGTTTCTATAAAAACAAGAAATATTCCAGGTTTTCCCTTATTAAACTAGGTTTCAAAATCCCAATAAGTGATAGGTAATTACTTATCATAAAGTGGTAGTATTTTTCTTCGTGATCTTACATAAAATTGTACATCCGATCTTCGATTTAATTAACACTATTTTACTTACCATATGAGCCAATTATGCCCACCGCAGGGTCATGGGCCTCCCCTGGGGATGAGGATGCTTGGAGCTTCATCCACTATGCTGCTCCAGTACGGGTTGGTTAACGACTGCCATCTGGTGACGGCAACCTGGACCGACCGCTTAACGTTCCCTACGAGGCACGTAGTCAGTGATAGTTATATACTTAAGTCAGAAAAAACTCACTGGTTCTTGCCCTAGGGATTCGAACCACGACCTCCTAAACAAGAAGCGGGCTCGCTACAACTCGGCTATCACGACACGGCTATATTGCTTACGCAACTGTGACCATCGACAGGATATGATAATATTAAACCACATTAAACTTGTTACTCAGGAAATACCAAATTTATAATCCAACATTTATATGGGCGGACTCATAGATTCGTTTCATTTTACTTTATGGTAGTAATTTAAAATCTGTTGATTAACAGAAAACGAATTGTATGTGATCTAAACTGCACCACCATTTAATCATTATCAATGATTTATCTACAAGTAGGAGTCAATTACATTTCTGACTTATTTTGCTTATTTCTGTTTCCAGAATAATTTTGCCAAAAAGATTTAGTCTATTTTATAAATAATAAAGCTGTAAAACTGGTATATTTTATACTATTGTATATTTTTGGCTCTATATGTTGTCGCTTTATTGCCGTATTTTACATTTTTTATTTAATGGACACCATTATGATTAAAGGAAAGTGGATAAAAACAACTTATTACATAACCATCGAACTAATATTGCTTATAACATGCCTACTGGTTCAAGAGTTAGACGGAGCATATAACAAAAAACCATCAAAAAATCTATTTTTACTTGTAAAGGATCAAACCCGAATTTTCACTGAAATTGGTTATAATCATGCATGCCTTACATTTTTCAAAAATTAAATTAAAAAAATATTTTCATTTTCAGCGCGCTCATAATTTTGAATTTCCAAGCCATTTCTATCCTGTCCTCTTACTGGATTTGAAACTTTACAAGGTGGCTTTACCAAGAATATGATACACCGCACGCCAAATTCGTACAAGACCCTTTTTTATCAACATTCACATCTCTAGTGCTGGATACGGCCCTTCCTCGAAATAGAGTTGGCCTCAAACAGATAGTCTGTCACAAACGTGGAAAATTTCGTCGACTACCAAACCCAGAAGATCCCGAGACCGGACCAAACTTATAAGTTGGTCCGAATTCAGAACCCTCAATCCTGGTAGTCGTCTGATAAAGTTTCTATTACATCCATGATAGACATCTGGTCACATATGAAGATTTCATTCTGGTGACGATGTGCGGAGCTAAGGATCGCGGGTTCGATTCCCGCCCGGGAAAAATATTTGTGTCTATTTGTTCCGTATCTGGTTGTAAAGAAATATCCATATATGTATATATTACGCGTATAAAGATTATTTGAGTATTTATATAAGTTGTTTGGTATCCATAGTACAAGCTTTGCTTAGTTTGGAACTAGATGGCGCTGTGTGTGATGTCGGAGGTATTATTATTATTACCTCGTTTTGGTCCAATTAAGAACAAGTGAAATACTAAGAATCCTCCAGTCTCAATACCGGCAGACTTTTTTTAATGGTACAAGTAATTGGTAGCAGAATCTCTTTGGTTGTAGTATGTCATAAAAAAGCTTTGCTAATATTTTTTGCGAATGCGGAAATGTGCTTACAATAATTTTTTTTACAATGTTCAGTAAATAGCGAAGTGGTAAATTTAAAAATAAAAATCAATTTTCTAAAATAGCTGGTCAATAGAAACTCGAAGGGTGTTTAAGAGTTACCTACCTACGAACTGCGGTGCCCTTAATACACGTATACCCACCTCTCATATGAAACATGATTGTAGTTTTTATTTTTAAAACCAGCCCCTCGTTCTTGGGCAGTCAGCTGCGTTCAAAGGGCTGCCTTCCGTCCGGCGTCGCCGCTTCCGTTGCTATTAAAATTCAAGTTATTTAACATTGAACTCTAAGACGTGTGCCGTAAGGTGCAGTTTTGTAGAATATTTTTAGTGACAAATTAACGCGAGGCGTAATTTAGATTTCGCTGAATGTCGACTCGGGACAACTAAAAATGTCGAGGACTTTGGCCAACTGAGTTCACTTTAGTACGATTTCATTTAGGTTCAAGAATTCGCTCCTTTAAACCGATCCACGTTGCAATTTTGTAGAAATAATCTAATTATGAAGGCTTATCAAAAATATCTCAAAAATAATTTTATTCCTGCTTAATTAAAATAAGTTTCTTAGTTGTTAATATGTTTTATATGTGTAAGTGTTGTCGTTGTCATATGAAAAGATAATCGTTCGAAGATATTTTTATTAAGTCTTTACACTTAGTGGCTGCAATAGTTAAGGAAACTTTTGTGTCCATACCTACTAGTTTTTAAAACGGCTTGAACGTCAAAATCTTCATACAATCGTAAATGATTCGTTTGAAACTGGCTGAACAAACCGATTCAATTAACATCTCGTATGTAGGATTGGTTAAATCTATATAAATCGTGCTTTTTTACAGTGTCTCTTTTTGAAAACCGATTCATGATAAGATGGCAGCTATAACGATTAAAAAATGATATTTTCGACCGTACTGTGTAATGTGAAAAACTATTATAAATAAAAATTTTACAACGACACAAACATATTTACGATTTATCGCTTCAACAACTCAGCCATTTTATTGCGAAAATGAATCTATTCTACAAATCATAAAGATATTGGAACACTTTATTTTATTTTAGGAATTTGATCCGGAATAATAGGAACTTCTTTAAGACTTCTAATTCGAGCAGAATTAGGAACTCCAGGATCTTTACTAGGAAGAGATCAAATTTATAATACAATTGTAACAGCTCATGCTTTTATCTTAATTTTTTTTTATAGTTATACCAATTATAGTTGGAGGATTTGGAAATTGATTAGTACCTTTAATATTAGGAGCTCCAAGTATAGCTTTCCTACGAATAAATAACATAAGATTTTGGTTTTTATCCCCCTCTTTAATATTACTAACTGCCAGAAGCATAGTAGAAAATGGAGCAAGAACTGGATGCACAGTTTATCCTCCTCTATCCTAAGTATTATCTATTTTGAAAATTATGAATAATTGGAATAATTGGAAAAAGCTGTTTTATTCGAATGAAAACTATACGAATATTATTCGGCGAAACCGGATCAAAAAATTATGTTAGTACTCTACACTTGTAATACGTGTATCGTAGGGTGACTACCTGGCCTAAATAAAAACAATTTCAAATTATTCTTTTTCAATAGGTACTGGTACAGTTGTCCTGTAAATCGAATGTATTTATTTGATCCGAAAGTATTATGTTCAAACGTTCGTTCAACTTTAATTCGACCGCTGACGACCGCTTGGCCTACTGGTACCGGGTCTTGGTTGTTATATGTATGTGGTGTCTTCGCTTGGTACCCAAAACACAAGCTAATGCTTAGTTTGGAGCCTAGACGTTGTTGTGATGTTTACGTTATTACTTATTATTATTGCTAATAATTAATTCGTATTGACACAATTACTTATTAATCAATAGTTACACACAAAAACGAAAGGTAGTTTGCAAACATACGCGAATCTTAGTGTGTTTCGGATAGTTTTGTCTTGGTGTAAAACCGGCGGCATTTATTTCCATACAAATGTCTCAACATAACACAACTAACTGTTTACGAAAAACCTAGGACAGAGATGTAAGGGCATAGAAAAGTGTCAATACGTAGGGGTTCTATTGTTAATAGAATTTGTCTACTAAATCTTAGAATTCTCATCCACAGAGCAATTCAATTGGAAGTACGCGTAAAATGTCGATTGGAAATCTGAAATTATAGCCACAGCATGGAGAAACAAAATTGACAGCACCGTGTCACAGTAGAGATAGCAGTTCTGTCGTACAATCCAAGCACCTGTTTACTGGTGTGTACCAGTGGTGTATACTAGGGAAATAGTTGACGACGACCGTTCATCACTTCCACCACTGCAAGAGACAAAGCATAGGATTTTGAAAATATGACTGTGATGAGTTTACACGAACGGATACTAGGGTGTGTAGTAAAGGAGTGTAGAGATAACATACGCACACTCTACGGACTGATAAAATATGTTAAACACTAGCTATGCCCTCGATTTTGTCCACGTGAACTTCGATTTATATCAGCCGGTTCTAAAATGCAATAAGACTGCGTCCGCGACACACCACCGCCCGCGTCCCGTAACTCCTAAATTTAGAAATTGAATATCTTTTGATTCTTTGAGTCGATTTTGATGAAATAAACTCAAAATAAAACTTCATATCTTACAGTTATTAGATTTTGAAACCAATTATTGGCTTTTACGTGATGCACGTATAATAAACGAACAAACAAATCGACAAACAGATAAAATTTCGAAAAATGTTTTTTTACGTCTAATTACTTATTTCTCGAGTCCAGTCATTTGTTTACAAAAATCTTTAATGTACAGACACGGAAAGTCTAATAAACAAAAAGTAAATAAAGTATAAATTTCCCCCGAAGTGTTTTAATCGATATTTTGTTTACCCAATAAAAATGAGGTTACGCAAGCCGTTATTATACCTACGCACGAAGTCATCGCCTCCTCGGCCGTCATATGAGATTCTTCGATCTTGACACACGTCCATAAAATATTATTGCTCCCGGCTCCCCGTACTTCAAACAAAAGCGGCCAAATCAAACAAGCTTTTCCCAGACCTTGTTTGAGGATTCTCGTGGGATTTTCGAGGTTCTAATGACCGACATACAAGGGAAAAAGTAGGTAGGTACTTGCTTTATAAAAAAAAATATATTACAAGTGTGTTCTTACAACACGCGTTAGGAATTATTTTCTTTGACATTATACAAATTCTAAAACATCCCATGATTAAGAACGATAACTGGAGTGAATTGAGTTTAATGTTAAATTAAAATATTCACAATAAAATAAATTAAAAAATATGCAATTTTAAGAATTCTTGAACATGAAATGAAACTGAGTGTGATGCATGCACTAAAAGAATAAAAACTGAATTCAATTGAATCAATTGATTTCTTTATTACAATATTTTAGGACAAAGAAAAGTTATGTCACGCTTTCTTTTTGATTAAATTTCCTGAAATTCAAAGAATATATAGTCCGTAAAATTTGTGTTTAGTCTATCTCATTACAAAAAAAAAAAAAAACATTTTTCTTTACTTCCCTAGCAACTTATTTACTTAAATTAAATCAGTTGATGCCCGTAAGTGCTATTTCTTTTTTATTAGTTCAGTTCTATGAACCGTGATCAAGTGCGCGACGCAAAATGCATAAATAGGGTTCTGTAGTTGTTTCACGGAACGCTGATTTCGTTTATTTTATGACGTTGTACCTAATGCAGAAATTTTGAGGTACAAAGCATATTGTAGAACCTATTTGAGGGTTTAATATAAACGAAATTTGGTCGAAGTAGGTAACATTAATATCATCTGTAAATACATATTCTAACAACACCATTGATGAAGTATATAAACAAAAGCTCTCGATAATGTTCGTATTAAAACTCTGTTTATAGAAGTAAATTTGCCGAAATCTTGCACTTGTAATAGAGATTCGCTATATGAGATTTCATTTTGTTGGTTAGAGCCGAAAAAAAAAAACCAATCAGTGCGAAAGCAACACGTACAAGGAAATAATAAAGGTAGCACGTGTGGCAAGAATAGTATTCTAATAGAAAGGTGAAATTGCATACATTCCGAATCGGGCCCCTCATTACATCGCTTTTCAGGATGAAAGCAAAAAGATCTCGTTAGTATGGGTTGCAGGTGCTGCCTGTTACTTTGATATCCTGCGAATAATTAAGTTATTTTCGTATATTACAAATATTCACGTGTATGTAAACGAAAACCCCAAAAGCACTTATTTTGATGTAAAGACAAAGAAAGCTTAATTTTTCCAATAAGAAATATTACTTTTAAGTAATGCATTGTCGCTGTTAATGGATTGAGCTGAACATAGTGTAAGTGCTTGCACTGTTACGAAGTGGTCACGATTTCGGTTTATCATACGAACTCACCTGTTGTCGCCTCTAACAGTGTTACTCTACTATGTTCGTCTACTATCACTACGCGTTATCGACTTAAATATGAGATCACCCAAATAATGTTTGTACTTAGTTACACTCATGCATTGAATACGTTCACAGTGTATCTAGTGTCCTATATTTATGTAAAAATGTTGACAAGCATAATTAAATTAATTATTCAGTTTATAATAACACTAACGTGAAGTCCATAAAGAAGATTTTGTTGTTTTAGTAAGACAGAACAAGATTAACTATGCCGGTTTGCCCCGGTTTGCGCATTCCGGAGACTTTCCTTTCGCTCTTCTACCATTAGTCATCGACCTCCTTTTGCCCACTCTAACGTGTGAAATGATAAGTAATGGGTCAGTCAAACAATATTTTTGCCCTATTATCGTAATTAATTTACATTTTCTTTGTATATCATTTCAGTCAAACCGATAATATCACGAGGAAAATCTATACGGGATGGAGTCATCTATGTGTTCATTTATGACACAAATTGTTTTATTAAACTTTTATCATTTCAATTTTTACTATTTTGTAGACGTATTTACTTTTTAATTTTAAGTTAGTAATAAGTCAATATTAGTAAGTAATGATTGTATTAGTGATTTAAAGTCATGCGGCGTATTTTGCCGTTGGTAGGTTTACAAAACATCAAAGTAATTTTTTCTTAACTACTTCAATGGTTATTGAAGGAATGTCTACTAGATCTCCTTATCAATGAGACAAAACAATAAACTTTTTTTTTTGCGATTGAGACATGTATTATCAAAACCTATTTACCTTAATAAATACAATTTATCTGTAGCTTCATCGTGCAGATATATTTTAATCTAAACTTGTTTGGACTTGTTGTGTAATGAATCTAAAACATCCGTAGTTTTAATGTCTGCAGACAAATAAAGGTCCAACAACACGCTGTCTGTGCGATGAATCATTTATGTTGTAACATTTGGAACAAGGTTTAGACGTGTCTCGACTTGTCTTCGAGTACTTGACTGATCACACCTCAATTGTCGTTTCTAGTGTTGGCATTAGCGACTACGAGGGTTATGAATACACTTTCAAGCTATAGGATTAAGTTTACTCATTATAAGTTAATCCAATATCACTTATAACAAGTTTCAATGGTTTTATGTTTGTCTATCCATGAATAGGGGTGTAATCCTTTCACATAAAATAACATAGATCAAAATCATCATAGCTTAACCCTATGTCAGAGAGAAATCCATTGCTATTTGTTGTCCCACCACACCTTAGACAACTTTGATGTATTATTACATAGATGCGGAATCACCACAGAGAATCGAATAGGTCAGAGGTGCCACGTGATGTGAATGTATTTGTTCAGAGACACGTGTCCCAAGAATATTTATTCATAAAACAAATAAAAGTAAAAAATTTAATAATGTTACGCATACGTAATGTCTCAGATTTATATCATTTTAGAAAGCAGATAAGTCGTTCATCCCTTATCTTTGGTATGATTTGATGTCGCATTTTAGAGTTTAGGTTAAGAGATCTGTCCTAAGTATGTATTGCATACTAGAAGGGGACAGCGTAACCGCCTACATGCCAACTCTTACCTACTGTAATGCTCTGTGGGCATCACCATATAATACTTGTACGTGGTCCCATAATTTTCCATAATTGTTATTTGTTTTTGTTTCAATGAAATTTGGTCATACCTAGCTATGGTGACAATCGAATACATATAGTGATATATAACTATGGTAGACAGTAACTAAGACGCAGGTCAAATTCTGCTGACCATCCGTCGCCGAAGATGCGTCTGTATATTCCGTCTGTATTCGGATTCGGAGTGGTCCCACTGAAAAGTAGGTATCTCGTCAGTTTTTTGACCTAATAAATGAGTTGTTTTGAAACAATGACAAAAGCTTGCGTTTCTCTATTCCGATTACAAATTGATTTGTCGGTTACGTTCCACGTTCCTTCCTTTATGCACTTTTGAAACAAAGAGTTTCGTCTACACTTATAGTCACTTTGAAATACCTAAGTTGCGGTTGTTGCCGACCTTATCTCCTCGGCCAAAAATGAGCGAATTCCAACGCTCAACGCAGTCTGTCGATACGTCGGCGTAGCGACGCGACGCTACCTCCGCCTCGCCTCGGTCGAGTGTAACGAAACAATGTTTGTGTGGTGAACTGTGAAGACGGAACGTGGCCGAAAATCTGCGACAGATGTTTCGCTAAGTCTATTTTTAACGTGGAAGTGTTTAATAATATCTATCAATTTTTTCAAGGAAGCGATAAGGAGTCTCCTTCGAGCGGCTGGCCTATGCGCACGCGTTTGGAGTAGGTACCACTTAAGTGTTTGTGTTTTGAAATACTTAAAAATGTGATGTGGTCGTTTGATGTGGTTGTGAAATATTTGAGTGAATACAATGTTTTAGTTAATTAAAAGTGCATAAACATAGACATAATTAGTTCACATACAATTTGAATAGTTTCTGTGAAAGTTATTTGGCCGTCAATACTCACGAAAAGTGGTGTAAAGCTGAAATCAAATCGAAGTCGCTTCGCACAGGAGAATATTTTATTTGGTGAGGAAATTCCATTATACATGACTATAATTCAAATAAAAATTTAAATGCTAACTAAGAGCGATTGTGCGGAAAGTTCTCACGCGCAGAAGTGTAACATGTTGTGATTTGAATTAATTGAATAGTGTCATTTCTGTTTTTATGCTTTACTTTATATATTTTTATGTGTGGTGCTCATATATTACGTCATGATTTATAGCGAACTTTTGTTGCGAGGATGTAAGTACAGTCAGCGTCATAATCATCTTAGCGCCTAACGCGGCCAAAACGATCTCACGCACAAAAAATCAATTTCATCCAGGCAACCAAAGTTATCATGTTGATCTAAGCACGAAATACCTCAAAATACCTGAATACTCCTTTTAATTCTGTCTAGGCAACCGGCATGTTCAAGTTTATGTTGACAAATGGATGGTTCAACGATATAGTCTAGCATTCATAGTAGTAAAACAAAAACCTTGATTTTGAGATACGTTTTTGGTTGAATTAAATTGACAACTGGGTAAAATTTAACATTTCTTTTTTTAACGCAATTGCCAATTTGTACAATAATGATAGGTAAGTAATTCAATACCGTTAAAGTTGCAAAGATGACATTGATAACAAAGAAGGTGTCATAATTATTTCTTTATTCGCTTCGAGTAATTCACTCCAAAGTTTACAAAAAAAAAACAATTTAAAACTTAAACTTAAAATAAGTCGAAATAATATCTTATGACTTACCAGGAATCAAAGATTATTTTTTTGTTAAGAAGTACTTATTACCACTATGATTCCACAGATACCGGTAAACCATTTATTTGCATATATATTAATGAACATTCTGACAACATACAGACAATATACAGACTACTTTGTATACCTCAAACAATACGTTTGCATTGACTGCCTACATAAAAAATGAAATAACGCTCAATAGATGATTTCGACTATTTTAGACGCTGCGATCTATTCGACGCTGACTGTATACATTCAAGTGGTACCTACTTATTACTACTCAAACAAAAATGACTGCGCTAGCGGGCGACGTGACACAAACAAAAAAAGGGTCTTTAAACAAAGGAGCACATGTTCTCCTGTTAAAAGCGTTCCCAAAACGTCTTAATACTTGAGTTATGAGTTCGACAAACGATCGAACTGTTCGGACTAACGTTTAACCATATCTATGGTTAGAAGTTAGAAAAGACCCAGCCGAATTCGTTCAAGAACACTAAAACTGACAAGAACAAGTTAGCACTCCTAAATCATACAATTCTAGAAGAACCAAAGACAACGAAACAAAAGAAGAAAAATCAAAACGTATACGTGGAAAGCAATTCACTAACGCTTGGAAGAGGGGTGGCGGGGGGGCGAAGATATACTAATTGTGCCTTCAAAATACTATGCTTAGACGAGATACGGGCTATTATAACCGAGACAACTAACACGAAATGTGCCACACTGGCACGAAACAAAACAGAAATGAAAAACACTGCCGACGAAGTACACGAACTTCTGAAAAAAGACACAGAAAGCCTGCATCAAGTGAAGAAAGCGAGTAATGAATTAAGGAACGGCAATGCTCACAATAAGAAACTGATAAAACAACTTATGCTCCCTACTGTTATTTATAAACACACTATAATATTTATCACCTCTCCTGGCTCCCTTTTCTGGCTAAAGGTTGCACGAATACCGGCTGGCTCTTATTCCCGTCACTCACAATCCAGACTATAACCTACACTCCATCCTTTATCTACGTTCCCTTCGGTGTATTGGGACTTGTCCCTTTCAGACATTGCGTCTGGCTGAAGGTTGAACGAATTGATTGATTGATTGATTGATTTTTTCAAGGAAGCGATACTTTTATTATGTTTTTTTGTGTGTAATACTTTAAGTTTTTGATGAGAGATTAAGATTTAATGAATATTTTAAACCAACACGCATGCACTTAAACAAACAAACACACACACACACACACACACACACACGCATATATATATAAATAGGATTGTTAACTTAGGCATATTTGTTAGTTTCATTGTTAAATTAAAAGAGTAATCCATGTTTGGCCTTATTTAGTATTAAACTTGAATGTAATATTTAACTGTAACGCTGTAGGATTACCAAATAAAATAAAATTAAAAAAAAAAATAAGTAAAAGACCGTTGGCGGGAAGTTTTTATTCTTTATTTATTTAGGAGCTTTGTTCACTTAAGTGAGCATGTCAGCTCCATCTTATTCTAGTCATTTATTTCTATAATTACATAAGTTCTCACAGCTGTTTATGATACAATTATTGAGCAGGTGCTCTCAATGAGACACTTTCTTTTACAAGTAGATAAACAAAAAAAGCGGTCCGACAAAATGGTTCTTTTAAAATTGATTGCATATAACCCAAATCCATTGAGTCGATCCCAAGGTTTTGTACTTATTTTGACACTCTTAATAGCTGAATGTGGTGTCGCATTTGCTATATGCTATATGGAATTTTATATATCACGTAAATGTCATTTGATTCAAAGAAAAAATTAAAACCCTGTAGTACGCCTGCATGCCTATATTAAATAAAAATCTTTTATAATATAAAAACTTGTAAAATTAATAATATAATAAAGCTGTAGAACAAGTATTGACTCATTTTAACACCAACAAAAAACCTTTAGCCAAACTTAATATGTATATTTTACATATTAAGTGGCTAACTGCACAGCCAAGGGTCGCGGGTTCGATTCCCGCCCGGGACAAATATTTGTATGCATGAACATGTGTATTTGTGCCTGGGTGTAAAACATCTATATAATATGTATCTAATATAAAAGTATATTTAAGTTTGTATATCAGTGGTTTGGTATCCATAATACAAGCTTTGTTTAGTTTGGGACTAGATAGCGCTGTGTGGGATGTCCCAGGTCTCATCCCATATTTGTATAATTTTCAGTCTTTTAACAAAAATAAACATTAATATTACTATTATTACATTATTGTAAATATTTAACGTGTAATGTAAGACGGTTCCTTACATCTCAAAAGCAATTAACTTAAAAATTTTAAAAATTAAATAGTGATACATGTATTTAAAGGATATGAAACTGCGTCGAAGAATATTTACGTCGATGAATTTTTTGCTTACGTTAAGTAAAAAATCGATCTCCTAGTTCGTTGACATCACATAAAAAAATATAGCATATGCTAATACTGCCGTTTAAGTCGAGACGAAGTATTCGTTATTCAATTGCTTACGGAATATTCGATTGATTTTGTATATTATCAGAGTTTTATTGAATTTCTGTTATAACAAACTGTATGGCTCAGCGATGAAAACAACGTACTTAAAAAAAAAAAATTATCTTGTGTACTGCATGCAGGGTCATCACTCGTACGGTATTTTATAGTAATGTATGATGGTTCGATTTGTTCGACCGATAGCACTGTCACATACTGCAGAGAAAATTATAGTACTAACTGAAAACACTATATTTTCAATGGAGTATGTCATGCAAAACTTTTGTAAGTAGATGGCGCTCTCGGCGAAAGTACTTCATCAGACTTGGCTGCATGGATAATGCCTTTGCCTTCCCAGTTGGAATAATACAATACATACTTATTACGACAGCAATCACTGCCTTCTATAGTTACTAGCCGTGCTATTAGATTTGGCAACGTCGCATTATCTGTTACATGTAGACCGATTTACTTCGTCAGCTGATGTCATGATTTAATAATTGAAAATATGGGATCTAAATAACTAAATATGAAATTCTAGATATTATTTAGTAGAAAATAGAAATAAGAGTAGGTACATATTATATACTAGTACCTGCCCGCGACTTCGTTCGCGTGTTATAAGTGAATTTTATCAATAGAATAGAATGAATGTTTTTTATATCTCATTTCGGTTAGTGTTATTATGGTTTTGTGCATTTATCACAGGTTACCTGTATCTTACAAGCTAGTTTTATTTTATAATGTTCTACGGGGATGTACCGTGCCGTTGCAGTTTCTTCCTCTCTCTGAGTTCTACGTTATCAATCTCGCCGGACCTGCTGGTGGCTAGCATTCGGTTAAAGTGACCATGACAGGTATAAGTATAGTTCCCCGGATCCTCCAGACTCCATATCCTCGAACCTACTTGAAAAATGATAAAAAAATTCTGTAATTTTCACCAAAATGTGCCAAGATTGTGACGTGAAACGAAAAACGATTATGGTGAAAATATCAACTTAACTTGCTAATTACGAATAAACACGATGCAACAAGTAGTTTTTAACACTGACTTATTATATTCAATGAATATCTCTGTTTACATAACGATTAAATGGAAGAAAACGTCAACTAATAGGCTGACTGATACCAAGGCTCGGACTACACGCAACGTTGCCAAATTTCAATAGCACAGCTTGTAACTATAGAAGTTAATGCAACAATGTATGCCACTGGAAATCATAGAGATAATTTAACTAGAGTAGGCAAGCTCCATAAAGCCCTATATGTCACGATTGGGCTTCGGTTAGGCATTGGAGAAAAAGGATGGAAAATAACTGCACCATAGTATAAATAATAATAACGCATACATCACAGCAACGTCTAGGCCCCAAACTGAGCATTAGCTTGTGTTTTGGGTACCAAGCGAACACACCACATTCATATAACAACCAAGACCCGGTGCCAGTGTCAATATTCATCATATAAATACTGATCCGACCTGGGATTCGAAACCAGGACCTCCAGCTTCGTAGGCAGGGTCGCTACCCACTAGGCCGAGCGGTCGTCAATCAAATCAAGGTACTCCTACGAGGTACTTTTATTCTCTGTCTCATTCTGCTAAGAGCCGCATTTTGGACTGGCTTGCCTTCTCAATTCTATTATCTCTATGCTGTAAATTCAATATTAGACAGTTATATATAATAATAATAATAATAATAATAATAATAATAATAATAATAATAATAATAATGATAATAATGATAATGATAATGATAATGATAATGATAATGATAATGATAATGATAATGATAATGATAATGATAATGATAATGATAATGATAATGATAATGATAATGATAATGATAATGATAATGATAATGATAATGATAATGATAATGATAATGATAATGATAATGATAATGATAATGATAATGATAATGATAATGATAATGATAATGATAATGATAATGATAATTGAACGACTACTCGACCGACTACTTGAACAACTACTTGTACGACTACTAGAACGACTACTTGAACGACTACTTGAACGACTACTTGAACGACTACTTGAACGACTACTTGAACGACTACTTGAACGACTACTCGACCGACTACTTGAACGATTACTTGAACGACTACTCGACCGACTACTTGAACGACTACTCGACCGACTACTTGAACGACTACTTGAACGACTATTCGACTGACTACTTGAACGACTACTTGAACGACTACTCGACCGACTACTTGAACGACTACTTGAACGACTACTTGAACGACTACTCGACCGACTACTTGAACGACTACTTGAACGACTACTCGACCGACTACTTGAACGACTACTCGACCGACTACTTGAATGACTACTCGACCGACTACTTGAACGACTACTTGAACGACTACTCGACCGACTACTTGAACGACTACTCGACCAAATACTTGAACGACTACTCGACCGACTACTTGAACGACTACTTGAACGACTACTTGAACGACTACTTGAACGACTACTTGAACGACTATTCGACTGACTACTTGAACGACTACTTGAACGACTACTCGACCGACTACTTGAACGACTACTTGAACGACTACTTGAACGACTACTCGACCGACTACTTGAACGACTACTTGAACGACTATTTGACCGACTACTTAAACGACTACTTGAACGACTACTCGACCGACTACTTGAACGACTACTTGAACGACTATTCGACCGACTACTTGAACGACTACTTGAACGACTACTCGACCGACTACTTGAACGACTACTTGAACGACTACTCGACCGACTACTTGAACGACTACTTGAACGACTACTCGACCGACTACTTGAACGACTACTTGAACGACTACTCGACCGACTACTTGAACGACTACTCGACCGACTACTTGAACGACTACTTGAACGACTATTCGACTGACTACTTGAACGACTACTTGAACGACTACTCGACCGACTACTTGAACGACTACTTGATCGACTACTTGAACGACTACTTGAACGACTACTTGAACGACTACTCGACCGACTACTTGAACGACTACTTGAACGACTATTAGACTGACTACTTGAACGACTACTTGAACGACTACTTGACCGACTACTTGAACGACTACTTGACTGACTACTTGAACGACTACTTGAACGACTACTTGAACGACTACTCGACCGACTACTTGAACGACTACTTGAACGACTATTAGACTGACTACTTGAACGACTACTTGAACGACTACTCGACCGACTACTTGAACGACTACTTGACCGACTACTTGAACGACTACTTGAACGACTACTTGAACGACTACTTGAACGACTACTTGAACGAATACTCGACCGACTACTTGAACGACTACTCGACCGACTACTTGAACGACTACTCGACCGACTACTTGAACGACTACTTGTACGACTACTTGAACGACTACTTGAACGACTACTCGACCGACTACTTGAACGACTACTTGAACGACTACTCGACCGACTACTTGAACGACTACTTGAACGACTACTTGAACGACTACTTGAACGACTACTTGACCGACTACTTGAACGACTACTTGACCGACTACTTGAACGACTACTCGACCGACTACTTGAACGACTACTCGACCGACTACTTGAACGACTACTTGAACGACTACTCGACCGACTACTTGAACGACTACTCGACCGACCACTTGAACGACTACTCGACCGACTACTTCAACGACTACTCGACCGACTACTTGAACGACTACTTGAACGACTACTCGACTGACTACTTTAACGACTACTCGACCGACTACTTGAACGACTACTTGAACGACTATTTGACCGACTACTCGACCGACTACTTGAACGACCACTCGACCGACTACTTGAACGACTACTTGAACGACTACTCGACCGACTACTTGAACGACTACTCGACCGACTACTTGAACGACTACTTGAACGACTATTTGACCGACTACTTAAACGACTACTTGAACGACTACTCGACCGACTACTTGAACGACTACTTGAACGACTATTCGACCGACTACTTGAACGACTACTTGAACGACTACTCGACCGACTACTTGAACGACTACTCGACCGACTACTTGAACGACTACTTGAACGACTACTTGAACGACTACTTGAACGACTACTTGAACGACTATTCGACGGACTACTTGAACGACTACTCGACCGACTACTTGAACGATTACTCGACCGACTACTTGAACGACTACTCGACCGACTACTTGAACGACTACTTGAACGACTATTCGACTGACTACTTGAACGACTACTTGAACGACTACTCGACCGACTACTTGAACGACTACTTGACCGACTTCTTGAACGACTAATTGAACGACTACTTGAACGACTACTCGACCAAATACTTGAACGACTACTTGAACGACTACTCGACCGACTACTTGAACGACTACTTGAACGACTACTTGAACGACTACTTCAACGACTACTTGAACGACTACTTGAACGACTACTCGACCGACTTCTTGAACGACTACTTGAACGACTACTCGACCGACTACTTGAACGACTACTCGACCGACTACTTGAACGACTACTTGTACGACTACTTGAACGACTACTTGAACGACTACTCGACCGACTACTTGAACGACTACTTGAACGACTACTCGACCGACTACTTGAACGACTACTCGACCGACCACTTGAACGACTACTCGACCGACTACTTAAACGACTACTTGAACGACTACTTGAACGACTACTCGACCGACTACTTGAACGACTACTTGAACGACTATTCGACCGACTACTTGAACGACTACTCGACCGACTACTTGAACGACTACTTGAACGACTACTCGACCGACTACTTAAACGACTACTCGACCGACTACTTGAACGACTACTTGAACGACTACTCGACTGACTACTTTAACGACTACTCGACCGACTACTTGAACGACTACTTGAACGACTATTTGACCGACTACTCGACCGACTACTTGAACGACCACTCGACCGACTACTTGAACGACTACTTGAACGACTACTCGACCGACTACTTGAACGACTACTCGACCGACTACTTGAACGACTACTTGAACGACTACTTGAACGACTACTTGAACGACTACTCGACCGACTACTTGAACGACTACTCGACCGACTACTTGAACGACTACTTGAACGACTATTCGACCGACTACTTGAACGACTACTTGAACGACTACTCGACCGACTACTTGAACGACTACTCGACCGACTACTTGAACGACTACTTGAACGACTACTCGACCGACTACTTGAACGACTACTCGACCGACTACTTGAACGACTACTTGAACGACTATTGGACTGACTACTTGAACGACTACTTGAACGACTACTCGACCGACTACTTGAACGACTACTTGACCGACTACTTGAACGACTACTTGAACGACTACTTGAACGACTACTCGACCAACTACTTGAACGACTACTTGAACGACTACTCGACCGACTACTTGAACGACTACTTGAACGACTACTTGAACGACTACTTGAACGACTACTTGAACGACTACTTGAACGACTACTCGACCGACTACTTGAACGACTACTTGAACGACTACTTGAACGACTACTTGAACGACTACTTGAACGACTACTTGAACGACTACTTGAACGACTACTCGACCGACTACTTGAACGACTACTTGAACGACTACTCGACCGACTACTTGAACAACTACTTGAACGACTACTTGAACGACTACTCGACCGACTACTTGAACGACTACTTGAACGACTACTTGAACGACTACTTGAACGACTACTCGACCGACTACTTGAACGACTACTCAACCGACTACTTGAACGACTACTTGAACGACTACTACTCGACCGACTACTTGAACGACTACTCGACCGACTACTTGAACGACTATTCGACCGACTACTTGAACGACTACTTGAACGACTACTCGACCGACTACTTGAACGACTACTTGAACGACTACTTGAACGACTACTCGACCGACTACTTGAACGACTACTTGAACGACTACTTGAACGACTACTCGACCGACTACTTGAACGACTACTTGAACGACTACTCGACCAAATACTTGAACGACTACTCGACCGACTACTTGAACGACTACTTGTACGACTACTTGAACGACTACTTGAACGACTACTCGACCGACTACTTGAACGACTACTTGAACGACTACTCGACCGACTACTTGAACGACTACTTGAACGACTACTCGACCGACTACTTGAACGATTACTCGACCGACTACTTGAACGACTACTTGTACGACTGCTTGAACGACTACTTGAACGACTACTTGAACGACTACTTGAACGACTACTTGAACGACTACTTGAACGACTACTTGAACGACTACTTGAACGACTACTCGACCGACTACTTGAACGATTACTTGAACGACTACTCGACCGACTACTTGAACGACTACTCGACCGACTACTTGAACGACTACTTGAACGACTATTCGACTGACTACTTGAACGACTACTTGAACGACTACTCGACCGACTACTTGAACGACTACTTGAACGACTACTTGAACGACTACTCGACCGACTACTTGAACGACTACTTGAACGACTACTCGACCGACTACTTGAACGACTACTCGACCGACTACTTGAACGACTACTCGACCGACTACTTGAACGACTACTCGACCGACTACTTGAACGACTACTTGAACGACTACTCGACCGACTACTTGAACGACTACTTGAACGACTACTCGACCGACTACTTGAACGATTACTCGACCGACTACTTGAACGACTACTTGTACGACTGCTTGAACGACTACTTGAACGACTACTTGAACGACTACTTGAACGACTACTTGAACGACTACTTGAACGACTACTCGACCGACTACTTGAACGATTACTTGAACGACTACTCGACCGACTACTTGAACGACTACTCGACCGACTACTTGAACGACTACTTGAACGACTATTCGACTGACTACTTGAACGACTACTTGAACGACTACTCGACCGACTACTTGAACGACTACTTGAACGACTACTTGAACGACTACTCGACCGACTACTTGAACGACTACTTGAACGACTACTCGACCGACTACTTGAACGACTACTCGACCGACTACTTGAACGACTACTCGACCGACTACTTGAACGACTACTTGAACGACTACTCGACCGACTACTTGAACGACTACTCGACCGACTACTTGAACGACTACTCGACCAACTACTTGAACGACTACTTGAACGACTACTTGTACGACTACTTGAACGACTACTTGAACGACTACTCGACCGACTATTTGAACGACTACTTGAACGACTACTCGACCGACTACTTGAACGACTACTTGAACGACTACTTGAACGACTACTTGAACGACTACTTGAACGAATACTCGACCGACTACTTGAACGACTACTCGACCGACTACTTGAACGACTACTTGAACGACTATTGGAACGACTACTTGAACGACTACTTGAACGACTACTCGACCGACTACTTGAACGACTACTTGAACGACTACTTGAACGACTACTTGAACGACTACTCGACCGACTACTTGAACGACTACTTGAACGACTACTCGACCAAATACTTGAACGACTACTCGACCGACTACTTGAACGACTACTTGTACGAATACTTGAACGACTACTTGAACGACTACTCGACCGACTACTTGAACGACTACTTGAACGACTACTCGACCGACTACTTGAACGACTACTTGAACGACTACTCGACCGACTACTTGAACGATTACTCGACCGACTACTTGAACGACTACTTGTACGACTACTAGAACGACTACTTGAACGACTACTTGAACGACTACTTGAACGACTACTTGAACGACTACTTGAACGACTATTCGACTGACTACTTGAACGACTACTTGAACGACTACTCGACCGACTACTTGAACGACTACTTGAACGACTACTTGAACGACTACTCGACCGACTACTTGAACGACTACTTGAACGACTACTCGACCGACTACTTTAACGACTACTCGACCGACTACTTGAACGACTACTCGACCGACTACTTGAACGACTACTTGCACGACTACTCGACCGACTACTTGAACGACTACTTGACCGACTACTTGAACGACTACTCGACCAACTACTTGAACGACTACTTGAACGACTACTTGAACGACTACTTGAACGACTGTTCGACTGACTACTTGAACGACTACTTGAACGACTACTCGACCGACTACTTGAACGACTACTTGAACGACTACTTGAACGACTACTCGACCGACTACTTGAACGACTACTTGAACGACTATTTGACCGACTACTTAAACGACTACTTGAACGACTACTCGACCGACTACTTGAACGACTACTTGAACGACTATTCGACCGACTACTTGAACGACTACTTGAACGACTACTCGACCGACTACTTGAACGACTACTTGAACGACTACTCGACCGACTACTTGAACGACTACTTGAACGACTACTCGACCGACTACTTGAACGACTACTTGAACGACTACTCGACCGACTACTTGAACGACTACTCGACCGACTACTTGAACGACTACTTGAACGACTATTCGACTGACTACTTGAACGACTACTTGAACGACTACTCGACCGACTACTTGAACGACTACTTGATCGACTACTTGAACGACTACTTGAACGACTACTTGAACGACTACTCGACCGACTACTTGAACGACTACTTGAACGACTATTAGACTGACTACTTGAACGACTACTTGACCGACTACTTGAACGACTACTTGACCGACTACTTGAACGACTACTTGAACGACTACTTGAACGACTACTCGACCGACTACTTGAACGACTACTTGAACGACTATTAGACTGACTACTTGAACGACTACTTGAACGACTACTCGACCGACTACTTGAACGACTACTTGACCGACTACTTGAACGACTACTTGAACGACTACTTGAACGACTACTTGAACGAATACTCGACCGACTACTTGAACGACTACTCCACCGACTACTTGAACGACTACTTGAACGACTATTGGAACGACTACTTGAACGACTACTTGAACGACTACTCGACCGACTACTTGAACGACTACTTGAACGACTACTTGAACGACTACTCGACCGACTACTTGAACGACTACTTGAACGACTACTCGACCAAATACTTGAACGACTACTTGAACGACTACTTGAACGACTACTTGTACGACTACTTGAACGACTACTTGAACGACTACTCGACCGACTACTTGAACGACTACTTGAACGACTACTCGACCGACTACTTGAACGACTACTTGAACGACTACTCGACCGACTACTTGAACGATTACTCGACCGACTACTTGAACGACTACTTGTACGACTGCTTGAACGACTACTTGAACGACTACTTGAACGACTACTTGAACGACTACTTGAACGACTACTTGAACGACTACTTGAACGACTACTCGACCGACTACTTGAACGATTACTTGAACGACTACTCGACCGACTACTTGAACGACTACTCGACCGACTACTTGAACGACTACTTGAACGACTATTCGACTGACTACTTGAACGACTACTTGAACGACTACTCGACCGACTACTTGAACGACTACTTGAACGACTACTTGAACGACTACTCGACCGACTACTTGAACGACTACTTGAACGACTACTCGACCGACTACTTGAACGACTACTCGACCGACTACTTGAACGACTACTCGACCGACTACTTGAACGACTACTTGAACGACTACTCGACCGACTACTTGAACGACTACTCGACCGACTACTTGAACGACTACTCGACCAACTACTTGAACGACTACTTGAACGACTACTTGTACGACTACTTGAACGACTACTTGAACGACTACTCGACCGACTATTTGAACGACTACTTGAACGACTACTCGACCGACTACTTGAACGACTACTTGAACGACTACTTGAACGACTACTTGAACGACTACTTGAACGACTACTTGAACGAATACTCGACCGACTACTTGAACGACTACTCGACCGACTATTTGAACGACTACTTGAACGACTACTCGACCGACTACTTGAACGACTACTTGAACGACTACTTGAACGACTACTTGAACGACTACTTGAACGACTACTTGAACGACTACTTGAACGAATACTCGACCGACTACTTGAACGACTACTCGACCGACTACTTGAACGACTACTTGAACGACTATTGGAACGACTACTTGAACGACTACTTGAACGACTACTCGACCGACTACTTGAACGACTACTTGAACGACTACTTGAACGACTACTCGACCGACTACTTGAACGACTACTTGAACGACTACTCGACCAAATACTTGAACGACTACTCGACCGACTACTTGAACGACTACTTGTACGACTACTTGAACGACTACTTGAACGACTACTCGACCGACTACTTGAACGACTACTTGAACGACTACTCGACCGACTACTTGAACGACTACTTGAAAGACTACTCGACCGACTACTTGAACGATTACTCGACCGACTACTTGAGCGACTACTTGTACGACTACTAGAACGACTACTTGAACGACTACTTGAACGACTACTTGAACGACTACTTGAACGACTACTCGACCGACTACTTGAACGATTACTTGAACGACTACTCGACCGACTACTTGAACGACTACTCGACCGACTACTTGAACGACTACTTGAACGACTATTCGACTGACTACTTGAACGACTACTTGAACGACTACTCGACCGACTACTTGAACGACTACTTGAACGACTACTTGAACGACTACTCGACCGACTACTTGAACGACTACTTGAACGACTACTCGACCGACTACTTGAACGACTACTCGACCGACTACTTGAACGATTACTCGACCGACTACTTGAACGACTACTTGAACGACTACTCGACCGACTACTTGAACGACTACTCGACCGACTACTTGAACGACTACTCGACCAACTACTTGAACGACTACTTGAACGACTACTTGTACGACTACTTGAACGACTACTTGAACGACTACTCGACCGACTATTTGAACGACTACTTGAACGACTACTCGACCGACTACTTGAACGACTACTTGAACGACTACTTGAACGACTACTTGAACGACTACTTGAACGACTATTCGACTGACTACTTGAACGACTACTTGTACGACTACTCGACCGACTACTTGAACGACTACTTGAACGACTACTTGAACGACTACTCGACCGACTACTTGAACGACTACTTGAACGACTATTCGACTGACTACTTGAACGACTACTTGAACGACTACTCGACCGACTACTTGAACGACTACTTGAACGACTACTTGAACGACTACTCGACCGACTACTTGAACGACTACTTGAACGACTACTCGACCGACTACTTGAACGACTACTTGAACGACTATTCGACCGACTACTTGAACGACTACTTGAACGACTACTTGAACGACTACTCGACCGACTACTTGAACGACTACTCGACCGACTACTTGAACGACTACTTGAACGACTACTTGAACGACTACTTGAACGACTACTCGACCGACTATTTGAACGACTACTTGAACGACTACTCGACCGACTACTTGAACGACTACTTGAACGACTACTTGAACGACTACTTGAACGACTACTTGAACGACTATTCGACTGACTACTTGAACGGCTACTTGAACGACTACTTGAACGACTACTCGACCGACTACTTGAACGACTACTTGAACGACTATTCGACTGACTACTTGAACGACTACTTGAACGACTACTCGACCGACTACTTGAACGACTACTTGAACGACTACTTGAACGACTACTCGACCGACTACTTGAACGACTACTCGACCGACTACTTGAACGACTACTTGAACGACTACTCGACCGACTACTTGAACGACTACTTGAACGACTATTCGACCGACTACTTGAACGACTACTTGAACGACTACTTGAACGACTACTTGAACGACTACTCGACCGACTACTTGAACGACTACTCGACCGACTACTTGAACGACTACTTGAACGACTACTTGAACGACTACTTGAACGACTACTCGACCGACTACTTGAACGACTACTCGACCGACTACTTGAACGACTACTTGAACGACTATTTGACTGACTACTTGAACGACTACTTGAACGACTACTCGACCGACTACTTGAACGACTACTTGACCGACTACTTGAACGACTACTTGAACGACTACTCGACCAACTACTTGAACGACTACTTGAACGACTACTCGACCGACTACTTGAACGACTACTTGAACGACTACTTGAACGACTACTTGAACGACTACTTGAACGACTACTCGACCGACTACTTGAACGACTACTTGAACGACTACTTGAACGACTACTTGAACGACTACTTGAACGACTACTTGAACGACTACTCGACCGACTACTTGAACGACTACTTGAACGACTACTTGAACGACTACTCGACCGACTACTTGAACGACTACTTGAACGACTACTTGAACGACTATTCGACCGACTACTTGAACGACTACTTGAACGACTACTCGACCGACTATTTGAACGACTACTTGAACGACTACTCGACCGACTACTTGAACGACTACTTGAACGACTACTTGAACGACTACTTGAACGACTACTTGAACGACTATTCGACTGACTACTTGAACGACTACTTGTACGACTACTCGACCGACTACTTGAACGACTACTTGAACGACTACTTGAACGACTACTCGACCGACTACTTAAACGACTACTTGAACGACTATTCGACTGACTACTTGAACGACTACTTGAACGACTACTCGACCGACTACTTGAACGACTACTTGAACGACTACTTGAACGACTACTCGACCGACTACTTGAACGACTACTCGACCGACTACTTGAACGACTACTTGAACGACTACTCGACCGACTACTTGAACGACTACTTGAACGACTATTCGACCGACTACTTGAACGACTACTTGAACGACTACTCGACCGACTACTTGAACGACTACTCGACCGACTACTTGAACGACTACTTGAACGACTACTTGAACGACTACTTGAACGACTACTCGACCGACTACTTGAACGACTACTCGACCGACTACTTGAACGACTACTTGAACGACTATTGGACTGACTACTTGAACGACTACTTGAACGACTACTCGACCGACTACTTGAACGACTACTTGACCGACTACTTGAACGACTACTTGAACGACTACTCGACCAACTACTTGAACGACTACTTGAACGACTACTCGACCGACTACTTGAACGACTACTTGAACTACTACTTGAACGACTACTTGAACGACTACTCGACCGACTACTTGAACGACTACTTGAACGACTACTTGAACGACTACTCGACCGACTACTTGAACGACTACTTGAACGACTACTTGAACGACTACTTGAACGACTATTCGACCGACTACTTGAACGACTACTTGAACGACTACTTGAACGACTACTTGAACGACTACTTGAACGACTACTTGAACGACTACTCGACCGACTACTTGAACGACTACTTGAACGACTACTTGAACGACTACTTGAACGACTACTTGAACGACTACTTGAACGAATACTCGACCGACTACTTGAACGACTACTCGACCGACTATTTGAACGACTACTTGAACGACTACTCGACCGACTACTTGAACGACTACTTGAACGACTACTCGACCGACTACTTGAACGACTACTCGACCGACTACTTGAACGACTACTCGACCAACTACTTGAACGACTACTTGAACGACTACTTGTACGACTACTTGAACGACTACTTGAACGACTACTCGACCGACTATTTGAACGACTACTTGAACGACTACTCGACCGACTACTTGAACGACTACTTGAACGACTACTTGAACGACTACTTGAACGACTATTCGACTGACTACTTGAACGACTACTTGTACGACTACTCGACCGACTACTTGAACGACTACTTGAACGACTACTTGAACGACTACTCGACCGACTACTTGAACGACTACTTGAACGACTATTCGACTGACTACTTGAACGACTACTTGAACGACTACTCGACCGACTACTTGAACGACTACTTGAACGACTACTTGAACGACTACTCGACCGACTACTTGAACGACTACTCGACCGACTACTTGAACGACTACTTGAACGACTACTCGACCGACTACTTGAACGACTACTTGAACGACTATTCGACCGACTACTTGAACGACTACTTGAACGACTACTTGAACGACTACTCGACCGACTACTTGAACGACTACTCGACCGACTACTTGAACGACTACTTGAACGACTACTTGAACGACTACTTGAACGACTACTCGACCGACTACTTGAACGACTACTCGACCGACTACTTGAACGACTACTTGAACGACTATTGGACTGACTACTTGAACGACTACTTGAACGACTACTCGACCGACTACTTGAACGACTACTTGACCGACTACTTGAACGACTACTTGAACGACTACTTGAACGACTACTCGACCAACTACTTGAACGACTACTCGACCGACTACTTGAACGACTACTTGAACGACTACTTGAACGACTACTTGAACGACTACTTGAACGACTACTCGACCGACTACTTGAACGACTACTTGAACGACTACTTGAACGACTACTTGAACGACTACTTGAACGACTACTTGAACGACTACTCGACCGACTACTTGAACGACTACTTGAACGACTACTTGAACGACTACTCGACCGACTACTTGAACGACTACTTGAACGACTACTTGAACGACTATTCGACCGACTACTTGAACGACTACTTGAACGACTACTTGAACGACTACTTGAACGACTACTTGAACGACTACTTGAACGACTACTCGACCGACTACTTGAACGACTACTCGACCGACTACTTGAACGACTACTTGAACGACTACTACTCGACCGACTACTTGAACGACTACTCGACCGACTACTTGAACGATTACTTGAACGACTATTTGACTGACTACTTGAACGACTACTTGAACGACTACTTGACCGACTACTTGAACGACTACATGAACGACTATTCGACTGACTACTTGAACGACTATTTGAACGACTACTCGACCGACTACTTAAACGACTACTTGAACGACTACTCGACCGACTACTTGAACGACTACTCGACCGACTACTTGAACGACTACTTGAACGACTACTCGACCGACTACTTGAACGACTACTTGAACGACTATTCGACCGACTACTTGAACGACTACTTGAACGACTACTCGACCGACTACTTGAACGACTACTCGACCGACTACTTGAACGACTACTTGAACGACTACTTGAACGACTACTTGAACGACTATTCGACGGACTACTTGAACGACTACTCGACCGACTACTTGAACGACTACTTGAACGATTACTCGACCGACTACTTGAACGACTACTCGACCGACTACTTGAACGACTACTTGAACGACTATTCGACTGACTACTTGAACGACTACTTGAACGACTACTCGACCGACTACTTGAACGACTACTTGACCGACTTCTTGAACGACTAATTGAACGACTACTTGAACGACTACTCGACCAAATACTTGAACGACTACTTGAACGACTACTCGACCGACTACTTGAACGACTACTTGAACGACTACTTGAACGACTACTTGAACGACTACTTGAACGACTACTCGACCGACTTCTTGAACGACTACTTGAACGACTACTCGACCGACTACTTGAACGACTACTCGACCGACTACTTGAACGACTACTTGTACGACTACTTGAACGAATACTTGAACGACTACTCGACCGACTACTTGAACGACTACTTGAACGACTACTATACTAACTACTATACTACTATACTACTAACTAATAATAATAATAATAATAATAATAATAATAATAATAATAATAATAATAACACACACAATCACAACAACGTCTAGGTCCCAAACTAAGCATTAGCTTGTATTTTGGGTACCAAGCGAAGACACCACATACATATAATAACCAAGACCCGGTGCCAGTATTAATATTCATCATATAAATACTGACCCGACCTGGGATTCGAACCCGGGACCTCCAGCTTCGCAGGCAGGGTCGCCACCCACTAAGCTAAGCGGTCGTATGTATAATAGTGGCGGCCCAGTGATGGAAATTCGACCTTACTCCCTTTTTGAAACTATTGATAATAATTAGACGAGAGTGAGTTAATTTAAATTGCAGCAAACAAGAAATTGAGGAGGCTACGTTCAGAATTGGGCTTTGGCGGTGGCGCTGTAAGAAGAGATTGTGACAGTATTTGTAACAGATTATACAGATGAGTTTTTGAGATGGGACTGTACGGCAAAATCCTAAATTACAAGACATGCGTTATTAATATTAAATTTTCGTAATTATATGTTGTTGTAGAACCAGACCGAAATGATAGTTTTAACATCTCAACTGACTAAGACATACGTTTTAGTCGAGACAGTGTATCATTGAGTTAGTGTGCAATCTGCAGCGACTGACCGATTAGCCAAGTGGTTAGAGACGCTAACTGCAGAACCAAACGTCGCAGATTCGATTCCCGGCCGAGACAAATATTTGTGTGCATGAACATTTGTATTCGTTCCGTGTCTGGGTGTAGAATATTTTATTTACCTATTTTATTTTATTGTGTTTGGGAAGCTTACAGACAAATTTACAAAATTATATTATATTCTTGGTTAAAACATGACATGCCTCTTATATGTATATATTATAAAAAATATTTAGGTATGTATATCAGTTGTCTAGTACCCATAATACAAGCTTAACATTTGATTACTCTGGGACTAGATGGCGCTGTGTGGGATGTCGCATGCGTTTATTTATTATTCTCAGCTTGAACTGTGGATCTGATGTGGACTCGAGTTTCGAATGTAAAGGGAGGCGTGCGGGTGTTTCAAAAAGGTTTATAAACCGGCAACATAAACACCACTAAACTGGTGTACATGTGGTTGGACGGTACAATCGAGATGCTATCTACGTAATGAACGCGCTGTCAATTTCGTTGCTAATATCACACTCATTAGAATACCGCTGCCCGTAGACTTTTAAAAATGTCGAACATTAATGTGTAAGAAATTAAATAAAATATTAATTATTATAAGTACCTACGAAACTCGTCGCGTTTTTTTATGGTGTCTATTTTTATGAATTTTTGTTGTTAACTTTCATTCACAGGAAATGACTCACTAGTTTGACCGCATCAACCAACAACGGCGAGATACTTTGATTCGTTGTAAGACAAACTGGCTTTATTCATATTTATTTTATTATGTTTGCGCTTCGAGTCGAGCTTGTTCCTTGTGATCTTATAAGCTTGTTATAACAAGGTTTTTGCCGTGAAAAAGTACGTTTTCCCCTTTTATGTACTACATATAGCTTACTACGAATAAATAATTGATAAGCTGAATTTGACGTACCTATGGGGGAAGCTATTGTTAGATTCAATTAATTTCTAAAGTAACTTCATTTGCTAAAGCAGATAAAATTGTTTTGTTATTCAGTAGTCATGTTATAAAGTATGAACTCAATAAGTAATACTAGTATACGTACCTGTAAACAATGACGGATATGCGTAAGATGATGTAAAACCGTAGAGTAAATTAATTTTACAGAAGCGTTTCGTTTTAATGGTCATAAATCATTAATGTCAATTCACAGTATCGAATTGACATCATGAAATTTTGCGGGTTTGGAGACTGGCGCACGGGGACCTTGCACACTGAAACTCGGACTAAAACTCATCTTGCACCAGCTAGATAGAGTATGAGTAGTTAGACGGTAAACGCAGAAGAGGGCGTCTATTCAATTCGTTTTTTTATATGTGAAATACGATATAGAATTTGTAGGGGACAATATAAAATATTCAAATAACCCAAAAAAATAATAGTGAACTAAAACGAATGTTAAGAGTACAAAATAATAATGTTTAATAAACAGAAGTAATAAAACTCTACACTCACTGAACAACCAATGAAGCACTGCAATGGCGGGCCGCATAAGTAAATTGTGAGTGGAACTTGGCAGTGTATACGTATTGGCCATTATGATACGAGTGTGCCCAAGTTGACGCGGATGTACACCTACATAGCAAGCTGGTTTACTGGGGATGCATCAGTAGTTATATAGTTGGCAATGCTACGTCCGGGCATCCTTAGGTTCATGGTGTAATCATGCGTTTATTTGTAGGAAAATTTGTTTTATTTTTAAAGATAAGACATATTGTGCATTGCGTGTACACTCAGTAAGGGAACACTTCGTAGATGATTTAATGAGGTCTGTCCATTTAGTAGGTGACCGACCACGAGAACGTTGACCCTCTTCCTTGCCAATCGTTCCAGTGAGCTTTCGTTGCGTATATGTCCAAAAGTCTCGCGAAGGTCGCAATTGACTATCAGACAATCCATGACCACGACCACTCCGCCAGGAGTGTACGACTGAGAAGAAGAATATAGTGCATTAATTGGATTTCAAGAAGACACTTGTCTGAGCCGGGAATAGAACCGACGCAAATAAAAAAAATTGGCACTAATCGAAAGGGTTAATTATAAAGACTAACAAACTCTCTAAAATAAATATTGTGACTAAAGTGAAAGGAAGCCTATAAACTGACTGTACACTGCCTATACACTGAGCCCATAAATTTAATATTAAACAAAGTAACAAATAAATTTAAATAATAATTTCACAGTTAATTAATTAATTTTATCATTTGTTTAATAACTCTTTGTTTGGCGGAACACGGATATAATTTTAAACATATTTTTATTAGTTTAATTGATTTATGATACAGCAAAATTTTATTATAAATAGGTAAAAGTAGGCGTGCTTTCATAAAATTATTTATTCCTATTTATTTCGAGAAAATAATTTAGATTTCATGGTCTTTTTCTGATTTTATATACAATATTTATTAAAGAGAATTGATTCCTATGATTGAACCTATCGACTAAAGCCATCAAAACAAAAAGTTTTTTGTTTTAACTTGTGTTTGATTTCCGGCTCAGACAAATGAGATATAAATTCCATGAATCCAAAGTGTTTTATCTTTAAAAATAAAATTTGCTTTAACTAAAAGCCATTTGTAATAATGTTGTATAGTATGTTATATGTGCATATAAATTAATTTGCATATCCGAACCCGGCCTTCTGAAACACTCATTACTACCAGCTTAATAATTAATACCAAGTGGGCGCACGTGCGTGCGCTTAGACAAAAAATCTTTAAAAACGGATATCCTCTCCATATGGCATGTGGAATAAACACATTTTTTTCCCTTAAATTTGACTACTGGCTACTGTTTGTAGCATTTCCCCCTCAAGGCTGGGATAGCGTGCCAAAAAACGCATGTATTTAAATTCACGAGTTGCGTGTTGTAAAACTAAAACTTAACATAATCAGTTAGGCTTCATGTTTGTTTATTTTTAAAGAGATAATTTTTGGAGCCTTAATTTGGTATAAAAAATATTACATCTCTTTTACAAAGTCTCGTAATTGTTCCCTTTTATCTTCATAGCACATTATACGTCAAAACTTTTTGTTATGTAAGAGCTTTTTGATATTTTGCAATCCAATACAGACAAAATGTTATCTAAGTTAGTCGTTACTCACTTCCATTAAATTCCACATTCTTCACACGAATATGAAACCTATGAACAATAATTACGTTAACTAAATCGTAAGCAATCGTGTCTATAATAAAATAAGAATCGCTCGTTACTGTAAAAATGGAGAGGTCAAAACTATCTTTTAATTTTTTTAATGGTGACTACCGAGGCAATAGAACCGCTTTAACAGCCTAACTACCCGCCAGTCAAATGATTCTTGATGATGAATGATTGCTCAGAATTGCCTTGTTTAATGACGGGCTGAACATGAGGCGAACAGGTCAAGTTAACCAAAAGGCTACATGTAGAAATTTGAAAAACTGTGTAGACTAACAATATTAAAAGTGAGCAAGTGCGAGTTGGATATGTGAATTCCATTCCGCTTACCTAATATGTTCAAACCACCTATACGGAAAAATGTCATTACTGACCTTCGGAGCGGGAGCAAAATGTATTTTTGCTCCCTACAGAACAAAAGTCATTTGGGTTTAGGACCTGAATACTTCTGATAAATATTTAAGAGAAAATGTCATTAGTAAAGTTCATAAATTAAATAATAATAAATTAAAAGTGCATGAATTATTAAATCAAATAAAAAAATCAAAATTTAACCAAATTGTGCATAAGGTGGGCTTTATAAACGCTTGAACCATATCCTCTAATATGGCGCATTTTTTAAAGATACTAACTAAAGTAGCAGGTTTTCGTATTATTTGTACAAAAAAGTCCCAAATTGAAGTGACACGCCGTTTTAAGACTCCGTATAAGTTTAAATAGAGCGTCTATAAATAGTAATTGCCTAAGTTAATGATCTTCATTTTCACTTAATTTCTGTGGTATAGATAGAGAGTTATAAAGGAAGGAAAAAGAAGGTGGCAGGGAATACCTATCTAGCAAAATAGTCACGGAAATCGGCCCTTGAAATGCTCTAAATCTTGTACAAATTACATAAGCGCTTTAATTATTGTCATAATGCTTGTAGACGCACTGTAATATATCATTGTAAGAAAGCATGTTACAAAGTTGTTACAAGACACATTCAGGATTAAAGATCTTGGATTTTGTGCCCCAATCGGAACTTTTAGAATACCTATCACTTTTTACTAGTTGGGTAGGAATAAGTAATGAGTGATAGAGGTGTATATAGAGAACAATGAATGCAGCGAAAATGTATTATTGTACCGATTCCGAGAACCTGTCCTATAAACTATTTTGAAAATAAATAATCTTTAATGACTATACATATTATTTTGCTTTGCTCATGTTTACTTTCTTCTTTTCCTTTTGTTAATGTAAATGCCGGTTGTGTACAGACAATTCTGTTTATAATTAAGATACACTTTCATATGTACTATGTAGGCACTGTTATTATATAAATAAAATTGAAAAAAAATAAGTTAATGATTTTCCACAAATTGTATAAAAACCAATAGATATAAATTATAAAATATGTTTCACCCACTGTTTTTTTTGCATTCGAATTTCCGTTTTCTTACACGATATAAAGTTCGTAAAGCTTATGGTGTAAGCATAATCTTCATTTCACTAAAAATAGGTTGTGGATCGAAAGTATTCTTGGGAAAGGTTCGCGTTGAATTAAACTTTTATGGAACGTTTTTGCATATCATTTAATGTACCTAGTACCTTAACGTTCAGAGAAATATTAGGATTTCTTACCTGGAGTTAACAATATGGTTAAGGTGTTCCATCCAGAACGAAATCTGAATATCTTGAATCTGTTTAAATTCATTTGCATAATTTCGTACTTCCTTCGGTTTAGTAAAATTACCTTCGCTTGGTACCAAAACTTCGTAAAAATGTAGAGGTAGGAACATCCATAATTTCTTATATAAAGAGGCCATGATGTTACGAGAAGCTGGCAGCGTGTTATCCTTTTATAAATTCGAAAAATTAAACAATATTATTTTAATTTTTAAACCTGGCCTATCTCAAATATGCAAATATGTCCCCCAACACCTCATTACAACGTTTTCTGTTTTTCATATTTTACTTTTTTTTTTTAAAGTTAAAGGTTCAACCAACCAATTGATATAAGAATATATACCGAGTTCAACTGTTAATCAGTTTAAAAACAGTCAAGTGCCTAATGGGCTCGCGTAACTAGGGTTTATCATTACTTCATCAGCAAGCAGTCGTTTTTTTTGGAAATATAAAAATTTTAACTTAAGTTAAGTAAAATATAGTAGGAGCGGTATTTTTTCACTCATTTTGAGGTTAATCAATATCAACGTACTTACCATACATTTGAAAATAAATGTTTTTGAAATCCTTAAAAGTAGCCGTTTTTCAACGATAACTTACGCGATAACGCAATACAATATACAAAACATTATTTTATGTTGGCCAAAATCTGCACTATTAAGATTTTTTTCATAATCTTGATTGATTATTGAAATTTTTGAGAAAAAAGTTCTATAACAAAGGACAGACGGACAGTAGAGTGATATGATCTGAACTGAATAGTACTGTTTTTTTTTCAGGAATGGAACCCCTAAAATCACAAAGTGATAAAATCAGACTGAAAAACATGTTATCAAATATAAGCTGTATTATAAAAAAAATCACAGGAAATTTTCAGATATTGAAAGAAGACAACCTTGGTTATATTAAATGGTACAATACTCATGTTATTAACAATATTCATTAGATATAAATCTACATTACTAATGCGTTACAATAGTTGAAACTTCCAGTTCGCGCCAATATTTTATTCCTCGTCGTTCAATCTTAGGGATGTGACGTCTGGATAGCGTTGTACCGCGTCACATCGATACGCCTCATACAGTAATAATAAAATAAATTTTTCTTCTTTATTTTTTTATTATATAATCATAACAGTAGCAATTAACTTTCGCACGCGTTTATCTAAATTGACTAACGACTTCATATTTGACAACAAATCATGCTATATGTTGTGTCCTCAAACATCGGATCAAATTTATCCTTTCATCACTATTTTGAATGAAAACCCCATTTAAACACTTATAGCTTAAGCATACTAAAAACTAAAAGTTAGATTACCAAAGTTTCAAATTATCAAAGGGTATAAACACGGTTTTGCGACGAACTTTTGCATTGACGACGGTAATTGGTCGACGTTTAAATCTTTGAAGGGAAAACGTTTTGGAGCATCACTTTTCACGTTTATTCCTCTATTCCCTTTGCAAACAAAAGAAGCCTCATGTTCCCGGTACAGAGTCGATAAGGTATAGGCAAATGGTCAGTATTACATAAAATCTCTACATCCAAATATTGTCAGTATAACCCTATTACATAAATTTTGTACATCCAAATATCGTCATGTCATATATTATCGGAGTACAACAATCATAATTGTATATACAAAATCAGCAGTCCAATAACTCTTTGTTTTGCGCCCCTCAAACATATTTTCGGGATTTATAGCTGTCTGTGAATTTGTACGCTCTTAATTGTATGTTTTTAGTTTAGTGTTTGAACGGAAGAAGATGTAGTGACAAAAATTGAAAAAGGAATGCTGCGATGGTTTGGTCATTTGGAGAGGATGGATGAAAGAAGACTGACGAAAGAAATTTACTGTGCGGAGGTGAATGGTAGGGTCGGAATGGGTCGCCCTAGACGAACTTACTGGAACCAGATTAGGGACATACTAGAAAAGGGTCAAGTTCAGAGTACCCGGAGTGTTCGGAGTGTCCGGAGAGCGTGTATGAGAAGAGTGATGAGTGTTGATGAAGCGAAAGAAGTATGCCAGGATCGCACTAAGTGGAAATCTGTAGTCTCTGCCGACCCCAATGGGAAGCAGGCGTGAGTATATGTATGTATGTTTGGACGTAAATTCCAATCGTAATAACCATTTAAGACGGTACATATCGAAATTTTAATATTGTGATCACGGGTGAAAATTATTGTGTTTTGCTTTTAGCATCACTCGGTAGTGAAATATTGATATATGGCGCTAGAAAGTTACCGTAGGTGTTACCGTGGAGATGCGCGGGCGACTGACATTCACTACGATTGGCGGCCTTCGGCGGGATGCCCTTTTCTTTCACTCTCGCGGTCACCCGGTTCTCTTGTGTAGTATTTATGTTTATTTTAGTAACACTAAAAATTTTTATGTGAAAA
The DNA here is from genome assembly GCA_949709985.1 of Luffia ferchaultella. Taxonomy (NCBI): domain Eukaryota; kingdom Metazoa; phylum Arthropoda; class Insecta; order Lepidoptera; family Psychidae; genus Luffia; species Luffia ferchaultella. The sequence goes on along the minus strand of OX453257.1, from coordinate 6,227,285 downwards.
TTTTACCTGTCTATTTCCAAATTGAGTCCGTAGAGAGCAACTAGAAAAAAATTAGAAAGTGATACATACATCTCCTTGTATACTTAACCAGTCAAGCTTAACTCATTATTTGAATCAACGTAATTATTATTTAAAATCGTTATTAATTTAGATCCCCAGAACACTAAAATAGACCGTTTTTTTAATACGAAACGGATCTGAATCATAGCAAGGTACACAATATACCTAGTACCTACTACGTTGTCATTTTGCTGTTACTTTTCTATACTGTGTGCGATATCATCCAAAAGCGAACCCTCATCAAATCGTTCATGCATCATGCTGTCAAAACAGTTTAAACTATGGTGGATCAACCGAAATTGAAATTTGACCTTCTGAATGGTCTTGTCAAATTCCTGAGAGCTAATTTAATTTTGAATCGTATCAGGGTAACAGCAATGGATATAGGTATATTCATTTGTTTCACGTCTGACGAGTAGTTGATCCAGGGTAAACCAACATTCAGTAAGGGCACGCGCAGACTTACAATTTCAAATTGGCCAACCTAAATCTTCCAACTAATTAATTGGACATCGATCGTATCAGAACCGAGATTTTTTCCGATTGAGCACAATCTAAAAGTTGGCCGATTAAGTTGTGACAGTACGCAATTTAGTTGTTCGATAGTTGGCCAACTTGAAATTGTAAGTCTGCGGGGACTCTAAGCAATTTCGAAATATTAACAAAAATACGTTTCAATTTGTCATGGATATTTATTTTTATGACATTGGTAAATAGTTTTCACTGAAATATATTTTGAACGACGTGGTTTATTTATGTTGCATTTTAATAATCAAAGTGTTGCGGAATTTGGGAGCAATGTAACAATTTTAGAAGCTTACAAAGTATCAAAATAAAAGTTATAGAATACAAAGAATAATATCAATTTAAAGTATCTGTTTACCGATTTCGTTGTCGATGATGTGCGTGGATTTCTTTTACTAACAAGTCCTATAGGCGTCGAAGGAATCGAGTTCTAAAGAATTATCTAGTACTAGATTTCCGCCCGCGGCTCCGCTCGCGTGGACAAACAGTTGTACGGGGACCCTTTTTCCCGAGATAAAAGTAGCCTGTGGCACTCTTCACCTTATAAACTATATCTATGCAAAAATTACAGCGGTCCCGGTACAACTGTGTAGTCCACGCGAGCGGAGCTGCAGGCGGAAAACTAGTATCTTTATAAATTATAGCCTATGTGTTATTCTAATGTTTAAGCTATACTATTGTAAAGTTTCATTAAAATCCATTCAGTAGTTTTTACGTGAATGAGTAACAAATATCCATACATCCATACATACAAATTTTCGCGTTTATAATATTAGTAAGGAAAGGAAATATACAAATGCCATCAATGGTAAGAGCAACGGTGACACTACTTTTTGTGTAAATGAAGCAAATCTATACTAATATTATAAAGCTGAAGAGTTTGTTTGTTTGTTTGTTTGTTTGTTTGTTTGTTTGTTTGTTTGAACGCGCAAATCTCAGGAACTACTGGTTCGAATTGAAAAATTATTTTTGTGTTGGATAGTCTATTTATTGAGGAATGATATTGGCTATAAGTATAAAATAATACTATCTGTCTGTCTGTCCATTCGAGCAAATCTCCAAAACAGCTGAACCGATTTTGATGAAACTTCACAAATGTGGAAAGGAAGTGGTCAAAAATGACATACATTACTTTTTGTATGTCTGTATGTACGTCCATTCGTCTATTCCAGCTAATCTCTAAAATGGCTGAATCGATTTTAATGAAATTTCACGGGTATGAAAAGGAGGTGGTCAAAAGTGACATACGCTACTTTTTGTCCGTCTGTCTGTCTGTACGTCTATGTGTCTATTCGAGCTCATCTCCAAAACGGCTGAATAGATTTTAATGAAACTTTGCAAACGTAAAAGAAGGTTGTCAAGAGTGACATCAGTTACTTTTTGTGGCTGTCTGTCGTTTGTCCTCACTGCTCTATCAGCGTAGATAAAACCGAAACTACTGAATCTAGAAAGCCAAAATTTGGAAGAGTGGTTTATTTTATAACGTGAGTATTAATTTTTTAAGAAAGGAATATTTTGAAATTTCAAATTTAAGGAGGGAGGGATGGAGGGGCTTCGTATGAGAGTCTTTGTTCTTTAAAGTTAGAAACATAAAAATTTTAACATAAATAAATAATGACGTGTTTCAGGGTTTTTGGATTTCCACATTTTAAGGGTGGGAAACGGGAGGTAAAAAGTATGGGAGTATCGGTTTTCTTAAAGGAGTGGGGAGAATGAAGATTGAAAGTTTGAATGGGTGTACCCAATATTAGTTTCAGTAAAAAGTACCTACGTATTAACCATTTCGAATGTTAATACTACCTAAAACAGGAATGTGTAATCTACGCAAGCGAAGCTGCGGGCGGTCGCTAGTACGAGTATATGTGCCAAGTTGTATTTTCTGACTTCGCTGAATCAGCCGCAGTTGTTATAAAATATGCGGCGCTTAGAGTTGAAGCACGAATTGTCCATGATATATATATATACTTATTATTCTTGGATGAAACTCACATATAGATAAATGAGTTTTTTTTTTTTTGTTGTCATTAGGAATCCTTTGTAATTACTCAAATTTCGCTACTTAACCGTCTTTTAGTAACGAATAAATTTCCAATAGAAGTCTTATTTTTTTGATATCTACGAAGTCCTATATGAAAAAAATATCAATCTTCTAAATATGTTATTTCATCATAACAGGTATAAAGTAAATTAGAGGGTTTATAACAAATGGATCCATTAGTGTGTTCAGCAAATACGAAATTCTAAAAATGTGAAAAGTTTCAAAGTTTCCAGAACGGAAAACCCAAAGTTAGGAATTCTGTTGGAACTTTATTCGTTACTTAAAGACTATGAAGTAGCGAAATTTGAAAAGTTTTGAACGATTCCTAATGATAGCAAAAAGGAAAATATATCTTTTTATAATTTATGACTGAATTCAATCGAAGATTAAATAAGTTTATTGTATGAATATGTCGTGTTTGAACTTTAGGCGCCACATATAACGTCTGCAGTTGACACAACTAAGTCACAGAATACTACTTGTCACCGTTGTTGTCCGTTAACGGTGTGATTATTTATTTAAACATCAGTATAATAACATAATTTCTCTTACGCTGCGTCACGCTGCACTGCTTAGTAAAGCGGTGGGTCTTAAAATACCTCCTGATTTGATTCATTTTTTTTTTTGGAGATCCACAAGAATCGGTTAAATGTGGTAACATATTGTTATAATTTTAAGAAAAAAATAGTTTAAAACACGTACCTCAAAAATACTACACCTACCTAATTGCTGTTTTCCAAAGTTTTACTTAGTAGGTACGTACGACAGAAATAATTGTCCGTAACTTTTTGTTTTATATTTCTTTCCTTGGGATAATCTAGTTACCTTCCTCGATGAAGATATTCAAATTTCCAAGTCACCTGGAAGTGGTCAGGTTTTTTGCTGGGGTGGTAAAAAATATTGTGATTTTCGGACGTTAATTAAGAATAGTCAAAATATGTTCATTTACAAACATCCTATCTAGCTAACCAAATTAACGGATTGAATCGTATTGTAGCCTGACTTGTCTGTCCCTATGTTATCACAAGTTCGGGTGTGAACGTCTAATGAATACACTGATAAGTGTCACAAGCAAGTTTCGGGAGGTACGTTTCGTTTCATTGAATGGTTTGTAAAACGGAACCACTCGGCCGCGGCGAGCGAGACTTGAATGGCGGTACAATAACTTCGGTCGAACTGGTTATGTAATTCATTATTTGACGACCAGATTTCTGAGGCCTTGAGACTATTAAAATGATACTGGTCGAAAAGTTGTCATTTAAAATGAATTTATTTTGTGGATTTCGGATGTGGGTTATATATTTTTAATATGTTTTAATTTATAGGGTTTATTGAATGACGCAACTGTAATAAGCATGTTTATTTTTTGGTTGCCATATTTCTGTATGAGGTTTTAAATAAATATTCCCATACTTTATAAGAAAAGAGGTTAAAATAAAATATATCGCTCATTGTGTTAAGCCGTTTTTGTATTACTCACTATTTAGGATTAAGTCTATAAGTTTTATAAAATATTTTATAACGCGAAATGTTTATAATTCTATGGTGTAATCTATTTGTTTTTCCTTACCGCTATGTTATTGTGGTTTGCAACAGAGGTGTGCAAACAGCTTAAAGAGTGCAGGGTCCGGTAATGCAGTTTATGTTTCAAGAAAAGTGGATTGTACTATATTTGAATGGTTTGAACATACGCATGGTGTTGTAGTGAATATGTATTGTAGAATAATTAAGAAAAATAGAGATTTTAGCCAATATATTATTAATAATATCTGGGATATCCCATACTGCGCCATCTAGTCCCAAAGTAAACAAGTATTATACTTGTGTTATGGGTTACTAGACAACTGATATACATTATATGCCTACATAATTTACTTAAAATCCTATTTTATTGTATTTTATTCGGAATACCAACAGCATTTTTACATTTAGTTATACCAAAATTGACATAAACGTAGCTATTAATATTTATTCGCATCTAGAAATGTGGCTAATCACTATGCCATAATATTGAGATAATGCCATAATAGCATTTTATTTTATTTTTTTCGTTTTCTGGGTATGCTTCACATGTTGTACAACGGAATAGTGAGTAAGCGTCCTACTTAATGAGAAAATAAATTAGTTTTTACATTTAAAAAAAAAAATGTAACAAAAGATCCTCCAAGAACCTTGAAGAACATTGATTTCTATAGATATAGATATGCCGCTCTAACACATTGCGTTTATCGATTGAGTGAATTGAAGTGAAGATGAAAAAGGTGTGTTGATATTTATGTCAACGCTAAAGTGGTGAGTGGTCGTAAGACTTGTTTCCTGTCCTTCCTTAGGTTTTGGACGATGCTATGAAGTTGACAAGTTCACCGTTTCTCTTCACTTCTCTTATTGTTCTACTCGTACGAATGTTTAGCATGCTTGTTACACCCTTTTAGAGAGTGGGCGTCAAAAAAACGAAGATAGAAATATCACCTAACAGTTCGGTTATAATTCACGCAAACAGAGACGTTTTGTACATGATTAGTATGGCGTAGCGAGATTATGTATGGATGAGTACGAGAGTATGTCACACACACAAGTATGTAAAAGTTGGTCTGTAATTTTTGTTCAAATTACATTGTGAGGGTCAATCCAGATATTAAGTTATATACCTAATCAAAGGTTGAACCTTAGTTTTTCAATAAAGGCAAAAAAGATACTTCTAATGCGTGTACATAAGCATGCATAATTGCGTTTTTTAAAGATTAAAATACGTTACGTATTTATAAAAGTGTGTATTCCATTTGTAATTTTATTATTTGGGTAAATAAGTTATGGCGTCACATTTAAAATTAAATGTATACTTATCTAATTTAACTAAAATACCTTTTTAATTTTAAATGTATATTTATCGAATACAAGTAAAAATAAATGGCTTCGCGAAATAGCCTGTCGAAAACAGATTTAAAAATGAAATTGAACATCGTACGAGCCCCATTCAGTCGTTCTCAAAAACTCGCAACACCACTGACAGGTGTGTTCCCGTATCGTGCCCCTTTTTTCCGTTATAAAGTATTGTAGTTCAAAAATAAACTTTACTTTGAAGCGCATAGAGTCTAAAATGAAATACTAATAAGAACAGGAATGTACTCACAATCGTTTCGCTCACAGCATATGCAACGGCTACTCTTTAAGGATTTTTAATTATAATCCAAATGGTTTTTTCAATAGAGTTCAAATTTAAATGTTTAAGAAAGTCAAGTTTGATATAATTAAAATGTAGATTAATATTATTTAGTTAATCCATTTAAGTCTCCAGAGATATAATATAAATGAAGAACCTATCGGAAATTCCTATTGGGAATTTCGGAAGTTACAATATCTTCGTAATGCTAGCCACTAATTTAATTAAAATTCCCTAACTTAGATGAGATTAGTTTAGCACATGTTAATTCCAAGAAATAAACTTGTGTATTTACATTTACTGTATGTGTATGTCAAGAATAGCAGTTTGGCTACACAATAAATGTACTTATTTTTTAACTTAAAAATGTAAAGAAAAAAAAACATTTAATCACGGTCACGGATACATAGACAACTACAAATAATTAAAATAGAAAAAGGTCTTCGCAACCAGCTGGAGCTGACTCAGCACCCACTGCAAGTGTGTGTACCCTATAATATCATTAAAAACGTTGAAGAAAAATACCACCATAAAATCCAAACGATCGGTGAAGATTTTAAATAAAGTTGCACTCACAAAAAGATTGCACGCACCCTTATAACAAAGTTCCTGTGACGACAGGAGACACAAAATAATTGTATTTAGTATATTCTCGGCAAAGCGTGCGCATGATGTGGCCAAATATCATAAAGCTAATCTTACAGGATTATTAACCTCCAGTGGAGAGATGAGTACTCAAAATTTTATTCCATATTGACTCATTACACGACTGTACATAGTGTACATCATCATCACCATACAATAATATCATCAGCCCGTGTCTTTCAACTGCAGGATAATAGGCCTCTCCCAAAGCTCGCCACCACACAGGGTGCTTTATGTCATCAGTCCACCTGGCCCGGGGCGTTCTTGCTTTGCTTTGCAGTACGTGGCGTCCACTCGAGAACTCGTCTAGCCCATCGGTTGGCGGTTCTACAGTAAATGTAACCGGCCCGTAGCCACTTCGGCTTGCAAATCGCTTCGGCTATGTCGACAACTTTAGTTCTTAGACTGTTTTCAGTATTTCTGATTTTATCCATCAAAGTAATACCGAACATAGCTCGCTCCATAGCGCGTTGAGCGATTCCTTTGTGGACCATTCCAGGATCCAGGACACGACCATACGATAAAAGGCGTCTTGAAACTCGCTTTAAAAATTTGAGATCGTCTATTAAGGACTTATGTGATCAAAAGTTGTAACTATTATTGATACATATTTTAAACAGTTAATGTACTCATACTTCTTAAGATACTTTATAGATGACAGATTTTACGTAACTTTTATGTATAATTCTTACATTTGCCATAAATCTTTTTGTTTATTGTTAAGTGTTCCTAGACCATCATGTTTCATCGCTGGTATAGAGTTAAGAAAAAATCAATTTGATTAGAAACATTTTAAAATTCTTTTAGATAAATACACGTATTGGAGACTAACAGTCATCTAAACAAATTGGTTGAATATTCCAATTGACATTCAATAGAAACAACTGAGCTTTCAAAGTCGCTGAACGGAAAGCATAGTTTCAATTAGATAAATGCATCACATACGCTTCAAAACTTTCGACGCTATTACAACGTTTTTATGTAAAACCATTAAAGAAAAATAGTAACCTGTAGTGATGGCGCCATTTGCAAACAACAAAAACTAGGATTTATACCTTTCCTAAAAATATCCGTAGGTACAGTCGGTTATAGTAATATTTGTTTTATCGATCTCACCGCAAGACTGGGTAAAGGAAGGCTTATAAAACATTGCGGTCTGTGGTTACAAAACAATCGTGCTCAGTCACCCGGAATTCCTTTATACGTGTCCAAAATGATCGAGTAATTGATCTAAAACTGAGTCTCTGATTTAGTAGTTTTTTATAGGTATCACAATTACATTTACACGACGCGATATCTCTATAAAGAAGAAGAAATTATCTATCTGACTGATACCAATGCACAGTTAAAATTTCTAGGTGTAGGAAATAGAAACATTGAATAGAAGTTCTTTAAATAACGTAGGCATTCATTAAGATTTCGATAATTTAAAGCAAACGGGAACTGTTATCAAAAACTTCCGTTTTAACGTTTGAGCTGCGGTAACTTAAAAAGAAAGTGTTTTTTTATGAACGCACGGCATAATGAAACGGGATTGACTGGACAAAAAAAGTTTTGTGCATTTTTGCTGCAATAATATTAATGAACACCGCAAGACAATGTGTAATTAGCCATTTTCGCTCTTATAGGACTTGTGTAGGTTTTATTGTTTCTAACAAAGATATTACAATACTGGATTAAATGATTGGTCATCAGCTCGTCCAAATTTATGTAAGCCGCCTCTTAGTGAATATCTGTAAATTCGCTAAGACATGGCCTTTTTATTAACTATATTTAGTAAATAAAGCATTTCACTGTAAAGATATACTTATACTTTCAACTCAAATGGCGCTTCACAATATAAAATATTTCATCTAAAACTTTACTTTCTGAACCTTAAAAAAAAACATAATTTTGTAATCATCTTACATGGCGCCATCTAGTCCCTAACTAAGCAGAGCTTGTATTAAGAGGACTCGACAACTGATATACGTGCCTACTTCAATATTATTTTTTTATAAAACATACGTTTAAAGATATTTTACATACATATAGATAAGGAACAGTAAACATGTTCATGAGTTTTTAACCACTCAGCCGATCGGTAATTAATAGCAGTAACTAAATGCTGATGATACACAAGGTATGAGCAGCGAATTTACATAATATACCTTGTGTACACACGCCGTAGTGGTATAGTTTGTACACTGCTTTCCTAACCTCCCCCGACTCCAAAATGTACCTGAGTCGGAGCGCCATGATCAGGTATATTTAGTACTTAGCGTTTCCTTATTAATGAATACTAAATATATATCATAATTATATTGGTTCGGTATAATGTGTACATGCTACGTATTACTTTTCAACTCCTAAACATACTTGAGTAGAAGTATCGTTTTATGGTATGTTTAGTATTTAGCATGTTCTTATTAATTCCTCCTAAATATATGTTACGGCTAATAGCCGAAGTGTGGCTTCACCTAGTTGTAGCCGGCTAAAATCATTAGGTTAGGTTAAGTTTGCTTATGTCAATGTGAGGAGCGAAGCGGAGCGACGAGCCATTCAGAAGCCTATTCATCAATTTCGAATTAGTTTTGTTTAGGTTAATGGTCTATTTGGAAGTCTGTTGATCAATTTCGAAAAAAAAAACTAATTCGAAATTGATGAATAGGCTTTTGAATTGCTCGTTGCTCCGCTCCGCTTCGCTCCTCACATTGACATAAACAAACCTAACGTAACCCAGTGATTTCAAAAAATAGACCATTAATTTTAAATAAACAAATAAGTGACGACGCGACGACGCAGCGCCGGCGCCTCGCGTTGTACTCGGGTATATTAAGGAGCGCGCTTGTATTTTAACTGCCTACTAATTATACCCGTGAACGTAATTGGGTATATTCAGGAGTGCTCCGCTTCAAGATAGTTGTTCCTAAATGTACCCGAGATGGAACGGGACGCTATGTCTTTTAGAGGTACATTTAAAAGTGCTCACCTCATCGTTTCATCTCCTAACTATACCCGAAGTCGACCCGGTTCGTGACGTCATCGACATCTCCACAAGGTATATTATGTAAATACGCGTATGACCAACTACAATCCTTCATCTTTTCCTTTTATTAGTCATAGATGAAAAAAAAATTCATCTACAGTTGTGAAAAAAAGCTGCGAATATTAATATTGGGGTTGCGACTTGCGTATATTTATCCCCTTTCCTAAACTCTAGTTCCATTATTTCTCGTTTAGACTAATTGATTAGAATCGTTCTACGACATCTAAAGACTCACTCGGCGTTGAAATAATGTCTCTACAAGAATATACGAATTTATTAAAAATATTCGAGACTTATGATTGTTTTTCCTTGAATGTTGTCTAAATTATGAAACTTTGTCTAACTAAAGCATAGAAGTTATATAAATTTTGGAATTAATGAAGAAGTATGAAAAATCAACTAAGTTAATTAATTTCTGTTACTCGAGAAACAGATGAACTTTATTTATATAGGGTCTTTTATTTTGTAATTTTATTGAAGTTACAGATAAATAGAGTAAACATGTCAAGTTTGGACAAACAGAGACATACACGAGAACAAAAACATTGCATTTAATAATTTACAACAATTTTTACTTTCACGTATTCATAGTATTCATACGTGTTGATAGCTCAGAATTCATGAGTAGGTAGGTCTACGCTTAAAACGATTTATGTTAAAGCAGAGCGTGAAAAATCCGAAACAAGGCCGTCTTGGTACGGCGAGTTGCCGTGAATGGCGTTAATTTCTAGACCGCCATTTAGTTTCGTAGCCGGCACGAGAGACGTGATCTCAATCATAATGTATGGAATAAATCAATAACTGGGCGTGTGAAACTATCAATCTGCCAACCATTACACCGTGAATATCGCAGATTAGTTGTCATTTTATTTCGATATTTTTTTTTTAAATACGTCGTTTATTCTGCGTACTTACGTATTTTCTAAAGTTATTAATTTTTTTTTTAAACAATGTTAAATTAAGCTATAGAGTAAACTAATTTGACGGCAGGGTTTGGTTTTAATAGATTCATAAATGCGCAATTTTTCTGTGAAAACCGGCGCGCGGGGGCTTTGCGCACAGAAACTCAAACTGGAACTCGCCGTCTTACACGAGCTAGCTAGAGTATGAGTGGTTAGACGGTAAACGGAGAAGGGAGCTTCTAGTCAATTCGTATTTTTATGGTTGCCACACATAAAAGTTGCTAACGAAATGATTTCGTATCTTATTATATAGAAATGCTATATTTATCAGCTTTCTGAATAGAAAAGTATTGGAAATAACTATTGAAATCTTAGGCTATTACGGATAGGCACAAACTCACCGAACTAATTTATTTTGTTTTATTTTATTTTTCTATCAGATGCCTACTCGTCGATTACCGCCGTTAACACACTACTGTCAAGCGCGGAAGCGAACTGATCGCGAATCGCCAACGACAGAGTCAGCGGCGAAACAAACAGCGAAACGTTACCAGCGGGGCCTAGACGTTGTTATGACGTATATGTTATTATATGTTAAGTTATTTGCATACCTTCGCGATTCGCCATATAATTTTTGTATGTTTACAACGAAAATAAAATCCGCAAGATACCGCACCTCCACGCGAAACGACGCGAAAGCGGATTCGTGCCTCTCGGCGATTCGCTGCGTGTACAAATCGATACCGCTGCATAATCGCATTCGCTTCGTATTGAGAACAGCCATAAAATTTAACACGATCTGTATGAGACAGCCCTAAGGCAGTCGCTAATACTAAAGCAATTAACGACTGACTATTTATCAAGCTTTTGCACTTTTACGTAAGTATATTGTGTTTCCGAGCTACCACAAAACGCTGCGCGCCAGCCATTAGAGCAGCAAGCGTGGCCAATATAGGATTAGGGACGCTATGGAGTTAGGGAGGGATGAGGTCCCGTCATGCGAGTAAATAATTTTATTTAGAGATGACACTTAAGTAAATCAGGAATTTTATTTATTTACAGCGCAGCACAGATAGGTACATACGACCTACGAAGCGATCTACGCTACGTACTTATTCGTGTCTGTTTGTTATTGAATTCCTACATATAGTAATTAAAATTTACAATTAAATAAATCATATCGTATATTCACTGACAGCACTGCTGTCACAAATTGCTCCTTAGAAGTTTAATTAAAAAAATGCTTGAAAATAAACTATGAGTCAAAATATTGCATTATATTAATATACTAGCGACCCGTCCCGGGTACGCACCCGGGACGGGTAGCAGAGCATATAAGACGTAGTATTTTTTCTGCGTTAGTGTCTTATCGACTTGTTGCGTGGAACATGTGGATTATATTTAATTAGATTCAAATGTAACGTAAATTCATCCTACTTGGAGTATTTTTAATGTACTTATTTTATTTTCAATTCTATGAATATTTGAAAAAGTAAAAAATAAATGAATAAAAACAAACTACAGTATTTCTTTGTATACAATATTATAATTTCAGCCTAACCACGCGTGTCGCGTCGTCCGGTATGACCAGCCGGCCGGCGCGGTGCCCCAGCTGTTTGTCGCGCGATATTTATATTTCGCGATAGCTCCTAAGATATTAATTTAAATTGTATAGTGTAAAAGGCAGTCATAATGTGCATGACATACTAAAGGTAAATAACGTATTTAATTTGATAAGGATTAATATTGTATCCTTATAAATTGCTTTCCAATCACCTCTTCATAGGACACCATTTTTTTAAACATAAAAAGATGTATAGTAAGCTATCCATAGAAGATAGACATATGTCATCGCGGACTTTTCTTTATTCCTGTAAAAGAGACAATTCCTCCATACATTATTTGGTTATATTTCAAAAGGATTAGGCAGCGTTTTCGATGAAAGCTCCCAGCCGGCTTGATTTTTTTACGACTTCTTCAACAATAATATTCATATTTCAATAAATTTACGCAAAACATTAATAAATTATGCACGTAAACCTTCCTCTTGAATCACTCTGTCCATTGATGTCAATAATATGCTAAATCGTTCGATTGTTTTTGAGTTCATCGCGCTCAGACAGACAGACAGACATACGCGGCGGCGGACTTTATTTTATAATATGTAGTGATTTAGAAACAGATCTCTAAGTAACTATGTCAAACCAAAGGCCAATAAATGTGTGTGCTCTCAAATAGGATTATTTTTACGAGCAAGTTTTTACGACTTTCTTCCTCCATCCATCAAACAATTGCCAGAAAGCTATAGGTAGGTACCTAGGTGTATAAAGTAAAATATTTTATGTCACTGCAATTAATTTTTTTAGGTCCTGGAGAGGCCATTAGAGACAAATTTTTCGCTGTCTTCTAAGGTCAACACGATATATATGTTAATATTTTTATTAGGTACGATAGAATGAGGCCGATACAAAGATCACTGCGTACAGTCGGTATCCAAGAATGCAGTTACCACCATTTTACCTGCGGAAGGTTTTGCACGAAATTTCTTCATAACTGGACAATAAAGTGGTTTTTAAGCGACTTCAAAAAAGAAGGAGGTTACTCAATTCGACCGTATATATGTTTTTTTTTTTTACTTTTTTTTTATGTGTGTTCAGGGATAACTTCGTTGTTTATGAACCGAATTGGATGATTTTTTTTTGTGAAAGGGAGATATCTCCGAAATGGTACCATGATAAGGAAACCAGGATCTGATGATGGCATCCTAGAGAAATCGAGGGCCACCTTCGAAAATCGTATTTTAAAGTATCGTATTTTAAGTATTTTGATAAAGTACGACTACTAGTACTATTTAATGAAAGTCGGTAGTCAATCTGATGATGGAGCTGAAAGACAGTCGAGGGAACTCCTCAACGACTTACAGCAATTACCTGGTGTTTGGACTTGATTCATTTCTATTGATGAGATCTTTGCACCCATATGGATTATAAGTGCCATTACAGGTCTGATGATGGAGAACATACACAATCGAGGGAACTCCTCAACGATTTACAGCAATTACCTGGTGTTTGGACTTAATTCATTTCTATTATTGAGATCTTTGCACCCATATGGGTTATAAGTACCATTACAGGTCTGATGATGGAGACCATACACAGTCGAAGGAACTCCTTAACGATTTACAGCAATTACCTGGTGTTTGGACTTAATTCATTTCTATTAATGAGAACTTTGCACCCATATGGGTTATAAGTATCATTACAGATCTGATGATGGAGACCATACACAATCGAGGGAACTCCTTAACGATTTACAGCAATTACCTAGTCTTTGGACTTAATTCATTTCTATTGAAGAGAACTTTGCACTCATATGGGTTATAAGTGCCATTACAGGTCTGATGATGAAGACCATAAACAGTCGAGGGAATTCCTCAACGATTTACAGCAGTTACTTTTTGTTGAGCTTCCTTCATACAGTTGAATATGCCAAAATGTTTAGTTCGCACAAAAATAATAATTAAGATTGAAGTTTTACGTAGGAATACCACTGCCTGCTAGGCATGCTGATGCGTCAATTTGACACTGAATTTAAGTTGCGTAATCGTGGTTCTGTCTCATTAGAGTAGCGCGTTTAGTAGCCCCATTTATACTAAATACAAATAAGTTACAGATGCGTTCAACTAAAAATTGAAAAATAAAATATTAAAAAAAAAATACAAACTGACTTCAAAACCATAAACTAAAAAGTTAAAAATAAAATTTTCACTTTAAAGAAAGGAGCATTAACAGGCGGCATATAGTTAATGAAGTCGGTGCCAACTCAGACACTTTAAATGGGTACTTACCAGGTAATAACAATTACAACAATGATATATTTATGACAATAACAAAAATAGAACACAATTTAAAGTGTCTGAGTGAGTAGGCACCGACTTCATTAACTATATGCCGCCTGTTAATGCTCCTTTCTTTAAAGTGAATATTTTATTTTTAACTTTTTAGTTTATGTTTTTGAAGTTGGTTTTTATTTTTTTTTTAATTATTTTTTAAGACATGGTTTGCTTTAAATTTTTAATTTGAGGGTCAACATGATGGTCCGAATCTCGTCCATAGTAAAATATCGTCATAGAAACAGATTCCAAAAATTATTTTCAATATTATTTTCGTAAATTAGAACTCGTAATTTCTTGTAATTTTCTGTTAACATCTTATGTACCCATCGCGGAGAAACTTTTTGAAACAAAACATATTCGTGAAGAAAAAGTGATCATAAAGTGTGTTGTTTAATAGTTTCGTCGAGGACTAATAAGTTCAGGTGGTTTAGTGTTTGCTGGGGTGGCCTATTTATACGAAGTAGTCGGGTGCTAATTGTAGCCAGAAAAGGTCACATTAAAAAAAAAACATATGTATACATAGGTATTCAGAAACTTCTCCACGCGACGACGCGAGTTCGACTCATACTGGACGGACAGGTCCTCATCAGTTGTTAGAATTGGTTCGGCTAAGACTTTGAATTCTTCTTAATGTCAATCTTAAATGGATTGAGGCAGCTGACTTATTGTTTCAGTATTCGTGATTCGTCTTGTCAAGCCCTAATCTATGTTGGTCAGTAAAACATTAGGCTTTTAAAATAGTATTTACGATTATTTTTTGTCGAAAATCGGTAATGTGAAGAAAATTAGTAATATATAATAATATTTGGTATAGCGATGTCATCTTTGAGCACGAAAGACGTCTCTTTTTATCGAAATATCTAATACTACAAAATACCGTTTAAATTCCAATTTATCCAAGTTTCGTTTCAGACAGTGGCTTGATTGCCCATCAACGGCCGGTTCACTTTAAGAATGTTCACGGTCCGCGGAGCATTTCGTAACACTGTTGTCTCGGAAGGTGTGCGAAAGTTTTTGTGCTCGCCCCGTAATGGATTAGTGTCGGCAAAGTAGGCAGGCGGTTTTATTTTAGAGACGAGGACCTCTGTGCCATCTAAGTACGTTCGTTGCCCCAAAATGGTCCAGCCAGATACGTACAATTCGTGGGGTTGGAGTGTTGAGGAATTCCCACATTTTTTGAGTCAGCTGCCTTGGGCATTGTTGAAAATTTTGCAACATGGTCTAAACATTTTTGAATTTATAGGAATAGTATTTATATTGAACAGGAAAAATGTGAAATTTTTTGGAAGCGTAATAACGAATATACAAAAAGAAAATGTGAAACACACAGACGTAATAAAAACTCTAAACACACTGTTACTGAACAACATATGAAGCACAGCAATGGCGGCCGCGTAAGTACATGTGTGTGGAACGTCGCGCGTACTGGCACTCTGGCAGTCGGGTTGACGCGTGCGTTCATACCTACACAGCTGACTGATCCAGGGGTGTATCCGTAGCGATGCTACGTCCTGATCTTCCTAGGATCATGGTGAAACATTAATGTGACATCACTAGTACATGAGCAATCGACGGCCGTACAAATAAGTGCAATACGTCGAACATCCTAACAATACTTAGCAGTAAATGACGTCATCAACTATAAATTTTTAAGAATCGATTATTTTTTGAATATTCATATATAAAATTTCAAAAATTTACTATTTTAATAATATTCCACATAGTTTATATTTTCATAAATAAGTATTCGAAATTTTCGGTCTACTGCCCATTGCGTTTTCTCTCATTCATAATAAAAAATCTAACAAGTAGAACAAAAAAAAAAAAAACGGCCTTCAAAAAAATTGAGTAAAAAGTTAAAAAAATTATGTTTTTCATTAATGGGGGGGGGGGGGGGCATATACTTTACGAAGTCGGTGCCAAGTCATTCATTTTATTTTTGTATTGTGTGATATCTGGTATAGTTATTATAGACATAAATTGTCATTATCTGGTAAGTATGTATTTAAATTATCTGAGTGTCCTCCTTTTTGAAGGCAGTTAAAAATATAAAAATTTTACATATATAGCGTATGTGAATGTGTCGGAATATACAGCCTACGTCGATGAACGCGGGATGATAAAAAAATAATCTTCCAGATTCTGTTCTTTTAAATAATTCTAAATCCTTAACTTTTAATTATACTTGTAAAAAGCTTAGCGTTATCATTATTTTTTGTAACATCTGTGCAGGAGCGGACTCTTTATATATTGGACAACCTCGCTTAAAAAATTCGACATGCCGATCGTTATGGAGATTGTAGCGAATCGAAATGTCGTACAATAAAATTATTTACATCACAAGATTTAGAAAAATCGAAGTGTGAAACCGGATAGATATTTTTATTACAACTTCATTCTCATAAGAATCGTATCAATTTGAGAATATATACAGTTATCCATAGTAGACTTTGTTTAGTTTAATCCAAATTATTTTCAAATATCGAAATCATAGGAATATTAGTAGTTTATCAACCAATAAATTATTTGGGTTTTAAAATTAATACGAAAGTTTGTGATGAATTTATAATTTAATAATATATAAAATGGCATTTCAAGCACTGGCAGCTTGGAATGCCATTTTCCCTTTTTTTTCAAAGACCAATCGTATTCAACACGTGCTATATAGTTACTGACGACCACTTAGCCTAGTGGGTAGCGACCCCGGCTACGAAGCTGGAGGTCCCGGGTTCGAATCAGTTGTATAACAAATCAGCAAATCCCACGTCGAGTCAGTATTTATAAGATGAATATTCGGGTCTTGGTTGTTATATGTATTTGGTGTCTTCGTTTGGTACCCAAAACACAAGCTAATGCTTAGTTTGGGGACTAGACGATGTCGTGATTTATACGTTATTATTATTATTTTACTACGACTTCATAAATATACAACCTATAACGTATTAAGTACCTCTCGTATTTAATACATGTGTAACAGTTCCGTTCCATTATGGTTCAGTGACTCACCATCCAGCAATCCAGCAGTGGATGGCACGTGAGTAGGCTTCTGTATATAAAAGAGACAGGAGGTCGAACCGACCCGTATCCTTAAAACGTGAAGCCAGCACAGGGACCATGTTCAGTTGGTAAACTTGTTACATAAAGTGTACGAGTTCATTTTGACAGCTACTGTTGGAAATTTGTTCGTTAAGGACTCAACTGTTCGATTGGGCGTCAAGTTTCTGTCACTTTAATTTCATACAGACAGATATACATAACAGCAACAGACACAGGAAAATTGGTGACATGTCGTAATCGTTTCGCTATCCGTCACCGTAGGATTAGTGTCTTAATTTTGGGGAAAGACCGGTGAACGAATACATAAATAGCAATATCGAAAACACGCGAAAAGTATTTTATTTTTATCGGGTTAGTAAACGAAACGGCACGGCATCTGTACTTTGGTGGAATGTCGAATCGTGATAGGCACAGGTGCCGCGCGGCCGTTGATCTCCTCCGCACTTCACGGTAACTGCATAACGAAATCGTTCAAGACGACGACCGAATGACAACATCCTAAAATTACACTATTTGGGGCGATTCGGATGAAAATCGTTCGTAGCTTTTTGTCGTTCTAAATGGTAGGATCATAAGCTTGAATCGATAAATTAAATTATATATACGATGCATACGACATCTTAGTACGCGTTCTGCTTGATGTTACACAATTGAATTGAAATAACTTTCTTTCGGCAAGTTTCTTAATTATTCAGACAACATTAGATTTCACATTAAACTTAGTCATGTTACAAACTTATGTATTTATGTATGTTTATGTATAAACATGTTTTTCTCATATATTTAATTTTTTTTTAAAGTTATACTTGCTTAAGCGCGTTCTCAGGATGCGTTACAAAGTTTTTTTTTTATTTTGTTTTTGGAGGCTTCAGTGCACCCTGGGTGACAATGCCAGCCTCATTGGGAAGTTCAAATTATGCTATAAACGCGTCAGTCAACTCTAGTACTCAAAGCTTCGTTACAAGGTTGAAATCTTAATAAGCAACGAAGAGCGCACCCCCCATGGTACGACGATGGCTGTGTAGGTATGAAGTTAGCTGTCAAAAAGAGTTCGATTTTTATATCTTGTACTCGTGAGAAGAAATCTTTTAAAATATTAGAGATATTTTTTATAAAGATAAATTCAAAAAGAAACGACGTACTAAATCTATCCCATAATGTCAACCTTTTGTAAATTTTGCAACGTGTCAAAATCTTGACAGCCATTTTTGTTTTGTATATAGTTACTAGAAGTTGTGATAAGCATTTAATTATAGAATGGCTGCTATTTGCTAATTTGAATGCTTGAACTACAGGACTTACACTATTTTGTTATCGGTCCCCACCTTGTCTTGAAAAATAGTTGAGAAATTCGTTCCCTGTCTAGTCTCTAAGTAACAAAGCGTGATAAATTGTATTTTAGGTTAGACCCTGGGTTACGGACTAATAAATTGCAATAAGGTTCATGGAATCAGTTCAGTAGTTTTGAAATTTATCGTGTCCATACAAAGAGAGACTATTTTGGAAAAAAATATTTTATGTACCTATAGAATTGACTCGTTACGATTGTATTATATTTTTTCCATTCCATTCCAACAGCCCTTTTTGTACCCCACTGCAGGAGCTTAGGCCTCCACTCAAGATGAGGGGTTTGGAGCTTTAAACCACCACGCTGCTCCAATACGGGTTGACGAATTATAACGACCGCCATTTATTGACAGCAGCCGGGACCGACTGCTTAACGTGCTCTCCGAGGCACGAAGTCAGAGATAGTTAATGTACTTAAGTCAGAGAAAACTCATTGGTACACGCTCGGATTCGGACCATAGTCACATGGCCTTATAGATTTGAAACTGGTTCGCTGCGTTCGAGCTATCACGACATTTTTTTATTTGTATTATATTTATAGAAGTTTAACTTGTGACTCCCCTGCATAAAAACATTTTTCTTTAAATTTACTATATAATACGTTTACGATATTCATAGTAATTTGAGGCCTATGTGATATATAAAATCAAACTTTATCACTATATCTATAAAGTTTGCCATAAGTAACCATTTAAAGCTGTTTTCTTAGTGATATTATAGCATTATATGAATGCGACGACATTTCCCATTGTGGCTTGTAAGGTACGTGTATACGGTTTATTATAATTCCTAAACAAATTATTTAATGAGATAATTACTGAGTTACTTCAAGATTTACCAATGCCTCAAATATTTCCAAGTTTGTGTCTTCATGCAGTCGTTGTTATTGTGAGCATAATTATATACAGCTCACCTGTATTATTATGTTCACCATATTATCTGGTATTTATAGTAAATCTTTGGGGAAACTCATAAATTTAGCTAAGAAATGTATTTTCGTGTCATGTTTACCTTATAGCCTACCTTTCATATCTAATTATCGATTAACGTACCTGTAATGTAGTAGGTACATATTTGCTTCCTAGGTTAGATTATAATTATCTTCGGTTATTTCTCTTCAATATTAAGAATATCACATAGGCGAAAATCGGTCGCACGCGTCCTGATCATGGATGAGATGATTGCAGAAGTCTGAATAAGATCAATAGATTAGAGGTTTTTTATACCATTTTAGTACTTTATACCAACCACGCTCGGGCCAGGTCTGGTGCACATACTAAATGCAGCTACGGAACTCTTCGCGCTTAAGACCGATTCGCACTTTGTCCGGTCTTTTGTGTGTAAATCAAATCAACCGAGAAGTGCTTTCATAAGTAAACAAACTTCTACATGGAAATGTTGTATACACTGTATAGGTGCAATCGGGGACGGTTCCAATATGTGGGTATCTATTGCATTTACCTACACACATTTTACATTAGACGAATAACGAAGTGTTGGCCTAGTTGTTTGCATCATGTATCTCTAGGGTTCTTTTTAATTTATAAATAAAAAGAATTTAAAAATTTTAAGAATACTTTATGTTTTAAAAGGAAAAATTAACCGTAGGTGTATATATTTTAATCCCTCTTTCACGTAAGGACAAAAAATAATTCTTACCAAAATTAACTTTTTTAATGACATTAACTTTTTGTGTAGTATTTTGCGCAGAGGGGGGTAATAAAACATAACATGTCCGATTCTTTATTTATTGTTCGTAATCAAATGGATTATCTGAATTATCAACTAAAGAAATACTAGGCAGTCTGACGCTTTAAACATGAACGTCTTGGGTTGCCGAACCTAATTACCCATTTTCTTTGTCAATCTTTTCCATCAGCCCATTATACCCCACTGCAGGTGCTTAGGCCTCCCCCCAAGGTGAGGAGGCTTGGAGCTTAAATCCACCACGCTGCTTCAATACGGGTTGTCGGATTGTAACGACCACCATTTACTGACAGCAACCGGGACCGCCTGCTTAACGTGCTCTCCGAGGCACGGAGTCAGTGATAGTTACATATTTAAGTCTTAAATACTCATTGGTACCTACATGCCCGGATTCGAACCACGGCTTCTCGGCCTTGTAAATTTGAAAGAGGTTCGCTGCGCTCGGGCTATCACGACACATTAATCTTTTACTAATTATAAAATAATATCCTACAAGTGACGAACTGTTACACTAACGGTTCTCCAGTGTTCTAATAAACAACTCTCAAAAAAATCTGGTATACAACCATAAATATATATTCGGAAGCGATCCCCACTCGTACTATAATCATGTAAGTTTATTAACATAATATGTGATACTTTATCTCACTACGCCGTTATGTTTACTTAATCGTAAACGTTGATTAGCATATTAGTTGACACCTCGCCTCACAGGTCTATCTTACGTTCCTTTGACGTCGCGTGTTACGTTTACGTAAAACGTTACGTTATTCCGATTTCCGCTAATGACTACAATTATACCGTTAAAGGTGTCTCAAAGGAAGAACCAATGAATTTAGAATAGGGTTGAAATGCTTTAGTGGCCACAATTTTGGTTAGATTTGCATATGTTTGCAAACAATCTTTCGGTGTTGTATATAACTGTAACGACAAATAAAGAAAAAACTTATCGATACAAATAAAATACTCTTATACAAAATACTATAAATAAAAAATCAAACTCGAAATGTCTAGTTGTATGCATTGAGGAGTTCCAGTATCCACCTTTCGGTCCCATCATGTTTCCCTCATTACGATGTATGTTATATGTATACTGATAAGGATTCATCACAATAAATGAAATGACCCATACTCGATATATCTGATGATAGCAATTAAGAAGTTCTAGCATCCACCTTCTGGCTCTATCACGAGACCCGTGAATCGTCACCATGTATACAGAAAACACTTTATAACAAATGAAACGAACCTAAACTCGAAATGTCAAGTACCCATTGTGAAGTTCCAGTACCCACCTTCTGGCTCCACCATTATCTTACTACTTATAGTAAATAAGTGACGACCGCTTAGCCTAGTGGGTAGCGACCCTGCCTATGAAGCTGGAGGTCCCGAGTTCGAATCCCAGGTCGGGTCAGTATTAATATGATGAATATTGATACTGTTACCAGGTCTTGGTTGTTATATGTGTGTGGTGTCTTCGCTAAAATATATATATATATGTATATATTATAAATAATATTTAAGTATGTATATCAGTTGTCTAGTAACCCATAACACAAGTATAATACTTACTTTGGGACTAGATGACGCTGTGTGGGAAGTCCCATGTATTATTATTATTATCAACATCTGCATTGTTATTATTATTATTATTGTATTATCTGAATTATTAGAATCATTATTATTATTTTTATTATTATTAATTAAATAAACCCAATTCAATATGTGAAGTAGTACCCATTGAGGAGTTACAGTAATCACCATTTTGCTTCATCATCACAATCATCACCACACATAGTTAAAAGGATTCATCACAACAGATGGAATGAGCCCAAACTCGATGTCTAGTAGTACCCGCTGAGGATTTTCGGTACCCAACCTTCACGTCCATAATAAAAACATCGTCACCACGTATAATGAATAGGACTTATTACAACAAACGAAATGACCTCAAAGTTGATATGTCTAAACAGTACCCGTTGAGGAGTTCCAGTATTCACTTTTCAACTTTATCGTGACAACCTCGTTAGAGTGTGTAATGAAACGAAATCATCCCAACAAATCAAACGAGCCATTTTAATACATTACTCCGATTTTGGGTTCGTACGACGAATCAAATCTATTCTAAAATATTTAAAAATTAAAAACGTATAAACCTAGTTTTTGTTGATTTGAATACCATTTGTTTTTTGTGCGAATCGGTTAAGGTTTAATGGGGTGCAACCGTTAACGCCGTTTGTATAGAAATTTGCCACTATAGTTTGACCGAAACCGCTGTACCGCGCCTTAGGTGCGCGGCGAGGAGGGAAGGCAGTTCCTAGGCGTTGACGACGGACTGACAGAGCGGATCTGCCTCCCTCCTCGCCGCGCACATACCTAAGGCGGAGTACAGCGGTTTCGATCAAACTATACACAATCCTCTTAATTTTGCCTGCACGAAACTGAAAGTTATCCTATCTCGCGAGCATAAATTTATTTACCGTTGACTCCAAAGCAAATAATACAACTCATGAAATAAATTGATTCAGTAAATGGAGAATCATTTTAAGCTATTTATGTACATTATTATCTACCTAGTAAAGAAAATTTAACCTAAATGAAGACGTGACTTTGCGGTTAGTTCTATCGAGCAAACACCATGTTAATATGTATCCGTTTCAGGGCGAATTCGAATGTAATGTTCGAAAGTAATACGTATATTAGAAATCGAACCTATAACTGAAAGAAAAAGAAAATAATTTTAAGTGAATTCTTACGATATTAATTATATACGTCTGAATTGTATATGATAATTAAAATTATAATTAAAAAAGCGAAATTACTAATGCGTTACTTACTATTTTCCACCGTCACGCGTTACTACCTATCACACGCGACATAACTAACCTAATCTAATCATAGAACACAGAAGTAGTTATAGATGTCACGATTGACAGATGTCAATCGTGACATCTATAACTATAACTACTAGGGGCCGTCCATTAATCACGTGAGGCTTGAAAGGGGGGGGAGGGGTTTGACAAAAATCACGAAATGTCACAAGGGGGGAGGGGGGTGTAGTAAGCTATCCCGTGTATTTATTTTTTCAAACGCTCTATTTTTAAATCGATAAGCGGCGTGTAGTGTACACCATTCGTTTATTATTTTTATACCAATCAAAAACAACCTGCAACTTTTCTATCTAGACATTTTTATCATGGTCCTTAATTTCAGAATAAAATAAGATTGTAAATTTAAGAATTTTTGTAGATAGTAATAATACACGTGATGGTGGGTGGGGGGTGGGGGGATAGTCTTAAACCTCACCATGTATCACCAAGGGGGGGGGGGGGGTTAAAAAATGCTTAAAAAAAGATCACGTGATTAATGGACGGCCCCTTACCTAACTATTAACTGCATTAATTTATACGTAAACAAGTGAGTTGTCTAGTTAACGGAATTATGAAGACATCACATACACCTCACATTTGTCGTAACTACCATGACGTCAGTACATGGAAAGATGCGAAATTAGGGTTTATATTTCTATGTATCTGTACAAATGGAACGTTATGTTAGCTCATGTTGGTTCAGAACGAAAGTTGTTAAATAAGCTAATTGAAGTGCTATTACTCTGTAATGTCGTTTGACATGTTAAATGGTATGTAATTGGAGAAATAAGTGTACATTTATATGAGATCGTATTATACAGCTACAATATAGATAGTTACAGATTTACAAGATATGCTTTCTTTTAACGTTGCGCTCAAGAAAACTCTATAAGTGAGCTATCTTTAATGTGACAGGTTCTTATCTACCTCTAGGATGGCAAAAACTCTTTAATTTTCTTAATAATATCTAAACTATTTTTGAAATCCTCAGATAGACTGTAAACGTATATTTTTTTTCAAAATCTTTGATATTCTTTACAAGAATATGTGTCGTAAGTCACCCGAATTAATTTCTTGATATTCGCACTAAAGAAAAAAAGGGCTGCGAATTACCTACCATGAAAGGAATAAACTATTTTCTTTTTGAAATTCCTAATATTATTGAACATTTTTTTTTACTGCGCTACTGCTACCATAGGTACCTAACTATTGACGTCGACTTTTTATTTATAATAATAATTTGTCTAATAATTAATTGTACGGTGTGTACAAACTATATCTTTTGTTTTCTTTACAAATATGTGAATGTATTAATGTTAGTAAATCGCTCGCGCCAAGTTCAGTTGGGTGAAATGTAATTCTGAAATGTCTAGGACGCGTATGTAGAACCAGGATTCGTAAAAATCCGTTATTTATATTAAAAAAAAAAAAA
This sequence comes from Luffia ferchaultella, assembly GCA_949709985.1. Lineage (NCBI taxonomy): Eukaryota > Metazoa > Arthropoda > Insecta > Lepidoptera > Psychidae > Luffia > Luffia ferchaultella. Next base: position 6,202,619 of record OX453257.1, on the reverse strand, counting down.
CAAAACTTAAATTCCATTTAAAAAAATGGTGATATGCAATCATAATTTTTTTTTTCCTAATGTTTAAGTAAATTTATTTATTTATTTATTTGTGTTACTATTGTTATACTTTCACTGTGATGAAGAAAAAACAAGATGTCATGATTTTATCTGTTAGAATTATTACTTATTTAAAATTGTACGTAACAAATATTCCGATACGCGGCGGAATTAATGGTAATATCTATAAATCTATACAAAATTTAATATGAAAAATATTCGAATTTATTTATTTCAATAACGTACCATATATTGAATTATCGCATTGACTTTTGCATTAATAGTTTTTATATATAATATATAATATTATATACATTTATACACAAATTTATATATAATATTATATACATATTTCACTAATATTGATGGTTTGGCGCCCAACACATTCTACAGCGCCTGTACCACGGTATGCCGCTTAACAAAAAATAACGACAAATTAGTGCGGCAGAATCGTCAGAATGTCACGATTTCGTATCGCTAAGTTTCGGAATAGGGGTCAACGTTACTATGATATCTAACGTGATTTTTCTTTTGTTCTCAAACGATACATGTTATCGTTATTGGAAGAATGAAAACGCATATCGGAGTACCAGTCGAGTTAATGAAGTTGTGTGCCACGTTATTTGGCTTTTAGGCTACGGCAACATTAGCTCAGGTCAGCGGCTTTTTAGTGAGCCCAGCCAAACAGTTTCTGCCACGTAGATAGTCTAATTGGCCGTTAGGCAAAGTATTCCTCTGAAATATTCTGATTAGCTTACAAACTAATGGGGTAGTACACAGTAACAATATTCCTTAAACTTATAAAATACGTTTCCTTAGCTTTCAGCGCGTGGCATCGCCCGCGTGGACCTCATTTGTACCAGGATCAGTAAAAGGATATTCCAGTTTAGCCGTGAAAAGGTAAGAAATACACAGACACTGTTTCCATGGTGTAAAGAAGTCTAATGTCCTTTTTCAGGGTTCAAGTTATCTCTGTATAATCAAAACCGGTTCCGCGGTTCAGCTGTGATAAAAACATATATATACAGACACATTTCGTGGTAGAAAGTAGCTTATGTCCGTATTTAGGATATAAGTTATCTTATTACCAAGTTTTCATCGAAATCGGTTTAATCGGGTAAAGGTAACAAACATTCATACACTACTAGGTACTCTACACACCGAATTTTGTTAAAATACGTCCAGTATAGGTTTTACGCGTTGCGAGCACTGACAGACAAAAATTCCAAAAAATGGTGTTTCAATATCTCAATTATTTACTATGTACACTACCATCGCAATGATTTAATAATAATAATTGTGTTATGGGTACTAGACAACTGATATACATACATAAATATTCTTTGTAATATATACATGTATATAAATGTTTAAATTTTAGATATGCAGACAAATATTTGTCCCGGGCGGGAATCGAACCCGTTACCGTTGGTTCTGCATTTAGGGTCTCCAACCACTTGGCCAATCGATCAGTCAATGTAATATCTAATGTACTGACATTGACTCGTTACAGTTTTATTAACAAATATTTTGCCAGAAAAATCTAATCATATATAAATAACCGAAAAAAGAAATTTTATTTCGTAGAAAAGTTATTTGGTCTAATATTACTTGTATATTATAATTACTTAATATCGATAATAATCTCGAACCCTGTGCAGAACATCGAATTCGGACTAGATAATTTTCTATTAATTGATTTTGGTTTAGAATTTATTGTGTATTTCTCCTAAAATTATTTTGTAACTCTGTTCTTTTATATATTTCGTACTGAACTCGAACTGAACAGTTTAAATTCTTGCATGGAATGAACCATAGACCTCAGCTAGCGATAGTGAATTTCCTTTTGTTTATACGCATATAGTATAGCGAATCGATTTCGTAAAAGGGCGCTCGGTAAAGAAAACAGAATGTGTTTTTTTAAGCTTAGCGTTCGTTTCCACAATATGCAAGGGCGCAAATATTTGCATATCGTTTGCCGGCGGCGTGTCGGGTACTCTAAAGTGGCTACATAGACGAGCACTTTATTAACATTAAGCTCTCACCGAAACTTTTAGCGAAGATCGCTCGGCCGTCTGAGTAGATGGTATTAAACGCTTTCCTTTCAGAAAGTTTAGTTAGCGAGGTATTCGATCAAAGCCTATCGAAATTACTACGAATTCTTCTCGATAGTATCTTTTTATAATATGGGTTTAAAGTTCATTTATAAAATTACCGTTGTAGCTAAATGCCATTTAGATTGAAAATAAATCCTGTACGATGAAAGGTTTTGATTTGGAACTTTTTTCAAATAAAAGTTTCATAAAATAAATTTATACGTGTTTATGCCTCTTATTTCGCACTCAGACATGGACCAGTCGAACATTTAAATATTTTTTTAGTAAGAGTTTCGTCGTAGCACAACGCTGCAGATTCTTCTGACAGCAATACAGTGTTTGGAGGAAACATGACTAATGAACACAACACGCTTTTTTGGTTTGGTTGCTTTTGCAGTGAAAATTTTGACTTGCAAAATGAGCTTAGACCAGACCAGACGCTTAATAATGGAAAATTGAAGCCCATGGTGAAATTTGCTCTGTTTTTTCTATAATTTTAATATCGAAAACGAACGTTTGAAAACCCTTGAAGTCGAAGGGTAATTGTAAGCGGGACTGTAAGAACCAGATATCCAAAAATTAAACAAATCTCTATTCGAAAACCACCGCTTGTGAAATTCATAATAAAAAAAAAACAGTGTGGAAGTCGACAATAGTACCTAATGACTTTTGAATTAAAAAACTAGATAAATAAATAAATTCTTGATAGAAAAAAATCAAAAATTTGACCCTATAAAATAATTCTGTATTATATTTTTGCTGTTTGTGTAAAATCTTAAATTTTATATTAAAAAACATGTTGGAAAAATTTATAGTACATTATGCAAACAGTTTTCTAAATATGTTATTAGAATGGTAAATTATAAGCAAAAATATGGATTGTGACTTAGTTATATAAGATTCACAAGAGTCTACGACTAGTCATCTCGCTCTTACATACGCTTTAATCGTTGTGAATGGGTTAGAATTATGAAGCGAGAGGAAAATCGCATATTTGCTTGAGCAATACCGGGTCTTAACAAGAAACGGGAGCAAGTACAAACAGACCATGGTAATCCATCTAACGAGTACGGTTTGCGCTGCATACGCTAACAACCGTTATTGTTCTTGCGTGATGCAATTTAATTAGCGGAAGATGCAGCGCTTCAAACGGGTCGTAATAAGCATTTAATTACTATTAACTTATCGAAAGCTCTAATTGTAATGACTAGAGTTTGAGAAAATGTACCTATGACTTACAAAAGTTCCTTTTAGCAAGTATGTGATATTAAGTAATACATTAAAATTACAGTTGTACATAAAACAGTAGTACATAATTTAACTTATGAAATTAATGTCTACACTCATAAATAGTTATGAAAGTCTTTTTCACACAAGATGGTAAGTTTGATTTACATACAACACCAGTATTTCATAAACAACACAATGCTTATTTCATGTTGGTATTGATTTTGCGACTGAACATTGGAATATCTAAATGTGGCGATCGCATACATAATTGTATATAGGAAATTCATCCATCCATCAGCCTACTTCCGTCTACTGCTGGACACAGGGCTATCCCAGGGCACGCCACACCTCTATTTTCGGCCTTGTTCATCCAGCCGCTACTTGCAACTATAACTTTATGTCGTCGGTCCACAAAGTTATCGTCGGAAGTAGGAAATTTTTATTGTTTTTGAAAAGATCGATTTAATATGCAAAATAACCTGATATAGTAGGTGTCATAAAACACAAAACTAGGATTCTATAGTAATTCGACAAAATTATATTTTACGTGTTTCCGAAGTAATAAGTTATTTTGTGTGATCTCTTAAACTTGTTGCAGTTCACCCAAAGTAATTGAAATGAATTATAATATTTAATAATAATTAATTAATTTTGAAGAATGACTTTGTATACTATAATGCATTTCTAAGATTTTTTTAATATTCATAATTCACAATTAAAAACTGCTATTTTGAAACAACATTTTCTACCATTCCGTTGGTTAAACTCGAAAAGTTGTAAAACGAATCGGGCTTTTGCTGCATACTTAATATTAATCGAGATTCCACCTGTAGTGTCTGATCCATGTAGATACATGGACAATGTTACATGGAAAGTTTTAAACTGTGAGAACTACGAGGGTGTGACAGTCGGGCGGAAATTAAATTGTAGGGATTTCGTTTTTCGTATTATACTACGTAACACTAAAAAGTTAACTTGCAGTTTTCAAATTCAAAATAGCGAGCTAATGGATAAGGTTCCACTTACAATTTCAAAAATATTCAAAAATTTTTAAACTGCTCTAAATCACGAAGAAATAATTTAAATATCTTTATTCGATAATATTTAAATAGATACATGATGGGTAGGTACCTATAAGTACTTTTACTTTACTTAATAATATTGATATCCATCAAATATAATAAATTGAACTGGGGAATACAAATGAATTGATAAATGATGGGCAAAGACAGATTTAACGTTTATTCCATACGCAAATTGACTTTAGGTGAGGTATTCACAAAAGGATGTTTATTCAGAATCCGTTTCGGAGATATTTAATTAAAATATATTAATTTCGTAATAATGCTCCGAAAGAAGTCTTTTTTGTGTACCTATTAGTATTAAAACACCGTTGACCTCTATTTCATTTTTATAATATCTGAAGATAGGCCGACTTTGAATCTAAGTTATTCCGTTAATTAAAAAAAAATAACAGATCAGACATACCGATGGTGTTTAAAATGACATCTGTTAATATTTTTTTTTTGTTGGCAAACGAAGTAATAGGTACAGCCCATCATGACGTCGATTTCAAGGGACATTTTTATTAACAATACCGTTCTAGCTATCGCTTTACTACTTCACTGGCTACTGTTATGGGAGGGCCGATTGTTCCAAATTATTTTTACTTTGTGTCTAAAAGAAAGCCGCTTAAATTTGTGAGTAATATAGTAATATCACTCCTGAAAACTTATTTGACGTTAAGCTTTTGCTTTACTGTAAAAATAGGAAAAGTAAGGAAATCACATTACCTAATCCCTCTCGAGATCTATAAAAATTGGATGTAAAAAATAGATAAAACTACCACAGACTAAATTTATTTCAGATTCTTGCACTCTTCGGAGATAGTGAGGAAAAGATTATTTATTCAATATTTTTGAAAATAATTCGAAAAGATAGCATTCTACAATTTAACAAAAACATTTTGTACTTACTCATCTAGTTGTTTTATGTTAGGTACCGTAGTACCATTTTATGGTAGGTACATGACTAATTTGTGTTTATAAAAAATCATTTGGCTGGTGAATTTTTCCAATGAATCGTATCCGCTAAATAAATCTTCTTTATGTAATTCTTAAATTGTTATCCATTAATCATTTAATGAAAACGGTATCAAAAATATAATCACAACCCCATCCGTTACTTAAACGTTTCCGCTCCGACTAAATAATTTTTAAGAATAACCCTGTCGATTTAAGTGGAAATGCCCGCTCTGGTTGAGATGGGCTATTTTAATAATTCTGGTAACTATGACAGCTTCAATAAAATTCGTAAAATTACGGTTTCTATATACATATTAATACGCGAAGATAAAACTTTGCACCCCTTTTTAAACATATTGCATGCACGAAGGAGCATGGCATGAAATTTGGTATATTTAAAGTTTAAATTGAAAAGGAGAATGTAGAAAGCTTAAATCTATATTTAATGAATGTTAAATATCTTATAAATATTCATGTTATAATCCTTTGTTACAGCGTCGAAAGCGCAATTCTGAATATAACCTAATAGCCTGTCATTTGTTTACGTTCATACTGTCAATACCAGACATTTAGGCTATGTTCCATACGCATTCAATAACAGCCACGAACGCCACCGCCGCGAGCGCTACAAAAGTTTGTTTCTCACGCTGTAATCTGTTACGAACGATTAATTCATTAACAAACCCACTAACCCGTAAATTGTGTCTGGAACGATATTAAATCTCAAATGTCAGATCTTAAGAAACGTCAAAACTCAAAATGAACAAAAACGACCCACCTACTGAGGTGGGTCTAACGTAGCAGTTACAAACACTCAAAACGAAGCGTCTGAAACGCATGACACTGACAGCTAAATCTCCAAACGTGAACGATTTTGGCGATATTTTCAAAATAATCGCAAATCGATAATCGCAAAATACTAGCAAAGGTATAATTTGCAGCTAATTATTTGATGCAAATGGATCGCACCCAAGTCTGTCACTTGTTGCAATTTGAATTGACTTACTCTTGCTTAATTATTATTAGTGGTTTCAAAAAAGTGAAAACGGTCGAATTTCGGCCATTGGGCAATAACTATATAATATCGGTAATTAGATTTCAGTTGTTTACTCTAAGTCTCATCTAATAGTGCGGTTCTCTTAAAACATCTAATGCAATGATCGATGAAAAGAAGAACAGTTGCGAGGTATAGGATATTTTTTTTCCAGTTAATAATAGCAAAAACGAGCATGTAATGATAAATATCACTTTTTTTTAAATTAAATTTAGTAATTTTTGAACCGAATTCCATACGTCACTATCGCCACCTATTCATGTAATTAAAATATGAATTTGTTTTAAATATATTTGTGTTATCTTTTTAAAAAGTCTCAAGTGTTGCGTCTACTATTGCATAATAAATAGCCTTTACGAGTATTTCAATCTTTGATTTTTTTTCCTGTAAACTAGTTTTTGATCAAGCATATTCTGCATTGAGAAATATCCGAAATAAGCACTGTTAAATAGCACTAAGTAAAAATAACTATTTAATGTTTTTTCTTTATTTAAATTGTAATACGGTACGTTGAAGGTAGTGGATGCATACGGCCCCTGGAGAGTAACCTTGGAACAAATTTGATGGCGGAAATTTTAAAATGTTATGAATTTTTCGCTCTCAAGTTGAGTGGACAAGCCAGCAGTATTTCACATTATAAATTAAATTGTAGACCCAGGGCCGAATTTTACGCTATTTTTTTTCCTAACATTTGGTACTTAACGGACCTCTTCATATCGGCTGGATAATAAGATTATTGTTCACGAGGCTCGCTTGCTACATACAAGCATTTACCACTTCCTGTTATTGAGTAATGATCGGTTGATTAGTAATAACGGATTGACAAGCGGATGATGCGAGATGACTACGTACTTAGAGTACAAAAAACTGGAATAACATTATTTATACAGTTGCTTTCTACCTGGCTGCGCTTGGTTAGATATTATCGAACATGTTTCTTATTGGTTTTTACCACAGTGCATATTCCTGTGTAAACTCTTTATTATCATAGTGTTGCGAAAAGCGGCTTTTGATTCCGATGGTGTGAAACAATAAATCGGTAAAATACAAGTCAGAGTCGCGAATTTGTCTGTGGGCTTTATAGATTTTTCAAAATTTTCTATCGTGTAGCTGCTAAATTAGAGAAATCGTCTATCATCCCATGTTTAGATGATGATGGATTGTTTTTTCATTTATTTTTGTTTTATTATTTTTATAATTTTTTAATATTTTTTTAATAATCATGCTCATCTGCGCAATATATTATATAGGTACCTTGTGAGTATGATTTCATATTTCATACTATTATTTTATTTTATTCAACTGGATAAAATGTTTATTAAAGAAAACGTTACATGTAAACACTATATGTACGACCTTTTAAAAAATATTATGTTCATTATAAAAGCAGGGCTGTAATTAGAAATTCTAAATGTCACTTGACAAGTGGACGTCCTGGGATTATTTCCTATCGGCTTCACAGACTCCACGAGACAATTTTGTCGTGAAAAAAATACGGTTTTCAATGTTGTTGTTCTGGCAATAAAATATACATCTTTCACAGTTATTCAACGAAATCGTATACACTTCGTGAGTCATCGTGATGCTTATAAATATACATTCTTAATTATTCAGATTGCTTGCCATACTATATTATCATATCTTAGACCGCGTCACCTAATAGGGCGTTTTATGGACACTCTGGGATGTGCTCTGGGTGTTCAATTCTCGTACCTATCCCACTGTGTAATAATGTCATGTCCAAATGTCATTAATATATACTCCTATTTACTATTTGGTAGCTTATATTATTTTCTTTTTAAATATTAATTTCTAGCTTTTGTTTACTATTTAGTTTCAACTTTTAATTATATTTCTTTTTTTTCGCTGCTTGGAGTTACCGGTTTTGTTTTTTCTACTTACTTTTGGTTGTTGCCGTCGTTCTCACTCTCGTCCTTGTATTTGTCTACTTTTTCTACCACTTTCGCAATACATTTTGATGAAAATATTTAAATATTAGTAGCAGTGGAGTAGCGTGGTGGATTTAAGCTCCAAGCCCCCCCCCCCCTCCTTCACTCCCTTAGGGAGGCCTAAGCCCCTGCAGTGGGGTAAAAATAGGGCTGATGAAGAAATATTTAAATGTGAAAAAATTAAAAACAATTTTTATAATAATTTTGTTATATTAAACAAAAATTTTTAATAATACAAAATAAAACGTTGACTGTTTAAATTTTGTAACAGTAAGAATTTTCGTTTGAACATAGTATTAAAATTACTATAATAAAATGTTTTACGGACTGGCTGTCTTTTAATTTTATTAACCATTATCTATTTTAATGTGCTAGTGTTTCTGGCCGCAGTTAGAGTAATATTTTAGTAAGGTTTACAAATTCAAAACTATACTTATTACTTTCAGTAACATCCTTGACAGAATTAAAAATTAGGAAATACAAGAATCGTGTATTTGCTATAGTCGAAAAACTTAGACTGGAGCCCCGACAACATTGGAGTCCGTTGTCACTGCGTGACATTGGCGCCACACGCGCCTTGTTGTGTTATAATGACCCCGGAAGTGGGACCTTGTTCAGATTATCTGTTTTTTAGTATCTTATTTCGTTTGTATTCTTTTAACACATTCTTGTATCGTGACACAACTTAGGTTGCATGATTTAATAAGAGGACTGGTTTTTTATTTGCATCCCCCCCTTTTTTTTTTGCAAACGACCGAACTAAAGGAAATAAACACACGTTTCTTTTCAGCCAGATTACAATAGCATGGAATATTAGTTTTTTTTTTTTTTATGAATAAACCTCAAACAGCGATATCCACTCGATGTAATGTTTATTGTATTTTTTTCTCGTGAAGTAGTTGGATGCTGTTGATTTACGTGTTGTATATAGAAATTTCGTACTAATTGTATAAGAGTGTTTGACATTATGTTGCAAGCTTTTTCAACAATTTTTAGCTCTAGATATATTTTTAGGTTCCCGTAGAAAACAACAGCTTCTGAATTTACGTCCTTCCACATTATACTTCGCATGTATATGCTGCGATGAATATCACATTAATTTTTTTTTCTAATTTAAAAAAAAATTGTTTAGTATACTGACCCATATTTATATTTTTAATTATTTATATTTTATATCTAAAAGTGCCACGCGATACAATAACAACAAGAAAAGACGCCAACTTTTATACGCTTTCGTGTGTGACTAAACAGACACATACCTACTCTCGGTACTTCATACCTACTAATAATAATAACCTACTAATAATAATAATAAAATATACATCACAACAACGTATAGGCCCCAAACTAAGCATCAGCTTGTGTTTTGGGTACCAAGCGGAGACACCACATACGTATAACAACCGTGATTCGGTACCAGTATCAATATTCATCATATAAATACTGATCCGACCTGGGATTCGAACCAGGGACCTCCAGCTTCGTAGGCAGGGCTTAAGCGGTCGTCAACCATACTAACCATGTATTAACCATCACTTTGTACGTCAATTATAACTAAACAGTTAGGTAATAATTTATTTACGTTTTTATACTTCAGATCTCCATCTAGAGATGTACATAATCAAAGATTTACATGTAAAAGGAAAATGGAAATTGTATTCAAAACTTCTTCGAACGCGATATATTTTTAAGAATATAATTTGCTTGTCGTTAGATAAGTTTATGATTAGATTGAGATATTCTAGATAACTTATTGTTTTATGGTCTCATTTACAAAATATTAGAATTTGCAATGTCAGAGACATTTAGGAAATCACTTTGTAATATTATTTTTTAATGTCCATTTCATCAGATTGTTGATAAATTAAGTACATTTAAGCTTAGCGTAAATAAAATATTAACTGCATGTGAGTTAAAACAACGCTTAGCTGACGATTAAAACAGAAGTTACAAACACTGTAATTATAACTTTAACTAAATTTAAATAAAACAACTCGCCCTAAACTTAGTGAGCACATTTATCTAAAAACGTTTAGCCTACGCAGTTATAATTAGCTTAAGACGAAACATAAGATTACATATAGTTAGAAAAGAGCTTTTTACTATAAGTAGACGATAACATTTGCGTATTTCGACACGCACTTTTCCCCTATCCGTTAAGGGGGTAGGCTTTTCATACAAAAAAAGGGTTTGGCCTGTGTCTAATCCTCGCTGTATTTATGTATCAATATTTACAGAAAAATTATATGTAGTAGAAGAAATACTGTCACAGGGCGTTATATATATATACAAGGTGAGATTTTAGTCACCGGCCAAAATTTTTCTAGATGTTAGGTATCACCAATAGACCTCACTGCGTAAATAAAAAATATAGGTTACATTTTCATAATAAATTATTTTATCTACAGTGTAATTTTATAACGTTTGGTTGCCTTCTTAACGCTATAGTAAACGTACGCGCCCGAGGCCTTTGAAACGGAATGATGCGGCGGGCAAGAATGGTAACTAGAGTTTTTGGTTTTTTCGGGAAAGGTTTATGTAGTCATATCTCAATATTTTTCTATAGAACGATACTAAAAGAAAACAAGACGGCTATAGGTTTTCTACCAAAGATCATTATATTAAAATTTGGCTGGTCATAAAAATCTCACCCTGTATATATATATATATATATATATATATATTTAATATCTTGTTTAGTTGTTTTAGAATAAATACCTAAGAAACTTGATTACCGTCGGCTCTTTGTTTTTTGAAAATATTAAGCCGTAAATTCGATATTAATGCGAATTTAAAAAAAAAAAACAAAACGTACCGCCCTAGGGATGTTCTTTCTTAATGACCCTGCAAGCTTTGGTTCCAATTAGTACACATTTCAGAGGTGGAAACAGTCACAACTCAAATAGGTCGGGAAAGAGGGATTGAAACGGAGATGGCGATGTCAATTCTAAGCCGCGTATTGAAAGACTCTCCCCTTATTAAAGGTTTGCCAAGTGTAATTTTTTTTTTTTGTTACAGGTGCTCAAGAAACGAACATAAGGAGTTATGTATATACAAGATACAAATTAAGCTAAAATGAATATAAGAATATTGCTCAGTTTAAGCTTCCTAGCTATTTGTAACGCTAAATTACGTAGAACGAAAACTATCGTATTATCTGATGAATTATCGAAATACAACACGAGGCTACAGCAAGAATTCCAACCTGAAGTCAAAACCGTTAAAACTAATCGAATAGTCGAACAGTACATTCGAAAATCGAGATCAGTTTTCGATTCGAAGTCGTATGAATCGAGTTTGCTATGGACCCACTCTGAAAGATTGGATGAAAACGGGGACCTCATTTTAAGATGGGTCAACTCTGATAGCAGCATAACTTTTAGGGTTGAAGCGAAGACGAGAGGATATTTCGGTCTAGGGTTCAATTCGCGGAAGAACATGCGCGGTGGAGATTTAGTGGCTGCTTGGGTGGACGACGACAATGGCATTGCGCGGATATTAGTAAGTTATCATTGATTATAACAAGTTATACTTAAACACTATACTATAGCATAAGATATTTCATTAAGATGCTGACTACTGTGATAGTTTGAAAAAGAATCGTAGTTACCTGATCAATTTGATTAATGGGTTACATTAAATGAAATTCAAAACATATTTATCGTTGTCTAGTCCACTGAAAATAATTCTTTAAAACCACGTTATTAATTCTTTTATAAGAAAGATAAGAATTACATAGATTTTTTTCTTATTTTATTAACCTATTCACACTTGTTAGTATTTATAGGTGGCAGCAGTGCACAGAAGACAGTTAACTAACATTATAACTCCTGTCAATTTATTTGTTTGTTTTTACCTATTAATTGTATTTTGTCATTTAGTTAAGAGAATAAATTATTCATCAAATCTTTTACATCGTAACAAAGGCGAACTGTTTATTTAAAATTTTCCTACCAAGTATTATTAAAAAATGTAATCCAGCTTTTCCAGTTCCCTGAACATTGAAATTTGAGAGCCTCTATCCATTTATCCGATATCAGAAATTGTGCACAGCACGAAAATATCGTGTGCATTTTATTATTGCTCGCCCACGGCGTCTGAGAAATTCGAAAAATTTTGCAGCAAATTCTTAGACAACTTATGTTTATTTGTATGTCTATTAGGTGTTCAGGTACATGCCATTGTTTTATATCTTAATATATTTTTATGTAATGTGATTAAGAAAGACGGTTGGGTTGGGTTTTCGTAAAAACTTCGCTGAAAAATATTGATTAGGGCAATATCTATTGACACCTATACTTGATCTGCTACGGTGACCACTGATTTCCATGGTGGGAAACTCCCACCCTGTAAAAATCGACCTCTTTGTCGTCATGATGAATTCAGTCTCATTTTTCGTAGAATCGTTGTGGCTCATCCAGTTTCATTTCCTGTGAGGTTGTTTCATACATACATACATACATATACTCACGCCTGCTTCCCATTGGGGTAGGCAGAGATTACAGATTTCCACATAGTGCGATCCTGGCATACTTCTTTCGCTTCACCAACACTCATCACTCTTCTCATACACGATCTCCGAACACTCTGGATACTTCGAGTACTCTGGACTTGACCCTTTTCTAGTATGTCCCTAATCTGATTCCTGTAAGTTCGTCTAGGGCGGCCCATTCCGACCCTACCATTCACCTCCGCACAGTAAATTTCTTTCGTCAGTCTTCTTTCATCCATCCTCTCCAAATGACCAAACCATCGCAGCATTCCTTTTTCAATTTTTGTCACTACATCTTCTTCCATATCACACCGTTCTCTTATCACACTATTCCTTATTCTGTCTCTCAAACTAACCCCGCATATACTTCTCAATGATCTCATCTCTACTGCATTAATTTTACTTTTATGCTTCTTCTGCCATACCCGGGTTGTTTCCTAAAGAAGAAGTTCATTATGACTATATAATCTATATAACGGACTCCTCCTCCACGAAACGTTCGTTTTGAATACCTCCATCAACGAATATCGATCGGTTATTTTGAGTTTCAGGTACTTGCCTTTTCACACACTTTCGATCTTCACGATGTTATTGGTGAGGGACTTGGTGTACGATAAATCCGGCATCATCTAGGGGACAGAGTTTGCTTTACCCGCATAGTAGAGCAAATTACCGGACTGGCAAGTACTAATGTGCCAGCGCAGTCTGGCTGCTACCAGCTCAGCGACCTTCTCGTCCGACTTCAAAGTGCGTGCGTTATAATTTACCAGATTGAGCAATCGGGATTAATCGGGAATAGTAGCGCGAGTATTCGAAGGCTGTTCTTAGCATCTCGTGCCTCTCTCTTTACATAGCCACTACCACCGTAGCCAGGAATAGCGGGCCGCCGGTAACTTGAAGCATTTCTGTTTGTTTGTGTATCATAATAGGATTAATATTCATATTGGGGGAAAGTTTCGCACTCAGCTCAGTTACCACGCTTGGCATGTTGGTGACCGCAGTGGTGCAAACATGTTTGAGTTAAGTAGAAACTACTATTCGTTGCCTTGAGAATCGGGGTTAGTCATGTCTTACGATACGCTTTCCGGTCAGTTTCATCTCCATACGGATTAAAGAATAGTTTAACACCTCATGAATTTTATTGAGATATGTTGAGTTGTGATAAAATACTTGGGGAAAAAGAAGCGCACATATAAACAAACACTAAATACATACAAGCACTAGACCTATTATATTAGGTGCACACTGAGCCTCGCATAGTCGGGGAATGAACTGAAATACGAAACCAGCCACGATCTTAAGTTTTGAATAAGTTTTTTTTAATTTTATTTGTTTTGGTACACAAACATCATCGATTATTGGGTAACAATTAGCTCTAATGTCTTTGTGATACCTTGAGAAACCAGGTCAGAAGAATGTCAAGTACCATATAAATAATTAAAAACACAATAGATACAAGATTCTCTCCCACGCGGCGCTGAGAGCAGTGTGTGTCATTGTCACAGCGCCCATTGTGCATTTCGCCGTTTCCATCTACCATTGTCAGTGGTTTGTTATCAGAGTGACAATCTGAACTGAGAGGTATTTGTTGAAGTACTAAGTTAAAACGGAATCGAACGGATCGGTCCAAATTCGATGATCGAATGTTCCGCGTAGGTATTTATGAAAAATGAATTTTGAGGCATTCAAAGGCTATAGATATAGTCGTGCGTTTTTTGAGGCGAAAATTTCGAAAATAAAGAGGCGACTGTATTATATATCGACCAATGCCTGCCGCATACATGGAGTTACTATATGTACCGATACATACAATTCAATTGGGGTTACGTATATGTTACGAATTTGAAGACAATCGATACTGTACTCGATATGTCCAAGAAATCTGAACAGTTATTTATTTACTTTAATTAAAAAGAAAAATCATTTACTGATCGATTGGCCGAGTAATTAGAGAGTCAGGGGTTCGATTCCCGCCCGGGACAAATATTTTACATCATAAAGAATATTTAAATATGTATATCAGTTGTCTGATACCCATAATACAAGTTTTGCTCGTTTTGGGACTAGATGGCTCTGTGTGGGATGTCTCAGGTATTATCATTATAGTTTAAACACTATCAGTCAATCTTGGTGTGATGTTATTATTATTATTGTTTTATTTTATTTGGAATACCAACAACATTTATACAATTAGTAATACAATTTTTTTTAAACATTGCTATTAATACGTATTCATATCTATATGTTATGTTAATACATATTACTCATAGTATCTTGACATTTATATTTCATGAACTCGCTTTTTTGTTGTTTGGCATTTTATGGCAGTTTATAGGAAAACATAAACGAAAATTCTAATTATTTAAACGAGAAACGGAAAATATTCGTGAAGAAATAATGAGTATGAAACGTGTTACTTTACCTCTTTCGACTCGCACTTGACCGGTTTTTTACTAGTTACAATTAAATAAAACTTAGTATTTAACAAAACCCAACCCGTTTGTGGGAAAAACTTCTTCAAGAAATTGAAGTCTATTAAAACTTCATATGGTCTCAATGAACTCGACGTGTTCCTATTTAAATAAATTATATATTATTTTTTGTATGAGAGAAGCCTCATTTGGAAGCAGTACGAGTGAACACGGCTAATGTAACAAATGGTTAACCTCACTAGCGTATTAAATCCTTGTATATGTACAATTGAAAACAACCGTGGCAAGGACGAAGAAAGAAAAAAAAAAACATTAATCAAGTGAACATGGAAAGGAGAACAAGGAAAATACTAACGAAAAATGGTAATGAAGATGTACCAACGTGTAGAGGCAAACATACATATTTATCGTAAATAAATTCTGAAAAAAGATACTGTTGATGATCAGTTTAAAGAAAAACATTAAAAAGAAAATAACAAGAATAACAAGGATTGTTGTTATCGATCTATTTATTGTTTTTTGTTTACGACAGGTTTGTCACGATCACTCGCCACAGAAGAAATATTTACATAGAAGATAGATAAATAAATAAACGAAGAGATCAGGTTTATTGTGAAGTAGTATAAAATTTTTTGCATGTGTTTTTGTCAAAATCAGTACGACATTAATATTACCAATTACGTTGAACTATTTGACAGAAAGAAAATTAGCCAATCAGTTACATAACAACCATTTACAAAACCAGCCGACGACGGTAACCGAAATATGTGAAAAAATCCAAAATTGTCCAAAAATTAAAAAAACCCCTGTCTGTCCCGACGCACCTGGTGTTTTCTAACACCTTTAAATCTTTAGTTGTCCACTGTACTACCAAAGCCCCTGATACACACACCCTGCGTAATACAGTCACGTTTCGTGATTGTGACTCATTTTGAATCCCCCACTTAATATGTGAACTGTGCTGTGCGCCACTTGCGATACATATAGTATGTTTTGTATTTTTATGTACTACACGTAAAACTTATTTCGGCCTGTGAGCTTGTCGAATGTAAACACGTCTTAATCTTAAACTTAGTCGAAATACAAATGCGAGGATAGGTAAGTATTTATACATTTTTCTGTTGTTGATATAGATCGTATAAAAGTGCAATACATATATATATATATATGTATTTTGTAACAGTTCAAATGGATTTTTACACCATCATCATCATCATCAGCCCATTTTTACCCCACTGCAGGGGCTTAGGCCTCCCCCGAGGTGAGGAGGGAGGCTTGGAGCTTAAGTCCACGCTGCTCCACTGCGGGTTGAACACCATAAATAAATAAAACCATAAATATTTAGGAAGATATAAGTTTTGTTCATTGCTATCTTTTAAGTTTACCAACTGAAACGACAACACGAAAAGTAATATTGTTACACATCATTTTTAAAGTCAAAGATATTTTTTTTTTGGGTATCAAATCACTTATCTTAATTTTAGTGATTATGTAACATGATCTTCAATATTTCGCAAGAGAAATTTAATTTATCCGTGTGTGCCCACACACGGATAAATAAAATTTAAAAACGTTCCCACAAAGCCGATTTCAGAAAAAAGATGCTTATTTACTATTTACTATTTCATCATTTGCCATATAAAAAATTTTTGTTAAAATTATCGAACTATGTTTACGCTACGCGTTGTTGCCGACTGGCAACAACCCATTCAGTAACTCGCCTATCTCATCGCGACCGCGTGCCAAAAACGTGATTAAAAACAATTGAAAAATGCCGTCGTGGGTGTTAAAAACATGTTAAAATTAATCAACTGCGAAGAAAAAAGACAGTGGCATAACTTACTTATCGTTGATAATTGGACAAAACTAGACTAAAACCATTCAAAACAAATTTTTGTACCTAAATTATTTTCTACCGTTGCCGGCATACTGTTACCATACTTGTTGTAACTATAAGCACCTAATGTCACGACATGTATAATACCTACCTACTAAAGACTTGTATAATACATGTAATTCTGTACATTCTAGTGGAAACGAACCAAGCATAACATGTATAAGAAATATGTAGAAACAAGGTGATAGTGCCGCACGCCCCGCACTACCGCGCCTGTTGTGCAGATTTAGTTTGTGCCGTGTCTGTTCTATACGTTAGTAGTGTAGTTTAGTGATTAAAATGTACATTGAGAAAAGTCTTCACTTCACTACCTAATTCACTTCACTATCTAATATCACTTCAATATCTATCTTAATGGTTGCTTTACTAACAATGGACGAATAACAGCCTTAAATATGAGGAAAACGGAGAGAAAAAAATACGCGTTAGTAAATTTAATTATTTCTGTTATATTCTCGTAATTACACTATTTATTACATTTAATTAAACTATTTTTTACATTTAGTGTTTTTTAATGTGTCAATCATTCATTGTTCAACTGATAGTCAAATCACTACATATCGTTACATATTATCAAATAAAGTCCCCAGCCGCGTCTGTCTGTTTGTCTGTCTGTCTGTCTGAACGCGATAAACTAAAAACTATCGAACGGATTGGCATATTATTGACACCAATGGACGGAGTGATTTAAGAGGAAGGTTTATGTGTATAATTTATTATGTTTTTTGTGGAAAGTTGTTAAAATATGACGATTATTGTTGAAAAAGTGGGGAAAAAAATCAAACCGGCTGGGAGCTTTCATCGAAAACGCTGCCTAATCCTTTTGAGATATAACAAAATAATAAATAAAGGAATTGTTTCTCTTCTATAGGTCTAAAGAAAAGTTCGCGATGGAATATGTTAATTTTTTTGGATAGCTAACTTTACCTATTTTTATGTTTTTAAAAATGGTGTCATAAGATGGGATAGTTGGAAACAAATGAAATACGTTATTTACCTTCACAATTTCATGCACATTATGATTGCCCTTTACGTTATACCATTTAAATTAATACCTTCAGAACTATGGCGAAATAAAAACTATAGGGCGACAGCGGCCGCTGCTCCACGCCACCCGATGCGACACGTGTGATCTAAAATGACAAAAGTTATCAATGTTGTACACAAAGAGATATTGTAGTTTGTTTTTATGTATTTATTCTTAAATTATTCACATATTTATAAAATTGGAAATAAAATACATTAAAAATAATCCAAGTAGGATGAACTTACGTTACATTTAAATCTAATTAAATCCAATCCACATGTTCGACGCAACAAGCTGATAAGACACTAGGACAGAAAAAAACTTATATGCTCTGCTACCCGTGCGAAGCCGGGGCGGGTTGCTAGTATACTAATATTTAAAGAATACTTTTTTCAGTGCAACCAAATCGACTTAAATTACATACTCATTTCATATCCGTTCGGAATAAGTCTTTCTCAATTTCCAAATATCAATTCACATACACTACATCCAATAAGAAACATTCAATATTATCGTGATCAAAATCATTACTAACAACGGCGGAAGTCGATCGATACTTTGAAATTGATCTCATACTCATTTGGAGGATCAAATGATCCTCCAAAGCCCCGAAGCAATCACCGAAAATGTACCTCCGCCTGAGCCTTCGCTCCGTTACGAATTCCTTAAATACTATAGCTATTTATTACTCTGTTATTTTATGCCCATAATATTTTTATTACAATAGACAATCATCTATCATTAAAATAAATTTTACCCTTTCGATTCAGCGATTATACGTATATTTTTTACTGGTAAGAGCAATTTCATGCATTTTTCATTTAAGGATAACTGGGTAACACTGACTCTGAAGTACATTTCGTTATATTGCAATCAAATAGTGATAGAAGTGATAGTTAGTGTCTCCGTTTGCGCTAGCAGCTGAAAAATGTGTAACTGTGTATATATATATATATATATATATTAATAATAATATCTGGGACATCCCACACGGTGCCATTTAGTCCCAAACTAAACAAAGCTTGTATTATGGATACCAGGCAACTGATATTATTATTTATAATATATACATTATTATTGGTGGATTATTGGATTAGTTTTATTTTTTATTATTATTATTATTTTTGTGTATTACAAATAAGAAATGAACAATTTTATTATAACGCAAACAATAGCCTACATTGCACTGAAAATATTAAAATTACTAAACTGTAATAAAACAGCATAATACATTATTTAGATATTTTACACCCTGGCACGTAACAAATAGACATGTTCATGCACACAAATATTTGTCTCGGTCGGGAATCGAACCCGCGACCCTTGACTGTAATGTGTAATATGTACTACTGACGAGGGAAGTAATCTTTATTTCCATATTAAATAGCCAATTTAAAAAAAAGTTTGAGAAGCTTATCATGCTAGAAGCGTCAGGTGCTCAAGAGTTGCAAGGCAAGTCACGTTACTGTCGGTGAAGTCGTTTAAATTCTAAAAACGCCCGCATTTAAAATTTACTGTCCAGTAGCTACGTTTGTACTGTTTTAGAATAAAGTATTATTGGAAAAAAAACCTAATTTGGTTTACATAAACCTAATATGGTTCCAACTAATAAGTTTCTTTGTAATTTGAAATAAAATCAAGTACATATAACGTATACGTAAACATTACAACAACGTCTAGACCCCAAACTAAGCATTAGCTTGTGTTTTGGGTACCAAGCGAAGACATCACATACATATAGCAACCAAGACCCGGTACCAGTATCAATATTCATCATATAAATACTGACCCGATCTGGGATTCGATCTCGAGACCTTCAGCTTCGTAGGCAGGGTCGCTACCCACTAGGCTAAGCGGTCGTCAAATATATTTTTAAATTAACCCATTTTGATGACTAGCAATGAGCGCGTCCTCTCCAACAAAATTATGTATCATATCCTATTTGACATGTTAGAGTACAACAAACTGATAACTATACTTTTTGAATTTTGGGAAATACCGATTGTTGCCGGAGACATAACAAATCAAAGTTTGTGTTTTACGACCCGCTCGTGACGTCACTCGGTGCCGTTGCGTACAAATTATCCACGTTAGTCCCTAGTAATGTAACCGAGTGACGTCATTGTACGATTTTTTTTTAATTTGTACTTTCGACATTTTTGTAGATATATCAATAAAATTCTTTCACTTACTATAGTTTTTCTTTATAAATATAACATATTTCTATAAAATGCAAAAATGTCATGAACTCGCTCATTGGATGATAGAGAATTTTTCAGAGAATAATCGAGGTTGTTTTTAATTTATACATTTATATAAAATAGAAGTGTGGATCTGTGATTCAAAAACAAAGGCTTTTTCTTAATGTAAACTTATTTATCACGGTATTCTCACTTCAGTTTTGAAATGAAACGCGAAGGGCAGAAAAGATAGTGATAAACTTAGAGGAGCACGATAGGAAATGGATGTCCTTCTAACTCGATTAAGAAGTGTTTAACTATGATTGCGATATAAAACATCTTTTTCACGCGGGCGAAGCCATAGGCTGTCACTGGTAGGTTATTGTTTTTAATATTTGTAAGATTTAAAAAAAAAGAAACAAGATACGTGCGTTTTTAATAAACGTATATATTTCATTTTTACTTAGGTACATTTAAAACGCAACAATTGAAGTGTCAACGAAAAGAAAATTTCGGTTAGGCGTGAGAGTTTCACAAAACTCGGTACGAAAAATAAAATCGGAAAAGTTCGGAAAAAAAGAACATTAATTCACTGTCCAAATACGGAAACGCCAAAATGATACGAAGAATTATGACTTATTTAATTTTCCAGAAACTTTCCCGAGCCGGCGAGTGAAATTTCAGGAAACGTCTCAACGTAATATTTTTACATTAAATAAGTTTAACTAGACACGAAACTGGTATGCTTCATTAAGTATTTTATTACAATGTTTTTTTTTTTGCACAAACATATACAAAATTAAATTATTCTCTTGCGTAATATTATGTAGGCTACAAAATGCATATATTTCCTTTTGTGATATAAAAAATACAATTCGTAAAAATGTTCAGTAGGCGAGGTGACGCAATTTATTCTCGGTAATTTTATTCACGAATTGCGCTACAAATGTTATTTGACGAGTCTAGTTATATAAAAGAATTACATGAAAACAAATCTACCTAGAAATAATAATAATAATACATGGGACTTCCCACTCAGCGCCATCTAGTCCCAAAGTAAGCACGTATTATGCTTGTGTTATGGGTTACTGGATAACTGATATACATACTTAAATATTCTTTATAATATATACATATATAAATATTTTTGCGAAGACACCACATACATATAACAACCGAGACCCGGTACCAGTATCAATATTCACCATACAAATACTGATCCGACCTGGGATTCGAACCCGGGACCTCCAGCTTTGTAGGCAGAGTCGCTACCCACTAGGCTAAACGGTCGTCAATTAAATGTATTGAACTGTTTTTCCAGTCAGAGAGACTGTTACAGTAGATGTAATTTAGTATTTCACAAAAAAACGCACTAAGTTTATGATAAGTACAAATCGTAATTATGTTACTTGCCAAACAGATAAAAAGCGGGGAAAAATGTAATAAAATCACGTTTATAGTGACTATCATGGCCTATCTACACAGGAAAGACTGGCGATTTGAGAGACCAGATCGCGATATTCATTCACATTTTTGTTTTCATTAAGAAGATAAGAATGTATGACAGATTTGAAATTATTCTATATTTTTTAACCGACGAAAAAAGGAGTAAATTCTGAAGTTTTGAAAGTTCTAAATATTTTTGTAATAGAAACCAGCCATTTGAAATAGGAATCGAGGTTAAAAGAGAGAAACCGAGCTCTGAACGAAAGTGCCTTTAGAATCTGTCTGAACGTTTGGCCCTCCAAAAATCAACCTTAAAGCAAACCCCTCTATTTTATTTTTGCAGCTGTGACAATTATTGCGGTACACTGACATTACAAGTTAGTGCGGCTTTATCATAGCGAAAACTATGCGTGATTCAATTTTAAACGTTAAACCGTATCTATGGAATAAAAGGTTGTAACAGACATACCAACAGACATCGATATAAGCCTGACTTAGAACGATTAATACCTAAATAGACGCATCTTTCCAATAAAGTGAGGTGTAAAAGTGTAACACGCGTAAAATGGCAATTTCGCTTTGCATCATTATGTACGGTGATCCGAGATATTAAATACGGCTATCTGATAATTCGACAAGAAAGGCAAACATTTTCAAGGCTTAGGTATCCTTCAATTTGCCTCCAACCCACCAAAGAGATACTGAGAAAGAAACTTTGGTTCCTTTGAATTTATTTTCATAAGATTCCATAGTACGGAATTCAAAACAGTTGAGTTAATTTAATGTGCAAGGTGTCTACAGACTTGCGCGCCCACACCTGTCGACTGTGTGGTACTAGAATGGGTATATATAGTACGAGTATAGATGTTATAAAACTTATTCCTTTGACACACCTGTTCATTTTATATATTTAAATATTTATCCGACTCAATACCTGCAAGTAACGAAATTATTTTTTATGAAATTGAAATAATTTGAATGACCGATTGGCCGGTTAGTCTCTAACTGCAGAATCAATAGTAGCGAATTCGATCTCGCGTGGGACAAATATTTTTGTGCATAGACATGTCTATGTGTTTCCTTGTTTGGGTATAAAATATACATATTATATATAATAATAATAATAACACATACAATCTATGTGGGATATCCCAGGTATTATTATTATTGAAAAATATTCTTTGGTCTTCATTATAGTCTGGGAGCCTATTGCCCAAAATTGTCACGAATTTCTAAAATAAAAAATCAGCAGGTAACTTACAGCAGCGTGAATGAACGAGCTCTGTATGTATTACCTGCCAAAATTCAGTTTTCAGAAAGGATCCCAGACTGTTATATTTTCACTAGTAACCTCCCACGATTTCGCCTGCGTTGACTTCATATTTCTGTCAACGCACTAATGAATTTCGAGTTAGTTTCTGCGTACTATTTGCTGGAATAAGTTTTTGTATTTGCTCGTAGGAATGAAATATTTCCATGCATTCAGTAAAAAGTATCCTATATGTTGACCTGAGTACTAAATTACTTTTACACGAGATTTCATAAAAAAATCGTCCATTAGTTTTTGCGTGATGCGTGCGCAGACAGACAGACAAAATTTAAAAAAAATCGTATTTGGGCCTCTATGTCAGTACTTATGTTTACCTTAATCATAATTATTATCAAAAAATATTCAATGTACAGACACGACACGATTCCGAATATAGGTATATTAAAAAAAAACATATCGGCATTTTAAAAACAAAACTCATCCATTATTCTTTTGCTAAAATATTCATACAATGTTTTGATAAAATTGGTTTTTAAATCCGAACAAGCCCCTCCTTGACCACGAACGATATGTAGATTACATTGCATATATACATTTAGTCACATACAAGGCATTTTTTTCGAATTTAGCGGTTTTTCAGTTATTACGAAACTAATATTTTAAGGGGGCAATTACAAAAAAACGGCATGTTTAGGTACATTTTTAGGAAGTTTGGAAAGGTATATGGTCATAAACCTAATTCTAAAATAAAGATCAGTTCTTAATTTACAATTGTGTTAGAAAACATTTGCATATTTTACACTCTTTCATACTGAAAAAATATTATTTTGTAACCCACTTTTGCCGAAATCGCGGAAAATTAACATTTTTCGGTACATATTACACCATCATCACAAGGTTTTTTGAGATTAAAAAATCATTTAAGTATTGTTAATACTTCATCCTTTCTTTCTGTTAGAGGAAATTTTGATAATAAACGGGAAAGTGGCAGAAAAAAATTATCAATAATATGCAATTTCACCGAAATTTCGCCATACTATTTTGTATGAACTGACAGCACACTGACAGCATAAAACCAAGCGCACACGAAATCGTGCTTCAGACCGCTCCGAGGAGCGCTATTGAAAGGTTGGGTGTACGTCTTTGTTTTTCTCCGATCAAATGCTGTACGTATGGTAAAGTTGAACTCAATCAATCTTGAGACGTGGGTGAAAGTAAATTTATAATATTTTATGAATTGAATTAGTTTGAATTTTTTTTTCCAAGGCGGAAAGCTATTAAACTTAAAATAAAAATCTTACACTATATATACAATGTACATAATATATATATAGATTACCGAGTTGACTAACTAATAAATTTTTTATGATAAAAATATTAAATTAAAACATATGTAAAAAGTGGTGTCCTCTTGGAATGGTGTAATTATTTTAATTTTAATACGCTTTTATAAGTTCCACCTGTATGTTTTTTTGTATCCAATTGAACCTTTAAACGCGATTGTCACCCACTTCCACTGAAGATATTAAGCTGAAATTCAGAATACATATGTAACTTCGATGACAATGCACTAAAATGATAAACATGACTTGATGTTGCAGCCAGGATTGTTTCCTCATAAGGATACTCTTCACCGGTTAATAGCACGAACACGAAACTTTGTATGTAGGTTGGATTTCGATAGTTATCCATGATTTTCACTATAAACTGATGATGCACCACGATAATTTGTTTACAAGGGAACTCCTCAGTGGTTAGATTAGCACCGACATGAAGCTTTGTGTCGGTTTGTATCATTTCATCGTTTTATAGGTAATTGTGAGTTCCACCTTTATGTTTGTAAATTTTAATGGAATGTAGTTTAAAAAATATTAAGACTAAAAAAAGATAAAAAATAATATATTAAAAAAAATTTATAAATTACACTTTGATACGACTTTGATAGACAATCGAACTTTAAAAAAGAAAATAAGTAGAAAAAAAATAGAAAATTAATGTTATTGTGAAAAATCGTGGAGTGCAATGAAATATTTAAAACGACTGATATCGGGCACCCCACGTTTTGTCACAATAACATTATTTTTCCTCATTAAACACTTTATTCTTATTCTAAAAGTTATTTTCTCCTTTTTAGATCGATTTGGTATTAAAGCGCAAGTTTCTTAGTTTTTTTAAACTATAATGTTTGTAGAAGGCGGTCTGAATGATCGTGAAATTTGAAGGGCAAGTTAGTCAAAACAGGAGTGTTCGCGCGGTTCCTCAATTTATAGAAATAAATAATGGTGGGAGCTAAGGGCGCGAGCGGGTTGCTTTTCGCGGTTTACGCATGCGGTGCAAACAGAATGCTCGCTTGTGATTGGTGTAAAGTAAAAAGATTTAGTACTGTAAAATACAACATTGCGGTACAAGTTTCGATGTCATAAAGAACGTATTGATAGTAACTGTATTGACAAAAGTATTAATCGTTGTTGTAATAACGCATACAGACTTGTTTTTTTTTTTGTAATGTGGACCAAATAATAATAAAATTTTAATCTATACGAAACAGACTTTATTTTAGTAGTGTTAGGCCCAGAAAGAAAGAAGTTCAAAATGGCAGACACTATTTTCAGTTTTGACCGCAGATTTGTGAAGGGAGACCACATGGACCCATAGATATCGATTTTGAACGCAAGCAGTTCAAAAACTAAAACAGATTCAAAGGCAGTAATTTTTTTTAGTTCTGAGCACAGATTCGTAATCGAAGACCATACAGACTCTTACACATTGATTTTGAAAACAATCGGTCCAGAATCAAAAATAGTAGAATTTGACGAAATGGGAAATGAAAAGGTCACTTCATTCAATGGGACCTCGGTTTCGCCATCGCCACGTATCACAAACAAAATGCACTCGTATTGCAAAACTCCTCATACGATAACTGTGGCACAGTATAGTATTGTCTAATATTTTTTTTTTATGGAACTTTAAAAGACATCGTAACCCACACCCATAACACAAGCTTTGCTTAGTTTGGGACTAGATAGCGCTGTGTGGGATGTCCCAGGTATTATTGTTATCACTACATATTATAAAATAAAGTCTCCCGCCGCGTCTGTCTGTTTATCTGAACGCGACAAACTCAAAAAGTACCGAACGGATTGGCATATTATTGACATCAATGGACAGAGTGATTCAAGAGAAAATTTGTTGAAATATGACGATTATTGTTGAAGAAGTCGGAAAAAAATCAAGCTGGTTGGGAACTTTCATCGAAAATGCGGCCTAATCCTTTTGAGATATAACAAAATAATGTATGGAGAAATTGTGTCTCTTTTATAGAACTAAAGAAAAGTTCACGATAGCATATGTCTATCTTTTATGGATAGCTTACTATACTATTTTTATGATGTAATATGATGAGGTGATTGGAAAACAATTTATACGGATATGGTATTAATCTTTATCAAATTAAATACGATATTTACCTTCAGCATTTCATGAACATTATGATCGCCGTTTGTATTCTACAATTTAAATCAATATCTTAAGAGCCATACCGGACGACGCGACACGCGTGGTTAGGCTGAAGTTATCAATGTTGTATACAAAGAAATATTTTAGTTTGTTTTTAGGTATTTATTCTTTACTTTTTCATATATTTATAGAATTCGAAATAAAATACATTAAAAATAATCCAAGTTGGACGAACTTGCGTTACATTTAAATCTAATGAAATTCAGTCCACATGTTCGACACAACAAGCTGATACGACACTACGACCGTAAAAACATTATGGTTCTGCTACCCGTGCGAAACCGGGGCGGATCGCTAGTTATTATCTAAAATAAAGCAACATTAAAAACCTGACATAAAAGAAAAATAATTTTTAAATAAATAAAAATAATAATGATTAAGACTAATTAGATCTGGTATAGAGCCAAGTATGTGTTGCCTCTGGTGCAGATGCGCGTGTAGTAGTAAGCAAGCTGTCAAGTAAAACCTATTTTCGAGCTGTCACTTTTTGTGTATACGTCCTTAAGACATAATTTTCTGAAACACTGGCAAGAATTTTGACAGAAAATCATACTCAGTATCTACCTAGTAATTTTTTTTCAAAATGTGAGGCGTCGTCGACATGGAGAAGCTGTTTTGGAGCTGAATGTTTTAAAATTGAAGGACTAAAATGAAAAGTGGTCTAAAACTTACGTCATTTCATTTTAAACGAGCTTTTTGACGATACCCTTCATGATAAGAAGAAAAATATATGTTATCCCCACTCGTTAAGTGGGAGGTACGTTTAAAAAATTCAACTCTTTTTGACGACCATCGAAATATCAATCCTGTCTGTTCAATATACACATACAAAATCTCATTCACTTATATATGTCTATAAACGTAGAAACAACGTGACACAGGATAGGCGCACAGACGGGCACACGGACAGACAAACACACGGGAAAACCGGCATCCTGAACAGCTATACATACGAGTGGATACCTATTTAAGAATATTGTAACTCAACCCTAATATAATATATGAACATATGACTAGCCAAAGATCGTAACTCACAAAGTAGACATTTTGAGAAAACAGAGTTTAAAGTTTCTCTTAATATGAACCTTGTAGTGCATTTCCTACTTGTTCTCTAAAATTAATAAAAAAATATTAAAAAAAACCGCTCTTATAGCATTGGGAATAGATTAAGCGCCTCATAAAACTTTTGTTACACTGAAAAAACAGGTTTTTGATTTTTTGCAGATATAAGCTTTGGCCACTCATCTCTTAATATATATATTTTTTAACGGAATAGTCTGTTTAAAAAATATTTCAAAAGTATATATCATATCTCAACTGAAAATACGGTTTATATAGCACGATAAAATATCTTTTGACACTTTGTCTCTCACTGAAAGTGTCAAATGAACCGAGAATAACTCCCCAGAGAGATAACGACTCTTGCCTTTGAAGTACGCAGCTGTAACAATGTTAGACGAAAATGAAATTTTAAATACACTATAGTGCCTATTTATTAGATTTTTACAATTATAGGTCTAAGATGAATTGTCTCTTTTGTAATATTCATCGTTAAAAAAAACAACAAATGATTGTTTGAAATTGGTCACAATAAAACGCTTCTGTCGTGAGTCAGGAAGGGAATTTCCTACCATTGCCTCCCCCACTCCTTCCACCTGTATCCGCACCTGACAGTTGAAATATTTTGGCTTTAAAGATTAGATAATTAATTTGTGGTCTACAATCTTGCTAACGATATTTTCTATGTACTGACTGACTTTACTTCTTTATAGTTTTCAAAAGTATAAATTATTTAAATAATTAAATTCTAATACAATTCAACTATGAATAACAAGAACAGTTTTTGTAAAGAAATAAAAGTAGATACTCGCTAATTTTTTGAGGAGAGTCTCGAAGACAAACATGTAGCTACTTAATTTTTTCCATTGAGAACCGCAGGATGTGTCAAAAAAAAGGTTATATATCAGGTCGTGGGAACGTTCTCGGAGCTCTCAGGACACAAATCAGTGTGTGTTAAACACAAACCGGTTCTGTGTTGCCTTTGGTAACACAGAAATTGCATTCTCGCATATTAGAATTGACTAAATTGTAGTATTCGTAAATAAACTATGAATTTGCGTAATAATTGTTTAGAATTTTAAATGCAAAGGGAAAATATAATGTGGTGTTAAGAGTAGAACCGCGTACTGCCACTACAATTTACGATGTAATTATTACACGGTTTATAAAATACTTGTAATTTCCATATTTTTGTAAAATATGTTTTACATTTTTTAAGGTAGACGTAGGTGAAGAAAAAGAAGGCCTGTTGTAATACAATTCGAATAATATCGTTAAGGACCTAAGTTTGCTTACTCAGAAACCTGAAAGTGTAACGAATTTGATGATTAGACCCTTTCTATTTTTGCTCACTGTACTCGTGGCTGACTAACAAAGAGACCTTGGATTAACGTGGACCCGTTCAAATGATTGCGATAATATTGCATAAGTATATCAACCTCTGGAAAACCAACAATAACGTCCTATGGATACTTCTACAGATAAACATTACACACACATACAGATACACAAATACAGAAATCAAACATGTAATAAATTTGCAGTTTTACTTGATATTTCTTTGATTAATGGCGGACATTGCCTTTGAGCCATTTTTCGTTTTATGCGTGAGTTTTTTATTAATGATTAAAAATGTTCAAATGTAGATAAGGACACCCAATCTTGGCCAAATACGCAGTCTGGTACGAGAGAGAAATAAGACTCGGAACAACCACAACACCTTTTGCTAACGCTGTCGATTCATTGAAGGTCATTTGTCGGTACTAGCACCTTAATATTGTTACGTGTTAGGGTTCGAGTATTCGGAGAGAAAGACCTGCTGACTCTTTTGAAGACTTTATTCACTAACACTAGGTCCAACACAAAGCACTAAGTCCAACACAAAGCACTAAGTCCAACACAAAGCACTAAGTCCAAACACTAAGCACTCACGATGTATTAGGTCGTAGCCAAGTCGTAGGTTTCACTAGTATCACTAGTTTCGCTTCGAAGTCGCTTAATCGTAGCCCAAAAATGAACTGAGATCGCTCACGCTCCTGCGGCTATTTATATGGGTCGGAACGAGTCTCGAGAACTTTCTAGAAATTACTCCACTCGCACGAACGCAAACGATCAATTTGGATAATCCTAGAACATTCTTTTTTCTAACGCCATCTAGTATTGAGTAGGGGTTTCGTGTTGTCCTTGTTGTAAAACCCTTCTACAAAGTGGTTTTACTGGTTGACGCTAGATGGCGGTCATTACTCTGTCCGTTCGTAACAATATTTTTGCACTAATACTACTTCTAGCGTAATTGCATTTGAGAAGTCACTAAATATGATGCCCGATGTAATGAGATCATTATTAGATTTCTCCATGGCGTAAGGATGCTCGGCATTTCCTTAATGGACAAAATCAGGAATACTGAAATCCGTCGAAGAACTAAAGTTGTCGACATAGCCGAAGTGATTAGCAAGCTGAAGTGGCAATGGGCCGGTCACATCTGCCGTAGAACCGACAACAGATGGAGTAGACGGGTTCTCGAGTGGAAGCCACGTATTGGAAAGCGAAGCGTTGGACGCCCCCCGGCAAGGTTGACTGCTGACCTGAAGCACCATACCGGGGGTAATTGGATGCGGAAGGCGGAGGACTGTGTGTGGTGGCGAGCCTTGGGAGAGGCCTATATCCTGCAGTGGAGAGACACGGGCTGATAATGATGATGATGTAAGGAGGTCTAGAGCGTTCCAATATTAGAATGTTTTAGTCAGCCGAACAAATTGGTACCTGAGCTGATCACCGCGAATACTGGACGACGTTCAATACCCGGGGACCCTGGTTTTCAGGAGACTAAAACAATTTCGTCGTCAATCTAATAGCCCCTGATCATCAATCGTCTGCAACAATAGGCACTCGCCTCGTTTGCACTCTGTCATTATCGGTACCTCGTTAGCTAACTATCACTAATTTTGCGCCAATACGCACCCTAATATTTCTATAGATATATTTTAGGTACCATTCCATATAAGGTAAAATGTAAGTTTTTTTTTATTTCCATATGTCAAAACAATTTTTAATAAAAAGCTATTGAACCTAGTTAACGCCGTTTGTATGGAAATTTCCATTCCATCAGCCCTTTTTACACCCCACTGCAGGGGCTTAGGCCTCACCTAATCGTGAAGGGAGGTCTAAGCCCCTGGAACAAGGTTGGAGCTAGATGGAAGTTGCAAATACACAATCCTCTTAACGGCAAACATGATTTAAATTGCCTTCCGAAATTAATTTCTTAATAAAGCGTGTGACGCACATATTTATTTGCGTCACACGCACTGTCATTACTACATCCAGGTAGAATTGCGCAAACGGTCGGAATTCGTCGCAATTTCATTCAAGTTTAAGCGGAAGCATTAAAATTCTTTCTATTCAATACAATGGATAAGTTTTGAGAATCTTTCGAGTCAGTTTCGCATGTGAATCGTTCACAATGGCAGCGAATACTCTACCTCGCTACTTTGAAGTATGGGTGTGTACAGAACACCGACGCAATGAAAAAACTTACCTGACATATCAAAAACTGTACTTTTATAATCGTAGCTGTATTTCGCTCGAGTCATATACCGATATATTGGTCATGGCCAGTGGGAAAGATTCTTGGCAGACGCACAATAAAGTGATCCTGTAAGGGTTCCTTTTTTTTCTTTTTTGCTCAGGTGATGAATTAATCGCCTGGAAAGAAAAAAAAAACTATTAATTTGTAAGTTAAACCCTGATTACCAGTTTATTTTACAAATTATATCTCCAAACTCGTCACATAATTAAATCATTTAATAACACCTGAAGCGCTGTTCAAACCGCTGATACGGAATTAATTATATGTGAGATCGATAATGTGTGTAAACGCTTATCAAGTTTACTTAATTATTACTTGCAATCAGGAATCTTATAATTAATAACTTAAATACAAATTCAGTTTTAGTTACTTATCAGACTTCATATTTCATAACAGCCCATTATGGTTTAGGCTTCTTTTGGGATTAGAGTGCTTGGAGCTTAATCCACCACGCTGCTCAGGTGCGGGTTGGCGGTTTTTAACGGCTACCATCTGATAACAGCAACCTTCAGATCGACAGATTTCATATTACAAAACAGTTAAAACAATGCTTTATACCTACATCTTAAGGTGAACAGTTTTTGTTCAGATCGTGCCAAACATCTTGTTGCTTCTAAAGTTGTTGTGGATGTGCAGGGTCGGGGTGCAGGTGCGGGGTCCGTTTCCCGCTGCTGATACCATTTTTAGGGTACTGGCGCCAAATGGCAAAAAACGAAACGCTTATAAAATCGTCTTGTTAGTCCGTCTGTCGGTCTATTGGATCGTACTATAATGGATATATATAGACGAAATTTGGAAGGTAATCTGTGAACCACTTTAAGAATTTTAGGGCAGTTTGGCCATATGTTATGTAACCGACGATTAAAAAAAAATCTAGCTCACCTCAACGTGTATGTTACAATTTTCAAACTTTTATAAAGACCTCTCTATAGGTCTCTATAGGTCTTTATAAAAGTTTGAAAATGGCAATTTTATTTATGTCAATGGTTGTTGAGAAATGCTCTACTAAAGTCCTAGAAAGTGTACCGTGCATGTATAGTCACAGATTACTTAATAATTACTACGTAACAGATAGGTCACTTCCTTTAAATTCTTCCATATCTACTGCTTTAATAGCCTACTCTTACGTCGCCGACAGCTGCGTGGGTACGAATATGTACCTAAACATTCGAACACAAAGTTATTATTGCTTCACAACTGCGTACGCAGGCGTGGCTTTGCAGCAAATGCTTAGACGTTATAGACACCAAGGCTACCTATTTTATAAAAATATCATTATACAATAATTATTTAAATAAAATAACTCTATTTACTTGACTGACCGATTGTACTAGTGTCGAAGATGCCGACTGCAGATCGAAAGTTGCGGGTCCGTTCCCCGCCCGGGACTAATATTTGTGTGGATGAACTTGTTTATTTAAACGAAATGTTTTAGTGAAGACTTTTCAATTACTATGTAGATTATAAAATAATAATATAATAATACATGGGACATCCTACACAGCGCCATCTAGTCCCAAAGTAAGCAAGTACTATGCTTGTGTTATGGGTTACTAAACAACTGATATACGTACTTAAATATTATTTATAAAATATACATATATACTACACTCTCAGAAACGGAACAAATAGTTCATGCACACAAATATTTGTCCTGGACGGGAATCGAACCCGCCACCTTTGGGTCCGCGGTTAGGGTCTCTAGCCACTCAGCCATTCGATTCTTATAGAATTTGGAAACGCAATGAACTTATTTATATAAAAACTCCAGTTATTTATTATACAATTTTAGATCTCTTGCTGGATCTATGTCCATCCCCTGCACATATACTACACCAATACCACAGCCATGTCAACACGAATTGCCAAGTAAGCGTGGATGCGTGTGAGTCACGTGGCTTTTGGTGTCTTATAGATCCGTGGTATAGATGAACTAAATGGTAATCTATGACCGATGAGTCTTTTCGTGTACATCCGGCCGATGCGCGATCAGCTGTCATCGACAGATGTTTTGTAGAATGCGCACCTCAAGGCAACCTGTAGCCGACTCCAACTATACAGAAAAGTAAATATCTCTTTGAACGCAATGTCTGTCTATATATCTCTCATAGATATCTGTCTATATATCTCTCATAGATATCTAGCAAATAAATCTTACTTGAATCATCGTATAAATTGTTTGTAGTGTAGGAACTTTTAACGAAAATCTTAAACGTACCTACTACCTGCGTTACTTGACACCTATTTAGCAGATATCAGGAAAGATCCTATCATGACAGTTCATATGACTATCAGTACTATATAACGACGGAAGAACTGGAAGAATAAATGGAACGGGAGAGAGAATCGAACCAACGTAAAGTTGGCAGGTTGAGACATCATTTCTTCGGTCGTTGGCTCCTGTCAGTCATACATGATTTTTGCGTGTATACGTTTGAGAGATAGCGACAGTTGTCAGCTGTTACGACGGCATGGCAGCCTAGACCGTATCGCAACAGTTAAGTTTTATATGAGAACCCTCAGCGGAGTTTTAATGTCATGAGAACACCGCGTGTAGCGTCACCCGTAACCCGGGTCAGTCTGGTTCCATAATTAAAAAAGCTACCGCAATCTCTTATACTGTTAACTCCTGGTCTTTATTATTATTATTATTTATGCCCACCAGAGGCTTTGAAGAAATTTACATACATTTATACATGTAAATTTATGTATAGTTAATATAATAATAAGGAATTCAGTTTGCAATTCAAAATAAATTGTTATACCATAGCTTAATAACATAACGCTTAGCCTAGTGGGTAGCAACCCTGCCTGCGAAGCTGGAGGTCCCGGGTTCGAATCCCAGGTCGGGTCAGTATTTATATGATGAATATCGATACTGGTACCGGGTCATGGTTGTTATATGTATGTGGTGTCTTCGCTTGGTACCCAAAACACAAGCTAATGCTTAGTTTGGGGCCTAGACGTTGTTGTCATGTATACGTTATTAATAAGCGGACTTGACTAACCGGTTAATACTATAACCGACTATATATATTTTGTTCACAGAAACTTTCCTGGTTATTTTGAAACGAAGGGGGTGTAGGTTGAGATTGATAATAATATGGATTATTGTGATTCGCATACAGCGACATCTAGCGCCAATATATGTTTGTAGGCCCATACGAACATGTTCTTTACACCAAACAATTGTATTATTACTGAATGCGGGTTCGTGGCAGTTCGGTCCGCGATTCTTGTGCCGAAGAGGCACAAGTTACACAGTTGCATGACATGATAGTCACTACATAGCAGTCAAGTTGTGTGTGTCGTATGAAATTTATTATTTACGTTCATATTCAAAATTCCAGAATGTGTGAGGCTAACGTATTAAATCCATTCTTCGGAGAGTACTATATAGGAGCTAGATTACTAAGTAAATATAGGAGCCACGTTTCATGTTATGTATGTACATATTAAGAGTACTATTTTAATAATTTCAAAACGACACCACCATAACTTATTTTACTCTGTGGCATTGACTCCAAAACTTCTGAGCATAAAGTGTTTAAAAAGAATGTGGACTATTAGATCTCACTTGTGGTTTACACAAAGTATTGAAATTCCTGAGGGAATCGGAAAATATTCATTAAGTGAAAATCCGCATAAAATGTGGTTTAATTGCACCGAGGACTAAGTCCAATTATTGGGGTTACTATAGTAACTTACTTATACGAAAGAGTCCGGTTCAAATTCTAGCCAAACATTGGGTCAGATTTAAAAAATACATAGTAAGGTACGTAACCCTGTCCACGCGAATCCGACTTGCAGTTGACCAGTTCTTTTTTTTACTGATTTACGGATCATTTAAATATGTATTATCTACAGAGATTTAAACGATTTTCTGTAAGGGCCTTGTTATTATATTTCTTACAAACCTTCGCCCAATAATATTAATAATATACGAAGGTTTTGATAGATGAAACCATCCATCATTGTCAGAAAATACTAGACTGACCCATTTGTCTCGTTTTTCGTTAATTCTAATACACATTTATTTATATTGATGCTTGTAGTCTTTATTTACCATATGATTTTATTAATTTACGACAGACGCATACATGTGACATATATCAATAATTATATGGGCATTAAATAATATGACAACATTACGGATATCTTACGTCTTACAAGCCAGGTGCACGAACAGACGATGGCACGAGCCAATATAACATCTGCTGGCGGGAAAAAAATGCCATAACAATAAAATCGTATAATTATTTATCTCTATAACTCGCCTAGTGCAGTAAAAACGAAGACATCTGCCGCTATTATAGTTAACTTTATGCAGCGGTCTCTTTGTCGAGGGTACACATTTCGAACTACCAATTTATACAATCGATTATAAAAAGAAATACCTATTCGTATCTGCATATTGTGGAAAGTTTAAAACGTTATCTCTGTTATAACTGTCGTTGAATATAAATGAACGTTCGAAAGAAGTAGTCCACGTAAAGGTACAGTTCCAATCAAGCTTTATGGTGGATGTGAACATAGGCACAAGGCGCGTCGTAGTAACCAGTTTTAGGTGTAGCGGGACGCAGTGGAGCGAGGGGCATATGACTGAACCTGCGCAAGCACGCTTAAAGCGTTGTATTCCGATCCGCCATAAAGTTTGATTGGAACTATACCTAGGGCAAGTATATAGACACCTACCACGCACCTACCTATGGCAATTGGAACACACAATTCTTAAATCATGATTATTGAAAATATATAAAGGCTGTTAACACGGGATCAGTTCTTAAAGATAAGTCTCTCTTTTTACACTTGTTTGTTTTTTCTAGTTCATGGCTTCTATTATTTTAATAATATAGAATTTTAATAAACGTATTAAGTAATTTTTTTCAATACATTTGTTATTAATACGATCATTATGACATCGAAACTTCTACCGTAATGTTGTATTATACAGTACTAGACCTTTTTACTTTACACCAATCACAAACGAGCATTCTGTTTGTGACGCATGCGTAAATCGCGAAAAGCAACCCGCTCGCACCCTTAGCTCCCGCCATTATTACATTCGAAGTATCTACCTAATTTTAATCGCAAATGTATTGAAAAACATCGTATGATGGTCGTACTCAGTAAGCTGGCTATTATAGTCATCGATTTATTATAAACACTTTACTTCGCCGCATACCTATAAACGATATTTGTACCTATTTCTGAGTCTGAGAACGTCACATCTTGTTTCGTCTCGAGCGTAGTCGCGCGCTTTAACTATATAAAATATAAAATTCTTTAACTTTATAAATATTTATAATTTAATTTGAAAACTATGTGACTGGATATAATGAATTTTTTATTTTTATTTTCTCTATTATAGAATGGCTAGAGGCAGAGGCTATGTTTTATTTAACTGTCCGCCTGTGTGCTGCGTTT
Organism: Luffia ferchaultella; assembly: GCA_949709985.1. Classification (NCBI taxonomy): domain Eukaryota; kingdom Metazoa; phylum Arthropoda; class Insecta; order Lepidoptera; family Psychidae; genus Luffia; species Luffia ferchaultella. The sequence continues at coordinate 6,165,895 of OX453257.1, read as the reverse complement.
TCACGACTAAAATCGCTGAACCGGATTCAATGAAAATGTTTTATTTTTACACGACTAAATTGCTGAACCAATTGAACCAATCTTGATTAAATTCGGTAGGGAGATAGCTTACATCCTGAAAACGGACGAAGGAAATGAATTAAAGGAGTATTTTTGTAAATTTTCCACTGTTTATTGCTTTCCAATCGTGGTTCTGATGGTAGATAGTATTTAGTTTATCATCAATTCTAAGAACGTTTGGGGGCGGTGGCTATGCGTGGGTGGTAATGGATGGCGTAAACATGTGACGTAAAGAATCTTCACTAAGTTTGTTTCAGTTTTCGTAAAAAAGTTTTAGAATTTTCTAGAAAGTTTCACATTGTTTTGGAACGCTCCTTTAGCGGCCCCGTTGCGAACGTATATACAACCCGTATACATACGCGAGCGAAGCCGCGGACAAAAACCTAGTAACATAGTTTAATTTGTCGTGAAAATTTATAATTATATCCATCAAGTACATAGGGTAAATATATTTGACTGTCTGAGCGTTTGATTTTAATAGAGTCAGAAATGTCACTTCACAGTAGGTATAGAAACTGTCAAACACAATTCCGACGGGTGAAGGCTGGCGCGCGGGGACTTCGCGGATTGAAATCGGACTGAAACTCGACATCTCGCCAAACGGGTACACCAGCTAGCTAGAGTAGGAGTGGTTAGACAGTAAGCGCAGAAGAAGGCTTGAAGTCAAATCATACTTTTATGATCAAGTTTTACAATTTAAAAATAATTATTTCAAGTAGGTATAATGCAGGTACAATATATTAAAATAATAATCCAGATACATTGTAGGTACAACACAATAAAATAATATTCTATCTTCACTGACATATACTAAAATATATTAATTTTTTACTTTGTTCTTTGCAGGATTGCCATGGCCTGCAGACGGAAGACAAAGCAGTGGCTGATGATATTCAGAGCTACGAACTCATATCTGGTTATCAGAATGACACACACACCACAGTCGAGTTCAGAAGAGAACTCGACACTTGCGATGGAGAAGATTTTGTTATTAGTGTAAGTGTAATAAGCTAGCTATTTGTCCTTTATTTTTAAAATGTCTTAATAAAATTGTATTATAATATTATTGCTCTAGACGTAGAGCTGCTGAAATACTAATCCAAAACTTAATTCACGAATTAAATTGCGAAATAAAATAAAATATTTTTATCTGTGGGTGCGTAGTATGTATGTGACGATTTAACTTAAAAACAATTTGTCGGATTTTGATGAAACTTTTTTTAAATATTCCTTATGATTCTAGAAGCAACATGGACTATGTTTTTCAGGGTTGTAGGCCATCACAGGGAGCTGCAATAGATAGGCTTCTTTGAATAAGTCGATTTTAATGTAGTTTTTTCCATTACATAAGTATCGCTTCAGAACAGGTTATTAGATAGGTTTTACGGTGATATTCCACCAGAGAGTTCAGCAGATGTATTTATATTCTATTCTATGAAATGACAAAACCGATTATGATGCGGTTTTCTGCATTATATAGAATTAAACTCGGAACAGATTCTTAGACAAGTTCTATGGTTATGGGTGCTCTGTGACCGCAAAAAATACTTTATAGTTTTGACGTAGGGAATCGAGTGGATTCTACTGGGTTTATCGCCACAATGTTAATATGTAAATCGGCAATTTGATTGAACATAGAATCAGTGTAGTATAAAATTTATTTCTTTCCTTTTTTCTTTTTTCTTATTAGGAAGAAATTCGAAAATTTATTCTCATTTGACTTTGGTTCCAATAGATATAGAGTAAATAATGAAATTACTTTTTGTGTGCTTTTTTGTTTCTTTACTTCTTTTCCATTTTTATGATAAAACATATATATTAACAATATTGGTGTAGAATTGTAAATTGAAAAAAAACCCGTGCGTGTCAACTCCGACGCGCGATAGGAGTTTACTCGAATGATTCGATTTTAGTAATTTATATATCAGACAACTTACTAATTTCACTACGAAACGACTTTTCTATATTTGTTGTTTACATTATATGGTTCATAATATACAGAAATTTCAAATTCCTACTTAGTTTAGAGATAGACCCCGTAAATCATTTTATTCCGATCCCCTCCACTTTCTACCCGCTGTCGGGCCTTTCACAGCTAGTACGCTTATACCTGCCCCCTCTTTCTTCGCTCCGCCGTTACCCCCGCCAAGACGCACTTAACGCTTCAACGCTCGCTTTCTCGATTTTACTCTCCATAAAATTTCGATACCGGGCCCCTTATATCGTTTCTTAAGGAGTAAACTCCAAAAATCGATAATATGACTAAATAATATACATTATAACCGGAACGCATCCCACATGAGAACTGTTAGGGAAAGTATTCTCTTTTGGAATTTTGTGTATTAGAATGGAGCTTTAACACGTGAAAAAAAAATACTAAACTTATTTGTAAATCACCACACAACCCACTCGGTAGGTCTAGATACTTGAAATTTTGCCAATAGTTCCTAACAAAATGTAGGTGTCTAGTAACAAATGATTGAATGAGTGATTGAGTTTTGAAAAAATCACCAAGGGGATTGAAAGTTAAGGGTCGTATTAATAAACCTAAAGCGATCTTAAATTTACTGTGACGTTACCAACACATGCAACACTTATTAACAACTCATGTATTCATGTTATCCCCTTAATACCACGCGGACGGAGTCGCGGATGGAAGGTAGTCTATAAAATTATAATATAACTACCGATCGGCCGAGTGGTTGGAGATCCTGACTACGGAGCCTAGGGTCGCGGGTTCGATTCCCGCCCGGGACAAATATTTGTGAGCATGAACATGTCTATTGTTCTTTGTCTGGGTGTAAAGTATCTAAATATGTATATAATATAAAGTATAAGTATGTATGTCAGTTTTCTAGTACTCATAATACAAGCTTTGCTTAGTTTGGGACTAGATGGTGATGTGTGGAATGCCCACTTATTAATACTATTATATTTACAATACGCTTGTTAATATGTATTTCAGGAAGATACGATACAAGTTTTGTGGGCGTTAGGACCGAACGATTCCGATGGGCAGCTGCCAAAACACGTGCACAGTGGGTCGAAGCCTTTGCGTCTGTTACAACCTGTGCCAAAACCAGACGTGATTCTTCTACGACACTGGAATGTTAGACTGTATAATGTAAGTTTTAAACGTTTTCAAAGTAATTTTATTTTTATTTTTTATAAATCAAACTGTTTTGTTTGTGTTTTCGCTTAATTGTTTACAATGATCCGAGTGCTAATGTAGGTAATCGTCAATTAGGTAAACGGATTTATCTTCTAAATATTACCTAGTTTTTTATAAGAGATTCTTATATATATAGGATATTTTACTTGGATTTCTACTCCGCTTAGAATTTTACACCGTATTTCTGACTAACATACGAGCGAATCGCTCATAATAGTGAAAAACCTACTCTTGTAGAAGTGCAGAGGTCAGTTTAATCTGCGGGGTTTTCTCAATAGATATATATATCAATAATCATTCAACAAATTATCTAAAAGTTTGATTCGCTTAATTGTATTACGTTAACTATATAATTATCTAACGTTTACAAATAAACACTTTAAACTATTTTTTTCTGTTTCAGCTAACAATACCGCACGACAAAGCGACTATGTTCTGGTGCAAGATATTCAAGGCTCCCGCTTTGCCTGCGAAACATCACATAGTGGGTTACCAACCTATAATAGACAGCAGACCAATCAGAAATGGTAGACCAGTGTTGGAAAAGAACAGTCCATCGCCAGTACATCATATGGTCTTTTATGAATGTGTTGATGATGGAGATAAACAATTGTGGAACGATTGGGCAGATGGAGTTGGGGCGTATGGTCCTGCCAGGCCTAGAGAATGGGCTGGTTGTGTCGCCCCTGTGGCTGCGTGGGCAGTAGGATCTAAAGGTCTTATGTCTATCTAAATCTATAGATATAGTTTTTTTGTTTCTTCACTTCACTTCATCAGCCCATTTTTATCCCACTGCAGGGGCTTAGGCTTCCCCGGGGTGAGGGGGGCTTGGAGCTTAAATCCACCACGCTGCTCCACTGCGGGTTGGGGATTGTAACGCCCGCCATCTATTGACAGTGTCCGGGACCGACTGCTTAACGTGCTCCCCGAGGCACGGAATCGGTGATAGTTGTGTACTTCAGTCAGAAAAACTCGTTGGTACACGCCCAGATTCGAACCATGTCCCTATGTCTTTATAAATTTGAGAAGACAGGTTCGTTGCGCTTTGGGCTATCACGACATTATTTTTAGTTTTAATTATTAGTTTTTTTGCTTGGTAATTGAATATTTTTGTTCGTGAAAAGATTATTCGACCCTAATATTGTATAAAGATTTTTCAATACAAGTTTCGGAAATCAGAGTAATTGTCATTTTAAGCATTTTACTCTGAGGTTAAACAATTTTTTTCTCCAATCTACTTAAAAAAATCTTTTCAACTATGTAACATAAAAATTCCCGCATAAAAAAATCTTAATTGTCGTGTCCACCATGAGTACGTAATATTGAGTTAAGTTTGAAAATAATATACTAATGCTATGTCCATTTCATAACTCTTTGTTTTTGTACTTTGTACTTTTACAACTTGTTACGACTAACTGTTTAAAAGTTAGAGATATGTGTATATACAGATACCGCGTCGTGACCTTGTAAATGTTAGCAAAAAATATACGCCACTGACTAACCGTTTGACACTGGATGTTTTGACATAACGCTGAAGTTGAATTCAGTATCACGCACATGTAAGAATCGTACTGGAATAAAATCTGAAATTAGATGTCACGTGTATTGTATCAAAATGTTTACATCCTACAATGATAATGATATATGGTCTGTCTAATCTCTGAGTCTGTCATTTTGCTCGAAATTTCGTTTGTTTGTAGGATGAGACACTACATCTTAACTATTCTGTTATCTAAGGTGATAGATTCAATATTATCACGCTAGAAAATCAGCAAATACGTACCGATAATTGTTTATTTATATACCTAATTATAACATAAGGTCAACAGTTAATGAAACCAATTCAGTTTTTGTCGATAAACTAAATTAATTATGAAACTGCAATTCCACAGGCGAATTCCTGCCCGAGAATGTCGGTATCCCGGTTGGCCAAGGGAGTGGCGTTTCGTATTATATGCTGGAAGTGCATTACGACAACCCTGCACTGCATGAAGGTAAATTTTTGTTTAATTATTAGATTTCTAAGAACAAAAACAACAAAGTTAATTTCGAATTCGAATCTAGTTAAGAACGCCTTACTACAAAGCGGAAAAATGTATTGCAAGTAGCCAAAACTTACGTTTCAAAGTCGGCTGTAAACGTTTCATTCGTTCGTATAAATATGGAAGGTCATGCAAGATCGTGAATTGTCATAAAAGGTCATGGACAGTCCTGAAATACGAAATGGCATGAAAGGGCATGAAGAAACGTGAAACCTCATGAAATGTCATGAATGGTTATGATTTGTCATGAAATATGAAATAGAATAAATCGTCATGAAATGTTATGAAGTACCATGAGGTGTCATAATATGTCATGGAGTGTCACGACAGGTTGCGAAATGTCATGAAATAACAAGAAAGGTCATGAAATGTTAAGAAATGTCATGAAGTGCCATGCAAATGCCATGAAATATAATGGAATCCTGTCACGAAGTGTCAAAAAGGTTAAAAAATGTAGTAACTGGTCATAACTCATAGGAAGTCATGAAAAGCAATGGGGTAGTTAACAATTTTTTCTTTATTATTTTATATGAAATATTTTACTAAATATATCATAACAGTGAAATAATTTCAATAATTTTCAAAAAAATTTCAATAATTTGTAACAAAGTTATGAATATTTGAAGTGTCCTGTTGGGCAGAGAAAAGAAGATATTTTTTTTATAATTTTATTTTTAATTTTTGTCATAGTATATAAGGTTTATTATTGTGTTTTCTTGATAAATTTAATATATTTAATGCCGGTTCCAGTATTCGCACAAAGCTACTGAGCTTTTCAGAAGACCATAATTTGTAATTGTTAAGACTTTCTGTAATATTCTTTTTTAATAAAAAAATAAAGTACCTTAGCCGTACTTAATAATTTAAAACATATAAAAAATGTCCTTAATTTTCAAAATTAAAATCTGCTTTACGCTTTTCACTCGATGGGAATCGTAATTTTAATTTGCCCTGAACTTCCTCTCGCATTACAAATATAGTTTTATTAGCATCAATATTATTTTATTTTATTTCCCAATTACAGTTTTGGACAGCTCCGGGATTCGAATCCACTATACTTCGACACTGAGACAACACGATGCAGCTGTCCTGGGTTCAGGCATCGGTGTTTCCGCTCTACACGTAATACCACCCAAACAGTCACAATACAAAACTGCTGGGATTTGCAGCGCTGAATGCACGCGTAACGTAAGTGAAGTGGATATTATTTCAAAATAACTTTTACCCGCGGCTATCTCAGTGTGGCATACATAATAATAATAATAATACCTAGGACATTCCACACAGCGCCATCTAGTCGAAAAGCTAAATATTTTTATAACATATACATATTCCACACCCAGACACGGAAAAAATAGACGATCATGTACACAAATATTTCAAATATTTGTCCCGGGCGAAAATAGAACCCTCGGCCCTTGGCTCCGCAGTTTGAGTTTGTAACCACTCGGCCAATCCGTCTGTCAATAATAATAATAATCCTATAACTAAATCACTCCGTTCCTGTAGCCTCTCATTTAATGCAGCTTTCTCCTTCACTTAATAAGTCCAGCCCCACCACTAGTCCATCTCATAACGAAGCTTTGCTAGTTTTGAATTTCGAATCCTGTTTCGTTTTGTATACGATAAAAACTATCGATCGTCATAAATATTATCTTATGTTACTAGCCGTCATTTCAGCTACCGACGTAAGGAAAGGACAAACAAACAGCGACTCTTCCGAAGTTAATATATAGTTACGATTAGGTTAGTGGCGTGTATAGGATGCTTTGTGTACACACGCAAGCTTCTATGTAGGCATGCGCTACTCACGCCCGCGCCCGCATTCCGTGGGCGTCTCATTTCAATTTTATTAATTGATGCGTGCAGAAGAAATACGTTTTTTCAGTATGGCATTTTAAATAAATATAATAAATACAACAAATACAATTTATTAAACACTGCCATCGCTTCGAGCTACAAAAAGACAATGTCATCGTGTCGTGTCGGCGCAAAATCGGTGTCGGTGTCGTCAAATTAAGAATGTATCTGTCGGTGTCGGCGCCGACACTGTGACCGCCGACAATGTCGGTGCCGACACTGTGACCGCCTACAATGTCGGTGCCGACACTGTGACCGCCGACAATGTCGGAGCCGGGCCGGGTCGGTCAATGAAGAAACGCACATTCCTAGTCAATTAGCAATTATGATATTGACTGTGGTATACGACTATAACGTAAAATAAGCACATGAAGGTCGCTCGACGCCCTGTATGATTACATTGAGTCTGCCAGTGCACCGTAGAGCACGTTAAGCTGTCGGTTTAAAATCCACCAACCCGTATTCGAGCAGCTTGGTGGATTAAGCTACAAGTTCCCTCATCCCGAGGGTAGGCCTAAGCCTCTACAGAGGGCATTAAAGGCCTGATGATATGGTATATTTTTAAGTAATTATGCATATTTTTCTTCTTTTCATAGATGTTACCAGCTAAGGGTATCACCATAGTATCTGCACAGCTGCACGCTCACGGGACAGCTAGAAAAATTTCGTTGAAACATGTTCGAGGAAACAACGAATTGCAGAAAATTTCTCAGGTAACAATTACAAGTTTACAACTATTTCAGAGATTATGAGTGCTTGCTCAGTAGATATACACCCTCGATCGATTTTAGTTTTTTTTTTTTTTTCGACCTGTGCATACAACTAATAAATCATTAGTTGAAATCGCTCATAGAAGTACATTATGATATAACTATACCCAGGGCCGGCGATAGGGGGGGGTGTTAGGGTAGTAGTACCACCAGGGCCCGTACTAAGAATCGGGGGCCCAGTTAATGGTTTTTTTTTTCTTCAAAGTAAGGTGGGCCCCGCAATGTTTTACACCCGGGCCCCGATCTCGCTCTCGCCGGGCCTGACTATACCAAAGAGAAACCAAAAATAGTCCGTCCTATTTATACATGGAAATTATCCCTAAACTATGACATCAATAACTACATAAACTACAACAAGCAAGGAATACTGGAAAAAAAACAGCGGAAAACAAAATACAAAAAATAATGCCAGAAGAAATCTACAAGACTCCAGAAACTGATACAGAGACCCCGAAACTGAATACACCTGGTTGACGACCGAAGCCCCGAAGAAACGAACTCCTATGGTTGCAATAAATACTAACTCATCCTCTATACATTACACACCAAATATAATCTATCTTCTCCATGCTGGCTTTACGGTGCTGGTATCCGAGTCGGCTCAACCTCTTCCGCTTCCTTGCAGCAGAACTGCAGGTTGGTGAGTCATTAGAACGGAAATGGAACGGAGTTGAATCAAGTAGCCATGCTGGTGCTACTTTATTCAGTTTGCTTTAAAACGTGGGATAGCTTAACATTGACGTGTTACTTGCTTCTTCTACGTGAATGCAAATATACTGTTATCATAAGTAGTCTAACCAGAAATGTTATATTTTATCAGGAAAATGCATACGACGCGCGATACCAGCAGTCTCGTTTGGTGCCAGGTGGACGTCGCTTCATGCCCGGTGACACTCTTATCACTCAATGCACGTACGACAGTACTGGCAGAGACAAACCCATATTAGGAGGATATTCTAGTTTACAGGTAACTTTGTCTGTAACTGTAATTGCGACATCCAATCAATTAATCGGTCGATCGGTGCGCATTCAATTAGTCATCTGCCAATGCGGTTATAAACTGAAAGTTCGGAGTACATGTACTGTTGAGTGAACCTAAATTCTACTGTTTCCCTTGTCAGTCACTTGTCAATATCCAATAAAATTCATTAGTTTCTAAAGATAATATAATATAAGACCTAAAACACCAGTTTACAAGTTTCTTTTATAATAATCATCCGGCTTTAAATCTTTTTCACATAACTTCTACGTATCTTTAACTTGAAATGTTTATTTCATAAATACATGAATTCCTATATTTTTACAACCGACAGCTGCACAACGAGCAATTTTTGAAAATGTCTTCAAAAACACGTTTCGCCTCGTAAAATCCTTGGGTGTTTGACAATATATCAAACTCTGAGATCACTCAACAGTAGTGACATCGGAAGGGCGTAAATAGAAATTTTTGTCCTCATTTAAAACACGTTGATACGCCGATAATAACACCCCCATATTGATCTGCGGCTTCCAAAATGGCGCTTAAGAAGTAGTAGCACAGCCGGAATTATTGTATAGTATAGTAACAATAAGCATCTGCCCAAAAGACGTCACAGGAAGATTTATTAATCAAATTTTAGAAAATAAATGAAGTGAAAAATTAATTGCAAACACAATGGTAATTGTAAAGCATAATATTAGGTATATTATTATAATTATATCCACATGAAAGCAGTCGTTAGGAAATGCTAGTAATAAATGAGAATAGGGGTTTTAAAGTTCTTAAAATTGAAATTTTCAGGAGATGTGCCTCTCCTTCGTTGTATACTATCCACGCATAAGCTTGGCTGGCTGCTATTCCATGACACCCGTCAAAGAGTTCTTCGAGACTTTCGGCGTCAAGGAGTTCTACAACATCAACATGCTGCAAGTTGAGAACATGTTCCTTTCATCTGGGTAAATATATACCTATAATTATATTGTTTGTTTCTTTGTAGGTTGCGACTGATTAATAAGAAACCCAGAAATAATTTTTCATAGTATACACGTACTCTTCGTCATGATCACACTTTAAAGCTTCCATTGAAGTACAACTCTTCCTCAACATGGGGTTAATTAGTTGCACCATAAGCCCATTGCGCTGTTCCGGTGCGGGTGGGGCTCCATCAACTTCCATCGCCACAAAAGTGACGATAATTAAATAATAATAAAGGGTACAAATTGCAACAACGTCTAGGCTCCAAACTAAGCATTAGCTTGTAATAATACCTGAGACACCTCGCACAGCACCATCTAGTTCCAAAGTAAGCAAGTATTATTATTGACAACCGCTTAGCCTAGTGGGTAGCGACCCTGCCTACGAAGCTGGAGGTCCCGGGTTCGAATCCCAGGTCGGGTCAGTATTTATATGATGAATATTGATACTGGTACCAGGTCTTTGTTGTTATATGTATGTAATATCTTCGCTTGGTACCCAAAACACAAGCTAATGCTTAGTTTGGGGCTTAAACGTTGTTGTGATGTATATGTATGCTTGTATTATGGAGTACTTGATAACTGATATAAATACTTGAACATTTTTTATAACATATACGTAAACTGTTACACCCATGCCGACACGGAAAAAATAGATTCACACAAATATTTGTACCGGGCGGGTATTGACTAACGACCCTTGGGTTCCCAGTTAGGATGTCTATCCATTTGGCGAATCCGTCAGTCAGTCAACGATATCAACAGAGCTTGTGTTATATATTCGTCTTAATTTTATGTAAATTAAAAACTCAGTATGGTCAATACGCCCATGGCGGGAATCGAACCCAAAAGCTTTGTACGATTGGAGGCGTCTTTAGCCTATCGGCTAGCACTTAACGTCTACAGACGTTTAATGTTTAAGATACCTTACGATTTAGTTAATTTATTAGGACCACGAATTTTGTGTTCAATCGACACAAGATTCACACTTACTGAGCGTGACCGAAGTCAAATAATGCTTTCTCACTCTGCGGTAAGGTTTAACGTAATAAATGTGTCTCTTTTCCATTCCAACTGTTTTAAACTTCTCCAGCCGTCCAGTCCATCTCGAGCTGGTGACTGTATCGATGTGCTTGTTAGTAATGATTTAAGCCAATCTAGCGATTAGAGCACAGATTTGTAGAAGAAGGATATAAACAAAAAGGTTTTCGTTATTTTCAGTTCCTTGGACAATTTCGAGCCTCTTGAATTTGACGTTAGGCAACACAACGACGAAACTGCAATGCAGGGCGATGATCAAGGAGTTGGACTATTAAGTATGTTATGTTATACCTATACAGTATAACTTATTCATTGACAAATATAATTTTTACTTATAAAAGAGAAATAAGTGATACTGGTTGTCATTTCTAAACCAATTATCAGCTAGTAGGAAAATTATGTTATTAGGTTCAACTTTAATCTACTTAAAAAAATATTACATAGAAACAAAAGGAGATTTTTGCATATCGCCCCAATTTTTTTTTTCTAAGGTAACAACTGAAACACTATTTAAAAAATATATAGCTAGGTCATTCACATTAAAAAATTTTGTAATATTTTATCCCTACAGTAATGCTCATCACATCATAATTATGCAATTGACCCATATTATTATTACGTAACTATAACTTGTATCAAATTGAACTTTAGGTATATCTCTGAAAATCTATTTCTTTTTTTAATGATTTATATACTATATTTTCTATTATATAATATTTGTTAAATTTTTTGTTAAAAATGTAGTGATAACGCCATCTGTTGTAAAGAATATTTACTAGTTATATAGCGCCATCTGTGATGGTATAGCAACTAGTTCGGATTAATTGGCTGTGTCTATTCTATTGGATGTTTCATCTGTTTTTGATCTACTCCATCGCAATTTCACTACTTTTTTTCAGTGTTTATCAAACCTCGTATAAATCACAAAATCGAAATTAAAGCATTTTCGCGTATTTTTATTATTGAAATTCATTTTGTTAAGTGAGTCTTTTCATTTTCAAGCAATTAATCAATAAGTGTGGTCCAACACTGAGCTTTGTTCTTTTAAGCACGGGAAAGGGACCACCGCGGGTGTAACGGGACAGGTACCGCCGCCGATCGTCACAATCGTTAGTCGCCCACGAACTCCCACAGTAATGCGATAACTTTGTGGCGCCTTATCTCAATATTTTAGTACCGAGTAACACTAAAAGAAAAATCATGTATTTTATTTTTACCAAAGACCTTATTATTAAAATTTGGAAGGTGATGAGGAATCACCTGGCACTTAAACATTTTAATAATCTCTTAAAGAACCACAAACAACGTGATCCCTATAGCAAGTACTTTACCTTCAATCTACAAGTTCATTACGACCAAGATAGTCTTTCGATCGTTTAGTCCAACCTCATAAACACTAGTTATCTGAAGTATAAGTTGCCGGCTTGTAGGTTAAACAGCTGACGATGAACCGTCCGCATGCCCCTGCGCAGCGCCCTGCATACCCGCCATCACAGGCTGATGTGAATTTTGTTACATTAAGCTGTTCTAGCATATTATCGTTTTTGTTGTAAAAATTGAGAGAAGTTAATTTTTCTTATTATCTTACTTCTCAATTGTTTACAAATTAAACCTTTAGTAGGTGTAGCGTTTGTCGTGAATATAGTCACTCTCAACAGCATGTCATTTCAAACCTGATCCGTCTTTTTAATGATGTTTTCCTAAAAATAGATATCAGGCACTGAAATCATTGCAAAAGACTTAAACCTATTTTATTTTTATTTTTTGTTATTAGTAGAGGAATTCAATATATATTTTTAGTCTTTAACTACAATTTTCAGATTTTCATCAGATTGATTTAAATGAACTCCATTTCTTAACGTTCATCACTTTATCTATTAATTAGGTTTTTTTTTATAATTTTTCTAATATAGATTTATAACTGGTAGCCATTAATTACAAGTCGGGAAAACTTTAATTTTTTGTGTAAAGGCTGATTTTCAATTAAAAAGTAATAATGCACATAAAACATTTCCGTAATCCGATTGACCATTTCTGTTTATGTGTTAGTTGTGGGACCACAATGTTTTGTCGTTGAATGAATATTTTTATACTTTATTCATATCTTACTTTTTTTTTTACAGAGGAACTAATAATCAAAGAACCTCCAGAGTTCAGGAACAAATCGTTCATCGCCCATTTGAACGAAATGCCTTGGATAGAACCGCTGTTAACTAAACAAATAGAGAAGACTTTGTATGGGGGTACACATATGACTTTCTGCAAAAAACGCGACGATTCTTGGGGCGCAGTAAGTATTTATAATCGTAAATGGGTTTTTATAATCTTTACTATATATAACTGTAACATTCAGGATACCTAAAAGACAACCTTGATATCATATTACCTTTTATACCTCCACCAATCTCAGAGAATACTGTATTAGCATACTTGTTTTATCTACGAAACCGATTTAGCGATTATTGTTACGCCTATTTGTAAATATGTATTCTTATAGGTATATGTGTATCCTACATTTTATTATTCTCACCAATTACAGTTTAGTGAAAGGAAAATTTAACAATCATTTCATTGCTTTAGTAGGATCACTATATAAGTTTTATATAAATTTTAAACCACGTGAACAGTAAACAATATATTTTTTATAATTTATAGTATAATTTTTTTTAAGTAGTCTCCATTCTTTATACAAATTTCCATTCACCTAAACCAGCTCTTGAAACATTTATTCCAGTCTTACTCCGACAAGTCAGAAATGGCTGATTTATAGCCAACCATTGGTTCTTCGGCAATAATTTAAAAAAAAAAGCTTTTTTTGTTTTCCTATCAATTGCAAATTATAAGAAATCACAGGGAACTAAGTCGGAACTATAAGCCCGATCAAGCAGGGCTTCAATGCCAGATTCATGTATAAGCATTTGTGCTCGTTTCGTTGCATAGATGTCCACTCCATGAAAAAAAATTGGCCACTATTTTTTGCCGATGTTCCGAGGCCTTCGCAATTTTGTTAGCAATTAGCATACAACCGCTTAGCCTAGTGGACAGCGACCCTGCCTACGAAGCTGGAGGTCCGGGGTTCGAATCCCAAGTCGGGTCAGTAATTATATGATGAATATTGATACTGGTACCGGGTCTCGTTTGTTATGTGTATGTGGTGTCTCCGCTTGGTACTAAAACACAAGCTAATGCTTAGTTTGGGACCTAGACGTTGTTGTGATGTATACGTTATATATAAAAAAAGAAAAATTGTGGCCATCTGAAAACAGTCATAACGACGAATGTTTCTTGCTTTCCGGATCATTTTAATATATCCGTATTTTGTAGCCAGTAATTATTTTAGAAACATGCCTTGATGTCCCATTTTTGAAACGTTGTCGCATTTCTCGGTACCAATTCACACTGGTCTTTTTTTCCGTTTCGGAGAGCACACGTGGCATCCAAGGACAACAAAATTTCCTCACGCCTTTCACGTCACGATGTTCATGTAAGAATTTATGGACACTAACCCAACTCTAAGATTCTCTCTGTGTCCTTATAGGGTGATTCGTGGTCAATCTCACATCAGTATTTCAGTAGTACACACATTTTGTGCTGACTGCCGTCGGCAGGCGTCCACTTCTGACCTTATCGTCCACTTTTGCCCCTTTGAAAATCGTTAAATCATCTAAAAATCGTTGCCCGAGAAGGAGCGGATAGCCTAAAGCAGATTTTAAACTTTCAAAGCTTAATAATTTAGATAAACCAAATTAAAATCATATTAAATCATACAAGGGAATGTTCTCGTTTGAATTCCGACGTAGCAGATAAAAAGGCGAGAAGTTATGACAGAATATATACGAAAAAAATTAATGTTTTTTTTTTTTCGAGAAAGAGTTGGGTAAATTTTGAAAATTCACAATGGAGTATGTGTCTATTATTTAAAAAATGCCTTAAAATTTTAACTTAATCTATAAGTTTAGAATAGAAAATTGTCGAAGAACAAAATCTTTAAGATGAAATATGTACTATTTAAATAATAAATGTTAATTTGTTTTTATAGAACCGTAACAATTATTTCTTTCTGTGTTTTTCAGCCCATCGAGATCCAAAATTTCCCGAATTACACCGAACTCGTAAGCAACGAAACTGCAGAGAAATCGTGCCACTACAAAAATGTTATATTACCATCGAAATCTAACACTGACGCTGGGCATATTATTAAGTTTAGCATATTGTCACATACTTTGGTCGCTCTAGCTTTTTTCATAGCTCGGTAATGATTTACAAGAGGAGTTTTTTTTTTAACAAAAGTACATTTTTCCAAGCCAACGATATTTTTCATATATTTCTTTTTAAATTAATTTTGCAATAGTCTTTTATGTAAGTAATATCTAAATATTTAACTATGGATACAGTCATTTCTTAAACATAATATGTTACTTTGTGATGTAAAGGTACTTATGAATTTCCATTTTGTACCTATGCTAAGGATTATTAATTTGTAGGTGAATGAATTCCTTTTTCGCATTTATTTAATTTAAAAAATTATAACAAACATAATGCAACTAGGTACAATGTACACACGCAAACGTTGGAATTTAACATTTTTGGACATTTTTGTCCACAAATATTGTATTTTATATTTTCATAATGTTTGTCAGATTTAGCTTACCTATAGATTTGAGCTGTGTCAATTGCATTTAATTTTTTTTTGTTTGCTTAATATTAAGGCTTAAACTCACTTTAAAATCATATTTTGAATATAGTTATTTTTATAAAATCAGAGATTGACTGTTAGGTGCAAAGTAGCGACTTTTTCTTGGTACATTAAACTGTTGCAATATTTGCTTATTATTATCTATTTTTGTAAATATTTCAAAGGCAGTAACAGTTTTCTACATGAATTTTAGGTAGTGCAACTCCTAAAGGCTGTGTTATTATATTAAAAATCACTGTTTACAAATTATAGACATAATGAAATTATTCGTTTTAATAAAATTAAATATTTAAATTAGTTTCCGTATAGGTAGTAGTCATAAAGCCTGGAATGTCGAACTGTATGAGTACACATAGGTACATGCAACGCATTTGGCTATATTTTGTAAACAGTATTTACCTAGTAAACTTACATTTCAGTTAACGAAAATTGAGTCATATTTAGTTGTATGATTGCATTTTACTGTATTTAATTTATTTCTCCTCTTAAGGCTTTAGTTATTAAGTTTAGTTTAAAAGTTTTATTTATTTGAATAGTCAAATACATGTTTTTCCTACATATTTCTAACATTTTAGTTTTATTTCTCTGTAACGTGAATACCGCCCTCTATTGATATTGTACAAAACCTGCCACGCAGTTTTCTAACTTGCGAGCTTTGCAAGATACTTTAACATTTAGATTCGTTTACATTTTGACCAAGAGATGGCGCATTATAATTACATTATTTTTATTTAAACATACATTAGAAAATAATAGAAACTTTACATAAGCACAATAATAAAAAATAACTTTATATCGTATAATTAGGTATTAATGAAAACAAATAGATTGAAATATTTGGTTAATTTTATTCGACCGACTTGTCGGTAAAGACCTAACCTACTTAATTATTATAAGGACTTATAACGTTATACACATACATATCTTTATATTATACTTAAGTTAAATTCACAAAATCATTTTAGTTAGATACTTAATGGTTTCTACTGTCAATCAGGTAGGTTTCCTTTTCTAAAAAGAACAAATATCTCGTCGTACTTAATTACTAATATTAGCTGTAGATCTTCTTGGTCGGTTCACATAAGCATAGTTACTCTTTTTCTCTGATTGTCTACCGGTTGTATTTTTCTTGGGCGCACTTAAAGAACTATTCGCACCAAAAACACCACTGCCCCCAGAATTAACTATTTGAGCAGGCTTACTGATGCTAGTGAAACTGTCAATCGTTCCAGAGTTATCAGTAATATCAGAACTACGACTATTTGGGTCAGCGAATCTGTTCTCAGCCCTATCAACCTCTGAACTGACAGAAGCGCTATTCACGCTGGAACTCGTCCCAAATCTATCTTCGGTTTCATTTCTCCCACCATTCTGTACTGCATTAGAGTTAACGAAAGAATTCGGTCTCTGTGGGTAAGTTTGTGGGTTCTTTCTGTTTGCTTCTAAAGCTTGCCAATTTAAGTACCAGAAAGGTTGTTGGTCTATGGGAAGTCTACTTATCCGGTCCACCAGGTCGCGATCTCCTAGAGCTTCTATTGGCAATTTCTGGGTCGTCCCATCACCTTCGCCAAATCTGAAGCATAAATTTAATGTTGTAATTAGGGTGAAATATGTTCGACTGGCAAGTTGTGAAATTGTTGTATCCACCGAAGATTACATTTTGTATAAAATCACATATTATTGATTACTTATTTTATATTATTAGAAAGTTAGTTCTTATCAGTTCTAAATTTTGTTTCAAATTAAGGGACAAAATATTTCACAATAATGCAATTATATTTCTTATGATTCTATTGAATGTTGCGAAAACAAAGTGGGGTCCTTTCGAAGTGCAAAAGTTATCGAAAATGGTTTAAATTAAAGGGTTGGGTGATCCAACAAGGATTCTTAGAGTGTCACAATTTTTTAGTATCCAGATAAATAGTTGTAACCGCTAGGTATACATGAATGTGTATTCAAAAGAAAAACAATTTTTTAGGTAGCATCTCGTTAATAAAAAGGGAAAAATAAATGTAAAAATTTAAACATTCGCCTTGAATGGGGTCTCCTTGAAAATATTTTTGAAATTAAATATGGGGTTTCATTGAACCACTATTTTGAATTATCTAAAACAAATCTTTAATAGTAGTAGCACATTGTACGAAAGTATGACAATACGATAGGTACTTTACTTTAGACTTTATACGATGAAGTTTATATAAACAAAATTATATTCGGTTGAAGAATATTGAAATTATAAGCTTTTACAATTTTATCTCTGTCTCTTTCTTGCAAAACGATATTTAACATTATTTGAAATGAACTGACGTCGGTACGCCATACGGTATTGCCCTCTCTGTCTAACAGGACCTTTTGAAATATTCATAATTTTGTCTGTAATAATTTATTTTTTTAAATTTTTTTACGGTTCTGACATTTTAGAAAACTCGTATAAAATCATAAAAATCATCATCATCATCAGCCCATTTTTACCCCACTACAGGGGCTTAGGCCTCCCCCAGGGTAAGGAGGGAGGCTTGGAGCTTAAGTCCACCATGCTGCTCCACTGCGGGTTGGGAACTGTAACGACCGCCATCTATTGACAGCGTCCGGGACCGACATAAATTTTTTTTTTTAAATAGTCAATTAGCTTATTATCACTACTATCTAAAGTCAACTGAGTCACAAGTATTGCCAATCAAGTAAATGTGTAGTTATTTTATTTACATAATTATACATACAGATTTTATTTATGAAAAGTATTTGTTTTTACTCTACCTTTCGCTCTACCTTTTTTTTTGTAATTTTTGTTCTTTTAAACTTGAAATACTCTGATATCATGTAATAAATAACATTCTTGAAACAGTTTATGTTTTGTTTTCAATTCAATAATAGTAGATCAATAATTCCACGAAAAATAAATATTAATTCAGGAAAGTTTTTGTGTTTTAAAATTAAACGGCATTGGCGATTTCGCCTACACGAATTACGGTGATCTATTAGGTACTTTTTTACTTAAGTTCTGCTTTGCGCACGTTTATTCAATCATACGAACAGACAGAAGTACATTGAATTTCAAAGATTTGTTACGTACCGATTGCCAAGTCCCGAGTCTTCGGTAACTCTCTCGGTAAGCTCAGGATATCCTATAGGTCTGGATCCGGCGAAAGGCGGCCGTTGATTCTGAACGCATGTGCACATAAGTTGCAATGAAAGAATCGCTATTATATCTGAAAAAAAAATAATTGTAACATTAAATCGTTAAGATATTTTAAGCAATCTTATCCATTA
Source organism: Luffia ferchaultella (assembly GCA_949709985.1). Classification (NCBI taxonomy): domain Eukaryota; kingdom Metazoa; phylum Arthropoda; class Insecta; order Lepidoptera; family Psychidae; genus Luffia; species Luffia ferchaultella. The sequence continues at coordinate 6,147,031 of OX453257.1, read as the reverse complement.
AATTAGAGTGAACTGTGTAATGTATCGATAATATTGATGTACTAAATTTACGGTAAATTGATTAAAACGCTAAAGAAGAAAGGATATAAGAGAAGCACGCGACTTCGACGACAATGTCTGACAGGCAGTCTAAAAGGTCGCATATACGTGAAATGTTTCAAGTAAATATACTGTGGTCCAATACATACGACTCAATTTTTATAAAGTGATTAATTACATTTTTTTGTAAATATATTAAAAAAAAAATAAAATATTATTTAATAGTCGAATATTTTTGACTCTGAATTTAAGCTCATAAAAAATCAGTATCTTGCCGTTTGTGTGTATTAATATTTCTGTATACAGTGGTGACCTTAGATAATTTTCTAGGTGGTGTGAGATCTAATAGCAACCTCCCACATCCATCACAAAATAGAATTTCTATGGCACAGACAGACAACGATAGAATTTTTATACACTTATCAATACAAAAACTTGCCCCACTTAATTAAAATTTTCATTTTCAAAAAAAATTGTAATTACCTAAGTCTTATTGTACCTTTTTATACTAGTTATAGGAGAATATGTTCTGGCAGTACACTAAAATCAAATGTGTGTGATAAATAAAAGCTTGCAGCACTTTTAAGAAGTTTTAAACACAGGGATTGTTTTAAGGCTATTTATTATCATCGTTCATAAATCGTAAGCAACGGGGTGTCGATAACAGAAGTTAACTATAATACAATTTGTTTATTTTGTGGCAAATTATTATAGTTTTAACAATGAAAATATTTATCAGATCGTTTTCGTGCGAGAATGTAATTCGGTTATATTTTTGGAATTTATGATAGTAGACGAAAAGCAGTCGTGTCAGAAGATGCAGGGCTGGCATCGTATGATACCGAATTTTCTAAAATCAGTCCGTAACTTTTTTCGGAAAATCGAAAATTGTGAAATGAACAGCCGAAATATTTTTTGGACAAATATTTGATTATTTCGGAAACAAATGCAAATATCGAAAAAATGAAAAAAAGCTCCTGAGCCAGAAAGATTGTCGACCGTTTGGAAAACGAAATTTTGGAATTGAAAACAGTAGGCTGGGCAGGTGCTCTTTCCATTCAGAAAGTTATAAAGGTGGACGAAAGGCCAGAAAGATGCAGGAGCTCGCGGGGCATCGTATGATACCAAATTTTATAAAATCAGTCCGTAACTTCTTTCGGAAAATCGAAAATTGTGAAATGAACAGCCGAAATATCCTGATTTTTTGGACAAATATTTGATTATTTCGAAAACAAATGCAAATATCAAAAAAATGAAAAAAGCTCCTGAGCCAGAAAGATTGTCGACCGTTTGGAAAACGGAATTTTGGAATTGAAAACAGTGGGCTGGGCAGGTGCTCTTTTCATTCAGAAAGTTATAAAGGTGGACGAAAGGCCAGAAAGATGCAGGAGCTCGCGGGGCATCGTATGGTACCAAATTTTCGAAAATGGCTCCATAACTTATTCGAAAATTCTTAAAAAAATTTTTGACAAAAATGTGATATGAGTTTTTATTTTTTATGTTCATTTTCAATATCCTCCGATAGTTGCGAGAAGCGCGCAATCTGTAAATTTTTTGTTAAACTGTGGTTCAATTGTTTTAAAGTTAATGTCTTTCACTTCATAAGTGCACGTGCATGAATATGTCTATTTGTTCCGTGTTTGGGTGTATAATATCGATATATGTGCTCATAATAAAAAAAAATATTTATATATATCAGTCGTGTGCAAAGCTTTTGCTTAGTTTGAGACTACAATTAGATGGCTCTGTGTGGAATGTCCCAGATATTATTATTATTATAAGTGACAAGGGTCGTTTTATTAGTCAATCAACATAAAATGAAATGGTAGTGGAAGAAAAGCACTTCAGCTTGTTATAATCATTCCATATTATTACAACTTTTAGGAGATGAGGTTTCTGACTACTAAGCGTCTCCGATTAGTATTAGTGGTGAGCGGACAATAGAAAACATCCTAGAGAAGAATAAAATTTACACGCCCAACGCAAAGTTCGGATTTAGTGAGGTGCCAAAGAACAGCCTGGTCACTGTTTACTGGGTCATAACTTTATCATACACAGTCCAGTGAAACAAGATAGGTTGTATATTGGTTTGCGGACGATCGATCACCGAGTTTGATCAAATCGATCTTAGCTCCACTATAAATATTTTTGTGCAATTTAAACGCCCCTTATGATGGTGCAATGAATGAAAATCAATGAATGAGCTATCATTTGAAAGTCACCTTTACCGCTAATGGCGAAAAATAGATATAGGAGCGGAAACGGGCCCAGGAAGTACAGGAAAGATTTTTTTTCTATATTAATAAAATTGTAGTGTCTGTCTGGCTGTCTGTTCCGGCTAATTTCCGAAACGGCTGAACCGATTTCAATGAAACTTTGCAGACGTGCAGAAGGCATTATTAGAGGTCACATAGGTTACTTTTTGTCTGTCTGTCTGTCCGACAGACATCGAAACGGCTGAATCGATTTCAATGGAACATGGCATACGTGCCGAAAGCACTATCGTGGGTGACATACGCTGCTGTTTATCTGTCTGTCTGTCCATCTGTCTGTCTATTCGAGCTGATCTCCGAAATGGTTGAACCGATTTCAATGAAACTTTCAAAGATGTTATTAAAAGATTGTCAGGAGTGGCATGCTATACTTTTTGTTTGTCTGTCTGTCTGTCTATCTGTATGTTCGAGCTAAACTTTTAAAGATTTTTCGTTAGCTGATCGTTAGTGGAAAACTTGAGAACCTCTGCGGTTGTCAACTTATTCGTAAGAATATCGGATTTCCATAGAAACATAGGAACTAGCACACGCAACTTAAATTATATTAGGATAAAACAAGAATAGTTACCCACAGACGGGGACGGCACTTAATCGAATATGGAAATAATTAGTCACGTCATAAATTCTTGTAAACAGGTATAGTCGGCCTTAGACAGACCTTAGATTAATAATTACAAGCATAGGTCATTGCTTAGGTATACGTTTTGACCAAATACTAACGGAATATGAATACTATTTATTTTCCACTTGACGATTTAATAACTATTCGACGTTTGCTGACAAAGTACAATTTTTTGTGGATACATACCTACACACTAGTAAGTAATTAATAAAGTCTAAAGGTTTATAAAGTCGTGATAGCCCAGAGCGCAACGAACCTGTCTCAAATTTATATAAGGTCATGGTTCGAATCCGGGCGTGTACCAATGAGTTTTTCTGACTTAAGCACATTAACTATCACTGACTCCGTGCCTCGGAGAGCACGTTAAGCAGTCGGTCCCGGGCGCTGTCATTAGATGGCGGTCGTTACAATCCCCAACCTGCAGTGTAGTAGCGTGGTGGATTTAAGCTCCAACCCCCTCCCCCTTCACTCTGGGGGTGGCCTTGCAGGCAGTTGGGTAAAAAGGGCAGATGATGAGGTAATTAATAATCTTAGTTGGTTATATGTTTGCTTAAACCATTTAAACAGACTTCGAATAAGTAGACTTTTAATTTTTTTCTGAATTATAGTTGAATACCGATTGGTGTATGCAATTCAGAGATATACATTTATAGAACTAGTTTATTGAAGTCATATTTCGTCCTCATCTTTCATTGGGATAGGTTTAAAAGCGGCAAAACGTATTTTGACTTTAGGTCCAAATAAACGTTTCCGAAGTTATACAGTTGGACACTGTTTATTCCTGTAGAAAGTTCCTGTTATATTTATATATATATATATACTAAAGCAGCCGACATTCGAAATAAAATTATTGTTAGCGAACCAAGACCAGGGCAGCCTCGAATTCAAAGCAAGAAAGAGAAACAATTTCATATACTATAAAATATGAGTTGAGAGCCGGGCAAGCACTGGTCTTAATAGGGTATTTGCTACTTCATACGATAACAAAATTTATAAACAAAATTATAATATTCCGTTGAAGATTATGGAAGTTACGTTATTAAAATTTTATTTCTGTCTCTTTCTTGCAAAACGATATTCAATATTATTTTAAAAGCTCTGACGTCACAAGTATGTACGCCGAGCGGTATTGCCCTCTCGGTCTAAGAGGACATTTTTAATTTTCATACTTATGTGAATTTTTAATTTTTAAATTGTACGACATTTTGTTGTTTTATTTGACGGTTAACATATAATGGGTACTTGTGAGCATGGCTCTTAGAAAACTCTTTCATATGAAATTATTTTTAAAAATATAGTCAACTAGCCTACTGTAGGTTCATTAAAAATTCTCTCAGATAAACTCTCCAGTTAATGCATAGAGGAAATAAATTTGACAGCAGGCAAAGCGGACCGAACGCATTCATACTTTGAGTTCATGGCTATCTTCTTCTTGTCGCTTGAGCGGTTGAGCCAGGGTTGAGCGGTATAAATATTGAATATGATTATATGCATGTTATGTGTCGTGATAGCCCAAAGCGAAAAGAACCTGTCATGCCATGGTTCGAATCCGGGCGTGTACCAATGAGTTTTTCTGACTTAAGTACATAACTATTACTGACTCCGTGCCTCGGAGAGAACATTAAGCAGCCGGTCCCGGTTGCTGTCAATGGATGGCGGTCGTTACACTCCCCAACCCGCAGTGGAACAGCGTGGTGGATTTAAGCTCCAAGCCCTCCCTCACCCTGGGGGAGGCCTAAGCCCCTGCAGTGGGGTAAAAATGGGCTGATGAAGTGAAATATGCATATTACGGTTTTGACAATTTTCTGCTGTGGACATGAATTCATAGCATCAACAAGTACTTTATGAAATAAATAAATCTCCTAGTCGCACATTTTTTAATTCGCTTTTCCCCTAACAAACATAATCAGTCGTTCCTGTAAAATCTTCTTTAACTTACGTAAATATTTGGTTTTGTTTTTATTATAAATATCTGGTATATTTTTTTTAAGTAACTGCGTTAAGAAGAGATTGTATGTAATTATTGTAGGTGTAATTTGGGTTTTTGTGTCCATATCTTTTTCAGTGGTATTTCTTAAAAAAAACCGGCCAAGTGCGAGTCGGACTGGGTTTCGTACAAACCTGTAGGTATTATATGGAAAAGTAAGTTTGATTTTGTTACAGCTTAAAGGTAGTATAGACCTGAGTATTTGAAATGAATTTCAATTTAATACCTCTACGCGTTCATGACGTAAGGAGTAGGTAGTAAGTTTAAAATTATTAAAAATATTTTTATTATATGATGTAACTAAAAATTTATGCTTTTCGCAATTTTTCATTTATCAGTACTATAAGACGTTGCTTCGTACCAAATTTCAAAATTCTGAGTTTACGGGAAGTACCCTGTATGTTTCGATTCCCCTGCGAGTATAGAAAATTTGCAGCATAAGCGGCTGTATCCTTTGATTGCATTGGCTTAAAAGTTTTATTTTTTCACAACTCCAATGGACAGTAGACCTGAGTATTTGGTATGAATTTCAGCTTGTTACCTCCACGCGTTCCTGAGAAAAAGGGTATTGATACACAGACAGATAGACGGGCAACGAAGTGATCCTATAAGGGTTCCATTTTTTCCTTTTGAGGTTAGGAACCCTAAAAATTGAGTTAATTGCCGCAATCAATGAAGTTTTGTATATCTGTTATGCTCGTACCAAATACTATAAATAGATACGCCGAACTCACTCTACTTAACATACTAATCGGCATGTTTTTCATAAGTTTAACAAGTTCAAGCTACTGTAATGGTGAAACACTGGAGAAAACTTTCCATTGGACATTTTAAAGTGGTCAGGTTTTCTGTGTTAGTAGTACACCGTTTTCTACTTCAACAGAAAAATGCAGGCTCTGTCTCTATATAAATAAATCGATTCGATTTTAAAACTCGTCTTATCTCTTTGCCAAAACAAACAATTATTCCAGTACATAGGTGCCTGATATTTTTCTTACACGTCAGACTCAGAGTTAATTCAAATAAAAAAAAGTTTATATTAAAATCTATAAATGTGAAGGTATAGTTGGTATTGTTTATTCGCAAACAGTGTCTCGTCTTATGGTGGCCTTCAGCTCTTATAATTTTATTTTTATTTTCCCTTGAAAGCCTTGAAAGTTCATATAGGCGGGTCAAAGTCTTCGTTGATTCTCTTGTTTACAGATGCAAATTGTTTGTTTATAAAAAAATTACTAATCCAAATTCTATTTATGTCTACGTAGCAGCAGAGTCAATTTAACTTAGTTTTCAATTTCTTGATAAAAAATTCATCAATAATTAACTGCATTAATTAAAAATGGCCAATATTATTTGATCGTCTAAAATCTAATTGATCTATTGTAAATGTGCACTTTTTAAAATCAATAATGTATTTATTTTTTACGTATAATCTTTAAATTAATAATTGCGCCTATGTTACTTGATACTAGTATATATAGTACTGATAGTTGGTACTAACAAAATATAGTATGTATTGTAAGATATATTTTAATTAATGTAATAATAATTCGTTTTAAAGAGATCTACTTTTAATTATAATCAAAACTGATATTCAATAACAACTTGCTAGTTTACAATAACAACTTACAAATTTATGCAAGATGGTAATCTGTTATTAATGTTGTAATTAAATAATTATAAAATCACTAAAAAATCGCTAAATATTAATCGTAAAGTATCGTTGTTATTTATCATAATTTACATAGTATTTTTTAATTTGTAATTAAATAATTTAGTATAAATAATAATATTGAAATTACATTATCTAAAATATTATATTAATTAAATACTTACCATATTTATTGTGTTTTGCCATTTTTTTTTAATATATATTTTTTTTAAATTTTTAAACACAAGCGACACACAACACTGACTTCATAGAACTAACTTCATTTGCAATTTTGTATATGTAAAATATGTTGAGGAAAACTTTATCTCGTCAAACGAGAATCGTCGACGGACGAATGGGTTTTTTAGATACGTTTTTTACCGTTCGGCGTTCATACGAAAAGAGTTTTAATCGATGTCACTGTAATCACCTCAATATTATTTTATTAAGGCAGGCATGTAAGTTTAGGTAACATAACAAATCTAAACATTTGAAACTGTATTCCGAGGAAAACTTCTATAACTATATTCATTTCATAATAATAATACCTGAGGTAGTAACCACAATAAAACCACTGAGGTAAACAAAGCCAACTATCTTAATCTTTATACACATATAAAGGTGAGTCAAATGAATACGGAATGAGTCAAATGAACGCGCCTTCAAGGAAAGTACCGTATACACTAAAAGATAATACATTTTACTTTAAGGAGATATCATTTTATTTTAAAGGTGAAAAAGAATCTTTGCTTTGCTTTGCTTTGCGGTCAGAAATTAAAGGAAAATCATAAACACTAACATAATATTTCAGAATAAATACGAATGACTAATTTTATTAAAGATTACTTACTTACTTTTTACTTACTTATGAATTTAATTTTGTAATGTAAAAAAAATACATTACATTACTGGCTGTCCGAAGCAATATGCTGGCCCGCAGGTTTGCTCAATGTACAGGGGACGTTAAGGTGACGCTATTTAAAGCATATTGCCAGTCCTTTTATACCTGTAGCCTGTGGGTAAATTGTACACAGAAGGCGCTCAGTAGTCTACGCGTCCAGTATAATAACGCGTTTAGGATACTGATGGGGTTGCCGCGATTTTGCAGTGCTTCTCACATGTTCGCAAACGCGCATGTTGACGGTTTTGCAGCGATCATGCGCAAGCGATGCGCCTCCATGTTAACTCGTGCGCGTGCCAGTGCCAATAACATTCTGAGAACTCTGGTCGACCGATGGGACTCTCCAATGCTTGAGCGTTGGGTGCGGATTCATGCGGACATGTAGACTGCTGATGTTGTTGATTTTCATTATACCCTATTTGATGTAACCTAGTTTTTATACTAACATAAGTTAAGTACTTTATACTAACCCACTTTGTATATGGACAATGTCTGAAATAAATTATTATTATTATTATTACAAAAGTTTTTACATTACAAAATTAAATTCATTTAACTAATAAGTTTTTTGAAATTAAATCTGTCTTCTAGAAAACTAGGGTTTTTATATAAGTGTAATAGGTAATTAATAAATTTTTATTATTGGGAATTCTTTAAATAGGTTTATTTTTTGGTAGGTGCTGCCCTCGGCTTCGCCTGCGTCGACTACAAAACTTTAAACAGATGGCAATATTTTATATTTAACGCCCAACAATTTATCAATAGATATATTTTTTCTCGTCGTCCAATTTTGATGGAATAAATTCATAATTGTTGCTCAGAACTTAGTAATTTTCTTTTAATGATTATCGTGTAAAGTTAACATTATAAGAAAAATAAAAATTTTGTATAACTGGTTTCCGTCAATTCACACATTGTTTCAATTTGGCAAAATAACTGAGTGTAACAAGGATATTTGTTATATTTTAAGCAAGGTATGAAAACAATGCCGTTAATAGACCTAATGCTGTAACAAAAACGAAAATACGGAATAATACAAACAAAGTAGGTTCAAACGTTTTAGATCTAGCAAAAGCGCGAAAAGTGCAGTCGCTCTGAGCACCCTGTTACCTATAAAATCAGTGCTATTTTAGAAAAGTAAAACACTGGGTAAGTATCCGAAAAAGCTCTATATTCGTACGCCACATAAGCTTACCTTCTTAAAAAACCTCGTACACCGTATTTTCATTTGTGTTTTCTGTTGAAAGGATTGGAAAAATAGCTCACTTACGGCAAGAATGGGCGAGAAAGATCGTGATCGAAGCCCCACAAGCAGTGGCAAAACCCCGTCTTAATGCAAAACAATTTGAGGTCGTGTAGGTAGAGTGTATATGGTGGTATTGGAAAAATATATGTCATTATGACTCTATTATATGATTTAATACTTTTATAGATACGATTCCGTTATAAACCCATAGAATTTTATTATCTAAGTAGGATACTTTATAATAAGCTTTTGAATTAAGCTTTCGTTTTATTGTAATTCAGTCAGTAATTTTTTTTTGTTAACATTATGCCGATCACTATATTTTTAAATTATTCAATATTTTTTACATCCATTATTTTCAAATATATATATCGAGCCGGCAATGTCATTAAATTAATTTCTTAAACTTGGCTCTAAGTTATACTTTAGGCTTCAGTTTTTAAATTGCTCGTACAGCCCGCTTCTGTAGCACGACGAGTGTATATACGTGTATTAGCAGCATGTCATCAAATCAAAATGACATAGGTTATTAAGCTATTTAACCCACTGATACACACTAACATAGAATTACGAACTCCATGGGTTCTGCAGGGAGGCGCGTTGTGACCGTCTTTAGCATATTCTGCGCTGCAACAGAGTGTTAATATAACTGTAGTAATATAAAGATGTAAGTTCGGTAGCGTACGTAATAAAAATTATCACGATTTCTAAAATCTGAATTTTTTGTTGGTGGTACTGACTTGTACTTACAGAGCTTCATTCACGTTAATTGTAGGCGATAAAGCCAAGGACCTTTGTGCTGGGTCAAATTTAAGTTACTTGCATGCAAAATTTGGAACAGTGATATTTTCATTTTATCAGTATACCTATCTAATTCAGTGTGGGACTCACCTTCCGAACATACAGGAAGTGGCTCCAATGAACTGGATGTTCTATACGTTCCAGTCAGGATGTCGAAGACTCTATTTATATCGAAGAATTTATGACACGGAAATTATGAAACAAGGTTCTACCCCACATAGTTTATAATTTTTTTTTTAAATTTAATAATAATAATAACAACACACACAATCACAACAACGCCTAGGTTCCAAACTAAGCATTAGCTTGTATTTTGGGTACCAAGCGAAGACAACACATACATATAACAACCAAGACCCGGTGCCAGTATTAATATTCATCATATAAATACTGACCCGACCTGGGATTCGAACCCGGGACCTCCAGCTTCGCAGGCAGGGTCGCTGCCCACTAGGCTAAGCGGTCGTCTTATATAGATTATACTATAAACGTGATTACTCAAGCCGTGTGGTGGTAAGCTATGTTCTTGTTTAGAAGATTGCGGTTCGAATCCTCAGGACTTGTACCAACGAGTTCTTTCTGACTTAAAGTATGTAACTGTCAATGACTCTGTGGCTCAGAGAACACGTTATGGCGTCGGTACCGGGATCCATCGTCAGATGGCAGACGTTAACATCTACCAACCCACATTGGAGCAGCGTGTCGGATTGAGCTCTAAACACCCTTATCCAGAGGGGAGGCCTAACCTCCTGCAGTGGGGGTAATGGGCTGATACGGGATATGGATTACTCAAAAGGGCCACAGGTCCGCAATTATTAACACGCACTTCTGATTTGTTTAACCCAGCATTATTAAATAATACGTAACAAAAGGCACATAATTTAAACAATTTTTATTAAAATATGTGTTAAAGCCGTCCAACGGCGCGGCAAGACATGACGGGGCAACCTAAAGTAACAGAAATCAATCGCGCTAGTTAATACATAACTCGTTCACGCACAGACCATTAATATTTTTTTCTATCATTCGAACGCGCACTTAACACTCTGCGTTGCATAGCAAAGACACGTAAGCATTTGCTGCAATCAGTTATAGGCATATTAAGCGTTAAGGAGCAGCGCCATTACAAATATGTAAAAAAATCTTTTCCTTAAAACTCATTTTTTGTATGTTGTTAGTTTTCGTTTAAGTAAAGAACTCAGTCAACCATTTATTGGTTTTATAGTAGTTTACAAGAATACAATAAATCACAGGGCTTTAAACGTTTTCTTTTAAAAAAGCTGGTAGAATTGAACACCGCGCTTTTAGTTTATGTAACAACTAGCAATAAACATACCAAAAATTATGTTTAAAAATTGCGTTGTTTTTTTTTTAATTCTTCAATTATTATTTTTAATTCTTAAACGCGCCATACACACCTGACTGACCGCAAATATGTGAGTAAACTTTGTAAGTGCATCTATCTGCCCAGAATTAAATTTTAGATACCATTTTAGCCACGGTTTTCAGACTATTGACGAGTTCAATGTAATATATATTACTTAACTACCCCAGTAAGCAAAAATATTTTAAACATTAAATTTTTATATAGTGACAATGCCAGAGGAATAAATAACTTATGGAAATGACGTCACACAAATTTAAAAAAAGTAAAAGACGTTTATAAAATATCAGTTGTTTCACATCAAATTTTAAATAGGGAACAATATTTATTTTAAATACGAGATAATGTGTTAGCATAGTATAAGAGTTTATTTATTAAATAATATTTAGCACACTATGTGTCTCGGAGCGCACGTTAAACCGTCAGCGCCGGTTACCATCAATAGATGGGAGCCGTTAGAATTCACCAACCGGCACTGGAGCAGCGTGGTGGATTAAGCCCCAAGCCTCCTCATCTCTAGAAGTATTAATGAGCCGGTAGTATGGTATTTAATTCTACTTCTGTCTAATTGGTTCGAATCTTGTCATAATTGCATAATTGAGAAATTGTCATATGGCAATGTAATTTTGAATTATGTCATAAATAAGTAAAAATAATATAGGGGTAGATATGGTAGATATCGAGGTAGTTTAAGATATGTAGCGTTTCGGATATTCGGATTTCTCCAATAATCTAAGCCTAAAGTTTGAACAAGTTTACAGAAAGACGTATTGACTTTCGAAACTAAGCCATGAACATTAATTTGGCGAGCCAACTTCTGAGCAGCAGTGTTGTTAAAACATTGGAAGTATGTGCCTAAATGTTTCGTGGACGGCAGTGTGAAGCTGTTTATTCAAATATGTTTATTACAAATATTAACTAATACATTGTTTAATGTCACAATTTTTTAAATTTATTAGCATGGTATAAAGGTAAGATATTAATATGTTCTCACATATTAAAATTCTATGAACTAGAGGAAAAACAGACTGCGATAATGTCGTCAGTAAGTAACCACGCGCAGATCCTCCTGATTCCGAAAATAGTCCTGTAATGTATAGCCCTCTCCAAGCTTCAATCTAAAACTTGGAACATTCTTCTCAATGACTTTGCGAAAAATTATAACACAAAAATCTAGTTGCTGTTGCGTTCTTGCGTCAAATTGGCGCAAGGCTCCGATTGGTGTCGGGTAACCCTCTGAGCACAGAATATTTTGTTGAGAGGATCAGCCTAGCCATTCAGCGCATGAACGCTGGAACTCTGAGCTCGTTATTAATATTTTTTTTATAAGTAACAATTAAATTAGGGTATATAATATTAAAACATTAATTACAATAGTAATATTTTATATGAAAGAGTTTCAAAATATTGAATTGGAGTTTTTCTGATTAATTTCCTTAAATATCACTGCCTTTGTGCCTCGGAGATCACGTTAAGCAGTCGGTCTCGGTCGCCGTCAATAGGCGGTCGTTACAATCCGCCAACCCGCATTGGAGCATCAGGGCGGATTTAAGTTTCAAGCCCCCTCATCTGAGGCGAGGCATAAGCTCCTGCAGTGGGGTATGAAAAAGGGCTGATGGAATGGAATGGAAGAGGCCAATGTACCTGAAAAAAGGGGTGGACGAGAAAATTGAGGGGTGGAAGATAGTTGCAAGATTAAGATGTGGGAATGTGAAAGTGAAGAATGAGTATTGGATGTCAAATGAAAATAAGGAACATAAGATATACAAGGTGAGATTTTATTAACCGGCCAAAATTTTTCAAGGTGTTAGGTATCACCAATAGACCTCATTGCGTAAATAAAAAATATGGGTTACATTTTCAAAATAAATTATTTTATCTACAGTTTATTTTATAACGTTTGGTTGCCTTCTCAACGCTATAGTAAACGTACGCGCCCGAGATCTTTGAAACGGGATGATGCGGCGAGCAAGAATGGTAACTAGAGTTTTTGATTTTTTCGGGAAAGGTTTATGCAGTCATATCTCAATATTTTTCTATAGAACGATACTAAAAGGAAACAAGACGGCTATAGGTTTTCTACCAAAGATCATTATATTAAAATTTGGCTGGTCATAAAAATCTCACCCTGTATACGCGGGTGAGAGGGAGACTTAGAACATTTGATGGAGCATCTACATACATTGTAAGAAGGGAGAAATTGAAATAGCAGGACGAATAGAGCAAAAGTGGGGAAAGAGGAACAGTGAGAGGTTGCGGGGGATAGATAAATTAAAAAAGAAAAAGAAGGCGGGATGCGACAAAAGTGAATGAGACACGTGTGAAACGAGAACGTCGCTAATGGGCTATTTTATAAATTAATAAATAAAATAAAAATAAATGATGATAGAGTAATTGAAGTTATTTTGATGCATACAAAATATAAGGAATATTTTGTAAATTTTGGTTTGGAATATAAAAAAATATCTCGTTAAATTATTATGATTCTATATTACCTACAGTGTAATTAGCAGCCGAATATTATTTTGGATTTTATAGAAACATTATACACAATAAAGTATGTGGTATAACTAACTGAGATAAACTGCGTTTTCCTTGTCAACAGGATAACTAGTTCACGGAAGAATACTTGATTCGTTTTACCGTGTTGATGTGTTATTATTAAAGGTAGGCATGTAATATTAGTGTGAATAATAATATTTTTTGATAGTTTGTAAATAATCTGGCGAAAATAAAACCATCTCGTTCCAGACATTAAATTAATTTCTAACGTTCTTACGTTTATCCGGATTAGACAACCCTTTTCTTAAGCGTGGCAACGACAGGAGTAATCTATAGAAGTGAACGAACTTAAATCTAATTCCGTTGTACATTATCCGTTCGCTAATTGATTTTGTTAGAAGCTCTGGGAGTTGTGAACATTAAAAGCATGTAACCAGATCTTGATTAACTTACCAGAAATTTCACGTATAATTATTCTCAAGTGTTGCTCTTTTGAAATTTACTGAGCGATTTAATTTAATCTGTAATTTGAGTAGGAGTTTATTAATTTTCTAAACGATAAACCGAGGCTTACTTTAATTGTATACAATTTAATTTGTTTTCTTCGAATGCTAAATAGAACTATGAAAAGCCTGCTTTCTAAATACAAGCGTGATATTTATCAATATATATACAAGCTTCATTTCAAACAGTCCAAGGAATTATTGGATATTATTGTGCTGACATTTTGAAATATTTAGCTGTTATCGGACAGCGAATCGCGTTACATGTTTGCATTTGAGGACGCATACGACGCTTGGCTGCATTAATTACGTATTCTGATTTCAGTCAATAAAACTAACTAAAATGCGGCTTTCTGGTCCAGTGGAAAAACACTCCATCTGCAATGCGGAATGTCATTAGTACATGTCGTAAATATATTTTCTAACGAATATCCAAATCTGGGCATCGGGATACACTTCCGAGAGTGTATAAGTGTCGTGGCTCTAGCGCTCATAATACAGGGAATTATAGTATTAAGAGAAGAATCTTTACCGAGACACCCGCGACGCGCGCTATTAGCAGATGGTGTGGGGCTGAAACCTGCTAAACTCCTCTTATATATCCTGTTGTTAACCTTCTGCTGTTGATTTTGGGTTATTTCTTGACAGTTACATTACACAAAAAGGCATTTTTGTAATTGTTCCCTGCTTAATATTCCGTATTAATTATTAATTGTACGTAATTAACTGTACGTATTACCTGAACTGAGCTTGGTTTTGATCAAAATTTTGATGTATATGGGAGCTTACCAAACCATATTAGTCCATTATGCTCCACTGCAAGAGCTTAGGCCTCCCCTCAGGTTGAAGTTGTTTGGAGCTTAACCCACCATGCTGCTCCAATGCGTGTTAGTGGATTTTAACGACTGCCGTCTGGTGACGGCCACCGGGACCAACGGCTTAATGTGCTCTTCGAGGCACTGAGTCAACGATAGTTATGTAATCAAGCCACTGGTCACACTGGTCTATTCTGGTTTGTGGGATTCGAACCACGACCTTCCAAACAAGAAGCGGGCTCGCCACCACTTCGCTATCACGACACATGTTAGCTTAAACTCGCGTGATTACACAAATGAACTTGGTTTTGTGGACAAACTTTGCTTTTATTTTGTTTATCTGGAATTCCACTATGTCATCTCTAGATGGAGATGCGGCCTTAGAAAACATAGATAAAAAATATTACCTAACGGTTCGGTCATAATTCACGCACACAGAGACGGTTACAAATATTATATGATTAGTATGGCATAGCAAGAGTATGTGGTCTGTTTAGTCACATGCACAAGCATATAAAAGATGGCTAATTTTTTTTGTTGTCATTATACCGCGGGGTTTTTTTATCTAGGTCAAAACAGTGTGTTCATTTAAAAATTAATCTCTGTTTCACATAGAGCTTAAAAGTTAATATTATTATTTGAAGTGCTTTACGGCCTATAGGTACAGCCCGTATGTAGGCTGCACGAAAACTTCGATTCGGTTCTACTTTACTTTATTACGAAACCAAATCACGAATTGTTTCATTCAAAATTCACACAAATCACAAATTCCACTTTTACAGCACTCAGAGTTCGCAGTTGATCACACTTAACTTGTCAAGAATGCTTTGTGTGGTCCTAAAAATGCAACTCAAAAATCGAATTTTCCAACGCGTCATCGCTTTGACAACGCTGTCTCTAATATGAATTTTCATTTGTGATTTATTTTTATCTCGGAATTTATCGATATTTCTGTATTCGGTCGATGTGTTTAAATAGCCGTGTGATCTTTTCGAGTACTTTCTATATCACATCGCCGTGTTTCTATACATAGACGTCACTATATATGGCGTCTGTGTCGAATTTGCAATGCGGTTTTAGGAAATGCAAAACGATTTGTCTCTGGCCGGAAGACGGACTGGCTGTGAGTTGCGGTCGAATGACTTATTGCTCTCAAACACGAAAACAAACTGGTCGGTCGGTTGGTATTTTTATGTAAAACTATCAATAAATAATGAAGTGAAAAACAAATTTTTAATTATAACTAAATCATAGCTAAATTTATTCCTTCTTTTACTTTTTATTCTTTATGTCTGTCACAAAGTTAATTTCTAAATGGTTAGTCGTTTTTGATTTGAGGTTTAACACAAGAATCGATGGAGATTAATTATATACAAGTGTACCTAGAAGTATATTTTTTCAGCGCCTTCTAGGTTTTAATATAGTGATCTTTGATGAACATTATATTACCATACCTATTCTCTTCTTTTAGTATCACTAATTGAGATAAGGCGCCAAGGTTAACGTGTTACCATGGGTAAAATATGATGCCACATATAATGATTTCCTATCCAAACTCATCACTACATATTATTAAAATAAAGTCCCCCGCCGCGTCTGTCTGTCTGTCTGTCTGTCTGAACGCAAACTCAAAAACCACCGAACGGGTTGGCATATTATTGGCACTAATGGACGGAGTGATTCAAGAGGAAGGTTTAAGTGTATAAATTATTAATGTTTTGTGTAAATTTGTTAAAATATGATAATTATTGTTGAAGAAGTCGGAAAAAAATCAAGCCGGCTGGGATCTTTCATCGAAAACGCTGCCTAATCCTTTTGAGATATAACAAAATAATGTATGGAGGAATTGTGTATCTTATATAGGACTAAAGAAAAGTCCGCGATGGCATATATCTATTTCTTATGGATAGCTTACTATACCTATTTTTATGTTTAAAAAAAGGGTGTCATACGATGAGGTAATTGGAAAGCAATTTATACGGATATCCTTATCAAATTAAATACGTTATTTATCTTCAGTATTTTATGCACATTATGATTGCCCTTTACAGTATACAATTTAAATTAATATCTTAGGAGCCATCGCGAAATATAAATATCGTGCGACCAGCCGGGCGGCGGCCATACGGGACGACGCGACACGCTTACTTAGGTTAGTTTATATGTATTTATTCATTACTTTTTCAAATATTTATAGAATTGAAAATAATATACTTTAAAAGTACTGCAAGTAGGAGGAACTTACGTCACATTTAAAGGTAATTAAATCCAATCCACATGTGCGACGCAACAAGCTGATATGACACTACGACAGAGAATTAAGGCATTACGGCTTATATGCTCTGCTACCCGTGCGCAGCCGGGGCGGGTCGCTAGTTTTATTAATAAACTAGCAAACGCCTTCGACTTTATTTGCAAAGTTTTCGTGATTTTTACAGTTTTTTAGTTTACGTAGGAAACCTAAATATTTTGGGAATAAGAAATTGCCTATAATATTTTCCAATAAGTCCTCCTCTACGTGCCCGTGAATGTCAAAATTAGGTAAGCCGTTACGGAGATTAGGTAAGACAAAGAAACAGACAGACGGACATTTTTTAAAGTCCTATATAATAAACATATTAGAATAAGAAAAAAAATCTTTACTTCGAAATCACAGACAGATACTCCAATTTCATTTATTTTTATATATAGGGAGTCAATAGTTACCGAGTTACATTTTAAAATAAAATAGGATTTTTTTAAATTTTATAACCAATTGATGAACACCTTAGTACTTGCAAATCCAAGGCCAAATTATAGAAGCACTAATTACTTACATGAACATTAAAAAGAAATTTCTTCTTATTCAAACTTAAGAGCAACGCTCTTGTCGGTGTAACTCCTTCCATTGTGGTCGATCTCACACCTTCTCTTTAACCTTCTACTACGACATGTTAATAATCTGCTTTTTATCTGATCAGTATGATCTGTCCTTGGTCTTCCTTTCTTTGTTCTTCCTTCTTTTAAGTCTTCTAATACATTTCTGATGAAGTCATCAGGTCGTTTAAGATGACCTATCATCTTTCTTCTTCGGTTTTCAATTATTCAGATAATATTTTTTTTCCTTTTTACTCTTTTTAAAACAAAGGAGACGGATGAAAGAAGAGTGCATGTGGCAGAGATGAGAATGTTAAGATGGATGTGTGGTGTAACTAGAATGGACAAGATTAGGAATGAGTATATAAGACGAAGTCTGAAAGTAGCGCCGATCATAGAGAGACTGAGAAGCAATAGGTTGGAGTGGTATGGGCGTGTGATGAGAAGGAATGAAAGGCATATTACAAGGAAAGTGATGAGTATGAATGTGGAGGGATGTAGGGGTAGGGGACGACCCAAGAAGGTATGGATGGATTGCGTGAGAAAGGATATGTGTGTTAAAGGTGTGAGTACTGAGATGACGACTGACAGAGATGAATGGAAGAAGAACACATGTTGTGCCTACCCCATTTAGAGTGGGATAAGGGCAGGAGGATGATGATGATGATGACTCTTTCTAATACCTATTCGTTTGTTACTCTTTCCATCCAAGTTATACTTTCCATCTATCTCCAACACCACATTTCAAATGCTTCCATTCTTTCCATATTTTTTTGTAACATTGTTCATGTCTCACAACCATATAGAGCTATAACTTGACTTTTAATGACTTTAAAAAATTCTTCTAACTTCTTTTGACATTTTGGATTTCAAAAACTGTTTTTTTCTGATTAAATTAATTTCTTGCTATTGGTATTCTAATTCTAATGTAATGTATAAATGAATTTATAGCATACTAAAATAAAATTTACTTATAGGTAGAAATATTTTTGGTACAACTCTTTGAAAATAAGTTATTAACGTTTCATGAGTATAAAGAAAACATCCTTGATGTAGAGCACTAATTAGGAAACTTCAAAAACATATGGTTTAAAATTTTCACAGTTATCCTGAGAATAAAACGGTAAACGTAATTACGATAAGCTTTGAAATTCTCAAAGAGAACGAACTTGTTCCCACGAACCACAGACAAGTCAACTTTATAGACCACGCTTTGACAGGGAGTAGCATTCGCCAAGGCTATGTAGTGACACTACATAACTACGTCTCTTGTGAGCGGTCAGTTGGAAGCACGTCGGAAGCCATTAAATTGTCAATTTTGAACGAGCCAATGAAAACTAGTCGACCTCTCCCCGCACCCCGCCACTTTTTAGCGATTTCGTTTTCGTACTGACGTTTATTAAAGCGTGGTCTATAGGTTGACTGGTCTGTGCCACGAACTCACTCTCAAAAAGAAACGTGTTCTTATTTAGTATATTGTTACTTGCATATCCTTCCCATCTCTAGTTCTACAGCAGAAAGTTCAGCGAAAAAAAAAGTTGTGACTAACTAATTTAACATGATGTGTGTTTTTTGGATTGCGATAGAATGATAGAAAAACGGTGCGTTTGACTATTTGACATAATCAGTCAAAAAGTTAGTGAAGATAACAAACAAGTCAGAAATAGACGAGTTCTCGGTGAATGTCTATGTGACGTGTTGATTTTTATAGAAATAGATATTAGTGGATTTTTCACTATGAACTGTAATGTTATTTAGCGAATTAAAGTAAAATTCAAGAGTTTTATCTAACGCGTAACACAGAAATTGGGGCACCTTGGGCAAGCTACAATAAAAATACCGCCATTCTTTATTTACAATGAGTTATTATATTTTGAATAATATTATAACAGAATTTCGATCACGCTTCAAGAAAATAATATCGAGTCAGTATTTCATAGGTTGCCGCTCTGCATAACATTTACGCCATCTAACTTCTCGTATTTCGCACAAGTTTCCACAAGAGGCCCGTTGTCTGCGACTTGTAGTCGCACGCTGAAGGATCCGTAAAGATTATATACACTGGGAGCCCGCCGCTAATTACATTTGCGATGTACTTCGTCGAGGAACCCGTCGCTGATTATATTAAAAGCCCTCGCAGTGCCGCTGAACTCACTCACGAGGTGCCTTGAAAGCATGATCATTCATCTGTCTAGAATCTAGACTCTAGATCTTTATAATAATAATAATAATAATAATAATAATAATATCGTATATATAACAACAACGTCTAGGCCCCAAACTAAACATTAGCTTATGTTTTGGGTACCAAGCGAAGATACCACATACATATAACAACCAAGACCCGGTACAAGTATCGATATTTATCATATAAATACTGACCCGACCTGGGATTTGAACCCGCGACCGCTACCCACTAGGCTAAGCGGTCGTCGACCATAAAGTGAAACATACCAACAAAAAAGAATAACGCAACAAAACAAAGACAAGATGAGTGGGTATGTAAATTTACAACCAAACGGCTGTCAGCTCTTCAGAGATTATAAAAGAGTAAATATTCAGAACAATATGCTAATTTTTTTTTTAATATCTACGTAATTTTCTGTATTATACTAGAGTTAGGATTCTGATTATTTTAAGTTCTAAATAAAAATAAATACCTGCGACAACCCACACAGCGCCATCTAGTCTTTCTTTGAGACTAACTTTGAGACTGCTTTCATTGAAGCAAGTATTATGCTTGTATTATGGGTACTAGACATGATATACATACTTAGATATTCATTATAATATATACATACGTATATAGATATTTTACGAGTAAACATAAATGAACAGTAAATGAGTAAAAAATACGTACACAATCGACAAGCTAAGTACAAATAAAAATGATTTCTTTGAATGTCGAGTATCACAGAACATATCCTAGTTAAAGGCGTTTATTTTAATTTTAACACATCAACAAATTGTTACTGAGCAGTAACAAATACGATTGAGTGGATTTGGACCAGGCCTTAATATACCCTGAAAACCTGTCGATGATATTATATTTACTATAAAATCGTGAAGCCAGTCACCGAAAATGATCATCTTTTTCAAAAAATAGAAAATTTGAATGTAATTTCAATTAAAAATGACTGCCATATTGAAAAACTACAGATGTACATTTTGTACCCAGGCGTATGAGGAGTGGTTTTTCTGGAAGTTTACCTCAAAAACTCGAATCTGATATAGAGTAAGTGCACCAAATATCGAACATTATCCTAATATCGAACCCTCAAGTATTTCATTAGCAATGAAGTTCATCATCATCATCATCATCATCATCAGCCCGTGTCTCTCCACTGCAGGATATAGGCCTCTCCCAAGGCTCGCCACCACACACGGTCCTCCGCCTTCCGCATCCAATTACCGCCGGTATGGTGCTTCAGGTCATTAGTCCACCTTGCCGGAGGGCGTCCAACGCTTCGCTTCCCAATACGTGGCCTCCACTCGAGAACCCGTCTACCCCATCGGTTGTCGGTTCTACGGCAAATGTGACCGGCCCATTGCCACTTGAGCTTGCTAATCACTTCGGCTATGTCGACAACTTTAGTTCTTTGACGGATTTCAGTATTCCTGATTTTGTCCATCAAGGAAATGCCGAGCATAGCCCGCTCCATAGCGCGCTGAGCGACTTTAAATTTGTGGACCAGTCCTGCCGTGAGAGTCCATGTTTCGGCACCGTATGTCATTGTAGGCAGGACGCATTGGTTAAAGACCTTAATTCCAGTTCCACAGGAATATAATTTGCGTAGCGGAGTACTGCCCCCGCTGCATCTATATGTCGAGTTAGTGCATTGCGCCGTCAGTCATGCCTCGTGTGAGATAATGGGGAATATGTATCGTAAATGTCGCTGCGCCAAAATTTCATCGACCTGACACTGACGTCCTTTTTTAAACGGTAAGTGTATATTTGTCACTACTATTTAATGTGAGAATACTAAAAACATAATAATAATAATAATAATAATAATAATAATAATAATAATCTTTATCGCCAAAATATATTTGTTTTAAGAATTTCACACATTTTGGAGTTGTTTGTTTATTAGTTTTTATCATAAAAAAAAATAATTTGTGATTCTTTAAAATCCTAATATCGAATACTGTTTAATAATAGGCGATAGGTGTTCGATATAAGGGTACTAGTGTATTATTTACTTTCCTTACAGATATGAATTAAGGAGACGTTCACGTCTCCAAAGACGAGGAAAAGTGGAGTCCTACAAAAATGGCAGCTGCAGTAGACGCTGTGAAAAAAAAGAAATGGAGTACTTAAAAGCGTCTAACATATTTCAAGTCAATAAAATAACTTCACAAAATTTCAGTAAAAGTAATAAGGCTTCCGTTGAAGTAAAGGGACCGAAAACCAAAAAGTTCGTTTGTGAGATGTGCCTATATATATAGATGGATAAACTCTAATTTTGCACACATTTGTTCGAAATTAGGATATACTTGTTTATTCAGGTCTATAACGAAGATTTATTAAATTTTGTAAATAACTTTTTTGAATTAAGACTTTTCAAAATAATACTTTCGTTATTTTGTTAACTATATCATTTTAACTGTACATCTGCTAGAAATCTCTATTAATGATTTACACAAAGCTATTTAAAAAAAAAGTGCTCCATATTTGGGGACTTTACTCTAAATGAAATTAAATAAAAAGATAAATAAAGGTTGTTTAGATTGTAATATTTTTCGCTAACAGTAAACTTTCTGTAGAATAAATCACTCCCGACGCGCCTTAAAAACCTATTTTGTATATTGTTCATATGTTTTTTTCTTCGTTGAAATAGATGAGCAAGGTTACAAAATATTTGCGTTTCTACGCAAAGTTATTTCAATTATTTTAGAGAAAATAGAAAAAGAAGTGTCACACTTAATAAATAAATATATTAATTGTAAAACTACAATGTCGTGACCTTAGTCCATTTAGCCGCCATTTCGTTTTCAATATCGCAAAACCAGCACGCACGGTTTTTTTATACATATTTATACTTTTGATTGTTTAGACTATGCCAAGTGGCAAGTCCACTGCCACGCGGGGAGCTAAACGGGCGCACGAGGAATGTATTTATTATATATTTTTGTGTGTATATAATTTTTATTTATAATTATTATTGAAGTTTATAATTTTAGTTTAATAGAAGAGTACCTAGTTTTTAAGCAATATAGGTAATATTCTTATAAATAGTTACACTTACCGGTTAACGGACAAAATTCAAACAAACACTTTAATAACCGTAAGCGTCCTTTTATACAAATGCTATTGGGGATTAAGTACTTATAAATGTAACCGAAATTATTCCGAGTCGAATCAACGTGAACCGGTAATATTATGATTGAAAATACCAAATCACTTAGTCTATTTCAATTCCACTTACCTATAGGTACTTCTGCACGCGGCATTTATATTGCGAGATATCACGTTGAATAATTCATTTCTTAGAGGATATAATGCTCTTTAGTTATTCTTATGATGAATCAACAAAATATCGTGTAACGAACCGAAAATCGCTTTATTTAATTACCTTTAACTTATTAAGACGATATCTTAATAACTTCCATATAAGATTATAATAGATGTTTATAGTAGTCCTCAGATATCTAAAAGCATTTAACTTTTTCATATTACCGTCTAATTATTTATTTAATATATAACAATTACAGTACAAATGATTTAAGTTAAAATTTCTGCTGATTTTTCACTTATAACCAATTGCGAGAACTATTATAATAATGGGTTCTGAATTCAGAGCATTATAAAAATGGAAAATTGAAGAAAAAAAATCACTGTTAAAAAGTATTTCACATGGAATTGATCGCGATAGTCAGATTTTCCATGAAACCTAATTTAGTTATTTAAGAAATTATATGCACAGCCGAAGCGATCAGCAAGCTGAAGCACCTGGTGGACAGATGATCTGAAGCACCATACCCGGGGTAGTTGGGTGCGAAAGGCGGAGGACCGTGTATGATGGCGATGGTTTTTATAAAAACATTTCCTTTGCATCCGCTTTCACCTTCTACGAACGGACGACACACCTACATTTAATCATGGTCAACATGTACAAATTACGGTTTATTTAAGGACCATAAACGTAAAAATTCCAAATAATGAAAACAAAAAAAAAACGCTATGGAACAACAGTTTACTCAAATATAAATTCAAGGTTAATTTGATAGGTATCGCGCACGAAACACTAACTTCGGCACTGTGACGTTCGAACTATATACCTGAGGCAATTTCGTCACAAGGTCGTGGAATCTCGCCTAACAGCCACGATAAGATTGTGCTACGAAAAAACTATGGTCCGATCAAGATATTTCGTGCTTTATTGCTATACGTAGTCCTTCTTCACTTTAATTAAGGACCTGCATGTATTTTAAGTTAGATTTAATACAATGAGACTAAAGCAAAATAATTTTACAATACCAATACATTGTAAACAAAAAGAGTTTACTCAGTAGAAATGGAGGCGCGCTTAAATTGATTGATTTTAAACATTTTTATCACCTCACCAGCTCAAAAAGTGGACCTTTGTTTCATATATGTGAGCAAAAGTCAGTATTGCTCACTCAGTGACGAAAAGTGTTTTGAATTTAGAACAACGCTTCGGCATTTCTGTTTTTTGCCCACGAAATGTTCAAAACTCGAACATTCTAACATTTTGTTTCAGAAGTAATATTTCTAGTGCTGTGTTACTAAAAAAAAGCTATTGAGTTTTTGGCAGAAAATTACGTATCGACTTGAAGCCCTCTTTTGCGTTGACCATGTAACCACTCATACTATAGCTAGCTGGTGTAAGATGGTGAGTTTTAGTCCGAATTTCAGTGCGCAAGGTCCCCGTGCGCCGCTCTTCACAACCGATAAATCCCCGTGCGCCGGTTTCAACACCTCAAGATTGCGTAACGTCACCTCGATACTGTGAACTGACATGACTCTATTAAAACCAAACGCTGGTGTTCATTTAAAAATTAATTTACTCTATGGATTTTGGATAATTAAGACTTAATTGTTTATTATGCTACTAATAAAACGTTATACATAAAGTGGGACATTTAAATTATTTAGTTCGATTTTCATTTTAACTTTTATGTAATGTCGTCCTTTCCGAATGCACTAAATATATGGTTAATCTAGTTACAATGACCTTTCTTACATCCATACTTAGATAGCTTGTATATCTTAAGTACCCGAGTACCTAAAAGTTACTGGATATTGTACGTAAGTTGTAGTTATAACGTGGTAGTTGGTGATTTTTATTGTAAGAAATGTATGAAATGAAATTGTTTTGTTTATTGGGTATATTTTGTTGAAAATTAATAATAGTTCGTCATATTTAGATTACATCATTTTGTTGACGTCAAAAAGTGTATGTTTGTTATACCAATTTCGAATAAATATATTTTGATTTTGATTTTAATAGCGTAAAAATCAGGATGGAGCTTGGAGCATTTCATACATACATACATAGAATGAGTCTGTTCATGTCACACAATTTATTTGATTGCTGTACGGTACGTACCTATACAGATACACTGTAGGCAGGTTTGTGTCGTGCCGCAGGTTTTCTCATAGTAGGTATATTATGAGACATCATGCAGGTCGAAAGCTTTTGACAGGTCCAAATAACATGCATACACTGGTGTTTGTTGGGTAGTGTAATATTGCATAGTCTGCTTGAGGCACAGAATGGCACTTTCTATGCAGATAAATAAGAAAATGAGAAACCATTTTCCCATTTCTAACCAAATAAAATCCAAAAAAACCTTACAAATTGAGTATCATATAACTTAAACTTAGTTACTTATGTATGTAAATTTAAACAAAAAAACAATATTCACAGATACACTTGTGTAGATTCCATTTGCCTAAATAGGCAAGTCATAGCATCTAAAAAAATGAGGTTTTTAATTTTCGAAAATCGCAAATGAACTTTGCCTATGAAATCGCAAAATAATAGTTATTAAGAAAGCAGGCAATATAGGCCTATTGCCTAAGCCTGTAAAATTCTGTTTGCATTATGATTACACAGATGATAATAATTAGCAAATTTGAACCAAAAGACACTACTTGACAGTTAAATTTCGAAAGTGAGAATGTCATTTGATGTCAATAAAGGAGCATCATCGTGAATAGACGCGTTATTTAAAATTTATTCTGCTATAATTATCTGGGGTTCATAATTATCACAGGTATAATGAATAATAATAATAATACATGGGACTTCCCACACAGCGCCATCTAGTCCCAAAGTAAGCAAGTATTATGCTTGTGTTATGGGTTAACAGACAACTGATATACATACTTAAATATTCTTTATAATATATACATATATAAATATATATATATATATTTTTTTTTATATATATAACAACCAAGACCCGGTACCAGTATCTATATTCATCATATTAATACTGACCCGACCTGGGATTCGAACCCGGGACTAGCTTCGTGGGCAGGGTCGCTACCCACTAGGCTAAGCGGTCGTCTTCGTGTATTCCTTCACAGCATGAATGGAATCGCTAAATTTTCAAGACTGTATAAATCAGATAGAAAAAAGAGCGAAACGTCCGTAGTATCGTTTGGTTATACTGTCCGTAAATAAAAATATAACAATAAATACCAGAAAAATTTGAAGTAAATTAATACCAAATAAAGATCTATGGTTTCATATATGTATGTCTATGGTTCTCTAAAATATTGGAGTTTCTCTTTCAATGTATTATAAAGACCAAGTTTAAAAAGCGTATTTTAATTAAATACTGAGTAAGTATGCCTATCGCCAAAACCTATAGAGTACCTATTTTCGATTATCCAGAATCTTAGAATTTGGCATGAAAGTTCGCACAGTACAAAAGTGGAAATATGAAAAATACACTAAAATTTTATTACCTTCTTGTAATTTATGACAAACTAGTTTTTTGCCCGCGGCTCCGCTCGCGTGGACTACACGGTTGTACCGGGACCCCTGTTTCCGGGTTACGGTACATTATATACGAGTAACTCCAACGGTTTTTGTAAATGCCAGAATTTTTTCATACTCACTTGTCACTTATCATTATATTTTGGACAATTCACACAATATATTCATTAATCATAACCTATGTGTTAATCTGATGTATAATTATTGTTAAATTTCATTAAAACCCATTCAGTAGTTTTTGCGTGAAAGTTTAACAAACATCCATAGATCTATACATACTAACTTTTACGTTTATATTATTAGGAAAGATAATGTACGCCATTTGAAAAATCAAAATGGCCAACACTTCATAATAATAACGGTTTATATAATTAAACTATTTAAGTCCGATTCCAGACCGAAAGGTTGCGGGTTCCATTCCCGTCCAGGATAAATACTCGTATTTATGTACATGTGTGTCTGTTTGTTCCGTATCTGAGTGTAAGCTAAGTATATACATATTATAAATAAATATTTAAACATGTAAATCCTACTTGACCAGTTATTTAGTTAATAATAATAATAATAATAATACATGGGACTTGCCACTCAGCGCCATCTAGTCCCAAAGTAAGCAAGTATTATGCTTGTGTTATGGGTTACTAGACAACTGATATACATACTTAAATATTCTTTATCATATATACGTATTTAATATTTTTACGAAGACACCACATACATATAACAACGAAGACCCGGTACCAGTATCAATATTCATTATATAAATACTAACCCGACCTGGGATTCGAACCCGGGACCTCCAGCTTCGTAGGCAGGGTCGCTACCCACGAGGCTAAGCGTTCGTCATGTTTGTTTATGTTATGTTTCAAATCTGTGCAAAGAATTAACTATCTATCAGAAATTTTATGCTATCTATATAGACTTGCAGGACGCGCGTGCCTTTATATATATATTACAACTCGCCACGGTTTCGCACTGGTAAAAAAAAATGGTTATTGTGGGTTATCCCTAACAGACAGACATATACCATCGCGAAATTTTCTGCAGATCTTTTTACGGTATACAATACTGTGGTACATTATTTTGATCTATCTCGTAGGGTCCAACCAGCGTTTGCAATGTAAGCGCAAAAAAATGTGTTTATTTACGACATCACATCAGAAACCTCTAAAATTATCATGTTTCTATACTATATTATGAATGTTATATACATATATACCTTCCTCTTGAATCACTCAATCTATTAAAAAACCCGCATCAAAATTTTAAAATTTGAAAGATCTAAACATACATAGGGACAGACAGACAGCGGAAAGCGACCTTGTTTTATATGTATATTATGTAGTAACAATACACTTATTTGAATAAATACATGTTTTTCAAATAAACATTATTCGAATTAAAACTCTTTTATTTTTCTGTCTATTTTACATAACATTATATCAAATATACAACTTTCTCGTAATTATTTAATCCTGATTTAACATTAAAAGAAAATTAATTCGTAATTTAGTTACAACTACTAATATACTTAAAAACTAAACTGAAAGATAAAATCCAATTAACATGATTACTTATTAATATGATAGAGCCGGAATCTTCCATTGTTTCTTTACAACACTTTGTACCGATTTCAACTACTTTTGGATAGAAATCTGTCCAAAACTCTAAAGCCTTGTAGTTTATAGTATCTGCCGTACTCATGGTGAAATTTTGCCTGTCGATTATAAGAAATCCAAGTTGTTCCTTGTCAAAAGGCTCCCAATCTATTATGACCCCAGAATTTGTAGGATGGGAGTACCACGCGAAATTCGTCCACATCTTCATGATTATTCCCGAAATGCTCTTATCGCGATAATCCCATTTGCTATTATCCGCTGGTAATGCGAGGTAGGGCAAACCGAATGTGTAAATCATATCAAAGTTATGTGGTACACCCACCCATTCAGGTATACCCTCGTTAGCTATGTCTGAAAACGGTTTTAAATCAAACCTATAAACATAAACAGGTGCGTATGGGCTCATATACTTTGCTAGTTTATAAGTAGTCGCTGCATAAGTTTTATCCATATAAAACTCTAAGAAAAGTCTCTTCAAAATCGTCTCGTTAGTTGTTGGTGGAATGACTTTGTAGAAGAAAGCTACAGCGTCTTGTATGTGACGTTGATTGGTGAAACAAGTACTGTTTTCAGCACTTATATCAGCTAGAATAATCTCCTCTCTCATGACGTCGAATTCGCTTTTACTTATTCCTGTATCTTCGTCGTTTTCGTTGCTACTTACAAGTAGCGCATCTTCCATGTTGGTGTAACCGGTTAAAATAGGTACTTGTACAAAGAATCCTTTGTCAAACAACCTACTTGGCAGTTCTGATATAAATGGCGCAGAAATATTCGTAGCACCGTTATCAACAATAGGTTTCCATGCGACTACAGGGCTACCAAGGTCAAAAAGGATTTTAGCATCTACGTTTCTAAGGCATTCCAATAGTTGGAAAGTGGGTTTCTTGTAGCAACCGAATAGATCGGCTATTTTATCAACACTTTTTGTTAACTTTTTAGCTAAATTGACAGTGTTTCCAGTTAAAACGTTTCCACTCATGGCTATAGCTTTACTAAATAATCCAGCGGAAGAAGTTGCTATTAAGTGAAGCCCAACGCTTATAGCTCCAGCATCGTGACCGAAAATACACACGTTTCCTTTATCCCCACCGAAGCTTTCTATGTTGTTTTGAACCCATTGCAGAGCACCAACTTGGTCCAATAAGCCGTAATTCCCTGGCGCTTCGTTGTCTAAAGTCGAAAAAAATCCGAAAATGTTTAGCCTGTAAGCGACCGTGACAAATATTACCTGAAAATTAAAAAAAAATCGTTAGACAATTGAATATAGCGATTTTTTTTAAATTATTTAGCTTTTTATATCAATTATGAGCACAGTGCATCAATGCACAGTGTCTAAAAAGTAACATGTCACTGTTACAATGCTATAGTGGTATTTTCACAATGCTATAGTGGTATTTTCATGCTCGTAAAATACCATACACTGATAGTTTCAAGTATTTCCGGAACTTTAAATATACAATGGCACCGTCATGACTTAGTTAAAGTCAATAATTTATGAAACTGAGCGCGCACTTGACTTATTACTCTTGTCTCTGACTTGATCTTATTTGATGTGGATATTGAACTATCTTTACATATTCAAACAATAAACTATTATAAAATAAACTAAATAAACAATTAGCAAAATTTGTTTAGCTCATACAAAACTAAATAATATAATTTCCTAATGAAGCTCGCACTTAACTTTGAAACCACATCTCTGGCCGGTGCTAAGAATGTAATATACCTCGTAACACCGTGAGATGAATGTGACCTCTATTCGATTGGATTTAAGGGTCTTTGTCGTATGAAATGTTTGATTTTTTATTTAGCATGTAAAAAACGAATTTTCATAGACTAAACCACATGAGTAATTAAACGGTACAGAGGCACAGCTTCATACAACCGCGCGAAACACCACTACAAGCATGCGCTGCATGTTGCGTGTCCACTGGCCGCTTGTCACGTATAGTTTCAATTAAACTTTATAGCGGATCGGAGTACAACGCTTTAGGCGTGCTTGCGCAGGTTCAGTCATATGCCCCTCGCTCCACTGCGTCCCGCTACATCTAAAACTGGTTACTGCGACGCGACTTGTGCCTATGTTCACATCCGCCATAAAGGTTTATTGGAACTGTACGCGGCGTGAGTGGAAAAAACCGGCTCAGCCAGAACACAGAGTCGGTGCGACGCGCGTCGTATTGTTCTATGCTGCAAGTTTGGGTATTTTAATGTAAAAAAGTTGTATTTTATTATAAATTTGGTTAATTATTGTACTTTGTATATGAACAATAATAGAAAAAATAAAAATAAATCATATTCAACTATCCCAAGAACTACAATAGATACCAAAGTAAATACTTGATTATATCTTTTCAAGTAGGTATCATGCCTTCGCTGTAGGTATCTTTATTTTCTTGTATGATCCTTTTTTAATGGGCAGAGGACAAAGCACGGTATTTTTACCTTTTTATTATTATTATAAGTTTTTATTTAACTTAACATTTGTGAATGGGTGGCTGGGAATATATTTATTTTTAGTTCAAATATTGCAAGCAAGATTTGAACTTCGGTTTTTTTTAACCACCACGTCCGATTGAGTTGAAATTTAGTATATCTGCGTAATTTTGGTGAAAATGCAATAATATTATAGAATATAACCTATAAGCCAGAATCATCTCCTCACGAACTTTTCAACAGTTAGTAGCACGGCCATGGAAATTTGTATGTAAATTTAATTTTGATTGCTAAATATGATCTTCACCATGAACTGCTGCTACAGCCAGGATTATCTCTTCAAGAGAGAACTTCTAAACGGCTAATAGCATGGCCATGAAACTTTGAAAACGCATTAAAAAGCTTGAGTTTAAAAAACGTTTTTCATGAAAATTTATTATATTTATACATATTTAGTATATTATTATACACGTTATACGTCATTTTTATTACTCGCTTTCTGACTATCTGACTTTAATTAAATAATAATTTAAAAAAATGTTTACGTTGTCTTTCGTATGCACGTTTCGTATCGCAATCTTCCCGGTTAGCCAAAAACTTGAAACTTAACGATACCTTGGAACTCGTTTTAAGATTACCTTACATACAAACATATAGGTAGAACTAAAAAAGCGTATTAAATTTTTTCTGTTAAACTCAAAATTTACCACACACTTAAAAGAATTAATAAATTATTAAAGTCAAAAATGATAAAAAGAAAATTGTCATAGTAAGTAATTTGTAATTGAGTATTTCATACCTATTAATAAAGCTAATAAACAAATGTTTAGTTTAATTAATCTTAACTTCTTGTGACAACCCTATCAAAATAGGTATTTTTGCTCGCTCTAGGAAGCTATGCCTCTGTACCACGTGGCAAAACGGCACACATGCGGGTGTGAGGATATCAGGCGGGGTGTTTATAGGCCCGTTTGGTGAACGTCGAAGTGACACTTGACGGCGCGATAATCAACAGGGTGTTTGTCTGACCACATTAGACTTGAATAGTTTTTTTATGTTAGAAGCAATATAAATACTCGTTCTTGTTAGTTTTGTAGTATTCATACTAATTTATAGCAGTCTACGTCGAGTTCAGCACATTTGGAATTTGATTTGGTGCTGAAATTCGCCTCGGTTGCCGTGATACCATATATTAATGTATAGGTATATTAAAATACCATGTGACATACATGATTTATAAGCGGATTTAACTATAAATGTGTAAAAAACTTAATAATAAAATATATTTAGTATACATGCCTTATATTTGAAAACGAGTTGGAAAGGATTCATATCATGTGGACTCCCGCGCATGAAATCGCCGCCGTGCAACCATACTATTGTGGGATAACCCTCCACTTTTGGATCTGTAACAATAAAATTTTCACGACATAAATAACAACGGCGAGTCCCCATACATGTGGTGTACTTGAATTTATTTTAAGTTGTGAAATTATAACAAAAATTTCTTTGTGTTAAAGACACTAGTTAAAGAACATATAGCTTACTAATTAACCTGTACAACTTGACCTTGATTAGATAATTACTAAAATGTTCGAGGAGAAGTTCTTTATCCGCAACAGTGTAAACTTCATATTATCTGTCAAATACCACACTAGATTCTACTGTTGTTGTGTTAATGCTGTAAAAAACTTAAACATGATTTAAAATTTTTCAATGCCACATCTAGGAATTTTCAAAATCAAACAATCAAACGTCTAACTATTGGTAAAGGCTATTGGTATTGGCTATTTCACAATCCAAGGTACGAACTTGCCATCCATCATTGCCGATGACTTTTATAACATAGAGATGTAATTTTAACACAGAACAATTGCTTTACAGTGGGAACACAGAAACCGGCCAAGATATCAGTATCGTCATAGTGATGAAATAATTTTAAGATTTCCTGGGTTTTTAACTAACTAAAACTAGTTGGTAAAAATGCTTTTGACACTTAACAAAAACGTATTTACAACACTTACATAAAAAATACAAACTGATTTTTCTAGCAATTTATGTGATTTAAAATAGTACATAATACATTAATACTTAATATTTCAATATTGGGAACCTATATGAATAGGCACGATTGAGCTACAAAAGGCTTTCCAATTCGAGGCTATACGGCTTGTCTTAGCAGTTAGTTTTTTTGCGTAGATATTAGAATTATTATTATTGGTTCGTCACATGTTCATAGAGATACCGCGTTGGGACAACAAAAATGTGAGCAAACAAATAAATGCCGTAGACCAATTATGTGCTTCAACGCCAGTTAATGTTTTGAAATATTCGCTGTAAATTAGAATTTTGTGAGATCCAGATATAAAATTCGTACTGGAAAATTAAATACTCCGAAATTACATTTAACATGTAATTCGACAAAATGTTTGTTTCCTCAAGTTTTAGATCATTTCGAAATATCAGACCCTACATCTTGACCGTAACCAAAACTGTATTCAGGAATTCGATGTACCTAACCGGGAGTGGGTTTACTAGGTGATACAGCTAATATTAATTACTGCCATCTAATGGCAGCCATGCGAATTAATACAATTAGTACAGGACTATGATATAATGCCACCTAAAGACTGGAATTGTTCAAATTGTTATTTGTGTTTTATTGATATGAATCGAATTGCAACTTGTTCAAATTTATCCAACTTCTTAAAAAAATAATTTGTTTTGCTTATTAGATAAAAAGTATTTAGCCACCTTATTGGATTATTTGTTGAATCGTTCGATTATTGAATTATTGACTAATAGTAAATTACATAGGTAATCGATCACCATAGTGAGATAACTACGAAAAATACATCATTGATGTTCAATTAATTCGAAGGTCTTATTTATTGCGCTATATAGAATTTGAACTCCGCTTCACCTATTTATCCCTCGATCCTTTAAAAACGGCATATCGACAGCATGTGGCTGCCGCCCAACGCAGCGAACGAACGGGGTGCGATCGCGTGCCGAGTGCTGCAGCAGACTAAACAGTCGTGGTAGATATTCTCGCGCTAAGCATTCCCCCAGCATACAAATAAACATGCTAAAATAATATAGTTTATAGTTTGAAGCATGTTTTTAAAATATAGCAGATTTTTACACCACTGGTGTCGAGTAGATGCACGATGCGAAATGGATGATTCTACGCGTTTTACTGGTCATGGTCACTTGTTGAGTATTAGCGCCGCAGGAAAGGCCTGCCGTAAACAATTAGGCGGTAAACCTTTAGTTTTCAAAATAATGATACCTTTAGTTGTTAAGTGAAACCTTTTTCTGTATTTTAAATTGTGATACATAAAGATGGATGGCAAGTTCGTACCTTGGATTGTGAAATTATGAAACCTTTACCAATAGTTAGACGTTTGATTGTTTGATTTTGAAAATTCCTAGATGTGGCACTGAAAAATATTAAATCATGTTTAAGTTTTTTACTGCATTAACACAACAACAGTAGAATCTAGTGTGGTATTTGACAGATAATATGAAGTTTACAGTGTTGATAAAGAACTTCTCCTCGAACATTTTAGTAATTATCTAATCAGGGTCAAGTTGTACAGGTAAATTAGTAAGCTATATGTTCTTTAACTAGTGTTTTTAACACAAAGAAATTTTTGTTATAATTTCACAAATTAAAATAAATTCAGGTACACCACATGTATGGGGACTCGCCGTTGTTAATTGGGTCTTTGTTATCATAGCACAATAGAACAATACTGAACCAATTGGTTATTTGGTGGTGATTTGTCCGAATGCATGGGATCATTTTTCAGATTACAAAAATTTGTACCTTGAATATAAAATAATATATGAATCAAAACATATCAGAAGTTTCAATACTATACATACCTACATACATAAGGTTATTGAAAATTCGATACATTCCCTTGAAGGGGTTAAAGTAGCTCATTTGCAATAGGTTTGGTCACGTGCATGGTATATAGCCTAGCTGATAATGGTTAGTTTTTAAGATAATAAATTTTTCATATTTTTATTTTTAAATGCCGAATTTTGGTATTAAATGTTATGTACTTAAAATATTGTCCTTTTGAATCTCATTTTTTAGGTCATTTTTCACGCATTTTCTGACAGCTAACATTTCAACACTTCCGCAAGATACCATAGAGCTGAACAAATCCTATTGAATTGCATGGTGTGGAGTTGGCTTTGCAAAAGATTTTTAAGAAAAACTCTTTTTATGCTAAGCTACCAAATGACATAATCCATCGCAAATAAGCTCTCCTTCAACCTCTTCAAGGGAAAGTATCGAATTTCCCGTAACCCTGTATATGAGAAGTTAGGGATTACCTCAAATTGTATAATTTCAAATAAAAGTTCGTATCAGAAAAAATATATACGAGTATTATAAATTCTTTACGTGCATTGTATAACACAAAAACTTTAGAATTTTGACACATCAGGCAATTTTCTTGCGTTTAACCGTCTAGCGTAAGCGGCATACATAATACGGGTCAAAAAGGTCCGTAAACGTAAGCGTTTTTGCAGCACAAAGCCGCAAATTACGTCTGAGGCTGGAAAGACCCCGCCGACCCTGTTTTATATAGAGCACGGACACTTTGTGGTCGGAGACTAGGATAGGGCTAGGAGACATGATATCCTATGTGATATTATTAATGCAACGTTACTAGTGGTATATGGGAAGTAAAAAAAGTGTTGTTTTTAATTTAGGAAAGACTAATATTAAATGTTGATTTGCTTGTTATACGTAAATTTAGTTATTACGAAAATGAATACGAAAAGTATCTAAATAAAGTCAATTTTATTGACAAATGAAGACACGAGTGGCCAAAGGTCGTAACTCACAAAATAGACATTTTGAGGAAACAGAGTTTAAAGTTTCTGTTAATATAAACCTTGTTGTGCATTTCCAACTTGTTCTTTAAAATTAATTAAAAATTATAAAAAAATCGCTCTTATAGCATTGGGAATAGATTAAGCGCATCATAAAACTTTTGTTACACCGAAAAAACAGGTTTTTGATTTTTTGCAGATAATACGTAGATACGTCATCGCTATAAATATACCCGATGGAACAGGTAAGTATCTAGTTTTTACTAAAGCCACACACGCGTACCAATATAAGGAAACCTATGGATATTCATTCTTGATTTCGTAAAAGTACGAATTGACTAAAAACCTTCTTCTGCGTTTACCGTCTAACTACCCATACTCTAGCTAGCCGATGCACGATGACAAGTTTTAGTCCGAGTTTCAGTGCGCAAGGTCCCCGCGCGGCGGTCTGCACCCCCGTGAAATCCCCGCGCGTAAGTCTTCAACCACGCAAAATTTCCTAATGTCACTTCTATACTGTGAATTATCATTTCTGACTCTCTTAAAACCATGGAACTAATATTAAAACCAAACACTGCTGTCAAGTTAATTTCCTCTACGCATTAAATCCTCTGGACATACAGGACGTCGGATTAAGGATGCATTAATTGTAAACAGATTATAATGTCTTTTTTAATTTTTTCTTAAGTTTTAAGTTTAGAAAAAGTACACCAAAATATCGTCTACATAAAAAAAAATAGGTCAATACATTTTATCGTAAAAACACAGTAAACTAGTTTACGAAAATTACACCCACTGCTTCAAAACTAAAAAGCCATGGCACATGTTATATAAAAGGATCAATTTATTTTTATTTTCTTTCACTACATTAATTTCGAATAAATGCTGATTCTTAAATTATACCTTAAATAAACGAATTAAATTCAACAAGAATATGATATGTACATTTTACAAGACATGCCATTGCAAACATTGCACTCTCTACTGCACTTTTTCACGGATAACTGTTACTCCACGTCTTTCCTCTATGTCTAAATACAGAAGAGCATATTATAACCATGTTATAAAATATTCCACTTATTTAGACCCAGTTCAGTTAAAACATATTACGTTCCTTTTTTACAAATGCCTCCATGAAAAATAAGAACAAAACTTATTTGAACTACACTAAGTATAAATAAAAGTTTCTGAATTGGACAGGTAGAGCAAAGTCTACGTCTAGTCTTATAGCAATCTCCAATCATTTCTGGGCGTCCTCAACAAAAGAGTCGATTTGTGCTGTATTGAAGTTAAACCTGATTCAGAAACTAGAACAGTTACATGATTAAATGAGCAAAAGAAAACGTGGAATTGGATTGTGAGCTTTAGAAAAAAACTAGTTCTAATAGGTAAGAAAAGCAAGTTTCGAGAACATGCTTTTTGAAAGTTTACGTGACCGATGACTTTATAATCTTTGCTAAACATTTAATCTATAATTTACGAGTCAAAACGCTGATTATGTATGTTTATTATATATTTGACGACCGCTTAGCATACTGGGAAGCTACCCAACCTATGAAGCTGGACGTGCCGGATTCGAATCCCAGGTCGGGTCAGTATTTATATAATGAATATTGATACTGGTACAGGGTCTTGGTCGTCATATGTACGTAGTGTCTTCGTTTGGTACCCAAAATACAAGCTAATGTTTAGTTTAGGGCTTAGACGTTGTTGTGAATACATACGTCATTATATAAAAATGTATATATATATAGATATATAAAGTTTATATATCTTAACCATATTTTTTCTAACCATATTGCAATATAATATATAATATAACAATAATGTATATATAAATATCTATATATATTTCATTTTATTTTATTTTATTTTATTATTATTTATATGTTCTCACGTACGGTCAAATAAATATATTAATTATTTGTCGAAATAACTCTAATAAAAACATTTTTTTAATTCAATGACTTGATAGATAGATATATATCTTGCAGTTGAATATACGCGCATGCAGTCAGTTATATACAGTATAGTGATTTAGAATATCAAGGATTTTCTTTTTGCTATCTTTTAGACGCTTCTCTAACCAACCTTAATCGGTCTTAACGATTGATATTCAGGGGAAATTTCAGCTCGATATTTCGGACCACTTGTTATTCCGGTCCTGAATTGATATTATCTTCAAAGAAAATCTTGCGCTTAATTTGAATTCGTAAAGCGACAACAGAACTGATGTTTCTAATATTTTATCTGTTTCATTTTTGACTGACCGATTGGTCGCGTTGTTAGAGACCCTTACTGCGGAGCCATGGATCGCGGCTTCGATTCCCGCCAGTGACAAAAATTTATGTGCATAAACATATCTAATCGTTACGTGTCTGATTGTAAAAACATCTATATATGTATATACAGGATGAGATTTTAGTAACCAGCCAAAATTTTTCTAGGTGTTAGGTATCACCAATAGACCTCATTACGTAAATAAACACATTGGTCAATTATTTATAACCAATAATTATATCCTAAATATTTTTTAACAAAATTTGGCGACCTTCTACTTACATAGATCGAAAGGGCGGGATATAGGGCATGTGGGCGGGGCGTGAAGGGTGACTAGTATATTGGTAGTTTTGGGAGAGGTTTACTTAGTTTTAAGTGAATATTTTCCTATTGAACGGTACTAAAAGGAAGAAGACAGCCAACGGATTTTTATAATTAATTAATTGGCTGATCATTAAAACCTCATCCTGTATATCGTTTATGTATATCAGTTGTCTAGTACCCTTCACAATAATACTTGCTTACTTTGAGGCTAGATGGTGCTGTGTAGGATGTCCCAGGTATTATTCTTATTTTTTAGTTCCAAATTTTATATTATACAATATTTTGTTCATAAATCGTAATTAGAATTATTTAACTTTTTTAATACCATACTATTTCAATAATACAACAGATGTACAGTTTTAGAAATCTCCCATTTGGATCAGATATTTTCGTAACTATTTATAGGTGAGAGGTATCTTTTAGAATTATGCGCAAAACGAGCAAATCCAGGCGTGTAACTAATTTTATATTGGTGAAAAAATCAATAGTCATTATGTAAACGAGTGTGAATGAAACTCAACAGCGGGTACCTTGAAAGTGTTTTCTGTTGGTCACTAATACAAACTTTCCGTGCCAAAGCCTCCATTCGTCATCGTTTGCTAACCACAACTTGGCCCACGTTACAATTTATTATACCCGCGTCAAATTGACCGATTTATAGTACCTTAGTCACGCCAACTAATGCATTCACACATTCGCCAAAGGACGTCTTAAAGATTAAAATACGCGAACCGTCTATTCTTTGATTATCATCAAAGATGAAAACGTACATTGCAACATTCAAAACGAAAAATCGATGTACTTAATATAATTTCGAGATATTCTAGACTAAAAATGACCTCATCTTTAATAATATTATTATAAGGAACCATAAAAGTACTAGAAGCCCCCTACATACTCTATATAGCTGGTGCAAGATGACAAGTTTTAGTCCGAGTTTCAGTGCGCAAAGTCCCCGCACACCGGTCTGAACCCCCGTGAAATCCCGCGCGCTAATCTCCAACCCCGCAAAATTACATAATGTCACTTAGGTACTGTGAATTGACATTTATGACTCTATTAAAACCAAACGCTGCTGTTAAGTTAATGTAGTCTATGTATGGAACTGTGTGTTTGTTTGTTTTTAGGGTTTCGTAGCACATAAGAAAAAATGAACCTTTATAAGGTCACTTCGTCGTCCGTCCGTCTGTTTGTCTGTCTACTAAAACCCTCTTTTTCAGGAACGAGTGGAGGTGTTAAGTTGAAAAAGTTAAATATCAATAAAAGCACGAAAAAGAATCAAGCGTCTACGTTTACGTTTATTGTATACGTTTATAACTGTACTGGCGGTCGTACCCGGTTTCGCCCGGGTGGACTACGGAAACGTACTTCTTCCGTTCCACGCATTAGCATTGCATCCGTTCGAACTCGGGTAGGTCGCTAGTCCAACCAAATAGTATCATTACACTATGGTATCATCGTCATCATCCAATCAAAGAAATTCTCTGGCGCGTTCAGCAAAAATTTGATTGCCATAAAAAAGGTTATAATAAGTCAACCTTAAAAGATACACATATACTGTTGCGGACTTTTAGTTAGCACTTTTAAAGGGAAACAATTCCGTAATACTTGATTTTTACTTTACATCAACCGTTTACGCATCGCGCGTAACGGAAGCTCTCAAAGAGAATAATTGTTCCCGTTTTTGCAACATTTTTCCTTGACGCTCCACTCCTATTTGTCGTAGCGTGATGTAATAATAGCTTATAGCCTTCCTCGATAAATGGACTATCCAACACAAAAAAAAAATTAATTCGAACCAATAGTTTCTGAGATTTGCGCGTTCAAACAAACAAACGAACGAACTTTTCAACTTTATAATATTAACATAGATAAAAGCCTCAGGGCGTGACTCCAATGCACACTTGGCCGGTTTTTCTTCAGTTCATTTCGACACAACAAAACGACACGTTTTTTGGCGCAGAGCAAAGTAAAATTACTATCGTGGTCAAAGATCATAGAAAGGAAAATCAACCAAATATAGAAAATTTAAACTAACGTACTGTTTGGATTTAGT
This sequence comes from Luffia ferchaultella, assembly GCA_949709985.1. NCBI lineage: Eukaryota > Metazoa > Arthropoda > Insecta > Lepidoptera > Psychidae > Luffia > Luffia ferchaultella. Next base: position 6,106,907 of record OX453257.1, on the reverse strand, counting down.
AATCGCAGGCACTCATTCCTTAATATAAATCTTTGAATTCTCTGCTTTGTGTTCTTGAATGACATTTGATGATATTAATTGAGGTAATAATAATATAATAATAACGTATGCATCACAACAACGTCTAGGCCCCAAACTAAGCATTAGCTTGCGTTTTGGGTACCAAGCGAAAACACCACATACATATAACAACCAAGATCCGGTACCAGTATCAATATTCATCATAATATAGAAACTGACCCGATCTGGGATTCGAATCCGGGACCTCCAGCTTCGCAGACAGGGTCGCTACCCGTTTAAGAGTTCATTAGCATTTTTTCTAAACAGAGTTAATTTTCCGAAATGTCAGTATATTTCGCGATAAGCGTCCTTTTTGAGCCTATGCACCAAATCATGAAATGACAATAATAAATTATTTATTTATTTATTTAATAATAAATCACCTCATACATTTCATTTCATACAAAGAGACATCAAAATGAACAAACTGTATAAGGAATAATAAAATTACAATTAGGTTGCAGAAGTAATTTACTAGAGCGACACAATCATGCAGAACAGTTATTTAAAATTCAACATAAAAGCACACCTATCGCGTTTCTTATATAGCAAGGAATTTAGCGTCCATGCTGATAATTGGACTGGAAACCATTTATGCCTGAGGTTATACAATGAACCTATACTTACATGATTCCATGTATTTGTTGAGCATAATATACTCATGACGTGGATATTATTTTTGGCTATAACCAATCATTATCATCATCATCATCATCAGCCCATTTTACCCCACTGCAGAGGCTTAGGCCTTCCCCAGGGTGAGGAGGGGGCTTGGAGCTTAAGTCCACCACGCTGCTCCACTGCGGGTTGGCTATAACCAATACATGTCTAAATTTCTAGTCTAACAATATATCCATGTAAAACAGAAAATACATCAAACTATTGGTCTAGCCATTTTAGACAAACGCATCTACTGCAGCGCCTTGTAGTGTCTTATAATAATTGAAGGGGTGAGTGGACAAAGGTGTTATCTGAAAAAACAAAGTAAATCGACTTTTTGCATGGAATTAGATTTTAAATGATCATAAATCGACTACGCAAATTTTGATTCGTGTCAAAAATAAAGACCTATAGCAAAGGTATTAACTGACAAACATGCATACATTTCAGGCTTGCAAATGTGGTAGGAGCAACATAAAAACATTCATAAGTCATTTCGAACTTTTAGTTAGTAAACGCCTTTGTCCACTCACCCCTTCAATTGTAAAACATGTCTAAAAACTAGTTTTGAGGTAATATCTATCTAATACAAAAACCGGATCAAAATCGACCTTAACGTGTTAGAAAATACGTAAACAGCAGCGCCATCTGGTGGTCCAAATTGTAAAATATATTCAAGAATTTGATCTGAAGTAATACTTGTACAATACAAAAAAAAACTGGACTAAAATCCCACGTGCTTCAGATTATTTATTGCAGCGTCCTGTGATGGCCATTATTTGTAAAACATGTCTAAAAGCTGCTCTAAGGTGATACTTACGAGTACCTATGTAATATCAAAAACCGCATCGAAATCGGTTCAGTAAATTTTGAGGAAGATAGTAACACATATGCACAAACAGACAACATCTTACCCTAAGGGCATATACGATCTCCATCCCGGCGTCGGTCGTGGGTAATAAAATAAGAAACGCAAACGGATGTCTTCGCACTTGACCGTTTTTTAAAAGAATTTTCCTATTTTGGCTTTGAAGAAATGGCTACCAAAATTTGTTTATATGTTTGTAATTATCAAGCCTAATCAACAAAATAATTTGTTTTCCATACAAATATACCTACTCCTTTCTTAGACAACCCAAACCCCAAACAAATCTCGATGCCGAGATCGTGATTGAAATATTAATCCCCGGATCGAAGCTCTACGTTTGTGTAATTAATACATGCAAGGTCGCTCTATTGTCATAGAATTCACAATAAATCCATAACCATGTTGTATGGAAACTCGAAAAATAAATTAGGTAATTAATTATGTATTTATTAGGAGAAAAAACAGTTACTGGTGTGGTTTAAAATATGCTAAAGTACAATATGAGAAAATGTTACAACTATAACCTAATTTTCTCACTGAAACATTAAATTTAGAATTAAAGAGAATAAAACTAAAGCAAACGTGCACCACGCAAATAAAGCTGCAGAAATAACTAGAATTTACTTATTATACTGATATTAATTATCATTACTTATTAAAAAGAAGGCAAAAACTAGACAATTATTATTAACTAGCCATCGACCTCAACATACTCTTCGCGATTTCTATTATTTGGTTTTTTTCTGCGTATATATTTAAATTGCTTTTCTTACATCGTAGCTACAGAGGAAATAAATTTAACAGCAGCCAGAGTCGAGCGTATTCATAGGTACTTTTATGATTTTAGAATGTGTAGATTTTTCGAAGTATTTTTCATTAAAATAAAAATTTATTTATTTTCAAGCAGGGCACTCTGCTACCACTTTTAAACATCATAAAGCTAATAATATGAATAAAAATGACAGAAACACCAAACGTTAACATCCTGTATACTTCTTTTAATGGATAAGCACCTGGTGTTTTAGTAGGTAATAATGATAATAACGTATACATCACAACAACGTCTAGGCCCCAAACTAAGTATTAGTTTGTATTCTGGGAGCCAAGCGAAGATACCAAATACATATAACAACCAAGAACCGGTACCAGTATCAATATTCATCATATAAACCGACCCGACCTGGGATTCGAACCCGGAACTCCCAGCTTCGCAGGTAGGGTCGCTACCTATTAGGCCAAGTTGTCGTCAAATAATAATATTTTACTAAAGACCATAAAAAACATGTAAGGAGCCTGTTCTGTCTGCCCTTTCTTGGTATAAAACTTATCTAAAGCAATCGCGGTTGTGATAGACAAAATTTTTTATTTTTTAAAATTTTAGTTTGAAGAATGAATTATCTTCTGTCCTGACAAAACCATTCATATGCAGACATTACTCCGTTATAGTTTTATAGTATACTTACTAGCTTTCCGCTCGTGGCTTCAGCTTTTTTTTTAGTGAGGGCCAAATCTGCATACAGACACTTGCACCTGACCTACCGCGCAGGAAGTGCGCCGGGTTGGGATATGAACGACGACCGGACGCATTGAGGATAATTCGGTGCGTTGCTGCCTTTGACGGACGGTACTTTAAGGGCGCCGTCTCGTTTGGCGTATGACTGTGGCTTCACCTGCTAGGACTTGCCGTTTATACCGCGACCGCTAAAAAGACATTCCGGTGTAGCCATGAAAGAGTATAAGTAACAAACACAGTTTTTTGCAGTAAAAGTATCTTAATGTCTTTATTCGGGACTTAAGATCTTTCTATATCAATTATAACCAAAATCAATTCTTAAGTTTAGCCTTGAAAACGGAACATACAGACAGACAGAGAGACTTTTTTATTTAAAATATTAGTATGACTAATGTTGGATCGATAACAAGATCAGAGTCAAGAAATGGGAAAGGCTGTGCTTATCTCTCTGCGTGAGAGAATTTGTAACGAAATACACTACTTGCCATTTAAATGTGCGGCTCTGAAGTGCAATACCCATGCCCTATTGCGCGAACCCGCCATAATTCACCCCGTAACGCTTCTATGAAATTATGTAACTGCGAAGATTTCGTGACTAAGTTCAGAGCCGCAAATATCGGTGGCAATTACTGTTAGCCACAGACGAACTAATAGCACGTAATGACACATGGGTAACTTATTACGCCAGTAAACGTATTTAATTTGCGGATTGAATTACTTAAGTATAATTTAAGCGTTCTTTAAATTTAATTTTACGCAGAAGACATTTTATATCAGAAATAAATAGCCTAAAAGGCTCCGAGTTTGAGGCGAAATTACAACGATTTGGCGGTTATTGGGCAATCGAATTTTTGTTTATTACCCGCAGAGGATAAACATTTCGAAACGGACGTATCGATAAAGACATCATTTAATTACAGCAGTAGATGAAAATGGATAGATAGAATGAGTAAATAAAACGTTGTTGCGGAACCAGATTCTGTGTGGGCATTCAGGGATACGCACGGTAAGTTCTTTCCATATTTATTTCGCTTCCGAATTAAATACAAAAAAGTTGCTAGCTAATTGACATGGCGCAAAATGATACAATTTGGTATAATTTTTTTTTATTTAAGGAAGAAAAATAAATATCCAATGTTTAATTTACAGATTTGAATAATAATTTTTGATAATAATATTTTGAAAAGTACCTATAGAACAGCTAATATGATTTTCTTTGTCCGCAATAACTTTTGAACTGAACAACAAATCAATATAAAAAGTATTCAGTAAGGACCTATTTTCGTCCTGTCGTTCGTTTTATTCGTGTCGTGATAGCCCGAGCGCAACGAACATGTTTCAAATTTATAAGGTTGTGAGGCCGTGGTTAGAATCCGGATGTGTATGAGTACCAATGAGTTTTTCTGACTTGAGTACATAACTATCACGGACTCCATGACTGCTTCGTGCCTCGGAGAACACGTTAAGCAGTCGGTCTCGGTCGCTGTCAATAGATGGCGGTCGTTACAATTTGCCAACCCGCATTGGAGCAGCGTGGTGGATGTAAGCTCCAAGCCCCTCAGCTTGAGGGGAGGCCTAAATCCCTGCAGTGGGGTATAAAAAAGGGCTGATGGATGGAATAGATCTATTTTACGCAATTTGAAAAAGACATAGCTAGAAATAATAAATAATATCTCGTACATATAAAGATATGTCAGAAAAAATTTTGAAGGTTTCATGACGAAGATTTGTTTGTAACCAACAGCTTGTTTTATTAAATAAATTTTATGTGCAAAAATAAAAAAAAATTATGAAAATTTATCATACCGTAATGGTTTACGTACATAAAGTAGGTAACCGGGTAAGTACAGTAGGTAAGTAAATAGGTCGAACTTATTGTATTACTATAATAATAATAATAAATTCATTGTATTTAATAATATATTTTAAAAATGCATGTCGGACCATACATTTTTTTTGTTTTACCCTTGCGATAGGAAGGCGGATTAAACTCTACAGCTATGTGGGAGTTGCACCCACTAAACAACCGCCTGAAGTAGAATAAGGACGCGTGACGTTAGCTCGAAAGCTCTAACGACTTCACCGGAGCGGCCAGGCGGCACACTAGGTAAAGGTTTCCGTAGTCGGGATGAACGTTCATGATTAAAATTCAAATAATAAATCTATGGCTAATATAAATTATTAATTAGCCGTAGAGGTATGGTTGTATGAGAGCGCGATTGGGTATTGTGCCCTTAGGGTTAACTGCAAGTTCCTCCACATAGGCATAAATAAATCAATGCAATTCAATTTTCGTTTTTTCAATTGCATCTGCTTTGGCAAATTGTTTTAAATTGCAGCAAGTGAATTCCAGACACGCAGGTTCTATTTGTAGAAAAACAGACCTAAGAGAACCCCATTTGTTCCTATACCGAGAGGCTGGACTGGGAAGAGTTTTTAAGAGATTACAGCGTAAACCTGAAACATGAACGTTTAATCTAAACGGCTAGGCTGGCGCAACTCAGCCTCAGTAGGTGGACCATTTTCTAGCAGCCCATTTATTTTAACAAATTTTTCGACACTCGTTTATTGTAGTCCATGGATTTGATTTGGAAAATTAAAAAAAAAGTTAATTTCAAAGGAAGTTTATGACTTGTTTTTTATTAGCATCAACTTATAGATACTATGTTGCTAATGCTTCATTTGGGGCCTAGACATTGTTATGATGCATACGTTATTACAAAAAAATATACTATATTATAAAAAAATATAAATATATATATAAACGTTATTATAAAAAATATAATATTATTACTATGCTATTTTGCTAACCAGACGTGCCTTGAATTTAGATGTTATTAATGAATAAGCATTCCAGTTATCAAACGCATTTTTTTGCCTTATCATTAACACACAAACATACAAAGAATTTTATATATTAATATAGGTGTTGGAGACTACAATAATTTTGTGGTGTTAATGTCGCTACTGAAGGGTAGCGATAGTGTATCCACTGAACTGAATTATCTAGTATTCATGCCAATTTAATATTCGAAGCGAAAATTTGTTATAAAAGCCCTTCCGTACACGATAGGAGCATGTGTTGCCCTCGCACATACATTGCGGTAGGCATTTTGTATTCATGTAACACAAGCATAGGATTAGCCCACTAGATTGGAAAAAATACTGTCACCAACCTACGACATCGGCCCGGCAACTACATGTCGGCGAGTGTAGGCTTGTCCTGAATTTTTATTAAGCGTTTTGCGTCCACGGATAGCGGTGTCAGAACCGTGCTGGAGTGTTGTGTCGTCAAATGTAAAATCGTTTTATTCATCTGTCCAAGTCGTATTCCCGGGGCAGTTCAACTACCAGTCTGAATCATATATATATGCACAACCGTATAAAATCACTACCTTTTCACTACGTAAACTAAAACAGATTTTGGGATCATAGTGCCACTTGGAATTTTAATAATGAAAGTTTACCATAATCCTCTCAATTCAAAGTGTTTTTAACGTTTCGGTCGGCAGGTGAGAGGGGTCTACGGGCAACCCTGAATTTGAATAGGGCTCAGTTAATAATGTTATCTTTTACCTGCGCCTTTGTCGCTCTAATACCTCACCCTCTCCACACACAAGTCGTAATGATTAGAATCGAGCTGGAAATTAACACCGCTAAATATTCCATTTACGCTTTGATTTAGATTAATTATATGTTAATTTATGGGGTTTCTCTGCTATTGATGAGGTTTAAGTCAAGCTCAAAATAGTAATTATTACCGAATCAATGTGCTGTAATCATATCTAAAGACGGAACATAATATAAAACAATAAAATAGAAAAAGATAGCAATATTACATTCAACAACGTTAGAGCAATTTATACGACTTCGGCCACAAACCGGGTGTTCTCAAGAATATTATATCGATGGGATACAAGACGCGTGTCTGATCAAATTTTTATTGCACTTAGTTACATTTGGTTCGCACGTCACCGTGATAGCCCGAGTGCAGCGAACCCGTTTCAAATTTACAAAGCTGTGTGACCTTGGTTCGAATCCGAGCGTGAGTTGGTTCGAATCAGAACAATGAGTTTTTCTGACTAATAACGTATACATGATAACAACGTTTAGGCCACAAACTAAGCATTAGCTTGTGTTTTGGGTACTAAGCGAAGACACCACATACATATAACAACCAAGACCCGGTACCAGTATCGATATTCATCATATAAATACTGACCCGACCTAGGATTCGATCAGTATCATCACTACATATTATGACATAAGTCCCCCCCATGTCTGTCTGTCTGAACGCGATAAAGTCAAAAACTACCAAACGGACTGGCATATGGTTGACGTCAATGGACGGAGTGATTCAAGAGGACTTAAGTACATAACTGTCTCTGACTCCGTGCTTCGGAGAATACGTTAAGCAGTCGGTCCCGGTTGCTGTCAATATATAGCGGTCGTTACAATCTGCCAACCCGCATTGTAGCAGCGTGGTAGATTTAAGCTCCAAGTCCCCTCACCCTGGGGGGAGGCCCCTAAAAGACCCAGGCTTAAGCCCCTGCAGTGGGTTATAATGGGCTGATGGCATGGCAATCAAATGGGTAACAAGTACTCAAGTTTGGTTCGAAGATGCATAATAACTTCTATTATGCTGTACATGTATAATCAATTTTAATTATAACTATTAATATTAATAGCCATATAAGATAGTTCACATTAGTTTTTGTATCCGAAAAGAAGTTTTGGGCCAGGAGAAATAATAGTCTTCTTTTGTCCGTTACTTTGTTCTTTCTACTTGCAAGATTGCCGACCACTGTAAGGGTTTAAATATGTGTTCATGTATACATCAAACGAGATAGCCCATATAGCTGTTAGACAGTGATTTTCAAAAGTCCATGATCGGAGCATATAATAAATATTATAATTTTTTAAACCGACTTTATGTAAGTTACTAAAATAATAAAGCATACGTCGTCGTGACAATTGCCTCTTCATCATCATCAGCCCATTTTACCCCATTGCAGGGGCTTAGGCCTCCCCCAGGGTGAGGAGGGGGTTTGGAGCTTAAATCCACCACGCTACTCCACTGCGGGTTGGGGATTGTAACGACCGCCATCTATTGACAGCGTCCGGGACCGACTGCTTAACGTGCTCTCTGAGGCACGGAGTCAGTGATAGTTAATGTACTTAAGTCAGAAAAAACTCATTGGTATACGCCCGGATTCGAACCATGGCCCTATGGCCTTATAAATTTGAGACAGGTTCGTTGCGCTCTGGGCTATCACGACACTCAATTGCCTCTTAATATAACCAATACAAGAATTTTTACGATAGCTCATAAAATTTTGACTGACAGTTACTAGAACAACTTAAAGTCAGAAGTAAATTAAGTACATATACAACTGTTCATTCAAAACTATACCTATTCGTTTCACTATTATAATAATAATAGAATAATAATAGAATAATAGCAGTTAGTATAATAAAATGGTTGCAGAAAGGCATTTCTCTGTAAACTTGAATTGCGCCGATGTCGTGTCTAAAGAGCTTTTTGTAATTCACTTATAAGTAGTCCTCAATCATTTATTTAAAATAATAAATGGTTGTTGCAAAACAGAGGACTGATTTACAAATATCTATCGTATTACAAATCGAAAAATTACAAGAGAATCAAGAAAAATTACAATAATGAACACAAAGGTTAATAAAATTTAAAGGAATAAAGTTCTAGAACTTTATTTTATTTTTTTAGGTTGTCCTCGCAAAATATCTATTTTTCTATTTACGAATTTGCCAGTAATTTACGAAAATTAATTTTATCTTGAAATGTTCCCTGTGATGTCATATGGACATTTGAACATATTTCGCTGTATTCCACTGTAAAAAACAAATGCAAAAAGTAATTATAACACAATATATATTGAGGTTAGTCTCTACGTCAATATAAATTCTAATTCTCATGAATCATGCAAAATATTATGAATTTGTTTAAGTTTAAATAACGCAATTGATGAACATCTGTCCAGATGACGTCACAGGGATATTTAATTAATCAAATTTTTTAAAATGGTGATATTATTAAAATTACATAACAGTTGAAAGCTATTTATAAGCCTGTAATGGACATACATTTCACCGAGTTGTAAATTCATCAAAGAGACCATGTGCTAACAAAGTTACACAGTGTGGGTACAAAGTTCATGTTTAGACATCTGTATGTAACGTGACATTTCACATTAACGCGATTGTATTATTTGATTAACGGACCTAAAAGAACGTCGGCAGGAAGTCGGACAATAATTCTAATATATACATATAATAAAAGAAGTCGCTCAGCGTGCTATGGAGGGGGCTATGTTCGGTGTTTCTTTGATGGATAAAATCAGAAACACTGAAATCCGTCAAAGAACTAAAGTTGTCGACATAGCCGAAGCGATCAGCAGGCTGAAGTGGCAATGGGCCGGTCATATTTGTCGTAGAACTGATAACCGATGGGGTAGACGAGTTTTCGAATGGAGGCCACGTACCGAAAGCGAAACGTTGGACGCCGGCCAGGTGGCCAGATGACCTGAAACACTATACCGGGGGTAGTTGGATGCGAAAGGCGGAGGACCGTGTGTGGTGGCGAGCCTTGGGAGAGGCCTATATCCTGCAGTGGAGTGACACGGGCTGATGATGATGATGATGATTAATAATTCTAAACTCCAATATATATTTTAATACTCTTATTAAGTATGCCGTGTGATTATTTAATGACCTTCCAAATAATAATTTTATGGTCTTTATTAAAAATAATGAAATATTTTTTTTGTTTTAGTATCGCTCAGTTCTAAAATATTGAGATGGAGCGCCACAAAGTTCTCGTAATACCGCGGGGGTGCGCGGGCGACTGCCGATTGTGTCACCGAACACGTATACAACATACTTCGTTAATATACAAGGATCGAACTCAGACCATACGAATAGTAATTAGGTCGCTAACCAATCAACATGTCTTTACTAGACAGCATAATTTTATGTCGTGATAACCGCGTAGCAGCGACCCCGCCTCCTGTTTAGGAGGCCGTGGTTCGAATCCCAGGGCATGTATCAATGAGTTTTTTTTTTTTAACTTATGTACATAACTATCACTGACCGGCTTCGGAGAGCACGTTAAGCCGTCGGTCCCGGTTACAATCCACCAATCCGTACGGGAGCAGCATTGTGGATTAAGCTCCACGCTCCTCAACCAGAGGGGAGGCCTAAGCGCCTGCAGTGGGGCATTAATGAGCTGATAGTATGATGTGGTATAATTGTATATAAAAATGGCTAAAGCAAACCATTATAACGCCCCCCATTTTTTTTTAGAGTAGAAGCAAATGAAAAAAAAATATTTATACTGTATTCAATAAGCTTTGAACAATGATACTTCACATGTCAGGGTGAGATATTTTTTTTTAAATAATAATAATAACTTTGTACTTATTATAAAGAAATCATTGACCGATAGATATAAAAAAACACATGCTGCAATGGTTACGCCCTTGCAGAGCGTCACATATCAAAATGTACCTATATAAAAGTACGAGTTGACTAGAAGTCCGCTTCTGCGTTTACCGTCTAATCACTCATACTCTAGCCAGCTGGTGCACGATGACGAGTTTTAGTCCGAGTTTCAGTGCGTAAGGTCCCTGCGCGCCGGTATGCATCCCGTGAAATCCCCGCGCGCCAGTCTTCAACCCCGCAAAACTGCGTAATGTCACTTCAATACTGTGAATTAACATTTATGACTCTATTAAAACCAAACGCTGCATTACGTCCATGGTACCTACCTACTGAATTGTATTAAATGTTACAATCTTAGTGCCGTAACTTGTGACATGCAATAAATATTATGAATATGAATATATATGAGACCTTTTTGAAAAATAATTTAATTAGATTTTTAGTTTAATATCCGATTTTGGGTCAACATACTACCCAAAATATTCGAATTTTAGGTCTGTGCTAGAGGACCTTGATATACGAATTGTCGGACAGCAGAGAGCTAGCAATGGGGCTATCATTAAATCAATAAATAATTCAATAAATCATTGACGACCGCTTAGCTTAGTAGGTAGCGACCCTATTTACGAAGCTGGAGGTCCTGGGTTCGAATCCTAGGTCGGTCAGTATATATATGATGAATATCGATACTGGTACCGGGTCTTGGTTGTTATATGTATGTGTTGTCTTCGCTTGGTACCCAAAACACAAGCCAATGCCTTAGTTTGAGGCCTAGACGTTGTTGTCATGTGTACGTTATTATTATTATTTACGTCCTATTCGTACTGTTATTTAATTTTTTTTCTGTCAAAGGTAGTAAAGTTTTTGAAAAGGAAATACGTTGGAACATAGCACGATCAATCATGCGCCATTCTTTTGTATTTATTTGTGTTTTCATTATTTATGGCATTAAACATTGCAATGAATTGCAAGTGGCTACGCGAATTAAAATAAAATTTTTACACTGGAATTCTTATGGTCATCTGATTGAAATTTTATTTTATTTCTTAAAAACCTTTAGTTTTATAGATACCTAGACCTATGCCAACAATAGGTGCACGGTTCGTTTACATTTCAAAATTGATTATTAATTATTATTGGTTGAAAGTTAAAATATTAAATAATGCAAATGACAGAAAATTTAATGTAAAAATTTAATTGTGAAAATAACCTGATAATCAATTTTGGTTTATAAAATGTGGAATTAAAAAAAAAGTAATTTTAATGCATCTTAATTAGCATGATAATCGGTGGTTTAAAATTCATCCCTTGGATACCGTTTACTAACTACAGAAAATGTTTATTAATTTATCAGAAACTACTGCTTTACCGTGATAGCCCAGAGCGCAACGAACCTGTCTCAAATTTATAAGGCCCCATAGGGCCATGGTTCGAATCCGATTTGATTCTCGGAAAACTTTACTTTATGTCTCACGACACATTGTCGATGACATTCAATATTTTTCTATAGCAAAAACGTAATTCTGTATTCCCAAACGCAATATAATTACAATTTTCCAAAAATCATATTATTATGAGACATACTAATTTTCATGATACAAAATTTCATGAAACTAAAAGTCAAGCGGTACGAGAATCACCCCCCAGGTTTAGGTTGTGCGCTCCTTAGAACTTTTTTTGTAATAACAGCAATGTAATAATAATGATAATATTAACTTATACACTATGCATATACGTCACAACAACGTCTAGACCACAAACTAAGCATTAGCTTGTGTTTTGGGTACCAAGCGAAGACACCACATACATATAACAACCAAGACCCGGTACCAGTATAAATATTCATCATATAAATACTAATCCGACCTGGGATTCGAACCTGGAACCTCCAGCTTCGCAGGCAGGATACCAACCCACTAGGCTAAGCGGTCGTAAACAAGTGGTGTGCAACAACTAACTCGAAAAAATTGCAACAAATGATTTAATTTTGCAAAACAAAGAAACGTACGCCTTCACTTTGAGATATACCTACATAGTTTAAAGAAAATTGACAAAAGCGATTCACTAACATCTATGAATTTAGATGTGCGTAAAGGAAACAAACTGTATATTTTGTTTTCCTTTCGCACATGTAAACACATATGTGTTAGTAAATCGCTTGTACCAGCTTAATAGTTCTTTGTACTAGCTTTCTTTAAATCACATAAATATAGTAAATAAATATGACAGCAGCGTTTGGTTTTAATAAAGTCATAAGTGTCACTTCACGGTATCGAAGATGTTTTTAAAAAGAAAAAGACAAATATACTTATTAATTTGCAACAAACACAAGAAAACAAAAAAGCTAAACTTCATAGATAATCGGCGAAAATTAAATTTAATAATTTACATTTAATAATTAAATTAATTTACATAAATAATTAAATTTAATAAATGTAATATAATAAAAATAAGTTGGAATATCTGAGGTTTTGCGCTTTTTCGTTAACACTTTGTATATAAGTAGGTTTTATCTAAAACACTAATATAAGAGATGGATTAGTATCACGAAAGTTGTATTTAACTTTGAAAAAATTGTAACTGACAATTAATACTTACATACTTACGATTAGTTAATGGTTACCTACTAAATTGAACCACATTTGGATCTAAGTGTAGTGTCGTTTCTGACTGAAGATATGATTACATTAAACATAAAGTAATGGCGCATAGTTATAGATAATGTCATTCAGAAATATCACTGAAAACTTTAATAATTAAAAATCTAAACTGTAATTAATTGAACAAAGTGTCAGAGCGTAATAGCTAGCGGAGACAAGGGTCTCTTCGTTCATAAATCAAAGTTCACACCTTGATACTTAGTTACCGGTTTAACTGTTGTTAGTAAGAGCTAGGTTCTTATTAATAAAATTTTGCACAAGAAAACCTCTTTCTTGGACCTAAATTACTTGTACTATGCGTTATTATTATTTAACACTTTGAAAACGAAAAAAAACTAGTATTTGAAATAAATAATCATCTTGACCGACCGATTGGTCGAGTTAGAGACTCTAACTGCGGAGTCAAGGGTCGTGGATTCGATTCCCACGCGGGACAAATATTAGTCTGCATGAACATGTCTCATTGTTCTGAGTCTGGGTGTAACTATATGTATATACTATAAAGAATATTTAAGTATGTACATCAGTTATCTGGTACCCATAATACAAGCTTTGCTTAGTTTGGGACTACATGGTACTGTGTGGAAAGTCCTAGGTATTATTATTATCTAAGTCTATGTTATTTATATTCAGAAGGTATAAGCACAAATTTTAAAGTAGATCTTTAAAGTTAATAGTCATTCAAAAATAGGGAGCATTCTTCGTTTTTTTTTTTCAATATTTTTTTACTAGTATAATGCTGATAGGAAAATTGAAGTCTATATAAATGGAAAGATATGAGAACTTTCAGCTGAAACAAAATTTTCCATCCGCATAGCGCTCATGTTCTTATAGGACGTTTCAATTTTATTAAGTCATTTTGATGCTCATGAAATTCAGCTGTTTCCGATATCGACACTATCTGTTGAAAAGTGCAGCGTCTGTCTATAATGCTTTCTGGAACTCCGTTTGCACCTCGTGAGAAGAAAATGGCGAAAATAAATTGTTTACCACTTCACTAACGTAAAAGCTGAAATGTACTAAAACAATAACGCCCCTTATTTTTCAGAAAAGGTTTGTTACATCGATCGAAGTTTTATGAAAAACTACTGTATGGAAAATATAAACATCCGTAGTCATAATTTTACACAGTTTTCCTGTGGTTGTTTTACATATTGAATGTTTTTTCTCTATTTTTACTATACGAAAAATTTAGTCATGTAAATAGATTTTTACAAATATTGTAATAACGTTTACACACGCGCATTTGAGCCAAATAAATATTTGTTGTAATTTGAATTAAGTTAAGTAAGTAAATTAAATTAAGTAATAATAAAAAAGTAAGTAAATCAAATGTTATTAATAAATCGCAAAGTTGTCATGTTATATTTAGTCGTATAATAGTCGTACAAGCGTTGTAAATCAGACTACATTTGACTTAATCTTATCTAATCACATTTTTTCATAACCAGTAATAAGCGCTTCTTGAATCCTTTAATATTATTTGTCGACTTTGGGACATTTTCATACTTTATGTATTTTTTTAAATTAAGCAATCAAAAGTAAGAAGATGTATATAATCTTGTATACAATCCAACACAATGTATATAATCCTTTAACCATAACAGTATGAATTAATTAGATGTATACATTATAAAAAAAGGATATTTAAGTATATATATATATATATCAGTTGTCTAGTACCCCTAATACAAGCATAATACTTGCTTACTTTGGGACTAGATGGCGCTGTGTGTATTAGATATTATTATTATTAGAAGCCCTCTTCTGCGTTTACCGTCTAACCACTCATACTATAACTAGCCGGCGTATGATAGGGAGTTTTAGTCCGAGTTTCAGTGTGCAAGGTTCCTGCGCGGCGCTCTTCACCCTCGAGAAATCCCCGCACACCGGTTTCAACCCCCCGAAAATGCGAAATGTCACTTCTATACTGTGAACTGATATTTATGACAATATTAAAACCAAACGTTGCTGTCAACTTAATTTAGTCTATGCCTTTAACGTACTAGTAGAAACTCGGATTTTACGCCTTAATAAAAGTATTTGGGGTCCCTCAACTAGAATATACTTATATATTATTGTAAACCAATTCATAAAGTGTTTCAATAATAAAATATTACGCAATAAGTCATGTCTTTATTTATTTATTTATCTTTAACCAAATGACAACTTAATCTTCAATGTCTATTTATCACTTTTTCTAATCACTATGCACAGGGGTATAAGTTAAGCACTTCAATAACTAATATTTTGATACTAATCTATAAATCTATGCAATATATCTAGATTTACTATGTTATAATACTCGAAACATTTCTTATTTCATTTAAAAATTTAGATGTTTAAGAAAAAAATATTGTAATCTAACTAATGTAAACAAATAAAACTAATCCTGTAATCCACCCCTCGTCACCCCCGACGTAAAGGTGCCCATGATGCTCGTACCTAAATTTAGATTAGATTTAAATATAACACCATTTCTATGTCTGTCTGGGCACGCATCACGCAAAAAGTACCGGATGGAATTTTGTGAAATTTGATGTGAAGATAATTTAGTATGTAGGTCAACGTAAATGACATTTTTTACAGTGGGCTTTTACAAATGACTCATTTTTACGGTAAAATACAAAAAATGGGTCTATTTCCACGCGCCCCTCCCAAATGACGTCGCGGACTCAGCTTGTAATATTGTAAATGTGAAAGTGCTCGTCTGTTTGTTTGTAAAGCTTTTATAATAAATAGATAACGACATCGATTTTTCATGTAGTGAGCGGTGGACCAAGAGCATAGTGAGGCATTATTAAACACTAGCTTTCCTCTCACGTGGACTACACTATTGTACCGGACCCCATTTTCTGGGCTAAAAAGCAGCCTTTGTCACTCTCCAGCCTATAAACTATACGTAAAAATTATAAGGATAATTTACGTGGACTACACAGTTGTACCGGGACCGCTAAAGGGAGGCGACAACGTTCTAGAACATTCTGAAACTTAACTCCCTAAGAAATCTCTATATCAAATTTTATTAAAATGCTTTTAGCCGTTATATCATGAAGAATAGCTATCACGCCATGTATTTCTCAGGGATGAAATTTATGATGTGTGTTATTCTGAATTATTCGTACTAAATTTGATCAAAATCTATTGAACTGTTTTAGCATGAAGAACAGTCAATTCCACAAGAATTGTGCCGTTTTTAGAGATTAATAGTAGCTTATCCAGCTCATAAATTATATCTACGCAAAAAATAATATTGGTAATTTATAAAAATACGAGCTTTCTGCCCACGGTTTCGCCCGCGTGGACTATACAGTTAGGGTGACGCTCTAGAGCGTTCTGAAACTTAACTCCCTAAGAAATTTCTATACCAAATTTTATTAAAATGTGTTAAGCCATTTTAGCTTGAAAAATAGCTATCACACCGTGTATTTTTCAGGGATGAAATTTATGAACGTGTTATTCCAAGACTGCGACATCTTAGTACAAAATGTAATCAAAATCGCGATTTAGCTGTTTTAGCGTATAGTGAAGAATAGGTATCCCACAAGAATCGTACCTTTTTTAAAGATTGAAAGTAGCCTATATTACTCTCCAACTCATAAACTATATTTATGCGAAAGATCACATCGATTCATTGCTCTGTCGCTGTGTGATTGATTGTCAAACATCCAAACAAACACACAAACTTTCCCATATATGTATAATATTAGTAGGATAGCTTAAATATTTTGTTGTATAAGCTAAATTACTCTAAAGTTTCATCAACGTCTGTTTAGTAGTTTTTGAGTGAAAGAGTGACGAACATATATCCATCTTCACAAACTTTCCCGTTTACAATATTAATATATAAGGGAAATTTATAAGATACCCTATTAACATAGGTTAATACGAAAGCTTACCTACAAGGGTCACCTACATTAGAATTCCTAAGCTTAGATTACGTTCTGTGAAATTCCTGAACGTTTTGAAAATATGATTAAGTTAATTTTTTACACAGACTTATCACTCTTTAAGCACAAACACAGAGGGTACTTGAGGCCTTCAAAATGTTTAATTAACGATATTTTTGTAAGCTAGCTCAATAGTTTTGGATACCTATACTGTCCTGGCGTTAAAAATAATGATTTATTAATCACTTTTGGGTCTGAAATAAAAAAATATGTTTTTAAGTGTTGTTTTAAAAAATTCTAAAAGAAAAAAATTGTTTGTAATAATAAATATTCAGTTACGATTATTAAACGGACCCAAAAAAGTGATACGTGAAAGAGAAATTAACGGTTGGCCACAATCATTTATGAAGCAGGAAAGGAAACGAATAAGAATTTTATTCACAAAAAAATTCTTCCAATAGGTAGACCTCAGACCAAAAAGGTCACTCATAGCACCGCAAACCTGACAATTAAATTTTATTCGTTTATAATACATGAAACGATCCCGGATGTCTTATTGTGAAAAAGAGTAGAACCAAAAGCAAAATAATCAGGATAGAGCGTCCCATATCTCGAAACGATTGAAAATATGAGGAAACCGTCAGACTCACTGAATAGACAGATCATACGTCATTATCATTGTTTCAAACAAACGTTTTAAATAAGGCCTTATACGCACTAGCGGTTTGCGGAGCGGTTGGCGAAGCGGATATCCGCCAGCTTTGATTATTTGTATGAAACCGCCGGTTCATTACGCATTACAACAATGGCGGAGCGGTTTCCGCGGCGGGCGAAGTAGAGCGGCGGATGGACGGCGGTGTCCGCCGCAATTCCCGCTGATCCGCCCCACCTGTTTCAGTTTTGCCCTTGGCGGCGGACGTATAGAATCATTTGGAGTGCTATCGCAACTTTGTATGTATATATAAATAATACATGCTACGTCTATGGTGTCCATTTTAAACTGACAAAACACCTGCTCAAACCACGGGGAGACCAGCGGATGGCGGGACAGTTTCCGCCGCGGAAATCGTCGTGTCGCCCGCCGCACTATGGAAAATTCAGGTCTGTTTCATATCAAAAATCGATAACTTTTTTATTTGTCAAGAAAGACGATTGAATTTTTGCACAAGCATAGAATATTAAATAAGGCTTCAGATAATGTTTAGGTTCTATGCTTTTATTGGAACATATATATTTAAAAAAATAAATAAAAAAAGTTTTAGCCTTTATTTTATTTTCTTGTGGACAACACTATTTATATTCTGAATAAAAAGTTATTATTACATTAGTTTATTATAAAACAATATTAATAAAGTTGTTATCTAATTAAATAAGTAATTGAAAGTTGTGATTCCAAATATTTATTTCATTAAATTTTAAAGTTAAAAATACTCATTTATAAGTAAAATTAATATTAGCAATATTATGTATATTAATGTGTACATTATGTTTACGATGGCGCGCCGTCTCCAGCGGTTTGCGCTCCGCCACCCGTCCCGCTAGTGCGTATAAGGCCTTACACATGAAGTGTAATTTCAGTAGCTTTTTTTCCAGTACGAATTTCACATTTCACACACAAAAGTCTACTCCACAGCAAATATTTCAAAACGTCAACTGGTCTATATTTTGTATATTTTTTGGTCACATTTTCATTGTCACAACGCGGTGTCTCTATGAACATGCATGGTAAACTGTAAAGTAACATAAAGAACTAAAATTTGTATATTCAGTGGTAGGTACATGTAACGACAATAAAAACAAACATAAACTAGTTCAAACGAATAGTATTAGGGGAGGCCTACTCTACGTCTTATCAGATCCGCCGAAAAAAACCTTGTGATTTTTTGGAATTGGGTTAATGAAGGACCTTGTATGCGTGTTTTGGTCAATTTCACTGTTTCGCTCGTAGTTGATTTAATATATGTAATTTATCCTCGGGTAAAATTTGTCATAATACATGTGAGAGACAAGTAGGTAACTGTAGGCGAATGAAGTTGTAACTAATTAAAATCGACTGACCGGTTGGCCGAGTGGCTGAGACCCTAACTGGGGAGCCGAGGGTCGCGGGTTCGATTCCCGCCCGGGACAATAATTTATATGCATGAATATCTACTTGTTCCGTGTTTGGGTGTAAAAATATCTTTATATGTATATATTATTAAAAAAATATCTATGTATGTATATCAGTTGTCTGGTACCCCATAACACAAGCATAATACTTGCTTACTTTGGTACTAGATGGCGCTGTGTGGGATGTACCAGGTATTATTATTATTATAAAATGACTTTTTGTGTCCATTTGGTTTTTCGATTGGGAGTTTTCCAATAATCATCAGGCTTAGCAGAAGGGTTGGTGATCGCATTGGACTGTTTCACAGAGAGATGCAGCTTCTGCCCGTGTGTGGTGGCAAGCCTTGGGAGAGGCTTATATCCTGCCATGGAGAGACACGAGCTGATGGTGATGTTGAAAACGACTTTAGTTCGTTTATTATCGTCGGATAGCTATATGTATAACTTCAAAATATCTTAACTCCAAATAACGTAGTTATTATGAATAATAACAGTAATGTAGATATTTTATATAGACGTAGAATTATTTGTGAAAATCCACGCCTGAGAATAAAATAAAATAAGTGGACTTTTCACATTATACTCCAACTTAGATTATTTTTTTTTATAAAATATTATATAATTATTCTCTCGCCCTGCAATATAAAAAAAAATCTCCCCCTGCAATTTGAAGAAAAAGGAATTTTTACAGAATATTCTAATTTGGATGATTCTTTTTAATGAAATAGGGTAGAAAATCAAAGTTAACGAACAAGAAATCAAACCGAGGAAAAAAGCCACAGAAAAGCGAAAATTTTTAAAAAATAATTGTTAATAAACTTTTTAGTCTTAATAACTAATAGAAATAATATCCTGAACTAATTTTGTGTCTGCGATAAACAAACTACGAAGATCATTAAATAAAATTAAACCGCACGTCCCGCTGCCATCATTATTACGTAATCAGTTTGCTTGTTTGTTTGCTTGTTTAAATGTTATTTAGACTAAAACCCCGTCAGTTTATGCAGACTACTACAGTACTCTTTTTTAGATTGTGGCTGTGGTATCAAAGGCTTCACGGGGGGCGTGGGGCAATATTAAGTGATGAATTGGCGCGCCGTTTCTAAAAGATAGTAAGTAATTTTTATTACCTTTTGATGCAAACAAGGAATTCTGAAATCGGATAGATTGAAATGAAAGTTTTAGGGAAAATTTGCCGAACAATTGCCTTTGTTTTTTTTTCGATTTTGAGTTAATACGCAACATACAAAGCGAAACAGTATGGAGTGGTAGATTGGCAAAGTCTGCGTTGCCGTGCCGTATGCTACGGGATACTCATAGAACTTTATGACAGATAAGGTAGCTTATGGTATAGTTCCAAACTTTATCGCGGATCGGAATACAACACTTTATGCGTGCTTGCGCAGGTTCAGTCATATGCCCCTCGCTCCAATGCGTCCCGCTACGCCTAAAACTGGTTACTGCGACGCGACTTGTGCCTATGTTCACATCCACCATAAAGTTTGATTGGAACTATAGTAATATCGCAGTACACGGTACGACAGGGTGCCGCGCGTTGCCGCACTTTTAGATGATACTTGTATGCACGACACAGTACAGGAAGGGGAGACAGAATGGTAAAATTTTGGACTTTTCTGAAAAAACTTTAAAAAATAAATAATCAAATTTAACAAAAAAATTTACTTATGCTGTTCTTTCATATGATACCCCTAGGACCCATTCAAATAAATTACCCTGGATAATTGGGGCCACCAGAATTTTCTTGATTCAATGTTTAGTGATTTATATCAAAATATACCGCCAATACGATAGATTTCTATCCGAATTTCAAGTTGCCACGCCAATGCCACGGCAAACGTTTTAGAGATGAATTCCTCTGATACACAGATGAATGGACAGACAGACCATTGAGTGATGTCATAAGGGTTTCGTTTGTACCAAGTCTGAAACCCTAATATATTACACACAAAAAATAATAATTCAACAATCAAAGACGCACATCGAAACTCACCATCAGGCACATAGACGTTTAAATACAAACAGTCCTCCGAATATTCTTTCTTCCTAGGCTCCTCCATTTGTGAGCTTAACAGCTTAGCAAACAACTCATCGTGTCGGCTCAAAGGGTCGGTGAGGTCCTCTTTGCTTGAGTCCTTTTGCATACAATCTGGTGTATATTCTGTAGCGTTCCTCAGTCCCTCCCAAGACGGAACGTCTATGTAGTCGGGAGGAGCGAAACGTCTGAATTCTAAGGGAGGTCGGGCGTAGGGGATGCCCAAATACGCGGCGATTCGTTTGGTTCGAAACCTAGTTATGTACTTGCCAGCTATGGTGCCTTGGTTCACGAGATTTACTTGAGGGGGTTCGCGTGCTGATACCTTGCACACTATTGTCGTGGTTATCAATAAAATTATTTTCGTTAGTAATTGCATTTCGTGTGTATTTGAAATATATTGAATCAATATTCACACAAATTTTATTTGCAATTATATTTTATTTAAGAATTCTTTTTCGTTTAGATAATTTTTTTTGTAAATTTTTTAGGAAAACAGAAAAAAGTTCTAGTTAACGGTCGACTTAGGCGGAAGGCGGCGCGTTACTGGCTCCATGGCCAGCCGTGTGGTTGGTGGTAGTCATGGTGACTAAGAACTCGTTTTGTCTTCAACATCTCGTAGAACCACTTAATTTTAGTTCAATAAAAAACAGTATTTAGAAAAAACATTATAGTAATGGTTACCATAATTAAATATACTCATGTTTTCTTTTTAGTAATAAGTAATGCTAATTAAATAAAATTTTATATATATTCCAAATTCACAGTGATAAATTATATGTTTATTATAAAACTTATTAACCTATTTATTAAAACAAAATTTGTATAAGTTTGTATTGGATTGCAAATAAAGTTAGAAAAATCTATTCTCTTTCTTTATCTTTAAATTATTAAAATTATTTATTTCTTAATCGCTATTATTTATATATTTTACGTATATCTAAAATTAAAATTAAAATCACAACTGCTAATAAATTAGGCAGCTACGAGGTAAAATTTCCTTAAGAAACCAAAAAAATTGACTATTATTGATATATTTCTTTTTCTGATTGTCCAATACCATATATTACAAAGTCTACACCGGTACTAGCCTGTAAGCTTGCGACGCCAAGTTCGCGTGACCGCCGGGAAGTTAAGCTTTTCGTGTCGCTGCATCGAAAGTTCCACTCATTTTCTTTATTTTCTCCCTTCATCTGTTTATATATGGGTCACTAACGTTTCTAGCACATCGATCGACGCGATCGCCGCTGCATTTTTATTCTAGTGACCTCAAACCTACCGCTTATGTGAAGCCAAAAGTGGTACTACCAAGAGAGCTAACAATTTTGAGTCCGATATTATTGCGTAGGTATAGCGTTTTATGGGGAAGTTACAGAACAAGCTATGAGATTAAGTATCAAGACACCCTTGACTAGAGAATAATTAGACCGATTAGAGGTGACAATTCCGTGAAAACAACGAAGTAAAGAGTTGTAAGTGTGATTTGTGGGTTACGTACAAATGGATACTAGGTTTTCAAATAGTTACTTTTAGCGAAATAAACACGAAGAAACGCAGAAGGAAAGTCAATAGAGTTTTCGATACTTTTAGTTACATAAAGACTGTTTACTGTAAAACCTCTGGAAATCTACAATTATTTACAAATTAAAATATATATATAAATACATAATATTAAGAAATTAAAAGTTAGGCATTGCCACAAATTAAAATCTAATGTTATTCGCTCATATGATTTCAAGTGCCCAGTGAACAAATTTGTTTTGACATTATGCCATATAAGTTCTTACATTTTGTATGAAAATTTGTACTTTAATTTTTTTTAATCAATTTTCAAGACTAAATATCTTTTTATATCTTATGAAACCACATAAAAGTATCGAAACGCGCCTGTCCCGATCCGCACTAGAACCACGCTGTCGATAGGACGACCGTTAATACACGTCGCTAGTAGTGTGTGCCACCACCGGTCGTTACTCGGCAATGTATTTCAACGCGAAAACGACGAATTATACAGTTAAACATTGCAAAAACAAGCCGAAAAACGAAAAAAACAACATTGAGTGGTGTAACTCGTGTAAGTATGAAATTGTGTGGATGCTTCTCCCCGCAAACACGTCTCACACCCCCGCTGAATGGAACGCTCTTTTTCGTACAGTAAATGTCTCACTATGTCTAGTAGGGAGGCGGCGGGAAGCTACGCTATCTCTATGAGAAACCACGTCAAAAAGCATCCATCAATATTTTTTCATTAATCAAAATTGTTTGTAAGTAATATAAATAAAATGTACACATAATAATATAATAATAATATCTGGGACATCTCACACAGCGCATCTACTCCCAAAGTAAGCATGTATTATGCTCGTCGTACTAGTCTACTGATATACCTACCTAAATGTTCTCTTTTTTTATAATATATACATATATAGATACTTTTACATCCAGACACAGAACAAATAGACATGTTTATGCACACGAATATTTGTCCCGGGCGGGCATCGAACCCGCTACCCTCCTCTATAACCAGAATAAACTACATTTTTGTTTAAGAATATTGGTAAGCCTAGAATAGGCCATCATTTTTATATGACTACATTGTATTTGAAGAGCTTACAGTTTAGTCTAAAGCTGTACCACAATAAAAGCTAATTCTGTGACAACAACTTTAAGCACTTTAGTTTACCCGGTGTACACTTTAACGCGCATTTCACTGCCGGTTTCCGTTCGTAGTGTTTTACTCGTTTCGCTTTGAGTTAGGGGCGCTATACACTCTTTGAATAACTTCGTCTCGAATGGCTTAGGTGTTCTACCTTTAAATTGGAAAACTTCGTCTGAACTAGCTGCACTGTCTTTGAATCTCGTCGCACAGAAATCTAAAGGGTTCGTAATATACGACGAGACGACGAGGAACCCTTGCGGTTTCTGCATGTCCGTCTGTCTGTCTGTCACGGTTGTTTTATCCAGACACTATTAGACATATGACTAAAATTAAGCACATTTATAGAAGAAAATAATTGGAAAAAATTTTAACTTTATAAATACCTTCTCTATATGAAAAGTAAAATGGAAAATGTATTTTTTCCATACTTAAACTTTTGAGTGTAGTCGCGTTGAAAACCCATTTTAAAAGCCAGTTTTTTATTAACTTATTATTAATAATTAAATTAGTTCTGGTTTATGAAATCATCATCATCATCATCAGCCTATTTTACCCCACTGCAGGGGCTTAGGCCTCCCCCAGGATGAGGATAGGGTTTGGAGCTTAAATCCACCACGCTACTCCACTGCTGGTTGGGGATTGTAACGACCGCCATCTATTGACAGCGTCCGGGACCGACTGCTTAACGTGCTCTCCGAGGCACGGAGTCAGTGATAGTTAATGTACTTAAGTCAGAAAACTCATTGGTACACGCCCGGACCATGGCCTTATGGCCATATAAATTTGAGACAGGTTCGTTGCGCTCTGGGCTATCACGACACATTTTGAAATATTAGGCTCTAACTTATCTTTTGTGTGATTTGCTCTCCCCCTTTACGAAAACCAGTTAATCTCGTTAACTGTGAACCATCATGACCCACCACGCCCTTGATCTATGTTTTATATCTATAGTTAACTGAAAAAGATTTATCCTTAAGTTTTTATTCCTTCCGAAGCATTTCGTAGTGTAAAATATAATTTAATTAGTTGAAGTTAATTTACATACCTGAATTCACGAGGAATCGTTTCTCCTGCATTCTGCAGTGGAAAGGCACGCTTTCAATACAGCGATTTAACGGCGTGTAAACACGAAACGGGTATCAAACTTCCAGCACGTGCTACGTGCCTCAGTATCGATTCACTGCAAAATGGGTTGATTCGAACCGATAAACTATTTTATTATACTGTTTGACCGCAACATGGGACCACAGATACGTATGGAACTTATTTTACTTCAATCAATCAATCAATCAATTCGTTCGACCTTCAGCCAGACGCAATGTCTGAAAGGGACTAGTCCCAATACACCAAAGGGAACGTAGATAAAGGATGGAGTGTAGATTGTAGTTTGGATTCGGAGTGACGGGAATGAGAGCCAGCCGGTATTCGTGCAACCTTTAGCCAGAAAAAGGAGCTAGGAGAGGTAATAGATATTATAGTGTGTTAATAAATATCAGTGAGGAGCATTAGTTTCCAGTACATTATTCGGTTTCATCATTTGATGCAGAGCTTTCTGTGTCCGTTTCTGGTAGGTCATAGAGTTCGTCGGCAGCCTTTTTTATATCCGTTTTGCTTCGTGCCAGTGTGGCCCACTCGTGACGCTCTCGATTGTAGTAGCCCATATCTTGCATAAGCGAGTCCTCCCATGTGTATATGGGGCGTCCTACCTTTTTTCCTCCTGCTGTGAACTTAAGTGCGGCTTGTAGTATATGATGTTCGTCTCTTCTTAAAAGATGACCGTAGTAGCAAATTCTTCTGGTTTTAATGATTTTAGTTATGGTTTTTCCTTCGAGAATTTCTCGCACTTTCAGCCGTGGTTGGTTTCTTGCTGCTTGCAGCATGTCCTTCAGAATTTCTCTTTCGTACTGCCTAAGTCTTGCTCTGTTTGATTTGGTTAGTGCTACTACGTTCAGGCCGTATGCCATAGATGGAGCGATCACCATTTTATAAATTAATTTGGCAATTTTTCAGTGCATTTTAGTTTTCCTAATGAAAGGTGTAAGGCCTTTAGCATTGCGAATTGCTTGTTTGCATCTCATCCTTATTGTGTCTTTTCTTCTTAATTCTGCTGTCAGCTGTGTGCCCAGGTATTTGATAGTTTCCGTGGGTTTTATTGGAACTCCGTCTATTATTTGTATCTGTTTGGCATTGTCCTTATTAATCGGATCTCTGACCAACATTTTAGTTTTTGTCTCGTTTAGTCTTAAGCCCACGGATATTAGGAGTTCTTTCAAATTCCTCATTATATCGCTAAGGACTGCAGTATTGTCGCCTAAAATTATGATGTCGTCGGCGTAGCATAGAATAGTAGGGAGTTTGATTTCTCGGTCTTGGTCTAATCTTACTCCGCTGAGCAGTTCTTCAAGGGTTCTTAAGACATCATCCAGCAAAATAGTGAAGAGTCTAGGTGAAAGTGGGCAACCCTGCTTCACTCCTTTTCCTTTGGTGACACTTTCTGTTCTTTGCCCGAACCATAATATTGAAGTATGTTCTCTGAGACAGGTCATGATTCTGTTGGCTAAAGTTGTACTTACCCTCGTTCTTAGAATGTCATATAAAGCACTAAGGTCTACCGTGTCGAATGCTTTTTCAACATCCAGTTGTAGTACATATGCGGGCTGCCCTGTCTTCCATTTCTCGTCTAGAATTCGTCTAGCAACAAAAATGTGGCCATCGGTTGATCTATGTCTCAAAAACGCTGCTTGATAGTTTCTTAAAGCTTCGATTTCTTCGTCTAGTAATTTCAATATGTAAGAGGCGTAAATTCTATAGCCTACGTTGCATATTGATATTTTCCTGTAGTCGCTCGCGGATTGCGGTCTTTCCTTTTTAGGGATTGGGATTTGGATTGTTTCTACCCGTTCTTGTGGAAGGGAGTTGGTTTCACATGCTTTTCTGATATGTATTGTTATTTGGTTTAAAAATATTTCAGGTGCGTGCTGGTATAATTCAATCACCATTTGATCTGTTCCTGGCACTGTACCCCTTTTCATTCTTTTTATAATATCTTGGATGTCTTCGATAGATGGTAGTTGTATGGCCTGTTCGTCTTGTTGTGATGTTGTAAAGTCAAAGCCTTTGACTTGCTGCAGTTCTTTTATCCAAGTGGAAATGGGTATAAATTGTTTGGGTTGTTTTCTTTTGACCTGCTTTTTGAAATTTCTGAAAAAGTCGTATGTCATTTTCATACGTTGAGATCTATGCACTCTGTGCATTTGTGAAAAGAAGGATTGGCATTTCTTCTCATCCTCTTTTATCTCGATATCGTGTAGTTCCTTCCTGGTATTCTTAAACTCTTGTAATATACCCGGATCTTTCGGAGATCTATTCTTCCAAAATTTTGCCTTCATAAATTTTGCCTTGGCAAGTCTGTTTTCTCTTGACCTATTTTTACGGGGTTTTAGAACTTCCATAACTGTTTCCCTTAATATTTTGTTGAGGTCGTTCCATTCTAACGGACTGTGTGGAAATTGGCTCAGTGCCATCTGTGTTTTTATCTCAACAATTTTCTCATACTCTTTTGATACGCTATCAATATTTAGAAGCTTGTAATCCCAGTTCCAGAAGTGGTACGCTGGTGCACTGTTGGATTTTCTCCTCGATGTGCGGATCTTTTCGGACGGTAGCTTCTTTAGTTTAGCTACGCTGGTTACTTGGCCAAATATTAACTTGTGGTCCGAATTGACTGTTTGTGACCAGTAGCCTTTTATGAATTCGAACTTAGTCCCGTTGTGAAGTTCCGTAATGATGTGGTCAATTTGTGATACTTTCTTTCCGGAGCGCCAAGTTATCCTGCATGATTTACGCCCCCATGTGCTACTGACTGTCAGGTTATGTTGCTCACAAAAGTCAAGAAGAAAAAGACCCGGGTGGTTTGATGATAGATGGAACAGGTTATGGCCTATTATGGTTTTCCTTGTGTAGTTTTTGTCGTTAGATCCAATGTGTGCGTTAAAATCTCCAAGAAGCAGTAGTTTTGAGTATGTACATTTGTTTCTCAGTAGTGAGGCAATGTATAAAAATGATGAAATAGAAAGTTTTTCTGTCGACCACTGAGGGATGTGTACTGATATTATAAACCAATTTTTAGGGTACAAATCTGTTTCGGTGTTCAGTTCCAAGTGGATGCCTAATACGTTGTTACTTTTCCTTTGTATTTTAATTATTCTTGTTACCGCGTTCCTTCTGATTAGTATACCCACTCCTCTTGTTTCTTGTGCCTTTCTTCCCCCGCTAAGTATCCAATCGTAGTGCGCAGAGGCAAATGAGCCGCTTGCTGTGTGAGTTTCCTGTATGCCTGCGATGGTAATGTTTAACTGGTGGAGCTGTTGATCTATTAATTTTTTCTTCTCGGGCGTTGCGCAACCTCTTACATTCCATGTGCCTACCAGCATTTTGTTACAAGGTGTTCCGTTAGGTCGGTTAATTGGTGAGCTCCTTCTTATTTTTAAATCGTTTGTGCCGGCGCAGCCTAGTCCCCAGTCTTGGTACTCTGGGAGTGTCGATTTGTTACTGCTTGTTGTTGGCATCTGGGCGGTCGTATCACTTACATGTGGGAGGCTTTGGGGATTTGCAGTATTTTTTAAAGGAGGTCTGAGTTCTTGTGTTCGTTGGGCGACAACGCTATCGTAGTGATTATCTGTAAATAGTAGGTATATGTTACCCTGCACTTGTGCCCCAGAGGGATGGTATGAAATTGTAGCGGCGTCGTGTTGAATTACGTGGACGTTGACTAAGTAGTATTCTGAAGCTGCAATGAGTATATCTTCGCCCCCCCATGAGCCATCAGTGAATTGTTTTTCAATGTACGTTGCGGTTTTTTCTTCTAGTGTTTGGTTGGGGTAGGCGCTACTTACATCCAGTATATTATTTAGGAGGGCTAACTTGATCCTGTCAGAGTTTTGGTGTTCTTGAACGAATTGGGCAAGGTCTTTTCTAACCATTTTATGGTTAAATGTTAGTCCAAATAGTTCGTTTATTTGATGTGCTATTGCCTTGAAGAGGCAATTTCCGTCTCCTGTTATTTTAATAACTGTGTAACTACATGTCGAAATTCGTTATGTTCATACTTGCTTATGATTCTTGTAAGCATAAATAACCTATATTTGGGTTGGTAGTTTAGTAATGCGGCGTGACGTTAATCCGTCTTGAACAGTAAACTGTAATGATAAATCGTTTAGTCGTTTGTCAATTTGTTTAAAACCTAGATAAGAGCTTAAATTGCCTTAGTTTACACTTAACCTATGTTTATTAGCAGATATTGGCTGTAAGCTGACGATTTCGTATATTTCTAAATATTTATTAAGAGGCAGAGTAACTAAATTAACGCGGCGCGGCGTCTCTAATGTGTACAAGGGACCCTATCGTGTTGCTTGGGTTACGGTTTTTTTTGTCCTTTCTAGTGAAATGAGCCGTCTGGAGTCAAGTGGACCGTTTTTTTTTGGGCAATAAAGTAACACGCGCTTGTTTGTTGGGAATACGACTGCGTTTTAGGTATTCCCGTGTTATGTTGTTTATTGAAATAAAATTATTACTGATTCTTTTTGTGAATGCGATTTATTTTGTTGTATGTTGAGTGTGTCTAGTGGCTATGTGGATGCACTGGTATTCAGAGTACGTGTTTTATATTTTATTATTGTTAATAATTTTTTTTTTTTTTTCTTTAAATATGTATTATCATGCCAGCGATGCGTATACTTATTTTATTGTGAGTTATTGTTTTGATGTTCTATTTTGTGTTTATATGTCTGGTTACTCAAAGTGTGTGTGACCTAGTTGGTGAAGGGGGTCTACTAGTAGGTATTCAATGTAGGAGTTTTAAAAACATACATAAGGGTACATAAACACAAGAGGTAGCAAGGTTGACTCTGTAACAAATTGTATTTCACTTTTTAATATTTTGTTTTCTTTCTCAACTGAAAAATTATGTTTGTGTATTATTTTGTATGTGTAATTTCATTTAGTATTTAGTTTGGTACGATCTCACCCGGATTCCAGAGGTGTTTTTGCTTTGCTGAGGTATGTAATGTCACGTTAACAGTTCACCGTTGCACTTATTTTGTCACTAAGGTTCTGGCCCAATAAGCGATTTGGGTTAATTTGAATTCGAAGCGGACCGCCGACGTATTCTCGGTACAAAAAACGATTTGGAAACAGTGCCGGGACAGCTCGACCCCAAAGCAAAAATTCTCGGGGACGACGGGCCGTACGCGTAGGTACAAAGTTTGCGTGCGCTCGCTGTGAGTATGGAACTTATTTTACTTTTGACTAAAATAAGTTTCATCGAATATGGTATTATTGAACAGGTCCTTTAAAATGATTTGGAATTTTTAATTATTCCGGAATATTACGCTCATCCAAACCTTCTTGTCAAATAGCACTTTCTTATTTTATTTAAATGTTTGACCCATTAGATCTATGCTTATTGTACCTATGAGTGACAAGAAGTTTTGCCATGCCTTCTGTTTTTTTATTTATCAAGAGATAAAACACGTAGCTAACTACAGATTCCAAATGCAAGCTCTGTTTTGACAGATAAAGCAAAATATGTGTGGACGGTTGTCGCCGCTTTCGAACAAGTAAGCTGTCTTGGAATTGTACGTTGTACGCCAAGTATCCGTGGGTAAAGCATATAACAATATGTATAATACTTTTTGGTTGACCACAGCATATCTTGTAATGGGGGTATTTGTTTAAAAATAGGGCATGCGTATGTGGAGGCAACGTTACAATGAAAAACGATTTAAGGAAATTAATATAATCACATAAATTAAGGTAATTAATATAATGACATTGCCATCTCAATATATATTTGAAAACATTATGTACGTAAAAAAAATATTACATTATTTTAAAAAAATTGTGATCGGCATAATGTTAATACAAGAAACAAAGATAAACTTGCTAATCATGTCAGCCACCTCAATAAAATCACGAAATCTTTTAAAAGGCAATGTATACGCTTTTACAATAAGATCCCAGCTGACATTCAAGATCTACCCCTTAATAAGTTTAAAACTACACTAAAACGAAAGCTTTATGCAAAAGCTTATTATAAAGTATCAGACTACTTAGATGATAAAAATCCATGGGTGCAAGCCGCTCGCCTATCAGTTTGTTTCAATAATATTATTCTTTAAGCACTAATTGTTAAAAATTTTTTTTAGAATTTTGTTAAAAAGAGCGTCCCTCAGTTTCTTGCGTATTCTTTTGAGAGGAACCAGCATTTTTGAATGCGCCTTTGTGGTGACGTTCTTCCACAAAGTAATAAAATTCACTCTTATCACGTATTTCAAGATTATGTTACATAACTACGTAATAAAGATATTTTGATTTGATTTGATTTGACTAAACTGATGCCATGAAAAGGCTGAAACTTCGGATTTAATATAAGAAAATAACGTATAAATTTTCGAAGTTTCTAAGTTTAATTAACAAGAATATTTAAAATTTTAAAACACAAAGCCGGTAAAATATGAGAGTTTATTTATAAATTAAATTCTACGCAAATTTATTTAGTTCCATTATAGGAATTATGTCGTTTTATTCAAATAATAATATACCAAGTGCTTTTACATCACCTGCACACATTATAAATAGTACGATCTTTAGTGAAAACAATTATATACGTGTATTTTGTTGGTATCACTCAATTCTAAAATATTGACATATGACGCTACAAAGTTATCAAATTACTGCGGCGATTCGTGAGCGACCGACAATTGCGTCAGCCAGTGACTTAGTAACCATGCTGCATTGATAATTCTTTCAGAAAAAAAATGCATTTCATTGTGCAATTTTTTCCTACTCATTTTTTTTATAATTAAGATATTTAACGCCTCAAAAAATTTGGCGAGTAATGAAAAAAGCTCCCTGTGTTTAGATTAGAAAAGATTAATGAAGTCACAACGAATTCTCAGTTTATAAAAGTAGTTTCAAAAAAAGCTTGGAATAATATTGTAGACTACGTGCAAATAATGTAATTATTTTCTAGTTTGATTAATTTATATGAAATAGTAATCTAAATAAAAAAATGTATTTAATGGACCTAGAAACTGACACTAACACAAAGATAGTTAAGAAATTTGAAGGCACTTCTTAACTTTAAAACCAAGTCACGTACTTACCAAACAAGCGAGACGAAGTTACCTTATCTGTGAAACTATTATTACGACAGGGTAAGTACCACCACCGGGATGCAATTAAAGACACCCAAATTAATAAGCGTTATCAATTTTAAAAGTACAGTTCAAAGATGTTAAATTTTTAAAGTGCCTTAAGGACGTATGTACAAAAAGTGACAGCTCGAAAATAGGTTTTACTTGACAGCTTGCTTACTACTACACGCGCATTTGCACCAGAGGCAACACATACTTGGCTCTATACCAGAACTAATTAGTCTTGATCATTATTATTTTTATTTATTTAAAAATTAGTTTTCTTTTATGTCAGGTTTTTAATGTTGCTTTATTTTATATAATAACTAGCGATCCACCCCGGTTTCGCACGGGTAGCAGAGCCATAATGTTTTTACGGTCGTAATGTCGTATCAGCTTGTTGTGTCGAACATGTGGACTGGATTTCATTAGATTTAAATGTAACGCAAATTCGTCCAACTTGGATTATTTTTAATGTATTTTATTTCGAATTCTATAAATATATGAAAAAGTAAAGAATAAATACCTAAAAACAAACTAAAATATTTCTTTGTATACAACATTGATAACTTCAGCCTAACCACGTGTGTCGCGTCGTCCGGTATGGCTCCTAAGATATTGATTTAAATTGTAGAATACAAACGGCGATCATAATGTTCATGAAATGCTGAAGGTAAATATCGTACTTAATTTGATAAGGATTAATACCATATCCGTATAAATTGTTTTCCAATCACCTCATCATATTACATCATAAAAATAGTATAGTAAGCTATCCATAAAATATAGACATATGCTATCGCGGACTTTTCTTTAGTTCTATAAAAGATACACAATTCCTCCATACATTATTTTGTTATTTCTCAAAAGTATTATGCCGCATTTTCGATGAAAGTTCCCAACCAGCTTGATTTTTTTCCGACTTCTTCAACAATAATCGTCATATTTCAACAAATTTTCTCTTGAATCACTCTGTCCATTGATGTCAATAATATGCCAATCCGTTCGGTACTTTTTGAGTTTGCCGCGTTCAGACAAACAGACAGACGCGGCGGGAGACTTTATTTTATAATATGTAGTGATAACAATAATACCTGGGACATCCCACACAGCGCTATCTAGTCCCAAACTAAGCAAAGCTTGTGTTATGGGTGTGGGTTAAGATATCTTTTGAAGTTCCATAAAAAAATTTATTAGACAATACTATACTGTGCCACAGTTATCGTATGAGGAGTTTTGCAATACGAGTGCATTTTGTTTGTGATACGTGGCGATGGCGAAACCCAGGTCCCATTGAATGAGGTGACCTTTTCATTTCCCATTTCGTCAAATTCTACTATTTTTGATTCTGGACCGATTGTTTTCAAAATAAATGTCTAAGATTACGGTATATGGTCTTCGATTACGAATCTGTGCTCAGAACTAAAAAAAAATTACTGCCTTTGAATCTGTTTTAGTTTTTGAACTGCTTGCTTTCAAAATCGATGTCTATGGGTCCATGTGGTCTCCCTTCACAAATCTGCGGTCAAAACTGAAAATAGTGTCTGCAATTTTGAACTTCTTTCTTTCTGGGCCTAACACTACTCAAATAAAGTCTGTTTCGTATAGATTAAAATTTTATTATTATTTGGTCCACATTACAAAAAAAAAACAAGTCTGTATGCGTTATTACAACAACGATTAATACTTTTGTCAATACAGTTACTATTAACACGTTCTTTATGACATCGAAACTTGTACCGCAATGTTGTATTTTAAGTACTAAATCTTTTTACTTTACACCAATCACAAGCGAGCATTCTGTTTGCACCGCATGCGTAAACCGCGAAAAGCAACCCGCTCGCGCCCTTAGCTCCCACCATTATTTATTTCTATAAATTGAGGAACCGCGCGAACACTCCTGTTTTGACTAACTTGCCCTTCAAATTTCACGATCATTCAGACCGCCTTCTAAAAACATTATAGTTTAAAAAAAATAAGAAACTTGCACTTTAATACCAAATCGATCTATAAAGAAGAAAATAACTTTTGGAATAAGAATAAAGTGTTTAATGAGGAAAAATAATGTTATTGTGACAAAACGTGGGGTGCCCGATATCAGTTGTTTTAAATATTTCATTGCACTCCACTATTTTTCACAATAACATTAATTTTCTATTTTTTTTCTACTTATTTTCTTTTTTAAAGTTCGATTGTCTATCAAAGTGTAATTTATAATTTTTTTTTAACATATTATTTTTTTTCTTTTTTTAGTCTTAATATTTTTTAAACTACATTCCATCAAAATTTACAAACATAAAGGTGGAACTCACAATTACCTATAACACGATGAAATGATACACACCGACACAAAGCTTCATGTCGGTGCTAATCTAACCACTGAGGAGTTCCCTCGTTAACAAATTATCGTGGTGCATCATCAGTTTATAGTGAAAATCATGGATAACTATCGAAATCCAACCTACATACAAAGTTTCGTGTTCGTGCTATTAACCGGTGAAGAGTATCCTTATGAGGAAACAATCCTGGCTGCAACATCAAGTTATGTTTATCATTTTAGTGTATTGTCATCGAAGTTACATATGTATTCTGAATTTCAGCCCAATATCTTCAGTGGAAGTGGGTGACAACCGCGTTTAAAGATTCCATTAGATACAAAAAAACATACAGGTGGAACTTATAAAAGCGTATTAAAATTAAAATAATTACACCATTCCAAGAGGTCATCACTTTTTACATATGTTTTAATTTAATTTTTTTATCATAAAAAAATTATTAGTTGGTCAACTCGGTAATGTATATATTATGTACATTGTATATATAGTGTAAGATTTTTATTTTAAGTTTAATAGCTTTCCGCCTTGGTAAAAAAATTAATTCAAACTAAATCAATTCATAAAATATTATAAAAGACAATGGGCGGTTTCGTGCCCAGTGGTGTATCAAGTTGTGACATATGTCATTTTAAAGGTCTTAATAATAGCTTCATTTTATTGTATGACACCAACTTATTATTTAATTACTGCCTTTGAAATTTAAATTTAAAATTATTTAATTTTTATTTAAATAATCATTATTTCTAGCTTAGAAAGTTCTTTTTAAGCGACTTCAAAAAAGAAGGAGGTTACTCAATTGGACCGTATATATGTTTTTTTTTTTATGTGTGTTCAGGGATAACTTCGTTGTTTATGAACCGAATTGGATGATTTTTTTTTTGTGAAAGGGAGATATCTCCGAAATGGTACCATGATAAGGAAACCAGGATCTGATGATGGCATCTCAGAGAAATCGAGGGCAACCTTCGAAAATCGTATTTTAAAGTATCGTATTTTAAATATTTTGATAAAGTACTACTACTAGTACTATTTAATGAAGGTCGGGAGTCGATCTGATGAAGGAGCTGAAAGACAGTCTAGGGAACTCCTCAACGACTGGCAGCAATTACCTGGTGTTTGGACTTGATTCATTTTTATTGATGAGATCTTTGCACCCATATGGATTATAAGTGGCATTACAGGTCTGATGATGGAGACCATACACAATCGAGGGAACTTCTCAACGATTTACAGCAATTACCTAGTGTTTGGACTTCATTCATTTCTATTAATGAGAACTTTGCACCCATATGGGTTATAAGTACTATTACAGATCTGATGATGGAGACCATACACAATTGAGGGAACTCCTTAACGATTTACAGCAATTACCTGGTGTTTGGACTTAATTCATTTCTATTGAAGAGAACTTTGCACTCATATGAGTTATAGTGCCATTACAGGTCTGATGATGAAAACCATAAACAGTCGGGGGAATTCCTCAACGATTTACAGCAGTTACCTTTTGTTGAGCTTCCGTCATACGGTTGAATATGCCAAAATGTTCAGTTCGCACAAAAATAATAATTAAGATTGAAGTTTTACATAGGAATACCACTGCCTACTAGGCATGCTGATTCGTCAATTTGACACTGAATTTACGTTGCGTAATCGCGGTGCTGTCTCATTAGAGTAACGCGTTTAGTAGCCCCATTTATACTAAATAGAAATAAGTTACAGATGCGTTCAACTAAAAATTGATAAATAAAATAATTTAAAAAAAAATAAAAACCGACTTCAAAAACATAACCTAAAAAGTTAAAAATAAAATTTTCCCTTTAAAGAAAGGAGCATTAACAGGCGGCATATAGTTAATGAAGTCGGTGCCAACTCAGACACTTTAAATGGGTACTTACCAGGTAATAACAGTTACAACAATTATATATTTATAACTATAACAAATATGGAACACAATTTAAAGTGTCTGAGTGAGTAGGCACCGACTTCATTAACTATATGCCGCCTGTTAATGCTCCTTTCTTTAAAGTGAAAATTTTATTTTTAACTTTTTAGTTTATGTTTTTGAAGTCGGTTTTTATTTTTTACTTATATTATTTTATTTACCATGTTATATAGCATACTGTGCGTTGCGGCTACCTGTCAGTATAACTCTTACACCGCCCTGCCCACACACATACATACTACTAGAGGTTGGATTCAGTCCTGTCATGTGTCGAATCGGATATATTACTCCTATATTGTAGTAACTACAATAACGACGGGAAGGGAGTCGATAATTACTGTTCGTGCCTAATAGGGCGAAGAACAGTCGGCACATGTTTACATATAATAAGCATTATATGGTATTTGGGGTGGGCGAGGCATCAAAATTATATATTGTTGCCAGCAACTTTTTTAGATGATATAATTGTTGATCTAGATTATTAGTTCAATGATAATTTTTTTTAAATTATTTCGACCTACGCAATACTAGCCTTTAATTATATTTTTTAATAAGAAATCCAAGAACAACATGCCTACACTAGATACAGCATGGAGACGAAGCCTATGCAAAACCTGCAATTTTTTTGGCCAGTCTTAAGAGTATGTAGGTGTGCAAGCGGCGGTGGAATAGCGATTGGTAACCGTATAGTAGGTATGCTTAGTAATAAAGTAATATTGTACAATAAGTAACATTTACACTAAAAATAACATTTCATTATATGAGATATAAAATAACTCATAGTTATTTCCTTGCACGTGTTTCATGGTTGGTGCCATACTATAAAATAAAGCTATTGATACGACCTTTAAAATGACATATACCACAATTTGATACAACCTGGGTACGCAGCCCATACAAAGATGCCCATTCACTTTTACTTTCACCCACGTCTCAAGATTGATTGAGTTCAACTTTACCATACGTACAGCATTTGATCGGAGAAAAACAAAGACGTACACCCGACCTTTCAATAGCGCTCCTCGGAGCGGTCTGAAGCACGATGCCGTGTGCGCTTGGTTTTATGCTGTCAGTGTGCTGTCAGTTCATACAAAATAGTATGGCGAAATTTCGGTGAAATTGCATATTATTGATGATTTTTTTCTGCCACTTTTCCGTTTATTATCAAAATTTCCTCTAACAGAAAGAAAGAATGAAGTATTAACAATACTTAAATGATTTTTTAATCTCAAAAAACCTTGTGATGATGGTGTAATATGTACCGAAAAATGTTAATTTTCCGCGATTTCGGCAAAAGTGGGTTACAAAATAATATTTTTTCAGTGTGAAAGAGTGTAAAATATGCAAATGTTTTCTAACACAATTGTAAATTAAGAACTGATCTTTATTTTAGAATTAGGTTTATGACCATATACCTTTCCAAACTTCCTAAAAATGTACCTAAACATGCCGTTTTTTTGTAATTGCCCCCCGTGACTAGGAATACATAACCGTTCGAGCAATCACCTGACCAGACGGTTATCTGCTCCACGAAATTGTCGTATGCAATCCCACCTAATTGATCCTTACAAACACAAAATAATTTTAATAATTATTAAAAATATTGTTTACTTATAAAAAGTCTTTTTTGGCTTTTATGGTTGATAGGATGATATATTCATACTGCACCGCGTCCCAAAATTGATCGACAATTACATACTTATACCGTAAGCGTACATGTATTATAAAACTAAGTTTGAAATATGATTCTGGACATATGATGCAAAAGCTATTTCTAAAGAATTGCGCTTAAAATAAGTTTAGTCAACATAGATTAGAATGAAAGGGATTAGATGACTAAGTCAAATTATACTGTGGTGTGGTGTGTATATGTATATGTCGTGTCTTCGCTCTTCGCTTGGTACCCAAAATACAAGCTAATGCTTAGTTTGGGACCTAGACGTTGTTGTGTTTGTGTGTGTTACTATTATTATTATTATACTAAATTGGGGAGACAACGACCGCCAAATTTGCCAAGAAAAATCCGGTGTAAACTCGATCGTCACGGCGATGTTTAATTTTTTGTAAATAAGTTATAAACTAAATAAATAATAATTGGTGTTTTTAAATGATACTCTACAGTTTTGATTTCTGCCATAGGATTTCTTTGATATTTTCTTAAACATTTAAGCTTTTTAAATACCTTGGCACCTTTAATCATGGTTTAAAAATGCATAAAATATCGAACAATAGTAACGTCAATCGTCAACCATGAGTGTCATAGATCATAACATAAGTATAATTTCATATTTTGTGTGGTTATTATATCATAAAACGGTGTAGAATGAAATGAAAAATATAGTTTAATTGAAAAACAATTAAAATATAAATTGACAATTCGGGCAATAGATTGACATCTAGTATTATTATTATTTAAATATAGGCAAAAAAATTATAAATATATATATATTTGTTTTTCAAATATCTATAAAACCCCATGTGATGTATCGTCATTGTAATTAGATTATTTCTAAACAAAAATCAGGTAATATATTATATAATGCATTCGCCCGTCGTCTTCACAATGTATTGAGACATTTCGACAAGGCAGAAGTTCTATGAAAGGTGGCTGCTATTCTTTTAGCACCTCACTTTCTTCTTTAAATACATATAATAATCATAATTTCTGATATAATATTTCACTTAGTGGGACAATATTTTTCCGAGATTATGTTTTGGGTAGGCGTCTAAACATTTATGGCAGTTTAGTAAATTATATTTTTTAGTTCACCTTTTGACTTATAATCAATCCCATCCATCCATCACTGCTGAACATAGGCCTTTCCCAGGGCACGCCACACTTCTCTATCCTCAGCCATCTTCATCCAGCCACTACCGGCAGCTAGCTTTATATCGTCGGTCCAGCGAGCCGGCGACACACAAAAGTCACGGCCCCCCGTTCTAGGCCGCCATACTATAATCAATCATTATCAATCAATTGTCTCCGTGAATTAAATGGCTCGTGACTTTCAATCTGACCAAATATGGTTAATGAGTAGCGAATAGGTTAAGCCTGTGGTTAAACACACAACACGCAACTATCATATCCTGAATAGTATCTTTGATTTACGATGATATATAACCAGTTAGCAAGTAAGTAAGTGTGATTTATAATACTTGTATTTCGGAAACTTATTCGACCCAGACGTATAATAATAATAATAATAACACACACAATCACAACAACGTCTAGGTCCCAAACTAGGCATTAGCTTGTATTTTGGGTACCAAGCGAAGACACCACATACATATAACAACCAAGACCCGGTGCCAGTATTAATATTCATCATATAAATACCGACCCGACCTAGGATTCGAACCCGGGACCTCCAGCTTTGCAGGCAGGGTCGCTGCCCACTAGGCTAAGCGGTCGTCGTATGAAACTTCAGTTGTTTGATTTTTTAGTACAAGTCTGTGACAGCGGAGTTGAGGGCGGTGCGATTATTTGCTTAGATTATGACGTGTCCGGCCCATATCCAAAAAGCTTCGACGTTAACAGCAATGCATGGCTTTCTTTGTATGTCGTAGTATGGACAAGCGTTTGACCGTATATTATATTTGCTTCCGTGTCAATAACTCGATATTTTGCGTTATATATTGTCGCCGATAGGACATATCTCGTAATCATATGGGGTTGACAACGTGAGTAAAATTTTGTAGCATCTATAATATTCATGAAAACGCACCTTAAGTCCTTTCTCTGCTTACCTACAATTAACATATAAATAAATTCACCTAACTCACAACGCCCAGTCGTATTAAAGATACACGTCACTTTGACTCTGATAATTCTCTGAAGTTGACATTTACTTTATGACGAATATAGAAAATTTTCAGTTGCCCAACTTTGACATTTCATACACACGACTTTACTGATACGTACACTTCGATAGCTGTCAAATATATGAAATATAATTTAAAGGCATTCAAAATATCTAGTGTTTTTCAGGTAACTTCCATATAAGTGATTAAGTTTACCGTGCCTATTATGGAATAAAACTAGTGATGGGAAGTGTCAATAATTGACATCGAAAATAATTTACACGCAATTTACAAAATAAATTACACGACAAGATTTTATTTTAGACTAGCGACCGCCCGCGTGGTCTACACGTTTGCATATATCGTAATTAAAATTAATCGCTTCATAACAGACTAACATTATAGAGATATAATAGAGAAGATTCATTTCTTTTCGTTCTCATATTTAT
The DNA here is from genome assembly GCA_949709985.1 of Luffia ferchaultella. Lineage (NCBI taxonomy): Eukaryota > Metazoa > Arthropoda > Insecta > Lepidoptera > Psychidae > Luffia > Luffia ferchaultella. The sequence goes on along the minus strand of OX453257.1, from coordinate 6,066,236 downwards.
CACTGTCTTTTCCGTTGTTCGCTTGACTTTCAGTACTAAGTGAAAATCACGCGATAAATAATTTAAATAAGATAAATAGTAAGAAATAAAAGCTTTTATTTGTATGCATATATTACATATATACTAAAAGAACCTAGATTATCTATTCTAAGAAAAGTTTTCTATCTGTCAATGAAAATCCTATCAAAATCGGTTAAGCTTTTTCAGAGATTAGCGCGAATAAACGAACAGACGAACAAATAGACTACACTTTTGAAATTTCGGTCAGTATTTGGGTATTGGTTGGGTGGTGGCTAGATGTATACCATATACCTTAATAGCCTATTATGCCCCACTACTGGAACTTGGGAGGCTAAGCTAAACTTTAAGGTTAAACGTGAAGTAATCGTGCATTTCCATTCTAATTCACCAGCCCATTATACTCCACTGCAGAGGCTTAGGGCTGCCCTCAGGGTGAGGGTGCTTGGAGCGTAGTCCGCCACGTTGCTGTAGTGAGTTGGTGGGTGTATAAATAATTATATGACTTTAAGAAAAAACCTTTATTGTGAAATCATTGGATGACACTTTATATGTAAGGAGCCGCCATATACCATACCCGTATGAGGCCTTTTGGAAATATCAATCTAAAATCATATCCTATATGAATGTATTGTCACCTATTGATGCGACATAGCCGGATATCCGATCTCGCCGAAACCCAATTTGGCGCGACATCGCTTCTATGTATCGCATTTAGTGAGTATGACTATTGGCCAATGAAATGACTACCGCCGAAAATGGAAAAAGAAATCGGTCAATTGTGAGTAGAAACATGCGAAATAGGGTTACGTAGTTAATGAACAAAAATATTTAGTTTATTTTGTGACGTTTACCTGTAGCTATTCGCCACAAAATTCAAAAAAATTTTGATTTTTTTTATACTCTACAAAATAATTTATATTAAGTATTGATTTTTGCCCATAGTTTAATAGTTTAATAACAAATAACATATTAGGAATTGACATGACGAGACTTTTTCATGAGTTTTCTACGAAATATGCATGACCTCCAAGATCTCCTGATATTTATTACGCTAAGCCGCTTCTTTTATTGAGGATACCTTAAAAATCAAGTTTAACAAAACCGGCGAGTATCGACGAAAAAAAATAAAATAAAAACCGACTTCAAAAACATAAACTAAAAAGTTAAAAATAAAATTTTCACTTTAAAGAAAGGAGCATTAACAGACGGTATATAGTTAATGAAGTCGGTGCCTACTTACTCAAACACTTTAAATTTTGTTGTATGTTCGTATAAAGTGTCTGAGTTGGCACCGACTTCATTAACTATATGCCGCCTGTTAATGCTCCTTTCTTTAAAGTGAAAATTTTATTTTTAACTTTTTAGTTTATGTTTTTGAAGTCGGTTTTTATTTTTTTTTTAATTATTTTATTTTTCAATTTTTAGTTGAACGCTGTAACTTATTTGTATTTAGTATAAATGGGGCTTCTAAACGCGCTACTAAAAATGAGACAGCCCCGCGATTACACAACTTAAATTCAGTGTCAAATTGACGCATCAGCATGCCTAGTAGGCAGTGGTATTCCTATGTAAAACTTTATTCTTAATTAAGCATTATTTTTGTGCGAACTGAACATTTTGGCATATTGAACTGTATGAAGTAAGCCCAACAAAAGGTAACTGCTGTAAATCGTTGAGGAATTCTGAATTCCCTCGGTTGTTTATGATCTTCATCATCAGATCTGTAATGGCACTTGTAACCCATATGAGTGCAAAGTTCTCATCAATAGAAATGAATTAAGTCCAAACACCAGGTAATTGCTGTAAATCGTTAAGGAGTTCCTTCGACTGTGTATGGTCTCCATCATCAGACCTGTAATAGTACTTATAACCCATGTGGGTACAATGTTCTCATTAATAGAAATGAATTAAGTCCAAACACCAGGTAATTGCTTTAAATCGTTGAAGAGTTCCCTCGATTGTGTATGGCCTCCATCATCAGACCTGTAATGGTACTTATAATCTATATGGGTGCAAGATCTCATCAATAGAAATGAATCAAGTCCAAACAGCAGATAATTGCTGTAAACCGTTGAGGAGTTCTCTCGACTGTCTTTCAGCTCCATCATCAGATCGACCTTCATTAATAGCACTAGTGGTAGTACTTTATAAAAATACTTGAAATATGATACTTTAAAATACGATTTTCGAAGGTTTCCCTCGATTTCTCTGGGATGCCATCATCAGATCCTGGTTTCTTTATCATGGTACCACTCCTGAAATATCTCCTTTCCACAAAAAAAATCATCCAATTCGGTTTATAAACAACGAAGTTATCCCTGAACACATAAAAAAAAACGGTCGAATTGAGAAACCTACTTCTTTTTTGAAGTCGTTTAACAAAAAAACACTTTACGCGCAAAATCAAACTTAAGCAGAAATGTTGAACAATGTCAGAGATGAATTTTATCTTCGACTAGATATTGTCTCTTTTAAATAAACTTTTTTTGATATCAAATACTTACAACTACTTTCAAAATTTCGGATTAGCATGGTCCATTATATTTTTAAAGACCTTTCACAAAGTCACAAAGTACTGAAAAAAGTAGATGGTTGCCTCCAGCACCCAAGTTATGAATATTTAAAAAAAAAAGTTTATTGACCGAGTTTTGGGAGGTTGTTGATACAATTTATTTTTTTTCATTTTATACCGAATTTATTCCAATCAAAGTCATTACACAGTATATGATTTTTTTTCAGCTGTTTTCTTAGCTCATTACATAGAATTGTAGTTTTTATCCGCAGACACGGAACAATAAAAATGTTCATGCACACAAATATTTGTCTCGGACGGGAATCGAACCTGCGACCGTTGGTTTTGCAGTTAGGGTCTCTAGCCAGTCGGACAATCGGTAATCGTCAGTCGAAATTAACTTTGATTTATGTCTTAAATTTTCGTTTTATTTAAATTAATTGGTGTTTAATTTCATATTTAAAAAAAAATTGTTCAATGTTAAAAAGAACTAATTAAATTGTATAATCTATATACGGTAATAATAAATTAATATCGTTATAACAGTAAATTATAGGTTATTATTATACGTAATTATGGATTGGTTGAATTTCGATCTGATAAAATTTCAGCAGTTTCCCTGAAAAAAAAAAACACCTTGAACTCCGCAACTGCTTATTATAAATAAATACGACTTGAAACGAAAAAATTCTTTAATGTTAGTTATTTCTGTCGGATTTTGTGAAGGTTGAAACGTTTATATTTTATGAAATTCGAATGTACATATCAGGGATTGAAGTGCAGGATTGCCTTTTGATAAAGAAAAAAATAAAGCATGAATTACGTTATAAAGGAAAAAAGTATTTATCTAATCAAATTAATTACCTAAATCATATTCTATTATATATTACCAGTCGCGGCTGTTTTCCTGCCACTTTCGCAATTACCCAAAGTTCTTGACTGTAGCCTTCAGCTTTTACACAAACATTTGACCTACTGATGAAGACAAACATGCACCAAATAGGGTGTGCCACTGCCTTTTTCTCTCGCCAGGTGTCGCCTGAACAACGACGGTACTCAAACGACTGAGTTTCTTACAAAGTTGTATTTTTTTATAAACATCTACCTAATTATTGGGAAAATGTCACAGTGTGCAGCTTTAAAATGTAAAAACCGGACAAGTGCGAGTCGGCCCCGCCCACCGAGGGTTCCGTACAAAGTAGGTATATATGACCGCGCATACTGTTGTTTAACCTTGATGGTTAATTACGTACTTTAAATAAAGACTAATATTTTTAATTATAAATCTATAGTTTTCAGATTTTTACCTATACTTGTAGTATATTACGCGGGATTTCTTGCCATGTTTCATAGTTCTAGGTCAAAGAAAAAGTGCTCTCTAAATTTTGATTCTCTTGAGTGAGAGTGTCGAAATAAATAAATATAGAAGATATTTGTCGTCATCTAAACAGTCTTCATTTATAGTACTTACCGAAGTTATAATTGTGGTCATAATCTTACAATATACAACAAACAAATACCAAAAGAAAAAAGTAGAAATCACGGTATAATACGTAATATTGTTAAAAAATTTAAATTCTACCAGGTATTATTTATTACAATGTCTTGTTCACCAATCTATCAAATTAGCTGATGTTTTCCGCCTACCTAGGTCGTCGTCTGAGTCACTGATAGCTTTGAACACATTATTTCCGCAAAAATGAAATACATTCATGAAATATAAAAGTCGCAATTGTAAACAAGGTACCTTTTCCAACAGCGCCGTCTACAAAAGTTTTGAGTGACACACCCCATTGTAGAAAGTTCACGAGCACTGGCTGTAAGTACAAATGAGAGATATTATATAATTTCCAGAAAGCGACCATGAAATTATGTAGCGTGAAAAAAGAGTTTATTATAATGACTGGGACGACTCAGTGGAAGCAGGTGCTTTCACAAAGCTTCGAAAACGAACTACGTTTTTATGAAAGTATCTTACTAGGAGGCCATGAAATTGTGACACCTCACAAATTTTGAAAAAAAAAAACGTGTTATACGCACTTCATAAGGGCCACCCCGGAATTGTAACGTCGCTACGACAGGATGTTTAAGGTCAAAATTATGATGGCCACGGATAGACAAAATTGTAGATACACTAGTAAAAACTTATAAAGGTTGCACTGTAGTAAGAATGCCTATGCCTATAAGTGTCGTGATGGCTGTGTGGTGGCGAGCCCGCTTGATGTTTAGGAGGTCGTAGTTCGAACCACAGGAACCGGTATGTACCATTGAGTCTTTCCTGCTATCAAAAAGGAGTAAAGTTTCTGTGGCCCCTTGGATTGATGTCGCAGGGGATGATTATCAGCTCGTTTCCGTATCTAAACTCGCCCACTTGTAATAAATTAAACGTTTTTTATAATTACTTTGATGATGCCAATCTTTTTTGTCTCAAAATTAATCGATTTTATTGATTAGAAAATTCATAGCTCTAAAAATATGAATCATTTGTTATAATTTTTAAATGCGATTTTCTCAATAATTTTTTATGTTGCTTTTTGGATAGCCCTTTTTTACATGTAGCTCTTCAATTAAGTAATAGTTTATGGATTTTCAATTTAGAATACGTTACTACACAAAAAAATAAGAATTTTTACTACACAGGTTTTATTTTCATTCGAAGTGGCCAGTAGTTATAACGGCAATTTCGTATGTAACCCTAATCCTTACCGAAAATTGCTATTTTTTTAATCATTTAAAGATGAAATATTTCATTTTCATCCTTTTTGCCGAAATGAAAGAATTTTTCCATTTTTCATTACTTAAAAACATATGAGAATGGATTGATCCTAAGCTTAAAAGCATTCGAGGGTCATTCAACACTGTAATAAGACCTGTTTACTATGAATATATAGGTATTCGTTTGACTAGACAGTAAGCTCGTCTAGCAGAGCAATTTTAACAGGGCTTACTGTAATGTTTGCAACGTAATTAATTTCAGTCTAAAACCCTTCGTAGTTGAATTAATCCTCATCCCTGGAGACTATTTCAAATTATTGTTGATTGTTATGATGAACATTTAAAATGCTCTCTTACCCATAGAAGGTATCTTACCATCTGCAATTCTATTTTATGTATGTTTTCTTGACCGCATTATATCGAAAAGGCACGTTTTGTAAGTTGTATCTTTGAATTACTTGTTTAAGAGTGTTTTTATTTTATTACATCAAATAGTTGATTGTAAAACGAGATATAGAAATTAATCAAGCAATTAGTATGATTGTATAATTCATAAGCTCTTTTGGTGACCTTTAATTTTTACATACGTTTTTTTTTTTTTAAATAAGTATACATACTGTCATAAAATCGCATGTTTTCATTGAATAATATTATTTGATAGAGAAAAATATATGCAGCAACCGGAGCTCCTCAATCACTTATTTCGCTCTACGGGCTCTCAAAGTCGATACGCATGTCATTTGTTTGTTTGCCATTACGAGCGTACTAGATTTATTTTATATTTTCAGCGATGTTTGATAAAATGTGAACATTTCACATAAATATACAACTTTGATTATTTATGTTTCTAGATAAAGTATCTTTACTTTTTGATAGAGACACACGGCACAGTAACAACAAAAAACGGCCAACTTTTATATGCTTGTGTGTGTGTGTGTGTGTGTGTGTGTGTGTGTGTGTGTGTGTGTGTTAAAAAATTAAAAAAATTGACAACCAGACTGCGTAAAAAACTGAACTGATAAGAGAAAAGTAAGTGTTATAGTCCGTAGAACGTAAAAATATACACTATCGTATAAATATGACTTGAAATATAAAAGCTTTGCAGGCGGGACAATCAAATATTACAAAACACATTTGTTGTAAAAATAAAAATAGAATTGGACTGAAAAACCACCACCAAACATAATTTTTGTTATTGGTTTGTCGCCGCCTACAACACCGTATATAACATTCAATTCATATTTATATGATAGTTATTTTATTCAGCCGTACTTCTGAAACGTTCCAAATATAAGGACATAATATTCAAACACGATATTTTACGTTAAACGTTTAACGTCGCACTCATTTTTTTTTTTTATATTGAATGGTGGTACGGAACCCTTCGCGTGCGAGTCCGATTCGCACTTGGCCGGTTTTTCTTTTTGAGTTTTGGAACCCTACGAACATAGAGAGAATTTTTTCTTGAATAGACATTTAATTTTATTCACATTACATACATTCACAGATTATAAGCTGGTTTTTTTTCTATTAAGGATAAAAATTATGCATGTCAAAAAATTGGCAGATAGCTCTTTACACGACTTGATGAATATAATTCCCTCGTTGAGTAAGTACTTATAGCTAAGGACAATGAAAATTTTAAGTGTTCTTCGACAGGCTTTCCTTTATTAATTTTTCGCTTGCCTTTCTCTCGTCCTAAAAGAAAAGTTTCGAAGAGATCTTTCAGAAAAACTTCATGTAGAAGAACTTACGTTTACGAAGTCTCGGTTTCATTAAGTTATTACTGCAAGTAATGTTTTAAGAGTAGGTACATACGAGTAAAATAAATTAGATTACTGTAAAATATAGCAATTTGATTTGTCACATAACAAAAAGAAGTTTTAAAAGTACAAATAATTTCTTTTCTATATTATAAACACGTAAAAAACATATGTTTGCGGGTTTGCTTAATTGTTTGTTTATTTTTAAAAACAAACCAACAATTAAAATATTAAAAAAATATATATTTACTTAACCTACAGATGATATATCGATGTAATACAATAAAGTACAATTGCATTAATAATGTTCAGCAACAAAAGCAAATACGACATTAGACACTGGCACTCGTCTTATTTAACGAAATGCAAAGAAATCGAGAAATATACCATGGTATGTAAAGATCTGATATTAAATTATATATTTTCGCTCGGCCTGTTTTCCCTTGACACGTAGACACGGAATGTGCCAAATTAGCGACGAATTGCGACGGAAATGTGACATTCATACGAATATTGAGATAAACCCAACAGCCTCAAAGAACAGTAAGTCAACTGCAAATTTCACGAAATCGATTTTTTGTCATTGTTGTCATTGGAAATGACTTTCATTTCGTTGGAGTATAGGGGGTCATTTAGGAGTTTTGAGAGACAGGCAGATTGCACAAAGAGTTTTCGAGATATCAGGATGAACGTGGTGTCAAAAGACGCAGCTCGGCGAGCTCTACAAGATGGCATAAGACAATTTGGAAAAAGTTCAAAAACAAAAAAATTATGGGAAAAAAACGCAATTTTTTTCCCCGATTTTCATTTTGGGAGCCCAATATCTCGAGAACTGGGTCCGAATAAAGAAAAAAAATGAAAAACCGGCTCGGGGTAATTAGACGGGTGATCGATTGAGACTAAAATTATTAGAATCGGACAACCGGGAGTAGTGGTTAAGGGTGCCCTTAGTTGGAAGTCGGATATGCGTCGGTGTTACATATCGTACTAATTCGCTTTTTTCGATTGATATGTCGTACAGAATGTTATATTTCGAAGTTTTAAGCTTATTGAAATAGAGTTGTGTTATTTTTTTTGCAAAAAAAAATTTATTTCGAAAAATACTATCCAAAATATGTGTGTTTACTTTATTCCGTTAGGTTCATTTCCAATGTCGTAAGAAGTTCGGCGAAAGCAGGAGATCCATCAATTTTTACGTAGATATGTTCATTACACCTAATTTTGTGGCGTGTAAAAATATTTAACAGAAATTTCTATGCATGTCAATATTTTTGGAGCCTAAATAAAGACACACAATACACCCAATTTTAGGTATATAATAAAGTAAACTCGTTTATTTTTAAGTGAAGAATCAGCTCATCTAGTACATAATTTTTTTCCAAAAATAGACCGCATTAGGTGAATAAAAAATATGGGTAAATTATTTTATAACGTTCGGTTGCTTTCTTTGTGACGACGCGCCCGAGGCCTCTAGCCTGACACGGGGCGGAGTGTACAGCGACCTTGAATGGTGACTAGAATTATTAGTTTTTTCGGGAAAGGTTCGTGTAATCATATCTCAATAATTTTCTATTGAACGATACTAAAAGGAAATAAGACGGCCATCAGTTTTTTACCAAAGATCATTACATTAGAATTTCGATGGTTGTTAAAATTTCACCTTGTATATACGTATGTTAAAGTTCACAATGGAGTCCACTGAATATATTCAGTAAATAAGCTAACTGAGCTAACACTGTAAGAACTAATGTCTACAAAAATGAATATTTCCCGCTGATAACATCATAACGGAAGTTTAAATAAATAGTAATAAATAAGAAAAATAAACGAAAATATCCGGAAACGCACGAAGCGCAACATAACTTTCAATTTGCCCCAATTAGCCTTAATATCCACCTCTACCATCCTAATCACACAACATTAAAGCTGTGCAAAAACAAGTCACATAGTATGAAATTGAGCGGGCATTCCATTTGCAAACATTTCATATAAATAATTGCTTGCGATTTAGCTTTGAAAGAATTTTATATTGAAGACAACATAATGGTATAAACTTGTAAGCTCGTCTGTTATTTTTTAAAAGCTTAAGCTAAATTAGAACTTGATACGACTAGTCTAGTTGATAAGAAGACAAGTGAGTAGAGTAGAAAATGGTACCTAAGAAAGGTACCTAGAAAAATACCTAAGTATTTTAGCGATATGGAAAGAATGAAAGTAGAGTCAATAATAACATTGTGTGTGACAGAAAGGTCGGTAAGGGCGGCCACGATAAACTTATTATGACGAAAAGCACCGGCAAACGTCGAGCTTTCATGAAACTATTGATGAATGATGATATTGCAAAGGGGCACTATGAACTGGTATTTGTAAGTCTTCACATAACCCTCTGGATAATATACGGGAGCTTATGACGTGTATACGACTAATCGTTTCGGATTTCAAAGTTAGTTAAAAAATTGTTCCTTTTAGCGGGCCCATACAAAAATGGAGAAAATATACCTTTTTGGATGCTTTTTGGTGTACAAAGTTATTATTATTGCAAATATATCATTGTGTAGGTTATAATTAAAATAAAATGAATATAAAAATACTAAAGCGTTTGCGGTGACAACCACAGATAATTTGTGTTAGAAATGTAATGTGATGGTGTTTGTTTGGAGACACAAGTCCCAATAATAATTCGCTCCGGACCATTTCACCACCAAATCTCACCACCAGTGGTCAGTTGAGACAAAAAATTTTCCATCTGACCACTGGTGGTCAATTGGGAGTAATTTTTTCCCAATTCCGACGACGAAATGAGAAATTTTTCATTTCAACTGACCACTGGTGGTGAGATTTAGGGGTGAAATGGTCTACCAAATCTCTCCAGTGGTGGCAATTTGGCAGTCTAATTTCTCAATTATTATAAAGATAAAGGCTTTAAGCTTTATTATTAATAAAAAAACATGCAATACACTAATAAACCGTTAGAAATAGTCTGCTGGAGGCTCACCCCAGTCATTATTTGCTGGGGTGAGCAAAAAAATGAAGCATGTATAATTTTCCTCTAACTTATAATGAAACGACAAATAAAGTGGTATATGTCTATTATGAATCATAGGTAATGAATTAAGGCTCCCTACTGATTTGAAATGAAAAGCACTATTTTTTTAGGTCAACTCAATAACCATTAATATATTCTATATTTTTTTAATGCATAGCCATACATCACCTATTTATCTAGTAAATCTATAATATTTAATTTAGATAACAACATAATAAATGTATAACAATATATATAACAACGTAATATAAATAAGTAAAAAATAAATTCAAACATACGTTTTTAAGTAAGCACGAAACAATAGATTTTTCAGGTTTTTTTTAGCGAACTGGTTGCGAATACCAATCACAGAAAAATCAAACGTACGAGGCATATAGTATATTTGTAAATGTACAAAAAATTGTCTTATTATTTAAATAGTATTGTAAAAAGTATGTGTTCCATGCTGAACACTGAATGAACGCAAAAAAGTCGTGTAAAATCGTCGTCGACGCGTTACAATTTAATGAAAATAACATGAAAATCTATAAAAATTAAAATTTGAGGTGTTATTTCCCAAATACTATTTTTATATTTTATTTATGTTTGTAAACCCCTTTGTAATCAAATTTAGAAAATAAGATTAAAAATTGTTCCTAATCGACCCCCAGTAGTTCTATGCCCAATTCATCACCAGTGGTCAAATGGGACAATTCACACCACTGGTGGTGAAATAGGAATACTATCGTGTCATTTGATCACTGGTAGCCAGTTGAGACATCGAAGTGCCAACTGACCACTAGTGGTGACTTTTGGTGGTCAGTTGGTCCGGAGCGTAATAATTTCCCACAAAACTAAAATAGGTAAAAATATTACGCACGCGTAAATAGTATTGTTTCAGATTTGTTATATATTTTGTATGAATTTGATGTCGCATTTTAGTATGCGTTGTACATGCCACGTATTTGAAAGAGCCAGCGTATATTAATTATTTTATTGACATTAATCTATTGAAATCGCAGGAAATTTATTAAGGCAAGAATTTCCCAGATACTTTGAAATTGTCCCTGTGATGTCATTTGGGCAGTTGAACTTATTGCGCTACTTTCTACAGAAAAAAACCAAAGCTAAAACTTAATAAAAAAATATTGAGGTAAGCTCACTACGTCGAATGAAATTTTAATCTTCATAAATTAATAATAATATCATGACTTTATTTAATGTAATATAATACAATAAAATTAGTAAGAATCGGTCCAGTTGACATCACAGGTATATTTAATTACTTAATCAATTTTGGAAATAAATATTCAATAAAATTAAAGATTTTTTTTTGAAGATGCAAAGTGATCTATATTTACGGAAAGAAAATATTAAAATTAAGCCCATTACTCGTGCGTTTGACTTATTATAGTAACCACTATCTATGAGGATGATTATTTTTATAAATAGGTATGCGTTTTACTTATTTTTTGGTCAGACAACAAAAAATATGCACACAAATATAAAAGTACAAATTGACTAGAAGCCCTCTTCTGCGTACACCGTCTAACCACTCATACTCTAGCTAGCTCGTGTAAGATGGCGAGTTTCAGTCCGAGTTTCAATGCGCGAGGTCCTTGCGTGCCGCTCTTCACCTCCGCGAAATCCTTCGTGCCGGTCTTCAATCCCGCAAAATTGCGTTATGTCACTTCGATACTGTGAAGTAACATTTATGACTCTATTAAAATCAAACGCTGCTATCAAATTAATTTACTCTATGCACACAAAAAAATGAACTGTAATTTATTTATAATTACAATACAATTTATTTAAAAATTAATTTTTTTTGTAATTTTTTATAACAAAATAAGTTAATTCTTTCAAACCCTTCGGAGAATGACTTACTAAACAAAATAAATTTTGTATATGTAAACAAAGGTTTCCGTGTTTATTGCTAACGATTAGGAATCCTAAAGGACACGCGGTTTTTCTTTAGCAGCAATTTTCGCGAAAATTCCGTTTTTATACGACCCACTTTGACCTTCTATATCATCTTAAACGACTCTTACCTTCCACTGGATTACATTTAGATATTATTAGAGTGGTCGAGGATTTTCGTATCTTTCCGTACCCTTATATTTTGGTTGAAGCTTTTTAATAAATGTTTATATGTAAAATATTGTTTTTTTCTAATTAATACATTAAAAATACTAATTACTCTGTAGGTTCATAGAGCCTAATTAATATTAGCGCTTGACGTCAAAATTTTACCTAGTGTGCCTACTTATAGATACAGGTTTACTCTAATTATACGAATGCAAGTAAAAGAAAATACTACCCCTGAGTGGAAGGTAAAATATACCATCATTTTTACTGTCTTTGATATGGAGTGTGGACCCAAACTAAATTTGTGGCATAAATACAGCTTAAATAAGAAAGTACGTAATAATTGCTTCAAAAATTATATAGTAGGTATAAACATTTGAAAATATTTATCAGCAGTCTAGTCATAGTCTAATACACAAGTTTGGGACTAGATGAAGCTGTTTGCGATGTCCCACGTATTATTATTATTATTTACTTATTTATTTTTCGCAGTTTAAGTAAAAATACGATCACAGTATGGAAAACCTTTTCATTAAAAAGTGTAAAATTTACATGGCGTGCAAATGTATGCGTAAGAACTATACAGTATTGTACAGCCTTGGTGATTTTACGCAGACTTCTAAAAGTTGATTATAATTATAAATTTTTAAAGCATTCCACTTAAATTTTAAATAAGCTGATTTGTGCAAGTAATTTAATATTGTATGACGTAGCTGAGGTCTACTCGCAACAATAAAAAACTTCATTTTGAAATCTGTGAAAGATGTGTTTTAGTATTAAGTATTATAATATTTTTTAATTAGAGTTTAAAGTTTGCTCATATTTATCTATGCTCATATTATAAACCTTCTACAAACGGTACGAGTCAATAAAGCTACCATTTACACGCTAGTGGATTATTTAGTTTCTGATTGGTGAGGTGGGACGGGGGGAAGAAACCTTAAGACCCTAAGAGAAACCACTGTGCATCTGATGTAGTGGTATTTTCGTATAAAATACCATACACTTTCAGTTTTATGGTTTCGTAACTTTTAACATAAAATGACACTGTCATAACTTGGTTGAAATCAATAAATTATTTATAAAACTCAGCTTGCACTTGACTCAGTATTATTTTACATGCATGTTGAACTATCTTTACATCTTCAAAACAATAAACTTTAACAATTAACAAAATGGGTTCAGCTCATACAAAATAAATAAGATATTTCAAAATAAAACTCGCACTTAACTTTGAAAACCGCACCTTTTGCCGGCGTGAAGAATGTATCATAATTCGTAACACGTAGAGAGAAATATGACCTCTTAGCATTGAAATTTAAGTGCCTTTGTCGTATAAAGTGTTCGAAATCGTAAGTTCTAGATTTATTCTTATTAAAAGTAAATTCTCAAAAGGATTCAAACGCTGTCTTTTCATTGGTCGAACCGCCGAACTGAGCGACGATTCCCGGTAATAATAATTCACACACAGTTGTGTGTTCAAGGTTAACTGCACATCTATTTAACATGGCCGAAAGTTCTAGAACGAGTGCCGTGTGCAAAAATAATTTAGATGGTATAAATTCGAATTGTCATTGGCTAATCCGCGCGGTTTAAACACTCACACACGGATAGGATATGTTGTAGTGGGGGCTGCGGGGGGCTGGCCCACGAAACCAGAACAGAACAGAACGAAGTGGAGGGCGGCAGCGGAAGAATGGGTCGTTGATCGCATTGGATTTGAACAGTTTTTCTTTATGCCTAGATGCAGTGCAAGTACTAGGTAGTCCTCATTAGCTCAGTCTAGTATTTATATTAAAGTATAACTGTCTACGTAGATCTTGGCTTGTTTGCAATTTGGTTGCTAGAAATTAGCTACAGCACATCAGTAACTAGCAATACCTATTCGTTACAACTGGGTACGTTTCGAAGATATAAATTTCTTGTCAAAGTGTGGTGTCATAAAGTGATACAGTGTACCTATAAACCAGTGAATCCGTCAATGGTGTTCGTACACTTCGAAACGAAAGTCAGATTGGCTTGTTGCCAAGTCCAGCCAGGGCGGAAACCTCGATACGACGCTTAACAGAACTTTTGGAGGTATGAATACGTACATTCACTAATTCATATGGAGTCAGCAAATACCTACCTCAGGTCGTAAAGTAATGGAACTTTGGAATTACGGCGAGTAATGGTAGGTATAGCTAGCTGAAGAGATTGGCCTAAAACATGGTACCAAAGACATGATCGCGGAAGACTAATTTATGTAACTCGCAAGCAATCCGTCTTCTAAATAATCGGTCAAAGGGGCACCCACAGACCTTGTAGGTGCCTTGTAGTAGAGTCTCTAATTGTATTTCTTATGCCAAGTAGTCTGGCTGTTTAATCTGGTATAAATATCTTATAACAACCCTGTTCTCATTACATTTTTTTTGTATTTGCTGAATTTACAATCTACGATAGCTTCTAGTAAATCATAACCTTTGTTCTATCTATGTGTGTTTATTGTAATATATTATAGTTTTTAGTTGTACATACATCCGTTGTTTAATTTCAATGAACCCAAAGGACATCCTTAGAGGGCTGAGTAACGATACATTAGTTTGGTTTGATTGTACGCGACCGTTCTCAGTCAGCTCACGAACCCTAAACCCTGAGATAAAGAGTCATCAAGGACTGAAGATCGCTACGATTGACACCTACTTCGGGCACCGCGAGTTCAGCCGAGGCATTGCTTGGAATGTAAGTAAAAAATAGTAGGTATTTGAATATGGAATCTTCAGAGATAAGAATACTGGCCGGTATTCTTATCTCGTGTCACCCCACAGTACGATCGTATTAAATGATGATTCGGTATTCATATTATTTTTCTTCGTTTACCATTTACGTGTTATATGACTTTCAGGCGACATTCTTTTCACAAATGTGTCAACATGACATTCAGTAGTAGTGAAAGTAGTATAGTCAGTAGGGCAAAAAAGAAACCCTTATAGTTTCGCCATGTCCGTCCATCTGTCTGAGGTTTTTCTCGGAAACTATTGGCAATATATAAATAAAATTTGGAAGCTAGACGTAATCTATGAACCGCTACACAACGACAACGAAACGAAAATTCATCGTATATTAAGGCGAGAGGTAGGTACCTACCAAACGATAGATCTTCAAAAATGATATCAAGGTTTCAAACATTTTTTTTTAAATTTAAATCAACAGTTGTTGAGATACGCACAACTAAAGTCCTAATTTTTGTTACAGTCGTGTGTGTCCCCCTCTACCAGCTAAACTGTTGTTTTTGGATATATGGCAAAAATTTGACAGGTGTATATATAACGTAGTTAAAAGGAAAACTATCACAGCTAACTAGACTGTATTATTTAACGATTAACTTATAAAAAAGTGAAAAGTTCACTGTAATAAAATAAGTAATAAAAATTGTCCGAGTCCGA
Source organism: Luffia ferchaultella (assembly GCA_949709985.1). Lineage (NCBI taxonomy): Eukaryota > Metazoa > Arthropoda > Insecta > Lepidoptera > Psychidae > Luffia > Luffia ferchaultella. Next base: position 6,050,687 of record OX453257.1, on the reverse strand, counting down.
TTCGCACTTGGCCGGTTTTTATTTTCTTGCTACTGTCAGTCAGGTATAGGTACAATACAGTCTAACTTCATACGATTATACACGTATGTAAATATATCCAATTTACATATTACCAACAGTCCCTAGTTTGTAATAACTTGTAACTTATTACCTACACACATTGTTATAAGTTACAACCTATACAGTTCGGCTGAGTGAGAGCTTTGTGGGTATCTGCGTGGCATAACCTGAACACACGGTAACAAAGACTTGAAAATAATCTTAAGATAGTAAAATTAATATTAAGCAACTGCATTAGGTTAGCGTGTCAGAATGGTGACTTAATATTTTTTCTTTTGACGTGACAACGTCTTATAATTCGATGGAGTCGGCTGCACGCACGAAAAAACACGACGCATGCGGCGTTACCTCGCTCTGAGGCGTTCCATGTAAAACAATTGCTCAACGCACATTTATACTTGTAAAAACTATGTACATTGTAAAAAAAATAATTGACAATTGTATTTATGTGTACAAATAAATGTAACTTAATCAATTCAATTGTAATTTCCATTTACCTCCTTTATATCCATACAAAATACCTATCTATCAAACAAATAAAATTAAAATTTTCTTTTAAAAAATGCAACCGTTCCATCAGTATTTTCTTATGACGTTGTCACGTTCAAATATCGTCAGTAAACTGACTTTATTTTTTCACTAGCTTTTCGCTAGTGGGCTTGCTCGTGCGGATTACACATTTTTATCGGTCCCGCTAATGGGACATTTATAAACGATTCTAGGAAACTTCCCTGATGTTATCGATACCTATTTAAAACCCAACTCGGTTCAATAAAATCACCCATAACACATCTATTCTATATGTACTAAATAGGAACCGTTTTCTTATCAATAAAAAAATTAAATCAATATTATTTCTTAATGACTAAAGCCACGAAAAATCCACTGAAGAAATTCTCAAAGGTTACATTTTATCACAAAGCGAAACGCTGACTGGACTTTAATTAAGGATTTAAGTCACGAAATCATTTGCGTGGGAGAAATTTTGGACGTCCTAAGGGATGTTCCTTAATTGGGTCACCGATAAATTCAATCCAAGAATACCCGCGCTGATAATAATTGGTATTCATTATATTTTATAACTGGCGGTTATAATATTTGTTTAATAAACTCGGTATAATGTATTACAAAATTACTCATAAATTGAGAGCAGCAATCCACCTACCTGGACTCGCAGTATGAAGATTTTTTTTATCCGATTTTGGCGAAACCAAACGTATATAAATGTATGTAGGTATGAATGGATGTATGCATGTATGTATGTGTGTGTTTGTATGGTGTGTGTTCCTTCGATATAAGTAGTGCAAGGAAGTATGGCACAAGCTATCTACTAACTCATATAGGTACATTTTAAGGAAAACAAAAGATATCGTTCGTTTCTTTCGCGCACATATAATTATTATAATATAATATTTCCCATATTCGAGCTGGCACAAGGGCTTCACTTACGCATAATATGTATTTATATGACTGAGCGGTTAGCCGAGTAGTTAGAGACCCTAACTGCGGGCCGAGGGTTACGGGTTCGATTCCTGCCCGGGACAAACATTTGTGTACATGAACATGTATATTTGTTCTGTGTCTCTGGGTTTAAAAAACTATCAATACTTATATGTAGGTACATATTATAAAAAAGAATACGTATGTATGTAAGTTCTCTAGTACCCTATAATACAAGCATAATACTGCATATTTATTTACATACATATGTATATGTACGTAACGTACGTACGTATTATTATAAAAAAATATTATATGTCCCAGATATTATTATATTATAAATTTCTCCACCGCGTGTGTTATCTTATAACACAATTCACTCTCGCATGCAGTGTTGTATAAAATAAAAAATAAAAAGATCAGTCAACATCACATTTTAACTACTTACCACGACGCAGCGACTACCCATCGTACAGGACATTTACCATCAATAGCCGTCATCAAAAAAACCCGTTGGCGATTCTTGAACTTCTATAATTATTTTAAATTTTTTTTACTATTTTTAAACGACTTCAAAAAAGAAGGAGGTTTCTCAATTCGACCGTATATATGTTTTTTTTATGTGTGTTCAGGGATAACTTCGTTGTTTATGAACCGAATTGGATGATTTTTTTTGTGTAAAAGAGATATCTCAGGAGTGGTACCATGATAAAGAAACTAGGATCTGATGATGGCATCCCAGAGAAATCGAGGGCACCTTCGAAAATCGTATTTTAAAGTATCGAATTTTAAATATTTTTATAAAGTACTACTACTAGTACTATTTAATGAAGGTCAGAAGTCGATCTGATGATGGAGCTGCAAGACAGTCGAGGGAACTCCTCAACGATTTACAGCAATTACCTGGTGTTTGGACTTGATTCATTTCTATTGATGAGATATTTGCACTCATATGGATTATAAGTGCCATTACAGATCTGATGATGGAGACCATACACAATCGAGGGAACCCCTTAACGATTTACAGCAATTACCTGGTGTTTGGGCTTAATTCATTTCTATTGATGAGAACTTTGCACTTATATGAGTTATAAGTGCCATTACAGGTCTGATGATGAAGACCATAAACAGTCGAGGGAATTCCTCAACGATTTACAGCAGTTACCTTTTGTTGGGCTTACTTCATACGGTTCAATATGCCAAAATGTTCAGTTCGCACAAAAATAATAATTAAGATTGAAGGTTTACATAGGTATACTACTACCTACTAGGCATGCTGATGCGTCAATTGACACTGAATTGAAGTTGCGTAATCGCGGCGCTGTCTCATTTGAGTAGCGCGTTTAGAAGCACCATTTATACTAAATACAAATAAGTTACAGATGCGTTCAACTAAAAATTGAAAAATAAAATAATTTAAAAAATAAAATAAAAACCGACTTCAAAAACATAAACTAAAAAGTTAAAAATAAAATTTTCACTTTAAAAAAAGGAGCATTAACAGGCGGCATGTACGTACCTAGTTAATGAAGTCGGTGTGAACTCAGACACTTTAAATGGGTACTTACCAGGTAATAACAATTACAACAATGATATATTTATAACTATATCGAATATAGAACACCATTTAAAGTGTCTGAGTAGGCATCGACTTCATTAACTATATATGCCGCCTGTTAATGCTCCTTTTTTAGAGTGAAAATTTTATTTTTAACTTTAGTTTGTTTTTGAAGTCGGTTTTTATTTTTTTTTCATTTATTTACCGATACTTTATTAGTATGCACACTATCCGTCAATAACAGTAGAACGTCCGTTTAATAGTTTGGTACATATTTGTTAACGTTCACTAAACTATAATTTTTTGCTGTTATTACAAGCTAGCTTTCGGATCTACATGTGAGATAGAATTACAGCAGGCATCCTACGTGCATCAACAATAGAATTATCGCCCTTTGTCGAATTTTCAAGGAAAACTTTTTCCAGAATGTTTGCATTTCTCTTGTAATCTATTTCACTGGACAGTACGTTCGTTTTCCTGTAGGTGCATCCTACGACTGCATAACCCTAAATTCTTATGATTTTATTAAAATTACGGTATATACTTTTCAATCTAGTTTTCTCAGTTTTTAACATCTTAAGCTCTGAATTTAGTTTCATGCAGATTTGGCGTAAGCTCCGAATAATTGCGGCTTACATGCATCCAGTCTTTGGATCGTGTATTGAATCTAGTAACCAGTTTCTTGCTTCAGTGGACTTAGACTTTACAATTTAGACACTTAATCCTGGTATAAAAGGGTTGATAAACTCGTTCTTCGTAATCCGTTGCGAACATGCAATGTGGACATATTTGTATTTACTGTAGGCAAGCAAATTACTATATAGCCTGAAAAAAAAAACAGTAAAAGAGAATATAATCTGAAGAAGATAGTAAATAACAGAGACATAATCGACGGGTGTGCGTCAAGATGGCGGTACAAAGCGATGCATCTTTTGCTTTTACATCCAGACACGACAGACAATTTTGGTATCTAGGTTAACTCGCATCTTCCTGATTACGGATATGGATTTAACAAGTCAACACTACATGTTCACACAGCCAGCGAGTGCTAAAGTTCCATTCAAACTTTATGGCGGATCGGAATACAACGCTTCATGCATGCTTGCGCAGGTTCAGTCATACGCCCCTCGCTCCACTGCGTACCGCTACATCTAAAACTGGTTGTGCCCATGTTCACATCCGCCATAAAGGTTGATTGGAACTATACTTGGTGAGAAAACATTTAGTAAGTAATACATTATCATAGATGTTCATAAAGATATCGCGTTGTGTCAACAAAAATGTGAGCATATAAATATACTATGCAGAACAAATATACACCAGTTGATGTTTTTAGATATTCGCTATGAACTAGAATTTTATGTAAGTTCGTACTTTAAAAGAAAATAATTATTTTTAAATTACATTTCATGCGTAATTTAACAAAATGTTTGTTTCAAACAATGAAAATGACTTATAATAGTAACAAAACATGGGACAACCCACACAGAGCCATTTCGACGGTCCCTACGTACAAAGCGACATGTCAAAAGCTAAGGTTTACAGGAGAGTGTAATAAAGGTTCAAGGTTCTCTAGAAATAATTCAAATTACAATTATACATATATCTTTTCTATAATGTTTTGCTATCTTTAAGAAGTTTAAAGTAGTATTTAATCCTATTTAATTTTTTCACATTTTCTGGGTAAAACTGCTAGATAACTGGTTCTACTCTGTCATTTAAATAAAACCATGCCAGACATATCTAAGATACCTGTTTATACGTCGGAAAGAACAAAACGATGTTTTGAAATATAATTTACGTAAATGTTTTATGAAAACGTGGAATTGTGTTATTTTCAAAAGGATTCTTTAAACATCTTAAAAAAAATCATTAATGGGGTCATGTACCTCTTTATTCATGGTTATATAATATTTAAAAAAAAACATAATAATTTTAAAATTATGTAATATTAATTTAAAAACTAAAAAACACACCACGAAACTGTAACACAACCACAACAATATTCTACCGCGCGAACGGGCACCAATATGTCTAATTGGAGAATATCGCGTAAAAGACGTTAAGTTTGACAAGACCGCGGAGTTCACACCGAGTGGCGCGCTTTTTAAAACGCAGAACAAACCGACATGTCTAAGATATCCGCATTTACGACACCAATTCTTTGTAATTATTATACTTGTTCTCTTATACGATTTGTATATTTAGTAAAACAGTTAATATTTGTAAAAAAATCTTATATGGGTGTGAGCGTTTAGACAATCTAAAGCATTTTATGCAATACAAAAAATTGGTAATTTTTGACATGTCTTTATGTACGTAGGTACCGTCGATCTACTCCCAAAGTAAGCAAATATTATAACTTATACGTATACATAACAACGTATACATAACAACAACGTCTAGGCCCCAAACTAAACACTAGCTTGTGTTTTGGGTACCAAGCGAAGACGCCACATAACAACCAAGACCCGGTACCAGTATCAATATTCATCATATAAATACTGACGCGACCTGGGATTCGAACCAGGGACCTCCAGCTTCGTAGGTAGGGTCGTTATCCACTAGGCTAAACGGTCGTCAATTATTATTATTAATATTATACTTGTGTTATATTTTGGGTTGCTAGACAACTGATATATAAATACTTAAATATACTTTTGTTTAATAATATATACCTGTATAAATATTTTACACCCAGACCCGGAACGAAATAAACATGTTCATGCACACAAATATTTGTCCCGGGCGGGAATCGAACCCGCCACCTTTGGCTTCGCAGTTAGGGTCTTTAACCACACTGATAATCGGTCATTCAAACGTATGTTCTGTCTAATCACTGACATTTTGCTTACGTTTTCGATCATTTCGAAGTAGGTACGGAACTTCCCATCCCGATTATTATGCTATTTAAGTACATAATAAACTTCAAAGCTCACGGAATACTTTCAACTATGTTATGAACGATGTGGTGTCTTCCCAAAAATATTTATATATGCGTATATTGTAATGGATATTTAAGTATGTATATCAGTTGTCTAGTGACCCCATAACACAAGCATAATACATGCTTACTTCGGAATTAGATGGCGCTGTGTGGCGCTAGATTATTATTATTATTATTATTATTATTATTATGATTGACAGTTTCATTTTTGAACTTAATTTCAATTGCAATAAAATTAATCATAGTTTACAATTGTTGTCCTTGCCGGCAGTCTGAGCACATCCCAGAACGAAGTCTTCATCTAAGACAAATGCAGTAGTACATCGAGTGGATCGAGAAAGTCTGATTATGCATTCCATCGCACGCGCCAGTTCGTTTCTATTGGAATCGTGTGGACGCATAAATTCGTGCATAAATTCTTCATGCAAGTTTTGTCCTGAAACTCATTAGCCTACGAGTAGAACATAATGTAGTTACGTGTCGAAATGCAAATGATAATAAACCAGCGCGCCACCAATAGTAAGCTTATTCGCCTAATTTGGGCTTTCAATGGGTAATAGTAATTAAAAATAATCTATAATTTATAAAAAAAAAATTGAATATTTAGTATATATATCAGTTGTCTAGTACCCCATAATACAAGCATAATACTTGCTTACTTTGGGAGTAGATGGCGCTGTGTGGGATGTCCTAGATATTATATTATTATTATAAAATTGTCATGTACGAAATAGCGGAAACTTTATACACACAATGCCTACAAACCATATTGTCAACAATATTATTTGTGATTTCCCTTGAGTAACCTGAAGCGTCTGTACAACGAACGTGCAACGAAAATTAGAATTATAATATCACATAACGAATCTTCTCGTATTTGTACTTTGTAATACTTTGTGTAAGGCACGAGTAAAAACAAGTAAACCTATAAACACGAAAGACCCTTTGCTACTTTCATAAAGACATAATTTGTTTTTATCAAATCTATCTTGGATTGAGGAAGTCATAAATTTCAATTTAATTTAAATTTTTAATAAGTTTTTCATTATTATTATTATTATTAAAAAAAAAAACTGTCGAAACACTAGATCAAACTTAGTAAAAGCTTTCGAAGCCAACATATTTGGTAATAACGAAGTTATTATAGTCAAAAGTAAAAAAATTATAAACCAGTCATGTTGGGATCAGCGAAAAAAAGTAATATTTCGTAAGCATTCTACAAACCGATTTTTGGAACGTTTTCTTTGAATAAAGGTTTTAAATATACTCTGGATTAATATGCCATTTTGTGTTGTCTTTTACATGTACTTATTTACTGTAACTAACCAAAAATAATTTTAAAATAACGTGCTTTATATGTACCGCAATAGCTTTATATTTTATCGATTGTTTTTCATTTTCCAGAAATACGTTTAACCAAACTTTTGTAGACACTTAAAACAAATGAAAAAAATGCAATTTTAAAGATGTTTTCCTCGGCAACCGTTAGTTTGTGCCATTTTTTTCACTTGAAACTTTTTGTTTAGTTCGATGAGCTCTACATGCTTTATAAGTTCCGACTACGTTCAGACGAACAAACAGTACATTCGCTATTTCACCCGATGTTTCACAAACGATGGTAAATGAAACTTAAAGACTATTCTATTCACAGATATCCCACTGGGCCGATTAGGCGGGAAAAAAATTGTTCCCCTTTGCATGGAGAAGCGAAGGAGTCCAGTTTTTTTATTAATGAAAATCTCCATCTGAAGCACACAATAACCAAATGTGTTAATATGTATATTTTTTAAGTTTTTTTTACATTTTCCTTATTACATTAATTTCCTTCAAACTAAAAAACTAAGCCTGATGTTTTCAAAGATATGTGAGCTAAGATCTACAGTCCAAGAAAGAATTACTTTCCATATGTTAACGTGTTTTTCTATACTTTATGCAAAATTAATGACATAAATGTATTACAAATTATACGTATTTGGAACTGGCTTTTAACTATCTTTTATTCGAAATAAAAACCATATTGTTATAACATTTATTTTTCATCCCTTTTTTGATTCGCCACAATCAGTACTAATCTAACAATTATATGGTTATACTCATATGGTTAAAATCTACGAAACCGTTTAAGCTCTTTAGCATGCTAAATAAATAGACATACATATATGTTTATATACTTGACGAGACGAACATGATAATCCTTTTGGGCCAATTGGTTAATAGATATCTAAAAATGTTCTTCTGTTGGCTCAAGGGAAGTATATTTTTATTTTTATTTATTTCAATTTTGAATACGATTTTATTGCAGGTTAATAAAATACTAACCTTCTGTGCAAAGCTATAGGAAATGACAAAATTAAAAAGAATTCGTTTTCGTTAATAGCTCACAAAATCCTACAAATTATTTGAATTACTTTTGTATTATATAACATATAAGGTTATGTTTATATTCTATTTTGAATTTAGTAAACAAATTGTATTCAAGTCTGGCGGCAATGGGCACTCCTTTACGAAATAGACCTCATTTATACAGTTGTTATGGTCTGAACAAATGTTTACTTAGTACAAATAATAAACTGAAAAATACATGATCTGAGAGTGCTTCTCTAGTTAAATTGATTTCTTTTAAAATGTCATAGATTTGAAACATAGATTAGCCCTGCTATAGTTCGCCTCAAACTTTATATCGGATCGGAATACAACACTATAAGCGTGCTTGCGCAGGTACAGTCATGTACCCCTCGCTCCACTGCGTCCCGCTACACCTAAAACTGGTTATTGCGACGCCACTTGTGCCTATGTTCGGATCCGCCATAAAGTTTAAATGGAACTGTAAGAACAAAATATGTTATGAAATGTTGTGCCACTCCAAAGAGATTAAAATACTAAATTACAAGAGAGGTCATCAGATAGATTTTACATACACACGTAATGACGGAAGTCTACCTATTGAAAATTAAAGAAAATACTTTAAAATTATGTCCTAATATATAACATAAAAATATTACACACATTAATTATTACATAATTTTATAATTTAAATGTTTTATAATAAATACATAATATATAATTTTATTAAATTATAAATTGTGTATTTGTGCAGGTATACTTTGTACATACCGACATACTTTGTACTTACTGACAGATAGCGCTGGACAATACACGTATAAAAATTTCTACCTAAAACCTTCATCTTAAGAAATACATATTTTTTTAATAAAATGTAATTTACATGGGAAACGAAGCTCACACCGATTTCTGTTAGTTCATCTAACGGAATCGTCATCTACTAGAGCGAAAAACGAAAATCGGCATGGTTAACTAAAAAAAATCATGGAACAAGTGTACTAAGGGTACGCACGACACGCACGACAAAAAAATTGGCCTGAATGTGTCGTTTTGTACCCTATAAATTTTAATATTTTTGACTTACCCTTTTAAAGATTCTTGCAGAAGAAGAATGGGTTGACGTTTCTGAAATTAAAATTTCTCGTGAGTACAATATGTGGAAAGGCCATATCTGGTACAATACCATGTCATCAACCCTTTAATGCCCCTGCGATGGGGCATTAAAGGGTTTATGGCATGGCCTCCCCTCGGGATGCGGGGGCTTGGAGCTTAATCCACCATGCTTTCTCCAATGCCGGTCGGTGAATTTTAACGACTGTCATCTATTGATGGCAACCGAGACCGCGGCTTAACGTGCTCTCCGAGGAACAGGGTCAGTGATAGTTATGTGCATAAGTTAGAAGAAACTCATTGGTGCATACCCTGGGATTCAAACCATGTTCTTTTAAACAAGAAGCATCTCACTACTACTCGCCTATCACGACGACAATCTAGTGATTGAAATCAATGTAACCTGTTCAATTTAGAATTAAAGAAAATTTCTAGAAAAAGTGTTTTGACGGCAAATTTTTAAAATTTTCAAATGCAAAGGGAATGGAAAAGTAGCAATCAATTAGAAATAATATAATAAGCTATTATAACGAGAAATAAGTGAAGACGTACTGCAACAAAACAATATATAAAGTTCAATCGATTTTGAAGTCGATTCCTTGAAGAAAACATTAAACAAAAGTTAATTTAACGTCTTGAAATTCAGTTAATTATTATATGCTAACAAAGAGACGGGATACAAATTACAATTTAGATATGAATACGGGGACGACCAAGGTCGACAATCTCCTAACGGAAGCTACAAGAGGCCCAGAATCATAAATGGAAAATAATATACAGATATGTCTGAGGAGAGATAGAAATAATACAAATGTGATAAAGTTTTAAAAAATATCTGAATATATCTCTGCGTATAAATCTAGCCAGGTAAACTAGACAAACTAACGAACAAGAACAGACAGTGTAAACATATCGCCATCATTCAATCGGCTGTACGATAACTACTGGATTTTCAACCTCTCCGTAGTTGTCCACACACAGACCAGTCAACCTATAGACCACGCTTTGACAGGGAGTAGCATTCACCAAGGCTATGGTAGTGACACTACATAACTACGTCTCTTGTGAGCGGTCAGTTGGAAGCACGTCGGAAGCCATTAAATTGTCAATTTTGAACGAGCCAATGAAAACATTGTCAATTTTGAACGAGCCAATGAAAACTAGCCGACTTCTCCCCGCACCCCGCCACTTTTTGGCGATTTCGTTTTCGTACTGACGTTTATTAAAGCGTGGTCTATAGGTTGACTGGTCTGTGTGTCCACAACACACGGTTTCGGGCAATAAGGCTCGTTAGTTATAACAGGTCATCGGTCCACCTAATGGGAGGCCGTCCCACTCTACGACGCAATACAGCCTGCCTTTTGCCACTCGAACTTGTTTGTTCTGTTAACAATGTCACTCCAGTTCTCCTGCAAATTCCTTCGTCACGAGTTCTATCCTGCAGAGAAACGCCGCGCGCACCTCTCTTCATAGCAGTTGAGAGCACTCTGTAGCACTCTGAGCTTCTCGACGAGGCAAACGTTAGGGGCCCGGCCTTATTTTGGCAAATTATCACTGATAAAACGAATAACTTTTATTTAATATCAGCTGCAACTTTGTCCGTGAAACTTTCGTAATTAATATTATTTTATTTTCATTGTACGTAACTATTGTACCCATTTTATAATTTTAAAGTAATAGTACACAATGATGCAAGTACGGTATGCTGCATATTATAGTCGAGGTTTTTATAGGCACGAGGCGAAACCGAGTGCTTATAATAAACCGATGACTATAATAGTCAGCTTACTGAGTACGAGCATCATACGACGTTTTTCAATACATTTGCAATTAAAATTAGGTAGATATTTCAAATGTTATAATGGCGGGAGCTAAGGGCGCGAGCTGGTAGCTTTTCGCGGTTTACGACCGCGTTACAAACAGAAGGCTCGTTTGGTGTAAAGTAAAAATGCCTATTACTGTAAAATACAATACTACAAGTACAGTACAAGTACATATTACAAGTACAGTACAAGGTACAAGTTTCGATGTCATAAGACCGTATTAATAGTAAATGTATTGAAAATATTTTTTACCACATAGCATCTTAGGTACACCACCGGCCACTGACGATTACTTGGCTAACCCCCCATGCGTACGATATGGCAGATGGATCAAGATGGACTTTAGAAGGTAGGTGTAATGTATGAACCGCTATACAATGGTATATGCAATTTATGTCTATGGGTATATGTATAAAATATATAGTGGCGCAGATCGCCATACATGTAAGAAACAAACAATAATTTATCACCACACGCATGTCAAGTACCTATAGATAAATCTTTAAGATTATTTAAGTCAATAGTTGTTTAGATATGCGTTTCTAAAATCATAAAAAAATGTCGGAATAAAGTTTTCTATCCAATAATTAATAAGTTAAAGAAGAACTTTAACCTTTCAACAATGGGGTTGAAAATTCTACAAAAATTTAAGTAAGTACAACTCAAAAAAGGCTTTCAACCGGAATTGGTTTCATTATGATATATTAAGTTTTTGAGATATTTGTTTTAAACTTATTATTTGAATTTGAATTATGAACGTTCATCCCAATTAACGGAACCCTTCATTGTGCGTGGTCCGACCCGCACTTGGCCGGTTTTTCTGAATTAACTTTAAAATAACGTAATGAAACTGTTCAATCAATTTACTGGCAGGGATACGTTTAACGTGGTCTTGCAGTAGATATTCGACACGTTGCGTGTTTAACAATTATGAAGTGTGAATGATGTGTATTAAAAATTATCTAAGTAAACTATGTAGGTAGAAAATTTAAATTCTTATTAACAAACTTTTCTACGTTTGTGGGGGTCTGACTGTCGCACAGTGAGCGGTGAGCCCGTGAGCGTGACGTTGTAAATATGAAGAGTTATATGGAGAGCTAAACAATTCTGTATAACAGAGTATTTTAAAAACAAGAAACGCTTTAAACTGCAGACCATTTGGAGTGTGAATGATTTGTAGTAAATTAAATAAATAAATAATGTAGAAAATTTAAATTCCTATTAACAAACTTTGCCACACCCGTCGGGATCTGTCTATCCAAATAAATGTACTGTTTTACTAAATAATTCTATACAACAGAAAATTTCAAAAACAAGAAATACTTTAAACTGTAAGGCTTCTAAGAAACGCCCATTCTCTAAAACAGACAGCCAACAAGGCTGTCAGTTTTTACGTTGCCTTTGTCAACCCTTGTCATGACTGTTTGTGGACTTAAGAATTATATTTGTAAATATTTATAAAACTTTCGAAATATATACGTATTAACTTTCAGTTCCAAGGGAGCAAAGCTCAACAAAGTTAGAAAGGTCAACTGCTTCCCTAAAACTATATTTTTCCGTGGAGAAAGTAGTCCGAATTGTCAGAAAAATGGTAGTTGTTAAGATTACTATTTTTTCCGTGATTTCATTCCAAATGTGAGAGTACGGAGGGTTCCTAAGTGTAACTCTTGAAATGTCGAAACAGATTTTTGTGCACTGGATTACAGTATCTTGTGGTATTGTGAATTAATAATGGAGAAAATCGGTTAAGAAGGTAGGCTTTTCATACAAAAAAAGAGGTTTCGGTCCGTGTCTAATTCTCGCTGTGTTTCTGTATCAATATTTCTTCGTTTAGGTTCTTCGTTTTTGAAAATAATGAGCCTTAAATTCGATATTAATACGAACTTAAAAAAAAAAAAAAACGTACCGCCCTAATCACCCTGCATATTATGTTGGTTCCAATTTATACACATTTCAGGGATGGAAACAGTCACGGCCCGCAAGCTGTTTCGACGGGTATTTTACAGGTAGATATTTTTCGGAATTTATTCTTGTTATCTCTTTCACTCAGGATTAGGTCGGGGAAGAGGGATTGAAACGGAGATAGCGATGCCAATTCGAAGCTGCAGAGAGAAAGACTATCCTCTATTGTTTTTGTTATTTGCTTTGTCTAAGACAAAATAAGAAAATAGTAATTTGATGGAACGTCGTGCAATTGTAATCTTAAATGATGGATTATTTTATTACAATTAATAATAAACAACATATTAAGAACCCATAATTTTAAATTATATAAAAAGTAAAACTGAAAGTATTTACAAATTAAAAAATACTATGTAAATTATGATAAATGACAATTTTTTTTATTGTTTTTTAATTTTGCCAATTTGGCATAATAATGTCAAGTATGTATGTATGTCAGGTGTCCTAATTTTAAACCATAGTACTATTTCTGCTAGATCGATAGTGATTAGCTTCCATTATGGTTTGCAAATTACTCATTGTTGAATTTAGTGTCTAGGCTTTAGCGATTCTTTTGCTAGCAAAATTAGCGGACACTGAACAAATAAACATTTGCATGCCTACATATTTGTCCCGGGTGGGAATCGAACCCGCGACCCTTGGCTCCGCAGTCAGGGTCTCTAACCACTCGGTTATGTTTTGATCTTACGAGTTGTATCTCCTGCTTTAGCTCTACAACGGATTCGAATTTTCGACGTGTCCATGTTCGAGGGCACATGCAATTGTATCTATTGTATATACAATAGAAAACTAATTATAATAATTGTTTTATCCATTTTGAGTTTACATTATGTTGTACTTTAAAAAAGTTCCAATTTAAAAACTCGCACAATGCATATTTCATTTTCAATCAAAATTTGCAACAGCTAAAACGGCAATTTCATACTTTCATATTAGCCCATTACGTCCCAATGCAGGAATTTAGGCCTCCCCTCAGGACGAGGGTGCCTAGAGCTTAATCCGCCACGTTACCCAGCGTGGAATTAGTAGATTTTAACGACTGCCATCTAGTGAAGGCAACAGGGACCGACGGGAAGTGCTCTCAGAGGCACGGAGTCAGTGCTAGTTATGTACTTAAGTCAGAAAAAACTCATTGATAAATGCTGGTTTCTGCGGTTCGAACCACGACCTTCTATATAAGACGCAAGCTCACCACCACTCGGCTATCACGACATTTACGAAATTTCATATATATATATATATGAAATTTAAGAAGAAACTAAAGGTTTATACGGAGTTGGCTTTCTTATAAACAAAAAATATAAAAACAATATAATAAATTTTGTAGGAATCTCTGAAAGAGTGGCTTTGCTACAATTGGAAATCGGAAACCAGCTACTTACTGTAATTCAAATTTATGCTCCGACAGAAAAATCTACTGAGAAAGAAATAGAAATTTTTTACAATCATTTAAGAAATGCACACGACTTAGCGGATGGGCTTGTGCTCGTAATAGGAGACTTCAATGCAAAAATAGGATACCCTAAGAAACATGAAAATCTAATCATGGGTAAATATGGCTATGGTAAGAGAAACGAAAGAGGAGAAAAATTGATGGAATATGCTTGCGAATTTAGACTTTCTATTATGAATACTTTCTTTAAGAAAAAGCATAGCAGACGGTGGACCTGGATTTCCCCAGACCAAAGAACTAAAAATGAATTAGACTTTATACTATGCAACAAACCAGCTATGATCACGAATATTGAAGTATTATCTATGACTAATTTCCCATCTGACCACAGACCGGTACGTGCAACAGTCAGTCTTAACCATGTTAGAAGAAACAGAAAGAACTTTACAACCGCTCCAAGTTGTCCAACTTCACCAGAAGAAGTTGAACTATTCATTAAAAACTTAAAAAGATACATACCAGAATTAGAAGAAAGCAATAAAAATAAATATTCCATACAAACTTATTACGATAAAATAGAAAAAGTGATCATAGATTCACTAAAATCAACAACAAAAACGACAAAAGGAAATAAAATTTTTAGTACTGTCACTAAAAATCTTATAAAAAAACGATCGGACCTTATAAAGAGTAAACCCAAAAACAAAGAATCTAGAAAAAAACTTAGCGAGATTTTTAAATTAACCAACAGAGCAATAAAAAAGGATTACGAGAAACATAGAAAAGAAATCATAGAGAAAAACTTAGTTAAATACAGAAGCACCAAACGAGCAAACAGAGAACTAAATACCCATAAAGTATGGATACAAAAATTATGTAAAAATTCGGAGGAAACGAAATCAAGAACTGGCATAATAGAACACGCAACAACATTTTATCGAAAACTTTACAAAATAAGGGATACAGACGCCGAAGACAAAATAACTAGAGGAAATAACGAATACGAAAATGAAACAAACACAGAAACAAATATATCACACATCAAAAAAATCGAAGAACAAGAAGTTCTAACACATATTAAACAACTCAAGACAGATAAGAGCCCGGGTCCAGATGGAATCACAAATGAGGCTATCAAATTAGGGGCCCCTATCGTAATAACATACTTGACACGACTGTTTAACATGATATTAGAAAAAGAAACAATACCTACCCAATGGACTACCTCAGACATCATACTACTCTACAAGAAAGGGGATCCTCAAGATATAAGGAACTACAGACCAATCACTCTGATGGCGAGCACCTACAAACTGTTTTCAACGATCATACTGAAACGAATCACTAAAACAATAGACAGTGCACAACCGATAGAACAAGCTGGCTTTCGTTCAGGGTTTTCTACCATCGATCACATACACTCACTAGAACAAATAATTGGAAAATATAAAGAATTCAATAGAATTTTATACTTAGCTTTTATTGATTATAGTAAAGCATTCGATAGTATAAGCCACACTGCAATTTGGAAAGCATTAAACAAAATAGAAATTAACCAAAAATACATAAACATAATAAAAACTATATACAAAAACAGTTCCAGCAATGTTAAATTAGAAAGAAGAGGAGAAGACATAAAAATAGAAAGAGGGGTTAGGCAAGGGGACCCTTTATCTCCTAAATTATTTATAGCGGTTCTGCAGGAGGTATTCAAAAGTTTAAATTGGGAGAACAAAGGCATTAATGTCAACAATAAATTTTTAAGCCACCTAAGGTTTGCCGACGACATTGTTTTGTTTAATGAAAACTCACATGACCTAGAAATCATGATTAACCAACTGAATAAAGAGAGCATGAAGGTTAGGCTAGAGATGGGTTTTAGTAAAACAAAAATAATGACAAACGGCTTAAAAACACATATATATGCAGGAACACAAAAATTAGATTTCGTAAATGAATACATGTATCTTGGAAAGCTAGTATCTTTTAAGAAAAATAACAATGAAGAAGAAGTAAATAGAAGAGTAAATATAGCATGGAAGAAATTTTGGTCACAAAAAGAAATACTAAAAGGGAATTATAACACCGAAATGAAAAAAACAGTAATGGAAACATGTATTCACCCTAGCTTGTTATACGCTTGCCAAACTTGGACGTATACAAACAAAATACGATGTAATATCAGATCTTGCCAGAGAGGAATGGAAAGGAGCATGCTGAAAATAAAGAAAGTACAAAAAATTCATAGTGAAATTATAAGAAGGAAAACTAAGCTGGCAGACGTGTTGGCTCAGGCATTAAAGCTGAAATGGCAATGGGCAGGACACGTGTCGCGCTGTATTGACAACAGATGGACTATACAAACTACAACATGGAAAGGACCGAAAGGGAAAAGGAGCGTGGGAAGACCATATAAGAGGTGGACCGATGACATAATAGCAATAGGCGGTATAGACTGGCAAGAAAAAGGAAAAAATAGAACCGAATGGAAGATACTGGAGGAGGCCTTTACCCAAGCGGGATCTATTTCTTAAATATAACGTTAGGAATAATAGTAATAACTTATATATTATATAATAACTTTGCATGTTGTAAATAAACATAAGTATATACTTGAACATTGTAAAAGCAAAACGCTGTAAAAAGGAAATTTTTAATAAAGGCTTTATTATTATTATTATTATTATATATATCTATAAATGACGACCGTTTAGCTTAGTAGGTAGCGACCCTGCCTATGAATTTGGAGGTCCCGGGTTCAAATCCAGGTCGGGTCAGTATTTATATGATGAATATTGATACTGGTACCGGATCTTGATTGTTATATGTATGTGTTGTCTTCGTTTGGTACCCAAAACACAAGCTAATGTTTAGTTTGAGGCCTAGACATTGTTGTGATGTAAGTATACGTTATTATTTTCATTATGATTAAATACAAAAATTAATCGCTTAATTATGTGTTTGAAGGCTACATTCATAATAAACTTGACAATGTTAGCTTCATTCGGTGGCAAATTATAACTTTGGTGAAAACAAGCTATAAAGGCACACGAGCCAATTTAACTTTTGTAAATAACTAAACAGATATTTGTAATTTGCACAGAAAATAATGCGGAAACGACGCTCAGGGCTTCGTTGATATAATTGTGGTCTAAATATAATAATATATTATTAAAATATATCATATTATTTCGAAATAAGACCCAAAATTTGTGTATATATGGGTAAAGTACGACCCAGTGAAAGATTCTATGGTCATATAAAAATACTACATTAAAAATGAATTACAGGAAATATATTCCACTATTCGGCTAGGTCAAAGACAATGATTGATACGTAGGTGTAATACGGCTTACGGTTAGCCCACACTTTTGTCATGGCAGATCGTGGTGTCGTCCATATAACAAAACTCTTATTACCTCACGTAATATTATATGTCTGGACCAGCCTTTAGCAGATCGTTCGTAACATTTTATTCTATGTACACGTTCTGTCTCAATATTGTTACGTAATTAAACACGTTAAAGTTTTCGTTCTTCGTTTAAGTTTTAAGTTTATTTTTAGTGACGTCACCTATCAAGTCGCGCCAGTTGATAATAATCGGGTCGGGTAATAATATATTATTACCCGACAGCTATGAACCGGCGTTTCGTTGTTATAACAACGAAAACTATTATACTCCCACGCATCATTTATTGACGTCAAAACGTCTTTAAATGGTGAAACCGCCTCGGGCTACGTCTAAAAGGTCTTCTAGGATTTCACGAGTGAAAAAGCTCAGGTAACCTCTAGCTTTGTTACTGATAAGCTTTATAGTAGATTTAATACAAAAACTATGTCAGAAAACAGGTTTGATAAAACCATTGTTATGACGTTCTGTTCTAGACAGGTAGACAGGCCGTACAAAATACAAGAGTATAACAGACGGACGGACATATAACTCGGGCTATTTTTATGCTATCTCTATTAATACAGGATCCGTAAGAATTGAATTTCCGATAGGAAAAACGGGACAAGGACAATCCGCATGTAGTCGAATTTTTCTTGTTATAATCAGACGTTAGCAGACACTAGTTTTATTCTAAAATAAACTTCAAAATAATTTCGTGCTGACTTTCATAAACAAAAAAACGGATTTTTTTTATTAAATTAAGGTCGTCTCATATTGCTTCGGTATCATGAATTTGTTAAAGGTTTCGTAAGTCATGTTTTTTAACGAGACTCTGTACGGGAAATAATGGCGATCAATCAGCTTGTTTTTTCTGTAATATCATGTTGTTTTAGATTTCATGAAAAATATTTAAAATTATACATTAAATTTCTCTGCTTGGTTTATCAATGTTAATTTCAACGTATTGTAACTGAATATTTTGTTCGAAGTACGAACTCGTTAACTGAAAAAATAATTTAATGAAAATTATTTCTGTAGGTAAAATAACGAAATAATTAACACGGTGTATAATTTGATATTTCTTTGTATTTATACAAAAAGCAAAATTTTCGACGAATAATTATGTGAAAATTTAGAATTTTTTCCCTTCTTGCTGTTATTGGAGAAGTAAGAGAAAAGTTTTGTTCATATTCGAATTTCCCTCGTACCTACTGTTTTACAAGCACATAATATATTTTCAATAATCGAATATCGGTACATAATATATTCCTGCAAAGCATTCTAGTGTCCTTAACCCTTATAAGAGGGATTCCTTTCAAGTATGGTTAGTCATCGACTTTGGTATAAAAAGGTTTTATCCCTTAATTGAAGGATAAAAACGAGACACATTCAAATAAGATCCGTATTATTGTTCTTTGAATAGCCTTAAAACGTTCCCAAGATCTTCTTTCGGATGAAACGCTTTTTCTCTCAGTTCTCTGGACTTTATTTGATCGATTAGGAAATTGCATCATTTTAACTATCCTCGAGAGAAAGTTTATTAATTTATAAGTTAGTAGTTTATTAATTTATTAATTTTTATTTAAAAAATAATAATAATAATACCTGAGACATCCGACACAGCACACAAACTAAGCAAAGCTTGTAGGATACTAGACAACTGATATAAATACTTAGATAATCTTTATAATATATACATGTATAGATATTTTTTACACCCAGACTCGTAACAAAGACGCATGTTTATACACAGAAATATTTGTCCCGTGCGAGAATCGAACACATTTCTGGGGTGGAAACAGTCAAGGCCCGCGCGCTGTTTCGATGGGTATTTTTTAGGTATTTTTGGAAATTTACTCGTGTCGTCTCTGTCACACAGTAATAGTCCGGGGAAGAGAGATTAAAACGGAGATAGTGATGCGGAGTGAAAGATTATCCCCTTAATAGCTCAAACGTTCTTTAAAAAAAAACATTGTTTTATTTTCAGCCTGAAAAACGGATAAAAATTTGTGTGGGTAGTATCGCTACACTACCGTATTTTTTTTGCGCAAAAACACTTTTTGTGTGCCCAGGTATAATTTAAGAGCAACACTTGGCAGCTTTTTTTTCTGCTCAACCTACTTTTTAAAGCACCCTAATAACTATGCGACGACGCACAAATATCTTGCCTAACCCTTTCTGTTACGGAGTTATGACTATTCTTAGGTCGCATGAGGTGTACTTCGAGGCCCTTCTTCGACTCCTCCACTAACAGGTACCTATACCACTACAGGACGACCGCTTAGCCTAGTGGGTAGCGACCCTTCCTACGAAGCTGGAGGTCCCGGGTTCGAATCCCAGTTCGGGTCAGTAATTATATGATGAATATTAATACTGGTACCGGGTCTTGGTTGTTATATGTATGTGGTGTCTTCGCTTGGCACCCAGAACACAAGCCATTGCTTAGTTTGGGGCTTAGACGTTGTTGTGATGTATACGTTATTATTATTATTATAGTCTGTCTATTTCTGTCTATGTCTGTTTAAAACTGCCTATTTTCAAAATATGTACATTACTTGGCGAACATTTATGGCGATTAAAAGCGTTTTATCGCAAATTCTGGCAGAAATTTAGTAAGGATGCCATTTTTAAAATGTTTTTACGTTATAATATGATTTTGGTCATTACCAAACTTTACAATACATTTGATTTTATTTAGACTAAAATCTTTGCGTTAAGACAGGATTATTTGTTAATGTGACATCTCAATTTCGCAAAGTCGGTGCCAGATGTGCCAGATGGTAGTTAAACTTTATTTTTATATTAGATAAATTTTGACGCAATTCGCAAGCCAGCTATCAGCTTCGGTCCCTAATTTATAAAGATACCCTCCATGAAATATTCAGCACATGTTGTGAACGTAACACCTGCAACGTTGCGTCGAAGTTAAAATTAACGCTATATAAAAGCACGACACTTCAAACTGTGTCAACCAGATTGCAATTTTCAGAGTGCGTTATATATTATACACTAAAAATCGATCACACATGTACATAGGAGTACGTACCGCTTTCTTTATTACGTAGCGATTTTGCAATTAGCGTTACATATAATTGGATAAAACGCGTCTTAACTGGATTTTAGGAGCTTACACGAAGAATGCTCTCGTTAATAAGAACATCGTTTATACAAGGTGAGATTTTAGTGACCGGCCACAATTTTTCTAGATGTTAGGTGCCACCAATAGACCTCATTGCGTAAATAAAAAATATGAGTTACATTTTCGTAACAAATTATTTTATCTACAGTGTTATTTTATAACGTTTAATTGCCTTCTTAATGCTACGGTAAACGTACGCGCCCGAGGCCTTAAACGGAATGGGGCGGCGGGCATGAATGGTGACTAGAGTTATTGGTATTTTCGGGAAAGGTTTGTGTAGTCACATCTCAATATTTTTCTATAGAACGATACTAAAAGGACACAACACATCATTATATTAAAATTTGGCTGCTCATTAAAACCTCATCTTGTATATATATATATGTATATATATATATATTAAATCTAATGAATTATAATTTGATTATAAAATTAAAAAAACCGCGATTAACCGTTACAATTCCAAAAGCCACATAGCTACTACTTATATTAGCGCCTCGCCTCGGCTTCGTAGGCAGGACTACTTGTCTAGCGTAGCGGTAATTTTGTTCACGCCCTGCTACGAAGACTGATTAAAATTCAGAGAGCAACATTATATAACTGAATATTAACTCCATTTTTAGTAGTGTATTAATAAAATGAATTAAATATTATAAATAAGAATTGTTTTCGACAGTATTTTAAAAAGAAATATAATAAAGTTGTTTACGGGAATATTAGGTAATTGTAGTCACTGACCTTTGTGTCCGTTGAATTCCGCTATCATCAATATGGCCGGTCGACGCTTCCCTTTGGCGTCCTGAAGTGTCATCTATGTGCCGCTACGTTGTTTTGATTGGAATATGTTTCTTGCCGCTAAGTATACTTCTCCGCTGTATTTAATTGCCGCTGGACCAAAGTTTTAGGTCCTAACCCGCTGTATTGTCTGTATTATGGATCGTAGAGTGGCCTCGACTATTCGTCTCAACTGATCGGTGCCAACTGCTCGCGCCGATCGGCGCATACGTTCAGTCCATTCTCCCCGCACCCCACCTTTGCGTAGGTATCGACACCGTTCGGTCATGTTCGTTCGGTCAAGATAGTTTGGGACAGTTACACAGAGATGGCGCGAACATAACCCCCCGCCCTAAGCAGCCCGCTGCTTACGAAATTGGTAAGCGCGCAAGACTTGACACCGCACGATTAAGGATGTTAGTGGAGGTTTGAACATCCACTACCCGCACTGTTCCGTCACGGCCCGGATACAATTTTACAATCCGTCCGCGTCTCCACTGGAGTAAAGGTATGTTGTCCTGTTTGATGAGGACTAAGTCTCCCACCTGAGGAGGTTCCGCATTATCCGACCATTTGTACCGCTGTTGGAGAGTGTGCAAATATTCAGATTGAAACCGCGTCCAAATATTTTGGGTAATTTGTTGAAGTCGCTGAAACCGCGATAATCTGGATATTTGCAATTCTTCATAAGGATATTCCGCTACCGCGTTTAATGGTTGCCCGATTAGGAAATGACCCGGAGTCAAAACCGCATAATCATTAGGATCATTTGAAAGAGGGCACAATGGCCTTGAATTTAAAACCGCTTCAATTTTGCAAAAGATTGTGGAGAGCTCCTCGAAAGTCAGCTTCTCTTCCCCAATCACCCGCTTTAAATGAGTCTTTGCAGACTTAACCGCTGCTTCGAAAAGCCCGTCCCAATGTGGACATGATGGGGATCAAATATCCATGTAATGCCTTGTTTGGCCAGTTCGTGT
This sequence comes from Luffia ferchaultella, assembly GCA_949709985.1. Lineage (NCBI taxonomy): Eukaryota > Metazoa > Arthropoda > Insecta > Lepidoptera > Psychidae > Luffia > Luffia ferchaultella. The sequence goes on along the minus strand of OX453257.1, from coordinate 6,027,770 downwards.
CCGATTATTGATTGATTTTCCCGCAAATATGTATGTACATCCCGCAAATAATTGTTGGCACCGACAAAATTAGTACCGCCATCCGACCGAATCAATTTAGGTAACCCGCGACGAGAAGTGAACCGCTTTAATGCATTAAGAAAGCCTGGAGTTGATAAGTCCGATACCAATTCCAGGTGTACCGCTTTAGTAGCCAAACATACGAAGACGCATAAATAGGCCTTAAGTATTTTGGGATTCCGCAAGTTATGAGACTTAATATAAAATGGACCCGCAAAATCTGTACCTACACCCTCGAAAGGTCGGACCGCACCGACACGATCCTTAGGTAAATCACCCATAAAGGGCTGAGTGACCTTAGGTCGCAACCGCCAACATGGTACACACTGGAATACCACGCTCCGCACCGCATGACGAGCAGATATTATCCAGAATTCCCGCTGTAATATAGCTAGCAACGCGTTAGCACCCGCTTGTGAATTTTTTAAATGATGGTGTCTGATTAACAGAGTCACCAGTGGATCCCGCTTTGGTAATAATAATGGATGCTTAGCATCGTAAGGAATATCCGCATTTTTCAACCGCCCGCCTACCCGAATCAGACCTCTATCGTCGAAAAATAAGTTTAACCGCTTGAGCGCATTTTTAATAGGTTTTTTATCCCGTAATAAATGAATTTCCGCATCAAAATGTTCCGCTTGTACCCGCTTTATTAAAAACAGCAGAGCGTCACTTCGTTCTTCCGCCGATAAGTGACTGGAGAGAATCCGCTGGGATTTCTCCACCCGCAAGTTATGAAGGTACCGCAATATATATCCCGTTACGCCCATCAGTTTTGTCAAAGAACTATATCGCTCTAACAATTCCAACTTTGGCTCTGAAGCCTGTACCGCAACCGCAATTGACTTAAGCCCCGGTAACGCTGCCGGTGGTTCAACCACTATGGAAGGCCATTGTGAAGAAGGTTCCGCTAACCATGGAGGTGACCACCAGAGTGGATGGTCAACCAGAAGAGAAGGAGTAATCCCGCGTGAGGCGCAATCGGCCGGGTTCATTTCTCCGGGCACGTGCCGCTATGTAACCGCAACCGCAGAGTTTTGAATTTGCGAAACCCGGTTCGCTTCGAAAACTTGTAGAGTGTGTGGAGGAGCTCGCAGCCACGCGAGGACCACCATACTATCCGACCAACAATACACATTATCCACTAACAATGTTTCCCGCAAATTTGGAACGATATGATTCATTAATTTAATCAGAAGATGAGCCCCGCTTAGTTTTAATTTTGGGATTGTAAGCCGCGTTTTTATAGGTGCGACCTTACTTTTGGACATGAGTAGCCGCAATGTTATTTCCCCGCTAGTACTCTCGGTTCGTGAATACACGACCGCCGCATAGCCCGCTTCGGACGCATCACAAAATCCGTGAATCGAAGTACGTAACACGTCCGATGATACGATACCTCGTGGTATATGAACTCCCGCTAATTTTGGCAACTCATTGGTAATGGACTGCCAATCCCGCTCTAGCTCTGGGGTGAGAGGGTCATCCCAGTTTAGGCCCGCTAACCATAACCGCTGAATAAAACATTTTGCCAAGAAAATTGTCGGACTTAGCCAACCGTTTGGATCGTACATCTTAGCTATTAAAGAAAGGACCTTCCGTTTGGTCCATGAGTCGCCCGCTGGAACACTAACGTTAAAATTAAACGTATCCGCAAGTGGATTATACTGAATCCCCAATACCGCAACTAGACCCGGATTTTCTGGATTTTCGAACAACAAGGGTACCTGTTGATGTTCGTGAGGTACGTCCGCTAACAAATCCGCACTATTAGATAGCCATTTCCGCAGTTCATATCCGCCTGTGGCCATAAGACCGATGAGCTCATTCTTGAGCGATTGCGCTTCTTCCAAAGAAGACGCACCCGAAAGTATGTCGTCGACGTAGACGTCCGACTCTATAACCGCAGCCGCTTTAGGATATTTATCCCTTTCCCGCAATGCCAATTCCCGCAACGTCCGTATGGCAATATATGGACTAGACTTAAGACCGTAGGTGTTCGTGTTGAGTTCATAGGTAACTAAAGGCTCAGTTGGAGATTCCCGCCAAAATATTAGTTGATACCGTCTATCGTCTGCATGTATGAGTGTTTGACGGAACATCATCTTAATGTCCGTTATTATGACCACCTTGTGTTGACGGAAGTTGAGAAGAACGTGAGTTATGTCCTGGTGTAATTTCGGACCCGCATGAAGACAGTCGTTCAATGAAACTCCCGCTGATGTACGACAGCTTCCGTCAAATACTACCCGAATTTTTGAAGTATATCCCGATTTGAAAACCCCGTGGTGTGGAATATAATAGTGTTCCCCGCTATTAATTTCAAATTTTGAAGGTGACATGTGTCCTAGCCGCTGATATTCCCGCATAAATTCGACGTATTGTTCCCGCAATTTAGGTTCCCGCAGAAGTCGCCGCTCGACTGATAAAAACCGCTTATATGCAATAGTCTCCGAGTCCCCTAATGTAGGCCTATCAGATAAAAAAGGCACCCGCGTCATAAACTGCCCCGAAGGCAACCGCATAGTTGAAGATTTATAAAACTCCTCACACTGTAGGTCCAATGGATCGACGTGTTCGATCATTGGAGCCTCCTCTACCCGCCAGAATTTCTCAATCGCGCTGGAAAGAGAAATTGCCGCTACCCGCGAAGACCTATGTATTGGTTTATGAATAGGTCCCATAATAGCATATCCGAAAATGGTATCCAATGCGACTAGACCTTCAGGTCGCAATTGAACTCTACCGCCCCGCAAAATATTTCCCGCTACCTCCGCACCGAACAGTAAATCGATGGGGGCTGATATGTGAAAGTTCACATCCGCTAACCGCAACCCGATGGTGTCGAGAAGAATATTCTCATTTAAATCCCGCGTTGGATGACAACCTACTAATTTGTTTAAAATAACCGTAGTTGTACTAAACGTAGGTGTTTCCGCATTTGAAGGCTTTACCATAATTTGTACCTTTCCGATCCCGCTACCGGCTTGTAGTCCGTCGATGCCCGTGACGGTTTCATCGTTTGGACTGACATTTAAATTTAACTGCTTAGCTAAACCCGCTGTAATTAACGACCCTTGCGCACAAGTGTCGATAAGTGCCCGCGCCGCAATAAAATTACCCGCTGAATCCTGAATTGATACAACTGCTGAAGGCAGAAGTATCGTGTCCACTTCCATAAGAGGAGTGGACTCCCGCTTTAGTAGTCAATCCCGCTGAGGTGAACGTGGAGGTGAGCGTCCGGGGGTATAGGTATACCCATCCGGATGTCGGATGGTACACGGCTTTGCCGGTCCTTCTTCTTCCCGCCGTAGTGGTGAAGACCACGATACCCGCTCCCGCCTAAGTGGTGGCGACCGCGATCCCTGTCGCCACCCTTCTTGTTCCCGCCTGATCGGAGGTGACCGCGATGGTCGCCTCACTCCCGAAGTATCCGCAAATGGCAAGTTTCTCGGTGAAATTGCTCTAGGTGGGCTGAGTCTACCCCCGCCCGTGAAAGGTCCCGCACCGCGTGAAAAGTTGTCAACTCTCGCTTTATTTTTATAGGATGGTGTCTGGAAACACAGAGAATAGTGGTGGGACGTTCTGTTGCAAAAGTGGCATGGTCGTCCGTTTTCACATTCCCGCACATAATGAGATCCCAAACACTTAAAGCAGAGCCGTAGCCGCTCAACAAGTTGCTTACGTTGGTCCGGGTCCATGTCCGAAAATTGCCCGCACGAAGTCAACACATGGCCACCAGTATTGCAGTACTGGCACCACTTGTCTTCCCGCTCCCGCTCAGCTATATATACCGGTCGTGGCCCCGGCCTAGTTTCCCGCTTAATTTGTGGAAGTGGGGGGTACCTCACCCCACCAGAACCCGCCCGCTGGTCAGTTCCGAACCGACGTCCTGGATTTCCCGCACCGCTAAAATCCCGCGTGTCCCGCGTGACCGTATCCAACAAGTGACATTCTTCCTCGAGAAAAGTCAACAGCTGGTGGAAGGTCGGGAGCACGGACGGATCACTGCCGTACCGCTGCTCAAACCGCGTTTTGAGCTCAGTTGGAAGTTTGGTAAGCACAATATGCAATAACAGGTATGACCATTGTTCCACCGGAAAACCCAACCGCTCTAATGATTTTGTGGCCATTAACAATGGGTTCACAAAGGCCGCCCGCAAATTTAATTTGTTTGCCGCAACGAAAGGTAAACTCAAAACGATTGAGATATACGAATCGGCCAACCGTCTCGAATTTTGGTATCTTCGTTTTAAAAGATCACGCGCAATGGCATATGAGTCATCGTTTAAGCTCAAATGTTGCACAATATCCCGCGGCTCCCCTGACAAACAAGAGAGCAAGTACGCAAACTTTTGCCCCGCCGTAAGATCCGCCCGCGAATCGACCAGACTGGTAAACATGTTATCGAACGACAACCAGTCCTGGTCTCGCCCGCTGAAGTTGGTCAGACTCAGAGTTGGTAGCCGCGACATTAATGCTCCAATTGAGTCCGACGTCCCGCTACTGGTTCCTGTGGAGGTATTTAACAACGAACTAGCTGGCTTGTCTAAGGATAGTTCGTTGAAAGCGATCCGCAAATCGTCTTTGACGGACATAACCTTGAGATATTCCTCCCGTATCTGACTGATGATGACGTCATGTTCTGACTTAGTGTCGTCCAGGACTGACAATAAAGCCTCGTGTGCCGCCGTGATGTGTTCAACATTTTCGTCGAACTCCGCGAACCGCGCCTTAAGGCGTGGTATGTCCTTATTTTCTAAAATCTGGCTCGACGTTTCGAACCAGATGAACCTAGACCTAAATGTTGCCAAGGGTTTCTAAGACATCTTGGAACTATTAAATATTAAAACCGCGAAACTACTAAACAAAAAATAATAATAGCAATAAAAGTTAGACAACCGCTAGTGTGTGCCCGCCTTAATATAAGTAAACCTACTATAATTTTACTTACACTGAACAACCCGCGCTAATAATAATGAATCCGAATTAAAAAACACAAAAACCCGACAATAATCCAATAAAAGTGTTCACCATTAGTCAAATAACAGATGACCCCTATAACAAAAAGCGAAGAATAAGAAGAGGAAAAAAATGCGTCAGCGTAAATTACGATTCCTGTAACGTAATTGTTATGACCCCTGTGTTTTCTTCATCAGTTTTCTCGTATTTATGATGATTTCGTTCCTAAATTGCTCTACCAAAGGTGAACCATCACATGTTTTGAAGAACACTTTTCTCAGTGTAAATTTTTATTTTAGGAAATTCACGAAAAAAATCCACATCCATATAAAATTTATAACAGTTTAATCCAATCTATATGGAAATCGAACAAAATTTGTTGCCACTAGCGTCCGAATTAACATCCTAAAAGCTTTTAAACCAATTTTTTCAAACACTATACTATATGGCTTATGTAGTAGCAACTCGCGGACAATCGGCCGTCGGCAAAATATTGTTGGGATCGAAAAACATACTTAAAACAATTAAACTACTGATCCTGAGAATTTGGGATAAAAACTATAACTAATATTTACTCAAATGGCAAAATTAAACTAGAGTTTTGTATCGTCTATTTTGCAAACTATTCAGTTTGTTTGCGAGTATCTTCTAATAGCCAGACATATACTGTTCGACTTTAAACCTGTTTCAAAGAAACCTCCATACTTCACTTAAATTATTTAAGCATCGTTAGCCAGAAAAGCTCTTAAAAAGCGCGCTATTTTTCGAATTAATCGACATAAATCATAGTTCAGATAATTTATAATAAATTCATAAATTATATGCACAAATCTTTCTCGTAAAACAGTTCTGTTAGTGGAATCCGTATTAAAATCTCTACAGTAATTTATAAGGTTAATTCAAAATATGTGGTAATGCAGTGTAATTTGATTGCAAAGGAAAGTTTAATGTCTCTTCTTTAAGTAAATCTAATGTTTTATTTGATGCTGAAAATAGATGTTAATTCGGTTAATCGTGTTTTTGAAATTATCGTGCATGCGTTTGGCTTGTGCTCATTTTTTTCGGCCTATTATCGTCTCTCCGATATTTGGCGGTAAAATACCTTCTCAGCAATAATATATAGATAATTATGATTACAGAGAGTAATGTGAGAAACGATGATTTGTCAGATATTTTCCTTTAACGTTAAATATCGAAATGGAATGGATGGAAAGTAAAAACGTTCGAATGACACGTCGCGACGTGCCATTCGGCCATCTTCGCGCATTGTCGAGTCTTTCCGACTTTTATCTGACATATTTATAAGAGCATGAGTAAGAGTGTAAATTTACCATACACTCTTACTCATGCATGTTTATCTCTTTTTTGCAATACGTAAAAGAATTAAGCCATAAATTATTTTAACAAAAAATATTACAACTTAAATATTCTAAGAAATTACCAATATAATTTATAAGTTTATTAGTAATCATATAATATTTAATTTAACTCTGCAAAAGTCCAACAATGAATAATTTAACTGGTTTCGTTTAAAAATATTTCAATAAAAAATATTTATTATTTTTAAAGTCTCACATCTGTCTAGCGTGCCGTAATGGCTCATACATTTTATTTTGCCACACAACGCAATCGTGGAATGAGATCTCAGTGAACAAAGGAAATAAACATACTGTCAGCGGATTCAATAAGAGCAACACATTACAATAATTTCAAAGATTCAAAAATACATCTATGGTAAAACCATCCGACGCGCCGAGCTTCGTTTGATTTATGGTATACACCAGCAAAAATAAACTTTTAAGAAACCTGTCTCGAAGAAGGTCGAAGTGTCCAATAGATTATTTGACTATATATTAAATTATTAATTTATCAATAAAACATAAATAATGACTTTACACGATAATAAAATTTATAAACAAAATTATATTGGGTTAAACAATTCATAAGTAATTAAAACGTTTTCTCTGCCTTTTACGTGACGTCAAAGGCAGATCAATTAACATTCATAACTTTGTTATTAATGATTTTTTTTTTATTATTTCACTGCTAGGATACATTTAGAAAACTCTTTCTCATAAAATAATTTAAATTTTAACGATTGCCATATACTGATGGCAGTCGTGAATCGTTAATTATTCGTTAAAATCCACCAATCCGCACAGGAGCAGCAGTGCAGTGGGGCACTAATGAGCTGATGGTAGGTAAATGCATCTTTTCAATTTTCAAATCAAGCACTGGACTATTTACGATAAATCGGGATCGTAACCGCATCATATTATTACCATGTCTACAATTTCAGTTTCTGGTAAAAACCCTAAGTAAATTACGTACGAATTTCTTATGAGGTATGTATCAAATACTTTCAAGATTATTCCCGTATCGAGTTTATTCATACGAGTGTATCACAACATATAGTAAAAAGTAGCAACGGGGATCATCTATTTTGTATTTTTTTACCACAAAAAAAAATCATCCGTACGTCCGAAATGAAGAAAGATACATTTTTATGATCCACCTGTGTCTGTCTGCCCGTCTGTAACAGCATATTTTATCCGAATCTACATACTAGACGCAAAAAGTGAATATTACATAGTATACAGAGTTTGGTGGACCAATTAAGAACGTATAGCGTAAATGAACGAATTCTGATTTCAAATGTTATTTTGGGGAGCGAATTCACACATTAAAAAAAAACAGCTTTTGTTCGTACAGTGTATTCTGAACATATGAAATAAAACGACTTTTTTTGGAAGATTTGGAAAATACAAAGGGAATAAAATTGATACATATGTGTAATCCTAATGAAAATAAAATATTATGGTGACCTGAGGCTGATCTGATGATGGAAATGACAGGCAGTCGAAAGGAACTTCTCAACGGTGTACAGCAGCTATCTAATGTCTGGGCTCATATGATTCGTTTTAATGAGAACTTCATCTATGTTTTGACTGTCATTGAAGCCACGGCCACGAACACAGCGAAAGCGGGGCGAAAGAAGTAAAAAAGATTTTATATATGCATTTGTATCGAACCGTCATTTATTTCTGCTACTGCTCCGTATCCACTCCATAGTATATGCGATGCGCAAATTAATGCCTTTCTTTCCCTATATTTTTTTGTAAATATGTAATCGTCCCTTTCGTCACTAGTGTCCTCCAAACGGGGCTGTCTCATTTGAGCAATGCGCATAGAAGGTCTACCATACTAAATATAAATGAGCTACAGTTATAGTTCGCCTCAAACTTTATGGCGGATCGGAATACAATGCTATAAGCGTGTTCGCGCAGGTACAGTCATATACCCCTCTCTCCACTGCGTCCCGCTACACCTAAAAAACTGATTACTACAACGCGACTTGTGCCTATCTTCACAACCGCCATAAAATTTGATTGGTACTGTACTTACCATTAAAATTAAAAAAAAAAACAAGCAAATTATTACAAATAAATAAAACTCGATTTCAAGACTTAAACTTAAATTAAAAAGTTAAAAATAATATTGTTGGCGATAAAAGACTTTATTAAACCTTATCCTTGGTCACAAGGAATTGCAACATATGCCTGGGAACATAGCAATGTTCGGTGGTACAAACTGACTCTCTTAGCTAGTTGGGTCGACCAATGACAATTGTAGGGTCTCGGGCTGGGACAGTCATCGAACTGAACGGCTTGGGCGGTTAACAAGCTGGAACTGATAGGTGGCAAACTCTGAAGGTCTAAAGAATACAGTTTGCTGTTGCAGTCAATATGTGCTGAGTCATGTCGTAATTAACGTATAGTGAAGGTTCTATTCTAAACTGACAAGTCAACTATTATTTTTTATATTTGTTTATACTTAAACTAATAAAGGTGTGTGTTCCAGGGAAACAGTGTCTGAGGACAGACACGATCGCAGGAGAGCTGGATGATGGCGACGATGATTATTTGGCGTAGATGCGGACTATAAAAGGAGGGCCTCTCAGCTGTGAATATGACTAGACGTACCCAAGCTGATTCTGCCTGAGTCACTGGAAATCGATTGGTTGACCGTGTGTAACATGTAACTTTATTATTCTTATTATATGTGTATGACCTTGAATAAATTATATATGTGATTATTATATTTTTATTGCTTCTTTTAACCGTACATATGTAGTTAAATAGTAAGCAGTCAGTAGCAGCCTAAATTTAAAAAAAAAAACTTAAAATTTCATACATTTTCTTGTGACGAGTCCTTTTTTTTCATATGTAATGAATAAAGCTCATCAAAATAAAATGTAAGACTTATTATCCTTTCAGGAAAAGTTACTATCTATCTATACTTTCTGTTCACGCAACGAAGTTTTACTCTAATCTTTGAAATCTGAATAAATGATCGAAAGTTTGTTGAATTTTCGTAGACGAATATTCAATTCGTAGGTAACCTATAATTTAGATGTGAATTGAGCGATTTTCCTCTGAAATTTCATTATTTTTCTTGCTTCCAAACCAATTTAACCTAAACCTTTTTAACAAAATAAATTTCGCAATAAAACATATTGCTAAAATAAAATGTAAAGAAAGAATGTAAAGACGATGTAATTGGAGAAAATTTGCTATAAACACAATTTTCAAACATTTTTTGCTTTTCTACAGGGAACAAATAGCAACTTCGGAGTTAGTTTTATCAATATTTTCAAGTCTGTTTTTTTCACATGACTAATTTTAAAATGATGAAATTGCCCTCGAATTTTATTGGTGTTGCAGTTCCATCTTCAACGTGATGTAATAAAAGAAGCTGTGATAATAATTTTTTTTCCTAAGTGACTTATTAGCTAAACTTTACTATGTGTTACGTATTTTTAGCAAAACTTTAATATTTAAATTACACAAAGCTTTACATTAACTAAATGTATTGGTTATGTTTTAAAAAACATGAAATAGACCACTACCTATATTTATAAATAACGCTTTGAGAAAAATATTGGCCAAGGATATGGTAATTTGTCATTCAAACATAAAATAATTAAAACATCAATTCATTAAAATGTACCATTGAAATCTCGTCGTGCCGATTATTTCGTTAAAGTTTGTTTCAATTAAGAAAATTGATTGGGGCGACCCCTTGCGGCATTCTAATTAATATTCACTACTTCAAGTAACGAACGTTCTAAATTTAGATAAATATTTTAACTAACAAAATACATTTTGATATACTTAATAGTTAAAAGAACTCAATTATAATCTACATTTTATCAATATGTGTTCATTAGGTCTTAACCTAAGTCGTGATAGCCCAAAGCGCAACGAACCTGTCACAAATTTATAAGGCCCCATAGGGCCATGGTTCGAATCCGGGCGTGTACCAATAAGTTTTACTGACTTAAGTACATAACTATCACTGACTCCGTGGTTCCGAGGGCACGTTAAGCAGTCGGTTCCGGACGCTGTCAATAGATAGCGGTCGTTACAGTCTCCAATCCGCAGTGGAGCACCGTGGTGGATTTAAGCTCCAAGCCCCCCTCCTCATCCTGGGGGAGGCCTAAGCCCCTGCAGTGGCGTAAAAATGGGCTGATGAAGTGAAGTGAAGTGAAGGTCTTAACCTATGCAGTTGCCGTTTTGTATGAAATAATTTAAAGTTTTTTTTTTAATACGTCTTTATTTCAGTTATTCAAAGTTATCACCCGTACAATCTTTGCCAACGCAGTAGCAGTTTATTGATGCCCTTCTTGTAAAAATAAACTGGATGGGAGGCAACAAACTCTTCAAAGGCATTTTGTACTGTTTCTCGAAAATTTAATTTTTTTCCCGTTAAAAAGTTGTCCAAATTTGGAAAAATATATAGTCGATAGGTGCAAGGTCTGGTGAGTATGGCGGATGAGGGAGAACTTCCAACCCCAACTCTAGCAGCTTGGAGACTTTGTTGATCAGTATGGCGTCACGCGTTGTCATAAAGGAGCAGCAGGGACGACCGATTGACAAAAGCTGGTCGCAGACGTGCGAGTTTCTCCATCATTGTCTTCAGTTCTGCATAGTACACATCTGCAGTAATGCTCATGCCATTTTGTAAAAAACTGTGGTGAATCACACCGGCACTAGACCACCAAACAGTGACCATCACCTTTTAGGGGTTATTTTTAGTGTAACACATTGCTTTGGTGCTGATCCAGGATCTAACCAACTTGCTGTGCACTTTCGATTGTCGAATAGAATCCATTTTTCATCACAGGTAACAATCCGGTTCAAAATTCCTTCATTTCTCTGCCTGTTGAGCAACGCGAGGTAGGTCTCGACGCGTACGTTGCGCTGGCGATCTTTAAGTTTGTGGAGTACCCATCTATCAAGCTTTTTTACTTTGCCAATTTGTCACAAATGGTCCAATATTGTTTTGATGCTCACATCAAAAGCTGCTGCTAGTTCAGCTGTAGTTTGAGTATCATCAGCTTCCACAATCGTCTTTAATTCATCATTGTAGACCAAAGTGTCCGGACGACTACGAGGTTTATTATTCAAGTCATAATTTCCAGAACGGAAGCTAGCAAACCAATAACGGATTGTGCTTTCATTTGTTAAGTTGTCTCCGTAAACGTTGTTAATGTAACGTGCCGTTTGTGCCGAATTAGTGCCACTACGGAACTCATGCAATAAATACACAAATTTTTAAAGTGTCCATTATGAAGAAAAATGTACAAATGTAATGAAAACACTGCGCTAATCAATAAACAAAAGACTGACTTCGTAATAAGAATGTCATGTTTTATAACAAAATTAATTTGAATTTAGAATTCACAGCTAATCAAATTTTTTTTTTGTTTGAAATGGCCAGTACTGAAGAACGGCAACTTCATAAGTTAAGACCTAATATTTGATTTGATGAATACAATTTGTGCATAATTAAAATAACCATCACAAATAGGAACAGAGCGTAAGGAGCTGCAGCCCAGTTCACAGCATACTCAAGCGCCGGCAGCGAAGATATCACTCATAGCTGTAATTCTTGCCCCTTGGCACACGGATACCGTCCACTTGCCGATAACAATAACTCTGGTACCTTGAACCTTTCTACATAATCTACGATGGAATTCGTTCGATTTCGTTTGGGAACGTTGTTTGGCAAGCCTACATAACAATAAATATAACAGTGTCTATTTGTTTGCTCACTTTGAAGTTTAACTGAATCGTAATAATTATTTTTAACGGATCATCAATAATAACAGTATCACATTGTAAAATTTAAATTAAAATTGTACGTAGACGAGAACAGATGAGGAGGTCCAGCCCAAAAAGCCACATGTCCAATACAACAAATTTTTCAGTAATCACTAAAAACTTATATTGTGTAACTTAATAAGGGGATAATTATTTTTTTTATCTCTATGAAAATAGGGTCGAATATAATGAGATTATGAAGTTTTTTAATATAAAATAGACTGCAGTTTTAACTACATGGAGGAATCTCGTTTTTCTTTATTGTGGGAGATTAAACATGTAGGAGATAAATGTGGAGATTGTAGACTGTGGACCTCCTCAGATAGACTGCAGTTTTAACTACATGGAGGAATCTCGTTTTTCTTTATTGTGGGAGATTAAAAATGTAGGAGATAGATGTGTAGGAGATTGCCCTACAAAGGCAATCATTGCCGAATTTAACAATAATACATAAAATTATATTACACTTACATTATACACATAAACTGAAAAGTTAAATTAAAAAAAAAAATATTTTAAACTATAGTAATATTTTTCGATAAGAAAAGCTTTCAATTGTTTATTAAAAAAAAATGTGCATCGAAGTTTTTTATACAGTTTGGGAAATAATTTAGTTATCATGGAATGGGGGCAAGATGAAACTAATTTTAATTTAAAACTAAATTATTTTTGTTTTCTCTTTCTTATTTCTGTAAGTTCCTCACTATTACTTCCATGAAACAGCTTAACTTCGTGAGCACCTGAATATTCATTAGATATTTGTATACATATTTTTACTATTATTAATGCATTAAATAATATAGTTTAATATATTTTGTTTCCACCATATTCTGTCAGGAAAGAAATATTGTAAATGAAACAGTACTTTTCGTCTCTAATCTTTGTTTGTTTCTATGTTACTATCGCAAAATCATTTGCATAACTTCACAAAAAAAATCGTGGATACTATGATAAAAATTCACGAAGGGTGTCACTGGAACTTTTTTTAAGGGTACTGGTCAGACACTGTTAAGATATTTATACTTAAACGATTCACGAATTATGAAATAAAGTTTATTAGGTGTATGCTTGTCAAGCCTAAACGAACGTTATCTATAAAGAATTAAATACGGCTACATTAATTATAAAATATATTATGAAAAAATAAATTTGTGTATGTGCTTTCAATAGATAGCTACGTTTCAATTCTAATCAAAGTGGTGTTCTTGCAAATATTTACTTTTTATTTTCTACAAAATTGCTAAATTACAAATTTATCACTTAGCCAAAACTTCACAAGCCTCCGCTTGTCGCATTAAATATAGTGCAAAAAAAAAACAATTTATGTGTCACATAAAAGAGTTCCGAGTAAATTCAATTTGGTATGCATATAAAATAAGAAAATAAGCGCTTTTGTGTTATATGTGAGTGACATACGCTTGGAAGGGATTATGCTGATAAAATTCACTCAGTTTTATGTTGACAGACAAGACCCATCTACGGTTCACTTAATAAGGGTGGACGTTTGTGGCAGAGTGGTTTAGTATTCAATCCACGGGGAATCCATGTTTGATTTTCGTGATCGAAAAAAATGTGGTTTCTAATGACACGGCATTTTAGGAATACGAGTATTCGTTTATTTATTCTAGGCATTTGAAGTCCGTAGGTTTGAAAATGACAAATGGAAAAAATGACTAAACCTTGTTAAAGTGATTTTTCTTACTACTGTTTCACTATCCGATCCGACGTCGTTTATGTCCCCAGAGTGGAGTCATAATGAATATCGATGTCGATCTTCAGGTGTAGCTATCCCAAAAACATTTTCGTTCCTTAGGGATTTATTTAATGATTTCGTTTAAAAAAACCTATACAAATATTCCTATAAAATAAAGCTTATGTAAATTCTGTCAACGTAGTGAGCATAATGCTTTTTATGCCTTATATAATTTTGTACTTGAAATATATAGACGACATGGTTAGTGAGTATATAACAGAGTACATGTGATGTACACATGACATGTAATTTGGTTTCTGCAAAATACTTTAATTATTATTATTATTATCAATGTATGTTGTATCAGTTTCAAGAGCTTTTACTTTGAAGTTTACTAAATGCGAATATTTTCATAAGTCATTTTTTTTTTATGCAAAATGATAACTACTGTACGGAAAATAAAAATAGTTTAAATTTTGCGAAAGTTTACAAATTGCTAATAAATGTATGGGTGATTATAATTTTTGAAAACTTACTACGTAATGTATGAAACATTTCGAAAATCTCCGAATAGCGAAAATTATTTACAATTTTTTTCTCTAATAAAATCTAGTAATTTATTGTAAAGTTTTGGGGCCAAAACAACAATAGTATACAACAATGGACAATCGTATTTTCACAATGCTCATTCCATAAAAGTAGGAATTGACTAGAAGCCCCCTTCTACGTTTACCGTCTAACCACTCATACTATAGCTAGCTGGTGTATGATGGGGAGTTTTAGTACGAGTTTCAGTGTGCAAGGTGACGCGCAGCGCTCTTCACCACCGAGCAATCCCCGCACACCGGTTTCAATTCCCCGAAAATGCGAAATGTCACTTTGATACTGTGAACTGACATTTATGACTCTATTAAAACCAAACGCTGCTGTCAAATTAATTTACACTATGGCTCATTCACATATATAATTATTTTTTTTAGTAAACTTTCAAAGCATTTTTTAAATGTATAGCTAGAAATAAGTATTCAACTTAGATGTTTTTTACAATATTTTCTGCTCGTTAAAATGTATACAGATTTTTAAAATAAAACTTTCTTTAAAGAACTTGAAAAAATATCAGTCAAGTGATTCACTTTTGCATATATAGAGTTACAGGGTAAAATTAATTGGTGTTGACCTCCCAAATAACCCTATAATGGTTATAGGTCAAATTAGCAGTAAGCTTGTAGCAGCTTGTAGACACGGGGCTTTATCGTTCAATCGTTTCTTACGTAATAACAAAATTGTAAGGTTTTACTGAATATCACAAAAATTATGAACAAATAGTAAATTAAAGTCATATATTTAATCAACATCCATACTTGATAATCCATAAAAGCAATTATTTGAAACGTAATTTACGTACAAAAAATAAAGCGAATCCGTAACCTCAGGGCGTAATAAGTATAAAGTTCAATCTCGTTGCGAAGCTTTTGTGGCGTAGACTTTGGTAACTTTGCATAAAAGTGATTGCAAAAGTTGATACGTCACCTTACACCCGCAGCAGACTCCTACGGAAACTTAGCTGGCAATTTTCTTCACGTAAAGGTAAACGCATATAAAAAGAAGAAAACAGCGAAGGCAATATTACTGTTTCCCAAAATATATGAATGATTAATAATAATATAGAAATTACGTCGATTTGCACGCATTTAAGTTTTCGATAATTTTATTAACTACTGACGATTTATATAATTATTAGAAAAAAATACTTACCATACAGTTAGGAATAGAAAATATAGTGATTGAACACGTTTTTTTACTGCGTGGACGGACAAGCTTATTTTTTTCCCAGCTATAAGGGACCGTCGACTTCATATCTCTACCCGTTCCTGAGAAAAGGGCTCTTGACATACAAACAGACAGACAGACAGGCAGTCGACCTTATTATTAAAGACGAATTATTATTATTAAAAAACTCAAGTCACGCTTATACAAGTACTGCAAAAGAATAATATCGATCCTGTATCGGGCCGTATATTTTAACGTAAGAGGGTGGGGCAATTTATCGATTAATTAGATTTTTAACACAATACATTTTTTAGTTGTTCTTTTCTTAAACATCCTTTTTTTGTGTCAAGAGGCATTCTAACGATGTAAACTTACGTAATGTAGTACTTACAATACAAAAACAGAAAGCTATGTTTTAACAAATATTTGTTTACTTAAATAGACTTTGATGAAAGGAAGCAATGATTGACTAACAAAGATCTGCCTTTCATCCCCTGTGAGATCAAGATATATAAAGTTTATGTTCAGATAATATTTATTAGTATCCAAACAAGTTTACGAGAAGTTAGGTTTTCCAATATATTCTCCGAAGAATAAACAAAATAAAGCAAGACCTCAGTCGTCACTCGCACAGCTCAAAGTTCTTTCCAAAGTATTTCTTTCGGCTTTGATATCGTATCCCCCCCCCCCCAAACGTGATGTGCTCTGTCAGTCATCTTCTGCATTAGAATAGCAAGAAAGTTATGGCATCAACTACATTTCTGCGTGTGTGTTATTTACCTGTTAGAGAATTATGATTCATAAATCATTACACTTTGTGTCTCATCATTAATGAATCATACTCAGAGAAATGACAGAATGTGTGATAAAATATAACAAAAACAATAATATTGTTTTTATTTAAATTGTTTTTAAAGTTTGTAAAAACTATTTCAGCTCTATTTTTTTAACTCCCAAATCGAAAACAACAAAAACAGTTTTGATCAAATATCATCGTGCTGTTATTTTAAGAGCAGTGCAGTAAGTACCTAATAAGTAAAAAAAATTTTTTTTTGTTTGAACGTACTAATTCTCTGGAGGTACCAGCCAGATTTAAAAAAAAACCATTTGATAGTTTAATTTCCGAGAAAGGTTGGCTTTATAACATCACGCAACAATTTAAAGGAGTGCAGCAGAGCAGTAACCATAATCGTCGCGAGAACAACAACAGCGGACACGAGGGGTGCTGCTGAAACACAGACAAGTCAACCTTATAGACCACGCATTGACAGGGAGTAGCATTCGCCAAGGCTAAGTAGTGACACTACATAACTACGTCTCTTTTGAGCGGTCAGTTGTAAGCACGTCGGAAGCCATTAAATTGTCAATTTTGAACGAGCCAATGAAAACTAGCCGACTTCTCCCCGCACCCCACCACTTTTTGGCGATTTCGTTTTCATACTGACGTTTATTAAAGCGTGGTCTATAGGTTGACTGGTCTGTGTGCGGAAACAGCGACGCAGTGGATATGAAACAGGCATATATTCGTGTAATCCAAACTACGGGGCACAGCAAATTTTTTTAATATGCGTATTATACATATACGGTGCATTTCTTTTACCCTAGTATCTCGCAAACGACTTGATGGATTTTGATAAATGAGATGTCAAATTGCTTTTTCATAACTCATTCATCAAAACGTTTGATGTGTTTATATTAAGTTTTACAAAAAATAAAATATAGAGAATATAAACTGTAACGATTCCATCGAATATAAAGAGATCCTTTGTACATCTAAAATTACGTAAGAACTCATTAATCTATTACTACAAATTACGCAAATATTATTAGTGATTTACTTAGTAATATTTTTTTTATTTGAAATTTTCAATACTGGATACGGTCGTTCGGTTTATTAAAAAAAAACCACCAGACGATTTTGTTTTAAACGGTATTTTAAATCAAAAAATTTAAAATAAATGTTTCGTTTTTTTGTAAAAATGAAAATTAGATATATAAATCACGAATACGCCCCAAAGATATCATTATACCATTTAGCGAATACAATGTTTTAGATGTTTTTTATTAAACGCATTAAGCATACTCTCTATTCTCATAGAAGACAATTTTGAAAATCAAGGTAGTAAAATAATACTCAATCAACTATATACTATAAACTACAAACTATATCTTCCTTTTAAGAAAAAAAATAAATGTCAAAGCACAATTCTTTGTTGTTCTATAGTTCACAATAAAAAAAATCGGGGAAAATCTTTATTTGTTCGAAAACACTTACAGGCACAAAATAGTGGTGGTTTTATACTGCTTTTTAGTATAATGTTTGTAACAACACTAATACACGTATTAGACGTAAGACCCTGTGATACTTGAAATGACTGTTTTAGGCAAAAATAGTTCTTAAAATATTACTACAGTAATTATGTGTATTTAAGGTGTCTAACTTCAGACCTTTCTTTGTCCGGTGGTAATTTCCAAAACACATATATGTTTATTTTGTACGAAAGAAAATAATCACGGACATATTCCTATAAAAACACTTTATCTAAAATGCCAACAAAAATACTAACTCCTACAAATAGGTCTTTGTTCCTTTTGCTGTGGAGACCACGGGCTGTTGGAGCCTCGAGGCCATAAATTTATTTAAGAGCATCGGTCGCCGACTTAAGGAGAGGGGGTGTGACTCTCGCTCGGGGTCGTTTCTGATGCAGAGGCTCGCCATAGCGATCCAGCGCAGTAATGCCGCGAGCGTTATGGGTACCTTTGCATCAGGTTCGGCAGGAACTGGTTATTTTTAGCTTTTAACATTGTATATATAGAAATTATGTTAATTGTTTAAATATTTGCTCAAATATATACTTTGGTTTATATAGACTGTAAGTTATAAAAATAAATTTAGCGCCAAATTCGCCGCCTCTTAAATCTGTCGCCTCTATAGTCTCCAGCCTACTTACTCAACCTGCTGCTAAATCCCTGATAATACAAGTATCTTTCGTGTACAAACATCGCTCACTACAGTTTTGTAATAGGTATATTGAGTATCTATTTGTTGGCTATTTAATTTACGTTGCTAAAATTATGCAAAAATCTTTGTTTTTTGTAAGTATGCAATGGCACTAATAACAATCTCTGTCAGTGGTTAGAGAAAAAGTTTATTCGTATTTAATATACAAATTCAAGGTTTTTTTCTTCATAGTTTCAATACACTTAATCTTAAATCGAATCAATTCATTTGACGATAACGACCGCTTGGCCTAGTGGGTAACGACCCTGCTTACGGAGCTGGGGGTACCGGGTACAAATCCCAGGTCAGGTCAGTATTTATATAATTAATATTGATACTGGTACCAGGTCTTAGTTGTTATATGTATGTGGTGTCTTCACTTGGTACCCAAAATACAAGCTAATGTTTAGTTTGGGGTCTAAACTTTGTTGTAATGTACACGTTATTATTATTATTTCAACTTTCAGTAAGTGTGTGTCAAGGTCTTATTTTGATTTTTTTTTAATTTTATTTGATTGCATTATGAAAAGAAAGACGTGAAGACAACGTGCCACTACACATGGGCGCATTGTCTTATAAGAATATATATAATAGCAGAAAAATAATACATAAGCAAAAATTTCTTATATACAATATAAAGCTTCAGCCAAAATTTTAGAATGTAATCCACGTAGGCGACGTCAAAAATATTTACAAGTAAAATGAAAGTACCAAAGTATTACAGTGGTCAAAAAAGATAAACAATAAAAATAAAAGGACCGTATAAAGAATTAAAGCTACAGATTTTAAATGCCCTTTTCAACTTACGGTTCTCTAAGCTGCTTTTTATGAGTTTCATCAAAGGGATCTATTACGTGAAATTTCATCTGCCTTAAATTCTTGGCTTTATGAAGTCAAATTGTTCGTAAAGCATTTAACTGTCTCGGTTCTCGGAATATTTTGCAGGTCAACAAAAACGACTTATCTCTTTTCAAGTAAACTTTGACTTCTTTTCAATCAAATTAGTCTTCTTCACTTCATCAGCCTATTTTCACCTCATTGCAGGGGCTTAGGCCTCCCCGGGGTGAGGGGGGCTTGGAGCTTAAATCCACCACTCTGCTCCACTGCGGATTGGGGATTGTAACGACCGCTATCTATTGACAGCGTCCGGGACCGACTGCTTAACGCGCTCTCCGAGGCACGGAGTCAGTGATAGTTACGTACTTCAAGTCAGAAAAACTCATTGGTACACGCCCAGATTCAGACCATGGTCCTATGGCCTTATAAATTTGAGACAGGTTCGTTGCGCATTGGGCTATCACGACACATATTAGTACTACCGAATATACAATTATAGTTTTGGTTAGAGTTACGAAATTGAAACGTTGTGTTCCAACAGAAGGCATTGGCTCCTTATAGCCTCAATACAGCTTATGTCCGTGTTACAGAAGTATCCATAGTTCTTATATACGATTTGTCTGCCCAAAGCTTCTTTAGTACAACACCATCCAAGTGTTGGGATGAAGAAGCATTTGTAAACAACATTCGAATTGCTGAGTGGACACTCGGCATCCTCACTCATCAAACTTGCGTTCTCAGCCAATACACTGCTCAAATTGAGAATGCAAACTCTATAAGTAAACCATACGCTAGTGTTTATTATTATACAGGATTCACTGCGAACGCTTATGTCTATACTCCGTTTTCTGCTGTACTCTGTACTAATATTAAAATGAGGTAAAGTTTGATTTCTGTTTTTTACGGAAGCACTCAAAAGCTACTTAACTGATTTTAAAAGTTCTTTATCTATAAACTTATAGACTTTTAAACCTACAGAAAGCTACATTATCAGCAAGCAATATGACCTATATTTTATTTTCAGACTAACTTTCCGCCTGCGGCTCCGCTCGCATGGACTACACAGTTATACCGGGACCGACATAACATATTTTTTTGAATAAATATAGTTTATTATACAAGGTGAGATCACCAGCCAAAATTTTTCTAATTGTTAGGTATCACCAATAGACCTTATTGCGTAAAAATATGGGTTACATTTTCATAAATTATTTTAGCTAGTGTAATTTTATAACGCTTGGTTGCCTTCTTTTAACGCCATAGTAAACGTATACGCCCGAGGCCTTGAAACGGAATGGGTTATTGGTTTTTTTGGGAAAGGTTTGTGTAGTCATATCTCTATATTTGCCTATAGAACGATACTAAAAGGAAACAAGACGGCTATCGATTTTCTACCAAAGATCATTACATTAAAATTTGGCTGTTCATTAAAACGGCATCCTGTTTAAGCTGAAGAATGACATAGGCTACTTTTTATTCCGTAAAAACGACTGGGTACAACTGTGTAATCCTTAAGATATTTATAAGCCGCGGGCGGAAGCGTATTGGCCCTTGTGGTATAATAATAGGCGGCAAAAGTTGGTGTTATGATAATGAAATTACGTTAAGTTAGTTATATTATTACATTTCATATTTTCTGAGGTACTTGTTGCTCTCTTTGGGATCACGACATGATTACTTAGTTCAATAAGGTTTGTACCTACTACAAAGCAGAATGTATACGGTCAATTTATGTTCACCACAATAGTTACAGCCTTAACCGCGAAAACAAATACCTATTATAAATATGAAATTCGAATTTTCACGACTTTTCACAAAGTTTCTCGAATCTGATTTTCATTTGTTTTTTGACCATTTTTGCAAGGACTGTAACAAAAAAAAAACGAAATATGTTATGGCGTGGCTTACATAGAGTAAATAAATTTGACAGCAGTGTTTTGCTTTAATAGAGTCATTAATGTCACTTCACAGTATCGAAAATTTCAAATACGATTTAGCGGGGGTGAAGACCGGCGCGCGGGGACCTCGCGGACTGAAACTCGTGATCTTGCATCAGCTAGCTAGAGTATGAGTGGTTAGACGGTAAACGGGGAAGAGGGCTTCTAGTCAATTCGTACTTTTGTGGTGGCTTATGAACGCCGTCACATCGTTGTTGTGTCGTCCCGCCGCGCCGCCTTGGTATGTCTAATTTTAATATGTAGCGAAACTCTATCTTATAGAACTATATGCGTTTACATGCAAAACCTTAAGACAATCAGCAAACGATTGCAAAGCTAGCAAAGGAAATAGGTGATATCCGCAAATTTTGCCTTCATAAAAATATATCAACGTAACATTTTAAACTCATTTCAAATTAATTCTATCAGTTTATAATCTATTTTGATATGGAATTACGGAATCGGTTAACTAACAGACCATGTAATATGTATCAATATTTACATAGATTAATTTAACGAAACTGCGGCCCAAAATCGATCCTATAAATATTTACAATGGAATTTACAATTACTCATGGAATATAATAGAAATTTCGCAATGGATATACTATATTACAGCATAATATTTATTTTTGGTCAAATTATTTATTTTGATAATACTTAATATGGTATTTCGAACTATGCTTATATATAAAACAACATATGCAACGTCCCTGTTGTCCTACATAAATAAGATAAAAAATGTCTATTGTTTTTATACCACTCACTAGCTGGTCTGATAAAAATATATAAATATTATGCCAATAAAAATACAATAATACGAATTGTATATACATATTTTTCGTTTTCTTTTATTTGCATAACTACTTTGCACTCACACATATCTTAGATTATAAATCTCAATATTTTGAGAATACCAATTTGATGACACTAACAAACAAGCCAGAGATCGTAACCGGACACCTGAACGGTTTGTCTGAAATCATACTTCCAGCATGCACGGACAAGAGCTTTTTTTCAGCTCCAAAACCCACATGAGAATTAATCATAATTAATTATTATAATATAATTAGATAGATAATTTTTTTAAAGTAGTTAATTGTAGTTTTTAAATGGTTTTTATTTTAATATTAGTCCTAATGAATCATAATATTTATAATTATTATGTTATTTAAGTGCATTACTTTACTTGTGAGGTAAGTTTAAAAGCATAATTTTAGTAACTTTAGTATATGCACTCAGGAGCGGAGACGAAGCGGTCGTGGAGGCGATGACGAATCAACAGGGATGAGGCGCGACTCCCCGGCTGACAAGTTTCGGTTCTAAATGGCTGTAAACAAGTTCCCTAAAATGTAAATCCGTTACTCTTCCTACTCTCTCTTTTAAAATTATGTCAAAAAAAAAATTTTAAGCTCCCTCTAGATTAAAATTTTAATTAATATTGTCACAAATTAAGCTCCCACTAAATTTAGTTTTTAATTTATTGTCGTAAAAACAAAATGTAAAAGCACTTGAGTTGGCGTACACTAACAATCCTGAAGCGCAGTGGCAAGAGTGGCGGGTCGTCCTGTTACCCTTAATAATGGTAGAGCAGGACGATGGCTGCTTCTCCTTGTCATGTCTGTGAACAGGCACTGCGTGGATGGATCAGGCCAGCTTGGGTCGCTTAGTGTCAAATAACAAACAATCAATTGTAAACATTTACTGTAACAAAACTTATTTATAAGGAAAAAAAAATATAAAAAAAATAAAAAAATTACAACTCATATATTCTCTCAATTATAAATATGACCTAAGGATACATAATCATAATAATAAAAAAAAAATTAAAAAACCATAGGTCATAGATTAAGTAAATAGGGTAAATAAGGCAAACTCACTAACGCAGGAGTACATTGCAAACACGACGGATGTGCCAAATTAGCTCTAATAATTTAAAGAATAAAAGCTCATGTAATGGCATGGACCTTGTCTATGGCAGTTAAAGTTATTAAAAAAAAACTCTAGTATATAAATGTGTTTTCTGTACATTGCTTTTTTATATTACGTTCTGTTCTTTCTCCTTTCATAAAGAAAATTAAAGGTTCGATTTGAGCAATATTCGAACCTCGGAAGGGGCTAGTCGATCGATGTGCACTATCTTAGGCTTTCCTTGTAGGCCACGTTGTATGCGGTACGTCACGTCGTTGATTTTCGTTATCACTTTGTACGGTCCTTTCCAACGATTTTGTAGTTTCGGGGATTTACCTTTCTTGCGCCTCGGATTATGCAACCATACAAGAGATCCCTCATCAAAGCCAGTAGCGTTAGCGCTTCTGTCATATCTAGTCTTCATCCTCTCGCTTGCCATAAGACCGTTTTTCCTGACCTGCTCATGAATGTCATGCATCCTTTCCTTTATGTCCGACACATAGTCCGATATGGGTCGCGGGTCGTCGGGCCGGTTCAATTCGATAGCCACGTTCAATACGTGGAATTTATTTCTCTATCTGGATTTTTCTGTTTTTTTTTTTGAATCCGCGACCTTGAACATTTTTACAGTTAGGGTCTCCAAGTATTTGATCAACTGGATCACTTGAGATTTTTGTTTTGTTTGTTTAAAGCAACATGGCAAAACGTTAGAAATAAAAAATAAAATTTAGGAAAATTGAAAGCGAGTAAAAAGTTGAATAAAAAAGTAAACATCTAAAAAAAGATAAATAATTAAATATTTTTACCTCACATTCTTAAAACAACAAAAGATTATGATAAACCGTCGCAGTGCGCGACCAGTGCGACGATTTTTTATTTATTACAAGCTACAATACAGTTACTTAATTATTTTATTCTTCATAGAGAATCATTTATTTGTTTTTTTTTTTTACTTTTAATATTTGGAAGTTAATGACTTCATTTTTCATTCAGAAAAAGAAACATATCTAAACTGCAACAATACTAAGCAGCTAGCGCTAAATTAATTTCAGAAGCCGCTCTGAGATGGCTTTCAATGTAAGGAAATGCCTTATCAAAATTGGCCCTGCCATTTTAGCGAAACACAACATAGTGCAAACTACTGTAGCGCTCCTGGTAGCATGTAACCGTAAAAAATGTCCGAAAATGTGCTCTGAGATGATGTAAGGCAAAATCCGTATCAAAATTGGTCCATTAATTTAAAAGAAGCACATCTACTGCAGCGCCACCTGATAGAATATAACCCTAAATATGTCTAAGAATTTACTCTGAAATAAAATAACCTCATCGAAATGTACGATAAAATAAGGCTGAAATTTTTCACAGAGTGGTATTTTATTGTTTTAAATAACATATGGGATATGGGCTATCATTCTTCCTGAACTCTATGGTTACATTCATACGTATCAATATCATATAATCCATAGGTACAATGAAATGGTAACGACAAAAGAACTCTGGTCAAAAGAGATCAGAATAGTAATTCTAACTAGTAAGTGAAGTAGTAATGGAAGTAGAAATGCACTACGTGATTTTTAAGAGGAATCAAGGCGTTGCTAAGGGGTCCTTCGTTGTATGAATAATATAAAACTAGATATTGCCTGCGATAAAATGTCATTTGCATATCTAATATATTTTGTGAAGGCGTGGTGAAGGCCCACTATATTCATTTTTGAAGTGAAACTTCTTATGGCACGGAGTGACCCTAAAACGACACGAAAATGCGTCACGCTAAATAATATAAGTGGGGGAAATATAACGAACAATCGGCTTTCACACGAGAAGCCGCTTGTTCCCTATATCCCCACTACTAACTGCTGAGTGTGGAGAGTAAGGCCAGAGTGTTACTCAGTTTCGTGCGTCGTTACGCAGTTACGCAGCTGCGTCATTGCTCGGAGTGTCAATAGAAGTGAAAACCGTGAAAACCAGATTGATGTTGATAATTTTAATAACATAATGGAAATTCAAATTTTAATACTAAAAATCCTAAGTTTCACTTCTGTCGGCAGTTCCTATAATTGCCAATCAGTTTTTTTTTTACTGCTCTGCTCATTGAAATAGCAACGTAATATTAGAAATATTTGTTAAATAAGGATTTCATCTATTTGAATGTGAATTCATTGAAACTGATTCAATGGTGGAGTGGGGTTGGCAAGCGTATGTTCAAACACAAATATGAACAAATAATAGTAATACCAGGGACATCTCGCACAGTGCCATCTAGTCCCAATGTACAGTTCCAATCAAACTTTATGGCGGATCCGAACGTAGACACAAGTCGCGTCGCAATAACCAGTTTTAGGTGTAGCGGGACGCAGTGGAGCGAGGGGTATATGACTGTACCTGCGCAAACACGCTTATGGCGTTGTTACATTCCGATCCGCCATATATACCGCTGGTATACATATTACAATATTCTTTTTTTAACAATACATTACATTTCAATGCATAATATATATTTTTACGCCCAGACATAGAACAAATAGACATGTTCATGTACACTAATATCTGCAGATGATACAGAGAACAGACCAAAATTAAAAATGTAAATTCATGGGTTCAGAGGTGACTGCCACACGCATTCACATTAAAAAGCATTGATGTTTTATAAAACTACAAGTTAACGTCTATCTAACTTTATTTTTTTTGTAAGTCATATCCTAATCCTATCCATCCATCCAAGCTATATCCTATCATATCATTCTTCAAGAAAAAACAACTGTTGTTTTTTCTTGAAAAAATATCATAAATCCAAATTTATATTCAGGCGGGGCGTTGCGTACCGTAAAAATCTCTATTTCGATTCCTCAGGGCTCTTGGGGCTTAAACAACACTCCAGCGTAAACGACAGGTATATGTATTGTATCTAAAGCATTCGGAGTTTATTATTTTCAGAAGGATATCTACAACTTTCCTCTTCAGGGATTCTCCAATGAATATAAGTAAATACAAAGCTCATCACACGCCGGCGTAGAGAGATGAGATTGGAAGACCCCCAGGTTGGTGATGTCGAGGTTCAACAATAATTGTTATAATATACATATTACACGTATGTATAACAGATTGTTACTTTTTTACAACAGGGTTAACAGCACTTTATAATAAGAATGCCTGTTTCTGCATGAAAATGGGTAAGGTTGTGACATCTATCCATTTTCAGGCAGAAACAAGAATTGAGATAAGTCTTGACAACACAATAAAATATAATTCACACTTTATTATATTTATTTCATTATTTTTATTATTGATCGGTATTAAATATAACCTGATTGAAGATTTAAATACCCAAACTCAAAGACCTATTCGGGGATCTGTAAAATAAATGTAAAATGCCATCTTATTACAATCATTTTAGTAACATCTTATCTTTTCTCACTAGTGAGGTTAATAGTTGTATGTGTCACACTAGAACAAAGTATATATTATTTCTTGTACTTTTGAATCTCTCACTACGCTTAGGATTCTAATTTCGAATCACTTATTACACTAATGATTCAATATAGAATCGTTCGCTTGCCTGCGATTCAAAGTCGAAAACGAACTTTGCTCTTTTATTGCACAAATAACTAGTATCGGTTATTATTTTTTCCTTGCTTCAGAATCTAAAGTGATTGGTCAGAAAGGCAATAATAGATCGTTCAGTTATTACTGAACGATCTATTTATTACCTTTCTCCATGTAAATCTCTATTCCAAAGTCCACGAAACTTACCGAATTTGAACAATGTTCCCTTTGAAATAAATATACTTGCAATGGGCTCAGAAGATTATGTCCTAGCAAAAAATAAAGTAATATAAGCAACACGCGTTAAATGATCGCCGCCAGACCAGACTGTCCCTTCAAAAATACTGAGTGGGGACAGCTATTGGTTTAATTAAATAATATTAGGCAAATTTGGTTTATTTTACTTCCTTTATTTGTTTTATTCTGTGATATCCGATAATTTTATTTAATTGTTTATTTACATTAGGTTTAAGATAACGAAACCTGTTAATAATTAATTATGGACCCTAGTCTGAAATAAATGTTTATTTATTTTATTTATTAAGTAAATGTAAGCTGCTGTATTTATAACAATGCAATCCATATCTTCTTAAAAACATTTAAATTAATTGCTATTTATGCATTTATTGAATTAAGCATAAAATATGTTTTATTTCAGTTCAACTATTCAACACAAGATGGGCTATAGATAATTTTACTCCTATTCTGAGACAAAACTCTTTACGCTTGCGTAGTAGTACCTAATTTCGTTGTGTAATTATTTTGAAGACGCTTTTCTCTGAATAAATACCCTTACATGACACCTCTAACCTACTCAGTTCTCTGTGCTCTTACCCCGAACGCTTAAACCGGCTCAGTCCCGTCGTAGGTCAAATATAAAACTGATTTTACTGAGTGCGGCTTGGTCCAAGTTACACATTTTACGCTCAACACACATCCCCAAAGAGTTTGTACAATACAAAAACACACAAAAACAATCCCTCGTTAATATTTCAAATGTTTAAAATCTAAATGGCCCTACTGCTTGTATCGGCATACACAAAACGAAGAGACATAACCCGAATTCACTTTATAAGTTTTGAAGGGTTCGAATGTTCCGGTGTTTTCCAGAAAACTTCTATATAAAAGGTGTACGTCACCTGCTTTTGACCGAACTTTTTGGAACAAAACTAATCATGGGAAGTGTTCATAACCAACAAAGAGAATTTACACTTAACAATAATTTCTAGAGTGATAAAGTTAGATAGGTTTTATGATAGAAAAAAAGATCGTTATAATTTTTGCATAAAGAGCTCAAGAGGTCAAAAGTATTTTATAATGTGATCGATAAAAGTTGTTTTCCCTGAAAATTGAATACATCCGTTGTCTCTACTTGATATAAATTTATTTGACGGGTGACCCTTTTTTACCGAATTTATACCGTCTTTTATGCTATACAGATAAACTGATATGACTTTTATTACTTTTATGACATTTATTTCTAAATACATACTTGTATTATTCGTAAAACATACAAAGTTATAATCATAATGTTTTGGGTGTAATTTAAATGACTGCAATTTTTTTGAGTTCATATGAATATTTATAATGAAACTTGAATCGGGCCAACGCCATTTAAATAATGATTTTAACTACTTAAAAACTTTTAATAATATTGTGAAATTTGTAAATCCTGTAGTATGTTCTAGCATTGGAGATTTTACTCAAATAGCTAAAAGTTGATTTTTGTTCGTAAATTTTAGGGCATTTATATTTTAATTGAATATACTGCGTAATTAGGGTGTGTTTATGTAACTTAAGCATGAAAAATGTAATTTATTACTACAACAACCGCCTGACTTAGTGGGTAGCAACCCTGCCTACGAAGCTGGGGTCACTAGTTCGAATCCCAGGTTGGGTCAGTATTTATATGATGAATATTGATACTGGTACCGGGTCTTGGTTGTTATATGTATGTAGTGTATTTGCTTGGTACCCAAAACACAAGCTAATGCTTAGTTTGGGGTCTAGACGTTGTTGTGATGTATATGTTGTTATTGTTATTGCTATTATTATTAATTATGTTAATATGTTTCTTTGTGTAATACTTTACGCTCAAAGAACCGTGAAACAATTAATTCGTAGTGAATGAAAATGTACCTAATGCTTATCTCAGTCGTAAACTGTTGTGGAAACCTGTTGTATTCGGGTTGTGTTTGTGACAGGAAGGGTCCGTGACTGAAATACACATTATATTTTCATAAAATAATTTGAAATAAACAGTTTTTTTTTTGTTCTGTAAGTATATAGCCTTGCTTTTTTATTGTAGGTGTGCGCTTGCATCCTGGTGGTGTTTCTGAAACTTTTTATTAAACTTTTTATTAAATTTAAGATTAACAAATAAATGTTATGATTTAGGTAACAGACTTCGAAGTTACCTTACCAGTTGTACCACGAGATGTTCTTCTGACTGCTGCGTAAGCTTCCAGTTTGGTATTTTTTTGTGCACGTGGTAAATATGCTAATATTGTAGTTTAAGTGTCTATAGTTATGAATAAATGAAATAGGTTATATTAGTTAGATGTAATGTTTTTTAGCAATGAGAAGTATAGCAATTTATCACTTTTAATTAATTAATATCACTCGTAATTTTCTACTCCCGTTTCACACATTTTTATGTATCTGTTAATTAAAAAAAACCCCTTCCGGAGTACGAAATTCATACATCTTATATTATTCATTGTTTTTGAATAAAAAACAAACAAACCTAATGCATCTGCGGTTCCATGGTGGAGGCCAACGGACACCACGCGTTGAGTTGTCGTCGCTGCTTGGGGAGATTACCCCGACACCACGCTCTTAACGACATAGTCCAATGTTCCGTGCGTGTTGGAGCCCCCTGGTCTTAGCCGTTCCGATGGCAAAAGACCCGATGGTATGACTTTAGTGCCGTGGGAGAAGGGTAGGTGTCTACTTTGGGACGCCACGTGTGTCAGCACATTTGCCGTCTCTCACCTTGGTCGCACCGTGGGAACGGCCGGAGCCACTGCGGAGTCTGCAGCACGAGTCTGCAAAACGAGTCAAATACTCTACTCTGAAGAGTAAATACTTGTTCGTCCCTCTTGCGGTGGAAGATGCTAGCTGTTGGGGGATTGAAGCCAAACGTTTCGTCGCGAGCATCGGCCGTCGTCTAAATGAAAGGGGACTCGACCCCCGTTCCGGTTCCTTCCCGGTGCAAAGAATTGCCATTGCAATTCAGCGCGGCATTGCGATGAGCGTCATGGGCACATTTGCGTCGGGGGCGACGAGGGGTGGATTATTGGATTAGTTTTATTTTTTAATATTATTATTATTTTTGTGTATTATGTAATTCAAAACGTAACCTTAAACTATTTTATTTTAATAAATATATACACATTAACACAACAGTTCTTTTATTTTCAAATCGTAAAAGATGTTTTACAGGTATTAATTACTTTGTTGTCTTTATCTATTTTGTATAACTGACTCTCTGAACAAACTTTTCACTTGCCACAAAAATTAACAACAAGAATTATATGTCGACATCCCTACACGTGTGTCTCGCGCTAAATATACGTAAACCGACGTTAGTACAGAAAATGACTTACTTACTCGGGGCCGCGCGCTCCAAATACTTTAGCGTCAGGTTAGAAAAGATGTATATATTTCCATTCAATTTACTAGCGTCACAAAAGTGACTGTAATTCTCGACGATTCGAAAATATTTGCGCAAGTCTACTTGAATGGAAATATTTTGTTTTTATTTGATTTGATAACCTAATGACTTCATCTGTCTTACCAAGATCAAGAGACTCATTCATTAAATATTAGCGTTATAAACAGCTTGCCGCAGCTCCAAGCCCCCCTCTTCACCCTGGGGGAGGCCTAAGCCCCTGCAGTGGGGTAAAAATGGGCTGATGATGATGATGAAACAGCTTGCGTCCGCGACTAGCACTTGGCTTAAATGCTAATACTTATTGTAGTTTTAGTGTCTACAGTTATGAATAAATGAGTTTGTTTTGAGACCTTTTTCCGAACGTCTCATATCTGAGGATGAGACGTTCGGAAAAAGGTGTATGCATATTTAAGTAAATTCATCACTTTTAATTTATTAATATGACTTGTGATTTTCTGTTCACATTTCACACATTTTTATATATTTGTTAATTAAAAAAAAAAAAAGAAAACCTTTCCCAATTAAAAATTCATTTACGTTATTCATTGCCGTTGAATAATAAATAATTGCTTAGAGAGCACGTTAAGCCGTCGGTCCCGGTTGTCCCGATGTCCCGAATAAAAAACAAACACAAGTACTTCGAATAAATTATATTTTAATGAGTATTTACACATTTACACAGTCCTTTAATTTCCATATCGTAGATGATGTTTTACAGAATCTGTAAAATATCATTTTAAAAAAGTAAAATCTGATATTACTTTTTTTTATAATTCGCAATTTTGGATTCTGTCATTACCCTTTGGCATTGTAGGCTATATTGTGTTTTTACTGGATCGCTAATTGACTCGCTAAACAAACTATTCACTTTCCACAATGCAGTTTTTTTTTTCTGAAATTCTTTATCACACTATTTTTCTATCGCCATTTCTTGTGCAAAATTTCAAACAAGAAACAACAATAGATAGTATGACTAACATATTTGAAGTTACTATTTTTATTTTCTTTTTTTCAAACAATAAAAGTTAAAGTATCGTCCCCTCTGTTATTTACGGTGGGGGTATTTGAAGTCCTCGTACTTTCGGTGGGGAGATTAATCAAGGAATTGTCGACGAACGAATTAGGATTATGCTCGTAAGTCTGCGGGTTCTTCCTGTTTTTTTCTAGAGCTCGCCAATTTATGAACCAGAAAGGCTGCTGGTCTACTGGCAACCTTCTTAGCCTGTCAATCAAATCTCGATCTCCTAGAGCTTCTATTGGAAGACGTTCAGTACTACCGGATTGGTCATTGCCGAATCTGGAACGTAAGAAAATCGGATATTTACATACATATCTTCACTTAGTGTAAGTTCATAAATAACTTTCACTTTTCATCGAAATTTATCAATATTCATAGATTTTAATAAATAAAGGATAAGTAAGGTTAAAAAATGTTCCAAAAAAAGGAAACAAAAGTAGTCAACGAAAGAATCTCAAGGGTTTTCAGCCAATTAGGTGAGCCGTACATGAAGGATTATTGTTATAAATATATTGTTGTTGGTTACAGACTGTATGGTACAGAAGCCACTGAGTGCTATTTATAAATCTTAAAGTTCTATAGCAATATTATTGTAACACTAGCTTTCCGCCCGCGGGCTTCGCTCGCGTTGACTACAAAGTTGTATTGGGACAGTTATAGGAACGCGACGCTCCAGAACATTGTGACACTTTCTAGAAAATTCTGAAAATTAACTACCTAAGAAATTTCTATACCTCATTTGTTACAAATCCATTTAGCCATTTTAACATGAAGAATGGCTATCCTATAAGTCGGTCCCAAAATCAGTCAGCCGTTTTGGAGATTAACCGGAACAGACAGTCAGACTGAGACACTACGATTTTCTATATGTAAATAAAAATAATTGCTTTTCACTCTCGACAACGCCCTCTTCATGTTCGCAAAATTTCATTAAAATCAGATCAGCCGTTTCGATGATTAGCCCTAACAGACAGACAAACACACAGACAAAAATCAACCTATTTCACTCTTGATAACTTCCTTTTTATGTCTGCGACGATTCATAGAAATAGTTTAGTCGTTTTGGAGATTAGCCGGAACAAAAAGGCAGACAGAGAACCACACGGGCAAAAAGTTACCTATATCACTTTTGACAACCTATTTTAATGGCTGCATAGTTTCATTAAAAATTTTAAAAGTTTAGCTCGAACATACATAAAGACAGACAGACAGACAGACAGACAGACAAACAAAAAGTAGTGTATGTCACTTCTCACACCCTCTATTCACGTCTGCGAAACTTCATTAAAATTGGTTTAAATGTTTTAGAGTTTAGCTCGAACGAACAGACAGACGGCCAGACAGCAAACAAAAAGTTGCCTATGTCACCTCCGATAATGCCCTCTCTACGTCTGC
Organism: Luffia ferchaultella; assembly: GCA_949709985.1. Classification (NCBI taxonomy): domain Eukaryota; kingdom Metazoa; phylum Arthropoda; class Insecta; order Lepidoptera; family Psychidae; genus Luffia; species Luffia ferchaultella. The sequence continues at coordinate 5,994,801 of OX453257.1, read as the reverse complement.
AAAGTTTACAGATAGACAGACAGACAAAAAATTTGTTGGCAGTTATAGGGACTGCCGATAGAAATGAAAACTTAGAACTCATCAAAACATCAAGTACCAACACAATAGGTCTGCGATTGATAGTTTCGAAAATATAAGCTTTTAAAAATTTGGTCCCGTAGTCACATAGATTTTGCCAAAAAATCAAGTTTGAGTACCAACACGATAGGTCTGCGATTGATGTTTAACAAATATAAGCTTTTAAAAATTTGGTCACATGGTCACATAGATCTCGTCAAAACATTAAGTTTGAGTACCAACACGATAGGTCTGCGATTGATAGTTTCGAAAATATAAGCTTTTAAAAATTTGGTCACACGGTCACATAGATCTCGTCCAAATATTTAGTTTGAGTACCAACACGATAGGTCTGCGATTGATAGTTTCGAAAATATATACATTTAAAAATTTGGTCACGTGGTCTCATAGATCTCGTCAAAATATTAAGTTTGAGTACCAACACGATAGGTCTGCGATTGATAGTTTCGAAAATATATGCATTTAAAAATTTGGTCACGTGGTCACATAGATCTCGTCAAAACATTAAGTTTGAGTACCAACACGATAGGTCTGCGATTGATAGATTCGAAAATATAAGCTTTTAAAAATTTGGTCAAGTGGTCACATAGATCTCGTCAAAACATTAAGTTTGAGTACCAACACGATAGGTCTGCGATTGATAGATTCGAAAATATAAGCTTTTAAAAATTTGGTCACGTGGTCACATAGATCTCGTCAAAACATTAAGTTTGAGTACCAACACGATAGGTCTGCGATTGATAGTTTCGAAAATATAAGCTTTTAAAAATTTGGTCAAGTGGTCACATAGATCTCGTCAAAACATTAAGTTTGAGTACCAACACGATAGGTCTGCGATTGATAGATTCGAAAATATAAGCTTTTAAAAATTTGGTCAAGTGGTCACATAGATCTCGTCAAAACATTAAGTTTGAGTACCAACACGATAGGTCTGCGATTGATAGATTCGAAAATATAAGCTTTTAAAAATTTGGTCAAGTGGTCACATAGATCTCGTCAAAACATTAAGTTTGAGTACCAACACGATAGGTCTGCGATTGATAGTTTCGAAAATATAAGCTTTTAAAAATTTGGTCACACGGTCACATAGATCTCGTCAAAATATTTAGTTTGAGTACCAACACGATAGGTCTGCGATTGATAGTTTCGAAAATATATGCATTTAAAAATTTGGTCACGTGCTCACATAGATCTCGTCAAAATATTAAGTTTGAGTACCAACACGATAAGTCTGCGATTGATAGATTCGAAAATATAAGCTTTTAAAAATTTGGTCACGTGGTCACATAGATCTCGTCAAAACATTAGGTTGAGTACCAACACGATAGGTCTGTGATTGATAGATTCGAAAATATAAGCTTTTAAAAATTTGGTCAGGTGGTCACATAGATCTCGTCAAAACATTAAGTTTGAGTACCAACACAATAGGTCTGCGATTGATAGATTCGAAAAAATTAGCTTTTAAAAATTTGGTCACGTGGTCACATAGATATCGTCAAAACATCAAGTTTGAGTACTAACGCGATAGGTCTACGATTGATGGTTTCGAAAATATATGCATTTAAAAATTTGGTCACGTGGTCATATAGACACGTCTGCAAAGTTTCATTGAAATCGCTTTAGTCGTTTCGGAGTTTAGCCGGAACAGGCAGACACACGGACAGACAAATAAAAAGCAGCCTATGTCACCCCTGATAATACACTCTGCACGTCTGAAAAGTTTCATTGAAATCGGTTAAGCCGTTTCTGAGATCAGCTCGAACAGACAGACAATTGGACAGACAGACAGACAAAAAGCAACCTATGTCACTCCCGACAATACCCTCTGCAGGTCTGCCAAGTTTCATTGAAATCGGTTCAGCCGTTTCGGAGATCAACTCAAACAGACAGACAGATGGACAAACAGACAGACAATAAGTAGCCTATGTCACCCGCGGTAATGCCCTCTGCACGTCTGCAAAGTTTCATTGAAATCGGTTCAGCCGTTTCTGAGATTAGCCGGAACAGACAGACAGACAGACAGACAGACAGACAGACAGACAGACACTTCAATTTTATTAATATAGATTAAAATTACTCCATCAGAAAGCGTCTCTTTGAATCATTGTTTGATTTGATTTCTATCTTATTATCATAAAAATAGTACCCCTACGCGTTTTTTGTGTGTCTTATGTGTGTTTTTTGCGTGTGGCGTGTATAGAAAGGTCATAGTTATGATGTATGGGATACTTTTTAGTCACTTTGGTAAATTAAAATGTTTTAATTAGAATTTTAATAAATATTACGATTTTTTCTAACATACCAAAAATTGGTTAACTTTACAACAGTGCAATAAACGTTTCCTGCAATTCTTTATCATTTTTCTGCACTATTTTATCTCTATTATTATTAATATCAATCGCCAATTTTCAATTATTTTATTTTCACAAAATCAACTGTTCATTAGGAAATCACATTATATTTAAAGACGACTGAATGAACAACAAAGCTTATTCAAACACCCAAAAGACTTGTTATTGTATCTATAACTTTAATTAAAATGAATCCATTATAACATGCCTGTCAATCCATTTGACATACAGATTTTGAATTGTTAAACCCACGCGCAAAAAACGCGTGCTATGGCAAACTTTACTAACTAACAGCGCTTCGACAAACTTTACAACTCGCCTATTATCTTGCATACAATCAAAATAGAATCTAAAATAGCCACGAAGCACTCGTATGCACATATCAGTTGTTGTTGCTAAGTGACTAAATACTCTGCTATATCTATTTGTAGTCTATAACCTATGATATCAAAATCAAAAAGGTTTTATTCAAAATAATATGTTTACATACACTTTAAAATGAATTGATTAGGTACCGGTTCTAAAATTAGAAGGAGAAGAACTGACAAGAAACTCCTCCCTGTTTATTTTATTTGAATTTATGTTTTACTTCATTGTTTTTTTTTAATATGCTCACAACTATTACAATGATGTCGATGCGCACTTATCATTTAAATATTCGCTAATAGATTAGTAAGTTTTTTTCGTGAGTTGGACTAGCTTTATAAATTTATTTGAAGTTAAGTTCAACATTTTTTTAGGAATTTTATTATAAAAACGGATACAATTTCCTATGGAAGAATTATTAACCTTTGAGAGTCTGAACCTGGGAATCGATAACATACGCTTATGTCTTGTATTTAAGTTATGGCCATCACCCAACCTAGAGATACTAATAAAAAAGTATGAAGGTTGTTAAAACAACGAGGGTTCCTTTCTGTGATAATGTCGGTTGACCGCATAATCTACAATAATAGAGCACACAATGCTGATCGCATATTTCGACCTAAAGAAATAATTTCGAGTAAGCAGGTGGCGCAAACTAACGGTTACCAAGAAAATAACTGTCACAACACGGAATCTCTTTACCCTGGAGGAAGGCCTAATCCCTTGCAGTGAGGAATTAATGGGCTAGTGGAAGTGGCAGTGGAGCACTGAAATGCTTCGTCATCTTACTGTTAAAATATTTAATACTATACTGAGACTAATGGTTAGCTGTATGTCTCGTCTAGACGTTGTTGTGATGTATATGTTGTTATTGTTATTGCTATTATTATTAATTATGTTAATATGTTTCTTTGTGTAATACTTTACGCTCAAAGAACCGTGAAACAATTAATTCGTAGTGAATGAAAATGTACCTAATGCTTATCTCAGTCGTAAACTGTTGTGGAAACCTGTTGTATTCGGGTTGTGTTTGTGACAGGAAGGGTCCGTGACTGAAATACACATTATATTTTCATAAAATAATTTGAAATAAACAGTTTTTTTTTTGTTCTGTAAGTATATAGCCTTGCTTTTTTATTGTAGGTGTGCGCTTGCATCCTGGTGGTGTTTCTGAAACTTTTTATTAAACTTTTTATTAAATTTAAGATTAACAAATAAATGTTATGATTTAGGTAACAGACTTCGAAGTTACCTTACCAGTTGTACCACGAGATGTTCTTCTGACTGCTGCGTAAGCTTCCAGTTTGGTATTTTTTTGTGCACGTGGTAAATATGCTAATATTGTAGTTTAAGTGTCTATAGTTATGAATAAATGAAATAGGTTATATTAGTTAGATGTAATGTTTTTTAGCAATGAGAAGTATAGCAATTTATCACTTTTAATTAATTAATATCACTCGTAATTTTCTACTCCCGTTTCACACATTTTTATGTATCTGTTAATTAAAAAAAACCCCTTCCGGAGTACGAAATTCATACATCTTATATTATTCATTGTTTTTGAATAAAAAACAAACAAACCTAATGCATCTGCGGTTCCATGGTGGAGGCCAACGGACACCACGCGTTGAGTTGTCGTCGCTGCTTGGGGAGATTACCCCGACACCACGCTCTTAACGACATAGTCCAATGTTCCGTGCGTGTTGGAGCCCCCTGGTCTTAGCCGTTCCGATGGCAAAAGACCCGATGGTATGACTTTAGTGCCGTGGGAGAAGGGTAGGTGTCTACTTTGGGACGCCACGTGTGTCAGCACATTTGCCGTCTCTCACCTTGGTCGCACCGTGGGAACGGCCGGAGCCACTGCGGAGTCTGCAGCACGAGTCTGCAAAACGAGTCAAATACTCTACTCTGAAGAGTAAATACTTGTTCGTCCCTCTTGCGGTGGAAGATGCTAGCTGTTGGGGGATTGAAGCCAAACGTTTCGTCGCGAGCATCGGCCGTCGTCTAAATGAAAGGGGACTCGACCCCCGTTCCGGTTCCTTCCCGGTGCAAAGAATTGCCATTGCAATTCAGCGCGGCATTGCGATGAGCGTCATGGGCACATTTGCGTCGGGGGCGACGAGGGGTGGATTATTGGATTAGTTTTATTTTTTAATATTATTATTATTTTTGTGTATTATGTAATTCAAAACGTAACCTTAAACTATTTTATTTTAATAAATATATACACATTAACACAACAGTTCTTTTATTTTCAAATCGTAAAAGATGTTTTACAGGTATTAATTACTTTGTTGTCTTTATCTATTTTGTATAACTGACTCTCTGAACAAACTTTTCACTTGCCACAAAAATTAACAACAAGAATTATATGTCGACATCCCTACACGTGTGTCTCGCGCTAAATATACGTAAACCGACGTTAGTACAGAAAATGACTTACTTACTCGGGGCCGCGCGCTCCAAATACTTTAGCGTCAGGTTAGAAAAGATGTATATATTTCCATTCAATTTACTAGCGTCACAAAAGTGACTGTAATTCTCGACGATTCGAAAATATTTGCGCAAGTCTACTTGAATGGAAATATTTTGTTTTTATTTGATTTGATAACCTAATGACTTCATCTGTCTTACCAAGATCAAGAGACTCATTCATTAAATATTAGCGTTATAAACAGCTTGCCGCAGCTCCAAGCCCCCCTCTTCACCCTGGGGGAGGCCTAAGCCCCTGCAGTGGGGTAAAAATGGGCTGATGATGATGATGAAACAGCTTGCGTCCGCGACTAGCACTTGGCTTAAATGCTAATACTTATTGTAGTTTTAGTGTCTACAGTTATGAATAAATGAGTTTGTTTTGAGACCTTTTTCCGAACGTCTCATATCTGAGGATGAGACGTTCGGAAAAAGGTGTATGCATATTTAAGTAAATTCATCACTTTTAATTTATTAATATGACTTGTGATTTTCTGTTCACATTTCACACATTTTTATATATTTGTTAATTAAAAAAAAAAAAAGAAAACCTTTCCCAATTAAAAATTCATTTACGTTATTCATTGCCGTTGAATAATAAATAATTGCTTAGAGAGCACGTTAAGCCGTCGGTCCCGGTTGTCCCGATGTCCCGAATAAAAAACAAACACAAGTACTTCGAATAAATTATATTTTAATGAGTATTTACACATTTACACAGTCCTTTAATTTCCATATCGTAGATGATGTTTTACAGAATCTGTAAAATATCATTTTAAAAAAGTAAAATCTGATATTACTTTTTTTTATAATTCGCAATTTTGGATTCTGTCATTACCCTTTGGCATTGTAGGCTATATTGTGTTTTTACTGGATCGCTAATTGACTCGCTAAACAAACTATTCACTTTCCACAATGCAGTTTTTTTTTTCTGAAATTCTTTATCACACTATTTTTCTATCGCCATTTCTTGTGCAAAATTTCAAACAAGAAACAACAATAGATAGTATGACTAACATATTTGAAGTTACTATTTTTATTTTCTTTTTTTCAAACAATAAAAGTTAAAGTATCGTCCCCTCTGTTATTTACGGTGGGGGTATTTGAAGTCCTCGTACTTTCGGTGGGGAGATTAATCAAGGAATTGTCGACGAACGAATTAGGATTATGCTCGTAAGTCTGCGGGTTCTTCCTGTTTTTTTCTAGAGCTCGCCAATTTATGAACCAGAAAGGCTGCTGGTCTACTGGCAACCTTCTTAGCCTGTCAATCAAATCTCGATCTCCTAGAGCTTCTATTGGAAGACGTTCAGTACTACCGGATTGGTCATTGCCGAATCTGGAACGTAAGAAAATCGGATATTTACATACATATCTTCACTTAGTGTAAGTTCATAAATAACTTTCACTTTTCATCGAAATTTATCAATATTCATAGATTTTAATAAATAAAGGATAAGTAAGGTTAAAAAATGTTCCAAAAAAAGGAAACAAAAGTAGTCAACGAAAGAATCTCAAGGGTTTTCAGCCAATTAGGTGAGCCGTACATGAAGGATTATTGTTATAAATATATTGTTGTTGGTTACAGACTGTATGGTACAGAAGCCACTGAGTGCTATTTATAAATCTTAAAGTTCTATAGCAATATTATTGTAACACTAGCTTTCCGCCCGCGGGCTTCGCTCGCGTTGACTACAAAGTTGTATTGGGACAGTTATAGGAACGCGACGCTCCAGAACATTGTGACACTTTCTAGAAAATTCTGAAAATTAACTACCTAAGAAATTTCTATACCTCATTTGTTACAAATCCATTTAGCCATTTTAACATGAAGAATGGCTATCCTATAAGTCGGTCCCAAAATCAGTCAGCCGTTTTGGAGATTAACCGGAACAGACAGTCAGACTGAGACACTACGATTTTCTATATGTAAATAAAAATAATTGCTTTTCACTCTCGACAACGCCCTCTTCATGTTCGCAAAATTTCATTAAAATCAGATCAGCCGTTTCGATGATTAGCCCTAACAGACAGACAAACACACAGACAAAAATCAACCTATTTCACTCTTGATAACTTCCTTTTTATGTCTGCGACGATTCATAGAAATAGTTTAGTCGTTTTGGAGATTAGCCGGAACAAAAAGGCAGACAGAGAACCACACGGGCAAAAAGTTACCTATATCACTTTTGACAACCTATTTTAATGGCTGCATAGTTTCATTAAAAATTTTAAAAGTTTAGCTCGAACATACATAAAGACAGACAGACAGACAGACAGACAGACAAACAAAAAGTAGTGTATGTCACTTCTCACACCCTCTATTCACGTCTGCGAAACTTCATTAAAATTGGTTTAAATGTTTTAGAGTTTAGCTCGAACGAACAGACAGACGGCCAGACAGCAAACAAAAAGTTGCCTATGTCACCTCCGATAATGCCCTCTCTACGTCTGCAAAGTTTACAGATAGACAGACAGACAAAAAATTTGTTGGCAGTTATAGGGACTGCCGATAGAAATGAAAACTTAGAACTCATCAAAACATCAAGTACCAACACAATAGGTCTGCGATTGATAGTTTCGAAAATATAAGCTTTTAAAAATTTGGTCCCGTAGTCACATAGATTTTGCCAAAAAATCAAGTTTGAGTACCAACACGATAGGTCTGCGATTGATGTTTAACAAATATAAGCTTTTAAAAATTTGGTCACATGGTCACATAGATCTCGTCAAAACATTAAGTTTGAGTACCAACACGATAGGTCTGCGATTGATAGTTTCGAAAATATAAGCTTTTAAAAATTTGGTCACACGGTCACATAGATCTCGTCCAAATATTTAGTTTGAGTACCAACACGATAGGTCTGCGATTGATAGTTTCGAAAATATATACATTTAAAAATTTGGTCACGTGGTCTCATAGATCTCGTCAAAATATTAAGTTTGAGTACCAACACGATAGGTCTGCGATTGATAGTTTCGAAAATATATGCATTTAAAAATTTGGTCACGTGGTCACATAGATCTCGTCAAAACATTAAGTTTGAGTACCAACACGATAGGTCTGCGATTGATAGATTCGAAAATATAAGCTTTTAAAAATTTGGTCAAGTGGTCACATAGATCTCGTCAAAACATTAAGTTTGAGTACCAACACGATAGGTCTGCGATTGATAGATTCGAAAATATAAGCTTTTAAAAATTTGGTCACGTGGTCACATAGATCTCGTCAAAACATTAAGTTTGAGTACCAACACGATAGGTCTGCGATTGATAGTTTCGAAAATATAAGCTTTTAAAAATTTGGTCAAGTGGTCACATAGATCTCGTCAAAACATTAAGTTTGAGTACCAACACGATAGGTCTGCGATTGATAGATTCGAAAATATAAGCTTTTAAAAATTTGGTCAAGTGGTCACATAGATCTCGTCAAAACATTAAGTTTGAGTACCAACACGATAGGTCTGCGATTGATAGATTCGAAAATATAAGCTTTTAAAAATTTGGTCAAGTGGTCACATAGATCTCGTCAAAACATTAAGTTTGAGTACCAACACGATAGGTCTGCGATTGATAGTTTCGAAAATATAAGCTTTTAAAAATTTGGTCACACGGTCACATAGATCTCGTCAAAATATTTAGTTTGAGTACCAACACGATAGGTCTGCGATTGATAGTTTCGAAAATATATGCATTTAAAAATTTGGTCACGTGCTCACATAGATCTCGTCAAAATATTAAGTTTGAGTACCAACACGATAAGTCTGCGATTGATAGATTCGAAAATATAAGCTTTTAAAAATTTGGTCACGTGGTCACATAGATCTCGTCAAAACATTAGGTTGAGTACCAACACGATAGGTCTGTGATTGATAGATTCGAAAATATAAGCTTTTAAAAATTTGGTCAGGTGGTCACATAGATCTCGTCAAAACATTAAGTTTGAGTACCAACACAATAGGTCTGCGATTGATAGATTCGAAAAAATTAGCTTTTAAAAATTTGGTCACGTGGTCACATAGATATCGTCAAAACATCAAGTTTGAGTACTAACGCGATAGGTCTACGATTGATGGTTTCGAAAATATATGCATTTAAAAATTTGGTCACGTGGTCATATAGACACGTCTGCAAAGTTTCATTGAAATCGCTTTAGTCGTTTCGGAGTTTAGCCGGAACAGGCAGACACACGGACAGACAAATAAAAAGCAGCCTATGTCACCCCTGATAATACACTCTGCACGTCTGAAAAGTTTCATTGAAATCGGTTAAGCCGTTTCTGAGATCAGCTCGAACAGACAGACAATTGGACAGACAGACAGACAAAAAGCAACCTATGTCACTCCCGACAATACCCTCTGCAGGTCTGCCAAGTTTCATTGAAATCGGTTCAGCCGTTTCGGAGATCAACTCAAACAGACAGACAGATGGACAAACAGACAGACAATAAGTAGCCTATGTCACCCGCGGTAATGCCCTCTGCACGTCTGCAAAGTTTCATTGAAATCGGTTCAGCCGTTTCTGAGATTAGCCGGAACAGACAGACAGACAGACAGACAGACAGACAGACAGACACTTCAATTTTATTAATATAGATTAAAATTACTCCATCAGAAAGCGTCTCTTTGAATCATTGTTTGATTTGATTTCTATCTTATTATCATAAAAATAGTACCCCTACGCGTTTTTTGTGTGTCTTATGTGTGTTTTTTGCGTGTGGCGTGTATAGAAAGGTCATAGTTATGATGTATGGGATACTTTTTAGTCACTTTGGTAAATTAAAATGTTTTAATTAGAATTTTAATAAATATTACGATTTTTTCTAACATACCAAAAATTGGTTAACTTTACAACAGTGCAATAAACGTTTCCTGCAATTCTTTATCATTTTTCTGCACTATTTTATCTCTATTATTATTAATATCAATCGCCAATTTTCAATTATTTTATTTTCACAAAATCAACTGTTCATTAGGAAATCACATTATATTTAAAGACGACTGAATGAACAACAAAGCTTATTCAAACACCCAAAAGACTTGTTATTGTATCTATAACTTTAATTAAAATGAATCCATTATAACATGCCTGTCAATCCATTTGACATACAGATTTTGAATTGTTAAACCCACGCGCAAAAAACGCGTGCTATGGCAAACTTTACTAACTAACAGCGCTTCGACAAACTTTACAACTCGCCTATTATCTTGCATACAATCAAAATAGAATCTAAAATAGCCACGAAGCACTCGTATGCACATATCAGTTGTTGTTGCTAAGTGACTAAATACTCTGCTATATCTATTTGTAGTCTATAACCTATGATATCAAAATCAAAAAGGTTTTATTCAAAATAATATGTTTACATACACTTTAAAATGAATTGATTAGGTACCGGTTCTAAAATTAGAAGGAGAAGAACTGACAAGAAACTCCTCCCTGTTTATTTTATTTGAATTTATGTTTTACTTCATTGTTTTTTTTTAATATGCTCACAACTATTACAATGATGTCGATGCGCACTTATCATTTAAATATTCGCTAATAGATTAGTAAGTTTTTTTCGTGAGTTGGACTAGCTTTATAAATTTATTTGAAGTTAAGTTCAACATTTTTTTAGGAATTTTATTATAAAAACGGATACAATTTCCTATGGAAGAATTATTAACCTTTGAGAGTCTGAACCTGGGAATCGATAACATACGCTTATGTCTTGTATTTAAGTTATGGCCATCACCCAACCTAGAGATACTAATAAAAAAGTATGAAGGTTGTTAAAACAACGAGGGTTCCTTTCTGTGATAATGTCGGTTGACCGCATAATCTACAATAATAGAGCACACAATGCTGATCGCATATTTCGACCTAAAGAAATAATTTCGAGTAAGCAGGTGGCGCAAACTAACGGTTACCAAGAAAATAACTGTCACAACACGGAATCTCTTTACCCTGGAGGAAGGCCTAATCCCTTGCAGTGAGGAATTAATGGGCTAGTGGAAGTGGCAGTGGAGCACTGAAATGCTTCGTCATCTTACTGTTAAAATATTTAATACTATACTGAGACTAATGGTTAGCTGTATGTCTCGTCGGCTCGACGTTTTCAATTACCTTTGGATATGGTACTAATTTAATATTCTTTATTTTACGAATTTGTCGGTCATTGATTTTATCAGCTGTTTCACAACTTTACTACTGTTTGCCCCAGTTTATGATTCCGACAGTCTTGTGCTATTTTATTTTCACCCGTTGGCACAAAAACTTAAATAAATTTAGTTAAAACTTTTAGTTAAAACTAAAGGTCGCCCACCTTTAGTTTGCGCCACTTGAAACTTTTTGTTGAGTTAAATAAGCTCTGCGCCCTCTATTTTTTTTTGGATTATCTTCAACCGAACAAGGCGTTTATCATTTTTGTGGTTGTCAAATGACACGAAACTGCATGTAAATTTCAAAATACTAAATAATTGCAATTATTTTCCTTTATAATTACCAATTAACATTTTTCGGATTTATTCTTTGACGACCGCTTAGTCTAGCGGGTAGCGACCCCGCCTACGAAGCTGGAGGTCCCAGGTTCGAATCCCAGGTCGAGCCAGTATTTATATGATGAATATTGATTCTAGCACCGGCTCTTGGTTGTTATATTATATGTATGTGGTGTCTTCGCTTGGTACCCAAAACACAAGCTAATGTATAGTTTGGGGCCTAGACGTTGTTGCCATGTGTACGTTATTATTATTATTTTACTTAAATATATGTATGTATCATAAAAAAAATATCTTAACATGTATATCAGTTAGTGCATATAATATCATACAATCTCTGCCTAGTTTATGCCTAAATTATCGTGCGTGAAAAGTTCTGGATATTATAATAATTATTATATAATATTACTTGTGCTGTAAGATTTAGCTTCTTGCCAATTTGATGATTCCAGGTCAACAGGAAGTACCACAAAGTGGTCCTTTATGTGTTCCATTCGACATTTTGAGATACAAAACCCTAAAAACAAACTGATTAATATTTTTTGAATAACTGCAAATCAAACCTGTTCAACAAATTGCTGTTGGAGGTCACCGCCATCTCGGGATAACCGACCGGTCTCCGTCCAGCGTAAGGAGATCTTTGGGCAAAGCAAACGCCGACCAGTACGAGGAAAAGATATTTGTTGATCGACATTATCTGTAATATAAAACAAAATCATAAGGAAAAAATAAAAGTACGAATTGACTAGAAGCCCTCTTCTGCGTTTAACGTCCTAACCACTCATACTGTAACTAGCTCGTGCAAGATGGCGAGTTTTAACCAGAGTTTCAGTGCGCAAGGTCTCCGCACACCGGTCTTCACCCCCACGAAATCCCCGCACGCCGGCCTTCAACCCTGTAAAATTGCATAATGTCACTTCGATACCGTGAAGTGACATTTATGACTATTAAAACCAAACACTGCTGTCACATTAATTTACTCTATAAAGGCAACACATAGAGTTTTTTGATATCTTTAATATATTGTTAAGCAATCTTTTTGAAAAACTGCCAACCGAGCGTGACGCGGGGAGGGGTATTCCGCTGGCGGCCACTGAATTACACAATTGTCAGTCGTCCGGGCATCCCCATGGTAATATGTAACTATTAGTACTGAGTGACACAAAAAGAAAAAACCGAAATTTATTATTTTCGTTTGGAAGGTGATTTTAAAATTTAAACATTTTGGAAGAAAATTAAGAATATTATTAAAGTAATAATATTCTTAATAAATAAATATATATAATAAATAAATAATAAAGTAAACCAGGAGTTAGTCTGGAAACGTCACCTTGAAACCTCACATGAAATCACTTGGTACCACTAAATGGTACCGCAATGGTACCGCTAAATGACATTGTACGGTTTACTAGGTACTGCTAAATACTGCTTAATACCATTTAAACCACTTAGTACCGTTTGTACCGCATTTGTGTTGAATAGGCTATTGACTAAATTTTATTTTATACCCATAAATCTCGATTTTTTTTATATCTCCTTCTGTTCATTTTATTTTCAGACGCCATATTTAAATATAATACAAGTAGATATATCCTATGTCATTCTCACTAATAATACGAATCGAACGACGCCTCATATGTTAAAATCCAACAAGCCGCTTAGGCTACAGGGGGTGCCAAAAAAAACACATGCATACACTCGAAAAACATTACCGTGAGAAGTCAGGTAAAAATTGATGTCTTCATAAAAATAATAACAGATATTACCAAAAGAAAACATAAAATTGTAATCTACGCCGTGTTATGGTAAAATACTTGTTATGTAACCACCTATAGTCACTTATAAAAGTAAATAAAACTGACCTTTTAGATAAAATACTAGTAGATAAAACAATATATTGACACTGACTTCACTCTCAGATGAAGACCGACCGACTGATTTCTAATATGTCAAGTCAGATATATATAATACACGAAGATGGTACAAGTGTGAGCGGGATGTGAGATCAGGTAACCGGTCCGCGGGAAAAAGAAATCGTATTAATTAAAACATGACATACGGACGCGTGCAAGGAAGGAAATTGGGCTGGTATTTCCAAGTTCATAATCACGAAATGCGGAAAAAGGAGTTCAATCATCCAAAACCCAATGGTTAAACTTTGGATAATCAGATCAAATCGATAATAAATATATTAATTAATGACTTACATTTAAATTCTACTGTAGTCAGCAGAATTTATGAAATAAAGGGTACTTATTATTTAAACAAATAAAGAGACTTCCGATTTCCGGGTTTTCTGTGATTAACATAGCATTTATTTTCATTCATCATCATCATCATCATCAGCCCATTTTTACCCCACTGCAGGGGCTTAGGCCTCCCCCAGGGTGAGGAGGGGGGCTTGGAGCTTAAGTCCACCACGCTGCTCCACTGCGGGTTGGGAACTGTAACGACCGCCATCTATTGACAGCGTCCGGGACCGACTGCTTAACGTGCCCTCCGAAGCACGGTGTCAGTGATATTGTGTACTTAAGTCAGAAAAACTCATTGGTACACGCCCGGATTTGAACCATGGCCCGATGGGGCCAAATTTAAGACAGGCTCGTTGCGCTCTGGGCTATCACGACACATTTATTTTCATTATTAATAGCAAAAACTTTAAAATGCAACTCAATACACATATAAACTAGGTATAAACTAGGTATAAAATAGGTATAAACATGTATGAAATCTATACTTATAATAAAATCGTAGATTTTTCGTGTATGTAGATCAACCATTTTTGTAAAAGAATAACTGGAAGACGCAAGTATTTAGTAATATTAGAACGTAAGAAAACAATTTTTGAATTTTTTCTCTGTTTGTCGGTTTGTTTGTTTTTTCGTACACGCATCATAACTGTGTAATATGAACATTTATTCTGAGTAACATCTAATGTTTATTTTACAAAAATCGACTCACACAATCAAATGATATTCAATTTTTTTAATTTAGGCGCCGCAACGCCGCAGCCCGCATCACGAGTGCCCGGTGTTGCAGGAATGCGGGGAGCGTACCTAATATCGAATATCACTACATATTATAAAATAAAGTCCCTCGCCGCGTCTGTCTGTCTATCTGTCTGAACGCGATAAACTTAGAAACTACTATACGGATTGGCATATTATTAACACCAATGGACGGAGTGATTCAAGAGGAAGGTTTACGTGTATAATTTATTTTTGTGGAGATTTGTTGAAATATGATTGTTATACATTGATTAATGATTAGTTTGGGGCCTAGACGTTGTTGTGACGTAAACGCTATAAAAAAAATATCCCATTCACATGTTCGACGCAACAAGCTGATAGGACACTACGCAGAAAAAACACTACGGCTTATATACTCTGCCCGTACGAAGCCGGGACGGGTCGCTAGTTATTATATAAGTGAGAGAGCTTATGTAAGTAGGAACAGGCAGACAGAATGACTTTTCGTTTTATAACCAGCTGAGTTAGATTTAAGTCCACACAGACGAAGTCGCGGGCACAGTTCGTTAATTAATATCATGCGAAGCTACATGAAGCTCCATATTCATAGAGTAAAAATTAATTTGACAGCAGCTTTTGGTTTTAATATAGTCATAAATCTCAGTTCACAGTATCGAGGGGACATTACGTAATTTTGCGGGGAAGAGCGGCGCGCGGGGACCTTGCGCACTGAAACTCGTACTAAAACTCCCCATTATACACCAGCTAGCTATAGTGTGAGTGGTTAGACGGTAAACGCAGAAGGTGGCTTCTAGTCAATTCCTACTTTTATGTTCATAGTAATATGATAATCCCGTCAAACTGCCACTTGGTCATATATTTATCACCATTAGAAAGGTTGTAAGAAAACGGAAAGTTTGTAGATATGCGTCATGGTGGTTAGTTAATAGAGTAACTAGTAGAGCATTGTTATATGTATGTGGTGTCTTGGCTTGGTACCCAAAATACAAGCTAATGCTTAGTTTGGGACCTAGACGTTGTTGTGATTGTGTGTGTTATTATTATTATTGTGCAATCGGAGATTCGAGTGACCCCTCATAATTCGAATTTTATTGTAAATATTTTTGTCCGTTTCTCACTTGTCTATAAGTCACAATCGGTTGGTTGTTTCATGCCAATGTTAAACACTTTGTTTACGACTGTTTGTCTTGTTTTTTAAAGATTATATTGGCCTGTAAAACACGATTAAATAATTCGCCATTGGAGTTTATTTAAAAACGAGTCTGTGGAATTGGGCATTGAATTTGAATAGAGCTTTGGACACGCCCAATGCTAGGCGTTTATGTAGCCCGACATAGCATAAGTTCCGTTGGACGACATCGTAACCAAAATAAACGTCTGAATAATTATAGTGTAAGAGTAACTGTGTGATATTCGTCCGCTAATTTGGAAATAATGGCTTTATTGACTAGCAAAGCAATTTCGTGTTTTAAGTGCAAACATACGATGATGGAAAACGTTAACAGCGGGCGATTACAAGACACAATTTTTCTTTTCAACTTATTGTAATTGAATTTTGAATATGATAACAACATGTAACCGATCACAGTAAGACCATGGTATTCCGTTTCATACGTAAAAATACCGGGTGATTTTTGGTGTCCTTCTTTTTAAAAGTTTTCTCTGGTTTAAATTATAAAATAAGTGTTACATAAAAATAAGTATAGTAAGCTATCCACAAAAGATAGACATATTCCATCACGGACTTTCCTTTAGTACTATATAAGATACACAATTCCTCCATACATTATTGTGTCATATCTCAAAAGGATTAGGCAGCGTTTTCGATGAAAGATCCCAGCCGGCTTGATTTTTTTCTGACTTCTTTAACAATAATCGTAATTTTTAATAAATTTGCACAAAACATTAATAAATTATACAGTTAACCTTCCTCTTGAATCACTCTGTCCATTGGTGTCAACAATATGCCAATCCGTTTGGTAGTTTTTGAGTTTATCGCGTTCAGATAGACAGACAGACGCGGCGGGGGATTTTATTTTATAGTATGTAGTGATTATGTTCGGTTATAATTCACGCACACAGAGACGGTTTGTACATGGTATGGTTTTGTATGACGAGGCTCGCTACAGCGAGAGTATGGGTTTTGTTGAGTCACACACACAAGTACGTAAAAGTTGGCCTGACAGTTTAGCTGACATTGTACTGCGAGGGTCCATCCAGACATTGTGTAATCAAAGGTCAGTACATACATACTATAATAATAATAACACACACAATCACAACAACGTCTAGGTCCCAAACTAAACATACATATAACAACCAAGACGCGGTGCCTGTATTAATATTCATCATATAAATACTGACCCGACCTGGGATTCGAACCCGGGACCTCCAGCTTCGCAGGCAGGGTCGCTGCCCACTAGGCTAACCGGTCGTCATTTATCAATACTATATTTCGGTAGAGTTAAACATGGATATTGAACGCTTATTTCGGGACAGAGGTTGTTGTACTATGCATAAAGTATATATTATAAATGTTGACGACCGCTTAGCCTAGTGGGTAGCGACCCTGCCTACGAAGCTGAAGGTCCCGGGTTCGAATCCCAGGTCAAGTCAGTATTTATATGATGAATATTAACACTGGCACCGGGTCTTGGTTGTTATATGTATGTGGTGTCTTCGCTTGGTACTTACCCAAAATACAAGCTAATGCTTAGTTTGGGACCTAGACGTTGTTGTGATTGTATGTGTTATTATTATTATTATTATTATTATAACACTAGAGTCGATTGCAATCGATAATAAACACAAATGATTTTAATTAAAATGAGTTTAAGTCGCATAGGCTAAAATAACTTTTTCCCGTTCTTGCTATTCAGGTTGTTTGAGTAACGAAGTCTTCAAGCAAACAAGGCAGATTGCCTGGATATCGGCCAATATTCCCCTTGGGTTAAGTTGACACGATTTTGTTTTTTCTTGTTATTTTTTTAAATAGCATTAAAATACGTTTCTTTTTCTTATCTTTAAATTTTCGTATTGGATTGTTTCTTTATACGATTTCTATCATAATAAACTGACATCAATACAAAGATTTAAAAATAATAGATTTGTTTAAAACATATTCATTTTAATAATAAATGTTGCGAAAAATTAACTTCACCAATTTATTGCTGATATTTTCATTATTCCAATTGAATTTAGGCTGCCGAAGCAAAATTAAATTTAAAAAAACATATTTTAGTGTTGTATTGATAAAAACAGAATAAATAAGCCCATTTTAACTTCTTTTGTAGTTCAAAAACTAGCTCTCAGTTATATTTTATCTTTTTTATTTATACATTTGTATGTTGAAATCGTAATATTTACATATTCAATTAAAAACTTTAAAAACAATGTAAAGTCTTATATTTCGTATAATAATATAATAATTCTATAATTTAAAAAGTATAAAATGTGATATTACTATAAATAAACGTTTATTTTTTATTTTTCGCTTTATTTATTCTGTACATGCAAACAAAAAACAATTAAAAACAATATTAAAAAAAAACATACATCGCAGCAAGATTTAAATTACAAAATGAAAAAAAAAAACAAATTTTAAATTACACTTGCATGATAATCAAAGCATGTATTATGGCAAATGGAATCGGCTCAGCTGTTGCCGGTCCGCCACAGTGGCAGGGCCAGCATTTCATAGTTCTAAGTTAACGGGAAGTACCTTATAGGTTTTGATTTTTAACCCCCGACGCAAAAAGAGGGGTGTATATTTAATAGACCATAGACCTAAATGTTTAATATTAATTTCAACTTGATAACTCTACGCCACGCGTTCCTAAAAAAAGGTTCTCTACAGACAGATGGACAATGAAGTGATCCTATAGGGTTTTTTTTTTCTTTTTGAGGTATAGGACCTCAAAATTCTAAATATTTCAGTCGTCCACAAACAAAATTGTTGATTGTCTACGTACACCGACACATCTTAACATTCTCCATGATCTGATATTCAAGTTAGCATTCTTCTTATAAAATTCTTATTCCTATGAAATTAATGTCCTCGAACCACCGCTTATTTTCGTTTTGTTCAACATAGCTTCAGACCTTTTATGAAATATATATCATCTACTAATTGACGTTACGAAAAGAAAGCGTACAAAACAAATGTGGCGTATCTGATATTCAATAAGAGAAATACCCAACGTAGTATGAAATCAGTGTTGAGTCGAAATAGAGATATATTTTCAATTAGACGCAGACTAATAAAATTTATTTCTCTCTATGAAAACGATTCGACGTGGTTCGAATCCGGGCGTGTACCAATGAGTTTTTCTGACTTAAGTACATTAACTATCACTGACTCCGTGCTTCGGAGAGCACGTTAAGCACTCGGTCCTGGACGCTGTCAATAGATGGCGGTCGTTACAATCCCCAACCCGTAGTGAAGTAGCGTGGTGGATTTAAGTTCCAAACCCCCTCCTCACCCTGGGGGAGGCCTAAGCCCCTGCAGTGGGGTAAAATGGGCTGATGATGATTATGATGATGATGAAAACGATTCATTTATACAAATGGACTTTGAAATACGGAGTAACTACTTAAGTCTGTGCATTAGCTGCTCGATAACTTGTTTGACAATAAACATCTGGCTGTACCTAATGACCGTGGCGATGGAGAGTGCAAAATGTTTCCCCACACCCATAGAGTAAAGTAAATTGACAGCAGCGTATGTTTTTAATCTGTGGTTTTAATGGAGTCATTAATGTCAATTCACGGTATCGAAGTGACATTACACAATTTTGCGGGGTTGAAGACTTGCACGCGGGGATTTTGAGGAGGTGCAGACCGGCGCGCGGGGACCTTACACACTGAAACTCGGACTAAAATTCATCATCTTCCACCAGCTAGCTAGAGTATGAGTGGTTAGACGGTAAACGCAGAAGACGACTTCTAGTCAATTCATACTTTTATGTCCACACCGCTTCCGCGAATTCATAACTCTACTGCAGCGACAAAAAAGTATTAATATAGCCGAGTTACGCTAATGAATACAAGAAGGAGTGTTACCGGCAAGAAGACGCAACCATGTAGATCTATAGATACTCATAGAAAGATGAATCTGGCTTAATCGTCAAGTGTTTGATCGTGTTGAAATCATTAGCAAGTATGAAGTGGCCGTGCAGTTTAACTGTGCGCATGGGCGACCTGCGGCGTCGAGACTGCAGGGTTAGGACCATTTGAGGCTGTTGTGGCAGTTAATATATGTATGTCCTATTGCTTTGGTTCGCGGGCTTTGTTGTTCTTTTTTCTTTATTCGGGTCATTTTGAAACTTGCGTGGGTCGGTGGAGCTTTCTCAAAGTTCATCTAGTTTTGATCTTCCTCAACAGCAAGCGACCCGACTCTGTTGTTTGGCGGGAGTATGAACGATACCCATCAACATCTTAAAATGGTTGATTGAGTTTGGCCAGCGTTCCGTTGATACCCACACGTCTCGGTGTTGATGCTATGTTAATGTGTCATACTGATTTCGCATCGGAGTTTTATACTTTTGTCACGTTATCTGTAACAATCATCTTATTCGTGATTTGCGAACTAGGTTGCGTTTGCTGGATTTTATACTGTTGTATGTTTTTGCATTTGCACTGGGATTTATCTCGTGTTTGGAAGAGTTTTCGCATTATTCCAGTCCACACTGATATCTCGCACTAATCGTAAAGCCATGTTACGACTAACGATAACCCATCTCAATGGGTCGTGTCCAAACACTATCGAGGTATAGTTATTTTCCCTATGCGTGGATACTTTCATGTAGAAAAGTTTCACGGGTGGAGTTGGTATGTGGCGTGTTTAGGTTCTATGATAGTGGATTTACCTCAATTCTTGGCGCACCAGTAACAAGCTATTGGTGTGAGCCTCGGTTAGGATATCAGATGCGGTCATCGTGCTCGTATCTTCACGCCTCGCGGGGCAAGTTCACTGTGATTGAAAGTTTCACTCGAGACCTTTAGACTAGTTACTTTGCACTTTGTTAATGGAAAGTAATTCGAGCGTTGGAACTTGAACCGCAAAGGTCAGATTACCGATCGGGCCCGGGCGGTGAGTCACGCGCATGGCACTGCTTCAGTACACTAGGCACGTACGTCTGTTTAGTATCAAGCATAGTATCAAATTCCATAATTGACCTCCGTATTTTTGTATCGTACTATCTATGTATGCAGGTGAAGCCATAGTGGCCACTTGGCTCAGCAACCTAACTTTCATGCAAAGAATGTGAGTTCGATTCTCGCCGCATGAAAATGATTTTTTTATTTATAAAAACAATTTTTTGTCACTTGTGTGACGGTGGAGGTAAAAAGCCTCCAATCTACATCGGACTAACGTGTGAGCTCTTCATGGGGCTGAGAAAGGGCTTTCTCCAATATATTGGAGGGTTGATATCCTATAAATTAGGCTACTTTTCATGAAATGGGTCTGTGTGTTTATTAATCTTTCACAGCTGAAACAAAACCGGCTGTCACTTTAGAGATTTATCCCAGTACAAATGTGTAGTCCTCGCAGGGAAAGCCGCGGTAGGAAAGCTTATTTAATTATTTAAATTTTGAAAGTATTAAAATAATATGTCATAAAAAATTATAGTAATAAGAAAAAACACACGTTATTCTGGCTCGAGCGTTTGTATAACTCCACTGCGCCGCGCCAATTTATAAGGTGCATCTATCTACCCTACGCCTTGGTACGGTGATAAAAATTAGAAGCAATACAATTCTAGCCTGTTGTTAAATAAATGGGCTTTCTTTCACCATCATATTCCACCAGCCCATTACGGCCCACTGCAGGGGTTTGGGCCTCACCTCAAGGTGAGAGGGATTTGGACCTTAATTCACCACGCTACTCAAGTGCAGGTTGATGGATTTTACCAACTACCTCCTGTCGATGGCACCCGGGACCGACAGCTTAACGTGATCTCCGAGGCACGCAGTCAGTAATAGTTACGTATTTAAGTCAGAAAAACTCATTGGTACACGCCCGGATTAGAACCACGGCCGCACAGCCTTATAAACTCGAAACAGGTTTGCTGCGCTCGGGCTATCAGCGTCATATTGATGTTTATCAATTTGTGTTCAATCGCGTCGCCAGAATCTCTTACAAAAGCTCACCTCTGAAAGTAACTATAGTCTATTTCTATGACCCCGGTTCCTATGAAACGACATTTACGTCTTGTTGGCTTGGAAAACGTCGATTCGCGTTTAAATATACTCGTTCAGTGTTAATTTCAAGACAACAGCGCCATGAAAACTATGTGTTGACTAGCAAATAGAAAAATAGTTTTGTGTATGAAATCTCACAATAAAATTTATCGGTTATTATATAATTGGATCCTTAATGGGTTTTTTATCATAATGACTAAATTTAAATCAATCTACCGTTAAAAAGATTTCGATGTTTTTATAAATATGTTTTCCGAGATAATACAGACTACGACATGATTTTTTTTAGTTTTAGATAGCCCCATAAATACATATTGTCATTAGCTTTTCATTTTCTAGTTTCTAGAAATGTCAAAGTACTATTTCGTAGAAAAATTAAAACTTAATATTGAAAATTACGACGACTCACCTAACAGTTTTCTGAAGAAAAATATAATTCAGATACAATATGCTGTTCACGTAAAATATCAAGTAGCTGAATTTGAGTAGCTAATATTTTTTTCTTTGTACCCTTTCTCTCGATATTCCTATTAATAAGACTACAATAAAAGAATTGTTTATGTTAAATGGAAAACACCGACGCATTCATTTTTGCTTTCAATATCACTCGGCATTTTTCAGCCAGAATCAGATTTCCGTGAATAAAATTTTGACGGTCCATTAATTTTTCAGCAAAATCGTTATCTTTAAACCTTTGTATTTTTCTTTTTATCTGTACAATGGCTTTCTCGCAAATGGCCCGTAATGGAGTTTCCATTGAGACGCGAATGGTTAAACAGAAACGATGATTCGGTTGCCCAACGAAAACGATTTCTATTATACCTGCGTTCATTTCACGAATGAAAATAAATGGAAAATATTTTCATAAGTCATCGAATTAGTGACCCCCGACGAACGAACTAGTGTCCTATAACAACCTCTAAATACACGAACAATGAAATCAAAGTGACGCGTGCCAAGTAACGCACAAAATACGTATAGATAAAGACATAGGACTGACCGATTGGCCGAGTGTTTAGAGACCCTAATTGCGGAGCCAAGGGTCGCGGGTTCGATTCCCGCCCGACACAAATATTTGTGTGCATGAACATGTCAATTTGTTCCGTGTTTGGATGTTAAATATCTAAATATGTATATATTATAAATGATATTTAAGTAGGTATATCAGTTGCCTGATACCCATAATACAAGCTTTGCTTAGTTTGAAATTAGATGGCGCTGTATGGAATGTCTCAGGTATTATTATTACCATTATTATATAGATACATACGTCCATTGTGAATAAATGATTGAATTAATTTCATTATTGGGTTTAACACAATGAGTCTATGCACATGAAAAGGGCTATCATTTCTGATTAACACATTTACGAGCACTCCGCCGAGAGGCGGTTTTTTTCACCTTACGATACGACGCTACGTCTATAGGCGGTGAACTTAAGCAAGTTAAAATTGACAGCAGCGCTTTGTTTTAATAGAGACATAAATGTCAATTCACAGTATCGAAGTGAATTTTGCGGGGTTGAAGACCGGCGCGCGGGGACCTTGCGCACTGGAACTCGGACTAAAACTCGCCATCTTACACGAGCTAGTTAGATTAAGAGTGGTTAGACGGTAAACTCAGAAGAGGGTTTCTAGTCAATTCGTACTTTTGTGATTAAATCTGTTTTCTAAATCTAAAGTGGCGCCGCAGCCGCTCTAATGGCAATAAAAGGTGTAGACGCCTTCATTGAGCAAATGTATTTATAGAGTTGCCTATGGAACCTACGTCCTGTGTTTAACCCATGGGTTTAACAAGGTTTATGAACTTGCCTTGGCTGACACCGAGTTTAAAAATAACTGATTAGATAATGTAAATATTTAAGTATCAAATATATTGTCCTTCGGTGCTTTTTTCTTTAACGTAAGAAAAAATGTAAATTTTAACTTTTTAGTTTTTCGTATACATAAGTAAAGTTTTGAAATCGGTTTTTATATTTTAGTAAAAATTTACTTTACTTAATATTTTAGTGATAAATAAGTGTACCTTATTTGTATTTAATATAGGTAGGTTTTCTAAACGCGCTGCTGAAACGAGACAGCGCTGAATGGCGGAAACTAGTTTTGAATTTATCCTTTACTTGTACTGTGAGACCTTCCCGTATGCTATATTTCATAATTCTCGGTCAAAGGTAAATACTTCATAGGTTTTCATTTACTTGCGAATTGTGAGTGTCAAAACATGTGATACAAATGGTTTTTTGTCAGCTCCAAGAGACCGCTGAACTATACGTTTTTAATATCAATTTAAAATTTATTATTAATTGATACCGCCATGCGTTCCTGAAAAAAAAGAATCTTGACAGACAGACAGACTACAAAGTGATCTATAACAGTTCTTACGTGAGGAAAGCAATTCAATAATTTGCTAGTTTGATCCTTGACTGCAATCCTCAAAAGGTATAGTGGAAACGGAACAGTAGCGGAAACAAATGACAGCACCATAAAAATGCATACAATCATTCATAACACTTCCACTTCCGCTGTATTCGAGCCGCGGCACCCTCAATGATAGGCAAAATCTAGATGGTAATCCTCGTCTAAACAAATCATGTAAGCTTAAACACAAGTAGCTGCTGTATAACGTTGAGGAGTTCCCATCGACGATCAGGTCACCATAATATTTCATTTTCATTGGAAATTTTATTAAAATCCGTTGACGGGAAGTGGGTGAACTCTTTGATGAAATTCAATGAACGGTATTCATCCACTCATTTTCTAGTTTTTGTCTCGGAACTTGATTTCCGAAATAGGCAACCTGTGATATATACACGGGTATATTGCGGTATTTATACCATTCGATATCTCTATCGCCTTTGCTGACAAAAAAGACTCGGAGTAAACCTTTAGAAGTTAATTTTCTCCCAATAAATCATCTCAACAAAAAACGTCACAAAAACTCGAGACACGATCTCTATTCATCCATACAACTTTCATTGATTTTTTCTTTGATTTTAGGACTTATATATATACGTTTCATTTGATTTTTAGGACTTACTTATATAACTACAAAACACATTTAAAGCATATTAAATTTTTGCATTAAATTTAATTTTGCATTAATCATTTGAAACGTTATATATAAGAACAATGGATCGACCTGTTTTTTTCAATTGAGAGCGTTTTTGAGACGAGAATGACATAGGCCACATTTTATCTCCGTAATATGTACAGTGCCAGAGGGAGCCATTGTCTATATTAAGTTTTTAATAACTTTTTTCGTGCATCACGTGAGTGAAACCGTGGGCGAAGTCTATCTAACCCACAGAAGATCTGACCTTATAAAATCTTTTTTTCTGACTGACTAACAATTAAAAATTTGTCTTCTTCGTTAAAAACATTAAGAATATCTAGCGATGCGCTATTTTCACCCCTTGTTTCCATCTAAAACTGTGTACTGGAAATTAAAATCTGAAATAAAGATTAATAATTATTTTTAATAATAATAATTACAAGTGTCGTAATAGCCCAGAGCGCAATGAACCTGTCTCAAATTTATATGGCCCCATAGGGCCATGGTGCGAATCCGGGCGTGTACCAATGAGTTTTTCTGACTTAAGTACACAATATCACTGACACCGTGCTTCGGAGGGCACGTTAAGCAGTCGGTCGCGGACGCTGTCAATAGATGGCGGTCGTTACAGTTCCCAACCCGCAGTGGAGCAGCGTGGTGGACTTAAGCTCCAAGCCCCCCTCCTCACCCTGGGGGAGGCCTAAGCCCCTGCAGTGGGGTAAAAATGGGCTGATGATGATGATGAATTATTTTTATTATTTTGAATAATAAGAGTGTTTGTTAAAAATATTTAGCGCTCGCTACTATCGTGCTAGTGGCGATATCGCGCGCTATAAAGTGAAATTTTGCTCTTCTACAGACATTGGATAGCAATACTTTTTACCGTGCACACTTTGAACAAGCTGCCAGTTTACCTTCATTGAATGTGAAACTCCGGTGAGCGTGTGTTCATAATTCTTCTCATCCTCATCCCTTATCCGTTTCACCGGTTTTGATATAGTTTTTTTTTTAAATATGGGGTCGCCTGGATAATTCTCAGCTATAGTTGGACCCAGTAGGTGGCGCTGTTTGATCATTGTGTGATCAATTTTTTTTCCGACTATGTTTTTACATTATACTTTTTGCATTTTTCATATAAAAAAAATTATTCCAATTTGTTCGGTCCCACTCGAGGTTGCTGTATAGATCGGGCTCGTTTGGGATCGTTGACCTGCCTATAGCCTTCACGAAGTTGCTCCTATAGATATACCTATTAGTCAGTGTAATTAACCGGTTATTTAAATTAGGTACTTCTTTACGCACGCATATATTTTGTAAAAGAATAATATAATATAATTTCTATTAAAATATGAAAAAATTATGTATTAGAGACCCGGACAAAATATGTTAGACCAAAAACTGGCGAAGGGTGAGTCTGACTTGCGCTCTGAGGGATCTGTACTCTTATGCGAGTATATTGTGATTCACCGCCGTATGGCCCAAAAACACATGCCAAGTAAAAAAGCGCCGAAAAAAACACGTTCCTTATATAAGTACTAATTTTTAACATTATTTTATTTTTACTGTTTGTTGTCATAGCGGTCATAATAATAAATACACACGTTATGGAAATTGGTGTCTACTTAATACGGTTAAAGATAGAGCCCTATGACGGACGGACGGACGGACAGTAAAGCCTTGGTAATAAGGTTCCGTTGGCTTCCTTTGGGTACGTAACAATATTTTTACTACCTTTAAAATGTCCATTTGGAAGATCAGGGTGTATTTGTTCATAACATTTTATTTGGGTATTTTAATCGAGTACTTTATGTCATTATATATATATATAAATCTTTATTTCAAATAAATTTACAAAAGATTTCATGATAAACTGATGCTAGAAGTGAATGAATACATTAATTAAATACAATAATTTGCATCTGTGCCTGAACTAGATTTAAAAAACCTGTATCTCAGGCAACAGCGCTCTTTCTCTTATATGTAAACAAGTTTACGAATTATCTAACTATATCATAAATCCAACAATTCAAGGTACTAACACACTAATATGCTATAAAAGATTAAAAGAGTAAAATAGTTAACATGTCGTCCTCTCTATGTTTTAATGTCTGTGTATGAGTGTGTGTGAGAGGGTGTGTGGAATTTGAAGTTAATGTGTATGTACAATAAGACCAATAACCAAATAATAATAATAATAATAATAATTCTGTTTTTGTTAAGATTGAACTTCAAGTATATTTTCAGTCTCGTCATAATTAAGTGCTTGAAGCCATTTAAATAACTTTAGCTTACAATTTGTTTTGTTTAGGGGATGCAGATTGAGTTCTTTATTAATTTTATTGTATATGTAAGGACCAAGAAAACAAATGAAATTATGGACATAAATGTGATTAAAAGAAGAAGCACCGCAAACTATATCCCTACGTCTTCGCAGTACAGCATTTGGATCATATTTATTTTTTGAATGTTGTTTAAGAACAGTATGAAAGATAAACAACTGTCGAACTGTTAGTACTTCACAGTGCTGGTACAATAGGTGTGTAGAATATAACACTGGGCGAAATGTGCAGACCTTAAGAACAGCTCTTTGAGCTCGTTCAAGTGTAATAATGGTAGTTTTAGGTGCTCCACCCCAAGAAGTGATACAGTATGTCAATACTGATTGACAAAGGGCCAAATATACCTGTTTTATTAATTTCGCATCTGCAATAAATCGGAAATATTTAAACATAAAAATAAGTTTTCTCACCCTGTTTGTGACCAACTCAATATGCTGCTTAAAGTTCATTCTATTATCAATTATTATGCCCAAGTATTTTATATTTGTGGTTCTAGACAGGGGTGGACAAAGACATTCTCGAGAATTTAGATCAAGACAACTATGAGCTCGTAATATAAAGTTTGTAGAAGGTTGACTGTAGTTCCGTATAGTGAAAGTGATATATTTTGTTTTACTAGCATTCAAAGTTAAAATATTGTTGTGAAGCCAGTTGGAGACACGATTAAAACCACTTTGGGCAGTACTAAAAGCCTCAGTCCATGTATTTGCCGAAAACAATAATAATGTGTCGTCAGCATAAGAAATGATCTTACCAAGGTAAAGTTTGAGGTCAAAAAGATCGTTAATATAAACCAGAAAAAGAACAGGACCTAAAATGCTACCCTGAGGTATACCGTATTTAACAGGCAGATCGCAACTAATATGATCACCTATTTTAACACATTGGCATCGTCCGGAGAGATAATCTTCAAAGAGTTTTAATTCTGTAGCTCTAATCCCTAGACATTCAAGCTTTTTCAGAAGGATGGGGACTGAGACCGTGTCAAAAGCCTTAGCTAGATCTAGAAAAATACCTATTGTTTTGTTTCCTTTGTCTAAATTTTTAATAACATAATCGGTGAGCTCATGTACGGCATCATCTGTAGATAAACCAGATCTAAATCCATATTGACAGTCCGATATAAGTTTGTTTTTTTCCAGGTAGTTAGTGAGTCTTACATTAATAAGGCGTTCTAACAATTTTGATATTGAAGGTAAAATAGAAATAGGCCTATAATTGTCGACACGGTCTTTCTCATTCGCCTTGTGAATGGGATGTATTAAAGATTTTTTCAAATATTTAGGAAAAGTCCCGTCTGTCAGACAAATTTTGAAAATATGTGTCAATGGAGGAATAAGTATATGCTTAAATTCCTTAAGTATTTTATTCGAAATATTGTCCCACCCAGTGGCACAACTAGTTTTCAAGCCCATTATCATACACTCTATCTCTTTCTCATCAGTGTTCAACAAGACGAATGATTCACGTTTTGATTTCACGGATGGAGTTAACTGTGGATAATTACTATTTAAGGAATTGTCTAGAATTTTTTTAGCCAGTTTCCCTCCTACATTTACAAAGAATTCGTTTACATCGTCCACTGATTTTTGCGCAGCAGACAATTTAATCAATTCGTTTGCTGATTTTTTACATTTGGACGTGTTTGTTATGCGTTTGATGGCTTCCCACAATCTTTTGTTATTTTTGCCCGCAATTCTAAGTTCATTCTTTTCGTATTCTCTTTTAAGTTTTTTCAATAGATTATTGCAAAAATTTCGGTATCTTGTATAAGTTAACTTAAGGATAAAATTTTCAGGTGATAGTTTAATTTTTTTATGCATTTGATCTCTGTTTCGCATACATCTTACTAGTCCTGGAGTAATCCACGGTCTAATAACCCTATTTCGGCGAGATATTTTCGTAATGATAGAGTTGTCTTTTATTGCGTGTTGTATCGACGTTATTAAATACTCTGTAGCAAAATTTGCATTATTTGAGTTATATATCGGCTTGTAGTCAATTTTAGTCAAAGAGATTCCCAGTCCATCATTGTTAATTTTGACAAGATCCGTTTGCGTAAACTCTTTTTCTCTTTTACAATTTAGATTTAATAATACAGCTTGGTGATCTGTAATAGTAGAGTTAATAGCAAGAGTGAGAGCCGACTGGTTTGTTTTTAGAATAATGTGATCTAAACAGGTTCTATTTAATCTTGTAGGCAATAAATGTGCTGGCAAGAGACCATGACTTGCACAAAGATTAAGATATTCTTGTGCTCTTGCATTAGTATTTTCAGCTCGAATGTCAATATTAATATCACCTATAATACATACATTCTTAAACGTTGACAAGGTAGCTAAAACTGTATTTAGAGACTCATTAAAGGAATCCAGGTTATTATAGGACGGAGATCGATATACAGCCACAAAAGCGGTTTGCCTCCCCACCTTTAGGATCAAACAGTTTCCTTCTGAGAAAATCGGCTCTTCAACAACAACTTTTAAGTCATTTTTAGCATAAATAACGACTCCGTCGTTTTGTAAAAAATGGTTATTTGTTGTGTACTTATTATAGCCATCAATACTTGGTATGATCAGGTTGTGGGGCAACCAGCATTCGGTTAACACAATAATATCACAAGGAATATTAAGCCTATTCAATAATATTAAAAAATTATCAATGTTCCGAGATATGCTACGCACATTTTGTGTTATTACCGTAATGCTTTTAGATGGATGCGGGAGAAGATTTTTGCATTCCTCAACCTCGCAAGAGAGAGACTCAGATACAGAAATGTCATCTATCTCTTCATTTATACTATTATCCATTTATTGAAATAATTGAGGCCAATCGGTCAAATACAACAGTATACAATAAAATATTTGTACGTAAATTCATTAAAATCAATATAATAGTAAGCAGATTTTCCAGATAACAATTATTTTTATGGTTGGTTATATTATTATTAACTATCTCAAGATCTAAAGAGGTGCTAAGCTGAATGTTAAATGTACATACGTAAGAATACATGGGTGGGTAGGTGTGTGTAAAAAGTGAGTGTGTATTGAGTAAATAAAAAACATCAAAGAAATTACAATTTGCGCATAACAGCGCTAAAATAAAAAGTGCATGCATAAAAATAATATTACGACAGGAAGTTTGGCAGATAGTTGAGTAATAAAAAGGTAGTCACGTGACCCTTAGTCTATTAAGATCAACCTCTTCGTCGATTCTGATTTGTGGAGCTCCTTCGGTTTTCCGGAGGTATATTTTTCCGTATGACGACCAGCAGAAGGCGTATCCATTTATTTTCGCAAACTCACGACAAAGATAAAAAAGTCTTTTACCTTTTATTGTCAGGCATTCCGAAATGAAAACCGGTTTCGGTGGACAATCAAGGTTCAAGTGCGACGTATTAAGTTTCTTATCTTTTTCTTTTTTATTGAATTGTTTGACTGCTTTTAAAAGGCTTTCCTTCATTAGTACGGAAGTGAAATCAATCAATATAGGCTTGAGGGAACTCGACTTTGCATATCCTCGATGTATATCCCTAATATCTGATGTTTGAATTTGCAAATGCAATACGCTACCCATATTTTTTATTATCTTAGTGAGGTCTTCTTTCGACTCTAATTGAAGTTTTGGGATATTGCGGATTTCCACTTTTGCCGCACAAGAATTTCTCTCAAGGCTTTCAATTTTTACTTCTAAAAGTTTGATGTATGTTAAATGTTCTTTCCGTTCCTGTTTAAAACTGTCCAAATCCTTCTGCATGTCATCGTATTTGTCAGAAAGCAACTGCAAAGAAGTTGATATGACATCGTTTTGTGACTTTATTTTTTCTATAGAAGTTTGCAGGCTAGCGAGTTTACTATTTTGTTGTGACATAAATTCCGCAAATAACTTACGCATCTCTTCCATGATCTCTGTAGAATCCGAAACACGTTTTCTTTTGAAACGTCCCGCCTTTACATTCGTCTGGGAGTCCGAATCTTGCGAGTCAAATCCTCTATTTTCGACGTCATCGAGATTGGACTCCGAAATAGCTTTCTTCGGAGGTGTGCGTTTCAACATGGCTCGCCGTTGGTCAAATGCGCACGTATTATCCGCCTTTATTATCGTAGTTCCGTAGACGTGCTGCAGAGAATCACTGTACAAGTCGTAGATATACTATGTCAGCCTCGTAACCACCTCGTAGCGCTGCGCCGCGCCGCCTCGTCTCGTAGCTTAGCAGTCGTCGTAGCCGCACGGCCGCGTCGGCGATGGTGTGTGCAAGAGACGAAAAATATCAGGTGTTCCTTTTTACTCGCGGGTGAGAGGGGCGCCCCGATTTATACCGTTCATGCACGAATCTCACAACACAAACACAATAATTTACGGAAAGATACTGACTGCATGCAATCAAATAACAATCGACGAGTTATATAAATTAAGTCGATAATTACTTTAATCCATCTGATTTTAAACTGATACAGCCGATAACACGTCCAACCCACAGCAAGTACGGACGAGAAGGGACTATTTTTTTTCCGACTATGTTTTTACATTATACTTTTTGCATTTTTCATATAAAAAAAATTATTCCAATTTGTTCGGTCCCACTCGAGGTTGCTGTATAGATCGGGCTCGTTTGGGATCGTTGACCTGCCTATAGCCTTCACGAAGTTGCTCCTATAGATATACCTATTAGTCAGTGTAATTAACCGGTTATTTAAATTAGGTACTTCTTTACGCACGCATATATTTTGTAAAAGAATAATATAATATAATTTCTATTAAAATATGAAAAAATTATGTATTAGAGACCCGGACAAAATATGTTAGACCAAAAACTGGCGAAGGGTGAGTCTGACTTGCGCTCTGAGGGATCTGTACTCTTATGCGAGTATATTGTGATTCACCGCCGTATGGCCCAAAAACACATGCCAAGTAAAAAAGCGCCGAAAAAAACACGTTCCTTATATAAGTACTAATTTTTAACATTATTTTATTTTTACTGTTTGTTGTCATAGCGGTCATAATAATAAATACACACGTTATGGAAATTGGTGTCTACTTAATACGGTTAAAGATAGAGCCCTATGACGGACGGACGGACGGACAGTAAAGCCTTGGTAATAAGGTTCCGTTGGCTTCCTTTGGGTACGTAACAATATTTTTACTACCTTTAAAATGTCCATT
Organism: Luffia ferchaultella; assembly: GCA_949709985.1. Lineage (NCBI taxonomy): Eukaryota > Metazoa > Arthropoda > Insecta > Lepidoptera > Psychidae > Luffia > Luffia ferchaultella. The sequence goes on along the minus strand of OX453257.1, from coordinate 5,962,309 downwards.
TGGAAGATCAGGGTGTATTTGTTCATAACATTTTATTTGGGTATTTTAATCGAGTACTTTATGTCATTGCTTCTGCATTCAGCCTACCCTCTTTCCCTAGTCCCTAGTCAGATGTATGTAATAACATATTTTATCGCTTTCAGCGTTTATCTGTAATACATTGATCAAACGTAAATGGAAGGCTTATAATACAAGCTTTACCTAGCATAATGCTTGTGTTATTAATCCTGTATTCGTTCATTACTAATCAGCAGCATACAATTTTCCACCTTTTGTACGGAGCGGCTTTCAAATGCCTTCAGGTCATCGGGTGTTCTAGCTATTATTCCGATAACGTTATTCTTTCGAGAATGTTTCGTCGTCAAGTCGTCATGGGTGCAACGACATGTGCAGTGCAGTGTGATTTCAGCTTACTAATTTCTTGGGCCAAATCATAAGTAAGTATTATAAACATTTAATTTTTATTGAACATGAGATAACTAAACAAAATTATTTCAAGTCGAAATCTACGTACTAAGCGGTTCGGAAATACTAAAAGGTGATGAATTGGCAAGTAGGTCCCCCCTGTGCATTTTGTTGTATGCTTAACAGATTCCACGCGTAATTTTCATGTAAATATTCTTTTGTACCATAGTACGGTTGTGTTTTGCATGCTGTTCTTCAGTACATTTTTTAGATTGATTTAATATCAAATATAATAATATCCCCTTGGAAGTTATAAAACGCTTAGTGTTCATGGAAGAATTTGAAACTTATAATAGGGGTTTCAATAGTAGCCCCCTTCTAGCGCAGTGCATTTTATTGTATGTTTAACTGCCCTAACGATTATGATTTCATAAATATTCTTTTCTACCATAGTAAGGCAGTTGTAGATGCTGTTCTTCAATATATTTTTTAGATTGATTCAATATCAAATATAATACCTCCTTTGAAATTTTATTATAAAACGTTCACTTTTTATGTGGTAATTGAAAAACTAAAAAACCAAAAGTAACCAAAAATTACATGAAAAAATAAAATAATGCTTACTTATGTATATAATAATATAATATCTTTCATTAAATTATGATCATAGATTAGCCCTTGAAGTACTCGTGTTTACATTGTGGCCATAGTCCACCTCAAAGAAAACTTATATATTTTCATGTACACAAATTCCATATTCATATCAGCCTATTATGCCCCATTGCAGAGGCTTAGGCCACTCCGCGGGGTGAGGGTGCTTGGAGTTTAATCCATCACGCTGCTCCAGTGCAGGTTGGTGGATTTTAACGTATGATGGCAACCAGGAACGACGGCAACGTATTCTGCGAGGCGCGGTGTCAGTGATAGTTATGTACTTAAGTCATAAAAAACTAATTGATACAGTCGGTTTCTGGGATGCCAACCACGACCTTCTATGTTCTCATCTTGTGTTTATGTTCACATCCGCCATAAAGTTTGATTGGAACTGTACTTTAAGTATGAAAAATGACACCTTTATATTCTTATTATCCTTTGAGGAAAAGTTTTTATATATTGGCTTCACACTTGATAACATTGAGTTATTTGATGACCTTCAAGTGACTGCGTGTCTTGTGACGATCCATCACAAGCTTTAGCGGACAATCTTATAACGAGAGCGTTTACTTCAACAAAATATGCATTCACGCTATTTCACACGTCAGAACAAACTAATTACACTTTTTGAATTTTGGAAAAAAACCGGTTATTACTGGAGATAAAGCAACCGAAATTTATTTGTAACCCGCTCGTGATGTCACGATATAAAAAGGACATACAAGGAAAGGACAGTCATAGTAACGTAACCGAATGGCATCATGGCGCGATTTAGTTAAATTTGTTCCTCAGGTATTTAGGTAGTTATACTTAAAAATGCCCGAATTAGTTTTCTTAATAAATATGACATATTTCTATATTCATTCAGCGCTCATTCACTTCACATGGCATCGCATTCATGTCATAGTATGGTATCACTCGTATGGTATGACTCGTCATCGGTTGCCTGTATTTATATTGCATACATGCAAAAGACAGCCATTGTAATATTCGTTGTCCGTCCATCTTTTACCAAACTGCAGAGCTTAATATTTCTTAATAAACTAAAATACTGAATATACATCAAAACTGGTTTACTCATGACCTCATAACTTATCCGATACCAACCGACTATATTAAGATGTTTTTTTCAATAATATTAAGAAATATTAAGGACACGGCCGTGTCGTGATAGCCCAAAGCGCAACGAACCTGTCTCAAATATATAAAACCCCATGGGCCATGGCTCCAATCCGGGCGTGTACCAATGAGTTTTTCTGACTTAAGTACATAACTATCAGTGACTCCGTGCCTCGGAGAGCACGTTAAGCAGTAGGTCCCGGACGCTGTCAATAGATGACGGTCGGTACAATCCCCGACCCGCAGTGGAGCAGCGTGATGGATTTAAGCTCCAAGCCCCCCTCCTCACCCTGGGGGAGGCCTAAGCCCCTGCAGTGGGGTAAAAATGGGCTGATGAAGTGAAGTGAAGAAGTGAAGAAAGACACAGTGTCTATTACCCGATATTGCCCATACAGCAAATAATTAGAAAAATAGATTTTTTGTATAGTCTAGTGTCGAAATTATTCACGCTAAATATACACGTGTAATAGCAATAAAACTTGAAAATTGGATTTCGTTTTTTTCCTGTTAGGTTTGACGTTCTGAAGTGCGACGCCCACGCTTGACATGTAAGCACATCTCATGCAATATTCATGGCTATGACGAAGCCGATGTCTCAAGCAAAAATTTTCCTTTGCCGAAAAGAAAAACTGAGGAAATGTTATCGTTATTAACATTCAAACTATAACCATGTCTGTATTAAGTAGGTTTAAGTTTTAAGGTAGGTGTAGGTTTAAGGCCCTTAAGGGTAGTAAAAGCAGCCAAGTCGACTCCAAAAACAATTCGTTCAGAAATCAATAGGGTGAACGAGTTTTTCCGTATTAATAGGAGTATATTTAATATATGTTACTATATCAGAAACATGAATGTGATAAATCCTTTTAAATTAAATTTCACGCTAGAGGCATAACGTTTAATGGGTATGATCAAAAAATTTTACATTACACTCAAATATTTTTTCATGAAAATGTAGACAAACTGGAGAAATTCAGTAGTTTTTTATTGTAAATTTTTGTATAGATTTTCAATTAATAATTGATTGTTAAGCAGTCGGTCCCGGACGCTGTCAATAGATGGCGGTCGTTACAGTTCCCAACCCGCAGTGGAGCAGCGTGGTGGACTTAAGCTCCAAGCCCCCCTCCTCACCCTGGGGGAGGCCTAAGCCCCTGCAGTGGGGTAAAAATGGGCTGATGATGATGATGATGAATTGATTGTTAAAAATTTGTAGTTGATCTTTTGCGCATTACGTACACTTGTTTGTATGCACTGTTTATATGGTCGTCAACTACTTCTAAACATGAAAATAGACCAAGGCAATAAATGTCTGTAACCAAATCATAACATTTTTACGCGATAAAAAGTAACCTATTTTCATCATCAGGATGTAAAAGATGCATTTTTGCGGTAAAAAATAGCCTACTTCCGTTTTAAGAATGCAAGCTTACGAGTATTTTTCTTAAGTCAACAGTGAAGAGATAGTAAATTTACTAAGATCGGTCTATACCTAGTTGTGTATTAAAATTTTATTTTCTTTATAGTGTGCCTCCTATACATGCTACGTGAATAGATAAAATAAAGCAAAATAAAAGACAAACTGCACACTTTCTCAAGTGGGGTTACGTTAAATAGCAGTTTTTAAACAATCACGAGTTTTTTTAGGGTCACTTGAAATTAGATCTTGTTCACTAAGCAACCTTTAACTTTTGAATCACAGTTACCTGTAATATTAGCGCATAGTTGAATTAACTAAAAAAATTATCTAGGCTGTCTATGGTTAACTAAATAACGTAACACTGGAACGTCTAGGCCCCAAACTGAGCATCAGCTTGTGTTTTGGGTATCAAGCGATGACACCACATACATATAACAACCAAGACTAGGTACCATTATCGATATTCATCATATAAATACTGACCCGACCTGGGATTCAAACCTGGGACCCCCAGCTTCGCAGGCAGGGTCGCTACCCACTAGGCTAAGCGGTCGGTATATATAAATAGTTCATGAATTAAAGCGAATCAAGATATTGCATAACTCAACTCTGAACAAACTCAAGATTTTGGTTTGTGACAAGTTTTTTATTAGCATGCCTACGGAATGCTACTTTATGAGAGATGCGGCACACACTTGTATGGTTCTTATATCAACTGAAAAATTAACGACATTAATTAGATTACATGGCTTGTTATTTATATTTAATTAAATCTCATAACAGCAAAGGCTGCGCGTTGTTATCTCCGCGCTAACGACGTAAATAAAAATAATTAATAAGCATATAATATAAGAAAATACAGAAATTATTTTCTGTAAAATAAACTCAAAGATAAAACGTATAAGCACATACGACCAAATTTACTTACTTGTCAAATGCAAGTAGGACTGATGTCTAGAGGTTTCAGCCAATTTTTTAAAAACATGTAAATATATTATATAATAAATAAATATGAAAATAATAATATCCATATATATAAAAAATAATTAGGCTTGTTGTGCTTCGCATAAAATCAGGAAAGAAAATTTTTTTCTAATATTTTTCTCCTTCACTTCTGCTTCGATATCTTCTTTCGTACTAGAAGATTCTAAATCCACCGAAAGTGGTAATGTATTCATTGTTAGTCATTAAGTATTAAAATGCACTATATCTTTTTATTATAAAATCGACTTAAAAATTGAAATTTTTGCTGCATTATTCGGCAAAGATTTTGTTTTTGATATTAAATTCAGCGCCACAAAATCGTTCCTCAGACAGACGAACAATAAAGTGATTCTTTAAGGGTTTTGTGTTTCCCTTCTGATATGTGGAACCCTAAGCACCAGGCGAAACATGCGACAGTAGAGTTCCGTAGTAATCCCATAAAACAATATTAGAGTGTTGACCGACGCCATTTTTCTTATATGAATCGCGTCGCGCCTAATGACACTATACGACAGACATGAAAAGCCTTTCTATGATCAATTGTGCCCATCTTAAGCCACGCCATTTGAAAAAGCCGTCTGAAATTAAAAGAAAAACTGATTGGCAGTTATAGGAACTGCCGACAGAAGTGAAAACTTAGAGCCTTTAGTATTAAAATTTGAATTTTCATAATGTTCCTTATATTTCCCCCACTTATATTATTTAACGTGACGCATTTTCGTGTCGTTTTAGGCTCACCACGTGCCATAAGAAGTTTCGCTTCAGAAACCCTAATTATTTCATAATTCTCTGACTTTCTACGAATCGAAACTCGAAATCGAAAAAGAATTTATCGTTGTGCCATTAAGAACTGTCAGGTACAATATGTCGTCTATTCTGACCACAGCTTTTTGCGAACCATCTTATACGTACTATTACATTATTGCAGATACACAAGCAGAAGAGCATGAGACGATCTGTGATACCAATAAGGATAATTTTCCTTTTAAACTTTTACTGCCAAATTATGTAATTAACCTCTACTCCTTTAAGGTTGCGCTAGGGTCTGGCAACTCTATGATGAACGAGTGGCGGCCATGACGGGTAAACGCCTGTTATTATATAATGCCTAAAACGTCGAATATTAGTAGTTTTTATTTTATTGTAAATTACCTATTCTGTTTTGTTCTATATGAGTACTGAAAGATTTCATTTAATAAATGACCCGTCTAGAATCATATTTTTCGTTACACAATATTTTATTATGGTTTAAATGAAATTGGTTCTAAATAGTAGACTAGCAAATGTTTGAAAAATGATTCCACTTATTAAATCAAAATAAATCACGTCTCCTGCAACCGAAAGGTTTAGTTAAAGAATTCAAGGAACACATATATTTTTTTCAGAATGTTTATGTACTACTGAATTTTTGAAAAATTGATTTAAAAACTTACTCCACGTAGAGCGGTCGCCTTAACTTTAAATTGTAAGCCATTGAAATAATTTCTTATATCACTTCACTTCATCAGCCCATTTTTACCCCGCTGCAGGAGCTTAGGCCTCCCCCAGGGTGAGGGGGGCTTGGAGCTTAAATCCACTACGCTGCTCCACTGCGGGTTGGGGATTGTAACGACCGCCATCTATTGACAGCGCCCGGGACCGACTGCTCAACGTGCTCTCCCAGGCACGGAATCAGTGATAGTTATGTACTTAAGTCAGAAAAACTCATTGATACACGCTTGGATTCGAATCATGGCCCTATGGCCTTATAAATTTGACACAGGTTCTTCGCGCTTTGGGCTATCACAGTATCTTGCTATCATAAAGATTCACTTGACAATATTAAGCTAAATAAATCAGTAATGAACACGACAGATATTGACTATTCATGGATACCTCTTGACATCTTATATTCAAGAAAAGTGCGCTCTGATTTTATTCTACCTTCTATTTATTCAGGATTCACGTGCTTCCTCGAATAAGTTCAAACGTATGCTTAAGTGAAAAATGCGTGAAGAACCGAAAAAAAAGAACGAAAGGAAAAAAGAAAAAGATCGAGCTACGTGAAATGACGTGACTTTCAAACGTGAAGCATTTTTCTGAATGCGACACGAGGAAGGAAAATACGTGATAACTGGCTCCTCTTTGTTTTGTATTACCATTTATGTTCACGGTACGGACAATTTGAACGTAGGTTTCGTTATGAAAAAAATAAAGTGAAAATAAAAAAATTTCGTTGAACGAATAGAAGTGTTCTTCGTTTTAATCAATTGCGAAGCTGTTGTATTTTGTTTTGAATCGGTAATAATTACATGTATTTACACGAATACATGTAATAATTACCGATAATGCGAGAAGCGAAGCGGAGCGGAGCGACGAGCCATTAATAAGCTGTGAGCCCCGGGGTCATGCGAACACCCGGCGGGCCCCCTTCGGTAGTGGACTGTATAGATTGAAACAACTGGTTTCAGTATTTCACTGCACCGGCTTCACTTCACCACGCCGCGCCACTGTCTGCTCTTCTGTCTTGCTGGTCCGCTGGTCTCCGTCGACTAAATGCTACGGCGCCTTGTCACCGTATTTATGCTCTCGTCGGCACCGTAGCATAGCGGACCGATCGCGGCGTAAAATGAGCACTGTGTGAGGAGAGTGTCCATCTCTCCTCTCTTTCTTTGCAGACGCCAGTGGCGCGGGGGGAAATGAAAAACCGTTACAAAACCGTTTATTTTAAAATCCTTATGTACAACATATCTCTTATATACATTGACAACGGACAACTTATAAATCTTATATACACTCGCATAGTCAAAACTCGCACTTCACTGATTTTACAGTTCAATGTTCGGTCCGTCGTTGACATTCTCCCCCCGGTCGTTCGTGCCTGGCTCGACGACATCATGGACCGGGAGACGGACCAACCTCCTGGCCGGTCGTCGCAGCAGTCCGCCGGTCGTGCGAACGTCAGCTACCCGCACGTGGCCGTCCTTGCCGGGTAGTACTCGTTCGATGACGCCCCGCGGCCAGACGTTGCAGGGAAGGGTCGGGTCAACGATAAAAACCAGGTCACCCACGCGTAGCTCTGGCTGGTAGTCGCTCGGCAGGCGGCGCGGCAGCAGCGTCGGCAGGTACCCCCGCAGCCACCTCTGCCAGAAGTGGTCGGCGAGGCGCTGCGCCGCGCGCCACGGTCGTCGCGTCGTTAAGTCGCCGTCGTCAAAGGCGCCCGGCGTGGGCGCGCCGGACGCGCTGCCCAGCAAAAAGTGATTTGGCGTGAGCGCCTCGGGATCTCGCGGATCCACCGAGACGTGGGTGAGCGGGCGCGAGTTGATGGTCATCTCCGCCTCGGCGAGTAGCGTGCTCAATACTTCGTCGGTCGGCGCGCGCTCGGACAGAGTGGCCCGGAGCGCGCGGCGCACGGAGCCTACGAGGCGCTCCCAGGCACCGCCCATGAACGGCGCCGCAGGAGGGATAAAGCGCCAGTCGGCGCCTCTGGTCAAGGCGTAGGTGCGGACAGCCTCGTCGTCGACTTCCTCCCACGCACGCTTCAGCTCGTTGTTAGCGCCGTGAAAGTTCGTGCCGTTGTCGGAATAGATGACTGCCGGCGCGCCCCTGCGTGCAATCAGTCGGCGCAGGGCGCAGATCGCTGAGTCGGTGGTGAGGCTGGCTGCTACCTCAAGATGTACGGCCCGCGTCACGAGGCAGGTGTAGAGAACTCCATAGCGCTTCTCACGGCGGCGGCCGACAGCGACGGTGATCGGTCCGAAATAATCAATGCCGCAATATGTGAATGCGCGGTGGTGGTGTCCAAGGCGGGCCTCCGGCAGGTCGCCCATGGGTGGCGCTAGTGCTGTGGCGGCGCGCAGGCGGCATGCCTGGCAGGCGCGGGCCACGGCTCGTACGGTCGGTCGCAGGTGCACAACCCAGTAGGTTTCCCTCAACAAATTTACCACGGTCTCTGGGCTAGCGTGGTGGGCCATTACGTGGTAATGCAACACGATGAGTCGCGTGACGTGGTGTTGACCGCACAAAATAATCGGGTGCGATGTGCAGTGGTCGATTCCCGGCGCGGCGGCGGCGCGGCCGCGCAGGCGCAGTACGTCACTGTCGTCCAAATACGGGGATAGATGTTGCAGACGGCTGTTGCGGGGCAGGGGGCGCTCGGCTCTCAAACAGTCAATTTCTGTGGCGAAGGCGTCAGACTGTATTCGCTTCATCCACAAGAGCTCGGCCCGGTCTAAATGTCGCCGCTGCATTCCTCCATCGTGTTGTCTTCGACATTTTTCGACGAATAAAAGCACGTAGGCTGTCGATCTTACGAGTCTTGTCCATCGGGAAAAACGTGCTGCGTCAGGTAAACACGTCGCACGCGCGGCGGTCGCGATAGTCGTCGCGGTCGTCTCGCCGTCGCGGCGGGGGGTGCGCAGCTCGCTGTCGGACGCGTCGGTTGCGGCGGCGCGCGGGGACGTCGGCCATTCCTCTTCAGGTAGTGACAAAAAGGCGGGCCCGCGGAACCAGCGGTGTTCAGCGGTCAATACAGGCGGCGCTCGCGTCGCATCGTCAGCTACGTTGTCGGCAGTGGGCACCCATCTCCAGTCGGACACGTTCGTCAGCTCGTCGAGTTCGCAGAGACGGTGCGCGACGAATGGCTTGTAGGTTCTCGGGTCGCCGTGCAGCCACGCCAGGACGGTGCGTGAGTCGGTCCAATACGTGCACCGCGTCGGCCGCATCGTGTGTTCGTTGCGCACGGTGGCAGCGAGCCGGCCGCCGAGCAGGGCAGCTTGCAGCTCGAGGCGGGGGATGGACACAGGCTTGAGCGGGGCGACTCGTGCTTTACTGCCGACCAGCGATACCTCGATGGCACCACTCGGCATGACGAACCTGAAATAACAAACTGCCGCGTAAGCGTCTTCACTTGCGTCACAGAAGGTATGCAGTTCGATGTTGGCTGTGCCCGCGTCAGGGCAATAGCAGCGGGGCACGCGGCACGCCCACGAGTCGCGCAGGCGCCGCAACCACTCTCTCCACTGCTCGGCGTGTTCACCGTCGATTTCGTCGTCCCAGGTGACCCCAGATCTCCACACCTTCTGTAGTAGCACCTTCGCTTGGATGATAATAGGTGCGAGCAGGCCCAACGGATCGAAGACAGACATAGCGATGCTCAGCATTCGTCGTTTCGTGAGTCGCACAGCGCCATCTTCCGTCACGCGTTCGGAATTAACGTTAAAACCGAGGCTGTCGTCGGTGGTGTCCCAGCGCAGGCCTAGCGTTTTCTCAAGTTGAACTTGGAGCCCGAGATCACGTTCCTTTTTCAGTTGCTCTGGAGCGACGTGTCGTAGTACCTCGGTGCTGTTTGATGCCCAGCCGGTCAACTCGAAACCACCTTGTTTGTTGATGTATGCGACGTCACGGGCGAGTCGTGCCGCGTCGGCCTCGTCGTCGAAACTTTGTAGAAAATCGTCCATATAAAACGATTTTTTAATCGAGCTCACCGCGTCAGGAAACTGTTGCTCAAAATCTTCAGCGTTACGATTTTTGACGAAAATCGCGGTCGTCGGTGACGAGGCGGCGCCAAATATTAGTGATGACATTTCATATTCTGTGGGCGGTGCATGTCGGTCCCACCCGCGCCACAGGAAGCGTTGCGCCGGTCGGTCGCTCGGCGCCACTTTGATTCGCAGAAACATCTCTCGCACGTCGGCTGCTACGGCGACTCGTCCTTGTCGAAACCGAAAAAGGACACCAAGTAGCGACTGCAGTAGGTCGGGCCCGGTCATTAATACGTCGTTGAGTGAGCGGCCGTCGACACGCGCCGCTGCGTCGAACACGATCCGTATTTTCCCGGGTTTATTCGGGTTCACTACGGCGAAATGCGGCAACACCCAGTGCATTTTGTCGGTCGTCAGTTCGGCGGGCGATGCGTAGCCAGCGTCGATCAATCGTTGCATTTGAGTGGCGTAGGCCTCCCCGAACGTCTTGTCCGCGTCCATTTTTCGCTCCAGCGTGCGCAGTCGTTTCATAGCGCTGCCGGTGCTCGGTGGCATCGCCTCGACCCCCTCGCGCCAGAGTAGGCCAGCTTGCCATCTGTTGTTGTCGTCGGTGCGGACGCAGGTCGACTCCGAAATTCACAGTGCTCGCTCATCGTCGGGGTTGCGCCGCTCCTTGATGGATACGCCGAGTGCTTCGAGACGGTAATGTTCTTTCACCAGCTCTTCGAGTGACGAGTCGGTGTCTGACGAGTGTCCAACGAAGTGCACGGCGCTGCGGCTCCCCCCGGTGCCACCATGCAGTACCCAGCCGAGTACAGTATGCGAGGCAGCGGGCTCGTCACGATGGCCACGACGTACCTCGTCCGGTAGCAGCAGGTGCCAGTTGTCTTGGCCCACCAAAATTTCTGGAACCGCGTCGGTGTAGCGCTCGATGGGCAGGTCGGCCAGATGCGAAAAGCGGCTGATATCTGCGACAGTTTGAGACGTCAGCTGCAGTTCGTTCATAGTACGAGCGTCACGTAGTTCGTGGCGGGGTCCAGATGGGCCTGACAATGTGAAGGTGACGCGCCGCGACTCCTTGACCTTGACAGATGATGTGATTCCGCTAACGGTGAACTGCTCGCGGGCTCCCGACAAGCCGACCTGGTCAGCGAGCTCAGTCTTTATTAGCGAAACCGTGCTCCCGTCGTCCAACAGCGCGAACGTCCGCGCGCTTCCAGCCGGTCCATGGACGGTGACAGGAACAATCTTCAATAATGCGCGGTCGCCACGTGCGTCCGCGCTCGCCACTACCTCTCGAGGCGTTTCGGTCGCGCCGGTCTCGGGTTCGCGCGATGATGAAGACGGCGGTAGGTGTAGCAGCGTATGATGACGTCGGCCGCAGGAAGTCACGGAGCAGTTTTTCTTCGAACGACAGACACCTAAGCGATGACCTCGCCTCAGACATCGGAAACATACCCCTGCACTGCGGACGAACTCCCATTTTGCATCATTGTTCATTTGCTTGAATCTGTTACACGCTTGCAGCTCATGATCAGCGGATTTGCACTGCGGACAGGTAGCAGTGTCGGTGGCGGTCGCGGTGGCAGCCATATGTACCGCTCGCGCCGTCGCTGTCCTCTTAACCGTTGCGCTGCGTTCCCTCGACGTCGGTGCGGGGGCGCGTGTAGTCGGTGCCGGGCGATCTTGACGGTCGACACGCCAGGCTAAAGCATAGTTGTCAGCTTGCACATTTAAAAAGTCACTTAGTTTCACTAGCTCGGGCGTCCGGTCGTCGCGCCGCCGAGCTGCATATTTCGTCCAGTCATGCATTAATGGAACGATCTTACTTTTCACGGCCTTCACGATGTCGGTGCTTCTCAGTAGGTCCTCAGCGTCAAGGGCACGCAGCGCTGCAACGGTGTTCTTGATTTTGCAGGCGAACACGTTGATTTGGCGGGGCACGTCGGTGAGCCGCGGCATGTCACGTAGCGACTGCAGCTCGTCGTCGGCGATATGCTCCGCACGTCCGAAGCGCTTTTCTAGTGCGGTCATAACTTCACTGGGATCACTTTTACCGATTAGCTGATACGAGACAGCTGTTCTGGCTTCACCGGTCAGGCATCGACGAAGACGAGACAGGTTCTCCGCCGGTGTGAATCGATGTTGTTGTTCGTCGTATGCGGCCTTGAAATACAGAAACTCGTTCGTGCCCCCACTATATTCCGGCAGCTTCGCAGCGTTGCGGTCAGGCCGTGTCGCCAGGGCGGTGATAGCTCGTGCCAGTTGAGCCATCTCCGTTCCGTCGCTGGAACCCGGATGGTGGTTGCTAGGTAGGTGGTCAGCGTGCGGCGGCAGTGCCGGTAGCGGCGGCAGCGTCGGTGGCTCACCGGCCGGCTTGCGCGGCTCCGTATCGCTAACCCACTTCTCGGTACGGCGGGCGGCATCGTCAACAACGTCGGCTCGATCCACGTCAGAATCGTCACCATCTTCACCGATGTCGTCCAGCTGTGCTTGAAGTCGTTTCTGTATTATGTCCTTTTCTAACTCGGCCATTCGCGATAGGCGGTCACTCTCTAACCTCTGTAACTCGGCCACTCGCAGCAGTCGGGCACGTTCGATCTCGGCGCATTTCTCCGCCGCAGCTAGCTCCGCTTCACGTCTACGTCGGGCCACAGTCGACTTGGTGGTAGTGGTCGAGCGTGTGGACCGTGCGCGCGTCGGGATGGGCGTGGCCTCCGCGCTAGTAGATGGCGGTGCGTCGTGGAGGGGCGGTGGTACCTGAGTGGCGGCTGTATCTTCCGACGGTGAGGCTGGAGGGCCGAGAACAACTCGTGGTGGCGGCGCCGACATGATGCCAGAGTCTTGAGGTGTTTCGTCAGGTCTTGACTTGCCAGAACGTGTGCCGACCATCTTGAAAACGAACGTATGTTGCTTCGAACGATATGTCGAATCGAAGTGAAACTAAGAATTTCGTCGAATCGAAACTTAGAATGCGCTATTTATAGCGACTTGAAGTGTGCACTTAACGGTCTGTGCACTTACGCGGCGTTAGCGGTCTGCTAACAAAACACGTGCGCGATGCCACGTCGGCGTGGGCCGGGCGCGAGCAGTGGGGCGAGATCGTACGGACGATCACGATCGCCGCAGAACACGCGACACGAACTAACACGGCGGCGCGGCTGCGCACGCTCAACGCACGGGCGGCGCTCAACGGTCCCGACACGCGGTCGCACGCAAAGTCACGGGACTTGCGGCGCGCGGGCCCAGGCACACCGGTGAGGGCCTTAAAACGAACGCCGCTGCCTCGCGACGGGCAGGGGCAGCGGTCGCGATGTTGCACCACGCGGCGGCGTGCGGTGCAACAAAAACGATACCACGCCACGCTACGGTGATGGCGTGATATTCACACGTACTGGGCCGCGCGTCGGTTTGGCGGCCCAGGAGCCGACGAAGCAGACAGCGGACGATGGTACAGACAGGGCGGGCGGGCGTCTAAAAACGTCTTCTTTGCTTGAACGATGAAATATCTTGATTTGAAGCAGACCAAAATCTTGATTCGGCTCGAAGTCGACCAAAAATGTGAGCCCCGGGGTCATGCGAACACCCGGCGGGCCCCCTTCGGTAGTGGACTGTATAGATTGAAACAACTGGTTTCAGTATTTCACTGCACCGGCTTCACTTCACCACGCCGCGCCACTGTCTGCTCTTCTGTCTTGCTGGTCCGCTGGTCTCCGTCGACTAAATGCTACGGTTTTTTTTTTTTTTTTTTTTTGTTTTGTGAGGGCCGAATCTGCTTACAGACATCTGCGCGCCCGACCTACCGCGCAGATAGTGCCGGGTTGGGATTTCTACACAGAAGGTGCAGCCCGACCGGCTAAACGACTCCTCAACCTATACTCCGGAGAGCGTATAGGATTTGACATGACGGCGACCGGACGCATTGAGGATGCTTCGGTGCGTTTCTGCTATTGATGGGCGGTGCCTTAAGGGCGCCGCCTCATCGGCGTATGATTAATCTAGAGATGAGGGCCGACGCGTGTCGATCCCTCGGCTGGGGAGGGCAGTTCGAGCTGGACGGCCCGACTGTGAACAAGCAAGGCTCAGATGCCATTCGAGCAGATTGGTTACGTTAACTAGGTGATATCGGGTGGTAGGTACTGCTCTCCTACGTCAGACTGAAGGTCCGATCTGCCTAGGGCCCTTAGAATCTCTACCTCGGTGGTGAGATCGTCAGGTGGATCTGTAAGTGCATTCCGTGGGCGTCTGAGAAAGTGGTGGGCGGGCGGGGGCTCGTAAGAGGCCGCTGCCGAAAGTAACGGGTTGGGATGTGCGATCGCGGCGGTGAAGAAACGCTCTGACGCGTCCTTCATGTATTTGGAGATGGTTGGTAAGTCGAAATCGCTGTGAAGCAGACTGTTTCGAACGTACCAAGGAGAACCTACTGCTCTTCTACAGAATTTGTTCTGTATGATTTGTAGCGGCTTAAGTATCGTTTGATTGGCGTATGCAAAGACCGGGCATGCATAAGTCATGACAGGTCTGATGGCCATTACGTAAAGAGTGCGCTTGTTGCGCATCGATAGCTTACTGCGGCTACCAATCATACTGGATAAACGAGCCAAGTAGAATTTGGCTGTTTTGCAAACACGCTTGACATGATCGCGAAAGTGCAGATGCTTGTCAAGCGTAATACCTAGGTATTTATAACTATGTTGCCACGGAATGTTGACGTCGGCCATTCGAAGTGTAGCAATATTGGGGGAGGCTAACTCTGGGCTTTTCGCTTTGGAATAGCGAAAGCAAACGGCCGCGGATTTCTCGGGGTTGATTTCGATCCTCCATAGGCGAAACCACCGCGTAAGTTCGTCTATGGAGGATTGTAAACGTGAGGCGATTAGCCCGTTTGTTCGCGCGCGCAGATAAAGCACTGTGTCGTCGGCGAACAGTGCTAGTTGGACTCCGTTGCGCGGCAGCGGGATGTCATTCGTGTACGCTGAGTACAATAGTGGGCTGAGCGTGGAGCCTTGCGGAACTCCTGCTCTTAACGTTTTGCGCGTTGAAATGGATTTTTCGTGACGGAATACGAAATGTCGGTCGGTGAGGTAGTCTTGAATAATGAATACTAATCTGTCGGGAACTTCCAGTTTATGCAGCTTATATATTAAGCCTGCATGCCAAACTTTGTCAAAAGCTTTGGCAACATCGAAAAATACTGCTACGGTTTTATCTTTCCGTTTGAAACCGGAAGAAATGTATTCAACTAGGCGGAGAGCCTGTTGAGGGCAGGAGTGCCGGGGGCGGAATCCAAATTGCTCGTCGATTATTAGTCCTTTTCCAATTAAATGGTCGCTGAGACGAGTCTTTAAAACTTTTTCGTATAATTTGCCCATCACCTTGAGGAGGCTAATGGGTCTGTAGCTGGTGGGAAGGTCTCGGGGTTTGCCTGGTTTAGGGATGCCGATTACGACAGCTTCTTTCCAGGTCGGTGGGAAGTAGCAGTTTTTAAAACAAGTGTTGAAAATGGCTGCCAGAAGGGCGACTAAGGGGAAGGAAAAGCGTTTGAATGCTTTGTTATTGATACCATCGAGACCTGGAGCTTTTCTGTTTTTAAGCTCCTTGATATGTTGGCTAATTTCGTCACATGTGACGGGTGGTAGGTCTGCTGAGGGCGGACGGGTCGCGCGGTTGCGCACGTCGTTTTCGACGTGGGCTACGTGAATGGGATCGCACTCAAGTGTGCTGGGTGAACATTGAGAATCAAGACTATCTGCCAAACAGTCAGCTTTTTCGTTGTCGTCGAACGCGAGGGTGCTATCAGGCTTCCTAAGCGGGGGAGACGCGGCGTATCCGTCTAAACGGAGCGCTTTAGCGACACTCCAGTAGGCCTTATGGGTTGGCTTAATACCTTCCATAAGTTGGTCCCACTGTTCGTTACGTAATTCACTGATGCGCTCCCTCACTCTGCGTTGGAGGGCGCGCGCTCGTGACCTATATTCGGGCGTGGGGTATGCGCTCGCGCGGCGCAGGGCAACGTTTTTGACTCTTATCAGTTCGCGTACTTCGGGCGGCAGGTTCAGACGGGGTTTAGCCGCCGGAGCCTTCCGCGAGCAGTCCGCGATCACTTTTTGAACGTGCTCCGTAAGAGCCCCTATTGCTAAATCTACATCGTTGTTAGAATTTAAATCAGATGGGATTCGGTTTAAAGCGGGAGTATCGATTTTTTGGAACTCGGATGACACTTTGTCCCAATCGGTGATAAAAATAGGGTCCCCCGGCGGGCTTTCCGGCGAGCCCAGTTTCATAAGGACGGGGCGGTGATCTGAGCTCAGAGCGTGAAGCGTCTCTATAGAGCTCAGTTTCAGCGCCACGTTCTTAAGTAACGCTATGTCCAGAATGTCTGGTCGGTGGGAGTCATTGTCTGGAAACCGCGTCGGTGAGAGGGGCGCGATCAAGTCTAAATCTAAGGCCTCAGCTAGGACCGAAAGCCTGCGGCCGTTAATATTGGAGGTGACACAGTTCCAATCTGTGTGTTTGCAATTAAGGTCGCCGAATAGGATCACTGAGTCTCCTAGGGCGAGGAGGGCTTCTATGTCGCTCCGGAGCAACTCACTAGTGGGAGGCAGGTACACAGAGACTATGATGACGGTCCCGTGACCGGTCATAGACAATCTGCACGCTGTAGCTTCTATATTTATGAGAGTAGGCGTGTCGATAGGGCAGCAGTACAGCGAGCGTTTAAAATACACTGCGGTGCCACCGCCCCTTCCGCGTTCACGGTCCGTTCTTAGTAAATTATAATTATTGATTTTACAGGCCCTGGGCCTTTTGTTTGATAAAAAGGTTTCTTGAACTAAAATGATATCTACGCTGTACTCAGACGCACATTCACCTAACTCGATATGGTTATTTGTAAGGCCGCGCGCGTTGAACGACAGAAGCGAGATCGATCTCGGCTTATGTCGTCCAGCGCGTGTGCCTAATGTGCACGCGGGTGCAGCCATTGAGAGTGAAAATTTGATTTAAAGGTAAAATTGAAGTTAATTAAAATAAAGAGTTAACTACTTTAGGATAACGGGTAAGAGCAGTGATTTTACCCTTGGTGTTGTTGCAGTTCGAAATTTCGGAAGCTAAAGCGGCGACTTCCTCTTCCGAAACTTCGGCTATAGCTGCTTTAATTATATTTAAGTTTGCGAGGAACGAGTTTGCGTTTTTTAATTGTTTGTTGGGCACGGGCCCGTGAGTAAAAGCGACCGGTGCGGCCGCCACTGATGGTGTACGGCCCCAAGCCATCGCCGGCGCGACGGTGCGGGAGGTAGTGGGAGGGGAGGCAGCGCTAGTGGGCGGGCTATTATAGTGCGAGCGCCTTTGGATCAGCGCCGGGAAGTGGGTTGAATTATGTAGGGGCGGGGCCCACTGTTTATGTGGAGGTTGGTGACGCACTGGAGGCGTGAATTTGGGTGCCTTAGGGCAGCCTCTGTAATTGGCCGTGTGGCCGGTTTGATTACACAGGACACACGCGGGTGGCCCGTCTTTTGACTTGTCGCGTGGACATTCCGATGTAAAATGCGGAACTAGGCATTTAACGCAACGCGGATTTGCGTTGCAATTAAGTGAAGCGTGACCATATAGCTGACAACGATGACATTGCCCAGGGCCGCCTCTCCTTAGAGGAGGTTCAGCCCGAATGCCGGAGAGACCAGCGACGCGGATATTATTTTGGAAAATGAGCCTGCTGGTCTCATTTTTTTCCAAAATAACAAGTACGAGACCCAGAGAAGAGCCATCGCGCCTATGTAGGCGGTGGACTGCCACGACGGGGAAGTTTTGGGACTTAAGATCCTCGAAAATAACGTTGTCGTCAACTTCGTCGGGAATACCGCGAAGCACGACCTTTAGTTTGCGCTCTTCAGCGAGCGCGTATGTGTGAAACTGAATTTTCGCTTCAATGAGGAAGCGAGAAAGGGCTCTGTACGATTCGCTATCGCTGAGGGTGATGCGAATTCCTTCCGTGGTGTTCACGGCTTTATTGTAGCTAATGTGGCGAGCGCCACAGACTGAGGACACGTGGGTCCATTTGCTTTTGTCCCTCAAGATGATCGGGGGAGGTGATTTGCCCGCGGGAGGGGGTATGGGCTTGTGAGCCGTAGGCGCGGAAGGCGCGGGGGCCGGCAACGAGGGGCGTGCGGTGGCCGCTTGAGATGCGGCGGGCGCGGAGGCGGGGGTGGTCGCGCTCGCGGGCGCGGGGGTGGAAGAAGGCGGGGGCACGGCGTTTCTCGCGAGGCGACGTGCCTTCTTACGTTCGCGGCGGACTGCGGCTGGGTCTTTTTTAAACTCGTCCGCTTCCGAGTCGGACGAGTTTTCATCGGTGTTAAGTGGGCGCTTGTTGGCGGCCTGAGGGGCTTCAGAAATTTTAAATGCTACGGCGCCTTGTCACCGTATTTATGCTCTCGTCGGCACCGTAGCATAGCGGACCGATCGCGGCGTAAAATGAGCACTGTGTGAGGAGAGTGTCCATCTCTCCTCTCTTTCTTTGCAGACGCCAGTGGCGCGGGGGGAAATGAAAAACCGTTACAAAACCGTTTATTTTAAAATCCTTATGTACAACATATCTCTTATATACATTGACAACGGACAACTTATAAATCTTATAAACTCGCACTTCACTGATTTTACAGTTCAATGTTCGGTCCGTCGTTGACATAAGCCTTATAATTTTTTTTTCATTTCCTTAAAGAAATATTTATTGCATGAGGTTCCTACACCTCTCTGCCATAAGCTTGCTTAAATATTTTGTAACTTTTCAGCAGGCTACATTGCCATACATAAATACATACCGCCAAGTGGTTAGAGACCCTAACTGCAGAGCCAAGGGTCGCAGGTATGATTCCCGGCGGGGGCAAATATTTGTGTGCATGAATACGTTTATTTCGCTCCGGGTTTGGGTGTAAAAATGTATATATGTATTTAAAAATTTATATTCTGTATAATAGTTATATACATAATAGCTTTCCGCCCGTGGCTCCCCTTTGCCTAAAAAGTTGCCTATATCACTCTTAAGCTTATAAACTATACCGAGGTAAAAAATTATAGCGGTCTCAGTGCAACTGTGTAATCTACGCGAGCGCAGCCGCAGGCGGAAAGTTAACTTAAAAATTAAACATAGTTTATGTTAATCGCTTCTAATGTAGCTTTGTATAGGTGAAAGACTTTTTAAGACTTTTTCAATTTAATTAAGAGTCGGTACAACGCCTGCAAAAATTGCTGCTGCCTGGCCGGCCCAAATGCGTGCGATAGAGAAGGCAGATGCGCCATATACTCTAGTGCAAACGGGATACAAGACTGCTTAAAAATAAAGACGCAAACGAAAATCTTTATATTTTAATTACAAAAGAAATAAATATTAACTGGGGGAGGCCTAAGCCCCTACAGTGGATTAAAAATGGGCTGATGAAGATGAAGAAATATTTTATATAAAAAAAAGCCAGTTGATAAGTATAAATATAACCTCCGTTTGAGATTTTTACATTAAAGAATTATTATATTTATTATGACGAAAGAAAATGTGTTTTAATAAGGTTTTTTGGTGATTTTTTTCCGTCGGGCAAAATTAATACTATGTCGTTTTCAAAATAACCAATGGGCAAACAAAGGTCCATATATTTACTTACAATATTTCGTTTTGTCGCTGTTGAGTAAAGATTTGAGCCAATAACGTAGATTGAAATTTGATAAAAACGGAACGACTTACATTGTACAAAGTCTTAAGTAGTCAAATCTTTCCTCTTATTAGTATAGATGTAAATACTTTTTCACTCATAAACGGACCAAATAGACATGTTCGTCATAGTCATCAGCCCATTTTTACCCCACTGCAGGGGCTTAGGCCTCTCCCAGGGTGAAGAGGGGGGCTTGGAGCTTAAGTCCACCACGCTGCTCCACTGCGGGTTGGGAACTGTAACGACCGCCATCTATTGGCAGCGTCCGGGACCGACTGCTTAACGTGCCCTCCGAAGCACGGTGTCAGTGGTATTGTGTACTTAAGTCAGAAAAACTCATTGGTACACGCCCGGATTCGAACCATGGCCCTATGGGGCCTTATAAATTTGAGACAGGTTCGTTGCGCTCTGGGCTATCACGACACTCATGTTCGTGTACACAAAAATTTGTCCCGGGTGGGAATCGAAAATAATAAGGTTTTTTTACCGTTGGCTACCTAAATGTAACGGATATTGTGATACGTAAAATGTATGGTATAATTCTCTACTTTTGCGTGTGCTGCCACGCGTTTCGTTTTATCTCAGATTCTGGATATTTATTACATTCAAGGAAACAGCGAGAGATGGGTCTCTCGAAATTAAATTAAAACACGTGAGGTGGAAATCGGTGCCTCCGTGCGTGAATTATGTTCACACTTGTTTGATTCTGTTTATTAAAATTTGTACGCAATTTATAAATAATAGATTTTCCAGTGGACATACAGAGGAAGTTCACGAAGCGGCAAACAACACAAATGGTTCTGTAGATACAACTCATCTTACTTTCATTGTATCCGTATGACAGTAATTACTAGGTAACTAGGTATCTGATGCTATTCTAATAAAGCATCTTTGCAAAGCATAGACTTTAAAAGGATTCTGTGTTGGCTATTTTTCATACAAATAATGGCGTTAACGGTTGTACCCCGTTAAACCTAAATCGATTGCCCCAAAAAAATCATATAATAATAATAATAATACATGGGACTTCCCACACAGCGCCATCTAGTCCCAAAGTAAGCAAGTATTATGCTTGTGTTATGGGTTACTAGACAACTGATATACATACTTAAATATTCTTTATAATATATACATATATAAATATATTTTTATATATATATATATATATATATATATAACAACCAAGACCCGGTACCAGTATCAATATTCATCATATAAATACTGACCCGACCTGGGATTCGAACCCGGGACCTCTAGCTTCGTAGGCAGGGTCGCTACCCACTAAGCTAAGCGGTCGTCATTCATATGGTATGCAGATCAACAAAAACTAGATTTAACGGTTTTTTTTAATTGTTTTCGTTCATCAAAAAAAAGCTTAGTCGTCGCTTATTTTTGACCGTGATTTCTGGAACAAAATTAGTTATAGGTAAGTGTCGATCGTCTAGGATGTGCGTGTGGCACATTTTGTGAATTGCACTGTATTCATCTGAGTTATTTTACGTAATCATGCTATTTATTGTCTAGTCTTTATTCTCGTTACCCTAGCCACGTCTCGGCCATTCGTCTTGGACAGGATAAGTTGCCGCGAAGTATTGTTTCCGGAACGTATAAATCATCGTTATAATATTTTGTTTTATCATCATATAAAATATTGTGGCAGCATAGCAAAAAAATCATAAAAAAACTTCAATGTAAAGCGAAAATTTTCCGATTCAGATCACCATCGATCGCTACTGAATTTCGTACTTACTTAAGGAGGTAATTCCTTCTTACAAAAAAAAAATTGGGTTCAGTCCGTGTCTAATCCTCGCTGTATTTCTGTATCAATATTTACAGAAAAGACATAGTAGTAGGAGAAATACTGTCACAGGGGGGTACGTTTTTGTTATAGCTAATAAATTCCTGAAAAACATGAATTTCCGTCGATTTTCGTTTTTGAAAATAATGAGCCTTGAATTTGATATTAATGTGAATTAAAAAAAAATGAAAGTACCGCCCTGCAAATCCTGCAAACCCAGCACATTTTTGTTTCAATTCATATACATTTCAGGGGTGGAAACAGTCACCGCCTGCAAGCTGTTTCCACGGATATTTTATAGGTATTTTTGGGGAATTAGGTTTTGTCTTCTCTATCACTCAGGTATAGGTCGGGAAAAACAGATTGAAATGGTGACAGCGATGCCTATTCGAAGCCGCGGACACAAAAACTATCACCTTAATAAGATAAAAAGTCTTCGTTAGGTCCGTTTGCGTCGTTTTCTACAAATCGCACGCAAAATGTTGTAGAAAAATCTTGTTCAAGCAAATGCTTTTCACAATCTCAGTGATGTGTAGCGATTCTTCTTAAACTACAACTAAATTTGATAAATTCTTTGTTTGCCATAACAATTTATTTCAGAGACCTTTTTAATGTAGAAATCTAGATCTTTATCGTAAATAACTCAAAAAAGTTTTTTGATGTCAAATAACTGACAAAAAAATGTGTTTCATCATCATCATCATCATCATCATCATCATCATCAGCCCATTTTTACCCCACTGCAGGGGCTTAGGCCTCCCCCAGGGTGAGGAGGGGGGCTTGGAGCTTAAGTCCACCACGCTGCTCCACTGCGGGTTGGGAACTGTAACGACCGCCATCTATTGACAGCGTCCGGGACCGACTGCTTAACGTGCCTTCCGAAGCACGGTGTCAGTGATATTGTGTACTTAAGTCAGAAAACTCATTGGTACACGCCCGGATTCGAACCATGGCCCTATGAGGCCTTATAAATTTGAGACAGGTTCGTTGCGCTCTGGGCTATCACGACACTTTACTCATACATAAAATACATATTATGAAATTATATAAAATGTACCAAAGAAAAAGTATAGAAATATGCGATTCAGTTATAATAATAAAATATACGATTCATTTTGTATATTTAATTAAAGTTGTAAATTTTTACTTATTTATTTTTTCACACATTTTCTTTGCGTTTATGTGTCCATGCGTAGTTTGCGTTTCTGCTATTTTTTATGACCCACTAATTCATTTATTTTCGAAATGCTATTTCCACTCAAACATTTTTCAACATTTGAAATCACAAGAATCAAAACGCGGACACAGACAGAGCACTGCACAGGCAATGCTTCTAATCCTTTTACATTTAACTCACTGTACTTATTTTCACTGCATAAGTTTAGTTGGCTTTGAGACAACTTGTTCCTTTGGTAGCGCTTTTCGCTTTCAAATATATACCATTAGGTTTATAGCAAACACGTTTAGTTTATATTAACCCTTCAACAGAACGCGAAGATAAACAATCCCGATTCGAATTTTCTCCAACTTTCGACTGAGAAGCCATCGACCCATATAAATAAAGACAGGGATACGAGCAACAAAAGCTATCTACCATCCGTTAACATCCGATACTGTGAAACTATTAAAAAAAAAAAGAAACGTAAGGACTTGCATTATAAAGTCGACGTAAGAAAAATTAACATTTCATTATATATTTAGTGAATATTATTTATTTATTTGATTATTTATTTCAATCATTGAAAACTTATCATGTAAATACAACATCGTACTTGGCAAATTTCTGAAAAAGCTCGAGTTAGTATTTCACAATAGATACAAACATTTTAAGTCTAGACTTCAAAAGGCTACTGCTACCAAGTCGGCTGGAATCCTTT
The DNA here is from genome assembly GCA_949709985.1 of Luffia ferchaultella. Taxonomy (NCBI): domain Eukaryota; kingdom Metazoa; phylum Arthropoda; class Insecta; order Lepidoptera; family Psychidae; genus Luffia; species Luffia ferchaultella. Next base: position 5,938,901 of record OX453257.1, on the reverse strand, counting down.
CAAATATCTCGGACAGATGAATAAAGAAGAGATTTATAGTTAATGTAACCTAAGTGATTAATTTTGGTTACTTTTTAACTGGATTTACAAGCTAATGTTTCACTTAAAAGCAACCTTTGTGTCCTTCGTCAGAACATAATCATAGAATAATATAATGATTTATAAAAGAAAATAGGGAAAACTAGGGTTCATTAAACCAGATATTGCAAGAGTAGAAAAAAAAATCCTTTTTGCAGACAATGTCGTCGCTGGGTCAATCGTAATTTCATTATTAGAATATTAGTTGTTAGCTAACTTAGGTCCATATCCATATCAGGCCGCTATGCCCCATTGCTCCAAGCCCCCCTCCTCACCCTGGGGGAGGCCTAAGCCCCTGCAGTGGGGTAAAAATGGGCTGATGATGATGATGATGCCTCATTGCAGAGGCTTAAGCCTTCCCTCGGGATGAGGGTGCTTGGAGCTTAATCTACCACGCTACTCCAGTGCGGGTTCGTGAATTAACGTGAATTTAACGACTGCAACCGGGACCGGCGTCAGAAAAACTCATTGGTACATAACAGTTTCTAGCATTCGAACCACGACCTTCTAAACGAGAAGCGGGCTTGCCACCACTCGGTTATTACGACCCCTTTTACACCTAGTAAAAGTTTATATAAAGTTCCATACTTATCCTTTTTTGTTATTCGAGGTACGTTTTGTTGCCCAAGTACGCTTTCTTTTTTTATTATTACTTGAATCAATAAAACTTTTGTAACTTTTTTGTAACAGTCTAACAATGAGTTAAAGCTAGGCTCCAAGGTAATTTTTACATTTAGCAACCGTCACGACGGCTGCGCATGCAATGACTTCAGCATTCTTTCACTTTTTGTGGGATTTGATTATACTTGTAGCACATTGCACAATTAGTGTTTTATTACTGAAAAATTATAAAATATAGCTTCTTAAGTACTAGGAATTCTTTATACACTCACACTCCTATCTACAAAGGCGAATTAATAAAATGGTAAAACAAATAAGAAACTAATTTAATAAAATAATTAATCAATTGAATTGGACAAGAAATGAAAAACCCAGGTTGAAAAACTACAATTTCTTAAGTAATGTCTATTTATTGTCTACATATATGAACGTTACACTTGATGATAACTTAAGAACATTTTCTGATAAACTATCTTTCGCAAGTCATCATCCTAATCTACAGATCGTTCAGAAATTGATAGATTCGGCAGTTTTAATATATTTCCCACATCAACTTCAATATCAAAAACTACATGCGTTTCCTTATTATGAATCTTTCAGAATAAGAGATCTCTTGAAGATAAAATTTGACATGACCTGGAGGTAAAAAACAACAAGTAAAATTATATACCTACATAAAGAAAAGAAAAATACGAAATGCACAAAAAATTCATAGATGAATATAAATAAATTTAAATATCTGTATGAAAACGCGCACCGCGGCAGTTTGGCATCAAATGACGGAAAAACCTACATAAAAATATCATCTAACCGTTTGATTTATAATTCACGCAGGCAGAGACGGTATATATAATACATGGTATGGCGGAGCGAGAGTTTGTGGTCTATTGAGTCACACACACAAGTATGTAAAAGTTGGCCTGCCTTTTTTGTTGACATTGTATTGCAAGGGCAAAGTACTTGGAGCGTGTGGCCCTGAGTAAGTAAGTCATCTTCAGTTCTAACGCCAGTTTTCGTATATTTAGCGCGAGACGAACAATTTATTTTTTTAGTAGCTTTGCACATATATCAAATCTATTAGACACACGTAAACTTCTATGACATTTTAATACCTTTTTTTTAAATTAATTAAACCTTTTTTTATCCGCTCTCCCGACGCTCGCGGTAGTAATCGTCGGGAAGTGTCCTTTACTCCACCGCACCGCTTCTTCCCACTTATGTCGCCTATTTATCCCGAAGTTGTACTACTTATAGAATCTTAACCTACTTTGGCCAGGGTCCATCCAGATATAATACAATCAAAGTAAGAGGCATATGTATTACGACTACGACATATACTGCGATTGGAACTGAATCAGAAAGCAGATGGCGGTCATACAAGTCAACTGTCAGTACACTGATAGAGATAACTGTCCCGTGTCGCGCCCCAAAGTGTCAAAAGATTATTCTGTAGACACTTTGCTGAGAGTGAACATCGACATACTAAATTAGATTTTCCAGCTGGTTCAGCATTTGTCTGCTTCTGTTTTGTTCATTCTACATATATTTAATCTTCCATCGCATTTAATTTCAGTGCGAAAACGCAACCAAAAGATTGTGGGCGGGGTGTACAGTACACCCCGCCCACAATCTTTTGGTTGCGTTGTACTTACTTGTTAGTTTGAAGATCAAAGTTTTTTTTTATGTATAAGCCACATATTAATAGCATCGGGATTACAATTAACTTACAGAGCATAACGAACACCAAGTAGATTTAAAAAAATCTTGTCTTCGAATACCTATTCGTTGATAGAGTATATGTAAATGTTATTTACTACTTAATCTGCGTTGTTCAGTTTTGGACTGTGGAACTGAATCGTCATCCCGCCCAGAATCTGCACGAGTACAATAAATTTAAATTAAGTTTTTCTTGTAAGTTGTGTTTATGCGTATATATGTGCTGAGCCTTAACACCTTAAAATGAAGCAACTTGTATAAATTACATGACTGACAACAAAGTACTTTACTCAAATTCAAATATATTAATATAACAAAACTAATAAAATCAACAACAGCAGAAGGGATTGCTAGTAGCTGCTGTCAATTATTCAGTGTATACCATCAGCCCATTAATACCGCACTGTCTACAGGGGATTAGGCCTTCCCTCGGGATTAAAGAGCTTGAAGCTTAATGCACCACGCTGTTCCAATGCGGGTCGGTAGATTATAACGACTGCCAGCTATTGACGGCAACCGGAACCGACGATTGACATGCTCTCCGGGGCACAGAGTCACTGATAGTTATTTATATAAGTTAGAAAAACTCATTAGTATATGCCCTGGGATTTGAACTACGGTCTTCTAAACAAGAAACGGGCTCGCTATCACTGGGCTATCGCGACATAATTAGTATCCGTGTATTAAAATAGAGAAAATAGGAAATCCAAAACCTATCTAAATACTGGTAAAAAATCTATGCGATATACGAAAAAACATTATATATTATAATCGTTGTAGAATCAAACAAAAATGAATCATACAACAGGCATGAGTTTGATAAAAACATCGCCCACATCCAGCAGGTAAAAGGATTCTGGCCAATTTTCCACACGAGTAGCCTCCTATATGACGTTCACAATACGCACGTCTCTTCCCGGAGCCGTATTCATAAAATTCTATTGAAGTAGGACGTCGACTTCCGTGAAGGATTTTTGCTACTAGCCAAGCATTAGTCTGCGTTAAACTACAACGAGTACATAAATTTTAGTAAATATTACAGGAGATGCTAAGGCACCGAGTCACGTGTGACAGTAAAACGAATGACTCGTTATTTTTTTCGTTTCCATCGCTTCCCTACAATTTACAGCGAAATGAATTCCTTCATCACTCGACGTCAGCTCTTACTAAATATGCACGACAATTTGACAATTCTATTGTTTATTTTTATAACTTGATCTTCAGCTTATACTCTGACATTTCAATGACTTTGCTGTCGTCACAAGTCACAACTTATGCGACTGACGGCTGTCAAGTTCGCATTAAACAGGGTTTTTTAATTGCCATAATTAAGAACAAGAAGAAGGGTTTTTAGAAAATGTTTGCTTATACATGCAGGAATAATAATAATAATTCCCAGGACATTCCACACAGCGCCATCTAGTCGCAAACTAATAGATGAGATTATTTTGTGAAATAGTATATGCGTGGGCTACTTGTTATTCCGTTTAATGTAAAAAAAACGAATAGAGAACTATCTTTATTCATCTCTAGTCATCACGCCAGTAAAGACCTCAGAATTGGCCACATTTAGTAGTCCGACGATAATAGACTTTGTGGTGATTTTAACTAGTACATAAATATTTAGTTGTGAACAAATTACATAAATATTTAGTTTTTTCTTTGCCGAGAATAAAGAATTCCATGGGGGACATACATTTTCGAAACTAGATCTGTCATAGGCTTATATCCAGTTAGAACTGGACTAAGAGTACACCGTAATTAACACACGAAAAAATGGCAAGGAGACCACGCAGGAAAAGAAACACGACAATTGAACGTAGGATAACAGATTTGAGTTTGGTAATTTGGTATAGGGTAGAAATGGGTATAAGATAAACAAAAATAGAAGGTAGGAACACGGTGTCGTGATAGCTCGAACGCAGCTAATCTGTTTCAAATTTATAAGGCCGTGAGGCTATGGTGGGAATCCGGGCGTGTACTAAAGAGTTTTCTGACTTAAGTACATAACTACCACTGACTCTTCGCCTCGGAGAGCACGTTAAGCAGTCGGTTCCGGTTGGTGTCAATAGATGGCAGGCGTTACAATCCGCCAATCCGCATTGGAGAAGCGTGGTGAATTTAATCTTCAAGCACCCTTGACCCTGGAAGAGGCCTAAGCCCCTGCAGTGGGGTATAATGGGCTGATGGAATGGAATTGAGAAACACGAAATTACGTAATAAGCAGGGAAAATGATCAACTTATGAAACGACATCAATCAATTAAGTATATTGCTGATCATACTAACTAGCTCACTGTCACCGAATACAAATTTTACTGAACAGTTAGTATTGTTGAGGAAAAATCGGAAAAATTCAATACTCAATACGTGTTGAGAGGTAGTACATTTGAAAATAGTGAGCATATGTGCGAGAGCACAACCGGACAGGAACAACAACCAACATACCCAGAAACTATAAGCCTATCCAAACGAGTAAGGAAATCTATTTAAAAATACGAGTAGGTATGCTATCGACACAGAGTAATGCTAATGCGTTAATTGGTTTCTGGTTGAATTAATTCGTGATAGGTTCTAGAATTAATCTACTTCTTATGTTATGTACTTATTCAGTGTGGGGGTGAAATGTATAAGGATAGATCTCGATTCACTCTCTTGTGTATTAAATGGAATTAGCGCACAGCTCGTGTTTTATTGAGTGCCGGCTAGTAATAAATATTAGTATTGTATTGGAAATTATTACTTAAATTTCAGCTTTTTTCGATTTTGAATTTTAAAACATTTCGGTACCACGTATTACCAGTTTTATAACCCAGGAGTTTACATAAAATTCATTAGAAATAATTATCATAATGATGAAGATAACGGTGTATCTTATATGAATATTATATATGAAGACATAAGTGGCCAAAGGTCGTAACTCACAAAATAGACATTTTGAGAAAACAGAGTTAAAAGTTTCTATTAATATAGCGACCGCCCGCAGCTTCGCTTGCGTAGACTACACATACCTGTTTTAGGTAGTATTAACATTCGAAATAGTTTATACGTACTTTCTGCTGAAACTAATATTGGGTACACCCATTCAAACTTTCAATCTTCACTCTCCCCACTCCTTTAAGAAAACCGATACTCCCATACTTTTCGCCTCCCGTTTTCCACCCTTAAAATGTGGAAATCTAAAAACCCTGAAACACGTAATTATTTATTTATGTTAAAATTTTTATGTTTCTAACTTTAAGAACAAAGACTCTCATACAAAGCCCCTCCATCCCTCCCTCCTTAAATTTGAAATTTCCAAATATTCTTTTCTTAAAAATTAATACTTCACTTTATAAAATAAACCACTGTTTCAAATTTTGGCTTTCTAGACTTAGTAGTTTCGATTTTATCCACACCGATAGATCAGTGAGGACAATCGACAGACAGCCACAAAAAGTAGCTGATGTCACTCTTGACAACCTTCTTTCACGTCTGCAATGTTTCATTAAAATCTGTTCAGCCGTTTTGGAGATTAGTTTGAATAGACACATAGACGTACAGACAGACGAACAAAAATTAGCATATGTCACTTTTAAACACCTCCTTTTCATACCCGTGAAATTTCATTAAAATCGGTTAAGCCGTTTTGGAGATTAGCTCGAATAGACAAATGGACGTACATACTGACATACAAAAAGTAGTGTATGTCACTTTTGACCACTTTCTTTCCATATCTGTGAAGTTTTATCAAAATTAGTATAGCCGTTTTGGAGATTTGCTCGAATAGATAGACAGACAGATAGTATTATTTTATACATATAGCCTATAGCCTTCCTCAATAAATAAACTATCCAACACAAAAAGAATTTTTCAATTCGAACCAGTAGTTCCTGAGATTTGCGCGTTCAAACAAACAAACTAACAAACAAACAAACAAACAAACAAACAAACAAACAAACAAACAAACAAACAAACAAACAAACAAACAAACAAACAAACAAACAAACAAACAAACAAACAAACAAACAAACAAACAAACAAACAAACAAACAAACAAACAAACAAACAAACAAACAAACAAACAAACAAACAAACAAACAAACAAACAAACAAACAAACAAACAAACAAACAAACAAACAAACAAACAAACAAACAAACAAACAAACAAACAAACAAACAAACAAACAAACAAACAAACAAACAAACAAACAAACAAACAAACAAACAAACAAACAAACAAACAAACAAACAAACAAACAAACAAACAAACAAACAAACAAACAAACAAACAAACAAACAAACAAACAAACAAACAAACAAACAAACAAACAAACAAACAAACAAACAAACAAACAAACAAACAAACAAACAAACAAACAAACAAACAAACAAACAAACAAACAAACAAACAAACAAACAAACAAACAAACAAACAAACAAACAAACAAACAAACAAACAAACAAACAAACAAACAAACAAACAAACAAACAAACAAACAAACAAACAAACAAACAAACAAACAAACAAACAAACAAACAAACAAACAAACAAACAAACAAACAAACAAACAAACAAACAAACAAACAAACAAACAAACAAACAAACAAACAAACAAACAAACAAACTCTTCAGCTTTATAATATTAGTATAGATAAACCTTGTTGTGCATTTCCAACTGGTTCCTTAAAATTAATTTAAAAAAATTATAATAAAATAAATTCGCTCTTAAATAGCATTGGGAATAGATTAAGCGCACCATAATACCTTTGTTACACCGAAAAAACAGGTTTTTTATTTTTTGCAGATATGACCTTTGGCCAGTCATGTCTTCATATGTTTATTTCATCTTGCTGGTTTACTTAGGACCGGTATTTCAGTTCCCACTGAATTTTGAAAATTAAGCTACACTTAACGTTTAAGTGACAACTGAAATACCGGTCCTTAATTTAATTTATTGCGTTTCCTACTCTTTAGATGCACTCATTCGGCAAAATGGTCGATTACTCTCAAGTGATAGCCAATTAACATTTTGAATAATTTCAAGGATGCCTGACCTATTTTTTTCAGAGGTGCTCAAATCACTGTCCGTATATTTATACGGCTTATATTATGATTCATGTACGAAATACTTGAAAACCTGCCATGCCACTTGGCATCAGCCCATTATACCCCACTGCAGGGGTTTAGGCCTCCCCCCAGGGTGAGGGGGCTTGGAGCTTTAATCCACCACGCTGCTCCAACGCGGGTTGGTGGACTGTAACGACCGCCGTCTATTGGTAGCAACCGGGACCGACTGCTTAACGTGCTCTCCGGGGCACGGAGTCAGTGATAGTTATGTACTTAAGGCCTTAAGGCAGAAAAATTCATTGGCACACTTAAAAATTTAGAATTTCTATACAGGATTTTTGTTTATCTAGTTATTGTTCTAGGTTCTATGTCGATTATATAATAATAAATATGAATTCTAACAAATATCTCACAGAGCGACTTTATACCGTGCGATAGCGGTCGAAAGGTCTTTCTTTTAATTCACTGAGCGTTCGTTGAAGGGCAGTAAAAAGTATTAGCGAAACAAATTGTGTCAATGTAAATATGAAGAACGTGTCAACGACGTACATGCGTAACCACGGCTTGACCTAATTATGTTCAGACTGGGGCATTTTCGATTAACAGCTTTTGGATTGCAAAGTCCTTGGATTGTTATCAATGAACAGATTTTTAAAAGCTTATTATAAATTTAAAGATATTGAGGAAAATAGCAACAACTTTCATTTGAAACTCATGTCATATAATAATTTGCCAGTTTATTATTACCTATTTGAACAGAAAAGTAGTATTATTATTTGTTACGGAACGGGGCTGCGGCTCCTATTTATCTCGTAGATATAAATGGCAATACATAAATCGGTTGTCACCATAGCTAGGTCACCTTTTATTTAAAGAAAACCAAAGAAAAACTATGAAAAAACTTTTAGGACTATGATTCGTCACAAAAATTAGCGAATAATGTGAGCGAACAATGGTGACGCCGTATGAATGTAATAATTATATCAATGCTTATTTGTTGTTCCGGATGTAAAGGATTATTATCGGCCAATGCACGCGTTTTAAATAAGTCATCTACCAATTAAAAACGTGCTGGCTGGACTTAAAAACCACAGCACCACGCATGGACATAGCCGCCAGCTTACTCGCTTGTGCTCCATAGTGTTCTGGAATTGTTCATAAGGTTCCAGAATGTTCCAAAATGTTTAAAAAATTCAGAAGGTTCGAAAAAGCTAATATGAAAAATCCAGTTTATAAGTGAATATTGCAATAGAATAAGTTAATTAAGTATAAAATGAAGCAAAAAAATTAATAACAAAAATTTTCCTTCTTTGTTGATTTAGTCAGGCAGCCTTCATCTGAGTCAAGCAAATATAACTTTGGATAAATAAAAATATCGTTAAAAAATTTAAAAGAGCCTCGCGAAAAAAATTATTTAAATATATTAAAAAGGTTGTCCTCTAAAAAGAGTGAAGTCGAGTGTTGTCAGATTTTTTTCGCTTAAATCGGGATTAGTATAAGAAAATTTAAAAAATGCGGGGTTTATTTGAATAATTCGGGACAAAAAAGTAAAAAATTACATTAATATTATACTACATAATTATATCACATTAATAGTCGAGACAACTGGCATCCCCTGCGGGACATTTAATTGGAGCCTTCTAATCGGGACGTCCAGCAAAAATCGGGACGTCTGGGAACACTAGAAGTTATTGACGGCATTTATAAGCTGAAACTAAACTAAGTTTGTTTAAAACAATCATAATCACTTAATTCTGTCTAGAGTTTGAGTCTGTCATTTTGCTTGGGGTTTCGATGGTTCCGAAATATGACGCGCTATCTTATGAAGGTTCGAAACTTAGAATAGAAATAATCTAGATGGAACGTGTCATACTTGAAAACGATCGGAAACCCAAGCAAAATAATAGACTCAAATATTACATAAGAATTTAAAAGTTGAATGCACTGACTGGTTGTATCTGACTGGTTGACTGACCGGTTGGCCGATTGGTTAGAGACCCTAACTGCGGAGCTGAGGGTCGCGGGTTCGATTCCCGGCCGGGACAAATATTTGTGTGCATGAACATGTGTATTTGTTCCGTGTTTGGGTGTAAAAGTATCTATATATGTATGAATTATAAAAAAAAAATTAGAATATTTAAGTATGTATATCAGTTGTCTAGTACCCCATAATACAACCATAACACTTGCTTACTTTGGGACTAGATGGCGCTGTGTGGGATGTCCCGGTTATTATTATTATTATCTGCAAAAATAAGTACACAAATTTTTAGAAATCCATTTATTACTTATTTTGTTACATGAAAATTTTAATCTTGTTTCTCTTGTTTGTTTCTTAATCTTGTGTCGATAGGTTAAACACTTTACTGTGGGAACTGTACGTACAGATAGACAAAGGATGTCTTGAAACTTACTATACCATATTCTAAAAATGGAACGATGCCTGTATATTCGTTCGTTACTTCTTTCTGTATTCAAGGACTGTACAAATTCGACTGAAATTGTATATATTTCTTTATCGTCCTTAGTCACAAATAGGTAAGTAATCGCGGTCCACGCCTTCCCACCTGTTTTTTTTTTTTTAACTTTTAAGCAGCTTACAGCGTGAGAGTTCCGTGCAGCCAGCTTAAACGTAGATGAATTGCAAATAAATTAGATTTCCAGTAAATATAAAAAAATATATATACTTCATCGGATTCCCTAGAGGGGAGCAATAAAGATGGTTCGTCTCGACCTATAATAAACTCAATAAACTTGTTTTAATCTTCCATATCGTAAACAGCGTCGAATATTATTAAATATATTTTTATTCGTTTCATTAACATATTTTTTTTAATAATATAAGCACGTCAATAAGCTTCCAAAGTTAGTGTCGCATCATTTAAAAAAATGTAACATTCACATGGAAGATGTTGAAAAATTAACTGTAAACCATTAATTACTCATTACTGAACACGAAGTAGGTACGTATACAAATTTTTTTGAAGTTTTTGTTTGTATAACTGTTGGTATTATAGTTATACATGTACAAGTAATAGCCCGTGATAGCCCGAACGCATCGAACTTGTTTCAAATGTCTATGACCATGTATGTGGCTATGGTATGGTGTGGTAGTATGATGAGGTTTATCTGACTTAAGTATATTAACTATCACTGACTTAAAGAAAATAAGACTAAGAAAATAAACATCACTGACACGTCTAGGTCATCACCACTCACGACTCCGACTGACGAGCCACTCTTGAAGCCCCGTGACCAAAACTGGTCACGACTTCAATGAAACAGAAAGTTCGATAAGTATAGTACGAGTACTCACTGTGTTCATTCACAGACAGTCAGGTTAGAATTAAAGGTCGACGTCGCCTTAAGAATGTGTAAACATTATATTATTATGTTTAGCATAGTGCTAATATTTACATAAATAAAAACGTGCTGCAAGTCTTACCAGCCTTTCAAAATAAATTTCAAGCCTACGTATATTCTTGTATCGCAGCTGACTCGCAGAACAGTAAAATGCGGTTGACTGACTTGTACCTGCCACTTCATGTTTATCTAAAACTAGCAGTATCTATACAAACATCAAACGTTACTTAATTTTTTCATTCCTACAAATAAAACTACTGAGGCTTAACCTCTTTCGGAACTCTGTCTGTGCAGATGAATCAAAAGTAAGGGAATGATTAAAACATAATGTATCGATTAACTTCTTTGTTTAACTAAAAGTTAAACAAATTTAGTTAAGTCGCAATAGAGGGGTATAAATTTTTTCTTCTTAATATAATACGGTATTTAATCACGACCAAAAAGTTATTCATCCCTTACAAACTGCTAATTGTATCAAATAAAAAGCTAGACTAAATAATTAAAACCTTGTAGTTATTTTGAGTTTCTAGCGGATGACTCTACTCATTTCGTAGTAGTTTACTTCCATTAAACTTATCTATGAATCTGCTCTAAGATGATAATGCGTTCATATATACCATTCATCCGATTGTGATGTAAAAGAAGCACATACATTTAAGCGCAGGTTAATTTTATGCTTATACGCCACTAGGGGTGTACTGTTGCAGCAGATGTCTTTTTTAAAGCTCTGAAATAATAATCTTACAACAGATTCTTAGATAAGTTTTATGGAAGTAAACTACTACAAAATGAGTAGAGTGAATAGCACGTATATAATGCAAAACCTGCTTAAAATGGGCCGAACGCTTTAAAAAAGACATCTGATGCAGCACTCCTCGTGGCATACACCTATAAACTCAACCTGCTCTGAGGTGTATGTGCTTCTTTTACATCACAATCGGATGAATGGTATAGTAACGCATTTGGGATAAACGAAGAAACGTTAAATTTTATACCAGACATAGTTTTATATGTATTCTTACTTAGTTACTTTTTTCCAAAAATTAATTAATGGAATATCCTTGTGACGTCCTTTGGACAGCTGTTTACTATTTAAATTAATTAAGTAATAATATTTTCATATTGTAATCTACAAATTATTTATTATTATTAAAATTTAGTCTAATAACCCAACCCTTGACGTCCCGCCCCGGCGCAAAGGTGCTCAAGATACTGGTCGCATTGCCACTTTGAATGGCAATGGACGATCTCTGCGCCAGGAAGGACTCGGAGCGGGAGTCAAAACCCCTTTCTCTCAAACAACGGCCGATGTTCGCGATAAAACGTTTAGCTTCACTGCCCCAGCCGCCAGTAGTTTCCACTGCGAGAGGGACAAGTATAGACACTCCAGAGTCCGCTATCGGCAGCTGCAGTTTCCGCAGCAGCTCCAGCCGATCTCTTGATGTGACTAAGGTGCGAGGCGGAACATCTGGAGTACAACAAAAGTTACAATTTAATAATTTTTTTTTCACACTTCATTGCCAATATAGGTTAGGTTTGTGGTACGGTCACTGGTATCGGAATGAGCAATATCCATTCTCGAAGTAGATAGTCGAAGGAAAAAGACATTTCTGTTAAAGATTTATTTTAATTTTAATGGATTCTCCATTCGCTCGGTCTATCTACGGTAATCTATACTAATATTATAAAGCTGACGAGTTTGTTTGTTTGTTTGTTTGAACGCGCAAATCTCAGGAACTATTGGTTCGAATTGAAAAATTCTTTTTGTGTTGGATAGTCTATTTATTGACAAAGGCTATATGTATAAAATAATATTATCTGTCTGTCTGTCTATTTGAGTAAATCTCCAAAACGTCTTAACCGATTTTAATGAAATTTCACAGGTATGAAAATAAGGTGGTCAAAAGTGACATACGCTACTTTTTGTCTGTCTGTCTGTCTGTACGTCTATGTGTCTATTCGAGCTAATCTCCAAAACGGCTGAACAGATTTTAATGAAACTTTGCAGACGTGAAAGAAGGTTGTCAAGAGTGACATCAGCTACTTTTGTGTCTGTCTGTCGTTTGTCCTCACTGATCTATCAGCGTAGATAAAGCCGAAACTACTAAGTCTAAGAAGCCAAAATTTAGAACAGTGGTTTTTTTTTATAACGTGAATATTAATTTTTAATTAGTTATAAACTCGGGCAACGTTTTCTTTAATAGTTTTAGATATTCTTTTATATAACAGGAGTTTGACGTGATTAATTTATCTGGAGTTTATAAGAGAGCCGCGATCGATTTCATATTTGAATTGACCTCACGTACATTGCTTTTAATGGTTTTCGGCATCACAGCATACTTATAAGTCGTAATCGAAATAATCGAATCGTTGACTTCTGAACCGTACGGAGGCTGATAGCGGGATGAATAATTCAATATCTCGTCAGGCAAAATATATAACCTTAGCAATATTTAACCACACATACTTAAATTGTGATCTTGTTTCCGAATAAATTTGAAATTTAGATTAATTTAATAGAATGAAATAATTCTATGTTAATAATTAGCTTTATTTAACAAGTTATCCAACGTTGATTGTAATATTTAAAAAAGAGAAAACATTTATATTTAAGTGAAAATCAAGCAATTTTCGATGCTTTTTAAGATTTCGTACCTCAACCAAAAAAAAAACTGAACCCTTATACGGAAGGGTTCCCTCCTATCGTGTAAGATCACTTTATTGTCCGTCTGTCAAAGCCTTTTTCTCAGGAACGAGTAGAACGATGATGTTGGAATTAATATCAAACAGTAACAACAACCTAGTTCGAAAACGCTTGTAAATTCGTTGATTTGTTATTTCCATCCATTACACCGGCCCATTATGCCCCATTGCAGGGGCTTAGGCCTCCCCCCAGGGTGAGGGGGCTTGGAGCTTAATCCACCACGATACTCTAGTGCGGGTTGGTGGATTTTAACGACTGCTATTTGTTGATGTCGTGATAGCCCAGAGCGCAACGAACCTGTCTAAAATTTATAAGGCCCCATAGGGCCATGGTTCGAATCCGCGCGTGTACCAATGAGTTTTTCTGACTTAAGTACACAATATCACTGACACCGTGCTTCGGAAGGCACGTTAAGCACTTGGTCCCGGACGCTGTCAATAGATGGCGGTCGTTACAGTTCCCAACCCGCAGTGGAGCAGCGTGGTGGACTTAAGCTCCAAGCCCCCCTCCTCACCCTGAGGGAGGCCTAAAAATGAGCTGATTTGTTGATGGCACTCGTTGGTGCAAGCCCGGATTTGAACCACGGCCGCACAGTCTTCTAAACTTCGAACTAGTTTGCTACCCTCGGGCTATCACGACACGCGATTTGTTAACCGACGATTACTTTTTAATTTTGATTAGAGTATCGAAACGTTGATGGAACAAAAAAAAACAGATTGGCTTTCGCATTCAAGTGTATTTCCAGCCAGTTTATGTTTCTAAAATTAAAATCCTAACAGTAGATTCTTCACTTCATCAGCCCATTTTTACCTCACTGCAGGGGCTTAAGCCTCCTCCAGGGTGAGGAGGAGGGCTTGGACCTTAAATCCACCACGCTGCTCCATCACGGGACCGACTGCTTAACGTGCTCTCCGAGGCACGGAGTCAGTGATAGTTAATGTACTTAAGTCAGAAAAACTCATTGGTACACGCCCGGATTCGAACCATGGCCCTATGGGCCCTATAAATTGAAACAGGTTCGTTGCGCTTTGGACTATCACGACAATCACGTACCTACAGTAGATTAACAAATGATTAGTTTTCTGTTCAGAAAAGGGCATAATCAATGTTATTACAGCTAAAACGTAGGTTGATTTTTTAACAGACGATAATTTGACAGGCAATTCTAGACTCAAATTTTAGTTGAGTTACATAATATGTTCGTGGTGACGAGAAATGGAAAATAAAAAATGTGTGTGGTTAAATATTGCTAAGTATTGGCTTTTGATTCACTAATAAGACTCGTAACTTCAAGCTCTCATTTTTAATCACTTAATTTTGTTATTTGTGTTTGTAATTACATGTTTGTAAGATGAAGATGTTAAAAGAAGGCTAATTTCGCGGGGGTGAAGGCCAGCGCGCGGAGACCTCGCGGACTGAAACTCGGACTGAAACTCGTCATCTTGCCAAACGCCACCAGCTAACTAGAATAAGAGTAGTCAGATCGTAAGCTCAGAAAAGGACTTCTAGTCCATTCGTATTTTTATGCTTAAATTAGTCATAATTACTCGATTACATAATTTACTTCATTATTATCAACAAACCGTAAATTTGAAGTGCGATAAAATTTAACGTAGGTACATAATATTGATGATAGAATTATTGTGCACTATTCATGTTTTGAAATAAAAGTTGCAGTTTCAATGTATTACTACAACAATAAACATTATATTACTTTCGTTGAAATATCTATATAACTAAAAACAAAACAGCTTGTCTATACCTACAAGTAACAAAATGTCACAGACGAAAACTAAATTATAATTTTCTTTCGTAACTACAGAGTAGAAAGAATTACTTATATATTTAAAAGAACCTCTTAATCGACTTGTGAACGGGAAGAACCCACGGGTATTGTTTCCAGTTACAACTAAAACGGCCACGTTCTCTTGAAATGCATAAAATTACAATTTTTCACAGATTACGCATATTTTTAACGTTCTAAAACAAACATTTCTTTTTAACATATTTTTATGTATTCTAAAAATGGAGGTATGTCTTACCTATATATGTATGTATATATGTATTTACGTATGTATATCCGTTGTCTTGTACTCATGGTACCAGCTTTGCTTAATTTGGGACTAGATGGCGTTGTGTGGCATGTCCGAGATATCATTATTATTATATTATCTATGTTCAGACCAAAGGCGGGTGTTTGATCATACTGAAGTTAACTAGAGCATGTGATGAGAACACGAAGCCTGTTAAGAGAAAGGGCGATTGTTTAAGAGTATTTTTTATTAATCAAAACCAAACACGATCGAGGGATATAACAAAATATACGAGTACGGAACTGCTTACAAAACCTACATAATTGGGGATATATAAAACAAAGTTCACGTGAACCTTAAACATTAATTTTATCTCAAATATCTAAGTACTAAACAAAGACTTTTTCTCACAACTATGCTGCTATTCTATCATAACTACACTACATTTCCAGCACAAAGCGGCACTTTGTTGCTCTAGAGCAGAAAAAAATTATGGAAATCCTTTATACTGCACTTAGTTTTTATTTTTTGTTTAATTTTACGCATGCGTTTAGTTAGCCAACTTGATGGCCATATGGGGTTTGAGCATTAAAAAT
Organism: Luffia ferchaultella; assembly: GCA_949709985.1. NCBI lineage: Eukaryota > Metazoa > Arthropoda > Insecta > Lepidoptera > Psychidae > Luffia > Luffia ferchaultella. The sequence continues at coordinate 5,922,740 of OX453257.1, read as the reverse complement.
ACTGGCCATAAAAAATACCGTTTATTTTAAGAAGAAAAAAGTCGGGAACGTCAACGATGCAATTTTCACTGAAAAATTTAAACGTGCTAACCTTGTAATCATGTTTAGTTGAGGGGTAGTTGAAAGAAAAGCAGATTATGCACCTCACATTAAGTAATTTATATTGCCCTCGTGCTTTTTTAGAGCCCCCGCTGGCGCTCGGGCTCCAAATACGCACTCGGTGCAGTAATAAATTACTTTCTGCTCGATGCAACAATCTACTGTACCTAATCGCACAACTGGAGCTGGCGCGAGCGGGTTACTAAAACCGACCGACTGACCGCGATTGGCCAAATGGTTAGAGACCCTAACCGCAGAGCCAAGGGTCGCGGGTTCGATTCCCACCCGTAAAAATATTTCTATTTGTTACGGTTTGCGTATAAAATTGCGTGTAAGTATATTATAAAGATTCATTTAAATATGTTAATTAGTTGTATAGTACTCACAATACAAGCATATTACTTGTTTACTCTGAGTCTAGATGGCGCTGTGTGGGATGTCCCAGGTATTATTATTATTATGACATAGAGGTATTTACCGGAGCGTAAAGGAAACAAACTACCTATGTCTTTTGTTTCTTACGCACATGTAAATGCATATAAGTGGGTATTAGTCAATCGCACGCGCTAGTTTTTGTTGGACTAAGTGTATAAAAAATACAAATAAAATGGTTTTTTATTTACCTGTGTGGTAGTCCTGATTGCTTGTTCGTTTATTTAAATGTGTCTGTAATAGCAAAAACGTATAAACGCGGTAATATGATTGAATAATATGCTTAACCGCATTACAATACAACGTCCTTTTGTAACGGGGCTCTTTTGTAATGTGCCTAATTGATGTTCAGCCAGGATAACATTATGAATAGCAAACTGCGTTTAACTAGATTATAAATGGATTATAAACAGATACAATATGGTGTTAGCATAATTACGAGTGCAAGAAATGATTAAATTATTATTAATATCTACATATATTTAAAAAATTAAAAATTAATCAGTTCATGAAATACATTTTCAATAACACATCCAAATATTATTTATTTATTTTATTTGTATGAAAGCGTTTTCTGGATTTCATTTCTTAAAGATTAAATAATTTTCGTTAATGATCTGATATTTAATGTTGTACGTATGTACGTCTCTGACCGATACCGCTATAGACACCTTACCCATTTCAATATGCAAAATAAGCTCCAATACTCGGTCCTTTATTGCTTTTTACCGGTCCCAAATGTCTGTCGCATAAAACTTTATTTAATATCATCTTAAAGTTATCCTAAAATTCAGTGTTAGTATACATATTTTGCTCGTTTTTCTTGAAAAAAATATTATTATTTACAATTTGACTTTGGTTAAGAAACATAATTTTATTTATTTTGGCACCAAATAGCCACCAGTGTAAAAATTTAGAGTTAATAATTACAAAAGGGTGGGCCTAAAAATAGTTATTTCAATACATTTGCTATTAATACGGTCTTTATGACATCGAAACAAGTACCGTTAAGTTGTATTTTACTACAGAACTAGGTCTTTTTACTTTACAACATTCACAAACAAGCATAATGTTTGTAACGCATGCAATCATGCGTAAACCGCGAAAAGCAACCCGCTCGCGCCCTTATTTACCGCTATTATTACATTTGAAGTATTTACTTAATTTAAATCGCAAATGTATTGAAAAACGGCGTATGATGCTCGTACTCAGTAAGCTGGATATTATAGTCATCCATTTATTTTAAGTACTCGGCTTCGCGCCGTGCCTATAAACACATCGACTATAATATGCAACTAGCATTATAATATTTAGGGCGTCAATTCCATCCATCAATCAGCCCACATTCGTTCACTGCTGGACATAGGCCTCTACCAGGGCACGCCACATTTCTCTATCCTCAGCCATTTTCATCCAGCCACTACCGGCAGCTAGCTTTATATCGTCGGTCCAGCGAGCCGGGGCGGGCACCCCACACTACGTTTGCCAGTTCGTGGTCTCCACTCAAGAATCTTTCTTTCCCATCGTACATCAGTTCTTTGGCAGATGTGACCAGCCCACTGCCACTTCAGCTTACTTATCTTGCAGGCTATGTCGATCACCTTTGTTCTCTGACGGATGACTTCATTCCTGATATGATCTTTCAGAGAACCCGAACATAGCCCGTTCCATAGCTCGCTGAGCAACTTTAAATCGGCGTCAATTATTATTTTTCAATTATCTCTCACAAGAACAATAAAATAAACTTTAATAGTCCAAACTTAGTCATTTATGGGTAAATTAATATTATATTTAAAGTGACCTGTCAATCATTATCATCATCATCATCAGCCCATTTTTACCCCACTGCAGGGGCTTAGGCCTCCCCCAGGGAGAGGAGGGGGGCTTGGAGCTTAAGTCCACCACGCTGCTCCACTGCGGGTTGGGAACTGTAACGACCGCTATCTATTGACAGCGTCCGGGACCGACTGCTTAACGTGCCCTCCGAAGCACGGCGTCAGTGATATTGTGTACTTAAGTCAGAAAAACTCATTGGTACACGCCCGGATTCGAACCATGGCCCTATGGGGCCTTATAAATTTGAGACAGGTTCGTTACGCTCTGGGCTATCACCTGTCAATACTGACAAGTAATTATCGGGTAAAGGAAAATAATACTGTATGCGGTGATGCCGGTATTGGGATTTCTGCAACTAAAGTAACGGTGTCACTTTTCCCCATGGGACTAATGGAGCTAAATAGTATCAGTTACCCCATCATCGGACAACACAATTGGACTACTGGGATAGACCGGGTAAAGCTACAGTCGATCATTGGTTTCTTTTATGTTCACGCATAATTAATTTTCCTTTTTTGAAAAAAATTTCTCATCACCTCTCCGAACAAAAGCGACTTTTATTACATATCTCGTAATTTTCCATATGACGAATAATATTCGTAATAAGAGAAAATTTTCTTTTTTTTTTATTTCTTCGCGTCTACTTTGAGCCGCCTTGAATCTTTGAGTTGAAAATGACAAATGAAATTCTAATAAAAATGAAATGAAACGGAAATTATACGCTTTGTTACTTTCGAAACATCAACAAAATTACTTTTTGTTGTTTTTAAGTTCTGATAGAATAAATTAGAATGACTGTTCGTGAAACCGCCATACGTCGGACAAAAGAATTTTAAGAGTTACAATATTGTAACTCAAAATCAAAAAGTTTTTATTCAATATGAGATGTTTACACACACTTATTTAAAGTCAAAATTAATTGATTAGGTACCGGTTCCAAAACTAGAAGGAGAAGAACCGGCAAGAAACTCCTCCCTGTTTATTTTATTTAAATATATGTTTTTCTTAGTTTTTTTTTTTAAATATGCTTACAACTATTACAATGATCTCCATGCGTACTTATCATTTAAATACTCGCTAATACAATAAATAGTAAGCTTTTTTCACGAGTTGGACTTTAACTTGCTTTGTAATCTTGATTTGAAGTTAAGTTCAACATTTCTTTAGGAATTTTATTATAAAAACGAATACGATTTCCCATGAAAGAATTATTAACCTTTCAGAGTCTGAATCTGGGAATCGGTAACATATGCTTATGTCTTGTATTTAAGTTGTGGCTATAACCCACCCTAGAGTAGTCAACTATATATATATACATACTAGCTTTCCGCCCGCGGGCTTCGCTCGCGTTGAGCACAGTTGTACTGGGACAGTTAAAGGAACGCGACGCTCTAGAACATTGTAACACTTTCTAGAACGTTCTGAAATTTAACTGCCTAAGAAATCTTATGAAATTTTTATGAAATTAGGTAATATGACATGGTCACATAGATTTCGTCAAAACATCAAGTTTGAGTACCAACACGATAGGTCTGGGATTGATGGTTTCGAAAATATAAGCATTTAAATATTTGGTTACGTGGTCACATAGATCTCGTCAAAACATCAAGTTTGAGTACCAACACGATAGGTCTGTGATTGATGGTTTCGAAAATATAAGCATTTAAAAATGTGGTCACGTGGTCACATAGATCTCGTCAAAACATCAAGTTTGAGTACGAACACGATAGGTCTGCGATTGATGGTTTCGAAAATATAAGCATTTAAAAATTTGGTCAGGTGGTTACATAGATCTCGTCAAAACATCTAGTTTGAGTACTAACACGATAGGTCTGAGATTGATGGTTTCGAAAAAATAGTCATTTAAAAATGTGGTCACATGGACACATAGATCTCGTCAAAACATCAAGTTTGAGCACCAACATGATAGATCTGCGATTGATTGTTCGAAAATATAAGCTTTTAAAAATGTGGTCACGTGGTCACATAGATCTCGTCAAAACATCAAGTTTGAGTACCAACACGATAGGTCTGGGATTGATGGTTTCGAAAATATAAGCATTTAAATATTTGGTTACGTGGTCACATAGATCTCGTCAAAACATCAAGTTTGAGTACCAACACGATAGCTTTGCGATTGATGCTTTCGAAAAATAAGCATTTAAAAATGTGGTCACGTGGTCACATAGATTTCGTCAAAGCATCAAGTTTGAGTACCAACACGATAGGTCTGAGATTGATGGTTTCGAAAAAATAAGTATTTACTTTGGTCACGTGGTCACATAGACCTCGTCAAAACATCAAGTTTGAGTACCAACACGATAGCTTTGCGATTGATGCTTTCGAAAAAATAAGCATTTAAAAATGTGGTCACACGGTCACGTAGATCTCGTCAAAACATCAAGTTTGAGTACCAACATGATAGTTCTGGGATTGATGGTTTCGAAAATGTAAGCTTTTAAAAATGTGGTCACGTGGTCACATAGATCTTGTCAAAACATCAAGTTTGAGTACCAACACGATAGGTCTGCGATTGATAGTTTCGAAAATATAAGCATTTAAAAATTTGGTCACGTGGTCACATAGATTTCGTCAAAACATCAAGTTTGAGTACCAACACGATAGCTTTGCGATTGATGCTTTCGAAAAAATAAGCATTTAAAAATGTGGTCACACGGTCACGTAGATCTCGTCAAAACATTAAGTTTGAGCACCAACATGATAGTTCTGGGATTGATGGTTTCGAAAATGTAAGCTTTTAAAAATGTGGTCACGTGGTCACATAGATCTCGTCAAAACATCAAGTTTGAGTACCAACACGATAGGTCTGCGATTGATAGTTTCGAAAATATAAGCATTTAAAAATTTGGTCACGTGGTCACATAGATTTCGTCAAAACATCAAGTTTGAGTACCAACACGATAGCTTTGCGATTGATGCTTTCGAAAAAATAAGCATTTAAAAATGTGGTCACACGGTCACGTAGATCTCGTCAAAACATCAAGTTTGAGTACCAACATGATAGTTCTGGGATTGATGGTTTCGAAAAAGTAAGCTTTTAAAAATGTGGTCACGTGGTCACATAGATCTCGTCAAAACATCAAGTTTGAGTACCAACACGATAGGTCTGCGATTGATAGTTTCGAAAATATAAGCATTTAAAAATTTGGTCACGTGGTCACATAGATTTCGTCAAAACATCAGGTTTGAGTACCAACACGATAAGTCTGAGATTGACAAAAAATAGCCTTTGTCACCCCCGATAATGCTCTCTGCACGTCTGCGAAGTTTCATTGAAATCGGTACAGTCGTTTCGGAGATCAGCTCGAACAGACAGACAGACGGACAGACAGAGAAACAAAAAGCAGCCTATGTCACCCATGATAACACCCTCTGCACGTCTGCCAAGTTTCATTGAAATCGGTTCAGCCGTTTCTGAGATCAGCTCAAACAGACAGACAGATGGACAGACAGACAGATAAAAAGTACCCTATGTTACCCGCGGTAATGCTCTCTGCACGTCTGCAAAGTTTCATTGAATTCGGTTCAGCCGTTTCGGAGATTAGCCGGAACAGACAGACAGACAGACAGACAGACAGACAGACACTTCAATTTTATTAATATAGATTAGAATAGTATATATATATACATATTAATGCATTGAAAAGTGTAGATTAGGTAATAATAAAATAATTATTTAACTGTGTATTACATTACAAGTAAAATCAATTAACTAAATGTCTTTTCAATTAAGTACCTTTCAAACCGCTTTCTAAAAATAATTTGTGTGACAAATTATGATATTTTTAATGCATTTCAATAAAGCATTGTATAAGAAAATAAAAGAGCTGATTTTTTTAAAACCATATAATAAAAAGATCAAGACTAAATAAATTGTTAGCTTTCCTAAAAAACATTATAATATGCTTATTTTTAACTTCGATTATTTACACATTCTATCATAGTTTGGTTGCAGGAACTACGGTGAAGAACAGGCAACAAATTAATTAATTTGGGGGCAGTTTCCGGAAGGACGTCATATAAATAAGTTAGTTTAACTGAAAATTACTCAGCTGGGAACCGGCATCTAAGCATAATACTATTATACTAGGCCTAGCTGTTCTTTAGACTATGACCAGCTGCGTGTTTAGTCTAGGTAATTGATTAGTACTTGAGCATAGAGTTTGATTTGAAAGTGCCTCTTCTACAGAAAAGCGATTTATTTCTGTAAACGTACATTATTTGAAAACAGAACGGACTTATTTTAAATGTGGTTGAAGAAAAATACTAGATACACTACCATACCACACCATACCATCATCCTATTAATGCTACACTGCAGGGACTTAGGCCTCCCCTCGGGATGAACTGGCTTGGAGCTTAATCCACCACGCTGCTCCAATGCGGGTTGGTGGATTGTAACCGGGACCAACAGCTTAACGTGCTCTCCGAGGCACAGAGTCAGTGACAGTTATGCACACAAGTCAGGAAAAACTCATTGATACATGCCCTGGGATTCGAACCAAGGCTTTTAAGAAGCGGGCTCATTGCCACTCTGCTATCATGACATCTAGATACACTGACTACATAAAATAAAATTAAAATACTCATATAAACAAATGCTGGTCAAATTTGGCCCAAGTTTAAAAGCATCATTTTCCACTTGTCGTAACTATCATGATGTTTCTCTATCCAGGAAAAATGAAAGCGGATTAAAGCTTCCCCATTTTCTTCCCTAGTTCATCTGTTTTTATGTGCTACACAGTATAAATCAGGACCTAATAATACAGAATAAATATAACGGTAGCTCATTGTTTAACCCTATATAACGTGCACAGCTTTTAAAAAATATATACAATTTGTTCTTAAAAACTTTTTCTCGAAGTAAATCAATTACGATTACAAAAATATGAAAGTATGGAAAATTTAAAATTACTTTAACAGCGTGATGCATTTAATTAATAGAGAGCTGGTCAATATTAAGGTATGGAAAACTCTTTCTTAACAACTTCTTCAATAATTATATTAATAATTAATTATTAATTAGTTATTAATTATTAATTAATTACTAATATATATAGAGACATAGCATTTTATACAATGTTATCAAACTAAAATATAATGATACGAGACAAGTTAGGAGAAGTATTACTAAATTTAAAAAAATGTACGCAGGTTTTACTTATTTATTTTTAAAACTATATAAGGTATGTATACGAAATGCATTCAAGAATTTTATCAAACACATTATTAGTTCTACAAGTTTACTATAGACATACAAAATACATCATATCAATATTCTAACTTTATTTTATAAACTTATTTAAAAAAAAAAAAATGTCGACTAGATTTGTATACATAAAATTTACTTCTTAAATTCATTATTAAAAAAAAAAACTACTAACAGCTATTATCCAAAACAATTTATTATTCTAGAGTGTATTCCAGTTAGAATTTTTTTTTATTAATTCTGGATTCAAAAGTAACTTGAAAGGTCCTTTAAGCAGAGAATTTTCCAAGAATATAATTAAATTTGTAAATATTTTTGTACTGATACTCTTTTTATTCCGGCAATGGTATTAAGTTCACGAAAATTAAAACAAGGGATCAGAAAACAATCTAAGTTCCCCTTCAAAGCCGCCGACGCTTGAAAGAAAATTATGCGAAATTTAATATGACCGTAAGCGCACACTGAACATTTTTTGCCTCCCTCTGTAAGTTCTCTGCTCTGTACAAGTATAAGGCCGGCCGCAAACATACGATAGTCAGAATCGATTGTCTGAAACGATTATCTGATAAGGTAAACTGAAGCTCTAAATAATATATGTATACACCGCACACATCCCATTTGATTACGGGTCGTACGTTCGAGTCGGAGAACGTCGCTGTGAACCAAATAAATTCGGATACTATTAATAATACGTATGCGCTAGTCCTCCGATCCGATTGTCGTAACGACTATCGTTTCCGACTATCGTATGTACGGTCGGCCTAATACCTCAAAGCAACAAAAAAACAAAACAAGACAATATCGAGAAACTTATTTCACGTTCAACGTTTAGTCCAGACTTTAATTTGTGTGATAGAGTATTGGATCTAAACGTTCCACTTTTCAATTCACAATGACGATTATCTAAAGCATACAAAAATTTATTCTTTCTTTTTAGATGGTATTAAACTATATTAACAGTCTTTTAGATAATACATTGATTGTTTATATATTTATAAAAAAAAAAAAAAACAATTCCATGCTTCACTTTCCAACAAACGAATTAGGATTCGGCTGCCAAGTCCGAGGATTGTTCCTCACGTTGTCATAGTGCATTCTGTTTATATACCAGAACGGTTGTCTGTCCACTGGCATCTGTCTAATTCTGTTAACCAAGAATCTGTCGCCCCTAGATTCCAGCGGCAATGGTTCATTGTTTCCGAATCTGTTTTCAAGTGATATGCTGTTGTCGATTGGGTATCCGATTGGTTGGGAACCAGCGTAGAACGGTCTTTGAGCTATGGCCAATGTCGCCAGTGTTATGAGGAGTACGAAGTAAATAGCAGCCATTTTTTCTGTGGAGAGATAAAAAAATTACAGTTATTATCTTAAAAGAATCTACAGATTTCGCGCTTCTCGCCACTATTTTAAGACATCGAAAATGAACATCAAAAATAAAAACACACTTTCGTCAAACTATTTTATTAAATTGTGGAAAAAAGTTATGAATAAATTTTCATAAATTTGGTACCATACAATACTCCGCTAGCTCCTGCATCTTTTGACACTACTGCCTTTCGTCTACTTTTATAACTTTCTGAAATATAGCCAAATCTCACTCTCCGGGGTAAGTGATCTGATAATCATTCAATGAAAAGGACATTTGCCCAGCTCACAGTTTTCGACTGATCCCAAAATTTGAAACAATAGACAATCTATTTGCTTCGAGAGCTTTTTTTTAATTTTTTGGTATTGGATTTCATTTACGAAATAATCAACTTTTTATCCGAAAAATCGGGAAATTTTGTCTTTTTTTCACCATTTTTGATTTCCCGAAAAAAGTTACAGAAGGATTTTAGAAAATTTGCTATCATAACTATGCTCCACAAGCTCTTGCATTTTTTGACGCAACTGCCCTTTATCTGTCATTATAAATTTTGAAAATATAACCAAATTACACTCCCCCACGAAAACGATCCGATAAACATTTTCAGTGGTAATATTACTGGGTATGTGAAACCAATATTTAACCAGAAATATTTTTGCAGGTAGTATTAATATTGATACTTAATAATTATGGTTCTAGGTCCAACACTGTCATGCGCCTAAGTCGAGACCTAAAATTAGCTTCAAGCATGAAGCTAGACATACTATATGTCTAATTTGTAATAGTTTCTATTGTTTGGTCCTGTACACAATGAAAAGATTTCTCAAAAGTCAAGAAAATATTAATTTATATATATTGAAGAGGATATTCGAACAAAGACCTTTTTATAAGTACAACTTTGGTCCCACTTGCTTTATTTACGTAAAAACGTGTGTAGTAGTTTTCGGGGATGATTATATAAGTAAGGCTTCAGTATCAAAATAATTATTTATCTATTCAAATAATAATAATAACGTATACATCACAACAACGTCTAGGCCCCAAACTAAGCATTAGTTTGTATTTTGGGTACCTAGCGAAGACACCACATACATATAACTACAAAGACCCGGTACCAGTGTCAATATTCATCATATGAATACTGACCCGATCTGGGATTCGAACCCGGGACCTCCAGACCCGTAGGCAGGGTCGCTGCCCACTAGGCTGAGAGGTCCTCACTAGGCTAGCGGGCTTAGGCTAGGCTAAATGCAAACTTCGACACAAAATAAAATCGTTCAATTATTTTTTTAAGCGCTAACAAATTCTGTTATCTATGGATGTATAATATTTAGATATTATTTTATCGGCGGTTATTAGTAACTTGTTCGAGTTTCGAAAAAATATGGGTTTTTTCGCCACAAATCTAGACAAAATTGTTCATTTTTATCAAACTCGTTCACATGACCTTCGAGACATTGTATTTCTAAGAATTGTGGATACGATCTACGATCTTGATTACGTAAATGGGAAACTAGATTTTTGCACATGGCTGTGTCGGACGGACTTTATCTCAATATATACACACTATTTTTAACTGGTGTCGTGATAACGGAGTAGTAGCGAGCCCGCTACTTGTTTAAAAGTCTGTGGTTCGAATCCTATGGCATGTACCAATGAGTTTTTTCTAACTTACGTACATAATTATCACTGACTCTATGCCTCGGAGCGGAGAGTACGTTAAGCCGTCGGTCCCGGTTTTCACCAAAAGATGGCAAGCGTTAAAATCCACCAACCCGCATTGGAGCAGCGTGGTGGATTAAGCTCCAAGCCCCGCTAACCCGCGGGAACGCCTAAGCCACTGGAGTGGAGCATTAAAGGGCGGATAGTATGGAATGGTAATTTTATCTGATTATCTTCTAGTTTCGCGTATAAATATTGTTTAATAAAATATTGTTTTAATATAGAATAAAGTAACACAGAAGTAAAATATTTATTGAACTTAATAGACCATCTTCGTCCGAGGCCCTTTTATGTTACGCATAGTTTCGCGCCTAATAACACAATAAGGTCGTTTAGAAAAGCCTTCCCATGAATAAACGGGCCCTTCGTTCTGTCTGTTTAGGAAGATCCAAGAAAAATTTTGTCCGAAGAAGAAAAAAATATGAATCGCTTCTGGCTTTCACTTGTGGTATACGCATAGAACGGTTTGGATGAAATTATGGTCGGATAAACGACATAAAATTCTAAATTTTTGAAAGAAAAAACTAGTTCGATTCGTTTTTTATTTCGAGTTTCGATCTTAAAAGAAATAATCGTTTTATGAGGCATTTTATAAATAGCATTACTTCTTAAATTTTCCTAGACAGACAAAAAGACAGGCACTTCTGATGATAGGAAGGTGTTACAAATCTGCCGTATTATCATTAAGCGCGATTTGATACATTAGAAAAACGGCCTCGCCAGCCGGTCTACAAGCATTTACTAATGGACGCAACCGATAACATTTAGAAGTACCAATACCATGCCTACATGATAATTGTAACCAAATTACAGATTGAGCTATTTATAGTGAATACTTAAAACATTCGTCTGAAGAGATATGTTCATTTCTATTACAACAACTTGAAAATGGTAGAACTAGAAGAAGAGATGACAGAAGTACGGACAAACGGCCATATAGATGCGTCGAGATTACAAAGTTTCTTAACACCTATGGAGCCCTTAATACAGTTAAAATTAATTATTATTAATAATTATAATATATTATAATTAATAATAATAATAATTAAACGACGACCGCTTAGCCTAGTGGGCAGCGACCCTGCCTGCGAAGCTGGAGGTCCCGGGTTCGAATCCCAGGTCGGGTCAGTATTTATATGATGAATATTAATACTGGCACCGGGTCTTGGTTGTTATATGTATGTGGTGTCTTCGCTTGGTACCCAAAATACAAGCTAATGCTTAGTTTGGGACCTAGACGTTGTTGTGATTGTGTGTGTTATTATTATTATTATTATTATAATTAGGTATCACAAAAACAATTAAAACTTCAAGAGAATCCTGAAAACACTACATTTCCCTGGATATATGTGTAAATTATTCATCAAGCCCTTTACATTTTGTGAACTAACGAGACGGGCGGAGCATGAGTGTCGTGTTATAATTAATATAAGAAACCAGTACTTTGATTCGACACAAAACGGCTTAAAGCAGTTATGTTGGGTTTAGACTATACATACGTACACCGTTCTGCTTCTAAACAGACCATGACAGTTCCTACAAATGGGACGCAAATGTAATGAAGATGATTTTTAATTCCACATTTTATATACATTCAATTTAAATTTTTAACTTCGTACGATCCTTTCTAATATACCAAGAAGGGTTAGTTTGAAAAAGTGAACGATATCCCTGTCCCTAATATCTCAAATTAACACAATAATATAAGACAGTTCAGTATTTAAATAATGTATTAATATTACTGGTCATATTTTAAGCCAAGTTTCAATTACAAATTACTTAATTTACAAAATTCAAACACGATCTCATTTTGCACGCAAGTATCGGGCAGTTTAAACTATCAGCTTATATCGAATACAAGAAGCAACGTCGCCTGAAAATAACTGAGACAACAAACCAAAATCAATTGACGTTTCTATTACTTACGTATACTGCACTATTATGGATATTTTGGTGTCGTCACGAACCCGAATGTTGCTGTTAATGTCGTGAATTCAGATTAGAAGGGAACTCGGCTACTTCGCTAAACGTCGAGAAATTAACGTAAAGCTGTGACATAGAATAATTTCGGATATAAATTTCGCTTGACATGAAGAATGAAATTATTTTTAGTGTGACAATTTGGGAGAATACGACAGTATTTGTATAGTTTTAATCCTATTGTAAATGAGTGTATGCCGTTTAATAAATAATAAAAAAAACTAAATTAATTAAAAGATAAACATATAAACCGACTTAAAGACCACCTAACGGAAAAGAAAAAAAACATTAACTGAAAACAGAAAAACAAGTATACATAGAATTTGGGGTAATGTGCCTAATTGTAAGTGGAGGGCTAATGTGTTCGATTCATATTAGGTACTAATTCCGAACCGAATTCCGGCGCAACTCTAATTACAAACCGTAACAAAAAAAGAAAAAAAAATAACAAATTATTTCGTTCGATAGGTAGATATGTATCGTTTATCAAATAACAAATACAATTTAATAAAAATATCTGTCCACCTATAAAAATAATTCAAAAATATTAATATGTCCAAGATCTTCAACATTAAGTTTTAAAATGAAAATAATGATACTTCAAAATTACTTACCAATAAAATTACAGAGTAAAATAATACGCGGAACAAGGTGCGGATGCAATTTTCGATGCTGGTTGTAGTATCGCGATGCGGCACTGTACTATGTCGTTTGCTCTAAATAACCGGTATAAATACAAAAAGATCTTCTACCAATCGGCAATCACTACACAAGTCAATACGTCCTCCCCATAGAGTTGTGAATAAATTTAAACTGAATGCATCGCATATTTATTGTTGAATACTAAATACAGAAAACTATAGGAATTTTTAATGCTATTTATTTTATTGACGTTACATGGTATTGAAATAGATTTGGATCTTAAAAGGGTCAACTTTTTGACTCTTCTTATATGACAAACAAATCATACCAAACAATAGTAATTTATGATTAATTCATATGTTTTTTTAAGATTTCATACATAAAATAAAAAAATATTATTACATTAAAAAAAAACTCTTAAATTTTCGAGGTCATCCAAATTTCTTTCTACGACCAGGGCGGCGCCACTTTGTATTAAGATGACAGATTTAATGGCAGGGAAGTGATTGGTTAGAAATGATAGGAAAGTGTAAAGATGAAGGGTTATTGTCATTACGTGTTATTGTTCACGTAGTTGACTAATATTTTAATATTAATTAAAGAAAGATTTATTTTTTATTTATTTATTTAACAAAATCTACAACCAAAAATCACAAACAATTAATGTATTAAATATAACACAGAGGAACATTAACAAATTTCACTTAGAATTAACAATTGAATTTTTTAGCAAAAAACAAGATATTAAGCTTGAATTGCTAATGAATCAAAAAATAATAAAACTGAATTTTACGACGCAACGAATAAAATTCTTTGTATTTTCGAGACTATAACCTCATCTGAGTGTAAACAGTGACAAGTTATGAGCGGACGATTATTGGCCCGATTCCTAGTCAAAGAACTTATAATTGAATTAAAAATAAAGGAGAAACTACATATCTTTTTCATATTAAATAATGAATTTTATCTACTTCTAATTTATATTAAGCGTACTATAACTGGACATATTTTACACAAACTATGTACTTAAGCCTATGCATACTTTGAAACAAACGTTTTGCATTGTATGTACTTGTTTCCTTAGGTTTTAATAATAATAATTTACTAAATAACTACAACAGAATTAATAAAATTTATATTTTATTAATCTAATAAGTCCTTATATCCGAGTATCGATCGCGGACTTAAGTACCCACGCTCTTTGGTCGCTTCTGGTGCAGAGACTCGCCATAGCGATCCAACGCGGTAATGCCGCGAGCGTTATGGAAGTCTTTGCGTCGGGTTCGCCAGGGACTGGTTATTTTTAGCTTTTTAGATTATATATATAGACTTTATATTTGTAAATTATATTGTATATTTTTAGAAGTAGTTAATTTTAATTTTTATTATAATATTACTTCATTGTCTCTTATAAAACTTGAATATTTAGTGGGAGTGTAACAGCTTTCTGGTAAATTATTTCACACATATTACGAGGTAGGTCGTGTTTATCATAGATCTGTGGACGCCTACGCAACACCGCCGCGCCGCCGGCCGTGGCTACGTAACGCGGGAATCGCGCGTGACGTCACTTTAGAAACAACGCATTGTAACGTTTTTAAGTTCGACATGAATCATATACGATACGGCTTACGATATGTACAGTTCTTGGGTTTTTACGCTTATTCAAACAAATCATCGTAACGTTAGTAAGTTACTTATACACAAATATATTTATTAATTAATTTCATGATCTGTATATTATATACAAATTTAATACTATTTTCTCCTATCTCGAAAAGAAAATATCGCGGTTTTTTTTTACAGATTATTCTCTATGGAAATTTCTACATCTATATTTTACATGAAAGACACGCCTGACTTTATTTATTTGAAACATAAGACAACCAAAGCATTGACCAACGAAAACTATGACTTCATTTCAATTGTCAGTTTGATAATTATTTATTGTATTTTTATACCTATATATACTACTATTTATATATTCCAATATCTGGAACCCAAGAAAAGTTGCAAAAGCTTTTAATTAGTTTTAAGTTATTATATCGTCAATATGTGTAAGTGTTCCGTGATCCTATGGCCGGTAGCAGAATGAGCTACATACGTTCTTGCAGTAATTTGAAGAGAAGGCGAAGGCGGACGTTTTAAATTATTTACTAATAATGGTAATAAGACTGGTAACGTACGCGTCCAACCGAATATAAAATTAGGATGGTCTTGAAAAAGCTTTTTCAGGATTTACTCCTAAAGGAATGAGTAGGGATGTAAAACTTAAAAAAGAGAGGACGGGCACATTTACTTAAAAGATATTATGCAAATCAATCGGACGTATCATAATTCATGTATTCATGATAATCAAGTCACAACTAATCATCTATTCCAAGCGGAGGAAGTCAGGGACAGAAGCTAGTGTTAGATAAATCTTTAAAAAATTACCTACCGTCATCTTAATGATTAATTTTGTTTGGCTCCACAACAGTATAATTTTATATTCGATTAGACACTCAAGTAACCATGTTTCCTACCATTATAAGTGAATAATTTAAACCGCCTACAACAAGTTTAAAGTCATCTTGATTAGGAATTTAAATGTAAAAGCGTGACCTGTCGATAGTTTTAATCATATTAACAGTTTATGTTGAGGTGTCTTTATCTGGTAGAGACTTTATCGTCTGCTATTTGTAAGGTTGCGGTCAACTTGCGGTTCAAAAATATAGCTGATTAAAATAATAATATGTATTATAAATTTGAAATTTTATTTCTTATTTTACTAAGGATTAATTTGAATTGTGAATATAAAGAAGAAGTTTGTAAAATTTAATTTATATCTGCCATATATAGTTAGCTATTACAAAATTTGTAGCGTTTTTCTTTCCAAGTTTTTTTTTTAAATACAATAACATAGTTTCAAGAAATTAATAAGTAACAATAACATTCATACCTGAAACAATTACAACACAATCATCGCGCCATCAAACTATATTTATACCACCATAACTGCATCCTTTTGCAATATTGCAACCGTGTCCATACATCTTGGATATTTTGTGGAAAATGTTGACTTAAAACTGGATATTGAATAATAAACTTCGAACAGGTTTGCTGTGGATTGGTGGAGATATGGTGGACTTATTTCCAACCCCCTCACCGTGAGGGGAGACGTAAGACCCTGCAGTCAGGCATAATGGGTTAGTGGAATGGAATGAACAAAAAAATTTAATAATAAACTCACTTAAACAATTTTTGGAGATACATATGAAACGATACGATTTTGTTCGGATAAGTGTGAAATAGCATTGTCTAGAGATCATTGAAAAAAGTAGAAAAGTATTTTGCATTATTTGTTGTCTTCAAAAATAAATAAACAGAGGGAGCCATCAAAGTGGTGGGTTTCAGACTATTTTTGTTACGAGGGCTAAGTCAAAATTTAAACTAGTTAGGAATTTCTGGATTTCCGTATATTACGCAAAAATATTATGTGAAATTTGGAAAAATACAAATTGTCTCGTGACGTCAGTCGGCTTATACTCATGATGTCATGGCACGATTTACTATAAAAATTTGTACCTTCGATATTTTTGTAGATATCGATAAAATTCTTTTATTTTATAGTTTTTAATAATAAATATCACATATTTCTATAAAAACAAAAAAACAGAATTCACAAGACACGCTTATCATGTCGTCATTTATAATGTATCTATATTGTAACCTGTGACCAAAATGTACAAAAAAAATCTTTTTACGATTTTACGTTTTTGCGACTTCTAGCTCAAAAAAATATTGCCTATTACATACATTGAAAAAAAATTACTAAACATATGTACGGAACCCTCATAGGTAGAGACTAGACTCACATTTTTCTATTTTTTTACATATATTGTACTCATAGATGTACATCACTATATATAGATCGGTTGTCACCATACTAGTGAGGGCCAAACGTTCAAAGAAAAACAAAGAAAGGCTATGAAAGCGACTACCTAAGTTTTTCAACATAACTTAAAAAATTTGCGAACCATGTGCAATTCTGGTTATACCACATCCATGTAAAGGTTATCAATGGCTTATAAATTTATTTAAATTTATTTTACTACTAGACGTTTCTAACTTTCGTTTTCAGAATTCAATTAATAGTAATAATTACATTAATAAATATTAAAACAATTAATTTTAAAACTGTATTTATGTGTTTGATTTAATTATGGTACTACTTTTAATATAATAAGACAGATCAAATTTTTATGACACATTTTCAGTTTTTTTTTTTTTTTCAATAACGTATACATCACAACAACGTCTAGGCCCCTAACTAAGCATTAGCTTGAGTTTTGGGTACCAAGTGAAGACACCACATACATATAACAACCAAGACCCGGTACCAATATCAATATTCATCATATAAATACTGACCCGACCTTTGATTCGAACCCGTGACCTCCAGCTTCGTAGGCAGAGTCGCTACCCACTAGGCTAAGCGGTCGTCATTAATCACGACAGGGGAATCTTAAAACAATTCAAAATGCTTGTACAAATAAACTACATTTATAATACATATTTCATAAATTACGTACAATATATTAACTTTTTTTTCAAGGATGTGGACATCAAAAGAACGTTTCAGTCACATGTCCAAATTTTCCGCAGCGCCACCTTGGGAAAGATGAAAGTCTCTTTCTACCTTATAGTAAAACAAAACTAATATGTTATTGCGCTGGAATTTTTTTCACGTAACTATTCATATGTGTCTCTATCTAAATATGAAAAATTATAGAATAATGAAGCTACGTTTAATTTTCATGGCCCCGTACCTAAAAAAATATTTGACGGTACCCTTATAA
The DNA here is from genome assembly GCA_949709985.1 of Luffia ferchaultella. NCBI lineage: Eukaryota > Metazoa > Arthropoda > Insecta > Lepidoptera > Psychidae > Luffia > Luffia ferchaultella. The sequence continues at coordinate 5,904,592 of OX453257.1, read as the reverse complement.
AGTCGATTGTGTCTCCATCTGTCGCACACAGACATCAGTCGAAGGATGTAAATTAAAATTTGTTAAATTAGTATGAAGTTAGGTTTGATGTCATGCGTTCATTGCGACCACTAAACTTTTCACTGTGTGGTAGTTCAACAACTTGGCAAGTTTTTTATAAGGTACGGTCGAAACGGCTTGTTCTTTTATAATTAAATCGTACGTCTATGCATAGAAGCACGTCGATATATTATATCATATAAATAAAGAAATAATTAGATATGTTACAGAAAGTACTCGGATAATCACGCAATCATGGCGACTTCACAAATACATACAGAAAATAATAAGAAATTTAATATAAAAATAAATTAGGTACAAATGAAAATTATATTTTAGAGGCGGTGCGAGTCAAAGTGAATGAGCCACTCGAAATTATAATTTTAAGACAAAGCTAGACGCCTGGTAGTATAAAATATTACCATGATAAATTGTAATTGGAATTTCGAAAATCGAATGTTCGATAACCGAAATTTCGAGATGCTGTGGGATGTGGATTTAAGCGCCTATATAAGTATAAGATAAATAAGAGTCAGTTAATTTCTTGGAAAGTCAAGTGCGAACAACTGGAAGTGCGATAAAAGTGGTTTTTGAAAGTTTGTGATTTTTCTTGCGAGTGCGTGATACGAGAGTGATAAGAGTTTATTATTTCGAAATAAAGTTTAAGTACCTACAACTTAAAATTTAAGAACCTTATAGCCCGTAACAACCCTATAAAACTAATATTGAATCTAACAAATTGTAACTTTTATTTGAACAGAACTTTTATTTGAACACTAATAGTGTACCAACTAAAATTACAATACTGTATAATTCCCATTGGGTATATTCAACACGACGGTACATCGCCACGTTAGATATAGCAAAATGTACAAAGCATCTGAACGTAATTAATGCATATCGATTAGATTAAGCGACCCTATTCTGGGTGAAAGTTAATAGCTTTAAAATAAAAGTTAAAGAGAATGTGTTTAACTTTTATTTTAACAATGGGATTTACGATATATATCTAAGGTTGACAAAAAGTATAAAATTAAAATGGTCAGCAATAATAAACGATATCTATTTATAAATCATTATATTCTATAATTTATTACGTAACCGAATCTGTATCTGACTGACCGATTGGCCGAGTCGTTAGAGAACCTAACTGGGGAGTCAAGGGTCGCGGGTTCTATTCCCGCCCGGGACAAAAATTTGTGTTCTTGAACTATTTGTTCCGCGTCTTCGGGTAAATGTGTATATATGTACATATAATTATTAAAATAAAATAATATTTAAATATATGTCTATCAGTTGTCTAGTACCCCATAATACAAGGATAGTACCTACTTGCTTATTGGGGCTAGATGACGCTGTGTGGGATGTCCCAGGTATTATTATTATTAATGTAAAATACGATAAATCGTTTATAACAAATATAGGTATCATATACCAAAGAACCAACAAGTTTTATTTTAATGAAATGAGTTTTATACATAGATTATGATAGGAAATGCCAAAGTTATATTGCTTTGTTAATATTAAAATTATAAGAGTCATGTTTGGAATTTTTTTTTTATATTATTACCTACCAATCCAAACTCATGTAAGTAATCAAAGAGTAACTTCATCTTTCCAATATGTTAGAATCCATTTACTAAATCTCTTGCGAGTAAAACATAAATAAATAACAATTTTAATTCAAAGTATAAATTTCATATAAAAAAAAAATGTATGAAACCATAAATTGTACCATTAGTTAAATTCACCAATCATTTTGTTCACAGCTTAGGGTTAAAGATGGATTTTGTTTGTCAAATTATAATAAGTACGTTCAGCAGATGATTGTACTGTAATTGTTCAGGTACCAATATTATTAATACCTATTGATTTTCTGGAACCATGTTCTTCATAAATGTATTAAAAAAAAAACTAATTTGGAAAAAAACTGATTGGCAGTTCTAGGAACTGCCGATAGAAGTGAAAACTTAGAACTTTTAGTATTAAAATTTGAATTTTCATAATGTTATTCAAATTATCAACATCAATCTGGTTTTCACATCTATTGACACTTCGAGCAATGACGCAGCTGGCAACGACACGAAACTGAATAACGCTCTGGCCTTACTCCCCACACTCAGCAGTTAGTAGTGGGGATATAGGGAACAACCAGCTTCTCGTGTGAAAGCCGATTGTTCCTTATATCTCCCCCACTTATATTATTTAGCGTGATGCATTTTTGTGTCGTTTTTGGCTCACCCCGTGCCATAAGAAGTTTCACTTCAAAAGAGACAGCCACAAAGAAATAAATACAAAAGATCAAGTTTGGGTCTCTTACAAAATGAACCTGGCCAGTGTATAATATGTACCCACATACATAATTCTCTTTTACGTATATAACTTAATATTCCTAACTCTTGTTGCATGATGCCCGCGTATTAATTATACATAGATTAATTTCTTTTCATACTAAAAGATCGTTCCCAGAGCAAATTTAGAGAGCACATTAAAAAAAAAATATTTAAAAAAATCTTACGATAGGCAGATCAAAACCTCAGTCACATCACACACGCATCGAAGAAGGCCCGACTCGCACATAAAAGGTATTTACCATATTTACAATTTCATTACTATTTTACTATTTACCGTATTTACTATTTATTACTATTTTACTATTTGCCGTATTTACTAAACTTAATATTCAAAGCAATACCTGTAGCTTATTATCATACTTATTATACATAACATTTACATGTAAAATTGACAACATCAAATTTCTCTACCATGTCTGTTTACATAAACCTGAAAAATCTTAAATTTACGTTGATGGAATTTTTGCCCTCTGAGATGCCTTTAACGTCATTAGGGAGTCCCTTTGAAAAAATACTCCCTCTTGTCTTGTTTAAAGAGTGTTTTAGAACATACCTTACATGTTGAACTACGATTTCATATATTTAAATGTGAAGAAATATTAATATCTGTTTTTATCTGTATAGATAAAAAACATGTTATCTTCTTTATATTTTTGTAACTACTAGCGTTAGCCCGCGGTTTCGCCCGCGTAGACTACAATTTTGTATAATCGAGATTAAATTTAATCATTTCTTAACAGGGTAAGGGGTAAATCCATTTCCTTTATGGAAGTAGAAGAAACTATGAACCTGAAAGAGAAAGAACTAGTTTTATAAATAAACGCTAATATTATTTGTAAAAACAACAGAAGTGTAGTCAATGTCAACCGAATCGCAAGCCTTTGGTTGCACCCTATTAAACCTTGACCGATTGATAGGAAAAAATTATACGGTGTTCATATCAGGAAAAATTAGGTTTATATCTTTTTAAATATTTTGATACATCATAATAAAAAAAACTTCAATGCGCGGGATTTCTTTTCAAATTTGTTTCATTTTCACAACATGTTCAAAATGTAACTAAGTGTCTAACATCTCATCGAAATTCATTACTTTTTTTTATTTTCACAACATATGAAAATGCAAGTACTTTCAGGTTGAACATATCGTAAAAAACAAAAAATTAAATCATTTCGAAAAAAAATAATTCCGCGCATTTAAGCTTTTTTCTTATGATGTATCTAGTTTTTAGTAGCCTAGTTTTTGTTGATCTGAATACCATATGTTTTTTTTATATCGATCGGTTAAGGTTTAATGGAGTGCAAACTTTAACGCCGTTTGTCACTTGCGTTTGATTACAAAAAGTGTTTACTATGCTGAGATAAAATGAATCTTCTATTATCTCACTTCCTATTATTGATTACTGGACTGAATGGGCGAAACTTCCGTAGAAAAATAGTTTGAAACTCCGAAGGATGTTAACGCTTTGCACCCTCACGCTATCATAACCAAGAAGAAGTGTGCGAAGAAGAAACAACTTTATAGTAACATGTTTACGTAAAAAAAATTTCGCTCGTATATCCACGAGGTGTACCTCGTGGATAGCTAAATCGAGTTAAAAAAGAAAATGCTGTTATGGCAGGAGACAAATTATATAACAACCGCTTAGCCTAGTGGGTAGAGCGACCCTGCCTACGAAGCTGGAGGTCCCGGGTTCGAATCCCAGGTCAGGTCAGTATTCATATGATGAATAATGATACAGGTACCGGGTCTTGGTTATTATATGTACGTGGTGTCTTCGCTTTGTACCCAAAACACAAGCTTATGCTTAGTTTGGCGCCTAGACTTTGTAGACCTAGAAAATTTTTTAAGACTTTCTACCCAACCTAATAAAACAAATCAAAATCGAACTGAATTAATAATGCGATGACGGTGTAATGTGACTGTAAGAGATTAGAAACTTACATCATACTACAGAAATTTATTTATAGTGGGAAATATGTATTTTTTTTGTATGTAGATCATAGAGTAAATAAATTTGACAACAGCGCTTGGTTTTAATAGACTCATAAATGTCACTTCACAGTATTGAAAATGTCAAACACAATTTCGCGGGGGTGAAGACCGGCGCACCGGCACCTCGCGGAGTTAAACTCGCCTTCGTACACCAGTTTGCTAGAGCTAGAGTGATAGGTAAGCGTAGTCTATGAACCACTATGATGTAACGTAATTGCAAAAAAAAATTGTCGTCGTAAAATTTCCAACACACATTATCGGTGTACCTTTAAAAATGAAATGAGATATAAATGTTTCTTTGTATGGACTATATGCCCTTCTGGTACAAACCTTGCATGGTAGTTTATAACAACTTTCTCTTTCCCCACGAAGTTCAAAGTTTTCATTTTATTTGATAGAATATGATTCTACTACTTTTCATTATATTGTAATGTCTAGATGGACGCTCGTAATACAATGTCAACAAAAATTACAGGCCGACTTTTGCATACTTGTGTGTGTGACTCAACAGACCACATACTCTCGCTACGCCATACTTACCATGTACAATCTGTGCTTGTGTGCGAATTATAACCAAACAGTTAGGTGAATTTTATCTACGTTTTTGTCCTCGACTCTCTATCCAGACATTATATAATCTAAAGCCACTGCCAGGATCGTTTCCTCACGAAATAACTTCTCAACAGTGAATAACCCAAAGACGAACTTTATATTATTTTTAATATAAAATTATTGTCACATACATTCTGACAATTGAAAATAAACCTTATTTCATGTTCTATGAAGTGTATTTTTGTTTCAGTAGATCACAACCTCGAATTTTACTAATCCCGTAATAAGTTAGTAGGTTATAAAATTTATGATTTTACATTTTACGAAACTAGGGGTGTATGAGCTTTCTGGTTCATACAGCTACTTTTTGTTTGATAAATAGTCCACGTAATGCAAAACTGTATTTTATTTCTTTCACCACTTTATCTTCTAACAGAATATTGGCGATCATCGTGACTATTATTTTTTAAGTTCCCGCTATTCAAGGGAAGTTATTGATTTGGGTCCGATTTTCAAAAATCGAGTTTTCATCAGATCTCCACGTTTTGAGGTCCCTGGACGTCCGTATGTGTGTGATATGTGTATGTATCTTTTTTTTTGTCGTACGATATCTTGAGAACAGATTGACCGATTAAAATCCGCGATACGGCGTTTGAAGGAGTTCATTGAGACTTAGATCTGATAAGATTTTGAAGTCAATCGATGGAACTGTATCAAAAATATTCAAAAAATTAAAATAATTTTTATTTAAAATGTTTTTTAAATAACTTTGAGATTTTCCAACCGATCCACTTGAAACCTTTTTTTACATAAAAAACTGCGTCGAGTGCCGCCAAAAATATCAAAATCGAACGACACGTTCAAAAGATATCGCAGTTCACAAATTTCTGGAAACGTTTTTTTAAACATAACTTTAACATTTTAATATCAATCGATTTTTGGTTTTACACAATATTTTTGTCCTTACAAAATTACATATAATGCTGTAAATTGCATTAAAATCAAACGAATCGTTTAAAAAATATCACAGTCTACAAAGTTTCAGAAAAAGTGGTTTTTTGACATAACTTTGAGATTTTACGACCAATATATTTTGAATTTACACAAAAATTTTGTACTTATAAAATTTCAGAGAATGGCGTAAACTGCATTAAAATCAAACATAGCGTTCAAAAGATATCGCAGTTTAAATGTTTCCAAAATAATATTTTCTTTGATATGTTCCAGGTTGAAGAGCTCTAAATGCATAGAAATTCTGTTTTTGAGCTTGGAGAGCTCGGAAAATGAATATTATGAGCTCGATGAGCTCAAAACGTCGTTTTTTGAGAAAGTAGATATTTTGAGTTCGAAGAGCTAAATCACTTTCTAATTTTCGAGCGCTCTGAACTCGAAAATAGCGGGAAGTTTCAGGGATGGCCTGCAGGGTCAACCGATTTTTATTTTAGAAGCAACCGCTCTGTAAAACAACCCTGTCCAAACTCAGTCCAAATCACAAGCGTAAGTGCCTTTTCAGCCAGCGCTGCCGGGTACCTGGTGACGAAGTGTATGGTAGGTAGCTTTCACTCGTACCGGCGTAGGCCCATATAAGTGTATGGCAAAGTGTATGGGCAGGCCCATACACTTTGCATCTGTACCAGGACCTTCTTCGCTTGCCTGGACATCGCTTGCATCCTTTGGATCTTCCTTTGTGTCACCAACTGCGTAATTCGTGTTTCGTATTTGAAATATTAAGCTTTTTGTAGTGCTTACGACTCATTCGCTTCTATACTCTGTTTATTCAAAAAAGGTGTTATTTCCGGAAACGTTCTCCAATACTGTATCAGATATAAATATACATAGAAGCCACTGTACACTGCTCCCGTCTATCACATAATGTGATTCCGTCACTATAAGCGACTTTGCTCGAATCAAGGAAAATAATTTATAGTCATGCGCATTGACTAAATATTTTTGCATTACAATTTAATACTTTTTTATTACAATATAGACAATTTGGGGTACTTTAGTAATGTTTTAAATGTTATGGCTGATGACGGCACTACTACTAATTACAGCTGCGATGTTCTACTTATTGCACTTGTTTGTGTTAACTCACACCTTTTGACACTTTGACCTTTACCTGCCGCCTCAAAGGATACCGACGCCGGCGTCTGAGGTCTAACATAACGGATAGACTTTACTACACCATCAAAAATTTTCATATTTTTTCTGTTGAATAACAACACCTATTCCCATATATACTTACAATTTTTTTTGGACCATGCCACAAATTGTTGAACAATGCGCATTGTCTCCTAAGCATAATAATGAAGCATTACTTTTGATGCATAGTAAATCGATCTATAACCATCGATGTACCCTTCTATGACGAGCGTTTGACATTTGGTTTGACATGCCTATACCATGACCATGACACGACATAATATCCCACCCATACTGACTTCTCAAATGTGTGAATAGTAAAACACTTTTCACGTTATATTAATAACGTAAATCTTAACCGGTGGCCCGCGCCAACGGAATCATTTCGCATCGAATAGCTCTTAGGGGTTTCTCGACATCTTCACGGCGGTGACACCCTAGTGTACCTTCTGGTCGCTTCGATGAAGTCGTTGGAGCTTTCGGGCTAACGACACGCGTTCTTATTTGCTTCAGGCGGTTGTTTAGTGGGTGGAACTCCCACATACTCCGCGCGCTCGGCCGCGCGGAAACTGTAGAGTTTAATCCGCCGTCCTACCGCAAGAGTAAAACAAAAAAAAAAGACATAACATCGTCACGTATTTATTTTGTCTTAATCATCTTGTACCTTTGTATAATATGTTTATTCAAATAACTTTTTCTTCATAACTTTTTAACTTTATAGATCCTAATGGGCGATAGCAAATCACCAAAGTTTGCCTTCCCCTTCGACAGACTAAGGGCCTTCATAAAGAAAACTCCTTTGACACGACCAAGTAAAATACGCTATCGGCTTTCGGGCATCATCTATCAAGCTGTAACGTTCACAAACTACTCAACATCGGTCCTTTGATCGTATAAGGAAAATTCCTTGGGCTGTCTAAAAGAAGGCCTTTGCTTCATTTCGTGAAAAAAAAAAAGCAGTACAAAGTTATGCAATATTTGCCAGTATCTGTCTGTGTTATAAAGTTGTAACGGTTTGATGTCTGTGCATCGAAGATGCCGGCAAGTTTATCGAGATCAATTTATTTGTCGTTTCTGACTAAAAAATATACTTTTTTTGAAAAATAACGCAACATTCTATTATAAACAAATTTTATGAAAGTTTCCCATTTGAATATGTGAAATTATTACTATAAATACTATACGTAGACCAATCATATAGTTCCTGGAAATTAAAATAAGTAATATTTTACAATTGAAAATGTTTATCAGATCGTTTTCGTGGGGCAGTGTAATTCGGCTAAAAACTTGATTATTTCAAAAACTAAAACCAATATCGAAAAAACGAGAAAAGACTCCCGAGGCAAATAGAGTCTACCATTTAGAAAAAGGAATTTTTGAATCGGTCGAAAACTGTGGGCTGTGCATGTGCCCTTTTCATTGAATGTTCATCAGATCAGTTACCCCGGAGAGTGAAAGGCAGTAGTGTCAATAGATGCAGAAGCTCGCGGGGTATTGTATGGTACAATTTTTTTTTTAATTTGGCCCATAGTTTTTTTCGGATAATTTAAGTAAATGTTTAAGAAAATGTGTTTTAAGTTTTTATTTTTTAAGTTCATTTTCAATGTCCTCCGATAGTTCCGAGAAGCGCGAAATCTGTAGATTTTATTTATTTTTATTTATTTATTTAAAACGTAATGTCCTTCTGTTTCGATGTATTTATTATACCTGCTTTCAAAGATTATTTATACCCACAGAAAAAATATCTTGTTTCCAAAAACTTCGGTACTGCAGCCATGACTTCGGCGGCGCTATGTTCGCATTGAATACTTCAGATGTGTTCCTTTAACATGGGAGACAGATATGAACAAGACGCCAGCACTTTTCACGACATTTTATGTTTAATTTATTCACGTAATTGTATTAATGTTACACAACAAGTTTTTAAGTTTATCAAAAAACCAAATCAAAGTTTATCAAAGTTTAGGGAAAATGGATAGGTAAGGATATTTTAATAACAAAAAAAAATTAAAAAACAAAAAAATTACATCTTTAGATTTTTCGAAACAAACACTTGCTATACTTTAATTACAGAAAAAAAATGAAGTCGACATGGGCCTTAGAATGTCAAGAGGTAAAAACATAAAAAAAAAATAACGGAAACTATTTTTAGAGAATTTTTTAAATTCCCAACGATATATGAGACCTCCCAATTTTCTATGAATGAAAAAAAAATATTCCGTTTATCATCATATATTTAGGTAATTAGACAACAAATAATTACTCGTTTAGGAAACTTCCGAAATTTTGCTTTGGCTCAAGTATATCCTTCACCAAATTCTTTTTTTGTCTGCTTCTTTCGGGAACTTGCTGGCGGACACCTCACAGTGATCTTCCTTTTAATTTACACGTTTGATTAGTCTACGTTGAAATTGAGAAGACCGTAAGTGAACCGTGAAACAGAACAAAAAAAAATGTCTTTAGGGGGCATTTTTTAAACACGAAGTATTTTATCATTGCACGTGTATTTCAATTTTATCGATATTAGGCTCATTATATTACAACATCATTTCGAATAAGATATTTTGAGTAAGTTTTGAGATATTTGTTTATAAATTTATTATTTAAATTTTACCTTGGCTCATACTTAGCTAGTTTTTATTAGTCCATACTTTGTCATATGTATCAAATTATCTTTACATGAAAGATTACCTTATTTAAGTTATAGCAACGCACAGTACAGGGACATGCAATCACTAAATAATTATTGAAACATAGGATCATAGGATGAGGACCATGCATAAATTACTAGAGACTCCGTTACATTATAAGTTTATAACACTTGCCGAATTCCATCGAACACTACATAGAAGTTCGGTCTTACCCGTTAACTTTTCAATAACGCCGAGACCGGCGTCTTATTAAACTTTCACACCGAAGAGAGACAAGGAACCGAGGACGTACTATGTTTATCTTGAACGAGGGCTGAATAAATTTAAAGTATTATTCAATAAAGGTGTATTTCGTGAATAAAAGTTGTGCTATACACCCTCCTGTGATACCCTAAATAGACAAAAGTAAAAAAATATATATATAAAACAAATTATACTTTCATTAAATGACTACATTGATACAGCACAGTAAGTTTTAGCTAACATAATATATATATTACAATAATTATTATATCAATAAAAACCGTTTAAGTCGAGTCGGACTCGCCCACCGGGGGTTCCGCACCATCAGCGTCGTTAGTGATTCGTTTATCAATAAATATTGTGAAGTACCGAAGTAGTATTAGTATTGCTAATGGGATCTATTATGAAAGCAAAGACACGAAGAAAGTTGCTTAATTTTGAGACTTTTATCTCTCTTGATTTTTTTGTGATAAAGCAAAGCACAATGAAAAAAAGGGTGTTCCTATTGATGAAATTTCCAAAATTGTGAAAATAAATTCAAAAGGAAGTAAGAAAAATTCATCGAACAATTGTGTAAACATTTACTCTCATTAAGATCTTTAATATGATACTCCTCACGACTAATTAAAAAAATATCTATAATTTGGCACCCCTGAATTTTATTTGTGGTTCATATCAAAATAAATATGTGATAATATATCTATACCGAATTTCAAGTTGTTAGTTAAACGATATCTGAGAGTTTATTTTAAGTGAATTCTAAGTAATTTCAGTAAAGTTAAAAAATACGAAATGTCACGTCAAATTATAAAGTATACGAGATGTTAATTACATTGTAATACAAAAACTTCATTTCAAATAATTTTATATGCTTCGGGAAAACTTTGAAAAATTTCTAAAACGCAGTTCCTTTTTTGGCACGTTTCTGTTTCAAAAATCTAAAGACAAACAAGACTTTAATGCCCGACCACATGTCTCTAGTTTTTTTCTGATGTGTTTCATTTAAGGTAAAACTTTAAATGAAAGCTTACCTTGTGTCAAAAGAGAAACGCGTAAATTAACATAAATTTTCCGAGAAGATAATTTACAAAGTTCACTGATTCCACCCAGATAAGGGAAAAACGGGGTTCAGACCCTTATAACACCTCCATTAATTCCAAATTACGTTCTGACTTTAAAAGAGCGCCATTTTATAACAGCAATTATTTACTTATTTCGCAGTTTCCGTATGTCCCGTATTTATGTAACATTTTTTTTATTAGCTTTAAAATTATGAAAATTCAGACACACAAAAATGACATGACATAATGATTGACTAATGGACTGGTAAACGGCCTGACAAATCAGATGAACAAACATTATTATTAATAATATTATAATGTAAAATCCGTTAAGAGGGATTCAAACTCGTGCTATAAGGACCATAACAATCGTATAAATTTAATAGTTTCTCAAAAGGATATATAGGGGATGTAGATCCGCATTTGACACGATCAATATAGATAGACGGATCTACGGATGTGGATACGGACGGATTTCGGGGTTTTCGAAAGTTCGACTATGACTTTTTCACCTTATTCCGAATAATAAACTTGTGGAATAATAAACTCTCCGTGGAGGTAGTTGCAATAGTCCTGAAGAAACTCAAGATTCTTTTCTGACGGTTGTTTTTTTTTGGATTATGTAGTGAGGGCCGAATCTGCATACAGACACCTGCGCACCCGACCTATCGCGCAGATAGTGCCGGGTTGGGATTTCTACACAGAAGGTGCAGCCCGACCGGCTAAACGACATCCTCAACTATACTCCAGAGAGTGTATAGGATTTGACATGAACAACGACCGGACGCATTGAGGATGCTTCGGTGTGTTAATGCCTCTGACGGGCGGTGCCTTAAAGGCGTCGTCTCGTAGGCGTATGACTACAATAGGAATGAGGGCCGACACGTGTCGATCCCTCGGCAAAGGAGGGCAGTTCGAGCTGGACAGCCCGACTGTGAACTAACAAAGCTCAAATGCCATTCGAGCAGATTAACTACGTTAAGTAGGTGATTCCGGGTAGTAGGTACTGCTCTCCTACGTCAGACTGAAGGTCTGATCTGCCTGAAGCCCTGAGACTCTCAACCTCGGTGGTGAGATTGTCAGTTAAATCTGTGAGTATGACGGCTGTAAAGGGTTTAGAAACATAACTGCTTTCGCTTTCATAGAATGATGGTAAAGAAATTCTGAAAATTAAATCGCAATCAATTAGAGAACATATGAAAAAAATTGATCGCGTTCTCTAAATAAATTTACTTGTGACATTTTGTGGCTAAGCATTTAACCCATAGGGCGCGTATGGTACAACATCTGTTCAGTGAAGTTTTATGACCCAGCCGTGTGCGGTACATACGTTGGTACCAGCGCTTCCCCGTGGTGGGGGTATATTTTTTTCTAGGGAATGTGTCGATTGGATGCTTTTCCTCAAAGCTAAAATATATTCAGCATAAACGTATAATGAGCCTTTTTTTTTAATAACGAATTCATGACAACAACGTCTAGGTCCCAAAATAAGCATTAGCTTGTGTTTTAGGTACCAAGCAAAGACACCACATACATATAACAACCAAGACCCGGTAACAGTGTCAATGTTCATCATATAAATACTGACCCGACCTGGGATTCGAACCCGGGACCTCCAGCTTCGTAGGCAGGGTCGCTACCCACTTGGCTAAGCGGTCGTCGAACGGCGGTACGATATCACACCAACAACCCTATCTGTGTATCTGTTCATGCGACGGTCACGTGACGGCACACGCGCAAGAGTTTAATAGGCCTTAGATACAGTTGAGCCTTTGAAAAGTAGCGGTTTTGATTCCCGTCATAAGCGTATGTCATTGACTAATGAGTTTTTAATTTCAGTCACTAATTAGATCCAAACTACTGTTTGGAAATTTAAGTACTGGAAGTTCTTCTTTTGATGCGAGCTGACGGTTCTTAAATAAAGTTTATTATCTAACGATTTCTTGTCATTCCCTTCCACCCAAACGTATAATATATGTGCGTTTACTTTGTATAAGCCTGGCAGGATTATTCTTCAGAGAAACTATGCCCTGGCTATAATTTCCATTAATCAATCAATGTGATATAGCAATACATACGAAAGCTATTATTGTATTATATACACTTTCGGCATTACTTTCAAGTGAATCGTTTTGTATAGAGGGGAATGCCAAGGTACCGCAGGCAAAGTAAAATCACTATGGTCTAGCTTAATGTTGAAGAAAGGCTGTACTCCAGCAGTACAGACACGAAAGCCTGTAGATGATGATGCTTTGTTATCGTCCGTTTTAGCTTTTTATTTAATTCATATACCTTTTAAGACGTAGCCCTTTTTAGAAATATCAGACATCACGAGATTCAATTTCTCTACTAATTCTTACTTCCATATTGAATTGCCAATTAGATGACTGCACCCGTTCTCGAGCCTTCCATCCTGTTCGGTATGGAAGTTGAGCGATCTGAAAACTTATGGTATTGCACTTCCTGCATTTCTTTCTGTCCACTGTCCTTACACTAAACAAGAATATTATTTAATTATCTCTTAAATATAGATATACCTAACTAGTGATGTATTTGGACAAAGCCAGAGACGCTTAGTGTCAGGCCTATATAGTGTGATGTCCAATAAATCTAAATTTGAAAGTCAATGGAAGGAGCCACCCTGCGTAGTTTTGCGAAATAATCTTACCATCATCGCCACAAATACTACTGCAAAGCGTGCTCATGTCTTTACTGTTTATGAAAATGAGTCAAGTGGCTTCGCGAAGCAACAAGCGATTCCATCTACCAATTTTGACATGATGCTGGGTGATACAATTTTCTCCTTATCCACTTAGGTGAGTTTCACCGGTTTAAGTGCGGCAGTAACGTGGACCTTAACAGTCACCAGGGCCCCTACTGTAGCCGAAGTGTCAGCCGTGTGTTGCACCATGCTTCGCCGTCAGGCCCTTTCTTCCGCCAACTTATCAGTTATACTTTGAGCGAAATTATATTGTACGTAACGATGGTAAAGGGCGTCGCGGCATGGCTCTTGTTTTCTGAAAATAAAGATGTTGTGAATCAGGACGTCGTCGTCGTCACCTGCGTTGAAACGCTATAACATTCTCACATCCAGGTGGCCTCTGCAAGCGCTGGCCCAGCAGCAAACGCGACCGAAGACTTCAAACGGCATAAGTAGGTACGCTGATCTATGTCATCATCATCAGCCCATTTTTACTCCACTGCAGGGGCTTAGGCCTCCCCCATGGTGAGGAGGGGGGCTTGGAGCTTAAGTCCACCCCGCTGCTCCACTGCGGGTTGGGAACTTAACGACCGCCATCTATTGACAGCGTCCGGGACCGACTGCTTAACGTGCCCTCCGAAGCACGGTGTCAGTGATATTGTGTACTTAAGTCAGAAAAACTCATTGGTACACGCCCGGATTCGAACCATAGCCCTATGGGGCTTTATAAATTTGAGACAGGTTCGTTGCGCTCTGAGCTATCACGACTGATCTATGTACTAGCTACTAATCCATATTTGTACCCTTTGGTGGTGGAATACTGTGGCCATAAGGCCGGAGGCGATTATTCCAGGGAGTTGTCGATACACCTCATCGACGTCCCAGGTGACTGCCAGATTGGCGCTTATCTCGGACAATTAGTTTATAACCTAAATAAACTTTCTTTAAAAAAATTCAAAGAAAAATCCGCTTTTCTCGGTCTTGTATTTCCAAGCCATTGTTAATTAATTTTTACTTGTTTACTGATATGAAAATTAAAAAAATAAATCAATTTTACTTTTAAACACTTTATTAGCTGTTTGTTTTTAAAATCTCATATTCCTCTAGAGTAGCTCATGTATTCTTGACTTTTTTTTTTAATATATTCATTTACTATCGACATAACTTATCTACCAGATTTATATTTCATCTTCGGAGATATATACGCAACATAACCTTGTGTCAAATTATAGTTTAATATGAACCCAGCTGTCGAAGCAGGCCTGTTCCGAACTGACAAACTGACGCACGAGTAAAATCAATAAATTTAGTTGTCGCTGTTGTAGTTTTAGATACAGAAATAAATACCCAGCTTCCACCCGCTTCATTGTATAGGTGTAATGTAATTCCGGGATACATATTGTGAAAACACGAATTCTGTCGCGTTAGCTTTTCGTTCACCGTTTTATGATAATTTAAGTCGCGTATGTCGTGTAGGTGACTAGAGATGACGCGAAGTGGCATGCGGTGAATTAAATGCTGGGATATGCATTTATTTTGAATTTTCACTGCTGGATATTTAACCGTTTTTAATATTCAAACCGTTGGTCAATAAGTAGGTATTTTTTGCAAACCATGTGCATGCATTTACTGACACTTTAGTTACAATTATCATAAAAAGCACCTAAAATAATCCGCTGTTGATTTATGCAACGCGCTATTAAATATAGTGTAATCAAATATGAATAATATTTAAATACGAAATCACTGTTTTCCAGTTTTACCTTACTGCGGAAAGTTTGTTTTTAAAAACTCATTGAAAATTCATTGAAAAACGTAGTAGATGAAATTTCAATGTTTTTATATTTCATGTTTTTAGTTACCGTACAGATGGTAATAGTGTATTCATATCTAGTTATCATGGTTTCAGATATATTAAAATCGTCTGAAAATTTTGAATTCAGTTGGCTACTACAGCAGCAGCGTACTAGCAAAGCAACTACTTACTCTGTTATTTTTTAAATTGTGTCATTAAAATTACATTTTGATAAGAAACTGCCAAAGTATATATATTCAATGCACAAAGAACATTTCGTTTAAGTTAGATTATTGATATTTTGGTTATTACATAACTAGGCGATGCATTTCATACGACGATTTCAATTCACGTAATGTTACTCATTTCCCATAGAAGAACAATATCGTACACTTACATACTTATGTTAATTTAGCACACAAACACAATCAAACAAACTTTATAACAAACAGTAGTTTTAAGAATTTATAGACACAACAAAATGGTGGTTTTTTAATTCGAAAAATATGTTAAAAATTGCAATGCATCACATGCAAGCTAATCTGGTACAAATTTCACACGCGAAATGTCGTTGTAGTCTTATAAACAAACACACGTTTTTATGTTACGACAGAAACATATTATTATATGACCCAAATTTAAGTGCGACAGGTGGCCCATTTTTCACTACTATAGTTTACGGCTATGCCTGTCTTCATTCTACATCTCAGAACAAAACCTTTGAAAAGACGGACGCAATTAAAAAAAGTCTCAATGAGCGGCGAAGATTACCGAAAAAAAGCCGGCCTGTTAAGACAGAATCCCCGGGGCTTAATGATGATGGTGCTGAAATTTAATTGGTTTTACTGATACTATTTTCCTTCATTGCATTTGAAAATCTAAGAGACGTAAAGCTTTTTGGTTTTCAGTGACAGCACGTTTCACGACATGCCTCTTTAGACGTCGAATCACGAAACCAGTGAAATGTTTACTTAAGGACTCCCTTCAAATACGTGCGACCTTGACGTCAGATCACTATCTCATGCTACCCGCCGGGAGAAGCCCGTATCGGTACCTAAGAACAATAAACATGTTCTAGCAGATAAAATACACGTATTTAAAATGAAAAATATGTTTTGAAACCTTTAAAATTTACACATACGACATTCTTTGAGAATCGAAATGTCGAATATAATTCAATAGTAATATAATAACGTCCAATCAAGCTCGTTTTGAGTCTATTAACATCAGAAATACTGAAATTTTGGGATTTTCACTTTTCAGTAATTTTATACTTCGCATGTTATTAAACATTATATATATAATGAAATCAATATAGTACCATAAAGAATCAGGACCGTATATGAAAATTTGTATGCAAGGAAAATTCTTGAAGGCCCCTCTCCGTGATGTCATTCGTAGATTTTTTCTGCTAGGTCTCAAGTTGATACCTTTTTCTGAGTGACTAATCCTAATCCTAATGGACTAGTCCTAATGGAGATTATCTTTTTTATACTTATATAAAGAAGGAACTAAGTGACTGTCTAATCTATCAAATCGAAGCATTGAACACTGGCTATATGAACTTCTAATCTAATTTTAATACACTTGTGTGGAAGGAGTCTCTGAGCAAAATTAGAAGTTCATATAGCCAGTGTTAAATGCTTCGATTTGATAGGTTAGACAGCCACTTAGTTCCTTCTTTATATAAGTATTAAAAAGATAATTTCCATTAAGTATAGAAAAAATAAACTTTAGTTGGTGTGTCTGTGTATAGTTTTACAGGTAGATAACATATTACCCGTCAGATCCGTTCCGGTGACCGGAAAACTCTATTTTTCTTTTTATCCTTTGTTTAATTGCGATACCAGAGGTGTCACGAAGAAACTCGACGTTTCAATTTAGGGGATTAATCTTGTTTTGTACGAATGTTTCTTTAGTTTTATTTTTTTATTATTATTGTTTATAGAGGTGATTGGGAAAACATATTTTTTACTGTTGTAATCATCGACAATTGTACAGAATAAGGAAATGTTCCGCTTACGGAAAATTTTCTAAATTGTTCTATTCGTAAGCATTCATCATTTTAGGCTAGAGTCAGACTTCGAGGAATTTCTGTCGCGTATCATCGGCCGATACAGTAGATCCGTCACTCCCTTGACGTACTCAATTTACAGATCTATCAGAAAAGTAATGTGACTGGACGTACCTGCAATTTGCAATTTGCAAGACGATTTGAACCAAATGTTTTTAGTAATAAAGTTTTTTTTACAGCATTTTCGTTATAATTTATGACATTATCTTATTAAAAGTTATTTCATTGGATAACTTCGGGCAAACTTGCACGTCCGATGTTAACCGATTTCTATTACTTTTCTGATACATCTGTACTCGCATTGTGTTCGCCAAAAAAGGCAATCGCACTAATAATGTAAAATTGCAATTTCATACCTAGTGTTTTTTTTTTAATATAGAACAGTAATTAATGCTATTAATAAAAAAAATCCTTAGTTTTTTAAATAACTACAATAATTAACAAATACTTAATAGATTATAACAAATGAAAACATCACAATGTCATTGTCATAATTTCATCAAGTATAGTTGTCATGAAGTCTGCACGAAGCGAAATAATTTTAGTGGCTTTTGTTTAACAATTCGTATTATCCGATTTGAAATACAAATGAAAACCTTTAAAAAGGTCAACAGTGTATTATTATTGTTCTCATAGCTAAGTGTCTAAATAATACCATATTATCTTAATTATGAAATTAATATTTAATTATATCATAATTTACACAAAAACATCTGTGCCGTTGTTGTCGTATTAAAAGGATTTAAGAAAATGAGGCACGATTAAAATTTAATGTAATTGCGTACATAGTGTCACGTTAAGAATAGAATGTAGGAAGACTCAGGGGTTGTGACATAAAAAAAAAGAGATAAAGGAAAAATGAGACTTAATTTAGGTCAGTCATTTACTACAGTAATTTAACGCACATTTAGCTACAGACAGACAGAAGATACAGACACTAATTTAAAATGTTAATTACGACCACGATACGACCTCTTAAGACGTAGATTTAGCTTCGTCTGAGTTGAATTTCTTCTCTCTTCTCAATTTTCAAGCTCTTCATATATTATACATGATCTAGCTGCTAGATTTCGCTGCGAGGCGTCTTTATTACTCCTTGTCTGAAGATACCATCTCGCTCCCCCGCTCCCTCAAAGTAACACAATATCCAGGTCTTTCCATAGAACTTACGTAGTATTTCCTGGTGTAAAGCTTGCTTCAGACTTCAGACATAAAATTTTTGTGTAGTTTATGTACTTCTTTTAAATAATCGATTTAGTTTTCTTCGTCCCCAGATTCTCCAGAACATTCATGTTCTTCAGTTCCACTCTCGTCTACTCCACCCATGTACAGAGGCCAGTTATTTTTAGATGCCAAGAGATATTTCAACTCCAAATTCATTTTACTCATTAAATTTATACTTATTTAAATGTTCTCAAAAAAATGTTTTAAATAAATTAAAACATATAAAATTCAACAGTTCCGTCAAACGTCATCCTAAAATTTTTTTCATCCTTTTTTCTTTTTCACGACAGCTGTCAAAATCTCTCCAATTTTTCAACATTCCATATTTAAAATTCCAGACAATAATAAGCTACTCCATAGAGGTCGAACAGCCCGTACATATACAGTAAACAAAGATAACAAAAACAGGAACACGTACAGGAGTAGTGTGACATAGTGTGACAAAGTTACTTTCATCTGTCCTTATTACTTGTTCCTCAATTTCTAGTAACAAGTATGTACTACCTTATGATAACTTAACCTCTCCACAGAAGGAAATTGCGAACGATATCATTTCTCGTTTTAAAAAAATTTCTTTTGAGGAAACTGGTGTCTTGGGACGAACTGATCTACTTTCTCATAAGATTGACACAGGGAACACACTTCCTATTAAGCAGCGTTGCTATAGACTGTCCCCTGAGAAGCAAAAAGTTTTAATAGACGAAGTTGATAAAATGGTTCAATGGAAAGTCATTGAAAAATGCGAAAGTCCTTGGCTTTCACCAGTTTTAGTTACTCCTAAAAAGAATGGTGAATGGCGTTTCTGTTTGGATAGTAGAAAACTTAATTCTATTACTAAGCGTGATGCTTATAGTCTTCCCTTTATAAGTGAAATTCTAGATAATCTTAAAAATGCTAAATATCTTTCTAGTATCGATATAGCAAAAGCATTCTGGCAGATTCCTCTTAACCCGGCTGATAAAGACAAAACAGCTTTTTACGTTCCAGGAAGAGGAATGTATAGATTTCTTGTTACTCCTTTTGGCCTGACGAATGCTCCTGCTACTCAACAGAGACTTATGGATATTCTATTTACTCCAGAGTTTGAAAATAAAGTGTTCTGCTATTTAGATGATATTGTCATCTTAAGCTCATCTTTTGAAGAACATATCTCTCTACTTCTTAAAGTTTTGGATAAACTATCTTATGCTAAGTTAACTATAAACTTTGAAAAATGTAAATTCTTTAAAAACGAACTGAAATATTTAGGTTATGTCGTGGATGAAAATGGTCTTCGTGCTGACCCTGATAAGATTCGTGCTATATTAGATATACCTACACCTACCTCTCGTAAAGAAGTTAGAAGATTTTTAGGAACCTGTAGCTGGTTTAGAAGATTTATACCTAATTTTAGCACTATAGCTAGCCCTCTTAGTAAGTTAACTTCATCCGGCAAAAATGCACCAAAATTTCGTTGGTCAGATGAAGCTAATGATGCTTTTACAAAACTAAAAGAAGCTCTTGTAACCACTCCTATTTTAGCTTGTCCTGATTTTAATTTACCGTTTTTTGTTCATTGTGATGCCTCTAGCTATGGCATAGGTGCCATGCTCACGCAAGAAATAGACGGTAAAGAAATTCCTATAGCGTATATGAGTAGATCTTTAAATAAACATGAGCAAAATTATTCTACTACAGAACGCGAAACTTTAGCTGTAATAACTGCTTTAGAACATTGGCGTTGTTATCTAGATAATGGTAAACAGTTTACTGTCTATACTGATCACTCAGCTTTAAAATGGTTTTTACATTTATCAAATCCTACTGGCAGGCTTGCTAGATGGACGGTTCGGTTGTCTTGCTTTAATTTCATTATTAAACATAAGAAAGGTAAAGACAATATCATACCTGATATGCTCTCACGCTCTACGAATGAAAAAGCCATTGCTTCTTTGACTATCAACCCTATTCAGTCTGATATAGATTGGTATAGTAAAGTTTATTCAGGATGCCAGACCAATCCTGCTGATTATCCTTGTTATATTGTAAAAGAAAATCGTCTTCTTCGCTATATGAGAACCACTTCCTTTAGTAATGATTTCACATGGAAACTAGTAGCTGCTCCAGATGACAGGGTAAATATTATTAAAGACTTACATGGTTCCATTAATATTCCACATATGGGAATTTTTAAAACATTCAAGAAGGTTTCCTTACATTATTATTGGCCTGGTATGTTCAAAGATATCGCGAATTTTATCTCTAAATGTGAAATATGTTTATCTTATAAACATCAAAATCATTCTCCTTATGGCTTTATGGGTAAACCTAAATTATGTTCTAGACCTTTTCAATATATTTCTGTAGATCTCATGGGTCCATTACCTATGACTAGAAGACGCAATCAGTACATACTTGTTGTCACATGTTGTTTTTCTAAATATTGTCTTATTTTTCCTCTTAAACGTGCAACTGGTAATAATGTTAGAGATGTGCTTGAAGATAAGGTATTTTTAGTCCATGGTGTACCACAGACAATCATTTTGGACAATGGTCCTCAGTTTAGATGCAATGAATTTAAGAATCTGACTGATAAATATAAAGTACCTAACGTATTCTTCACTCCTAGATATTGTCCACAAGCTAACACTGTGGAAAGATACAATAAAACAATTATTACTGCACTTAGTTCACTGGTAGGGGATGATCATAGATCATGGGATTTACACATACCTAAAACTCAATTTGCGATTAACAGTTCAGTTAATCACATTACTGGTTACTCTCCTGCTTTCTTAGTTTTTGGCAGAGAACTTGTGACTTGTGGTACTCTCTTTAATTCTTGTAACTTAGACGAGATAACCTTATTACCTAGAGATATTTATGCTGAAAACCTCGGTATGCTTTCCACTGTCTTTGATAAGGTGCAAAATTCATTGTATATAGCTCATTGTAAAAATTCATCTAGATATAACTTACGTCGTACTGTTAAGGAGTTTAATGTTGGTGACATTATATGGCGTAGGAATTACGTACAAAGTGATGCGGGATCATACTTTAGTTATAAACTTGCACCTAAATTTATAAAATGTAAAATTATTAACAAGATTTCACCTTTAGTTTATGAACTAGAAGATATGCATGGCCAATATCTTGGTAAATGGCATGTAAAAGATTTTAAGCTTTAAACAATAGTTACATAGATTGTAAAAGATTTAACAGGATTACAGGGAAAAATAACTTATTATAAAATAATTTATTTATTAACATCGATATCTTGACGCGATGTTGGAGTTCTGATTGAGGTCTTCCGATAAGATTTCTGCGGACGCTGATAGCTACACGTAAGCTTATTGCCATTCTGGGTAATATATCTTGCAACATGTCCATCTTCTATTGGACCAAAGTATGTTTCTGTCTGCGAATGTATAACTTGTTAGTCTATAGTTATATAACTACGGGTTTTAGGAGGGAGCGGTTGACAACTCCTTAAGATAAAAAATAAGCCTATATGTCGGTAATTATCAGTAATCACATCGTGGTGTATAAGTCATTAGTTGTGAACTATACCTCGCCTTTGTCTGATGATGCATGATTGGGAAGAATGTAAGAAGCTTATTGAAAGTGTATGATGAAGATTACAAGAAAAAAAATTTAGAATTTTTTTTGACGGGGAAGGGGGAATATATGTCACGTTAGTGTGCCCTAAATCTGTTCTTATTGACTAACTGAGAGTATAAGTATTCAGAGACATATATGATGATACGTCATATACGTCTCATTTAATTTAGGTTACCTAACTTATGACCTAGCTTGAGCTATATTGTTTCTAGGCAACTGTCTTATATACCTGTCAAAATCCTGTTATTTCTTATTTACATCGCTATCTTGCTAGAAATACCGCAAATATTACAATCTTCTGTATTATATTCATCATGTGCTCCTTATGTGATTTTACCAATTATTCTGGAGTGTTATGGATGGTAGAATATTACTAGCACTACTGTTACTTACATTTCCTAATTTTATTGATTTCTTAATAATATAAATTGTAAATAACTAAGTTCCATCGTAAAATACAAATTGTCAAAACATGCCAATTGTCATAATAATGTTATACTTTCTTTTCTTCGTGGCTTTCAAATGAGTTTTTCTTTTTACTAGCCACGAATATTTCCTTAGGGAAAATATTGGAGATTTTTGGATTGTGCTTCTGGCATGATGTTGAATGTAGAATGTCAGGAGAGGGCTTTTTTAAAATTGGAAAGAAAATTGAAAAATGACGTGAAGGAACACAGAAAAAAAGTAGAGAGGTTTCTGATGGAGAAAAAAATCGAAGTTGAATTTTCAATGACGAATTATAAGAAATTATGTTGAGCTGATTTGGAAGAGAGCTCTGATGAGACGACAGAAGTAATAAGGTTTGCTGTCGGTCTGCTGGTCTGCTGAATTATTAATTAGAACGGACACTCTTCTAGGTCGACCTGCCGTTGTTCCTTGGTCACGGAAAGTAGCTGACCGAGCTGAAGGCTCTGTATTCTGTGATTCTATGAAGATACTTGGCTGGTCGTTATTGTCGGCCACATCTTCTGCCACATCTTCTGACTGGTCGGCTCCCAGCCTGTCATCCGGTCTCCCAACTACGATATAGTGTGGTAACGCTAACAGGAGCTATATCACGAACTGTAAGTGCTGTCACAATTAAACTACTGCTGACTCTGTGATTCGAACTGTTTGGGAATAATTAACTGGGAACCTGTTAATCTAAAGACTCTCAAGTTTGTTATGCTTAATCTTGTACTTCTACCAGCTTGTACTGAATCTTGTAAACCTTATATTAGTTACCTTAATCTATTCTATATTTTTTCTTACTAATAATAATAGCCTGTTGTACATAGTTAATAAATAACTTTACGAACCCACTTTTTCTTTTAACTGTCCACCACTCACCCTGAGAGAGAGTTTCGTGACAATAGGTATTACCTAGTTTAAATTGCGCCTTTTCATAAAGCCGTATTCCTATTCTCATATCATTGGAAGGAATGAACAAGTAGTAAAAAATTTATTTTCCAACTTATTTCCAAAAGATTTCTCATACCAAGTAAGCCGAATTTTTATCTTCCCTTTTCGACCAATAACGTAACAGTTTTATAATTCGATTTATTAGAATATCTTAAGGTGAAATAATAAAACGAGGAGCTTTTTGTAGAACATCTGAAGTAAGTAGTAAAATGGTGGAACATCTAGAAGGTGAAAGATATTCCTTTTATAGTAAATCACTTGAATCAAATCGCGATTTGCCATAAATGTCTCCCAATAATGAAAAAGAGGATTCAATAAAACTATTTTTTTTTGTGTAAGAATTTATTATCACATTAATCTTTAACGTAATTTATACATTCATTACTCTTAACATAATACATATTATTTTTTAATTTAAAATGTTTAATATTTATATAAAACGTTTTACGTTTCAAATCTAAGTAACCATTTTTTTTTATTTCATAGTCTTTGGAATGCATACGTTTAATTTAAAAATATATGTAAAAAAAAACTGTCCCGTGCGAGTCACTCGCAAGCTTAAGGTTCATAATGATCAAGTATCACATTTAAAATATTTTACTTTTACTTTATACAGGCTGAAGTTTTAATGACCAGCCAAATTTTAATATAATGGTCTTTGGTAGAAAACCGATAGCCGTCTCGTTTCCTTTTAGTATCGTTCTATAGAAAAATATTGAGATATGACTACACAAACCTTTCCCGAAAAAACCAATAACTCTAGTCACCATTCACGCCCGCCGCCCCGTTCCGTTTCAAGGCCTCGGGCGTGTACGTTTACCATAGCGTTAAGAAGGCAACCAAACGTTATAAAATAACACTGTAGATAAATATTATATAATTTATTATGAAAATGTAACCCATATTTTTTATTTACGCTATGAAGTCTCTTGGTGATACCTAACACCTAGAAAAATTTTGGCCGGTTACTAAAATCTCACCTTGTATATAAATATATCTCTAAACCATTTTAATACGGTTGTTTCAATATAAAGGAGAGACGACAGGAAAACAAGAGTTTTATTTTAAATAAATATAAAATAACACGTTCACGTCACTAGTGTACGAAAAACTTGCTAATGATAAATCACATCCTTAAACGAATGATTTTTTACGGTGTCTTTTCCCTCTTTTATAATTCCATCATCTGCCGACACTGTAGCTAGACATCGAATTTACAATTGCCATAGTTTCGACAGACAACAATATAATATAATTGTACATTATGATGCAAGTACGGTAAGATGCATATTATAGTAAACGGATGACTATAATACCCAGCTTACTGAGTACGAGCATCATACGACGTTTTTCAATACATTTGCGATTAAAATTAGGTAGGTATTTTAATTGTAATAATGGCGGGCGCGGGCTACTTTCCGCAGTTTACGCATGCGTTACAAACAGAATGCTCGTTTATGATTGGTGTAAATCAAAAAGGCCTAGTACTGTAAAATACAACATTACGATTCAAGTGTAGAAGTCATAAAGATCGTATTAATTACAAATGTATTGAAAATGTCTATTATGTATTTTATGTACGAAACTATAAATATGTAATTAACTGTATTACACTTCACATCAAAGTGATTAATTAATTCTATATATAGACACGCAGTAATTGGATATCGGGCATTTATTGAAAATATGAGTATAGTAATAGATACAATAATTTTAAGCAGAATAATTGTTTTGTTAGTTTTACCCCCAGACCAGTCAACCTTATAGACCACGCTTTAATAAACGTCAGTATGAAAACGAAATCGCCAAAAAGTGGCGGGGTGCGGGGAGAAGTCGGCTAGTTTTCATTGGCTCGTTCAAAATTGACAATTTAATAGCTTCCGACGTGCTTACAACTGACCGCTCAGAAGAGACGTAGTTATGTAGTGTCACTACTTAGCCTTGGCGAATGCTACTCCCTGTCAAAGCGTGGTCTATAAGGTTGACTTGTCTGTGGTTTTACCTAAAAACACGGTACAGCTTTAGCATAACACCACAAACATGTAATCAGAAATAGTGCAATGTATTTTGGTACAAAAACACAGTAATTCAGTTCACAAAATTAGAGTAAATGGAGCAAAAATAAGAAGTAATGTCTTCTTTTGATCTTGTTATTGAACAAATAGTTGTCACATCTTAACGGATAATTTCTACAAAGAAATATTTAATATCTTGATAATTCTACATCTGTTTAATATGGGGTTTTCGTCATTTTGTTTTACTCCAGAGCATTACTATCTCGATTTAACGCCCAATTTGAAATCACACCCTGTATCATTTCCACCAAAGGTCATACTATAGAGAATATTTTAACACATTCGTTGCCGCTTGTGGAGACGGTATATTTACAATTTATACGATTTTTACTAGTATATATATTCCTTAATTATTTAATACGAACTTATTTTACAAATCAAGTTTTAAAAACATATTTACAAATTAAAACAAGAAAAATGTCACTTTGAGTCGTTCATGTCAATTATATCTCGACGGTTGAATGTCGGAATCGATTCTAACACTGTAAATGAATTTATTCACAAACAATCTACACAATCAAAAGGTTTCACGTTTTTGAATTCAAATGCCATAAACTATAAGAGATAACAAGATATGCCGCAAGTGACAAAATTAAACGCCTATTTTTGTGTCAATACGGTAGTTGACTAATATTCTAAATATTATATTAATGAAAAAAAAAAATACAAAAATAGACTTTATTATATACATAGGGTTGAAAAATATGAAACTTAAAAACTATTAAAAGTTTATGTTTGTCTCTTTTTAGAAAAAAGAAGTTTAACATTATTTTAAAAGACCTGAAGTCATACGTTGCGATATTGCCCTCTCTGTCTAACAGAACTTTTTAAACATCCATAACTTTGTTATTAATTATTTATTTCTTTGTTATTTCACTGATATTAAGAAGGTATTTCAAAAACTCTCTCATATAAAATAATTTAAAACATATCAACTATTATAATACTTAAGCATTGTTAGGCACATGGAAATCAGTATATATTAAAAATGTTATTTAAGTTTAACGCATCTGCCCTCGATTGTGATCAAATGCGGCATATCAAAGTTGCTCATAGTCTGCTAATTTTAGTGACGAATCGTCACATAACTCTAGACTCTTTCAAAGCTTTTCTTTGTTTTTGTATGAAATTTGGCCCTTACATAACTATCATGACAATTGGTTTATACATACCACAGACCAGTCAACCTATAGACCACGCTTTAATAAACGTCAGTACGACAACGAAATCGCCAAAAAGTGGCGGGGTGCGGGGAGAGGTCGGCTAGTTTTCATTGGCTCGTTCAAAATTGACAATTTAATGGCTTCCGACGGGCTTCCAACTGACCGCTCACAAGAGACGTAGTTATGTAGTGTCACTACATAACCTTGGCGAATGCTACTCCCTGTCAAAGCGTGGTCTATAAGGTTGACTTGTCTGTGATACATATTGGTGTACATCTATGGTCAATTGGTTAAGTGATATGATATGAATGACATAATGTTTTGTCACTTGAATTCGAAAGCTTATATTTGATATTGATCCAGTATGTCTCAATAAGATTTCGTTGCTATGAAACCGATGGCATCCGTTTCCATACAAATATCTTAACATAACATATCGAGTCTATTCTAAATTCATTTGGTATACACACAGTAAATTGCCAAACGTTTATCGTATAATGAAATATGTGGAAAAGGTGCATTACAGGGATCAGACGTAATAATTGTCCTAATGCTCATAAGGTGTTAAATACTTCAACGTGGTCACTGGTAGTTCATGTGTTAACTAAATTACGAGTAATATAAAAATATGACTAGAGTATATCTAGCTATACTAATTTCTATTAAAAGTAGCTTTTAAAACGTCGGTGGTGAATAAAAATTACTGTTCTATTTTACTTGAATTCACATGTCTTTTTTATCACTTTTTATTTTTATCATTTAGATTGAAGCCCTCACCTCATTATCCTGCCAACGTAATGTTCTTCTCTTATTTAAAACTCATTTACACACAATTCGTAATTCCAATTAAGTTTCACCATGACATTGTTAGTATATGTAAAAAAAAGTTCAAAGTTCAAAGTTCCATTTCTTTTAAAGTCGGTTAGTTCATTTTTCAGGTAAAGTATAGTTGGCAACATAAAATTCTATAAGATCGTATACAAAAATATTTTGTGATGAGTGTGTGTTTTGTTTTTTCTATGTGTTTCTCCGACTAACTCATGAGTAATCGCTAGGCGAACAGCAAATGTTTGCATGTTTGTCACCAAGTATCGAGCTGTGTTTAGAGACTTGGAGGAGGAGGGTCAATTGAACCATTTACCGCGTTTTAACGGAAATCACAAAAAATCTTCATTCACCACATAAATAAATTAATTGAATATTTATCAACATACAGCTTTAAATAAAAGCCTCACTTTGCATATAAATGCGATGGTTTTAAATTCTGAATTAAAATAAATACGGATTCGTTTCTGTGTTTCATAAATCAAACAGATTCAATCAGAAATATTTGAATTTAAATTTTTGTTGGTGATCACTTGAATAATTAATTATATTTACAAAATAGATAATATATGTAAAAGTAGGTATGTAATGAACATTCTAACTTTTTATCGTTTCAAATTTATACAAATATTTTTTAAACAACGCAATTTCTTTTTTCAACACTAATATCCATAGGCGTATTGTGGGTCCACAAAAAGGTTTCTATTTAAAGTTTTTCTATGGTAATTGTATCAAGCAATTATGTCTGCATTAAAAAAGGACAATACAGAGCTTATGAACAATAAAAAAATTCTCGTACCAAGCATGAATTAAAGCTGATACAAATGTAGCATTAGATATAGCCTAAAGCTTGGAAATAACTAACCTATCTATTGACACATTTGTCGTCTCCGGTTAAAAAGTCATTCGTGTCTCTTATGGTCATAATAGTCACACCGTCTGAACTATTTCTAGTTATAATGTTGCTCTTCTTCTTTGTGCTTCCGTAATCGTAGTTGGATATCACTACACTTTCCGTTGGATTCCTGTAAACAATATAAAAAGTTGGATGTCACTATTCATTTTAATATAACGTCATTGTCAGTATGATTCGACTGCGTCTGTGACAGTCGGTAAAAGAGACAGCGATCATTTAAAATTAAAATATGGAATAACAGTCATTAATCATATACAAGGTGAAATTTTAACAATCATCCAAATTTGAATATAATCATCTTTGGTAAAAAACCGATGGCCGTCTTGTTTTCTATTAGTGTCGTTCAATAGAAAATATTGAGATGTGACTACACAAACCTTTCCCGAAAAAACCAATAACTATAGTCACCATTCACGGCCGGCTGCACGCTCCGCCCCGTTTGGGTCTCAAGGTTTTGGGTGCGTCATAAAAAAGAAGGCAACCAAACGTTATAAAATATTATAAGTACACAATATCACTGACACCGTGCTTCGGAGGGCACGTTAAGCAGTCGGTCCCGGACGCTGTCAATAGATGGCAGTCGTAACAGTTCTTAACCCGCAGTGGAGCAGCGTGGTGGACTTAAGCTCCAAGCCCCCCCTCACCACCCTGGGGGAGGCCTAAGCCCCTGCAGTGGGGTAAAAATGAGCTGATGATAATGAGGATGAGTTTTTTTCTGATTTAAGTACATTAACTATCACTGACACCGTGCCTCGAAGAGCACGTTAAGCCGTCGGTCCCGGTTGCTGTCAATAGATGGCGGTCGTTACTTTCCGCTAACCTGCATTGGAGCAGCGTCGTGAATTTAAGCTCCAAGCCACCTCATCTTGAGGGGAGGCCTAAGCCCCTGCAGTGGGATATAAAAAGGGCTAATGGAAAATCCGTGACAATATATTTTTTTCTAAAATGGTCCCACGTGAAAATGCGGCGTGTATACGATTTACCAATCGTCGAACAAAAATTATCGTTTTCAAACTTTTCATTTTAAAGATAAGACTTAGAAGTTTGAACGGAAGACGCCTAGCTGAAGACCGATGTCTTCCAACATACAATAAAATAACAAAATCATAATAATGTTCAACTTAAAACGTGAAACATTCATTCAAATCAGATTGTTTTCGTGGGGGAGTGTAATTCGGCTATATTTCCATTTATGTCGGTAGACGAAAGGCTGTAGTGCAGGGGCTTATTGTCCATCGTGTGATACCAAATTTTCTAGAATCGGTCTGTAACTTTTTTCGGAAAATCGAAAAAGGTGAAAAAAGACAAAATTTCCCAATTTTTCGGTCATAAAGTTGATTATTTCGAAAAAAAAACTCCAATATCAAAAAAATGAAAAAAAAAAAAATTCCGAACCAGATAGATTATCTACCGTTTGGTTAAAGAAATTTTGGAATCGGTCGAAAACTGTGGGCTGGACAGGTGCCCTTTCATTGAATGATTATCAGATCAGTTACCCCGGAGATTGAGATTCGGCTATGCATATTTTAGAAAGTTATGAAGGTAGACGATAGGCAGTAGCGTCAAAAGATGCAGGAGCTCGCGGGACATCGTATTGTACCAAATTTTCGAAATTGCTTCATAACTTTTTTCGAAAAATTTGATAAAATTGTTTGACAAACATATGTTATAAGTTTTTATTTTTGATGCTCGTTTTCAGTGTTCTCCGATAGTTGCGAGAAGCGCGAAATCTGCAAACTTTTTCCCAAAAAAGCGATGATCATACCTTTTATTTTATTTTTAGTGGCAGTAATAATGTACTCTAAAGCTGGTCATGAAAGCATGACTTCTATAATTTCAATAAATTTACCATTAATTACTAAATGGCTTACGTTAGGAAGATATTATTCAAAATTTTAATATGAAATCCTTTTAAATTTTTAGATTTTAATGTCACAGACTCTTACTATAAATAGTAGAGTCACAGCGACTAAAATACAACGTCCTTGAAAACCAAATCCTTTGAATGACATTTCTAAATACATTTTGGAATGTATTTGTCTTACAGTATAATAAAAAAAACTACCCATTAAAACCTGTTGGTTTATTTTCAACGATAAGATAAAGCGGGTTTGATATCAAAATAAAGACTTATGTACTGGTTATCATTAAACATTTGTAAATAAAATATACAGCTATAAAACAAAAACTCGACTACAGAAAAACTAATTAAAAAAATTAAGTATGAAACAAAATATTCTTGTCTGACATCTAAGCCTGATATTATTTTCTTGATATCAATAATTCATAGTTGGAAAAAATAACTTATCATTGTTCTAATATACTATTTATTGAATTTCAATTCACCTAATAGGCCTGGTCGCATGCTGAAATAGTAACTTATTTATGCTGGTAAATAAGGGCATGTGACCAAGTTAAGGCGCATTATATTCTAAATTGTTCAAAATTGGAGATTCACAGTGCGGCTTCTAACGTGGGCCGATGACGGCAGACCAACAAGTTTTGAATGGAGTATAAAGCCTGAAAACATATCTATAATGGTTAAACGTATATTACACGTATTCAATGAGGTCACGAAATGGAGAGCTAAAGTTCAAAGCTCACACTTTCAATAGAACAATAGCTAACCACTAAAAGAATTAGTTAAGTTTTCAGTATATAAAAAACCATGATTCAAAAGGTGTTACACTGATTCATTAAAAGTGACTGGACTGCTTGGTGAAAACCTTAAGGCACTAATAATAACGCAAACAATCACAACAACGTCTAGGCCCCAAACTAAGCATTAGCTTGTGTTTGGGGTACCAAGCGAAGATATCACATCTATATAACAACCAAGACCCGGTATCAGTATCAATATTCATCATATAAATACGACCCGACCTGGGATTCGAACCTGGAACCTCCAGCTTCGTAGGCAGGGTCGCTACCCACTAGGCTAAGCGGTCGTCACTGTACATACCGAACTTCAAATATCTTTATATTTTTAACAGCTAGACATGCGAACCCTAAATCATTCGAAGAAATTTATCTCTTCGCATTTGTTTGCTTACAATCGGAAGCTATTGAAGCTTTTTCAATAAAACTTTTTCAACGAGTATAATATCAATACTTGGTAATATAGGTTAGAGTAATATAATATATTACTCTAATAATAATAATAATAATATAATAATAGAATGCGTCTATTACATCGAAAAGCTTCTCGCAATGATCTTAACAAATAGTCGAAATAGCATTAGGCAATGTCTCCGAAAAAATGACCGTTTATGTTTAATGAGTATACAATAACTTATTAAACTGAAGTTTTTAGTAAATTATATTTAATACACTCAAGTCAATCCTGCCCGAAACCTATTTTTTTTGTCTGTTCATATTTCTGTTTGAACGCTTGTAATTCAAAAGCAACTAAACCGATTTACGCTACTTGTTTTAGAAGCTACAAAAAAAAAATGGATATATATAGATTAGGTTTCAGATTAAATGTGCAAAAAAAAAATCGGAGCGACCGTAACAGGCAACAATTATCCAGGTAAAGCGCTTGACCAAGATTATTGTGTGGGTTAAAACCAAGCTGTCGGCCACTTGACTGTATATAAGGAACTAAGAAAGTAGTTTATCGTTGTCGTCTTATACGGCCTCAAAACGTACAAATTAATAATAAACATGCAATAAGGTTTTTTTTTTCAAAAATTCTAATTAGATCATTTCCTTTAGAGCATATACAAACGAGTGGTATGAGAGTTAGCCTTCGTAGAACAGTGCGTTTTGCCTATTATACTGAAAGGACAGGGCTCGATTCCTGTGTACACATTGGAAATATATTTTCAAACATTTCCCCGGATGTGGGTGTTTGAGTATGCCTCCTTAAGTGGTCGTGAGTATCGTTCCATTATTGTTACTCATATTACAGTGAACTCGAAGGCAGAGTGAATGTCAGGCTTTATCAATATTCTTGTTATTTGCTAATTTTGTTTTCGTGTCTGAGAAGACATTTTACCAAACATATGTGATGTACAAATATGGCTGGATAAAATTACTGAATGTAGATAAGAATTTAATGTATTTTATATTTGCTTCTATATTTAGACGTTTCCACGTTCGGAAAACGCAGAAGTGGGATTTCGGATTATCACTCGTTGAAAATATGTTCAAAAAGCTGGAGGTCCCGGGTTCGATTCCCAGGTCGGGTCAGTATTTATATGATGAATATTAATACTGGCACCGGGTCTCGCTTGGTACCCAAAATACAAGCTAATGCTTAGTTCGGGACCTAGACGTTGTTGTGATTGTGTGTGTTATTATTATTATTATTAACAATTGTACGTACTTAAAAGGGTATAATAGAGGTGTGTTATGTTCCCAGAAAGAATTCGTTAAGGTTTCGACAAACTGTTCTTGAGTAATATGCCACTTTGAGTTAAGTCAGTGCACTCCAGAAATATTTATTATTTCCTCTTATAACCATATACTTATGACATATGGTTATAAGAGGACTGTGTACTATTGTAAACAAGATCGCACCTTCAATACATGATAACCAGCCACCATTTTAATTTTTTATTTAATTTAAGCGCACGACGAATATGTGATATATGGGTAAAAGACATATATACAAACAAAATATGTAAAATAATAAGGTACCCCAAAGTTTCACGTTCTCGAGATATTTAAAGGTAAAGTTTCCTACTTAATCGCATGGCATCATCGCAATAAACGCCATTTTATCAAAGTAAGTAGACAGGTAATTCGATCCGCCGTATTGGTTGGCTTGTTTTTTATCGGTGCTCACGCCATAGCTGTTATAAAACTAACAAAAATGTGCAGTAGGAAGATAATAATAATAATATAATAATAAGAACGTATACATCACAATAACGTCTAGGCCCCAAACTAAACATTAGCTTGTATTTTGGGTACCAAGCAAATACTCCACATACATATAACAACCAAGACTTGGTACCGATATTAATTTTCATCATATAAATATTGACCCGACCTGGGATTTGAACCCGGGACCTTCAGCTTCGTAGGTAGGGTCGTTACCCACTAGGCCAAGCGGTCGTCATTTGAGATCGCCATTTGAGATATTTGTTCCAATGTTTCATATTGGGTACTGAGATATTTGGGACTATAGATTTTGGAGACGGTCGGGACAGCTCATAATACTTAATTAATAATCATGTTGACGTATACATACAGGCAGTATATATCTACTATACTGTATCTATGCGTGCTCCCGGACTAATCACAGGGAATTGTTTGAGTTTAATCTAACATAGTTTGTGATTGACATTGGATGAATGAATGCCTAATAGTAATACTACCACTAAATATACGGATGTTATCTACCCGCGGGTGGAGTTGCGTGCAAAAACTAGTTTAATTTAAAAATTTACAAAAGGTAGTATATATTATATATCGTTACATTTATACTCAATTTTGATTCCACAGATGGAATATTGTACTTCGAATTTTTGAACGGAAGAAAGGGGTTAATAGCGAATTTTGTATGACAGTTCTATTGTAAAATTTATTCAAGTATAAACGTTTAACTTACGCTTGGCAAAACTTCCTAAAATTGTCCGTAAATTAAATTTGCAGTCATTAAGAAAATTGCGAAAAGTCTTAATCTTGTTACGACCAGCGTTATTGAAGTCCTTATCAATAGTAAACAAAATGTTGTTATATAAGTTTTGTTTTTGGTTATCATCTGATGTTAAAAACACTCATGGGCAATGAAATTAATACAATTCTTGGTGCAAACACAGCCTTTATATGTTTTTAATTTCATTAAGGTATTACTTTTCAGATGAGAAAATAAGACAACAGTTTTCAGTAGAAAAGTAGTTTTGGCTGATTTCTATGATGAATACAAAAAAAAAATGTTGAAACTTTTGATAAAATGTATCATGGGTACCCTGTAGATGACATCGCTAGTCATTATAAGTTAATGATTTGTCCTTGGAGTCCGATATAGTGTTAGCGTACAATGATCTTCCTAAGCCTTTACTTAAAGTGCTATCAAAGAAACTTCCCAAATTCAGAGATGTTTCTGAAGAGATTGGCTTTATATTGAATTGAATGAACTGAATAGACTCCGACAAACCTGACCCAACACAAAGCTACAATTGAAGACTTAATTGGCCAGGTTTGACAATCAACTATTAATTGCGGTAACAAGACAAAGACATTGGAAATTTTCAAGAGTTCAAAATAAAGAACACTCTAATAATGTTTTTGTTATATTCGAATATATTGAGAAGCCCGAAACATGGACGTTATATTTCAAGCACTTGTAACAATATTTAATTAGTGCCTATACAATCAATCAAAACCCACTACAAATTGTTTAATGGAATTCACGGTATGAATTTCGTTTCCTAAATTTTAAGCTCTTTATTTAATCATCATCAGCCCATTTTACCCTACTGCAGGGGCTAGTAGGCTTAGGCCTCCCCCAGGATGAGAGGGGAGGGGGGTTGGAGCTTAAATCCATCACGCTACTCCACTGTGGGTTGGGGATTGTAACGACCACCATCTATTGACAGCGCCCAGGACCGACTGCTTAACGTGCTCTCCGAGGCACGGAGTCAGTGATAGTTATGTACTTAAGTCAGAAAAACTCATTGGTACACGCCCGGATTCGAACCATGGCCCTATGGCCTTATATAAATTTGAGACTGGTTCGGTGCGCTCTGGGCTATCACAACTCAATATTAAATAAAGATAGATAAAGAAAGATCTTTGATATATGCACTTTCATCCAGTACACGAAAAAAAAAAATCTTGAGGATAGATTT
This sequence comes from Luffia ferchaultella, assembly GCA_949709985.1. NCBI lineage: Eukaryota > Metazoa > Arthropoda > Insecta > Lepidoptera > Psychidae > Luffia > Luffia ferchaultella. The sequence continues at coordinate 5,868,978 of OX453257.1, read as the reverse complement.
ACGAAAAAAAAAATTGATCAGAACATAAATTTAATCTCTATTTCTGGATGGTACCTGTTGCAGCGATGCCTATGGGTGCTCCTGAAGGACGTCTCGCAGACCGCCGTCCGGGAGAGACGGGAACTGCTAGTCGGATGCAAAGCGCCTCGGCGGCAGCACAGGTAGCGGTTAAAATGTTGACGGAACACCCCACTTACGCAGTACAACGCCACTGGATTCACACACGAGTTCAGGAAACTGTGAAAAAAATGTTAACGTTAATAATATTATAAATGCTAAAGTGTGTTAGTTTCTTTGCCCTTTCATCGCATTTTCGTGACAGAATAACAGAACGACGTGATTTTTGCAGATTCCCGAGGGATTAATTATTAATGTTGTTTTTGTTTTTTAAAACCAGTGAGCAAAAGCCAATTTTGCTCGCCCAGTGAGGAAAAGTGTTTTAAATTTAGAATGCAACGAATTGAAATTTCTGGTTTCATTATCTCCACGTAATGTTTACGAACTCCGTGCAATCTAACGTTTACTGATTTTTTTCTGTGAAAATCAAGAAAGTGTTCAATAAAAGCGTAGCTCTAGTGACAAAAATTGTTATTTTACACACTAGAGTAACAGAAACAACTTTTTAATGCTGAACTAAACTTTCTTCTTAAAAAGTAACAAGAAAAATATTTAAAAGCCTATGATTTATTAAATGATTTGAGACTCGCCAAAGGCACAAAGGCTTGTACCGAAACCTGTAAAATAAAGGTACTGTTCAATCCAGTTACCAAAAAAAAAAACAATTTATCTTAAGATGTGAGGAATATGCTGTAAGTGAACGAAAAAAGACCAAAAGTGAAAACCATGTGACAGAAGCATAGAGATAGCGAAGCTCCCCACCGTCTCTACGCTAGAGACATGGTAAGACATTTACTGTACTAAACGGAACTTTCAATTCAGCGGGGATGTAAGACGCGTTTACGCGGGGAAGCGTCCACACGATTTCATACTAACATAAAATCAATGTTAACACATGAAAAGTTACGCCCACAGAGTAAATAAATTTGACCGCATCGTTTGGTTTTAATAGAGTCAAAATGTCATTTCACAGTATCGAAAATGTCAAACGCAATTTCGCAAGGGCGAAGACCGGCGCGCGGTGATCATCTCGCGGACTGAAACTCACCATCTTGCACTAGCTAGCTAGAGTATGAGTGGTTAGACGGTAAACGCAGAAGAGGGCTTCTAGTCAATTCGTACTTTTATGGATACGTCATTTGTTTTGTTTTTGTTTTGTTTATGGACGTATTTTCAAAACATTTCACTGCATAATTCGGCGATTTCGCAATGAAATACTTGCTAGCGGTAATTTGCCGACTAACGACTGGTGATGACATACACTACTAGCATGGTGTATGAGCGGTTACCCTGTAGTTAGCGTGCTGTGGTTCTTATAAGGAGCGGAGCGGACGCGTTTCGCTGCTTCTATGGACAGAAGTGACAGAAACTATTCTTATATAGTTACTCGTGAACGTAATGCCGTCGAACTTTTTCTAAATTACAGTTTTTTCTTTTCTTTTACAGAGATTTTTAGATACCAGCGGCTCACAAGACACAGAGCACGGCCAGCAATATTATTTGGGTGATTTAGGTTACATCATTGTGTTCGCAGCGTTCAGGATTCTAGACCTCAAAAGAAAAAAACTAAAACCTAATATGAATCCATCCGTCTGATTGTCTATCTAGGCGTCTGTCAAGACCCTTTTTCTCAGAAACGGGTGAAGGTGTGAAGTTGAAATTAACGCCAAATAATAAGGCCTATGGTTACATGGAGGTCTAAAAATTTATATGTCTCAGTGAACACAATAAAAAAAAACAGGCCGTTGCCATATATTTTCATACTCGTGAACTCACTCTTCAAAACCTATAAGGAATTTTTTATCTCACAGCACTTGTTTGTGTAGAAAAATAAAATTTTAGAGTATTTTCTTTTACTTGTAAATAAAAACTCCAAAATCTTTAATTTGTAGTTAAATATAATATATAAATAATTTATTGTTGTTCGATTGCCAATTTATTATAAATGTATTATATTACGAGTATATTAGGTGGTGGTAGGTACTAAGTGCGCGAATTTGGCTCACACTTGACCGGTTTTTTTTTTTGGTTTGTGATTAAGATAAGAGATAGTAAAAGTTGTAAATAAGAAAAAGTCTGTGCGGAGCAGAAGCACGAAACAATAGCAGAAATATATTAAAACCGAACGAAGAATATTTGTATAAAACTCTTCAAGTTCTAAACATAGAACCAAAGTTATTAATTTTCAAAGCTTTCAAATTCAATACGAATATCGTCATACTAAAGAATTCACTTCTGCAGAGGACATCATTGAATTTTAATGAAAAGGGCCTAATATTATTTGTAAGCACTTCCGCTCGCCACGGATTGTTCGTTTCAGGATTCGTTTCCTTTCATAGGCCTTCATTTTTTGGTGCCAAGTAAACATAAAAAATGTCGAATGCGTGTCTTGTCACGCATAAAGTAGAGAAACGTAGCCATATATGCTAACTAAAAAACTTACAATCTACTGAAATTGTGATTTCTATCCGATTTAATTTAAGCATTAACTTGATCGGCTATACCTCGTAAACTAGTTAACCTTAGATAGTCATGATAAGTTCGTATATGTGCTATTATTATAGACTTTATAATACATTGCACATGTAAATTAAGCAAAATATTTTCAACTCAAGCATTTCCAAATGATTGTAAAATAATTGGATTTTATTGCAGTAGGTATCCATTCAATTATTATTCATCTACTACAATATGACGTCCGCTTAGCCTAGTGGGAAGCGATCCTGCCTACGAAACTGGAAGTCCCGGGTTCGACCCCAGGTCGGCTCGTATTTATTTGATGAATATTGTTACTGGTACCGGGTCTTGGTTGTTATATGTATGTGGTGTCTTCGCTTGGTACCCAAAACACAAGCTAATGCTTAGTTTGGGGCCTAGACGTTGTTGTGATGTATACATTATTATTTTAACTTTAAAGCTCATGTTCACAGACTTTAAAATTAAATTTGTAACTTTCTAATACCTACCAAGTTAAACAAGCTTTTTTTTTAATTTTGTAAATAATAATAGTTAAGAATTGAATCATGCACGTTTGACCTTATTGCCAAGGAAAATACTCTATGTTATCAATAAATAATATTTTACAAAAAAACACACAAGGAACTCGCGGTCGTTATATGCTACAAAAATAAAGTAAAAATTTTTAATTGTCTGTAACATTTTTATATTCACGAACAAAGCTACCTAATTGATAATAAATAATCGAACACGTGGTATACGATACACGTTGAACGAGTTTTATGGATAAAAAAAATGACAGCATATTTCGAAATGTTTAGATTAAGGAAACATAATATCCAACCAGTTTATCATGAGCGGTCAAGGTTATGAGTTTAATACCGCCGATTATTTAAACTAAGTGTTGAAGGAAACAGCATCCATATCACGATGAGATTCGTTGGAACACAGTGGTTGCTGGTCGTAAGCTGGTACGTGGTGCTACCAGTGCGAGGCGCGCAGTTTTTTGATACAAGTAGCTTCACTCCTAAAATGGACTGCAAAAAGGATTTCGTGGAATACAAATTCGTGCCCCATCCCGAGGACAGCCTCGATATCATCACATGGAAGTTAAGCCAAGAAGCTACAAAGGACCTGTGCCTTCCCACCAGCTGTAACAGCCGAGCCCCCGAGATTATAGCCAGTTGTGATAGTTATTTGAGATTATTCGGGTTCAGCAGAACGAGTTCGTACTGGAAAAAAGAAACCGCCAAAGAACTGTTGTATATTGTGCCACGGTCCACCGACCACTTGGATGTAAACGGGAAAATAATATCTCTAGACCATGATTCCAAGGGTTCAAAGATCGCGTGAAACTAGTTAATTCTTAAAGCTCGTATATTATGTAATTTTTGTATTAAACACTACTAACGATGTATTGTTTATTTTTTCACACCTTGTGATACTGTGTAACTATACGTTTAAACTTAGTATTCTGTGTTTGCGAGTTTTTTAAATACCTCTTTTTGATTTTTGATCTTATTCATCTACATTCTAGTGCAAGAACATATCTCTACCATTTCCATTGGTGTAATATACATATATATGATGATAAGAAGTATCGAATTATATACATATATCGGTTGTCTGGTACCACAGACAAGTCAACCTTTAGACGACGCTTTAACAGGGAGTAGCATTCGCCAAGGCTATGTAGTGACACTACATAAGTACGTCACTAGTGAGATAGTTGGAAGCACGTCGGAAGCCATTAAATTGTCAATTTTGAACGAGCCAATGAAAACTAGCCGACCTCTCCCCGCAACCCGCCACTTTTTGGCGATTTCGTTTTCGTACTGACGTTTATTAAAGCGTGGTCTAAAGGTTGACTTGTCTGTGTCTGGTACCCATAATACGTATATTATATATACAAGAAAAAATTTTAACAACCATTAAAAAATTGTCTAGAAGTTAAATATCACCTATATACCTCATTACGTAAATAATAAATATAGGTTACATTTTCTTAATAAATTATTTTATCTACAGTATTATTTCATAACGCTTGGTTGCCTTCTTTTTTACGGCGCCCCCGAGACCTTGAGACCGAAACGGGGTGGAGCGTGCAGCGGCCGTCAATGGTGACTAGAGTTATTGGTTTTTTCGGGAATGGTTTGTGTAGTTATATCTCAATGTTTTTTTATTAAACGATACAAAAGGAAACAAGACGGTCATCGGTTTCTTACCAAAAATCATTACATAAACTTTTTTATGGTTGTTAAAATTTCACCTTGTATAATAAATGTCCTATGTATTATCATTTAATTCTAAAATACAATGACACACTACATATCTTAAGGTAGAAACAAATTTTAAAAGTCTTTACCGATTGGAACTCTAAAATAAATAATAAGCTATTATAAATATTAATAGTTTTTATTTTCTTCGTTTTTGTCATGCCTTGCGGAAATTCTAAGCCTGTTTGTTTTCTTAGAACATGTTCTACGTATTTATTTTTAGTTTATTTTTGAAATAATCCGTTAGCAGCTTCAACTTTATTTTTCAACTTAAAAAGGTTCTTCATCAATACCGTGCAAACCTGATCTGTCATGATAGAGAGGTGCTGTAGGTCTGCGAGCAAATTTTTTTCCTATTAACTACGAATTGCCACCAATTGTGTGCTTATGCGCTTCCTCCATCGTGGTAACAAAGTAGGTTAAGATTCTACAGAACAGAACATATCCGCGATAAATAGGCGACACAAGTGGTAAGAAGCGGTACGTTGGGGCAGAGGACGCTTCCCGACGATTACTACCGCAAGCGTCGGGAGGGCAGACAAAAAGGTTTAGTTCATTTAAAAAAAAGGTATTAAAGTGTCACAGAAGTTTATCTGTGTCCAATAGATTTGATATATATGCGAAGCTACAAAAAAATAGATATTTGTTCATAGTTATGCGATGTCGACGTCCCTACACGTGTGTTTCGCACTAAATATTAGTAAACCAGGGCGTCAATAGCGAAGATGACTTACTTACTCGGAGCGCGCGCTCCAAGTACTTTGGTGGTGATATGAGTAATTTGTAAATAGAGCCCTGACTTTTGTTTGGTCTCAGATAATACGCTAACGTTACACCGTGACGTCTAATCCCGCTTTGTGGAAACTTTGTCGACATGTTGCCGAGTCAAGAAGTTGTCAACAATAAGGTAGGTTAATGTCTATATACTAATACACTTAGCGTGGAATATTTTTTACAAAGTTTGTATGTCGGAGAGCATCTAATATTTATGCTTACATTTTTCCTTATGTTGACACCTTGTTTTGTGTCTATGCATACTATAAAGGCCAAACAAAAAACGTTTCGAAGGATTGAATCACAAGTTTTATAAAGTTTACGGAAATCCCTGTGTGAAGATTTATTATAAAAGATATAAATAATATTTTTTTTTAATTTATTGTAATTGAATAGACATATCTGAACCCAAATAGCACATAAAATTTTTTCGTCTGTTCTTTACGCCATTACGCTGACCTTTTATTTTTGGGACCCAAACATTCAGAAGAATTAAGGGCTTTCAAGAAAATGTATCTGACGTCCTAAAAAGTGCTTGTCATGACATGTTACAAATATGTCTTGATATTAATGTAGATTGAAAATATGAGGCCAATCGTGTGAACGAACGGGTGTATCAGCTCTTTTTTCTCGCCAGGTGGCGCATGCGCGACGGTACTCAATCGGCTGTCGGATTCATATAAAAGTTGGAATTTTTGTAAAAATATACATACATATATATTCACAAAATACAAATGTTACAATATGTAAAGAAGGTACCTTCGCCGATAGCGCCATCTACAAAAGTTTTGCGTGACACACCCATTTGGTAAATGAGTAATTCCAGAGAAGGAAAAACTATTAATACGTGTAAAATAAGTATGACTGATTGCTCAATGCCTTTATAACATTTCCTCAAACCGTTTCCTCATACGTTTTGTTTTGTAGTGACGCCTCTGATTTGATTGATGGACAGAGAAGATATTAAAGGTTTATCTTTCACTTAAAGCTGAACTTTCTCGCTATAGTCCAATGTTCCGCACGGAAGGTCAATGTTGAACTGTTTAATAGCAAAATAAATAATGTTCTTCACTTCAGCACGTATACGTTAATTTCCTTAAGACGTTCGATTTGGTTAACCCCAGGCGGATTTAGAATTTTTATTTTCCTTAAATTATTACCCCGTTCCCACACATGTGGCAAACATGCCAAACATTGGCCACTCACACATGTGTGGGAGGCCATTCTTATTCGGTAATGCCTTGTGCGGCAAACATTTGTTATCCGTGACAGCGTGTCGGTTTTCTTGCGCACTTCAAAGTGGCCGTACGGGAACGAAACGTTTGCCAAGTAGTGTAGGAAGTGAAATTTCGACAAACATTTGTCAATTATTTACATAGAAAAACTTTGCTCATTTTAAGGCCAAATGTTTGTCCATATGTGTGGGACCGCCTTTATGCGCTCACACTTGTCCCGTACTCTGCCTCATAGCATCTCTACCTACGTTTTCTACTAAAAATATTCACCAACTAAAATTTATCGTTCGTAATTGCTAATAATGGTGTACATTGTTATGTATCAGTATGATGTCAGATACCAACAACGCTACACCATCATGTAACATATTAGGTTGGGGAGAAAGTCTTTTCGTATTTTATACTTATACATATTCAATACTGTTTTTTTCATAGTTTAATTGAATATTATTAAAGAATAAATGTACTGCTTTGTTCCATAACATGTTGCCATATAGGTAGTGACATGATCAGTTCATGAATGAATTTCATAGACACTTTCACTAATTTCTGCAGAGTAAAAAAAAAGCCAACTATGTACAAAAAGTATAACCAAGGGAATTTGATTATAACTTCAGACCCACAAAATACAAAATGACTTCATCATCATCATCAGCCCATTTTTATCCCACTGCAGGGGCTTAGGCCTCCCCCAGGGTGAGGAGGGGGGCTTGGAGCTTAAGTCCACCACGCTGCTCCACTGCGGGTTGGGAATTGTAACGACCGCCATCTATTGACAGCGTCCGGGACCGACTGCTTAACGTGCCCTCCGAAGCACGGTGTCAGTGATATTGTGTACTTAAGTCAGAAAAACTCATTGGTACACGCCCGGATTCGAACCATGGCCCTATGGGGCCATATAAACTTGAGACAGGTTCGTTGCGCTCTGGGCTATCACGACACCTAATGACTTACTCCCCGCCCTATTATAAGAAGTAAAACACTTGACAACATGATGTTAAGTGTCAATTAGTGAAATCTTAAATGACTTTAGAATTACAAAAAGAAAGTGAAAGAGTTTAGAAGAGAGTGTTTAGAAAAGAAATAAACAAGTGATCATTGCATATTAATAAAATTATTTCGCTATTATGCGTATTTTAAGGTTCTCACAGAAGAATACAGTAAAAATTTGTCGTTATTTTAGACCCTAGAAAGTTACTTTACGTAGCTAGTTACTTCTAAAAGTTATTAGATCGCAAATCTTGAAAAATCTCATACCAATACACGGATTAAAGATGATACTATATTACTACTTTTTAATACTAGGTATATTTGGATTAATATAATTATTCCTTTAATCTGTGTATTAATATTAAATTTGACAAATGAAAGGTGTTATCACTATGAAAACGTTTTTCTTATTTTGCATTAATATTACAGAAACTGGTTAAAAAAATGAATACACCAAGTGAAGGACATATGCCGACGTCGTCGATGTTATGCGTTGTACAGGTGATATCTTTAAACTTATTATTGGAGCAATTTCAACGATCTCACTGACACTACTGTAAAGATTTTTTCGTAGATTCTAGTATGTGAAAAAAAATATTAATAACAAAAATAAATAAATTTTAATTTTTTATTTATTTATTTTATTTTCACAGACGAACAGCCGCCAATATACTGTTGGCTGTGTTGCCCGAGTGGTGAGAGACCCTAACGACGAAGCCGAAAGTCTCGGGTTCGATTCCCGCCCGGGACAAATATTTGTGTGCATGAACATGTCTATTTGTTCTGTGTCTGTTTGCAAAAGTATATATGTATATATTAATTTAAAAAAAAAAGTATTTAAGTATGTATAACAGTTGCCTAATATCCATAATACAAGCATAATGCTTGCTTACTTTGGGACTAGATGACGCCGTGTGGGATGTCTCAGATGTTATCTCAGATATTATTATAATTAGTTTTATTAAATAAATATACTTTTTTACTAGTAATTTATAGTTCTATTTTTCGCATATCATACCTAAAACCAAATACATGCATATTTATCACTATAAATTAATATTATCACATTACCTTAGACAGAAGCCGATGATCCTCAGCGCATGCGTCCAGTCATTGTAATCGTTTTGCGCGGTCGGTGACAAATGGAACCACATCTCAAAGGCGTGATAAGGTAGGAAGCACACGAAGAAAACTGTAAAGACGTCTACTATTAGAAATATAAATACCATGATCAGTAATACTGTATTATTGGAGGCACGCACGTACAAAATATGTTGATAATATTCGTCTGTCGTCTGTATTTGTTCTTATTAATTATAAATTATACACAATATTAGTTAGTTTAATAATTCCGATTGCTCTTTGTTGCTTTTGCTGTTCGAGTATGCTAGATCAGTACAATAGTTCTTTCTAACAGTATAAAAAACATGAAAATTATAATAAGTTATGTTTATTTTTTAATAAATATTTTTTTCTATTTTTAAACACTTATTCTATCTACCACTTTCCAAGTTCTGTCAATTTTCACAAAAGAAACTTATTCTTGGGTAAATCTGCTGCAACAGCCATGACTTTATATTTTCATAATTTTTTTAGTTCTTCGAACATATTCTTTTTAATACGGAATCAAATAGATTATTAATTGCAGCGAGCGCGGCATTAGACGTGTGCGTGGACGCGTTGTCCCTATGAAACAACACGCCAGCATTTAAATTTCCAAAAAATTTTATATATATTAATGTTACATAATACGAATGGGTAATTATTGCTTATTGATTCTTTCGGCGTCCTAAAATATCGAGGCCATAAATTACCAGTCGTTGACATTCTTCATTTAACAATCATTATCATTATTTCTCTACCGCTCTAAGTCTCTATATAAAAACAAAAGACTAATAATGATAATGGCCTGAGAAAAACAGAAAACGTCGAAATATCACAGTTTCAATTTTTTATAGTGACATTTTTGTTTTGACAATGCAGGAACTTGTTATTTCTGATACCTAAGAATTTAACTAACCAATCACGAAAACGAGGACCATACAAGCGACCGATTTCCTCGCCTTGGCTTGAGCTTCTCCTTGTCCACCGTGCAATGCCCCTGGCATCTCTCTAGTACTTGCCAGAAGCCTTTGGGCCATCAGAGTGTAGAATAATGAGATCACAAGCAGTGGAAGGCCGTAGTAGACGATTGCTTTTGCTAATGTCATCCATCTATAACAAACATGTATTTATTAGGTATATATAGTTTGTAGTTTGCATAAACTTGTAATTGACCTTATAGATGTATATTCGAAAGACTTTATGTCTCGATTGTGTAGCTGTAAGTTTACTTCGAATAAATAAATAAATGGTATATACGTATATTAACTACGTAAAGCGACACTGACATACACTGATATAAACGGGCAAAGAGTTCGCATTCACACATGTAATAAAACTCTATAACTATATATATATATATATATATATATATATATATATATATATATATAAATTAAACATGTAATAAAGCTCCCTGTCACTGAACGACCATGAAGTACTGCAATGGCAGACGTGTATGTGTGAGTGGAACTTCGTAGCGTACTGACTATCGGTAAACTTACTATGATATGAGTGTGTTGAAGTTGACGCGTGCGTACACAGCAGGCTGACTTACTAGGGGAATGCCGCGTCCAGATATACTAGGTTCATGTTCGCATCATGAAATTGGGATGATTAAAAGCAATTAAAATTATCTGCAATCTTGCCGTAACACGCGTCATCTAATAATACTCGTAATATTTAAATAGGGCAATGCTCGACCAATATTATTTTAAAATGAATAAAGTCGAATGTAAAGCAACCGCACAAGAATGGCTTAAAGGAAAAACATATGATGACATAGAAAACCTATTATTAGTAATCTCATAATTAAGGCCAAAGTAAAAATCATGCTGATAAATGTAATCATAATTTCTAATTCAGAATTGTACTCATTAATTATGTTGGTCATTGTCATTGTGTAAATATCTGTTGAATAAGCGCTAACTACTTTGTATGAATATATACCTAATACACAGGCAAATAAATTTGTTTAGCTTAGGTATTAAATAATAAATACATGCACTAACACTAATTAATTAATACAAATTTTATGTATAGTTCCAATCAAACTTTATGGCGGATCGGAATACAACGCTTTATGCGTGCTTGCGCAGGTTCACTCATATGCCCCTCGCTCTACTGCGTCCCGCTACACCTAAAACTGGTTACTGCGACGCGACTTGTGCCTATGTTCACATCCGCCATAAAGCTTGATTGGAACTGTACTTAGGCCAAGTTTTAACACAAACAAATTTATCTTATCTTATCTTAAAATATTTCCTATATTACTTACTTCGGATAATCCTCCCAACCAGGGCTGTGTGGGTACGGCGTGCAGTACACTATAGTGATGTTGTTGTGTACGACCACAGTCGATGTGTTTGCAAAGAGGGCCGCTGGCATCGCGCACAATATGGCAGCTGCCCATATGATCGTTGCACACACCAGCGGCAATTTTCTTAACTGTTATGAAATAAAAGTGTATTAATAAATCAATTCATTATAAATATTTTGTATTACGAGACGTTAGAGGTACGCTGCTGTACATTTATCATTATCCGCGTTATCTAACCTACAGCGTACCACGTTAGGTGATGTCTTCAGAACTTTACTCTACGAGGTACTTACTGTCAGGAGCATGAAAAAGGAACTTGCATGGAAGAAGGCAAAAAATAATCTGTGGTATTGTAAAAATTATATAAAATAATAATATGTAGGACATACCACACAGCGCCATCTAGAGTCCCACAGTAAGCAAGTACTATGCTTATATTTTGGGGTGCTAGACAACTGATATACATACTTAAACATTTTTTTTAAATATATAATACCTATACATATATAGATAATTTTACACCCAGACACGGAACAAATAGACATTTTCATGCACACAAATATTCGTCCCGGGCGGGAATCGAACCCGCGACCCACGGCTTCGCAGTTATGGTCTATAACCACTCGGCCAACTGGTCAGTAAAAAAATTAAACTTAGTCAACTTTCAGAATCACGACAAAGGTTACCGACTAAACGTTGAAACCATCAATGTAATAGGTACATAAAACAGTATTTTTAATAAGCATCAGAAATAAGGAACTGCAAACTGCTGTATTACTGACCATCAATTAAGCTTTAGCATTTGAGGTCATATCACAGAAGATTATAAATTGATACAATTTAAAAAAAAGTACCTACATCGGCTGTCATAACGTATTTTTGTCTAATCTATAAACCTTGATGAAACATAACTTCCACAATGAAAATGTTAACACAAGATACGGTGCAAATTATTAAACAAATTACATATAAATAAATGGGATTAGAACAAAACTGGAAACGGGGGGTATTAATACCCGAGAGAAAGGATTACGTATAGTTAGCGAGGAATGATAGTAAGCTCTAAAAAAAAATCCCGAAGCCTGTAGCGGAAGCGAACTATTAAAAATTCTTTGTCATCATATTTTCACGATTTCAAGGAAATACGCACTTTCGAGGCTCGATATAGATTTCACTTTTACAAATGAAAATTACGCGGCATCGGACTCGATTCATCGTCGATCAACACCTATTAAATATTTTTAACCGAATTTAAACATAAGGAGGTTCTATATTCGACAAGTGTTTTTTTTTATGTATGTTCACTGATTTCTCGTAAACAGATTAACAGATTTGTATAGTTTAAAATATATCTATTCTAATATGGTAATAGGTACTGTAATGGTGGTATGATAATATGGTAAAGTGCCGTGATAGCCCGAACGCAGCGAACCCATTTCAAATATATAAGACAATGTGGTTGTGGTTCGAATCCGGGCGTGTACCAATGAGTTTTTTCAGACTTAAGTACATTGACCATCACTGACTCCGTGCCTCGGAGAGCATGTTAAGCAGTGGATCCTGGTCGCTGTCAATAGATGGCGGTCGTTACAATCCGCCTACCCGCATTGGAGCAGCGTGGTGGATTTCCCCTCATGTTGAGGGGAGGCTTCAGCCCCTGTATTGGAGTATAAAAAAGGGCTGCTAGAATGGAAAAATATGGTAAAGCTCAAATCAGCGCCGTAATTCTTTTGTGAAGTTAACCTCACTTTTAGTAGGGTATCGGGAATCGAATAAACTTTGCTTCTTATATACGTTTACCGATCCTCCTTAAACAGCTTAATTGGTTTATATTGTATTTTATTGAGATGGATTTCGAACTAGTCTTAAGTAGGGGAGACTGCGGCTGATTGTAACATTTTTTTTATGAAGAATCGCAATTTTTTGTTTCTTACATTCATCATCATCATCATCATCAGCCCATTTTTACCCCACTGCAGGGGCTTAGGCCTCCCCCAGGGTGAGGAGGGGGGCTTGGAGCTTAAGTCCACCACGCTGCTCCACTGCGGGTTGGGAACTGTAACGACCGCCATCTATTGACAGCGTCCGGGACCGACTGCTTAACGTGCCCTCCGAAGCACGGTGTCGGTGATATTGTGTACTTAAGTCAGAAAAACTCATTGGTACACGCCCGGATTCGAACCATGGCCCTGTGGGGCCTTATAAATTTAAGACAGGTTCGTTGTGCTCTGGGCTATCACGACACTACATTGTTTTACCACAATGTAGCTTTGTTTGATTAAGCAACTATTAGGGTTTTAAATACAAAAAAAAATTTAGGTACTGGACTATTACAAATGACATAAATGAATAAATTCTGGGAAAAAGGAGTGTAACAAATAGACATGTTAATGCATACAAATATTTGTCTCGGGCGGGAAACGAACTCGCGAGCCTTGGCTCCGCAGTTAAGGTCTCTAAGCTCAGCCAATCGTTCAGTCAATGTAACAATAGCGTACGGTTAAGTTAGAGTGCATTCAGTTTGAATTGCGAATGGGTGCATCTGACGATCTCAAGTTTCGAGGGTGAAGGGAGGCGCGCGGGTTTCACCGAAATGTCATCTCTAACACAATATACGCTGGACTGGAACATACCTACGACATGGATCGATAGAAGAGAAATAAGAAAATTAAGAGATGTCATACAAAATTAAAGCTTTATGTCGACAATGGCTAGCATTAGCTGTCAGACATTTTAATCTGTTTAGGGGAATTCTGGAATTTCTGGCTATACTGTAAAATATATTTTGGTGTCCCTTTATTCGCCTAATTTTTTAAACTTGTAATTTAACTACTATAAATATAGAATGAGCTCAGACGAAAATTGCATAACCTCTAAAAATATCAATTTTTTCTATTTACGAATTTGCCAGATGTTTATGAGAATTCATCTGATTTCATTCATTCATCTTCATTATCTGTCGAATCATCATTTAGGCGGTTGAACTTATTGCGCTGCTTTTCACAGTAAAAAGTAAAGAAAAAGAAAACAAAGAAAAGTAAATAAAAAATGTTGATGTAAAGTCAAATGAAATTGTAATCCTTTTGAAACAATAAAAAATTGTATGAATTTATCTACTCTAAGTTAATGCAAATAGTAAACATGTGTCCAGATGACGTCACAGGGATCTTTAATTAATCAATTTTTAGGAAAAAATAACTAAGTAAATTACTGACGTAATTGTTTATATTCTGAGAGAAAGCTATATACTTATTTACATTTTAGAAAAAAAAAATATATAAAAACTATACCTTAAAAAGTTTGGTTGAAGGTGATGGCATTTTATAACTTTTTAATTTTACATGGCTAGCAATATCATTTAAAATAACTCGTAATCTATCTAAAATTATTTTATTGACTGAAATTATTATTATCAAAATATTATTGACTGATTGAAAATTCTGAAAAAAATTTCGTTTGATCGGGTCAGATATAATGGCGACCGAACGACGCGACCGACGACGGTGGCCATGACATGTATAGATTTTGTTAGACAGTTTTTACTTTGTTGTCAAACTAATAAAACTTTTACCATGGCACACACCTGAGTGTGATATGAGCACGCGAGTCGTATACCTGAGCAGTTTTTAATTAACACACAAATTGTAGTAGAAATAACACAAACAGTAAAAAAGATATAACATTGTACCACCAGTAGTAATTTCTATTTTAATTTCATCAGAAAAATGAACCGAATAAAACATGTTTCAATTACCAAGAGACAGCATTTTTTATAAAAAAAAAACTCATTAAAGATATTCTAATTAATAAACAAACTCAAATTCTAACAAAATAATTGTAATATTATCAAATAAACAGTAATTGTACGTGTATTTAATTTAAATCACTCTAAAATAGGCCCAAAAGTTGATAAAAGGAACTAATTTTGTCATTTTCAGTAACGAATGGGAAATTTTAGTAAATATTTGACTCCGATATATAAACAGATAAACACAATGTCTATGACAATATTTTTAGATTATATAATAAGGATAAGGATCTGAGCTTAAATTGTGGACTAATTAACGAGTAAGAAAGAAGTGTATTGTACTTTATGCAGAGACATGACTCCATGGCATGCATGAAATGAGACAAACCTTCTCTAAAATGGACCCACATAAGAAATGCAGCATATATAAGACATTTTATATGCAATTTATATTTGCCTACCGTTATTATTATTAAATTATTAGTACTATTATATTATTAATATTATTATGTTATTATTATTGTTATTATTATTGGATGCGGAAGGCGGAAGACCGTGTGTGGTGGCGAGCCTTGGGAGAGGCCTATATCCTGCAGTGGAGAGACACGGGCTGATGATGATGATCATTATTGTAAATACTTTTATATTTACATGTCTAGGTATCATAGGGATGGCCTAAGCATATTATTATTATTATAAAACATTTTAACAAATCTAATCATTTGAAAGAAAGCACACTAGTTCAATATCATTAAATATTTTATTTGCTTTTATTAAGAGGTAAGAAATGTTTTACATTTTGAAGCACATAGTACTCGTATCTTCATACCATATATGACGCAAACGGATCACAATAAATTAGATAATTTTTTCTGTACATGCCCTACGTGTATACTTGCGTTTTACTTCTCGGACTTCCTTGCAACGCACAATCAGGTATTTTGTAAGAATCCTATGAAAACATAAACATTTTTTTTCTGAATCACTTTAATCAAAACAAAATAGTAACAATTTATTCACCGTATGTGAGTATACAAAAATGTAAAACCGATAATTTATTTTGCTCAAAAGTAATGAGTGAATTTGATTAGCTTTTACAGCTCGCGCCAAATTACTAGTTTGCTTTGAGCGCAAAAATGCACCAGCGGCTACTTCAGAGCGAACTTCAAGTTTGGTGCGAGCTGTACACATCCGCGCAAGCGAGTGAGCTTTTAGTGCGCGCAAGATGGCCATATTTTTGTTACGAAAATGATTAAAAAATAAGGAAACATAATAATATGTAATCGTTGCCAATGTGTTATTACTTTGATAAACGATAGCGTGTTGGAAGAAAATCTTTTGATTAATAACAATCTGTATACATGCACAAGCGCAGGTCAGCTTGCACATGAAATATAGAAACAGCTGGGAGCAGCTGTACAATGATTTTTACAACTCGCGTGTGAGTTTTAAAATGGCGTTAATACATCACATACCTGTAACTTCCTAAAGGGATTCACTATGGCACAATATCTTTCAGCGGATAGCGCAGTCAACGTGAAAACTGATACTCCAATGCTGACGTCCTTTCCGGCTTCCGATATCCTGCATATAAGTTCGCCCCATGGCCAAGACTCCAATGTGTAAATTATTGAGACAAATGGCACACATATTAATATTACCAATAGGTCAGCCAGCGCTAATGAGAAAATGTACCTGTGGACAGATTTCGGTATTAGTCAAAGGAACAGATTGTCATTGTCTAATAAGATAATAAATCCAATAAGATATCCGAAATCATAGACTTAGAAAGACCAGAGACTTATTTATTACTTCAATTTTAATATTATAAATTTTAGTCTGTGAACAATATATCATAAAACGCCATGTTAGACGCCACTTTTGTAAACACAACATTGTGGTCGCAACTTCATTGAGGATATTTACACTATTATCCTTATTGTAGCTTATTTTTTGTCATATAAGGGGCCGTCCATTAATCACGTGATCTTTTTTTAAGCATTTTTTAACCCCCCCTCACCCTTGGTGATACATGGTGAGGTTTAAGACTACCCCCCCCCCATCC
Source organism: Luffia ferchaultella (assembly GCA_949709985.1). NCBI lineage: Eukaryota > Metazoa > Arthropoda > Insecta > Lepidoptera > Psychidae > Luffia > Luffia ferchaultella. Next base: position 5,851,895 of record OX453257.1, on the reverse strand, counting down.
AACATCCAACATCACTCTAAAAAATTTAAGAATTTTTGTAGATACTAATACACGTACAGTAATAATACACGTGATGTTGGATGGGGGTGGGGGGGTAGTCTTAAACCTCACCATGTATCACCAAGGGTGAGGGGGGGTTAAAAAATGCTTAAAAAAAGATCACGTGATTAATGGACGGCCAATTATAATTACATATATACATGTAATAAATTAATAAAACGAAATATGAAATTATGAGACTTATTATAATACATCTCTGGAAATACCATTATTTATAAAAAACGTTCATAAATAATGAATGCTAGAGGCGTAATTAAAAAAGAATCACGGAACCAAATACAAACAGGGGTCCATAAATAAATTGTTAAACTGAATTTCGCTCTTTTCATCTAACCCTTTTTCTATATTAATGGATGTCGTTGAATGCTATAAATAAAGTCAACAACAACCTTATAAAAATAATTTTTAAGTTCCCTGTGCTTTTGAAAAGTTTTATGTTATAACGTAATAAATTACATAGTTTGATAGTAAGAAAATCAGTGAAATAGTTTCTTAAAATCCGGTTCCTCGGTAGAGGCGTGCTCATGTACACCTGGGATTTTATTTTTATTGTTTTATATGTAAAACAATTGATGACACGCCCGGGCCTAGGGTGTAAAAATGGCTTATCTTGCAAGACGCTATTTGTATCCTTCGGCTCTCTCTTTCGTAGCTTAGCTTATGTGATATAAGTGACCAGTTTTTTATTAAACATTTTTGTTTAGTTTTTGTATTGTTTAACAGCCGAAAAATTTCACTTGTCGATTTATTTGGAGACATATTTTTCATCAAAACAATACTTATCATACTTGGTGAAAATTTGATATTTTATCGTCGATTGTCCATTTGTTTGAAAATTAAATACGTCAGGAAAATATTTTTGTCTGGAACTTTATTTATATTATTGTTTAAATATTGTTGACCAGTGACAGAACTCCATACAAATTCAAGACATTATTAATTCAAACCTTTTTTAACTGCTTGTGTTATGAATCCATAAAGTAATGAAATAGATACAGCATATGCTGTAGTAGAGAGTGTGGTGTCTGTTATAACTATGAACAAGAGTGACTCGAATCTGCGGGTGTGTGGAAACGCACAGGGATATGTTGGAATGACAGTAATACCACGAGATCTCATATAAAAATGAATTTATTACTGTCACGAGACGGTGTACCAATGAGTTTTTCTGACTTAAGTACACAATATCACTGACACCGTGCTTCGGAGGGCACGTTAAGCAGTCGGTCCCGGACGCTGTCAATAGATGGCGGTCGTTACAGTTCTCAACCCGCAGTGGAGCTGCGTGGTGGACTTAAGCTCCAAGCTCCCCTCCTCGCCCTGGGGGAGGCCTAAGCCCCTGCAGTGGGGTAAAAATGGACTGATGATGATGATGACGAGACGGTCCTGGTTCCCATGCCCTCACGATAGTTGCCGTAACCGCCCGCGCTCGCAAATCATACATGCAAGTCCATACATGACTGGTAGGCACGAGTGAGAGATATGATGCTTCTATCAACAAGAGCGCGGACCCAGAAGACAATACGAACAGTCAAGCTAGTACAGATATGTTGTCAGCATAGTGCGGCCATAGCTGGATTTGAAATATCAATCAATAACAATATTGTATTCAACTGAATCGAAGTAAGAGCGCGTTATTTAACTTCGGTAATTTTCTTTGACTTTTATATCTTGTATCAACTGTACTGAAACTAAATCTTTTTTTTTTTTAAATAAATACCTTTAGCACAGTATTTGTACTTAAGAAATATCTGTACAATGTTCTTTCTACATTGTCAAACTTAAATGTATAGGTATTCAATATACCAATATATAATTACAACTGATTGTAAAACTGATAAATATAATATTTTGATTTAATTTATTTTTATTTATTGTTTTATTATAAAACAGTTTATAGGCCATGCAGGTCCTCGGAGTTGATTCAATACTTTTTCGCTGCATTCATTTTTTCTTTACACTTCTATCTTCCATTAGGTACCTACTTATCCATTACTTATTTCCTATTCCTTCCCACCTTCTTTTCCCTTTCTAAATCTCTCTATCCTGCGTATCCATTCTACAGCTAGTCTTTCCCCACTTTCCTCCAATAGTTCTAGTGTTTCCCTTTGATCATAAAAAGATAAAAGAAATTACATGACTATACACATTGTGATTCTTTGTAATCCAAACATTATATGGCAAACAATCGTAAATATAATAGCCACTTTTGCAAATTGTATTTATTATATATCTTTGTTTTTTAGTAACTCGTATTAATGCCATATTACGTTGTCGTTGTGCAAACATTTTATTGTTGAATAAGCGTTAATCTACTTTATAGGAATCGGTACCTAAAATACAGGCAAATATTTTGCTGAGTTTAGTTATAATGTAATATACACAGTATGAAATTTTAACAACCATCCGAAATTTTTCTACAGGTTAGGTATCGCCAATAGACTTCATTACGTAGTAGGTTACATTTTCATAATAAATTATTTTATCTACAGTTTTATTTTATAACGTTTGGTCGCCTTCTTTTTCACGACGAGACGCGCTCGAGACCTCGAGATCGAAACGAGGCGAAGCGTGCAGCGGCCGTGAATGGTGACTAGAGTAATTGGTTTTTTCGGAAAGGGTTTGTATAGTATGTATAGCCATATCTCAATATGTTTCTATTGAAATATACTAAAATTAAACAAGAGAGCTATCGGTTTTTTACCAAAGATCATTACATGAAAATTTAGATGGTTGTTAAAATTTCGCCTTGTATATACAGTAATACTAATTATTTAAGTTTAATGTAAAATATACAATTTTTTATGCAGAAATAAATTTATTTTATTTTATCTTTATTCAAAGCGGTCAGAATTAATTCTATAACTACAAAAAAAAAAACTTTTTGTCCTATATTTTCTTATATATCGTTCTATAAATTATCTTGTCAGTGGCATAATAATGTTATCTATAAATACATTTCTTAACGACGTTCGTGCGTTGAAATTGGAAATGGCTCTACTGCACGCATTTGTAATAAAAATATCGAATTCATATCTGCGCACAACTTCAGAGCAGAAAATCATTCGTCATCACGCTATGGAAATATCCAAAATAATCAATTCTAGCTGTATTCTAGATAGTAATGTTCCTAAGTCGTATGATTGCTTAAGAGGTTATGTTCAGTCGAATTGTAAACTGTCATTCCTAAAGTTATTTTACTATCTAGGGTGCCGGTACCGGTAATTGACTATTACAAATTTATTATCATAAATTGCTTAGAATGTACTAATCACAGGGGTTTTTGCAATACTGCAACACAAGGAGATAGACTGACAGTGTAAACTGTGACAATTAAACTGGCAAAACACACAAATCTCCGTTTGACAATCTGCATTTAAATCTCTAACTCAACTCTATTTAAAAAAATTTTAACAGAAAATTTAAAAAGAAGTTAGTTGTAAGAGTTTTTTATCCATTTCCATCTCGTTTGCTTTTAGTATTTTTATGTTATATATTATATTTTAATTGTAGTTGTAGCTAGGACACTTGTTTATTTTGGTGACAAGCATATTTTCTAGATAGTTCGGTTTGTTTTTATGTGAATTGTCTGGACAACTACTGAACAAGTAATATGCACTAAAATTTGTGATTGACCATCTGTGGTCAGTGCCTGAGTATTCTGGATTTAATTGTTGACCACAATATTGCGGTATGCTAATAGATTCAATGCTCTATAATAGAATTGTAAAAATGAGCCAATATCTTAGTACTCATTTTACGTCTATTTATCTGTCGAAATATCAAATTCACGTCAAAAAAATTGTCACTACCTCATCATACCTTTTAAAAACAAACTTTTAGTTTAAATATCTACTTTTCTATTATATGCTTGGGTGTTCATAACTTGCTATATATATTTTTTTTTATTTTAACATGACTAAAAGAAAAGATCGAAATAAAGATGGTAGGCACCCCAAGAAAAATATTATAAATATGAAAAAGAAAGTATTCTTTAAATATGTATATATTTATTGTTATATATTTTAATATATAGCTAATGTATTTCTCCCAAGTTTAAAAAAAAATTATGTTTAATTTACAGTTTGATTCACTTTCAATTATAATATTTGTAATAAATGTAGTGTTATTATTGAAACGTTCATCTACTACAATCCCTTATAAATATGTGGTCATTTTACTGGGTTACTTATAGGTCAATTATTAATGCTAGTGGTGAAATATAGTTGCACAACAATACTTATTTTTCTAATTGTTCTAATTTAAACTGATAATATTATTAAAATAAATTAAGTTATTGAATATTAAGCTTCAATCACTACACTATCTCTTAGGTATTATGGAAAACAATTGCACAACCCAGGTTAAAACATTTTTTTTTTTAAATAAAATGGGCTTAAATGGTCAATTACCAGTACCTGCCCTAATAGTAGTTTTACATTTACATTACATTTTATGAGTGAATTTAATGCACTTTGTTTTACTATTATAACTATTGGATTATTGAGAGGGGGGAGGGGAAGATATCCCTATCCATTAATTTTCTGTTTATCTACAATGTCAACGAAGTACTATCAGGTGACTCTCAGCAAATAATATAATACCTGGGACGTCCCACGCAACGTCATCTAGTCACGAATCAGGTAAAGCTTTGCTTGTATTATGGGTACTAGACAACTGATATGCATAGTAAAATATATTTTTCATCATTTATAAGTATACAGGTATTTTACACCTAGACGTGGAAAAATGGACATGTACATACACATAAACGTTTATGCCGGGTGGGAACCGAAGCCGCGACGGTTCTGCAGTAAGAATCTCTGACCACTCGGTCAACCGATTAAGTTTTCAACGATTTTCAACGGAATTGAAGGTTCGCACATAAAGTGCAACTGCGGCAATTATGTATCTATAATCATGTTAATAATTATGAATACAAATGGACGGTACCAACATTTGTACCAAGGATGGCTTCAGAGACCATGAAGCTCCAGAGCGAACCAGATTATCCACACTTCCTTAGCTTATTGAGTAATAACAGTTTCGAACAAAAGTCTAAGAAATGGATATCTGCGCAGTAGCTTGTATCTGGCTCCATAGACTCATATACCTGCATAATAAACTAAAATGCTACTGAAAGCTAACACCTGACCTCGTCTATTTATTTATATAATAACTAACATAAACTGCATACAAAATTTTTGTCCGAAATATACACTAACACTCTTTATCAGATTAAAAAAATTAATTAAAAATATTTACTGCATTAAAAATTACCCAGAGCCGAAATACAAAAACAAATCTTTTAAAAATACCCAGTCGGGTTTGCATGAATAATAAAATACGCAAAGAATAAAATTTTCTATGTACAGTTCCAATCCGACCCAAGCTTTTTTTTTAATTTTAATGATAAAATTTTTATTTTGGTTGGTATTAAAAAAATCTGACTTGCGCGCCAGTTCTCTATACTAAGAAAACTATTGATTGAAACGTAGTTTATCACTTGTAATCGGCATTTAACACGTTCACAAACTGCGACGTATTTTGTAGCCGGCATTTAATGACTTAATTCAAGACTCCTTTGTGAAAAAAGCGACCTTGTTTACGAAGCTGGGGGTCCCGGGTTTGAATCTCAGGTCGGGTCAGTATTTTTATGATAAATATTGATATTGGTACCGAGTCTTGGTTGTCATATGTATGTGGTGTCTTCGCTCGGTACCCAAAACACAAGCTAATGCTTAATTTGGGGCTTAGACGTTGTTGTGATGTATACGTTATTATTATTATTATTATTATTATTATTATTATTATTATTATTATTATTATTATTATTATTATTATTATTATTATTATTATTAAAGGTGTTGAGAGGATAACATTAACCACTTGCAACTTCTGACTGCTATAAATAGGCGATAATGTAGTTTTTATATTGTGATAACAAATACATCAATAATCTTCAAAGATTATAATAATAATAACGTATACATCACAACAACGTCTAGGCCCCAAACTAAGCATTAGCTTGTGTTTTGGGTGCCAAGCGAAGACGCCACATACATATAACAACCAAGACCCGGTAGCAATATCCATATTCATCATATAAATACTGACCCGATCTGGGATTCGAACCCGGGACCTCTAGCTTCGTAGGCAGGGTCGCTACCCACTAGGCTAAGCGGTCATCATTGCGGGATTGGAATCTTAGTTTAGTTTGTCTAATAAATTATAATATTTTCCGTGTACAAATAAATACCAAAGTTTAGTTTTAAAACTTTAATTTTCGTGTGTTATGACGACGATGCTGGGAGAATGGTAAGTAGTCAGAGGTATCTAAGTAAATTTAGTTTTTTCTTGTTTAAAGTGACTCGTCCTCACCCTTCATTTCATCTAGTTGTATATCTAATTTTTCTATGAAAAAATTATTGCAATCTTTCATATTACTTGTGTTGATTCATATTATTTTTCACAATTTTTCTAACAAATGTCCGTAATATAATAATTTTACTAAGCTATTAGTTGCAGCACATTGTAAGATATAGTAACCACCATCGGTACGAAAAGCTTCTAAACTATCCAGGTCTAAATCGAATTTTCTTGAATCGAACTTAATTTGAAAACAATTTACAATAACGTGAAAGTTGTACATAACTGTAAAACAATATTTTTAATAAAATTGTAATATTATTGCAATTGACAAATATTAATATTTAATTATAACGAACGATTAGAATTTTAATAATGTTGTTTAATCAATTTTAACCGATACTGGGCCTCACACGCCATGTCTTTGCTCATGTCTTTATCGTTTCAATTTGAACTCAGTCTCCATTTTTTTCCTGACGCACTGTCTTTGTTAACGCATTTAATTTACTTGTACTTATACAATAATTACACCTGTTTGTCTTGTTCTCAATAATTTAGGGTCGACACTTTAAATGGGTAGTACATATTTTGCATTCATTCCTTACATAAACAAATTAACCAAAACCATACGAATATTTAGTTCTTTGCTTTGCAGTTCTTTGCCCTTTGCATTCGTACAGCCGAAATTTGTGACGTGCGTACAAAGATTAAAATATAATTTGCAAACACGACAGTAATATTCTGAAAAGTAAAATAAGAAAAAGTTTAACCCATAACGTTATAAAATATTTTTAATCTACGAAGTACACATGTGAAATTCATTTTGACTTTAGTCCGATTTAACAAAATTCCACACATTCTATAATTTTAGAATCTCTCAATTTCATTTCTTCTAAAATACTACGAGGATAGTATATGGCGTATTAACAATAATAATACCTGGAACATCCCACACAGCGCCATCTAGTCCCAAACTAAGCAAAGCTTGTATTATGGGTACCAGACAACTGATATCCATACTTATTATGATTATAATTATTAATATTGGTTATAATATATACATATATAGTTATTTTTTATATTCAGACATGTATCAAATAGACATGTTCATGCACACAATTATGTATTTATCCCGGGAGGGAATCGAACCCACGACCCTTGATTCCGCAGTTAGGGTCTCTAACCACTGGGCCAATCGGTCAGTAACGTATTGATTTAATATTGAAGAAAATACAGTTAAAAGTACGCCTTATTTCTATTTGCAACTTCAATCATGAAACCTGAAAAATACCTGTAATTAACTACAAGGTAGCACTACCAAAAGGATTTTAAAAATACGAGTGCTAAGGGTTAATTTAATAATAGTCTTACAAGTTATGACTTTCGAGGGATATTAATTCTTTTATGTTTGTGTTTGTGTGTGTGTTTGTGAGTGGGAGGGTGTATTTATGTATATTTTTAGGAGTATAAGGATATATGATTGTTTCAAGCATTTCAAACGCAAATTTAATGATTGCTGTACCGAACGCTCACTTATGTTCAATTTATGCTTGGGTAAGTGGTTAGCCCTGACACAGGCCTTGGTCTTTTTGGGCTACTATTGCAACACAATATTGGTTTAATGCGAGCGCTTACCGGATCTCATAGAGTAATTATTTCTTATCTATCCGTAGACATAGAATCTGCATGTGTTAAATAATGTAACAAAATTTTGTATTGAAATTAATTAATTAATTAATTAAAAAAAATGTAATAAATACACTTTATAATAAGGAAATCCTGACAAAATATAAATAAAGTACCTAACTGAATTCCAAATTTACTTACGTATTCGGCGCATTCCTCATTCCTCTGTGTTTGACGTAAACAACGACCAAAGTGCCGTTACCCAAAACGCCTACTATAAATATTATAGCAAATAACATCGGAACGATATAAGTTTCCACGCGTTCTTCGTAAGGCGTGTATTCGTTTTCAGTTGCATTAACGACTAAATCCACAAATGTCTCGTTTTGTGGAATCATTTTCGATACCTGCAAAAAACAAAAAAAATGTTGTATTTCAAAGTAAAATCATTCATTTGTTCTGTAGTTATTTTAAGCACGATGATAGAATCATCATCATCATCATCAGCCCATTTTATTCCACTGCAGGGGCTTAGGCCTCCCCCAGGGTGAGGAGGGAGTTTGGAGCTTAAATCCACCACGCTACTCCACTGCGGGCTGGGGATTGTAACGACCGCCATCTATTGACAGCGTGATGATAGAATAGGTGCCTATATTTATTATAGTGTAGCAATATTCTGACACGTCTTGTAATGTAAAAACCCAGGTTATTCACAGTTTTTCTATTTTATTAATATTGTATTTATGTGACGTTGGAACAACGATTTTAATTACTTTTTAAAAGTAATTTTTTTTTTTTAATTTAACAAGGTTCATGAAATATTTGTGACGATGGTCTCGAATACTCGCTCTCCGTTTAGTCACCTGGCCCATTATCTTAAGCTGCCAGTCGTTGTAAAAGTCAGCAGACTACCAAAATCTGCCCCGAATTTAATCTGTTAATTTAACTTCAAAATTTCGCAAAACGGCAGTAACAGTTAAGTCGATGTGATCAAGTATTTTTTTTGCCATTGCTTTCAGTTGGCCCAAGACTTTTCGTGGTGGAGATCTCGAGGGAAGTTCTAAGTTTATATGTGTATATTTCAGTGCACAGTGGGGACCCGTTTCACGTGAACGTATATCACATTACATTTAAGCGGAGGATGTTCCCCACTGAATGGACTGACTTATACACATATAAGCGTGTGACAGTCCACCACTAGGGCTAGGACCTGGAGAAAGAAAGGTGCGTGTCGCTGTTGCTTTCAGGGTATATAATTTATACCTCGGATATCGTGAATTACGTAATAACTTGCTTTAATTTATTAAATTACTATCAAAAATACATTTTGGATTAATATTATAAGCTCGACAACTTGTGTTTGTATTATACCTTTTATTTATGAAAATTTTTAGTGAAAGTATTTTTTTTTAATTACAATTTATTTTGTTGTCAACCCATATACTTTCTATTTTTGAGTACCATGATTTTCCTTTAGCGTTTCATTTCATTTATAATTTTAATAATTTGGCTAAGCCTATGCTTTAGCCATTTTCAAACTGCATTACGATGCGATTTCAATTAAGTGATTTTTACGAAAACAGACACAATTCTAATGCGCATACGAGCGTCGGCTGCTTATGGCAGAATCCGAAATACGTGGATACAAAAGACAACGTAATTGCTTCTGCATGTTGTTTATGCGATAGAAATAGCGCTCGCGTGCTGTCACCGTATGTACAAAACGGAAAAACGGTTATATCATGAGTTATTTATGGAAAAATAACATATTATAAAATTTCATCATTTTAATTGATAACGAAAATACAATCCTTAAATAAAGATGTCAATAAAAATGTGTGAGCCGTCAAGGAACGTCTGTATGGCAGGTGTGTAATATCTAAATGTACATAATATTATTTAAATATTGAAATATTTTTTAATGAAAACGAAAATTACTTATTTTATTTATTTGATATTTGATAAAAAATATTCATAATTATATAAAAGCCGTAAAGAGTGGACAAGTCTCGAAGTCTCATGGGAATATTTTCTGCTCCAACGAATCGTTCCATCGGATGTTTACAGCAAAAATATAGGAAATATTTTTCTTTTCAAAAACTGAACTCATACTGCAAGTAAACCTATTTTCATTCACGATTAAAATTAGCTTTGGACGTGATGAACATACGCCCATTTGTGTTAGATTTGTGTTAGAGCCGAAATAATACAATGACCACGATGATTACACGATGATGATGATGAAATAAATCAGAGATCACACCAGAGTGTAGACCACGCGAATGAAGCTACACGCAGAAAGCTACTTTAAACAAATTTTTTCTTGGAGAGAGAGGTCGCACCAGAGTCGTTCAATTTCAAGTAATTTTAACCAGGAGCCCGATTCTCGTTTCATTTGACAATTTCAGCATGAGAGAATGTACGCATTGTACACACGTACGTATGTCTACGTGTAATTATAATGATATTCATACTTTTCACAACACTTTTTGTTGTTAAACTCCTTTTAAGAAATATTACACTTTAAAGTGGTTTGCAACATCACAAAAAACTTTCTTAACAAAAACTGTTATACAGAAAACAGGATGCTGCGTTCATCAAATAGAAGGAAAAAATTTATTAATCAACCGGTTTAGGTATATTGTTTAAATAGTTTTTCCTTAAATAAGCAAAATCTCACAGCATATAAAATTTTTTTTAAATTTAATTATAAAAAAGGTTTATACACTTCTTTTTTAAATACGCAATAAAAATATATTGGGTGTGTAGAGATATAGAACCCTCGGTGACCCGAGTTCAACTCATGCTTTGCCATTTCTTTTTTTGTTGTGGTTGCTTTAAAAATTCTAAAATATATTTATAACGTACAGGTTAGAAACTGATATTTAGTTGTTTGTTTTTTATTTTGTATATTTATTATTATTTTATACGATAATATATTGTATTTAATTAGTATTTATACAGATTTAAATATTTATTTATATGCACAGTTATATATTATTTGAAAAAAAAACAGTTGCAAGTTTAATACATAGATAGGCATTCTGTTATATCTGTGCATGATATAAGTACAATTAGTAACTTATTAAATTGATAATATTCCATACAAACATAACTCACACCTGATTCGCAGAAGGGCGGAAACCAGCGGCGATGGGTGACCTATAAAAAAGGAAGCCGACCCCGATAACGGAGCCTAATTGGTACCTGTTATATTCTAATGTTTACATTTCATTAGTATATAAAAAATTGATATACCATAGCGACATCAAAGACAGGACCTGAACATATCGTTTAGATTATCACAGCCGGCTTCCCTTTTCATAGGTCTCCCTCCGCCACTGCCACTTAGCACGGTCTTTCCATATCTCTTTCGCTACAGTGTTATGCATGAATCGTTTCATACAGTTGGTTTTATCGTTGTTTTCCGGTTTTTGAAATCTTACTTTTCTTTAATACGTAACTAATTTGGTTGAGTCGGTGGTGGAGTGGTGATAGCCCAAAGCGCAACGAACCTGTCTAAAATTTATAAGGCCATAAGGCCATGGTTCGAATCCGGGCGTGTACCACTGAGTTTTTCTGACTTAAGTACATGTGTCTCGGAGAGCACGTTAAGCGGTCGGTCCCGGACGCTGTCAATAGATGGCGGTCGTTACAATCCCCAACCCGCAGTGAAGCAGCGTGATGGATTTAAGCTCCAAGCTCTCTCACCCTGGGGGAGGCCTAAGCCCCTGCAGTGGGGTAAAAATGGGCTGATGAAGGAATTTCGTTGTCATTTTTTGATGGCATTTTCAAAATGTCCTTTGATTGCCGTTTTGCGCTCTTTGCCGAATTTTCATAGTACATATACGTTTCAAAGTTTTTTTTATGCATCCTTATGAAAGGATGCATAAAAAAACTTTGAACCAAACTACCTCAAAACTAAAAATAAAAATAAACAAAATAAATAGTAAAAAACTATGAACTTAGTAGTTCTTTTTGTAGATAAGAAATAATTCACAAACTCGGATAAATATCGTTGCTAAAGATACAATAACTGGTATTTATTGTAAATGGCACTCAATTCCGTTCCAATGGTCACGTCACAGGCACAGTGAGCCGGGTTGGCCAGACAGCTTCCTTTATTTGCATAAAATATTGAAACGGTTGTAAAAAGGTTGCGTGAACGTGGATCGACGATAACATAAGCTAGTGTTATGCTTAAAAGCATTACCGGGCTAAAAAGATCATTGCAGATCCGTGTTTTAGTACTTTTAAAGTTTATATTTTTAAAACGAATTAATTCTCCTTTTTATACTCAATTATTTACATAAGAAGTTACAGGAAATCTACCTATCAAGTTTCATCTAGCAAAATGAAGTATTTTTAAAAGAAAAATTATTTCATTCCTTAGAAAAAAAAAACAACATCTCATTTACGTGTTATTAATTTATTTTTATAATCAAAGAATATTCTAGAACCGCAAACATAAATGATAATAAAAACGTATCTTACTAATGAAAGTGTCATTCAAACAAATCCGCTCTGTTACTTTGACGTTCTCTTCATTTCACAAGAGACAGAAGTTTATATTTTGTAGATAATCACTTCTAATGAGAACAGGGTATGATCGGGAAATTTTGAACACTTTTGAAAATTTTCTAATTTTCACGTAAAAACTTATGAGCCGTTAAAAAAAAACGAACTCGAGTTACTTACTCTTTTTACTAAAAACATAAAAATATTTATTTGTTATTCCATTCCATTCCATCAGCCTTTTGTACTCCACTGGAGGGGCTTAGGCCTCCACTCAAGATGAGGGAGCTTGGAGCTTAAATTCATCACACTGCTTCAATGCGGGTTGGTGAATTGTAACGATTGCTATCTATTGACAGCCACCGAAACCGACTGCTTAACGTGCTCTCCGAGGCACGGAGTCAGTGATAGTTAATATGCTTAAGTCAGAAAAAACTCATTGGTACACGCTCGGAGTCGGACTATAGCCACATGGCCGTATAGATTTGAAACAGGTTCGCTGCGTTCGAGCTATCACGACATTTGGTTATTATATTGCATAAAAGTTTTATATAATTCACTAATCACAAATAAAACTGACTCAATAATACTAATTTTGCATTGGCAACTTAATTAATTTAATTAATCACTAATATAAATATTAATAAAATTAATATTTAATAAGAAAATTTACTTTATTAATTTCAGTAATGGCAATAATTATAATAAGATTTACGAATTTATGAACCGTATTGAAGAATAATAGTATATTAGAGAGTAGAATTGTTAATTTCTATCCAAGTGAATAATTTAATTCATTTTCTTTATTTTTCAATCCCTTTTTTTCTGTTATTACTTTATATATCATAATTAACATGAATATTTCTATAAATAAAAATGTAATCAATATCTTGAACCCTAACCTGAAATGGCGTGCAGAAGTTATTAAAACGAATCCATTTCTATTCATGAGCAGGTCTTCAAAGGAACTCATGAAAGGAAAAGCGTTGTCATTGCCACCGTAGGTTTAGGGATGATAGAACGTGTACAAAATTAAGTAATTGATGCAGAAAAAACCTTGAATAATGAATAGCAATTCAGTAAAATAAATAAAGTGAAATATTCATAGTTATATAGGCCATCTAATATAAACTGGCTTTTTATAACGTACTGCGAATAATTATACAAATACGTTGCGGTAAATTACAAATCAGTAAGTTCGTGTATTCATTCCACTAGATGAGGCAAATCAATTAATTTCAGTAAAAGACAATTTATCAAATGTGTCTTATGAACCTTCTATCTAGTCAGCCTTACTGAGTCAGCCTAACTCCATAGATTCCAAATTCCAAGATTATTCAGTAACTATTTGTTGTAGTCATCATCATCTTCAGCCCGTGTCTCTCCACTGCAGGATATAGGCCTCTCCCTTTCCCAAGGCTCGCCACCACACACGGTTCTCCGCCTTTCGCATCCAACTACCCCCGGTATGATGCTTAAGGTCATCTGTCCACCTGGCCGTATTTGTTGTAGTGATAAATTTTAAATAAGCACACCGTTTATTTTGTTCTTAATGCGTGTTATGGCCCAAAATTTGTACAAAAAACAATTTTATCTGATGGCTATAAGTCTCAGAAACTTGTCGATTTTATACGTATTTCAAACAACTTCAGGAGTGAATATCTTATTGAAAGTTTATTATAATTTTATAATTTCGGGCCATTACCCAGATAATTTAACGTAGATTCAAAATAAATTTGGTGCGGGCGGGAATAGAACACACCTTTGGGCCTACAGCCCGCATCTCCGACCACGAAACCGATCGGTCAGTAACGTTGAGAGAACTAGATGAACCATTTTAGAATTATTACATGGACAGGTTCTAGGTCTCAAAAGTACATAGAATTGCGCAACGAAAGACGCCCGAGGCTTAGAGCGGGCGGCGGAAACTATTTTTCGACACTTCAGGAGCGCGCCTCGGTCCGCCCCAGCGTGACATGAGGATTATTGCATTATATAATTACAATGCGCTTTGTCGTGACCCATCTCAATGGAATAAGCGAACACTAGTTAAATAGCTATTTAAAAAAATATTTTGAACTTAGATATATAGTTATTAGATATATAGTTAGATATATATTATATAGTTGCACTTGGTCCGGGAATATTGTGTCCAATCGACACAAGATTCCTAAAGATCTCATCCGGTAAGCTTGAATGTGATACTGTTGTCTATTTCTGTGTGATCCTTTCGTATTTCGTCGATTTTGCCAATGTATCATTGCGCTAGTAATGGGTAATTGAATATCTATGAGACGAATTTTAATTTTAACAGTAGATCGATATCCTATACAAGTATATATCTTCGAAGAATTTCCTAATGAATATTAAATTCAAATAATTCATTAATGTACACCCAAGTGAATTTCAACACCGATATAAATAACCGCGTTACACGAGTTTCAAATTACAGTGCGAACGCAATACGATTACTGTTAAAGCTTTCACAAAGCGACTGATGCGTGCTTTCACATATATATACTTAAAGTTCTTTCAGTGGTTATTTTATAAGAATCACGACTAATGTGGATTGTAGGATTTTCAAATAATTTTCCAAATGAAAAACAGTCTTATTTTTAGTCTTGTGTATGATAAAATATTTAATGAATAGGGATGACTTGCATTTGTAATCTGACGTCCGCATAACAAAAGTTTAAAAGGCTGTTCTTCGTCAGCAACGTATGCTATTAATTATCCAAATGCTTTTCCATGTGTTTCGATTATCGACACTTGTCCATCACTTTTAAACTAAGCTCAAAAATTGGCAACAAATAATTAATTTGCTATATATCTGAAATGCGCTAGAACGTTTGAACTCTCCAATAACTAAGACGTATTTGAAAACCGACGGCCCCTCCGTTGAGTTTATTCTACTGTTTGAATCAAATGAAGTGTCTGTGAACGATGACACAGAATGACGTAGGTCATGTTTATTGTAATAAAAAGAAGAAAAATAAAATAAAAAATAAAAATATCTGAGTGTGGTCATATTAATATAGATTTATTTTTCTGGAAATAACTGGCCATGCTTTCCAGTGAACACTTACACAATGCTTACACAGAATGCAATGCCGTAAGAATACGATATAACATCTATCTCTATACTATTTTTTGACCCCAAACACCGAAAAAAGAGGTCTTATTAGTTTCAGATTTCTAACCTATGTCTGGAGACGAGTCTGTCTGCGTGTCTGTCTATGACATCGTATAGCTTTAAACGGTTAGACTGATTAAAATGGATATTTTTTTAAATTGGTAGCTGGTTCAAAGGGGATGATTCTTAGCTACATTTCTGTGTGTCTGTCTGTCTATGTATCTGTCTGCCACATCATAGCTTTCGACTGAATAAAGCGATTTCAATGCGCTTCGTATTTTTCAAAGGCTGTTTTGATATGGATAATTCCTACGTAATTTTCTTTTTAACTAAACTAAATTTATAACTAAATTTTTAACTTTTAACTAAAACTAAAGATTGTTTAAAAATAAATACAATTAATATAGGAATGATTAATAATACATTTAACTATATTATTAATAACATTATTGATTAAAAATATAGTTATACATATTATTAATTAATTCTATACTAATCGTATTTATTTTTAAACAATCTTTCTATTGTGACAAATAACTACATTCTAATTACTTGTAGGTACTAATTTGTAGGTTCGTGTGATCTAAACAAATTTACACAAGTAAAGCCTTCGTCGGAAAAGGCCACATCCGCTTGTGAACTTGTAAAATTAATATTTCATTTGATTTATTTAAAATAGTTAATTTTTTTTGTATGCATATTTTTTATAGAAGACGAGTAAGTTACTGTTTTAGAATGTAACACGTCTAATTTTCTGGAAAATCATTCTGAGGTTCCGCAGGGTTCGCATCTGGGACCTTGAATTTTTTTTAGCACTTTTAGGCCCGAAGTAATTTATCACCACATAATTATAGACGAGACAAAAAAAAGTCTATACCTAGTAAGGATGTACTCCCCCAATGGGAGCTTGAGAAAATCTGATTATTATAATAATATCTGGGACATAACATACAGCGCCATCTAGGCCCAAAGTAAGCAAGTATTATGCTTGTATTATGGGGTACTAGACAACTGATATATATATACTTAAAAAATCTTTTTTTTAAATAATGTATACATAGATACTTTTACACCCAGACATGGAAGAAATAGACATGTTCATACACACAAATATTTGCCCCGGGCGGGGATCGAACCCGTGACCCTCAGCTCCGAAGTTAGGGTGTCTAACCACTCGGCCAACCAGTCAGTTATGTAAACATCTAGTAGTTAATAGGCTTTGCATAAAACATTTTTGTCTACTGTTGATTTTGAGTAAACAAATTGTACATAATAATAATACTAATGCATTATAATGTTAAAAGTTCCGTTAATTATATTGCTAACTTAACGCCAGATGACGTTACTAAAACGTAAGTTGAAAATGTTCCAATAGCCACTCTGTACGTAATGCACAATCTTCAAACTTTTTTAAATCTCTTTATAGTATTGGTCATTATTTCCGAATCACAATATCGTTAAAATATCTGTTTTTAATTAGATTTTCGCATAGATAGTTTTAAGAAATAAAGTTTCTTAAAAAAAATATTTTTAAGTTTCATAGCACATAAGACAAGCTAGATTATTATAATTACCAAAGCCGAAACTCGCTTTAAATATAGGAATGAGTAGATATGAACTAATTAATTAGTTTGAATAACTTCCCAATATAATATTAGGCATTTACTATAATTGGTGAAACTATCCACAACTCTATAAATATTTGAGCCTTTCATTCATAACACGGTCGTGTGAACACAGCTTTAGGATTTATGAAGCCATTATCGCGGATGACTGGCCGCGACCATCGCGTGATGAGTTACTGCCAATAAACTAACCCAAATTACCAACAAACGATATACGTAACGTACCATCGGATATATAACTCGGTTATTATTACCTGACCAAAAATAGTTAAAAACCAGATTCTTAATTTGGATTTGTCGTAGTACGAACGGTAACACATTCTCATAGCTAAAAAGCTTGTTAAGCACGAATTGGATTCGCTTCCCAAAAATTGCATGTTCTTATATAACGTATTTTAACATACTTATCGCTATTCACCGACAGATTGTACAAAGATACGTGTCGATTTCATCATCATCATCAGCCCATTTTTACCCCACTGCAGGGGCTTAGACCTCTCCCAGGGTGAGGAGGAGGGGCTTGGAGCTTAAACCCACCACACTGCTTCACTGCGGGTTGGGGACTGTAACGACCGCCATCTATTGACAGCGTCCGGGACCGACTGTTAACGTGCCCTCCGAAGCACGGTGTCTGTGATATTGTGTACTTAAGTCAGAAAAACTCATTGGTACACGCCCGGATTCGAACCATGGCCCTATGAGGCCTTATAAATTTGAGACAGGTTCGTTGCACTTTGAGCTATCACGACGTGTCGATTTTAAAATATTTAAAAACTCCACTTAAATATACAATACGATACTTCACTACTTATGATATATATCACGAAAATATATAATATAAAATAAAAATAAAAATATAAAAATATGCAACAACATTTATAAAAAAAATTATATTCCGTTGAAGATTATGGAAATTATATACATTTAAAATTTTATCCCTGTCTCTTTCTTGCAAAACGATATTTAACATTACTTTAAATGGTCTGACGTCACACATAGGTACGCCGTGCGGTATTGCCGTCTCTGTCTAACAGGACATTTTAAACATTCATAACTTTGTTAATAATGATTTTTTTTTAAATTCTTTGTCGATAATGATATATTTAGAAAACTCTTTCATATATATTTTTTTAAATAGTCAACTAACGTATGTAGGTATTCGGTAGTTTTCAGATTTTTTCCTACACTTGTGCTACAACTTTGTTTTACGAAAATTTTAAGATTCTACGTCGACGGGAAGACAGATAAACATTTTCGAATGAGGCAAAGAGTTTTATAATTTTCAAAGCTAACTTTTTTCTTATTTCTTTCTCAAAAAGAAATTAATGTTTGTTTTCGGTAATGAAATCCTCTTAGAATTATCACAAAATTAAATAATTAATGACTAAACAGTATTAAGTAAATGTCATTTACGAACGGTAATTTTGTTTCAATTTTCTCCTTTGTTACAGACAAGTCGCTATCTGCATCAATTTGTTCTTGACAGCATAAAGCCATCTATCTTACTTTTCCATGAAAACGTTAGAAAACAAAATACCAATATTTATTTATTTAACTTCAATTATGGTAATGCAAATATAAAAATTGCAAAACAAAGCAACTTAAATGAAAAGCCCATAACCAAGAGATTGTGCTTTAAAAGTTCTCTAAAAGTAGTTTCCAAACTAAAACAATAAATAATAATAACGTATACATCACAACAACGTCTAGGCCCCAAACTAAGCATTAGCTTCTATTTCGGGTACCAAGCGAAGACACCACATACATATAACAACCAAGACTAGGACCAGTATCGATATTCATCATATAAATACTGACCCGACCTGGAATTCGAACCCTGGACCTCCAGCTTCGTAGGCAGGGTCACTAGCCACTAGACTAAGCGGTCGTTGTAAAATATCTACTCATTTTATATTCTTAAAGTTGTTCTTAACTACTTTTAAACTGCAATAAATTCTCTGAATTGAATTTGGGTAAGCAAGTATTGTGCAGATTTGAGAAATTGTTTCCACTTAGTTACTACCACAACTTGAAAGAACTTTTGCACACAATTTCATTCGTATAATACACAATACACCTTTCATTATTTTCGACAAAACCCATTCACACAACACGGTTCAAGTTAAAAATATCATGTAGGCGTGGCAGATGTGCACTCAAGTATGATCATATGTACCTATGCCATAGGATATATTATTGTCATCATGTCATCCCACTTAGGGTTTGATAGTTGTATCCTAGTTCCTTAAGGGGATAGTCTTTCAATCCGCGGATTAGAATTGGCATCGCTATCTCTGTTACAAACCAAACCTCTTTCTCGACCTGTTCCTAAGTTTTTTTTTTTTTTTTATTTATTTTATTGACATAATAATAATAATACATAGTTTATATAAAGGTGTATCTTAATTCTAAACAGAATTGTCTGTACACCAGATCACTCATCATTTACATTAACAAAAATAAAAATAAAATTAAAATAAAAAGAAACATGAGCAAAGCAAAATGATATGTTATAGTCATTGGACTAAAACTTTTACATGTACACAAAGTTAACGAATTACAAAAGGAAAAAAAAAGAAAAAGAAACAGACAGATATGACAAGAACAAATTCCCAAAAATACCTATAAAATACCCGTCGAAGCAGCTTGCGAGCCGTGTCTGTTTCCAACCCTGAAATGTGTATGATTTGGAACCAAAATTTGCAGGGTCATTAAGAAAGCATGTCCCTAAGGAGGTACGTTTCGTTTTTTTTCTTTATCGTAATTCACATTAATATCGAATTTACGGCTCTTTTTTTTTAAATAAAGAACCGACGGAAATCATGTTTTTTAGGAATTTATTCTAGAACAACTAAATGATATATCAAAAAAACAAAAACATACCGCCATGTGACAATATTTTTCTCCTATTACCTACATTTTTTCTGTAAATATTAATACAGAAATACAGCGAGGATTAGACACGGGCCGAACCCTCTTTTTTGTATGAATAGCCTATCCCCTTAAGTACACGAAGACGGAAAAATAATTTAAATTTTTTCCATACAAATGACCTATAGAGGTTGGATCAACCCCATTCTAATATAATGAACTATTTTGTAGAAATATTCATTGATTATTTGAAAACCGATTAACGAGAGTTAGAATAACATTTTCGACAGAGGTAAAATGTCTTTCATTCGAGCTAACCTAGTTTTTATATGTTAGAAATTAATGTATATTTGTTCTTATAACACAAACGAGTTCTACTAATTATTTTGCGACAGAATACAAAATAATACATACAGACTAAAACTATCTTCACAGAATAAGTAATGGTGGTATCACCGCCAGAACGTAAATGAAATATGGGCGCTTTCTGCTAACTTTTAGTTTCAGTTCTGCCGGTATAGGATGACGGCTCGTTCTTGTTGATAGGCTTTGTAGGATTTCCTTACTAATAAAAATATTACTATACTGAGTAGTTTATGGGATCAGAAGTGCCCAAACCTATTTTAGGTTTGTGAAAAGGTTAAAAGTGTTTCCGATAGTTGATGCTTATTATTCCGTTAAGAAGTTAATTGATCCGAATGACTTGAAAATTGTCTATGTACTGACGTGTCGATATTTTTGTGATACCTAGAATAATTTTTAAATTGCTTTTATAAATAAAAATAAATTAAACGTTAATTATTGATAGAGACTTTGGTGAAAGTTTTAATGTATTATAATTGTTTTTATTACTTAGGTCACTTAAATCATTTTTTAAACCATCACATAAGTCATTATAATTATAAAAATTAAGGACTATCATTCTTACCTATAGCAATCTATAGCTTATTAAATGGCATTTTCATAAAGACAAAACAGCTGAGTGCGTGTGTGCGTTAGTCTACGTGAACCGCTGTATAATTAAAGCTTACGGTTAGCTGTACATAATCGTACCCGCTTTTTAATCGATCAATACAACAAAAAAGACAGCAATTGCTCTGTGTGTTTTTTTAAACAAACATATGTTTGAAATATATTTATTATTTTCTTTGGTTAACGATGAGATTCAAATATATAATGTTGCATGAAAAATATGTAGAAATGTTTTCATGTGAATATTATAGGAAATCCAATATTATTTCCTAATATATGGAATAGACAACACTATCATTTGTTCTATAAAATTCTGTGGTAATAGTACAGTTATGGATAAAATTATTTATTTATTAGGAGAAAAAACAGTTACAAATAATTATAACATATTTTAGACATCAGTTCATAGTATCGAAGTGATGTTACGCCAATTTTTTTTTGGGGGGGGGGGGGGGGTTGAAACCGGGGCGCGGGGAATTTTCGGGGGTGAAGAGCGGCGCTAAGTTTAAGAAACTTGGACTAAAACTCCCTATTTTACATCAGCTAGCTATAGTATGAGTGGTTAGACGGTAAACGCAGAAAAGGGCTTCTGCTGGTCAATTCATATTTTTATGTTTTTTTGTATTATTATGAAAAACAATTACGACGGTTGCGGCACAACCTTTCGATCCAGCAAGGGCAATTTGGATATACCTAAATAAAGTTTGCTGACAAGTTAGAAAAACTTTGCATAAACAATCCTACTAGTGAAACTATATTATTACCATTAAGTAACTCAAACGTCAACCACAGTAGATTATAGCAGATTATGTTATGTAGCTAGAAATGTAAATTTTTACTTATCTTATAATTTTATTCTGTACGATTAATTACTGAAACTATGCGTCAACCGACGCGCACTTGACCCATTTTTCTAACGCAGGTCGTGGCCGTAAAAGTGTTAAAGTGTTTACAAGAGGCCAGAGCTATGTAGATTTACGCGCAGGGTTTTAAAAAATTCACGCACTAGACAAAAATAGTTCTCCGTGCGAGTTTCCAGTGCCCACCTGAAAAGTATTTCAATAGGCTAGTTGACTATTTTATTAAATTATTTTATACGAAAGAGTTTTCTAAATATATCTTAACTGTGAAAAAATTTAAAATATAAATCTTCATAAACAAAGTTATGAAGGTTTTTTTTTTAATACAGTAATGTTTTGGAAAGTTAATTCATATACCTTAATTACGAATATACCTTTTGGTGTTATCCATATTTGGAATGAGTACACACAATCTGTGAAAAATAATCATTTTAAACTTACATATTATAACAAATTACATTCAAAAATATCCCTTGGAAAAACTTGAAAAAATCAAGAGCATTCAGATTGAGGTGTAAATTGGGAGAAAAGTATCAGGGTTACATTATTGAATTTTTTTAGACAAATTTTGTTAGTCCATTATAAAAACTATGCAAGACGAAATTCTGAAATAATTTTCTTATATCGGATATTATATTTTATAGTTAAACGATGTATATTGAATATCACCGATATATGTAATATTATATGAATTTTGAGGGTTTTCATAAATCTATTTTTTTTTACTGGTAACAAAAATATATCTACAGATTGTAAAATTCATATGTATCGAGTTTATTTTTAATACATTATTTATTTTATTCCCCTGAGACGATGGGCTTAGTTTTTTTTTCGTATACAAATATACAACACACCCCATCGCATATATGCTTCTTGCACTGCCCCGCATGCAGGTCAGGCCGATTTCCAAGAATAAAAAGGTCGATTAACTATCAGAATTATCAGAACGTGTTTTTACTCCTGATAGAGTATAAACTGCAAGTTCCAAAGTAGAAATGGGATTCGAATCCCATAGACGAC
Source organism: Luffia ferchaultella (assembly GCA_949709985.1). Classification (NCBI taxonomy): domain Eukaryota; kingdom Metazoa; phylum Arthropoda; class Insecta; order Lepidoptera; family Psychidae; genus Luffia; species Luffia ferchaultella. Next base: position 5,828,844 of record OX453257.1, on the reverse strand, counting down.
TGCTTAGCCTAGTGGGTAGCGACCCTGCCTACGAAGCTGGAGGTCCCGGGTTCGAGGTCCCGCATAAGGCGGGGCGGATCCATGTCACCACTACTGTTCTACGTATATGGACCAAATTATCAGACTTAGATGTCGGCTGTTCCCTCAACGGAACCATGATCAATAATTATGGAATTTCAACTTTTACGGCCAGTAGATTCAAAAAAAATAGGTTCTGACAGACAGACAGATAGACGCATGAGTAATCCTATAAAGGTTCTTCACCTTAGATATACGAAACCCTAAAAAGCGCCAAAGAGTATGCAATCGCCAAGCGACTTTAATCGAATCGATGTAAATGTCGCGCAAATGTCGAGTAGTTAGAGACTCTAACTGCGGAGCAAATTGTTGCGGGTTCGCTTCCCGCTCGGTATTAATAAGTCGGAAAAAAATCAAGGCAGCTGGGAGCTTTCATCGAAAACGCTGCCTAATCCTTTTGAGATATAAAAAAAATAAATAATGTATGGTGGAATTGTGTCTCTTTTATAGGACTAAACAAAAATTCGTGATGGCATATGTCTATCTTTTATGGATAGCCTACTATACCTATTTTTATGTTTAAAAAAATGGTGTCATATGATGAGGTAATTGGAAAGCAATTTATACGGATACAGTATTAATCCTTATCAAATTAAATACGTTATTTACCTTCAGTATTTAATGCACATTATGATTTACACTATACAATTTAAATTAATATCTTAGGAACTATCGCGAAATATAAATATCGCGCGACCAACAGCTGGGGCAACGCACCGCCGGCCTTACCGGACGACGCGACACGCGCGGTTAGGCTGAAGTTATAATATTGTATACATATGATAATGTTGTTTTTATGTATTTATTCTTTACTTTGTCAAATACACATACAATTCAAAATAAAATACATTAAAAATACTCCAGGTACGATGAATTTGCGTTACATTTGAATCTAATTATATATAATCCACATGTCCGACGCAACAAGCTGATAGGACACTAACGCAGAAAAAACACTACAGCTTATATGCTCTGTTACCCGTGCAAAACCGGGACGGCTAGTTTATTATAAAAAAAGGATTTTAAGTATGTATATCAGTTGTCTGGCACCCATAATACAAACTTTGCTTAGTTTGGGACTAGATGGCGCTGTGTGGGATGTCCCAGGTATTATTATTATTACTTGAATTGAGGTAGAAATTTATAGATCTGTCTTATCTTTATATAAATGTCATCCGATATACTATTCAAATATTGATATAGGGTTGTCAGGTGCTTCCTTAATATAATGAAAGGGCTCTGCTCGATTATATAAGTTCGGTTGTGACGGAACGTCACAAGATACATAGTAATTTGATAGTCCTTCTTTGTTCTTGTTTGTATTAAATTAGGCTTATATCTAGCTACGATGACAACGGATCTATATGTAGTAAATATATCTATGGTTTAACGTAGTACGGTAAACTAGAGACGAAACTATATAGGATATTCCTAGAAAGTATAGGATGAAACTATGTGTCGGGCTTACAGAACTTTTTATCAAATCCTGCCATGAGAAATTGAATAAGTTTTCGAAGAAGTCTTATAAAGACGCACATATACGCAATATAATTACATTTACCTGAAACTGTCTTACTTTACGTGTTACGATTAACGGTTTATCGTTACGGCATATAAACACTATTATTTTTTTTTTTAATAACACACACAATCACAACAACGCCTAGGTCCCAAACTAAGCATTAGCTTGTATTTTGGGTACCAAGCGAAGACAACACATACATATAACAACCAAGACCCGGTGCCAGTATTAATATTCATCATATAAATACTGACCCGACCTGGGATTCGAACCCGGGACCTCCAGCTTCGCAGGCAGAGGCACTGCCCACTAGGCTAAGCGGTCGTCAATATTCTTCTTATTATTCTTATTACTATTTCTTAATATTGTACATTATACTATGCAACAAATGTGATATTAAAAGACATTAAAATTGACTGATTCTCATGGAAAAGTTTTTGTCATTCACACTATATTGCTAAAGTAATAATCCCTTTTATATGTTTGTCTGCATATTGACGTTAACTAATTAATATACTCTAAATTAAATTCTTATTAAAAAAATTAAAATACCTACAAGTTAAAAATACTATCTAAATAATGATAAACGAGAAAATTTTAAAGAGACGACGACGGGTTCAGGGTGCCAAGGATATTTGCCGCTTTGCCATGCTGTATCGCCGACACTGATCCTCTGAACAAAGATAATTAATTATATTTACATAATTATTTCAAAATTTCAGAATCACAATAAATAAGTTTTTCACGTTAAATTGAAGAAAATGCCGGTATTTGAATCATAAGGGGAAGAAAGAACTGGAGGGGAAAATTAAGAGCTGTAGAAACAATGGGCGGGCTGAGTAGGTTAGAGGGGGAAAAGAATTAGATGGGAGAGTAATTTAATTGATGACATGGCCCTACATTTCCCTACCAAAACTTTTAACTTTGCATAAGAGATATTTTAGAAAAAAAATGTTACTATGTAATAACTTCTCACATAAAAAGTTATAAATGAGGGTGAAGTAAATGTATCACCCGAGTCTTTGCAAAAATTACGTTTAAAATTATATTATTTTGTTTATAAACCTTAATCGGTACGATCACGCAAAAAAATCTGCCAAAGCACATGTAGATATTGTATAGAAGAAAGAACCTCTTCTTTCTTCTATAGAAGAAAGGAGAAGTTTCTTTTTATCTGAAGATAGTCGCGAAAACTGGGGAAAGTGTTATTGTATTGTAGCGTGTTTAGGTAGAATAATCGTAATAATCAGTACAAGGACTAAGTAAGGCATTGAAAAGGAATACGTATAAAAATCTACTGAAATTATTGGTACCTAACGCAAGGAGAAAATACAAAAGAAGTCTAGACTGTTAATATTCCCTAATTCCTATATCACCACAAAGCCAAGTCAGGGTGAGCAGCTAGTCAATGAACACAAGTATTAAGCACGGTCCCTCGCACGAAATAAAATTCCAAAGTTATAACGAAAAATTTAATTACGCGAGTAAATAAAAAATATATTGCTTTCCTTTCACGATGTCTGAATTGTAACGAAGAAATATTAGAAAAACGAAACGAGGTTTAGCTTCCTTTGTAACATCTTTTAAAAAAATTAAATAAAAATGTAGGTAATGAGCCCGCAAGAGGTAAATATTATAGAGCTCTAAAAAGGCTTTTAAGACTTTTATTAATAAACTTTTTGGCTTTCGCAACAAGATATCTTCCTGTTATTCAATAAATCTGAAGAAATTAACTAGATTAAATCAAACTTTTTTGTTGGGTCAAAATTTAGCAAGTGCTAGTCGTGGGCAGGCGGTTCCGTACAGTTTAATCAAATGAATAAGGGAGCTAGCAAAATACATCCCTATTTTGGTAGTAGGGTTGTCACAAAAAGTTAAGATAGATTAAATTAAACATTTGTTTATAAGCTTCATTATTAGGTATGAAATAATATTAAATTACAAATTATTTACTCTAATAGTTTTAGTTTAATTTTCGATTTTAATAATTCTTTTAATTGTGTGGTAAATATTGAGTTTAACAAAAAGGTTTTAAGATACTTTTATAAATTCCACCTGTATGTTTGTATATGTAATGGAATCTTAGAACGCAATTTTCACCCACTTCCATTGAAAATATCGGGCTGAAATTTGGAAGACATATGTAACTTTGATGACAATACACTAAAATGATAAACAAAACCTGATGCTGCAGCCAGGATTGTTTCCTCATAAATACTCCTCAACGGTTAATAGCACGAACAAGAAACTTTGTATATATGTTGAATTTTGATAGTTATTCAAGATTTTTACCACGACTTGATTCTAAAGCCAAGATTGTCTTCTCATGAAGACACTGTTCAACGGCTAATAGCACGAACCCGAAGCTTTTTGTATATACGTTGAATTTTGGTAGATGTATAGAAACTGGTCACTTAATTTAAGCTGTGAATATATAAATAAATTTAATATTATATGGGTTTTCAGATTCGATTTTTTTAACAGCTGTTCATTTTAATTTTACAATCGTGACGGATATTATGCCGAGAATCCTACTTTTGAGAATGAGCGATCGAAATTATTATTGGACTCGGTCAACGTATCAATACGGTCAGACATGAATTGCTCTATTGGCGCCGACTGACGCCCTCACTTGGCTATTTACTTATTGTAACAATGTCGTAAGAAAGTTCTAGGGTCCGTATACTATGCAAAAGGTTGTTGGCCAGGCACTCAAGGGGCAATTAAGGGGTTATAGGTTATGATGATAATAATAATAATAATCCCTATGGACATCCATCTAGCACACGGCCTTCTGTCTTAAATTAGACATAGTTTGTACTATGGATAATAGATATCTGGTATAAATGCTTAGATATATATTTTTTAGTAATACATATAAATATAGTTACACACAGGCACGGGATAAATAGGTATATTCATGCACATACATAAATCGAATCCACAACCTTTGGGTCTACAGATTTAGGGTATCTAACCTTTCGGTCAATCGGTCAGTTAAATGATTATTTCCCTCGTTTTTATTATGTAACTGTCCGCAGTAACCCAAATGAAATAATTTTATTACTTTAGTGCTTTATTACTACAATTAATAATAACATATTGTATAATAGCGGTCGTACCCGACTCCGTTCGGGTGGACTACAGAAACGTTCCCCTTCTTATTCCCTCCACCATCCCTCTTCCCTTTCAGCCACTTACTCTCCACTGCCATCTCTTCCCCACCTCTCCCCCATCAACCCACCTTTTATATTCACTAAAAAGTCCGTTTTTTGCTAATGAAAGTTCCATCAAAATTGCCATGAATCAGCCATTCCGCAGATTTAGCTCGAAACAAACAAACATACAAATTTTATAATATTATAGCCTTCCGTCCGCGACTCCACTCGCGTGGACTACACAGTTGTACCGTGACCCCTTTTTCTGCAACAAAAAGTAGCCTATCTCACTCTTAAGGTTATAAACTACATCCATGCGAAAAATTATAGCGATCCCAGTACAACTGTGTAGTCCACGCGAGCGGAGCCGCAAGCGAAAAGTTAGTTTGAGAATAAAATATTGCCTATGTTACTTGTTGATAATTTAGCTTTGTATATGTGATTTTTTTTTAAATCTGTATATAACTGTGTAGTCTACGCGACCGAAGCTGCGGACAGAAAGCTAGTATTTTTATAAGTTATAGCTTATATGTTATTTTGATGTATAAGCTATATCATTGTAAAGTTTCATTAAAATCCATTCATTAGTTTTTGGGTAAAAGAGCAACAAACATCCATACATCCATACATACAAACTTTTGCGTTTATAATATTAGTCGGATATTGCATAGTATAGGCGATGAAAAGTGAAGGTCTTATGATACTCGTAGTATCACACCAATGTATATAATATTAACAGCAAAGTAATAAGCAATACTTAATTCAGTCGTTGTATGGACTATCATTCTATACAATGCAGTCTACCGTTTGGTAGGACTTTTTTAGGATAATGTGTTTTCACAGGTAACATAGATTACTTGTTTGTTGTTATACAGCATTATTTTAATAGCGAAAACATTTAATATCGAAAAGATTTTATTCAAGAAAAGTGACAAATTTATTTTATTTCAAAAATATATGATAAAAAAATTCGAGGAAATCTAGAAAAATGGTTATTTGATTAAAATAGAAGAAATCTGGCCATTCTGAAATTCCTTGAAATAAACTCTGAATTAAAAAAATTATATCCAAGGTCATTTTCCACTCATGCACTGAAAATACTATAATAAGCTACTTGGATGTATTTACAAGAAAATTATTTCTTAAATCTTCGTGACTCTATAATGCGCCTAAAGAAGTATTACTTCAACAATTAAATTAAAATAATAGTACAAGTACTGGATTACGCAATAAACATTTTAACATCCATGTAATAAAGAGACACATTAAGGCTATATGGCCCCTAACGTTTTTTACGTTGCATATGTACATATATATATGACATAAGCATATATACTTCTTCGTAGAATGTTTTTCATTATAATACCTGCGACATCCCACACAAAGCTATCTAGTCTCAAAGTACGCAAGTATTCTGCATGTATTATGGGTACTATTAAGTATTCTTTATAATGTACACATATATAGATATTTTACATCCAGGCACGAAACAAATAGACATGTTCATGTACACAAATATTGGCCTCGGACGAGAATCGAACCCGGGATGTTTATTTATTACCCGCATATTAGTAGATTAGAGGTTTTTGTTATAGGTACGTAAGCTGGAAATTGTCGAACTTCCAATTCGTCCTCGAAGACAACGCGAATTATATAAAAACACATCATGACCTGAATTATACGTAATTACCGAAAGCCACTGTCCAGTGAAAAAGTTTTCGCGTACCGAAGCCATCTTTCCTTTTAGGATATTAATTTCAATTTATTTTTACTCAAAAAACCTTTTGGTATTAAATTATAAATTTTTTGACTCACCTCGCTAAGTGCCATTTTAGCACACACTTTTGGGAACGAAAAATGAATTTGGCAATTTGAATTTGTAATCATATTACCGCATTACGCTATTGACCAAAAGTTTTGAGAGTACACTTGAATATTTTTTTATGGGAATATAGACAATATTTTAGTATTCTCTTTTTAAAATATTTGTTTCGATTTTCAAAGAATAATCGATTGTAAAAATTCATAACTGGCGACATCACTAATGCTAATTAAAGCTACAAGTTTACTTTACGGTAATGGAGTTACGATGTCGTAACGCGGGAAGAAGTGGTTGGGTGCTGTTGATTTAAATATTGTAAAATTGCATTCATCAAATTGGTGATAATTATTCTAAAAATCTGTATAAATAAAATATACATAATTTTTTTTAAGCTATTGCATAGCTTCTATCGCGGGCCTTTGAGCACGGGGTGCGAATCGAGAAATTCCGTAACGAAAAAAACCTCACGCTTTCCACGCCGCACGGAGAAAAATTTTGATAGCGCGATGTACGTTTTTTAAAACAGCGCCATCTATTATAATCTGTTGCACCTATTATTAATGAAGAAAGTCACGAAAAAATAGTGAAAGAAAAAGAGTGAGTAATTTATATACATACATTTTATTATTATCACAAATGCAGATTAATTTTGAATTGAAAATATAATACTGCTATAAAGATAACCTAAATTTTTGATATTAAAATGAGCGATATTAAAAGTAGCCCTCTTTTATACACACAAACACACACACGCGTATAGTTTAAATTCTCAATTTAGATTCTCAATATGTATATATATATAAATAAATAAATTCATTCTTCATTATGTATATAACAGAAACCATCAAACCAAGCACGTGTAGGTACTATTCAGTACCTACCTTTGTTTTTGGTGTATAGATAATGCACATGAATGCCGCGCAGAGAAAGTACCTATATATGATATTATATCTATATAAAGGTACATCGCGCGAAATTCGATAATCACTTCTTAATATCGTTATTTTTTTTAAATGAATAATTTTGTTTTGGTGTGTCATTACACTATTTATACCTAATTATTTATACCTATTATTTATACCTAGATATTTTCGTTTTATAGAGAAGAAAAGCGTAAAGAGCTAAAAAGAAAAAAAAAACTAATGCACGTCAAAGGGCATATTATCAGCGTCAGAAAGATTTGAAGAAAAATGAAGAAAAAATAATAACAAAAAAAACTGCATAAATAAAATAAATAAATAATTATAATTGCATAAGTTGATACAAAATGCTATGCAATAGCTTTACCGCGGCAGTCCTCGAGTGCCACATTTAGTTTTTTTCAATGATAACGTATACATCACAACAACGTCTAACCCCCAAACTAAGCATTACCTTGTATTTTGGGTACCAAACGAAGACACTATATACATATAACAACCAAGACCCGGTACCAGTGTCAATATTCACCATATAAATACTGACCCGACTTGGGATTCGATAATATCGATATTGTATAAAATAATTGAATATTACGTATTACTGTCGTATAGCGCTTTAAAATTCAAAGCGCAAGCAATCTTGTATGAAGCCCCTCACGTGACGAGCGAATTGCATTTGTAGCCTTACAGTGTTTTACGAAGAATTAGTTTTGCGTGTTGTAGACATGTACTACCAATGAAAAGCTTTTCGAAAATAAACGGTGAAGCGCGAAGCGTGCTTTACCATAGAAAAATTAAGGTAAATAAATAGTATTTTTACGTTTAAAACTTTTTAAAAAAATCATAAACTTTTCACATAAAAACCTTCAAGTAAAAATACATCAATGAAAATAACTGCCCGTCACCGAAAATGTATGTGTATACATGTAAGACTTTTTGATTTCGAGAAATTCGATCCTGCCCGGAACAAAACATGTCTATTTATTCCGTGTATTGGTACGGACGCATTTTTTTTTTATGTTACGTACATATTTTGTATGTAACATAAAAAAAAATTAAATTCGTAAATCAGTACAGTTGCTTAATACCCATAATATAAGCTCTGTTTAGTTTGACACTAGATGGCACTGTGTAGGATATCCCGTGTATTATGTATTATTATTATATCATTAAATGCGCCCTCTAGTGACTTGATACAAATTCAGGCGCCTTTTCACCGATATTCATATTTTGACAGATTTGTATTTAAACTCAAAAAACTCAATTATATAATTTATTTTAATTTAGCCGACCCAGTAAGACATTCTGGAGGCTCAATGTCTAATAATCCGCCCGCCTCGCCGACCAGACTGCCCGTGGTTCATGCCCCATTTATTTTTCAGGCGTTGGACACTTACTGAAAGTGGCATTTAGCACGTATTGAGAGCCATTCGCGGCCTAACGCTAGTCAGCAAAACACAAATCCGAATTCATGAATCATGACGGTCTGAAGGTCTGACGGTCTCCTGAAACTCTAGACTTAACAACCAATGAAGCACTGAAATGGCGGCTACGTAAGTACGTGTGAGTGGAACTTCGCAGCGGGCTGGCGGTCAGTAGACTTACAGTGTGACAGTAGTGTGTTCAAGTTGACGCATACGTGCATAGCAAGATAACTTACTAATTTTTTAAATTTTTTTTTTAATTTATTCAACATCTACTTTGTTTTTAAAAGGATTAAAATTTTTATAAAATTGTTGTAGTATGTTCTGAAATGGCTCTTTAACGATTTCGGTACAAATGTGGTCCACACCACGCCGGCAAAGCTGCACACATTGCATATTAAATACGTAAATAAATCTTAAATTTCTAAATTTTTTAATGTAACTTTTCAAAGTCATTTCTTCACTAATTACTGGATTTATACTTCAAATTTATATTTAAAAATATCTTGGAGATATTTTGTTTTAATATACATAGTAATTTTTTTTAGTAAAACTCATTGCCGATGCACATATAGGTGCCTGGGCATACCGTCTCTATCTACCTATGCTTGATTGCGAATAACGAACGTAGTTGGAAAATTCTTGAAGGCGCCTGTCCGTAAGCGATGTATTTATGTGTTTTCGATACTGATATAAGGTTTTTAATTTACTTTACCTTAGCAGTACTTGTTGAAATCGTTGTGCGATTAATTTAGAAAAATCAATTTTTGTTGCTAAAAGATAGTATTATTTATTGACATCTAGTAATAAATAATTATTTAAAAAAAAATGTTTCCCAAATTTCAATCAATATTAAAAAGAAATTGCTTAATGACAAAAAAAAGAAACGAATCAAAAAATGTATCTACAGTATATCAGGATCTTTCTAATAATGCGGCACTCATCTATATCAAATAAGTTTTTTGCTGGATTGATTTCACAAGAATTCGAAAAATCGTGGACCATCAAACTCCAAATGACATCGCATGGAGATTTAAAACCGCAGTCAGTCCAATATATAGGTATAAAGAGCGTAAAAGTTACAACGTATGTGATTATTTCATTAATTTGGTGAGGATTTAAACTTGCGTTTCTTCTTGACGTACCAGAACTTGGTTACCTTGAAACACTACAATATGTCCTTCCCTAACACCTCACTCAAACGTTCTCTATAATTCATCGATTCAAATTCAAAGGATTACTAGTAATTGCATAACACAAATATGGTGATAAGCAACCTTCGGTGCGTTAGTCCGACTCGTACTTGTTCGGTTTTTTTATAACAAGAAAAAATACTTTTACATTTAATCAAAATACTTTCGATGGTATATTTACGTATGCGCCTGCTATATAATATATAAACGAACGATAAAAATCCCAATTCGACCTTTTGAGATAGGGATTCATAAAAACCACATTAATTAGAAGCGCCTCAGCTCCGCCTGAATTAAGAATCTAAGACGTTGCGATTTGGTATACTCATGCAATTTTAACTTGCTAATTCTTTATTCTATGGCGGTCGAGCCAATGCTTCTGCGGATTTCTTCATTAAGAATTTCATATAACCATAAAAACTCCAAGCATAGTTCGCTCTCCATAGCTCGTTCAGATCGCAAATATATTTTTACAAAAGTATGTTCTTTGGATAAAGTTAAATTTTGAAACAGAATCGGGAACTATAGAATGCGCTTCCAATAGAGAATCAACGATCGCGTTGACGTCAAAATATTTTCGGGCTTATCGCTAGGTGTACTTTAACGTAGTAAAGATAAGTGCGATAACTCCACAAAAGCAACGAGCAAAAACGCAACATTTATCGGAGCGCAGCCTCAGTACTATAAATCACGCAGCCTGAGATTCCCTGACAAACCTATAATTCGCACAAAAAACGTACCTAATATAATTTGCACACTCGTACATACTCAAACAATATAGACGTCGTTCGAATTATCGATATTATTTCTCGCATTTCATTGACGTTTCGACGTTTCATATTCCGCGTTTCCTATACTTTACATGACGCACTTCCGTCGTTTTATTCCCCTGTTAGACATTCAAGCTTTGTGCGGCTGATTACTATTTACTTTTGTACTATGACTTGTGTACAGAGCCGAGGGAACGATATCAGAACCAAATATTGACATGATCTGACGAGATCTTATGGTCTTAACGCTTCTTCCATTTACATTTGGGTTTTATTTAGATGTATATATTTATATATTTTTTATTTCACAAAGAACCCAATTTACTTATTTCTATTTATTTGGGATACAAGCTTTATTGGTCTCGAAAGGGCAAATTCCGTGAGACGTATTCAAATGTATTGTAAGTCAACGAAAGCAAACACAGTGGAAAAATAAACAAATTTTTTTTTTTTATATAACTTACTGTGAAATCAATTTGTATATTAAATTTATTTATTTTCATCATTTTTGTAATTTATGTTTTATAAGATTGATATAAAGATTTCACTATTCACTAATTCTCAATGTAATTTTATAATTCTAATATTTTTTTGAATTCGTCGGACCGTTGAACACTCATACAACAGCCTATCGTAAAAACATATTCTTAATATCAATCGACTTTTCATTTAGTCCAGTCCAGTAAGAAATGTGGTTCTAGAAATTTTAATAAAATACTTAGGTGGCCACTGACTCATATGAACCTTTAAGTTTTTAATGTACAGATGCGTTTATATAAAAGGACCAATGGATGCCAATTATATACAAACACACTCATCTACATCAACTCGCACAAATGTCTATCATCTCATATAATCGGGTTCATCTTGTCCATTCCTGGAGGAAGCTATAGGCTGTATATCTGTCTGTCTGTTTATCTGTTTGCTCCAGCTAATCTCCGAAACGGTTGAACCGTTTTTAATGCAACTTTGCAGGCATAAAAAGAACGTTAGTCTATGTGATCTGTCTAGTCGAGCTAACAGAAACGTATGGCCGCTAGTACATAAAAAGCAACATTAAATCTGAAAAATAATGTAAAACTGAAGGGAGCTAGTTATTTTTCGGGTTTCGTATCCAAAAGGTTCCAACGGAAAACTTATTGTTAAAGCTCCGCTGTACATCCGTCGTCAGACCGTCCGTTCTTCTATACATCTGTGTGTACCACTTTCATTAATTAATTAATTAAAAAATAAATATAACAGCCTTGTTGTGGGTAATAAACAATTATTGTTATTAATAAATATAATTTTATCTGTACGTGTTGTTCATCCACGACAAAAACTTATGCAAGCCTGCGATATTCGATATATTTTACTTTTGACATAGAACATCGAACGAAAAACGCGGAAAAGCAAATCATGGATCATTACTTTTCAAGGTACAAGAATTTATTATGCGAAATAAATATCTTATTGTCTATGCTACGAAATTATTATAAATTTGGCTTATTGTGGAAACGGCTAGCTTTTTAGTTTTCGTTTAAAAAATATTCATGGTGATGTTTTTGCGCAAAGTAATGAATTCACTCTTGTGAGGTATTTCAAGATTATTTTAGAATAAAGATATTTGACTTTCGACTCTTCTTGACATAAAATTCGTTAATGTGAATGGGGTTCACATTATATAATCATAATGTAAGTTTGCTATACTTGTTAGACAATTAACAGTTTTGGGTCTGTTTTCTCCCACATAAGGCGTTGAGTACTATTTTCTAATATGACACTTCGTTGCTTAGAAATCCAAAAGAGTACAAGAAAAAACTGTATTTATATTATTGTGAAAACAGATGTGATTTTATATAAAAGAACACTGGCTCTTAAACTTTTGACAGATTGCAAAAAAAAAAAAATAATTATAGTGAAATTAAGGAAATGAAAGAAAAATCGTAAATCATTATACTTAAAGCTTTAAAATCCTGAACTGTATACGGAACATTATTTTTTTCTGATGAAGGTCCATGTGTATCTAAGTATTTTAACATATCAAGGATAGAAATCTTAAACAGTATCTAGAAGACTCCATAAAAAATAAGGTATATATATAACTAGTTTCCATACGCGACTATGTCCGTGTGGTATGATTGAATATGTAGTTTTTATATCATACCTTCTTAAAAGGTGAATTTGAATTCGTTGTTAGATGCTTGACATTGCAAAATAAATCTCGTTGCAAAATTTGAAGTTTCTAGACTTGCAAAGTTTAGCACCCCTTTCCATCCAGTTAGAAATATCATTTCAGAAAACAGCAAAGCGCTAAACGAATGACTAAATAGTCATTCGTTTAGCAGATTAAATGCGCGAAGTCTCAAATTGAAACGCGCCCACACCTTTGGAGTATTCAAAGAATTTTTTCTACAAATCTGAAATCTGTAGGTCTCTCGGTTTAGCCTGTGAGCTGTCTATCAGTCAGTCGGTCATTCATCCATCGGTCATCACGATACTGTTTTAGAGTTATAAATAAATATTTAATGATATTACAATATGAACACTTAAAAAGTTTAACTGAGCTTAAAGCACAATAAAAAAAATTTCATTTTAAATCATTGTATATTCATTTTCCTCTTAGAAGTAGAGAAAACTAAAATATTTACTTCTGTTGTAAAATTATTTCTCCTGTCGGTATCATTGAGTCAGGATTCAATATTTCGCCTAAAATACACTATTTTACTCTCTTTGCGTTAATGTACTATTACCAAAACAATTTCTTTTTTTATCATATAAACGACCTTTGTATAATATTTATCCGGTTCATAAATCGACTGAATTCGCAATCCGCCTACAGCATCGATAACGCAAAGTCTACGCGTACAGTGAAACAGAGCATCCGCGGCTATAACTGAGAGCGGTACAATAAACTTGTTTACGGGCGCATAAAATGAGCGCCTCTAAAACGTTTTCTTATTCGGAACTGTACGCTGATTTCGTTAAAGACTTTATTGTATGGAATCGAGAAGTGTCTGACTGTAATTATAATATATTTTGAAAATAATCCACCCGATACTTCAACCGTTCAATACACAATACTGCGAGAATTCAATTGGTAGCTCGGTGGGTCGGGTAAATTCGGAAAAGGCCTTTTCCTACGAATCTTCCTGAATGTACCCTTATTGAACTTATAACTCAGTAAAATATTATATCATATTATTCGTAGAAAAAAATATTTTTCAAGTGAGTTCTCGCGTATATACATAGCTGGGTATGAATGTTGTATCTCGCAATCATATGATTTCGAAAAACGTAAATAAAAAAAAAAACTGGTCAAGTATGTGTTAAAACAGGCAACAAATAAGTTACATTTAATTTACCATCTTCAATGGAATGACTTAAAACTGGAAATTTTCTCAGAAATTTCCTTGTATTAGTTCAAAAATTACACTGAGCAATAGGACAAGAAATACTTCATCATCCCATTTTTACCCCACTGCAGGGGCTTAGGCCTCCCCCAGGTTGAGGGGGGGGCTTGGAGCTTAAAGCCACCACATTGCCCCACTGTGGCTTGGGGATTGTAACGACTGCCATCTATTGACAGCGTCCGGGACCGACTGCTTAACGTGCTCTCCGAGGCACGGAGTCAGTGATAGTTATGTACTTAAGTCAGAAAAACTCATTAGTACACGCCTAGTTTCGAACCATGGCCCTATCTAATATATAAAATTCTCGTGTCACAGTTTTCGTTGCCATACTCCTCCGAAACGGCTTGACCGATTTCGATGAAATTTTTTGTGCTTATCTGGTATCTATGAGAATCCTCCAACATCTATTTTTCATCCCCCTAAATGTTAGGGGTAGTCCACCCCTAAATTTTTTTTTTTTTAGACAAAATTTTTAATTTCTATTTTTTTATGATACAACATACAAAAATACATACAATCCTCAATTTTCACCCTTCTACGATCAACCCTTATTTTTTAATAGCCATTTTAGTAATTTAATAATTGCATAACTAAATATTATTTCGCAAAAGTGTAATTTATTTAATTAAGACTGACAGAAATTGTTGAAACGATAAATATTTGTGTTACGGGAACGAAAACGGGAAAGGGAAGAACGGGAAAGAGTTAAGACTGAAATAAAAAAGTTGTACTTGATGAGAATGGAAACAAAAAGGAAATGAGACCAGGGCCAGGAACGGAAACGATAAAATATTTATGCGATGGGAACAAAAACGGGAAAGGGAAGAACGGGAATGAGTTAAGACGGAGATAAAAAAGTTATTTTTGATGAGAATGGAAACGAAAACGAAGCTACACTAGGGCCAAGAACAGAAATAATAAAGTATTTTTGCGATGGGAACGAAAAAATGAAAGGAAGAACGGGAATGAGACAAGACTGAGATAAAAAAAGTGATTCTTATAAGAAACGAATACTACCCGTGCGAAGCCGGGACGGGCCGCTAGTGGCTTTATATATTTGAGACAGGTTCGGTACGCTTTGGGCTATCACAGACCTATTTTATATGAAAGTATTACGTGACAAGAAATATGCTTGTCACGTTGCGGAGCTGAATGAATGAATGATGAAAAATGAATGAAATTGGAAATCGATGTTTTTCGGTATTTTCATTGTTCTATACCAAATCTGAATAATAGAATATCTATAGAACCACCTCGTTCGTCCGTCTGTCATATATGATTGACATGCCCATTGGAAATTTTACAAAAAGATAAAAAGTAACGGCATTGTTATAAAAAATCTGCTGGGGTTAAAAATTGGATTTGGAATTTAGGGGTGATCTGCATTTGAAAGAAATCTAAGACATCGCGTTGGATATGAAATAAAAGTTTATCTGAGGAAAAATTTAAGAAGCCGGTAAAAATTTATAATATTTTACTTTGTGTTAGTTTTTATTAACATTCTAAAAAACACTGAAATTTAGTTTAATAACTGTTCTCAAAAGATGAAAACTCTGAAAATAAATACGTTCATAAACATTGAACGTAAGGTGCATAGATTGAACGAAAACGAACCAACTATGTCGATCGGCAAGTAACGTTCAAAACTTAAGCAAATGAGGCCTACCAAATAAGCTTCCACTTGGTGGTGCCCTTAGCACTCTATCAAAATTATACAAATAGATTTTCTAAGTTCTTCAAGCAAATTTTAAGTTAAATTCAGTTTTTTTTTTTTTTATTTAAATGTGTCATTGACGTATATAAAAATTGTGCAAATGACGCGTAACAAAATAAAATTATAAGCAGCCAGTGTTATTTTGGTTTTATAGAAATTCGAACCAATATTTTATAATAATTTTAGACATCATTTAAATTATGCTTAAATCTATTAATATCAAAAAGCTAAAAAATTTGTATATTTGAACACGCTTACTACCAGTCAATTAGGAAAATTTTGCTTTCACATAAGAAACCTGTTTTTTGAGGATCATCATCATCAGCCCATTTTACCCCACTGCAGGGGCCTAGGCCTCCCCCAGGGTAAGGAGGGGGGGCTTGGAGCTTAAGTCCACCACGCTGCTCCACTGCGGGTTGGGAACTGTAACGACCGCCATCTATTGACAGCGTCCGGGACCGACTGCTTAACGTGCCCTCCGAAGCACGGTGTCAGTGATATTGTGTACTTAAGTCAGAAAAACTCATTGGTACACGCCCGGATTCGAACCATGGCCTTATAAATTTGAGACAGGTTCGTTGCGCTCTGGGCTATCACGACATTTTTTTAGGATGATTATAACTAAATTTGTCCTCAGTATTATGAAGAATTTTATTGCTATAATAATAAATCTATAAACATTGAGCTTTATCTAATAAATATTATTTGACAGTGTAGTAATAAGCATTTTTCATCAAATGATTCACCAAGTACAATTACAATGCATCAATTGCAATCAATTTGAATCTATTGAACGGTAAACATAATATTTCATCAGCCATCTTTTTGTATATACTACAAACGTTGGTCTATGACCTTCATTTTACGTATCGCGTTATTTATTTTTCAAATTTTCGTCCATTTTAGGTGATGAGTCCTTTTTATTTTTGTATATTTGATTTATTTTTATAACCATAAATTAAGAATATGATTTAATCTATTTAATTGTTTCATTAAAATTAATTTATTAAAATGATATGTTTAACCTGAACAAAACAAAAATTTTAAAAAACGTGTATTTTCAAGTATGACTAATTAGTCGATCACAAGAAATTTCCTTCATAATCTTCTATATATGCAAAAATCTCTTTAACTTACCCGACTGTGGAGGATAATGTAGTATGTGTAGTATGTGTTTTTTTCATAATCAATAGAGCAATGGAAGACCCCCCCATAATAAAAAAATTGCGTCAGCGAAAATTATCGTGTAGTTTTTTCCTCGGTTTCCTCGTTTTTGTGATGATCTCTATCATCAATTGCTCTATTGATGGTAAACCAACATAATTTTAGAAGAACACCTTTCTCAATGAAAGTGTCAATAGATTCGTCTTTATTGTGGAAGGGAAAAAGGATATATAATATTTATATACGAATTTATATTTATGGACGACCGCTTAGCCTAGTGGGTAGCGACCCTGCCTACGAAGCTGGAAGTCCCGGGTTCGAATCCCAAGTCGGGTCAGTATTTATATGATGAATGTTGTTACTGGTACCGTGTCTTGGTTGTTATATGTATGTGTTGTCTTCGCTTGGTACCCAAAATCACAAGCTAATGCTTAGTTTGTGGTCTAGACGTTTGTTGTGATGTAAACGTATGTTATGTTATATAAATAACACGACTCCGAATCAAAATAGGGAAAAAAAACAATTTTATTATTAGAACAATATGGGTATCATATAAAAGCTAGTAAATAGCTAATTCCAAATATAACGCAAATATTATTATAAAGCTTTTAAGCTACCATTTTGGCACAAACTACAAAACAATGTACCACACTGGATCAGTTCGTTTGTAGCCAAAAGGCCACAAAAGTACGAATTGACTAGAAACCCTCTTATGTGTTTATCGTCTAACCACTAGGTAGCCGGTGCAAGATGACGAGTTTTAGTCCAAGTTTCAATGCGCAAGGTCCCCGGGCAACGGTCTGCACCCCCTTGAAATCCCCGCGCGGTAGTCTTCAACCCCGCAAAATTGCTTAATGTCACTTCAATACTGTGAATTGACATTTATGACTCTATTAAAACCAAACGTTGCTGTCAAATAAATTTACTCTGTGCATAAGGCGAATATAAACACAAGAGAACTTGAGCTACGTAAAAAATATATATCCTAACTGAGAAGATAAAAACAGACTATAATTTATGGAATATAAATAAAATACACTATGGTATAAATATAACATGAAATTCTCAATATGTGCTCTATTCTCTTTTTTGTTTAGTCCCGATCTTTTGTACTAATAAGCGAAGAATTTAGACGTTAGACTTTTGTATTGGCTAAAAGCGTTGGACGCCCGCCGGCCAGGTGGACAGATGACCTGAAGCACCATACCGGGGGTAGTTGGATGCGAAAGGCGGAGGACCGTGTGTGGTGGCGAGCCTTGGGAGAGGTCTATATCCTGCAGTGGAGAGACACGGGCTGATGATGATGATGATGATTGGCTAAAAACAAAAAAATTTTAATTAACTTATCTCCATGCCGTATTTTTTTTTCATCCAAAAATAGATCAAAAGTCAAAGTCGACACTCAAATGAAAATATTGTATTTGCACAGACTGCCGACACGCGCCAAGGTGTAGGCGGGAAGTTCGGGAGACGGGAATGCAAACGTGTATATACCTATATAAGATAATGGACGATAACATCCATTTATTTATACAATATTTAGTTAATTGTTATTTAAAACACGAAGCGTTTTACCGCAGACACTGCTATCATATTACCGTACCGTGAGAAATATATCCATCAATATCTACACTTATAAAATCTTCACGCCCCTTCGACACTCACTAAACTGGTTTATTTGTAACATCATTGTTATCACCAGATTGTCATTTTAAATCAAGTTCACAACTTTTCGCATTCGATGGTTCGGACTTCCTAGTGCTTTCCATTAAATTACAAAAGACGTCTGTTTTTCACTATACTTTCTAGAACACAACTAGTATTAGGAAAGTATCGACAATTGTCGTTACACATCAAACAAATCAAACAAAGACCTTATTCTCATAACCATTTTCGTTTCCAAGCATTAAGCTAACCAGTTGAATACTGAGTTAAGGATATATCGACAGTTCATTGGATATGGAACGACACGCCTGAAAAAATGTGAAAAAGTATCGTATTCAACCATAAATAATTGCAAAAGTTATAAACTGTTCATAATGGAAAAAAGGAGTCTAGTTTTTTTTGTAAATGCTTCAAGAATGCTAAGGGTTCATGTGCGAAGTGTCGTGATAGCCCTAGCGCAGCGAACCTATTTTGAGTTTACAGGTCGTGCGGCCGTGGTTCGAATCCAATGAGTTTTTCTGACTTAAGTACTTAACTATTATTGACTCTGTGCCTTGGAGAGCACGTCAAGCTGTATGTCCCGGGTGCCATCAACAGATGGCAGATGGCATTTAAATCCACCAATCCGCACTGAAGCAGCGTGTTGGATTAAGCTCCAAACTCCCTCACCTTGATGGGAGGCCCTGCAGTGTGACATAATGGGTTGGTGGAAAAAAGGGTTGATGGAGGTTCGAAAGCTTCATTCATCATCATCATCAGCCCGTGTCTCTCCACTGCAGGATCTTTATCCTACAGTGGCTAGACACGGGCCTTTCCCAAGGCTCGTCACCACACACAGTACTCCGCCTTTCGCATCCAACTACCCCCGGTATAGTTCTTCGGGTCATCTGTCCACCTGGCCGGGGAACGTCCAACGCTTCAAGCTAGGTACGTAGCCTTCACTCGAGAACTCGCCTACCCCATCGGTAATCGGTTCTACGGCAAATGTGACCGGCCCATTGCCACTTCAGCTCGCTGATCGCTTCGGCTATGTCGACAATTTTAGTTCATTGACATATTTCAGTGTATCTGATTTTATCCATCAAAGAAATACCGAATATAGCCCGCTCCATAGCTCGCTGAGCGACTTTAAATTTGTGGACCAGTCCTGCCGTGAGAGTCCATGTTTCAGCACCGTACGTCATTGTAGGTAGGACGCATTGGTTGAAGACCTTGGTCTTCAGACATTGTGGTAGTGGCAACGAGAACAGATGACGAAGCTTCATTAAGTAGAGACAATTAGTAATGAAAAAGTTCACATCTACTAATTTATGTCGTTGTAATTTATAATTTTAATATTACGTTGAATATGGCATCAGGGTGACGCTACCGTTAAACAAGTCGTATGACTGTATTAAACGTTTCGAAGCTCATAAAAAAAGTATTCAAAGAAAAAAAACCGTCCAATAAATATTTTTCGTCA
Source organism: Luffia ferchaultella (assembly GCA_949709985.1). Lineage (NCBI taxonomy): Eukaryota > Metazoa > Arthropoda > Insecta > Lepidoptera > Psychidae > Luffia > Luffia ferchaultella. The sequence goes on along the minus strand of OX453257.1, from coordinate 5,808,560 downwards.
TGTTTCAACGAATAGGATTATTTATCTTTAATTAATTAAAAATTTTACTTTTGCATAAGCTTTTGAATCTTTATTATAAAAATCAAACTATATTTAAGTGCACAAATAAAAATTTAAAGAGAAAAATTTCGGCTTGCATTCAGTGTCGTGATAGCTCAAAGCGCAACGAACATGTCTCAAATTTATAAGGCCATAGGACCATGGTTCGAATCCGGGCATGTACTAATGAGTTTTTTCTGACTTAAGTACATAACTATCACTGACTCCGTGCCTCGGAGAGCACGTTAAGCAGTCGTTCCCGGGCGTAATAGATGGCGGTAGTTACAATCCCCAACCCGCAGTGTAGCAGCGTAGTGGCTTTAAGCTTTAAGCCCCCCCTCACCCTGGGGGAAGCCTAAGCCCCTGCAGTGGGGTAAAATGGGCTGATGAAGTGAAGTGAAGAAGTGAACTGTTTAAGAAGAGGTGCTGCAATTACTTCTTCGGTTCGTAGAGACCTTTTACTAATGTAACTACATTTTTCAATACAATAATGTAAAAATATTTTTTTCCTTTCTTTAATATAAACACTTGTAATTGTGAGGGTTCCGTAACTCAAAAGGAATAAAGGAACGCATAAAGGTTTTCTTCATTGTTTGCCTGGTTTCTGTCGGTCTGCCTGTCAAGGCACTTTTTTTGTTTTTTATCAGATTACATCTAAAAATACATGTGATCGATCTAATTGTGATTCATTATTTATTCACAAACAAATCGTTATCTTTTGATTACAATCTTTTAATTATAATATGTTGAATCATCGTATAACATCTATTTAAACATAAAAATTATAATTAGAAATTTTTTGTGGTTCTTTAGTTATTGAGAACAGCAAAAAAAAATCAATGCAGCAAAGGTAAATGTGTATTTTTTAACTCAGGGATAACTGAAGTCTTTGATCACAATCAATTTTCTGTCAATACATTCATGTTTACACTTTGATACAGTTTTATAATAGTATAGATTAGTTTTATAACAAAAACGCGCTGGAATTCGAGAAGATTACATTATTCAGCACACCAAAGAAAATTCTGTGGCCCATTACACGTCGATTTCCATATAAACGCAGTTTCGCTGTTGTCGCCTCATAACGGAATACATTGACTTAATGCAGAGGTAAATATGTTCACATTAAAATATATTCATTTCTATATTTAAAGAAACTTCAGAACAAAACAATCGTCGTTATCTCTGAATCAAAATAATAAAATTAGATTAAAAATGTCATGGACGAGTATGTGTAAGGAGCGAGCCCTCACATGCGATCAGATGTGTCGATAAAAATATAAACGCCTAGGTTGACCAGTTGCAATTCTGTTTTTGATTTATGTACATACAATATCGAAACAAATTTTGTAAACATTTGCAAACCACATTTGCATCGTTGTAATCTGATGACATTTGCATCGCTTAAAGTTTATTTATTTATTTATTGTCACTCATATGCACTGAACCATATACTACTGGAAGAGACAGCAAGAACAAAATCTGTGCGCACGGGACTATCACCTTGTTTCTACCGCATTGATTTTTGTACCAAGTATAATGCACTGTATTATACATGTCTCATACATGTCATACTTGGTTCGTTTCCATTAGAATACACTGATTTGCAAGTATTATACAAGCCTTTAGTAGGTATTATACATGTCGTTACATTACTTGTGTTGGCAACATTTAGTTTATGATTTTATTGTAGACTCTATATAGTTCTTGTACATTATCGATTAAACAGTATTAGAACGCGTTGTCCATCTTTGTTTGGTATAATACGAAAATCCTGCCTAATCATTCTCCTCATACCCCCACCTACAACCGCCGCCGCAGCTACAGCGAGCTTACAGCATACGGTCTACTACTAAACATCTGAACAACTTGTAGTTAAAACAATTATGAAGGCAAGTATGGCGGCAACGGTAGAAAATAATATAAGTACAAAAATTAGTATTGGATGGTTTTAGTTTTGCTTTTGATTAATTATCGACGATAAGTTATGCCACCATCTTTTTTTCATAGCAGTTGAATGAATTTTACACGTTATTAACACCCACGACGCCATTTTAGAATTTTTGTTTAATTACGTTTTCGGCACGTGCCACGTTTGGTCGTGATCGCGAAGAGCATATACGAGTGACCGAATGAGTTGTTGCCGGTCGGCAACAACGCTTGGCGCAAATATTTGGTTCGCGGTGTCTTTTCTATACGCTAGTAATATTAGTTCTATGCTCATATGTGTCATCAAAATATTGCTAATTTATTTAAATTCATTGTTCCAAATCAAAAATATACTCGTCTTGTGAATAAACTAGGACATAGACACTAGGAGAATTTATTGTATTGCGGACATTTCTAGATATGAATAAACTATACATGTATTCGAAATGCAGCACATTGGTGAAATTGGTATGAACAGAAAAAGCCATAATTAAGAAGAAGAAGAAGTGCAGCGCCCGTAACTGAAACTAAAAAAGCCTAAAACTTGAGTGCAAAAAAGGCAATTTAACATATATATATATAGTTAAATGCGCACATAGTCTTAAAGTCGTTTTCTATTTTTTTTTATTAAATCTCTAATAGATCAAAATATGAATTATATTTTTTCAGAATTTTCTATACGGTATGTCTCGAAACTATCTTGGTGTTTTATTCTAAATTTCGAAGTGGCATAAACGGAAGCCTTATAATTTCATCATATCCGTTTGCCCTCTCATTCGTCATCTCGTATGTTACAGACTAATATCGACGCCATCTTTTCATTGATTTTAATGAAATTTCACAGTCAGATATTTTATACGAACCGCCATACGATTCTGTAAAGAAATTATGCAAATCATATTAAGTTTTTCTCTCCATATATTAAACTAAGTGTATTTTTTTCGCTCACATCATCATCGTAGGGATTATCATTGATAATATCTTTGAAAATTAAGTTAAGAATTTTAAGTTCTTTATTTTGATGAATATCGTATTTCCTGAGACATAAGCTTCTAAAGTTCCAATCGTATCAATTAATATATTTATAATAATTATAATTTATAATAATAAATATATTATAATTAGTAATTACATTATTATCACTTAAATAATATTTAACACAATAAAAGGCTTAGTCACATTTTGGACATTCGTTCACTATTTTAATTATATTATTTCCATTACAATAATATTAAAAAACCGGCCAAGTGCGAGTCGGATTCGCGCCCCGAGCGTTCCGTACAAACCTGTATGCATATAAGTAAAAGTAAGTTTGATTTTGTTACAGCTTAAAGGTATTATTAGACCTGAGTATTTGATATGAATTTAAATTTAATGCCTCTACGCGTTCATGAGGAAGGGGTGGTAACTTTAAAATAATAATATTTTTTATTATTTATAATAAATGATGTACCTAAAAATTTATGCTTTTCGCAATTTTTCCTTTATCTGTGCTATAAGACGTTGCTTCGTATCGTTATTTCAAGATTCTGAGTTTACGGGAAGTACCCTGTAAGATTTTGATTCCCTTGCGAGAATGGAAAATTTGCAGCATAAACGGTTGTATCCTTTGGTTACGTTGGCTTAGAAGTTTGATTTTTTCACAGCTTTAAGAGACACTAAAACTTGAGTATTTGATATGAATTTCAGCTTGATACCTCTCTCTACGCGTTCCTGAGAAAAAGGGTCTTGACAAACTAACAGACAGACGGACAACAAAGTGATCCTATAACGGTTCTGTTGTTTCCTTTTGAGTTTTGAAACCCTAACAACAAATACAATATTGCCCATGACAAAATTTTAATCTGACAACAGATATGATATGACATAGGTATCTGTTCATTTGAAAATTTAATTTTTCTTTATTGTCAGTATAAATCATAGACAAATACGGAACGTAAGTGAATGAGTGTAGCTCGCGCTTGACAATTTTCTTCTATATAACTTTGGATGCATAATCACACACTAAACTTTGCTGTCCGTACAAGAATACAATTGATTTCCTGTCTATATAATTTGCATATGATTTGCTTCGTCAAATTTACAATAATTTATACACACAACTAACAGCAAAGATATACACAATGCGTCATCTATATGATTATTAACGACCGGTATCCTAACAGAATATAAATTATATTATTGAGCTGGAAGATTTATTAGCCAATAAAATATATATATTTGGATTAATTTTTAAATCTTATGTATATATTTTTTTTAATGATTTAATGTTTAATTTTATTTCAAACAAACTACAAAAACCCCTAACTAAACGCTATATTATTTCAGAACAAAATAAAAACTTTTAAACTTTTTCTCGTTTACTTACCAAACTTTTTATTTGCCGTCGAAACTTTATCGTATAATCGACCTAAAACATCAGGACAATATTAAAACACCTTATTTAATTCGTTATATTTTCTATATCACACTTAAAGTTTTTATTCACTGTAACAGTTTTTGGTAATACTTTACTCCCACAATACGATAGTATGATCCGACGGGGATGATACGACCACGCTATTTGGGATCTAAGGGACCACTGTTGGTGTTTCGCTTAGCAATAGCCATTACCCACGCCGTGGAACGACTGCGCATGGTTCAGTTGGGAAAACCTAGAATAAAGACTAGTGTAGATTTTTCTCAGGTACCGGTATGCGTTTTCTCACAATTTCCACACCCGCAGCTGAGTGCAATATGACATAACTCTTTCAGCACTTTACGTCTTGGAGTCGTGAGTTGAATAAAGTTTCTTGGAACATCGTTGTATGAGAAGACTTTGTTATAAATGTAACTATGATATATAAAGATCACTGATATGAAGTTGCGCAAACCGATAATGTTAATATTCATTACTAAGTAGATCACTTCACTTCACTTCATCAGCCCATTTTTTACCCCACTGCAGGGGCTTAGGCCTCCCCCAGGGTGAGGAGGAGCTTGGAGCTTAAATCCACCACGCTGCTCCATGCTCCGGGTTTGGGACTGTAACGACCGCCATCTACTGACAGCGTCCGGGACCGACTGCTTAACGTGCCCTCCGAAGCACGGAGTCAGTGATAGTTGCGTACTCAAGTCAGAAAAACTCATTGGTACACGCCCGGATTCGAACCATGGCCCTATGGGGCCTTATAAATTTCAGACAGGTTCGTTGCGCTTTGGGCTATCACGACACGAAGTAGATAACAAAAATATAGAATTAATTTAAAAATTTATTACTCGAAAATTACAAGTGGAATTTAATTTATTTTATATAGTTACACGTTATTTTCGCAGCCATATAAATTAACATGTATATATCTTAGATAGCGTATTAATCAAGATGGTGTGACTCGTAACTCGAAATGAACCTTACGTGATTATCATCGCTTTAAACAAATATTTTGCTAAATTACACATGAAATGTAATTTCAGAATTTTCATTTGTAGTACGAATTTTACATATGAGCCACACTAAATCTATTTCACAACGCATATTACAAAACATCAACTGGTGTATATATTTTGGTCTGTGGCGACATTTGTTTGGGATGGCGCAAACTAACGATTATCGACATATAATTGCTTAAAGTCTATTTTTTAGCATTTGTCTAATTTTTTTATATCAATCAATAAGAACATTAATACAGATATGAGATCAATATATTTTTATTTAATCAGGTTTACTTAACGCGATACACAGACGGACAGACAGACAAGCGAAAAAGCTGATATGTTCAACGACCGCCTATTCCATGAATTGAAATATTTGTAACACTTTTTGATAAGTAATCATAGTTAACTTGATTTTGGCGGTAGACTTAGGTATTTACCATTTTTGGTTGTCGTACGTTGTCGTCTCTACCAACACGATCCAACTAGCTCATCACTTCTACAATCATGGCATATAGTAGGTACTAAAACTACACTATCCCTATACCTGTACCAATGCATGAAAAGGGGCAGGCAGAAGCTATTTAAAACAATTACTCGTCACCTCAAATATTTCAACGAAAATGTTTTCCATATTTGAAGTAGATTTATTAATTAAAGTCACGAGATATCGTGTACACGTTTTAACGGACGTTACTGTTGAATAATAGAATAAATAAACACGCACACTCCCAACCCCTATAACCTCAAGATATTATATTTATTTTTAAAATTCTATTTTAAGGAAAAAAAATATTTTATAAAAAAAAATTATGATCAAAGGGTTATTATTTGGATATATTTTTTAAAGCTATTTTCAATTAACCTTTATTTTTCGTAAATGTATTTATTATATAACCGATAAATAAATAAATATTTGCAATAGTGACTGGCAGCGACTGAAGATCTATATGCATACCTCATTACTGATTCCAAAATGACATATTTAGACGATGAATATTTTTTTCAAAATACAGTGCCATCAGTAGTACCTATCGCTCATAAACTAGATTAATTAATATAAGCTCTTAAATAAGCTTAATATAATGTCGGTAGATTAATTTTATGTATTTAATAAAGTGTTTCAATATACCCAATTTATTAAAAGCAAAGCAAAAGCAAAATTGAATTGTTTGTCTTAGTGGAGTATTCTCGGATCGGTTTTGAAAGGGATATATTGTCAAAGTTCAAATATTCAGTACGTAGATTAAATTAATTTGACAGCAGCGTTTGGTTTAATTAAAGTCATAAATGTCATTTCACAGTATCTAAGTGACATTACGCAATTTTGTGGGGTTGAAGACCGGCGTGCGGGGATTTCTCAGGGGTGAAAACCGGCTCGCGGAGACCTTGCGCACTGAAACTCGCACTAAAACTGGCCATCTGCATCAGCTAACTAGAGAGTGGTTAGTAGACGGTAAACGCAGAAGAAGGCTTCTCGTCAATTCGTAGGTACTTTTATGATTCAGTAATTTTAAATGCTCCAAAATGTACCTATTATGTATAATATTTTTTTATAAAACAGTTAATTTTTAATTATGAGGACTGTGAGTTACAATTATGTTTGCTTTATTTACATGGGAAAGCTATTATAAATAAACTACAATAGTAGCATAATGAATGGTTGTGCACGCACCTAGTTAGCGTTTAACATTCACAGCGTGTTACACCAATTTTTAGGGGGCAACTAAATGTCTCAAATGGAATATAATTTTCTCATATTCGTTTGTGCATCTATACGTTCGTTATATTTTCATCTTTTCGCTAATCCTGATTAAATGTAACAGACAGATGTTTCATGTAAATCGCCGTACAAATCTGTGGCAAAGTACAAGAGCGGTCGCTGCAGCTTCAAAGCTTGCTGAAGTCACCCGGATGTGCGATGGTGTCAGCGTATCAAAGCAATTACCGGCGCACAATATATTGTTCTCCGAACAATAAACCGACTATCGTTGTGAGATTAGAGTATACACACATCATCATCATCATCAGCAGCCCATTTTTACCTCACTGCAGGGGCTTAGGCCTCCCCCAGGGTGAGGAGGGGGGCTTGGAGCATAAGTCCACCACGCTGCTCCACTGCGGGTTGGGGTATACACACAGTTAGGCTACAATTCTCTCTTCACGTCGAAACTCGCTTGCACTCCGCTATATCTGTGAAATACCGATTCTGTACCGACTACACAACAAAAATTAGAAATAATAGATTAGAATTGGTAAGTACCCGTGACACAATCAGATGCGTAGATAGTGCCTATAAACCGTCATCCGGTGCCTTTTTCTTATGTAACATATCGCGCCTAACGACAATACCTAAGCCTTCCTGTCATCAAATGTGCCCATCTTTCTGTCTGTTTATAAAGATTTAGGAAATTATGCCCACCTCAAAAGTACCACCTGTAATAAAAAATAATAATAATAATCGCGTTAAGTTTCTACTTGTGGTTGTCGGCGGCCGTTATGAGATTAGTAAGCATAATATATACGTACAAAACGGTTTGGAAGAAGCTATGGTCAGAGCAGACGACAGAAGTTTCAATTTGTGAGGGAAAAAATGATTCATTTAGCTTTCGGTTTCGAGTTTTGATTCTTGGTGCTTGAAGCTTAATCCACCACGCTGCTCCAGTGCGGGTTGGTGGATTTTAACAACGGTCCTCTAATGATCGCTGATATGATCACTGATAATGATTACGCACAAAACCAGTGATAGTTATGTATTAAAGTCAGAAAAAACTCATTGGTAGATGCCCTGTGCCCTGCTATTACACGGTTATCACGACAATATGTTATTAAGCGCGATAAAATACATCGAAAAGACGACCTCGGCTGACGGTCTACTATATCTTAATTGCCATCATGTCGTACCGTTTAGGTTTGACAGTTGTTTTCGCAATAATTGCGTACAAAACCGAATGATAATTTGGAAACATTTGCATATCTATCCAAAGGTACCAGGCGGCAGTCGCTTTGTATAGACATAATAAACAATGCAGGCCTATTAAATCAATTGGGCCGAACTATATTCATGCTAGATTTGCGTCCACCGCTTTGGTCTTTACATTTGTACCAGGATCGCTAAAGGGACGTTTCAGGACATTGTGGAGCTTTCTAAAAAAATACTGGCCTTTCTAAAAAAAATAAGTAAAATCAACATCTTTAAAACTCACGACGAAATAATATTATAATATTAAAAAGGTATTTCTTAAGAAAAAATAAATAATTAAATAACTTTATTTGTCCCTTTATAAAACTATACAATTAAAGATTTGGAACAATCGTTACGTTCATAATTAAAGCATTATCCATTTATACAGTCTAAAAAAATAGCAAGAACATACTCTGAAATGACACCTATGTAATGCAAAGAACGGCATCAAAATCGACCCCACTCTTTTAGAAAAACACGTTTATTGCAGCGCCATCTAATGATCTATTGTCGTTAAACATGATTTGTAGCACATCTACAATCATGAAAACTATTTTTTGAAACTATCATAAAAACCTGATAAATAGTTTTTTAAGTTAAAACCAAAACAAATGTACATACAACTAATTTCATATAATATAGATAAATTACATTCAATTATCGTTTTCATTTTCGCGGACTATAAGCTTTACAAAAGTTCCCACTTGACGAAGGATACACAAAAGTTCTTTGGTGACGATTTCGTGGGTCATTGATGTTTTTTTTTTTAATTCTTATACAATAATAATACATAATATTATAATAACATACGTATACATCACAACAACGTCTAGGCCCCAAACTAAGCATTAGCTTGTGTTTTGGGTACCAAGCGAAGACACCACATACATATAACAACCAAGACCCGGTACCAGTATTAATATTCATCATATAAATATTAACCCGACCTGCGATTCGAAACTGGGACCTTCAGCTTCGTAGGCAGGGTCGCTACCCACTAGGCTAAGCGGTCGTCACCTATATATACCCGTCATAATACCTGGGACATCCTACACAGTACCATCTAGTTCCAAAGTAAGCAAGTATTATATTTGTATTATGGGTTACTAGACAACTGGTTATCATAGTTAAGTATTCAAATAGACATGTTCATGCGTACAAATATTTGTCCGAGGGGAATTAAGCCCACTATATTTGTCTAACCATTCAGCCAATCGATAAGTCTAAATCAAATGTCAATCTATCAATATAAATCGAATATCGAACCGATAGTGAATCAACGGAAAGAAGCTCAATTTTTCGAGAACGATCTACTGTTTCATTTTAAGTATATAAATCAGTTGCATAGGCTCACAGGCTCACCAGACTGTATCGACCTCAAAAACCAGAGTGTTTCCAAGTAAAACCGTAGAGTGAAAACAGTACTGTAAATTGCATGCTAGCATTTTTTGGTTGTAAGTTGCTGAAAAGCGTTACCGCATTACAATATTACTATCATGTTTCGGATTCATTTGTAAGTGTTGATCTTCTAGTAGTACTGAAAGGAAATTTACGGAAAGGAAACAGGTTTTCCGTTCTAATTCGGAGCCATATCCGTAATCTCGCGGGAGCTGGTTTAACTATTTTTCTCATCGATGATTCTTCTATTTTTTTTTCCATAAAAATACATTCATATCTATTTGATGGATGACTTATAAAATTCAATTTCATACAAGATATATTGGAGTTGTTTTTTGGGGTTACGTATTCTGACAAGAAACGTATACAATTTCTTTATGTTCGTCGGTATTTCTGTCGCTCCGTATGCCCACTGGCATTTTAACCGTAGTCTATTAAGGACGTAATTACAAAAAGTGACAATTCGAAAATAGGTTTTATTTGCTAACAAACCTGTTTTCAATTAAAAAAACACATTAAAATCCTTCTATCTGTTTAGAACTAAAATGCCACAGACACGCAGACAAATCCTCATACAGACATAGGTCGCAAACTAATAATATCCCTCTTTTTCGAAGAAGTCGTTTTCTTCTGGAAACCTGTTTAGCATAAATGTTTGTTTTTGTTATACATTAGAATTAATGACCCCAAATAAGTTTATTAGCGACAACGAGAGCACACGAGATTGTTATTCAAGGAGCTGTTGAGCCAGTTACAAGTGTCTCAGTGATTGCTAACGTTGTTTAAATAACGTAATAATTATTTGTTATTTGCTAATTCTAAACGCGATGTGTCTGTACGTGAGTAATAATTTCTATTAAATTGCATTTTAGTTTTGATTAATTTGCGCAAACAAGCGTGTCAAGGTTTTTGCTGCATCAAACACAATCATTAGATCGGATTCTAGATTGCTATGTGACCAAGTGCAACAAGATCCCAAATGTATGCTAATTAAACAAATATCACTTTTTTTAGTATAGTCATAAATAAAATAGGCATTCATATTTCATATATTTACTAGACCCGTTTATCAAATAAAATTTAATGATTAGAAACATTTTAGAAAAGCCCACTAAGTATTGTAGATACAAGAAGGGTTGATAATTACTTATTAGTCTAACAATGAAATACTTATGTTACCGTTTTAAAGCTATCTTTATTTTTCGACGTAGACCCGGTTGCGCTGTATGCACTTAGTCCAAAGATCTTCTAAAGTTTAAATACCTCTCCTAAAATGGCTTTCACCGAGTCCCTACAAATAGTCGTTTAAAGCAGCTTTGACCTCAACTCCTTCTACCCAAAAAAAATTTTAGGTAATGGAACAAATGAAGTCGGACGGTCAGGTGAATAATTTGGGTGAGAAAGCAAATCATAGCGCAGTTTGTTGATTTTCGCCATGGCGACAGCACCTGTGTGCATGCGCGCATTGTCTCGATGAAAAAAAAATATTATTCAATCCCGGTCTTTCCAGACGAATGCAATTTTGTAGTTTATCGAGTAGGTTAGGGTAATATGTACTGTTTATGGTTTGGCCTTTTGGAAGATAAATAAAATTCCTTTCGCCTCCCAAAATACTGATGAATGACTTTGCCTGCAGATTTTTTCCACCCTCGCTTTTTTTGGGGCTGAAGTTCCTGGTTCTGTCCACTGCTTTGATTGTATTTATGATTCTGGTGTACAGTAGTGGACATATATCTCATCTGTAGTCATTAATCTTCGTATAAAGTCAGTTGTATTTTGCATAAAACGAGCCAAATTTTCCTGTGATATTTTCATTCCTAAACGTTTCTGGTCAATACTAAGCAAACGTGGCATCCATCTCGCAGATAACTTTTCCATGCCCAATTCTACACTTATAATATAATATACTCGATCCTTAGAAATCCTTACAGCGTGAGCTATCTCTGATAATTTCAAACGTCGGTCTGCTAAAACCATGTCATGTACTTTACCATTTCGGGAATCGTAACACTTTTTAGATGCTCAGGTCGGTGTTTGTACGCTTGTACAGCCGCGTTTAAATTCAGCTAGCCAGTTTTTTACTCTTACATATTATGGTGCACTATGACCTAAAACATTTTTCATTTCTTCTAAAATTGCACTGCCCATTAATCCTTTGATTCGGTGCCTTTCATATACAAAAACTTAATGACAGCACGCTCCATCCATTCATTTTATTCACTGCAAAATAATCCGTGACAACGCTTTTCTAAATGACAATTAAAAAAAAACTACTGGCTTATCTAGCTTGTAATTTTATATGTGGCCAGTTACAAAACCAATTTACATTATAATTTTTTTTTTAATTTACCATACTAAGAAGTAGGTTAGGCTTATCAACCCACCTAAGTATCGACCAACAAAAATCGTAAGTTTTTAATGCTAGCTATAAAAAAGTAATAAAGTCAAAACAGATTTGGCTCACGTGATTTGTTATTGATTTACGAAAATAAATCGAATCCACTTCAAAGAGAGTAGCCATTTATTGACTTATGATAAATGGAATTTTCTTTTCATTAAGTGCACTATCGCCGTCATCAAATCTCACCCGAAAAACCAGTCAAGGTTGAGATGGATTCAAGTACCCAGGGTTCTGCTTTATTCTGCTGTCTAGTTTCCATTGCACCTGACAGTTATATATAGGTATATTAGTGTAATAGTATGAAAAAATCGCTATATTCTTCTACTGTGCTTCATGACCTATGTTGTTTACGATCCTACGTTTGAAATTGTTCAAAACGCGCATTTAATTTAATTTCTAAAGTTTTAATTAATTATTGATAAAAACTAATTTAACGATTTTATTTAAAAATTGCCTGGACCGAATTAAGGGTACCAGCTCGCTTTAGTTTTTGAATATGTTTTACAGTATATGGACAATATTGTGTCGGGAAAAAAAATTAGGGGTTCACAAGTTAGATCGGAACCTCAGACTTATAGTAAACTAGCGGCCCGTCCCAGCTTCGCACGGGTAGTATTCGTTTCTCATAAGAATCACTTTTTTTATCTCAGTCTTGTCTCATTCCCGTTCTTCCTTTCATCTTTTCGTTCCCATCGCAAAAATACTTTATTATTTCTGTTCTTGGCCCTAGTGTAGCTTCGTTTTCGTTTCCATTCTCATCAAAAATAACTTTTTTATCTCCGTCTTAACTCATTCCCGTTCTTCCCTTTCCCGTTTTTGTTCCCATCGCATAAATATTTTATCGTTTCCGTTCCTGGCCCTGGTCTCATTTCCTTTTTGTTTCCATTCTCATCAAGTACAACTTTTTTATTTCAGTCTTAACTCTTTCCCGTTCTTCCCTTTCCCGTTTTCGTTCCCGTAACACAAATATTTATCGTTTCAACAATTTCTGTCAGTCTTAATTAAATAAATTACACTTTTGCGAAATAATATTTAGTTATGCAATTATTAAATTACTAAAATGGCTATTAAAAAATAAGGGTTGATCGTAGAAGGGTGAAAATTGAGGATTGTATGTATTTTTGTATGTTGTATCATAAAAAAATAGAAATTAAAAATTTTGTCTAAAAAAAAAAAATTTAGGGGTGGACTACCCCTAACATTTAGGGGGATGAAAAATAGATGTTGGCCGATTCTCATAGATACCGGATAAGCACAAAAAATTTCATCGAAATCGGTCAAGCCGTTTCGGAGGAGTATGGCAACGAAAACTGTGATTACTAAAATGGCTATTAAAAAATAAGGGTTGATCGTAGAAGGGTGAAAATTGAGGATTGTATGTATTTTTGTATGTTGTATCATAAAAAAATAGAAATTAAAAATTTTGTCTAAAAAAAAAAAATTTAGGGGTGGACTACCCCTAACATTGAGGGGGATGAAAAATAGATGTTGGCCGATTCTCATAGATATCGGATAAGCACAAAAAATTTCATCGAAATCGGTCAAGCCGTTTCGGAGGAGTATGGCAACGAAAACTGTGACACGAGAATTTTATATATTAGATTATGGAACTCTATATAAAAGCAATATTTCATCTTTTATATCTTCTATAGTGTCTGAGATAAGCCACAGTAATGAACAAACTGAATAGCTTGATCCCACAATGGTCCTGTTTTTTCATGCGGAACCATACGGAATCTTTAAAATTATTGAAGCTAAAGTTCTCGTCTTGAATAACTATACTTAGTTCGAACGTGGCTTCGCCTGCCTAAATTTAGATATGCCGAGTTGCATATCTGGTGATCTAATTTCCCTGAAGGCCATATGTCAGTTCCCTATGCTACTTAATATCAGTCTGTGTAAATATTCCGTATAATGTGTACTGTGTAAATAGACCTATTTTCAAGAGACAGATTCCTCTCAATGCTCTTACAGTCAGTTCCGATATGATTTTGAAATAATGCCTGCGCTTTAGATAAACAGATATTCTCACACGAGGCAGCAAACTCAATTGGCATAACGCCAAGACGCGCGCCTGACCTTTGTTTTGACTTTGTGTATTGGTCAAGTTCAATAATGTGTATAAATACATTATAGACAAATGGTAACAATATATTAATTTTATTATATATTAATATATTATTTACTTTATAATACCAATTAAATCAACAAACATAAAGTAGTATATCCTTACACTGAAAAAAAAAATAGATAAAATAACTAGTTGTGTTAACATGAAAATAGCAAAGCTTTGATAATTTTTAAACAAAGTTATTTAAAATGCAAGTTACTAGTTGGTAAGCTGGTATAACTGAGTTTGATTACATAAAGTAGTAATTATGTTGTCACTATTTTTAAGTGACTAGTAATCAAATTTTCTGTTACTTATAAACAAAAACTTTTTTTTGTGTAAAAATCGTGAAATCGTTAAGTCGTTAACGTTGTTAAAGCAGAGTGGTGGCAAGCCAGCTTCTTGTTTAGAATTTCATGGTTCGAATCCCATGGCATGTAGGTACAGTTACAATCAAACTATATGGCGGATCCGAATGTAGGCACAAGTCGCTTCGCAGTAACCAGTTTTAGGTGTAGGGAGACGCCGTGGAGCGAAGGGTATATAGACTGTACCTGCGCAAGCTTGCTTAAAGCGTTGTATTCAGATCCGCCATAAAGTTTGATGCGAGCTATAACAATGAGTTTTTTGTAACTTATGTACATAACTATCATTGATTGTGCCTCGTAGGGCACGTTAAGCCGTCGGTCCCGGTTGCCATCAATAAATCTACCAGCCCGCATTGGAACAGTGTGGCGGATAAAGCTCCAACCCTCCTCATCTCGAGGAGAGGCCTATAAGCTTTTGCAGTGGAGCATTAATTAGTTAATAGTATATATATCCTTAATAGTAAACAATAACTGCAAACTTACTAAAGTTTATGTTTGTTGAATTACCTTAATGCTTTTATAATGATTCTTCAATTTGTTATGAAACTTTAATTGAGATAAAATACTTTTGAGTCCTAAAAAATAGAATTCTGATCAACGATCATGCTTTATATTTTTTGCATTGAGATAAGCTAACTCAGAACCTGAAATGTATATAATGTATTTTCCCCATTTCAAGAGAGAATCTTGTTAACTCACTTTAAGTGAAAAACTTCTGAACTCTGAGTATACGTTACTTACTGCCAGCATCGTGTTTAACTCGATATTTTCAGCCGCAACTAATGGCGAAATGTTATGTATTCGTGTGGTGCTTTTTCAGCTACTTTTTTTATGATTTACGGGTCACGCGTAAGGTTCCGTAGCCATACCAAAACATAAAAATCCACAGACCTCATGCGTCGCATGACCTTCAAAGAACATTGGAAATTAACTTAGGCACTAAAAAAATGAAATCACACTTTTTAAAACATTAAGTTCAATTCTTCAATACAACTTCTATGCAATTTAAATTGTTAACTACAGTTTACTACTACACTACACTACTAACTACACTACTAACTACACTACTAACTACAGTGTAACTACTTAATCGATGTATACAAAGGGCAAAAAATTTAAATAGAGTCTATCAGAAGCGATCCAAAAAAAAACATATCAAATCATAAAACTTATATAGAACAAAAATTATGAGTTTGTTTAAACTTGAATTGCCTATTAACTTGATCGGCTATAACTCATGAACTAGCTGACCCTAGATAGCCGTGGTGGTTTTTCTACTAAGATGTTAATATGTACTTTTATTACGATTTTATGGTTTAGATTTGACTAACGTTATAACGCCCCTTCGTAGCAGAATATTTAGTAAACAGGATATAATTTTGAAAAAACCTCAAAAAACTCACGACTTTGAAATTGCAAGATACTCCACTGGAGCGAGAGGGATAGGTGCTTTAAACAACTGAGACTCATAATTCTCGACTGAAGTGTACAAAAAAATGTCATATATCTATATCATATGATCCACTATAAGAGGGGGGACCCAAATCATTTTAAAATGTACCAACAGTTAATTGTACAATTTTTCAACATTTTCTGCTTTTATAAAAATACTATTGCATATTAGAAAACATATTATGTATGATACAGTTTTTTAATAAATAATAACAATACCTAGGACATCCCACACAGCGCCATGTAGTCCCGAATTAAACAAAGCTTGTATTATGGGCACTAGATAATTGACATACTTAAATATTTTAATATGCTTTAAATATTTTTAACTATTAAATTGAAATTCAAAATAACAATTGTAAATTCATAGCTCGCGCAGTTACGTTTTCGCAAGTGATTACACGTGGACATCAATACGTGACTCGAAAATTAAAATGATATTTGATTGAATAAGTATTGTGTATATCGAATATTTTGACGTATTTTCTTATAGGATTACAAAAAGAATGAAAATTTATATTTTGTCACAAATAAAATATTACTATCACTGTTAAGTACGTATTGAATCAATGTAAAATAATAAAATGTGATTAAAAGGGAAAAATCGTTTAAAATTTTATAAGTATTGTATTAATAAGAGAAAACAATTTTCCAAATCTGTTTTTTTTTTCCACAAACGAGCGGATTCTAATTAATTTAATCTTATCTAATCTAAAGTCTAACAGAGTTTCGTTCATATAACATTAATTTGAGAAACAAAAACCGTTTATCGAAAAAAGCGAATTACATTAAAATATTAAACTTATTTACAAACATGACTTACGGGCGAGACCTTTACAGGAACAACAGAGAAACCATTCGTTGTTTATAATAGCAGGTTTTTTAAATGTTTGGCACCATAGACAATTTTTTTATATTATATTTATTCAGAAGACAAATTTTGATCCTATCAACATTTATGTTATTTGGATCGTAAGCAGGATGTTGCAAAATTTGCTTTCGTTGGATGAGTACCTAACTAGATATTAAGTTGTATTTGGATAAACTATATCCTATAAATGACGACCGCTTGGCCTAGTGGGGAGCGACCCTGCCTACGAAGCTGGGCGTTCCGGGTTCGAATCCCAGGTCGGCTCAGTATTTATATGATGAATATTGATCCTGGTACCGGGTCTTGGTTGTTATATGTATGTGTTGTCTTCCAAGCTCAAACGCAAACCCAAAACACAAGGTAATGCTTAGTTTGGAGCCTAGACGTTGTTATTGTAAAAAAATAATTATTCTGTTACAGGGCATAATTATGCTATAGTTCCAATCAAGATTTATGGCGGATCCGAACATAGGCACAAGTCGCGTTGCAGACTACGAAAATATTCTTAGCCAGAATGCATCTCAACAATTGCAACAAGCTCAAACATGGTCAAATTATTTTGCTGCCATGTGAAGTTCCAATGTCTACGGTCAGTTCTATCATCAGATCAGTCTGATGACACCGTATTATTGTATTATCTTCAGAACTACACACAATAGCCAAGTTTCATGATGATACGTCCATACCTACAAAGTATGATAATAATTCAAATTATGCGCCATCTATAATCGACAGAGTTTTCTGGAACGCGCTGGGACATTTAAACCTAGTGGTATATAAGCCGCCCTGGTGTCAGTCGCGTCTAGTGTATAATATAAAGTGTCCATGTAATATAATAATAATAATAATACCAGGGACATCCCGGGACACACCGGGATAATAATACAGCGCCATCTAATCCCAAAGTAAGCAAGTGTTATGCTTGTGTTATGAATTACAAAACAAATGACATAAATACTTAAATATTCTTTGTAATATTTGTATTTGTAATATATAGATATTATATAAATATTTTGCACCCAAGCACAGGAACGAAATATACATTTTCATGCACACAAATATTTGTCCCGGACGTGAATCGAACCCGTGACCTTTGGCTCCGCAGTTACGGTCTCTAACCATTCGGCCATTCGGTCAGTCATGTGAGTGATAACAACGGAAGCGAAAGCGACGTGTTCCAACTTGGAAGGCACATGAAGCGCAACTAGTTGCAAGGCTGGGCATCCGCGGGCATGCCGCGGAGTCAAAATATATTTATATCTTGTGTACAAACTAAGCATTTATCACAATTTATAAATAAATATGTTTGTATGTAATTTTATTGAAAGCAAGCTTAGAATCAAATAAATTATTTTGCCAATGGACAAAGTAAAATCTAAACTAGATTCCTTAAACGAATACATCACATCCAGCCAGTTCTATACCTGAACCGGAAAAATGTAAAAGTTAGTAATTTGGGACTAGCCGCTCTAAGTAAATACACGGCACAAAACGCTGTGCAATGCAATCACGGGTGACGAGACCGACCCAATGCTTACGGGACTGCATTGTATACGTATATTTTCCAAACAGAGAGTGACACGTACGATTGCGCCTATATATTCGATGTCAAAAAGTTCGTTGTTTTTTTGATAGTATAACAAAAAGTTATTTTTGATTCTATACGTATGAGACGCGACGGTAATATTTCACTTATTGAATGATTTAACGTGTATATTTAAAATCGTTGTGAATGGCTTAGGAAAATAATTTAACGTAAAAATGTGAAATAAAACAAGTTAGAAATGACCCAATGGTTTGAGCAAACCTCTTGATCTTCTTAATCTTAGAACTCAGAAGCGTGTTATATATTCATATGAGTTATGAAAATTTTGAATATTATTATACATCATAATTACATCCGTCGGACGTCCACAGCGGAACGTAGGTTCCCTCTAGATCTCCGCGACATGCGGTCTTGTGCCACCAGTAGCTAACGCCGGCCCACCATCTTTACCGGGTCATGTAAGTTTACATGCACATGTATATTTGTATCCACCCATATATAACGAGTCGCAATATATTAATCACGACCGAAAATATGTTTGTTGAAAAAATATTGTCCAGACCGAGGCGACATAAGTGGAATCAATACGTTATGTTTACAAAAGCCACTGTGTTCATTAGGGCACGCCGCGTCGCGTTTAGATAAGGACATTAGCATAATCCGATCCGTCGTTTTTGGGCAAACGTAGCAAACAAGGGCGGACGCATCTAAACGCGAAAAGAGGTACAATATTACACGCAACTAGGAATTTCTTGCTGCTTCGTTCGGGTTGACAACGAATTTAACTATATAGTTTAGTTTTAAAACGACATCGAGACCGATCTTGTGGTTGAGTGGTTTGAGAAGTTAACTGCAAATTCAAAGGTAATATTTGTGTGCATGAACGTATCTATTTATATCGAGTCAACAGCTTGCCGACGAAATTTTGATTTTAATTGACGCAACAATATAAAATGAACGATATAAAACAAGTGCAATTGACGACCGCTTAGCCTAGTGGACAGCGACACTGTCTGCGAAGCTGGAGGTCCCGGGTTCGAATCCCAGGTCGGGTCAGTATTTAAATGATGAATATTGTAGGAAATCGTTCCTATTGGGAGCGTAAAAAATACCACTGAATAACTGAACTTTCTTTTTATTATTATTAACGAGTATAAAATTACACTTTATTTACTTATAAAATCACTAATCGCGTAACAATCCTTATTGTTCGGCCCCGCAAATTCGACTCTCCTTTATTTCTATTTCTCTATCCAAATCTATTATTTAAATTGACATTCTAGATCTAAAATACTTAACATACAACGTTGTGTATGGCCAGTTTGATAAACAGCCAGACACATACGCTACATTCTCCCCCCCTTAATCTGAAGAAGGTCCCTCTTCTTCTTCCTAGCTTGACTCTATGTGGATACCCGTCTACCTATAGTGGACCAAAGACAGGCGGCTATTCCACCTAGCAACGCTCAGAAGTATCATGTTTGTCGCGAAATGTCATATTCGTCATGACACGTCCGATACATTTCCCACACGCTATAAAACCAGAAAAATTCACGTGTTGTCTTCCCTACCTAGTTAAATGTCTAAGAGCCCCACGTTATATAATACAATTTCCCTATCTCATATCACAATGTCTTGCAACTAATGCATTTTTGTAGACTATGTACAAGTTACCACCTTACATCTATATTGAGTTTAATTCGGTCTGCATATGTCAGCCAAAAATAACAAAATACCCTTACACATGTGTCTCATACACGAATGTACACAATTCCCCATACTATCCTATACCTATTATATCCTATGCGTAGTGTGTGTCGTGTCCAATACACGAGTGCAATCACACACTAATACTTACTCATATCATTGTCACCCACTCGCATAACTATACTTACTCTATGTCTGTCTATACTCTATGGGCTTAGGTCTGATGGCCCCACTGATCATCTCCACCAGTGGGGTCACGAGGACTTTGAAGTACTAATGTCTCCACTGTAGTAAAGCCAGTGGGGCCATGCGGATTCGCTAATACTTATGTCTCCACTCAAATTGTATAAGCACTGGCCGCTATTTAATATATAAGCACAACGTCAATTTGCTGTCAATATTTGTTGTAAAAATAATTGTCAATGAGAAAATCAATTTGCATTTGCTCGGATCGTGTCTTACTTTCGAAAATGGAGCCAATTTCTGAAGAAAAATTAGAATTTGTATATAGAAAAGGTGGAGAAGTGCTATTTTACAAAGGTTATCAATACTACAAGCATCGCATATATTCAAGTAACAGCACGAGATGGGTGTGTAGCCGCAAAAGGAAATATAAATGTGTCGGGTCTATCACGGTACAAGTAAGTACCTACAAAGTTGAATAGTTAGTAATGATAATATGTAATTTATATCACCTTTGTAATTTTAGAACGGCAAAATACAAAAAGCAACAGATCACGCCATAGATGGTAACAAAATGAGCTGCTTACCTGACGATGCGAAAAACACTGTTGATATGACATTAGAAAAAATAAAAATTGAAGCTGCCAATACAACGGACCCAGTGCCGAAAATATATAATAAATTGATAGCTCCCTTATATGATATGGGACTAGATATAGTTTCGAAAATTTCTTATAAAGGTTCCAAAAGTGCTATCTATTCAAAAAGAAAACAAGCATTTGAAGTTAAAAAATTATCTTACAAAAACGTACAAGAAGTAGAAATTCCAGTAAAATTCAGGTCCAATGTATTGGGAGATTACAACACCGATGAAACGAGAATCATTGTAATTTGTTCGAAATTTGCCAGAGAGTTATTGGGAAATTTAGACGAATATTATGCAGACGGGACATTTCAAAGTACACCGCCTCCGTTTGTACAACTATTTACCATTCATGGTAATTTAGGCAGTACTACGAATGTCACCAACATCGTGCCACTCATATATTGCCTAATGAGTGATAAAACGGAGAAATCATATTTAGTGGTGTACGAAATTATAAAGTCTAACTGTGGAAATTGGAATCCAAAAGTAATGCATTGCGATTTTGAAGTACCAATTACAAATTCTTTAAAAGAAGTGTTTCCAGAAGTTGAAATAAAAAGATGCTATTACCATTTGGTCAATTCAATGTGGAGGAAAGCTAAATCCCTTCAAATAAAAGAGAAAAGGAATCGTCGCATAGTGGGTTTGTGCACTGTTTTGCCGCTACTTCCAGAAGAAAATATAGGGGAAGGCTGGGAATACATAATTTCACAATGTGAAAGCAAGGAAAAGATAAAGAAATTTATTTCATATATGAAGAAGTACTGGATGCGAAAAGATTTCATAAGAGAGTGGTGTGTGTACAATCAGCTGCACAGAACTAATAATTTTGCCGAGGGCTGGCACTCCAGACTGAATCGTGCTGTTAACAAAAATTATAAAACAGTTGCAAAACTTCTAGATGTTTTGGACGATGATATTTCCATAAATAAAATGTCGGTTGCTAATGCTGCGACAAAACAAGCACAGAAAAAGCGCCGTATAATACAGATAGAAAATGAAACGGAGATTTTGTGTGCACAATTACAACTCATCCATAAAGAAATAACTGTAGGGCATTTTTTAGAGATGCTTAGATAAGATTGTGTATAAACTTTTTTTTGCGTGGGAAGTACAAACATTTCTTATTTCGTATGAAGTATGAGTTTGAATATGTCATCATCATCATCATCAGTCCATGTCTCTCCACTGCAGGATATAGGCCTCTCCCAAGGCCTGCCACCACACACGGTCCTCCGTCTTCCGCATCCAATTACCCCCGGTATGGTGCTTTAGGTCATCAGTTTCAGTATTCCTGATTTTGTTCATCAAAGAAATACCGAGCATAGCCCGTTCCATAGCGCGCTGAACGACTTTAAATTTGTGGACCAGTCTTGTCGTGAGAGTCTATGTTTCGGCGCCGTATGTCATTGTAGGCAGGATGCATTGGTTGAAGACCTTGGTCTTCAGACATTGTGGTAGTGTGTTGAATACGTAAATAACTGAAAATTTTATGACAATGACAGAGAACGAAAAACCTATTAGCTTACTGATCTAGCTTTTCGGAAAGAACGACACTCATATAGAAAATAAAAAACAAATACTTGCTACTTTTCTCCGATAATAGAGATGCTACGAGAGCCGCACCAATGCTTGTAATACAGGTAACTTTTGTAAAATAGTACCTCTCTACCTATTTACTAATTCAAATTTTCTTCAGAAATTGGCTCCATTTTTCGAAAGTAAAGAGACATGGTCCGAGCAAATGCAAATTGATTTTCCCATTGACAATTATTTTCACAACAAATATTGACGGCAAATTGACGTTGTGCTTATACAGGATGAGATATTAACAATCGGCCAAAATTTTTCTAGGTGTTAGGTGTCACCAATAGACCTCATTGCGTAAATAAAAACTACGGGTTACATTTTCATAATAAATTATTTTACCTACAGTGTTGTTTTATAACTTTTGGTTGCCTTATTAACGCTACAGTAAACGTACGTGCCGCAGGCCTTGAAACGGAATGGGGCGGCAGGCGTGAATGGTGACAAGAGTTATTGGTTTTTTCGGAAAAGGTTTGTGTAGTCATATCTTAATATTTTTCTATAGAACAATACTAAAAGGAAACAAGACGGCTATCGGTTGTCTACCAAAGATCGTTATATTAAAATTTGGTGGGCGATCAGTGCTTATACAATATGAGTGGAGACATAAGTATTAGCGAATCCGCATGGCCCCACTGGCTTTACTACAGTGGAGACATTAGTACTTCAAAGTCCTCGTGACCCCACTGGTGGAGATGATCAGTGGGGCCATCAGACCTAAGCCACTCTATGTAACCTTATAACCTTGACAGGTGCAGACCGACATTCTCTATTAGGCTGTAACTTGACAAAATCAAACATCACCCAAGCGCCCCCTAATGTATAAAACTTTATTTACACTTGAAAATTCTTAAAACTATCACCACAGAATAATTATCACTTGATAAAATAAATTACATTTGGAACGTCGCACGTACAAACAATACATAATAATTTACGAAAATCGCGATAGTGGATCCTCGTCTTGTAAGTTGCGGCAAAAGCATTTACTCAGCAGCAGGCTGCGTCATGAAATTGGAGCCGCATTTTTCAAATATGGCGAAGATCCTGGTTGCCGGTTACATCAAACTGCCAGTCACGCTGAGATGAACTGCGTGGCTGACTTCATCGGCAGATGGTCGCTCCTTGAACACGACCATGTACCGATGCTCTCAAACTATGGAGTGCGAAACTGACACAGCTATCTGAGGACAAGTTAAATAAGCAGTTATTTGTTCACAAATAATCTTCCCTCTGGGAGTCCCTGAGGTAACCTGACTACGCTAAGGTAACCCAGTTACAGCCCATGGTGAAGATTAATTATAAATGTATACTCAACTTTCGTTTATTGTATGAATCTTGTCCTCAAGGGGTTGACCAGTGTATTTATTGCGTGTCAGCAAAACTGCAACTCGTTCGCTCCTCCACGAAAATGCTCCGTATATGAAACATAACATTATTATCATATTAGTGCTATAATTCATAAAGATTTAAAAGAAATACATGTATTTTTTTTTTTTTTTTACTTTTTGAACAATATTACGACTATAATAAATGGTGAATATTACAACAGCCTTCCAACTGCGAAACATATTTTATAAGTCTCGACGGAAAAAAGGTTTTAGTCTATCAAAATGTACTATATCCTTATTGTGAGTTGTTAAATGTTCTACAACACAATTTGTATTAGAAAGCATTCTTACAATTTTATAGGGGCCCTTATAACACCTACTTAATTTTATATTCTTTCTTTTTATTCTACGTGGAACATATAACATTACTAAATCTCCTACTACAAATCTCGGAGGGACCTTATCCTTGTCATAATTCCTTTTTTGTTTAATTTGAGACTTTTGTATGTTTCTCAACACTTTCCTATACAAATTCGTCCTACATGTATTCGATAAACATTCGTTTATATCTATTGATTCCAATTCACTAACATTTGAATTATCACTATGAACCCTCAAGTTTTCACCTAAATCATTAATCTGACATACGTACGACATTTTCTCATACTTCATCGCTTCCCTTTCAAATAACTTAATAGTCGAACAAGCTATCTTATCATATAAAATCGGCTTCATCGGTGTTACTAAAGTTACCTTTAATCCGATCTTTTCAAACATAACAAAACCAGAAGCGAAATTTATTATGGCAGATTGTTTTTTAAAGAAGTCTATTCCTAGTATAAGATTATCACAAAAATTATTCAATACGTACAAGGTATGCATTACATTCTTATCTGAAATTTGCAAAGGTAGATTAACAAAACCTACAAAATCTAAAGGTGTGCCATTCACTGCTCGTAAAGTTACTTTAATAGTATCGGAGCGACATATATCTTCTTCATTTACAAGATTTGAACTTATGCACGAAACCTCGGCTCCACTATCTAGTAAAGCTGTCACTTCACATGTCGGTAACCTAACTTTAATATAACTACCATAATTTTTGGATGATTTTGAATCGGACACGTTGTCCTCACGTACCTTCAACTCCGTAGAAGACATTGAGTAGGATTGAAGAGCTGGCGAGCGTTCCCTGTTCACAGACGTCGCCGCATCACATAAAGAAATCTGGTCTGCCCGGTGGATGGGTTGTGACGAAGGAGCAGACTCATTTCTTGTATTACGCCACGAAGTATCTTGCGTGGGAGCTGGATATGCTCGAGGCGCTGCGAACCGTGGAGTATGAACCGGTCGAGGACGTAGGTCATACTGCAATCTTGGAGTTGTTTTCACTGTTTCATTTTCCTTAATAAAATCTCCGGAGGCCTGACATCTTTCTGACATTTGTTGGGTGTCAGACATTTTTATTGGCAAATTGTAAGTGGCCAATGTATCTTCCGCATATGTATCTTCATAACTCAATATTGCTTTCTTCAAATCAATTAATGTTGATATTGCCAATACACTCATCGCCCGCCGAAATGGTTCCCTCAGTGATTTAATAATTGTACGAACGATGACCTTTTCATCGGAAATTCGAGCTTTAGTAGCGAATCGCCTCATCTCGTAGAAATGGGCCAACGGTGTTTTGTCGTTTTGGGCCGCTGAATAAAAAATTTTGTTCCAATCTGTGTTGGATGGGAACTCGTCTTGAAATTCTTTTACTATCTCTTCATACGGTTTACTTGCGTCGTTAATGGTCTTGTAGAAATCTTTAGCGGGACCCCCGATATATAAGAGCAGGGCCGCTTTCTTTTGAGTAGAATCCCATTTATTGACCGCCGCAATCGCTTCAAAGTTTTCTTGAAACTCGTCCCAATCGTCTTGTGTCGAACCAGTGAAATATTTCTTTTCTTCGCACATTTTTTAAAATTCACATAGATATTTTTCTTGGCATGCGAGAGGTTTTTTATTCTATTTATTATTACTGAACACCGATCGCGTACCCGGCGCCTCCACCAATGTAGGAAATCGTTCCTATTGGGAGCGTAAAAAATACCACTGAATAACTGAACTTTCTTTTTATTATTATTAACGAGTATAAAATTACACTTTATTTACTTATAAAATCACTAATCGCGTAACAATCCTTATTGTTCGGCCCCGCAAATTCGACTGTCCTTTATTTCTATTTTCTCTATCTAAATCTATTATTTGAATTGATATTCTAGATCTAAAATAACTAGAATGTAACGTTGTGTGTGGCCAGTTTGATAAGCGGCCAGACACATACGCTACAATATTAATACTGGCACCGGGTCTTGGTTGTTATATGTATGTGGTGTCTTCGCTTGGTACTCAAAATACAAGCTAATGCTTAGTTTGGGACCTAGACGTTGTTGTGATTGTGTGTGTTATTATTAATTCTTGAAATGGTGTCTGGCCGTCAGCGTTTTACACTATAAAACTTTTATGGAATTTGCCGATTTATGGTCTATATTCATTTGGTATGCCATAATCTAGGTATTTACGTTTCAATTTCAGTAAAACTATGGGTGAAATTGTTAATGCAGTTTATATAGAAATTTGCAATCACAAAATCCTCTCAAAGACCACATCTTCAAGGGTGACATCAGATGAAACTGAAACAAAGAGCTCGCTGACAATCTTCCTGACGACGGCTAGCATGATTACAAAAAGGTTTAACTACGAGCCGAATGTAAGCTGAGAAGGAAAGACTATTAAAAATAAATATTCGGCAATCTGTTATTGTTATATAAATGATTAGTGCCAATACCTAGTACCAATTTTTTACTTAGTGGTATAATTGATCGATATTTAGTATTTATACGTCTCGATTACAATTCTAATAAAACAAGTGCAATGTGAGTTGGAATGGCAAAACTGGCGATTACACACGGTTAATCGACTCACCGATTAGTCGAGTGGTTAGAGACTCTAACTGCGGAGCCAAGCGTCGCGGTTTCGACTCCCGCCCGGGACAAATATTTGTATGCATTAACATGTCTATTTGTTCCGTTACTGAGTGTATAAGTATCTATAAATGTATATATTATAAAGAATATAATATTTAAGTATGTATATCAGTGGCCTAGTACCCCATAATACAAGCATAATACTTCATCATCATCATCATCAGCCCATTTTTACCCCACTGCAGGGGCTTAGGCCTCCCCCAGGATGAGGAGGGGGGCTTAGGATCTTAAGTCCACCACGCTGCTCCACTGCGGGTTGGGAACTGTAACGACCGCCATCTATTGACAGCGTCCGGGACCGACTGCTTCACGTGCCCTCCGAAGCACGGTGTCAGTGATATTGTGTACTTAAGCCAGAAAAACTCATTGGTACACGCCCGGATTCGAACCATGGCCCTGTGGGGCCTTATAAATTTAAGACAGGTTCGTTGTGCTCTGGGCTATCACGACAGCATAATACTTGCTTACTTTACATGAGATGTCCTAGATATTATTATATTTTTATTATTATAATCGGGAACCATACTTAAATTATTAGTGATTCCATGCCCACGAACCGATTTCTGAATCTGTACCAGGAGTCAAGCATGTATCAGTGATAGCGGTTCCGTAGACGACTCAAATACAATTGTTTTACAAATCCACTTCAGATTAGAATTTCGTATTTTTATCTTTTTTCCTTTACTTTTACTGCGAGACTTACCTTTGTGGTTTTAGGTGTATTTGGTGTAGGATGTACCCCACAGACTTTGATAACGTGCCATTTACATGTTTGAAAAACCATATTTTTTTGAACTGATTTAGAAACTGGATTCTCTCAAATACTGTGGAACCACAGACCCATGTATTTTTTATTAGTTTGAACTAATACTACCAGTTCTGAGAAAAGAACCGTCGACAGACAGACAGACTGCCGGACAACAAGGTAATCCTATAAGGGTTCCTTTTTTTTTACCTTTTCAGGCATGGAACCCTTAAAATAGTATACATAATATTTTATATTCGACTATCTTAAACTGTATTTACCTTTCGTAAGATTAAATTATAGATTTATTTTTAAATTAAATTTTTAAGAAGATTTAAACATTTAGTGATTATAAGTCGAACCATTTGATTTCATGTGCAAAAGTAATATTGAATTAGACTTTACATATTTCATCTTTAGAGCCGAAAGGTTTGTTCAGGGACGATGGCAACAGACCCGACGGAGCAACGTTGGTGCCTTGGTGCCTGGGCCGTGCTTTGATTTGGGATGCCACATGTGTGGATACTCTGGCTCCGTCCCATGTCCGGGCCACGGCCCAGAGTGCTGGCGCGGCGGCCGACCAGGCCCAATTATGTAAACGTTGCAAATACTCGGGGTTGATTCCTCACTACGAGTTTGCGGCGGTTGCAGTAGAGACACTCGGTCCGTGGTCGTCTGATACGAAAAAATTCGTAAAAGATTTGTCCACCCGTCTGGTCAGCACTGCTGGCGATCCCAGAGCGGGTGCCTATTTCGCACAGCAACTGAGCATCGCTGTGCAGCGCGGAAACAGTGCAAGCGTAATGGGATCGATGCCACATGGGACCAACCTGGACGATATTTTTATGTTGTAAATATTGTAAATATTGTTAATTAGTTCTTAGATTTATTTGTATGTATTAATCTTTATAAATAGCCAACGTGATTAAAAATTAAAAAAAATTGTAACATTAATATCTATAATAAATCAAGTTGGCAACAAACTGGCCTTGCCTTCGCTTGGCTACAGTTATTTATGTTACCTACTGACTTTCCGCTTATAACTAACCCAAAGTAGGCATGTGTAATATATCTTGATTAGGTCTGTATCCCACGGGAGCTTTCGACCGGGATAAGAAGAAGCCTCTAAACCATCTTTCAGTGAGATGTGTAATGAAATACGTTCAATCGTTTTTCATTATCGAAGATAATATTTTATAAACTTTCTTAACGAGTATCTATATTTTAAAAGTGAAGTCTCTAGTCCCAATATTTTAAAAGAAACCGTGATAAATACCTATGTAGTGTTTTTCCTCAATTTATAATTGAAATAAGATGACATATCGTTCAAGAATAATCTTTAATGTCTGTGTCTTCACTCCGGTACGAAAGCTCGCTCAAGCTCGCACGGAAGTGTCTGTTAACAAGTCCAAAAAAAATTGTGCTTGATTTTTTCTTTAATGCATAACGTTATATATATATATATATTATTTTTTTCATTAATATGTAACTGATATTTTGGACGTTAACCAGCTATGTGTGCGATAAATAGTACCATGTGATCAAATTGAAAATGACCGAAACATTTAGTTAAATATCTGACGATTTTTTTTTATATTTGTATCCAATTTAAATTACTTCACGTGGGATATAAAACTACACTTCGGAAACATCTCGTTCCAATGATTTAATGAATTCGATTAAAACTTTGAAATTTTCTTTAGTATTTTCACAAACATAAAGGTAACTTAACTATGTTTCTTTTGTTTCTGTGAAACTGTGTATTCGGTTTTAATTACATACGATTAACAACCTGGATAAAAAATACGTAAGCATTTTAGTATGAAAACAAATAACGGATACAAGATCGGCAACAGAATGTTAATATATTTCTTTATACATTATCTATTAAATATACAAAGAAAAAAGTTTTTTGTCATAAGTAACAAAAAATTTGATTACTATTTACCTAAGAATAGGGACAACATTACTATTGCTTGCAACCAACCAGTAGCTTGCATTTTAACTAACTTTGTTCAAAATTTATCAAAGTCTTGCTATTTTCATGGTCACACAACTAGTTTTGTTGTACAATTTTTTCAGTGTATCCAGATTATGACTTCTATAATTAATTTAGTGTGTACTCACTGACATTATAGTAGCATCAGGAATTATTCCGTAAACATACGCCAATCAAAACCAGCCGTCATACACAAGCAAGAATAAATTCGGCTGAATGATAATATTTTTGGCTCTCAGCGTCCCACCCAGGCGGTATGGAGAACAAAGTTTTAGGAAGTGTTTATTACGAAGTGAATTATGAAAATGAGCTTTCTGAATGAATAATTACATTTTTTTCAGATTCATAAATAAGGATTAAAATACAATTAAACTTATACTCGTACGCGGTTGTGATGTGAAATATGAATTACAAAAAAAGGATGTTATTCAAAAAAAATATATACGTTTTATGTATTCTTATATAAATACTTGGGTGAGAATAAATATGACATTTATTCTATTTAAATCGTGTTTAAATTATTTTTTACATTTAATTACGCACATTAATAGACTTCGTTCGTCATCTGGATGGACTCTCGCATTACGATATCAATAAAAATTACTGGCCAACTTTCACACAGTTGTGTGTGTCTCAACAGATCATTTACCCTCACTAGGCTATAACAACCATCTACAAAGAGTCTCTGTAAGCGTTTTCTCGAAATGAGAACTTCTATTTTCCCGAATTAAGAAGAAGCTGTTTTTAGGTCCGGAGAGTAGCAGTTTTCAAAGCTCTTAAAACTTACAAAATAGGTAAATTTCATTTTGTTCCGTGTATAGTAAATACTTTAATAATATAGCATACAAAAAAGTTTACATATTTCACTTGAAATTTTTATTCATAATTCAACGTAGGTACTTAACGTATAAATTAAATTCGACACACTTTTATATTAAATGTTTGTAAACTCACAAAGAAATAAAGCGTGATTTATTTTTATTTTTTTAAACTATTTATTATATATTTTACGGGACACTGAGCATAAAATACACAAAATAATACAAGATAAATTGATAATTAGAATATTGTTCCACAAAAAGTTTTTTAAACACTTTTTTTTAAAGACAACACACACACCACACAACACATCATAACATTTTTTAAAGAAAATACTAACCATACAATTACTAGACCCTAAATAAAAAAATAAGGTAGGCAATCAGTATAATACAATTTGAGGCAAAATACGGTTGAATATGCCACTGCCACTAAAGAAAATGTCAGGTGCGTCGTTACCACTTGGTACCTACTCGTGCCTCGTTGTAAGTACAGCCAATATGCACAATCGCGTCCTTTGCAGATAACTTATTAATATAACGTGGCAGTTTAAATAGATTGGGGTGTTTTGGTATGTCTGCTTGAGGTATATTGGAATCAATTTTTGTCAACACTCGGGTGTGAACCATGAAATTAATTTTTTTTTCCTCTTGCGATGGGAAGGCGGAATAAACTCTACAGCTTCCGTGCACCCGAGCGCGCGGGGTATGTGGGAGTTGCACCCACTAAACAACCGCCTGAAGCAGGATAAGGACGCGTGTCGTTAGCCCGAAAGCTCCAACGACTTCATCGAAGCGGCCAGGAGGCATACTAGGGTGTCACTGGCGCGAAGATGTCGAGAAACCCCTATGAGTTATTCGATTCGAAATAATTCCGTTGGCGCGGGCCTCCAGTTAAGATTTACGTTATTAATACAACGTGAAAAGTGTTTTACTGTTCACTCACTTGAGATGAGATCAGTAGGGATGAAATTTAAGATTTTGTACAACTATTTGAGATCATTCGCAGTTCGCCGTGATATAACGGAACTGAGATTAGAATGATCACGCATGTCCGTAAAGTGTGAGAGATTCTGATGTACTCTGAAAAAAGTGAATCATCATCAATAGAGCAATGGATGACCACCATAATAAAAAACGAGAATACGATAAGGTCAAAAATATGCATCTGCCGAAGTCACGATCTCTGTAACGTAATTATGAGGACGCGTAGTTTTTCTTCTTCGGTTTCCTCGTATTTATAATGAGCTCGATAATTAATTGCTCTACTGGTGGTGAACCGTCATATTTTTGGAGATCACTTTTTTCAGTGTTAGTCGCGAAAAGTAAGTAAATATTTCTGGACAGATTCGATTCTTTCAATGTAATATTTGTGTTGAGCACACCAGATGACGCTACCATATTTAATATGACACAAGATCAATGTATAATATAACACCAAAAGAGAAGAACTTTAACGAGGTTTTCGTGAGCTTTTCGTGAGATTTTAAGAGCGAGTCGTGTGATTTAAGTCTATTTTTTAACAGTGATTAATATCTCTACGTATTGAGCTCCGATATAACACATTAAATATGTATAGGTTGGAAACACCAAAAGTGTCTACTGTATTTACAACTCGAACTGTGATATGTGGTCGGGGCGTGTGGTTTTCGGTATTAAGTGTCAAAGTGCGAGCAAACTGTGAAGTACCATAGAAAACTAAGTAAATGTTTTCTGCTTAGAACTGTTTAAAACGGATGTCCCTCATTCTGATGCCTACGATCGTTTGTCACTATACTATCGAGATAAAGTTCGAGAATAAACCGACAACAGAGAATCAAGCGAATACACAAAGTATAGCGCTAACACTTTCAGTTTTCTCAAGTTTCACATCGATGAGAAAAATTTCGTAGAACAAAATAACCGTAGCGTTTGTTGTTAATTCGTCCACCGTACAGAGGCTTGTGTGCGAGTAGCATAACGTGTAGACCCCTTTTATAAGCTCGATTTACTTAGTGTAGCATGTCCCCAGCTTTAGCTTAACTTAAATTACTGCGTGATTTTTGTTGCGGTTAGATCTAAATATGACTTATTCTTCAGGTATTGGTGGCTTATACAACACTTGTTTGGCGAAAGGTCAATGATGGCGTGCCATTTCTAGTAACTAAGTACTTTTTCTTTGGTGAGTACGATGACTTATTATTAAAACAACAAACACGTGTCAATAAATTTCTACTACGAAAGACGCAAATAACACCGTATATAAAATATGAAGTGAAAAAATGGAAGAAAGCATATTGAGTCACACACATGATCTTGCATGAATCATTGCTTCGTAGCCATTCCAACGACAAAAACGTATTGTAAACTAAGATTATGCATTTGTTCAGAGTCGGACTATGTAATAGGCCGACTATAACTCGCCGATAATTTGACACTAAATAGTCGTGAAATTTTTTTTTATATGTGATCTCGTTTGGAATGTGATGTGACAGCTTAGAGCATAATATTTAATAGAATAAGAATGATCTAATATTAATTTTAAAATAGTTATTTTACGATGCCTAATTCGAGAAAAATCATTTAAACTCACTTTGCATGTAAGGGAGGCAAAATAGGGTTTTTTTTAAACTCATCCTTAGTGAAACACCTACATAATATAAGGAACCTCTGCGCATAAGTTTATTTTTTAAATTGTTCGGATTGGTAGTCCTTTATATATGTTACAGTTAAAACTCTATAGTGGAACTTTTTTTTAAATAACATTAAACCCCATTAAAGACATAAATGTGTGACCAAGAATTATTAATAAATATTTAAAAACCAATACCTACATTTTTACCCTTGGGATAAAAATTAAAGCAAAAGCAATCAAAAGTCAACTCAGAACTGCTTTTAATTGAGTCATTCCCCCAAACAAGTTTCTCTAATACTAGTTTTAACTAAGGTTTAAATTTAGAACTAGTTTTAACTAATATTAATTTTTGAGCAGCAGTGAATTCTAGTTGTAACAAAGGCACTTAAGAAAACCAACAAAACTGGTTTTAACTAAAGAAAACGCGTTTTAAATAAAAACGTTATTTAACTTTAACATATATATGTAAAAGAACTTGCCGCGCAGTCTAAACCGAAACAACTCTAATTACATCTAAATGTTACAAACCGATGGATGTGTATTTTTTTTTGTTTTACCCTTGCGATGGGAAGGCGGATTAAACTCTACAGCTTCCGCGCGCCCGAGTGTGCGGGGTATGTGAGAGTTGCGCCCACTAAACAACCGCCTGAAGCAGAATAAAGACGCGTGTCGTTAGCCCGAAAGCTCTTACGACTTCATCAGAGCGGCCGGGTGGCACACTAGGGTATCACCGGCGCGAAGATGTCGAGAAAATCCCAAAGAGTTACTCGATGCGAAATAATTCCGTTGGCGCGGGCCTCCTGTTAAGATTTACGTTATTAATATAACGTGAAAAGTGTTTTACTGATCACTCATTTGAGATGAGGTCAGTAGGGGGCGGGGTTGGGGGGCGCGGGCGTGCACCCACTTCGGGTCCGACTCGAGAGTGGCCCGAAAAAGGCTCATTGGTATGAATAAGCCTTTCGACTTCGAGGGTGAGGTCGTCGTGCTGATCTGTCAGAGCATTCCGTGGTCTTCTTAGGAAATGATTAGGAGGAGGTGCTTCGTAATCGGCAGCTGAAACTATCAATGGATTGCTATGATTAGTAGCTCTAGTGAAAAAGCGCTCTGATGCGTCTTTCATGTATTTTGAGATTGTGGGGAGGGATGTGTATTAAACACTCGTACTGTTTTGTACACTGCGGTGCGGTTTCGGGAACTTGTCGCTTTATAAACTGAAATGTTTGCTAACGAACATAACCAAAAGCCTGTGATCTTTGATTTATGAAATTTGATATTAAATTACTTACCTATGCAAACTATAGTTACCCACATTTATATAAAGTCTCGACTGATTAAAATGAACGTATTTACATATATTATAATAGAATTTACAGAAATGAGGTTTTAGTTTCAAATACATCTTGGAACAGGACTACATGACATTCTGCTGTAACGTGTACCGAACACGCTCATAGATTACGTAGTTTTATAATAAAATATAATTTCAAAGTTAAAAAAATTTTGTAGCATACGTGAATGGTGAACTGGTAAAATGTGAAAAATATAAAAATAATAGACGAAGATTTAAAAAACAATAATTGCTAACTTACCCTAAACCGGCATACCGTGCGGGAACGTTGCTATAAATAACTACTATAAATTGCTTAATACACTTGTGTCGATGAATTTTCAAATGAAAAAGCGAATGGTCAATAAAAATATATATAGTAAAAAATACCGGAGGAAGATTTTTATCGGTTCTTCTAGTATTTTTGAACGGCAGTAAAAGCACCTACGCTGAATTTCAAAAAGTCTGTGTAATACATCTTAAATAGAATAGAACACACAGGAATTAAAATTAAAAATTAATTAGAAACGTTCGTCAAATATAAATTGATTCCTGCTTTAAATCATGATTTTTTATAACTAACTAGCTTCGCCATGCGGTTTTGCTTGGAATGTGTATATAACAATTGTCATTTCAAGTGTACACTACCCTAATTAACAAATTCTTATTTGATTACCTAATTTTACATAATTTGTCTATAGGTACGTAATTACTTAATTATTAAATAATGTAATTATGAAAGTAAGTAATTACATTTAGAAGAATTAAGTTAAATTAATTAATCAGAAAATAGTGATTCTTATTCGTCATTGCTTCTTCTTGGTAACACGTGGCTACACTTCCATTTTGCGTTTAATTAGCGAATGATCTATACAACTCTTTTTTTTAAATATACGCCAACACTAGTCACTAACACTACGACACTATAGTAAGTGAAGTTGACAACAATCTTGTATACAATCTCTTTTTTTATTGAAAGAAATCAATAAAGAAACCCCGAAAGCGGCATCTTTATCTTTTGCCAATGAACGTGACCTAACTGTTAATGGATCGCTGTTAACCCGCTTACGGTGGGCCTTCGGGTTCAATATATAATAAAATGTTTAGAAAAAGGCATAAAAATCTATTAGGAATGTATCTATTGTCCCGGGTTCGAATCCCAGGTCGGATCAGTATTTATATGATGAATATTGATATTGGTACCGGGTTGGTAGTTATATGTATGTGGTGCTTTCGTTTGGTACCTAAAACACAAGCTAATGCTTAGTTTGGGGCCAAGACGTTGTTGTGATGTAGGCATTATTATTATTTCATAAAACCCAATCAAAAGAGAATTAATGAAATTTTTATAATCGCACTGGATTAACAATAAAACAGATGTAACTGTTCAATCAAGTCTGTACTTCGAAGAAACTTTCTGTGAAAACAAGAAATATGTACTTTATTTTATTTGAAATCACGCTGTCAAATTCAGAAGCAGCATCCAGAATACTATCATACTCTTTATTCTTATGAAACCACGAGTTTATGGGGCTAGCTTTTCTCTCCGTGTCTTCAATTTGGCTTTGCTATCACAGTTTCAAAGCTGCTTCCCTTATACGTGTTATCACATTGTAAACTAAAATTAAAACTAGTTACAATTTTTTTAGTAAATTACTCTTAACCAAAAATTAAAATAGGTATACCAAAACTGTTTCTTAAAAAAATGTTCCTAAGAAAAAGTTCCTTTATTTCTCATGGTTTACAATTTCTCCCATACCCAAAAAAAAACATCGAATAAAGGCAAAAAATACTAAAAATTCCCTTACACCAGACGAAATAATTACCAATAAAGTAATTGTAATGATTCATAATAATATTTGAAAGCACTAAGAAAAAAATATTGAACATAAAAAATTAAATAAATATATTAAAAATGCGACTCCATTAGTATTAGAACAAAACCCACTTATTATGCGACCAAATATTACGGGAATATAAAACGTACAAGCCTAGTCATAATTAAGTGCATTTGATAATTGGTCGGTTTATATCTCAACCGTTATTGATAATTTTAAACAAATGATTTTAATTATTCTAAATTGGCTCTTTATAATAAAAAACACAGTTGAAATACAAATAAGGCCTAATTTTACTTGCTGAAAATACGAAATGCCATCTTTTTTTCTTGCGTTTGACGTGTGATATCGGCATTTTTTAATTGAACATTTCGGCATTGTGCTGCGTCTGATTAGGTCGGGTGGCGAAACAATACTACATGAAATGAGTGCCATCGGGCGTGTTATGGCACTGATTTTTTCTGGACGTTTTTACGTGTCGGATTGCATATCTTCCCTAATCTTATATCAATGATAGCAAATCACATCTAAGTAGTGAAACAGGCAAAATAAAGTCTCTCGGCAACGAAAATGCCTTGCAAGTGAATGGCAGAACTGCTACTTGAACATTTGATGTCGCTCGCGAATTTTTTACTTATTTCCAAAATATATCTATTAAAATTACATAACATTTAGGTTCATCCACTGGTCGTGTTTAACTTTGTTAACGGAAAACGTAGCGACTGAGGAAAATGAGTTTTCTTTATAAAATAAATCCTTATAATATTATTGCTCGTAAATAATTAATGCTTGTAAATATTTAAAAATGAAGATGACCGAGAACTTATGAAGATTGTTAGTGGAAGTATAATTAGTTGTGTTATTTACATTATTGTATTGTAATTATCAACTTTATTTCAATTTTATTATATGAACTTTAGTGCATAGTTTTTTTGGGTTTAAGTACATGCTATACGATCCACAGCTTTTGGCTTGGATCTATACTTAGCGGACACCGTGTATAAGTGATTAGCCGTCGTAGTCAGTCGAGATCTTATTTATGATAGTGATAAATTTCGGGTCTTATAACTACAGTAATATTAAAGGACTTCCCTCATATTTTATTCAAGCCCTTAAAAAGATTTTTTATCGTGCTATCGTCGGCCAATATTGACCGTTTTTGATTTAAGTGTCTATCAGCTTGTTCGGAGATATTGTTAAGTGTTTAACCACTTAGATTTTTGCTAAAGTAGCGGAAAGGTAAAATATTGTTCTTACAAAGAGAAAAAGTTTGTATAATTATAAAATGAGAAACTTAAAAATCATTAATTTATAAGAAGTGCTTCATTTAAAATAGCGGAAACGGAAAACTTACATGAAACATTGACAAGTAAAATGGATTAAGTCAACCGAATAGGTACACGAAATTAAACGTAAATTAAATTTTTATTATGATCTCGACGACAGCGCTTACCAGGTTTTACTATAGCCAAAAACCATCCAAGTGACCCCATAATTACAAAAAAATTTCATCAAAATCGGTCAAGCTGTTTAGGAGGAGAAAAATCATCGCACTTAGGAATTTTATATGGTCTGAAATTAAAATGTTACCATTTCAAACAGTACTAATTATATTTCCGAACGCAATTATTTTTGAATTTATTTCACACCCTATACGTTGACATGGTTTGTCGGTTGTTGATACGTCAAGACGGTGAAGTTGACATTATTTAAGACATGATATTTTGGTATCAATCCACGCGCTTGTGTGCCTAAAAAGTTTCCAAGCCAAATTGAAGTTGCCACCTCGAAGATGATTCGAGTAAATACATTTGGCGGTCCCTGGTAAATCCTGTCAAATACTAGAAGGCCCACCCCCTACTGACCTCATCTCAAATGAGTGAACAGTAAAACACTTTTCACGCCATATTAATAACGTAAATCTTAACCGGAGGCCCGCACCAACGGAAATATTTCGCATCGAGGGGTGACACCCTAGTGTGCCTCCTGGCCGCTTCGATGAAGTCGTTGGAGCTTTCGGGCTAACGACATGCGTCCTTATTCTGCTTCAGGCGGCTGTTTAGTGGGTGCAACTCCCACGTACCCCGCGCGTTCGGGCGCGCGGAAACTGTAGAGTTTAGTCCGCCTTCCCACCGCAAGGGTAAAACAAAAAAAAAACTAGAAGGCAATATACGCCGCGATCGAACGAACCATTGATCATGTGAAATAGATTTACTACATATTAGCTAAGCTCTAACAGAGACCGTCATTTTTTTCGATGTAAGCTGAAATTTTATGTGCATTGCCTAAGTATACAGCTTATCACTATTTATTCCACAGTAGCGGTTTTACGAGATATTTTATGGACGATATTTTCTCTATATTTCTTTTAAATAGTGATAAAGGTACGTACTAAATTGTATGTTATATGAATATTATGGCTTTGAAAATAGACAAGTTCGAAACAAATATCGTGTGGCAGATGTTCTGTAGGAATGTTAATCGTAGAAAATTGTTTATTTAAATGAAATATTTTTAAAGGGATTAATTATTAAATTGAATTTTTTTTTGGCAGACACTGTAATTTAAAAAATCGGTAAAACTCGTTTTTTTTTAAATATAGCAGACTAAAAGATTCACCTTTGTTAAACTCAACAATTCAAAGCTGATAAATTTTGTCTAACTTTATTTACTTTAAAATTTTTTTATCTGTTTTTGCCTTTCATTTAATAATAGTTGTGACGGATAATACTCAAAGACCTATACACAACTCAACCATCTACATAACTAATCGCCTGTTCCATACGCGTATCCCGCCCGTCGCCCTTTGATTCAAATATGTTAACGTTGTTTAGCGTTACTCCTCTATTAAACTAATTGAAAACTCGGTGACTGTTACCCGTTCGGCCTCCGTCCGTCCTGCCACGCTATCAAATCAAATCATCAGCCCATTTTTACCCCACTGCAGGGGCTTAGGCCTCCCCCAGTGTGAGGAGGGAGGGGCTTGGAGCTTAAGTCCACCACGCTGCTCTACAGCTGGTTGGGAACTGTAACGACCGCCATCTTTTGACAGCGTCCGGGACCGACTGCTTAACGTGCCCTCCGAAGCACGGAGTCAGTGATATTGTGTACTTAAGTCAGAAAAACTCATTGGTACACGCCCGGATTCGAACCATGGCCCTATGGGCCTTATAAATTGGAGACAGGTTCGTTGCGCTTTGAGCTATCACGACATTGTATTACAATATATAATTGTAACATTATTATGAGAAAAAGTTCGTTAACAAGTATTCGTGATAGCCCAGAGCGCAACGAACCTGCCACGCTATCGATGCGAGAGATTCGGAATTCAGGATCAATAATACAAAAACATTTTCGTAATAAAAATAAATTACCTATTCTTAAATGAGTAAAAGCTGTCTTAAGTTTTAAGTGATTTACTGGCTGGCGAACACGTAAAATATTTGTATGGTGAATACACTATTTGATTATTTTTTTTTTAATTATTTTATATGAAAGAGTTTTAGAAAATATCATAAGAGTGAAATAATTTTAAAAACTTAATCATTAATCAAAGTTATGAATGTTTAAGATGTCTTGTTAGACAGAGAGGGCAGTACCCCACGGTGTACCTACGTGTGACGTCAAGCCATTTAAAATAATGTTAAATATCGTTTTGCAAGAAAGAGACGGAGATAAAATTTAAAAGCTTATTATAATTTCCATATTCCTCAACCGAACATAATTTGTTTATGAATTTTGTTATCGTATAAAGTCTATTTTTTAAATTTTTTTGATAAATATATTATATTTAATAATGATCAAATACCGTATTTATTAACAGAAAATGGACACCACGTATAAAATGAAACGCTCGCACGTGTAGAGTGACCATGAAATCCGTTACCTTATGGAAAGGTTTGGTCGAAATCAATTTCGATTATAAGTTAACATTTAAATAAAGAAAAACGCACCTTTTATTTTAGTTGAAGAATAAAATATAGCAATTTCTATACAGTTACAAAAATAATCCTGATTGAGTTCGTACTATTATAAAAGTTGTATTAATATACTTCAGCACACCATGAAACAAATCGAAGTAAATAAGATATTTTTTATGATTTTTAATGTGAAATTCGTTTTTCTTTTACTATACACATCACAAAAGTGAAGCGTTGTTTGTTCCGTTTTTTTTTCATACACTTGATATTGCAAGAAAAAACTATTTCAGAAATGGAAGAATCGTGTAGAGATACGCTTCACTGAAAGATTTCCTTTCGCCAGAAATATAAAAATAGTTTTCTTTGTATCATATAATATGAAATGGAATGGTATCAATTTATTTTCAATCAATTTCAGACTTTTAGAAATAATCAATGCTGGTCAAGTATTTATCAGAACGTGCGAAATAAGGGTTCTGTAATAATTCTAGAAACAACATATGAACAGAAATAATTTCCTTGTCATTTTGTGCTAACTGTTACCCACTGTCGCATCAGAAACACAACGAACAAAATATGGGAGTCACCATACTGTAGTTATAAAAGCTACACTGATTAGTAATTATTCGATGCACGCACATGTAAGAGGAATGTGTACTGGTATATTTCCATGCAGATGGCGTTAATGGTTGCACCCCATTAAACCTTAACCGATTGGCGACAAAAAAAATGTATGGTATTCAGATTAGCAAAAACTAGGTTTATACGTTTTTCATTTTTTAAATATTTTGATATATCATAAGAACAAAAAACTTAAATATGCAGGATTTTTTTCTCGAAATTGTTTCATTTTTCACAACATGTTCAACATGAAACTAATTGCGTTTTATATGCGGTAATAAATTTTAAAAAATCGAAATATTATGAATTTCGGTGAACCTAAGCTAACCAATGTGAGCCGGTAGTTATCTTTCTGAATTCGCTTACACCTCCGTAAGGCGTATGCAGTTTGGCAGCTTACGGCCATTTATATCAATTTACCGCCATTTACCTTCCCTCAAAAAGCTTTTCTTTCACCGACCGACGTACATCGTTTATAGAATATCAAGCACAGTATGAATTTGACAAGGTGAAAAGAACGGCGTCGATGTAGGTTAAAAACTGATTATGTCTAGCCTAATTATTACTGGTGTTCCAAAAAAGTGAAAAAGATCTAATTTCGATTACTATAGACTATAGTTAACACTAAATAATTATATTTTCCTGTTTACTTACACACAAGCTCAACTTATTCTACCTTAAACAATTAATTTCTATCATACACAAAAGGTTTAGAAACGCTTTTATCTGAACGAATCTCTCATTGTTCTTCAATTAAATACCAATACAACTTTGTCACTTTGACTGCTTTAACAACCTCCATGATATAACAATTGGCTAGAGCTGCCTGTTTGCGGTGTCAAACTTTCTAGATTTGAAACTATTGTTCTACGTAGAACTTTAGCAAAATGTTATTCAAGTTTTGATATTGTATTTTATGTTATGCCTTACACCTCGAAATCTAATATAGATTCAGATTGGTTATAATAATAATAATAATAACAACGTCTAGGCCCCAACTAAGCATTAGCTTGTATTTTCGGTACCAAGCGAAGACACCACATACATATAACAACCAAGACCCGGTACCAGTATACTGACCCGACCTAGGATTCGAACCCAGTACCTCCAGCTTCGTACGCAGGGTCGCCACTCACTAGGCTAAGCGATTGTCATAATATATTTTAATATATCATTTATAATATCATTTGTAATCTATACTAATATTATAAAGCTGAAGAGTTTGTTTGTTTGTTTGTTTGTTTGTTTGAACGCGCAAATCTCAGGAATTACTGGTTCAAATTGAAAAATTATA
Organism: Luffia ferchaultella; assembly: GCA_949709985.1. Taxonomy (NCBI): domain Eukaryota; kingdom Metazoa; phylum Arthropoda; class Insecta; order Lepidoptera; family Psychidae; genus Luffia; species Luffia ferchaultella. The sequence continues at coordinate 5,766,402 of OX453257.1, read as the reverse complement.
GTTGTGTTGGATAGTCCATTTATCGAGGAAGGCTATAGGCTATACTACATCACGCTACGACCAATAGGGGTGGAGCATCAATGAAAAATGTTGCAAAAACGGGAAAAATTATTCCTTTTGAGAGCTTCCGTCGCGCGCGCTGCGTAAACGGTTGATGTTAACCAAAAATCATGTATTACGGAATTGTTCCCCTTCAAAAGTTCTAACCAAAAGTCCGCGACAGCATATGTGTATCTTTTAAGGTTAACTTACCATAACCTTTTTTATGACAATCAAATTTGTTCTAAAATAATATACTATTTGTGAAGATGTTTTTTAAACGTGATATTAATCCTTATCAAATTAAATACGTTAGTTGTCTTAAGCATTTCATGTATATTATAGTTGCCCTTTACACCACACAATTTAAATTAATATCTTAGCAGTTTTTATCGAAATAAGAAAACTATAGCGGGAGAAAATAAATTCGCTGTCTGCTTCTTTTCGTTAACTTTTTACTTCCAAACCACGCAATACACTTTGACACGGTTTTCAGTATTATCTTATTTTCTTATTATCTTATAATCTATTAATCTATATAATAGAAATACTTATTATAAAGCTGAAGAGTTTGTTTGTTTGTTTGAATGCACTCATCTCTGAAACTACCAGTCGGATTTGAAATTTATTTTTTGCCTTTGATAGCCTGAATCTAGCGGAAGGTTATAGGCTATATTTATGAAAACGAACTGTCTGTCTATTCGAGCAAATAGGTTTCGGCCAAAACAGCTTAACCGATTTTGATGCAACTTTACACATATGGAAAGGATGTAGTCAAAAGTGGCATACAGAACTTTTTGTATGTCTGTCTGTACGTCCATCTGTCTAAACCAATTTTAATGAAACATCACAAGTATGAAAAGAAGGTCGTCAATACTAACAAATGTTACTTTTTGTCCGTCTGTCTGTCTGTATGTGTATCTGTCTATTTGAGCTAATCTCCAAAACGGCTAAACAGATTTTAAGGAAACTTTGCAGACGGGAAAGAAGGTTGTCAAGAGTGTCATAAGCAACTTTTTGTGTTTGTTTGTCTGTCTATCTGTCTGTCGTTTGTCCACACTGATCTATCAACTACTACAGCCAAAGCTACTAAGTCTAAGAAGCTTAAATTTGGAACATAGGTTTATTTTATAACGTGAGCATTAAGTTAAGAAAGGCTTTTTTAGAAATTTCAAACTTAAGGATGGGAATGGAGGGACTCAAATAATGACGTGTTTCAGAGTTTTTAGATTTCCACATTTTAAGGATGGGAAACGGGAGATGAAAAATTGTATCGGTTTTTTTAAAGGGTGGAAGGGAAATGAAGATTGAAAGTTTGAATGGGTGTAACCAAAATTAGTTCCAGCAAAAAGTACGTATAAACCATCTCGAACGTTAATTGTACCTATAACAGAAATTCGTAGTCTACGCAAGCGAAGCTGCGGGCGGTCGCTAGTACTTACATATATGGGCACTCACTGTAATTATTTTGACTTTCAAGATTTCCCTTTGTTCACTTTGGTTCGTCATCCGCATTCGCATCTCAGATAGATACTGTTTGTGAAATTCATATCCTATCAGTAATTCCTGTTACTATCTGGTTTTGGTACTAAAATTGGTAAATAAAACTTAAATAATATACTAACAGTTATTCTAAATTAAAATATAATTAAAAAAACTAAAAATACCTACAATACAAATACGTAGAATTGCTAACTAATCACCGAAGCACCCATAGTAAGTCAGCTGGCTATGTACGCACGTGTCAACTTCAACACGTACCATAGTAAGTTTAACGACCGCCAGTACGCTACGAAGTTCCACTCACACATACGTGGCCGTCATTGCAGTGCTTCAGTGGTTGTTCAGTGACAGGGAGTCTGGAGATGGTGCCTGTTATGTCTGTGCTAAATCAGAAAAAACTGAATTTTTTCAACTATTTTGACCTTTTAGCTTTATTGTACAATTGGTTAGCACTAAAATTTACAAAACCATATATTGCTCGTGTTTCAAGTATATCTCGATGGTAAACGTCGAATTTCCAACCCGCCGCTTCAAATGTTTTTGACTTTTCACTGGCTTGAATTGCTGTTCCTTTCATCGTATTCGAGTAAAAGTTTTACGCATAATGTCAAGTTCAAGAACTTTTGATACTGACACCGATTTTAAAGATAATAATCACAAAAAATATAGAACAAAAGCGTTACGTACATAAAACTGTTCACTCGCGACCCCAGAATTGTGTGTCTATGCTTACAGAAGCCAAGTAAGTTTATTAGTTTTCTATTAATTTGCACGAATTTATAATACATATATTTTATGTTCAAAACTAATAAGACTCTATAAAGTTCCGAAAATTTTGAGCTACAAATACGAGTAGTGATTCAATGTACCAAGAGTCTCTATCAAGATATGATATCAAGAATCACTTTTTTTAGTTTTAGTTGTATGTAGCGCCCCTCAGAAAGGAAATGTAATCATCCATCTAGGTCACCACGTAATTCACTGTCAAGCTGATGAAAAAAGCTTAAGGTCTTCCAGTAAACTAAGAGAAGAGATGGTATTCGAAATGAAGAAATAAAGTTGTCAACACGGCAAAAATAAAAAGCAAGCTGAAGTGGCAGTACACCAGCCATATATTTCGCATAGCTTCAACCGATAGTGAATAAAGCTTCCCAAGTGCCAATATGTGGGACACCCTCAAACCTGGTCGAAAGATGATTTGATAGCGAAAGCGGAAGACCGATAAGTGTTGAAAGCTTAGAATCGTTTGAGGTTTTATTCCACATCCAGCAACGGATATTGACACGCAAAATGATGATGAAAATTAAATTACGGAAAAAAATTCTTTAAACTCTTTCCAACTTAAAAATTATCATAAAAATTACCTATAACTTCAAAAGACAAATAGCAACAAACGGGGATCGCATAAACTTGTGTTTAGGTAAATTTTCTTTTGAGAAACTCGTGACAAAGTTATCAAAGTGAAAAACCCACTTTCATTTAATTCTGACGGGATAAGTTAGAAAGTATTTTTAAGTTCTCTCTTTTGCCACAGAGGGAATCGGTTTTCCGGATTTTGGGTTGACCTTTCATTATACTGAGTAATTTCATGTAACGTAATGGATCAAGTGTATAAAGAAAACGGTAAATTAGTGTACAAAACAAATTTGAAAGTTCGGAGATGCCATGAAAAGTTCAACGAAAAAAGAGCTATTAGGGGCATGCATAAATAAAAATCTAGAGCCAAGGAAAAATAGCTAAGGGCGCACTTTAAAGAAATATCAGTATCAGTGTTGGTTACATTTAAGAAAATATTATGCATATACTTGCACATGAAAACAAACGTGTATAAGTTTTTCTAAGGTGAACGAAAGCCACCTATATTTAGACTTACAAAAGTAAACAAATCCTTCGTAAAAAACTGTGTTTGTGTTTATGATATTTCTAGTTTTGGATACAATCAAATAACAAATAGTTTAAAAAGTTTATAAAAGTTTAGCTCATGTAAAAGGCTTGTTGTGCAAGAAATGTTTAAATAACTATAATGCAAAATCGAACGCACCCCGGCCAGGTGGACTGATGACCTTAAGCACCATATCGGGGGTAATTGGATGCGAAAGGCGGAGGATCGTGTGTGGTGGCGAGCCTTGGGAGAAGCCTATATCCTGCAGTGGAGAGACACGGGCTGATGATGATGATGATGAAGATGAACGCAAGATCATTATTGTAGTTGCCTTGAGCATTCGATACCAAAAAATTAAATAGCAAAAAATATCGGAGGCTATTTCTTGCCAATACTTTTCCTTGTAGTATTTCCGAACCAATGCCAAATGCATCGTGACGTTCAATGAGTATGTTCAACATATCTTACATCGAATAATTTTTCAGAGTTTTGAATGTTAACATACCTTATTGCATATTCAGTAATAATAATAATACCTAGGACATCACACGCAGCTTCTTAAATTCAGTGCTTTATAAATTTCAAACTTTCTATTCGTGCACCCAGAATTTTATAATTGCTATAGATTAAGTATTATAAATGTAAAACTGTGTTTGTTTCTGCGTTCGTCATAACTTCATGTCGCACTGGAGCGACTGGTTGACGTAATTGTTGTAACGGATATTGTTGAGGAGACGAAAAGAAGAGTTAGGGGATTATTTTTCCTAATCAAAGATCCCAATGGAGTTAAAAGCTACTCAAGCTTGGAAATGAATGACGGGCAAAGCTTCGAGTTGTGTAGTGGAATGCTGGTGAAAGTAGCACTCAAGAAATGAAGGATTGATTCGGCTGCGGGAACAGAGATGGAAAAGTATGGTTATAGATAAGCTAGTTACAATATACTTTTTTAATTAATTTTTCGTAATAAATGTCATAATAATAATAACGTATACATCACAACAACGTCTAGGCCCCAAACTAAGCATTAGCTTGCGTTTTGGGTACGAAGCGAAAACACCACATACATATAACAACCAAGACCCGGTACCAGTATCAATATTCATCATATAAATACTGACCGGACCTGAAATTCGAACCCGGGACCTCCAGCTTCGTAGGCAGGGTCGCTACCCAATAGGCTAAGCGGTCGTCAGAAAAGTCATTGTTTTCATAAAATAATTCACAGAATGACAGAAATTAAAAAAAAAAATTATAACTGTGTATTCATTGAACGTAACTTTTTTGGCAGGAACGTAAAACTAATGTAATTTTTAACATACATAGTAAAAATGAATGCCATCACTGTTTATTTTATCTTCGACGTAAAAATTCATCACTTGTCATAATACCGAGGCATAATAATTACTTATCTAAGTAAACGCTTTCGCAATACCTTGAATAACAAACGCGACGTCGTCGTCGTCGCCGCGTCGTGTCAACTGGAATTGCGACATTCTGAATTTCAGTCTGGCTTTTTGCCAAATCCAAGCGTAGCTTCTGAAGCGCACTACTCATGATGAAATCTGAGGATTGTAGTCGTACTTTTTTGCAATATTTTATTGAGAGGATCTAACCAATTCTCAAAGTACGATTACAGTAACGGGTTACATAAGTAAACTATAAATTTACTAGTAAATCCTATTTTTATAACACAGTTTTTTTTTTTTTCAAAAATGGACTTAATTATAGTACCTATACTCCCCGGTTCTCGACACAAAAAAAATTTATAAAGTCTAAAGTAATTTAAGTTTATGAATTTTAATGAGTGCTGAAAACTAGATTAAAGCTAAAAATCTACGAAATTGTAATTATTACATAATAGACTGGCTGATTGGCCGGGTGGTTAGAAACTATAACTGCGCAGCCAAGGGTCGCGGTTTCGATTCACACCCGACACTAATATTTGTGTGCATGAACATGTCTATTTGTTCCGTGTCTAGGTCTGAAATGTCTATATATATATATGTAATTTTAAGGAATATTTATATATGTATATCAGTTGTATGGTACTCATAGCTTATCTTAGTTTAGGACTAGAGGGCGCTCTGTGGGATGTCCCACCTATTATTATTACTATACCAAGACTTCATTGAAGAGTTAAAGTGTACATAATAATATAATATATAAAATAGGTACGGAACCCTCAACGGTAGTAAGTTTCGCACTTGATACTTTTGTTGATAGGAACATCGCTCGTAATGACTTCGAATTATGTACTCCACAACATACATACACTACATGCATATACACAGAGAGTATCTATTAGATGAGTGTTCTTGCCACTTTTCCTAGAAAACCTATTCGGCTCCTAAATGATATGTCACATGGCAGAATAAATGTCCCTTAGATTACACTAATATTATACTGAACAATCTGACTTTATTGCTATATTTATGTATACAGTATATGGGCGGATAGTAATAAAGTCGCCGGTTGGGACACACACACCAGAAAACTCATATATCGAGCAAATCAATCTTTGCCAAAAATCTGCTATGTTTCTCACGTGACTAGAATTATTTTTTTCGAGATAATATTATGAAGACAAAACTGTATATTTGCCGCAATAGATATTGTAGCTCGAGATTTCGGCTACACGTGAAGAGTTTTTCATCGCCTTCTATATATTTTCTAAACACTCCATTTAAAAAAATATGTATGTAAAATTTTTCCTTTAAGATTTATCGGTACGTGTTGGTTACTAAGTCAAACGTAAATAATACGCACTAGAAACAGGTAACCGTGTGCGTCGCGACGAAGGGCTGCCAGCAGATTCCGATCGTCACAATCGTCAGTCGCCCACGCACTCCTACGCTCAGACGACACTTTGTGAAGTCATATTTTAATATTTTAGTAATAAATCATACAAAAAAAAAGAAAATACGTTATTTATTATTTTCACAAAAATTGTGATATTATTAAACTGTGGTTATTAATATTAATAAATTTTATGTTAAAATAAATCAGTCCGTATAACGGTACACTTATAGTGCTTGCAAAAAATTGTGAAAGAAATTTAAAAAACGCGAGTTCATCATCATCATCATCAGCCCGTGTCTCTCCACAGCAGGATATAGGCCTCTCCCAAGGCTCGCCACCATACACGGTCCTCCGCCTTTCGCATCCAACTACCCCCGGTATGGCGCTTCAGGTCATCTGTTCGATATTAATTAATATTTGATAACGAACTGCTCAAGCACAACTCTTCACCATATTTGGTCTCCACTAGATGTAGAGACTCTCTAGCTAGCTCTTAAAATACGATTCGTACATGAAAAAATCGATATACAACCGCGAATTCAGTACAGATGTATCAGAAAAAAAGTAATAGGAATCGGTTAACATCGAACGCGCAGGTTTGCCCGAAATAATTTTATTAAAAAAAGTCATAAATTATAACTGAAATACGGTAAAAACAACTTTATTACTAATAACATTTGGTTCAAATTGTCATGCAAATTTCAATTTGCAGGTACGTCCAGTCACATTACTTTTCTGTTAGATCTGTGGGAAAGTAAACCATATTGATTTCACTCTAACTATAAATATGCCTTTTTTTGCTTCTCTAATATAATAATTTATATAAAAACTAACTCAGTTTCATATATTCTCACAATAAACTCGTAAGTAATCATAATCACTACATACTATAAAATAAAGTCCCCCGCCGCGTCTGTCTGTCTGTCTGTCTCTTTGAACGCGATAAACTCAAACACTACCGAACGGATTGGCGGAACGGATTCAAGAGGAAGGTTTACGTGTATAATTTATTAATATTTTGTTCAAATTCGTTGAAATAATGGCGATTCTTGTTGAAGAAGTCGGAAAAAAATCAAGTCGGCTGGGATATTTGATCGATAACGCTGCCTTATCCTTTTAAGATATAACAAAATAATGTATGGAGGAATCGTGTATCTTATTTAGGACTAAAGAAAAGTCCGGGACGGCATATGTCTATCTTTTATGGATAGCTTACTATACCTATTTTTATGTTTGTGTGTGTTTTATGCATGTAATTGGAAAGCCATTTATACGAATACAGTATTAATCCTTATATCAAATTAAAAATGTTATTTACCTTCAACATTTTATGCACATTATGGTTGCCCTTTACACTATACAATTTAAATCAATATCTTAGGAGCTATCGCGAGAATAATACTTATACCAATCTACAAATATTCTTAATGCGCGATATGCCACGTTGTGAAGATCTCCAAGCGTACGTAATTAGACATTTTAGATTTCCATTATTAATATAGGAACCACCAGCAATTTCTTAAATCACCGCCACAATGGAAGTAAATAAGCCAATTTCAGATATGATTACCCTACAAAGAAACCAAACAAACTAATTTGAAAGAAACATTATTTTACTGTCATAAAGAAAATCAGGTTAAATATTTTTTTCTACCTAACTTTTATATCTAATGTTCCATTAATATCTACACGATATTTTGCTACAGTTTTGATTTCAAAGTAAATTCTATTTATTTGTAATTTATTTTAAACCTATTAACAAACAATTTGAAATATATTTATCACACATTTTTAATAAAAACACACTTATTCCGGACAAGTGATATATTCTTAGAAAAGAAATCTTTGTAGAATAAAAAACTATAATTTAAAATTATTTTCTAGAACGAAGCTAAATAATTCAAACCAAAACTAACAGCCATTTATTTACATTAATTAAAAGTTTTAAATAGTTTTGTTGTTAATGCAATCTCACATAATAGTGAGATTGCATTGCAGGCATTCCTCGATAGCATCAAAAAGGTGTTAGACAACGTATACTATACAATATATCCCGTAGTTTTGGGACTAACAAAAGATGTCGACTAAAATGAACTAGTTAGGTCTATTTATGACTGTTTTATTCTGAATTTTAATTTTTTTGACTATGGTTTGTTATTATAACCAAAGTACTTGCAGCGCGCGGCCCGAGTAAGTAAGTCGTCTTCGGTACTAACGCCGGTTTACGAATATTTAGCGCAAGATACACGTAGGGATGTCGAAATAGCATAGCTACGAACAAATATATTTTTTGTTCGTACCTTCGCATATATATCAAATCTATTAGACATATGTAAACTTCTGTGATATTGTTATACCTTTTTTTTTAACTTAACTTAACCTTTTTTGTCCGTTCTCCCCATGCTCGCGGTAGTAATCGTCGGGAAGCGTCCTCTGCCCCACCGCACCGCTTCTTCCCACTTGTGTCGCCTATTTATCGCGAAGATGTTCTACTTATAGAATCTTAACCTACTTTGTTATGACACACATTTTAGCATGTGGCTCTTGAACTATAACAAGTATTACTAAGTTAAAAACTTTATTTCAAAACCTTATAACATGAGCTTTAAAATGATCTAATTATCAAGTTTTTCTTTTTTAATTTTGAACTCACAAGTCACTACAAAAAAGCGATTGCTGAAGCTTTGAGAGCTCCAAGTTGTTATTACATTTGAGTTAGAAGTATAGGAGTCCTAATGCCAAAATTTTTTACCACGCCATATCATATTAGCGCATTATTATGTCCCACTGCAGGGCTTAGGCCTCCCGTCGGGATGAGGGTGCTTGCAGCTTTATCCACTACATTGCTTCAGTGCGGGTTGGTGGATCTTAACGACTGCCATCTAATGATGGCAACCGGGACCGATGGCTTAATGTGCTCTCCGAGGCACGGTGTCAGTGATAGTTATGTACTTAAGTCAGATAAAAATCATAGGTGCATGCCTGTCGTTAGGATTTCAACCACGACCTTTCTAAGCGCGCCGTTGCTGCCGTTACCGTTACACACTTTATAATACTGTCCATTTTAAAACATGTTTGTCTCTTTCTTTCATACCTAAGTGTCGATGAAAGATGAGGACAAAACATATTTTACAAAACGTTTCTGAATTGAACAAATAATATATTATTATTTTATTTAGATATTATATGAGTACCTAACTATTATTATAAGATTAAATTATATTGGATATTCAGTTTAAATAATGGTAACGAAAAATTAATAAATCAAGTATTGTATTTTTTTCCATCACATTTTTATGATTGGATTTTTTTCGTATTTTTAAAGCTCATTTTGCTGGCTCTCAAATAAGGTTTCAACTTTGTAATACCTGTCATAGTTCAGGAGGTATAAACTTTTTATCGGTAAAATTTGTTGAAATTTATAAGGTGCTTTGATCATTATCGCCACGGCACATACTGTGAGAACTTTACAAAAGTTTTGCGCGTGCTTCGGACGGGTGAAAGGAGTTATTTATTAAGTTATGATTAGATGGCGAATCATCACGCGACGGCCTGATAACGTTTACTGTACGTGATTGGCTCAGTTCCAGCTGAATTTGAAAATATTTTTTTTACGTGCAACCCCACCCCAGCGTGTTTTAATTATATTATCGGCTTCCCTTATAAAATATTACGCAGACCCAAGTTACTACTACTATAAAAAGAAATGTATCATCCCTATTTTCCACAAAGTAAAAACAAAAACCTAAATCTTAGACACTTATACAAGACACTTTAGCCCGACACACATGCATATTTCACTTCACTGCACTTCATCAGCCTACTTTCACCCCACTGCAGGGGCTTAGGCCTCCCCCAGGGTGGGGGGGGCTTGGAGCTTAAATCCACCACGCTGCTCCACTGCGGGTTGGGGATGTAACGACCGCCATCTATTGACAGCGTCCGGGACCGACTAGCGACTGCTTAACGTACTCTCCGAGGCACGGAGTCAGTGATAGTTTTATGTACTTAAGTCAGAAAAACTTTATTGGTACACGCCCGGATTCAAACCATGGCTCTATGGCTTTATAAATTCGTTTCGCTTTGGGCTATCACGACACCTTATTACACACGCATACACATTGTAGTGATTCATAATTTCAGTACGAAATTTCAAGCCTATTATAGAGTCAATGATAAATGCAAGCATTTACAGAGCTAACTTAAATAATCGTTTAAATTTAATAAAATATTCACCGACAATTTTCTAGGGTCCAAATGACCCCGAAGTAGCTTAACAGTTAAATATTTCATGGCTTTGAATTTGACAAACATTTATAAACATGATCCTCTAAGGTAGGTACGGCTTTCCCACATAATCCCATCTAGCGTGTTTAACCCATAAATTGCAGAAAGCGTCTGCGGTTGCACTGCGGTGAGTCCCTAACATCACAGCCTAAGAAGGAAGGAAGCTGTCTCATTTCATATGAAATACACGACTGCGTTTTTGTCCTAAATAAGAGTATAATATGCAGAGCGTATATTATGGGTATTAGGTGACTGTACCTACCTACTTTTTTTGGTATTTGGTACCTACTGGTAATTATATATTTTTTCTCAAAGATGCTATGATACCATATTATATCTTGCACAACCTTCTTTGGGATAAATCATACTTGCAGTACCGGACCAGAAAGTGTCGCTTGTTTTAGCAGGCGTGCTCGAGCGGTCGAATATGTAATTTGAAAATAGAACGAACTCTTTTAAACTCGAACATTGATAACTAAAGAGTTAACTCATCTAAGTTTTATTTAATTTCGAACTGGCACGACAAAAAGAATGCGCCATTAAAAGAATTTAAAAAAAAAGAAGTCTACATTGGAACGCGGTGAATTGGCGGCAAACTTAATTATTTTTATTATTATAATACAGTTGTTAATATAATTAGTTTATGTTAACTTCGCCTACTATAATTATTCGAAATGAGTTCTACGAATGATGAAGACATTTTAATACCACCTGAAATACTAGAAGCTGCAAAAGCTATTATTGAAAATTGTTTACCACCGAAATCGAAGGACAAATATATGAAAACGTATGAAAATTTTATTAATTTACATGCATCTTTGAGAAAAGTACTATACAAGCCTTGGCCACAACTGTGCATAACCGGACTCTGCGATGTGTGCCTCGGCTGATATAGTTCCAATCAAACTTTATGGCGGATCGGAATACAAAGCTTTATGCGTGCTTGCGCAGGTTCAGTCATGTGTCCCTCGCTCCTCTGCGTCTCGTTACACCTATAACTGGTTACTACGACACGATTTGTACCTATATTCACATCCGCCACAAAGTTTGATTGGAACTGTAACAATTAAACATGTTCATACGTAAAATTTGTCCCAAAGGGGATAGACCCTACAAATTTTGAGTTTGCAGCCGGGGTTAGCGGCCACTTGACCAACGGTCAATCAATTAAATACTTAATTGAAAGTTCACATGTGAATTCACACTAGCTCACCGAGTTATACAAATATTTTTGTTCGACATGATGTTCCATGCCTCGGAGAGCACGTTAAACCGTCGGTCCCGGTATAGTGGGACAAAATAGATTTACTGATGTGCGCTCAATAGAAAGCACAAGTTTTTTTGGGTTTATTTAGCTAGACACAGTTCATGGCGAAATAATTAAGTTACTGTCTATGAAGTTACAATCCGCGCATGACACTTATGTATTCCTTCTGAACACTTGATTTTCGTTGTTAGCACACGTCTATGGCTCCAAATTTCATTGACATCTCACTACAATCTGTCTAAAGTGTGTTTTAATTTGACATGTCACAGAACACCGTCACAGAAGCTTAGCATTGGGATGTTGTTGCGCCCTACGAAAATTCTTATCAAATTAAACTATCGTCGCTTGTTTTTTATAGAATATTCTGGCACAGAACCAGCGACAGGAACGTGTCGTTCATTGATGTCGGTCGGTCGGTGACTTGATTGTATTATCAAAAAAAAATTGTATGCGGTGGACCTAAGTTTGGATGTGAAAATAAAAGTTCTTCATACAGTAAATTAAATTGACAGCAGTGAAGTTCTTACTGTTACGAACGGACAGAGTAATGACCGCCATCTAGCGTCAACCAGTAAAACCATTTTGTAGAAGGGTTTTACAACAAGGACAACATGAAACCCCTACTCAATACTAGATGGCGTTAGAGGAAAGAATCGCTGGGCTTTCTGGAATTATCTTATCCAGTCGATTGTGTTCGAGCGAGTGGAGTAATTTCTAGAAAGTTCTCGAGACTCGTTCCGACCCATATAAGTACCCGCAGGAAGGCGAGCGAGTCAGTTCAGTTTTTGGGCTACTTACGAGCGACTTCGAAGTGAAAACTAGTGATCAAGAGTGATACCAGTGAAACCTACGACTTGGCTACGACCTAATACATCGTGAGTGCTTAGTGTTTGGACTTAGTGCTTAGTGTTTGGACTTAGTGCTTTGTGTTGGACCTAGTGTTAGTGAATAAAGTATTCAAAAGAGTCAGCAGGTCTTTCTCTCCAAATTATTCGAACCCTAACACGTAACATTACTATACTGTGCTAATGTGAAGGCCATTTAAACATCCGGACTCTATGCTTGGCCGTCACAGATTCTATTAACACAATGACGGAGGAAATGTGGATGAATTAAGACTTCATGGAATAACTATTATGGATGCAATTATGGTGTCATGGATGCAACTATGAATGGCGTAAGAAATAAGCGTGGATATTAACAATATAGATTTGCTTATTTTATAGTATTTAATTTTTTTTGTAGAGACTAATTATCTTTGTGTTCGTAAATTTATATTTGCGCTTTGTAAAATGTTCGTGAAGACAAATCTAATGAGTTCAAACTCGGTGAGTTTACAAGTAGCTATTTAAGAGTTCTTTTACCTACCTACCTTCCAGCTCAGTCATCAGACCAGTTCGATATACCATACTTGTCGATAGTATTGGTAAAATTTTAGCTCGAGTGGAATAAACGTTGAAGGAGGTATAAAGGTTGAGGAAGGAAGAAGGAGGAAGGAGGAATAAAGGTTGAGGAGACAACGCTGCTTGCATCATCAGGACTTTCTCAAACATACGTGTGGTAAGCTTCGTGGGTCAAGAGGAAGTGACTGAATTTACTTGAAAAGTTTGGCCCAAACATACGTACATATGTACACACCTATTACTAAAAAGTCTTTGTAAATAATGTTTTAATTAACATTTTTTTGAAAATAGCAGTTCATATTTAAAAATACGTTGAACTATAAAGTAAAAAATAATTATCAGTATTTAAAGCTCAAAAGTTTAACTATTAACTGGTTATCAATCAATTGTCCATGTCATTCAAATGCCCGTGACGTTGGATCTAACCCAAATGGGTTAGTGTCTAGTACCTGGGTTAAAATGTGAAATACGTATTTTAAATGCTTGAGGAGTCAACCTCAGACTTTTAAAACGTACATTTCATATTTCAATTTGAGATTTAAATACTGATCATATTTTTTTGATTCAGATTTTTTTATAAATACATGAGCTTCCTTTTAAAAAGGTTTTTCTGTATTCGAAATTAACACAAAAAAAAGTTAAAACTCTATCAATTATCATAGAAGAAAAAAATCCGATCTTGTCCATTTTATTATTACTCTGAGGTTCATCACTTTCATCACTAGGTATCACTAATTTTAAAGGATAAAAATTATAAAACTGGAAGTTTTTGTCAATCTTTTTATTTATAGGAATATTATATTTTAAAGTAAGAAGTTGCTTGTGGAGTGTAAAATAGTTTCAAATCCTAGAATCGCATTTCATGAAACACCACTGTGTAAATTTAAAACAAGGTTTACGATTGTGGCCGAGAGTTGTACGTGCCGACACTAAACGTGTTTTATTTTTCCCGTATATTGTGTCCGACGTGTCACGTACTACCGTTACGTGTGGTTTGAAAACATAATAGCTTTTAACCTTGAAACTGCGGAAAGCCTACGTTTATTTTAGGGTAGAAAATTGTTACTGTACGTAATCAATGGTATACATAGAAAAATAGCCAAGCACGTAGAACTTTTCATTCCTTTCGCAGTGGAGACGATAGGTCCAAAGATGCCAAATACTTGTTAAAGATTTGACAAGATTTGAAGTTAAGTTTAATAATAATGATATATGGGACATCCCACACAGCGCCATCTAGTCCCAAAGTAAGCAAGTATTATGCTTGTATTATGCTTGTATTATAGGGTACTAGACAATTGATTTACATACTCAAATATTCTTTTTTTATAATATAGTATACATGTTTACACACAGACACGGAAGAAATAAACATGTTCATGCACACAAATATTTGTCCCGGGCGGGAATCGAACCCGCGAACCTTGGCTTCACAGTTTTAGGATCTCTGACCTCTCGGTCAACCGATTAGTCAAATTCATTGCCAGTCAAGTCAAGTCAGGAGAGCCTTTAAGCAAGGAATACCTTGTTCAGAGGATCAGTATTGCAGTACAGCGCGGTTACGCGGCAAGTATCCTTGGCACTTGGACCCGTCGTCGTGTCGTTAAAATTTTTTCACGTCACCATTATTCAGATAATATTGTTACGAACACACAGAGTAACGACCGCCATCTAGCGTCAACCAGTAAAACCACTTTGTAGAAGGGTTTTACAACAAACAAACACGAAACCCCTACTCAATACTAGATGGCGTTAGGGGAAAGAATGGTCTGGAATGGAATCAGCCCGGTCGTTTGCGTTCGCGCGAGTGGAGTGACTTCTAGAATGCTCTCGAGGCTCGTTGCGACCCATATAAATAGCCGTAGGAGGGCGAGCGAGCGCAGTTCAGTTTTTGGGCTACTTTCGAGGCGACTTCGAAGTGAAAACTAGTGAAACCTACGACTTGGCTACGAGCTAAGAACATCGTTAGTACTTAGTGTTTGGACTTAGTGCTTTGTGTTGGACCTAGTGCTAGTGAATAAAGTCTTCAAAAGAGTCAGCAGGTCTTTCTCTCCAAATTCTTCGAACCCTAACACGTAACAATATTTTTAATTTGTATGTGTTGAATTTCTTAGTAATGTTCACATTTAGTGTAGGTACATAAAGAAAACGTGGCAAAACCTTGAGAAGTTTCTAGAGTCTAAAATATATTTTGCTTAAGCCCTCAACTTTATTAGGTACAAACACTTGTAATAAACTTGAGAGTTCACAACAAATTTAATTTCACGGGAATTGTGTGCGCCTTCTTGTCTTACTGTCGGAACCGTCACCCTATATTATACTAACCACCGTCGCGGCTTCGCTCGCGTGAACCACATATTTATATAACAACATCTTATTAATTTATCCGCCATTTTGATAAATAATAAATGGTCTCCCAATGTAAATTACTCTTGAGACGCGTAGTAGAGCGAGGTGTTCGGGGAAAGGGAAAAAGAATCCCGAACCGGTCCTAAGCTCATTGAAGTACGATTAGAAAATTGACCCACGTATGAAACGAAATACTTGTACGAGTAGGGTAACCATAAAATCATATGGAAAGATCTGATCGAAATTATTTTCCGTTTTTAAAAGTAACTATTTAAATAATGAAAAAATCACCTATATTTTTTCTGAAAAATAAGATATTGTTATTTATTCACGGTTGAAAAATATTTCTGTTTAATTTCTAAGACATAAGGCAAATTTCTGAGCAGACAATTAACGGAATGGGGAATTTCATATTAAAGTGTTAACATTTTTATTTTTTTTCAGATAATATATATATATATCCCTCCATGCAAGGAATTTTATTTTTTATTTTACATGATTACGGGATTTAATTCAATGTGCATCTGATGCACCCTTATCTATATAAGAAAAACTAGCGACCGCCTGCAGCTTCGCCTGCGTAGACTACATATTCCTGTTAAAGTGATCTATTATTAACATTCAAAATGCTTTTTGTCTACTTTTTGCTTTTATACACTTTGGTTACTGTCATACAAACGATTGACTCCCATCATTCCCTTAAAATTTGAAAATAAAAAACTCTGAAACACGTCGTTATTTATTTATTATTAGCGGTCGTGCCCGGCTCCGCCCGGGTGGACTACAGAAATGTTCCCCATCACGTTCTCCCCCCCATCCCTTTCCTAGCACTTCATTCCTAGGTAACTAACGTATTTAATTTGATAAGGATTCATATGTTTAAAAAACATCTTCGCAAATAGTAAACCAACCTTAAAAGATACACATATGCTGTCGCGGACTTTTGGTTGTAACTTTCAAAGGGGAACAATCCCGTCATACATGATTTTTGCTTAACGTCAACCGTTTATGCAGCGCACGCAACGGAAGCTCTCAAAAAGAATATTTTTTACCGTTTTTGCAACATTTTTCGTTGGTGCTCCACTTCTATTGGTCGTAGCTGACATAATAATAGCCTATACCCTTCTTCGATAAATGGACTATCCAACACAAGAGTTTTTTAATGCGAACCAGTAATTCTTGAGATTAGCGCGTTCAAACAAACAAACTTCAGCTTTATAATATTAGTATAGATATGCGAACCAAAAAATGCTAATTAAAAATAAAGTAGAATCGTTTATTCGCTGTAATACATTGCCTGTGAAATCGAAATACCATTCCCGAAATCTGTCAAAATCAATTAACGAGAGTCAAATAAAATTTAATAAATATCCGCTGTGGCCATCATCGTGGCATTTAACCGATGAGGAAGCGCAATAATGACATATTTCATTGAAATCCAATTAATCGATAGCAATTTGACTCGAACGCGATCGGAATAGTATTAAAGATTTATAATAATAGTACTTCTGTAAAAATAGAGCTTACCAAGGTAGACTTCGTGAAAGAAAATCCCATATATTCGGATTACATATAATTCCAATGTTATTTCAATAGAACGACGCCACGACAGGACAGTGACGATTAAACAAATGTTGTTTATGTTTTATTCTAAGAAAACGTTGCCATGTAGGTAATTTTTTAGAAAAAAATTACAGAATATTTGGCCTTACGTATATTTCACAACAAAACCTTAAGCGCTGAATGAATTCTCATTTCAGAAGTAAATTAGAAATTAAAAAAAAAACTCTCTATTTCCTAAAATATATTGAATGAAGGGACTTGTTATGGGAAACAAAATTATTATCTCATATAATTGTAAAATGCATAATATTGAACAAAACATACGAAAATGGAGTATTCCCATCTCTGAAACTCGTCTCTGAAATTACTGAGCCTAAAATTTAAAAAAAAAAAGAAATACTAATCACCACTGATAATCACACACACACAAGACACACAATCACAACAACGTCTAGGTCCCAAACTAAGCATTTTGCTTGTATTTTGGGTACCAAGCGAAGACACCACATACATATAACAACCAAGACCCGGTGCCAGTATTAATATTCATCATATAAATACTGACCCGACCTGGGATTCGAACCCGGGACCTCCAGCTTCTCAGGCAGGGTCGCTGCCAGGTAGGCTAAGCGGTCGTATCACATATACAAACTCATAATTTATAGAAAAACCGGCCAAGTGTGAATCGGACTCACAACACGAAGGGTTCCGTACCAACATACAATATAAAAAAACGAGCGCGATGTTAATCGAACTTAACCATTAACCGTTATTATTATGTAATTTAAGAATTAATGTATAAATATATTTTGTTTTTATTTCGGTAGTTATTTAGAAGGCGCTCGGTCCTCTCTGGCTAATAACATGAAAAGTAATAACATGAGTGCACTGATAGCTAGAGACAATTTTTATTACTTATTTTATTACAGTGAACCTTTGACTTTTAGTATCGATTGTGAAGAAAATAAGCTCTGCAAAGGAAAGCATAAATTTAGAGTACCTAGTAATACCATGTAGTTTTCATCATAAAATGTTTTTTTTTAAATTATATTTTACAATAACATCACAAAGATAAAATGCATCTAATTTTCGCTTATTTATTAAACGCTATCTGTCATTTTCTATGGAATTTTTACAAAATTTTGACTTATAAAAGTAGATTTTATAAGTTAATCGTTAAATAATACAGTCTAGTTAGCTGTGATAGTTTCCTTTTAACTACGTTATATACACTCCTGTCATGAATTTTTTCCACATATCCAAAAACAACGGTTTAGCTGGTAGTGGGGGGGACACATGACTCTAACAAAAATGAGGACTTAAGTAGTGTATTTATCTCAACAACGGTTGACTTAAATAAAAAAATTTGTTTGAAACCTTGATATAATTTTTTAAGACCTATCGTTTAGTACCTCTCGCGTTAATATACGATGAATTTTATTTGTACTTCAGTTACATGTATGGCGACCTATCCCAGAAAAATTCTTAATTTATCTTCTAAATTTCATCTATATATTACCAATAGTTTCCGAGAAAAACCATAGACAGACAGACAGACAGACGGACGGACATGGCGAAACTATAAAGGTTCCTTTTTTGCTATTTGGCTACGGAACCCTAGAAAGGAAAGTTTACTTCAAAATTTTAAGTTTATAAATTCTCAAGGGAAACTGCAAATATTCGTGAAGAGATAATGCGTACAAGATCTATTGCTAATATCACTGCGAACTGATAAGTTCAATTGGTCGAGTGATTAATATTTGTAGGACCTACTTATAGGAAGGGGTTGGGTTCAATTTCTAGCAGAAATTGGGATCATATTTAAAAAAAAACCAGTAGGTAATGCGATTATTTTTAACTAGCGATCGCCCGCAGCGTCGCTTGCGTAGACTACACATTCCTGTTTTAGGTAGTATTAACATTCGAAATGGTTTATACGTAGGTACTTTTTGCTGAAACTAATATTAGGTACACCCATTCAAACTTTCAATCTTCATTCTCCCCACTCCTTTAAGAAAACCGGTACTCCCATACTTTTCACCTCCCATTTACCACCCTTAAAATGTGAAAATCCAAAAATCCTGAAACACGTCATTATATATTTATTTTAAAATTTTTATGTTTCTAACTTTAAAGAACAAAGATTCTCATATAAAGCACCTCCATCCCTCCCTCTTTAAATTTGAAATTTCCAAATATTCCTTTCTTAAAAAATTTATACTCACGCTATAAAATAAACCACTGTTCCAAATTTCGGCTTCCTAGACTTAGTAGTTTCGGCTTTATCTACGCTGATAGATCAGTGAGGACAAACGACAGACAGCCACAAAAAGTAACTGATGTCACTCTTGACAACCTTCTCTCACGTCTGCAAAGTTTTATTAAAATCTGTTCAGCCGTTTTGGAGATTAGCTCGAATAGATACATAGACGTACAGACGGACAGACGGACAAAAAGTAGTGTATGTCACTTTTGACCACCTCCTTTTCATACCCGTGAAATTTCATTAAAATCGGTTTAGCCGTTTTAGAGATTAGCTCGAATAGACAGATGGACGTACATACAGACATACAAAAAGTAGTGAATGTCACTTTTGACCACTTTCTTTCCACATCTGTGAAGTTTCATAAAAATCGGTTTAACCGTTTCGGAGATTTGCTTGAATATACAGACAGACAGATAGTATTATTTTATACATATAGCCTATAGCTTTTCTCAATAAATAGACTATCCAACACAAAAAGAATTTTTCAATTCGAACCAGTAGTTCCTGAGATTTGCGCGTTCAAACAAACAAACAAACAAACTCTTCAGCTTTATAATATTAGTATAGATACGTAACCCTCTCCACAGCAGTCCGACTCGCACTTCACCGATATTTTTTTTATAATTTGATTCAGCAAATATCTTTTTGACGTTTTGAACATGTGCTCATTGTTCAGGTGTTGTAAAAATTACTAAATGACTTGCAACTGAATCACCTGACAGTAAAAAGAGATGTTAAAATATGTAGAGAGGATTCAACTTCAAGAAAAATTCAACTTTAACACCTCAAACTAATACTGAACAAAATTAAATAAAAGAGTGAAAATAGGATTAAATTTTATATGTTAAAACCATTAAAACCATTTTAGCAACTCGAGACTTATTAGCACATATAATCCAAAAAACCTATACACTTATATTAATTACTAAATGCAATTTGAAATTATTTTTCCGTCTAGTTAGTTCAGAGTTATTTAATTTTCCTATTGCCCTATGGGAGTCAAAAGTAGGAGTTATTTTTGCCACGAATCAATTAGCTTTGAACTAGTGAAAGGAAAAAATCATTTTATAGTACTTCAGCGGGGTCACGCATTGTGCCGCCTGGAAAGCAATCGTTCGAATTATAACACTATCAAATGGCATAGCCATGTTAACTTAGTACATACAGAATCTCTGATTCTACACTAGGCGCCAATACAATTTGGTCGTATATATTTCGAATGGCGCGGCGTAGCGTTACGTTAGTAACTATTATATAATATGTGGTATAACCGACTTAAATTGTGTAGGCGCCTGGTAGATACTGTGATCCTTTCCTAAATTAGCTATGTCATTTGACAGTGTTTTAATTCGAACGATTGCAATCTGTAATCCAGCTGGAAAGCACTCGAGCCATTGTTGTTCACAAAATATTTCATTATAAATGCTTTTTCTGCTTAACGGGCCTACCGGCTCGCCTTCTTCATCCGCTGCCGTCCAAGCCTCGGCGTTTTGACGCAACTCACCGATCTCACACTTCCTGCGACGACTTCGCTGGACCCATCTGGTTCAGTCTAATTTCCATTTTTCGCATGGCTCCAGCTTTTCGCTTGCTTCAAAGCCCCCGTTTACGCTGTGAAAGTCACCGAGCTACCTAATCAATTCATTTTGAATTTCAATAAGTGTGTTAAACATCTTACATTGAATAAAAACTTTTAGAATTTTGAATTTCGAGGCTAACAGTAAGATGCCAGGGAGAGTTTAGTGGATTTCAGACCCGTACTACCTGCAGATCGCGTGCGGTGCGAGTGTTGTCTGGGTAGAGATTCTCTTCTTCCGAGAAAAAAAAAATGTTTATTAAGAATTTTAGCAATTGATAGCGCGATATCAAGTTTAATGTTGAAAAGGTTAAGATTTGGAAGCGCGGACGAAGACCCTGATAAAAAAAAGCTTGGGATCTTAGACAGCATAATCGTTATCCTATTCGCTTCTCATTGGCCATATTTGGTCAGATTGAAGGTCACGACCCATTTAATTAACAGAGGCTGATCGATAATGACTGATTACTAGTTAAAAGGTTAAGATGGAGCGAATCATACTTCGAAACGATCAAAAACCTGAGCAAAAACGTTTTGTCAAATTATATACGAATTATAATTTTAGAATCTTTATTTTCTTTTCCAGTACGATACACACAAATTTTTACTCGCCAGCGAATATTTCAATTACATTAACTGCTGAATATTTGGTCTACGGCGTATATTTTTTTCTTCTCATTTTCCTTGCCACAACACAGTATCATATGAACATCCATGTTTGGGATGTGATATAATAATAATAATATAATAGTAATATCTGGGATATCCCGCATAGCGCCATCTAGTCCCAAAGTAAACAAGTATTATGCTTGTATTATGGGGTATTAGGCAACTGATATGTATACTTCAATATTCTTTTTTTTAAATAATGTATACATATATAAATACTTTTACACCCAGACATGGAACAAATAAACATGTCCATGCACACAAATATTTGTCCTGGGCGGGGAACGAACCCGCGACCCTCGGCTCCGCAGTTAGGGTCTCTAACCACTGGGCCAACCGGTCAATCTTTTATATACGATATGTATATATGTTTTATACTACGAAACGATTGAGAACCCATTCAAATTGGCAGACGTAAATCGGACGGATCGTATATATGATTATCATTATTTTAAATATTTTGTTTTAATTACACTTAAAATATAATTTACTTTATTTGCTTTTCCAGTATGAATTTTATATGTGCTTAACATTCAATTCTATTTCACAGTGGATATGTTGAAACTTTAAATCGTATATTTAGTCTGTGGCGTTGTATAGTTTTTACTCACATTTTGTGGTCCTAATGCGGTATTTCTATGTACATCCATGGTAGTAATATGTTTTGTTTAAACCGTAATATGACGAACGCATACTTATTTCAAAATGAATAGTCGCGGTCGAAAAGCTAGTCAGTTATAATTTCGATATGCCCCTCGATCCATCTACCACGGATCTATAATTAAGTGTTCAGACAATACGGGAACAAGAGAAAAATATATGAAAACAGCTGTCACGAACGCACCGTCGCGCGTCGTCGTCCCGATAATTTTCATGAATTTTTTCTCCCGTCACCGTGTCGTCCGAACGGGCTGTAACCCTTAACAATTTACCTTGTATTGTGATAAAAATTAAAAGGCAAGCTTTTAACGTACAATTTAACATTTAACGCGATTATGGGAATCCAGATTTTCTATTGGAAATTTCGTCAAAATTAATCCTAAAAATTTTGGCTTTACGTTTATTTTCAACGACTGTACATTCACTAAATCTATAAAATTTGTTTAATAAAATTTGAATGTGTTTATAATATCTAAAACTATTAAGCTATTAAGAAGCGGTTTCGAGGGTTCTGTATGAGGATAATGGTATCAACATTGGAGTGTTTCACGATATTTACTTTTAACTAAATCCTCATGTTATCTGTCGTATAGCTTTTTACTTACTGCCATTATATAAATAAATCAGAATTATTATGAAAATATATTTTCTTTTTTCATATATAACATTTTTACCTGATATCACGTAGCTCAAACCCAATTAACAGTTGCCCTGTTAAATCATCTTTCGTATCTCTTGCTGTGAAACTTTTGATTTTAAATCGAACTACGACTACGAACTTCGCCTCATCATACTACCCTGGTACCCAATTAAAAAGTTCCGTAATAACGCATAAGACTTCCACTGCACGTTGTTCTTATTATTTTACAATTTAAAAGATTCTTTTTTAAATTAAAAGTTTTTTATATGATTGGATAATAAAAGTATGATTTGAGACGGGAAAATAAAATGCACCTTCTTACACTACCGTAAGTACAAAAAAAAATAATAATAGATTGTCTATAAAATATAAAGGCACAGACGTTATAAGCACTACAATGGCGGCTGCGTATGTGTGAGTGGAACTTCTGTTTAAGTTGACGGATGCGTAGTCATGGGTAAGAAAGAACCCGTGTCGTGATAGCCTAAAGCGCAACGAACCTGTCTCAAATTTATAAGGCCATAGGGGCCATGGTTCGAATCCGGGCGTGTACCAATGAGTTTATCTGACTTAAGTACATTAACTATCACTGACTCCGTGCCTCGGAGAGCACGTTAAGCAGTCGGTCCCGGACGCTGTCAATAGATGGCGGTCGTTACAATCCCCCACCCGCAGTGGAGTAGCGTGGTGGATTTAAGCTCCAAACCCCACTCACCCTGGGGGAGGCCTAAGCCCCTGCAGTGGGGTAAAATGGGCTGATGATGATGAAGAAAGAACCCATGACTTACGAATACTCGGACGTAGTAGCATCGCGATGTACTCGTAACTACCGATGCACCCCTAGTAAGTTATCTGGCTATGTTACGAATCCGTGACCAAAAACGGTTTCGAGTTACTCTAATCGTAATTTTCGGCAGATGATATACTTACAAAGCTCATTATATATAGTACTTGCTGGAAGTTAGCTGAATACAGTATGGATACCATCGTTTGTTTGTCTCAAAATTAGCATGTTGTACTGATTGTTTTCTTTACCTGTAGACAACAGGCGTAAGAAAAAATGTCATACATGAAAAACATATAAAAAAATCATTAATTTTTCATTCTCGTCAACCCTGTACAGCGGCGGCGTAACGTAAGGTAAACGCGGTGACTGTTACATTACCTATAGGTACCTATGACGCGTCCGCGCGCAGGCGGCGACCGCGCCGACCGCTGACATGCTTATTTATGAATAACTAGCGACCGCCCGCAGCTCCGCTTGCGTAGACTACAAATTCCTGTTATAGATACTATTACCGTTCGAGAAGGTTTATACATACTTTTTGCTGGAACTAATTTTGGTTGCACCCTTCCAAACTTTCAATCTTCATTCCCCTTCCACCCTTTAAAAAAACCGATACAATTTTTCATCTCCCGTTTCCCATCCTTAAAATGTGGAAATTTAAAAACCCTCAAACACGTCATTATTTAAGTCGCTCCATTCCTATCCTTAAGTTTGAAATTCCTAAAAAAGCCTTTCTTAACTTAATGCTCACGTTATAAAATAAACCTATGTTCCAAATTTAAGCTTCCTAGACTTATTACTTTCGGCTGTACGTTAATAGATCAGGGAGGACAAACGTCAGACAGATAGACAAACAGACAAACACAAAAAGTGGCTTATGACACTTTTGACAACCTTCTTTCACGTCTGCAAAGTTTTATTAAAATCTGTTCAGCCGTATTGGAAATCAGCCCGAATAGATAAAATTGAATTGAATAGACACATAGACGTATAGACAAACAGACGGACAAAAAGTAGCTAATGTCAAATCTCTTGACAACCTTCTTTCCCCTCTGCAAAGTTTACTTAAAATCTGTTTAGCCGTTTTGGAGATTAGCTCAAATAGACAGATACACGTACAGACAGACAGACGGACCAAAAGTAACATTTGTTAGTTTTGACGACCTTCTTTTCATACTTGTGATGTTTCATTAAAATTAGTTTAAACAGATGGACGTACAGACAGACATACAAAAAGTTCTGTATGTCACTTTTGACTACATCATTTCCAAATGTGTAGTTTCATCAAAATCGGTTAAGCCGTTTTGGCCGAAGCCGATTCAAACAAACAAACAAACTCTTCAGCTTTATAATAAGTATTTCTATTATATAGATTAATAAAGTATAAGATAATAAGGAAATAAGATATTACTGAAAACCGTATCAAAGTCTATTGCGTGGTTTGGAAGTAAAAAGTTAACGAACAGAGGCAGACAGCAAATTTATTTTCTCCCGCTATAGTTTTCATATTTCGATAAAAACTGCTAAGATGTTAATTTAAATTGTATGGTGTAAAGGGCAATTATAATATGCGTGAAATGCTTAAGACAACTAACGTATTTAATTTGGTAAGGATTAATATCACGTTTAAAAAACATCTTCGCAAATAGTACATTATGTTACAACAAATTTGATTGTCATAAAAAAGGTTATAGTAAGTAAACCTTAAAAGATACACATATGCTGTCGCAACTTTTGGTTAGAACTTTTAATGGGGAATAACTCTGTAATACATGATTTTTGCTTAACATCAACCGTTTACGCAGCGTTCGTAACGGAAGCTCTCAAAAGGAATAATTTTTCCCGTTTTTGCAACATTTTTCATTGATGCTCCACTCCTATTGGTCGTAGCGTGATGTAGTATAGCCTATAGCATTCCTCAACAAATGGACTATCCAACACAAAAACAATTTTTCAACTTGAACCAGTAGTTCCTAAGATTTGCGCGTTTAAATAAATAAACAAACAAACGAACAAGCAAACAAACAAACAAACGAACGAACAAACAAACGAACAAACGAACAAACGAACAGACAAACGAACGAACAAACAAACGAACGAACGAACGGACGGACGGACGGACGGACGGACGGACGGACGGACGAACGAACGAACGAACGAACGAACAAACAAACAAACAAACAAACAAACAAACAAACAAACTAACAAACAAAC
This sequence comes from Luffia ferchaultella, assembly GCA_949709985.1. Classification (NCBI taxonomy): domain Eukaryota; kingdom Metazoa; phylum Arthropoda; class Insecta; order Lepidoptera; family Psychidae; genus Luffia; species Luffia ferchaultella. The sequence continues at coordinate 5,740,498 of OX453257.1, read as the reverse complement.
TCTTCAGCTTTATAATATTAGTATAGATTAGTGTAGATGTGCATTAAACTTACCAAAAATCACAATAATCTACAGAACACGCTATTAAGTACCACCACATAGGTAGGTGCCACAGGTTAAATTCACAGTAACCAACGTCGTCGTTCGTATTAACTTTTCGAATACTATTCTTTAATTTAATTGATGTGATGAACATTTCCAATTAAAAAAAGCATTTAATGAAATAAATGTTTAAGTTTTAATTACACAATAATACAAATATTTTTTTAAATATGCCGCGTGAAGTCTACGTAACAATTCACACTATTTGCTTACCGTCAGTATGCCACCTGTGTTATGTGGTGTATGGGAACGCATGTGATCTGCATGAGAACCACTTTTTTATCTCAGTCTTATCTTATTCCCGTTCATCCTTTCCCGTTTTCGTTCCCATCGCAAAAATACTTTATTGTTTCCGTTCTTGGCCCTGGTGTCGTTTCGTTTTCGTTTCCATTCTCATAAAGAATAACTTTTTATCTCAGTCTTAACTCATTCCCGTCCATCCCTTCTCCGTTTTCGTTCCCGCGACACAAATGCTTTATCGCCTCAATTTCTTTCAGTCGTAACTCATTCCCGTTCTTACAGTTCCCGTTCTTCCTCTTCCCGTTAATTAAAATTAATTAAATGAATTACACTTTATTAATTAATTCGCGCCGCACATATTTATGTAATATAGCGGACCCGACAGAAGACTTGGAATGTGGCAGTTTTTTGTTCCTACCTATTTTATAGTTTGCTCAAAAAATTCTCCTGAACAGAACCGTCACCCTGATGATGGGGCGGTGTGTGAGGTTCAGCTCGGGTGACCAAAGTATCTTCGCTTCCACGAACTTTGGCCACCCTTCTGTGACTCACTAAAAACCCCGACTGGGATATCTGCTAGAGGGCTTCTAACTAAAAGGCGAACTTAGGGTTCAAACCTGATTGGAAAATAATCTAAAGGGACAGTGGGAACCTAAAGGTGACAAATATTTAAAAATTGTGTGCCTCAATGACATAACATAGAGATAGACGGGTTATTAAACACGCACACTGTTTTGATAGATATGTTTGAATTTGAACTTTGTGCAGCGACAATAAAGTGCAAATTGACTCTTTGACGTTAGGAAGACACCTACATTGCTTAGACAACAGTGAGTGCTTGTAATTTAATATTAACTTTATTGAATAGCAATAAAATTCAAATTAACTCTACATTTTACTTAGAAAACGTTTGTATGGGAAAAAGAAAAGGGCTGTTTTTAGGGTTTTCCCGGAAATAATTCAAATCCTTGGACTTCAACGAACATTTGAAAAAAAAATTGGTAAAATTGGTCTAGACGCTGTTGAGTTATGCGCTTACCAACACATCTTGTGATTAATTTTTATATATAAGATATAATTCCAACGTTGCAGAGTTTCATAATTTTTTAGAAAGTGACACAATATCCTGCAACATCGAGACAGACGTATCGACAGATCGAGCTAACCCAGTATAAATGTGTAGTCTACTCAGGAGAAGCCGCGGGCGGAAAGCTAGTTAACTTTAGAAAATTATTATATATATTTCACCTTTTGAGAATCCTATTAGTCTAAGTATCCAATTCATTGAGGGAAACTATTTTCAATAATAAAATACACGTAATTGGAATTGCGTACCTACCTATTACAGAATTTTTCAGTACTAAACAATATTATCTTCTAAATTATACAATTTTATTTATTTATAATTTCTGTTATTAGTATGTCTCACTGTTTTGCAATTTCATGCGTTTTCCATAATTTTTCTGAAGAAGAATTACTTGAATTCTATTTTGAAGAAGAAGAATTCAAGTAATACTGAACTAGCAGCACAATAGCATTACAAATATTTAGAACCTACGTTGTGCTTTTCAGATATTAAAGTTTAGTTAAGAAAAATATATTTTTTTTTATTATGTTCAGTGACGATTTGATAGATTCAATGATTTTTTGTCATCGTCAAGTACCTACATACGTGTGAGGTCGTTTGCAAATCATTATAGCGACATCAAGATCTGTCGGAAAAAACTTCTTTTAATTGTACGTGACGTTTTGAAGCAAGGCTACAATATTGTTTACAATACATGAACCTATTCGTTGTTATGAATAACAGTTACTGGGAACCCTTACAATTCTATTTGTGATACAGTTGAATGTTTTGACAATATGTGTTTTTCTTAGTAGGTATGACCCATATTTTTAATATTTTACTATGTATAATGGGTAAAAAATTTTTATGTTTTATCCAAAGATATAGACTTATGCCTTTCTCTCAAATCAATTTGATATTTTGAAATGTTTTTAATTTTTTTTTATTTTATTTGGAACACCAAAAGTTGTCATCGATCACATCGATTGCTAAATGCAGTACTAATTACAGGTAGCACAACATGCACACATACTGTATTTTAATTTAAAAAAAAGCAAATAAGCTCCTAACAAAATGACTCAAGTAACTTATTGCTTTTAAGCATCTGTTGGTTGATCCACTGCAGTGAAAACACATTTAGAATGAATGAACTTACTCCTTTCTTTAATAAAGTCCAAGCCCGTTCATTAGTCGATTACAATTTTTCCAACTGTATTCGTCTGTGTTATTCGTATTTTCAATATACAGGCATCGCTACGTTATATTTTCATCATATGATGTCCATATCTGTACAAATACCTGGTAATTCTATATTCGAAAATATAGGATGTAAAAGTTGAATAGGCCGATAATTCGAGAAAAATATCGATTCTCTCGAGGCATCAACTAATTCGAAAATAATCGATTGCCGAATGGATCGCATTTCGGCGATTTGTTGCTTGGGAATTGAAAAGAAACTCACAAGGGAACATTCTGAATAAGCGGAAATAAAATGTATTCTTTTGTGCTACCTCACAACAAAGGTTTAACAGGAATCCAATGACGAATATTAAGTACAATATTATTATTTAGTAAATAAAAAATGGTGAAAAAATTATAGAAAATATTTATATACCGTATAAATATTTAACAATATATTATAACAAATATATATAACAATAAGGACTTAAGTCTATTTATCTCTTTTTACCAAAAACCACGTAGCTAGTACAAATAAATTTGGTATCATTGGGTACATATAATTTTATAATTTTACACACTTAAAAACACATTGAATTAGAGTAGTAAAATATTAAAGGTTATTATTATTAAATTTATTATTAAAAAATTTCAGTACCAGCCCCATTATATACCACGTGCATGTGTTAACTGGTACACTATTTATTAGACAGTGGCAGGGTAGAATAAATTGAATGTAAAATTTAGAATATTTATATTGTATTAATTTAATAAGTTTTTTTTTAAATTTTTTACTATAATAAAATGAAGTTTTTGCCTTTCGAAAATGTCGATTATGGAACAAAGTCATCGCCATAACATGAACATACCCGTGTGAAATTTATTTCAGTATTAAAATACTTCCAAAATAGTGACTCTAAACGGTTTTATTTAGCTTGACCCCGTACGTTTCTATGTTTTGATCCAAATCTTGCGACAGCTTATTCTAGAGTTTTTACTATGCCAATTCTAATAAAACTTTGCTCACAATTTCAATTCATTCATTTTCATATGCTCAAAAAACATGACATAATTTCGACTTGGTAATGAGGGTCTGACGATAGAGTCAATGGGTGTACATTGGGATTCGAGTCTTATACATTAAGGTCTGATGGACGCAGGATGGGCAGTAGAACTCTTCAACACTCACTAATAACCTCCTCGATTTTAGGCTCATTTAGTTGATTTTGACAAGTCCTATACATTATATTTGATTACGAGGGTCTGATGATGGAGGCAGGATGTAGACAGTGGAATTATTCATCGGTTACGACTAACTCCTTCGTGTTTGGCTCATTTAGTTAGTTTTGACAAATGTCATACATAACACTTGGTCACTAGAGTATAAGAATGGAGGCAGGAGGTAAACAGTGGACCTAAAAAAACCTAACAAATAAAAATGGGTAAAAAAATTTCAAGTTAAATGGTTATATTTTAAATCATCAGCTTTATGAAAAACTAGCAAATGTTTAGGACACAAATCTGGACCATTTTAAGAGTCTAAAGTCTCATAAGAAATCGTGCAATCGTCTCGCTGCCTTAGCGTAATTTATAAAAATCGTGGGGCGCATAAAAACCTGTACCTATATCGACTGTATAATTCAATAAGGACGACTTGTCTAGAAAAATATGTTTCCAAGCCCACCAAAAGAAATATTTCAAATTCGGCCAAATAAGTATTTCAAATTTAACAAAATGTCAGTTTAAAACAATAACAATGACGCGTAGTCTGTCTAATCCACTAATCCATGTCTGATCATTGAGTCTAATATTTTCGTTGTCGATCGTTTTAAAGTAATGAAACACCCCATACTGATTGTTATAATATAGAAAAACCTCGAAGTTTAAGTTATGTTTTTTCTTATATTTGTTTATAATTAATCTGTAACACTCTGTAGATTTAATTTACTTTATAGACTTGAGTATATAAAGTAAATTAAAACTAAGGGTCCTAATCTAAGGGTCCCTCTATCTATAAGGGTCTCTATATCTAATCCCTCTGATAATTTTAAGTTTTTAAATTTAAACGAATTTCGACTAACGTTCGTTAACGTTCGTAACGTTAAACTTTCGGAAAATAATTGAAAGAAAACCGAAAGAAGTATTTTTGAACGTATTTGGTCTAATGCGCCCAGCATTAGGCAGAACGCTGAAGCGTCGATTGTTTCAATTTCCTTAATCCTTTGTCTCGAAAAAAAAAGTCTTACGAATTTCACGAATGACTGGCCAATATAGCCTCCAAAACGCAAAAGGTTTTGGAGATATTCACTCCTAGAAGTGTGTAAACTTGTTTACCTAACAATGAGCCAACGCACACATACAATGAAGTGTCGCCTCGCTCGGTGACTGAACGAAAGGAGCGAAACAGCTCTGTCGCTATGGCAACGCCATAAAACAGGCCTACGGCTGGGTAAATTACATCGGAAACACGGAACGCGGATTACATGCACATAAAAATCTCAACGTTATATAATCCTAGCGTTGTTGTCGAAAAAAGGATGTCGATTTTATTAGAAAAAGATACCAATAAAAACTTTATCTCGTGGAAAACAAGGATAAGCACCTATATCGTCAACGATTGTCGTATTTCTTTAAATGGTGACGATACTACAGGCCAAATGTCACGTTTGCTCCTATGGTTGAATAAAAGCACCGTAAAAGTCATATTTCGTTAGATACCTATAGATACAATTACATTGAATTGGATTATAATATAAAATTATAAATGTTATTGCTGTAATAGTTATCTCTATATATAATCGAAACACTCAATCAAAGCCTAGCCGAAACTGCTGAAGCGAATCACACGGAATTTGGGGTTAGGTTTGTTTTGTGACGAAGCATCCACTAAGAAAAGATTATTCGAAATTCTACCCCCAATGGGGTAAAATTGGAGTTAAGTATACGAAATTTTGTATTAGACTTTTGTGTCAGAAACTAAAAAAGTCGTGCTTCAAAATTTTTTAGAATGAACCCTTGAGGAGATAATAGGAAATGAAAGTTTGTAAGGTGATTCCGTCATCCTAAAAGTCAAAACCATGAAATTCATTATTTGTATTTATGGTCAGATATTAAGAAATACGTATTACAGGATTCACGGAAAAACTCATAAAAGGGGTAAAATAGAGGATAAACCTTTTTTTTTGTCTAGAACTTTCGTCAGTTTTGAAGTTAAATGTATGACATTTGTTATTCGATAATATGTGTTTCAGAATGTACATAAAATTAGTCCTCAAAGGAGAGAAATAAGGGATGTACGTTTGGACGGAAATCCCGTAATTTTCAAGGTTAAAACCATGGGAATTGGTATTTAGCCTTTTAGTTAGAAATTGGGAAAACTTGTTTTAGATATTATAAAAAGTAACCCCTTACGAGGGTAAAACAGCTAAACTTCGTATTTAACCTTTTGGTTGGAAATTAAAAATAAAATGTTCCGGTGTTTTTATAAAATCTTTAAACAACCTATTATAAATGATAATCAACGCGAGCGAAGACGCGGGCGACCGCTAGTATATTTATATGTAACAACAACCACAATATTTTTATTGTAGCTATTGTATCGTTGCGTTGTAATGCATTCCTTGTCTTGTGAAGAGGTTCAGTCTTAGGGTTGAATTAATTTAAATCTTCTAAAAGTTTGTAGCTAAAAGTTTAAGCCCATGCAGTAGGGCATATTGGGGTGGTGGAATGGAAAAAAAAGTTTGTGTAATTATAGTAGGTACAGATGTGAAAAATATTTTAGGTTGAAAAATAAAAAAAAGCGAAGAATTATTAGACAATGTTCTGCGTGCAATCTCATATGAGTTGCCGAGGCTTGTGACGCAGGATAATACAGAGCAACATTCCGTATACAAACTCATATTTTTTATGTCTGAGGTCTAAAGTGAGAAACGTTATATGAAAACCAAAAAATTAAGAAGATATGTTTCGGACGCAACTTCATACTATGAGCAGTATTTATGAAGCAATGTGATGTGGAATTTAAAATACATTATATAAACAGTGATTAAACTTTCCTAAAAATAGAAATGTACTTGTTTTTATTTTATTTAGATTTTTTTTATAAATTTATTAAAATATATTTTTTAGAAAGTTCGATACCAGTTAGATGCCTAAATGGGCTGAAAACTTTCGAATAGAATAACATTTTCAATGTGAATCAAGTTCAATGCTATGTAGGCAATGTACACTGTAATCCTAAACTAAGCAATAAAATCACGATAAATAGATCTGCTGTAATCTGCAAACTCTGACGCCATTTGGATAATCAGTCTTACACGAATCATTCTCTGTTGACATTTTTTTTAATCACCTGAAGAATGTGTTCCTTGAAGAGATATTTAGCAAATCTACACCATAATGTCACCGATGCATGTGGCGGCACTAAGCACAATAATTTAGGTCAACGAGTCAAAGACCGCTAGTAGTTACTTACGCGCTTGCGTCAACCCGACATGGACGCAATATATATACAGGGTGAGATTTTAGTCACCAGCCAAAATTTTTCTAGATGTTAGGTATCACCAATAGACCTCGTTACGTAAATAAAAATATAGGTCAAATATTCATAAATAATAATGATATCCTAAATATTTTTTAACAAAATTTGGCTACCTTCTACTTACATAGAGCAAAAGGGCGAGGCATGGGGCATGGGGGCGAGGCGCGTGTACGTGCACTGGTACCTTTGTGAAGGGTGATTAGTAATATTGGTAGTTTTGGGAAAGGTTTACCTATTGAACGATACTAAAAAGGAACAAGACGGCCAACGGATTTTTATGAAAGGTCATTTTATTAAAATTTGCCTGGTCATTAAAATCTCATCCTGTATACTGTCATATAAAATTCTTAGTATGTGTGTTTGTAAAAATTTAACTCAAAAAATATTTGAAGGATTTATTGAAACTTTTTAAAATGTTCTTGTGATACTAGAAGTAACAGAGGTTTTACGGCTGTAGATCAGTGGGCGCTGCATTACATATGTTTCTCTAATACAACTGGACCGTTTTTGATGTAGCCCGCATCACAAGGGTACTCGTATCATTTAAGAGTAGGTTTATAGATAATAATAATAATATAATATAATATTAATATCATAATATAATAATAATATAAGATAGCTTTAATGGTTATAGGTCACCAGAACAAGCTACGACAAACGTGTTTCTCTGAAACGGCTACACCGATTTTGTAGCGGTTTTTACATTACATAGGCGTCACTTAGAAAAGGTTCTTCGACAAATTTTTCGGTTGTCGTCTACTAGAGGGTCCTGCGGTGAACGTGTCTCTATAAAACGATGAAGCTAATTTTGATACAGTTCTTTGCGTTATATAGTTATAACCCAAGAGCAGCTTATAGGATAAATTTAACGGTTTTAAGCCACTAAAGAACGCTAATAGGTAATACCTAAAATCAGGTTATTAGTTAAGCTTCGTTAGTTACGGACCACCAGAGGTCGTAGAAGTAGTGATCCTTTAAAACGACTAAGCTTATTTTGATACGGTTTTTTGCTTAGTATTATCTAAGAACAGGTTATTAGATAAGTTTTGTCGCTATGAACCACGAAGAAGTGCTGCAGTGATTGTCCCATGAGGACTCCTAAACTAACATATGGGTGTCACCTAACAGATTCTAAAATTAAGTACTTTGCAGTTATAATACGACAAAGAACGAATAAGTAAATGCTTTATAAAATAGATATTATCATCATCAGTTTTAGCCATCTACACACAAAGAGAACTTTTTTGAAAAGGAGTTACTTAGAGTAATGTAATCTCTTTGCTTATGGGAAAAGGATTCACTTTTTCTTTAGGGTTTAACAAAATCGTTAAAAACTACATCAACATTTATTTATTACTTTTCTCATCCCAGTGCCAGTCACGATGCTATGCCAGTAGCTCTAAGTTAACTAACGAAATTCGCTATTAATATATTATACTAATTACCTATACTTTTTCTTCACAAAATTTGACACAAAAAAATTGTGGGTACGGACAAAGCCTACCGATTTGTATAATAGTATTATTGTACAGAAACGGAAATGCTTACAAACGTGGCGTGATTATTTAAAAAATATATTATTTTTTTATAGTACACTAAGCGTGCAATGAATGCCATCATTATGACGTAAGATGACGAGACCGTCAAATGCGACCTTCGCAGACTTTATTCTCAACCTCGACCGTAAAACTAGTGAAAACGTTATTAGTTGATCTTATGACAAAATCGTAATCCATTATCGCTGCCACAGCTAATTTTAGAATCTAAATGATTATGAAGCGTAACCTGAAAAACAATATTTAGTGTATTTCTATTTAATATATTTGAATATAATTATATAAACAACCTTAATTTAAACAGTATTATCCATAAACCCTTTTAGGTTTTATCGAATACAAATAAATATTTAGTTGAAAAATCTAAATAAAGTACCTGAAATAAATCAACATTACATCATCAGAAAGCATTTTTTGTATGTTTAACAAAATCATTTCGATACGATGAACGATTTTAGTATTCGATAAAAGTATATCATTTTATAATAAGTAGAATTAAATTTTTTTTTATTTTATCAATTCTATAAGAAACAATAACTTAATAAATAACATAACTGTTTTATAAATAAAACTAGTTTTTTTTGTAGTAATTAAAGCGTTGACAGTTTTCTGAGTGGTTGTTTTCACAAAATAAAGTAAATGTTTAAAAAATAGCTAATCTCAAGAGGAAATATATAACATGCGTTTATATTTATGTATATTCAAAACTAATTGAAACAAAAGTGAAAAACCGTGCGATCGCAAGCAAAACCTAGTAGACAAATAATCATAAATCTGCTCGAATGAACCTATAATAATGAGATACACATACAAAAGATCTTAAACCCTGACAAAAATATTTAAAATGAAGTCACAACATTATCAAACTTCACATAATGGTTCATATTTTTCCTTGCTCCTTTTTTATTGCCAATGTTAAAGTTTGAATGACAAAATAGACGTCAATTTAAACACGATTTATCTAACCAGTACAAGGGCATGCGGCATCTCAGTGAGGCACGAACACGCGTCGCGCGCGCATCATGGACCAAATCATTAGCAACGAACAAACCATACTAAAAAAACTACTCCAAAACATAAGTGATAAAGAAAATCTTAAAAATTCTCGAATAAAAATAAAAGCTCTACCATGCACTGGAAGTAATTACACCGCTGCGTTGTTCCTGGCTACGATAGAAGATGAAGAAGACAGAAAATTGGAACTATTCGCGAAGGTTGCTAACTTAACAGAAAATATTAGATCATTCATGCCCATAACAGAGATGTATAAACGTGAAAGTTTCGTTTATGAAAAGCTGACCAAAATATTTTATAACATTCAAAATAAACATAAAGTGCCCGAACAAGAGAGATTCAAATTCTGTAAATTCTACGATTTCAACGATAAGTTCTTGGAAGAGACTTTGATTTTGGACAATTTAACTGCTAAAGGTTACGTGGTACCGGATCGCTTCGTACCCATGGATTGGAAATATGCAGAAAAAGCGGTCAAAGAACTGGCTAAGTTTCATGCACTATCGTTCGCTTTTGAACGAGAACAGCCTAAACTTTATGAAGACACTGTCAAAGCTCAAGGTGAATTCGTTTTTTCGAGCGACAAATTGACTGAGGACGAAGGTAAAAAATATGTAAGCGGTTTAACTATGTCTATTTTGGAGAAGATACATCCGGAAAATAGGGACAGATTTGAAAATTTTATGGCTAAATACTCTAGGAAAATGTGGAGAGACCAATTCAAACCTTTGAGACGTTCGGTGTTAACGCACGGTGATTACCGTCACAGCAACATATTGGTGAAAAGAGAGGTAATTGATACTTTTAGTGCTTGTTACTTTATAAAATACAGCGGCTTCACCTACGTAGATTTGCACGATTTAACTCATATTTTTTTCCATTTGAATTACAATTTGTCAGACCAAACACTCATTTGGCCAAAAAGGTGCAATCAAATACAGAATCGCTGTACTGCAATGGGTGAAAGTGACTTCGTTAAAGCGGAGATGTGGTTTACATACGATGTGAGTAACGAGTTCAATACGCAGCCCGAGTTGACAATGGCCAGATGAGGTTCGCTGGACACCATTGTATTTTGTTTAGAGCTGACGTGACAATATTGTTTTATCATTACAGCGCAAACATAATTTCATTGTGATTTAACGTTCATTTTCTATTGTATTTTCTTCTCGAGAAAGCATGCTGATTCAGCTCGATGCGATGGTTTTGGCTAAAACTAAATATTAATGTCTGTCAAAGTCCTAGTCGACTCCGCTTTCCAAGCAAGCATTTGGGAAGCGAATCCGAAGTTTAATTATCTATAAAAAATTTCGATAGTAGACAACTATGTAGAACCAATTTATGTATTTTCCCGTGGGTATGAGACCGTTCCAGCAGTAAAACGTGTTCTATCTATTGACTCAGGTACTAAATTATCTTCACACTGAATTTCATGAACATCCGTTTCAATCAAAAACCAAGAAACGAACGGGCAGACAGAAAGACAAGAACAAAAATGTCGTTCACGTTTTTATATCGTTTATTTAGTTCATATATCATATAGTTCACAATCATAATTTTTAAACCTTACTCAATGTACAGACACGTCCCATTTACAGTTTTATAATAATAATAGATGGGATATCCCGCACAGCGTCATTTAGTACCAAAGTAAGCAAGTATTATGCTTGTATCATGGGTACTAGAAAGCTGATAATTAAATATGTATATCAGCTCTTTCTATCTTATCTATCAGTATCTTTATAATATATTCATACTATATAAGTATTTTATACTCACATAGACATGGAACAAATAGACATGTTCATGCACACAAATATTTGTCCCCGACAGGAATGGAACCGGCGATCTTTGGTTCTGAATCAATCAGTCATCTGTATATATGGACATGACAATTTCTCTGTTTTAAATGGTTTGGAATGCCAGCTCTTATACTTGAGTGTGTGCTGAGTAAAACGAACGGTAACTTCCATATACGTCTTTCGCTAAACAATACATTCAAACAAATCCACTAATAGCCACTCCTGGATAATCCACACGAAACTGACACTCATTAACAGCTCGTTTATTTCTTATCTAAAACTTCCTTTCGATGTTATCATTGGACTGTCACTTCAAATGTATGTGACCTCACATAACTAATATTTGTCTTGTCACATCTATATTTGAAGGTAAGTACTAAACATTTTCGCGCCTTCCAGAAAACTCTCATTGAAAATAGATCGTCTTCGTTTGTTGTTCAGTTTCTAGAACTAAACTAGTTTTGGAAGTGTCTATATTATCTGTGTGAGGACGTGAAGGTACAAAAAATTTGAAGAATTGTAGAGATGCAATGGTTATGAGGGTTGTGTCGGCTCACGATACATGCTGTATTTATCTGTATTTATAATAAATAAACAAATAAAAATAAAACAAACAAAAAAAACCTTCTACAAATCGGAACTAAAAGTCCCTGAGCATTCTCATAACCCATAGCGAAGAAAGCATTTCAGAGCAATTGCCTAATAATTTGGTTTCACTTACTCCAGCATTTGCGCGAGGAAATCTGCCATAAAGTGTGTGTCGGCTTTTCTCTATTTACGCGTACCTAAATATAAAAACGTTTCAAATCAAGAATATTTTTATGAAAAAATACATTAAAAAATCCACTTTTTATACAACGTTTAAACTTAATTTAACAAAGGAAGCTTGGCTACTTCGTTGTGTGTTTGTACGGCTGTATGCCTAGTCTGTGACATTAATATAGTTTCTAAATAACTAAAGCTATGAAAAATTAGTTAGGAATAAATAGTATTATTATTATTTTTACTATTCTTATTATTTTTATTATTATTATTATTTTTATTAGGTATAAAGGTACCTTATTTTAACTTTTATTTTATTTTAATTTTACAATTGAACTAGGTATATACCTAATTGAGATGTAAAATTAAAATAAGCCAGTAAGGTGTTGATGGATTATTGTAGGACATTATATTATTACAAAAAGATAATCACGTACGCTTCGCGCTTGTCGTAACTGTTATGTCAACTTTTAACAGCCATGGAATGGACGTTCTAAAGTCTGTTATCCGAATTTTCCTAGTATGATATGGCAAAAAATTCGTTTTCCTCATGTGTAATTTAAATAAAAACTACTGGTACGCAACAACTGTAAGAAGACGACTAAAGTCAGATTACGTAGTTGTCTTATAAACCAGAAATAAGATTGTAATAGCACCATTATTATCCTGTTGTAGGTACGTATTAATTACAATGGATAAATTGTTCAATCAACAAGAGAACTCGTATATTATCTGGACCTATTAACCAGCGCTCTGTTTATATCGTTTGATTAATCACAACAATTAGTATTAACAATTTGGTTTAATCATATTTACATAGTGCCTTACATACAAATCGTTATGAATTCAATATAGTAACAGGTTTACGATACACGTACCAATCTTGATACATTAATAAAAAAAATATTATCCCAAAATATAAATATTAATTCAATGGAGTTTTCTGATATTAGTAGATCTTATCAGGTGATTTAATTATTATCATAATAGTCAAAATATACATTTTCCCTTCCTCCTCATTCGGGTGACACCCTGGTTGCCATCGGTGCCTATGCGTCGTGTCGCGATTTTCCTTCCAACATAGTACACTAAAATAATTTCGGTATTAAGCTAAAACATAGGGTATTCAGTTTTGTTTCCTAATCTTAATACCCTAGGTTACCTATTTTAAAAAATGTATACTGAAACCTGGACACATACCGTATTTCCTTATAAAAAAAAATATCATATAAATCGTACCAATGGTTCTAGTTATTAGTTATGTACAAACTGACAAACAGAGAGAGTGACATGTTTTATAATATGTATGGATGGATAGAGAATCTGTAAATACAATATGCAGTTTATTCCAAGATAATAATGTTTGGGACATCCCACACAGCGCCATCTAGTCCCAAAATAAGCAAGTATTATGCTTGTATTATGGGGTACTAGACAACCGATATACATACTTAAATATTCCTGTTTTTTTATAATATATACATATCTAGATACGTATACGGAACAAATATACATGTTCATGCACATATAAAACATTTAGTTTGTGTTCGTTTGTTTGTTTGTATTTTTGAGCTTGAAAACTTAGAGCCACTAAAAAAGTGTTTTATGAAACTTTTACATTTAAATAGATGAAAACAATCGACTTAAAGCTAAACGATACCAACTACACGTTGTAATATTTCATTATACAATAAAACTGTACAAAATATAAGTGATCAAATAAAACTAATCCAATAATCCACCCCTCGTCACCCCCGACGCAAAGGTGCCCATGATGCTCATAGCATTGCCGCGTTGAATTGCAATGGCAATTCTTTGCACCAGGAAGGAACCGGAACGGGGCGGGGTCGAATCCCCTTTCTCGTTGTAATATGAATTTTACCATTTTAATAAGTAAAGCATCTCATGGAATTAATGTTAAATTTATAATATATGGTTTTTCTAACACGAAACAGTTTAATTTTACTTTCAATAAAATTCTCGTCCACGTACATAATTATTACCGAATCGAATATAAAATTGTTAACTTAAGAAACTAAAATTAAAACTTTTTTGTGTTAGAAAGAACGTATTTATATAAATTTTACGACAATTTCATTATCTACGATACTTTTAAAAACATATCTGTAAGAAGAAGTGCCTGCGCGCGGATGAAATCGTGGCCAAAAGATAGCAAAAAATAAAATTTATCTCCCTAATTAAGCTGTGGCAATTATGCTAGGGGATTGTTCTTACAAAATAAAAGCAAATTGCTTCCTTCGGGACAATTACGGTCAAGTCAATAGAATTAAGTTTAAAATAATAAATAATGTTGAGGAGGGCTTTAAGAATACTGATTTTTTGTTTGTTATTTTTTAAGTTCTTAACAGATGTTCTCACAACAACATAACAAAAAATTAATTTTGAAAGGTACCCATTGCGACTTGCTTCTTATATGTTATTTAATTTAATTAAATATTGACTTTGTAAAATTATCTACAAAGTAATATATTCATAAAAATCTGGGAAAGCTTTTATTTTAAAAAATAATTTTTTCTTCAAAATAATACATGTTACATTTTCGAAAGCTCATAATTTTAGTGAATAGTTACGATCATAGAGTAAATTAATTTGACAGCAACTTTTGGTTTTAATAGAGTCATGAATGTCAGTTCACAGTATCGAAGTGACATTACGCAATTGTGCGGGGTTGAAAACTGGCGCGCGGGGATTTTACGGACTAAAACTTGTCATCTTACACCAGCTAGCTAGAGTATGAGTGGTTAGACGGTAAACGCAGAAGAGGGCTTCTAGTCAATTCGAATTTTTATGGTTACGATTTATTAAAAACAGTTGCAGTGATAGCGGTATCTGTCGTCAATAACAATAAGTAGTAATCGAATCAGTATAGCGCCATCTGTAGTAATGTGTAGTAATAACTTCGATTTTAAATTAAATCGCTGCGTGTATTGGATGTTCCATTTCTTTTTTTATCTAGTCCATCGCAATTGCACTACTTTTTTTCAATTTATATCAAACCCCGTTGAATAATAAGTCACAAAATCGAAATTAAACATATTTTCGCATAATTTTTTTTTATATTGCTTCTCTTAAGGGACAGTTTTATTTATTCTTAAACAAATAATCAATAACCAGGGTCCGTTCTGAACATTGTTCTTTCAAATACATTAAAGAAATTTAAGTATAACTATAGAAAAATGTTAATCTGTTTTAATTGTAATGATAGTTGACTTAAATTACATACATTAATACTACCGTAATTACATAAATTACAAATAATTTGTTTTCAGTAATGCGTTTGAGCCCTCCAGAGAACGTTTCGCAAATATTGCTTTATACTTTTATTGTTTTTGCCTTGCCATGTTCCCAATTTCTACTCTAAGTATGAAAACGTATTTGATTAGGTATATTATGTCTGGATGAACTCTTGCAATGCAATGCCAACAAAAATGCTGAAAAAAAAATGTAAACTTTTATATACTTGTATGTGTAATTCAACAGACCACATACTCTCGTCACACCTTACTAACTGTATATAAAACGTCTCTGTGTGTAAATTAACCAGATATAACCGAACAGTTAGGTGATATTTTTATCTACGTTTTTTGACACCGACTCTCTATCCAGATATTATGTAATGAAAGAAAAATGTAATGTTACATTTATGCCAAGTTGTAATAGACAGTAAACTATTTAATATTTCAAAATATTCGTCTATACTAAATTTCGTTCGAGAACCAATATCGTTTAAACTTTACGATTTTAGATCTATAACAATAATAATAATAACGTAACATCACAACTACGTCTGGGCCTCAAACTGAGCATTAGCTTGTGTTTGGGGTATCAAGTGAAGACACCACATACATATAACAACCAAGACCCGGTACCAGAATCAATATTCATCATATAAATACTGACCCGACTTGGGATTCGAAGCCGGGACCTTCAACTTAGAAGGCAGGGGCGCTACCCACTATGCTAAACGGACGTCAACATTCCCGTTGTAACTATAACTTTTTGTATGTAAAAAAATAAAGTTGAGAATTTTTTTTCTTAAAAACACCTTTATTCCCTTTACAACTATAAACATAGCATGTCACACACATATACGTGTACATGCTTATGGGTAAACAATGTACTTTATCATGGCAAGTAAATTATTTTCCTTTCTGTTAAATCTTTTGTCGAAATCTATCAAAAACCTCGGAAGCATCTTTTAGTAGTATAAACATACAAGATAAGTACAATAATACACGGAGGCAGTGCTTACGCTCAGAATTGCTTAAATAAAGCAATCCTAAGCAGAGTACAAGCATGATGGCATTCTGAAGGCAGTATTTCTGGTGAAGACAATCCTATATTCAACAGTTTTTAACCAAATGCGCAAAACCGTAGACGATATTATCTTTGGCAGTCTTGTGTTTAAATGGCCCATTTCAAAGGAACGTTCACAAAATTACATTTTAGCACGAACAGTGAAAATGTTATTTAGCTTGGACTGTTGGTTCGATCAAACAATTGCTTTCTGACATTGAACCCTCAGTGCGCAAGTCCGACACGTTCTTGACCGATTTTTTAAGTATTGCAAAAGATATTGAAACGAAAGAATACCTTTATTTGAGAGTTAGGAGCTTTAACGGCACTATAATACGGTATTGTCAATATATTGTCGAGACGGTGGGGCCGTGGGGGCCTGAGGCGCGTCAGTTTGTCCACGATTTATTGGCGCGCCTGATCCACGCCTCGGGTGACCGGAGGGCAGGCGCTATCCTCGGGCAACAAATAAGTGTTGCCATACAGCGTGGTAATGCTGCCAGCCTTTCGGGCACTTTGCCGCACGGCACTGATTTAGATGATATTTTTTATTTGTAGGTATTGTTTGTTTTTAATCAGTTTTTAATTCAGTGACCATAACACGAATATTATAATAGCTTTGTTTTAATGAATGGTTATATTGAACATCTACTTATGAGGTCTGTTGTTCAGCTGAACTTAGACCAAACGTATAGAGCGGTAGTGCTTACCAAACTAAATAAAAAGTTTAAAAAAACTTAATAAAAATGAAACAAACTTTGAACAGTTTCTTCTCGGTAACTGTTAGTTTGCGCCGTATACTCACTGGAAACTTTTTGTTTAGTTTGGTAAGCCCTACATTCTCTATTTTTGACTAAGTTCAGCCGGGCACGGTGTATAACTGCCTGCTGAACAGTTCTTAAGCATAAAAATTACCGTTTATTGTTTATTTATTTCATTTATGTTTGAAAATTTTCACTCATTGAACATTTTTAAAAGTTTTCAATTACCCGACGACGTAGGTGTGAACATAACAGGGTGCTATGATACCAAATATGAAGTAACACTGTCACGATGCAAATTCATCAAGAATTAAAGTCTCATAATCCAGAGATTAAAAACAGACCACGTCGTTATCATTGTTTGTTTTAAACATATTGTTAAATTCCACACAAAAAGTATTATCCGAATTTTTATTCGTTTTTACAATATGAATTTTACATGTGCGTCACACCAAATTCTACTTGAAAGTGTTACGTCAAAACCTTAAGTGGCGTATATTTAGTCAGTGGCGTATTTTTTTTCACATTTGGACGACACGGTATCTATATGTACATCCATGCACTAACACGAAGGTACCTATATATATCCTTTATTTGTCTACACCAGTTCACCTAAACTCTGCCTCCAGGCGCTATCGGGTATACCCGATCATAAACATAGATCAGACAAATTAACCATTCAGGCCAAAAAAAGCGGACAGGACAGGCGAAGGCGTTCTATTATTGTACACGTACGTTACACAGGACTGACGTATAATAATAGATTGCGTTTCCCGTGATCTCAATTAGGCTCATTAGGCCGCGTTTCAAAATAGAAAAAACCGGTTAAGTGCGAGTCGGACTCGCCCACCTAAGGTTCCGTATATACACGATAATAATAATACCTGGAACATTCCTCACAACGCCGTCTAGTTCCAAAGTAAGCAAGTATTATGCTTGTATTATGGGATACTAGACAACTAATATGCATACTTAAATATTCTATATAATATATACATATGAACGACCGATTGGCCGAGTGGTTAGAAAACTAACTGCGGAGCCAAGGGTCGCGGGTTCGATTTCCGCTCAGGACAAATATTTGTGTGCGTGAACATGTTTATTTCGTTCCGGGTTTGGGTGTAAAATATTTATATACGTATATATGATTTTTTTTTAAATTTATGTGTGTATAACTTGCAAGTTGTTATAACAAGTTCTTGTGTTGTTTGACGCAATTTGTTACGACACTACGACAGAAAAAATGGCTTATGTGCTCTGCTACCCGTGCGAAGCCGGGGCGGGTTGCTAGCTATTATTATATATAGATACTTTTATACGATATGCACATTTGTTTTGGGTATTTACCAAAAAAAAATTGTAGGTAATGGCAAAAAATAATTTTTATGTAATATAATTACAAATCAACGCTTTTCGGGTTTTTTAAATCAATGTGGGCTGTAAGACTTTACTCCTTGTCAAATTTCATGATTCTAAGTCAACGGGAAATACCCTTGAAATGCTCTATATGTTTTGATTTACTTAACGAGTGTCAAAATATGCGGCATAATTAAATCGTATTTTTTGATTGCGTTGAACTTAGCAGGTTCATTTTTTTTATAATATGTGTCACTACAGACCGGAAACTTCATGATTTTGATTTCAACTAGATACCTCTACAGTATTCCTGAGAAAATGGGTCTTGACACCTGATAGACAGACGGACAAGCAAGTGATCTTATAAGGTTTCTTTATTCCTTCTGAGATACGGAATCCTATAAACGAAAAGGCAAATAACTGAAAGAGGACGCCGAAAAAGGGCTTGACAGATGTCACTGAATAAAACGACGACAATCTCTTGTTTGTGTAATCGCTGTCAAAAATTTGGAGAAGGGTTTAATTGGTTTAATTAGGAATGGTCAGGATATGTGAAATGTGTAAAGTATGCGTTCAAATCAGTAAATACATTTTATTCGTTTAGATTACAAGTAGGTGATCGCTTTTCAAATCGCACACTTTACTAGCTTTAAACAAGCGTGACGTTTGATTCCGTATATCGGAGTTATGTTCTGCAGTCCCTTTCTAGCCTACATACATACAAGGGTTTTGGAAGAAAACCATCGCAAATATTAAAGACAGCAAATGCTTAAAGAAGACTTTATTCTGTTTTTAAGTAAATAACAAATTCATAGTCAAATGTTTAATTTTTTCATTTATTTATTTAACTTTGTTTTGCTGGAAACGAATCTTGTTTCGAACAACTTATTAACTAAGTTGATTTGGGATCTAACAATAATAATAAGTACCGTTCATTTATAAAATTAATCGTTTTGTATTTATTTCGATAAAATAATGTTAGATTCTATTGGCTTTTATTTGATTCAAGACATAATTTAAAATAAATATAAATATAGTCATTTTTTATATTAATTAATAAAAAAAAAGAATCATCTAAATCGAACTACACATTTCGAATTTTTACATTTCTTAAGTTAGTTTTGACATTTAACATTTAATACCGTTCCAGGCAAAATTTAGTGGCTTTGTTATAGTTTGACCGAAACCGCTGTACCGCGTTTTAGGTATGTGCGCGGCGCGGAGGGAGGCGGATCTGCTGTGTCGTCAACGCTTAGGAGCTGCCTTCCCTCCTCGCCGCGCACATACCTAAGGCGCGGTACAGCGGTTTCGGTCAAACTATAGTGAATTAATCGTTCCTAACAGATTAGAGCGTAAGAAGCAAACTCTTGTAGCGTTCGCGGTTCGACGGTAGTATTTAAATAAAAAGAACATAAAAAACATAACAGAAACAGACATTACCACTTTGGCAACGTACAATTTCCATACCACACTATACCAGCCCGTTATGTCCCACTGCAGGGGCTTAGACCTCGCCTTAAAATGAAGGTGCTTGAAGCTTAATCCACCACGCTGCTCTGGCGCAGGTTGGTGGATTTTAACGCCGTATAATTTCAAATAACAATTATTGTACTGAATTCCCCAACTAATATTGTAAATATAAAATTGTGCATATTGATTTGTCTTTCTTACTCTCAACAACAGAGCAACGATTGACGTCTATTGTATAGAGATACGAATGCAATATGAACCAGCGTGTGACAGGGCCTACTTTTTATTCCGGAAAATGCACAGTTCCTGTGAGATTCATCTGAGAGCTCAATTTGTAATTCTAGCGTAGTTGCAGCTGGAAAACTAATTATAATATTCCTCAAATTAAAACGTTGTTAATTATATAAATATAAAGCACTGAAATTCCTAGCGTTCCTACTCTCAACATTTACGTCTCCATATAATCAGATTTTTTTTTTAATCCGACCATCCAAAAAACTGAAATAATTCGTGTTGATTGTAGTGTTATAGGGTTCAACTGTTTTTTTTATAGATCTCGAGAGGAATGGGAAATATTGTTTTCTTACTTTTCCCATTTCAGTTGTGTTATGTTTTATGTCTGTAACATTATCAGGGGCGATAAAAATCATAAAATTTAACAAGTTTCTTATAGACAGCGCGTAAAAATATTATGAAACAGAAGTGTGTGTCAGGTCACGATTGAAGAAGGGTTCCGTAGTCATATCAACAGTAATTGATAAACCAAAGAGATTCATAAACTAAAAATATAAATTTGTTCAGTGTTGGACTTCGCATTAATTCATCGGTTATAACTCGTAAACTAGTTGATATTAAATAGTTATAGTAAAACTATGTGCAGTTATTATCGACAGACCGATTGAAAGAGTAGTTAGAGACCCTAACTGCGGAGCCAAGGATCGCGGGTTCAAATCCCGCCAGGGACAAATATTTGTGAGCATGAACATGTCTCTTTCTTCCGTGTCTGGGTGTAAAATATCTATACCTGTATATATTATAAAAAAGGAATACGTAAGTATGTATACCAATTGACTGGTACCCATAGCACAAGCTTTACTTAGTTTGGGACTAGATAGCGCTGTGTGGGATGTCCCAGGTTATTATTATTATTATGGGTTTTACTTAGATTTAAAAGTGGTCAAGAGTTAGAAGGGGACATGCACTTCATGCAAAAATGCCTATAAAAATATTTCGTAATGGAGACATAGTATTGAAAAACAACTGTAATTTTTTTTTCATTCCCATTTTGCATATTTTTTTCATAGATTTCATAGATTTTCGATAGATACCTGTGTAGCGATTTCGAATATGTGTATAACAGTTTTAAATATTAGCTTTATAACACCTAAAGTCGACAGGTAAAATAACTGTGACATATAGCCTGGCTGACAGGCGGACGGACGGACATAAACAAGCCATAGGGTTCTTTGTCGCACTACAGAACCCTGAAAAGGATCCGCTCATAATACAAGGCTTTTTGCTAGTGATGACAGTAGTTCACGATAGATTTTCTTGTACTGGGCGGCACTGATTCTACATTTTGCTACATTTATCGCTGTTGAAATATTTTTATTGTTAACCTTTTGATTTGGCATCAATCGTTATCAATCAATTGTCTCTGTCAATTAAATGGCTCGTGACTTTCAATCTGACCAAACATGGTTAATGAGTAGTGAATAGGTTTAAACTAGTCAGAGATGGTGCTGACGGTGCTGAACTTTCAGAACGCAACTCTGGTTCGCACTTGACTGATTTATTTACTTTATAACAAAAACGAAAGAGAAACATTTGCTCAAACTAATTACCACAAATTCCGTAATGTATTAAATGTATTAAAACAACTAAGACTCAATAAAATATTTCTCTTTTCCACGTTAAAACACATTTCCATATTTGTGACACTCGCAGAGGTAACCGTAATAGGCGCGAGGCGTGACGCGATCCGGGTCGTTTCATCGTGTCATGGGCGTTAAATCTTAATTTAGGGTTATGGAAAAATTTACGTAGATTGCCGATGAATATCATAAAATAAAATCATCACTTGAACACCACGCCCAAAAAGTTTACTAATATTTTTCTACATTCACTGTTTATATGTAAACGCAAAAATAAAGAAGTCTTGTTTAATCCAACGGGATTCAAGACCTATTATTGTTACAACCGAGTTACAACATACGCAGGTATGATAAGAAATTGTTTAATATTGTATATGTATACCATACCATACCATCAGCCCATTAATGCCTCACTACAGGGGCTTAGACGTTCTCTCGAGATGAGAGGGTTTGGAGCTTAATTTAGAAAAAACTCATTGGCACATTGGCACACACCCTGGGATTCGAACCATGGCCTTCTAAACAAGAAACGAGCTCGCTACCACTCGCTACCACGACAATATATTCATATGTATGTTGTATACTATGGAAGTTTACCAAATCCCTGCCAAGGTTCTAAACGAATCGAAAGAAATATTTAAAAATCGGCCAAGTGTATCTTGGATACGCATCAACTAAAGGTTTCGTAGTATATTTCGTCTACCTACGGATATCTTAAGAACTGTAACATAAGAATGGCTTCAGCGGTTTCGGCTTAGCGTTGATGAATGATCACAGTGAGTAAGTTGTAATTCGATTATTTCGTAAGAAAATTCAAAGTATAAGTATCTAAGTTAATAAACCGTTAGAATCAGTTGAGACGGTACGCGGAAAATATTTTTTTCTGGAAATAAATTTTTGGTGACCTCTGTTAAGAATCCGAACCAGCTTAAAGAAATATAATAATACCTATTTTTGTTTTTTTTTTTTTTGTAATTATGATGTTACAACTGTTGGGTCCTGTGTGAAGCTCAATGAATCCTTTACACTTTTTAACCGTTTTTTACCTTACCAAGAGTGGTTTTTGGATTTTGTAAAATACGCACGTCACTGTGAAAGCTTATTATTTCTTTTTAAAACTTACTCAAATCGTTGATAACTTCGTCAAGTGCGTTGTATTTTATATTCGACGGTTCGGTAACTAAATTTTTCGATTGGTTTCCACTTGGTGATCGTGTTAGCGTCAATATTAGTCTCCATAACTACTGCACATGAACTTACTTTTGGCTCTAACCTGGTAGGTTTCAGCAGAAGTTGGAAGAAGTCAAGATGTCGTTAAAGTATTTCATCCGTACACCTGACACACGTAAAGCAGATACGAGTTCTCCGAGTCATTCCGATCACATAACATTAGCATGTGATAAAAGTGTCCTATCTAAAGAATTTTCTAAACGCAGCGTCCAAAATCCTTTAACAAATGGAAGCAATTTAAAGGGCTTGAAACCATCAATGCGACGACGCAGCAAATTCAAACGCGTGCAAAACCCACTTAGAAAGGATATACAGCTTTTGGCCCCATATCTATACACATAAACAAAACAGAAAGGTCTGTCTTTGAATTTAAAATAAATAAATAAATTTATCAATTTCTCGTATGTCTGTCTATTTATGTCCGAACTCTGAAACAGAAGAACTGATTTTGATGAAATTTTGGATGGACAGATAAAAGACTTTTCGGAGAGTAATTTGGGCAATTTTTTATATATCTACTCATATAAATAAAATATAAATGTTTGTGATTTTAAAATAAAGGCATTTTCTTAACATGAGCTTATTTATCGTGGAATTTTCGCATAAGGTTTGAAATGATAAACGAAAAACGGTGAAAAAACTAATGAATGTAAGAAATGACGAAATTAATTTGATCTCTTCCTTACCATATTAAGAAATAATTACATTTAATTACTACATATACAAACATGTAGTCCACGCGGGCAAAGCCGCGGGCGTTCAATATTTATAATATTTGATCAATATATTTACTGTTTATTGTAATTATTATCACTTCGACGATGTACTTACCTCCGTCGCTAACTTTGTGATTATGCCAATGTTTAAATTGATATAATTTCGTAACAAAGGTACGTTTATCGTTGCGTTTCTCTGAACTTTGTTGTGACGACAACGTGAGCGTATTTTCGCGGTAAAAACTTTCATCAACTACAATTGCATCATTTCGTAAGCAAATTTTTTTACAGATACTGGAAAATATTCTCAAAAATCATTTTCAATGCTGAAATAATTCTATTAAATTTAATAAATATTAATTTGATATGATATTGATATCTTGTGTATGATTAAGTTCATTTTTACAATTTGATGTTGATTTGTGATTTGTAGTTTGTTTTAATTTTGATTGTTATATTATGTTACCAATATGTAGGTTGTAATATAGGTGTTTTACTAACAAATGAGTCTTTGTTACTTGATATGAAATAATAAATAAATAAATAATTTCCTCAATCTACAACAATTTCATACATATTAACTAATGTCCCCATTTCAAGAATTTATATGAAGAATTGTTTCTGGACAGATTATAATTATAGAAACTGTGGAACTGACGAACAGATATAATGAATAAATAAACGTTCCAAATACTATGTAATCCAAAAAATATATATATAGAACGGATCCCTTCATATTCATTACATGTTTAAAATATTTTTATTTTATTTTTTCACAGGAAGGAGAAATCACCAGCTTGATCCCAGTGGATTACCAGACAGTGCACTATGGTTCCCCCGTCAACGATCTAATATACTTTATATTCACCGGTTCGGACCGAAAGTTCCGTGAAAAATATTACGAGAAGCTTTTAGCCCATTATCACAGAAGCCTTGAAGAGTTCCTTGCACTTTTGGATTTAAACGTCAACGATGTTTATCGTAAAGAAGATTTTTATCTGGACATGGAAGACAGGTGCATATACGGTTTATTGTTAAGCATATTCGTGCTACCATATATACTGGTTGACGAGAAACCCGAATTCGAAGGCAAAATCGAGGATTACTCTGTGAAGCAGGGCAGCACTTTCAGTGACAGGTTTAACGGCATAATGGAAGATTATTTAAAATGGGGTTTTTTGTAATATGAATTTTTATTATTGTGCTAGACAATGTATAATTAATATTATTAATGGGATTATATATATTTATTTTTATTTTTCAAAAAATATAGACCGACAATTGAATGGATAAATTCCATTATTTTGTTGTTGTCGTATTTGAATTGACAGTAATAAAGAAATTGCCTATAATTAATATCACATCATAGAAAAATACCGTGTGGAAAAAACCAAAGATTTTTTTGGATTTATTGAAACTATTTTTTTTAAAGCAAAACTGTTTATCACACAAAACATTATTAAAACAAAATCTGAGTGTTAATTATCTTACATAAGTAGAAGAGAAGATGCAACCGCTCCAAAGATTCTATACGCTTTGTAATTACAAGAAACATTTATTCAGGTTTAAAATGTTTTTACATTATAATTTTAGGAAACAAAAATTAAAATTTTTAATTTTTAAAATTATCTGTGAATATGTTATCCGGATTTTTTAACACATTGAACAGTTATACAAATACTTTAAATGTACGACAATATTCAACCTGGTTACAGATATTTTCAGAACACATTTACTCTTATCTACTTAACCGACTAAGCTTGATTCTGATTTTTTTTTTTTAAAAAAAGATGGTTGTTGTACTTCATCCAGTTCATAGATACACACATCTTTTCCTACCACCATATCACAATCATCAAAAAAAAAAATTGTAATTTTTTTTTTAAACGTGAAAATCATTTGTATATAATTGTCAAATTAAACTGTTATATTTGTAAGGAAAATAATATAGCTATGTACTATACAATATTATAAATAAATCAAAATAATGCAAATCCTACTTTTTCCTATAAAATCTAAATGGAATACAATGTAGCATATGTATTCAATTATAGAAAATAATTTTAATGAACATAGTATACTAATTTGTTTAAACGTTCTCAAGCGTTCTTCTATAGTATTTTGGTATAAGCTTTTATTTTTAATTTGTAAATATTTAATAAAGTAACTAATATGGAAAACATAATAATAATTTTAAAAAAATGTTATGTTGATTATCCATATATGTAAAATATCGAAATAAAAATAGGGAAAGGTATTATTAGCTTTGGATAATAAATATTTGTTAAGAATATATCTTTTATCATATTACTCCTACACCAGTGACATAAAACTTATAATTATTATTAAATTTTTCTGCTTATATATATATATATATATATATATATCGGCAACACACTGAAAACTATTTATTGAGTTTTAGCCTCATTGTACGATATTTATTAATTTAACCAATTAGGCGTACAATCAGTAAAATGATATTACAGTAGGGCTTCGCCAGTTCGGACCCCGTTTATTCGGTGATCGCGGTAATCCGGACGGACGATGCGGGCGGAGCGGGGCGTCGGGGGCGTTCGCGGGATTTTTCACTACTATATAGACTTCTGTTTTTTAAACTCACGTCGTCTAAGACTTAGACTTCTTGTACGTTAGTTTTTCATTTATCTTTCGATAGTTAAAATTTATAAATCTAATATATAAAATTCTCGTGTCACAGTTTTCGTTGCCATACTCCTCCGAAACGGCTTGACCGATTTCGATGAAATTTTTTGTGCTTATCCGGTATCTATGAGAATCGGCCAACATCTATTTTTCATCCCCCTAAATGTTGGGGGTAGTCCACCCCTAAATTTTTTATTTTATTTTTTAGACAAAATTTTTAATTTCTATTTTTTTATGATACAACATACAAAAATACATACAACCCTAAATTTTCTTTTTTCTATCACCAACTCCTATTTTTTAATAGTGGCAGGGATAACTTACAGTTTTCGTTGCCATACTCCTCCGAAACGGCTTGACCGATTTCGATGAAATTTTTTGTGCTTATCCGGTATCTATGAGAATCGGCCAACATCTATTTTTCATCCCCCTAAATGTTAGGGGTAGTCCACCCCTAAATTTTTTTTTTATTTTTTAGACAAAATTTTTAATTTCTATTTTTTTATGATACAACATACAAAAATACATACAACCCTAAATTTTCACTTTTCTATCACCAACCCCTATTTTTTAATAGTGGCGGGGATAACTTACTCTCAATTAAATTATTGTATAAATATGTACGTCGCGAAAGTGTACTTTATTTAATTAATTTTAATTAACGGGAATGAGTTACGACTGACAGAAATTGAAACGATAAAGCATTTGTGTCGCGGGAACGAAAACGGGAAAGGGAAGAACGGGAATGAGTTAAGTCTGAGATAAAAAAGTTATTCTTGATGAGAATGGAAAAGAAAACTATGCTACACCAGGGCCAAGAACAGAAACAATAAAGTATTTTTGCGATGGGAACGAAAAAATGAAAGGAAGAACGGGAATGAGACAAGACTGAGATAAAAAAAGGGATTTTTATGAGAAACGAATACTACCCGTGCGAAGCCGGGACGGGCCGCTAGTAAGTCATATAAATAAATGTTTAAATCTTTCATTTCTTCAAGTTTTATAGCTGTTAAAATTTGCAGACGTTAATCTGGACAACTTAATAATCCGACAAGGGTCTGTTTTTTGCCTTTCCGGATTAGCGAGGCCTAACTGTTTATCATTAGTGGCGAACAAAAATAGTAAGTCTTTAAATATTTTAAACTTTTTATTTAAAATTGTCATTTATTCGAATGTAAGCCTCGTAAAGGCAATTGTATTCAATTGTATTCGTCAATAAAATGAAAAATAATAGAGGCTATGAAAATGACACTGCTGAGAAGAAGCGCCAAGAAATTCAGCAGTAAGTCAATTTAAGGAAATATCATATACATCAATTACTTTTCAACTATTGTTATACAATATATAGATGTTAGGTGCGTGAGTTATATGAGGAATTTACAACCATGCGATTCAAATCTAACATATAATAAATACGCTACAAAATAGCAACAAATTATCGATCGAAACGGCCATAGATATGAAACGGCACATATTTCTTATAAGTAGGTATAGTTCCAATCAACCTTTATGACGGATGTGAATATAGGCACAAGTCGCATCGTAGTAACTAGTTTTAGGTGTAGCGGGACGCAGTGGAGCGAGGGGACTGAACCTGCGCAAGCATGCTTATAGCGTTGTATTCCGATCCGCCTTACAGTTTGAATGGAACTATACATCAGTGTAATTTAACATTAAAAATTTTGATTTTGAATATGTTAAAAAAATAGGATGAAACTTTTCCGTACCTAGTACAGTGAAGCGACGATAAGAATACCGACTTCTTTGAAGTTTTCTTTTAAAGAAAATCGGGAGCTCAATATATACAACCAGTGTATACAACGAATAGCTGTTTCTTTACAAAATATTGTCCGAGCATCATCGAATACACTGAATAACCCATTTCATGTTCATTTGATATTTAAAATCGCAAAAGTCCGCTCTCGGTTGTATTCAAGTGATATTATCTATTTAATTTTTGTGAGTATAATATACACGATATCGAGAACCAAAAAAAAAATTAAAAAATTGGACATGATTTTTTTTTGTTTATTAAAATCTATTATATTTTGGGCAAGTCAACTTTAGCGAACATAACAAAGTATTTTTTAATCTGACTATCGGTTTATGCTTAGTCTTGGCAATGTGACGACCCCATCTAACTTTTTAAAAGTGTTTTCATGCACTTTGCCGATTTTTTATATAAAGATTATAGTCATAAAAAAGATAGCCTCTAAAGTTGGGTCAAATTTTGTAGCCCTTCATAATCGCAAGCTCCGCTATAAGCCATAATATATTTGGATGATGTATTCAGGCCGACCTTTTCTTTCTACGTGATGTAGAAAGGTATGGGAAAATCTCACCCCTGATCGCTTCTGATTGTAAATTTATGCAAGATATGTTTAAAAAAATCTATGACGAGGTTTATCCGCGGTACTTGAAAATCTAACAAGCACAAACAAACACACGTTGTATGTTAAGTGTGAAATGTTTTTCAAAAAACTTCTTTAAGAAAACAATTATTTGCAGAATGTGAGATTGATGAATCGTACATATTACATTTTATGAATTATATTTTTCCTGGTTTTCACTTGTAGTCCAAATATTAATTCGTGATTATTTTTATTAAAGAAATTGTATTTATTTTAATATGTATTAATTTAAAAAAAAATGTTAATTAATTACAGCAAGATTTACTAAGACAACTTTATCTATTTCATTCCAACTCTTTGAACTCTACAATTTCTCTGCAGTTAAAAGCTTTAGGTGTCTTTTAGAGGCTAGTTCACTAAATACTACTCTAATTAGGGGTCTCTAAATACTTTTTATTTTGTACCGGAAATGAGGACCCATTAGTAGCCGGCTGTTGGGGATTCTAGTCATAATAAATACTACGTTTCCTGAAAGCTTCATCCTTTCACAAATGAGCTCTATTTTCTTACTCTCGCTTGTACACCTAAAAAATTGTAAATGAACAATAAAACAAGTCAAAATTGCATCAGATATTCCAGAAACCGTTTTTAGGTTTAAGAATAGGCCCACTCACCTATCCGTTAGGAACGGTAACGCATCGGTAACGCCTCGTTGAAATCGTTAACGAGTTATTTGTTTTCCATTACTCGTACAGAAGTTGTTTACAAGTAGTTAAGCTCGCACCACAAAAACGTCTTATCGGTCACTAACTCCGAAATAAATGGACTGAAAGTTCCTATACCATTTGTTATCATCGAACACTTCACCGTCAGTACGTTCGAGTCGGTGTAACTCAAATAGCAACACGCCTTCCCTGGAGTTGGAAGCGGTGGATGCAATTAGGAAGGGGCCTTTGTGTTCCCCCGTTTGCGAAATCGTGTGTTAAGTAACAAACAGCACTTTGTAGAACAAAACCTGTGTGAGCAGGCCAGATTTCTCCTTTTTATTATATCCGATCGCTCTTTTAATTGACTAATATACCTTGTGGTTTCAATATCTATATTTTTACACACGTATAGTATAATATTTTATTTCATCTGTTCGGGAAAACATCATTATTGACCTGCTAAGCGGAAGCAAAATGCGTTTTTCATTTCCTCCCTAGGGAAGTAAAGTTTATGAGACCAAATAGTTGCATGCGAAATAATGTAATACCGCTGCTGAATATCTCAAACGACGCAAATAGACGCCTTGGGAAGCAGCTATTACGTGTATGTGGTGTTTGGAATCGAGACCCTGAGGCCATTGAGGCCTGAGGCGCATCGATTTTTTTTCTTAGATTTATCGACGCGCATGATCGACGCCTCGATCGTCGGATGACCAGAGGGCTGGCGTTTACCTTCAGCCAGGTATATTGTCATATAGCAAAGTAATGCCCTCCGTTTTTTGAGCACTATGCCACACGGCACTGATTTAGGTAATATTTTTATTTACAGATAGTTTTTTTACCTTTTAGTTTTTAATTAGATTCAAATTTGGTATATAAACTTTTGTTTTTAATTACTTTAGATTCGTAACACATGAACTTTTTTGTGAACAGGCGCTGCGTGGGGGGATTAGGCCAGCTCGGGTTGCTTAGTGTCATAAAACAGTCAAATGTAAACATTTTAAAGTAAGAAGACTTATGTATAAGAGAGAGAAAAAAAAAATACCCAATTATTCTTCCAAATATAAAATTATCCTACTAATAAAATAAAGGAAAACTAAGTTTAAAAAAATTTAAATAAAAATACATGAACTTTTGTTCAAATACAAATATATTGGTTAATGATGTAATAAATAAATTACACACAATAATACTTATCAAAAACATGGTTTTGGCGTCCTAATTCAAAAAGAACTAATTCCAACTATATTTGAAAAATACCTACCTAATAAAAAACTATAATCAAAATCAGTTAATATCAATAACCTTATTAACTTCATGTTGATGACTATTGACTTACAGCTTGTTCTAGTTGTCAGAGACGCCGCAGCCTACTTACCGTTGGACGTTGAGCGGGACTACAAAGAAAAGTTAGGCCATCGCGTCGCGTCGGCGCCGCGCCGTAGCGTTCATGCACTACCTTTAATAGTTACAATCCGTTGCATGCAATCCGAGCCTTGGTATCAGTCAGGCTATTAGTTGGCGTTGTCTTCCATTTAAACGTTATGCAAACAGAGATATTCATTGAAAATAATAAGTCAGTGTTAAAAACTACTGGTTGCATCGTGTTTATTCGAAATAAGCAAAGTAAGTTGACATTTTTACCATAATCGTTTTTCGTTTCACGTCACAATCGTGACACGTTTGGGTAGAAATTACAGTATTTTTTTATCATTTTTCGATTAGGTTCGAGGATATGGAGTCTAGAGGATCCCGTGAAACTATACTTATACATATCATGGTCACTTGAACGGCATGCTAGCCACCAGCAGGTCCGGTTAGATTGATTACGTAAAACCCAGGAAGAGGATGAAACTGCAAGGGAACGGTACATCCCCGTAGAACATTATAAAATAAAACTCGCTTGTAAGATATAGGTAGCCTGTGATAAATTCACTAAACCATAATAACACTAACCGAAATGAGATATAACAAACATTCATTCTATTCTATTCAATTCAATTCATAAAATCCGTTTATAACAGTGTCGTGATAGCCCAGAGCGCAACTAACCTGTCTCAAATTTATACTTAAGCTCCAAGCCCCCCTCCTCACCCTGGAAGAGGCCTAAGCCCCTGCAGTGGGGTAAAAATGGGCTGATGATGATGATGAGATGATGATGTTTATAACACGCGAACGAAGTCGCGGGCAGGTGCTAGTATCATATAATAGGTATTCTTATGTCTATTTTTTACTAAATACTATCTTTAATTTCATATTTAGTTATTTAAATCGCATATTTAAAATATCAAAATCAAGTTAAGCAGTCGGTCCCGGACGCTGTCAATAGATGGCGGTTGTTACAATCCTCAATCCGCAGTGGAGCAGCGTTGTAGATTTAAGCTCCAAGCCCCCCTCACCTGGGGGAGGCCTAAGCCCCTGCAATGAGGTAAAATTGGGCTGATGATGAAGAACAAGATTAATAAATTATACACGTAAATCTTCCTCTTGAATCATTCTATCCATTGCTGTCAATAAGTTTTCGAGTTTATCGCGTTCAGACAGACAGACGCGGCGGGGGACTTTATTTTATAATATTATGTAGTGATGACACTTTGTCGGCTGACGCAGTGAATCAGACTACATGTGACGGATAATGCGTCAATTTTTTTTAAATTATTAAAATTACTTAAAGAAAAATATATATATATTAATATTGACAATCCTAACACGCCGTACCATGTTTTTACGCCATGAAAACTACGCGTATTCCATAGTAATTTTCATTTTCAAGCCACATTTCTAAAACGAATATATCGAAAATCCTAAGCCGATAAAAAAATTTGTTAGATTTTTTTTTATTATTTGCTAAACAGATACCGTAGTACCGTCCCAAATTGTTTATTTATTAGAATCCAAAATTATATTTTCTTAAGTCTTAGGATAGTCGCATTTCAACTTGCATAATATACAAATTCCAGATGGTTCTTCTGTAGTCGTGGTTGCGGTTGTAGAGGGCGCTGGTGTCGGCCATTTGTGAAAATCGTGTGTTTCTATATGATCGAAATGGTCAGCGAAGAAAAATGGACCATCTTCATCTACGTACAGGACGGGGGATGATTCTGCCTCCTCAGAATTTTCTGGTTTCTCTGTAAGAAAATACAATTATTGTTTGTTTTTATCGTATTTGCACAGTATTTGTCAACGTTATTACTGCTCCGGAAACGTATCTCATTCCCATTAGATTATTCGATTATTATTTGAAGTTCTGATTCGTTCGTAAAAGCTTTTTTTAATACTTGTTAACGAACTTTTTCTCATAATAATGTTACAATTATATATTGTAATACAATGTCGCGATAGCCCAAAGAATGTTGTGATAGTTCAAAGCGCAACAAACCTGTCTCAAATTTATAAGGCCTATAGGGCCATGGTTCGAATCCGGGCGTGTACCAATGAGTTTTTCTGACTAAAGTTTCGGTCGTTAAGTAGCGGTCGTTACAGTCCCCAACCCGCAGTGGAGCAGCGTGGTGGATTTAAGCTCCAAGCCCCCCTCCTCACCCTGGGGGAGGCCTAAGCCCCTGCAGTGGGGTAAATATGGGTTGATGAAGAATGAAGAATTATATATTACTAATTACTCACTCGACTTTCCGGTTGCTTCTTCTGGCATTTTCGGTCGACAGTATATCGGACAGATCTTGCAAAACAGTGTCGGCTTATGGAAATCTAAACAAAACAATCAGAGATTCCAAAACTTTTCACCGCAAAACTTTCTCAAACGGACAGCTGTCTCTTAGGATTTAATAACAATAAATTACATCGCTGATTTAAAAGTTATTAGCTTTCAAATTTCATTGAGCTTTTAAAAGTTGTTCTGCGTCTCGGCATCGACAAAGTCATTTTATTTTTTTAAATGAATAATTCGTTTAATTATCTATACCGCAAACCTACATAAAACAGACATACATTAGTAGCACTGGCGAAGGATGACCTATAATACAAAGAGGAAGCCGTTTGCAATCACTGGTTGCAATAATCTAGATGATAGAATTGAACTATATACTAGTAGAACCGACGCCGCGAACCAAGTTTGCGCCAAGCGTTGTTGCCAACCAGCAACAACTCATTCAGTCACTGGCTTATGCTCATCGCGACCGCGTGCCAAAAACGTAATTAAACTACAATTCAAAAATGCCGTCGTAGGTGTTAAAAACCTGTAAAAATCAATCAACTGCAAAGAAAAAAGATAGTGGCATAATCTTATTGTCCATAATTAAACAAAACAAAACAAAAACTATCCAAAACTAATTTTTGTAACTATATTATTTTCTATTGTTGCCGCCATCTTGTTTTAACTACAAGTAATGTCACGATATGTATAATACATACTAAAGACTTGCATAATACTTGCAATTCTGTGTATTCTAGTGGAAACGAACCGAGCTTAACATGTATCAGACATGTATAATACACTGTATTATACTTGGTAGAAAAATCAATGTGATAGAAACAAGGTGATTGTGCCGTACGCACAGATTTTGTTCGTGTCGTCTGTTCTACTAGTATATAGTTCAGTGGATGATAGACACCTACTGCAATGGGCTAACCTAATGTTTAGTTAGTCATTAGTGTATAAACATTAAATTAATCTTCACAATATTAATGACAGGGTGTCCATCGCTTAGATTATCGCTTCCGGCTTCCCTTTTTATAGGTCACCCTTCGCCACTAATAAGTAAGCAAAGACCATGAGATCTCCACTTGACATTGTTCTTACATATCTTTTTTGCTTAATAACCAATCATCAATCGTTTCATGCCGGCTCTTCGGTTTCGGCCCTTTTAATATGGAAGTGGAATATTTAACGTGGAAGACATTACTATGTTCATCTTCTCGAAACTTCGGAATGAGGCACATCTGTGGCGTCGGGTATATAAAAACGAGACTAATTAAAAGAGAGTTAAAAACATAAAAAATTGTTAACCAATCAATATGTATCGAGATTCTTATAAAATGACATGCCCTCTCTCTTCTGTACTTTACTGTGCCTACTTGATTTACAATAATATTGAACACAATTAATCAAGACAAAGTTTAGAAAATTTTATTTGTGTCGAAATTAATGACTTAATTTTTCAATATGTTCCGATGATAAATTCTAATAAAGTTATGTGATAATATTTAAAAAAAAAATAGAAATTAATGGGAAACATTCTCATCGACGAACCGAACACGAGAAAATCCGGAACTCATAGGAATTGGCTGTAAATTGAAATGTCACCATAAAATATATAAAGTCTACGAATGTCCACGAAATGGATAAAAATACATTTTTCCGCGTGTGTAGATTAACCTTTTTTTAGGGGTCCGTACCTAAATGGTACCAACAGTAACCCTATTACTAGGGTCCCGCTGTCCGTCCGTCCGTCTGTCACAGGGCTGCATCGTCTAAATCGTAATAGATAGAAACTTGAAATTTTCACATTGTATTTTCTATGGCCGCTATAATAACAAATAATGAAATAAAATAAAGTTAAAAATTAAAAATTTTTTTTTTTATATTGTACGGTGGTAGAAACCCTTCGTGTCCGAGTTGGCCGGTTTTTTCTTTCACTATCAACTAATCCCTCAAAAAAAAAATTACATGAATTTAGGTTTTTACAGTGAATTCACATCCACGAATCCATATCAAAACACGTACGATATTATGAACGCGTTTTGATCTAAGGTTTAATCCTCGGCTTTATATATACTATAAGTATATTCCATACCATTTCGTCTACTTTATTAGTTCCACTGTTTCTCGCATAAATTTTGAATCTTGTTAGTTTTCTGTGCCATGGAAATCTTCGATTAAGTGGAAACCTATGTTACTCTCTGTACCTTCATTATCGTGGTGCAAAAACCACGTCATTTCCTTGTTCCGTTATGAAGTCAAGAAAGCATAAACTAACACAATAAAACATTTATATTATTAGTTTATAGTAAATTAGCACAAAGAGATTTTTACCTCTAAACCAAAAAGGTGCGACGAACTCGAAAATAAAAATAACCAGCAAACAAGTCTTATACATTTTAGTTCAAAGTAACTCGCGTCGGCTTTATTAGCAGCAAATGACTGAGTCGCCTTTTCACTTTCCTGTATTTATATGTAAACTGGCCAGTCAAAAACATACTTTGTCTAACTCGAACCGCACACTTTCTAAATTTTCCTTTATATTAATTACTGTATTGTTAACAATTATACCCACATTAACATTGTTTAACATGAAAATAAAATACCTGGGACGTCCTACACACGGCCATCTAGTCCCAAACTAGACAAAGCCAGTATCAAGGGTATACTGGACAACTAATATAGACTTTGAATCCAGACGGAAATATCTTGTTTCGTGCTTTTCAGTGCGCTTTTTCCGTAGTCGGGTTTTGGTTTGAGATTCTAAAGCTTATATTTTGTTTTATTTCCACGATGAAATGTGTGCAGCGCCGCTGTATAATTTGTTTTAGTTTTAGGCTTTAGTTGCCATAGTTGAGTTTTTAGTTGTAAATTAAACTAAATTTAATTCTCGTGAAAACTTGTTTTTTTTTAAATATTCTTGCTTATTAAGTTGACGATTATTTGTAATTTGTGTAAAAACCTAATGTCTTAGTAGCAAATAACACATACTATTAGATTCAAATAAGTAAAAACTGCAACACACTTTCAAAAAAATACATTCTAACTAAAAAAAATCGATAATTCAATTTTTTCGATAAGTTATGCACAAAAAAAATATTATCGAGTACCTGATTCCTAAAGCAATGCATATTTACTACTAACTTCTAACGCTAAACGTAATAATTGGGATGATTTTCAACTTTAACTAAATTGTACCACCCATCAATTGTAGATCATGTATAGTGAAATAATTTTCTTCTTCTCGATCTCTTCCTCAGGGTTGAGGATCGTGACCTCGCCGACGCATTCTGTCCACAATTTTCCTTCACTTGTTTCGGTCTACCGCGTAGTGGAGGGCTGTGCTGATCGGAACACCCAGATGTTCGGTCACCTGATCCGACCACCGTTTCGGACCGCGCCCCCTCGGTCTTTTTCCTTCCATTCTTCCGGTCACAACCAGCTTTTCGCTACTTTTCCTGGCTATGTGCCCAAAAAACTGGAGCATTCGTCGCAGCAGACTGTCAAGAGTCTCTGCTCTTTTTCGATGTTAAGCTCCTTTAGTATCGAAGCGTTATTCCAGTCCAAGAAATCCGCAGCAATCATCGCCAGCACCACATCTCGAACGCATCGATCCTTTTTCTATCTGCGGATTTTAGGGTCCACGCTTTCGCACCGTAAAGGAAAATGGAAAAGACAAGCGTGCGAACTATGCTGGTCCTGGTTCGCTTCGAGATGTTGCTGTCTCTCCATATCTTGCCCAATTGCCATTCCAATGCGTCGACGTATTTCGGACTCGCTCCCTCCTTTGTGATTTATGGCGGACTCCAGGTACTGGAACTCCTGGAACTGAAATAATACATAATTGTTTGTATATTGTGAGGTTTACAAGACGAAAAGTTTGTGATATATTGTGATACATTAAAATTATTTACATTCTACGAGGTCTAAAGATACACATTAAATAACTCATTAAATAATTGTAAAGCAATGATGGTCCAAAAAAAACTATCTAATAGTCAATGACCGTTTTAGTTCCGTTTACCAAAATACTCAGCATACTCTGGTCTAGGTATAGCTGATTTAGTGTGCTGAAAAAAAAAGTGCTGAGGCCAGTGTCATATATAGTGAGCACAAGTCACCTGAAACACTGTTTCTCGTTTGTCACTCAGCACCATCAGTTAGCGATTTATATACGTTACGTTTAATTGTATTTATCGATTTACTTTAAAATTGTTGTTACTATGAATTACGGAGAAATTAATTCGACAGCAGTTATACTGTGAAACAACAGAACTACTGTCGCCACTTATAATAATAATAATAATACATGGGACTTCCCACACAGCGTCATCTAGTCCCAAAGTAAGCAAGTGTTATGCTTGTGTTATGGGTTACTAGACAACTGATATACATACTTAAATATTCTTTATAATGTATACATATATAAATATTTTTGCAAAGACGCCACACACATATAACAACCAAGACCCGGTACCAGGATCAATATTCATCATATTAATACTGACCCGACCTGGGATTCGAACCCGGGACCTCCAGCTTCGTAAGCAGGGTCGCTACCCACTAGGCTAAGCGGTCGTCTAACTGTGATGTTTATTAGATAAGAAATTATTACGTAAATATAAATAAAAAAAAATAAAAACTATACAATGTGTTTTATACATGATGTTAGTGTTGCAATAAATAAATAAATAAATACATCGTGAGAACTTCCAAAAATCGTTCGACTAAAGTTCAACTAATGACAACAGAATCGTAGAAAGACATTAATAATCTAATTAAATCAATGAATCTGCGGCTACAAGGTATAAGATATTACGACCTTGCGCTACAAGTTAAAACCACTATAATCAGTAGGTAATGCTCAAATTGCATCACAGACCGGACAGACCACCTAGAATGGGAAAAGGACGTGTAACCAGCTTTGTGACATATTAAATCCTATTACACTCTACATCCGATATTTGCGATATAGCGATACGATAATGCGACAAAATAAGCAATGGAAATCGACGATTCCATTCGTACACGAGTACTGGACATGCTA
The DNA here is from genome assembly GCA_949709985.1 of Luffia ferchaultella. Taxonomy (NCBI): domain Eukaryota; kingdom Metazoa; phylum Arthropoda; class Insecta; order Lepidoptera; family Psychidae; genus Luffia; species Luffia ferchaultella. The sequence goes on along the minus strand of OX453257.1, from coordinate 5,702,092 downwards.
AAGGCAATGGCTTTGTAATGGAATATCATAAAATATACTTCAAAATATGTGTAGAGGAAATTTCTTTAGTCTTACCTAAGGAAAGTAAATTGTAATGTCATTGAATTTTAATGAAACTTCTAATGTTTCTTTATAAATAATTATTTACATAAATCAGATTTATTTAGTAGGCTAACTGTGCAGTTTATTATAGAAGCTAAATATGTGTAGTGTAAGACAGCTGTAAGGTCAACTTGTAAGCAATACCTATCATACTTTCTCTATTTCCCGTTTTTATTTCTACCACCACGCAGATATTCATATTAATTATAAGAGTAGGTTTACTTAAGTGCCCTGAGAAAAGTGCTCATCTTCAGTTAAGCAATGACCAATGGATGACCCTCATAATAAAAAACGAGGAATACGAAAAGGAATAAATATGCGTGAGCTAAAATTATGGTTTCTGTAACGTAAGTATGATGACGCGTAGTTTTTCTTCCTCGGTTTCCTCGTATTTATGGTGATATCGTTCCATCGATTGCTCTTCTGATGGTAAACCAACATAATTTTTAAATTTTTTCAGTGTGTGTCCTCCCGCTTATCGTAACTGGCATGGCGTCTATATGTAGAAACAAACGAGTGTGTGTCAAATCACGCATAAGTTAGGATTCCGTAGTTATGCCAACAACATAAACCAAAATCACGAGCTTGTTCGGAGTTGAACTACTTATTAACTTTGATCGCCTGTAACGCATCGCCGAGTTGACCTTCGACGTGATAATTTTTAAGTAACTTCTTATGTGCATACTGCACTTTAATAACTATAACAAAAGATCTCAGACACACTGGCAATTTTATATGGTGTGCTTAGTAAGATTTGGATGTAGGTAAATCAATTTAAAATATATAAAATGATTAGCTTTCAACCCGTGGCTTCGCCCGCGTAGATTACACAGTTGTATCGAGATAACTAGCTATTATTCAATAAGGTATGTATATAAAAAAAAAATCATTTAAAAAATATTATGAGGTGTTCGGAGGCTGAAAATTTGGAATTATATTTTTTTTTTTATGTAATAAACCAAAAAAATATTTAAAAAAATTTAGAAGTCAAAAAAAGTTCTGTGGCTCGACAATAGCGCCACCTACCGAGTCCAAATATAATATAATATGGATGTCATCATTTGTTTGTCCCGAAATCAGCAGGTTGTTCGTGAAATAAAGCGGGAGAGCGGTAGGTAATGTCAGGCGAGGTCCGTCCGGCCTGCGTCCAGCGACAACCTGACACGTTATGTAAAGTTAAACAAAAGTTATCATGCATAAAGAAATAATGTGTCGTTATAGCCCGAACGCGACGAACCTATTTGAAATCTATAAGGCCAAATGGCCATGGCTCGAATCCGGGCGTGTACCAATGAATTTTTTCTGACTTAAATACATTAACTATCACTGACTCCGTGCCTCGAAGAGCACTTTAAGCAGTCGGTCCCGTTCACTGTCAATAGATGGCGGTCGTTAGAATCCGCCAACCCGCATTGGAGCAGCGTGGTGGATTTAGCTCCAAGCCCCCTCATTTTGAGGGGAGGCCTAATCTCCTGCCACAAACGTTCGTCGCAATGTGCTTGAGATACTTGAATACGTGATTCAATGTTCTTCATTTATTTGTCCTGTTTGTTGTGCGTGTGTTCTATTGTTCCTCGCATTTCGTTGACGTCGTGCTCCTGTACTGCGTGCATTATTAAGGTTTGACCTACTTCGCCAAAAAACGGAGGAATATAATCAACCTCTGTGCCTAGCCTTTGTGGACTACGAAAAGGCCTTTGACTCCGTCGAGACCTGGGCTGTTCTGGAATCCTTGCAGCGATTCCGAATCGACTGTCGCTACATTGAGGTGTTGAGATGTCTGTACGAAACCGCGACAATGACTGTCCAGGTTCAGGACCAGCGGACGAAACCTATCAAATTGCGAAGAGGAGTGCGACAGGGAGAACTGATATCCCCGAAACTGTTCACCAACGCATTGGAAGATGTTTTCTTCGTGGCAAATATATCATGGCATCAATGTCAACGGCGAATACATCTCTCATCTCCGCTTTGCTGGCGACATAGTCATCATAGCAGAGTCGCTGGAGGAGCTCAGTGGAATGGTAAATGGCCTCAATGCCACCTCTCGGCGGGTGGGACTCGGGATGAATTTGGACAACACAAAAGTCATGTTCAACGAATATAATCTACCGAGACCGGTAACCGTAGAGGGTGTGACTCTTGAAGTTGTGCAAGACTATGTCTATCTAGGACAAACTGTCCAGTTTGGCAAACACAACTTCTTCTTTTTCCTCTAAAAAGCATTGTCGTTTGAAATCCTTTTCGACAACTTGCACAGGAATAGATACTCTACAGTAAAAACATAAGGTTCTTTTTTCGTTAAACATACGCACGCCGTGGCCACGCCAACAATCAGTTTTATACCCGACGACTTCACTCTCGAAGTAGAACGGTTAATTCATACTAATAAGTCTTTTTCGGGCGACTCTCAAGTCGAACCTGAAGCGGGGGCGCTCCCGCGTCCCCTTCCCGCCCCTACTGACCTCATGTCAAATGAGTGAACAGTAAAACGCTTATTAATATAACGTAACGTAATGTAACATAAACCTTAACCGGAGGCCCGCGCCAACTGAATTATTTCGCCTCAAGTAACCCTTAGGGGTTACCCGACAACTTCGCGCCGGCAACACCCTAGTGTGCCGCCTGGTCGCTCCGATGAAGTCGTTAGAGCTTTCGGGCTAACGATACGCGTCCTTATTCTGCTTCCGGCGGTTGTTTAATGGGTGCAACTCCCACATACCCCGCGCGCTCGGACGCGCGGAAGCTGTTGAGTTTAATACGCCTTCCCATCGCAAGGGGAAAACAAAAAAAAAAGTTTTATACCTTCGCCAATAAATGTTACACATCAAAAACTATACTTAAATAAACAAAATAAAATTAAACTTAGACGTTGTTAATGTTCGTATATCCGTGGAACACTTCAGAAAAGTTGTAGCATCTGAGAAACGGTTTAAATCAGTCTGAAAACGAAACAATAGCGATGCCAGTAGATTTGACATATAGCAATACCGTTCTATTTCTATTCTGTGGTATTTATAAAAGAGTTTGTATAAAAGAGAAATCGTTATATAACAAAATGATGGTAAAAGAAGACATTTCTCCCGGACGCATCCGAAAATTGCCAAAGAAACGAGCTTGGCTTGACCGAAGTTGTTATAACGTGATCTCTCTCTAGCACGCATTTAATTTGTGATTTCTTTTTGTTTGTTCTTGTTTAAATGATATTTGGCCCATATCTTGCTATGATGACAACCAATCTATACGTAGTAATGTGTATCTATTATATAAAGTACCTATCTTTAAAAAAATACTTAAAATACGATACTTTTAAATACGACTTTCGAAGGCTGCCTTCGATTTCTCTGGGATGCCATCATCAAATCCTGGTTTCCTTATCATGGTACCACTCCTGGGATATCTTCTATCCAACAAAAAAAATCATCTCATTTGGTTCATAAACAACGAAGTTATCACTGTACCCACATTAAAAAAATATATTACGGTCGAATTAAGAAACTTCCTTCTTTCTTGAAATCGTTTAAAAAGCTTGCCTTAATAAAAGAATACGTTTAAGTTAAAAATATTTGTATTTTAAAATATTAAATAACATATATACTGTGAAGCTCTGAACTTTCTATATAATGTACACTCGTACTATACATGAATATGAACTTGATATGAATATTTTCAAGAAATTCCAAAATCTCTTTCATAGCAACATATCGGTTACCCAGAACGGAAGCCGTACAGCTCGAGTAGGGCGGAAGGAAATAGCAGCTGTCTTCGGCGCCTCTGAGTCGCCACCCCTATTCGCAACAAACGTCTGATCGCCTATTCAAACACTATCTGACTTACCTTGTACTACGTCTAAAATGTTAGTTTGAAAGAACTTTTCAACCTTTGTGATTCTTCTTATCTCAAAGAACTGTCATTGGAACTTGTTGATATGACTTCGTACATCTAAAACATAATGAACGGTGACAGATTTCATGCCATATACTTTATATTACTTGACATATACTTTAACTGACCCATTGACCGAGGGGTTAGAGACCCTAACTGCGAAGCCAAGGGTCGCGATTCGATCCCCGCCCGGGACAAATATTTGTGTGCATGAACTGCATGAACATGTCTATTTGTTCAGTGTGTGGATGTAGTATCTATATATGTACATATAATTCAAAAAAAGAATATTTAAATATGTATATTAGCTTCTAGTGCCCGATAATACAAGCATAATACTTGGTCACTTTGGGACCAGATGGCGCTGTGTGGGATATCTCAGATATTATTATTATTATACTGCGAGTGTCATTAATATTATTTAAAATTTTACTCATTAGCCGGTGAGTACATAAGGTAAAAAATATTATGTGTATATTTTTTGTGATAAGCAAAATATTGTTGAATAAAGTTCTATAAATTTCTAGTTCTGTAAATATCTATTTATTTTAACGCGATCCATGATGGATCTATAAATAACATTTACAAAGAAAAGTTCAGTATTGACCCACATTTTTTGATTATTTATCTAAAAGCAAAAATTATTTTAAAAAAAATACCGACTTCAAAACCATAAACTAAAAAGTTAAAAATAAAATTTTCACTTTATAGAAAGGAGCATTAACAGGCGGTATATAGTTAATGAAGTCGGTGCCAACTCAGACACTTTAAATGGGTACTTACCAGGTAATAACAATTACAACAATTATATATTTATAACTATAACAAATATAGAACACAATTTAAAGTGTCTGAGTGAGTATTAGGCACCGACTTCATTAACTATATGCCGCCTGTTAATGCTCCTTTCTTTAAAGTGAAAATTTTATATTTAACTTTATAGTTTATGGTTTTGAAGTCGGATTTTATTTTATTTTTTAATTATTTTATTTTTAAATTTTTAATTGAACGCATTTGTAACTTATTTGTATTTAGTATAAATGGGGCTTCTAAACGCGCTACTCAACTAAGATAGCGCCGCGATTACGCAACTTTAATTCAGTGTCAAATTGAGGCATCAGCATGCCTAGTAGGCAGTGGTATTCCTATGTAACCCTTCAATTTTAATTAAATATTATTTTTGTGTGAACTGAACATTTTGGCATATTGAACCGTATGAAGTAGGCCCAACAAAAGGTAACTGCTGTAAATCGTTGAGGAATTTCCTCGACTGTGTATGGTCTCCATCATCAGACCTGTAATGGTACTTATAACTCATATGGGTGCAAAGTTCTCATTAATAGAAATGAATTAAGTCCAAACACCAGGTAATTGCTGTAAATCGTTGAGGAGTTCCCTCGATTGTGTATGGTCTCCATCATCAGACCTGTAATGGCACTTATAATCCATATGTGTGGAAAGATCTTATCAATAGAAATGAATCAAGTCCAAACACCAGGTAATTGCTATAAATTGTTGAGGAGTTCCCTCGACTGTCTTTCAGTTCCATTATCAGATCGACTCCCGACCTTCATTAAATAGTACTAGTAGTAGTACTTTATAAAAATACTTAAAATATGATACTTTAGAATACGATTTTCAAAGGTTGCCCTCGATTTCTCTGGGATGTCATCATCAGATCCTGGTTTCTTTATCATGCTACCATTCCTGAGATATCTACTTTCCACAAAAAAAAAAATCATCCAATTCGGTTCATAACCAACGAAGTTATTTCTGAACACACATAAAAAAATATAATTTCTGAACACACATAAAAAAATATAATAAAAAAAAACATATATACGGTCGAATTGAGAAACCTGCTTCTTTTTTGAAGTCGTTTAAAAATAGAAAATGTCGCAGATTACTTTTTCTTTTAAGTAGAAATTTTTCAGTTTCTCTTAGAATAGACTATCCTGATTAGGTAATTATACGAATATGTTTCCTATTTTTATTGCTATGACCCCTAAGTTTTTGTAAACAAATGGTAGCGTAATTTAATGGTTCTCTTCATAACATTGGGACTCCAAATTGCAGGTACTTCTTTTTTCCTGCAGCCTATTTGTTGATATACTTCTACAATTTTCATACAGCACTCAAGGAACTCTTTTACTTCTAGAATTGTTATAGGTTTTTGAAAATATTAAACGTGTGCCTGTTTTACAACTTCTGTGCTTTCTCTTCTTTAAGTACCAAGCGTATTTAATCCCAAACATATCAAAAGTTATTTGCATCTAGTTTACACTTTCTTAAAGACATATTGAAACAAAATAAAATATTTAGCAATAGTTGCACACGGCAATAATGAATAACAAAACGCTATTTGTCTATTTTTATTATATCAAAGAGTTTTCTAAATATATGGTAAAAATTTAAAAATAATTTTAAAAAAATCATTATTAACAAAGTTATGAATGTTTAAAACGTCTTGTTAGACAGAGAGGGCAACACCGCACGACGTATCTATGTGTGACGTCAGGTCATTTAAAACAATGTTAAATATCGTTTTGCAAGAAAGAGACAGAGATAACATTTTAATAGCTTATAATTACCATATTCTTCAACCGAATATAATTTTGTTTGGAAATTTTGTTATCGTTTATAGTCTATTATTATATTTTCTTGATATTTATTTATTTAATATTGGTCAAACACCCTATTCAACACCACGTATTAAGAATGAAATGTGAGAATATTTAAAAATTTAACGTGAGTAAAATAGGTTTTGTTTTTGTAAAAATTTTTTTTTTGGTAAATTAGTGTAATCATTTTAATTTATCTTGATAAACTAAGAATAATAATATTTGATGATTATTATAGTTTTGTTAAAAGAAATTATAGTGGTTTTTATGCCATCGATAAATTCTGATAATCGGATCTAATTTGGTATTCGAAAAGACTCAGAATATAAATTCATTTTAAAACCGAGTTCGTCCTTATTGTCTGTCTAATTGTAAATGTTAAAAGTTATAGAGAAATTTGTTTCGGAAACTTCGTGATTTACTACTGTTTTATATTTTGAATTAAATTTATGGTTTAATTTCGTTAGTGTGAAAACATTTGAACCGGAACACAATTTATCGACGGCAGATCCTCACAGAGTAACTTTAATTACATGTGCAGGTACGCCTTAGAACACTCTGTTTTTTAATTATTATTATATTAATAGACGACCGCTTAGCCTAGTGGGCAGCAACCCTGCCTGCGAAGCTGGAGGTCCCGGGTTCGAATCCCAGGTCGGGTCAGTATTTATGTGATGAATATTAATACTGGCACCGGGTCTTGGTTGTTATATGTATGTGGTGTCTTCGCTTGGTACCCCAAATACAAGCTAATGCTTAGTTTGGGACCTAAACGTTGTTGTGATTGTATGTGTTATTATTATTATTATTGTAACCTTAGGATATAACCGTTTTCAAACTATAAAAAAAAACGAATCACGTACGCAACCGTTTCATATAACCGTTTTAGAAACTACGCAAAATTTTCTTCGTGAAACGATATTGTGCGGCGAAAATCGTTTACCATCACATATCTGCGGACGCTCGTACAAAAAAAAATCACGATTTCGCGCTTCCTGCAACTATCCATCTCGTTGGAAGTAACATTAATAAATTAAAGAAAAAAACAACAACAAAAGAATTCTAAGTACTTTTATTTTTTTATAATTTGTCCTCAATAATATAGTCCTATAGTGTTATAATATAGTCCTCACTATACGAATTATTTTTAACTTATCTTCTGCTGTAGTGTCACGTAATTGCTATCAATTAAAAAACCCTTCGAGGGAATCCTCTTTTAAGTTTTTATCTCTGTATGCAAGTTTTAATTTTCAAAATCTCAGCTAATTAGATGGCAACCAAGATATTCCTTCTTTTGGTAATTTTTGCTAGGTTTAAAAAATTTATTAGTCATTTTTTTTAAATTTAACATCTATTTTCACTATCTTGTAGAACTGGAGACGACGCGTCACTGACACACCATTCATCTACTTACTCTCAATATTCGCGAGGTTCTATCAATGTCTCACAATTTTCTGGAACTTGCCTTGAACATGAGCGATCGAAAAAACATTTCCAGTTTTAAAAACTATATTTCCTTTTTTCCAATACGTTAATTTTGAATCTACATTAACATAGTAATGTAAATAAATACATGATTGTACAAAAATTAATACATGTGTTTGGGGACTTAGTTATGGTTACACTATGGTTAGCAAGTCATGCGGCTCACGCGCTCCCGCAGTAGAAAGATATGTTCTTAGCTATATGCGATGTTGACATCCCTACACGCGTCTCGCAAAATTTTAGTTTTTTTTTTTTTCTTTTACCCTTGCGATGGGAAGGCGGATTAAACTCTACAGCTTCCGCGCGCCCGAACGCGCGAGGTATATGGGAGTTGCACCCACTAAACAGCCGCCTGAAGCAGAATAAGGACGCGTATCGTTAGCCCGAAAGCTCTAACGACTTCATCGGTGCGGCCAGGCGGCACACTAGGGTGTTGCCGGCGCGAAGTTGTCGGGTAACCCCTAAGGGTTACTCGAGGCGAAAGAATTCCGTTGGCGCGGGCCTCCGGTTAAATTTTTAGTGAAACAGCGCTAGCAGTAGGGATGATATCTTACTTACTCGGGGCCGCGCGCTCCAAGTACTTTATTATTACACACAACAGGATTTCCAACATTTATCGAATAAATTCTATGTGACGTTAATGTACTACAAACAATTTGAAATTATTTTTGTATAGTGTATACTAACATATAAGTAATATACAAGAAATTTCAGGTGTTTTTTAGTGATCCAAAATTAATAAAACAATTTTACGAATAGTATATAAATTTTTCTTTTAATTCAATATGTTTGTGTTTTGATACTGGTATAAATACAGGTAATTTTAGTATGAACGGAGAGTTTTAAAGTGTAAGTGTTTATACTATTACATTTATGTAGATAATTTCACGTAAATAGCAAAGTGTTTCACGTGAAATAACCGCCAAATATCAAATTCCCCAGGGCGTTACACTGAATGACTCCGAAACGCAGTGTGTGGAGAGCTGATAAACTGCTTTTTGTCACATCACTATTATGTCCGGGGACGACAGGCTAACGTTTAACCAAAAACGAAACAAAATATTATTTTCATATATATATCCTGTAAATTTTTACATAAACAGTTCATGATAAATATATGAAAATAATATTTTTTTTATAGCAATAAAAGATTTTTGACTAACTGTCTTTCACTTTAGGGCGCTATCATGTTTAAGGAAATAAATTATAGCCTATAATAAATATATAAATATAGGCCTTGGTTCATACAACACGTAAATAAGATTTTTACTTGTAGATTTTATTTAAGATACGGCGAGACAGATCGATGAAGACGTAAAAAGTTGTAGAGTATCTATAATAATAATGATAACGATAACGATAAAGATAACGATAACGATAACGATGACGATAATGATGATGATAATAATACATGGGACTTCCCACACCTAGTCCCATCTAGTCCCAAAGTAAGCAAGTATTATGGAGCATTATACTATAGAGGAAAAGAATGTTATACGTATAAATCGGACTTTATTGTAGCCAACAAGAGCTACAGATTTGATGCATAAGCTAGAAATAGACGTGTTACAACCATTATGTAGCCCAATTTACAAGGAATGTGTTGCAATCGTTGCAATAAAATACCTGAAATTTTCAAAAATAAATTTCAGTAATAAGTCACTTCATTAAAAACTTTAGACTTCTAATTTTAGAAATATTTTGTATGTTAGTAGTGATTTGACAAATAATTATCAATACTGGATTATTTTCGTTGCCGGGATCGTTAAAGAAACAATCGAATTCTTTGAGGCTAATGATTATATCATTCTATTGCTTTATCTCCACAATGAATTGACTTACAGAAAGGTTGAACGCTATATTATTAATTTTTTTTGTTTTGACTACGCGAATATGTGAGCATAAACGTAGAGTATTGTATACCTGAGTATTTAAAAAAATAATCCGTATTTTTTGGTATTCAATTAATTTTTAAAATATTTTATTTGTAAATAGCATAAAAGTAAGAATTGACTATAAGAGTATAGGAAATTTTTCGCCAGGTCCTCGTGCGCCGCTCTTCAACCCCGAGAAATCCCCGCGCACCGGTTTCAACCATTACTCTTAGAATAAAACCAAACGCTGCTGTCAAATTAATTTACTCCATGGTAAATAGTAATGAAAGGTAATTTTAAATTTTTGGATTTTTAAATTTTTTTTTGCTTTTTGGATTCGGAATTTGAAGCAAAAGCGTTTGAAAAAGACACCCGATATGCTGAGCTAAAATGCAATTTGAAGTTTTTAAATTTTGACATCAGTTTTAGGTTTTTGAGAGAAAAATGTTTAAAAATAACAGCCTAAATGCCATTTTCAAAATAGTGCCCATTTTCAATTTAAATTTTTAACATCATTTCAAGAAGCTTCGTTCGCAGCGATAGGTTTCGTTAGTGTCGTAAGTAACTTTCGACGTCCTGATTCCTGTTTCAATTATTTTGCAACACACCGCATTCACTACTCATGAAACAATTTCGTCACACATCCGTTATCATTTCGTTTCATAAAATGTTTACCTCGTGTTACAGATGCTATCTAAATCCTATCAACATTAAAATTTCCACAGAAAAGACTGCCACTGCACTTAAAGACATAACTCGACAAGTAAAAGAATCATACGCTATTTTTTATGTATATTGTTATTTATTTATTTAATTATTATTTACTATACGAAAATTTATACTATATTTCCATGTAGATAATGGAGATCAACGATGAATAATTTTCTCATTTTTATCAATGACAAACCAAATGTGATTTTTATTAAACGACTTCAAAAAAGAAGGAGGTTTCTCAATTCGACCGTATATATGTTTTTTTTTTTATGTGTGTTCAGGGATAACTTCGTTGTTTATGAACCGAATTGGATGATTTTATTTTTTTGTGGAAGGGAGATATCTCCGGAGTGGTACCATAATAAGGAAACCAGGATCTGATGATAGCATCCCAGAGAAATCGAGGGCAACCTTCGAAAATCTTATTTTAAAGTATCGTATTTTAAGTATTTGATAAAGTACTACTACTAGTACTATTTAATGAAGGTCGGGAGTCGATCTGATGATGGAGCTGAAAGACAGTCGAGGGAACTCCTCAACGATTTATAGCAATTACCTGGTGTTTGGACTTGATTTATTTCTATTGATGAGATATTTGCACCCATATGGATTATAAGTGCCATTAGAGGTCTGATGATGGAGACCATACACAATCGAGGGAACTCCTCAACGATTTACAGCAATTACCTGGTGTTTGGACTTAATTCATTTCTATTAATGAGAACTTTGCACCCATATGGGTTATAAGTAACATACAGGTCTGATGATGGAGACCATACACAGTCGAAGGAACTCCTTAACGGTTTACAGCAATTACCTGGTGTTTGGACTTAATTCATTTCTATTAATGAGAACTTTGCACCCATATGGGTTATATGTGCCATTACAGATCTGATGATGAAGACCATAAACAGTCGAGGGAATTCCTCAACGATTTACAGCAGTTACCTTTTGTTGGGCTTCCTTCATACGGTTGAATATGCCAAAATGTTCAGTTCGCACAAAAATAATATTTAATTAAAATTGAAGGGTTACATAGGAATACCACTGCCTACTAGGCATGCTGATGCCTCAATTTGACACTGAATTAAAGTTGCGTAATCGCGGCGCTATCTTAGTTGAGTAGCGCGTTTAGAAGCCCCATTTATACTAAATACAAATAAGTTACAAATGCGTTCAATTAAAAATTTAAAAATAAAATAATTAAAAAAAAAACCGACTTCAAAAACATAAACTAAAAAGTTAAAAATAAAATTTTCATTTTAAAGAAAGGAGCATTAACAGGCGGCATATAGTTAATGAAGTCGGTGCCTACTCACTCAGATACTTTAAATTGTGTTCTATTTTTGTTATAGTTATAAATATATCATTTTTGTAATTGTTATTACCTGGTAAGTACCCATTTAAAGTGTCTGAGTTGGCACCGACTTCACTAACTATATGCCGCCTGTTAATGCTCCTTTCTTTAAAGTGAACATTTTATTTTTAACTATTTAGTTTATGTTTTTGAAGTCGGTTTTTATTTTATTTTTTTAAATTATATGTAATAATGTCGAATGCATTTTACAAATTCTAACGGAATAGGGCCTGGTAGTTTCCTTCAGCAAATAACAATTACGCTTGATTTTAAAATTGTATTTAAATTTTTTTTAAGTAATATGTATCGTATTTATTCACTTAAATGTACATAAAAAAGCGCATGTTAAATTATTGTACATCTTATTGCATTTAGAATAATCAGAAAACTGTACGCAGACGCTTTTCAAAGAATACTATAAATTTTATGGATTACGTGATAGTTATGAATTAAAATTAAAATATCTTATGCATGTATAGTTATTAATCTTTTTATTTATAGGTAGCAAAACTCTTCCAGGATAAATTAATTTAGGTTCTAACTGTTTTGTTTGAGTTATGTTCTAACACTATTTGGTTTGCATACTTGAACACGATCTTGGATCATCATCATCATCAGCCCATTTTTACCCCACTGCTTACCCCACTGGGCTTAGGCCTCCCCCAGGGTGAGGAAGGGGGCTTAGAGCTTAAGTCCATCACGCTGCTCCACTGCGGGTTGGGAACTGTAACGACCGCCATCTATTGACAGCGTCCGGGACCGACTGCTTAACGTGCCCTCCGAAGCACGATGTCAGTGATATTGTGTACTTAAGTCAGAAAAACTCATTGGTACACGCCCGGATTCGAACCATGGCCCTATGGGGCCTTATAAATTTGAGACAGGTTCGTTGCGCTCTGGGCTATCACGACATCACGATCTTGGATACTGAAGCTTATTTTGTACGTTCTGCACCATACTCTTAAAAAAAATTTCATATTCGTTTCCAGTTTATTTCATTTTCATTACAAAATTTTGTAATAATATCTATAACTGATTACACTTTCTGAACAAACCAGTCGATCGTAATCAATCAGATATTAATTTTGCAAACTGAGGTGAACCCCACCGAGTCGTTATTCAATTATATTGTTGAAATTTCATAGACCGAGAACAAATCGTGGTTGGATAAACGCCTCCCTTCCTCGACACCCGGAAAACATTTTCTAATATAATTATTCGATAACAATCTTTGCGCCCCAAACTTTGGATTGCGAATTTTGCTTCTTAGTTTATTTACATAAACTGGAGTGTAGCCGTTAAATAAATCAAAGTTTCTGGTTGTGAAGTAATCACCCTATTACTGGCTTCCGCCCATCATTACGATTGCATAGGTAATATACATATTTAGGACAAATCAAACCTGATCACTTACCGAACCTGAACAGGTACCACTCATCGGGTTCAGACCTTTATTCGTACCAGCAACGACTTCGGCATAGGTTTTTTATGGATGAGCTATTAAAATGAAAGTAAATATTCGAATATAGATTGTTACGCTTTAAGGATTAAAAATTACTTATAATTAATAAGTGATTAAACAACGTTAGCAAACATGAACAGAGTGGCCATTACGACCTAGTTGACAGTTTGTACCAGAGTGATAGCGAAAGTGGCTCGTACGGCTTCCCCCGATACAGCGACAACATTACCCCGAGGTACAGTTCCAATCAAACTTTATGGCGGATGTGAACATAGGCACAAGTCGCGTCGCAGTAACCAGTTTTAGGTGTAGCGGGACGCAGTGGAGCGAGGGGTATATGACTGTACCTGCGCAAGCACGCTTATAGCGTTGTATTCCGATCTGCCATAAAGTTTGAGGCGAACTATACACGTAAGTAGAGTTGAATGTTGCTTTTACGGGCGCTCACCAAGATATAAAGCTATTTTAATATTTCTTCTGTATACTTTACATTATAGTACCCATAGTAGCCGTTTTCACCCCTTATTGTTGGAATTTTGAAAAACCCTTTTCCTAATAAAATAACCGTGTTAAAGCAAAGAGAACACGGCGCAAAATTTCAGTTTTCAGGATCTAGCGGTTTGGTCTGTACTTTAAAAATATGTCAATCCATTCGCCAGTAAATATCTGCTCTTACGTATACACATTTACGAGTGTAAAATAGGTAAATGATAAAATCTCAACGTCGAAATTTCCGCCTCTCTAACAAATCCCCGTAACGTATCGGTTTCCGATAGACCGGCGGCAGAATGAGGGATATACCAATCTAATGGAGGTTGCATTAGGTCGAATATATTAATTACTGTTATATGGCGTCTGAAGAAGAAGGTTGAAGCCCTGAAGTATTGTGCTCCCTATACAATATTAATCAATGGTACCATGTCGTACTGAGTCATTTGAAGTCTTAACAACATGACAGTACAAAGTGAATCCACTCCGAAACTCCTTAGCAACTTCTGCTAATTCCTTTGAAGATTTATTTATTAGAAAGCGATTCGACGAATACGAAATGTTTTCACAACAAAAAGCCTAACTAACTAGAGAGTGTTTACAAAATGCGGAAGTTTTTGTAGGAGTGAATTAATTATATTACATTAATTATGAAGTGGCTGTCCGTTCCAGTTTTATATTTCGGGTAATTATTTTGTTTTACCTCGTCTATTGCTGTCTTTTCCTATACCTACTGTAAATAACATGTAGATAGTTTTATTTAAATAAAAAATCGGTTGACCCAGCTGGCCATCCCTGAAACTTCCCGCTATTTTCGAGTTCAAAGCGCTCGAAAATTAAAAAGCTGTTTAGCTCTTCAAACTCAAAACATCGATTTCTATACATTTAGATTTCTTCAAACCTGGGACATATTAAAGAAAATGTTATTTTGGAATTATTTGAACTGCGATATTTTTTGAACGCTTCATTTGATTTTAATGCAGTTTACAGCATTCTATGCAATTTTATAAGCGTAAAATTTTTGTGCAAAGTTAAAAATCTATTGGTCGTAAAATCTCAAAGTTATGTTAAAAAAACACTTTTTCGGAAATTTGTAGACTGCGATATTTTTTAAACGCTTCGTTTGATTTTAATGCAATCAACGCATTATATGTAATTTTGTAAGCACAAAATTTTTGTGTAAGGAAATCGATTGATCTCAAAATCTCAAAGTTATGTTAAAAAACACGTTTTCAGAAAGTTGTGAACTGTGATATCTTTTAAATGCGTCGTTAGATTTTGATATTTTTGGTGACACTCGATGCAATTTTTTATGTACAAATAACGTATTTAAAGTTTCAAGTAGAACGGTTCGAAAATCTCAAAGTTGCTTAAAAAAACGTTAAAATTTTTTTTTTAATATTTACTTCAAAATCTAATCAGGTCTAAGTCTCGATGAACCCTTTCAAATGCCGTATCGCGGGTCTTAATCGGTCAATCCGTTCTCATGATATCGTACGACAAAAAAATATATATATATACACACACACATATGGCCGTCCAGCCGAAAATGGTCAGAATGGCTTCCCAGTACCTCAAAACGTGAGATCTGATGGAAACTCGATTTTCGAAATTCGGACCCAAATCAATAACTTCCCTGGAAAGCGGAAAGTTAAAAAAAGTTTTTTCTCATTAAATTCTTTACGTAATATATTTGGCTTTATGCGAAATAGGTTCCCCAATAATAAACATCATTTAAATTTTTCTTATTTTAAATGAAAACTGAGCTCATAAAAGTCTGTATGTCTCTCTCTGTATCAGGCTTTATTATGGATATTAGACCAAAAAAAATTGATAGCAGCGTTTGGTTTTGATAGAATCATAAATATCACTTCACAGTACTGAAAATGTCAACCGTGAATTCGCGGGGGTGAAGACCAGCGCGTGGGGATTTCGCGAGGGTGAAGACTGGCGCGGGGACCTCGCGCACTGGAACTCGGACTGAAACTTGCCATCTTACAAGAGCTAGCTAGAGTATGAGTGGCTAGACAGTAAATGCAGAAGAGGGCTTCTAGTCAATCCCTACTTTTATGATACTAGACATCTAGACAACTGATATACATATTTAATTTTTTTATATATAATGCATACATATATGTATACATGTAGACGAAACAAACATACAAGTTTATGCACACAATTATTTGTCTCGGGCCGGTAGTTGATTAAACATGTCGAGGCCCATATTGCCATTAGTTACCTATATGTCCTTCCAAATATTAATATAACGAATATGATCTTTGGTGAAAATAATAAAACTCGGGGTTTTTGGGATGCGCGGATGACTGACAGTTGCGTCAGTCGAAGGCCGCCGACGGGATACCCTTCCTCGCTACACTTAGGATCAACCCTTTCTCGTGCCTAATATTTATGTTTGACTTAGTAAACACGCTGGCTGTGTTCTTTCAAGAAAAATATTTTAATGTGAAAATATGACCTTCTATTTATTGTCTTTGGTATAATACTTAATGCCTGGAAAAAGAATTGAAAATAATTTAATAATCTCCTCTTGAATGTTAGATTATATAAGATATATGAAAAACTTATAAATTTAGTTTTAAACATCTAACTGACTTACGAGTATTGTGTTTTAATAAATCGATATTTTTTTAATAAGCAACGGAGCCATTTGCTGATGAGGTAAACAAGCTATTTTTTTTTAATATTTGGTAATAGGTAATAGTTAAAACAATTACATTGCTCAATGGAGACAGGAAAACTATGGGAATGACACAGAAGACCTAAACTTCCCGTATCATCTAGGTACATCAAATTGCCTGTTTTGATTTAATTTCGAAGACTTTTCATAAAATTTCTAATAAAACTCGTATGTACTATTTTTTTCCAAAGTTTCAGTAGTGTGTGCTCACGCACTACACTAAATGAGTAAACCCTTTTGAGATATTAATTTAGATTTGGAAACTAACAGGTGTTGCATTCACACAGAGGACTTGAAGGCGAATACAATTTGAAAGCAACAAAGCGACCCATAAGGGGGGATACCCAAGTAATTTTGTATTTGGTGTTTAGAGGGTATTTAGATAAATAGAACCCGGGAATAGTATTAAGTATTAACGTCCAACCATTTCATTTTATGGAAAGAGACTTACAATTAATTGACTCTAATTTGAAACGAGGAATCAGGGAAAAGGGGAGGAAACGGCTCTTTTAAAACAGTTGAATTAAAAAAAAGGTTAGTATTTCTTTATTTGACATTACTATACTTATCCTAATGTTAGTAGGTACCTACCTGTATTAAAAAAAAAAGTTTTTAATATACACTGATTTGATTATACAGGTAACCACAGTTATTTTATTGCCTAAACTTTGCGTTACCCACCAATAAATATTACGAAGTAATTTAACATGAAATTTCAATGAAAGTCTCTACATAATTCTACAAAATCTGGCTTTTATAAAATTCTATAAATTAACAAAATTTTATGAAAGCTATTTATAACTTTTTTTTGGAAAATACATTTAGATAGAATCACATACTGATTAATATTTTTCAATCTTACCTGCATAATTAGGAAACATTTTCCTATAATACTGTAGGTACTTTTTTACAGTTTACCTATCATTACGTAGGTTATACGTACCTATTTGAACACACTCAGTTTTATCATGACGAAATCGACTGCAAATTTACTGCAGAATTATAGCTTGTTTGTGCTACTTATTTTGGGTAATAATTGGCTCAAAAATTATAACTAAAAATCTATTTGTCGCAGATTGAGTAAAAATACGTTCTAAATACCTACTGGGTATTTTTTAAATTTGCACGAAACTTTTAAATTGGTACGAATCTGTATGCATTACCGCTGCTAGTACCTACCGCTACAGCATGCATTATGCATTACGTGATTATGAATACACACAATGCGTATGTGTGCTTTATGAGACGTTGTCATTGCGTGGTGTAGTCTAATTGTGCAGTAGCACTATATCGACATCTCGCTCACATCACGGCTCTGCAATGAGATAGTATGATAAATAAATACGCGCGACGTTGCCACACCGAAACCTAGCTAAGGAAGGTTAGAACATGGTTAGATTAGTTAGATTCCCGTTAGATGAGGTGGTGACAGTAGGTATTTGACAGTTAAGTGCAGCCAAGTCAGTATTTACACGTATTATTTACACCTGATTTACACCAATTGTCGAAACCTGTGGTCGGAACAATTTATTGTTTTGTGAAGTGAAGTGTAATAAAAGTAATTCAAATTAATTTTTTATAAGTATTGATGATTACAAGTTGCAATAGGTACCTACCTAGGTCAATATGAAAATAAAATACCTACTTAGAGAACAGATTGAGTCGATGCTGCCAGCTTTGGAATCACCTTTGGAATAAAGTTTACCTACGTAAAATCATCTATAAAAAACTTAAAAGGAAGGTCTGTTACTTCTACTTATTATAGCACCTTACTTCATATTTATTATCTTCGAAGTTATTGGCTCGATTTTGATTTTTGATACGATTTTTCAATGCCAAAATAAAATAACTTATTACATCGAGAATCTAAACAATACTGAGCTAGGTAGAATGATTTTATTTATAAATTGATTAATGTGATAATTCTTTGTAAATATTTATCTTCTGCATAACAACTATGAATTATCTCAAACATCTAACTTTAAAATTACTGTAATTTTTAAGAGAATTAATATGTTAAGTAACAAAAGTTGCCAACAAAAGGAAATGAATACAAAAAGTACCTACCTACTTGTGGAATGAAACTTTATATAACTTTTCAAGTTTTTTTCTCTAATCTGACATCAATTTTCAAAACAGGCGCTCATGTACCATGGTTAAAACATTGTAAAAACATCTGTCTATCTGAACCTCTGTCCAATTATAATTACTTTGGGTGAAATATGTTATGTTTTTAGGTTTGTAAACGAAATGAAGGCTACACCATGTCATAATCATGTTAGAAGCATTTTGTTAGAAACAAATTTCATTAACCATAAAAACGTGACGCCAGGTGGGCTATTGAGTAAAGAAATCTTAGGTGCAAGTCCTGATACTCCTGATGGTAATACTGTTTATATTGTTTTATAATAAATTAAAAAATAAACTAATATAATATACTTACCTATTTATATTATAAATAGTCTCACATACTAGTATTATGTCATAATATATATCCTTACTAATATTATAAACGCGAAAGTTTGTATGTATGGATGTTTGTTGCTCTTTCAAGCAAAAACTACTAAATAGATTTTCATGAAACTTTAAAATATAATAGCTTATACATCAGAATAACGTATAGGCTATAATTTATAAAGATACTAGCTTTCCGCCCGCGGCTCCGCTCGCATGGACTAGACAGTTGTATACTGATTTTAGAAATTCTTTCACCTATAAAAAGATACTTTATCAGCGAGTAACATTGGGCTATATTTTATTTTCAAGCTAGCTTTCCGCCCGCGGCTTCGCTCTCGTGAACTGCATGTTGTACCAGGACCGCCATGCTTTTTTGCATAGATATAGTTTATGAACTGGAAAAGGGGTCCCGGTACTCCCGGTACAACTATGTAGTCCACGCGAGCAGAGCCGCGAGTGGAAAGCTAGTAGGCACAGTATTTAGTACATTTCGAAAATATACCTAGGTACCTAAATAAATTACTAACCGCTCCTTATTCGTACTAACTCGATAATTCCGAGTAGGTAATTCATAAAATCACGTCTTAAAAGATTTTCATTCAACATCAGTTTACTTTATGCAACGGCATTGCACACTATCACGCAAATATAACCTCAAAATATGTTAAATAAGAAAATCAGTTCAGTAAGTATAATAATAACCTCAAAACTTCAATAGAATTTTATTTTTGTTATGATTCTTCTGGTCGCCAATCAATGTTGAATTATCCGCTCCTTATGAAAAAAATGTCGAAAAAATTTCCGCAAAAGTTATTTATTGTTGTAATATATCTACTACATGACCTACTATGAGAAACGAAAAGGGATTTTGAAATGAAAGTGAACTAGTTTTCTAAAAATTAGTCTATTTAATTAAATCATAAACATCACAATTCAGTACCTACTTAATTAGAATAGTACAGAACCAGAATATATGAGAATAGTCTCTAACTCTAAAAAAATAATTACGTATCTACGGTATCTACATACCATCCGATACCATAGATCCGATCATTCATATCAATTCATATTCATACCAACTGATTTGTGATACTACCACAGAACACATGCTACTGGTACTACCCATTCTA
The DNA here is from genome assembly GCA_949709985.1 of Luffia ferchaultella. NCBI lineage: Eukaryota > Metazoa > Arthropoda > Insecta > Lepidoptera > Psychidae > Luffia > Luffia ferchaultella. The sequence continues at coordinate 5,681,818 of OX453257.1, read as the reverse complement.
CATACTTACCCTCTTACGTCAATGACCTATAGAGCATAGCGCAGTCATATTCTCCCATTGATAAGAAGGCAAAGGAACTATGCTTATACAGCGATGTCTGAAGTATTATTATACGATATTTATTGATTCTGGCTTCGTGTATCGTAAATATTATTATTGTTGATTTTTACTAAATCAATATTTATCAAATCCACCGTTTATTATTTTTATACAACTACCCTGGAAATGAGGTCCAAGGTAGCATGAGAGGTGACCGCTGTCTTTTGCTAATTTAACAGTACAAGATTAGTTTTAGATGACAATATTATTTCCCTGTTATTCTACGTAACATTTTACTGAACGATGTTTCTGACTAAACTTAATATAACTAATATTCAAAATTACTAATATTTCTAATCAGTATTTTCCTGTCGTAATTTCAATCTGTAAATTATACAATAAATCGAAGATTAGGTTACACTTTATGAATACAATATTTAAAAATATATATGTTTCATAACAGAAGTAGCACAAATTTTATTACCAGAAATTAAGAAACGTTCAGTGTAAAAGTTGTTGCACTAGTCGCTAATAAAGACAGCCATTACGCGACGCCAAAAACAACCAACTCCAGGAAGTAATCTGTCCCGGCTTTGTTGCACACATAAACCAGCTTTGAAAATATAAACTTAATTTCATGTTTTGCATAATATTTGCATTACTTATACAGTACGTGAACTCAAAGAATAACATTCAATTTAATTTCCATTACTTATAATAATAATAATAATAACGTACACATGACAACAACATCTAGGCCCCAAACCAAGCATTAGCTTGTGTTTTGGGTACCAAGCGAAGACAACACATACATATAAAAACCAAGACCCGGTACCAGTATCGATATTCGTCATATAAATACTGACCCGACCTAGGATTCGAACCCGGGACCTCCAGCTTCGTAGGCAAGGTCGCTACCCACTAGGCTAAGCGGTCGTCAATCATATATATATATCATAGATATGAAAATGATTTCCTTACATTTGATTCACAGGCATCAATATAATTCGTAGGTCAATTTCTGTCATTATCATTTGTTGACTAGAAAGAAGCCCTCTTCTGCGTTTACCGTCTAATCACTCATACTCTAGCTATCTGGTGCAAGATGGCGAGTTTTAGTCCTAGTTTAAGTGCGCAAGGTCTCCGCGCGCCGATCTTTACCCCAGCGAAATCCCTGCACGCCGGACTTCAATCTCGCAAAATTGCGTAATGTCGCTTCGATACTGTAAAGTGAGATTTATGAAGATGACGCACCTTCATACTGTGTGGAATTTGATGGTTTGGATATTGTTCCGCAATGACATTATACATACGTCTAAGCGAATCTATAAATTATATCTACTTACCATACCATCATCCCATTAATGCCTTACTGCAGGGCCTTAGGCCTCCACTCGAGATAGGGATAAGCTTAATCCACCACGCTGCTTCAGTGCGGGTTGGTGGATTTTTACGACTGCCATTTGACGACCGCTTAGCCTAGTGGGTAGCGACCCTGCCTACGAAGCTGGAGGTCCCGGGTTCGAATCCCAGTATTTGTATGACGAATATTGATACTGGTACCGGGTCTTGGTTGTTATATGTATGTGGTGTCTTCGCAAAAATATTTATATATGTATATATTATAAAGCATATTTAAGTATGTATATCAGTCGTCTAGTAACCCATAACACAAGCATAATACTTTCTTACTTTGGGACTAGATGGCGCTGTGTGGAAAGTTCCATGTATTATTATAATTATCTGTCGATGGCAATCGGGAGGCACAGAGTTAGTGATAGTTACCTACATAAGTCAGAGAAAACTCATTGGTGCTTGCCATGAGATTCGAACCACGGCCTTCTACACAACAAGCGGGCTAGCTTCCACTTATAAAGTATCGGCAGTACAGTACGGCTATTACGACCTCACTATTCTCACATAACTATTCATTTGCATTCAATATATTTAGTCTTAAGTTTCCCCACAAGGGTCCAGTTTTTAGGTGGTACTCTAAAAAAATGTTTGATAAGCGAAAGCCACAATGTACGTACATATAATAACCGAGTCACGTGCAACCCGTCAGCCCGTTACAAATGACAAGTGCTACTACAGAAGCATAATAGAGTTAAAAAGCTTTTATTAGTACAAAGGGAATGAAGAAGTTTAGAAACCGCACCTACGTTTTCTTGCCGAAATGGATTCCATTGAAAAATCAATTTTTGGGGAACTAGCTTCCACTAGCGACTTCATGTATTTGCAATCGCATGGTTATGACAATGTCCCATTGAATGTCTGAAATCCTGCGTATTTTAAAATACACAAGTGTGTTGACATCAACCGAAATTACTGCTGAAAGTCCGTTTTTTTTAATGTACATTTTAGTCTTACACCGGGCAATGTTAAAATACACTATGATAATAATAATAATATCAGGGACACCCCACACAGCGCCATCTAGTCCCAACGTAAGCAAGGATTGTGCTTGTATTATGGGATACTAGGCAACTGACATACATATTATTATTTTTTTTAAATATGATATACATATACAGATAGATACTTTTACAACCAGACACGGAACAAATAGACATGTTCATGCACACAAATATTTGTCCCGGGCGGGAATCGAACCCGCGACCCTCGGCTCCGCAGTTAGGGTCTCTAACCACTCTGCCAACCGGTCAGTCAACCACACTACGACGATTTGGTTAACATTGAAAGTAATTTCCATTCATTTCTAAATTATAGTTTGTAAATTGTAGTTACATCAGGTTCGTCTATGGTAAAACGGATTGGAGCGACAAGACACCCATCAGAAGGCTCTTTTTAGGGTTCCGTAGCGAAATGGCGAAAAAGGAACTCTTATAGTTTCACCATGTCCATTCGTCCGTCTGTCTATCTGTCTATGGTTTATCTCGGAAACTATTGGCAATATATAGAAGTAATTTGGAAGGTAGGTGTATTCTATGAACCGCTACACAACGACGTAGTGAAATTAAGAAAATTTTTTTTTGGGATAGGTCGCCATACATGTAACTGAAGTAGGAAAAAAATCATTGTAGGTATATTAACGCGAGAGGTACCAAAATGATATCTTTAAAAATGATATCAAGGTTTCAAACAATTTTTTACTTAAGTCAACAGTTGTTAAGATATGCACTCCTAAAGTCCTAATTTTTGTTAGAGTCATGTGTCCTACCCCTCTACTAGCTAAACCGTTGTTTTTGGATATGTGGAAAAAATTTATGACAAGAGTACATATAACGTAGTTAAAAGGAAAACTATCACAGCTAACTAGACTGTATTATTTAACGAGTAATATATTAACTTATAAAATGTACTTTTATAAGTAAAGAATTTGTAAAAATGTCATAGCGAAAAGTAGATGCATTTTTTCTTTGTGATGTTATTGTAAAAGATAATTTAAAAAACAACATTTTATGATAAAAACTACATAGTATTACTAGGTACTATAAATTTACACTTTCCTTTGCAGAGCTTATTCTCTTCACAGTCGATACTAAAAGTCAAATGTTCACTGTAATAAAATAAGTAATAAAAATTGTCTCTAGCTATCAGTGCACTCATGTTATTACTTTTCGAATTAGTCAGAGAAGATCGATCGCCTTCGAACTAACGAAATAAAAATGAAATATATTTATACAATAATTCTTAAATTACTCAATAATAACGATTAATGGTTAAGTTAGATTAACGTCGCGTTCGTTTTTTTATATTGTATGGTGGTAGGGAACCCTACGTGTGCGATTCCGATTCGCACTTGGCCGGTTTTTTTTTGCATAAAATCAATCACTATTGGGTAAGGTAATTGATAAATCATTAGTTTTTGCTCACCAAAGAAACACTGATGAATATTAGTATAAATTTCTGATTTGCGATTGTGATTAATTTCTGAATTGGTGTTTCTAAGATTGACGGAACATCAAACATTCGTGGTAACAAATACATGAGTTGGGTTAGGTTAGTATTTAGTACGCATGAAGCATTAGGTATCATTTTCTATTAATTATAGTATGTTATAGAATATATGCAAAATAGAAATACACAAAAACAAGGTAAAATTAGAAAACAATTTTTAATTTATATAAAAAAAAAAAAAAAAAAAATAAATAAATAACGAATAGCACGTGACCAAAATGGTTTCCGTTTAGCTGCTGTGTCAGATCTTCGCGATGCCAAGAAGCTGGTTTTTCCTGAAATCCAAGAGTGACAGTTGACTCATATTTTACAAAATTCTGTGCGTGGCTTTGCAAAGCATTCTACTTGACTATTTAAAACTATCAATATTATTAAAAACAAATGAAAATATTAAAAAGTAAATTAGTGACATCTAGTAAGTAAATATTTTAGTGATTAGTGTCATCTAGTACATGCGACATGTGTAGTATATGTAAGAAATATATATATATTGGTTCATGTATGTATAACCCATCTGTATGTCACAGCATAGCTGGTCATGTGGTTGCACGAAATTCGTCTATCAGTATAATGGACTACGAATTTCTAACCAGCGGCTGCATCGGAAAATTGTTCTAGCACTTTGAGGCAACATTCCAGAAATTACTGCGAAATGCAGCCGTATCTGCATCGTTAAATTTTAACAGAACTAGCGTTTCTCATACCTTGATTTCGCATGTCAACGCCCAAACAGTCATGGACACCGTACTATACTAATGAAGCACTTAGGTATAATTTGTAATGCGTGTTTTTCAAATTTTAAATCATCTATAGGAAGACTTAGATTGCGGGCTTGTAACACAAATAAGTTTTTAAGATTTGCCCAGTTAGAGATTTAATTTGAAAATCAAAATTGTACAAGATCTCAAGTCGATACGCATGAATATAGAATTGGTTTGAAATATTATATGGACGCATTTATGTACAAACGAATAATAATAGTAATAATAATAACGTATAAATCACAACAACGTCTAGGCGCCAAACTAAGCAATTAGCTAAGCAATATCGGCGGCTTGCGATGTCGCCTTTTTACAAATATTAAGTAGCTTTTAATTGTTGCCGCTAAATTATAATTGGCTTTGAAATCCATATTTTTATTCTTTCAAAAATTATTTCCTTACTATTTCCCACCTTAAAATTCCAGAACCCAAGACAACTAATATAAAATAAAATAAAAACAATATACCCACGCATCACTTATAAAATACTTGCATAACCGCTATCGCTTGAAACTGATTAAGGAAATTCCACTCTCTTATATTTTCATGTATAACGTGTGTGATACCGCTGAACATTAATATTTGTAATCATCATTATCAGCCCATTTTTACCCCACTGCAGAGGCTTAGACCTCCCCCAAGGTGAGGAGGGGGGGCTTGGAGCTTAAGTCCACCACGCTGCTCCACTGCGGGTTGGGAATTGTAACGACCGCCATCTATTGACAGCGTCCGGAACCGACTGCTTAACGTGCCCTCCGAAGCACGGTGTCACTTGTCAGTGATATTGTGTACTTAAGTCAGAAAAACTCATTGGTATACGCCCGGATTCGAACCATGGCCCTATGGGGCCTTATAAATTTGTAATATATAAACTACTAGCGACCCGTCCCGGCTTCGCACGGGTAGCAGAGCATATAAGCCGTAGTATTTTTTCTGTCGTAGTGTCGTAGAACATGTGGATTGGATTTCATTACATTTAAATCTAATATATAAAATTCTCGTGTCACAGTTTTCGTTGCCATACTCCTCCGAAACGGCTTGACCGATTTCGATGAAATTTTTTGTGCTTATCCGGTATCTATGAGAATCGGCCAACATCTATTTTTCATCCCCCTAAATGTTAGGGGTAGTTCACCCCTAATTTTTTTTTTTTTTAGACAAAATTTTTAATTTCTATTTTTTTATGATACAACATACAAAAATACATACAATCCTCAATTTTCACCCTTCTACGATCAACCCTTATTTTTTAATAGCCATTTTAGTAATCACAGTTTTCGTTGCCATACTCCTCCGAAACGGCTTGACCGATTTTGATGAAATTTTTTGTGCTTATCCGGTATCTATGAGAATCAGCCAACATCTATTTTTCATCCCCCTAAATGTTAGGGGTAGTCCACCCCTAAATTTTTTTTTTTTTAGACAAAATTTTTAATTTCTATTTTTTTATGATACAACATACAAAAATACATACAATCCTCAATTTTCACCCTTCTACGATCAACCCTTATTTTTTAATAGCCATTTTAGTAATTTAATAATTGCATAACTAAATATTATTTCGCAAAAGTGTAATTTATTTAATTAAGACTGACAGAAATTGTTGAAACGATAAATATTTGTGTTACGGGAACGAAAACGGGAAAGGGAAGAACGGGAAAGAGTTAAGACTGAAATAAAAAAGTTGTACTTGATGAGAATGGAAACAAAAAGGAAATGAGACCAGGGCCAGGAACGGAAACGATAAAATATTTATGCGATGGGAACAAAAACGGGAAAGGGAAGAACGGGAATGAGTTAAGACGGAGATAAAAAAGTTATTTTTGATGAGAATGGAAAGGAAAACGAAGCTAAACTAGGGCCAAGAACAGAAATAATAAAGTATTTTTGCGATGGGAACGAAAAAATGAAAGGAAGAACGGGAATGAGACAAGACTGAGATAAAAAAAGTGATTCTTATGAGAAACGAATACTACCCGTGCGAAGCCGGGACGGGCCGCTAGTGTAACATAAATTCATGCTACGTGGAGTATTTTAAATGTATTTTATTTTCGATTCCGAAAATATTTGAAACATTAAAGAATAAATACATAAAAACAAACTACAATATCTCTATGTATACCACATTGATAGCTTCTGCTTAATTTTACATCACGCGAGTCGCGTCGGTATAGGGCCCCGGCCGCCGCGGCGCCGCCCGGCCCAGCCGCTTGTCGCACTATAGTTTTTATTTTTCGATAACTCCGAAGATATTAATTTAATTGTATGGTGTAAAGGGCAATTATAATGTGCATGAAAGGTAAATAACGTATTTAATTTGATAAAGATTAATACTGTATCCGTATAAATTGTTTTGAAATTACCTCATCATATGACACCATTTTTTAAAAATTAAAAATAGGTAAGTAAGCTATCTGTAAAAGATAGACATATGCCACCGCGGACTTTTCTTTAGTCCTATAAACGAGACACTCCATACATTATTTTGTTCTATCTCAAAAGGATTAGGCAGCGTTTTCGATGAAAGCTCCCAGCCGGCTTGATTTTTTTCCCGACTTCTTCGACAATAATCGTCATATTTCAACTAATATGCACAAAACATTAATAAATTGGACACGTAAACCTTCCTCTTGAATCTCTCTGTCCATTGGTGTCAATAATATGCCAATCCGTTTGGTAGTTTTTGTTAATTGCGTTCAGACAGATGGACGCGGCGGAGAACTTCCTTTTATAAAATAAAGTCCTCCGCCGCATCTGACAGTTAAAAATGACAGTTAAAATCATCACTACATTTTATAAAATATAGTGATGATTTTAACTGTCATTGAGAAAGGCCCAGAGTAAATTCTATGTTTAGGGTTTAGGTTTTGAGATCGATAACATTGTTGGGATAGCTGCGTGTTTATTTGAAGTATGGTTTGTAGGTTTGTAGCTAATCATTAAATTCATGTTGACTATTATTCTAAGGCAGGGAGTGTTATTAGCATCTTCACTCTTACTTCAAAACACTATAGGTACCGCCGTAACGAAGTCGGGCATGTGCACGGGAATAGTAAGCACAGGTTGTGTTTTTATATCTATACAACACGTGGTGGTCATGTTATTCTTCTTCTTCTTCTTAGTTATGGCGTTCTCTGCATTTAAAGCAATTTCGCTAGAGTCGAGTATTCTGTTCGTATTTTTAATAAAAAATAATAATAGGCAGCGTAGGCAGGTTATTATGGAGCTTTTTCAAAATATCGCCAGGAACCACGACGTTCCACGTGCGCTGTATTAAAAAAACTCCGATATGCTATTAAATTGTAGCTTATATGAAACATTTGTATTTTTAACAAAGCGCCATCTATTGAATATTTACTCAAACCAGTCAACAGATATCGCCATCTGTTAGAATAATTTGGAGCTAACAGATAATTGTGACTGTCAAATAATAGACAAATAATTTGCAATAAATTAATATTGCGACTATAAATTGAGATGTAAGCTATCCTATCTTTTAAGTTGGATCAAATTGCACATGGTGTGCAAATCAGGTTTCAAAGCGGTTCAGTAGTTTAGGAGTCCCTCGCGGACAAACATGTGACACGTAATTTTTATATATAAAGATGCATTGGTAAACTTTGATCCGTGTTGTTAAGATGCCCACAACTCGTCTTAAAAGCGAGAAAAACGAGCACTGCCCTTCGAAAAAGCAGCGCTACATAAATCGAGTAAGTGGGTTGTTGGTTGATTTTCTTTTCCACTTTTCTACTACAACTTCCGACAGATACTTCGAATTAAATATAAGTTGACGTTTGCCAAAGACGTGAAAAATATTTAGACCTATGGATTCCGGATTTTGTGTAGTATTGAAAAATATCCAAGCGCGTTTACATTATTTGACGACCCCTGGAACTAATGTGGTATACGTATTTTTTTTTCCAAAATCCACTTTCATGCATATTCCAACTTAAAAATATGAATTCTATTAATGCAAAATTGGTCTATGTCACATGTCTGTACGAATACCACCTAAACTCAAAAACGTCACTTTGAAATTCATACACTTTATATTTTTTATTTCGTGATAGCCCAGAGCGTAACGAACCTGTCTCAAATTTATAAGGCCCCATAGGACCATGGTTCGAATCCGGGCGTGTACCAATGAGTTTTTCTGACTTAAGTACACAATATCACTGACACCGTGCTTCGGAGGGCACGTTAAGCAGTCGGTCCCGGACGCTGTCAATAGATGGCGGTCGTTACAGTTCCCAACCCGCAGTGGAGCAGCGTGGTGGACTTAAGCTCCAAGCCCCTCTCCTCGCCCTGGGGGAGGCCTAAGCCCCTGCAGTGGGGTAAAAAAAAGTGGGCTGATGATGATGATGATATTTTTTATGTAATTTTATTGTGGTCTAATTAGCTTTAGTAAAAATGTTACATAAACAATTTTAGTTCCAGGCTCGTCATTTAATTACTACATAACTATTACTTAATCGGTGAGACATTTTTGTCTATGAAAATGTCTATGGCTATGAATTAAATTAAGACCAGAGACTCTTAAACTTGAGCGAAATAATTATGACAATGATATGTAGGCACTGTACAACAGATCATGTCCGACAACTACATAGAACCTCTGTAATTATATCGACCAGACAGTCAAAGTTAACGACGAATACACAACAAGTCTTTCCATAAATTACACAAAGGTCAGAGTTCGCGTAAAAACGGCACACGTGAAAATACAGCACAGAGAGAGAGAAAGGTGTTCGAGGAAAACCCATTATCTTGGACGAATGAACATCCCATCAATGTCGCATCATGTTTGATGCGGGATCGAACTCGAACCAGTCGTGCGGAACGTACACGTGTCTGACTGAAACCAACAGGCGTTAGTTCCATTAAAAGGGCACTATAATTAGGTTCGCGCAAAACACAAACAGGCTATTGAAGGATGCGGGATCACGGTATCGGTAAACCTATCGAGTGCAGTAGATATGTGTAAGCACGCGCCAGTGTCCCCTATGGGGTTCACTTGTTATAGGTAACAAGCGGCCATCTCCAATCCGCATTTCACTCTGTAGGACAGACACGAAACAAAGAACAGATAGCCATGTTCGTGCACACAAATATCTGTTCCTGGCACAAATATCTGTTCCGGTCGGGAATCTAACCAGCAACCTTTGCTTCTGCAGTTATAGGGTTTTTAACCACTCGGCCAATCGGCGCGTCTTTAGTGCCTTACAAAGTCACAGTCTGTGTGTCTGTTTGTATGTCGGTCACAGCCTATTTTCTCCAAATGTCCTGAACGCAAAATGTTGATTATCTATACATATACAGAGTTAAGTGACCCGATCATGAGCTTCTAGCGTGAACGAGTTTTTGTGTTAATTCAGATAGTTAAAAGAACTTTTGATACTTGCATCATGTATTTTTCAATCGTGTTCAAAAAGATAAAATCTAACGCCCCGTACAAAAACTTATTTGTGAAATTATTTTGTGTTCAAAAAGATAAAATCTAACGCCCCGTACAAAAACTTATTTGTGAAATTATTTTGTTTTCAATAAATAATTTGTAACACTAATTTGTGTATTTAATATAATATATATAATACATAATATATATAATATATAATAATGTATACATCACAACAACGTCTAGGCCCCAAACTAAGTATTAGCTTGTATTTTGGGTACCAAGCAAAGACACCACATACATATAACAACCAAGACCCGGTACCAGTATCAATATTCATCATCATATAAACACTGACCCGACCTGGGACTCGAACCCGGGAACTCCAGCTTCGTAGGCAGGGTCACTACCCAGTAGGCTAAGCGGTCGTCAATAATTATCTATGTGTGAATAATAATAAGCAGATTTATTGGCATTACATTTTACTGGTGAGTCAGCTGATTCACAGCTGAACTTGATGTCATTATTTAGCAAAATGACATTAAAACCTATAAATTCAGTCCCACTAATTAAAAATTCCACATAATCCTTAATCAACTTATGTAGTTTCGATAATCTCCGAAAACGTATTAAATATTAACAATAGACCACTTTCTTATGCCAAAATCATTTGATTCTTTTACAGTAAATACATTTAATAAAACGAAATGTGCGGAGAAGAACTCGATGCAGCCCTACCCATTTGAATGCAGATTTTTATTGTTTGTATCCGAAAAGTCCTGCTTTATATTTCTTTTAAAATCCATATCATTTATATAAATCAAATGGTGTGCGTTAACATAACAAAGAAAAATGTTGACGTTCAATATTCAGCCCTATAGGGTTGCTAAATATCCAAAAAGTTATTTTTCAGCCTATTGTGGCCAAAACTTTTTATGTCTTATATCTATGTAATTATAAAAATCCAAACATCCTATTTAATTATAAATGTTTCTAAGGTATAAAGAAAAAATTTAATTCGCTGTCTTAATCTTAATCTTTAGCAAGGCGAGGTTACAATAAATTGAAGATAAAAATAACAAATTTATAATTGTGGAGCTCCCAATGAGATTATTTATTCAGTTCTTAACCTCTCACGCGTCTGCCGTCACGTGACCATCGCATAAACAAATGCGGTTGTGGGTATGATATTGTACCAATGATATCATAGGTTAATAATATTACAAAAATTTTATTTTCAATATATTCCTGTGACATCCATGATACAATTGCACTAATTTCTTTTTAATAATTTCACTTGGAAACTGATTATCTGATTGTGAAAATTTTATGACATTTTCTGTGTAATATTGAATGCATCATATTTTATTTAAAAAAATAGGACTCTAATTTTCTTTATCTAAAAATCACTTTTTTTTTTATTATCTAAAAATTACTTCTATTTAATGTATAATAAGCATTTTTATCTTAAAAGAGGTAAAAATTATATATGAGTCATTGATAGGCAGTTGAATTTATGAACAATTTTTCTTGGATTTTTAATTGCGGTATTTCGGCTTCGTAATCAGATTTTTCTTGCGGTAGGTAATTTAAAGAAATACCCTTTCGACTTTTCCAAGTCAACTCCAGGGTAGCTACTGAAAGAAAAAAACCATTAAAAAAAATAAGATGATCGATAAACTAGTATGGCATATTTATTGCATATTTTAACTTAGTACAAGAAAAAAAGGTTCCATACATTTTTTTATTCTTGTAAGTCAATTCGAACTTCATCATCATCATCAGCCCATTTTACCCCACTGCAGGGGCTTAGACCTCCCCCAAGTGAGGAGGGGGTTTAGAGCTTAAATCCACCACGCCACTCCACTGCGGGTTGGGGATTGTAACGACTGCCATCTATTGACAGCGTCCGGGACCGAATGCTTAACGTGCTCTCCGAGGCACGGAGTCATTGTACGGACGGAGTTGATAGTTAATGTACTTAAGTCTGAAAAACTCATTGGTACACGCCTGGCCTTCGACCTTCGACCTTCACATGCCTCTAATATGGAACAGCATTTGAATGAACATCACATACGTCGTAACTATGATGTCCTCTCCATATAAAATAAACGAAGCGTTAGCGACATCTAAATTTTCTTTTAGGTCTGCCATTCACATAAGGATCTGTCGATTACGGGTCCGCGACGTACACATTCGCGTGTGTGTCGTATGATAACATGGATAATGATACAATACTGCGGGCGGTCGCTAATGATACAATACACACATTGATGTTTACTTCAAGTATAAGAAACCGAGGTATCCGCCCGGGGAGATCCGTATGTAAATGGTAGGCCCTAGTACAGAAATTCCCGCTGAATAAACTGTCAAAGTTCGTTCTCTCCGTTTCTTTTTGTCTGGCAACCCTATATTCATAAAAGACGCCCGTCTTTGTATATTACACGGACCTTTTCGTTGAGCCCGCGCTTCCATAACGTTTACTGATAAATTTTCCAGAAAAGTCGCCGCGGATTAACTCTGAGAGACGTTTTTGACATCGTGAACAATGTTCCAATTTTAGTTTATGAATGACGTAAATGAAAATGCCGGCGGGAAAGGGAACAAATCGGAATAGTTAGGTACCCTATTTTAATATGATGTAATATTTGTGTTAAGTAACAATTTTGTATTATTGACCGAACTACAAATAGCTGAAAGATATAAATCTTTTCTAAGAGCTGTGGTGACCGAGTGGCTAAACACCCAGCCTTTCATACAAAGGTAACGGGTTCGATTCCCGCCGTAGGCAGGCGTGCTTAATAGCACAAGCTCCGTTGACATTTTCTGTGACGGTAATCAATGGTGTCGGTGTAACAGCTCTACCCACCTAACCCACATTAGCTTGGTGGGTAACTCAATGTTGAGGATGAAAATAGTACTTACTTCGATAGTGGAGGCTTAACGGTCTGATGATGATTGATCATGATGAACTCTTTTCTGAGCTACTGCAGAAGCTCTAACTCTTTTCTATACAGCTGTTATAATGTAAAAAGCTGCGTAATCTGTATAAAATGGTACACAGGTATATCCCAAGAAAAGTATACAAGAACCATTGTGCTGTTATTAAATATTTTTAAGCTGGTGTGAAAATAGGTACATAATCATTAAAAATACTCATCAACGCTGTCAAATAATGAAATTAATAATCAACTGAAATTAAAAAAGTATTGGAAATCTTTCTTTGGGTGTGATTAACGCCATTTTTCGATAAAATATGCAAACTTTTCCAATGTCGAGAGAATTCAATTGCAAAGATCAACTTCAATAAAAAGACATTTGACAGGGATGTCGAAATTTAAAAAAACCGGCCAAGTATTTATTGTTGCTGACTTCCACATGGCACGGAAACGAATGTTTTGAAAATTAATGTTCGCAAGAAGAAAATTTTGTGTGGTATTTTGATTTTGGGATTTTTTGCTTTACTTGTGCGGTGGACCTTGCTTCTTGCCAAATTTCGTAATTCTAGGTCATCGGAAAATGCCTTAAAAGTTTTATTTTTTTGCGAGTGTCGAAATACATAGAATTAGTTGTATTTTTTGACTGCGTTGACATAGAAGCATGTTTTTTTACAGTTCCGAGGGAACGTAAAATGTAATATTTCATATTGTTTTCAGCTTGATACCTTCACGGGTTCCTGAAAAAAAAGTCTTGACAGACGGTCGGACAACGAAGTAATCGTATAAGGGTTCATTTTATATTGAGATACGGAACCCTAAGAAGCCGATTGAGTGCCAGAGACTCTCCACCTCCTATAGCCATATCATTAAGGCCACTCCTATGGTCATTGTTGTTATGGCCAAAACGAGGGAGATGCCACCACGTTTTTTTCCTCTTTGAAGTTATACGTGTGGCATTTACGACTCCCTACAAATACTTTTTTATCTCTACACTGTTCAGTATCCCTATATCAATTCTCCCCTTATAGAGCTATACTCTCAAGTCAAGTCCCTTGGTGCCGGGCAGCTCTTTATTTTTAGTCCACTCTGCTTCGTATTGTTACGTGTTAGGGTTCGAAGAATTGGGAGAGAAATACCTGCTGACTCTTTTGAAGACTTTATTCACTAGCACTAGGTCCAATCACAAAGCACTAGGTCCAAACACTAAGCACTAACGATGTCCTAAGTCGTAGCCAAGTCGTAGGTATCATTTGTATCACTAGTTTTCACTTCGAAGTCGCCTTGAAGGTAGCCCAAAACTGAACTGGAACTCGCTCGCCTTCCTGCGGCAATTTATATGGGTCGTAAAGAGCCTCGAGAGCATTCTAGAACTCACTCCACTCACGCGAACGCAATCGACCGGATTGGATAATTCTAGAAAGTCTCACGCAGGTACTGGTTTTTCGAGACTATTCGTTTCCTCTAACGCCATCTAGTATTGAGTAGGGGTTTCGTGTTGTCTTTGTTCTACAAAGTGGTTTTACCGGTTGACGCTAGATGGCGGTCGTTACTTTGTGTGTTCGTAACAGTATTATGTGCCATGCGTGCACGAATTCTAGTAGCATGCCGCAGTTAGCCTCTGAACATACAAGATCGGTGTGGTAAACTGGGCCGAAACAAGGCATCTCCACTCCATCCTCCGCTCCGTACAAATCCGCACAACGCTATTCAACATCTTCGTACGAGCAGCCTTACGTGAGGACATACCACAGAACGTGGTCCTCATCAGCCAACGTGCAATCACGAGAACTGTCATCCATCAACTGCATATAGTGAAGTCTCTAGCGGAAAGATTCACGCTCCGTCAGGATCTGCTAAATATCATAATCCAGTGAGATCCAGTCAGGTCACGGCCGCTCGACTTCAGCTCCCATCTCCGCTGTCACACTGTCACGGTGTCTTTCCAAACACTTAGTTTACGGGCCCTAATTCTTAATTAATTAACATTCTTGGTCGCGTTCAAATTTCAGAAATTATCACCTTACATACTATACTTCTCTTTAAATTGAATTAGTTAGAAGTTGAACTCGACTCCTTCGTATTTGTAGGCTACCATAGTAACCAATAGGTCAATTAAATAATATTTATGATGTCTTTTTATATATTTTCCATAAAAAACGTTACAATATCGAATAAGCGACTTAAAATTATCACCTAATGAATGACCAATGAAACTTATTAGTTCTCAGTGAAATTAAACAAAACATTTTATACGCATTTACGTCAAAATGATATACTTGAGAAAAGTTTTTACTTAGTTTTTTTTAGGTAATTAACTTAGACCAAAAATAATAATAATAATAAAAAATAAAACTAATCCAATAATCCACCCCTCGTCGCCCCCGACGCAAATGTGCCCATGACGCTCATCGCATTGCCGCGCTGAATTGCAATGGCAATTTTTTGCACCAGGAAGGAACCGGAACGGGGGTCGAGTCCCCTTTCTTTTAGACGACGGCCGATGCTCGCGACGAAACGTTTGGCTTCAATCCGCCAACAGCCAGCATCTTCCACCGCAAGAGGGACGAACAAGTATTTACTCTCCAGAGTAGAGTATTTGACTCGTTTTCTGGCGGCTGCAGACTCCGCAGCGGCTCCGGCCGTTCCCACGGTACGATCAAGGTGAGAGGCGGCAAATGTGCTGACACACGTGGCGTCCCAAAGTAGACACCTACCCTTCTCCCACGGCACCAAAGTCATACCATCGGGTCTTTTGCCATCGGATCGGCTAAGACCAGGAGGCTCCAACACGCACGGAACATTGGCCGAAATTAAAGCCCTGCGGACTATGTCGTTAAGAGCGTGGTGTCGCGGTAATCTCCTCGAGCAGCGACGACAACTCAACGCGTGGTGTCCGTTGGCCTCCACCATGGAACCGCAGATGCATAGGTGTCGTTCACAAACATCGCAGCCCAGGCGGAGCCCCACTGCCACACGCAAAGACTCGCCGTCTAGTAGAGTACCAATGTGCGGGGAGGGAAGAGCGTTGAGCCAGGCCCCGGACTCGGCCCGTGACACCGCTCGCAGCCTCGCTAAGTCCACCCCTGCCGCCTGGTCCAAGAGACTGTTAAAAACCCTTTCAGCTCCCGTTTCGTCCCATGCGCGCTGGCTATGTAGAATCACCGGCAACGGCGCGCCCGGATTGAGAGCCACCCAAGAGGCTAAAGCATCGGTTGCATATGGTATGTTCGCCCTGCCACCTTTACAAGATAGGATATCAGTGACAAGGTCGGCAACCGCATGCACCGACGCCAAGAAGGCCGGCAGACCAACACTCCGCACGCACCGAACCCCCAGGCCTCCATGCCGGATTGGTAAGGTGGCCTGAAGCCACTGGTTCGACTCGAGACGGACGTTCAAAATCTCCTCCAGGAGATTCTTCAAGACGTCATCGAAAGAGTCTACCTCCTCAGGGAAAAGCCAGCTAGGAGACGTCCTCAAAAGGTAAGTAACTCTGAGAGCAGCGAAGCACATCCGCAAAAGGATAAGAGCAATGTGGGCAGAAAGGTCTTTCAGCCGTGCTTGTGCGACAAGAAGAAGTCTTTTCCTTACAGCAATGGCCATAGGGATGGCTTCTGGGAATTTTTTTAGTCTCTAATATAATTTTATTATATTTTATATATTTTGAATTACAGTACGTTTTACGCTTTACTTTCGTAATGTACAAGAAATTTCAACTTTTTCTTCCAGTAGTTCCGGAATGGAAGAGACAGTAGGCTGTGACCATGCTGTGACAGACACGTGACAGATGGACATCGGCGCCTACACTGAGAACCACACTGAGGACACCGTTTATTATTTATTTCTCAAAAATATTTTTTGCCGCTCCCATCGACTTATATTTATTAGTCAGTACATAACAGTCGGTGGCCGCTCTCCTCCTTAAAATCGGGGCCTTAGAATGATTGGTAATTCGTTTTCAATTTAAATAGGTATATATTTTATTTGTACCTACACCTGATATCAATTGAATATTTGATTTTGAATGTAAAGTTTAAATAATTGTTCTGTTTTTTTCGATAAATTAACGGCCGTTCATATAAAGTATGGAGTAAATTTATTTTACAGCATCCTTTGGTTTTAATCTCAGAAGTTTTAATAGCCATAAATGTCACTTCACGGTATCGAAGTGACATAACGCAATTTTGCGGGGTTGAAGACCAGCGCGCAGGGACCTCGTACACTGAAACTTGGACTAAAACTCGCCATGTTATACGAGCTAGCTAGATTATGAGTGTGAGTAAGAGGGCTTCTAGTCAATTCGTACTCGTATGATATAAAGACTACATCGAAAATTTCCTTCCTAAGCAATTTAGTGAAATTTTCGTGAATTTTTTTTTTTAACGTCAGTGTAGCTAAGCTAAACAATTTACGATGCCATCAAAGCCGTCACTTTGAAGGATCGTAAAGGAAATTGACGGGATTTAAAATCACTTACTGAGTTCAAAGAAAGGTCACCATTCTAAAATAAAATTTGGTGCAAATTTAATTTTTCACTGTAATTTGTAAGCAAACAATAAAATAGATAAAATTTCAGGTATTTATAATTTATTTTGTACCTCTTTGACTGATTGAAAGTACTGAAAGCCTGGTATTTTTTTTTTTAATGATTTTAATAGCGTTCGAGCTAATAAAGTAACTGAACGATCTTATGGATTTACAATAAAGTTCAAATTGCAATAACACTTTTTATCGTTTAACTTTATCAAATCTTTTACGACACGCGAAAAAAATTAGATACGCATACTTACGTACGTACAAAGTTACAATTTTTTCCACACGCAGTCGGACATAAAGTTATCAAAATATAAAGATAGGTTAAAGTTGTCATAACTGATACTCACCGAGCTTTGCATTAGTCCAATAGAGGAGTAATGCTGGCCCAGACGGACGGGACGCGCGTATAGCCCACGCGATTTCTTACCTAGATGTTGTGTAGTGTCTTTGTGCATGTCTGTCATAACTAATTACATACAGTTGAATGGAAGCCGATAAAAAAAAATTTGAAGTAAATAAAGTTGACAAATCTAGTTTGCTACATTCCAAGTTCGGTGCAAATACTGCACGCTTAGGTCCAACTAATCGGACTGTTTATGTGCAATAATTGTTTTTTTTTTGTGTGATTTTTAGGGTAGAATCAACCAGTCGTATCTAATTTTAGAAGTGTTCGTTTTTAACCTTTTGGCCTACACTTTCGTGGAACCGAATAAAGTGTCACTTTACCTCTCTTGGCATATTGATACCTCTATGCAGTCGGATAACAAGAAAGAACCATCTCAGGTAGCACTGCAATATTCAACGTCCCTACAACGTTCCCCACTTGCACTCCAAGGTATTAAATTCTTCATACATATTATCTAGAGGTGCACATTTCTTCTTAAAGTTTTCAAACTGTTGTTGCAGTATAAACAATTCAAAGCAAAAATATATTTGCTAAGGTATATATTACTAACTTCAAGGAGATTAACCATAAAAAATTGAATTAACCAATCTCAAATTATGAATTTGTTTATGACTGAAATGTTATTTTTATTTCAGGTTCTCATTTTTTTATGTTTCATACAAAAACTGTATTTTTTAATATTTTTCAAAAATATCTCTAAAACTAGTTTCTGTTCAATATATCTCGGAATATAGGTATAGTCTAAGAAAATCTGGAACAATTCAATAATTTTGGAAACAATGTTTAAAAATCATTGGCTTATATGCTCTGCTACCCCTGCGAAGCCGGGGCGGGCCGCTAGTTTTTTTATAATAAACTATTTACATAGACGTAATAAAAACTATAAACCCCTTGTCATTGAACAACCAATAAAGCACTGCAATGGCGGCTACGTAAGTATAAGTGTGAGTGGAACTTTGTAGCGTACTGGCCCGTAGGCTTACTATGGTATGAGTGTGTTGCTGACTTACTCGGGGTGCGTCGGCAGTTAGTTCGTGATGTTACGACCAGGTATCATCATCATCGTTTCAGCCTTTACCTGTCCACTGCTGAACATAAGCCTCCTTCATGGCTCGCCACGCGACGCGATCCTCCGCTTGCTGCATCCAATGGTGTCCTGTCGCCTTCTTCAGGTCATCGGTCCATCGAGTCGGAGAGCACCCGACGCTCCGCAATCTGGTATATCTAGATCCATTACTGTATATACATCTGAAACAAAACAACTAGGAAATTACTACTATAGTAAAGGAATAATTATTTATGTCTAAAATCACACTCAAAAAATGTATTCAATTACAAGTTTATTAGTTTGAATATACAAAATATTTACAAACCTGATCAAAGTTATTTACATGTACAACAATAAAATGTCAAAAATATAGCCGAAATTTATAATTTCAAAGTTTTAAAAGTTAAAACAGCGGTATCTGTGCCATCTTGTAGGTACTATGAATTACCAAAGGATATCGTGTTTCCGCCATTAAGCTTCCGACCCAATAGGAGAGTGAGAAAACATTTTACGTTCGTAAAATGTCTGATCACATTCTTATCACGAAACATTATCAGTGAGAATCGGTTTTTTAATATTGTTTATCTCAATTCCTTGGCTCTACTTCAGAAAAGGTAAAAGCAGATCGTGTGTCTTCACATATATACATTTATAATATAGTACAGTTACAATCAAACTTTATGGCGGATCTGAACGTAGGCACAAGTCACGTCACAGTCAGTAACCAGTTTTAGGTGGACTCAGTGGAGCGGTGGAATATGACTGTACCTGCTCAAGCAAGCCTATAGCGTTGTATTCCGATTCGCCATAAAGTTTGACGCGATCTGTAACCGTAAACAATTGAAAAATATATACATATAAAAATAACGCCTGTCATTATTTTTTCGTAACTAATATTGTAAATAATTTTTGCTACTTAAAATAAATCAGGCGCTTTAAAATTTTCCCAAAGATCGGAATGTCGTTTTTGTCATCCATGGATGTTTATAAAGATACCGCGTTGTATTAGCAAAAAATAAACGCCTTAGACCAAATATACAAAAATTTACGTCGTGAAATAATCACTGTGAAGTAAAATTTCGTGTGACCATAGGTAAAATTCGTACTGGAAAATAAAATGAAGAATCCGGAATTACATTTCATGTGTAATTTAATAAAATGTTTGTTTAAAACAATGATAATAAACTACGTCATAGATGTCACATCTTCACAAATCTAAATTATTTGTGTTAAAAACCTGAATGATCGAACTAGATTCGCACTTAACAGTTTTCGCATTTCGCATAATTATTTTGTACCGGTTATGTCAAACCTTAAATCGAGTTTAACGTAATTAAGTATTGGCTAAAGTTAGGAAAACAGTAAGTGATTTCAAAAGAGCCGGGAAATCCCCGAAAGGACCGGATCAGTTCTGATTAATGTTAACGGATTATTAGACATAGTTTAGTGACAAATTAAGCGATAAATTACAAGTTGAAAGCGGTCGTTCAACCACAAATACCTCGAAATATATTAAACCGAGAAATTTTAGATTTTAACAAAATAAAATAAAATTCAAAAACTCAGAAAAACCATCTTTGGATGACAACAACCATAAAATACAACTAACAAAATAGTAAGAAATAGTAAAATTATATTTATTATTTTGTAAAGCGAATTCTTTCCCATTTATTTTTCTCCCTTATCATCGCAGTGAAATAAAACCAAAAATCTTTCGACGTCGACACTTATTAAAGGTGCACGTCACTTTTACACTGATAGTTCGTCGATTTCTAAACTTAACCATCGATGAGATGAAAATCAGGTTTAAAGCAGGCATAAGCAATAAAATCATGACTTGTTTTGACATTTAACTGACTTTCGCTTTCAACTCGACCATAGAAGTAGGAATAATATAATATTAACTACACTTAATTTAAGTGTAATTATTAATATATGACTATAAGTTGCCCAAAACGAAACATACTACACTGAAATGATAGTTTTTTTTTTTTTTTTAATTGTTAGTAGAACATGACATATCCAAGAAAGCGGCGCGTTTGAAATATCATGTATTAAAACGTATACATGTGGCGCTAACTTTACATGTTATAGATTACAATACGTATTTTTCTGAAAGAATACATGTCATTTGTTTCAGAACTTAAATTTTTGGTAAAAAAAAATAATAATTAAGATTTATTCAAGGTAACTCTAGTGATAGCGCAATCTGTTGTTAAGAATAATAACTACTTAGATTGCGCCATCTATGGTAAAGTATAAGAACTAATTCAATTTGAGTTTATTTTGTTGCATACTTTAAACTGTTTATCTACTCTATCGACACAACTTTTTTTTCACATTTATCAAACCCCGACCCTGCATAGAAATTACGAAATCAAAATTAAAATTATTTTCGCATAACTTTATTTTTGATATTCCTTATTTATATATTCGTGATTAATTCTACAAGACTCATTACGAGATCATCAGAAAGGAGCGGTATACGCGCCTGCGCGGCGGTCGTTTTCCCACGCAGTTCATGTGCATTATCATTTCATTGGGTGGTACTAACATACAGAAGTTGAAAACAACAACTGAAACCTTCGAATATGTATGTATTAAGTTAGAGATCCCCTAATGATTATAAACGTCGTATGGCATGGTATCAAATTTGTTTCTACTCCTGCGTTTCAATTCTCTCATTACAAAACTCTAAACAATGTGTATAGTATGCTAGACACTTAGCTGACATAATCATCGAGATGAAGCGTCCAACTACAACAATCCAAAACTCAAGCAAAATGACACGCTCAAAGATTATAGTTTGACCGAAACCGCTGTACCTACCGCGCCTTAGGTATCTGCGCGAAGCGGAGGGAGGCAGATCTGCCCTGTGGCCCTGTCAGTCTGTTGTCAACGCTTAGGTATGTGCGCGGCGCGGAGTGAGGCGGATCCTCTCAGTGTTGCCAGAACGTTACTTTTGTAACATTTTCCGTTACTTTTTAACACCTTCACGTTACATTTACGTTACACGGCTTAAAACGTTACTTTTGCGTTATATTTCGGAATTATGTAGTCTCATCGGAAAACTACGAAAGACGGAACGCAAACCAAACGAGTGCTTTACGTTTTAATGTTAACTGTGGTCTTGCACAGTTTAGACTATTCTGTGGTTTCGTCTTTGGATAGACAGAAGACAAGACCTGCACCAACAAATTATTCGAGATATTGCTGCCTACATTTTGTCTTTTATCTCTTTTACACATTTGACACTTGATTAACATCCATCACTTTCTTTTACAAAACGTAGGCAGCTGTATGTCACCAAAAATATGTATAGAGTGTGACATGCCTGTAATTTTCTCTATCGCACTGTATCCTGTGAGTCCTGTGACTGTATCGCTGATCGCACTGCTTGCTAGAATGAGGAAATAGAAAGAGCGAGTGAATTTGTGAGTTTTAGTTGGTTTTAGTCCGAGTAAAAGTGTTCTGTGGAGCCATTTTCTGTTTGCTGTGTCAAAAAATACAAAACAAGGGCAAAGACCTTTTTTACGTTGATAATAGAATAGAACTAAGGTAAGTAGGTAGGTACCTATCAACCAAAGTACTAAGCACGCACAGTAAGGACATTCAATCACAGGTCTGCAAAAAAAAACTGCATATGGCATTGTAACATTTTCTTATAGATTTTGAGCTCCCAAAAACAGGAAAAATATTCAAAACCTGTGTTGAAAACATTTCTATCACATACTAACATAGGTTTATATAGATATTAGGAACAACTCATGCGTTACTTTGTTATACAGTATATCTTGTCTGAATGGCGCCTGTTCATTGATTCATCCAAAAATAGTCTTATAGTAGTATTATTGCTTAATGAAAATAAATTAGCTTCGCTTCCAATGAGGTATTCTGTGCATTTGGAAGAAAACTAAAATTGTGTAAAATTGCGATCACGTAAATAACAGTAATTGACTGTTTTTATTATAGCATTTATTTTCTTTTACAGGATTACACTGGTCGATTTGATTAATCCTTATGTAACAATTATTCAAAAAACACTGAAATAATGGTCAGTGTCTTAAATTACATTAAAATTGTGTATAATAATACTTAATGTATTAAAAAGTGTTACTTTTCTTGTGAAAATGTTACTTTTTGACCAGTCTTAGGTAACTTTTGTGGACAAGGTACTGGCAACACTGGATCCTCTGTCAGTCCGTCGTCAACGCTTAGGAGCTGCCGTCCCTCCTCGCTGCGCAAATACCTAAGGCGCGGTACAGCGGTTTCGGTCAAATTATAGCCAGACTATATGTTATTATCATAGTTTTTACATTTTGAGGAAAGAATCTTTATATCTTTTTTTTTTATCTTTAAACAAGAATCAGTAGTATATGGAACTTTTTTCTTTTTATTTAGATTACGTGCCACGCGAAGCATATGGTAGGCGGAACGCGTGCCGCTTCTGGTATTCCTGTGTTCACGAACATAACTCCCAACAGCTATACGCATAGAAGAAAATTCCTCATTGGTGGAAGCAATAGAAATACTAAATTCTTTTGACTTAACTGCAACCGACTGAGACATATTTATTTGTAATATTCCGCGCCTGGTGTTGGAATGTAACAGAGTGATAGAACGTTACGTCCTACGAATGGGTGCATCTAAGTTTTTTCTTATTATTATTTTCTTAATATACTGTTTAGACTTTAAAGTATTTTCTTTAAAATACATAAATAGGGCTCGAACTTATAACACCCGTCGTTTTCTACGTCGCGGGTTCAAAATATTTTTAGAACAAACTGTGAAGGAACACATACCAATATAGACGCATTTTATTTCTGGCACTTCACTACATGAATATTAGGTTAAGAATATGTCAATAATTTCAAATATGTCATTTGTGTCGATCGCCATCCAATTAATATGCGTGAGCTAGGATAATTTTCATAAATCTTTATTTATTGAATATAAAGAGTTTACATTACAGTGTAATAAATTCATGCAATTTCATATAAAAATTTTATTGTTACCTACCGTGCCACAGTCCTGTTTACTGGAAAACAAGGCATTACCTTTAGACTAATCCAAATCACCACAATATTTTATGTAGGAAGAAGTGCGGCAGTCTAAGTTCAAATTAAAGAAATTTGGTAAAAAATATAACTAATGTCCGAAGTCAAAAATGTAGTAAAAAATTGTCGGCGCAGAATCTACAATAGCAGATTAACTATAATACATACATAGCAGTCATTTTAACAACAAAACATAACTAAAATACGTATTTATAAAAATATGTTGCTTTTTTGTTATGCAAATAGAAAAAGGATTTCTTATTTACACTTACTAATTATTAAAATAAAATTTGTCAAATATTTCTCAAAAATACTAATACTCCATGATTACCGTACCTACCATGGGTACCTACTTGACGAGTGAAGTATGCGGCTTTAAAATTGATACAAAATTTCCCTTCATACTCCATCGAGCTTAGGCCCTTTAAAATGCAAAAGTTTGAAGCTGATTTAAAAGTGGACAATATTTTTTAAAGTATCGAACAATTTGAAAATATAAAAATCGTTTATTTGTATCAATAAATCATATAATATTTAATTTATAAATTTATTTATTTTAATTAATTTGCTACTCAGCAAGAATTTACTTTCCGTCTATACTCGATTATATTATTACGGTTTATAAATTACGGTAATTACACATTTATTGACGATACAAACTCACAAGAATGTTTTACAGAAAGGAAATTCTAATTTCTTTAATTCAGAAATGATACGGTTGTCATGAATGAAACTCAATTTTTTCATAATAAATTAATAGCTGATTAAATTTTCGTACCTCATAAGGTGAAAATACGGGACATTCATTGGATCATTTTGTTATCTGTCGACCTGTCTGTCTGTACGTCTTTGTGTCAACATTCTTTTACTCAGGAAAAGGTACACGTATTAAGTAGAAAGTAATATAAATTACGGAAGTCTACAGCCCCATAGATCCGTAAAAATCGCGTTTCTCTGTGAATGCCATAAAAAGATATAGCGTGTTTTCACACTAAACAGCGTGTCATCAAAACTTATAGGATATTTTCGCGTTAACGTTACGTTTTCGTACCGACTGGCGGTAAGTAGCGATAAATACGTTAAAACAAGTTAACGCTAACGAGTTCGCCTCGCACTTGACTGATTTTTACTGACCGATAAAATAAAGTTAATTTTACACCTAAACACGAAACAAATGACATGTGCATGTACAACACAAATATTTGTCCCGGGCGGGAATCGAACCAGCAAATGGTTCCGTAGTTAGAGTTTCTATCCTCTCGGCCAGTCGGCCAGTCAATATATAGGTCAGTCAAATTATATATATATATATAGCGCTTTAAAAAAGTAGTCCTTCGGCCGAGGCCGTTTTTTGATGTATAGACTACGGCAGATTTGAAATTTCTTTCTATTATCAAATATACCTGCCAATTTCCATCAAGATCAGCCAAGCTGTTTTTAAGTTGTAAAACGATATACAGACACACAAAATTTAAAAAAAAAATGGTAGAATAAAAGCCTGTGAGTCATAAAATGAAATTTTATCACAAAATTTGGCAACCGGATTGTATGTACAGACCGAGCCAACAGTTGTATATACCTTTTATTATTTCCAATTCTATTCTATTATAATCACAACATCTGTTGTAGCATCAAATTACCTCGTCCATCCTCTCTACTCTACCGTCATCATTCGTCCCCAAACTGATTGACAATTTGCGGCCTACTGTTGCCCGGCTGTGGTTAATGCAAATAGTCTAAGCACTAACTAATTGTACAGAGATATACTTAATCATAATATGAAACACTACTTTTAGAAACTTTACCGATTCAGCTCTTCAGATTTTAAGCTCAAGTTTACCTGGACTAGTGGGTAGCGACTCTGCCTAAGAAGCTGGAGGTCCCGGGTTCGAATCCCAGGTCGGGTCAGTATTTATATTATGAATATTGATACTGGTACTGGGTCTTGGTTGTTATATGTATGTGGTGTCTTAGTTTGGTACCCAAATCATAAGCTAATTCTTAGTTTGGGGCCTAGACGTTATTGTCCATGTATACGTTATTATTATTACGTTGTTATTGCATACCGATTTCCTAAGAAGCATCGTACCTATGTATAAGGGGTTTAGGATCACATAATTTTTTTTTTATACGTGGCAGTTTCTTTCTCAGACTATCTCTATTTCAGCAATCGCCGGCTGCTCCAAACTGTTTGCATGAGATAGTGATAGCGGATCGTCAAAGTCGCACGTCTTTCAAAGATATCGTTAAGCGGTGTACCCTCAGTTCTTTTGCTTCTTGAAAGAACGCGACTGTGTTAATAGCAACGCTATAAAATATCTCGGCCAATGTTTTGTGTACCTACCAAATGTGTATCAAATAGATCAAATAGATATTATAATCTACTACGAAGTTATCATCCTCAAGCGACGAACAGGGGAAATCCCCTAGGTATACACGCATTCAATTTACCGACCGACATCCACAACGACTGAATATTAATTAAATGATTATAAGGATAATTTAGATTATAAATAGTTGACGAACTTTAACGAGTTCCAAGTAAATAATAAAATATTCTACAGGGTTGGCCAAGGGCGCAACATAGCTACCCTACAATGTATCAAAGCTTTTACTAACAACGTGTCCTTACAAATACGCCATACAAACAAGCGATAACGGGGTTGAAAATGGCAGTATATTCAAAAAGCGAAAAATATAATATTCTCATCTACCGTTTCCTTTTGACTTGAAAATCCATCGGCCATCGCCAGCGTATAGTTACAGCGTGTACTATACTATACTATACTATACTATACTATACTATACTATACTATACTATACTATACTATACTATACTATACTATACTATACTATACTATACTATACTATACTATACTATACTATACTATACTATACTATACTATACTATACTATACTATACTATACTATACTATACTATACTATACTATACTATACTATACTATACTATACTATACTATACTATACTATACTATACTATACTATACTATACTATACTATACTATACTATACTATACTATACTATACTATACTATACTATACTATACTATACTATACTATACTATACTATACTATACTATACTATACTATACTATACTATACTATACTATACTATACTATACTATACTATACTATACTATACTATACTATACTATACTATACTATACTATACTATACTATACTATACTATACTATACTATACTATACTATAAGCCGATGGCTTTATTTCGCTAGTAACTCCAAAACTAATAATGCATAGAGAATGGTTGTGACAACAGATAGATCATATCTGTACTTTGTCGCGCAACATTTGTTCTGCCCGTGACGTCATCGCACCAGTACAGGCGCATGCACGTGATTGTTACGACTTAACTTTGTGTAAAGTTTTAAATTAGTATAGCATGGAAACGACTCTAGCCAGGATTTGCAATTTGCATGTCATTGTAAAGAACTCGTGGAACACCACTATAAGCTAAAATGGGGCACTAAAATTTTCGCCAGAATATAAGGGAAAATCTGATTAAATAATTGAAAATTATGAAATATGTCGCGGACTTATAAGAAATGCAAGTTAAAAAACCGGCCAAGTGCGAATCGGACTCGCACACGAAGGGTTACGTACCATACGATATAAAAAATCGAGCACGACGTTA
The DNA here is from genome assembly GCA_949709985.1 of Luffia ferchaultella. NCBI lineage: Eukaryota > Metazoa > Arthropoda > Insecta > Lepidoptera > Psychidae > Luffia > Luffia ferchaultella. The sequence continues at coordinate 5,654,042 of OX453257.1, read as the reverse complement.
ATCGAACTTAACCATTAATCATTATTATTATGTCATTTAAAAATTATTGTATAAATATATTTCATTTTTAATTCGTTAGTTATTTAGAAGGCGCTCGATCCTCTCTGGCTAATCCGAAAAGTAATAACATGAGTGCACTGATAGCTATATAGAGACAATTTTTATTACTTATTTTATTACAGTGAACCTTTTACTTTTAGTATCGATTGTGAAGAGAATAAATTCTGCAAAGGAAAGCGTAAATTTATAGTACCTAGTAATACAATGTAGTTTTCATCATAAACTTTTTATTTAAATTATCTTTTACAATAACATTACAAAGATAAAATCCATCTGTTTTTGGCTTATTGGCTAAACGCTATCTGTAATTTTCTATGGAATTTTCAAAAAAAATTTACTTATAAAAGTACGTTTTATAGTTACTCTATTATTCGTTAAATAATACAGTCTAGTTAGCTGTGATAGTTTTCCCCTTTAACTACGTTATATATACTCCTGTCATAAATTTTTTCCACATATCCAAAAAAAAAACAGTTTAGCTGGTAGAGGGGGGGACACACGACTTTAACAAAAATTGGAACTTAAGGAGTGCATATCTCTACAACTGTTGACTTAAATAAAAAAAAGTTTGAAACCTTGATATTATTTTTGAACCACTATCGTTTGGTACCTCTCGCGTTAATATACGATTATTTTTTGTTTTTCGTCCTTCAGTTACATGTAGGTATCTATGGTTCATAGATTACACCTACCTTCCAAATTTCATCTATATATTGCCAATAGTTTCCGAGGAAAACCCCAGACAGACAGATAGCGAGACAGACGGACGGACATGGCGAAACTATAAAGGTTCCTTTTTTGCCATTGGGCTACGGAACCCTAAAAAGCTAACTCCAAAACTTATATAGCCAAGCGAATGCAAGAGCTACGGGCAGTGTCGAAAAGGAACCGATGAGATCGTCAAGTTTTCATGCATAAATCAATACATTTTAATTTAATAATAATATTAACTGGGACATCCCACACACCACCATCTAGTCCCAAACTAAGCGAAGCTTGTACTATAGGTACCAGACAACTGATATATATATACTTAAATATTCTGTATTTTTTAATAATATATACATACATTACATATTTTACACCCAGTCACGGAACAAATAGACATGTTTCAACACAAATATTTCCCTTGGCTCCACATTTAGGGTGTCTAACCACTCGGCCAATCGGTCAGTTATTAACAAATTGTTCCATTAACGAATCTTCTTTAGCTACATAGTGTAAACTTCATAATTCCTTTTATTTTAACAACAGCACTGAGGTGTTATATTTTAAGTTTGTATACTTATACTGTCTATACTTTATTATGTCTTTTGTTACTGTTTGTCTCCAATAAAGTAAATAAAAAACAAATAAATATCGGATGCTACTGAACCATGACTGAGCCCAACCGTTTCTAGATTTCTTTTGTATACCGTATGTATTGAAAATTGGAATAAGCCATCGACAGCGCAAGAAATACAGCAGCAATTTAGACGTCCATCCATTTCTAATTTTAAGTTTCGTGGTAGTTATATCGTAAATTTTGAAGTGAAATTTCGATGGGGAACACAATTAGTGCTCAGAAAGTCATAGTGAATGATATAAAACATATATATAAAATGATACTAGCGGTCGTACCCGGCTTCGCCCGGGTGGAATACGGAAACGTACCTCTTCCCGTTCCACGCATTAGTACATTGCACCCGTGCGAAGTCGGGGTGGGTCGCTAGTCCAACCATATAGTATCATTACACTATGGTATCATCGTCATCATCCAAGCAAAGAAATTCTCTGGCGCGTCTAGCAACAAATTTGATTGCCATAAAAAAGGTTATAGTAAGTCAACCTTAAAAGATACACATATGCTGTCGCGGACTTTTGGTTAGAATTTTTAAACGGGAACAATTCCGTAATACATGATTTTTGCTTAACATCAACCGTTTACGCAGCACGCGTAACGGAAGCTCTCAAAAGGAATAATTTTTACCGTTTTTACAACATTTTTCATTGATGCTCCGCTCTTCTTGGTCGTTGTGTGACGTAATAATAGCCTATAGCCTTCCTCGATAAATGGACTATTCAACACAAAAAAAAATCTATTCGAATCAGTAGCTCCTGAGATTTGCGTGTTCAAGCAAACAAACAAACAAACTTCAGCTGTATAATATTAGTATAGATATAACCCTATGTACAATGAATACAAAACTGAAAATAATAAGTTCTTAGATACACATGTAAACATGACATTTGTAATTTTCTAGCTTTTTACGTCTTAGTTGCGAAATATAAATCTATGAATTCGGTTGCTATGTCCCTCCCCCTCTAATTTCCCAATAGATCGACCAAAAATCTGAAAACTTACAGAATTTAATTAAAATTAAATTTATATTTTCGTAAATATATGAAAATGAAATTAATGTTGAGTATAATCGCTATTCAATTATCAACGACCTATACGGGATGTTTGACTGAACGTAGTTTAAATTTAGAACGTGTAGAGCTTACCGAACTAAACATAATTTTAAAAAAAATGTATATGATAAAAAAAATAACTTTAAACATGTTTGTCTCGGTTGCCGTTAGTTTGCGCCATCTGCCCACTTCAAATTTTTCGTTTAGTTTGATAAGGTCTACACAGTCTATATACTAGGTCTAAACACAAATGACAACAGCGTATGACGTTTGAAGACGTAGCATTTGGCACCTGAACTTAAACCGACGCTTTACAGCTGCTTACCAAGCAGGTTTCTTCATACTTCACCTCCCGTCAGGGTTGTGAAATGCCCGATATTCATCCAGACTTACAAAACAGTGATGATGAATTTAATAATACTAACTGCCACCCATCGCTACGTCTGCGTGAACTACAAGATTTAATCAGTTTAGTTATTATTTCCCACCTAGTCCTGAAAAAATATTTAAAAAATCTTTCCCTGTCTAGCTAGCCCTTAGGCAATAAAACGTGATTAATTGTATCTAAGGTTAGACCCTGGGTTACGACTAATAAATTACAAAAAGTTAAATCGAAATCGGTTCAGCAGTTTTCGAGTTTATCGTGTTCATACAAACAAATCGGCGAAAATTTCAAAAATTGTTTTAAATTCAGTATCGTTCAGTATTGTCTACATAGTTTATAACAATTATTGTTTTTGAAAAATATCTTATGTACTGGATCGGCGTCGTTACGATTTCATTATATGTATAAATAGTAAATAACCCGCTGCCATTTGAAACGTCTTACAAAGACAAGTTTGTCATAATATATAGATAACAAAAAAATTCTATTCATTAAAAAAGTACCTGCCTATACGTAAATATTCAAAAAAAAATTTATGTTCAAATAAAGGTGTCATCATGTAGGTTTCGTTTATTTTGGCACGTAACATACAAATGTCATTCATAACGTGCTTATGCTTATTCACTTCTGCTAAATAACCAATCAGGTGCAAGCAGATATTTGTTAAGAATGAACGATCCTTTGTTATCGTATTCCGTGCGTTAAATTATGAGCACACTGGTTTCATCTTAGTAAACTGTTATGTTTTTTTAATTTCTTTGGATCCCGTTACCAAAGAATACCAAAACAAACCTTTTAGAAGACTTACGCCGCCGGTCTGTCTATACATCCGTCTGTTTGTCTGTCCTACCTTTATAGGACTATATCTTCTGAACCGTGATAAGTGGCAGTTTGAAATTTTCACGGAATATGTGTTATTATGGTAATTATAGCGGATTTTGTAGCAAATAATTAAAAAACAAAAATTTATCAAGATATCAACATAGATATCATCATCGTAAATGTTTTGTAAAGGATAATTATATGATAAAAATGGTCTGAGACCCACCAACCTGCACTGGAGCAGCGTGGTGGATTATGCTCCAAGCATCCTCTTTCCGAGGGGAGGCCTAAGCCCCTGCAGCAAGGCATACTGTACTGACATATGGTAATGGTTCGAACGCTCCAGTTGTCTCCAGAAAAATTACCTTTTTAATTTAAAAAACTTGAAATGAAATACTATAGTATTTTTAGTAATGGGAAAATAAACTAGTGACGAGACACATCGACAATTAATATCGAGCATATTACGTGCAAATGTAATTTGTAGTATAAATATTTATTTTAAAACATTTTGTAAATAGTATTTTATATATTTACATGTAGACACTTAGTTCACTTACCAAAAACGTTACATACATTTGATTTTATCTGCCAACCCTAACTCTCCTTCACGCACGTGCAACCCCCCAAATAAACTTTATCGTAACCCATGCAGCTGCTAAACCAGCTGTTCCTGCGCAGATGGCGTTTCTCTTTCGCTCTAACGCATTGAAACCGAAGGAGACAAAAACAAACCTATGCCGACCCCATGAACGACTCAAGAAGCGAGGCCAGTCGAATTTATATCCCCCAACAATAAACATGCGAGACGAGAAAAGTATCGAAACAAAGTTAAAATCGAAAATGCGTAAACGTTCTAACAGCGAACCGATCAACAGCCCGAGCGAGAAAAGGTGTAAAATCTATGACCGAGAATCGGTAAAAATCGATTAAAATCGATTCGAAATCCACCGATTTCAACGATATCGAAGAAGAAGACGACCCTCTTCTGGAGTTAGTCGAGACCTTGGAGCCTGAACATCTCGGGTTTTTGGTGTGTGCCCACGAGACCCTAAAATTTCTACATGGACGAGGCTTGACTGAAGGACATCCTTTAATCGCCCGGCTTCGTACGCGTTTTCTCGACGGTATCAGTGATATAGTGTGATTGTGTGATAATTTAAAAAAAAAAAACATGAATCGTAATCCGGGGTGAACAGAAACACATTTAGTTTCATAAAAAATATACCCAAGTGTTTTGTTAAATGTTTTTCCTATATTACTTGACGATTATTTGAAAGGGTTATGAGAAAATCGTTTCTACAATATATTATTCTAGTTCCTGAAGTTCTGTTCACCCCTGTGTTTCGATTCACTTTAAATAACGGTACTAAATCAATCTTATAGGTTTTCAATTATTTTGTAAGTTACTAGAGAACTAATACAAAATGTATCGAAACTTACCACCGTATTAGCAGTAACTAATCCTAGGCATATTTGTCAGAGTATCTCAGTTTATGAAATACATTTAAATTTAGATATATGATTACTAGCGTGTAGATACTTTCCTAAGTAGTTACGTTTCTTCGATTCTTGTGTCCAATCCAACTGATACAAGATTCCCGAAGTCTCACCAAGCGTAATCGAAGCCCAATAACGCACTCTTTTGGTTAGGTTGAATGAAAGCAATAGCTTTATATCTTTTTTTTTTTTTTTTTTGTATATCATCGATTTAAAAGCTCCGTTTCCAGCTATAGTTAAGTATAACATATTTTATTATTTTAAGCGCTTTAGTGATAGAGTAGCACTAGCAAAAAAATGTTTTTTTTTAAATTTCTCATTCTAGTGTTAAACGTATTTATGCGTGTATAGATGTGGTAGTCAAGGGTCATACTGTTTAAATTTTTGCATAAAAGTATATCTGACAACGGCCCCAGTATTTTAAGTGAAGTCTTGTTCTTCTTGTCTTCATTATAATGGGTAACAGCTGAAAATCGAGAAGTTGATCTTGTAAGTCGAAGTTTCAACTGAGCTCTGCGGAGTTTGTTAGTAATTTATTCGTAAGTGCAGTACATTAAGAGTATTTGCTTAAAACAAGTTCTGGTTATATTCGAAATCTGCATAATTCACTCGTATTCAAATACTAAATACATATTCATAAACACAAATATCCGATAGCTTTCGACCGCAGCTTCGTCCGCGTGGACAAACATTCGATCGTTGCAAACTTTAAGTACAAAGCTTTTAGGAAAGAGAGCGTTAGGGAAATGAACATTATTTTAGTATATTATTAACTGAATTTATATTTAACTGTGTACGTACAACCATCATGTTTTTTTAAGACATATCTTTCATTTCCTTATTTTAGTAAAAGTTAAAATTGTTTTTTTTATGTAGGTACTGCTCTGCTTGTAAACAGCAGTAATGATCGTATGTACTTTATATATTAAACCATAATTTTATATATTTAATTTAGAAAGTTCCATTGAAATCGGATAGATATGAATTTTTAAATCAATTAAACTGCTAAATGATTATGTTATGTTACTCTCCGACTGCTCTGACGCGAAAACAGGGGACTGTATGTAATTGTCCCTGCCAGACTCTTTATTTTGACCCATTTCAAAAAAAACCAACTAATACTTGTACGCTTGGGTACACTACTCCAAAATTTGTGACTTTCTATACGTGTTATAGAAAATACCGTAGTAATTTACGGCGAAATTTTACGACCACACATTTATAGTGAAAGTGAAATGTGTTATACTTTTGTTTCCGAATACATCCATTACTTGGAATATTGAGATGAAAGAAATAATTTTATCGAGTTGCCCTATGGATAAGTGTATCGTTGAATAGACCTTTTAAACATGTCATATGATTATTTCATTTTCATATCTCGGACACTAGATTAAATACAATTTTTGATCGAATCTCTAAGAATTGTGAAATTAGGCTCGATGAAACCTTTCATTGGAAATTACTTTTTGTAAATGAATATTTGAATACTGTAGATCGAAAAATCAATTTAGTTTTATGACTCACGTTTGTACTCTAGTCAATATTCTAGTCTATAATTAAGTAAATTATTTGCATAAAAATTAAATGTAATATTAATAAATAAAATGAAAACGAAAACAGTAGTAAGTGTTATTTGTTTTAATCCTTATTTTAACATATTTATTACATACTTAATTGTAGGGAAAAATGCAAATAAAGTATTTCAATAAAATTACAATAAATTATAATTCAAATTGACTATCTTATCATTTTAAATAAATTTATTTTATTATATTGTATATTGAATTAATTATGACAATAATAATTCTATTAATAGCTAAACGACTAGCTTGTCTTTGGTAAATAATAGATATTTATGTAAATAAAAGTTATTACAATTACGCAATAATTGCACTTCATAACTTTTATTACGTAATTGTATATTTTAAATCAGTCCCTTTATAAACGTAGTCTACGAGTAACTTATTCAGTTCATTCTGAGTCACATTCAAATTGTTTTTCTCTAAAATTCTCAGCAAAGTCTGATGTAGTTGGTATGCAGACATTTTGGACATATTTTTGGCTATAGATGGTGCTGCGCTTGAGTCCAAATAATTAATGATGTCTGGAATCATCCTGTAATGAACATAAGTAAAATGTATTAATAAAACGAAGTAAGTATACTTATGTATTTTACTATCAATATCCTACACCTAATGAATTTAAATGAGACCTATTTCAAATATTTCATTTTGTGAAAAACCTAGGTATTCTACATTTGATGTATACTTAACTCAGAAACAATTTTGTAGGCACTGATCACAATAGTTATGTAATATAATCATATTATTTTTATTTATAACTTATATGTCGAAATAATTATGATAAATAAACATTTATTTAAAAAAAATTGAATATTTAATTATATTTATACGATATAAATAAATATAAATAAGAATAAAAATAATAATATTTACATTAGATTCAGTAAGTATCCTTGTCCTGAACGATTCCTTACACACACCTCGTTATAAACTTGACTATAAAACGAAAAAAAAAATAAAAACTGTGTCTGTGAGCTTTCCACACACCAACTGTCGACGAAATGGTCCGGATCACAACCATACTATACTACGATCGTTGGACTGTATTTATTTACGACAATATTAAAAATAGATATAGAAACACTTTAATACTAATATAACAAAGTCGGTATTTGCTTGCCGTTCGATTTTAAAGGGAAGGGTGCAATGTGCTAGCGACCTTAATGAAATATTCAATAATATATCTTATGGTCATGAAAATGAGGTCGCTTTTATAAATTATAAATTAATATGGGGTGCAATGTGCTAGGCGTACATACCACGCTTTGTTTGTCCGATTTACCCTAACATGTGGCGTGAGGTCACATCGAAAGTTACGCTGTTTTATTTAATTAACCTGGATTTTTTTGTTATTTACATACTTTAATTATTAATCCTAATTAATTAATTGTTGTTTGTTTGATTATATATTAAAAACAGTGTGACGAAATAACGTTTGTACATGGAGGATATCGTTGGGAAATATATTACAATCGACTGATTAAACATACTTGGTACATACATTACATTACTTGAAAGCTTATTAAAACTCGAGAAACCATTCAATCTAAATTTAAATGAAACTTAAGGAGTTAAACCATAAAAGTATATGATTTGACTAGAAGCCCACTTCTGCGTTTGCCGTCTAACCACTCATACTATAGCTAGCTGGTGTAAGTTGGCGAGTTTTAGTCCAAGTTTCAGTGCGAAAGGTCCCCGCGCGCCGCTCTTAACTCCGAGAAATCTCCGTGCGCCGGTTTCAACCCCCCGAAAATGCGAAATGTCACTTCGAAGCTGTGAACTGACATTAATGACTCTATTAAAACTAAACGCTACTGTCAAATTAATTTACTCTATAAGTTAAACAGATCAAATTGTGAATCAACACAAAGGAATAGTATGTACCATCATGTCGCTATGTCCAACAGCAGAGCATTGACAAAAAAATTACATAGAGTTTTACAAAAACGTTCAGATGTACAAAAAACTGTTTATCTTAAGATGTAAAAATATGTGTTAAAAGTATTGTCACAGAATTAGCTCTTATCGGAATACAGCTTTAGACTGTACCTTATGCTCCTCAAACACAACATTACGTAAAAATTATAGCCAGTTCCAGGTCTACCAGGGCTCATAAAGAAAAAAGTCATTTACTTAGTTTTAATTATAGAAAAACAATGATATCTTCCAACCACCCGCACTGGAGCGGCGTGGTGGATTAAGCTACTAGCACTCTCATTCAGAGGGGCGACCTGATATGAAATTTTTTAAAGTTAATGTTTAACAAACTGTGTCTGAGAACTAAAATATACATTTATTCTTTATTTCAAATACAAAGCACATGGTACCACGGGCACATCAACTCGTCCATTCGTATTCTACACACACCGCCTAATAATATAGACAATAAAAATAAAAATATATTAAAAAATAATATCATTATCTGCCAATCGGAATTCATACCAAAAACTATTTAACTAATATTAACCACGCAAAAATGATTATTTTGTTAGTATTTATTAGTTCTGTTTGTAAATTGTTAATTGTTAACAGAACGAAATTTCATACTTATATCACATTTTTTTAAATTTGTATGGACCAATTTCCTAAAACTGAATAAAAAAATATACTAATTGACAATAAAAGACATCTTGTTTTGTCTCCTGTAAAATTTGTCACATTTCCGATACTGAGTTTTAAGTTGTAACAAACGTACGCAGTGACATAATTTCATATTATAGTCTATATAATTTGTATAATCAACCAAGTTACTGCAAAAACTTTCAGAAAATTGTTGCTATGAAAAACGACAAAGAAGCTTCATATTGACATACTAACCGATTGGCCGAGAGTTTAGAGATCCTAGGATCTGGATCCTGGGGAGCCAAGGATCGCGGGTCCGCCAGGGACAAATATTTGTGTGCATGAACATGTCTATTTGTTCCGTGTCTGGGTGTGAAATATCTATATATGTAAATATTAAAAAGAATATTTACGTATGTATATCAGTCAGTGGTTTGGTATCCATAATACGAGCTTTGGTTAGTTTGGGACTAGACGGAGCTGTATGGGTCGTTATATTTATTATAAAAAAAATTATATTTTACTCATTATGAAAAAAAATTCCGCCTTCAATAAACATCTCATGGATAGAAATCATAATAAAATTATATATTGTAAATAGAATGACCCTTTAATTACATTTTATTTCGATGCAGTTTTTAAAATGTTAATAAATTAAAAACAATTTATAATCATCGCGCATGATAACATGAATATTTTTTATAGTAACTCATAACTTTCAGAGTGACCTACGAAACGTGCGTACACGCACCGCTAAGGGATCGATGGTTCCCCTTGCGTTGTTATTTCCCATACAACTTAAAATAGAAAAAAGTTATAATAATACATATGGGTAATATGGGCACATATCTTTTATTGATCTATTAATCTTAATCTTCTCTATCGGATAGTTGCTTTCCTAAACATTCGATATTGACATCCACTAGATAGATTCAGGTCACGTGGTCATAGAGACCCATGCTCGTTTGCCAATTACTACGAAATGGAGCGACTGAGTGGGAAAGCGAAGACAAAGAATTGACCCAATTTGCTGGAGGTATGAGAAAAACTGACTTGAAATGAAAATTTTTGACATTTAATAAAATCAATAATAAATAAGGTTTTCATCCGAAAGAATGAGAGATGCTGACAAACGTGTTTTCTCCTGTTGAACTTTTATATGTATTAATTTGGCACAAACGAAAAACTGCATCTTGTATTATAATATTGTATTACCAACAGGAAAATTATTTTTTTATCAAATAGCCCAAAATATATCTAATGATTACAAATGTTTCTTTGATTTCATATAAAACAATATTAATTTGTAGGTTCTGGTAGATTACAAGCACGAAAAATGAAATTAGTGCAGGCAAAAAAAGCTTCCAAATCCTAAATTGTATACGGGAAATTGTTTCTGGAGATGGTCTACGACTCTTTTAGGAGATTCTGGGGCGAATCTAAATATTTTATCACGATATAAAGGATTAAAGTCAATGCGGGTAACTTAAGCTTTCAATATAACATTGGCCCACTCTTCACTATTGCATTATTTTATTTTACTTTACGATTCATTTAAAAATAAACAAAATGTTTCTTAAGTTATTTTGTACCTTAGTATATCCTTAACGCATCCATAACTCAGTGACATTGATACTGGCATAGATTTAAAATTACAGACTATTTTGTCCGCAGCGTGATTGTGTCGTCGAAAAGATTAAGCAACAAAGTTATTTTTTACGCAGTGTCTGGATAATTTTAACAGGTATATGGCGCTTAAATTGTATTTATTGTTTATTAGTATTGACACATATGCAAGTATAATTTAAAATATCTACAAAGTTACAGCGGTTTTGAACAAATTGTATGATTTGTTCAAAACCGTTTTGCCGCCGGTGAAATACGGCTAACATTGGCCCGGGCGAAAATTACCAGTATCGTTTATGAATTGCTGCCAATTGCTGAAGAGAAACTAGGAGAGGAAAGATTGCCGGTTGCTTACCAAATCACTTGCGAGGGAAGCTTGTTTCCTGGGCAAGTCAGATGTACTCAAGCTCCAAACTACGAAATATTACATAAGCAAAAGGCTGAATAAGCATGGGTATGGCCAAAACAGGTTGATGTGTGGAAATGTACCAAGAAGAACATCATGAAAGTGCGTGAAAAGAACGCTATAGATATGAACCAAAGCTACTTTGATAAAAGACGACTTTCTGTCTATGGAGTGGGGCTATTAAAGAGCTTATATATTGCTATCATATGATCTGGATCTTGGAACAGTGTATTAAATTTGCATGTTATAATACTTTGTAAGACTCATTTTTAATTGTATTTTGTGTCAAGGATTGTAATATTACAAGTGTAATTTAAAAAATCTTGATTGAGAACAAATGTAGTACCTGTGTCATGGCAACATTTTTATTCTGGCTATAATTTCCACAAAAAAAAATATTTTAACGGTTATAGGTTGTCTACGGGCACTGAGTACGTTTATAAGCATAAACAGGAGGCCAAAGTTATAATGAGAAGCTCAGAATTCAAAATAATACGTAATAATTGAACATGGGTAAAGGTGGGCCAATTATACCTCAAGTCTCCATATAACTTTGGCCCACAAGTTTTAATCGTTTTTTTTAAATTTTTTATAAGAGTGATGCTATTTACGAATGATGCAATACAATCTAGGCGTTTAGATGCCACCAAAAACATAGGCAACGTTTATTACAAGTTTTAACTCTCTCTTTTCCTTAACGATATTCAACAAAAGTGGGGCAAAGTTACCCACATTGACTGTAAATCTAGTTCAAAACCCTAACACTGCATAGAAGATTCTTTAGAAAGTTAAATGTATTTATTAACAATATTCAAAGTCGCTATATTTTTTTAGTACCTAATGAATGCAAATTATATTGAGCAGTGTTGCTAATATTTATATTTTAAATAATTATGCCTTTATTTTCCTCTTAGGGTTAATAAAAATCAAAATTATCTATACTAATATTATAAAGCTGAAGAGTTTGTTTTTTTTGAATGCGCAAATCTCAGGAACTACTGGTTTAAATTGAGAAATTCTTTTTGTGTTAGTTAGTCTATTTATTGCGGAAACCTATAGACTATATTTTCTGTTTGTTTGTTTGAACGCGCTAATCTCAAGAACTGCCCATTCGAATTGAAAAATTCTTTTGGTGTTAGATAGTCCATTTATCAAGGAAGACTATAGGCTACTATTACATCAAGCTACGACCAATAGAAGCGGAGCATCAATGAAAAATGTTGCAAAAACGGGAAAAATTATTCCTTTTGGGAGCTTCCGTTACGCGTGCTGCGTAAACGGTTGATATTAAGCAAAAATCATGTATTACGGAATTGTTCCTCTTTAAAAGTTCTAACCAAAAATCCGCCACAGCATATGTGTATCTTTTAAGGTTGACTTACTATAACCTTTTTTATGGCAATCAAATTTGATGCTAGACGCGCCAGAGAATTTATTTGTTTGGATGATGACGATGATACCATAGTGTAATGATACTATATGGTTGGAATAGCGACCCACCCCGACTTCGAACGGATGCAATGTACTAATGCGTGGAACGGAAAGAGTTACGTTTCCGTAGCCCACCCGGGCGAAGCCGGATACGACCGCTAGTATTTTGAATATCAACACACGGGTGTTAAGTTATCTTTCTCTACCAAAATACAATATATTAGCTTTCACCCTTGATTGGTTATCTGCTATTTCAGTGTTAAGAAGTTACCAATGAAATTATACATTCAGGATCTGTGTACAACCACGTAGTACCTACCAAATGGGTAGAGCAAAGATTTTGAAAAAAATATTAATAATCGTCATATCTAAGACAATTCACACATGTATTTTTCGTAAAATCAAACATATATATTTAAATATTGTAACCCTGAAACACGTATTTATTTATTTATGACTAGCGACCCGCCCCGGCTTCGCACGGGTAGCAGAGCGTACATGCCGTAGTGTCTTCTTTCTGTCGTAGTGTCGTATCAGCTTGTTGCGTCGAACACATGCATTGGATTTAATTAGATTTAAATGTAACGTAAGTTCATTCTGATTGGAGTATTTTTAATGAGTTTTATTGCCAATTCTATAAATATTTTTGAAAAAGTATATAGAAATAAATACACAAGAATAAACTACATTATTTCTTTGTATACAACATTGATAGCTACAGGCTAATTTTCCATAACGTGTGTCGTGTAGCGACCTGGCCGCTTTCTGCGCGATAGTTTTTATTTCGCGATATCTCCTAAGATACTATTTTAAATTAAATGGTGTAAAGAGCAACTATAATGTGTATGAAATGCAGAAGGTAAATAACGTATTTAATTTGATAAGGATTAATACTGTATCCGTATAAAATGATTTCCAATCACTTGACAACATTTTTTTTTAAATAAAAATAGGTGTAGTTACGCGTGTAGCGGCCTGGCCGCTTTCTGCGCGATAGTTTTTATTTCGCGATATATCCTAAGATACTATTTTAAATTAAATGGTGTAAAGAGCAACTATAATGTGTATGAAATGCAGAAGGTAAATAACGTATTTAATTTGATAAGGATTAATACTGTATCCGTATAAAATGATTTCCAATCACTTGACACCATTTTTTTTTAAATAAAAATAGGTGTAGTAAGCTATCCATAAAAGATAGGCATATACTATCGCGGACTTGTAGTCCTCTGAAAAATAAACAATTCCTCGATATATTATTTTGTTATATCTCAAAGGGATTAGGGCAGCGTTTTTAATGTTAGCTCCGAGTCGGCCAAAATTTTTCCGCCGTCTACAACAATAATGGTCACATTTCAACTAATTTGCACAAAACAATATTTAATTATACACATAAACCTTCCTCTTGATTCACTCCATCTATTGGTGTGAACCATATGCCAATCCGTTTGGTAGTTTTTTAATTTATCGCGTTCAGACAGACAGACGCGGCGGGGGACTTTATTTTATAATATGTAATGGTATACGAAAGTTGTCGGCGACTCTTAAAAGCGCCTTAATAATGTCTCGTTTATAAATATTAAAAAGTAAAAGCGATGACTATGTTGTTCTTTTTATTTAAAAAAATATGCAAATATGCACAAAAGTACGAATTGACTAGAAGCCCTCTTCTGCGTTTACCGTTTAATCACTCATAAGCTGCTAGCTGGTGCAAGATGGTAGGTTTTAGTCCGCGAGGTCCCCACGCGCCGGTCTTCACCCCCGCGAAATTGCGTCTGACATTTTCGATACTGTGAAGTGATATTTATGACTCTGTTAAAACAAAACACTGCTTTCTTTATTTAGGTATACTATGCAAATATGTGACGCCACTTCGCGCCGCTCGCTATTAGTCTTTAGCTGTGATGTCACATTTACAGTTATCTAATTAGCGTGGTCGAAAAGTTTCCAAGAAATTTAATTTAGTTAGGATAACTCAAAAGATATGAAACTTCATTTAAGGGATTGTGTGCAAGAATTTTTCAACCTGCGCTTCATTTTTATCACAAAATCACGTAATGAGAAAAGTTTGACACGGTTTTAATTAAAGCCTCTTTATTGTAATTAAAATAAGCATTTAACATCAACGAAATTTCAAAAAAAAAAATTTAATGTAAAGTTGTGCACTGGAGTTGTTTGTAGTTGTAGTGAACAATTTATTTTGAAAATATGAGATATTTTTAGCGTTCCGTATCCAAAGGAACCCTATTTTAAGACTCCGCTGTCCGTCGTCCGTCTGTCACAAGGCTGTATCTTTTAAACCGTAATAGGTATTACTAATATCCGCTATTACAAGTAATAAAAATAAAATAAAGTTTAAACTTTAGAGAAAATCCCCATACAAGAAACGCGTTTCTTTATATTGTACAGTGGTACGGAACCTCTAATGTGCGAGTCCAACTCGCACTTTACCGTTTCATTAGGGTTCTGTAGGTCAAAGCAAAAAACGCAACCCTTAGAGTTTCGTTACATCCGTCTGTCCGTCCGACTGTCTTATCTGTCAGACCATCATAGATTCTACATTTATAGATATAGGTAAATGAAATTTTGCATGTATAAGCTACAGACAGAGAAAACCATAGAGCATTAAAGTAGGTTAGAGTTGGCATTTAGGCTGATATGCCGTCCTCTTCAAGTAAGCAGTATATTGCATACTCAAGACTGATTTTATAACCTATACTCTATAATTATAAATACAACATAAAATCATTCCAAAGATGTAAGTGAAAGGGATAAACAAATTAATCGCTTTCTAACATGGTATAAATCTAATATAAAAGTATGTACGTATGCGTAGCATTTTTACTTATATTTGTTGTGTAATTATTTTTTGCGACACGTGCCTTTGAACAAATACCTTCACATTGTATGGATATGCTGCCTCCTTTAAGTAGGCAGTATATTGCATACTTAAGATTTTATAACATATACCTATATATAATGCGACATCAAATTATTCCAAAGAAAGTGAAAGGTATGAACAAATTAACCGCTTTCTAACATGATATAAATCTCATATAAAAGTAATTACGTATGCTTAATATTTTTACTTGTATTCGTTGTGTAATTATTTTTGGGACACGTGTTTTTGAATAAATATCTTCACTTGGCACCTCTAACCTACTTGATTCTCTGTGGAGATGACATTCCAATAGTAATCCTTGGTAAATTGTTTGTAAAATGTTATACGATTTATCATATTTTTGTGTACCAAAATGTGAGGATTTAGACGTATTTTTCATAGCGAGATTTACTAAAGCACTGCGCATATTGCTTCGCATTGTGAGTCGTGAAAAATTTCATTTAAATATTAAGTAGGAGGTAGTTTAGAAGAAAATGAAAAGTTGAATAGATTAATAAACACGTAATCGTGTTATCTTTGCATAATATAATTAACTTGACAGCTTTCTAAGGTTCTATATTAAAATATATTGTAACACAATGAACTGTTATCACATTGTTTACTTTAGCTGACAATTGCGTACAGCGGAACACGATTCAGTCACTAACCGTTTTCAAGGCGAGACGTTTGCCTTGTATACGTTACTTAGGTACTATTTAAAAAAAAAAATGACGAAAATACAACTGGTTGAAGTAAAATGTTTAAGTTTGTGAATATCCATGGTGAATATACATAGTGAGTATTAATAAGGTAAATATTATAATGTAAGACTTTATTGTTTATTTATTTGGATCAAATGAATAGATTAATAATAGTATGTTTATTCTGTATTATATAGTCAGTACAGTCACTGTGATTTTACTATATTTCAGATAAATATAGTAAAATCTTCACATATGTAAATCATTAGTTTCGACTTCATTAAAATAAACATCAGCATATTGTCTTATTTTATCATGATATGCAATGATTCCGAGGATTATAGGCTTAGTCGTCGTTATGGCGCATACATACACCTATCGACGTGATACACCTCACAAATCGGTATGCCCGGTAAATTTAAATCTTTTCATTAAATAATGTCTGGATAGAAATTCGGCGTCAAAAAATGTAAATGAAAATATAACCTAACTGTTCGGTTATAATTCAGATACACAGAGACGGTTTGTATATGGTTGGTATGGCGTGTATGTGGTCTGCTCAGGGTTGAGTCACACACACACAATTATGGAAAAGTTGGCCAGTCATTTTTGTTGACATCGCATTGCGAGAGTCCATCCAAACATTATATAATTAAAGGTTTCTATCATGTAAATCAGTATAATATAAAGTTTTTTTAGCTCCCACCGTCACAAAAAGAAAAATTCGGCATACTCGTAGCTTGTACAATTTATTTCACATATTTTATTTTTAAATTAAAAACTCTTTAGTAAACGCTCCTACGACAGGAATCGAATCCTTTTGTATGAAAGGCGGATGGATAGCTTAGCCACTCGCCCACCGAATTAGAGGAGAGACCGTACATGGCGGTACCTAAAAGAAAGAAAGTACCTAATCAATTCATTTTGACTTTCAATAAGTGTGTGTAAACGTCTTATATTGAATAAAAACTTTTTGTTTTAGCAAGAGGCTAATAAAATAACATTGTAAAATATTTGTCTCTTTTAAAATAGGGTTTTTATTAGTTTAAAATTTAAAATAGGGGGCTTTTAAAATAGGGTTTTTTTGTATTATATGTTGATTAATTTGGAGTTGAAACGATAAATAAAATTATTGGTTGTCATATAACTTTGTCGTGCATCTTATAGTGTTGTTTATTTTTCGCGGAATAATACTTTACAGAGATATATGTTTCAGTTGAAATCACACAAAAAAAAAACAATTTTATATACAATTTCTATTGAAATTTAAATTACTTTTTCTTATTTTTAACATTTATTTGTCTCTTCCGCACGATCCATATATAGTGAATATACACATGAATATTTTTTCCTTAAGTTTAATATCGAAAACAACGCCAAACCCTAGAAAACCTTTGAATTCCAAACGTAAACTGAGATAAAATTGAGACCCGGATCTTGAGTAGGTATTGCTTTGTGAAAAACGATGACGTTTCTTTCTCTGTGAATAAAGAAAGTGGGACGATCTAGTATTCCCTGAGGGCAGACTTGGCGCAATACCTGAATAGCAAAAACACGCATGCGGTTTCTTAAAGAAGAGAAGGTGGTACATTAGTATCACCTTCTAAGGCTTTTCTTTATTTTTGTCAGTAAGTCGCTGATCAATCATTGTCATATATTATGTTTATGTGATCCAAAATAAACATACATACAAGGGGCATTTAGAAACTACGTGATTCCATTCTGGCTTAAATGTAACAAAAAGTAGATTTTGCTTTGATCTTTCCCTCTTGTCTTCGGATTGTATTCATGTTGTATTGTATCACCAAAACTATATTTAACATTATTGAGTACAAAATTTTAAATAACCGTATGTTATTACTATAGATGTACATAGAGATACAGCGTGACCACGTACGTAATGTGATCACGAAAATGTGAACAAACAATGCGCCTCAGACTGAATATACACCACTTGATATGTTTAAATATTCATTGTAAATTAGAATTTTGTGTGACCCACGTGTATGTTTCGCAATGAGAAATAAAATAAAGATTCTGAAATTACATTTCATATGTAATTTAACAAAATGTTTGTTTAAAACTATGATAGTGTGATGACGTACTGTCTGTCTAATTACTGAGTATTATTTTGCTCACGTTTTCGACCATTTTGTAGTATGATACGCTCCATCTTATTAATAGATGCTATACCTATTTGATTTTTATATTACGTTCATACAACATTTCGACATAGTGAGTTTTTCTTAATATTGATATTATTTGTTAATACTGTGGTCTTAAAAATCTTTTTTTTATTCGCAGGCTTAAGTCTGGCAGCTGATTGGATTGCCTAGTTTTTGCTGTCATTTGATTAGCTGGCAATTGAAAGACGAACAAAAAAATTCTGGAAATAACGTAGTTGATGGTTTCACAGAAAGTCACGATGGTTTTAAGAAAAATTAAAAAAAGAACATTACGAAATCATTAGAATTAAGTTGTATTTGTACATTTAATTAACCTTTATTTAAACCTAATTAATTGGAAATCTTTTAAACTTAATAATTATATAAATAGCATTAATAAGCGTACAGTATGTAATATTGAACTATTCCACTTAGGTATATGTACTTACGAATTATTAGTGTTGCGCCTACAGTAGTGAAGTGCTAACAATGCCAATCAATCGACTGTCGAGATCGGATCGAGCACGAATTTATTTGTCTGAATGCGTTGTACTAAGTTTCATACTATTTTTCTTTATATGCGTAAGTTTGTTGTTGTATTTATTTCGTCATTTATATAGCACTATGGCAGGTACAGAAAACTTATCCGTAAAATCTATTGAAAGTTGACGTTTAATAAGAAATAAAAGAGTGTTAAATTTTTTTTTTTTAATTTTGTCCAAGCGAAAGAAATTGTACACAATACAACTATACCCAATTGTCAAATGTCTACTCAATCAATATTTCCAACGGCAACTGTAGCTTTACTAAAAAGTGAGCTAAATGTGTTATGATAAAAATCTTGTGCATTATTAATATTATTATTATTATTTTTTACCCTTGCGACGGGAAGGCGGATAAAACTGCTGAGCTTCCGCGCGCCTAAGCACGCGGGGTATGTGGGAGTTGCACCCACTAAACAACCGCCTGAAGCAGAATAGGGACGCGTGTCGTTAGCCCGAAAGCTCCTACGACTTCATCGAAGCGGCCAGACGGCACACTAGGGTGTCGCCGGCGCGAAGTTGTGCATTAAAAAACACTGTTTTCTTTGATCGAAGCTCAGGTCATGGATAGCATAGTAATCATGATCTAGAATGTGATACTTTGAAAAAACCGAAAACGTCAGCAAAAAGTCAGACTCAGTGATTAAATGTAGCATAAGTCATTATCATTGTTTAAAACAAAACAGTTTGTAAATATAATTTCAGAATCTTAATTTTCTTTTACATTTTACATTTTTAAAATATGATACACAGTGCGATAAATGTAACGCATACTACAAAAAGAAAAAACATGACAAAAAAATGTCTAGACCTTTATTGCGGAGTTTCCGGGACAAAATTGTTGAATTTTTTAGAATGAAATTGATCCTATTACCACGGGACATATTTTCTATAGGACACTGTTAAATTCAATGCAACCTGTTGTTTAATTCATCAGTCATCAATCCATCAAAAGTCAATACGTTCTCTAATCAATTTCTGTTTCTAATTCGATTTCGATCAAATCAAATGTTTATTTTGTAGTTATATAAAAAATCTTGAGCTATATCACGATAATTTTTATTATTTAGTGAGCACAAAAAATTTCAAGAAAATCGGATTAAAAAAAAGTGCTGATATAATATATCTAAAATATGAAAATAACTAACTTGTTTAACATAAAATGCTTAATGATTAATTGGTAAATATTGCTAAAACAAACTTGCGGTCTACACCCACTACATTACCACACGAATTTTCTCGTATTTGTACTAATCCAGTCGAGTCCAGGTCAAACGTTAAAAAATTGTCCTTTATCTGATATCTACAGCCAGTAACTTCGGACAATGATCGTGCAACTGGCAGCAAAATAGCTCCGACTGGTCAACCTATCTTCAACATTATTGCATCTACATCAGCCCATTTTTACAACACTGCAGGGGCTTAGGCCTCCCCAAAAGTGAGGAGGGGAGGCTTGAAGCTTTAATTGACCACGCTGCTCCACTGCGGGTTGGGGATTGTAACGACCGCCATCTATTGACATCGTCCGGGACCGACTGCTTAATGGACTCTCCCAGGCACGGTGTCAGTGATAGTTATGTACTTTTAAGTCAGAAAAACTCATTGGTGCACGCCCGGATTCGAACCATGGCCCTATGGGGCTTTATAAATTTGAGACAGGTTCGATGCCCTTCGGGCTTTCACGACACTCAGACACATTATTGCATCACGTTATCTGAAAACCTCATAGTGCACAAAAAACCGTTTCAACGCCATAGGAGTTACACTTAGGAACAAAATGGCAATTCTCAAACCCTGTTAATAGTTTGGTTCTACTGATTCGTCTAGATTGATTCAACTGACCGGTTGGTCAAGTGGTTAGAGACCCTAACCGAGAACTAAAGGTCGCGGGTTCGATTACTATCCGGGATAAATATTTGTGTGCATGAACATGTATATTTGTTCCGGGTCTGGGTGTAAAATATCTATGTATGGTATTTATTATAATAAAATATTTAAGTATGTATATCAGTTGTTTAGTACCCGTAATACAAGCTCTGCTTAATTTGGGACCAGGTGGCGCTGTGTTTGATATCTAAGATATTATTATTTTTGTATTCAATTAAATATTTGAGGTCAAAACTTCCCTACGTAATTAAAATTCTTCGAACTGAATTATACGTGTACTAACTTAACTTTGAAATTGTAGCTGCCCATCTCTTCGTACATGGTCCGTTCTCTAAATTCCTACTCAATTAGAATCGATCAAAACAGTTCTAGCAATTATCAAGGCACATGACATGACCAGGACAGACACATGACACTCGATGATACCTTAGGTAGTTGAAAACATCGTTTGTGTATTCAGTGAAATGCACGGAATATTCTAGAAACGTTCATTTAGCAAAACATATCACAACGAAACAAATTTAGGAATAGTTTTACATGATCGTTCCTGAATTTCTCTTAAAGTCCTAAAAGTTTCTCTTAAAGTTCCTAAAAATACACACTTTGGTACCCAACGATAATTTATTTTCACTTTCTTTACATTTGAACTCGACTGTCATTTTGATTTTCATTCACACTTCAGTTAGTATTTTACATCGATCTGACACTATCTGACACTCCTGTCAAGTCGCCGAACCAAACTATGAACAGCTATGAACGACCAATAAATTATGGTTTTTTAAACCACTCTGTTCAAGTAAAATTTTGTTATCTATTTATAACTAACATGATGAAGATGTTTCCCTTTGTCTAGTCTTACATTAGTAAGGGAAAACAATTTTACGAACATTATTTTTTAGTTTTTTTTTTTTTTAAACAAATTCACGAACCAAGTTTTACTAGTATTTATGTGTTTCTTGCGAGAAATAATTAATAAGTGTTCACCACTTACGAGCAAGAGCTTATTCGATTCGGAAAAATATTCCGAAATAGACGTTTTCTTTTTTTTGCGGACAAATTTGTTTTTTTAAGTAAATTCTCAATTGTCTTTAAATAAATTTATAATTTGTTTTCCGGCGGATTATTGTAAAAAAAAAATTTTTATATGTTGTACTCTCTCAAAAAACAACAAAAATGAATTCTATAATATTACATAACAATTTAAAACTTTGAGAAAGTTTTAGTGTCATATTAACGCTTGTAAGAATGAAGTTCCGTTGCAAAAGACTTTTTAAAATTATTATTTAAAAAATTAGTTAAATTTAACCACTCTGTAAGTATAACTCCAAGTTGGTAAACTTTTTTTGGTTGTTGGTAAAAGTTGGTAAACTTGAAGTTGTACCCTATTTATTTAATAGAAAAAGGATATCATCCAACTCGGACTATACTGTAAAAAGTTATGGCCGAACAAATATATATAAATAATAATAATGTAAAAGCTTATTTTTCATCAACTAAAAATATAGGGTGTGTAAAATTAGCACTCGACTCTTTGTACAAGTAGGCGCAGAGCAGTAAAAGAAGTATGGATTTTACAAAATAAACGAATTACTTAAAAAAAAATTATTGCCTATTTTAAAATCTAAGATATATAAGATAATGTTTATGTAGATTTTATTTGCATTTCTAAGCAATTCTAAAATAAATTGTAATTAGAATAACAATTAAATTTCTTATTCTAAATATTTTCTCATTATTGTGAGTAAAGTTAAACAACTATATTCATTTATTTTAAATCTAATTAACGTAATTTAAAATCTAATAAAAAACAAACTGAAGATTCCGCAAAGGTCCCCAACGCTTACGGTATTACCGCGTTGATCACCATGCCTTTGCGCCAGGAACAATCCGAGCGGGGATCACACCCCCCTTAGCTAAGTCGACGGCCGATGCTCCTAGTTAAATTCTTAGGTTCTAAGTTGGAAATTAAAAACATAACGTTTCATGGTAAAATACTAAATTAACCCTTATTTTAAACGCTAATATACAAATGCAATTCCTGCGAGCGAAGCCGCGGGTGGTCACTAGTATATATACATATGTACATACATTTACTTTCGACATTAAAAACAGTTCATCGCAGTTTTATTTTATATCAAATAACAAGCGTTTACATTTTAGTAATTTATTTATCCTCGTTCGTTACGTCTGGGAATAAATAATAATAATAATACACACACAATCACAACAACGTCTAGGTCCCAAACTAAGCATTAGCTTGTATTTTGGGTACCAAGCGAAGACACCACATACATATAACAACCAAGACCCGCTAGTATTAATTAGGCCAGTATTAATATTCATCATATAAATACTGACCCGACCTGGGATTTGAACCCGGAACCTCCAGCTTCGCAGGCAGGGTCGCTACCTGCTAAAAATATAAATCATTGGATACTAAGTAATAGAGATGCACTATCGCACGCTCTTGAAATGTTACATTACTTATTTGATCATTCAGACGCTCTTACATCGCGCCAGCATCTCCGAATCTCCAAGATAATTCAACTGTTCGTTGTTCGCGACGTGTTTAATCAGACAAGGGAAAGCCGATATGTCGTGCAATAAAACTGGAGTCGTGATAACGGTTGTCCCGAGTCGTAAAATGTAGCGACGTGTGTCACCTTGTCTGTTTTTCAATTTCAGCTAGTTGCTTGCCCCGGCTGCGACCAGAGCGATGTGAGCGAAAAGCATTGGTGGTCTGGTTTGACGATGTTTATAGAGTTGAAGATGTACGAAAATAAATAAATAATAAATTAATGTGTTTGTTTCAAGTGTCCCTTTTCATTAGATCATTATTATATAACTCATCTCATCTATGATGAAAAACTTATAAGTTATATAGTTTTCATATAAACAGATATGGCTATAGTATACATTATACAGCTTCAATTTTGGTGGACTTCTGATCACTTTTCAGCTTGTAACATAGAAATCAATCTTCTATCTCCTATGCTTAAATATCAAGTAGGTATTTTCTCATTCACACAGATGTAATTTGGCAAATTAGTATTTCCGTTGTAATATTAGTTACAATAAATGTCACGCTAGCGACACCATTCAAGAATATATCACCTCCATACAAATTCCCTGTACGCTGTTGACCGTTTGTGACGTTAATAATACGAGGGATGTTCAATAAAAAGCGGGAACGACATAAACTTTTGATAAGAAAAAAATTAATACTGGCAGGCATGGCCTAGACATTTGTTGTAATAATAATTAAAAGTTATTTGATTATCTTTTTTTTATATATCATTATCATTTATTTCCTACATTTCGGAGCGTATTCTCGAAAATGGAGAAAATGGAAATTCACGTGGTGATTAAATATCTCTGTTTAAACATTTTACTACAGAGCAAGTAATTAAGACTTGCGAGTTACTCGTTGGTGTGCTGAGTTTGAGGAAGAATTTCCAACAACAACGACCATGCTCTACGACGGCAGTCACCAACCGTACAAATTATTAAAAAAAAACTATTGTGGCGGATCGTCCTGGTGCTGTTTGTTTTATAGCTGAAAAAGTGAAGATTTCTATAGGGAGCGTCTATAATTTAGACACCCAACCCGCAGTGGAGCAGCGTGGTGAACTTAAGCTCCAAGCCCCCCTCCTCACCCTGGGGGAGGCCTAAGCCCCTGCAGTGGGGTAAAATGGTCTGATGATGATGATAATTTAGACACCACCAGTGATTAATACTTTAAGTAACAGTACGGAACCTTCGGAGTGTGAATCAAATTAGAGAGCAACCCAATATATTTATCTGTAAGACTTTTTGATACTTATAGAGTCAGCATTTTTCCTGTAAAGTGTTTTATAACAGTACTTTCGTGATGTTATTTCTATTATATAAAGTAAACGTAAACGGGTTGTGGAAAAATCAACGGAACTAAAATCTAAACTTGGAGACGTTAAACCC
The DNA here is from genome assembly GCA_949709985.1 of Luffia ferchaultella. Lineage (NCBI taxonomy): Eukaryota > Metazoa > Arthropoda > Insecta > Lepidoptera > Psychidae > Luffia > Luffia ferchaultella. The sequence continues at coordinate 5,629,140 of OX453257.1, read as the reverse complement.
ATAGGTACATTCTTTGAAGCAATATTTAATCAATCTATTAATCAATCATGTCACAGTATTGGTCCAACAAATTCAATCCAAGATACGTAATTGGTTAATGACTTCCTTCTTGCAACTGTTTTTGCAATTCACCGTATGTCTAACACCACTGTTTAGCACAGAATGGCTATTTTTTTCAACAACCACACACCTGGCCGCCAAATGTAGGACGTGTTCGCAAACAATACCAATAATATATTCTACTAGGTACTCTTTTCTTTTGTGAAAAGCAAGCGAAAGCTTTATTTATACTGCATGAGATCCTGAATAATATCAATGTAAACTTTTAGTCGAATTCTTCCAGCCCTGAGATATACCTGTTACAGAAAATTTATAAATTAACAAACAGACGAGCATCATTTCCCATTTATATGTTATTATAAATGAACACTTAAAACAGAAATAAATTGTAAAATGCTTTGATTTCCATGAAACTTTCATCCAACTCCTCGATACATAATAAACGCCTGCCAAAAAATATTAGCAATATTGGGCCGATAGTGTTGTTTATTCCTTTTAATAGGCCTAGGCGTTACAAATTAATGCTACACGACACCGACAAAATGACCTTCAAATTAATACATAATTTGAATATATATAGAAACGTTTTTGTAAGAGGCAGGCGGCAGGTCTTATGTAGACATCAGCAAGTACTATACCCGTATATAAGTGAAGCACAACGATGATGTCTATTATATATGAAAATAGTATTCTGTCTATATTTACTTCTTCATAACAATATATATGCATTCAAATATAACATGTTTTGATTAAATTTTTTAATTTCCGTATCAATTTAATACATTATTTTGACGTAGTTTTTAAAATAGGTATATTTTCAGAAATAACGATATAGATAGAAACGTGTATTTTTTACTGTCTGCAAATGAGTTTTCAACCCACGCTAATAAAACCTAAACAAAAATAGCTTTGTAATGACCAATTACTGTATAAAAATTCTCAATTCAATTTGAACCAAATTAGCGTTTAAATGGTAGTAACAATTTGTAGTACATACTAGTGCTTGTTATATGGTTTAGAACGTATATAAAAAACGAATAAATTTAACTGAGTATCATAAAGAAACCACAGTGTAATAATTTTCTATTTGTGATATTTATGATATAAATATATAAAACAATTTTATCTCAATTTATGTTTTTTTGTATTCATTTTTAGATACGGAACAAATGTATAGTTTCCACAAAAACCATCGTAATGTATAATATCTTGTCACTTAAATAAACATAATAAATGCATAGAACACGTCGCGTCGTCCGGCGCCCGTGTGTGCGCCTTATCCTTTCTTCAAACCACTTGGTATGGGCCGTTTCACACTACGTTGCGACGTAAGGTTAGGTTAGGTTAGAAAGTAGAAAGCTAACTAACAAATGAAAATTTGAAATATAGTCCTTGAAATTTAAACAAGTGTCGTGATAGCCCAGAACGCAACGAATCTGTTTCAAATTTATAAGGCCATAGGGTCATGGTTCGAATCCGGCCGTGTACCAATGAGTTTTTCTGACTTAAGTACGTTAACTATCACTGACTCCGTGTCTCGGAGAGCACGTTAAGCAGTCGGTCCCGGATGCTGTCAATAGATGGCAGTCGTTATAATCCCCGACCCGCAGTGGAGTGGCGTGGTGGATTTAAGCTCCAAACCCCCTCCTCACCCTGGGGGAGGCCTAAGTCCCTGCAGTGGGGTAAAATGGGCTGATGATGATGATGCAAATCTAATACTCCAATTGATGGGACTATCTCTTATTCAATAACTGTAGTTATATTACTGGATTAATTATTTTATTATTTTGGCTAAAATACTTTAAACGAACAAAAAACCTTTGTTTATTTTTGTATGAATAAACACAATTTCTTATTTAAAGTAGTCTATTTTAAATCTAAAATCAAATATATAATAATACAAACAAATACCGACCCCTGGCATAGACCGATAAACCACTGAAATTTAATAAGCCTGAAAATAAATAAGAATAATAACACCTACACTTAGGAGATCCCAGAGAGGACCATCTAGTCCCAAAGTAAGTATTACGCTTGTATTATGGGTACTTGACAACTGATTTACATACTAAGATATTCTTTATAGTATATACATATATAGATATTTTAGACCCAGGCACAGTCATGTTCATGTACACAAATATTTGCCCCGGGCGGGAATCGAACCCGCGACTCTTAACTCCGCAGTTAGGGTCTCTAACCACTCAACCAATCAGCCATCGAATTTATGTTGACTAAGCGTATTTCAAGCATAAATCCTTACAGATAGCTATCTCTTTCTGTATCATATGTTCCGTATCATATTTCACACTCAGTTTTATAATATATGTATATACGCTTACGACATGAGTATATATGTATGTGTTTGGGGATCAATTTTCGAACGTCGTGCAGAATGAAGGTGCGTCATCCTTACAAAACATGATTGCATGAACCACCATAATTTATATTAATAAAATTGAAGTGTCTGTCTGTCTGTCTGTCTGTCTGTCTGTCTGTTCCGGCTAATCTCCGAAACGGCTGAACCGAATTCAATGAAACTTTGCAGACGTGCAGAGGGCATTACCGCGGGTAACAAAGGGTACTTTTTATCTGTCTGTCTGTCCATCTGTCTGTCTGTTTGAGCTGATCTCAGAAACGGCTGCACCGATTTCAATGAAACTTGGCAGACGTGCAGAGGGTGTTATCATGGGTGACATAGGCTGCTTTTTGTTTTTCTGTCTGTCCGTCTGTCTGTCTATTCGAACTGATCTCCGAAACGACTGTACCGATTTCAATGAAACTTCGCAGACGTGCAGAGGGCGTTATCGGGGGTGACAAAGGCTATTTTTTGTCAATCTCAGACTTATCGCGTTGGTACTCAAACTTGATGTTTTGACGAAATCTATGTGACCACGTGACCAAATATTTAAATGCTTATTTTTTCGAAACCATCAATCTCAGACCTATCGTGTGGGTACTCAAACTTGATGTTTTGACGAGATCTATATGACCACGTGACCAAATTTTTAAAAGCTTATATTTTCGAGACTATCAATCGCAGACCTATCGTGTTGGTACTCAAACTTAATGTTTTGACGAGGTCTATGTGACCAGGTGACCAAATATTTAAATGCTTATATTTTCAAGATCATCAATCGCAGACCTATCGTGTTGGTACTCAAACTTGATGTTTTGACGAGATCTATGTGTCCATGTGACTACATTTTTAAATGACAATTTTTTCGAAACCATCAATCTTAGACCTATCGTGTTGGTACTCAAACTTAATGTTTTGACGAGATCTATGTGTCCATGTGACTACATTTTTAAATGACAATTTTTTCGAAACCATCAATCTTAGACCTATCCTGTTGGTACTCAAACTTGATGTTTTGACGAGATCTATGTGTCCATGTGACTACATTTTTAAATGACAATTTTTTCGAAACCATCAATCTTAGACCTATCGTGTTGGTACTCAAACTTGATGTTTTGACGAGATCTATGTGTCCATGTGACTACATTTTTAAATGACAATTTTTTCGAAACCATCAATCTTAGACCTATCGTGTTGGTACTCAAACTTAATGTTTTGACGAGATCTATGTGTCCATGTGACTACATTTTTAAATGACAATTTTTTCGAAACCATCAATCTTAGACCTATCGTGTTGGTACTCAAACTTGATGTTTTGACGAGATCTATGTGTCCATGTGACTACATTTTTAAATGACAATTTTTTCGAAACCATCAATCTTAGACCTATCGTGTTGGTACTCAAACTTGATGTTTTGACGAGATCTATGTGTCCATGTGACTACATTTTTAAATGACAATTTTTTCGAAACCATCAATCTTAGACCTATCGTGTTGGTACTCAAACTTGATGTTTTGACGAGATCTATGTGTCCATGTGACTACATTTTTAAATGACAATTTTTTCGAAACCATCAATCTCAGACCTATCGTGTGGGTACTCAAACTTGATGTTTTGACGAGATCTATATGACCACGTGACCAAATTTTTAAAAGCTTATATTTTCGAGACTATCAATCGCAGACCTATCGTGTTGGTACTCAAACTTAATGTTTTGACGAGGTCTATGTGACCAGGTGACCAAATATTTAAATGCTTATATTTTCAAGATCATCAATCGCAGACCTATCGTGTTGGTACTCAAACTTGATGTTTTGACGAGATCTATGTGTCCATGTGACTACATTTTTAAATGACAATTTTTTCGAAACCATCAATCTTAGACCTATCGTGTTGGTACTCAAACTTAATGTTTTGACGAGGTCTATGTGACCACGTGACCAAATATTTAAATGCATATATTTTCAAGATCATCAATCGCAGACCTATCGTGTTGGTACTCAAACTTGATGTTTTGACGAGATCTATGTGACCACGTGACCACATTTTTAAATGCTTATATTTTCGAAACCATCTATCCCAGATCTATCATGTTGGTACTCAAACTTGATGTTTTGACGAGATCTATGTGACCACGTGACCAAATATTTAAATGCTTATTTTTTCGAAACCATCAATCTTAGACCTATCGTGTTGGTACTCAAACTTAATGTTTTGACGAGGTCTATGTGACCACGTGACCAAATATTTAAATGCATATATTTTCAAGATCATCAATCGCAGACCTATCGTGTTGGTACTCAAACTTGATGTTTTGACGAGATCTATGTGACCACGTGACCACATTTTTAAATGCTTATATTTTCGAAACCATCAATCTCAGACCTATCGTGTTGGTACTCAAACTTGATGTTTTGACGAGATCTATGTGACCACGTGACCAAATATTTAAATGCTTATTTTTTCGAAACCATCAATCTTAGACCTATCGTGTTGGTACTCAAACTTGATGTTTTGACGAGATCTATGGAACCACGTGACCAAATTTTTAAAAGCTTATATTTTCGAGACTATCAATCGCAGACCTATCGTGTTGGTACTCAAACTTGATGTTTTGACGAGATCTATGTGACCACGTGACCAAATATTTAAATGCTTATTTTTTCATAACCATCAATCTCAGACCTATCGTGTTGGTACTCAAACTTGATGTTTTGACGAGATCTATGTGACCACGTGACCACATTTTTAAAAGCTTATATTTTCGAGACTATCAATCGCAGACCTATCGTGTTGGTACTCAAACTTAATGTTTTGACGAGGTCTATGTGACCACGTGACCAAATATTTAAATGCTTATATTTTCAAGATCATCAATCGCAGACCTATCGTGTTGGTACTCAAACTTGATGTTTTGACGAGATCTTTGTGTCCATGTGACTACATTTTTAAATGACAATTTTTTCGAAACCATCAATCTCAGACATATTGTGTTGGTACTCAAACTTGATGTTTTGACGAGATCTATGTGACCAATGACCAAATACTTAAATGCTTATTTTTTCGAAACCATCAATCTTAGATCTATCGTGTTGGTACTCAATATTGATGTTTTGACGAGATCTATGTAACCACGTGACCAAATTTTTAAAAGCTTATATTTTCGAGACTATCAATCGCAGACCTATCGTGTTGGTACTCAAACTTGATGTTTTGACGAGATCTATGTGACCATGTGACCACATTTTAAAATGACTATTTTTTCGAAACCATTTATCTCAGACCTATCGTGTTGGTACTTAAACTTGATGTTTTGACGAGATCTATGTGACCACGTGACCAAATTTTTAAAAGCTTATATTTTCGAGACTATCAATCGTAGACCTATCGTATTGCTACTCAAACTTGATGTTTTGACGAGATCTATGTGACCATGTGACCAAGTTTTTAAAAGCTTATATTTTCGAGACTATCAATCGCAGACCTATCGTGTCGGTACTCAAACTTGATGTTTTGACGAAATCTATGTGACCATGTCATATTACCTAATTTCATAAAAATAATAAGATTTCTTAGGCAGTTAAATTTCAGAACGTTCTAGAAAGTGTTACAATGTTGAGCGTCGCGTTCCTTTAACTGTCCCAGTACAACTGTGCTCAACGCGAGTGAAGCCCGCGGGCGGAAAGCTAGTAATAAATAAAAATAAATAGAGATGTTCATGCACACAAATATTTGTCCCAGGCGGGAATCGGACCCGCGACATCTAGTTCTGCAATTAGAGTCTCTAACTACTCCATTCATCATCCATTGGTCCAGTCTTAGATATAACAAGTGATAGAAATGCGTTCTGCTTCTAAAATTTAGATTTCTGTGATGACAGACGAAGTCTCGAGATATTTTGAAACAAATCTATATATGAAAAAACATATAAATACCTAGTTTCTTATGCATTGCATTTTATGCAATGCGCACATTTTACGGAAACCTTATGGCACGAATACGACTCCCATTTGACTGGTTATAACTATAGTGGTTTAACTAGCTATAGTATAGGAAAAAAATCGATGATTGATCTGATTATCATTACAACTTACCTATCAAAAATAATTAAACGCGAAGATCGATGACAGCAAAAAGTATGTGCGAAATAATTGGTGGCAACGGAAATCGATCGTTGGACGTTTAGTTTTTTTGCAGTGACGTCTGAGATCGTTCACCCAGCGTCAGTCGTAGGTTGACGTGCTAAATATATTCTCGACTTGGGAAGTGCCACAGCTACGAATATACAAGGTGTACCGAAGAAACGTTGAATGTCTCCTTATAACCTGTCTCCGTTATTGTACCGTTTCGGAAACTAGTCCGGACAAACAGACAGACCGACACGCAGACAAAATGTAAAGTATGTCACTCCTGACAAGCTACTTTTCGAATCTGCCCAGTTTTATCAAAATCGGTTTAACAGTTTTGGAGATTAGCTCGACCAGACAGACAAAAAGGAGTCTGTGTCACCTAACAACCTTCTTCAAAAATCGGCTCAGCCGTTCTGAAGATTAGCTCAAACAGATAGATAGACGAACAGACAGACAAAAGTAACCTATGATACTACTGACAAAGTTTTCTTTGTGTGTGCAAAATCAAAATCGGTTAAGCTCTTTCGGAGATTAGATGGAACAACCAAACAGACAGATTACAATTTTCTAAAGCTTTCTAAAAATGGCCTTTCTAAAAAATTTGATTATCATATGCAAAAATAATGTTTGAAGTCATTGTATAACTTGAGAAAAAAAACTCACCAGTTTTATTATATAAAACGCACAGCAACTTATTTCTTCGTTTATTTCGAGCAACATTCGAACCAATTCGAACGAATTCGAAACAAATTCATTATCTCAATACTTATAAGGTACATATAAGTCGGTGATCTCAAAACCTATCACGCTTCCGGAGTCAAAACAAAAAAAATTACTTTTCATATTAGTCGATTTATTACTCATCTAAAGAGCTGAATAAAAGCAATTCGGCTGCTTTTATAGAACAAACTTGCTGAGTAGTAGCAAACTGTTATCTTTTTAAGAGTAAACAATCGTATAAATGCATTTTTATTTTTATCATAGCACTAAGATTATTTTTTCCTTCTTTTAATCATCATTTAAAGCACTGCTATGCTTTAAATTAATTTTGATCAATTGTTACCGAACTAAAGAAAAGTTTAAAAAAAAATAAGATGTGTTAAAAATGAAAATTTTAAACCTGTTTTCCTCGGTAACCGTTAGTTTGCGCCATCTCCTCATTTGAAACTTTTTGTTTAGTTTGGTGTGCTCTAAGTAATCTACTATAATTACGTTTGGAGTATGTTCAGCCGAACACGGTGGCGTTTAATTAGATTTCTTTTACCAGTAGCGATCTGTGTCGGTTTCACTATAATATACCCATTTCGTTCTCTACTCATAGAGACTATATGGACCCAATTTCTGAGGCTTCTTCTTTGGTTCTAACAACATATACATAAGAATTGACAGCAGCGACGTATGATTGTAGAGTGTGCAACATCAGTTTGAGCTATGGATCGATCGTGAACCAAAATGGAGGGTTCGCGTGAGTCCGGCAAAAGCGAATGGTCGTTCATTCCTTAGAACCGTCGTCAGCAGTTTCACCTACTGTCTGAAAACTAGTATTTACGCAGTAGTTGAACTAAATGACCAAAATGCAAACTCTGCTGTTGTGAACGCTGTTTCTAGATTAATTTTCTTACTCTATGAAAACTCCATTAATATAATCACTTGCCCATTCATCATTTTAATACGAATATTAAACTTTTCATTCCATTCCATTAGCCCTTTTTATACCTCACTGCAGGGGCTTAGGCCTCCTCTCAAGATGAGGAGGCTGGGAGCTTAAGTCCATCACGCTGCGGGTTGGCGGATTGTAACGACTGCCATCTATTGACAGCAACCGGGACCGACTGCTTAACGTGCTCTCCGAGGCACGGAGTCACTGATTGTTAATGTATTTAAGTCAGAAAAAACCCATTGGTACACCCCCGGATTCGAGCCACGGCCACAGGGCCTTATAGATTTGAAACAGGGTTGCTGCGCTCGGCTATCACTACACAAATATTAAACTTAGTGCAGTCGTATTTAACATACTGTTACGTACACATCCTCGAGGTTAAATAACAACACTAGTTTTATTCTAGAAAGTACGGTGAAAAAAAAAACAAGTGTAATTAAAATTTCAAACAGAGGATTCATTTTTAATACGCTAGAACGTTAGAATCTTCGAATATCGGATATGAAACTTGAAATAACGCAAGTCGTGTGATGACGACAGAGTAAACGCCAAGTTTAAATAAAAAAAAAAAAGAAAAAATAAGTTGTCAGTAAGTGTCGAAGCGACGATAAATTTTTTAAAGTACGAAAGTCGAGGTTCGTGGATTGAATACGAGTCGTAAAACTACCAAGACGCGGTCATACCTAGATTCGAGATAATAAATTTTACCCTAGAACCCAGCATCCCACTCCAGTCCTTTCTGAAATTAGTCAACGCTGTTGTCCATTTTGATATTCTGAGATAATAACTAGACTCAAAATACGCCATCATATGTATCAATTTATCACAGCGTTTTTTTCCACTTAAGTCTAAAGCATATTACGTCATATACCATTTGTATGGAAACAGTTTAAACAAGTGTTATGCTAATTAAAGATGATACGTGGCATTATGAATACGGCATTCATAATGTACGCCGTAATACCAATCACGACGACAAAAGAAAACTTGCAAGGTGAGTTGCTATTCCAAGCTGAAAAGGTTGAATATCATATCAACTGATTTCAACATTTCACTTCCACTCCACCAGTGCGTCCAACATGTTCGTTCGACGTTCACTGCTAAACAGACGTTTCCTCTAGATCTCTACAGACAAAGGCTTGCTGGTGGCCAATGGCGGCTCGCCACCTTCGTCAGGCCGTCAGACTATTTAGTGGGGGACCGTCGCATGCCACGACACGAGACGTCCGGTTCGTGATCGCCGTTCCTTCGCCAGTTGTTATCGATTCCGTGAACGATGTAACTTATCATTTCATAATATGTGATTACCAACATTTAATTATTTGCTGCACTTTTGACCAGTTCTATATAAATGAAAATTTTGTTTATGATTTACGACGGAACGGAAAATTGGGTATGCATTGGTTGTTTGTGTGTACAAAAAAGAAAAAAGAATGTTCCCATTTCGGATTCACCGATTCAGATACGGTTTTCTGCAAAAGGGTTGTGATTCATCGGCGATGGTTCTTAGTAGAGATGAACCGGATATCCGGTAACTATCCGGTATCCGGCCTATCCGGCCCCCATAATACTATCCGGCCGAATACCGGATAGCTACTAAAATAATAATAAACTATATAAATAACTAATAAAAAAAACTGGATAAAATAAACATATTTTTGAGTAATTATTTGCTTTATTTAGTTAGTCTTAATATCACTTAGCTTAAATATAATTAGTTTTAGTTTTAAATTTTTAATCACACAACAGTAAATTAATGTACTACAAAGAAAATGAATGAATTAGTACTCATACTGCACTATGGGCAAATTATGGTGAGTAAATACTAATAATTTCTCTGCATTGAGAGGTAGCAGGCGGTTGCGTTTCTCTTCATAAATAAGGCCAGCTTCAGAAAAAAGTGTTTCGTTATACACACTGCTGCAAGGTGCAGAAAGGTGGAACCGAGTCCACCCGAACGTTCGCACGCTGCCTACGCAAATGGCTAAGTTTCGCCGGATATTCGGCGGCCGGATATCCGGCTATCCGGCCACATGGTTGGCCGAATATCCGGTATCCGGTATCCGGCCAAACTGCTATCCGTTTCATCTCTAGTTCTTAGATAAATGTTATTGCGTCAACTCGCCAGAGGGCGCTGAAATAAACATTCATCTTCTTGTTATTGTATATGAATTGCTGAGGGTCTGGTGATAAAGCAGATGAACATCAATGGTAACTATGTGGAGACACAAAGTTAGTAAACACGTTTAAACGCTTTTTTTTCATAAAATCAAATAATAAAATAAAATCATAAAAAATAAATAATAAGACATTAAGCACACAGGACCGGGCATAGACAGTAACGTAACAATTCTCGAAAAAGTTTAAAAACAAATAAAATTAATAATTTTGAATAAACCCACAACGTACTGAACATTGTCATCGAAAAATGATTGAATAAAATTTATAAAAAAGATAAAACCAAAAGATGAAACATGACGAAAGATAAAAATAAAAACTCTGAAAGAGGGCCGTCATTGCCATTTCTGTCCGATTTCAATTTAAATATAGCAGAAAGTATAGAAAAGCTATTATGAGTATAGTAGAGATGCAATAATTTATATCAATAAAAGACTACATTTTTATTTACGTATTTAAAGCAATTTCTATTAGTTAGGAACTCATACGATTGCAAAATTTTAGTTCATTTTACGGTAGAGACAGGTGCCGACAGCAAAAGAGAACTTCGGAACTAGGATCTTTCAAACTTCAAAAAAAAAACGAATATTAAAGATGCAAATTATTAATTCTAGAAGGGCCGTTCAATCTAGAAAATATAAATCAAGGAAGTTTTTTAACAATGTATAATAACATGGTAATTCTCTTAATTTCAGCATCCTACTGTAATGAACAAAAATATAATTGTTGAAAATGTATTTTAAGGAGGACTTCGCAATTATTTTATTTTGAGAAAATCTGTTTAGAACATATTTTTGATCATAGGTCAAGTTTTTAAAAAAACTGTCAATAATGGCATATATATTTTTTACGCCAATAAGTTGCATGGATTTTGTGATTTGTAATTATCGAAAACAGCAAAATTTACAGTTATCAACATCTTAATGAATACCGACGCTTTCGTATCTAAGCAAACAAATTAATCGGAATTATATTATTAAATACAATCCTACGTAATTCCACGTAATGTTCCTTATCAATGGGGCATGCGCGTACGCATGTCATATTTCAAGCTTCTGGTCTGGTATGGTAGATGGGTAGTGACAAAAAGAAACGTCAGTCAGTCAGTCAGTCGGATACCATTAATAGTGGAGTGTGCACGTGGATTGTGAAACTGGGACCACGTGGTTTTAACGTAATTATGGTGAGTCGATCGCTTTTCTAATCATTCAGTGAAACAGTTAAAATGTTACATAACAATCAATTATGGTCGGCTAGACATGTACATTTTTTATACGTCAACTAATAATTTTCACGGCTTCGTCTGATCAAACTGACATAATATCATTTTATAAATGAAAATGAATTACCTAATTACCACAGATTCTTCCAACGTACTACTGCTGTTCATTATGATAATGTTTAAATGATGTGACAATAAAAACTACATCAATACAGGTTAAAACTTCAAACAGCTGACTGCACACATTTGTCTCCTCTATATGCATTAAAAAGTCAGTGTCATATTAATTTTTTGATACTATATCAATAAATAAAAAACAAGACGAATTCAAGTGAATTTTTAATGTAATATTTTATTAATTTAAATTCAAAATACTTTCGCTACAGATTAATTACTAATAAGAATATTTTTGTTAATTATTATTTCACATTTTCTACTTCTAGCAGTAGGTAAAAGTTCTGTGATCGCGTTTTATATTCTTATCTTATTTTATATCGTATAATATTATAATACTTTATGAGTGGATTCGTGATTGCCCTTATCATAATATGTATGCATTATTTATATTATATTAAAAGCGCGTAATTTTAAACCGAACCTCATACTTAACAAATCACTATAACGATCTCACACTATTGATATCGACCACAGAGAATCGAGTAGATTAGAGGTGCCATGTAACGGTATTTGTTCAGAATCACGTGTCCCAAAAATTATTACTCTTGGACCATTGGACTCACCATGGATCTCTGACACACACAACGAAAATAACTAAAAATATTAGGCATACGTAAATAGTTTTGTCTCACACTTATACAATTTTAGAAAGCGGTCAAGTTTTTGATCCCTTTCACTTACATCTTTGGTATGATTTGATGTCGCATTTTAGAGCTTATGAGATCTGTCTTAATGTATACAACGCAATATAGTGCATATTTGAAGGGGACAAGTATCCGCCTACATGCCAACTCTAATCTACTTTAATGCTCTATGGTGCCGACACTGTATACCTACTGCTTTTTACCACAATAAATATTATAATAAGATTAAGCGATGTCCTTTTTATTTTATTTTTTGAGTGGAGGTTAAAATCTATACTTTGTTGTAGTCATTTTATTATCCTATTAATTTAAGCGTGTCATAAAATTGTCTTCGTTATACAATGTGTGCTTTCTAACACCAACCAGTTTTAATAATAGTTTAAAAAAAAACTCTCTCGCACATACATACCTAAATCAAAAGTCCGACCTGGGATTCGAACCCGGTACCTCCAGCTTCGTAAGCAGGGTCGCTACACACTAGGCTAAACGGTCATCGTTTCGTTTTATACATTTAAAGACAATTTTACGATACTGTTTACTTATTAAGATGATTAGCGGCCCGTTCGTTTCTCATGAGAATCACTTTTTTATCTCAGTCTTATCTCATTCCCGTTTTTTCTTTCCCGTTTTCGTTCCCATCGCGAAAATACTTTATTGTTTCCGTTCTTGGCCCTGGTGTCGTTTCGTTTTCGTTTCCATTCTCATCAAGAATAACTTTTTTATCTCAGTCTTAACTTATTCCCGTTTTTCCCTTTCCCGTTTTCGTTCCCGCAACACATACGATTTATCGTCACAATTTCTGTCAGTCGTAACTCATTCCCGTTCTTCCCCTTCCCGTTAATGAAATTTAATTAAATGAATAATGCTTTCGCAACGTACATACTTGCATAATACAGCTCACCCGGCGAATTTCGTACCGCCTCATAGAACTCAGAACACTTTAAGACGTATATGTATTGCAGCCACAGACAAGTTAACCTTATAGACCACGCTTTGACAGGGAGTAGCATTCGCCAAGGCTATGTAGTGACACGACATAACTACGTCACTAGTGAGCCGTCAGTTGGAAGCAGGTAGGAAGCCATTAAATTGTCAATTTTGAACGAGCCAATGAAAACTAGCCGACTTCGCCCCGCACCCCGCCACATTTTGGCGATTTCGTTTTCATACTGACGTTTATTAAAGCGTGGTCTATAGGTTGACTGGTCTGTGATTGCAGCCCATAATCACAATCCTTATCTAAGAACTTGCTTTTGAATGATACCTATCTAAAGCTAAAAACCACGTCAAAATCCTCTCAATCGTTTTAGAGAAACATATCCTTTGCAGTGCCTCCTGGTGGCCCATGACCGCAAACCTTATCTAAAAACAGGCTCTTAAGTGATATGTTTAAATCCTCATAACAGTTTTAGAGAAACGTATTTATCGCAACGCTCCCTGGTGGCTCATAGCCGCAAGCCATAGTTAAGAATCTTTTATTAGAATAATATCTATGTACACAGAAAACCGCGTCAAGATCCTCCGAGCTGTATTAGAAAAACATATTATTCGCAGTGCCCCCTGGTGGCCCATGATCGAAAATTTTATCTAAGAACATGCTCTTAGGTGATATGTTTATGACGCAAAAAACCGCGTAGAGCTCTTCCCATTCGTTTTAGAGAAATGTATGTGCAGCGCACCCTGGTGGCTCATAACCGCAATCCTTATCTAAGAACCTGCTCTTAGGTGATATCTATGTAACACAAAAACCGCGTCGAGATCGTCCCAGCTGTTTTGAAAATACATATCTATTGCAGCGCCCCCTGGTGGCCCATAACTGCACAATTTATTTAATTATCTATTCGCTGGTGATACTCATGTAATGCAAAAACCGAATCAAAATCAGTCCAGTCGTTTCGAAGATACACATTTACTGCAGCGCCCCTTGGTGCTTAATAACCATAAAACCTATTTGAAAACCTGTTTTGGAATGTTATCTATCTAAATACGAAATGTCATATAAATGATTAGAGTCGTTTCCGAGATAGCCTATAAAAAAATAAAGAAATTTATTTTTGAACGCACCCTGTTACGTACGAACAGTTTGTATGGGAAAATGAAGTTGTTGTTTTTACTATATTGTTGTTTTTCCTTGCAATTCCTTCACATTTTCTCACCTTTTAAACCTTCCTTGGACTTCCAGAAATATTTCAAAACCAAAATTAGCCAAACCGGTCCAACCGTTTTTGAGTTTTAGCGAGACATGTAAAAAGCTTCATTACATTTTTACATATAAGATAAAATTAATATATCCAACAACGTGTCGTGTTATATTTCTGGTCAAACAAATTTTGTATGAATCAGTGATATCGAATCCTTTTTCATTCCGATCGTTCTCGTATACACCCGTTAGATAGATTTCAGCAGGAGGACACTGGTCCTTTTAAGTAGCTGTGTGATAGAGTTGTATATTTTCAGATGTTCCCAGACTTTCTTTTTGGCTCCACAGTTTATGAAAGTCTTTATGTTTTACTTCATCATAAACAAAACAATTAAAATGTGTCATACAAGTGGTGAAAAAATGGCCGAATATTCTAGATTGAGCACAAAATCTGTTACTATATATTTCGTTATAAATATGTTATATGTGCTTTTACCTTCGGCTCGGTATAATTTTTTGCTATTAACAAACCATCGTTTCGCAGCAATTAAGCACAAACTGGATTCGAACTTTGATTACATTCACTTTTTATCGTTGTGTTACTATTAAGGTTGCGCTAGTAACACGTAGTTTAATGCTGCGACAAGGATAATGTTGCAAAACTTTAACGAGAATCTGCACAGCTGGCCACTTAAACATTTTATGTTAAATTAGGAAAATAAAATGAGACCTAATTGGAAAATATAGAGAGAGTGTTAAGAAACAGAAACGGAGTATTGAGAAATGTTATTTTCATAACATAGAGAAAATGAGAAATAAAATAAAGAGAGACGGGGAATCTAAAAAAATATTATAGTAATAAAATAAAGGATAGAGATTTTTTTCTTAAAAAATAAAGAAAGAGAGGGCGATTATATAAGAATGTTCTTGTTATGAACATAATTATTGTTGTCATAAGCTCTGAAATTTACTACGACTGTCTCCTATTCTCGCTCTTTTTCGTACTTTTATTTAAATAAAATATAAAGATTTATACGCATTTCTCTGAAACAATTAGTTAATTTCACGTTATATTATTAACGTAAATCTTGACCGGAGGCCCGCGCCAACGGAATTATTTCGCATCGAGTAAATAAGGTTTCTCGACATCATCGCGCCGGTGACACCCTAGTGTGCCTCCTGGCCGCTTCGATGAAGTCGTTGGAGCTTTCGGGCTAACGACACGCATCCTTATTCTGCTTCAGGCGGTTGTTTAGTGGGCGCAACTCGCACATACCACGCGCGCACGTGCGCGCGGAAACTGTAGAGTTTAATCCGTCTTCCCACCGCAAAGGGTAAAAAAATAAATTAGTTAATATTGTTTTTGTACAGCGGCTGCATGATAGCCAGCCTGGTAGTGATTAGCACAATAAACTAGATCAAACACCGTATCGAGCTACTTTATTCGCGGCGTCCATCCATCGTACACAGACAACCTTAACCATAAATAATCGATAAAAAACAGAAAGAAAAAATGTTTACTTTTATGGTAAAATTATTTTTTTTTTTAATTTTTATAAGGTTTTTTTTATATATTTATTCGTTATATGCATCAATACTGACCTTCAGAAAAATACAGCGTAAATTGTTTTTGCGTTTCCTATATGTCTCTTTTTTACTTTTGTCATAGTAGGAATGTAAATTAATCAAATCACATAAAGACAGATTTAGACACTAACTGCATACTAATAACCCTAATTATATTAAAATTAAATGTCTAATAGCATTAGTATTATTCATATATTTTTTTAATGCAATAACTATTAATTACCTATACATATACATATGACGACCGCTTAGCCTAGTGGATAGTGACCCTGCCTACGAAGCTAGAGGTCCCGGGTTCGAATCCCAGGTCGGGTCAGTATTTATATGATGAATATTAATACTGGCACCGGGTCTTGGTTGTTATATGTATGTGATGTCTTCGCTTGGTACCCTAAACACAAGCTAATGCTTAGTTTAAGGCCAAGACGTTGGTTTGATGTATACGTTATAATTTAAAAAAAAAATTAGTATATAATTGAAATTATAAAAAATGTTCGTCGCTGTATCGCCTGTACCCGAATTTCTTTATCAGTAAGTTTAAGTCTTTCGACTGATATGACATAGCCTATTATCTTAAAAGCTATCTCGACATATTTATTGCTCTTAAGTTGTCTTCAAATATTAAGTATTATGATTTCTTCTAATTCATATGCTTAATTAGTGTTGATTATATGTTTTTTTCTTTTAAAATAATTTTCGTGCTTACTCGTTGGTATATATTTCGTATATTAAACTACTTACGGCCTTCGAAATAAAATAATAAATAAATACTTGGGACATCTCACACAGCGCCATCTGGTCTCAAAGTAAGCAAGTGTTATGCTTGTATTATGGGTACTAAACAATATACTAGATATACATACTTGAATATAATTTATGATGTACATATATATAGATGTTTTATACCCAGGCACAGAATAAATAGACATGTTCATGCACACAAATATTTGTCCCGGGCGGGAATCGAACCCGGGACTTTCGGTTCTGCTGTTCGGATCTCTAACCACTGAACCAATCGCTGATTTGGGGAGCCATGGGAGAAAGTTATTTTAATGTGAACTTTATCGTAAAAACAATAACATCGTCTATATAGGTACATCATTTTTTTGACATGATTTAATACGATTTTTTTAATAAAAACGACTTTTGTATATAACGTATTGTATTTAAATGGCAGTCGAACACCGGTGCACCGGTACTTGGCACAATAATCTAAGGTGAACGAGATGGACGACCGTAGTCAACCTAGATTAGTGTGCCAATTGCCACTGCGTCCGTAACAATTTGTCGCTGGAAGAAAGTATAGAAATCCCTCACTGAGGGTTCGGTAATCGTTAGCCGATTTATTCACCATGACTTGCTGGACATAAATAACCACTAGTCGCGGCATTTCTGATAAAGGTCAGCAATGGATCACTAAGAAAACAAATAGCAGGTACAATATGAAGTCTAAATTAACTATATCAACCCATAATCCCCCTATACAGGGGTTTAGACCTCTCCTCGGAGTGTACTTGGAGCTTAATCTACCACGCTGCTCCAGGTAGGTTGGTGGGTTTTAACGACTGTCATCTGATTGATGGCAACCGGGACAGACGGCTTAATGTGCTCCCTGAGGCACGGAGTCAGTGATAGTTATGTACATACTTAAGTCAGAAAAAACTCCTTGGTACATGCCCTGGAATTCGAACCACGACCTTCTCAATAAGAAGCGGGCTCACCACTATACGGCTATCACTGCGCAAACGCAGTTTATGCAAACTAGAATTAATTTTAAAAACTATTATCGGAAATAGTGGCGAGCAACTCAAAATCGCTCAAGTCCGAAATCAACTCGCACATTGAGGGTTCGATACCATTTCACCTTTGCCTACCTCTTGTATGCGAAATAATTACACGTTGGCTTTTCACGCAGAATCGATCACGTCCAAAGTAGCAATAAAAAGCGCTATTCGATCAGGTTCGTTGGCCTCCAAAATACAAAAAACCGACGCGTCAGTACAATAATATGAATTTCTCAGAAACTATATCACATATAATCTGTGTTATACAGGATGAAATTTTAATAACCATCCAAAAAAATTCTAGATGTTAGGTATTACCAATGGACCTCATTACGTAAATAAAAAATGTAGGTTAGGTACATTTTCATAATAATTTATTTTATCTACAGTGTTATTTTATAACGCTTGGTGGCCTTCTTTTTTACGACGCGCCCGAGACCTTGAAGGCGAAACGGGGCGGAGGGTGCTGCGGCCGTGAATGGTGACGAGAGTTATTGGTTTTTTCGGGAAAGGTTTGTGTAGTCATATCTCAATATTTTTCTATTGAACGATACTAAAAGTAAATAAGATTGCCATCGGTTTTTTACCAAAGGTCATAATATAAAAATTTGGATGGTTGTTAAAATTTCACCTTGTATATACGTGTATTCTTTTAAAATGTAAACCTATATTTTTTGTCAGGATTTCACGCTTCTATAGCTGGAGTATAAGGCCTTCTTCATCATTGAGCCCACCACGCACGCTATAAACCATAGAGTAAATTAATTCGACAGCAGCGTTTGGTTTTAATAGAGTCATAAATATCACTTCACAGTATCGAAGTGAGATTATGCAATTTCGCGGGGTTGAATACCGGCGTGTGGGGATTTCGCAAGGTTAAATACCGGCGGCACGCAGGGACCTCGCGCACTGAAATTCGGACTGAAACTCGCCATCTTACACGAGCTAGCTAGAGTATGAGTGATTAGACGGAAAACGCAGAAGAGGGCTTCTAGTCAATTTGTACTTTTTTGCTATAAACGCATGTATAAATGTTTCCACCTTAAAAAGTATGTCAACAACAAAACATTATAAACTTGGTATTTTGCACTCGTGGAACTTCTTGAATTACATTTGAACATATATTTTTTTAAATTAAACATTCTGGTGTATTTTATAAATTAAAAAAAATGTTTATTTGGGTTTTCAAGGAATAATTTACAAAATAATAAAAATAAATTTATAAACGAAAACATCACTACCACTAGGTAATTATAATTGCGGTGTTCTACATATTGCACTTGTTTGTACGCCCGTCAACCGCTGCATGTAGTACAGTGACGTTACATTAATGTCTGACCATAGAGTAAATTTTGACAGCAGCGTTTGGTTTCATTGTGGTTTTAATACAGTCAGGAATGTCACTTCATACTATCGAAACTGTCAAAAGCAATTTCGCGGAGGTGAAGGCTTGCACGTGAAGACCTCGACGATTGAAACCGGACTTAAACTCGCGATCTCGCCAAACGGGTACACCAGCTAACTAGTGCAGGAGTGTTTAGACGGTACACGCAAAAGAGGGCTTCTAGTCAATTCGTACTTTTATGTGTTTCACGTTTCCTTTGCATATCTTTATATCTATCTTGACTGACCGTTTGGCGGGATGGTTAGAGACCCTAACTGCGGAGCCAAGGGTTGCGGGTTCGATTCCCGCCCGGGACAAATATTTGTGTACATGAACATGTGTATTCGTTCCGTGTTTGGATATATGTACTTATATTTTTTATTTTAAATTATTAAATTTATTTATTTATTTATTAAATCCATAGCGATTATACTTTACAGTCTAACAACCAACACACTATAATGTAACATTATAATATAATTCAACTTAATTCTTAATTCGCGATAATATTTAAATATGTGTACCAGTTGCCTAGCACCCCACAATACAAGCATAATACTTACTTACTTTGGGATTAGATGGCGCTCTGTGGAATGTCCAAGATATTATTATTATTGGAAATTTTCTTTGTTATCAAGCTTCCAAAAATTTCATATTTTTTCTGTTGAATACGGACACCCGTCTCTTTAATCACATTTTTTGATGTATGACACTATCTTGAAACTGTGGGAGTATAGTGTAAGCAAGTGTTCACGCAGACGAAGTCAGAGGTAAAAGTTAGTCAAAAATAATTAATGCAAAATGAATAGGAATAAAGTATCCATTTAAAGAAACAACACAACACTACAGTATTAAATTCTTCTGCCGCAATGAAAGAATTTATTTACTGCGCTATACGTAGGTATACCAGACGTGGTATTTTTCGTGTATATTTTATCTAAATAATTTTTGTGATATTTAATCAATCAGTAGCGTTTTATGTTACCTTATTGATTGTTGACATGATAACTTTATCAATTAAGATCTTTTATATTTCTAACCCAGTTCATTATAGTCCGTTGGCGCGTTTGTCTATCACATGCTAATTTCGATAACTTAAGTACATTATAATAAAATCGATTTTTGTCAGCGATAATGCTCGAACCATCCACCAACTCGCACCGGAGCAGCGTGGTGGATTAAACTCCAAACCCCTTCATCCCGAAGGGAGGCCTAAGCCCCCGCAGTGGGGTATTAATGGGCTAATGGTAATGCTCGTATGGTTTCAAGATTGGCATTATTTACTTTCTAATCTATATAAATATCAACGCATAGACCTCCCCTCGGTATGAAGGGCCTTGGAGCTTAATCCCCGCTGCTCCAGTGTGAGTTGGTGGATTTTAACGGCTGCCTGTAATGATGGCAACCGGGACCGACGGCTTAACGTGCTTTCTGAGGCACAGTCAGTGGTATATAGTTATGTACATAATTTAGAAACATCTCATTTTTACGTGCCCTGTGATTCGAAGCTTTCGAAGATTCGAAGCTCCAAGGGACTATAGATCTAAGTATGTGATATGATTTCAAGTCGATACCTCTAAGCGTTCCTATAAGAGAGGAGGCTTAACAGACGGACGGACGGACAACGAAGTGATACTATAAGAGCTCTTATTTTTCTTTTGAAGAAGGAACCCTAAAAATAAACAGACATAAAATTAGTGTTGGTTAATTAATAGATTACAATAAATTCGACAAGTTCTTTCATTTAAATATATACTCACATCCTTTGATTATAATAATGTCCGGATGGAACCTCGCAGTACAAAGTCAGCAAAAATGACCGGCCAGCTTTTACATACTTGTGTGTGTGACTCGACAGACCAAACCAACAGACTTAGCCGGTTTTTTCTTTTAGTACCAGCCAGTACTAAAATTATGAAATATGGCGCCAAAAAGTAATCGTATTATCGAGGGTATGTGCGGGCGATTGACAGACAAATTCGTCTGTCCGTCTGCGTGTGCGTTCATAGCGCAAAAACTACTGAATGAATTTTGATGAAATTTGATCTGGAAAAAGATTGTTATTCAATAATAAATAATCAAATACGTTCTAATTTTTCTCAAAAATGAAATTAAACAATTTTAACGGTTGTATAAAAATTAGCTAAACCATCACCTGTGGTAGCTGACGAAAATTCTTATCGATGCATGCATCTGTTTTCTTAATAAACAAAGTTTACTGGTTGATGTATTTATTTCACTAATAGACTGTTTTTAATGACTATTTCATGTTATTTATTGTACAAATATTGTAATGGAGTAATGACATTCTATTACTGGAAGAAATGGCGCGATGCTTTTGATAAGAAATGTTCTAGAGTGGCGACTAGATACGTATATAAACAGTCGTAGCGTGGAACGGCCCCATACTAGGCCCTAACCCTATAAACACGTACATTTTTTATTATTTCCACCATAAATGATAATATAATTCAAAGAATAATTGGCCCACTCTCTTTATTTCAACAGAAAAAAAGCTTCACCGTTTTGTAAGGTGTGCTTTTGTTCCAATATGAACTTTTGCACAAAGTGATAAGCTATTGCAATATTTGCAATATCAATATGTGTTTACACTCGGTAGTTCACTTTTACACTTCACTTCATCAGCCCATTTTTACCCCACTGCAGGGGCTTAGGCCTCCCCCAGAGTGAGGGGGCTTGGAGTTTAAATCCACCACGCTGCTCGGCTGCGGGTTGGGGATTGTAACGACCATCATCTATTGACAGCGTCCGGGACCGACTGCTTAACGTGCTCTCCGAGGCACGGAGTCAGTGATAGTTATGTACTTAAGTCAGAAAAACTCATTGGTACACGCCCGAATTCGAACCATGGCCCTATCGCCTTATAAAGAGACAGGTTTGTCGCGCTTTTTAGGCTATCACGACTCGGTAGTTATCTGGTAGTTATATATAGGTAAGATTTTATAATCCACCTAGGACACGATCGCTCACCCAGCACCTGTTCTTATAAAACGCATCTAAATATGCCATCATCATCATCATCATCAGCCCATTTTCACCCCACTGCAGGGGCTTAGGCCTCCCCCAGAGTGAGGGGGCTTGGAGTTTAAATCCACCACGCTGCTCGGCTGCGGGTTGGGGATTGTAATGACCATCATCAATTGACAGCGTCCGGGACCGACTGCTTAACGTGCTCTCCGAGGCACGGGTAGTTATGTACTTAAGTCAGAAAAACTCATTGGTACGCGCCCGAATTCGAACCATGGCCCTATCGCCTTATAAAGAGACAGGTTCGTTGCGCTTTTTAGGCTATCACCACTCGGTAGTTATCTGGTAGTTATATATAGGTTAGGTTTTATAATCCACCTAGGACACGATCGCTCACCCAGCTCCTGTTCTTATAAAACGCATCTAAATATATAGTTTAATAATATCAATCGGTGTAATTATTTTCAAACACTTTTTAAACGTATAGCTTGACTTACTAAAATAAAACGTAATTACACTAACGAGTTTACTCGTTTTTTAAACGATACAAAAAGTTATCGCCTTCAATACTAACTTTAGACCTTGTTTAACTAATTTTACGGCGATGTAAAATAAATCCGTTTAACGTATAGAAGAGAATTTATTAACTGTATATTCTAGAACAAGAGCAGTATTTCTAGTTAGTATAGTCTAGGTACTCATTAGCAAAAGACAGTCCTTGAAATTGGTCATTAAGTATCAGCTATGTACCAGAATTTGTGATTTCTAAAATAGATTCGCCTGAGAAAAACGGCGCTTGGGAAACCCTGGAGAATGTGAAGTCTAAAGTTATAACAATTCTGGGTCTTGTTTAAACGATATGGTTTGATTAAGATAATTGTGCTAGTTGCCGCCACGGTAGCAGCGGCCACTCTCCATATAAAGATAATAATATATATCTATACCAGTATATTAAAAAGGATGTGTAATAAAACTCTTTTTCTCACTTAAGTATTTAATATCTTCAAATCACCTCCGGGACATGCAGACCTCACACGAACGTTCTCTACCCCCAAGTGCCCCCACTTGCCAACTCACGTATCATCCTCTCTTTGTTTTGTGTTGCCAGTATAAAACCCACACTTTCTACATATTTTCGGATTAACGCACAAAATTTGCCTGAACCTTACAGATGTGTATTTGTTTGTTTGTGTGTTCCGTATGCGTTCTTATACCATTCAAACGATTGCGATGATTTTTTTAAAGATATAAGCTAGGTATTGCCTTAGCAGATTCATAATAAATATAACGTTTATAGGCCACCAGAGGGCGCTGTAATAGACGTGTTTCTTTAAAACTGATTTTGTTGTGGTTTTTTGTATTACATCTGTATCACCTAAGAGCAGATTCCTAGATTAGTCAGCAATGATAATCCGCCAGAAGGCGCTGGAGTGTTTTTTTCAAAACGATTTTTTAGCACTATGTCCTAGAACGTCGCGTCCCGGTACAAATGTGTAGTTAGAAAGCTAGTATAATATATTTTTTTATATATTTTCATTGTGTTAGTGAATAATCTTCAATATGATCCCTCAGTAAAAGTACGTACTTCGTGTAAAGATCCATGTTTGATGAGCTTTATCGAATATATATTTTTGTATATAAACAGAGTTCAAACCGTGCACAACGTAAATATTGGCAGAAAGAATATCTCGTAAAATATCGGCAATTTTTCGCCGTTTTGATAATAATTTGCTGAGCGAATTTTTTTTTTTAAATTTGTTTGTTCAAATTTGTTATTAAATTGCAAATAAGCAGGTTCCAACTCAGCGTAGGTACACATAAATTGATCACGGATGAACGAATTTTCAAAGACTAACATTATGATATTACCTACACAGAAATAAAATGATTTATTTACACAGAAAGAAAGTTTCCGTTGGAAAGAGAGGGGATAGATTTGTGGGGATGTTAAAAATATACATAACAGTTGTGCGACACCTTCAAATATAAACATCATATTATCAGGCCATTAATACCACACTGCAGGGACTTAGACCTCCTCTCGGGATGAGAAAGCTTGGAGCTTAATCAACCACGATGCTCTAGTACGGGTTCGTGGATTTCAACGACTGTCATCTATTCATACCGGGACCGACGGCTTAACGTGCTCTCCTAGGCACAGTCAGTGATAGTTACGTATATAAGTTAGAAAAAACTCGTTGCCTTGGGATTCGAACCACGACCTTTTAAACAAGAAGCGGGCTCGCTATACTCGGCTATCACGACATATGTAAATATAATATAAACACAACAAGGAAATAGCTGAAAAAGCAAATCATTCATCATCACCATGTCAGCTACTGGACGTCTCCTCCACCTCTCCTCCTCTCAATGTCCACAACACACGGTTTTGAGGTATCTATAATTAAGGTGACCCACCACCTTTACCAGCTCGGCAGTAGCCTAGTGTGGAGCCGTTCCACACTGCGATTATATCCAATTCGTAGTCGCCACACGAAAACCTTTCTTTCTCTATACGCTCTATAAGTTTGGACTACGTTCAGCTAACAACAGGTATTCGAGAAGACTGGGATTCCAAAATTTGGATTTCGCATTTGGGTTGTCGGTGCTTTAAATTTGTTTTTCATCTGCCCACTTGAAACTTTTTGTTTAGTTGGCTAATCTCTAAACGCTCTGTAAGTCTGAACTACATTCAACCGAACACTGTGTATAACTAGGCATTCTCGTATACTATTGTTGCAAATCTTTTCCATAGTTATTTGTTTTTATCATATAATCTCAACAAACACTATCAAAGTAATTACGCGATAAATAGCGAAATTGCATTACACGTCACACTGTTATGATAAAATTTACAGATTAGGCACTGATAAGGAATAATATTTGAATTTATACATCACAATTGTAGCGTAGAGGATGCCATGTTGGTGAGTTTAAAAATATATTATCATCTAATTTTAAAATTGTAAATGTTTAACATGGGATGTTCATACAGATACCGCGTTGTGACAACAAAAATGTCAGTATAAAAAATACACCACGTAAACCAAATATACACCAGTTTAGTTGATAAATATTCGCTATGAAGTATAATTTTATGTGATAATAACTTATGCATCACAACAACGTCTAGCCCCCAAACTAAGTATTAGCTTGTATTTTGGGTACATAGCGAAGACAGGACATACATATAACAACCAAGACCCGGTATCAGTATCAATATTCATCATATAAATACTAACCCGACCTGGGATTCGAACTCGGGACCTCGGGAACACGTATTTTAAAAGAAAATAATGATAGTGAAACATTGAACGTGTAATATGACAAAATTTTTGTTTAAAACAATGATAAAGACGCGCACGGTCTGTTCTATCACTGACATTAATATTTTGCTCACTTTTTCTATCGTTTCTAAGTATGAGACATTCCACCTAGATTATTGTTCTATCTAAGATGGTTGAGTAGAAAGAGTTTAATCCAAAAATAAACGATTCAAGTGTGGTCATGTAAAATGGCGGACCATTGATATGTTATAAACATGGATGCGACATCATCGTGGTTGTACATGGTCCGCAAATTTTTGGACTTATTGTCACATAACTTCATAGTCCTAGTAGTCTCTTTTATAGTCGTTCTTTATTTTTTTTTGTTTAAATGTTTGGGTTATATCTAGCTATAGGGACATCCAAATTATACAATCAATGCCTATGACACGTTGGAACATCAATTGATTGCGCGAAATGAAAGGTATGTACTAATAAATTTAAATTTAGTAAACATCCAATGTTTTCCGACAAATCAATAACGTATACGTATAACGTATAATAATAACGTATACATGACAACAACGTCTAGGCCCCAAACTAAGCATTAGCTTGTGTTTTGGATACCAAGCAAAGACACCACATACGTATAACAACCAAGACCCGGTACCAGTATCAATATTCATCATATAAATACTGATCCGACCTGGGATTCGAACCCGGGACCTAAAGCTTCGTAGGCAGGGTCGTTAGCCACTAGGCTAAGCGGTCGTAATGAATTTATATCGTTTTCCATAAATATCTTAGATTTTTAACAGATAAAATATGTGTTGTAGACAATTTAGAATTTCGATTTGAATATTTTTAATCAGAGGTCTCTATTTCATATCGAGAAATTATTAGGATTTTATCAAATACGGTTTAAAATTTTAACTCCTTTATAATGTAGGTAGGGGTCCTATCGGGAACATAATAAGAATCACTTCACTGGTTTTCACGTTTTATTATTATCGACTATTAACAATTACAATATATCTACATATAACTTGGCTGACTAGTCGCGTACATAGGTTTTTCGTCTATCCCCCAACCCCGACTTTATTCTATTCATTCTATGTTAAACGTTCTACATTTTAAAAATACATTCTAGAACCTATTGTATGATGTGTAAGGTTTGTACGTTAAATGGCCAATTACATATGCTACAATATATAAAAGCTATACATAAATTGATGGTTACTTAAAAATATATATAAGTAAATTGTACTCCATATACACGTACGTATGAATTCATGTTTGCCTTGTGCTAGAAAATTGTGTAAATTGTCAAGCAATTTATTCAACACAATTACCTACTGTAATAGTCGATTTACTAACAACGTAAAATATTTTAACAATCCAAAATGATTGTATTCCAAGAGAATCACAGAATATAGGTACGCGTTGGAATACAATCATTTTGGATTCAATCAAGATTTAGTAAAATATTTTTATATCTGAAAAATTTGTGCAAAAGCTCTAATCTTATTTCTTTATTCTTAAAACTCTAGCAACGTTGTATCTGATATAATGAAAATAAAATTTTTTTTTTTAATTTTTAATCATTTTTCGATCTTTTTAATCGCGTAAAAAGAAAGCCCTTCTCTGTATGCATAGCCAATGAATCTTTTTTTTAACTTGACAATCGGATTCAATTATTTATTTAGTACCTACTTACAATAGAGTCACTATTAAATAATTATCTAAGACTATGGTCAACTAATTACTAATTAAGAAATCACTTAAGAAAAAGTCAAACTTTAATCTTTAATTAAAATAATAAAAATTTTAATTCCAATTTTAGTTGATGCAATAAGACAAAAATTGTATTAGAAGAGAGTCATTCCAAGTTGGGTCACGTCCGAGTTGCAATCTTTTTTCGTTTCATGAAATTAAGGCTAAAAGTAATATTATCAAGGCAATACAGAATAAAAAATACATTCCAATTGTACTTGCGCTCTGAGGTTTCCATACTTTTGGTTGGTCTTGGTTGTTGTATATGTATGTATGTGGTGTCTTCGCTTGGTACCCAAAACACAAGCAAATGTTTAGTTTGGGGCCTAGACGTTGTTGTGATGTATACGTTATTATTTATTTATTGATTTAACATGTAATAAATTAACGTAATTATACTGAAACGCATGTCGATTTAAAATTATTATATTGAAATTAAATTTGAAATTAGAATAAAGTAATGTTTAAATTTTTCGTTTATTTGTGTTAAAATACCACTTTAATTCCATTCAAGATTTTAGGTTTTGGTGACGCGTATTTAACGTAAAAATACGCTACATCTTTTATGGGATTGACTGAGAAACTTATTTTTTACATGGCATAGTACAGACCTTTGTATTTTGTTATTTGTTTCAACTTTACCCTTCAACAGTTCCTGAGAAGAAGAATGTTGAAAAACAGTTTTCTGACAGACAGACGAATTACAAAGTCATTCAATTAAGGTTTCGTTTTTTACATTGCAAGAAAATTCTAATTAAAAACTTTGTAATATTTACTTAGGATCAGGACATTATATAGGGTCGGTATTACAACAACTAAAATTGTTTATTACTATTTGTTTATTAAAATTTAAAAAAACAAACTGTTTTTCCTCAGCTTGTGCCAATCTAAAGATATGTATTATTTATTAAATTTTTTGTCTTCAAAACAATTGCAGCTAAGAAAACAAAGCGCAACACTCGGTGGAAATACATAAGCAAAAGTAAGCAAACATATGAAATCAAAACAGTTATACCATTCATAACTTTTGCTTTAGCGTATTTGCCATATAAGATTATGTCGCTTATATCAAATTCAAATCAACATTTTTTGTAGAACAACTCTATTCCAATATACCATAGTGTCAGTCAGTCTATATAAGTCATTACTTACTTAGGCACGTGACGAACGTTCCGTAATTACTTTTTTTATCCCAAACGTAGCGATAGAGCAAAGAGTCACGTCTGTGTGCTATCGGTACACACTGAAAAGTACAAAAACTTACAAAAAACAAATTTAAGTACACTATAGTATCATTGGTATCAAATCAAGACGAAAAGTTAAGAATACGTTAGAGGGCCCAACCCAATTAATCATGAATCATTCAACAAAAAAAACCGTTAGTCTTTCCCCAATAAGACAAATTGAAAACTACCTACAAAATCAAGCATCAGAATTCTGCCTGTACACGCGACGTCGCGTGATTGGTAATAAATATATATGTAGATATTCGTACTTACATCACGCCTCGAACGAACTATTTTAATAAAGTTTATTATTATTATGGAAAGTTTCATCTGCATCCATTCAGCTCACCTTCTTTTCTCAAAACAAGAATTTCCAGAAGAACCTCTCAGAAACCTTTCAGACATATATATAGATAAAATTACAACTTGAAACAGTTTAGGGGTTAGGTTATATCGACGTCAGGATTTAGAAACATCCAATAATTATCATCTATGTGGATGAACGGACGGTGAGGTAGGTACGTATTTAAAAATGTTGCACAACTCACAAAGAAAAACCTGGGAACTAAATGAATGGACCATCTTATAATGGTTGTTCTGTAGGATATTAATATAGGAAATACTTTCAATGGGAAATACGAATACACCAATAACTCCGGTAGTGTCAAGAATTGGCGTATTTAGTAATTGAAAAGCGGCCTACGTCAAAGCTCAAAGGCAGCTTTTTACTCCCGCACCGTTTAATAACTTTCCGAGAAACGGTCAGGTAAGAGCTGCGTGCAGGTATTTCGATAATATAACGGCGGGAACAAATACAGCGGAGCTATTCCTTTTTTTTAACGCTCTATACAACCTTCTTTCGTAAGGTACCTTTTACGAGGAAAAAATTCCGGTATTGAAATCATTTTAATAATGATTCTCATTTTAGGGTTCCATATTATTATGGGACAACATCAAAACCGTTAATATTTCGTCCTGTCCGTCTATCCGTACGTCCATATGCGCGTATGTGCGCATGTTCGTATGCGCGTATAAGCATATGTCCGTATGTTTGTTCGTCTCTATGTATGTCAGATTCATATATCTCTGTCATCTTTCCATTAATTCTGATGAAATTTTACAGGCGGATGTTTTGTATGAATCGCTATACGACTCTGCAGAGAAATTACAAAACTATTATTCAGGTGTGGCTTTCCTAACGTTGCACTGAGGGATACTTTTTTGGAGAATTCCATCGTTTGGGGTAAACGGATTGAAGAGATGTTTAAAAATTCAATGTAAAATTCAATGGAGCTCTATTTGAATCACGATTTCAATCAAATTATTTATCAGAGGGTTTCCCATACATTAAAATGAGCTGAAAAAGAAAGCTCTTAGTTAAGTTTATGAGGTGTCAGTGTCTAGAACTCAAAGGGCTCAGTACAAATATGTTTTTTAATCTTTTTTATTACCTGTCAAAAAGAAAGGCGTGGGAGGCCGTCAAAATTGTAAGTCTTGGTGGTCTTAGGCAATTTTTGTCAGAGTATATATGATCAAAAACTAAATTAGTTAAGAATTTTGTATATATTATGAGCCACTTATACTGTAAACAAGAAATACTGAAAACACCAATTCTTGATATAGTTTATTAGCTGTGACCAATATAAAGTAGATATTAATTTTTCCTCTGACTGTTGCGATGTATAACTGTGCTCAGAAACGAAAACTCAAACATGTTTTGAGGTGGTACACTTCCAATCAACCTTTATGGCGGATGTGAACATAGGCACAAGTCGCGTCGCAGTAAACAGTTTGAGGTGTAGCGGGACACAGTGAAGCGAAGGGCATATGACTGAACCTGCGCAAGCATGCATAAAGCGTTGTATTATATATCTATGATTGTATTCCGATCCGCCACAAAGTTTGATTGAAACCATACCGAATCCTCAGTACGCGAGTTCAACTCACACTTGATCGGTTGTTTTGAAGAACGTTTTTTGTGACACTAGTTTCTACAGTTGTTAACAATGTGCGTCACCCTTTAACTTTTTAACCGAAGAATAAAAAAATCGGAAACAAATCAAAGAAGCACTAGAAAAAAGTTTTTTTTGAAAAAAAAAATAGCTTATATTTGTAGATTGCTTCCATAGTTTTTAATTAGGCTTGACAAGATACATTTAATTTTCAATTACCGACCAAAAATTATAAGGTGATTGCTTGTAGCTCAGTTACGTAACCCTAAGTTCGTACGTATTCAACACTCACTTGTTATTTTTGTTAAGGAATGAAATATAGTTACAAAGTATAGATATATGAACAAATTGTGCTTGGCTTACCTACTTGTTTTATTTAGTTCAACTTTGAACTTTAATACAAAGCCCTAAGGCTCAACAATTGATTTAATGATATTGAATATAATTGTATTTGACGATATTTGGCACAATAGTAAACTTCACAGATAAATTTAGTAATTTGTTATTATACTCTGACTAGTTCATAAAGTGCGACTAACTGCGTCTATCTTACCAGATACAATCACATCTATACTAATATTATAAAGCCGAAAAGTTTGTTTGTTTGTTCGTTCGTTCGTTTGTTTGTTTGAACGCGCAAATCTCCGGAACTACTGGTTCGAATTGAGGAATTCTTTTTGTGTTGGATAGTCCATTTACTGAGGAAAGCCAAAGGCTATATTTTTTGTTTGTTTGTTTGAACGCGCTACTCTCAGGAACTACCCATTCGAATTGAATAATTTTTTTTTGTGTTAGATAGTCCATTTATCGAGAAAGGCTATAGGTTATTATTACATCACGCTACGACCACTAGGAGTGGAGCATCAATGAAAAATGTTGCAAAAACGGGAAAAATTATTCCTTTTGAGAGCTTCCGTTACGAGCGCTGCGTAAACGGTTGATGTTAAGCAAAAATCATGTATTACGGAATTGTTCCCTTTTAAAAGTTCTAACCAAAAATCCGCAACAGCATATGTGTATCTTTTAAGGTTGACTTACTATAACCTTTTTTATGGCAATCAAATTTGTTGCTAGACGCGCCAGAGAATTTATTTGTTTGGACGATGACGATGATACCATAGTGTAATGATACTAAATGGTTGGACAAGCCACCTACCCCGACTTCGAACGTGTGCAAAAGTGCAAGGTTCCGTAGCCGACCCGGGCGACGCCGGGTACGACTGCTAGTAATTTTATAAAATTGTAGGTACACCATAAGAAATGCACTCGTTTTTGGTGAAATACATAATCGCATTCGTTAGAAATCCTCCCGCGAATTCGACCCAACCTAACTGTAATAAGAGCACAATTTAGATTGTCGGTTCAATAAACCGGCAGCTATTAAACTTTTAATGTTTAAAGATTATTCTATTAAGCCTTGTTAAGGACATACGTCCAATCTATACGTTGCTCTAATAAAAACTTATTATTATTATTATTCATTATTTCATATCAAGTTACAGAGACTCATTTTTTAGTAATTTTAAATAAGTTTTAGTAAGTTTAAATACTCTGTTATTTTAAAAAAAATAATTGCATACACTGAACATTTGTATAAAATGTCACTGTAATGGAGATTATATCTTGGGTGCCTTGTTTTCCTACCTCAGGTTTTTCCAGTTGCAGTATAAATGTTTCACGAACCCCTTCGTCATTGGAACATACGGGTAATTCTCGAAATATTATTTTCGTACAAAAAAATCGCTCGTTTTTCGATTAAGACATCATCGCAATCTCATATTAAAGAAATTTTCGAAAATCGTCCAAATTTTCGATGCAAAAATCAAGTTTCTTACGTACCCGAGTATTTGATGGCGATGGTATTCCTAAAAGAAATGTCAACGTGTCGGAATTCGATCGCCTGGAAAATTCCATAAGTGTTTAATGGAGCTTTTATATCAAAATAAATGACAACAAAAAGTTCTTAATTTCACTCTATACAATCGTCTACAACGTCCAAGGTTTTTGATTGGTTGAAGCGGTGAGGTCTTCCAGATAATCAAACTGACGATCTAGTATTTGAAGGGAGAATCATAATATGTGGTGGATAACTCTAAGAGATTGAGGCGTATTTTAGATACCTATGTAAATGATAAAATAAAACCTGAAAAATTACAATTTTTTTTTCTTCTAATTCTAACGAGTCGCACTATGCTCAGTCGGTAAATTATCTACGCGCACTCTGTTCCAGTATGCTTAACTTTTTGTTCAATTAACTATTTGGATAATTTTCTCCCAATTAGGTATACCTAAAGTGGATTATAAAAGCGACGTGTATTATTATTACAAAAGGTTTTTGTGCAAATGCATCTAAACTGGCGAAACAATCAATAAGGTCAGTCAAAAACATTAAAGAGAAATATTTTTCAAAATCGCATGTTATGTTTTATTAACTGAAAAGTAGAAATATAATCGTTGAAAAATAAAATCGTTTCCGTGTATGGTGGCTCCATCTATTATGAAAGCCGTACTAAAAAAGCGGCGTCCCACCCTAAAAAAATACAGAACGATTTTTTCAAAAACACTAGATTTTACGAAAAATTGATAAAATAAGTCCTTGATAAGGAAATTCGGTATGTAGCGGTATGCTTAACAATTATCTTCCAACCTGTTATTGCATTTCAGGTAAAAAAAAAAGTAACATGATCTGAGGTATGTATACAGATAGGTACTTTTTCTCACTTTTGTTATCATTCTAATTTATTTCAAATATTATTAGAGGATGGTTATGTTATTTTCATGTTATTTTCCAAGAACGAACAATTCTAAATTAAATACATTTTAATTTATTTATTTTTGGACCTAATAAAAATATATAGGATTATGTTTTCATCACTTCACAAGTTTTTTCTTCACACTAAATATTATTCGGAGTCAAATGTTTATAATAAAACATTTTTCCCAAAATAATTATTAGCTAGTGTACAGCGTGGTTACTAAGTAAAATGTAAATAATATGCACAAGATAGGGGCGACCGCGGATGTAGCGAGGAGGGATATCCCACTTGCAGCCGTCAACCGACATAATCGTCAGTTTCCCGTGCATTCCCACTTTAAAACGATATTTTTGTGACGCCATATCTCAATATGTTAGTATGAAATGATACTAAAAGAAAAATCACGTATTTTACATTTTCATTTAAGATCACAATAATATTCTAAGGAAGGTGATGAAACGTCCTGTTATTCTTTAAAATCTGCAAATATCTATATACATAGAGGTACTAAACAGTTTTTTTTTTTTTATGTACGGAATATTGGGTAAATAGAACTTGGAAAAACTATATAATAAACAAAAAATGCTCCAATCCCAATTTGTTTTCATTCCCCTATTTTTCTATCCACCCCTGTGTAATATCTTTATTTACGATAATGTACGCAATTTTCTATCGGTAAGTAAGTACGTACTGATTTCATTTTTTTATGATGAGGGTCAAATTTTGAAATTCTCATCAAAAATTGTGTTTTTTTTTTCATAGAGTAAATAAAGACAGCAGGCCGAGCCGAGCGAGCGTTTTCGTAGTTTTATGTTTTTTTTTGTTTTTTTTTCTAAATTTACCTTGCGGCGAAATAGGTGCAACTTCAGTAAAACTTGATAGTATCTATCTACCTTATGACGCGTTTGTCATTGGTTTATTGGATGACAAACGTCCGATAATGTGCCATTATGTATTAAAATTTTTCTCAATGATACCAGTTTTAGCTTATACACAATTCACAATATTCAAAAATAAAAAATATAAAAACAAATATTGTGTAATAATATATAACTGGTCACAAACATCCACCAAACCACACTGGAGCAGCGTGGTGGATTAAGCTCCAAGCCCCCTCATGCATGCATGAAATCGGAGGCATGAAATGGCAATGAAATGAAATGAGTTGAAATGAAAGG
Organism: Luffia ferchaultella; assembly: GCA_949709985.1. NCBI lineage: Eukaryota > Metazoa > Arthropoda > Insecta > Lepidoptera > Psychidae > Luffia > Luffia ferchaultella. The sequence goes on along the minus strand of OX453257.1, from coordinate 5,594,675 downwards.
AAATAAAATGAAATGAAATGGTATGGTATGGTGACAAACGATGGAAAATTTTTAGTTTTACGTATCTAGAAATTAAACATCTATTGGCTGTAAAAGGATTTACCTAATATGCGGATAAATAATAAAACAACAAACATTTTACTACCTTGCATGACATTTCCCTCACCGTGTATTTTACTAGATTACCTATAAAATTAAATTCCTGTCATAAAGCCTACATTGTAAAAAATTTACCTTGTAAGATGTTCCACTATAAGAAATGTTCTGATGTTCTGTCATATAAGAAAATGTATGCAGTCTTCTTTGAACTATATATATATCAAACTTCTTTAATTCTTACTTTATACAAGAATTTATTAAAACAGACATTATGTAAAGTACATTACATTTATATATAGTAATTATATTTATAGGGTAATTAGTAATATTTATAAAATATTCAGTAATTTAAATAAAAGTGATAGCCGAGTAGGGGCAAGCCCGCATCTTGTTCAGAAGGTCGTGGTTCGAATCACAGAAACCAGCATGTACCAATGTGTTTTTTCTGACTTAACTACATAACTATCATTGACTCTGTGCTTCGGAGAGCACGTTAAACCGTCGGCTCCGGTTGCTATCATTAAATGGCAGACGTTAAAATCCACCAGCCCACAGTAGAGCAGCGTGGTGGATTAAGCTGCAAACACCCCCATCCCGAGGGGAGGCCTAAACCCCTGCAGTGGGGCATAATGGGCTTATATTGTGGTATGGTATAAAATTATTGTAATAAGTACCTCCATTCTAATCTTTATGCATGGAAGATATAATCGGTCAAACTGTGTAAAAATTTTCAAACTTTAGTTGTGTTATTTGGAATGAGATGAAATCCGCGTCATATTTGTATCGAAACAAAATTGTGTCATAACTTTCAGCAGTATCCACATCCAAAATATTTAGCGAAATTCACCGATGTCCTAGCATCACAAATATATTCTAAAATTATTTCTTAAACGTATACGTATAATTCGTATTTTTATGATTTCAGAGGTCAGCATTGCTATTGGCGCTATTATGCGCGCTCAGCAATGGTTCCGTGGTCAAAGATCGTTCTTCGTCACCCGGTTTGGAACTAATCATTCTGCATAACAACGACATGCACGCGCACTTCGAACAAACTTCGCAACTCAGCGGTGTGTGCACAACCGAAGATCGCGAAGCCGGAAAATGCTACGGCGGGTTTCCGAGAGTAGCTCATGTGTTAGTATAAATATATACCTAAATACATACAATACATGATGTTCTTCTATAAAAAGGGTATAAAGGAGTATTATTCAAATTCCCTGTGTTCTTCTCTGGGTTTCAACTAAAATTGCCTGGCTGTCGAATTAAACCAGACTTTTAAACTATTAAAACGTGTTAAACTTATCACTACATATTATAAAATAAAGTCTCCCACCGCGTCTGTCTGTCTGAACGCGACATACTCAAAAACTACTGAACGGATTGGCATATTATTGACACTAATGGATAGAGTGATTCAAAAGGAAGGTTTACGTGTACAATTTATTAATGTTATGTGGAAATTTGTTGAAATATGACGATTATTGTTGAAGAAGTCGGAAAAAAAATCAAGCCGGCAGGGAGTTTTCATGGAATACGCTGCCTAATCCTTTTGAGATAATTATATCTCATATTTTATTTTATTAAAAACAAGCGACCGCCCGCAGCTTCGCTTGCGTAGACTACACATTCCTGTTTTAGGTAGTATTAACTTTCGAAATGGTTTATACATACTTTTTGCTGAAACTAATATTGGGTACAGTCATTCAAACTTTCAATCTTCATTCTCCCCACTCCTTTAGGAAAACCGATACTCCCATACTTTTCACCTCCCGTTTCCCACCCTTAAAATGTGGAAATCCAAAAACCCTGAAAGACATTATTTAATTATGTCAATTTTTTTATATTTCTAACTTTAAAGAACAAAGACTCATTCAAAGCCCTTCCGTCCCTCTCTCCTTAAATTTTAAATTTCCAAATATTCCTTTCATAAAAAATTGATACGTTATAAAATAAACCACTGTTCCAAATTTCGGCTTCCTAGACTTAGTAGATTCGGCTTTATCTACGTTGATAGATCAATAAAGACAAACGACAGACAGACACAAAAAGTAGCTGATGTCACTCTTGACAACCTTCTTTCACGTCTGCAAATTTTCATTAAAATCTGTTGAGCCGTTTTGAAGATTAGCTTGAATAGACACATAGACGTGCAGACAGACAGACGGACAAAAAGTAGTGTATGTCACTTTTGACCTCCTCCTTTTCATACCCGTGAAATTTCATTAAAATCGGTTGAATCGTTTTGGAGATTAGCTCGAATAGACAGTTGAACGTACATACAGACATACAAAAAGTAGTGTATGTCACTTTTGACCACTTCTTTTCCATATCTGTGAAGTTTCATCAAAATCAGTTTAGCCGTTTTGGAGATTTGCTTAAATGGACAGACAGACAGATAGTATTATTTTATACATATAGCCTATAGCCTTCCTCAATAAATACACTCTCCAACACAAAAAGAATTTTTCATTCGAACCAGTAGTTCTTAAGATTTGCGCGTTCAAACAAACAAACGAACGAACGAACAAACAAACAAACAAACAAACAAACAAACAAACAAACAAACAAACAAACTCTTCAGCTTTATAATATTAGTATAGATAATGTATGGAGGAATTGTGTCTCTTTTATAGGACTAAAGAAAAGTCCGTGATGGCATATGTCTATCTTTTATGGATAGCTTACTATACCTATTTTTATGTTTAAAATAATGGTGTCATATGATACCTCATCATTGGAACCTCACAACTAGAAAGAAATTTTTACGAATACAATATTAATCCTTATCAAATTAAATACGTTATATACCTTAAGCATTTCATGCACATTATGATTGTCCTTTACACTATACAATTTAAATTAATATCTTAGGAGCTCTCGCGAAATATAAATATCGCGCGACCAGCAGCTGAGCACCGCGCCGGTCGGCCATACCGACGCGACACGCGTGAGAAATATTGTAGCTTGTTTTTATGTATTTAATCTTTACTTTTTCAAATATTTATAGAATTGAAAATAAAATACATTAAAAATACTCCAAATAGCATGAATTTACGTCACATTTTAATCTAATTAAATCCAATCCACATGTTCGACGCAACAAGCTGACAGGACACTACGCAGAAAAAACACTACGGTTTATATGCTCTGCTACCCGTACGAAGCCGGGACGGGTCGCTAGTATACTTATATAGTAAAGCTGGAGTTGTTTTATGTCCGCTGTAGGCGCGGTACCTACAGCGGTTCCGGTCAAACTATAATATAATATTGTTCATTAGATTCACCAAATAAAATCAGAAGATGGTTGAATTATAAAATTTATTATTCAACCAAAATTGGATTCGTTGAATTTTATAATTCAAGCAACTTCTGAATTCAATTGGCGAAAGGACAAAACTCGACCACAGACACGACTTTTCGAAGCATAGCAAAAGAAACATAATCCAAAAAAAAAAAAAAAAAAAATGTCTCGTAACTTTTGTATTTTTATTTACTTATGTACTGATGGTCTCTAGGGTTGTATTACTCAAAATTGGCTGCTCTTAAGTAATAGAATACCAAAAATAGTATAATGCATTTAATGACAAAAATAAGTATGTCTTTCCATCCAAAACCCTTAATGAACTATTTTTCCAAACGTCTAAAGAAAATAGCACTTTTTCGGACGCACCCCTGGTACCTGTATTTTTACTATGAGAATTTATAATTCATTCGACTTACTTAATACATTCGACGGCCGCTTACCCTGTTGGGACTCTGCCTACGAAGCTGGAGGTCCCGGGTTCGAATCCCAGGTCGGGTCAGTATTTATGTGATGAATATTGCTGGTACCGGGTCTTTGTTGTTATATATATGTGGTGTCTTCGCTTGGTACCCAAAACACAAGCTAATGCTTAGTTTGGGGCCTAGACGTTGTTGTAATGTATACATTATTATTGTTATTATTATTATCATAGTTAACCATAACAATCTTTCAATTAATAAGTAGTACCACAGGCAAAAATATTACCCGTAGTACTACTAGTAGTACCGTACTACTAGCAGTACCACCGGTAGTACCACGAGCAAGTGCCGATTATTACTTCTTTCAATATCTAACACAACATAATGATTTTCTTTTCCAGTGTCAAAGAACATCGTGCGGCAGCGGCGGCCGGTGGTCCGCCTGTCTTATATTTGAATGCTGGTGACACTTACACTGGAACCGCTTGGTTTACCCTCTACAAATGGCGCATTGCCGCAGATTTCATAAACGCTCTACAACCAGACGCTGTGGTAATTATCATAGTAATGTACTAGTGCCCGCAAATTAAACGTCACCCAACTAAAACATTCCGTGCCGTGAATATCGGCATAAAAAGACCTAAAAATGTCTATTCAAGATATATTCAGATCTCAAATGGATACGACATATAATGAGGACATTCAGATAATATTACAGCTAATATTCTCGAACACAAACATACCACAGTGGTCCTGAATTAAGGTACTATACTAACTTGACATATTCAGAATAGGTTCAAAACAACAAGGGTTGATTACAAATGATCCACAACTGACGTCGTGTCCAAAGGTAAAACAAAAAATTAATGATTTTATGTTTTAACTTTTTGTTTTATTTTTATTTATTTTATTTATTTATTAATAACTTATGTTTTAACTGACAGTTTTTATCTACATAAATAAAAGAACATGTCCTGACTGACTGACTTAATGACAGATTCATCAACGCTGAACCGAAGCCGCTGAAGGAAAATAAGTACTTACATGGGACAACTAGGTTTTTTTATGACGTAAGCATCCACAAAGAAAGGATTTTACGAAATTCTAGTTTCATTTTTTAATTCCTCCATGAATTCGTAAGAGAATTTATTTATTTTTAGAAATAAATAAATTCTCTTACGAATTCAATATGAAATGAATATAGCCTTAGGGCTATATCCATGAAAATTGGTATGGGCTTTCGGCTATAAATTAAGACATGAATTTTTGGGAATGTGTTAATTAAAGGGGTTTACCCCTTAAGGGACAAATTAAGAGATGTTATAGAATAACCTCTCTAAATTATTTTTTTTCAATTTACGAATTTGCCAGATTTTATGGAGATTCATCTGACGTCGAAATAGTCTTATCACACCATCTGGACGGTTGAGTTTATTACGCTGCTTTCAGTAAGAAACAAAATAAAAAGTAATGAAAGATGAAAGTTTGTATGAAAGTTCCATCCATAGCATTTCTAAATTTAGAGGTTGGATATTAAAAATGATAGGTTTCAATGTTTATGTAATATCAACACTAAAAAAAAATTTTAAATAGAAAACCGTTTCGATAAAACACAATTTAAGCTTCAATATGAATCCTCAATAAGTGATTTTTTAAATATAAATTATCAGGGATGGCGAGGCGGAAAACCAAATTTAAAATACTATTGGAACTGTTGAGAAAGGCTTGCGAAATAGGTGTGCACAAAACTTCGTATTGTATACCTACTACTTTAGCATTTTATGGCGGGTTTCCTACTTTAGTATTGAAAAGGCGAAGGAAAAGGACAAGAGCAGTAATGCATTTTAAGCATGATAAAAAAATGTCTTTATAAATATAATATGATTTGTGTTAAGCCGAAGTACGTACACATGGGCGCGGGCTAGCATTTATGTTATAGCAGAAATATCGCGAATGTGTAGACCACGCGGGAACAGCCTCAGGCGGAAAGCTAGTCAACTTGTAATCATTTACGTTCCTTTAACGTTATTGATGTATTTCCATACTTTATGAATAAATATACTGACATTCTTATTGGTACGATTTGCGCCGACTAGTTCGCTCTGAAGTTGACACAAGTGCGTTTCGTGCAGCTGCGGAGTCCGCTTTTGATTCTCTGATACTCATTTTTCCTACTGCGACGTACTTTCTTCGACATCAGAGCAAACTAGTTTAACACGAGCTGTACCAATAACAAAACCGTAATCTGCAGGTAGGTATACCCAAAATAACTGCAATAAAATGCCATGTTTTTGTTGTAAGGAAAAGTATTTCGAAGCCACAGTTGAAATCCAAATCCTCTGCGTCACGGAAGTAAGAAAATGTGTAAATATATTTTCTTATAACGCGTCAAAGAAGTAATTTTCCAGTAGCATAGAATTAATCACGAAAAACACTAAAATGTTAGCAAATACTCACCAGGATACATCAATCAAATAAAATGCGGGAGACGAACGGCAGAAGAACAAAATATTTTGGGCAAACTCAAATATTATCTCGCATAAGCCTTCGTCAACTGTTGGGTAAAGATAACAAATTACGAATTTCGGTCGTAATTGCGTAAGTTTACACTGTATCAGTAAGAGAATGTATAGAATTAACAAAACTAATGCTTATATCAAAACTAATGTACTAACAAATACAAATATATTTCAGTTTGCTAACAGTTGTGCATGAAATTATTTCAACAGTACTTCCGTTTTAATATTCATTACTCATATGGAATTTATTCGCATGGATGATTTTTAATATCGAATATAGACAACGAACTAACCCATTGCTTTTAATATGTAAATGTATTAATAGTAAGTAAAATCAACATTTCTTTTTTTTTTTGCAGTGTCTCGGAAACAACGAATTTGATCATAACAGCTATAATTTATCACCATTCCTTGAAAATATAAAATCACCTATTCTGGCATCGAACGTGATATTAAAAAATGACATTAAAACGTCTGAGATTCATAAATCTGTTGTACGTGAACTTAATGGTGTAAAAGTAGGCATTATTGGTTACCTTCATCCTGATGATAAAATGTTAGCAAGACCAGAAGTTGAATACATAGATGAGGTGATAGCTATCAAAGCAGAGGCCGATCGTTTACAATCTGAAGGCGTCAAGATACTTATTGCTCTAGGGCATTCGTCAATGGATAAAGATATAGAGATCGCGAAAGAAGTTGAAAATATCGATTTAGTAATTGGTGGTTATAGAAATGCATATTTCTGGAATGGAAAGTCACAAGTACTGGACGAACAAAATAAATTTGTAACGATTCAACAAGCATCGGGAAGAGAGGTTTACGTTGTACAATCCTCTTCTTATTCGAAGTATTTGGGAAATATTCGTATCGTCTTCGATGAATTTGGTGTTATTGTAAATTATGACAACGCTCCCATTCTGTTAGATGAAAGTATAGCTCAAGATAATGAAATAGTCGACATAATAAACACTTACAGTGATAACTTCGATTTGGCAACTGAAATTATTGGCCATACTTCGGTCGTTTTAGACGGAGACAGCTGTGGCGGTCAAGAATGTAACCTTGGAAATCTAATAACGGATGCGATGGTATATCATCACGCAATAAACTTTGAAGGAGAGCAATGGACAGATGCACCTGCGGCTATAATACACAGTGGAGCTATAGCTTCATCTATTATCAACCGTCCATCGACTATATACGCACAAGATCTATTCAATTTATTACCAGCTGAAAGTATTGTTGTGGCAATAACTATGAATGGATTTGTTCTCAAAGCAGCCCTTGAACATTCAGTCTCAGACTATCAGTTAGAGAATTCTTCTCCACTATTTTTGCAATACTCTGGAATTAGAGTAGTTTACGACTTCAGTAAGCCTCCAGGTTCTAGAATCATATCAGCTGTAATAAGATGTGGGTCTTGTTTCGTGCCAGAATTTTATACCATTGAAGATGATTTCACATACAAAATTCTAATGCCCAGTGCTCTATCTGAAGGACAGTATGGTTATTCTATGTTGATTGGGTTGCCAACTGAAGAACAAGATTACGATGAAGTAACAGCTTTACGTGATTATATTGAACGACGCAGTCCTGTGTACCCTGAAGTTGCAGAGCGGATCACTTTGTTAAACATTGACGAATTAGATACTGGTGAAACTACTAGTACTACTGATTTTACTACTGACACTACTACTGACACTACTACTGACACTACTACTGACACTACTACTGACACTACTGCTGACACTACTACTGACACTACTACTGACACTACTACTGACACTACTACTGACTCTACTACTGAACTGACTACCGAAAGTATTGCAACAACAACAGACGCTAGGGCGACTGGCTTACAGTCTCCGTTAGGTATAATATTTTTTACTTTCCTTTATTTCGCAATTTGTACATTTAAATAAAAATATTATGTTTCGTCAACATACCTTCATACATATTTTATCATGGTGGCAAAAAGACTGTGCTGCCACTAGCATTTGTACCTGTATGATATAAAGACCTATTCAGACATGCGTGGTTTTTTAAATAAATATTATGAAAAGAAGACACAAAAAAATTTGTTTTACTTTCATTTTTCTATCCTATTTACAATTTTTTAATATAATCGGTTCGAGAATTCATCTTATTTGAAATACATTACAGCTATAAACAAAACTATGATTGTGGTGGAAAAAATGTAGTTTCCTGAATGCTTTTTGAGGGAACATTACAAAAGTAAGTCCAACTTGATTATATGAGCATGGGTTAGCAATATTGTCCTAGTGCTAACTAAGAATTTTATTGAGTACGCTTGATAAGGATTTAATAAGATTGGAAGTATTTTCGCATGACACATTTTAATGTACCTACTTAACATGTATATATATTTTACTCATTTTTGTAATAGATGCGCTACACTTATTGTTATTGAATGCCCGCATGAATTGAATAAAACAAAACATACAATTTTTCAAAGTTTAGAATAAAATATACTACCTATTTCAATAAGCTAAATAAATTCTCCTGTTTGAAAAATTGTATTATTAATTTAATTTTGATGTTATTATGTTTTTCACATAATGTAAATACATATCTAGCGCATGCGACTCACCTTTTGTTTTTTAATAAATGCACAATGTAACTAACTACACATAAGTTTAATTGTTTCAGTCGCTGGGAAACCACGAGTTTGACAACGGGGTCGTTGGACTGACACCGTTCATAGAAAACGTAACAACACCAGTATTGGCTTGTAACCTTATTCTCACAAATGAACCAGATTTAAAACAAGAGCCTAATCTAAAGAAATCAGTTGTATTCGACATTAACGGTGTCAAAGTCGGAGTGATTGGATACCTTACGCCTGACACAACATTTTTAGCCATAAAAAATAACGTACAGTACGTAGACGAGGTAATTGCTATTCGCGAAGAAGTAGAAAAACTTAAAACACAAGGCGTCAACATTTTGATTGCTTTAGGCCACTCTGGTTTCACAAAAGATTTAGAAATTGCTAGAGAAGTAGACGGCATCGATTTAGTTATAGGAGGACACACAAATACGTTCCTATGGAACGGAACGATCCCAGATGTAGAAATTCCACAGGGACCGTATCCCACTTTAGTGAAACAAGCCTCCGGAAGAATTGTACCAGCCGTCCAAGCGTACGCTTATACGAAATATCTCGGTAAACTGCATTTGTTGTTCGATTCCAATGGAGAAATAGCTGAATATGACGGCAACCCTATACTTCTAGACATGACCATACAGCAAGACCCAGAAGTTTTAAAGATCATTGACGTTTACAGAGAGAATGTAACGAGAATATCGGACGAGGTTTTAGGTACAACGGCTACGATTTTAGACAATCGTATGTGCCGTATGCAAGAATGTAATTTCGGTAATTTGATTACGGACGCCATGATTCACGAATACGTGTCAAACTACGCCGGCAGTGGATGGACGGATACTCCAATAGCTATTATACAAGGAGGCGGTATAAGGGCATCTGTCGCTCATATTAATACACCAGCGTCAGTAACTAGAGGAGATTTATTGTCAGTGTTGCCGTTTGAGGGTAATTTAGTTGTCATTACGATGAATGGAACAACTATTTTGAAGATGTTGGAGCACGCCGTAGCGTCTTATAATACAGTACGACCACGTGGTGAATTTTTACAGTTTTCAGGGTTGAAAGTAGTATACGATTTAATGAAACCAGATGGAAAAAAGGTCTTGAAAGTAAACGTTCGTTGTTCAGCGTGCGACATACCAAAGTATTCTTTGCTACTGAAAACCCAGCCGTATAATGTTCTGATGCCAAGTTTCTTATCTTTAGGAGGCGACGGTTTTTCTATGTTCGCCGGTTTGCCAGTTAAAGCGTTAAAATATAACGAATTGGAATCCACTACTCGTTATATAAGAAGCCATAGTCCTGTTTATCCGGAGTTAGAGAACCGCATTACATTATTTAACGTTCCAAAGACACCAAATAAATCTGATGTATCATCCACTTTGTCGGTCGTATGCATGATTATCGTTTTCATTGTTATGATTGGTTAGCATGTTGTTAGCATATTGTTCAGGATGAGTCGTAAGTCAAACTTTTGTGGTTAATATTACAGGAATCATGCAGGTAGTCTTAAAGTTACACTTCATATTTATAATTATAGTTAGGGCGAAAACACATGAAAACGTCAACCGCGAAAAACTATTCTACTATTAAATGCTACCTTGGTCCCGTCAAAATCGATATTTTTTTTTAAATAAATGTACAAAAATTTCGTCTGTAAACGCTGTGAACGATGATATCGTAAATTGAAATTCCACGAATAGATAATAGATATATAAGACTTGGAATGTACAATATGTACATGTCGTTTCAATCTCATGAAAGTGATCTTCGTGTACAGTATTATTTTGTTAATATTGTTAAATAACTTATAATTAATTTCATGTTATATTTAACATTGATCTGTTATTAGTTCTCCACTATTATACAACAAAAGGTATTACTGGATTTATTGTTATCAATTTCTGATAGTATTATTAAAATGTTTCAAATGATTGAAGTTAATATTTCATTTTATCCACACTTATATAACAAAAATAATTGAATAACAAAAACAGAAAACATTATGACGATTAGGTACAACTTTATTAACACATTACAGTCTAATTGCATGCATCAAAATGAACACTTTTCTGTATTTAACATGAAATCGTTTGCCACCTACACCGCATGCAAACTAACAATCTTACAGGCAAGTACTCGTATCTCGCATGCTCCATGAATGTTACTTCGCAGTAATCGACACGCGATAATAAGTCTATGAAGGCCACAATTAAAAAGATTTTAAAGGAAATCATTTCGCACGAGATGCTAGCTATGAGTACGCAAATAATAGCTAGCCTTTTATTACTGACTGTTAGGTACAGATCGCGTCAAACTTTTGGCGGATCTGAATACAACGTTTTATGCGCGGGTTTGCTCAGGTACAGTCATTTATGTACGCTTCATTGCGTCTCACTACATTAAACCTAAAACTGGTCATTGCGATGCGACTTGTGCCTACTTTCGGATCCGCCATAAAGTTTGGTTGTAACTGTACTTGGATGTATCTGATCAATACAAAATTTTCTAGGATCGCAAAATGTAATGCTGTTCGTATGCACATCACTTAATGCAATTTTTACCGTCGCAAGTCCAAAACCAAGCTCGTTACATAGATATATACATTGCTACGTATAGGTAGATCGGTTGACACCATAGCTTGGTATGGGCCAAATTTCATATAAGCAACAACAAATAATAGTTATGATAAAGACTGGTAAATCTATGGAGTTTTGTGACGATTTGTCATGACTATTTGCGGACCATGTGCAACTATGGTGATGCCGCATTCATGTAATATTAATAGCTGGCTATTTAATAATAATAATAATACATGGGACTTCCAACACAGCGTCATCTAGTCCCAAAGTAAGCAAGTATTATGCTTGTGTTATGGGTTACTAGACAAATGATATACATACTTAAATATTCTTTATAATATATACATATATAAACATTTTTGCAAAGACACCACACACATATAACAACCAAGACCCACCGACCAAGACTGGTACCGACCAGTATCAATATTCATCATATTAATACTGACCCGACCTGGGATTCGAATCCGGGACCTCCAGCTTCGTAGGCAGGGTCGCTACCCACTAGGCTAAGCGGTCGTCACAAATTTCCTTTCTCTTGAACCAGTACCTATAGACTAAAAAGGGGCCGTCGCGTCGGGAACTCTTCCTAATAGAGTAGGTACCAAAATGCGACCAATTCCAGATGTTGTACATTAGAAAGGTGAAAATATAGGAGTGCCTGGACATAACCTGGAACATTTTGTGCTGTGGGTATAAAAGTGATCACGTTTTTGGGTGAAAATTACGTCATCCGGTAAGAAGTAGTTACATAGTACATTCCGTAGTACGGGATAGTATGCCCAATCCTGGAACCTTCGTGAGTCAGCCTAATTTTAGCCTGACCCTAAAATCAGGCCGACTCACAAAAGTTCCTGTATTGGGCAATACAACCCTGTAATTTTATACCTCTCTAAGGAACGACCATACACCCGGAATATATCTTATCTTACTGACGTCCGTTTCTTAGCCTATAGGAATGCAAAAAATTAACACATTTATAATTAAAAATTATGCATCTTGAAGAATCAGGCGGTTCCACTTATCCCTGCCAGCTATTTCCCAAGTTAAGGAAATTTTTTCCATAAAAAATTGAACAGATTGTGAATAAACGTATTTCACTTTTAAAAAATTTACGCGACCGATATGGAAATTACCTTGTAGGTATATAAATAAAATCGTAACTTATCATTCAAAAAGTAATGAAAGTGTCGAGTTTTTTTTTTTTTGAGGTTCCAATGCAGTGTTCATTTTTGACTGTATTTAATGAGAATATGACGACCACAGGAAGTGACTCAAAAATTCATCGTTGACTTGCTAAGCCCAACCATAGAACGTTTTCCCACTATCTCTAGCCCCACTGCTGCGGTGCTGGTGGATTACCATAACACTGTCAACGATATGCTGCTTATTCTCGAGTCACCGACTTTAACTGCCTATAAATTTAATTACAATTTTTTTTTAATTTGAAAGTATTACTGATATTATGGTGGTAAGTTTAAACAGATGTAATCTCGCGCATCACCTTGTAATCGACATAAGTAATAAGTGATATATTGATCCGTTTAACATATATTTTGTACCTGTGCATATCAATCTTATAAAGAAACCTAAAATTTTATTAGCTAATTATAAATCTAATAGCAAGTAATAGCATTAGAAAAAAATTTCGACATCGCATTATAGCTAACATCTGTGCATGTACGAAGCGACATGGGCAACACAAGACATGATTTTGATATAATAAAAAATTTCGGGTTCTAAGCTAATCTAATAGCAAGTACACTACAAACAATTGGTTATTAACATAGATTCACACGAACTGCTATTTAGCTATATAGCTTAGAACCCGAAATTTTTTATTATATCAAAATCATGTCTTGTGTTGCCCATGTCGCTTCGTACATGCACAGATGTTAGCTATAATGCGATGTCGAAATTTTTTTCTAATATCTAAGGAAGCGAAGTCAGGAAGCTACAAAACGAGACAGCGGTCATAAAACGTCATGTTTAAACAAACGTGAGTCAAAACATTTACTCTCATTTCACCACCCCGAACTTGATGTCATGCTAGTTAATACGAGGCGGGAAACCGATCATCTCACCATGCTTTATATTATCTGAGGATATTACACCAACGCCCATGCGTTACAAGTTTCATCATTTAAGTAATAATAATATCTGGGACATCCCACACATCGTCATCTAGTCCCAAATTAAGCATGTAATATGCTTGTATTATGGGGTACTAGACAACTGGCATACATACTTCATATATAGATACTTTTTACACCCAGACGCTGAACAAATAGACATTTGCATGCACACAAATATTTATGTCAGGCGATAATAGAACCCGCGACCTTCTTCGGCTCCTCAGTTAGGGTCTCTAACCACTCGGCCAATCGGTCAGTCAAAGTAGATACTCGTTATATTCCTTAACACTATAATAGATTTCCTTGGCAACATGATCACGCACATATATTTTATTTAGTACATTTTTACATTATTTATATATAAACTCTCAAATCTTTTGCTCTTTATTGTTTGGAATTGACAACAATTTTTTTAGTTATTAATAAGTATATACAAAATAAATCACTATTTTCTTCAGAACATTTCTTCATCAACTCAAAAAAAAAACCATTTTTGTAGTAAAATTTAAATGTCATGTATTCATTTTGCGTTACCATTTATTTTATTGACTTGAATACACATTTGAATTTAAATAATTTACGCTATGTTTAGAATAACTGATCTTGTCATTTAATTTGTTGCAGTCATTGGGAAATCATGAGTTCGACAACGGAGTGCATGGCCTAACACCCTTCATAAAAAATTTAACGTGCCCAGTTTTAGCATCCAATCTCATATTGAGGAATGTACCCGAATTACAAAACGAATCGAATCTCAAAAACTCCGTCGTTTTCCATGTAGAGGGTTTCCAAGTTGGTGTTATAGGATATCTAACTCCAGAAACAAAAATATTAGCAGTGAAAAACAATGTCGAGTATATAAACGAAATTACTGCACTTAATGAAGAAGTTACACGGTTACAAGAAAAGGGAGTTAATATTTTAATTGCTTTAGGACATTCGGGCTATGTGAAGGATTTAGAAATCGCTCAAAAAGTCCATGGCATAGATTTAGTAATAGGAGGACATACAAACACCTTTCTTTGGAACGGCACGAGTCCAGATTCTGAAAAACCTGACGGTTCTTATCCTACAGTGGTTACCCAAGATTCAGGGAGAAACGTACTCGTTGTCCAAGCATACGCCTATACAAAATATTTAGGAAAACTTCATTTAAAATTTGACGAGGCTGGAGAAATTGTTAAATATGATGGTAAACCTATTCTTTTAGATCGAACTGTACCTCAAGACGAAGAATTATTACAGATCGTAGAATTTTATCGAAAAGAAATATCGAAAGATGCCGATCAAATTGTTGGCAATACATCAGTCCCTCTCGACGGACGCTCGTGCCAAGAAACTGAATGTAATCTAGGAAATTTGATCGCCGATGCTATGGTAGAATATTACGCTGATCAGTATATCGGTGAGTACTGGACCGATGCGCCAATAGCAATCATTCAAGGAGGTGGAATAAGATCTTCAATAGTACCACTAAAACTACCAACGGTTGTCACTAAAGGAGAACTGTTAACGGTATTGCCTTTTGAAGGCGACATGGCCGCTGTGTTAGTCAACGGTACAATTCTTTTGCAAATGCTTGAACATTCAGTAGCCCAGTATTTTTCTCTGGATCCACCAGGTGAATTTTTACAATACTCAGGTATTAGAGTAGTTTATGATATGAAAAAACCGCCAGGGTCAAGAGTTGTGAACGCCATGGTAATTTGTTTGAAGTGTGATGATTTGGTATATCGTCAGTTAGATTTTAATGAAAGATATAAGATTTTGATGCCAGGATTCGTGTCAGCTGGAGGAGATGGATACACCATGCTAGGAGGCCTACCTAAAGAAGATTTGAAATTCAATGAGCTGACTTGCGTAATGCACTATATCAGTAAACACAGTCCTATCCGTCCAAGAATAGAAGGTCGAATAAAATTTATGGAAGCAGATATCTCTACTATTTCTACTGACTCAGCTTCTATAAACAATATACGTCTTTCGACTGCAGCTTTAATAGCTATATTGTTTTATACATTGCTATGAGACTGTGTAAACTTAGACTAATTCATTTTAATTTCCCCAAAACAA
Source organism: Luffia ferchaultella (assembly GCA_949709985.1). Lineage (NCBI taxonomy): Eukaryota > Metazoa > Arthropoda > Insecta > Lepidoptera > Psychidae > Luffia > Luffia ferchaultella. The sequence continues at coordinate 5,578,906 of OX453257.1, read as the reverse complement.
CGTTATTAGAATAATTCTATTATAAGTGTAAGAGGTGATTTTGTCTTAGATTTAGCTAAAAATTTGACAACAGTGAACGGGTCTTCATTAGGTACCTCTGAGATACCTGAGCTGTACCTATTTCATCTTTCGAGCTAAACACGTCTTAGTACAGACGCCTGTACTCAAATCTGCATGAACACATCGTATTTTGACCACTTTCAAATAGCAGCTAAAATCGTGGAAAAAAACCGAAACGCCTCTACAGTAATGAAGAGGCATTCTGTCTGCTACAACTAGAGTGCAGGGCGATAATGTTAGACTTGTTGGTAAGATGCACTTCTCTATTCACCCGTCGAACTACTTGGACGCTGTTCAGATATGAGAGCAGGCGTCTGTACTTAAAAACGAAAAAGATTTCGTTTAGATTCTGTAATTTGCTAAACTTATAATAGTCGGCCAAACAATAAATATATAAATGATATTATATTGTTTAAGGAATATGTAATAATACTCTATTAAACTTAGGGACCGTCCATACCATAAGTATTATTTTTTCTAGATTATTCGAAAAATGACATTAAGTTTACTTATATAAAATTCAGTGATTTTAACTATACAGTTCCTATTTTTTACACTATTGTACTTAATAAATTATTTATTTAATGAAGTGATTTTCATTTACACTACAAACTATTGGTTATTAACATAGATTCACACGAACTGCTATTTAGCTACCTACCTATTTAGGTACCTACAATATAATACCGTGCTTTGTGGCCGAATTAGCCACTATGTGTAATTAATAGAACTTATTAAAACAAATCAAACGAGCGCAAACTGGACATGTGCTAGTAGGTAGTCTTTGAGGGGTTCCAATATCCACCTTTCCCAAAACACAAGCTAATGTTCAGTTTGGGGGAAAAACGTTGTTATGTCGTATACGTTATTATTATTACCTTCTAGCTCCATCGCTACATTATCTGTAATAAAAAGCCTAAAACAAATAGAATGAAGCTAAACTCGATAGGTTTATCAGCAGCCGTTGAGGAGTTCCACGACGCACATTCTCGCTCCATCTTATAACTCTCGTTACCATGTGTAATGAGAAGGCCTCATCAAAACAAATCAATTGCTAGCAGCCATTGAGAGCTCCAGTACCTATCTTCCAGCTCCATTATGAATCACTCGTCACCAGTGTAATGAACAGGCCTCATCGAAAGAAATCGAATGAGCCTAAAGTCAATAAGTTTGCTGATAGCTGTTAAAGGTTCCAAGTAGGTACCTATCTTCCAGCTCTTTCGTGAGAGCCTCGTCTCCACGTGTAATCAAAGAGCCTCATCAAAATTTACAACGAAACAATTCAAAATAAATCGACTCGATACAATAATACCTGAGGCATCTCACACAGCGCTATCTAGCCCCAAACTAAGCAGAGCTTGTATTATGGGTTCTAGACAATTGATATACGCACCTACAAACATTTCTTTTAAATATATATAGACACTAGCTTTCCGCCCGCGGCTGCCTAGCCCGTTTGGACTACACAGGTGTACCGGGACCGCTAAAGGGACGCGACGCCCCAGGACATTGAGACTTTCCAGAAGATTCTGAATCTTAACTAGGTAACTAAGAAATCTCTATAAGTATTGTTCATCAAAATCCGTTGTCATTTTAATATGAAGAATCTATTCCACAAGAACCGTGTATTGAATTTCATTAAAATCCGTTCAACCAGAAGAAGAATAGACGTTGATCTATTGCTTCGATTCTGCGTGAAAGAAGGACATGGATGATGGGTTTTAAACCCAGACACGGAATAAATAGTGCGCGTGCAATAGTGTTCGTACACACAAATATTTGTCCCGGGCGGGAACCGGACCCACAACTATTGGTTCTGCAGTTAAGGTCTCTAACCACTTGACTAATCGGTTAGTCATCAAGTAGCCAGATCTCTAAGTGGTTTTTTTCTGATAATGTAACCGCATCATGTTTTATGTTTTCTAGTTGCACTGCGCCGCCATTTCAAATAACGTTATGACCTCAGTGTAAACATTTTTAAAGGTTTCGATGCGTCCTGCGGGACCCTCATACTATTTTAAAATATGAATAATGGTTTGGTTTCATTACAGTCGCTGGGTAACCACGAATTCGACAACCAAATAGACGGCCTTTCACCGTTCCTGAGGAACATAACGACGCCCGTTTTGGCAGCGAATGTTATGGTCGACAAAGAACCGTTGCTGTTCAATGTAACGAACTTGAAAAAGTCAATTACACTTAATAAGAACGGGGTAAATATAGGAGTGATTGGATATTTGACGCCGTATACCAGATTTCTCGCGATGAAAAGTCAAGTCGAATTCATTGATGAAATCCAAGCGATTCAAGAAGAAGTCGACAAACTTCAGTCTGAGGGTGTGAATATTATTATCGCTCTAGGACATTCCGGCTATCTAAAAGATATCGAGATAGCCCAAAAGGTTATCGGTATAGACTTAGTAATCGGTGGACATTCACATACTTTCCTTTGGAATGGAACCGCTCCGGATAGCGAATCCCCACAAGGCCCTTATCCTACCATTGTCTATCAGGCTTCGGGGAAAGGGGTGCCTGTCGTCCAAGCTTACGCGTTCACAAAATATATCGGAAAACTTCACCTACAGTTCGATGGCAACGGAGAAATCTTAGGATTCAGTGGGGAACCAATACTTTTGAACGATAGTGTACGTCAAGATCCAGATGTGTTGACGCTTGTTGATATTTATCGGACGAAATTGTCTTTTCTGGATGAAGTAGTCGGAAATACTTCAGTCAGTCTTGATGGGTCGTGTAGGCTACGCGAGTGTAATATGGGGAATCTCATAACGGATGCTACGGTGGAATATTATGCAGATCTGTACGAAGGCGAACATCGGACTGATGCACCGGTAGCGATTTTACACGGAGGGAGAGTTAGAATATCGATACCACATATTACAGAACCTACCCCACTGACGCATGGTGATTTAATAACAGTTCTACCTTTCAACAGTGTTTTAGTTGTTGTTACTATGAACGGATCGACCCTTCGCGAAGCTTTAGAGGACGCTGTTTATTATTGGCGACCGGTAGCACCGACCGGTCAGTTCCTACAGGTTTCCGGGATCAAAGTGGTATACGACTTGGCAAAGTCATCGGGGCATCGGGTTGTAACAGCACAAGCGAGGTGCGGACAATGTGACATCCCTGAATTTTTAGATATAGAAAATGGCAAAACATACAAAGTGATAATGCCCGAATTTCTAGCTCAAGGCGGAGACGGTTTTGGGTTATTTGTAAACTTGCCCAGAGTAAATCTCAATTATAGTGAACTGACTTGTGTGATAGAATACATAAAGAAGCACAGTCCCATAGCGCCAATTCTGACGGGCCGTATCATGCTGCTGAATGAGAGTACTTTAACAAACCATTTCTTTGCCACCAATGCTTCTATATTGTATTAAGTAAGATATCTTCTTCACTTCATCAGCCCATTTTTACCCCACTGCAGGGGCTTAGACCTCCCCCAGGGTGAGGGGGGCTTGGAGCGTAAATTCACCACGCTGCTCCACTGCAGATTGAGGATTGTAACGACCGCCATCTATTGACAGCGTCCGGGACCGACTGTTTAACGTGCTCTTCGAGGCACGGAGTCAGTGATAGTTATGTACTTACGTCAGAAAAACTCATTGGTACACGCCCGGATTCAAACCATGGCCCTATGGCCTTATAAATTTGAGACAGGTTCGTTGCGCTTTGGGCTATCACGACACTCTATATATATAATCTTCACTCCAGCAAAATAAAAACCGGCCAAGTGCGTGTCGGACTGGCACACGATTGCGGTTCCGTGCTCCCGTATAATATATTTTAAAAAACACGTATCTTGTATGGGTACTCCTTTTAATTTTTAACTTTATTTCATTTTATTATTTATTATAGAGGCCATATTATTACACACTCTGTAAAAATTTCAAATGTCTACCTATTACTGTTCAGACGACACAACATAACCCTGTGGCAAACGGACGGACGAATGGACAGTAGAGCGGTTCCCGTTGGTACCCTTTGGGTAGTGGATACAGGACCCTAAAAAACGAAAATACAGTCTACATTCTGCATAGTTATTAAAATATGCAAACGTTGACAAATTGATTATGCGATGGCCACAGGGGCGTTCACACAAGAGACAATTGACAAGGAATGCGCCATTCATTCCATACATAATGTCAGGTCAGCTGTCATTTATTGTTCATTTTGTTGTATATGGTTACTGTAGTGTTTTTGTAACGATAGATAAGTCAATGAATGGATGACGTACAAGTTTTTATGCTTTGTTGGCAATAATACCCGAGTACAGTAGGTAAATGTTCGAAATTAAATTGACAATATTTGAGATTTCCTGACCGCACAACTCATTAGCGCCGCCTGGTGGTAAACTTAAGCCCATTAGTACCCATAAAAGTCAAATGTGTATAAATATTTATCTTTATAATTATTCAAATAAATACATAATTAATACTTAGGTATAGTTCCAATCAAATTTTATGGCAGATCGGAGTACAACACTTTATGCATGCTTGCGCAGGTTCAATCATATGCCTCTCGCTCCACCTAAAACTGGTTACTGTGACGCAACTTGTGCCTATGTTCACATCCGCCATAAAGGTTGATTGGAACTGTAGCTATATGTTGGAATTTAATAACACTCCATAGTTTCAATCAAAATCATGGTGTAATAATATCCAAAAAGCAAACAATTCTTTGGCACATGAGTTAGCTATATAATACATTTTTATTGTTTTTAGCATCAGTTGTTGATATGTTTTAGTTACATATAATGTATAATATACAAATAATAAAATTCTTCATGATTTCCATAATAATAATATAAATTACTTAATATATTTTATATCAAAAAAATATAAAGTAGGTAGTTACCTATCTACACTTATAAATTTTATATATATTTAGTTTTTTATTTGTGAAGAACCATTGACAACAAAATAATATCACACAGCAAACTGTTTGTGGCAAACAAACAGTTTATAAAAAATATATTTAGATAATAACAAAGCAATTGCCCTTATCTGTAAAAAATTTTAGAGAGATTCAAATAAATGGTTACACAATTTATAGTAAAAACATATTTACCAAAAACATGATTTTGTAAAAATTACAAATAACATTCAACAGTTAATAATTACATGATTATTACTAAACTTGTGTACAAATGTGAGATTACAAAATGCCAACACTAAGCACACTTACCCTGAAACTAGTCTTGTCAGTGTACAGTTTGAATCTATTATCCGCTGAAAATATTAGAATCACAAGAATTATCTGCTGCGGGAACTTTTTCACCATCAATCAATAATCATGGAGAGAGAGCTTAAAGTATGAACTACTCATCTATTCATTGGAATTCGTACCTACAAGTTACGTAACACTGAATTTATTATTAAAAATATTTTAAAAAATTATAAACCGACATGATTACTAGACAGAACAAATATATATATTTATATTTCAAAACCTAAATTGACCCAGCAGGTACTGGAATAAAGCAAAATAATGAATAGTACTGTCCAATGCCAAGTTATTAAGCTGACAATAAAAAATTTGTATTTTTTTTGTTTTTCACTCAAACGCGAAGCCTCGTTTAGTCGAAGATATGTTGGCTTGATAGAACAGTAACTATAGAATATATAGCTATTTTTTCAGTGTATTTAGTGTGTGTGTGATTTTCCTAATATAGATATGTAATCATAGGTTTATATCAGAATCAGAGTAGAACATGTGCGCCTCATGGGAAAAAAATAATATCAACATCACAAAGTCAGTCATAAAAATAAAAAGTTTATGTACCACATGTTTTCATTACGCATACAAGTTTTCAATTTTATTTCAAAACCAAATAATAATAAACAAGAAACTATTTACCTGCCATCTTTGTGTTTCTTAACTCTAAACCAATATAGTGATATGACTTTGTAATATATATAGTATTATGCAGTAGAATTTTAAAATTAGTAAAATTATAATTTTAATAGAACAATGTAATCATTCGTATTATTCTGATAGTTAAAAAATATTAAAAACCCATTCCAGTAATACATTTAACATTTTACTAAACTCAAGTCACGGTACATATGTAAGATCAGTAAATAAACCTTATCGATCATCATAAAAAATAGCTAACTGCCAGTTAGATAGCCACAACATAATTTTTCGAAAATTTATAATATTACCGAAATTAACGTTTAAGTAAATGCAATCACAATAAAATGAATGATTATATTGTTACTAGTGAAATTATAATTTTAGTGCAACCGAATCATCCCAAGGCACGAGTTGACTATATCCATAAGGCAATACACCCTGTAATATGCTTATACACTGTTTCAATGATTCTTGACAATCAGCCAACTCCACGCAAGGCGCGTAGGCCTCTAATACTGTTATCAGTTCGCACAGTGGTTTAAATAGAGCCTTTGCGGTTTCCTCACATCCCTTTTTCAGTTTTTGTATAGCAGCTTCACTAGCTATGCTTTCCTTTTTCTTTCGTATAGTCAAAGGCAGGTTCCTGGCTTTTCCTAAATCAATGTACGTTGGCCAATCGTAGACACACGCTTCGCAAGAACACTGGAATTTGTACTGGAACTGCAATGTACTTCTTCGACTTTCACGGTTTTCTAACGCGTGATGCGGTCTGTAAAATATTTCAATACATTTTATCATAATTTTAATTATATATCCCTTCCCCAGTTTCATTTTATATTTTTATAGGTAATCTACATAAAGTAAATTAATTTGGCAGCAACGTTTGGTTTTAATAGAGTGATAAATGTCAGTTCACAGTATCAAACTGACATTACGCAATTTTGCGGGGAAACAAATATAGATGATGCCCGGCGCGCGGGGACCACGCGCACTGAAACTTGGACTAACACTCGCCATTTTACACGAGCTAGCTAGAGTATGAGTGGTTAGACAGTAAACGCAGAAGAGGGGGGCTTGTAGTCAATTTATACTTTTATGGTAATGTAACATATAAGTAAGGGGCCGCCCATTAATCACGTGAGGCTTGAAAGGGGTGGGGGGGGGTTTGACAAAAATCACTAAATATCAAAAGGGGGAGGTAGTAAGATATCACGTGTATTTATTTTTTCAAATGCGCGGTTTTTAAATCAAAAAGCGGCGTGTAGTGTACACCATTCGTTTATTATTATTTTTATGCCAATCAAAAACAATCTGCAACCTTTCTGTCTAGACATTTTTATCATGGTCCTTAATTTCAGAACAAAATAAGATTATACTTTATACCTGTATTTAAGATAATATTCTAAAATATTCTTAAAAATTAAAGATTTTTTGTAGATACTAAAAATACATGTGATGCTGGGTGGGGGGTAGTCTTAAACCTCACCATGTATCACCAAAGGGGTGGGGGGGTTAAAAAATGCTTAAAAAAAGATCACGTGATTAATGGACGGCCCCTAATTAAGCTGGTCTGGTACAAACAATTTACTAACAAATGGATTTATATATTTATAAATGAAGCAAACAACATTTTTTGTTTTTGTTATCGCTTGTGCAAGTTTTTCTTGGAATAACTACCAAACAAAGAATATTAGAACTAAAATAGCTAAGATAAAATAGAATAGACATTAATTCAATTCTTTATTGCTTTGTCACATGTAAAGAATATAGACAACAAATATTATGAAGATAAAATTTACACAATAAGGAATATTTTTACAATGACATAAATTACCTAAAGGTCTCACTAGGCTTAGGTCACCGGTACCCACTAGTACAGACGACCTTATGAGTTATGGAAAGTTCAAACACAACTTCTTTCATTCAATTCTCTAGTCGAAAACGTCAATTAGTAAAATTGCCTTTTTTTCTATGTATTTCATATTTAGTAAAAAAAACTTGTTCTGTCTTATCAGTAAAGGGAGATTGGGGTCTACTCGTGTACGAAAACCTTTTACATCGGAATTATTCAGAATTAAGTATGAATTTGTAATTGTAACAATAATTATTAACAAAAAATCAAAACCTGGAGCCGTTCAAGTATCATGTAAGCAGATTTTTTGCAATTACTAACCCACCCCTCCTCCTCATCAGGAATAGTAAGCAAAGCACTTACCCCTCCCACCCCATGCACTGCCATACATAAACATTGGTACAATTGATCGATTCATGAGCACCAGTTATAAGTCTAGAAATAAGAAATAGGTTTGGAATAGAAGACTGTAACGCACATAATATTCATTTAAATAAACTTTACTGATACGGTATTCAACATAGAGTAAGTTACAAATATTATAATCTTAAGTAATCTTACGAACAAAATAAACTTCTTTTAAATTTTTGGTATACATATTAATTCGAATTAACAGTCTTAAGTCCATGACACCTGAATCCATGATTCTAAGTTTTCGATGACATTGAATATTTGCTGCTCAATGTTTTGTGTCTGCTCACTTTTATCCAATTTTAGAATGCCTATGTCGTTCCAATTCTAAGTAAATAATTAGTGCTGACGTAATCACCATCTAGACCCGCCCACCCCCCATGTCATTAAAAATAAGCAAAACAAAGACCCTCACGTCCCCATATAGTACTTACATAATACTTGAACGGTCCCCTATGTCAGAGTAATATTGAACAAAAACACAAAATTTTGCTTTATGTACATACAATATGCAACTTAATGATCATTCCGAGGAATCCAAATAATTACGATGTAAAAGGTTTTCATACACAAGCTTTATTTTTCTTAATATGAGCACATTAAAAAAACATTTTTGGCTTACCCATAATTATCGTAAAGTTGCATGCCTTTCTTTATAAACCTAATAGCAAAAAGTTTCATTTTACCACAGCCAAGAGATGAATTTCTTACAACATTAGGAGCACACGAATGGTTAAGAAGGCTAAAAAATGCATACGGAGCACAACCCAATTCAATATCTTCAGTATATTTTCCACTGGCTGTCGCAATAACAGTACTAATCCCATGCATGTTGGTCGGGCTTGTCATGATATGATGCAGAAGTAAACCAGCAACGCATTTTATCACCATCTTATTTCCTTTATCCTGTATTAAAAATTCAGTGTCATTTTGCAAAAGACGTAGAAAGACAGCAGCCGTGACTGCCTTACGAAATATGTCTGACACAGAACGCTTTTCAACATTAGACGCCAAAGCATGGATGGCTGTGTATGATTTAGAATCATATATCCATTCGCCATTAATTTGTATACAACCTCTGTTTTCATTTTTCAAATTTGTCTCGGCTTTAGCAATAGTTTCAAACAAGCTATCCCAATTCTCATGATCGCAACGTGCTTTGATCACTGTTCTTAAAGCTAACAGTTCTAACTTCGTGAATTTCAGCGCTATAAGAATAGCCATCAAAGGACACTCATATTTGTGGTAGTCTTTCCATGCATTTTCCATACAACGTATGCTACAGTAAAGTGAAAAACAGCATATATAGCAAGGCAGTAAATTAGCTATTCGGGACATACAATAAGTACAGCTGAATAAATATTGAGTTTTCAATAAAAGTATTAAATAAGGATCTTCTTCGGCTATCAATTCGCCAGCTTCAATATTCCGTTTGGCTACCACATGGTGCCCCATTTCTTCGCTATAAATTACATTAATTGCATCACTTGCACATTGGTACTTACTGTTTTTAGACCCTTTCATGGACATAATGGATTCCACATTGATATTGTTATTGTTATCTTTTAAGTTATTGCCGGAAAGGATCTCTTTACATTTGGCTTCCCTGTTTAATAATTTACTTTTTAATTGTGGTGGATAATCCATAGACCACACATGTGCTATGTCCTTCAAACATTCCTCATATTTGGTCAAAGAATAAAGAACAGCCGATCTATTCGCTATGGCGAAAGCATAGTGCTTAGAATTGATTGGTGCATATAATAGAGCCAGATTATAATACTGCCAAGCTTCATAATGTTTACAATTTTGAAAACATTTGTTGCCAATATCACGGTACATTTGGGAGTATGGTTCAGATTTCTTGATCAAAAGTGACCTAGGGAACATGTTTAAGTCTTCTAGAATATCATAAACTTTAAGTACCCTATCTTCATTATTTGTAAGAGTCAGGAGTTCCTTTGAAATCTGTATAATTTTACCATCTGCGGTTAAAGTCTTCAACGCCTCCTCATATAACGAATCAATATCCATTTTGAGGTTAAATTTGTAGAGAAAATATTGATTATTTTCAAAGTTTTCATACAGCCGTAGCTTAGCAACGACAGTGCAGTAAGTACATATTAAAAATGTCTCAATTTGCAACTCCTTTTATAGTAATAAATTTAGGTTGTGAAATGATGTATGTTATTGACCAACGTCTGAAAGCACAGAAAATAACATCAGACAAATCTGAAAGAGGTAAACTTCATGTATTGTTATATAACCTAGATACATATAGTATGTTAGTGCCTAGTTTGCTATCTAATTGGGTTCATATGCATTCCATATTTAAATAAATAATACATTGTAGCTAATAAATGCATATAATTTCAGTGCTCACTGATGTGGCTTCGGTCTTGTTACATTCCAAACTTTTAGAAGAGCTATTTATACCTCAGCCGGTGGCGACACACTCTGTCATCAAGCAGTTATTAAGGGATATATCAGCTAGTTCTATAATGAAGCTTGATGATTATTCAATGAGTAAACTTTGGGATTTAATGACAATGATTTACAAATGGCAAATATCTGTCGCGACGAATCAAAATGTTTTTGACATTACACGACGACATCTGAGAGGTGTTGCCGGTCTATTATCCAGTCAATTTCCGAAAAGCATTATTGAACACGCTATGAACAAATTCGAAACGCTAGCATCGCGTTTCACCGACGACGATTATAAATGTTTGAACAATACGTTAATATTATGGTTTTCCGAATATCATTTAAAAATATCTGTTTTATTACGTCTGGGTTTGCAAAGGAAAGACGGTACATTCTGTCTGCCTTCGACATTAAAACAAAATTTTTTGGAAAATTTAGGAGAGAACATTTACAAACACGATGACAAGAAAAATCCCATCGAGGACAGCATTTCAAATGACACGGAAGAAATTAGTTGTCTATTATCACAAATTAACAAAACTGTAGATGGACAAAGTTCGATCATTGCTTTGCGTTTGCCTATCGAATTAGGTGCTACAACTGCTCGTTCCAAAGGTAAAACCTATGAAACAAATGACACACAGTTTAAAAATATCGAAATAAGCATAAAAAACAAAAGTGCAGACCTCACCTTCAACCAAGACCTCCCAAAGTCACCGCAAGAAGATCTTTTAGAAATGTTAGAACACAGCGACTAAACCAATTAAAAAAATCACCGCAACCCGGTGTGCAACCTGTCTTTCATGGAATTGTGAACATAATTTTGAAATGAAAATTATTTAGCGAATTGAATTTGTATTAATAAACACATTACACAGTCAACCAAACCAACAATCTGTGGAGTCAACCGGACTGAACCGGAGTCAACACCCAGTCAACACTTTAGTTAACTAGAGATGATCCTACTTAATCTGTGGAGATGGTAATAGTAATAACGGCTTAAGACTCGGTGCTGATAACGAATTTAAGCATGTTGCTTAAAAAAATAACAGGCCATTTAAAACGCTTAAAAAGCTTTTTGTTTTTTTTAACGCCTAGATGCATCATCGCAAATTATTACTCCAAACAGAATAATCTATTTTAAACAATACGATTTAATTTTAAGTATCAATATCGTCTGCAGAATATAACGCCATAAAGCTGGTAACACGATCCACGCCACGAACGTTAAAACTTATAACGAAATATGCTTAATTATAAACGTTAAAAAGGCTATTTTTAAAAGCGTGCTTTATTAAAGCTTTTCGTTTAAGCGTCCATCTCTACTGTCAACACCAGTCAACTCAACACTACTCAACAGTAGTGTTGATAGAGTGTTGTTAGGTGAAAAAAAAGCGTGATCGTACAGTCAACAGTAAAAAAATATATTTTATGCTCATTTGCAAAATTTTAATCGTACACTATCTGGGGGCACGGCCGTGCCCCCACCAAGTCGAGCGAAAAAGCGTCACGGCCGTACCATCCTTTTCTCGAAGCAATTCAGACCATTTTCGACCCCCTGTAACTTCGTTGTGGATAAAACTAGAAGACTGAAATTTTCAGTAACCATGCAGGCATATTATATAAGCATATTTTCAAATTTCATTCAATTGGAACCAGTATTTTTAAGAAATTATAACGGGTCAAATTTCTTCATTTTGTCACTCACTCACTCACCGATCATCAAAATTCTAAGGCACTTCTAGCAGACCTAGAAGCTTCAAATTTGGAATATAAGTAGTGTTTGGTGTATGAATCAAGGAAAAACTAAAAAATCTAGAAAAGACCGCAAAAAAAAATTAAGCCCATACAGCCAAGTCTTCAGTTAAATTTTTCAATATTGGCTTTATTCGTAACGATGTTTTATTACGGCAGTTATTATTATATTGCGTGCGAAGCCGCGGGTTTAAGCTAGTCCCATATAAATATAGGCGCATGGTAGTGCCCCTGCCAAATTGAGCAAAAAATGGGTATTCCCGTCATGAAAACACGTGTATTAAATTATTTATTAATGCAAAAAACGTACCTACGTGCGTATTCGTACTTATTACGAGTGCGTAAGGTTGTATAATATATCTTAGAAAAACTATATACATATAGATATACATATATACAATAAGTAGAAGGTACCGAAAAGGAAAAAAATAGAACTGTCTACAAAATACAAAAAGAAATGAGATCCCATCAAAAACAATACTTGTCAAAAAAACCAAGTCTCGCAACTCAGTTGTTCTGCGGTAAAAAGTTGTGAGATCCATGTAATACCAAGTCGGTTATTAATTTATTCGGTTATAAATATATTGAGACTTGGCCATCGCACTAAATAATTGAATTTACATGTGTTTTCAGGCGATTGAATTTACACGTGTTTTCAGGCGATGGCCAAGTCTCAATATATTTATAACCGAATAAATTAATAACCGACTTGGTATTACATGGATCTCACAACTTTTTACCGCAGAACAACTGAGTTGCGAGACTTGGTTTTTTTGACAAGTATTGTTTTTGATGGTTAGTACAGTCCAATTGCTAAAAAGATTGGAAGTGATTCGTGTAGTTGTAAATTTTTATGGAATCATTAGAAGACATGAATATACAGCTTGGCAAAAAAGAGTAGAAAAAATGGGGGCGCTATCATCGCTAATATAGCAACTCCAATAATATTACGATGGTAGGTATGTTTTTGATACTTAGAATTCTACAATTTTGACAATAATAGGTATATATTTAGCGAAAATTATAAAGATCGCTTCATGATATTGATATTATACGCTTATTTTTATTTCGCCGTCTCGTTAAACCGTTCATCCATTTTTATCATCTGATGTATAAATCATAATTTTAAAGCTCATATGTTTACTGCTTTTATTTCAATTTCGTGCATATTCTGTTATATTTAACTACCACATAGTTGTAGTGGTTAAAGAAAGACAGGACAGATTTGTAAATTTTAATACAAAATTTCAAACCAGTTTTGAACATTAAATGTTTTCAATATTATTCGTCTAAAGAATCTTTTAAATAGGTACTGTACTCATGAAATGTCAGATGTGGTTTTTAATTGTCCTTAGAAAAATAATGCTGTAAGTGGTCTCGTGTATTTGAAATATATTCTCAGTGAATCCAATGTAGTAGGTCCATTTGTTTCTGGTAAAGTAAGTAGGTATAGGTACCTCACATTCAAATATCATTCAAACCACAGAACAAAGAATATTTTGCAACAAAAGACTGATTTTGTTTATGTATTTTTGATTAAGTTGTTAAAGACATTCGTTTGTTGCCATAGTTTCTTGATCATGAATGCGCAAATATTCAGTCTCTTGAAATGTCGAGTTGAAAAAAGCAACGCACAGTTCTTTAAGTGATTTTGGGGTACTCCTATAGGCAGCTGGGTCGTATTTGAATTTGAACATTGTAGCGCTGCCGTTCAGCCAATTTACTGTCCCATTTAGTTTTAAAAGCTTTAAAAACCGCAACATCGAGTGGCTGTAAACAAGTGGGAAGTGTAGAGAAGCAGCTTTAGAATCGTAAAATTGTTTTTGATGGCCAACTCTATAACTTTGACATCTACATACATGTGTGGAATGTCCGTCGTAAATGATGAGAACAGGACGTACTCTTTACCAAGGGCTGGAATCAGTACTTTTTTCATGTAATTGTAGAATATGTCTGTTTCCATCCAGCCTCTGGCACTAGCTGCATATAAGAGCTCATAATCATAATTTTCGGTTTCTGCCATCCATTGGTCCCAGACGTTCTTTCCTTTAAATACTATCGAAGGTGATAGCTTTTTGCTACTTGCACTGACAGTCGCCAAGACAGTAGTCAGTAATAAAGTCTTTGCCAGTTCCATACATTGTTCTGGAACGTGGTCAATTGATAGCGCCGACCACTTCTGTTATTGTCCGATCAAGTGACAAATCTTTCATCCATATTCCAAATCAAATGTGGACGTTCAAAAAGGTTTATGACATGGTCAATGCGTCCGCCAGTAGTTCAAAGTATTCAGAGATCACGAATGAATCAGTTATTTTTTTTCTTACGTATTCCACTGGCTGTGCTTTTTTGATCGAAAGTCTGTGCCTGTTTGTCATTGCTTGTTATGAACAACGCGACTAGATTCAACATTTCTTCTTCTGAAAGACCGAACCCCACTTTTCCATAACTTTAATTGCATCCGCCAATCGATTTTCTATTTTCCATGGAATAGCTGTCTATCTACAACATTTGTGCTGTAAGTTTCTTTGATCTTGTCAAAAAGGGTTGTAGAGGGTATACCGTACTTTTGCGCTACAGTCTACATTGAATTGACAATCTTTTAATTCTCGAACTGCGTTAGTTATTTATATCTTCTTGTTAGTTATTTATATCTTATATATTTACTAGCGACCCGCCCTGGCTTCGCACGGGGCGCAGAGCATAGGTATAAGCCGTAGTGTTTTTTCTGTCGTATCAGCTTGTTGCGTCGAACATGTGGATTGGACTTAAATGTAACGTAAATTCATGCCACTTACAGTATTGATAATTTATTTTATTTCTGATTCCATAAATATATGAAAAAGTGAAGAATAAATAGATACATAAAAACAAACTACAATATAATAACAGCGGAAGCTGTTAGTTTATTAAATAATAATAATAACATTGATAACTTCTGCCTAATTTTATATCACGCGAGTAGCGTCGCTGCCGCCCGGCCCGGCCGCTTGTCGCGCTATAGTTTTTATTTCTCGACAACTCCGAAGATATTAATTAAAATTGTATGGTGCAAAGGGTAATTATAATATTGTTAAGCCAACACTGACGTTGAGTTCGTAAGATCAGAATAGATTACGCTGTGACACGTGGAAAAACAAGATTTTTATTTATCACAATATTCATAGAAATTCGCACTATGTATATCACTCCGCAATTCTTGACCTTCCAACGTCGAATGTCGCGCGCCTTATATACCCGTCAACCATCTTCGAGAACATTCTTAAGCCCCTCTCACCGAGCATTCACGAACATGCTGGAAGTTTCCCACGACACACCCATACTTTGAAAGGCGTCGCGAAATATCGATGTAGCGGTCTCGCTCTAACCTGTGACGAGATCAGTTGACTGTCTCACGCGTTGTATTGTGTTGTCGCTATTCAATACTTGATAGCGCTAGTGATGGGACCCCTATCCTGTTTTTTTTCTAGCGCGGAGGTCTATTCTGGTATTTTTTTATTTTGTCTCGTATATCGTCACAATATGCAGGAAATTGTGAAGGTAAATAACGTATTTAATTTGATAAGGATTAATATTGTATCCGTGTAAATTGCTTTTCAATCACTTCATCACATGAAACAATTTTTTTAAGCATAAAAATAGGTATAGTAAGCTATCCATAAAAGGTAGACATATGCCATCACGGACTTTTTTGTAGTCCTATAAAAAAGAAACAATTTCTTCACACATTATATTACATACATCAAAGGGATTAGGCAATGTTTACGTTGAAAGATCCCAGTCAGCTAAAATTTATTCCGCCGTATTCAACTATACGTATAATCGTCATATTTCAACTAATTTGGACAAAACATTAAATTATACACATAAACCTTCCTCTTGAATCACACCATCCATTGGCGTAAACCATATGCCAATCCATTTGGTAGTTTTTGATTTTATCGCGTTCAGACATACAGACAGACGCGGCAGGGGACTGTGATTAGGCATGATTCTGATACAATAATAAAAAAATATGAAGAAACTAAGTTTTAACTTAAAAAAAATACTCTATGTACACAATCACAGTCAAAATGTTGTCTTCATGAAAACTAGGTACTTTTATTTTAACTGACAAAAACAATCAAATGAGGGTGTGTGTTGTGTTGTGTGCGCAAGAAGGTGTGTGTGTGTGTGAGAGAGAGAGAGAGAGTAAATTAATAAATAAAATACCAAACGCGTGCAAAAAATATGGCCGCGTTTGGTAGAAATCGCTAATTATCGGATAACCCGATTTTCGGAATTAGGCGACTGCACCTTACATAATACTTATATAGATTTTACAAATGAAGACTATGCAGGCGGATCTGTTATAAGTATATATTACCATCGGGTTCCAGTGGCTTAATAAAGTCCAGAGGATGGCTGTCGTGACTGGCTATGAAGTTTTCTTCTTTTGTTTCTGAATTCAAAATCGGTTCTAGGATTCTTCATATAGGAATTTGACGAAAAGGTATCACAGTACAGTAATATGGAAATTACTTTTTATTGAAACGAATCACAATTCTTTGCAGAATGACTTATAATCTACAAAAAATACAAAGAAAAACTTAAAACTATTTTATTTTTAATATTATTAAATAAACTCTCCTAATAATTCATGAAATTAATTTTGTTTTTGTATTATTTTATAGTTCCATATGGAGACTATTGACGGAAACTAAAATTAGATTATCAAGTTATAAATATAATTTAAAAAAATATTTAATGAGCACAAGGCTTAGGCTGGTCTTTGACTGTATATTTATTATGTAGGTACAATTCGCCTCAAACTTTATGGCGGATCTGAATACGACGCTAAATGCGGGCTTGCGCAGGTATCGGGTGGGATTGGCGCCCGCGGGGTATGTGGGAGAAACGCCCCGTCTCATACGACGTCGCCGCGGGGTACGCGGGAGGAACGCACTGCCCCTCGCTTCACTGTATGCCGCTGACACCTATAACTAGTCCTTGCGACGCGACTTGAGCCTACTTTCAGATCCACCATTAAAGTTTCTAGGCGACCTGTACTTAAAGATAAAAATAACAGATTGTATATTAATAATGACAGTTCATCCTCTAAGTTCACAAAAATTATGACTTTTTTCATTACATTCTAAATATCAGCAAACACATTATTCACACAACGCATCAACAAAATTATTTACATTTATATACAATTTCACTATAACACAAACTCCTCATTTTATTTTGATGTGGTTATTTCAAATAAATTATAAAAGATCAGACCGACTGATGTTTTATCAAAATGATGACACAATATCCGCATTTACTTACAAAATTAAAGCTCTATCTATAGCTACTAAATTTAACCAATGCCATTAAATGAACAATTCCATAAAAAATGGAACCTATGAAAAAAGTGTCCAACACTTTTGAAACAATTTTAATTTAACCTTCTGATTGCGTATCTCTTCAGATTTAAAAAAAAATCAAGGTGACATCAAATTATAGTTTTTCCACATTTTGTAAATACAGACCATTTTACATTTTGTCACCGAAAAGTGCTTCAGGAGACATGTCTTTGCGTGAAACATAGCAATTTGGAATATTTAATAACAGCTCTTAAAAACATACTGTCTGTTTCATACCATTAAATAGTACAAAAGAACTATTACAACTAGTTTCTTATGATATAAAAACAAAAAGTTGCATGTACAACACGTGTGTTGCATGTAAGAATAAAAGAATTTATTTTGAGGCCAATGAAAACACTCAAATTGAGTGTTGGCAGTGGGAGCGCGAAAAAAAAATTTGACTATTTCCAAATTTTTTAACTAAAGTCTATTATTTTTTTCGAAAGAATAGGCAATTTTAAGAAACTAATTTGAATTTTTTTTGTTTTAAATCGGTATTTACGTAGTTATATCATTTGGAATATTCTAAGGATATTCCAAATAGCGTGACGTCACAGGGTGGAATTATAAGGTCAGCCATTGCCGTTGCATATATATAAAAATAATGTTACTCGGCAACGGCATATGGAACAGCAATGGCTTATATTTTACTATTCTAGCAATAAGTTGAGACGTGTCATTTTGTATTATATAGATTATTTTCTTGTATCTTTTTTTAGCAGTAAGTACATGAACTGTTGCTTCACTAGCGAAATAGTTTTGTTACCTAAATATCTCGCCACAGTTTAAAGAAGTCACTTTATAGCATTTTTTATCATTACCAATGCCAATGCTACTAAATATTTTTGTTCGCTAGAGTATCCTTTGCTAATAACTGCATACTGGCGTGTTGAACTAGTGTTTGTGCATGGATTCGGAGGAACAACGTTATATTATCCTCAAGTAAAGTTCACGCGCGCTCGTCAATGACAAGAACTGGACTAATTCTATTGTTTCTAGATATATGTAGTGTAGTACGTGACATCACCCTTAGTATAAGCATAGGTATAAGTATACATGTATGCATGTTAGTATGTAAGAACAGTCTGACAATACAACCTTTGACCAATCAACGCGTATCTCATTATACCAGTCCTTTATTTTATAAAGATAACAGATGGCGACCCTGCCAGGATAAGACAGTCCCAATATAGACCTCGAACAAGTAACACGTCTCTCATTCAAAACCACTAATTAAAAAGATATCAGATGGCGACCCTGCCAAACAAAGGTTTCAAGTTCAAATGGCTATGGAGTGAAGTAGTGCGGAAAGGAAAGTAAAATGTAAATATGTATAAATAACATAATATAGAGTAAAATAAATATAAAATAACATAAAAATAAAATAAAAATGAGATAAAATTAAAAATCTATAAAAATAAAATTTACTATAAGAAGATTAAATATAATTAATAATAAGAAATTTTTTTTAATTTAATAAAATAAAATACAAAAATTAAAAGTTATAATGTAAGAAGATTTATAAATCAATTAAATATAAATGAATAAATGATAAATAAGTAAAATTAAAAGAAGAAGTACCAAAATGATAAATTTAGTGGAAATCCATTCAAAAATCGATACACATCAAGATAATGTGGAAAATTACTTCACAAATTTAAGCACGGCTGCGCATATATGAAGAATTATTAATTGTGCTAATTGCGATTCCTATTATCGCAGTGAATTATCGTATTAATCGTTATTTTTAAATGGCTTAAAAAATGCCATCAAAGCACGATTCAGCGAAAGTTACAAGGTAACCACAACGAATTGCGTCTACGAGTCCCAAATACGGAGGAAAATTAAAGAGGCAATCAAGATATTGTTCCTATTTCCTGAGGTTCCAGTTTGCTGACCCAGTTTTGCTGTCCAGAGATGTCAAAGGACTTCGACACTCGTAAATCGTGAGTAACTAGTGCAGTGTTACAAGTGAAAGTCGATATAGTGAAAAGGTCATTATAGTGAAAAGTGAAAATTAAATCACGAAAAATTTTATAAATTGTCATAGACATTTCACGAGGTGAATGCCTAATTTGTCAATTTATTTTACAACATTTTAAATTGTAGTAAAAATTTTTCTCTCTTTTCTCAATTATTGTTATTTTAAGAAAAATTTTAGAATTTAAAATTTTTTTGTAATGTTTATAGCAGCATATTAATATTAGTGTACAAAATTGTCTATTATACTTTTAAGTTAAGTAATTTCTTAGTTACGTAATTTCTTGTAAACTTTTTTTTTTCTCAATGTAATTTTGTGTCATTTAAAATTTAATGTCATTTAAAAAGTGTATTTCTATTGTGTTAAAGTGTATTTCTATTGTGTTTATTGTTAGTTATAAGACATGTTAGTTATAAGCTGAGTTGAATACTCAAAGAGAAAAATTTCTCTTTAGGAAAATTATAAAAATTGCTATAGAAAAATTATTGTCCAAAGTCATACGACCAAAGTTCACATAGCAACGAGGTCAAGCGGCGGATATGAGTCACGCCGTCCGGACCCGAACAAAGAAGTCACAGAAACACTCAAGGGTATGTTTACATAAGGCTCGAGTTCACGAAAACGAACGAGCACAGACGAATATGACGCATCGCGTATGATAAAAACTTCTTAAGTAAAGAAAAGAGTTTACGTGATAACGATATAAACAATCGGCCTGATCACCCGAAAGTTGTATAGTTAAAACGAATGATTAATAGATTTGTATTGATTGAAAGAAAGGTAATAAATAAAAATAGAAGCGAATGAAAAATAAAGTATGAAAAATGCAAATTACTTAAATTTTGATTTTTCGTTACGAATGTCGCGAGCCGAATTCGTTAACAAAAATTTATGTTTTAATAAAAACAAATAGGAAAATTAAATAGAAATTTTATAAAGAATTACATTGTATAACAAAATGTGTAATATTGATAAGAATTGTTTAGAAATAAAAAAAACAAAAATTTTTATTGTAGTAATTTTTTTATATTATCGCATTTTCTATGTTATAAAAATTTTATCATTGTCGTAATTTTTATCATATGTTATTAATTTTTTTTTCTATTTTGTCGTAAATTTTTTTTAAAATATTGTCATAAAAAATTTTGTATTGTTGTAGTTTACTTTAGATTATGAAAAATTTTGCATCTTAATGAAAATTTTTTTTCAAAATGGCCCCGGTGGTGTAGTACGTGACATCACCCTTAGTATAAGCATAGGTATAAGTATACATGTATGCATGTTAGTATGTAAGAACAGTCTGACAATACAACCTTTGACCAATCAACGCGTATCTCATTATACCAGTCCTTTATTTTATAAAGATAACAGAGTAGTTTATCATATTAATTTTATTTATTGACAATAATGTCAGTAAAATTTTGTATGTTAAGCTAACTAATGAATAAATATTTAAAAAAAATATTTTCAGTTTTAGTTTAATTGAAATAAAACACCCAAAGTAGTGTAATAACATTTTTTTTTTATTAAAATCAGTTTGTTTAGTAACTATCAATACCTATTATATAATATTGAAAGTGTTGAAATAGAGCATAAGGTTTGACTGTAGATAAAGTTTTAAGTATGTAACATAAGTCCAGCGCGTATTATTGTTAAATATTAACTGTGAAACAACACCTATTTAATAAGTACAATAAAAATATTGATTTTGTATGAAAGCGTTTTGTTTGATTTACTATACATTACGAACACCTCTTATGTTTCTGTTTAGTCAAGACAACATTTCCTACTGAGTCACAATATCGAGTCGCGTATACTTGGCCTGTGGCGTATACTTCTTTGCTCCCATTTTTGTGGTCACAACGCTGTATCTCAATGTATTAATTGGACTAAACGTAGTAATACTGGTCATACACATACTAAACAAATGAAATGGCATAATATCACAGACTAAAATAGACGTCTTACTTTAACTGCTCTGTGGTAACATTATGTACGCTATGAATTAAGCTGTTCACCGTATTGGCAATATAGTTTAATGTAGCATGAGTTTGAAATGATTTAATAGGTTATGGAAAGCACTTCTAGTGGTACAGAGAAGACATGAATTTCACATACAAATCTCTTATGAGATTCAAACTCATGGTAGCCTTGTGGGAAATGTATACTTTGCCATGTTTGTTGTGTCCTATATCATCGGTTTTAGTTTAGTCAATTTGATCACAAATATATTATTTTTGGATATAATATCCTAATAACTAAGTGCAAATTCGCCGACGTCAAAAAGTGTTAGATGATCGAAAAAAAAATTTTTTTTTTATAATTTACAAAAATATTATAGATGTTGGGCCGACCCCACCTAGAGTGGGATAAGGGCAGGAGAGAGAGAGAGAGAAAAATTATAGATAAGAATTATACAATCGTTCTAGTCACATAAACAGTTCTTGTAACTACAAAAAAGCAATCGCTCACCTAGTGACCATCTACCAGACTAGACATTTGCCGGGCTTTCGGTGGAGCTTGGGTGACAAAAATAAATCCACCCATCCGCTCACCATACGCAGAACAGGTGACCTCGCGACACAAAAAAGAGTTCCTCAAATCAAAAGTTCTGTATTTTTTGTTATAATAGCTGTACAACAATGGCACAAATCCTATACATTTGGCTATAGAACTATGTACAATGGGCACTGATCGAAACTTTGATATACTATTATGAAAATATCATACATATCCATTACTATGTATAGTTTGGTTGTCACAATAATTAGGTATAGATCAAATTTCATTCAAACAAAAACAGGAAAGAGATAGCACTATTCAAAATACTGCTAGAGAGAGACCGCGTTATATGACTTGCTTCTTCTTCTTCTTCTTAATTATGGCGTTTTCTGTTTATACCAATTTCGCCTGTGTCGATTTATTATATTTATTATAATACGGAGATATTCTGTTTTTATTTTTAATAAAAAAATAACAAGAATAGGCAGCGTAGTATGGTTAATATAGAGCTTTTTCAAGATATCGCCAGAAACCATGACGTTCCACGTGCGCCATTTTGAAAAAAAAAAACTCATGACTTAGGTCACAGTCACTGAATTAGGCGGCCATATAGCTATCTCTTTTTTCGCATCATAACTACTGTATAAACCGTTCTCTTTTGCACGAACTCTTTTATAAATACCACAAAAAGAAATAGCGTAGTATTCTACATCAATCATCATGCCAATCACAGACAATACACAGATATTGTTCTGTGGCACATATATTTAGAGTAAAAGGAATATCATGGCAGATTTGTTCATTTATTAGAATAATTTATACTCCTGTATAATAAGTGACTCCTTTATTCTTATTATCCTTCAAGGAACGGTTTCTACGTGTTGGTATCACACATAATCACATTTTAAAACTGAAAAATTAACGCAAATAATAAATTGTATACAACACATACACTACTCAGCTGCTATGTGGTGTCTATTAAGTGACTATATCTTGCGATGGTCTGTCACAGCAAATGATGTGCAACTATTGTGACAACAAATCCATGTAATAATGTCTATGGAAAATATAGAGAAAATAGGGTATTTGTGTCTTTTTTTTAAGTCTTCAAAGAATAATCGATTATCAAAAATTTATAGCCGATGACGTCACCACTATGATATCCTACATATAGAATTTATTTCTATGGCCCCTTGTTATAGTGACATCACATGAATGTTACATGTTTATTTTTTTTTTTAATTCAAATATTACGCCTTCAAAAATTTCCATACTTTACCAGTTGAATATAGAAACTAATTTATGTAAGCGCACAATTTTTTTCGACAACGTAACAAAATCTTGAGAATTGCCTATTATTGTATCTATAATTTGTGTACGAGTTGGCATCTTATGTCGTGATAGCCCAGAGCGCAACGAACCTGTCTCAAATTGATAAGGCCCCATAGGGCCATGGTTCGAGTCCGGGCGTGTACCAATGAGTTTTTCTGACTTAAGTACACAATATCACTGACACGTGCTTCGGAGGGCACGTTAAGCAGTCGGTCCCGGACGCTGTCAATAGATGGCGGTTATTACAGTTCCCAACCCGCAGTGGAGCAGCATGGTGGACTTAAGCTCCAAGCCCCCCTCCTCACCCTGGGGGAGGCCTAAGCCCCTGCAGTGGGGTAAAAATGGGCTGATGATTGGCATCTTATTTTATTGTCTGTCGTCATTCGGTCAGAATTATACTTCTACACTTAGATAGCAGAATCATCAACATCAAGCATCTCATCAGATATCACCACCTTCCCCGAAATCATCGAAACCCAAGCAAAATGGCTCCGACTATACCATAGCAATATCGTTGGTTTAAACATTTTGTTAAACTGCACATACAATGTAATTTCAGATTCTTCATTTGTTTTTCGAGTGCGAATTTCACATGTGCGGCATAGTAAATTCTACTTTACTCACAGTTCTATGTAAAAACATCAAGTGGCGCATATTTAGGTTGTAGCGTAATTTTTTTTTTGCAAATATCTTTGTAGTCACGACGCGGTTAGTCTGTTACATCCAAGCTTCAACATTAATATTTAATGTAATTCATTAATTCATTAATTGCGGACCACGTGCAATTATGGTGATGCCGCTTCCATGTTACAATACATACAAATGCAGGCACTAATTTGGTATAAGTTTAAACAAAGTCCATCTGCGCAGTAGACATTATACGCGCGATAAATAAGCTAATTTACGTGCTCAGAACGTCCAATGATAAGCACACATGACTACTAAGTACTAACCATCATATAAAACTAATTTGGTAATATGGTCTCCATCCATTTACCTAAGATAAAGTCTACAGACACTAAAGGAAGGTAGATGACGTACGAGAAGAACCTGGCGAAAAACTGAGGTCTGGTATAATGCTCGCGTCACCGTAGACTGGCGCAGTCGTGTCCGAGCGCGTCAGCGACGAGCGAGGCGTGCGCGGTGAACGAGACCAGGATCTATTCGGTGACGGCTGCCTTGGCCGGAATACACTCTGGTTCAGTTGACTCTCGGCGCTTAGTGATGATTTCTGGCCGAGATTGTTGTGAACTGTATTCAACAGAATATGGTATTTAATTAATAATAACAATAAATATTTATTGACATAAGCGTTGTATGATCAATTATGTTGAAGTCCCTGACACCTGAGGTAGTTATATACCTGTGATTCAGGAGTCAGTGTCTTCTCCCAATAGTACTAACCTCAATTCTATGCATGCATATGTGTTTGTGCGTGTGCATGGGGTCTATGTATAAGTGTTTGAGTGTTCTGTGAATATGTGTAGTGTGAGTGATTAACTGATATTGAAAATATTATATACACCAAAAAATATAAATATAAATTTTAAGCGATAACAAAATCGTATTCCGTTGAAAAGCATGAAAATTCTAAGCTATTAAAAGTTTATCTCTATTTATTTCTTGAAAAATAAAAATTCCAACATTATTTCAAATGGCCTGACGTCACACTGTGCAGTATTATCCTCTCTGTCTGACAGAACATTTTATACATTCATAAGTTTGTTGCTAATTGTTTTTTTTTTTTTTTAATTATTTCGCTATTAGTATATATTAAGAAAACTTTTTCATATAAAACAATAATAAAAACAAATAGTCAACTGTCCTATTATAATAGATTAAAAAAATAATGATAGACCACTTTAATGCTGAGCTTGCTCTCATTATCCATATTAGTTTTAGTTTTTTTATTATGTAATTTTTTTTCTTTTGTAAAATTTGTTGTAGGTAATAAACTATTATTATTATTTTTAGATTGCTATGAGTATATATAGTATTTCATAAGCAAACAAATACATAACACAATTTTCAAAGAGCAAAAAGTAATAACCGTAAACCGCGACGGCGACTGCTCCAAGTGCTGTCGCTATCGTGGGCAGCCATGGCTGCATAAAGGCGAGCAGAGCACCCAAAAGCGACCCGCAGGCTTTGTCGCACTCTCCTTCCACCTGAAGCGTCATAAAATTCAAATGTATACGGTAACAAATATTTAAAAGTGCGGTTCATAACAATAAATCTTTACTTATAATTATATAAATGAAACTGAAGCGACAGCTTGGGATTTGGAAATTAATACCAATATCTATGTGAGATGTACTATTGACATGACAAACTAAGCAAAAATATGTGACATTGAAATTTATGTCTGTCTGTCTGTCTTGATGTTTATCCAGAATAGGCTCCGAAATGGCTGAATGAATGAATTTTGATGATTTTATTATTAAAAGTTCAAGAAGTGTTTGAGCATAAATTATTTTGGAGATAGCGGTGAAGAGGAAAAATAAATGCAAGGTACCGATAGAAAGGGTCCGAACAAAATTACTAATAATTTTGTGTCTATTTGTGTGCGTGTATGTTTGTTAAGAATAGACTCCGAAATGGCTGAATGAACTTTAATGAAACATTTAAATAGAAAGTATTTATAAACGTTTTCAAAGAAAAAAATGTGGTTAGAATGCGGACTATTTCAGAAAGTGCGCGACGGAAAAATGAGTTTAGGATATTGTTAAAAAGGGTTGAAATTATAAGGGGGCACAAAATTACTAAATACTAGAATATTGTCTGTTTTTCTCTCCATTTAAAGCTTTAAAACAGCAGAATTAATGTCAAGAAGGTATGCAGTGATCACCAAAAGCATTTCAAGGTATTAGTGAAATGTTTAAATAATACAAATGCTGGAAGTGTTTTTTAAATATTTTTCTAGTGAATTTGCAAGTTGCGTTTTGCAATGTTCATAAATAATAAAAAAAAAAGATTAAACTTTTTTAAGACTAGAGTTGTACTATCTAAACATCTGTTGAAAGAAATTCCTTTTTTTTTAAATAAATTGGTAACTTTTTATTATATCTAGTGGATTTCATAGTATTATCTTTTAACTGTGAAAAATATATGTTTTAAAAAGCATTTTCGAGAAAATTCAATCTGCTTCTTGTAGCTTGGCTATACAGACATGTACTCCATGACGCTCTGTGTTTTAAAATAAAATTCTCAATCAATTCGATCGGTTGTCTAGAATGAAGTATCCAACACTCTCTTTGGTTTATTTCTTGGTTCAGTAATGCCCTTAATGCTTAGTTTCTTGGCGCTTTCTTTAGTAATGAGTTTTCCATAGTCAAGTTTTCAAGTATTTTTAGCTACAAAATAAAGAATTTATTTCATCTTATAATATTCCG
The DNA here is from genome assembly GCA_949709985.1 of Luffia ferchaultella. Classification (NCBI taxonomy): domain Eukaryota; kingdom Metazoa; phylum Arthropoda; class Insecta; order Lepidoptera; family Psychidae; genus Luffia; species Luffia ferchaultella. The sequence goes on along the minus strand of OX453257.1, from coordinate 5,551,915 downwards.
ACTTTAAAAAACTATAATACCAACCTCGACCGTAAACTGCTGCGTAGTGAGCCGCGACGTAACAGTTACAACACCACCGCTGCAGGAAGGCCCCTCAGCTTTCACCGCCACTTTCCACTCCGTATCTTTTTTCTCGATCTCCAATTTCAGACCAGGCGAAGCCGTTATTTTCACAAGTTTCAAAGCGTGCGGGTGCCCTTGTACCGTGAATACATCAGACGGGTCCGATAACGATATGCGAGATGGTTTGACTTTAAGGAAAGGTAGGATCAAGACGCGAGTGCAAGCCCTACCGCCTGCCCATTCCGCGCACACTTCTAACTCCGACGATTCGACGGTGTCCGTCATTGGTATCGAGCATCCTATGTGACCTGAAATTGTGAAGGAATTACATCGTTACTGTACTATAGGTACCTAATGTTAAAAAACCTATTGGAACCAAGTCAAACTTGTGCACTTATGTTGCAAACCGTCGCGCCGAGGTTATACGAGGAGTGATCAAAAACTATCTAGAATTGAATAATAATATAGATATGGAGTTTTGGTGATATTTTGACATTATACAAAATGTTTGGTTTGGTAACTTTTTCGTTGGTTTTTCTTTTGTAATTTTAATATATCATTATCCCTTAACTTAAAAAACAGAGATAACTGAAATTCGGGCCGTAACACAATATTCTATACTGAAAAAATGTGTACTTAAATTATTTATTACAATTTACTTCACATTTTACAGTGGCTTTTTGGTGTGCGAAGTTCAAACGTGAGAAAAAACTCGCCAAGACGAGTATAGAGGGGGAAGCCTTTCCATATCTCAAACAAAAAAAGTTGACGAGGTGAGGGGGCTTGGAACTTAATCCACCACGCTGCTCCAGTGCGAGTTGGTGGATTATAACGGCAGGGACCGGGACCGACGGCTTAACGTGTTCTTCGAGCCACAGAGTTAGTTATATGTACATAAGTTAGCAAAAACTCATTATGCCCTGGAATTCCAACCTCGACCTTCTAAACTAGAAGCGGGCCCGCTACCACTCGGCTATCACGACCTCTCGAACGAGGGTCTTGATAGAAAGAACTAGATAATTGAAAACTGACATTTTTACAGTTTGTTATACAAACAAATGAAGACTTATTAGCGGGCCTGCTTCTTGTCTATATAACTTTAACTATATAACTATCTTGTTTATATATATGATAACCTATAACTCATTGATACATAATATAATGAGTATCTAAAATGTATTGGAAATGTCCTCATACTAACCGCTAACGATGTCGAAGGCCGGAGTTGCTGTGTGCGGCGATTTGGTACGGCAAACGAATGGCAGTTTAACATCTAGGCCGACGAGCGCACTCCTCTGCTCTTCATCGCACAAAAATGGTCCACTTGTCAATCCTGCGCTCTCTATTGTCAAGGGCACCATTGAAGGTGGCCATTCGCCGGGCAGGAATTCGATCTGTATTGATTTGACATATGTTATATCATTATTTTCATTCCTTAGCGTTACTATTTTTAACATAAACAACAAGTCAGGGCGAAAATTTGGTAAGTGCCGCTAGTTGTTAAGTAAAAAATCTATATTTAAAAAAAACATATTACAGACATCCTATAAACATGTAAATATATAAATATATGTAGGGCTCTTCATTTAAGCCTCATTGTGGGTCTCTGTTACATGAAGCATTGTCATGTAGTTAAAATGCTTTTAACAATATCCAATATATTATTTTCATTTAATTAAAATGTGTTGTGTTTGATGTTTGAGAAAGTGATGGTGTTTGAGAAAGACGAAAAGATGACTGAGTGTAAGATATTGATTGGGGATGAAAGGGTTGAATAGGTGAAAGAATTCGTGTACTTAGGTAGTACGTTTACGAGGGACGGAAAGTGTGACAGTGATATTGAAAGGAGAGTGAAAGCAGGAAATCAAGTAAATGGAGCTTTGCGCTCTTTTGTGGGCAGCCAGAGTATTTCTCGAAAAGCTAGATTGGCTGTTCATAGGGGAGTTCTTGCTCCGACCTTGATGTATGGAAGTGAGTGTTGGGTATGGCAGAAGAAGCATAAAAGTAAAATTAATGCAGTGGAGATGAGATCATTGAGAAGTATATGCGGGATTAGTTTGAGAGACAGAATAAGGAATAGTGTGATAAGAGAGCGGTGTGATATGGAAGATGTAGTGAGAAAAATTGAAAAAGGAATGTTGCGATGGTTTGGTCATTTGCAGAGGATGGATGAAAGAAGACTTATGAAAGAAATTTACTGTGCAGAGGTGAAAGGTAGGGTCGGAACGGGTCGCCCTAGACGAACTTACAGGAATCAGATTAGGGACATACCAGAAAAGGGTCAAGTCCAGAGTACCCGGAGTATCCGGAGTGTCCGGAGAGCATATATGAGAAGAGTGATGAGTGTTGATGAAGCAAAAGAAGTATGCCAGGATCGCACTATGTGGAAATCTGTAGTCTCTGCCTACCCCAATGGGAAGCAGGCGTGAGTATGTGTGTATGTATGTTCCATTTAATTATTGAAGTAAAACTTCTTTAGGCACAAGCATTTTTTGGATGAAAGTACCAATTTTCTTGTAAATACATGCAAGTAACTTACTGCAACTTACGTATTTTCAGTTTATGAGCTGATCCATAAGTTTTTCTGACTTAAGTACATAACTATCACTGACTCCGTGCCTCGGAAAGCACGTTAAGCAATCGGTCCCGGACGCTGTCAATAGATGGCGGTCGTTACAATCCCCATCCCGCAATGGAGCAGCGTGGTAGATTTAAGCTCCAAGCCCCCCTCGCCCTGGGGGAGACCTAAGCCCCTACAGTGGGGTAAAAATGGGCTGATGAAGTGAAATGAAGGAGTAATTCATAACCATGAGTCCCTAATTTGAATTGACTTTTGTGTGAAATAAATGGCGCAAGGTGTCGTCTACACGGTCGTAGTTATTTTTACACGACAACGTCAGTGGTTGGCGAAGTCTCAGTCTCGCAACATTATTTGGCATGTCACGATGTCATGATAGGTATGTTAATGTCTCACTGCTTCGTAAATTGTCAACTTCTTCTTCATACACCATCTGAAATGGACGGAAGCACCAAGCCGTTCTTTCAGTGTGCATTGATCTTGTCGAGCACTGTATATAATAATAATAACGTCTACACCACAACAACGTCTCGGCCCCAAACTAAGCAATAGTTTGTGTATTGGGTACCAAGCGAAGACAACACATACATATAACAACCAAGATCCCGTACCAGTATCAATATTAATCATATAAATACTATATACTACTTCCTAGGCAGGGTCGCTACCCACTAGGCTAAGCGGTCGTCTTAGTATATAAGCAATGTATAGCTGATTCTTCTATGGCATTAGTTCTTACCTTATTAACAGGTAACTGATGTATGAGGAATGACCTGGGAGGTCGGTCGGCTCGTAAAGTGTGCCTGGCCGCCTTGTCTGTGTTCAGTACGGCGACGGTCAGCCAGTTTGCTTCGTACAAAGTAACAGTTGGTGGGGCGCGCCAGCCTGTACCTGGTATGCAAACTACCCAGCCTCCTGCCGCTGTAAACGCAGAACGATTGGTTAAGGATCCATTGAATAAACGTAAAACTGTAGCAAAGTAACTTTTCTGGTGTGAAATTAGTCACAATAAGCGTCGCAGTAGTGGAAACAAGGTGGTGCCTTTACTGCATGGCGGTGTATGACTAAACAAGCACCAATTACGTTAAACGTGCACCTAATATCACACTGACGAAGGTACTTTGCTCCGATAGGGTATTCTAATAATATTGTAAATACTTATGAAGAAAATATTTAAAAAAAATGTTATATGATAACAAAATTTATAAACAAAATTATATTCTGTTGAAGAGTATGGAACTTATAAACTATTAAAAGTTTATCTCTGTCTCTTCCTTAAAAAAGAAGTTTTAATATTATTTTAAATGGTTTGACGTCATAACGTGCCTTCTTAGTCTAACACGTTTCAAACATTCATAACTTTATTATTAATTATTTATTTATATAAATTGTTTCATTGTTATTATATTTCTAGAAAAATCATTCATATAAAATAATTTAAAAAATAAGTCAACTACTCTATTGAGCTATGAACAACTGAAAATGTGAACGTCGCAAACAATGAATGTAATTCAAAATTATGTTTTCTCATAGATTACAGAGCTAGAACGATTTCGATAACGCATCTCATTAACATGAACGTAAAAAAATTAAAACAAAATGAAGGAAATAGAAAAGGGCCAGACCTTCTAGTTAAGGAAGTCATCAACTCACCTACAACGCGATCAGCTTGTACATCCGAACCGACAACCCACACATGGTCGTGAAGCTCCGTGCCGCCAATCACACCTGACACCGACATGAACGTGCCGGGCGAGTCCAGAGCGGTTACTACTAATTCACTACCTAGAGCACTGTGAAATATATTATCATTAGATATGTATTTATGATGGGTGCAATGACTAACTACTACAGATAACACAATGAAGAAGAAAGATACAAGTAGATATATATAACTGGTGTTCAGCTGAACGTACTCCAAACTTATAGAGCACTAGCGACCCGCGCCGGCTTCGCATGGGTAGCAGAGCATATAAGCCGTAGTGTTTTATTCTGTCGTAGTGTCCCATCAGCTTGTTGCGTCGAACATGTGGATTAGATTTAGTTAGATTTAAATGTAACGTAAGTTCATCCTACTTGGAGTATTTTTAAAGTATTTTATTTTCAAATCTATAAACATTTGAAAAAGTAAAGAATAAACACACAAAAACAAACTACAATATTTTTTTATATACAACATTGACGACTTCATCCTAACGACGCGTGTCGTGTAGTCCGGTATGGCCGACAGGGCGGCGCGCGGCACCTGGTTGCTGTCGTGCGATATTTTATTTCGCGATAGCTCCTAAGATATTAATTTAAATTGTATAGTGTAAAGGGCAATCATAATGTGCATGAAACGCTGAAGGTAAATAACGTATTTAATTTGATAAGGAATAAATACTGTATTCGTATAAATTGCTTTCTAATTACCTCATCATATGATACCATTTTCTTAAACATAAAAATAGGTATAGTAAGCTAAGCTATCCATAAAAGATAGACATATGCCATCACGGATTTATTTGTAGTCCTATAAAAGAGACACAATTCTTCCATACATTATTTTGCTATATCTCAGAGGGATTAGACACCGTTTTCGATGAAAGCTCCCAGCCGCCTTGATTTTTTTCCGACTTTGTCAACAATAATCCTCATATATCAACTAATTTCCACAAAACATTAATAAATTATACACATAAACCTTCCTCTTGAATCACTCCGTCCATTGGTGTCAATAATATGGCAATATGTTCGGTAGATTTTGAGTTTATCGCGTACAGACAGACAGACGCGGCGGGGGACTTTATTTTATAATATGTAGTGATGTAGAGCTTACCAAACTAAACAAAAAGTTTCAAGTGAACAGATGGCACAAACTAATGGTCACCAAGAAACACATGTTAAAAGTTCATTTTTTTAAAATTTTTCCAGTCGATTGGGAGATTATACCCTCCCTTTGTGGCAAACTTAGATCGGTCGGGCTGCATTTCAATAAAAAAATAATGAATTTACACACCTATGCGGTGACCGTCTGACATGCATCGCTAAATGCGGATGCGCTGACAAGGAGGCATCAGGGGCTAGCAAAGCTCGTCCCATGGAGTTTCGCATCACCAAGCGCAGCGCCACTTCGTGTTCGTCGCCAGCTGGCTCAACGGTACAGTAATGTGGTGCAGAAACTTCCACGTGGGTCACCTATTTAGAAAAATATATACTTGCATGTGCATAATTATTACTGTTTTAAACAACTGCTTATAAATGGCGACATATGCCATAGTAACAAGCGTAGGTGAATATCGTAACGTCGGTGTGTTTTGTGCATCGGATTAATTAAAAATATAAATCTATGCAGTGTTTTATAAGATGGTAAGCATACAATGGCAAGTATCAATAGTATTCATATTAAATATATTATTTATTATATTTATCAAAAAAATATAAAACCGGTAGATTTTATACGATAACAAAATTTATAAACAAAATTATGTTAGGTCAAAGAATATGGAAATTATAAGCTATTAAAATTTTATCTCTGTATCTTTCTTGCAAAACGAAATTTAACATTTTAAATGGCGTGACGTCACAGGCAGGTACACCGTTCGGCATCGCACCCTCTCTGTCTAACAGGACATTTAAAAAATTCATAACTTAGTTAATAATGATTTATTTTTAAAATTCTTTCACGGTTATGATACATTTAGGAAACTCTTTGAATATAATTTTTTTTTTAAATAGTCAACTAGCTTAGCATTAATATAATGTTTTGAAGTGAACTTTACATAGCATAGCAAAAGTTTTCGAAACGGAATTAAAATTAGAATGCTACGAGGACATAAGTGAAAGGCGTGAAGCAGTGAGAAGGAAGTGTACCAGGGAACAGCGATAGACGAGAAGCGCATGCGTACAAGTCGACGTAAACACGTCCCACTGTTGCGAGGTAACTTGTGTGTGTGATTGTGTGAAATGATACAAACTCAGCTTTACTATATTTTATTTTCCGTTTTTAAACTGACAAAAGGTTTATGATCAAAACGAAATAAAGAAATGGAACCCTTAAAACGTGTACTTATATATGAGAGGGATACATAAACAAATTTATATATGAGTGTCGTGATAGCCCGAACGCAGCGAACCTGTTTCAAATCTATAAGGCCATGTGGCCATGGTTTAAATCCGGCCGTATACCGATGAGTTCTTTCTGACTTAAGTACATTAGCTATCACTGACTTCGTGCCACGGAGAGCACGTTAAGCAGTCGGGCCCGTTTGTTGTCAATAGATGGCGGTCATTACAATCCGCCAACCTGCAATGGAGCACCGGAGTGGATGTAAGCTCCAAGCCCCTTCATGTTGAGGGGAGGTCTAAGCCCCTGCAGTGGGGTATAAAAAGCGCTGATGGAATGGAATGGAAAAAAATGAATCCTAAATGTAACAAAATTGATATACACTTACAGTTTCCCTGTATATATGGTTCCTTTCGTCTCTGTTCTGAGCGATGACAACTCCGTAGCCAGGTTTTAGTGCTTTGAACTCGCCACTAGGTGTCACTTCAAACGCGCTGTCCTCTGTGTGCGCTTGCCAGGTGGCACGCGGTACGGATTTGAGGCGAAGCGTCGACCCTACCGCCACGGCGAGTCTATCTCCTGGTTTAAAATCTCCAGGCATACCCTCGACCGATGTCTGTATGTCTGACACGGCTAGAATTTCGACGGTCGTGTCCCATGATCTCGTGTCGAGCTGTAAATATAGGAAATAAATTTACTAACTGTAATGACCCTAAACTGCAGAAACGAAGCACAAAGGTTGCGGGTTCGATTTCCGCCTGGGACAAATATTTGGGTGAATGAACATGTCTATTTATTTTGTGTCTGGGTGTAAAAGATATATACCTGGTTTTCGGCTGAACGTAGTTCAAACTTACAGAGCGCTTAGAGCTTACCGAAGTAAACAAAAAGTAAAAAAATGAAACTTTAAACATGTTTTTTTCGGCAACCATTAGTTTGCGCAATCTGTTCACTTGAAACTTTTTGTTTAGTTCGGTAACTTCTACACGCTCTATAAGTTTGGACTAAGTTCGCCCGAACACGCGGTATATTATAACTGAACGTAGTTCAACTTCAAACATGTTTTTTCTCGGTAGCCGTGAGATCAGGTCTCACCTGTCCTCCAGAGAAAAAATCGTGAGTTCATGTGTCTATGTGTATACATTCAATGCATCATACCTGGCCCATATTTCGAATTCTGACGTCGATCGTCACAGAGCCAGCCCTAAGAGGTACCACTCTCACTGAAAGTCCTTCAGCTACAGACCTCTCTAGCATATCTATAATTAAAATTATATTTAAATAAACAGGAGAAACTAAAACAGATTGAACTTACCTTTGGTATATAAGAAAATTAATAGAAACTATAATCATTTAAATATATATATATATATTGATAGCATTTTTTTTAATTAGTTATTTAAAAAGAATATTACAGAAAGTCTTATAATTATTACAAGTTACAATATTCTGAAAAGCAAAGTAGCTTTGTGCGAATACCGGAACACCTACTGATCGCTCAGTTATCAAACAGGGTACATTTAACAAGAAAATACAAAAATAGACCTTATACTATAACAGAATTTATAAACAAGACTTACAAATAAATTATATTGAATTGAATTAAAGGCCAAATAAAATAATAAGTTATCACTTATTTGATATCAAAATATATGTATTTATATATATTCATGATTTTATTTTTTATTTCTTTTAATTTATTTCGATTTGTTAATGATTATGATTTGTGTAGGCTCTTCAGGATTTAGGATGATTATTTATAATATAGAACATACATAGTTTTAGACTTTTATCACTTATATCGCATTACATGACTTCACTGTCGTTCGCGTTATACAAAAATGATGTAAATGTCATATTGTCGTAAGAGGGCGCTGGTGTCGCTACATTATGACGATTACAGCGCCATCTATAGTAATACATGTAACATAAGTGTAACAGTTTCTTTTGCAATACAAGGTACAGTTAAGTTATTGTAAAGCAATAATGGTGAAGATCGATTGACCAATCAGGGCTGTTTTTTTTTCCAGTTCATATTAATTTATTAATTAGAATTTTATAAATTTAAAATTCAGTGGCTTATACTTGAAAAAAAAATGCCAGGAAAAACTTAATTATAAATGATATAGAACCAATTGCGTTTTTATATATACATATATTTTTTAGCAATCTCTCACCATCACGATGTGTGGCATAAAGTCTTGCCATAGTCGGATCTCTCGCGCTCCAGGTTATCCTTGGCGGTGGCTGAAGTCCAGCTAATACACTGGGGCCCAAAGAACCCGCAGCTTCCAACCACAAAGGGGCTGGAGTACCTACGAGGAGGGTACTCGTCGCCGACTTTGCTGATATACCGGTAATAGGTACTATCTGGATTGTGGAGAAATAATATTTCAATCAATTTATTTATATTTAAAAAGTATGAAAAACTTAATAGTTGCGTAATTCATGAACAAAATTAGCTTAGATATCCAGTATGCCAGATCATAACAGAATTCATCTCTATGACAAATATAAGGCTGTGCACAGTGAAGATGGAAACAGCCAATCATATTTGTTACATATATAATTTTAGAAACATATTTAATTTGAGAAAGTTCTATTTCATATATTCAAGAAAGAGGCAAAATGACTATTTTAATGAAACAAAATTAATACTCAGACATTGTTTTTGTGTTAAGGTGGTGGATATTATATAGTCACGATTCTACTAGGACTAGACATTTCAGATCTGAGCAGAATTAAAGCGAGGCACCAGTGTTACTCTTTTGACTTTACAAAAAAAATACAAAGGGAATCGTTGAGTAAAAACAACAAATTAAAGATAAAAACTTTAAATTGGTCATTTTTATTTAATAAGTTATTACCATACATATAATTATAATTTTGCATCCTAAATATACCAAATAATAAATTTTTACAAAATATGGGCACACTATATTGTGCTGTGACCACAGACAAGTCAACCTTTAAGACCACGCTTTAATAAACGTCAGTACGAAAACGAAATCGCCAAAAAGTGGCGGGTTGCGGGGAGAGGTCGGCTAGTTTGCATTGGCTCGTTCAAAATTAACAATTTAATGGCTTCCAACGTACTTCCAACTAACGGCTCACTAGTGATGTAGTTATGTAGTGTCACTACATAGACTTGGTGAATGCTACTCCCTGTTAAAGCGTGGTCTAAAGGATGACTTGTCTGTGGCTGTGACATAGCATAGCTCAGTTTAAAATGTCCATTGTTAATAGTAATGTTACCTGGTAACACAATTTATTAGAATTTTAGAAATTACTGAACCTCCTTAATTTGATCTAGAGAATTTAGATAATTTACAGTAGATAAAAATAAAAAGTTTCGTTCACCGAATTGGCCAATAAACATTTCGTGATCACCAAACATAGACAATCATCAATATTCCTTTCTAATTTCTACAACTGACCTCGATCTCGGCTTCAGCACTGGCCATCTCAACATCAGCAATATCGCGCGCTACAAGCCGTATGCGCGCACTGCCTAAAGACACTCCGCTGACGAGCCCCATAGACGATACCTAGGGACAATATAATTTTTTTAAAAGAGTTTATACAGGATGTCCCAGAAATCAACGTCAAGCCGGAAACGGGTATGAGGAAAGTAGTGACAGTATCAGAAAAATATTTAAAAAAAAACTTAGTCATACACTTTTAAAACAAGAGTCACCAAAAAAAAATGGAGACAACTGACACTTTGTGATGATTTGAGGCAGTAATGTTTTAATTTTAGACTGTAATTTACGGAAGGGTTATTCAGGTTTACATCGCAAAAAAAATTCTAAGAAAAGTAAAGATTTGCAGTCACAGTACTAGAAAAATCATTACAGTGTCAGTTTACTCAACTTTTTTGTTGTCTATAATTTTAAAAGATTTTTTTAAATATTTTTCTTATAACTGTCACCTCTAACATCTGATATGATTATGATACGTTCTGTACTTTGAGTGCCTACCTCCACGTAAATAGTTTGGTTCCAGAAAGTACAGTGAAAAACAGTCAACAACCAATTTATTTAATGTAAGAAGAGGTGTCTGGAGTAACACGTTTTGGACTTTCTGGTTGCTTAAGTAAAATTTCAAAGCAAAAAAAATTAAATTTCAACAATTCAAGCTAATGCATTTCTATATACTCCTATATTCTTTAAAATATCATTATTCTTATTATATGCTTTCAATGCGTAAAAAATCGTATTTTTAGATATACGAGCGGAAACTAAAAAATCTAAATAAAGTAAAAACTAGATGGACTAGATGACGCTATGTGATTTTATAATTAAGGTATCAAGCAGTTTATGTAAAGACTAAGCGTTTACAAGTATTTTTGACAAGTGTAACTAAAATTAATTCGTATTATGTCATAATTTTTATTTTTGAACTATGCACAAATATTTTAATAATAGAAGATATGATTTTTTTTTTAATTATCAATACAATAAGCCATGACAATATTAAAACTATTTAGCAACTAATATCAATTCTTATAGATAATTATTGAATAAATATTGAAAATTGTTTTCTCAATAGCGTGGTTGTAACTTACGCCGCAAAGGCACAACACTGGCCTCACTATGTTTTATGGCAGCAACGAGGAAAAAAGTTAGTATAGTATTGAATCATATAGTTTCTACATTGAATACAACGCATACACATTGGACCAGGGACAAGGGACAACAAAAACAAATACAATACGGTTTATTGTTTGATTGATTTGACAATCAAACCTGCACCCTGTATAATCACAACCATAGTCTGAAACTTACTTCGACATGATGCACGCCGTCTATAGCCTCGTAGTGTAACGCAGCGAGGTGGGCGGGCGGCCCGCCGGAATGTCTTAGCTGTAACCGCGCACCGTTCGGCAAACGTGTGCGTGGCGGCAATACAGTCAGAGGTGGGAAAACTAATACCTGAAAATATTAACGTATGAACATTAAAAGCGTCAAGTACGTTTAGTTTTTTACAGTTATGTACGGCAGAAAAAGCATGAAAGTAGAATTGAGATGCAGTAGAGATGCGATCTCTACGTAAAAGTAGTTTGAACGGAGTACACAACTTAGAAAGATAGTTGTAAGAATATTGATGTGAGAGAATAGTGGTTTAAAAGATGAAATTAGATAGATTAGATTGAAAAAACTTATGATGAAACGGTTTGGGTATAATATGGAAAGGATGAAGCATGGGCTGGTGGAGTTCGCGTATACGGATATGCCATCAAACACATCAATGTTCACCTATTGGTCAGTTTTTGGCAGAAATGGTGTAACTTGCGCGTCTCATCTTACTGGCGCTCAGCGGCTGTTTTCTCACTTTTAAGGTAAGACACTACCGCTGATTTCCATATAAAATTTAATTGACGACGTAAGAAACTAAACATTGTTACATTTATTTTATATCTCAATAAGTAAAGTATACCATGAAATTGTCGTTTTTTATAAAAATATGTTACTAACACAAAACAGTTCTAATTTTTATTAAAAAAAATCACTTGTACATAACTAAACCTTCACCCATAATACAAGCATAGTACTTGCTTACTTTGGGACTAGATGGCGCTGTGTGGGTTGTCCCAGATATTATAAACCGAAAGTTATGAACTTTAAAAACCAAAATTAGAACTGTTTCGTCTTAGAACGAACATATTTTTATAAAAACGACAATTTTAAAATACACTTTACTTACTATAATTATAAAATAAATATAACAACAAGTATTCTGTTGTGAAGCAGAGCACCTGGTATAAAAACAATTTTTATAATACGAAAAAGAGCCGTGCAAGCAATTTTAAACTTGGAAGCTCGGGTTCCTCTTCGGAAGCGATTTCGGGATTTCGGTATCTTGGCTGTAGCATCTCAACAGGCTGGCTAATCAAGAAGTGAGTTTTTGAGAAAAATAAGTCCAACTGTTTAAAAAATATAAACAATAGCTCATTTAATTCAGATATATTTACCGACTTTTTTAAACGTCTTTTTACGTTTTCATGGTTTTTTTCGCGGACGAAAACTGCATTTGTTACAGGACAGGACAAAAACAGAACCATAGACGAGAGTACGAATTTTTGAAATAGCGCGTACGTAGCGCTACTTCAGGAATGCATTAATTTACCAGACTATGGCCCCATATCCCGAGATCCATTCCTCGAACTCTAGAGTGATAAAAGAAATATACAGAATGGATGTATCTGATGGAAGGGTGGGTAAGAGTGGGTAACTCTAGAAAACATCAGTTTTCCGAAATTATAAATATAGGGAGTATTTATTATTGAAATGTCCAAAGTTTTGTTATTTCTCTGCGCTCTAAGTTCTGTTATGATAAACTATCTCAAATCTTTCAAAAATATTTTATAGTTGCGGATAGGACCGCGGAATATAAAGAATAAAGCTTTTTGGTACATAAACTTGCAAGTTTATTTCTATTGGCGCCTTTTAATGTTGTAATTTTATTCGTTACTTTCTATATATGCAAAAATTTACTAAAGAAAGTAAGTAAATGATGGTGTAGGAAAAAATATTGGGCAAATAGGAATAATTTAAAAATATCACTTCAGAACTGTTGCTATCATATTCATCCATGTCATCGAGTCAAGTTGATTCTCACCTCAACCTCAGAACTCCAAACGCCAGCGAAGGATGCACGAACTTTGCCCAAGCCTTCATTGTGCCCGCATAACTTGCCATCCCTAATAACCACATTGCCGGATACGCGCCATTCGGGAGCGTGGCTAATCGTCAAATAACGGTGTGAAGGACCCCTAACTAGAGCTGACACTGGTACGCATGCTCCGACACCCACGGCGCGTGACGTCACTACTTCCACAGTCAAAACTTCTTCTAGATTAACCTGGTAATAATTACATGTTGATAAAGAAAATTATATGCATAAGTGATGAAAAGAGTTCAACTAAGGTTACATTAACATATTCTGTCTCTAAAGAATGCATTCAGAATGTTTGCATGTACACCAAATATCTTAAATATTGAGTGACATTTATTCTATCCGTATGATAAAATCGTAGAATTTTCGTGTTTGTACAGTGATATTTACAAAAAAAAAAATACTGACACAAGACTTATGTAATAGAATGTAAAAAAAACAATTTTTTTTAATTTTTTTCTGTTGATTTGTTCATTTATACACTTAATTTATACATGTTATATCTTTCTCTCACTAATTGTGATTGTATAAATTTTATATGATTTAATTTTTAACGTTTTATATTAATTTTAGTTACTGTTTGCCATGACCTTGTTTATTGTTATTGTTGTGTGTGCATCAAATAAAGCATATTTTTTTTCTTTCTTCCTATACGCGCATCACGTAAAAGCCGCTCATTGGATTGAAAATCCAATTACTGTAAACTATGAAGCTTTATCCTGGCAACATTTAGTGTTTATTTCGTCAAAATACCTACAGAATCAAAAGATATTCAATCTTTAAATATAGTTAGAAACCTCATAGCACTACGCTGTCGCGCCGCATCAAGCGTACATGGTGTTTAATTTCATCCGGACGAAGTCACGAGCAGAGTTAATTATACATAAATACAATGACGTAAGTCGCACATCGAATTATCGTGGCGATTTTGAAAGAAGAAAATTTAATTAGGATAAATTTTGAAATTTGTGATTTTGGTTGGATAGATCTAGAAAATTAATTTAACCTTTTAACTAGTCATCAATTATTATCAATCAATTGTCTCTGTTAATTAAATGGGTCGTGACCTTCAATCTGACCAAATATGGTTAATGAATAGCGAATAGGTTAAATTACATAGTTATTACAATAGTATAGATTGCAATAAAACATTATAAGAATCACATAATTACAAATCATAAACGAAACGCGCCTCATCACTAGGAACTGTCAGGAACATGTTGTTTTCTCGGAACTTCTATAATAACCATAATATTATTACTCGAGTCTGAAACTTGAGTATTATGAGGGATGCAAAACAAAAATTTTTTAAATCATTTGAAGACAGGTACAACAGTAACTAAGTCGCTGTCCAATCCCATAAAGGGATAGAAAGATTCTGATGTAGATATAGATAAAAATATAATAATTTTTTTTAAACCGTCTTTTAACTATTTTTAACATTATTCTCATCTTATATATAACTTTGGTTTTATATTCAATCAATCTATGACAATAATTTAATTCAAAGTAGGAATATAAAAATTCTCTTTATGAATGTCAAACACAGAATAAATAAACACAATGAAACAATCGGTCAAAGAATTCACAAAAAAAATAGAATAGGTATTAATAAATAGAACGTTAAAAATAATAAACATCATTAAAATAACAAAGTTATAAGTAATAACAATAACATGTCCTCAAGAAAGTCAACCATTCTGTAACAGGCTTTGGACATAAGTATGTTTCTGACAACTTTCTTAAATTTATTTTCTGAGAGATCAGCTACCCCGTCTGGGATTCTGTTATGAATCAGCATACGTACAGAGACCCAAAAATGATTTATTTACTCTGCTTAACCTAAGTTGTGATGGTGTCAGTTTGTTTTTAATTCTAGTATTGTAGTCACGCTTCTTTCGAGACTCTTTGAAAAGTTCGACACATTCCTATGTACGTAAATTATAATAAAATAAATATATTGTGAATTCTTTTGGGAACTTTTCTCTTAGAGCCGAAACGCCTTAGGCCGTAAATAGTACGAATTGCCCGTTTTTGTAAGATAAATTTCTTAGCAATATCTGCACCAGAACCCTACAATAATAGACCGAAAATATTTTTATCATTATTTGCACTAAAATCTTTATATCCTTTTATGAGATTGGACAAAATCATAAGTCACTTAATAAAAACAGAAAATTGAACTGAATATAAAAATATTGACTCCAAAATGTAAACAAAGATTTGTACAAAATAACTCACCTCAATATACTGTTGTTCACCAGCAATACACAAGTCAGTGATTATAAGGTCATAACTTCCGGGCCCTGGTACGACAGCGTTTAAAATATTATTTTCCACCTGCGCCAATACACCTTTAGGCGTTTCTACTGCATAACGGCCACTGCCGCCAGAAACAGTAGTTATATTGGAAACGCTGTCACTTTCGAACGCTACGTAGACCTGAAAATAAAAACATATATTACATGAGTTTGGCTGTATCAGTCACATATGAATACAATATGATACTTGACTACTATTAAATACCTATATTATATTTATAAAGAAAATATAAATAGCTTTTATACAATAACAAAATTTAAAAACAAAATTATATTACATTGAAGAATATGAAAATTGTAAACTTTTAAAATTGTATCTCCATCTCTTTCTTGCGAAACAATATTTAACGTTATTTTAAATGCCCTGACGTCACATATAGGTACGCCGTGCCGTATTGCCCTCTCATTTTTATAGGATATTTTAAACATTCATTACTTTGTTAATAATGTTTTTTTTTAAATTCTGTCACTGTTATGATATATTTAAAAAAACTTTCATACAAAATTTAAAAAAATAGTCAACTAGCGTATTATACTTAGGTACCTACATATAATGATTTTTAATATATTTTTTCTTAGAGGGGAAGACAGAGAGTGATTACTGTGCCAAGGGTGTCATCGATATTCAATTGTTTCATTCAGGGTTTCTGTCTTTTTGGTCTGAATTCAGTTTTTGTGCCTTTGCTTCGGTCAGAAGACTTTTTCTAGGTCACCCCTTACCGACTCTTCCATCAAAAACATCTGCTCAAAGATATTATTTGCCACTCTGCTTACTTTGACCCTTTCGAAATACCTTTCACCATTCTAGTCATGGCAAATTTTTCATACATTAATATTCTCACACATCACTATTCATATCTTTAACATTCGAAGATATTCCACTCTATGCAAAGATTGTTCTCCACTGCTCAAGTTCTACTTTTATATTGCCATCAAAATTCACAGTAAGTCCATAACCAATTTATTTAGATAACAAAAAGCAGTTAAGAAACCAAAGGATTTTATTTTTATGTATTACTTGTAATATGGGTGTGAAAATGTATTACCCTAGCAACATCCACTCGCAGAGGAGAAACAACTTTAGCTTGAATACTGGACGTTGCTTGTGGGATAGTCACTTTGAGTGTACCGCTCCAGCCTATAGCTTGCTCGTCTGGTACGACAGCCTGAATGGTAAAATAATGAACAATATAACTAACTTTTTATAAGACACATTATACCCAACAGTCAGATTTAAGTTCTATAAGGAGGCTGAATAAGCATTATCAAACATGACTAGTCGGTCTTTGTTACACGACCACTTTAAACACACATTGTAAATCTATGCGTCTAGTAACAAGGGTTACAAGTCGAATTCTACGCTTTTGCAATATTGTTGTACGTAGAATACAGATAAAAATCCGCTTCAATTGGCCTAGTTAACATGAAGCTAAGTTTAAAGTTATGGAGATAAGAAATGTCATAAAGGGTAAAAATCTCAAAACGATACATGTTCATAATTTAGTATTTTGGTTCTGTAAAGTAGCTATTTTGAGTTGTATCCTTTTTCACTAGACGCACAGAATTATTCTATTGTGAACTTATTTCAGTGCAAATACTTCACTCATTATAATTGTGATTGTAATCTCAGATTTTTGAATTGACAGTTTAAATATCACTGGGCATATTCGTGATGCATCGAAAAAAAACTCATAATGCTTGCAGCGCAATCAACAGCGTTTATGATGAGAACCGGTTTCAAAATATCGTTCTCACCACCACTGTTATCACCACTGTTAGGTTCCATATGATATTTATAAAGGGTACAAATAGAGAAGAACATAAAAGTACAATTTGATTAGAAGCCCTCTTCTGCGTTTACTGTCTAACCACTCATGCTCTAGCTAGCTCGTGTAAGATGGCGAGTTTTAGTCCGAGTTTCAGAACGCAAGGTCCCCGCACGCCGTTCTTCACCCCTGAGAAATCCCCGCACGCCGGTATCAACTCCGCAAAATTGCGTATTGTACTTCGATACTGTGAACGGACATTTATGATTTTATTAAAACCAAACAATGCTGTCAAATTAATTTACTCTATGTAGAAGAACAACATTGAATGAATTTGGAATTTTCACTCAAATTAAACCATGTCTACAATTATTGTGATGGTGTCCTTTACAACTTTTTTTTTACAAAAGCTATAAATCAACCTTTTTCGAAGAACTTGACCACCTTGATATAAAATTAAGACAATAAGAATTTAATACACACCTGATAGTATTTGTATGGAACCGGTACAGGAACAAATTCAGGATGTGTCTCTACAAACAAACTGTCTAGAGCCCTGTATTCTATTCCTGGATTGCTTGGACTGGTCTCCCACACTACTCTTGGACCTTTTTCTTCAAGTAATTCTCTTCCCATAGCATCAAAAAGGGTTACTTTGATTTTAACCTGTCAAAATGAATTTCGAATTACTCTTATAATTAGTTTTTATTTAATTAATTAAGCATACATAAGAGTCAAATATGGTAGTTTTTATTTTTTTAATTGTGTACATTACTGTATTAATATACAATTTTGTCTGTGCGTTTGTAGGCTTATAACTCCAGAACCACCAGTCCGATTTACATGCTTCTTTCTTTAGCATGGAAATACGATACCTGGCTAGGTTTCCGTTTATATTTAGTTACGTTAGGTAACTTAGAGTATTAGCAGTAAAAATTTTAGTGCATTATGTCGGAAGAAATATCGCGACGCAGCGAAGGCGCACTACGCAGCTGTGGCAACGTGTGGTGGCATACAGGATGCTAGCCGGGTAAGGGAAAAATGTTGTCGTAGCTCGCTACTTGCTGTCATTAAATACAGCTCGGCTGCAATTGGTCCAATGCAAACATACATAAGCATTTATTGCGATTTTATTATAAACTTGAAATCCATGCTGGCAAAGCCGCAGACGGATAGCTAGTAAACATTAAAAGTCACCTCATATCCAGGTCGCAACCAGACGCGGGGTCCTCCAGAACAGTTTCCCGGAGTGTCGGGAGGGTCCAGACTTATTTTATGAACATTCGGTGCGCACGCCACTGGAAACGCGATTGATTCGCGTTCTTGGTGATTTTCAGATCTCAACTCTAATGTGGTCTCCCCTTTCTGTGGAGTAAGTAATTCATATGAGTACTTCGGTAATAAACAATAATTCTATGCCAGCGGTGAAGAAGCAGTTATAGGAAGAGGGGGATGTTATTATCGACCAATAGGCGTTTTTTAAATTACCAATAGCTGTTTTAAAACGCGATGATTAGCCGATATTTTCGTTGCCTCCCATAAGGACATAGGCACCGAAAAAATTGGGGTGTCGAGGTATAAGATGCTATTTTTAAAACAATGAAATATTTTTTTAGTATTCTGAATAAAATTACCCTGTATATGTCATCGGAACGTCAGAAATGCTGAAAATCTTAACATAAGCTTGCTAGTGAAAATCCGTTTCTTTTTCTGATCATGGTTATTTTGGACTTACACCATGCAAGGAATGTTCAAATATACCATAATGACTGCTTGGTTGTTCTTAGAAAAACCTTTTGTTATTTTTATAATTAGATTTTTATATTTGACTGACTAATTGGCCGAGTGGTTTGAGACCCTAACTACGGAGCCAAGGGTCGCGGGTTCGATTCCCGTCCGGGACAAATATTTGTGTGCATGAACATGTTTGTTCGTTCCGTGCCTGGGTGTAAAGTATCATATATGTATTGTTAGGAACGTCAGTAACTGAACTACAACGGCGCTGAGGTTGTCGGCCCTTGTCGACTGAATGGTGAACTACTACAGCACTGAGGTTGTCGACCCTCGTTGATTGAACGGCAACGCACGTTTGACCGATTTCAATTCACTTACCTTACAGACATCCGAGCGTGTAGACGTTTCTCTCGCGTGATAATTTTCGTGTTCATAATCAGTCGGCCATTTTGTTTAGTCTGCCATTAAACACTTTTAATAATCTCAATTGTTTCTTTTAATTGCTAAAAGTATTATAAAAAAAAGAATGTTCGAGTATTTATATCAGTTACCTAGTAACCCATAATACAAACATAATATTTGCTTACTTTGGGACTAGATAGCGCTGTGTCGGATGTACCCAGCATTTATTATTTATATGTTAGTTTAAGTTTATTTATATTAATGGAAGGAACGAAATGGAGTGGAGTGACGAGCCATCTAGATAGCCTTTTCATAAATTGAAAATTTAGTCAAAACAAGCTGATGGTCCA
Organism: Luffia ferchaultella; assembly: GCA_949709985.1. Taxonomy (NCBI): domain Eukaryota; kingdom Metazoa; phylum Arthropoda; class Insecta; order Lepidoptera; family Psychidae; genus Luffia; species Luffia ferchaultella. The sequence continues at coordinate 5,531,978 of OX453257.1, read as the reverse complement.
CCATTTCTGAATTTGTAGGTTAGGTGAGGTTCGTTTGCCTCAATGTGAGGAGCAAACCGGAGCAGAGCAATGAGCCACCCAGATGCCTTTTGACTTTAAAATTAATCAATTAATTTGAATTAAATGCTAACCCATATTAATAAGCTTTCCGAACAAGTGGTGAAGGATGTTAACATTCACATGATTTCTGAATAGATGTTCATAAGATACATAGAATCAGTTAAGATGTACAAGGATATGTCCAAATATTATAAAAACACAAAAATATTTCGATCTTACACAACATGGTACTTGACTACTATTAAATATATTATATTTGTCAATAAAATATAAAAATAGACTTTATACAATAACAAAATTTATAAACAAAATTATATTCGGTTGAAGAATATGGAAATTATAAGCTATTAAAATTGTATCTCTGTCTCTTTCTTGCAAAACGAAATTTAACATTATTTTAAATGGTCTGACGTCACACATAGGTACACCGTGAAGTATTGCCTTAACTGTCTAACAGGACATTCTAAACATCCATAATTTTGTTAATGACGATTTATTCCTTAAAATTCTTTCACTGTTATAATACAGGGTAAGTCAGAATGTTATGCAGGTTTTCAAAAATTTATTATGTGAAATATAATGAACATATAATATTGTGAGATATACTGTGTGAAAGGTAAACTCTCAAAGTTTAGTTTAGTGTAGTTTTTAAAAAAAAAACACATCACAGGGGTTCTATGTGAGCGCCTTTTGTTACACGACAGACATCAAGCCGATATTCAATCTACTGCCGAACTTTCTGCAGCATATCGCGGTCGATATCAGCAATGGCTTCTGTGATGCGAGCACGCAGTTCATCCAGTGTTATTGGAAGTGGTGGTACGTAAACACGATCCTTTACAAAACCCCACATGAAGAAATCACACGGAGTTAGATCGGGTGAACGAGGGACTAGTCGACGGACGGCCAGTTGATTTTCGTTTACAGATGCAGCCTGCATCCCTAAATTGTGTGTACCACTTACGAATGGACCTCCCATCTGGCGGATCTCTCTGATATTTGGTACGAAAATGTCGTTGAACCATAGCGTTGAACAGTAATCACGGAGTTGTTAACATGGTAATCAAGCACATAGAACGACTTCTGCTCGCCAGTCAGCGCCATTTTCTTTAACTGCTCTCCTTCTGACATCTTGCGGGCGAACGCGGAATCAGTTTCAGGAACTAAACTTTGAGAGTTTACCTTTCACATAGTGTATCTCACAATATTATATGTTCATTATATTTCACATAATAAATTTTTGAAAACCTGCATAACATTCTGACTTACCCTGTATATTTCGAAAACTCTTTCATATAAAATAATTTTAAAAAAAACAGTCAACTAGCATATTAAATTGGTGATTGTCAACATACAGCGCCACATCTTAATATTTTTAACATAGGAAATTTACGGTAACATACACATGTCGCAGGACAATTTGATAATTAGAATTTTGGTGAAAACACTAGGGATTTTGCAAAAACACGGATAAGTAGACAATGATGAAAACATTTCTCAATCTTACTGGAAATATGTCTTTTTCAAAAAACACGAGTCGCTATAGTAATACTGCGAAACGAAACGTTAGCTATTATGAAATAAGAACACCGATTGATCGGTCGGAGCACCTAAATCAAGACCTCTTCTGATTGGTTGCCGTTTCAAAGTCTTTTGTTTTAAATGTGATTAAAAGTGTGCAAAAGTTTCTATAATTCGATATTATTTCTTACCCTTCATAACTTAATGATCTAATACTTCAAAGCTCACAGGGTAAAACTAGGAACCAATCAGAATAAGATTTGGTCAGTAAGCAAAAATCTAGCCAATCAGAGTTCAGGAAATTCAATGTTTCTAGAGCGACTCGCGTTTTTGCAAAAAACCCTATCTTTTTCCAGTAAGATTTGCAAATGCTTTCGCCACTGTCTAATTAGCCGTGTTTTCGCAAAAATTCGAATTATCAAATCGTCCTACGACATACACAAAACATGTTCACCAAATCGTACCCGACGGCATTTGAGCGTAAAGAGCTGCAAATCAGGGTAGCGATGTGGTGGGTGTCCATCGCGTGACACCAGCTCCGCCACTCGTGGATCTGCCGAGAATGGGACTAACGATTCACCGGCACCCAGAACCTATAAAAAAATTTCATTTGAAAAACAGATATATAATAATTTGTTGTATCCTGTTTTATATGTATGTCTCCTACCTATTTAAGATATATAAGAAGAAAACTAAAACCGGCCAAGTGCGAGTTCGACTCGCGCCCTGAGGATCCATACAGTTATAAACGTATATTGATGTGTAATCGCTATTCGCCGCCGAGAATACCATGTAATACATGCAATGTAGGTAAATTAATATTATATAATTCTAGTCGTGATAGCCTGAGCGCAGCGAACCCATTTATAATGCTGTATGGCCGTGGTTCAAATCCGGGCGTGTATCAATGGGTTTTTCTGACTTAAATTCATAATTATCACTGACTCCGTGCCTCGAAGAGCATGTAAAGCAGTCGGTCCCAGTTGCTGTCAATAGATGGCGGTCGTTACAATCTACCAACCCGCACTGGAGCAGCGTGGTGGATTTAAGCTACAAGCCCACTCACCCTGGGGGGAGGTCTAAGGTTGATGGAATGGAATTATATAATTAAAAGTTAAAAGTTTTCGGATTAAATCCTGTACTTGTGTTGTAAGATTTTCCTTCTTGCTGAACTTAATGATTCTAGATCGACGGGAAGTAAGGTTTTGATTTACTTGGGAATTGCCAAATATGGCGGTGTGGTATATCTTATGGCGCTTGGAAACCGACGCGGCGGTAACATTAGTAAAGTAGTTCATTGTGGTCTTTGACCTCGTTTGGCATAGATTATTGTGCTAATTACCGCCGCACCAGCGTGCACCCGCCGTACTGAGATAATACTAAGTATAAACGGACATCATTTCAAGAAAAAACAAAACACGAAGTTTTTATTCAAATTCTCATTTTAAATAATTATTTTTATTTTTAATATTTCTTCTATGTACTTACTGGTCGAGTTTTTTTCAGCTGTTGTCCACATGAAATATACCATGTACAGAATAAGCAGGGTCGACTTTTATAAATATATTTTAATAATTTTTTTTTAAACGAGTGTCCCTCTACAACAAAATGGAGATGAAAATTTTTTTCTCCTCACACCATTATAAGGAGTAGCATTAGAAAGTTTTTTTTAAATGATATAGAGGTTTTACAGATCGCTTTTTATTTTAGCTCCCCGTTTCTGAAATATTCACTCCTAAAGCAGCTTTTATCCCTACATATCTAAACGATAGTATATAAAGTGCACAAAAAAGAAATTGTAGGTAGTTAGGATGTTTAATAGAAAATTATTTCCAGTAACTTCAACAGGTTAGTTCGGAACAATCAAGTAAGAATTGTTAAAACGGAAAAAATACGTTACATGTGACCTATATATGCACATAGCCGTATTAACTAAGGAACCCTACTGTACGCGTGGTCCGACTCACATTTAACCAGTTTTTTTTTTAATGAAGCATCGGTCAAAGCCTCGACAATACACTAAAAACTAAATAATGCAAATCATGTCAACCATGAAATTGAAGTCTCAAGCAAGACAGTAAATACATACGGGTAACGTAGAAGAGACAACGGCAGCGGCTTGTTGCGGCCAGATTAGCTGCGGGGCTGCGCGAACGGCGATACGCGCCGCGTCGCTGGCTCGACCACGAGACACTCGAAGGTTAGATACTCCGCGTTCATTCCACACCGTTTGGAGCGTACAACAAGCGCCGTCTAGCGTCAGAAAAAACAAGAATAATGCAACAATCACAGTCCATTTCAGATAATTTTGGAATTAGACATTTTAAGTTTACACACTGCTTTAAATACACAATATCGAAGTGACATTACGCAATTTTGCGGAGTTGGCGGGGATTTCTCGGGTGTAAAGAGCGGCGCGCGTGGACCTTGCCCACTGAAACTTGAACTAAAACTCGCCATCTTACACCCAACTAGCTAGAGTATGAGTGGTTAGACGGTAAACGCAGAAGAGGGCTTGTAGTTAATTCATACTTTTATGGTGAGAGCTATATATTTTCAGAAGATAAACATTATCAGATTCATTATATTTTTTTTGTAAACAAACTAGTACATGAAATGAATAATAATAATATTAACACACACAATCACAACAACGTCTAGGTCCCAAACTAAGCATTTGCTTGTATTTTGGGTACCAAGCGAAGACAAATATATATTGGAACATGAAGTACATACTTATTTCAGTGATCTGTCCAGTATCGTGGTAATACGAATGGTTTACTGCAGTCATTATTAACAAATATGCAACACAAAAGTTCTAAACAATTTCTTCTTTGGTGTCATAAAAAATTTTTATAGGAGATTTGGTGATATACAAATTCAGTATAACACAAGCATTATAAACAGCTGTCAGTGGTCAACTTCATTGAAACCGACAACATCACGCAACAACATTCATAAATACTTATAAGTACATACCCCGACACAGGACATTCAAAATACATTTCCAACACGTATAGTTCGTCTCAAACTTTATGGCGGATCTGAATACGACGCTTTAAGCGGGCTCTCGCAGGTACAGTCATGTAGCCCTCGCTCCACTGAATCCCGCTACACCTAAAACTGGTTATTGCGACGCGACTTATGCCTACTTTCGAGTCTGTCATAAAGTTTGATCGTAACTGTACCAACATGAGAATTGAACCGCAGGTGGAGTAATTGTCCACTGCACGACAAAGGCACTCACCATTAACAGTTGGCAATCAATAACTTGAACCAGTAACTTCGTTAAGGATTTTCTCACCAAAAGGAAAGGTGACTGACTAGCATCATACATTACAATTCTCGAATTTTAAATTTTTCTGGCTACATATCGGAAATGGCCGACCGATTTGACTGACCGATTGGCTAGAGATCCTAACTGCGGAGCCAAGGGTCACGGGTTCGATTCCCGCCCGGGACAAATATTTGTGTCTATGAACATGTCTATTTGTTCCGTGTCTGGGTGTAAAAGTATCTATATATGTATATATTATAAAGAATTTACATATATATATTACTTGTTTAGTATGCCATAATACAAGCATAATACTTGCCTTGCTTACTTTGGGATTAGACGGCGCGGTGTGGGATGTCCCAGATATTAAAATTATCGGAAAAACGTAGTGTAAATTTTTTTCCACACATAAACTAAGCACAAAAATTTTATTTGTATTGGAATTCATTCAATATATTTTTATTGTCATGCAATGAATTCTAGCACTCCTGTTATACAATGCTTTCTTCTTCATTAAAAACTGCTTTATTAACCTTCTGGCTGAATCCAAGTAGCTGCAGTGATATTTTGAGGTTCAGGTCCATCAAGCGATGCCACCGCAAATGTGCCACAGTTGCATCTGCAGGCAAAGATTTTAATAATTCATCATTCCGTCATATTCTATTTATTTTATTTTTTTAACTAGCAAACCGTATCAACTTACCAGTAAAAATCAACTAATCCAAAATAATTAAGAATCATGCTTTTAAATTTATTTGAGGAATTATTAATATTTAACTGAAATTCTTGCAATTAATAGCAACAAATATAGAAACTCTAATATTGTTTTAAAATGATTTTAAATAATGCTCTTTTCAATTAATATTCTTAAAGAAATTTTCATGGGGTGGGACTCTATAGCAGGCGTGAAACGAATAATGAGTAGAATATAGTAAGAAAAATAGAAAATGGTATATTTAACAAATTCATTTCGACAAGTACTCACTCTGTTAATAAACTAAAAAAAGAATCTAAACGGCAATGAAATTACTCTTCCTGATAGCTCATTTAGTTCCTTGCTTGTAATAGCCACAGCCATACTTCAACTTCTGATGATTGTAAAAATACCAAAATAACCTGTGAAAGTTGAACAACTCTCCCGTTGATGGATGAGTAGCAGTGACGGCTACATGCAAGTAGTGGGGCTTGGCCACTCGCGCGTGACCTGTGGTCGACACCCTTACCATTTCTGGGGGGACAGAGAGAACCCTGGAAATGGAAATTTGCATGTTATAATCTATAAAATTCAAAGCGATTTTATCATCATACACAATTTTTTTTCTAGGCATTAGATGTTATTTAAACACTATGTTTAAAAACAAGTAGATAAAAAAATCTTCACATTAAAATATTTTTCTTAACAAAACTATCAATACAGCGTCTAACTTATTACTACGTCAAACATACACGCCAAGGTAATTCAATAACTTTATGGCTCCATATCTCGATATTTTATTACTGAGTGGTACTAAAAGAAAAAAACGTGTATTTCATTATTTTCATCAAAGATTATATACCTAATTTAAAAATTAGGCAGATTATGAAGAAATCACCAGGAAGGCAAGCACAGACGATTCCGATATGAATTTCGTCGATGAACCATAAATCTAATGTTTCGACGTTAGTGATAGTTGATCGATTTCGCTAGACAAATAAGCCAATAAAGTTTTTATATTGGTCGATAAATATATTGTTTGTGGCTGCCCTCCTGGTATGTATGAGGACAACAAAAAATTGTCATATTTATCATATTTACGAAAACACTAACTTTCTCCTCGCGGCTTTGCCCTTGTGGGCTATGTTGTACCGGGACCGCTATTATTTGATAAATCATGAATAATTAATTAAAAATTTTAATTGAAATAAAAAAAAATGTGAGGCGTAGTAGAGTGTAAATTTGGGATTAAATTGGGATTGCGGAGAAAGTATTTTCGTAGTTTACATACAAATTCAAGGCATTTTGTTTTTCATAGTCTAATTATTTTGTTCGATAATTTGTTGCCATCTTGTAGGCAGTGACACGATACTGTTGCTGTAGAAATGTTGTGGTTTTGTGGTCAAAAAATTGCAAAAAGTAGTTTTGACAGTCTTCTCTTGATTTAACCGTAAAACGGTCGCCCAATTTTATATACTCCACTAGATCGCGCAAACTAAAATGCTTTAAATGATGGCAGACATGAAAAAATATACATACCTTCCATAAGCATATACATGGGGATACTTCTTCAACTGAACTCTAACAGTGAGCTCTCCAGGACCTTTTATGAGCACATTTCCATCTGGCATCAGCACCAGTTCTTTGTCACCGTCTGTTTCTACTTCATTCCAAATGACTGGTTCCTCGCCGCCGCCGCGATGGCTCAATTTAATTTCCCTGTTTCAACATATTTAACAAATTACAATAGTTTGTTCCATGCTGAGATGTTATTCGAAGAAATGACATATTCATTACATTCTTTCAATCCCCCAGTGTATGTTGAAGATAGAAATTTCTAGAACTTTCGGGAATAAAAATTTTTGTGCGTACTAAAACGTTCCGCAAACAAATACCTCACACAATAATGGAAGTGGCATCAACATTGGTTTAGTATAACTTAAGTTACAACCGAACAGACTAACAGACTGACTTGTTTTATACATGTTTTTCATGTACTATCAACCTTGGAATGCACAACTAGGTATTTACATAAGAAAAATAAAAAATTTTAAACCATATTCCATTCCATCAGCCCAGTATGCCCCACTGCAAAGGCTTAGGTCTTCCCCCAGGGTGAGGGGGCTTGGAGCTTAAATCCACCACGCTGCTCCACTGCGGGTCGGTGGATTGTAACGACCGCCATCTATTGACAGCAACCGAGACCGACTGCTTAACGTGCTCTCCGCGGCACGGAGTCAGTGATAGTTATGTACTTAAGTCAGAAAAACTCATTGGTACACGCCCGGATTCAAACCACTGCCTTATTATAGATTTAATACAAGTTCGTTGCGCTCGGTCTATCACGACACTTGAACCATATTACTCACAATAAAATTAAATATTAACATTTACCCATCATATTATGAGGGTAAAATGTTGTAAAAGCTACAAATAAATCCCTTTTTAAATGGAAGCCCAGCCAGCTGGCACAGAGCTGGGGAAGGAGGTGTTGAACAGTGCGTTATTGGAAGTTCTTTTGGGCGTGGAAAAGTATGATGCGTGGCATCGCATATAGATATTATAAAATAAAGTGACTGTATTATGTTATGTTGATTATGAAGAAATTAAATAATAGTCATAATATGATTGTTAAAATCACCAATGTATTCTTATTTTGAAACTTGATAGAGTATTGTGAGGTAAGCTAATTAAAAAGCATGTTTTATAATAGATTAATATTTTCCAGAACGAATACTCTACACTCGACTTAGGACCGGACAACCAGATAGACAAACCTTCCACGTGTATATATGGAGTTAGGTAATAAAGACCAGCAACTGATGCTGATATCAGCTGGTATGAAACTACTTTCTGGAATGTTATTAATCTCGGAGCCCATCAGTGAGAATACAAATTGAAATATAGTTGTTTTATGAAACATATTGTACACAATTCAAAAAATTTGCAATTAATTGTATATTCTAATAGGGATTATTTGCTAGAAAAATATAACAGGCCTAATTTCATTTAATCATGTTTGGGTCTTTTTTTTTGTAAAATTCGTGGTTTTTATTCATGTATATTTAAAAATGCCTCTGATGTTTTAAAGTATGTTATTTTGAATAGAAATAATTAAAAATGTAATAGAAAAACACTTTAAATTTTTCTAAATATTTGTGTCAAAAAATGTCAATTTCAACAAGTTTATAAATTTTAAGAATTTTTTTATTAATCGAATACATGCATAAAAAAATGACTCAGCCCAACCAAAGTATAACTCTTCAATAACTAAATGAAATTTTTGTCTGCAACGTAAGTTGTACACAACCTTAAGACTCTTAATTTAATAATAATAATATTACTGTAACATTTAGACAAATTCTAATAAGGACTTACTGAGTAGTGTCTGTCCAAGCTATATAGAGCTCTGGAGGTATCACTTCTAACGGATCTATTACAACAGCTGATGCTTGGCCTTCTATCTGCAAATATTGATGTATTGGGGTTATTTTAAATAAATTAATTGATAATTAATAATTGTTAGGACGCAATACTTTATATTAAGACCATAAACTAATAAAAATCGATAAGTTATGGCAAAAATAATTTCAAAAGTTTTTTCACTAATAAATCACCATGTGAAAATCTATATGGTGAAACATATTTCTATTGCAATACTTGTGATATAGATAACTTTATACATGCTTATATAGAAGTGTAAAAGCCATAGTCATGATTATCTATTCGTATAATAGAGGTTAGAACAGGATTGCAGGACATCCTGCTGAATATGAAATTTCCTCATCAAGTAAATCATTCTTTATACAATATTTTTTTAGAGCAATGTAGAAGAAACTTTTTGTCATTATTTGTGAATCAAAAAGTTTTCATTCCCATCCAAACGCGCCATTAGAAGTTTCACAACAAAAATTTAACTTAACCTAACTGATAATAATAATAATGAAAATAATAATTTAAAAATTTAATGAAAAAACCTGACCTGGCCTAACCCAACCGATGATGATGGTGATCATCTTAAGCATCACAATTATTATCATTTTCATTATTAAAGTGCACATTTTGAACCTAAAGGAGATAGAATCCTAAATATACAATGCAATTTTCGACAGGTAGAATATCTTGTGCCATTATGACATTTAACTTTTTTGAGATTGTAACAGGATTTAATGGCACTACATAATATTCTTCACGTTTTCATCCATTCATCTAGTTTATTTTGCTATTTCTATAGTATATGAGATAGCTTCATTAGGATCAGTATCGCTTGCAAGACATGCAGTGTAATCTGCATAGGTAACTGTTTCTACATGTTTGGTCAATGGCAAGTCATAATAGTAGCAAATAGTAATAGATAGAAATAATAATAATAATATAATCATAAATTTCATTTGGAATTTTTATCAGTTTGATTGTAAGAACACAATACTCAAAAATTAATGAATGGGTTTCGGTGAAAGTTATTGTAATTTATTGGTGTCTAATCTAAGATGCAATTTATTGCGCCCATTTAAATTATAAATTATACTTATGTGCAATCAAATCGACTTGGCTGCAAACAACATATTTCAAACTTATTTAACTATTTCAAATAAAATTATTTGCACTTGTTTGTATATTAATTAAGGACACCTAAAATAAAATAAAACATATTCTTATAAATACAATTTTTTTGAGACCATGTCGCAAAATTTTGAACGATGTCCTTTGCGCGATCTCTAATTACACTGTATAATGTCAAATTTTACCTTCCGAGAAGGTGGCCTCCCGCTACCGACTTGAAACAATTTCGCTGTGACAGTAAAACTGCCTGTCCTGTGCGCTATGGCATCCGTCAGAGTACCGTTTTCCGTTGAATACAAAAGTTCAACATTAGCTTCTCCGTCTACCGATAATCTGATCAGCATTTCTTCACCAGCCATCAAAGCATGACCGTTGGCATCAAATACTATGCAATGCACTACAAATATTTCATCTTTCACCAGCAAACTTGAGGGCCTAAAGTACACCTTTATGTTCTGAGGTTCAGCTACAGTCAAAGTTGATGATGCGACTTCTGTAGCTCCTGACATGAGTGTTACTGTCGTAGTGCCTATGGTGTTACCCCGGACCAGACTGACTGAATCATCCAAATATGCTATTTCGCTATCACGTAGATTTACATAATAGATTGTGTCTGCTACGTTTTGTATGATCAGCCGACCAGCTCTTGCTCGTACCACTCTGAAAATTTTAAATAGAATATTTCAAATCCCTGTTAAAGTTATTATCTTCGAGCTCATTTTGGGTAAAATCGAAGGTAAAATTTTAGGACGCAACGAAATGCACGCGTTTAGCTTAAAAAACCGACCAAATGCGTGTCAGACTATGAACAGCGAAGAGTTTAAAGTTGAGATGAATGTTTAGGGTTAAAATCCAAACAATAAGTAACAACTACTCAACATATCTTAGTGAAACCAATTTTAATTGAAAGTGTGTTTTAAGCTGTATTAACTTAAATGTTTTCAGAATTTTCCACCCCATAGTTCAAAAGTTAAAGGAGAGGAACACACTTTTTACGATTTTTACAAACACATAAGTATCTCGACAAGTCGACAACTATTAACAGTAGATTGTTACACAAGGGATGAAAGGGACCTATCTAGGCACGAGATGGTTGTTATGCTGATGAGCTAAAGGATTGAATTGCCGCTGTCTCCTTTTTGTTATGTTTCTTTTTCTGGTGCGTTCTACCAGCCAGTATTTTTTATCATTGACGATGGTAAATATTTAGGTCAAATCTATGTAAATAAAATAATAATTAAGTTAAAAGTAAATTATAAGTATAGCATCATGATACAAAATTGTGTATACCAAAGTTTTTATTACAATTTTACTCCGTGACTTAACAGAGTGGCTGTATAAAAAGTTGAAATATGGCTTGCATAGTTTTAAAATTTTTTGACAGGAGGGAAAATCGTTTCCTAAGGATGAAAAGTACTGTTTTCATCCCTCTGATCATGGAACTTCAAGCATACTTTCCGAGTATGTGTAATGAAATTTAATTTAGTTATCGTCTCATTGTTACCCTTTTTTACCCTTTTCATTAGTAAATCTTGATGTATCATTTATTAAAATAATATGTCGATGCGGTAGATTGAAGACCTTGTATGTCATTTTTTTAATTTTAATTTTTCTTTGCTTTGTTACAAAGAATAACTCGTAAAGCATGTTTGTAATGAATCCGTTTTTCAATTTTTTAATTTTAGGCCATCCAGCGGTGTCATGAAAAGCACATATATAAATTAACCTTGCGCAGTTTGTGAGATAATCTCGTTTATGTGATGGAGTTTTGTTGTTTGGACTCTTTGGATATACGAGGTCTTCACTCTACAGTGTCGATAAGTTAAATTAAACAATACAATAGGTCTTACTTGTATCGTATGGTGTCACCAGGGGCAATGATGGCCGTAGCTGGCGTCAATATGACACTGGCGATTACATTTAGACTAAAATCTGTGCATATACGCCCAAGGCACACTGACACTAGAGCCTCGCCCATAGCATGCCCATACAGAAGAACAGAGTAGGAATGCAGGCCTTGCGCTTCCAATTCTTCGATTCCAGATGGTGCTTCATAATCTGTATCGGTCCATCTCACTAAACTGAAAAAACCATTTCGTTATATAAATAAAAGGAATAAGTAATGGTAAACTTTTATGATACTAATAGGATAATTGCCACTGGACCACTTAATTGACTTCGGTTGCACCAATCAGCAAAATCGAAATACAAATTGTAAGTAACTAGCTAACGGCGAGGACTTAAAATAAGATTGCTCTAATTGTTGGTGTTTGAATTTTAAAGATTGGCGTGCCTCTTCGCAAAGTTTTGGGGATCATTTTTTAAGTGTGCCAGCGGCGGAGGCCGCCATAGTACTTTTTGGATTACAATGATACAACAAATAAAAAACAATTAAAATATGGTTCGGGCTTCGGGAATGACTAAATAATACCTTCCATGTACAAATATTACAACATTACATATTTTGTACAAGTATACAAAATCAAAATCCCCCTTACTCATTTAATCAGCAAATCACATGAAAATTTATAACTTCTTTTAAAGTGCAAGCATCCAGTTAAGATTTTTCGAAATTAAATGGGGGGGGGGGGGGGGCAATGTGAGTTTGTGCATAATCTCATTTTCATTAATTGTTGAAGTTAAATGCATGTGAATTGGTATTCCAATTAGAAATTATGAAATATGTGTTTCAGGAATTTGTAAAATCTCTTTATGGGGGAAGATCAGGAACGAAAATTTGTGAGTGCCATTTTTCTCAAAAATACATGCGCTTAATCTTTTCATTAGAAATTGAAAAAAAATTTGTGTCAGTGTTTTTAAGAATTCATCCCCTAAAGGATGAAAGGGGATGAACGTTTATATGCGAGTTCTGTCATTTTTTGGGGTAAATCTATGACAATTTGTATTTAACCTTTTAGAAATTGAATAAGACAGATTATAAAATTTTGATTAATCTCTTAATATCGTAAAATAGGGGTCTGTACGAAAATTTTGGAATTTTAAAGCTTAAAACATGGAAATTGATATTTGGTATTGCAGTAAAAAAAATTATAAAGGTTACAGGATTTTTTTAAAATTTACCTCTCAAGGGGTAATACTGGGGACTAAAGTTTGTACAGGTAATACATTGTTTATAAAGTTAAAACCATGAAATAGTGTTGTGGTTGGAAATTAAGAAAGACATGTTTTCGCATTTATGAAAATTTAATGCTTAAGAGGGTACAATTTTTAAAATTTGTATTTAACCTTTACGTTGGGATTTAAAAGTCATGTGTTTCAGTGTTTTTGTAAAATCTATGCTTAATAAATATTAACAGACACTTGTGATCTACACAAGTGAAGTCTCGGGCAGCTGCTAGTAATAATGGTGCGCAATTATACTACTGATGGTAGACATTTGCCATAGAAAAATGTGTTTTAAACTAATTATGTAATAAGGTGTTAATTATATTCACCTGACTAGGGGTTCTTCATCTAAACTACTACCAATATTTTTTATAGTCCACTCAAAACTCACTCCTTCTAATGTTGAGAATTTATTCCCTGGAATATAAATGTTATTTTTGTATACAAATATTCTGAAATAAAAACAAATAAGTTTTGTGACATTGACGCAATTTGCATTTCATTCTGAAAATTGAAAATTCAGGGTTTGACCTTTAAGGGGAGACGATGCCTGTTAGTATGGCTATTCAATTATAGACTATAGACCATACCAAGAATTGAGCAGTAATTTTACATTGTAGGTATTCTCGTACACAAGTCTTTTTGCATTGTAGACATTGACCCATTGACCCATTTATATTTTTTCATGATTACTTTTCAACGTTTCAGTTGATAAAACATAACATGCAACTATAAAAAGTATTTCTCTTTAATGTTTTCAACTGACATTATTGACATGTATATGGTCAACAGTTGGGAAGTCACTACAAAAACCAGCTTGTTCTTTGGGTTGTTGTTCATCGAGGCCCTTTGTAAATCTTTTGGTCTTGTAAGCCAAATACTATTTTTGATAATACCTTGTATAAATTTGACGTCAGGCTAATACGTCTATAATAGTTTGTTTTTGTCTACCTTTTTGTATAAAAGCCTGATAACAATACCGATGTTGACAACTGTCAACCACTAATATTAAGTTAATTTACATGTTAGAGAATAAAGGCTATTATTATTATATCTTTGCCATGCATGAAGCACTTGAATGTTGGAGCTACATTGCATTTTGTTTTATTATTTTGCCTGCATTTTGCATATAATGCCAGTGTATATTTGTTGGTAGTATGTAGTAACATGAAAACGACCACAGCTTGTATCTATAAATAGTATTATTTTATAGTAATGTGACTTAAGCAATTAAATATTACCTAAATCGTCATAAGCAACTACTTCAAATGCTGCTGGGGCTTCTTCTAAATAGAGTTTCCAAGTTGTACTCATAACTTTTAAAGAGCTTATTTTGTCAATGTTGACATCCCCACGTAATACCTGCAGTATTAGATATTTTTATAATACACAATCAATAATAAAAATTCAACATGTCAATCATCTCAATATTTGTGTACCAGAACACTACTCAATCTACAGCCATGGGAGGAAAATATATAAATAAGATGACAATCTATATGAGCCATACTTCAGTATTATCTATTTAGGCCATTTTTACTATTAAACTTTAAGTTATTATAAATCCATGTAGGTAGGCCGATCAGAGACCTATGTAATTTAAAATAAAACAAATTACATGTAATTTATATGACTGCTGCAACCACATTTTGTATAAAATTGGTCATCCCTTAATTTTATTTATCTAACCCTTAGTAAAATATATTTTTAGTTTCTGATTACAGAAAGGAATCATTTATGCAATCTACTTAAAGTACAAAAGAGTATTTTAGAAAAAAAAAATGGTTAAGAGACTTGTTAATTAAATGAACTAATTTTATACTCTATTAGACCTGTAGTTAACATGCAAACATATTTCCCGCATTTTTTAACCTCACTTACTTCTCCACTCTGCACCTCCTCTGCTAAAATAATAACAGAGCCAGGTGGAACACATGCTTTAGAGACAGATACACGTGCGGCGCGAGAACAATGACCCCACGTATCTTCATATATCGGTTCAATATCAATGATGTCATCTCTAGACAAGGTCCTAAAATAAATAATGTAAAATAATAAAAACTCCAAGTATGGGTCGTCGGCTTTCCATTGTTGCCTGATGAAAATTATGTTCATAAAAATGATCATTTGAAATCTGGCTAAGATAGGTCGATGGTCCATCATTTAAAAAAAAAAGGTTAGGTTATAATTTGTTTGTGATGATACGAGAAGCGAAGCGAAGCCACTAATAAGCCTTATAATTTTTTTATATCCTTAAAAAACTATTTACTGCGTGAGGTTCCTACACCCCTCCCCCATAAGCCTGATTAAATATTTTGTAACTTCTCAGCAGGCTACATTGGAAAGCGCTACCCCAGGTATTATTATACAAATTACAATAATTAAGTTACATAAACGTACCAAGAATAGCAGCCTCCTTCAATAATTTCAAAAGTAAAATTCACGAATAAGTTTTCGAACCATGGTAAAAGTATACCGGGAGTGTTAATTTTTGCACTTTCATTGTTATGAACCAATAAAAATAAATAAAATATAATTAAATCCCTTCTATTTATTTTATTTGTAAACACCGACATTTTGTAACGATTGGTAACGATGGAACTTATTTTAAACTATTTAGAGTGATCAACTGATCTGTTTTCGAATTTATTACTTATTTAACCTATAAATCTAAAACATTATTTATCTGGCGCGCGCCAAAGCATGCAATCACAATCAATCACAAGCAATGACAATGACAGATAAATGACAGTAAATAATATTTTTTTTTAATTTATTTACATGGCATTGGCAGTTGTGCCATCAGCCAATACAGTCACAGATTTGACAACTCAAACTTAAAGACAGTAAATGACTTCCAAATACAATTTGTTTTTTTTTTATTATTTAATCCGTACCATAAAGGTATCAATGTCACGGACTCACCCACGACTTACCGGTAGCTATCTCCTACAAACTTATTTTGCTTCTTTACGTTTTACAATTTAAAAATAACCCTATGCATAAAGCAAAAGTTTCATTTTTGTATTATAAAGTTTCGAGAGTGCATAGTCCTGAACCTACGTAGTAGGTACTATTACGTCCATGTCCATGGTGGCTGCGGCTGCACAAAATTTTGGCTGTGTTCTGTGGTTTTAAGTAGTGTTCGTTCACCTGTGGTGTTCACAGAGTACTTAGTAGTGGTGTGTAGTTGCTCCGCAGTATATTGGTTTCCACGAAAGTAGCAAGGCGAAACAGCGAACCACCCGCGGAATAGCAAGCGATTTTTTGTGTGGGGCCCCAAAGGGGCGCGCGCGTGCTTCTCAACCTATTTTCTGCATTTTAATGTATGAAACGTTATTGAATGTTATATATTACTGAAAACTAGATTAAATTTGCTAAAAAGTTATCTATATATCAAATCGTTTGACCCAGAAACAAATAAGGCCGCTGTTTGTTAAAAAAAAAAACAGGTAAAAAATAGGCGAAAATCGCAAATAAAAACTATAAACAATTTTACTGTCAGAATTGTGTTGTATTTGTAGTATAAGCTATGTTTTTACATTTAAAAACATAAAACATAAAGCAATAAAAAGTATTAACACAATTTTTTTACAAGAAAAAAAAGCAATAAAACAGTAATTTAAAAAAATGTCAACGGTCCTCCTGAAACAACTATTCAATTTTTTAAATTTTTTATCATACCTTCTATTGAAACCATTCTGTGACATCTACAATGACATTGGCATTTCAAAATGCTTGAAGCGCAAGCACCCTTTTAGTGTATTAGGAACCGTCCCAAAAAGGGACGCTTGCTATTCCGGGCCAAAACGCCGAGGCCCAAAAAAGGACGATTGCTAGTCGCTATATGTTGCGTTCTGTGCTCCGTACACAGAGTACTTTGGCTCTGAGTCTTGCTTTGCTTGGTCTTGTTTGCTTAACATAATGTCATAATGTGACATGTGACATATTGTATTTATTTTCCAAATATGTCAGTAGCTTTTGTCGCTTTTGTGATCTAAATGTGACTGCGTATATTATGTGATAATGTAGTGTAAATTAGGAAGAATCTGGGACCTATTACGTTTACCACTTATACGTATCAATTCACAAGAATCTATTTATTCACTATGTCGACAAAAAATACACATGACGACCTTACCTCATTACAAATCGATAAAACAAAACTTTGTTCCAAATCTGACAACACTATAGGAAACAGCAAGATTATATTTGAAAATATGTCGCAGACTTTAAAAGATACCGATTCGGAGACAGTGAAGCCCACAGAACTAAGTTTGCACGGAAATAACCATCTGGTTTCTAGCTTAACGAGTAGTTTGGCAGATACACCCGGCGATTCTGGGGTCCTTTGCTTAGATAGCGAAACATCTGAGCCCACAAGTCAAGCTTTGATGTATCACAGTCTCATTGGTGCCGAAGAATTAACTTGTGATAGTCAGTGTGACCCAGCCCCTCTTTGCAGTCAAGACCTCACTAAGAGTACAAGCAGTAGCATTATGACTCGTAGTGATATTGATAATGAAAATGTTGGTCATACTGATGAAAATGTACCAGAATTGTTAGTGGAAACAAATAAAAAGTCACCTGTATATGAAAACCTACCAGATGTGGTTTTAAAAGCTTTGGAATGTGAAAAAGTTTGTGTTAAAGAACAAACTGAAAAACAATCACCGAGGATGTGTGAGCCTAAAAAGTCTTTATCAGAAGATATCGTATTTCGCCGCCGATGTCGAAAAAAATCTCAAAGCGGTCCAAGTTCACAGAAAAAGCGAGTTTCTTTTCATGAAGATATTTTGAACAACACAAGGACTGACAATATTCACATTGAACGTGGATTTGTATCATATGGCCCAGACAGTGCATATTGTGATAGATTTAAACAAAGAAACAAATTATTAACAGACAGATCTTCTTGGTGTGCATCTGGCGATCAAGGCCCAAAATATGCAGCTGATGTGGCCCAACAGACTATGTCAGACATTTTAACATACGGAGATTCCAGGTCTGACAGAAGTGGTGTCTTTGAATACTGTCAGGACTATAAACGGAGTAATGACCAGGATAGCCATAAACAAAATAAAGATAAAGACAACAACAATGTTGCTGATCCTAAAAGTAATCTTTACGGATGTGAATCAAACAGCTCAGATTCGAATTTTAGTTGTGATTCAGAAACTTCATTTAGTGATTCATCAACATCTAATTCTAATAAAACGGAATCGCCACCCATAAATAGAAAATGTGAAAAAACCCAGAAATCTTATTCCTATGATGGATTCAATAATAGTAACCATGTAGCATTCATGAGAAAAACCTATTTCTCTGAAGCTGATATTGATCAATCGCATGATAGAATTAAAAAACCTCTGGATGTTTCTCAGAGTCCTACTATGAAATCAGCCTTAAAGAAGAAACGTTACATTACAACTAATGTTGTTGAAGAGAAGAAACAAAATAATAAGGTACTAAATATACTTGATGGAAATATTATTATAGATTCCCTGAAAAACTTTTATAAAAATTTTAACTTCCATTTAACACCCGAGAAAGGGTTACCTGAAACCTGTTTAGAATTGAATCAAGTTGTTGAGGCTTTGCCTAATGATGTGAACCAAAATAAAAAACTATCAAAAAGTCTTGATTCAGGTTTTCAAATAGATGATGAAAATGATTTTGTCGAAATCAACCTTAATGAGCCATCTACAAAGCCTTCAGTAGAACTTATATCAGGTACATCAAGCAATAAATTTGATGGGTATCTGTCAAAGGAAAGTTCTCCCCGACATAAGTTAACTTTGAATATGAAAGCTGAACAAAATTCTTCCAATAAAGCAGACGCGTTCCCTCCAGTAAACAAATATGTTGTAAACTGTGAAAGCACTGTTTATGAGCACAAAGGTGTGTCCTACAGCTACATACATGACACATTCCAAACTGCATTTGATGCACCAAAACAGAGTTTTGTACCGATACCTGAAAGTGATCCCAAAAATGATTCAGTAATGAATAAAATCATTGAAAAAATGGATACTGAATCATCTAGCATAACTTCTACTCCAAAAAGACAGTTCAATAAAAATGTTCAAGATGAAACCGATCAAAAAAATGGAGTCACTAAACATTTGTGTTCACCACGGAAGCAAAATGTTAGTCGTTATGGCAAAAAAATAATAGGACAAAGGCAAAATGATGAAATCATGCCACCAGGCAGTGACAGTTGTTCTAATGTTGATAATTCAATTGTCAAAGGAGAAGATTTCAGCTATGAATTCTTCGATAGTGCTGCAAATCAGATAATGTCAAATAAATCGGCTCTTTTAAACAGATATTTGAAGAATGTATGTCAAAAGAAAGATTTGGAATTAAAAATCAAGAGAAACAAATTTTATCAGAACAAACTAAAGTTAGAGAAAGGATTTCCAAGCATAATTTACCCTATGAATAAAGTATCTAAAACATTTAGGGCATCAGCAGATAGAGTGTCACGCCTCATAGACAAGGAAGTCATAGAAAACAAACGTTTGTCTGTCAGATTGTTGACAGCATGTGAACCGTCATACTTTGACAGTTTTGAAGACAATGTTGCAATCGAATGCTCAGAAAAATTAAGACTGCAGATATTCTCCTATCCTACTGAAACTCTTAACAGGGTATGTTTAATAATTATTTCTTAATAAATGAAATTCACCTTTCTGTGTGATTATTAGTGACTGCTGTCAACTAATATGTGCTACTGTATATTCTGGAATGTCTGAATTTATGAAAACATAATATTCGTACCATATATTTTGAATATGAAGTTTGATCGTATAAAAAATCACATTCTTGGGCCTTTTTTATGTATTTTTCAATACATTTGCAATTAATATGGTCTTTGTGACATCAAAACTTGTACCATAATAGTTGTTTTAAGTATTGTTGTATTTTACAGTACTAGGCCTTTTTACTTTACACCAATCACAAACTAGCATTCTGTTTGTAACGCATGCCAAACCGCGAAAAGCAACCCGCTCGCGCGCTTAGCTCCCGCCATTATTACATTTGAAGTATCTACCTAATTTTAATCGCAAATGTATTGGAACACATACTCAGTAAGCTGGCTATTTAGTCATTGGTCTATTATAAGCACTCAGCTTCACCTCATGCCTATAAACACCTTGACTATAATTTGCAGTTTACCGTACTTGCATCATAATGTGCTATTACAGTTTATATGCTATTCAAGCCAAATAACCTGTACCTTCAGTTTTAATAGACAGTGTGAATGATGTCTGTAGGTGCCAATTTCATTAATATGTTCATTTCAAATGCCTATAATACACCTAATATAACCATCCTAATCTGAAAAACAGTTTACAACTTTAAGGCAAGATCCATCTAAATTGATGAGTCCTTATAATGCACTGACTATTTTGGTTCAGTTCCATTCCATGGTTCAAACTGACATTGCATACTTTACTGTGCTATGCACTATTGTCGATTCTGTTATTCTATGACCCAAATTGCATATTGATATTGATGATAGTGTAAAAGTGCATGAACCTTGTGAACCTATATTTAGTATTAATTTATTTATTTGTCTTTAATCGCAGATGATGAAAGTGCAATCGCCTTACAACATGGAGGATGGGTCTTGGACACCATTGCTGGTGTTCATAACTGACTATGCGCTTTATGTGGCTGCTGTAAAACCTGGAGGAACTGTATATGAACTGCTGTGCCGATTACCTCACAATGAATTGGATGCTATTGCTGTGAGTGAAACAAGTCACTCAATTCAATTTTTTCATCAAATTCAATTCAATCAAAAATTCAATTTAAAATATAGCAATTACATACTTTTAATGAATAACAAAAGCAATAATTATAGTGTTTTTATATTATTGTCTGTTAATAATTTATATTTTTATTTATTTACCAGGTGGGTCCAGAAGGACAGTACATCCAAATCCTAGACATTGCTGGTAACATAGCATGTTCGGTGGTGACTGCTGAGGCTTCTTTAGGAGCTCGGCTGGCTTCATCGCTTGAATGGAGTGCTCGAACATCTCCATTACGACCGACACGTCCTCCCGCGGTGCTGCCGTTGGATTGCAGGCAATTAGCCGTCGCTGTTGCCAGGCAACGACATGAGAAGAAGGTGTGTTGAAATTAGAAGCTAGAGATTGATTCATTGACGTATTGATATATTTCTACTTAATTTCCAAGACATGTTATTCTACACTGTCTGTTGGCAATAGAGTACGCTAAATTCCACTCCCGCACCGCACAGCTTTCGCAATGGGTCAACATTATGCGGTATACTTTTCGCGGGATTATGCGGTATTGTTTTCAATGTAATTAAGTAAAGAATAATAATACCTGGAACATCGTACAGCGCCATCTAGTCCCAAAGTAAGCAAGTATTAAGCTTGTATTATGAGTACTGGACAACTGATAAACATACTTAAATATTCTTTATAATATATACATATGTTTTACACCCAGACACGAAATAAATAGACATATGCATGCATGCAAATATTTATCCTAGGCGGGAAACGAACCCCTGATCTTTGGTTTTGCAGTTGGGGTCTGTAACCGCCCAGCCAATCAGTCAATCAGAATATATTAAATTTAAAGTATACATTCATAAAGCCATTTAAGTATGTATATCAGTTGTCTATTACACACAGTGTAGGATCTGTCTAGTTTGGGACCAAGTTGTCCCATGTGTTATTAATTGTAGCTACAAATCTTTGATGTTTTAATTGACTATCTTGTGACATATATAATATGTATATGTGTCTTGAATAATCTTAATTTGCTTAAATTAAGTACAATAAAGTAAATATCTACTGATGATGAAAAGAAACATTCTAGCAAAATTCACACTGATCAATTAGATTCAATATAATGTTCTAGTTAAGGTGTAAACAAACAGGTTTTTTTTTTTAAATAATTGAACATTGAAATACGTAACTTTATGTATATAATAAATTTGTATTTCTCAGGTATCTCGTGTGATATTCTATGGACGGGCGTGCACTGGCGAAGGGGGTGAAAGGGCGCCCGAGGCTTCAGGGGCCTTTCCTGCCCCGCTAGAAGGTTACCTGATGTGCCGCACCGATTCGAAGAAGCGATTCGAGCCCTGCTACTTCCTTCTAAGGTAAAAGTTTTTATGCCTAAAACCCTGCACTGTGTGTCAGCAGTTTCTGCCTACCTCTGGGAAACGGTTGTGAGCTTATATATGTATGTATTTGTTATAAACTCAAACTTTAATGCAAGTACAGTTACAATCAACCTTTATGGCGGATCCGAAAGTATACACAAGTCGCGTCGCAATAACCTATTTTAGGTATAGCTGGTGGCAATGGAGCGAGGGCTATATGGCTGTACCTGCGCAAGTCCGCTTATAGCGTTGTATTCAGATCCGCCATAAAGTTTGACGCGACTTGTACTAATCAAATATACATTTAAATGTATTTTTCTCAATGTGACAGTAAAATGTTGCCACTCCTTTCTAGATTGCGGGTCTACTCTCGTTATTTTCATTACGCACATAAGTAATATTTCTGTCGCGTTATCTGTCACGTTAAGCAGTCGGTCCCGGACGCTGTCAATAGATGGCGGTCGTTACAGTTCCCAACCCGCAGTGGAGCAGCGTGGTAGACTTAAGATCCAAGCCCCTCCTTACCCTGGGGGAGGCCTAAGCCCCAGCAGTGGGGTAAAAATGGGCTGATGATGATGATCTGTCAAAATTCGTTTATCAACACTTAGCCTAAATTACTGGGTCTAGGAAATTGAATTGTAGGCAGTTTATATAAGAAATCCTTATACAAAATTTCAAGTTAGACTCACTAATTGTATAATACACTCGTCAGTTTCAGATGCTCAAAGGGCACCGATAAATTTCATACTACTAATTTGACAAATAGCATGCCGCGTAACTAACATTACTTATGCGCGTAAACCCTATAACGAATGTACGAAAGTAGCCCTTCTGAGAAATACAGAGATCTTTGATTATTAACTTAGTTATTAAAAAAAAAAAATTACATTATTTCTTGTGTACAGCTTTCGCGTTTGTGATGCAAAATAATATGTATGGTAATTATACCGCCTGGTTCACATTAAGTTGTATGATCCATTAATAATCAAGTTATATGTGTAGCTACACTTGTATTTTGTGGCGATTGTGGCGATTAACCGAATTTCAGTTAGTGTGGCGCCATTTTTACACTTGGATGTTAACAATACGTCTGCATTTACAGAGCGGGCGTGCTCTATTGGGGTCCGCACACGCCGGACGGCGCCCCGCCTCCTCACAGCGTCGCCCTCCGTTCTGTGGTCGGGGTGAGACGCCGTGCTGATCGCTCACGACCACACTGCTTCGAAATCGCACTCAGCGATAGCAGATTGGTATTGGCGGCTCCCGACGACCATACTGCCAGTTGCTGGTTGCAGTCGTTGCTGTTGCATGCGGCGCAGGTAGAACAGTACTTAGTTGAATGCATAGCGAACACTAGCTGTTTTTAAAGAAAATAGCCACGATCGTACTGAGAACTGAAAGTAACCGCATGAAATCATTTAGGTGAAGTTTTCCACTGTAACCCTGACTTTTTAAATAATTTGGTATATGTACACTACTACATGTATTCGTAATGGAAAATAGGGATAGATCGAAGTATATTTACTGAGCGCGGACTTGCGGAGGAGGATCCGCGCTGTTGAGCCGGTATGTTGCGTAGGTTGCGACTAACAATTACGAAAATCCGGATAATCTCGGTTAACAGATCCTGGAGGTTTTTGTCCAGTGAGATGGTGTCCAAGGATTCTCCTCCCCGAGTGAAAACTCGTTGATTCTCTACAATACATTTATTGTGATATTTAACGAATGTAAACAGAATCAACTATAATATATTTAATTGAGAAAGCTATTGTATTACATTTGATTAGATTAGCAAAATACATTAGTGTTTGTTTGTTTATTTATTTATTTATTTACACAACGTTACCATACAGGATTTACATTACCATGTTAAATTTGATCCCTACACTAGACTCAGCCTGTGTCGTAGGAGATCAACTTTGTTTACAATTATCTAGGTTTACTGCGTTCCAGTGATTCTAGTCGTATAAAATAACACATATAAAATAACAATAGTGTGGATTTAATAATGGGCAGAGGGATGTTAATGAACATATATTATGTGCTAAACTGTCGTTACTTAGATTATCTAAATGACGATAAGTTAATTAATCAGTCACCGTTGTTATTTAAAAAAGTTGTTGTTGAAAATTAAAAAAGAAAGTCATAAAAAAACTGTTTTTCATGAATATCTGGCTTCCTATGGACTCGATATTTTTTTTATATATAACAGACAAACAGTCATTACAAAACAATGCAAATTAAATATAACAAAATAGACCTATAGTCTTCTTATATTGATATTGATTACAGCTTGCGAAATTTTCTTTAAAAAATATCTTATATGTTGAAGTTGAGGTGGATTTACAGTAGACAATGCCACTCTTACTCGGCTCTATACTTTTCATTTTTTAATCCCCTTTATTGTTATAGCAATAACAATTTTTTTTTTCGAACACCAAACAGGATTCAGTAACTCCCTTGGAATCAATTAAAACCTAGATGAAATTCCGTTCAGCCCATTTATTTTTTTTTACTTTAAAAGATTTAGTAAGATTTACAATTTAAATTTTTATCTTAACCATGTTAACCCTAACTAACCTTTATTTACTTGGAGACCATAACAATTTCATTCCTGCTAATCATCTAGTAACCCCAGTTCAGATTCAACCAGAGTGATATTTTTTATTTGCTTATGCTATTTTATGATCAATCCTCAACAAATTCCAAATCCTTGTAATTTCATCCTGTCGTCGGTCTGTCAGTCATTTTGCTGTGAGACTATTGTTACTATATGCGTAACTGAAATTTAGACTTTTTAACTATGAGGTGAAAATTCTGAAAAAATTTAATTGATAGACTTAAATAATAGATACATTGTGTAGTTTTTGAAACATTTGTTTTTAAATTTGTATTTGAATTTTGACCTGACGGTTCCATAGTGAGGATGACCATCCTCACTATGGAACCCTTTACTTTATGTCGTCCGACACGCAGTTGGGCTTTTTTTTTTCACCAACTGTTTTATAAAATATTGGACCAATTTTCTTTAGTTCTATTATAGACAATTGTTAATTTTTATAAGGCTTTGGAAGAAAAAGACGCTTCAAAGAAAATAGATTCTCGTCGCAGAGGCCCACCTCCTGCATGTACTGTGCTGGTGACTCCAAACGAAGTACTTAGCGTCCGTGACAGCATGGAGCCGGCATTCGTTGTCGGTGCCGCCCCATACTTAAGAGATAGAGGATCTGATGCACTTCTCAAAGGTTATTTTAATCTTTAACTTTTTTTTTAATTGTGTATTAAGAATGGAATATGACAAACAAATATTTAATTGCTATTATCTCAAAATAACGTTTTGCTATTCAATAGCTGTCCATACCTATCAACTGCTCAGATTGAATTTAAGTGCTTCTTTATGGTTATTGGCAGGCATGGTTATGAAATATAAAACCTTGACTTTTCTACCAAATGTTTATCTCTATGTGTCGGTATGGTGGAATTCTTGACCGAATTGGCGGACAGATCACGCGAGAACTGGCAATTATATCAAAACTATATTATCTCTTGTGTGTTAACATCAAAGTACCAACGTAAGGATCAACCAGTTTGAAGTTCGCGCTCGCAGTGTGCATGTCCCGTCAAGTTTACTGCTGTGCAGTCTGAAGCACCAATTTGTCAAAGTAAACATCCGAATCACATTTTTTTATTCATACAGTGAAGCATCTTTGTAAACTCCCAGTTTCGATAACTATTTTCTATTGAAAACAAGAAATCTTCAATCTTTGCTATTGAAGTCTAGGCTAGTGGAACGAATGAATGAGTGGTCATTACTTTTAAACAGATATGCTGGTAATAATACGGTTTCCCGCATTAAGTATCACTTCTAGTAGGTTTTTAGGTATTTTTGTGGTTAGAGGCTACCAATGGGCGCCATAGTAGATGTGTTTTCTTCAATATGGCTGAAGCCGGTTTTGACACTACAATATACTACATCTGAGAGTAGGTTCTTAGGCACCTTTTGTGGTTTAACTGCGACCGCGCCGACCGTTTACCGCAGACTAATTTTGATCTATTAAAAAATAAGGACTGCAAACAGGCAAAACATTGTTTTGAGATTATAACAATTAAACATTGATTCACCTTATTTAGTGTCTTTCATAAATCAGTGATAGCGCTAATTACAAATAAACAGAAATTGATAGACTTTGTCAAGTAGGGTAGATTAAAATTATGATACTTTATTACTTATCCACGGTGTATCTTTGATTTTGGACTGAATCATATAAATGATAACGTAGCGCTTAATGAGTATTATAAAAAACAGCATCATTTTACTTTACGGCTGTTCGAATTTATGGCTGTCTATGGTTAATATTGTCTCTGTACGGTGGGTGATAATCACCTGCCACTGCCGGCACGGCGATAATCAGTACAATACTGTTACGTGTTAGGGTTCGAATAATTTGGAGAGAAAGACCTGCTGACTCTTTTGAAGAATTTATTCACTAACACTAGGTCCAACACAAAGCACTTAGTCCAAACACTAAGCACTAACGATGTTCCTAGATCGCAGCCAAGTCGTAGATTTCACTTGTATCACTAGTTTCGCTTCGAAGTCGCGTCGAAAGTAGCCCAAAACTGAACTGACTCGCTCGCCTTCCTGCGGGTATTTATATGGGTCGGAACGAGCCTCGAGAACTTTCTGGAAATTACTCCACTCGCACGAACGCAATCGACTGGATAGGATAATTCCAGAACATTCTTTCCTCTAACGCCATCTAGTATTGAGTAGGGGTTTCGTGTTGTCCTTGTTGTAAAACCCTTCTACAAAGTGGTTTTACTGGTTGACGCTAGATTGCGGTCATTACTCTGTCCGTTCGTAACAATACTTTTAATCGAACGAGGCCAACGACCGCATTGACCTACATAATTGTGTTAGTTGCGGCCGCTCTGGTGTCCACCCCGAACAGACGTAATGTCTATGACATAAAAAGTTGGCTATTTCGAAAATTACGTTTCATCAATAAATGAAATTAGTGTTGGCATGTATTGTAGATATACACAATACATGCCAACACACACACACACACTTGAGTAGTGAAAACTTGTGTATCCATAATTACTTTGACAAACAATTTTTTCACAAAAGAATAGGTAAAAAACTGCTTCTTTTCAAATTTCACAATAAAATTACGTAAGTTAACAGAAGTGACTATGAATTTATATTTGTGGTTTAACAAATTATGAAATATTTAATTACAGAGTACATTGAAGAAATGAGGGCAGATATCGAAATACTGGCATGTGGGTCAATCAAGAACCTCACTGCGTTTAAAATACCGGACAGTGACGAAAACTGGTGTTGTTTGGTTAGATATTTACATTTTATATGGCTTAAAAACTGTCATAGGTATATTTGATGGCCGTGTGTGAGATGTCCCAAGTATAGTTTGACCGAAACCGCTGTACCGCGCCTTGGGTGTGTGCGCGGCGAGGAGGGAAGGCAGCTCCTAAGCGTTGACGACGGACTGACAGAACAGATATACCTCCCTCCGCGCCGCGCGCATACCTAAGGCGCGATACAGCGGTTTCAGTCAAACTATATTATTATTACTGTTGTATATTTGGTTGCATACCTTTTTCTCCACACATAGATGCAAATATTGCAATGGAAATGCTTATTTACGTTACCTTTACAATGCGCAGGAGTGGAGTGTGTGCGAAGCTCGCGAGCGCGGCGCTGTGCTGGCGCTAGTGTTCGCCAGTAGCGCCGAGTTAGAAAGATTCATCGCTGCCGTCGAAAGGGCTTTTGCTGCGCTCACTGTACGTATTTTTTATTATCTAGCAGTTCTATAAATTATTTATTATAAAATTTAAATAAATGCAAACTGCGTAGAAAACTTTACAGGGGCGTATAAAGTATTATATCATGGCCGTCGAGAGAATGCGTTTCTGACACATGAAATGTATAGCTATCATGTTTGTTGTGAGTTGACATAATGATATAATTTTTAATTAAATTTTGTGTCATTTGTGCATGTAAACGATAATAATGTTTGAAAACGGGTATTCTTCTGACGGTACAAATTCACATCAGCCATCCAGTTACGACCTGTCAGGAACGCATTCTCTTGCCGGCCATGATATAATGTGTATAATACTGTTGTAGTCCCTATTACTGAAAAAAAGAAGTTCTGTTTTATAGTGAAAACATCAATCTGTCGATGTTTTATTCTTCTGACACTTTACCACAGACTGAGATATCAGATCACAGAGTAAAATAATTGTGCATGGAGTAATATGAATTGTATAAGTTAACTTGACGCTGCTTTAAGTACGTAGTCGTTTTGGATTTGAAATTATATTTTCGAATTATAATATATCTAGATCAAACAAAGGTCACAGCCAAATATTTATAAAATAATTACAGTTTCAGATCCCAAATGGATGAAATCATTTTTATAAAATTGTCTAATCATTCAAACAAAGAAATAAAAAACAGGACTTTATTTGTCATCATACCCAAAACCATGTTGAAGGAATTATTATGAATATTTAAAAAGCCATTGTCACATATTTTATGGCAAAACAATTTCTTATAATGCTTGCCACCTATCTGTGCGCCTCTGAAGTGCGATACGCATGCCCGGTTGTGTAGTTTTTGCCGTCGTCGCACCGTTTCTATGATTTTTTTACTGAGACATTTTTGTGACTAAATTTACGGTACTTCAATACAAATTCATAAAAATCAAGTAACTATTTTTGTAATAGGAATCTTGCCATATTTAACATTTGCTATTGTTTATCACTAAAAAATTGAGTTTGTAAAAAGCAATTTTCGAAAATAAATTCAGAATAGTTCGCATTTTGAAGGACCCATTGGTCTAGTGGTCGGAGACCCAGACTCCGAAACCACAAGTATTCATGTTTACATATGAAATTTCCATTTGTCATAAAACTATTTTATCATGTGTATCAGTTGTCTGGTGCCAACAGTACAGGTTCTGCCTGATTTGAGATTAGACAACTGTGTGTGAGATGACTCAGATATCATCATTTTTTCCAGAGCGAGCCGTTCCCACTTAGCGTGGTAGAGGGCGCGGCGTATGCGGGTAGTGCCGCGCATGCGCTATACGAAGCCGCTTGGTCACACATGTTGCCAGCACATCATTGAAGCAACTTATGGTATCATAGTGAATCTATGACACATATGCGAGTATTTATCATCGCTATTAATATATGTAAGTGTGTTAATTGTACGTCAGAGTAATAAGAATAACGGTGGCAAGAAATAGTTCAAAGTTTGATTCAAATACTTATTCCAACATATTAGTCAACAAAAGTTACTTAGATGTAGTAACACAATAAGGGTCATTTGTTTAATCCAGTATCTAATCTACATAGTCGCAAATTGAACATTTAAAATAAAATATATGTAGTATTTCGTGTCTTCACAGCACATTAAATATCATTGCATACTCGTTCTCTTAAGTGCGTATTTGGTCCTTAAGGAAGCTGAGAAAATAAAGCCAGCCAAGTGCAAGTAGGACTCGCACACGAAGGGTTCTATGCCGTATATTATAAAATAAAGGTATTAAAGACCTGAGTGTTTGATATGAATTTCAACTTAATACCTCTACGTGTTCACGAGGAAAGGGGTAGTAAGTTTAAAATTATTAAAAATATTTTTATTATGTGATGTAACTAAGATTTTATGTTTTTCGGAATTTTTCCTTTATCTGTGCTATAAGATGTAGCTTCGTACCAAATTTCAAGATTCTGAGCTTATGGGAAGTACCCTGTAAGTTTTGGTTCCTTTGCGAGTATAGAAAATTTGCAGAATAAACGTCTGTATCCTTTGATTGCGTTGGCTTAGAAGTTTGATTTTTTCACAGCTCCAAGGGACAGTAGAGCTGAGTATTTGATGTGAATTTCAGCTGGATAACTCTACGCGTTCCAGAGAAAATGGGTTTTGACAGACAGACAACAAAGTGATCCTATAAGGATTCCGTTTTTTATTCCTTGTGAGGTATGGAACCCTGAAAATGAAATAACTTGCTGTTAACTAGACATTACATGTAAAATATATCAACTGGAAATGAAACCTAATTAACCAATAACAAAATGACTGGAAATTACACTATTTCATTCGTTATCAATAATTCTTAGAAAAAAAATACTATATTACGCTTTCAGGCTATTATTAATCAATATAGTGATGATAATATTAATAATCCTTATTATGATATTTGCGCTTACAATCAATTGAAATTGTTAATAGAACTATGAATTTCGGGTCGGCGACTTCACTCGGCGCGGAAAGTATGGTCGCGGACGCCTCCACGGGTGTGGAGATTGAAGTTAGCATGTACCCAATCCTATTAGCAATTAACATATTCATGGAATCTAATTACAATGCACCGATTGGCCGATACTAACCAACCTTGCTTCCCGCGACGACATAGGCGCCGCAAGTTTATAGTAAAGTTGTGGGCCTATAAATATGATGTGTTTGCCCTGCCTGACGCCTTTCTTCATATTCTGCACATAAATTATAAATATTATTGTAAGTTATAATATTTAAATATAAATCATCCTAGTTCATAGTTTGATTAGATACTTATTTTTTTATGATCTACTGAAAAAAATCATTATTGGTGATTAATTCTAAATCTCCTTATTCGCTCTGAAGTCGAAACAAACAGCTTCGCAGTAGGAAAAATATGTATCTAAGGGACGAGAACGGGCTCCGCACCTGCACGAAATCCACCCGCGTCAACTTCAGATTGGACATGAAGTTTGGCGGGAGCTGTATTTCCCTTTAGTGTATTGTTTTGTTTATCAGTAAAACTACAGCTCTATATGGCTCTATCGACATTTTAGAAATATTTCCTTTATTCATAATATTAGTTTCGAAAATGTTAAAGCTTTCAAACACTCATAACGTTTCTATAGGTTCCACTAATTAAATGTTTTGTTGTATATTTTGGTAAATAAAATAATTACTTGTGCAAATTTATTATAAATTAAAAAGCACAAGTAGAATATTAGTGTAGTTTGAAAATAAGTTAAAATTTTGGGCAAGTGTGTTTGGCTGCTAGAACATGAAATGAAATATGACTCTTAACCTTTTAACTAGTAATCAATCATTATCAATCAATTATCTCTGTTAATTAGATGGGTCGTGACCTTCAATCTGACCAAACATGGTTAATGAGTAGTGAATAGGTTAATAAGATACAAGTGATTTGAAAGTATTTATTTGCAGTTAATATAAATTATTGTTATAATTGGAATCACAAATTTGAATGCTATGATTTAAAATACTCATATAAATGTATATTAGTATTAAGGCATAATAAGGGTCTGAATGTAATCTGTATGTATGCAATAATTCCTTTTTTTTTTTTTGAAACTCGTATGAAACTTTGGTAGCTTTATTTTTTTTTAAAGTTACATTGTAATGTTTCAATTTAAATAATGGTAATATATATGGATATTATTCGATATTATTTAATATAAAATTATTATTTATTGACGATGGATATATGTTTATGTATCCATATTCGTTATCAACCGAATTCAATTTATTTCGGGAGTTTTTTTTTCACATGCTATCGATTTTGACGAGTGTTGTTTTGCCGACGACACATCTGTCGTATTGTGTCGAACTGTGCAAAACTTCTTTTCGTCATTGTATATTTCGATACACGGATCTTAGGGTTTGAAACACTGTTTCGGCCAATGTAAACTAGCAACGCGCATGTGAACTGCCCAATCGGTGAACATGAGCGCATCTGATGGGTAATTGGTGGAATATGAGGACTTCTCACCCCATCCTGGTTTTTTCCATGCCGTCGAACAGTCCCGAAAGTAGAGTTCTGTGTATATAATCTCAAAACTCCAAGATCCGTGATAATGGCGGGTTATGCAAAAACGTCCTATTGGATTGTGTAAAAAAGGTGGTTTAGAAGATTTTTTTTTGCATATTTAAAGGCTTTTGTTATTATTACTATTTACAGACAAAAGTTATTTTTCGTCATATACGTATAAATTATTATGTTTAAATTATTTTATTTTGGAAACGCGACAAGCTTGGTTTACCAGTTGATTTTTTTTGATAAAAATTTTTACCAAATATATGATTATAACAGTGTGTATAGGCCAATGTATGGAGCCTTGTGATATTAATATGCTAAGCTAGATTTAATATAAGTGAAATGAAGTCATGGCAGCCATGTAGGCTTTGTATCTTGTTGTCCCCTTTTCTCTTTCGCGATGTGATGTGTTGGCGTCTCATTCACTCTGCCGTGGCTAGTTTAATTAATTGTAAAGGTGGTTATAAAACATGTCTCTTGGTAATAGTTACTTTTATTTATTAGAAATTATTTTAAGTTAATCTATTTAATTGAATGCAATATTATGCTCACATCGTACAATTTCAATTTTATTACTATTTTTACCACTGATTTGAATAATAGATTTGTCCTTTCCTGCTGCTGATTTTATCGCCGAAAGAGTAGCACTTGGTAGCGCTGTTGTTGTTGATATCTTCCTTGAACTATGCCTGTCCCAAGGGACATCATCAAGATGGAGGTAAATCAACTGATGAGGAATCAGCAGTTTCTTCGCTTCTCAGACGCTTCTAAATTAGAATGTACTAGATTAGCAACACACTAGGATGACCGTTTTGAAATTTTACGGTAGTGATATGACATTTCAAATTATTATCGAAAAAAATGTAGTCAAGTGCGAGTCAGTCTTCTGATCGGTCATCGGTCGGAATATTATTTATTCTCACATATCTTTCATAATCTTTCATTATTAATTTAACAGTTCTATTTAGATTTTTTCCAATCTCTTTTAGTTACATATTCAGAGACTTCTTCTAACATTTTTGCTGTGGTAAAGAGGTTTTTTTGTTGCCTCTTGCAGCATATCCTTAATTTGAGCCCATATCAACTCAATGGTGTTGTATTCTCAATGATAAAATGGTGACCATATAACTCTATGCATATGTAAAGCAATTTCATCACCGATGTATATATGTTTATATTATTCTTTTAAAAGTTTTAAATTCATTGATGCATGACGTAAAACCATGAATACTAAAATAAAAACAAAAGACATAAATAAATTAGTTTCGTGTTCTAAAATTATAGTATCTATGAATTATAATTTTATTCATACCCACTCCTTTTATTAAGAATAAAGTACAACAATTGTCCCTTCGAAAATAGTCGTAAATTTTTACAAAACTACATGGGCGGATATACGTCAAAACGTCCATCATACCGTGCCGCTAGAATAGCCCTTTTCAGAGCAGTTATTGACTCAACAGTAGCGTCTAGTTTATTGTACAACCATTCTTAATTATTTTAGTCTTATAAAGTGTGAAACAGTTTCAATTGAGAAAAGTATTTGTTCAATAAAGGACTGATAAACTTCCTTCTAATGTCTATGCATTTATAAGTGGTACAACACTCTTTTCTCATTATCGATTGCTAATTGGTATAACATCGAAATTTGACTTTGACATATCAATGGTTTGGCTAATGAAGGCATAACCAGTATCCTGGAGTGTTAGAGCCCATCTGGCAAGACGACCGCTCGGCGACTTCGTGCTCATCAACCATTTCAAAGGCTGAGGATCTGATTTAACAACAACCTCGGAGCCTTCGATATACCCCCTGAACTTGGTCACTGTCTACACTATCGTGAGCGCCTCAACTTCTGTTGTCGTGTAATTTCTTTCGGCAGAAGTGAGCAATCGGCTCACATACTCCACAGGACGTTCATCTGGGCTCTCCCCCTGCATTAAGGCTGCTCCCAGAGAATGGTTGCTGTCGTCTGTCCTCAATGTGAAGGGCAGTGATTCATCTGCTTGCCATAATATTGGCGCAGAAGTCAGCAAAATGTTAATATGCTCGAATACTTCCTGCTGTCGTTGAGTCTATTGCCAGATAGCCTTCTTGTTCAGCAACTCGGTGAGAGGCCTCGCGATCTCTGCATAATTGGAATAAAGCGCCTGAACCAGCTCGACGTTTGTAAAAAACACTTAAGGTGCTTGAAGTCTCTGGTTAGAAATCGCTGCCGTTTTATCAGGATCGACCTTGAAACCTCCCGGTACCAGTATATGACCAAGAAACTTCCTTGAACGAAAACGCTTTTCTTTTTATTTACACGAAGATTAAATATACGAAGCCTACTGAAGACCAACTCAAGGTCACTAAAAAGTTTCTCGAAACTTTCGTATAAAATAATCAAATCATCAAGATACGCGAGTATAGTAACACCAGGCAAGTTACTTTTGAACCTGTCGATTAACTGCTGAAATGTAACACCGGAATTGCGGAGGCCCATCGGCATACGTTTAAACTGAAATGTACCTATGAGAGTGGTGAAGCACGTTTTCTCACGATCTTCTTCCGCTACGCTCAGTCACAGTTAGTCAGTCGCTCAGGCACAGTCGGTTGGACTGGAGGTGTAGGGTGGTCATGTATTTGCACGATTTTGCTGTGTGAAGCACGTCCTCGACACGAGGGAGTGGATACTGGTCGGATGTCGTGATCGCGTTCAGTTTTCGATAATCAGTGCAAAGTCTGAACGTTCCGTCCTTCTTTGGAACCAGAACGGCGTCGAAAGCCACGGAGACTCGCACTCCTCGTTTACATCATCGGTCAGTAGTTTATGTATTTCATTTTGTAGGATTTCTCTGCGTTGCTGCGACAATCGATACGGCGGTGAAGATACGGGTCCTTGTGCGTCGTCAGTGATGATGCAATGAATGGCGAAATCAGTAGGAGGTCCCGTGCTCGTAAATCGATCGGCGTGTTTGGTTTAATTAAAGCGAGTTTAATTGTTGTACTTCCGTAACTGTGAAAGTAGAATCATTACTCGAGAGGGTGTTCTGACCGTCCACATGTCCCTCAGAGCTCAGCAATTCGGTAGCTTGCGGCACCATTCGGTAAGAGCGGACAAACTCATATTTAATATGAGGCGCGTCAGTGAAACTCCAGGTCCCCTGAGGTATGTCCAGCAGCATTCCGGTTTTGGTGATAAAATTGCGACCAAGTAGTATTCTATTGTCAGAATCAGGAAGAACAAGGAATGAAGTTAAAAATTATCTACCTGGTATTTCGATAGGCACGAGCGCAGTGAGTACATCCCTACTCTGTCACGACTATTCGCCCCATAATTACCATATTCACGTTTGGCCGCGAGTAAGAATCGGGTTGTTCAAGTTCCACAATATTAAACTCAGTATCGTTCGCAGGCGGCGCGGGCAGTGTGTTTTACAAGTCTCGCAACGAGCTCGTGTGACGCCGGGACGGTCGCAACCGTAACATTTAATCGACATTTTAGAATGAGAGGGAGGCACATCCCTATTTATTGAAACATTAGAAATATTTGAAACAGACTTACGTGCGGCGAGGTTCCTATGCCCCACTGTAGAATGCCCGTAGTTTTTACAAAAACCGCACTTTAGGCGGCGGGCCTTCAACGCGTAATTCGTTGGTGACGCGGCGTACGTTACTATTGCGCAGGATACGAGCGACGACGGTGTAGCCGCGGACCTTGTATCGTTTTGCTTCGGCACGACGTCGGGCTGGCGCGGCAACACACAGGGCGCGGGCGCACGTGCATCTTGCACGGTGCTGAGGGCGCTCGGCGCAGTCACGTTAGCGCCTACTTCGGCGAGAGAGTCCTCAATGTTGCGCGCAGCACATATTAAATCTTCAAAAGACGTAACACTGTTAAGAGGTACACGGGTTCGAATTTTCCTGTCCAATAACTCAAGTATGCGAGTTCTCTTAAGTCATATGGTAATTTAGAAATAACTCGGCGGGCGCGGTACACAAATACATCAGGTTTTCCTTTTGTTTCTGTTCACATTCGAACAATTCATGGTAGAGTCTATAGGCGGGTTTACGTAAACCGTACATTGCACGTAACCGGGACGCGGCATCGTCCCATGTTTTTATTGTTGACATTACTCCTTGCCAGAATACAGCGGCTTCTCCGGAAAGCAACATCGGTAAACCGCGAAGTGTGTGGTCATCAGATACATTGAGGCACTCACGATATATCTCCACGGCGTCGATGAAGGCTTCCACGGCTTCCGGCTGCTGTGTCGAACCATCAAAACGTGCAGAACATTTTGCGAGTGTGCTCACTGACGGTGTCGTCGGGCACGTCAATGGTGAAAGCGAATGTGCTGGGGGTAGCGGCGCCTCCGCGAAAGATATCTGGGGCGAAACCCGAATTGTTGCGGCATCGTTTTCATTATAGCGGCTCGATCGCGTTATAAAATCATCATGGGGCGGTCATTCGTTTGCGGAGCACTTCCATAGCTCCGGACACGTTGCAAAATTCAAAACTATTGTTCCTGTTTACAGCCTCCCCCTATAGTTCCAACAAAGCGCCCCACGTTGGGCGCCACTGTAAAGGGGATACTTCCCTTCGCACGAACGGGGGGATGATTGTACAATAAAATGACGACTGACGCACGACATGTATATTATAAACAGTGATTACATCGAATCCCGACAATTTTGCGTTATGCACCGTGAAAAGCCGAGTAAGTTATCGCAACTTAACTAGAGCGCGGCGCGGTGGCGAATGAATTCCTGAAGGATACGAGCGGCAAGAGAGGCGAAGTACATCGGCGCGTGCCCTTGAAACAGAGCTTGCAAGCGAAGGCCGCGAGGCTCCGTTCGGGTTGCAAAATTCAAAACTATACATTGTTCCGTGTTACACATTTCTTATTCTATATGCCACCCATCCAAATAAATGTTTCATTTTCATATTTCAAAATAAAAAAAATTTCGGGTCGGGACTATACCAGGCACTGCATAAAAACCATGTAGGTACCTAATCTAAGGTTTAAAATTATAATTTTCACTATACGTAGATAACGCCCCACTCCTTTTACACGAAGACGTTCACCTTGTGCCGCGGTAATTTTACTTTAACAAACATACGCTTTAATATTAAAATTATTAAAGTGAGTTAAATTATTAAATTATAAGCAATACTAATTATTTTACCTAAAAACAGATGTTTTGTGGACTGTATTTATATGAAGTATACTGGATGAATACGATCATGCGTCTTTTCTAAAATATTCCTAATCTAC
Organism: Luffia ferchaultella; assembly: GCA_949709985.1. Taxonomy (NCBI): domain Eukaryota; kingdom Metazoa; phylum Arthropoda; class Insecta; order Lepidoptera; family Psychidae; genus Luffia; species Luffia ferchaultella. Next base: position 5,494,462 of record OX453257.1, on the reverse strand, counting down.
TCCTTTTTAGACCAATTTTGCCAAAGAAACTATAGTAATTGACTGAACAGTTTCTGATTACAACGGCACTGACTATATACTTATTAATTAATCAAACACAAACCTACTAGTTTAATACTATCTATTATCTATAAAAAAAACAACGTCTATATGTAATTTATAGGTAAGTAATGTTTGAAAAAAAAAATTGCGCGAACAGGGTTGTCGCTACGATACAATTATTTATTTTAAGTTTTTCGTTTCATTTTAATATAATATTATTCAGTTACGTATAACAAGTTCTAACAAAGAGAGGATATTTTCTATAGAGAATATTTTCTAAAAGACGCATGATCGTATCCATCATATAATAGTTAATATTGTTGTAATTCAGAAAGTTAAACATAATTGAATATGAAAAAGCTTTAGCATAAACTTTACCAAGAGACATCCCTTATAACACCGTAGACTAATATTGGCGCTTATTGTGTTTCGAAAATCGCGCTTTAAAATTAAAACGTAACTGTGATGTTTTTGTTGACCATTAAGTTTAAAGTTAACGCATAAGCTTTTAATGTCCCTATTTTTATTAATAATTTCTATTATATATTTTTTTATTTTCTAATAAATAAATTGAATATTTTTTCATTTTTAATGTCTCTACTAAGGCTTAGGTAGAGCCGATTCGGAAATGTACGTATGACAATATATTTCTCTTAAATATTGTAGTTTGCTTATTAACTGATGTCAGCTTGTGTAAGGCAAATTTTTATGGCAAAAATAACATTTTCGTGTTTTTAAAATATGATAAACTCAATGGTGTAAAACAGAAAACGCTAGATATCACCAAGTTATTAATAAGCTATCAATCTAGCTTTTACGCTCTTTAGATTCAACGGGCGACAGGCGATGCGATATTTTTTGTCGCCTGTCGTATCGCTTAGCAATCTCTCAAGTGAAGTTCGTAAGAAACCGCCCACAGGCAGACACGCACCGAAGCATCTTCAGTGCGTCCGGTCCGCGTTCATTCCAAAGCCTAACACGCGTCGGATATAGGTTGAAAGGTCGTTTAGCCGGTAGAGTATTTCACCTTCTTTCACACAGTCATGCTACCACTACCTACGCCGTAGTTGCGCCTGCGTAGATGTCTGTAAGCTACTGCTTACAGAAATCTGCGCAGGCGCAACAGAATAAAAAGTATTTGTAACGTCTATTCCACTCATAATAGGCAACGAGGTGCAATTTTTTTTTTAGTGATTAAAGTATTGTACAAACACAAAAAAAAAAATTGCATCTCGTTGCAAATTATTGTACAATCACAAAAAATAAATTGCACCTCGTTGCCTATTATGAGTGAAATAGACGTTACAAATGCTTTTTATGCTGTCGCTTGACTGTTTGAACTTTGATGTATCAGTTAATAAGCGCCTATTGAATAATTTCACTAAGTATTACAATGTACAATAAATATCTCATTGTAATTAATGTCATGGTAGTTAATATAGAAGTTCGATTTACATATAACATAATTATACCTAGTTCAATTTCATTCATAGATTCAGTGTAGTCCATAATCCCTCCATTTTAGGGTGATTTGTCATATCTCTGACATTGTAATGGCAATTATTGCAGTTTTTCTAAAACAGTTAGTCCAAAGACAGGCATTTTTGCCATCAGTCCATCTATAGAGTAATACAAACAAGTCGTATACTTATCACAATTACATTCTTGATTTAAGCATGTGAGGTACGATAAAAATATTATTTGACAAATCCATCATCTACGAAATGTTTTTCCTAATAGAGTATACAAGCGTCATTTACCCTAAAATATGTGTTGTTTATTTTTAGAAAATGGGGATAAACCATCGTTCCTCGTATAGCTAACTGTAGAGCATATTCCAACTGCGACTTGTTAGCAAGTAATTGCAATTTCCTATACCAGATGTTTCTCATAATTATGAGCTGTTTACGTATGCATATGCTATTTAAACTCTTAGATTCTTAGTTATGTGGAAAAAACGCAATAATTGTCAAACTTTCTAGAATAGTCTTGATCCCATTGGCATAATATGTAACTCGATCATATGAAATGTTTTACCTAACTTGTTTACGAGGACGTGTTAATAAATTTTCTGAACGAATCTTGTGTTTCAATATTTTTGATGTGTAAATATCTTAGCCTTCGCCACACGACAGTACAGGGGCTAAAGAGAATCTAGCGTTATTGACATCATGGCTGCGACGTTACAGATAGTAAAAACTGAAAGTTAAAAAGTTAGTAGTGGTATTGCGAGGTCGATTATACATACCTACGTTATTACACCTGTTCAAATAATACAAAATGGATTTGTCACAACATTCACAAATTTGAAACACGGGCGATTTAAAATACGTTCTGGTTGAATTCTACTCAAATATATGTCTTCGAAGCCGTCAGTCAGGCTGTAGCACTTCTGAAGACGTAAATTGATTTAAACATTTCAATGTTGTAATTAGCACTATATTTGTACAAATCGTGTCCAGTTAATATATCAATATCTGAATAAGCTTGGATCTTTAAAGTTGGGCTGATGGTCATTAAAATTAAAGGGAATAAAATTCTAGAATAACCTCTCAAAATATAAATTTTTCCTATTTAGAAATTTACCACATATTTATGAAAATTCATCTAATGCATGACGTTTAAATTGTCCTTGTGACGTCATCTGGGCGGTTGAGCTTATCGTGCTGCTTTCCACATTAGAAAACCAAAGCTAAAACTAAATAAAAAATATTGAGGTAAGGTCACTACGTCAAATTAAATTGTAATCCTCATGAATAAATAAAAATATTATGACATTATTTAGTATAAGATAATGCAATTAGTAAGCATTTGTCCAGTTGACGTCATAGGGATATTTTATAATTTTTTTTTGGATCCCAGTAAAAGTACCTATGTTATGCATTCGACAAAGTCATAATAAATATGAGAAAGCAATTTTGATTTAGTGTTATTTTCATAACTAAACTTTAGTCTGTGTAACAATCTGTATAATGAAGTGATTCCAGTTTCTTCAAATAAGACAGGATTATCGAATCTAATACTGTTTGCATACATAAAAAGAATTTGTTGGGCCAACAGAGGATTACAAAATATCACTGTTTCTCTATGTATTTTTATTTGTAAGGATCCATCTTTAAACTCCAAAAAAAATCACAAATCACACATTTGGATATAGTAGGTACTGTCTATATTATCCTGTCTAGTCCCGGCATCGACGACCGCTTAGCCTAGTGGGCAGCGACCCTGCCTGCGAAGCTGGAGGTCCCGGGTTCGAATCCCAGGTCGGGTCAGTATTTATATGATGAATATTAATACTGGCACCGGGTCTTGGTTGTTATATGTATGTGGTGTCTTCGCTTGGTACCCAAAATACAAGCAAATGCTTAGTTTGGGACCTAGACGTTGTTGTGATTGTGTGTGTTATTATTATTATTATTATTATTTGAACCATGTAGTCTAGTATAGAAAAATCTACATTTAATAACACCTAAGTAAAAACAAAAATTCCTCATGTCTAATTCAGTGTTTTCTTGGTATACCTCCCAAAGTTAAATACCGGTTTTCTTGTAAGAAAGTAACCTACAGTACAGTCAATGTAGGTAACTTTGCCCCACTTTTGTTGAATATCGTTAAGGAAAAGAGAGAGTTAAAACTTGTAATAAACGTTGCCTATGTTTTTCGTGGCATCTAAACGCCTAGATTGTATTGCATCATTCGTAAATAGCATCACCCTTATAAAAAATTTAAAAAAAACGATTAAAACTTGTGGGCCAAAGTTATATGGAGACTTGAGGTATAATTGGCCCACTTTTACCCATGTTCAATTATTACGTATTATTTTGAATTCTGAGCTTCTCATTATAACTTTGGCCTCTTGTTTATGCTTATAAACGTACTCAGTGCCCATAGACAACCTATAACCGTCGAAATATTTTTTTTCTGGAAATTATAGGCAGAATAAAAATGTTGCCATGACACAGGTACTACATTTGTTCTCAATCAAGATTTTTTAAATTACACTTGTAATATTACAATCCTCGACACAAAATACAATTAAAAATGAGTCTTACAAAGTATTATAACATGCAAATTTAATACACTGTTCCAAGATCCAGATCATATGATAGCCATATATAAGCTCTTTAATCGCCCCACTCCATAGACAGAAAGTCGTCTTTTATCAGAGTAGCTTTGGTTCATATCTATAGCGTTCTTTTCACGCACTTTAATGATGTTCTTCTTTGTACATTTCCACACATCAACCTGTTTTGGCCATACCCATGCTTATTCAGCCTTTTGCTTATGTAATATTTCGTAGTTTGGAGCTTGAATACATCTGACTTGCCCAGGAAACAAGCTTCCCTCGCAAGTGCTTTGGTAAGCAACCGGCAATCTTTCCTCTCCTAGTTTGTCTTCAGCAATTGGCAGCAATTCATTAACGATACTGGTAATTTTCGCCTGGGCCAATGTTAGCCGTATTTCACCGGCGGCAAAACGGTTTTGAACAAATCATACAATTTCGCTGTAACTTTGTAGATATTTTAAATTATACTTGCATATGTGTCAACACTAATAAACAATAAATACAATTTAAGCGCCATATACCTGTTAAAATTATCCAGACACTGCGTAAAAAATAACTTTGTTGCTTAATCTTTTCGACGACACAATCACGCTGCGGACAAATTAGTCTGTGATTTTAAATCTATTGCCAGTATCAATGTCACTGAGTTATGGATGCGTTAAGGATATACTAAAGTACAAAATAACTTAAGAAACATTTTGTTTATTTTTAAATGAATCGTTAAGTAAAATAAAATAATGCAATAGTGAAGAGTGGGTCAATGTTATATTGAAAGCTTAAGTTACCCGCATTGACTTTACATTGTTTTCTTAATTTGCTTCTTGCCAATCTATTTCTGAAGATGGGTATAAATATTGTTTGCGGAAATAATTGCACCTTAAATTGGTGTAAGTTCTCGAGAGAAATAGAAAGAGATATGAACAAAATAGCGGCGTAGGTATGTTTAATTTGATTGTGCATTCTCAATTAGAACTATGGATCTGACGTGGACTCATGTGTGGACGTTACCGAATGGTTGTTGTCAGCTCTTGCGCCTACAAACCGGCAACGTGAACTCTACTAAATGCGTGGATTGGACACGATTGGACGAAACAATCGAAATGTTATCTCTAGGTAAGAGAGATGTGTTCAATTTCATTATTTTTGAGTTTTTTCCTTCGGCAGCGGGTTTGCTTGTGAAACTGAACCTCATTTAAATCAAATTATTACAACAACTTTATTGATTTTAAAAATTTATTCAAAAGCTTTTGTTCCACAATAATACAATAAAAAAAATTAGATCATATATTTATTATCGGTTTGTTGTAATCAGTTAATTTAGGTATAGTGAGGCTCAGCCTCAGTTGTTTCACCTGCAAATCCGTCACTGTTTTCTATATGCACGTAGTAATCCATGTGTTCGCTTTCCTTGGATTACCTGTAAATGACTTGACTAGGATTGACTGACTATTTGTATTTGGAACAAACCAATAAACAAGGTTTTCGAAAAGGCAGGACAATTACAACAACTTTGACACCATCATCGAGTCACCATAATTATTTCAGCCTTTATTAGTCCACTGCTGAACATAAGCCTCCTCCATAGCACGCGACGGGCCGCGATCCTCCGCTTGCTACATCCAACGGCGACCTGCCGCATTCTTCAGGTCATCTCGTTGGAGGGCGCCTGACGCTACGCTTTCCCGTGCGTGGTCTCCACTCGAGAAACTTTTGCTTCATCATCATCAGTAATATTGTAAAATAGGTGCATTAATACTAAAAACGTAATAGTTTTAGGGCAGACTGCCTAGCCAGCACAGGTATTTTTCACCCAACGTTACAAAGTTAAGAAAATAATTGCGATTTCGTATTCGAACTGTTTAAAATTTTACTTTTCAATAAAAGGGCTTTTATTACTCACATCTACTTGTTCGTATGTTAATTGAAGATTTTGACGCTTCAAATGCCTATGTTAACAAGTTTCTGAAAAGAATAAGTAACTTTCGTATAAAACTGATTTCTTTAAAAGTTTTAGAATGATACGGATTATGATCCCGTGAAAAGATACTCGAGAAAACAGTTTCACAGTTTATACTATGTCTTCATGCGGGCAAAGGCGCAGACCGAACCTTGTATAAATATTTATTAAATCGATGTGTATTACAATATAAACATGAAATGTTCTATGCATTTACTATTAACTCTTGACTTTATAAAGCTGATATTTATTCTAAAATTCTTCGAAACCTGTTCACATTAGCATACCTGTAGTCGAGCCTCCGGTTTCAAGTCAACGATTAAAATAACGTTCTTGTTACACAAACATGGCGCAATATTATGAATTTAAATCTAACTTGTTATAATAGTTAATGTTAGATCAGGTACCTAGATATATCTATATCCTTAATATTATAAACACATCGTAAATGTGAAAGTTTGTATGTTTGGATATTTTGTTACTCAATCACGTAAAACGACTGAATGATTTAAATGAAACTTTACAGATGTTTAGCTTATTACATCAAAATAACATACAGGCTACTTTTTATCACGAAAAAAGCCACGGTTTCTGTGGGATAACTGGTTTTTTTATATAAAAGGGCTGAACGGATTTTGATGAAATATAATAAGAACATATTTTAAGGCTTGGAATCAGGACAAATTTCATTTTGGAAAAATACACGGTTCCTATGAGATTCCTAATCTTCGTGCTGAAATGGCTAAACGGATTTATCGAAATTTAAATACCTACTTATAAGTAGCCCACGCGAGCGGCCACTACTATATTATATAAATGCGAAAGTGCCTCTGTAGGTCTGGTACGTTTTCATAGCTGAACCGATAAATATTGATGAAATTTGGTATAGGTACTACTTATAAATAGCTTGAACCCTAAGGAAGGACATTATGCTACTTTTACGACTAAACCGGCACGCCCCTTTAACAATCCCGGTAAAAACAGGAGGTCCACGAAGCCACGAACGGAAAGCTAGTAATTTCGACGTGAACTTGACATAAATACTACATGGAAAGTGAAAACTTATTCCATATGGAAAAAAATGCGTAGAATAGAGTTAGAAAAATGTTTAGAAGCTAGCCAATGGACGGTTCACAATGTGGCCAAAATCGTAAAAACGGTTTTCTATCTGTCTAGGTATAACGAAAAACAAGGCAATAAAAAGTTTAAAAAAATATAGGCCTAAGTACATATGTATATTTTTCAATACATTTGCTATTAATACGGTCTTTATGACATCGAAACTTGTACCGTAATGTTGTATTTTACAGTACTAGGTCTTTTTACTTCACACCAATCACAAACGAGCATTCTGTTTGTAACGAATGCTTAAGGCGATGTTAGAAGCTGAGGACGGCATTTTCAAACAACGATATCGCTTAAAGTATTTCATGTATCTTAATGTCTTTAAAATATATTAAATCACTGTCATCGTTTTATACGATGTTCGTTTTGAAATTATTATTTAATAAGTATTACAGATTAAAAATAAATCGTAAAAATACCTCTTAAAAATCCATTTATCAATCATTGTAGCTGAGTAAGAAGTTTGTTATAGTTGAAAAAAATATATTATATAGATTTCACAATTCTGTAGTCGATGCTCGTTTTGTAATTTTCAATAGGCGTTTCAATTAAAAGAAATTAAATTTTAATAATTTTGCACTTACGCCCTTTAATTTCAAGCGGTGCGCTATTGTGCGTCTCGCTTGTGTAAAGCACGAACTCGTATAACAAGGTATGTCGCCTTTGGGGCCAGTGGGCGGCGACCTTCTGAATTTTCGTTGGCTTATGACATTCTCTTAAACCGCGAAAAGCAACCCGCTCGCGCCCTTAGCTCCCGGCACTATTACATTTGAAGTATCTACCTAATTTTAATCGCAAATGTATTGAAAAATGTCGTATGATGCTCGTACTTAGTAAGCTGGCTATTATAGTCATCGATTTATAAACACCTCCACTATAATATATTATTTTAATTTTATTTTATTTATTAACTTCGTATGCTGTGATAATATGCAACTCACCGCACTTGCATCATAATGTTCTAATAAAAAACCGATTCAGTGCGAGTCGGGCCCGCGTGGAGAGGGTTCAGTACTATAAATAATCGCATTACCCACCATATTGTTGTTTTTTTTTTTCAATCTGATACAAGTTCCGACTCCTTCGTGTAAGTAATCTACCATAGTAACCACAAGAACAAATGTTTGCCGTTTCTCTCGAGAATGTACAAACTTAATATAAGATTTTCATTTAGGGTTTCCTTTAAACTAAAAGGAAGGCCAGACGATCCGTATTTGTTTAAAAATTAGGCTTGCTAATTTCAAAGATAAGTTGGGTAATGTTCAATTTTCGTTTATTTTCTATAATATATTTTAAATTATGCGTTTTAAAGTTATAAAAAAATATACTTTATTGTATTTCCCATAATTTCTTTACCATCTTTTTAACTATGCATTATACCTATTTGTATTTACTGTAATCAGACCTTTCGTTTGATAAGTCACGTGATGCACTTTAATTTTTAAAATATTTTTATTTTTTTTTAATTTTGATATAATGATCTTTGGTAAAAACCGATGGCTGTCTTGTTTCCTTTTAGTATCGTTCAATAGGAAAATATTGAGATAACCTTTTCCGAAAAAAACCAATAACTCTAGTCATCATTCACGGCTACAGCACGTTCCGCCCCTTTTCAGTCTCAAGAACTCGGGCGCGTCGTCACAAAGAAAGCAACCAAATGTTATAAAATATTTATTTGGTCTGTTGGTGATAGCTAACATCTAGAATTTTTTTGGATGGTTGTTTAAATTTCACCCTATAATTGTATTTATTATTATAAGCTGTTTCATTACTTACGAACAAATCATATTAATAAACTCTTTACATTCGACAGGCACGCGAATCAAACCCAGTAGGTAGGTACCTTCTGCATTGCATGCTATGTAGCCGCTTGTATGTATACATACTGTATGTATGTTTTCACTACATCTAGTAACTAATAAAGTGATGCTAGGCTACCTCCAATAAAATATGTGGAATCAAGAGTAGATTCAATATCGACAAACAACATTTATATTTACATATTGATAACACGTAGATCCAGTTTTCTCGGCTATTCGAACAACTCACGTCGCAGTGTGGTTTTATTCGATCTCCCTTTTGGGTGCGTCGCAGAAGTTAATACATCGAAGATGCCTGAACTTAAGGTAAGTGAATAATATTTTATAAACATTATTCGAAATAAAAAGCTTTTATAGTTATTTTACGCTTAAGTATTGAAATTTAATATGAATTTACCACCTGTTCGGAAATACCAATACAAACACGGAGTACAAAACAAAATACCTATCGGAACGTATTTTAGTACTAATTCGAAACTCTGTGATCATTCATACACCTATCTATCTATGTAAATCATGCGAACCGAACCTTGGCGCGCGAATTTAAATCGTACTTCTTCACCACTATGTTTTCGTAATATAAAATGTAGATTTCTCATTTAGAACGATATCATTTAATTATTGTTTATATATATTATTGATGGTATTTTATTTTTATAGATTTTCTTTCGTTTTACATTTTAACCAGATTTTAGCACGTTCTATAAAAAAATACTATCTTATTATTAAATTATCAAAAAAAAAATAATCAAACTCAAACTCCTCTCAATCAACATCTCTAGACAATGAGCCCGAAGTTTGTTGTGTTCCTCGTAATTACTTCTATGAACTCTATAAGAAAATGTTGCAGTAACCTTATTATTTTTTTGTTTTTTTTTTTTTTACTTCTATTTTTAGTATCTGTCAGGATTTGGGTCAGAGATGCAGTCTGAAGATCCGCGCCGGCCGGGCGCTCTGCCTCTTCAGAACAGCCCGCAACGCTGCCCTTATGGCTTGTACGCGGAACAACTGTCAGGAACCGCTTTCACTGCTCCAAGACATGACAATCGCAAAAGTTGGTTATACAGGTAGTTTATGTATATGTTATTGACCAAACTTAATTTTAAGTTAAGATAATATTCCCCATGCCAAACTATTTCATCCTAAGCTGAGTTAGGACAACTTCAGCCTATTTGAGTTTGGCTTGTAATAAATGAAGATAAAATAGGTAAGTTGCTATCTACAGTATACAATAAACAAAGGTACCTATTTAATAAGAATTATTATTATTTTATATTTCTTTATTACGCGTTTGGCAGTAGTAAACATCTCTAATGCATTAATTACCCTTTTCAATAATAAATTTTATTAAGATACCAAAATTTACCCTAAATGATAATTTATAAATATATTTATCATTTTGTTTGAATTTCATTATTAAAACTCATTTTTTTTAATTCAAAAAGTTGTGGGGCGCAATACAGGAGCCGTCATATATTGGCATCATATCGCGACATGTAAGACTTTATTAGAAAAAAAAGAGAAAACCATTTTTCACCAAACCTATTTCTGTATTTTCAGCAAAGATCATAATGTCTTTAATATACAATGTAATTATACTTGAATTATAATTTAACACTTCTGGGGGTTGCTCTTATAATTCAGAGTGCATTGTTTTTTCAGGATTCGCCCTTCTGTAGTCCACAGACCGTTCAAGAAGTACGAAGGTGCTAAATATCTAACTCACGACTGGAATGAACAAGAGCCAGAACCAAATCAGGTAAATACTAGTTTAGTTAGTACCTACCTATTAGACCGACTAGACTACCGTCATACAAAAAGGCGAAATCTGAGCTTCGCGTTTGTGTGAAATAATTGTGAACTTGTGATTGTGTCATAAAAACAAAACGACATAATAAAAACTTTTATGAAAAAAATATAGTTAGTACCTACTACTAAGTAATTTTCATACACGATTGTGCTGGCGATTCGTGGCTATCGCGGAGCATAGCGAAGCGGCGTCATAGCCTATGGGATATTGTTTTATAATTGTATTGTTATCAATACAGAAAAAAACACAATACACAACGACACAGTCACTGAGTACAACAGACAAAAAATTCCCGCTTTTTCCAGAGTCGCTGGCTACCATTTGATATACCGCCTCTAAATAGTCCAATAGATTTTGTATGCGGCCTCCATACTGTGTGCGGCGCGGGCGACCCGAGAACGAGACACGGCATCGCGATACACGTTTTTCTTTGCACCACTTCGATGAAAAATAAAGCGTTTTACAACAGCGATGGAGATTTCCTTATCGGTGAGAATGATTCCAAAGTGTTACAAAAAAAAGGACGTAATTCACATGAAGATTTGAACATCTTATAGAACAAGAACAGCCTTAGTCGTATGCACCCACATATCAATTAACACGCTTTATCTTACATGGTAGATAAACGTGTTCTTTAAAACGACTGAGCTTATACTGATGCGAATTTCTGATGACATAGGTTTCATCTTAGACCTGATTCTTAGATTAGTTTGCAGTTATAAGTCGCCAGAGGGCGCTGCAATAGATGTTTCTTCAAAACGCCTTTTATAATCCTCGTTTTAACTTACATGGTTGGATATAGGCCTACCTACTGATATTTTAAAAGTACTTAATTAATAAAAAGGTTGAAAGAAGTCCCCCAACAAAAATATTAAATAATATTAAAACAGTGGGCTCCAATGATTTAAAATTTTGTAGAAAGTTCCATAACGTCCCCGAACCTCGCGTCCCTTTAGCGAGCTCGGTCCAAATGTGTAGTCTATTTCGGATATCTAGATAATTATAACATTGTTCTTAACGTTTTCATTATAGTACCGCAGAAAGGTACCCTGAAGATCACCACAGAATTCGGTGTGATGGAGGTAGCGCCCAATGAGATTGCCGTCATCCAGCAGGGCATGCGTTTTGCTATCGCCGTCGATGGACCCACCAGGTTATTATTAGATTTCAATATGTAGTATAGGTGCTTTCCGTACTATTTTGATTCTAACTTTTACGCACGTTTACACAGACAACAATAAGTACCTACCTACTTTAGGTACTAGATACTTATTTTCACGCTTGTGTTTCACTTCGAGATCACTTCCTTCACTTTGTGTTCGTACTTCAGATGTACCATACTCGCTGGCAAGACTACGCGCAAGGTTATTATTGCGAAATTTGCACATTATCTAATGTCTTTTCCAAATGAATACAGGCAGGACACCATAACTAGTATTACTTCACATCATAAAATATTCTTTTGCCTGAAATCTCGTACAATGTCGGTTACGTATGTGCAGGGGTTACATACTGGAGGTTTTCGATGGCCACTTCAAACTGCCAGACCTTGGACCGATTGGAGCCAACGGCTTAGCCAATCCGAGACACTTCCTCACACCTGTTGCATGTTACGAGGATGAGCACATACCTGGTTAGTGGAAACTATTAGGTACCTACCTATTTATTCTACAGTATTGTAGAATTATGAAATTAGTCGCACGATTAGGTATTTGCAGTGTAAGTCAATGATATTTAGGTACGGTAAGTTATGTAGATGTGTTGTATTTCACCTAATTTTAAAAATTAGGAAAATTAAAAAAAGTTATTAATTACGATTACATTACATTATCTACATTAATTACACTTCCACATGATACAAGACGGCAAACTCATCATTCTTTCTTAGCCGATACTAGCGATACTAATCGAAGAGAAGTCGATTGACTCTTAGTGTGTACATGGCGCGTTTTCGCGGTCACACAATTTTTAGCATTCGAAAATTATAATCAATTATTAATATAAGTGTGTTGTATTTTCAAAAATACACCCAATAAATTTTGATAATTTTTTTATTACTAAACCTAACTCTGCTTTACAGAATCTGTACCGCAGACGTTCCATGTGCTATGCTGAATAAAAATTACAGGTTTCGAGATAATCTGCAAGTACCAGGGTAAACTTTTCGTCGCGCAGCAGGACCACTCGCCCTTCGACGTGGTGGCGTGGCACGGGAACTATGTGCCGTACAAATACGACCTCGCAAACTTCATGGTCATCAATTCTGTTTCGTTCGATCACTGTGTTAGTGTTTTACTTCTTTTTTACTAGCAAAGCAATACCATCGTCAGCGTATATGAGAGGGAGCTGTTGAACTAAAGACGTATTCAGGCCTACAAGTAGTTGAGAGCGAACCTGTATGCCGACGCGTTTAAATGCAACTCAAAATACGTTCCGTCTGCCTTAGTGTGTAAAAGAAAATTTAAGCAGCCCACTGTTAGATAAGTTTGAATGATTTTGAATGATACAAGTTTAAGTATCTATGGAATTACCGTCCTAGCTACTGGCCATATTTTGAATTGAAATAAAACCTGCATCGTGAAATATTTTAGTTTGGGACTTTTTCAAATGAAAGCCACTGTAATACAAATAAATTCAAAACAATAGAACATTTTGGTAATTTGATTTTTTAATTGTTTTCACGATCGCGGCTACACGTAACCACAAAGACATCGTATACGAGTTCTGTCATGGTACTAACAACAGATAAAGCTTGTGACATCAATACCAACTGTGATTGAAGAAAACATGCCTAATGAACGCATCATGCGTTAGTGGTGTGTGCTTTTGTATGGGTCATTCAATTCATGTGCTGGTGCATTGGGCTGACCGATTGATAGAGTAGTTAGAGACTCTAACTGCAGAACCAAAGATCGCGGGTTCGATTCTCGCCCGGGAAAAAATATTTGTGTGCATGACAATGTCTATTTGTTCCGTGCGCGTGTTTGGGTATAAAGTATATCAGTTGTCTAATACCCATAATACAAACATATTACTTGCTTACTTTGGTACTATATGGCGATGTGTGAGATGTCCCAGATATTATTAATATTAAACATTCGATTACTGAAAAAATTTATATTTTTCGTTTCGCGTCTTCTCATGAGTAAATAACGCAAGTTTAATTTTAGTACATTATAGTTAACTTTATTTTATTAAAATTCTCTTATAGGATCCATCTATATTCACTGTACTGACGTGTCCTTCTATGAAACCTGGAGTGGCTATTGCTGATTTCGTAATATTTCCGCCACGTTGGGCCGTCCAGGAAGACACCTTTAGACCGCCGTACTATCACAGTTAGTATTTATTCTATGATACGTATATATCATTTTTTTACTCGTAGGTACCTACACATGTATATCTTTATTCCATCCGAACTGTCATGTAGGCTCAACTCGACCCTCGACTGTCCTCATCCGTCAAGCGCGTCTCATATGTTCGAAGGTTCAATATTTCTAACGCGCGTAAAATCCAATGGGCATTTTATGACTTGGACGAAATGAGAATTAGACTAACAGCACCTATCTGTACGATTTCATTTGGACTATTTGCGAATTTACTAAGTATCTGCGAGTTGAACCTTTCGCGATTCGAACTAGGTAGGTATAACGAATTGGACCATTGTCGAACGAAGTGGATTTTTTGGTGATATGGTTACTCAAAAAGTTTTACCAGCTTTTACGAAATCATTTCAAGTTATATTTTATTATATAATGAAAATTGCTTATATCCAAAAACGTAATATTTTATATACTGTTATAGTTATAATACAAATAAAAAGCGCAGCAGTTATGCAGTACTAGATTTAAAGAAACGTTACGAATACGCCGGCTACCGAGAATTGGTTGACTGACTGACTGGCACCTATTTATTTTCCATTTTTAAATATTCATTAAGGCGTCATGGACAAACGCATCCATATCCAGCTGAACTAAGTGAATGAAGTCTGTCTACTACTGATCATTTTTTGACACGGGCTCCCGGTCTAAAATTACTGACTGTTATCAGTAGTAGCGGTAACGGTAGCAATTATATGTTAGGCTTTACTACAGTGTTCAGTACATCTTTAACTCTTTTGTGGGTAGCTATGATAAGGACATTGTCACAAAGGCTTCATAATTAGTCCTTAAGGAGTAGTACCGCAGTAGTAGGTACCTACAGACGTAGATATCTACAGCTATAGTGTGCTAGGTAATTTAATATTTATTTTACTAGGGAATTGCATGAGCGAGTTTATGGGTCTTATAACGGGCCGCTATGAGGCAAAAGAAGAAGGTTTCGCGGCCGGTGGCGCTACACTGCATTCCATGATGACTCCCCACGGGCCCGATGCCAATTGCTTCAAGGCGGCATCGACGGCAGAACTCAGACCGCAGAAGATAGCCGAAAATACGCAAGTACGTCAGGAAGTATTCGTTTAACAATTTAAGAAGTTAAGGGTGCATTATTGCCATTTCAAGTTGTCACAAATAAGTTCTTCAAACAATAGGTAGGTACATAAAACTGATGGTCTACCTACTCCAGGCCTACCATACCGTCTATAAATAAAAAGGTACTTAGTTTATTGACTGACCGAATGGTTTAATGGTCGGAGATGCCGACTACAAATCCAGAAGTCGCAAGTTCGATCCCCGCCCGGGACAAATATTTTTGT
The DNA here is from genome assembly GCA_949709985.1 of Luffia ferchaultella. Taxonomy (NCBI): domain Eukaryota; kingdom Metazoa; phylum Arthropoda; class Insecta; order Lepidoptera; family Psychidae; genus Luffia; species Luffia ferchaultella. The sequence continues at coordinate 5,478,946 of OX453257.1, read as the reverse complement.
TCATCTTTGTGTCTATTCGTTCCGTCTCTGGGTGTAAAATATTGTACCTATCTTAATATATTATTTATTTAAAAGTTATTATATTTCAATAGGTAGATATTAGTTGTCTAGTCTTGTTCCCAGAATAAGGCTCTGCCTAATTTATGAATAGATAATGTGAGATGTGTGTGTGAGATGCCTCAGATTATATTAATTTTGGTTAAAATATAAACACTCGTAGGAAAACATGCATGTAGAGTTAAATAATTTAAATATTAATACCCTAAAATATATGTAACATAAACTATGGAAGATGGCAACTATTCTTTCATTTATATAAATTGTATATAATCATGTATATAAGCCAGTGAATACCTGTATGAGTACCGTCATGTAAAGTTACAACAAAAATTTATTACAGGCTTTCATGTTCGAGTCGTCCCTGAGTATGGCAATCACCAAGTGGGGCATCGAGACGTGCCAAAAACTTGATCCGACGTACTTCCAGTGCTGGCAGGAGTTGCCTAAACTTTTCTCGACCGACAAATATGTGTAGTTTTTATGATCGAAATTAACGTATACATACCTGTCGTTATTAATTGTTGTATAAGAGAAATATTAATAAATGGGTATTGGATATAACACGCACGTCTTGATTTATTGTTACACTACACAGATGTAGATAGGTACAACAAAACTCACCAGTGCGTCAAGGACTTCATCATCGTACTTTAATCTAGTTTGTTTTTCAATTATTTTCATCTCCATTACTGCATATATTGTACAGCTCGCGCCAAACTTCTAGTTCTTTTTGATATTGACGCGGGTGCGTTTTCCGCAGGTGCGGAGCCCGCCCTCAGGCCCTCTGACACCCATTTTTATATTACGTTACTCGCTGCGGCTGTAGAGCGATCTAAAAGTTTGGAGCGAGCCGTAGTACGTATAGGTATATACAGTGTTTCGAGCGAAGAATTTCTTACTACGTCAACGTCAGTGTTTTGTGGTACGGTCATCATTATTATTTTTTATTTATTTATCAAATCAAGGTTCATTTCCATTTACAATTATATTCAAAAAAACAACGTTGAAAAACCATAAACTGGCCCCGCTGCGCTAGTCAGAACTTGCGCGTCTCTATGACTGCGCAATCGATGCCACTAGTAGGTAGTTAGTTCAACATTAAAATCGTAAACAAAAATTTTAAATATTATTTCGAAGTTGGAGATTATTGCAGTTAGAGAGAAATCACCTTCTGGTTAATGTTTTTGATATTTTAGCTTTTATCAAATAATGCTTACTACATTCATTATTAAAATGAGTTAAATCCGTTTGTCACTTGATATTTTTCAAACTCAAATGTTCAGATCAACTTCTAGATATGTTCCAGCTTTCTTCTTTCAGCAGTTTTTCTACATTACCGGTGTAAGAAAGAACTTTGCGCATGTTTACAGTTTTTCAGCCGTATAGTGCTTCATCCGTCTGTCGGTTACATCACAGCCAGGGATGTATCATTTGAATAGGTTGACACTTGAAATTTTCAGACAGTATGTATGCTTGTGCAAAAAATAATAAAAATTAAATTAAATTAAAAATTAAAGGGGGGCCCCATAATGAAGCGTGTATATTATAAACTAGCTTGCTTGGGAATAAAAGGCGACCTTTTGAGGTGGTTTAGGTCTTACATCTCCAACAGATCACAAGCGGTCGCATTAAATAATTGCGTATCTAAATGGATCACTGTGCCAAGCGTGTACCAAGCGGTGTTCCTCAAGGATCCGTTTTGGGCCCCTTATTGTTTGTGATATTCGTGAACGACATCGGAGAGTGCTTCCAGTCCTCTAGTCTTCTCTGTTTCGCGGACGATATGAAAATATATGCGTCTATATCGTCTCAAGACGACGTACAAGCACTGCAAGCTGATTTAGCGAGTCTTGATAGGTATTGCACCCTAAATAGACTAGATCTGAATCCCCAAAAATGCTCCGTGGTAGCTTATACCAGGAAACACCATGTCATTCTCTCTGAATATTTTTTGAAAGGTCAGACGTTGATAAATTGTGACAAGATACGGGATCTCGGCGTCTTATATGACTCGAAACTGATCTTCAACGAACATATTGACAGTGTTGCTAGAAAGGCATCTCGAGCTCTAGGTTTCATTATGCGCACTTCGAATAGTTTTAAGGATGTTAAGACCATGAAAATTTTGTATTGTACGAATGTCCGAAGTATACTGGAATATGGGTCAGAGATCTGGAATCCCAGGTATAGTATTTACATTGAAAGACTGGAGAGTATTCAGAGAAAGTTCATCAGATATTTATGCTATCGCACTAAAGTAGTAGGTATACAGGTCTGATGACTACCTTAAACTGTGCGCCAGATTCCACCTCCTTCCATTAACATATCGGCGAAAAATAGCTGACATTATGTAGGTACGTATTAAAAATTCTATGCAACTATATCGATAGCCCTCACCTTCTGTCTAGAATTAACGTTAATGCATCTGCAAAAGTCCTACGTCACTATATGCCCTTATATGTACCAGTCGTGACATCCAACTACCGCCAAAATACCTTTTTATGGAGAGCGTATCGTTCAGTTAACGTGGCAAGCTTAAAGCATAATTTCGACATATTCAACTCTAGTATAGCATCGGTCAAGAGGTTGCTTAGTCTGGAATTCTTTCAACAATTCGAATGAAAGATGATTAGTGTACTATGTAATATTGTAAAGTGGGAATAATCTCGCAAATTTTATTTTTACATGTCATTTAAGTACTTACTATAAAATAGGATAGTCCACATTATTTACACAGTCTGAATTTGTATTAGTGGGGACCTATAATTGGCTGTATGTCACTACATTAAATTTTTATAAATTTTTTATGGCTGTTGGTCCTCCGAATATAGTAGTGTTACACAAGGGGTGAAAGTGACCTATTTAAGCACGAGATGGTTTGGCGCACGACCGTAGCGAGGGCGCTAATAGTTCGAGTGCCTAAATGGTCTTTCACCCGAGGTTAACATACTGCTTTTCATTACGAATATGAGGAAAGTAAAAAAAAAGCGTTAAATCCATATCTGAATCTGATGAACTCATTTTATGTTCATATATGTTTAAGTAACTAATCAGCTCTTGACAAAACAACTGAAGATCGAATTGCCGCTGTCTCGCCTTTCTAATGTTTTTTTTTTCTATGGCATTCTACCCAGCCAGTATTTTTTATCATTGGTGACGGTAAATATTTACTTTAAATTTACAAAAACCAAATGTTAATTTAGTTAAAAGTAAATTATAAGTAGATATAAAGTCATACTACAAAATTGTTGATAATATTTTTAAATTACAATTTTACGCCGCGAATTCACAGAGTTTTTGTATAAAAAGTTGGGACATGGCTTGCAAAGTTTTTTTTTTAATTATTTGACTACAGGGAAAGATTATTACCTATTTTTTTGAATTCTGTCACAGATACACAACAGATTAATATCCCGCCAATTTGTCGACTTTTTAAATTTTAAATATGGAACGCATCGCGTAAATTGTTGCGGCTTATTCCGCTCAAAGAAGTTTGCGCTAAGTTCACACTGGCTGTTTAGAAACTCACATGGCCGCAGCATGTTTTTTAATTAGTTTTTTTTTTTACATAAAACTCTTCACAGCTGACAGCAGTTCTATTTTTAAAGTTCATTCCGGCCCTTAGGTGGAAAGTAATTTATATGAGTTTTTCCCACTAAGGAAGCAGCATTTTCTACCCAATAATCAGATCAAAACAACACTACTTTCCGAGTATGAGAAATGAAAAATAAATTATAGCCGCTATTACAATAATAAAATTAAAATAAAGTTGAATAATAAAAGAACAAGAAACGGGTTTTTTTCTATTGTACGGTGGTACGGAACCCTTCGTGTGCGAGTCCGACACGCACTTGGCCGGTTTTTTACATTTTTATTCCCTTAGTGCGTCGGTTAACTCCTCACCAGAGCTCCGTCATTTATCTTTTAGCACGGCCTTCTTTCCATATACCTAAGGGATACAGTACAATTTTTTTATACTAACGTGCACCCAAATTATAGTTTTTCAAAACTCGAATGGGAATTAAAATTATCTTTGGCGACATTTTGCTCTCGAAGCTGTTAACACTTTCGTGGCCGGTTTGAAAACTTCAAGTTTGATTTGACGCACTAAAAATCTTTATACAATCACAAACTACGATCATAGCCGTTCACTGTTGAACAAAAAACTCTTTGGAACACTATTGTAATTACAGTAGCAAAACGTTCTTCTTGTATGAGACGACAGTGAAAATGCACTAGATGATCCTGCCATGTAAATTCTGCTATTAACACCGTGCCGACTCAGAAACATCCGCTAGTGGAAATGTCGATAACCGTACTGGCATTTATTCATGAAAATTAACTATTTATTTAAGTTTCTGTGTATTATCAATTTCATTAAAAAGAAATAAGTACTGAATTTTTTTTGTATCTGAAATGGGTTTAGAGTCAGACAAATAAAGAAACAGATAAAGTTTATAATATAATTAATAGTTATTTGCAGAACTTAATCAAAATTCATTACCACTTTATTAAATACGTTGACACATTCATCTCGACCGAGATAACATTCAGAATCATATCATCCATCGGATCATTGTAACAAAGGCATATCTGCAAAACCACACCTTAATAGAAAAACAACTTGTTCGGTGCCAAAAGATCTCGATTTCAATACTCGAATCATTTTGTATGTGAATCGAAACTATGATTTGTCATGATTTTCTAATATGATTTTCGCTTTAAGAATGGGCGGAACGCTTGAACGTCCATACAAACGCTCTTACATGATTGCGTCGTTAATACGCATATTAATCTTGGTTTTTTTTAAATTATAGTCTTACTTGACTTAGAAATAGATTTGTATAGAGCCAAAACTTCGAAATTTAACTTTGTAGTTATAGAAATTCCGTAATATATATAAATATACGAAAATTCTGTAACAAGGACCTTTATAGAAATTCTAATGTTTTGGCTCTATACACACCTAGTTCTAACTCAAATGAGATTATAACTAAAAAAAAAAACAATTAATATGCGTATTAACGTAATGATGTAAAAGCGTTTGTATGGATGTTCAAGCGTCGCGCCCTTTCTTAAGTCGTTCTAGAGTGCTCATCAATTTAAATATAATATATCTTCAGAAGTATTATTTTTATTGGGAATTGAAAATGTTAAAACATTAGTAATATAAAGAAGCTTCAAAACTTCGTCGATTTCAGCTAAATTTGAGTTCAAGTTTAATCAAACATTATTATATTAGGAAATTAGGACATCTTCGCCCACTTCCTAACAAAATTATTGCTTTTTCAACCGACGACGCTGCCGGCATCTTCCGGGGCGGGTCGCATGAAATTGTAATAGTCGACTAAGCATGTTTAAGCTTGTGTCTTTGAAGGGAACAGAGAGACCCTTATGCTTTCCATCAATCCAGATGAGTTGATTGTTAGTTTAACGGGTATCTTTGGATTTTTAAAATTTGATAAGTTTATTATATAGTGAACATGCATTACAAAAAGGGCGGCGAGGATTAGCCAACTGCTCTTTCTCGTTTAATCGCTTTCCAACTAGTAAAATGGTCATGGAAATCGGACCTTAAAATGCTCTAAATCTTGTACAAATTACATATGCGCTTTAATTATTGCTAGAATGTTTGTAGAGGCTCTGTTATATATCACTGTAAGAAAGAATGTTACAAAGTTGTTACAAGACACATTCGAGATTAAATATCTTGGATTTTGTGCCCAAATCGGGACTTCTTAGACACTACAAAACCAATACAAGACTAAATAAATGCGCATCGGTGACTTTTATAATATCACTTTTTGCTTGGGTTTCGTCCCTTAATACGAACCACTCGCGCGCATACTAATATTCCACTCAAGTTTATCATTTGCTATATTCATTACTTTAAAAAGTGACTCAAAATGCTCAGTTGTGTCGTTATCACAAAAGGGTTCATTAAAGTAATTGAAATTTGATTATTTATGTAGGATATAATTTTTATAACATAATACGAACAAAGAACGATCTAGAAGCAATCGTTCTCGCTTGATAATTTAGCTTTCTCATTTCTGCGAAAAGAAACGTAATTACGCACGAAAGAGACAACCATATATTCTATACAGGATGCGGTGCGAGTGAACAGTACTACCAGACCTAATAGACATCCGCAAAATGAAAAATTTATGAATGGGCGACTCAGGGTAGTGGATAAAGTTTGTTTACCTTTGATATTTTAAGTTTTAAATCAAAACCTTCATTTAGGAATAAATTTGACTGGTGTATCTAATAAAACATAACCAAAAGTACTAAAAAGTAGTAAATATTTACTGATTTTGGAGGTGTCGCAATTCCCCGGCTCTCCGATTATAAATTTGTTCAGCTACCGAACAACAGATGTCGTATTAAAAAAAAAAATTGGTGGGAAATGAGACAGTAGTTTTCATGCGATTTTGTATGATATGTTGCGTCTTAACCGTGACAAGTTACTGTAAGGGAGTCCTTAAAGTATTAATTTTGCAGATACAACTTTATTAACGGGCCCATTTTACTAAAACATAACTTATTTAGAGAATACAGACGTGAAAAAAAAATAATAAATTAAAATGATAATTCTCATGTCGCACTATAAAAGTTTTCATAATGTGACCTGATATGGCCCCAAATTGAAAACAAAGACAATCCAGAATTATGCTATTTGTTACAAAACAATTTAAAAAACGCTAGAATCTCCTGTAATGAAATTCTTTAGAAAAGCGCTTTTCTCTTCATATGCTTATAAAATAAATTATAAAGTACTTATTAAGTGACATATAAAACTTTTTTTTAGACATTGAGAACATACACCATGGCGTTGGACCCACAAAAGGTTTTATGTCCTAGTGTTGCATCATAAAATCGGCAGACAAATTGGCAGATCATTCATATAGAAATCTTTCACAATAACATGGCCTGCCCGACAAAACGACAATTAACTGTTGTGGAAGTAATTATAAACCTATATCCACATATGCATGCTGATACAGAAAGTCAACAAAAAAACGAATATGTTGCATGATTGGTTGCTTCACTAACTAGCTCGTCATTACAAGTATGACTCTGCATGAATGCATTCTATGACAAGACAGGTGCATTCTATTGCGCTGCCTAATTACTGATACAGGACTAGCCAAACATCTTGATCGCTCTATGAGTAATTCAGTTGCAGGATCCGTTCTTGCCGCGCTGAAACCCATTTTTAACCCCTGACGTCAAAAACGAGGACTACTATTTTGAGGCCTATGTCTGTTGATAGACATGTGTAGCCTGAATTATTTATTTCAGAGTCGCTAAGACGAACTAATTCACCTTAACAATTCATTATTCCTTTAATAATTCACTTGCTTACTTAGCTCAGAAGATACATTTATTCAGTATTCATTGTAATATTTCTTTGATCTATCTCTGAAATCTCTGAAAGACACGTTCTTTCATTATATGCAATGCAATTGTAAACTTGAATAACTGAACAAATAAATAATATAGGTACCTAAGCTATTCGTCAAATGATACCTATTTTACTTAATGAATTAAACCGCCGTCATGCGGCCGGCGGCGTAAGCGAAGAACGTGACGAGACGGACGACTCCACATTGAACTAATAATTCGCGAACTAATCTTTGGAGTGAACTATTTTCACTATCCGTCACGTGAATTAATTCATTAAGTTCGCTCAGAATAAGACACAAGACTGTTTGTGTGAGTGTTGCCTGCCTGTAGCATTTTAGCTCCTAAACGGGTTGATAAAAATATTAATACAGTTTTTTTTTAAACGCAACGTTATTCGCCTCTTATGCCAAAATTAATAGAGGAAGGAGAGGAGGAGGTTTTCGAAAAGTTTGCTAGTGCATTAAAATCCCACTGACCTTACTAAATGATACAAAGATAAGCGTAATTAACGTACTAATATGTAGATCGACTCGTTGCCTTACTAATTAGTTCACAATTACCAATTTGACGCTACATGAGCGCATTCCACAAGATAGGTGCGTTTATTTGTGAGGCCAAGCTAATGATCGTTGACCAATAAGTCCAATGATACAGGACTGGCCAGATATCTTGATCGCTCCAAAGGGAAATCAGGTGCGAGTGTGTGTACCTATTTGTATGGTCCGCTCTCGTCTCGCTTTTTTTAGATACGCAATGCTACTCTTTTCAACTTCAGACCGAACAAGAAGTTTGGCATACCCTGTACATGACAACCTGTTATTGCATTACCACTATGGAGTGTTAAAATAAAATTTACATGCAAAATTTTTCATGGATTTCTTTTCTTCTTCTCAAGGAAAAGAAAAAATTAAGCAGTTAAACTGAAACAAAAATATGGAGCAGTCCAGCAGACTATGTTATAGTAGATGATACCTATCCGCATGCACATCCTATCTAGCTATCCTACGAAAACAAATTACAAATTTCATTCAGTACTATTCCACCTTGATAATTAGACAATCGTTTGAATATTTATACCGCTTCACACTTCACCATTGCCAGCCGTTTAAGTCCACAAATGGTCGGTGCCAAAGTGATGCCACGTTTCAAGATGTTCTATTTAACTTGGCCGACTAGTCTATTACATATCCTATAACTTACAGGATCACCATTATCTTAACAATAACACCATCGTCATATGAAAAAAGATTCGAATTTTATGTCAAATCAAAGCAAACACTATAAAATTATTACAACTCCGTTAACAAAATATAACGTACTTTCACAAAATCCGTAATATACTCGCATATGACGACGATTCACAACTGTTTTACTCCACTTGGCGCAGATTGTGCGAACTATGACGTGTGACCCACGAAAACATTTGTTCTATCCAACTCCCGAAAAATTATCGATACACCAGTTATTTTAAATTTAGACACTTAATCATAACATTCCGATTGTAATATTTACAACATTTTACACTAAACGAGGCAAGCTAAAGATTGGAGCGTTTCCTTTCGAATGTACACTATATCAGTAGAGCAGAAATAAGCCTGGTATACTTAACAGACTTGTTTAAATAAAAAAAAACGGCGTACACATATCAGAAATATTGAAAAGTGTCATTTCGGCAAATGAGTAACAATCGGTAAACATAAATAAACATCAAGCAACTGTGGAATGCCACTTGCTAAGTAGTTTTTCTAGAACAAGTGATGCAGATTAGGATGCTGGAGGAGTGGCGCGCCATGGGTAAAATCTAAGTCCAGGTGTAAAACAAAGAGTAGATAATGACCACGCGAAGCCGACACATACATCATATAACAGAACCCTCAATAAAAGAGAGGGTTAACAATTATTTAAGAAAAATATTTTCCGTGTCTGTACGTCTGTCTGTACGCCTCAGCCATTTTATTCTAGTAGAGCTAATATGTAGCACATATATTTGTAGCTACATAGTTGTGTATTAAAATTTTGAAACAAAAATTTATCTTGGGTGCCTCATCTATTTTATTGGTATGTTAAGAGATTTATACATAAAAGTCTCCAATACCAAGTAGAATTAGACAATTTTCCACACATTTGTTGTAAAAAGTTGAATTTCCCGTCAAATTGTATAAGATATTTAAAAAACAAAAGAATTATTATTATGCTATATATATAAATATATTAATGGTTATGCAAGAAATATTTAAATCAATAAAATCACAACCAAATTCAATTTTTTCTCTAAATTGAACCAAAGCAGTAAAACATTTAAAAAATTGGTTAACTTTGTATAGGTATATCTCAGCCAAATTTCATCAGTCTATATTCCGTCAATTTAATACTTTTTTGGTTTTTCGTATTTCTTGTACATATTTTTAAAAATCTTTGAGCCTTCACACGCCATTCGGTCTCATTATTATGGGCTAACGTGGGACATTTCTACGTAACGTGTACCGAGTGACGTATTTGATCTGTTATATCTCCGGTAATAATTGATAGAATTACAAAATTCATAAAGTGTTTGTTTGTCATACTTTGACGTGTGAAATAGCGTATAATACTTAATTTTGTTCAAAGAGACGCGCTCATTGTCGGCTCTACGTGTTTATCTACTCTATGGTCCAGCAGTAAAACAGGTAATTGACATCAAATAATTATCCATTAAAATATAAGTGTTTCGGTTTATGTTGTTGAGTTATCGGAGGGCTCTAGTGGGTCTACATAGTATTTGCAATGGGGTCTGGCTTTCCACGATCAACTTCACCGAGAGCTGGTGGTGAAGTGGTAGTTGTACGTTAACCGTGGTTCACGTTGACTCCAGATTCGAGCTCGGACGCTGGCGTTTCCGGTTCCTCGTCGTTGTAAATGTTCTCCGCCATCTGCCAAACCTGAAACCGTCGCATTTCTTAATATTGTAGAGAGAATATGGTAAGTTTCTAAGATATTTCCGTCTGTATATATGTCACAGGATGATTTGATAATTTGAATTTTCATGAAAACCCTAGGGATTTTGCAAAAACACGGATAATTAGACAATGGTGAAAATATTTCTCAATCTTACAGGAAAAAGTTAGGATTTTTACAAAAACACTAGTCGCTATAGTAATACTGCGAAACGAAACGTTAGCTATTATGAAATAAGAACACTGATTGGCCGGATGGAGCGCCCAAATCGAGCCCTCCTCTGATTGGTTGACGTTTTAAACGTCAATCATTCACGCACGTTGTTTTGTTTATGTTTTTGATAGCAACTCAGCAGTCTTTTGTTTTAAATGTGGTTAAAAGTGTGCAAAAATTCCTATAAATCGATATTGTTATTTCTAACCCTTCATAACTCAATGATCTAATACTTCAAAGCTCACAGGGTAAAACTAGGAACTAATAAGAATAAGATTTGGTCAGTAAGCAAAAATCTAGCCAATCAGAATTAATGATATTCAATATCACTAGAGCGACTCACGTTTTTGCAAAACCCTATCTTTTTCTAGTAAGATTTGCAAAAGTTTTCGCCACTGTCTAAATATCCATGTTTTCGCAAAAATTCGAATTATCATATCATCCTACGACATATATATTACGACCTGATCCCTTGATCCCAACCCAACCCGACCCCCAAATGCCCCCAACCAAATGCCAACCAAACCCTCATTGAACCCAAATTATACCAATATTATTCTATCAAAGGTGTAAAGTAACAATACAAATTACAATCCTAATGCAATTACTTTACATGTTTTGACTGGAGACTAAAAAAAGTATGATAAATGTGACAACATATTACAGTACAACAAAACTTTTAAAAAAAATTGCACTTATATAGTAGGGTTACTGGAACTAAAATTGTTGAATATTCTAGTACCACAATTAGTACTACCACGACACATGTTTTATATGGAACACTGTCCGTCAAATTCCATACAAGCAGTTGTTCAATTCATCATTCTATCAAAAATCAATTCGTTCTCTTATCAATTTCTCTTTCTTAATCTTGAACTATGTCACAACATTATTTATTATTTTGTGAAAAACTTCAACATAATGAGGTTGGAGGTTTATACACATTTATTACAATAAACCACTGAAGCTCTATAGACAATTTCAATCGTCCATTCAACAGATAGGCCCGTAACATCAACACGTTATTCATACTTAAGGTTAAACATTACCGTCAATTTCCACACAAAATTGTCTTAATAAGTTTTAACTGTTTCAATAACTTGTCACGAAATTTATAAAATATGCTTAATTTTTTTTCCATTCCACTAGCGCATTTATGCCCCACTGCAGGAGCTTAGGCCTCCCCCCAGGGTGAGGGGGCTTGGACCTCAATCCCCAATCCACAGCTGCTGCAGTGCAGGTTCGTGGATTTTAACAACTGCCGTCTGTTGATGACACCAAACAGTTCTAATTCTGATTTTCGAAAAAACTCGCTCCCACATACATAACTAAATCGGAAATTATGAACATTAAAAATCAAAATTAGAACTGTTTTCTGTTAGAAAGAACATATTTTTATAAATTTCGCGACAATTATACCATTAACTTATTAAGATAAAATAAACAGAATGACGTTGAATTTTTTACTTCTGGTCATATAAGTTTTGTATGGAAATATGAGGTATCGTTTAACCTTAAATGTGTTGCAGGTAAGTTAAGTATCATTGTGTACATACCTGCATAATGTTATCCTCGGAGACAGAACATATGACCCAAGGCTCGTTGGGGTTCCATGAGAAGTCTGAGATCTTGGCGGTGTGGCCACCGTGTATGAACAGCAACTCGGGTGGACCGTCTTCCGCGTCTTCAGCCGATTGCTCTTCACCGATTTTCGACAGGTCCCAGACATGCAGTCTGAGTAACACATCAGATGTTAAAAATGGCACAAAAGTCTAAATTTAATACAATCATAGTAAGTGGCAAGGTTTTCTGGTCTTAATGAGTAAAATGTTTTACATGCAGCCGTATTGTTTCATGTGAAAGATGAGTATAAATAAATTTTAAAACATGGTTGTTTTATTATGGGAACGGAAACAATTCCGATTATTCTGTGAATGCAGACAAAAAATGTTATAATGGTGTTATGGCCCATTTTCCCATTTTCGAAATGGGTATGAAATCGACACGCGCGAATTCTGCTCTGCGCTAAACGAAGAACTATATACCTAAAAAGAATTATCAAAATCGGACTACTCTGCAAAAAGTTATTATTATTAAAATTATTATTACTAGTATTTTTTTTCAAATTTATATGCGACCGACTTCGGGATATACCCTTTCCAATAAAAAAAGAATTATCTAAATTTGACTACTCCGCAAAAAGTTAAGTTACCTTCTCCGTTTTTTTTTCGGCGGTTGAAAATAAGACTATAAAACTAAAAGGAGAATATCTCTCTACGTAGGCATCATTCCTTTTAGGTTTGGAAAGAGTGTGAAAATAGGTAAAAGCAGTGATGTCTATGTGGAGAGATACTATCAGATATTTATTGTGATCAACTAAATAATCGTTTCTGAACGCAAAAAAGAACATTTTTCCATTTTTTTGAACTCTTGTACATCGAGAAACTCTAAAATGATTTTGATGAAATTAAAATTTGTTCATATTTAAAGTGAACTTTCTGCAGCCACTTTTGAACGTTATATTTGTACTGAGACGCCGCGAACTGCGATATTATAGCAGTGTCGGAATGCAACAGACGCGAGAGACGGCATAAACAATCGTATCCGGACCATCTGACCACGTAATGTGACTACCGGTGGCAATTTGTCAACTGACTACCAGTGACCGAATAACAATGGTACTCTCATATCATCCACCAGTGGTGTAATTGTCCCATATCATCCACCAGTGGTGTAAATGTCCCATATCATCCACCAGTGGTGTAAATGTCCCATATCATCCACCAGTGGTGTAAATGTCCCATTTTACCACTGATGAAGGGTAACTATTAGAGGTACCGCTACTGCCAAAATATGGCGGTTCGCGGCGTCTCAGGTTCGTATGGCAAGCACTCTATGAACACTGCAAGAAATTATGTAGTATATAGGCAAAGTACATCTCACTTTTGACAAATAAAATCGGACAGTTTCTTAACATATATCGGGTGATTTTGAACACCTCACAATGCAAAAAATATAATAAATTGCATATGATTTATCGAGGATTACTTTTGAACAATTTTGTATCGTTTCATCTATATATTGATTTAAAAATATATATATTAGTCTAGAAAATGGCCTATTTTTTTTCTAAAATAAAGTATAACATACCTTCTGTCGGTGCCGCTGCTGGCCAGTATGGTCTCGTTGTGGGGTGACCATTGCACCTGGAAGATCTCGTCTTTGTGCGACTCAAATGAGTGTAGTTTCAATTTCAGGTTACGAAGGTCCCACAGTGCCACCTGTTACATCACACAACTAAGTGGTTCAAATAATTACATCTTTCATAGAAATGAGATGCAAAAATGGCATATCGTTATAATAAGAGTTAAGCAGTATAATACAACATAATTATAATTTAATGAATCTTGCAACTGGTTGTGGGTGTTTTTTTTTAGATCGCGTAGCTAACAGCTAAATGGCAAAAATATACCTTATAATTAAGTCATGTCTATTCATCCATCTGTCTGTATGTAACAGGCTTATATTTCCGCCATCTTTTTTATGAAAATTTGCAGGCAGATGCTTTTAAGACAGTTATTTAGAGATGGCTGTCCATGCATGGAACTAAAGGATGATTTATTTTTTTCGCGCATCCCATCGTGTGGGGTATCATTGGACAGATTTTTGAAAATTCAATAAGGGTTTTTAAAATACTTTTTTTAGGTTAATATTTTTTCTGTTAAGAATGTGTGTTCCATCTCTTTAACTTTACGACCGCGGGATTCAAAATCTGGAGAAAAAAAAAATCAAGAAAGGAACATTTTCACATTAACTACAAAAATATTTTCATTTGAAATGCTTACAATTTCTAGTTACCAACAATTTTTTATTTATTATTATTAGAGATTATAAAGTGATCGCTTGTCGTAATTTACATGCTACGGAACCCTGAGTTGATGCGTTTCTAATATGCACTTGGCCAGTTTATTAGTCAAATATAAAAACAAGACAAAAAAATTTAACCAAGAACGGAATTAAATTACTACTTAATAAAAAAATAATAATATTACAATCTGATAGTTGAAGATCCGCGTGCATCTTTCAATTCAATAAAAACCAGATGGGGAGCGAGTAAAACTTTACATAAATCCACAAATTGGTTGCATACTCTCTGTTTCAAGTCTGAAGGAAGATTAAAGGGCGGGTATATCGTGTTCGCCATATGTTTCAATGTTTCCCATTAAATGTATTTTTTAGGATACAAAATTACAGTTTTTTTTTTCAAAATGGCATACGTGACGTGTCGTAGCTTCTGACGGCATTTTGAAAAAAAAAACTGAAACAACCATACATAGTCTTTTTTATTTTCTAATAAAAATAGTTTTGACCTAGATGTTATTATCTAAATCAAGAGAGTCGCAACAGATAAAAGAATACATAGAAATTATAAAGCCGAAGACAGTATTTAATTAGGATTACTTTGATTGCAGTGAGCTCACCGTCTTGTCAGCACTGCCAGTGGCCAGTATGAACTCAGAATAAGGGTTGAAGCTGAGGCAGTTCACCTCGGCCGTGTGTGCGTCTACTGTGTGCGATGGCTTTGAAGTGTTGTTACACCTGATACACAGATAGTGGTTAATACATGGAGTACATTGTCATTTTTGCATTTCATGGAAATATGTTGTGTAAGTTGGGACAAACTGGTCGGTGAAGGAATTTTGTTGGTATCTACAAAGGTGCTGAAGATACAAATTTTTAAAGGAAATCATGCCGTGACGTCGCTGGGTTGCATTACTATGGGCTATCGCTAATAATTTGTAGGTGGCAACACCAAGTGATGTCACGAGTGAGTCACGAAAACATAAGGTTTGATTTGTTAATTCTCTGGTAATAATCGGTATTTTTCCGAAATTGTAAAATATAGTGGGTATTCAGTTGTTGTAGTCTGCCGTGTGAAATAGCGTATGACAGGTACATAATTTTGTTGGTGGACTCGCTCATTGTATAAATATAGTATAAGTATTGTATAAAATTTTTATAAAATTTGCAGTGCCCTTACAGGGTCATGTGTGCATTGTGTATTAAGTCTTATATTACGCATTGTATCACGTGAAGCAATAAAGAATTATGAATTATAACAGCACAATAGTGTAAACACAAATAGGTCAATATACTTTATAAAAAAAAAACAGTAAATTAGTTCACGAAATCATAGTCACTGGCGCAAACGGCCTTTCATCAACAAGTTGATGCCAATATGCACTAGTGTATCTTAAGATATGCAGCGTTTCTGCTAGTGAACACCAGAGGACGAATATTACATTTAAATAAAACCGTACGTAAAATGTTAGACCAAGTTTCTAGAAACTAATTTAGTTATTATTACGTATTTAGAAGCGAAATCTTGGAATAGATTGAGGTAACGTTTAGTCGTTTAGCTAAATCAAGATCTGCAACTTGGCATGCCCTTAAAAATGTTTTTTTCACCTGTAATATAGTAATGACCAACGTGTTATTCTTTAATCCGTGTGAACGTCCTAACAAAGAGTTGCCGATTGGCAACCTGACGTGGATTACAATTTTGTGTTGTGGGGCTATAGTTTAGTATAATGTAGTTGGCATTACCATTTCGAATAAATGGCCAATCTCAAATTATGTCTACAATAACCTTAGGTCATATTTTTTTAATTAACAGCAATTCCATGTAGTTTGATAAAAATCTCCATATAATTACATATAGAAACATATGAATGTAAATAAAATAGATAATATTAATAATTATTATTATTATAAAATAGACATGTCAGTGTTTTATCACATTTTGCATTGAACATGATTTAACCTATTAGCTGCCCCAGTTAAATTTACCCGACAAGTATTTTTGTGGCTGTGTGATAAAGTATGTGATATTATCTATATATATCAAATATTTGTGTGCATGAACATGTCTATTTGTTCCGTGTCTGTGTGTAAAAATATATATATATGCATACATATATTATAAAAAAAGATTATTTAAGCATGTATATCAGTTGTCTAGTACCCCATAACACAAGCATAATACTTGCTTACTTTGGAACTAGATGGTGCTGTGTGGGATGTTCCAGATATTATTATTACATACCTAGTATCCCAAATCATTAGCTTCTGGTCATCAGCGACTGAACCGAACAAGGATTCATGCAGCAAATGCCATGCAACATCTTCCACAACAGCTGTGTGGCCTGTGAACACCGACTTAGCTTCGATCACACGACCTTCTTTAGGAGTTGCATTGATGTCCCATAAGCATATTGTGTGATCATCGCTGTAACGATAGAGAAAAAAGATATAGCAACAGTTTGGTTTTGTGCACCATACACAAATCTAGCAATAAGAATAATTTTACTGTAAAAACCTTATATACATGATTGCTAATATTCCAGAAAAATATTGGGTCATCAGTTTTTGGTACTAGATAAAGGTATGCTTTTCGTTTGACGTTGGCGTTCGCTGCGGTAAATATAGTGTGGGAGACGATTCCGCGTTATCAAATATTTAAAAATAAATAGCCTTTGTGCACGCATCAATAAGTTTTGAATCATAGAAAGCAAGTATTGCATCAATTGAGAATCAATCAAATATTTTGGAGTTTCATTTACAATCCATTACATGGTTTAAAAAAAGTTATTTCAACTTTAATACAAATCAGACTCATGTTAATTTTAACTTTTAAACTCGGAATCTTTAATCAGTTATAAAGTCTGCCTGATTACACTAACAATAAATGAAATTTCATCATAAGCTATTCATGTTTTTCCAATACTGGAAAATAAACTTATTTATAATGTCAGTTAATGCTGCGAAACAGATAGAAAAAAATAATTTATTAGTATTTTCAGTACATCATTAAACGCTATATTACTATACTAAAATTCATTTTAATTAATAAAGACTACGGTAAATACTACTATGTACGTAAGAAGTCATAAATCAGATTAAATAACACATAAAATAATAATAAATATAGGTTATAAATATATTATAATAGGTTTATAAATAATGCATATTTATAATTTTATTACAATTAAATATTGTATAATCAAAATAAAATCTCTTAAACATCCAACAATTTAGATAAAAATTTGTATATAGATAAGGATTTAATTTTTAAGTTTATTTTTTATTATTATTAAAAAATGCTATTTGAAACAAGAAAAAAAATTTTATACCTATGTGATATAGCACCATCTCATAAATTTATTTAATTAATTAATTCACAAGAAAACAACCCTGATGTCACATGTGCCAGCAGAAAGAGATAGAGTTATGCTATAGAAAAATACTGTAATGTCTGTATTTTTGGTAAAAATAAAACCCTTTCATGGTAATGACTTGGGTTTACTGACTAAT
Organism: Luffia ferchaultella; assembly: GCA_949709985.1. Lineage (NCBI taxonomy): Eukaryota > Metazoa > Arthropoda > Insecta > Lepidoptera > Psychidae > Luffia > Luffia ferchaultella. Next base: position 5,460,955 of record OX453257.1, on the reverse strand, counting down.
ATGATATTAAATACACAAAAGAACCAGAATGTGTCACGTTTGCGCTGCGAACCGTTGCGTTATCTTCCCGTCATTATAATATCGTGTCGCTACGATCGCGACCGAGCGTCGCCGAAGTCCGCCGATGATGGCCGAAGAGAGTGCATGCGCCGCAACACGCCTTATATATGAATTTAGTTCCTCAGCAAGTACTACTGAGCGACTTGAATTGCACTTTATTACATTATACAAAGAGTCACTATTTATTTAAATGTCTTTGTAAAGTTAATTTTCTGTATCCGTATTCTGTATCTGTGCTACTATACAGGATGAGATTTTAGTCACCAGCCAAATTTTAATGTTTTGATCTTTGGTAAAATACCGATGGCCGTCTTGTTTTCTTTTAGTATCGTTCAATAGAAAAATATTGACATATGACTACAGAAACATTTCCCGAAAAAACCAATAACTCTAGTCACCGGGCCGCGCGCCGTCCCGTTTCGATTCAACGTCTCGGGCGCGTACGTTTACTATAGCGTTAAGAAAGCAACCAAACGTTCTAAAATAAAACTATAGATAAAATAATTTATCAATAAAATGTAACCTATATTTTATATTAACGTAATAAGGTCTATTAGTGATACCTAAGATCTACACAAAATTTGGCTGGTGACTAAAATCTCAACCTGTATATTTGTGTCACAGATACTAGATGACAAAAAGATCAGAACAAAAAATACTAAAATTTACAATATCCTCGAAATCGAATGATAAAATTGGCACATTTGGTTCAATAAAGCTCAGTTTGTGTTCGCATCAAGACATAGACAGACTGAGGTTCTGTGACAAAATAGTGGAAGTGAGTTTGAGAATGTTTAAGAACATTATGATGAGAGGATCTGAGGAGGGGTCTACACCATTGATTTAACAATTTAATAATAAGGATTTGTAGTCGCTAACCAAAACCGAAATAAAACCGTCTGCAACGAGCGTGGGTTGATATGGGCGCGGCCCGGCTCCGTTGTGCGCGTCAGTGGATGCAAATACTTATTACGGTTCGGACGTGTCGCGCTGTTTATGGGAATGTGACGAGAATTAAATCGTGATAATGTTCAAATTAAATTAAAAATAATCGAATAGCCGTCTGTAGGTATAAATTAATATTAAATTATAATGTTTACTTACCGCAAATACGATATTCAGCTCTTTTTTGCGTCTTTGATGAGTAGTTTCACATATTTTTAAGACACAAGTCGGCAACGCGCACGTTTACTCGGCGCTAAGCCATTACAACGACTAAAAACCGGTTGGAAGGTTTATTGCGTTTTGGATGACTTCCTGCGCGGACACTTTAGAACGCGGACGGCACATCAAGTTATATTATTGGTATATCAGTGGTCTACACACAAATACAACAAAGCCAATCTCATAAATGTTACCTGGCTGATAGAAGATATCCATTTAGGTTAGGATTCCATGACAGCCCATAACCTTCTTTTTGGTGACCACGTAACCTGAAATTATATGTTTAATACATAAGGAGACATATAGGATCTATATACCTATATTATTTTTCAAAAAGTTTTTTTGTGGCAACGACATAACTCCCTTAATTTTTTATAAAAAAAAAAATCATTCAAACACCATTTCAAAGCTTGTTTTCTCAGCTACTGAAGAAAAATAAACATATATATTTCTCAATGGAGTTCTTTGTAACAATGCCATGTGTATCTTCTTTAATTTTTCATTAAAATTTATGACTCAAACATCCTTTTAAAGCTTATTATGTTCCCTGCCATTGACAAAAAATAAACAAATGGTTAACTCTAGCTATATATTATTTTATAAAAAATATTATACTTATGACTAATGACTTTTTATATTAACCCTGTATTTTTATTATATAAGTACTACTTTTCAAAAATAAAATACTTTTTATTTATAAATACCTTAAATTACTTATTTCGACATTATAATCACAATACTGTGCGAAATATTCACACGAGTCAGGTAGTTAAATTTAAAAAATTAAGGATTTCCATTATCTGTTATTATTTGTGATTGCATTTTAGTACATTTGTGTGCACGAACATGTCTATTTGTTGTATGTCTGGGTGTAAAATATGTATATATTATATAAAAAAAAGGATATTTAAGTATGTATATCAGTTGTCTGGTACCCATAGTACAAGCTTTGCTTAGTTTGGGACTAGATGGCGCTGTGTGGGATGTCCCAGGTATTGTTATTATTATCTAAATGGCAATATAATTTTAATTCTTGATAAAAAAAAACTGTACATGAAGGATGTCTGTCAGAAAAATATTATGAATAATTTAGTGTATAAATGAATGAGAAAATCGGTATAAAGATGAGGATGAGGATGAAATAAAAATTCATGTATAGGGTGGAGAGAAAAGGATGAAATAGAAATACTAAAGAAGTGAATGTATATTATGATGAGGAAAACAAAAAACTTAAATGTAAGGAGAAATTGTACGGAATTCAAAATTTTACAAAATATTGTGGATAGGCTCTAATATTTTTTTAGAAAAATTAATAGTCTAAATTAATAAGCTGGATTTTCTGAATATCAACTTTGAATCAGAAAAGTCATTCTATGAAATTAAAAGTATATCATACCTATTCCTTACATGTTCAATGCTTTATCAGTTTAACTATCTAAAACAGTTAACATAATGAAATGTGATGACACTTCATCATAAATTTCCCTTATTATGTGAAGATGCGGAAGAGCAATTTGAAACTTATATATAGGGAAGTGGAATATAAAAAAAATGATCTCTACATTATGAGGAAAAGTCATTCAGTCAGTCAGTCATTATGAGAAGAGGAAGTGACATTCCCATGTTGTTCTGAAAATGTTGTGACGTTATAAGCCATACTTGTAACTACACAAATAAAAATACATTGAAACCAACCTAAGATCAGGATGACATTCCCCAGAAGGTTCAGGCTTAGACGGATGCTTGGTGTAATCGAAAACGAGGACATCAGATGATGGCGTTTTAGTGGCGATTACACAAGGATTCTGCGGCATGTAGCGTGCTCTGTTCACTTCACCTTCGTGATTTATCTTTATCTCAATATCTATTTTGCCTGATACAGATCCGAAGCCACCAAATTCTGTAAAATATGGAAATATTACTCAAAAGTTATTGTTAAGTGGCTTCTACAGATGACTCTGCCTATGTTTTTTTTTCACTATTTAGTTCCTAAAAATAGTAGCATGATGATACATACATGATAAACCACAATTTTATCTATTTAAATTTGACAGTTATATTTTCATGGAAATTAGTTCAGCGCTTTTTGAGTTATAGATTAACAAACAAACACACAGACTTGAAAATCTAAATATTGTTTTTGTTTGAAGAATGTATTGCTTGACCCAAATACATTTTTCGTACATATCTTCTATGTACAAACATCACTATCAGTTTTATATTAGTATGGATTTCTATTACTTTCTATGACAATGTCAGTAATGTCAGTTTTATACAACGCTTGCCACCAATCTGTGTGGCTTTGAAATTAGCCAGAAAAACATCACAGTAACATAATTTTATAAAAATGTTGCAACAGAAAATATGGTGGTCTTGCACAAGTAGGCACACACATACTTCAAAGCCACACTGATTAGTGGCAAGTACTTTACAATTCTATAGACACAATTAATGGAAAATTTAATCGACACTAATTTAAAATGTGGTAGTTCCACTCTGCTTGCATACTATTTATTATTATGTTATAGCTACAGAACAGTAAACAAAAAAATTTAAATGCCAGTTGGTTTAAATGCCAAGTATCTCTAAGCTGCATTAGTTTTAAAAGCTTAGTGACAAGTTTATGTAAGGGTCAATTTAGGAGCTAAATGTTTTGATTTTTTCTTTACTGAGTAAACCTACATATAGTAATTAATATTGTTTTTTTAATTTTGTGACATAATGCAATAGATTTTTGTCCTCTTGTGTCTTGTGACTCTTGACAGTTTCTATTTGTTTCAAATACTTGATAATTTAAAACATAGGGCTAAGAAAATCACTAGTCATGCTGAAACAGAAGATTGTGAGGCTGTGGGTATCTGACCATAGAATTTCACAACCAATGAAGCAATAATATGGAATAGCTGCAGCAGCAATGTCATGACTCAATACTATGAGACTGACTGAGTAAAATGAAATTGGTATTGTCTAAACAGAGCACGACTCGGCATGACTGAGGCACCACTTCAAGCACTTTCCTTTCTGACTTAAGTCAGGGATAATAAAAGAACTATGACATTAACTTACCACCCTTGTCATTGTCATAATGGCTGGCATCAAATTGTGCATCTTCGTTTGGAAGCTGAACGCTAGCAATTAATAAGTGGTTTTGTTCATCAGACGTGTGTGTACCCAATATCAACCTATAAAGAATATTAGATTAAAAATTCAATAAAACACATAAAAATATTTTTTTTTTTTCAATTGACTATAGATGTGTTGAAATAAAATTTGATGCGGCTTTGACAATTACCTTATACTCGTAGCATTATAACCCTAGTGAACACAATGGTTGACAATTGGACTACTCTATCATAATATAGTCTTGATGTCTAAATATCTTATGTCCATGTTGCAAAACAAAATTTGACTGGATTTATAAAGGGCCATCACAGATTCAAACTTCTCTACATATGCAATCTCATTTTCCACTATTCAATGAACTCATTAGCACAAAAATTGTTTTAAGAATTTTTACTAAGAAAAAAATTTAGTCAGTTCATTGACATAAAAAAAATGAGTTTTGTTTGTTTTTTGTCGAGAACTTAGGGGCAATCCGAGTACTGTTCCAATCAACTTGTGTACCTACATTAAAATCACAATGAAAATCTACTTGCCAATGCTAGTATTCAACCATGTTTTACCATTATCATCAACTTTAAATTTATTATATTAGTTGAAAGTAGTAAATTTGTATATTTCTGTGCTCCCATCACTGTACCTCTTAGATACTTTACCTTGTTTTTCCAATAGACAGGATAATGGGTTTTTCTAAATCTCTATCCAAAATTTACTAAATTCAATGCCCAGCATTGGACGCTGTAGGTGTATCTGGATTTAACGTTTGTAAATGTCCAGGTACTCATAGCAGGACACCATAGGTTAGGGAATACTGCATTTTGTATGTAACAACCATTCTAATAACATATTGGCTACCTATGAACTGAATAATCCTTTCCTTCAGGACGTGTCACATCAGGCAACCACTGTGCTGTCAAGGAAGGCCACTCTAGCGCGTGTGTCATCACCAGGTCATATAGGAAAGGGGTATTCTTCTTCCATATTTTATATTCTTCGTTTATTACTCTCTCTTCTACCGCATCATCAAATGTTTCTAAAAGCGACGGATGTTATTAAGAATATCAACATATAACCAATAAAACAATTATAAGCTGTCAATAATACGGCCTATACCGTCTTCGAAGTTTAAAATATAACATTTTTAACAAAGAACGACTTACCTCCGTCCCCTTTATCACCCATTTTTATCTAAATAAACCAACAGCGTATCTTATTAAGAATTAAATGAATTATTTTAGAGAAACCGGCCAATAAAGGCGCCAAACACCCGTCGGCGTTGTCTTTCGGCAGACAGCAAACAAACTTCCGGTTCAAGCTTGCATTATATCAAGTTGACAATTTAATTGTTGTTCATTGAATAACAAATAATATTAAATACGTGAATAATTAAAAAAAATAAAGACATAAGTACAAAGGTACGAATTAAAACCTAAGACCTCACTGTAAATATATTAGTAATCACATTGATTCTGATATAATTGTTCTGAGAAGCAAATTAATCACAAATACGCCAATCTATATACGCCAATCAACGAACGCCGGTCGCTACTGGCAATTTTATTCCTCAATCCACCTCAAACCAGTTAACCATGAGTTAACTAAAATTTCGAAATGTCTAAATATGTCATACTTATTATTCATTCTTTAATAAAGTGTTTTGGGCACTTTGCCGCGCGGCACTGATTTAGTAGATAATATTTATTTCTTAGGTATTCTTGGTTTTTCATTTGATTTTAATTTAATATAAGTTTTTTAATTAATTTTCATTACTGTAAATCAAAACAAAAAAAAAGTGCGAAAGGGAAGTAACCGGGGGCCTAACTATCTCTTTCTACACCACTTCTGTGTGGCTAGCATAAAAAATTGTACCACTACACTGGGAAAAGTACAATAGTGAATTTAGATTTTATTATGAGGGAACCGAGGAATAAAAAACTAGGTATGCGTCATGATAATTACGATACAGGACCTATAATTTCCGCTGACGCATTATTTTTTCCTTTTCATATTTCTCGTTTTTTATCATGGGGTTCATCCATTGCTCGACTATTGATGAACACATTTTTTAGGGTAGGTAATTAGTGGCCTATAAAGGTTACATAATAGCACTGCGAAGCAATGCCATGATTGCTCACATCGTGCTCTAATATCACTTTTTAAAATATTTGGACTTAATTCAATAGGACTTTATACACGTTTGGCAGTTAATATTTCTGAAAGTTCTGAATCGATTTTGATAATTTTTGTGTTTAGTCACTATTTTATAACTTAGGGTAGATACTGTGAAAGAATTATCGAAAACAGTTCACTAAATTTAAAGCTGTAGCAAATCAAAAAAGTCAATTCTTTGTTTTTGCGGAGTTTTTACTAAACAACTTTATTTCTGTTTTCTTTTCCAGTCTTGTTTCTGTCTATCTTCTTTTCTTTTTAAACATTACTTAGGTACCGTAATTTAGCTTTATTTATCCGTTGACGCAAAGTTATAGTAGCCCTTGACTAAGCAAGAATTAATAATAAATGAAAAAGAAACGTACCTAAAAAGCATCAACGCAGGTTGACAAGCTATTAGCAAAATATGAATATAACACAGGTCTACAAAAAATTTTTTTTTCGATTTTTGATTTGATAATATCATCTACTGTTAATGTTTTTTAGTGTGTTGAAACCGAAAATGAGGTCCATTTTTTCCATAACGTAGGTACAGATTTCGTTCCATCTCGAGTAAGAACAGTAATTATTACAATAAAAGATAACAGAATCGGCAAGTAACTTTGATTTATTTTCATCTTGTTCACAATATCAAATACATAAATACAGATTACATAAATATATAGTACATATTTCCCCTTGTCAGAATAAACGATGACGCATACTTATCATTATTTTTATAAAAACTTTTTGCAACAATGAATATGTTTATTAGATCGATTTCGTGAAGGAATCTAATAAATTTGCCTAAATTTTCAATATTTATGATGATAGACAAAAGACAGTGATGGTAAAAAAATCAAGAGCTTTCGGACCATTGTAAGATACTAAATTTTCTAAAATCGGTTCGTAACTTTAGCGGAAACTCGAAAACGGTGAAAAAGTCGAAATTTCCCTATTTTTCGGACAAAAAGTTGATTGTTTCAAAAGCGGAAGAATTAAAATCGAAAAAACAAAAAACCTTTCGAGACTGGTAGATTGTCTACAAGTTTGAAAAATAAAATTTTAGAAACGGTCGAAAACCCTGACTTGAGCATGTGCCCTTTTCATTTAATGATTATCAGATTAGCTACTCTAGAAAGTAAGATTCGGCCTTATTTCAAAAAGTTATAAAGGTAGACGAAAACACTAGCGTCAAAAAATGCAAGAGCTTGCGTGGCAAAGTATAGTAGCTCATCGAAAATTGGTCCATACCTTTTTTCGAAAATTTTTGTGGTACAATTTTGTTCAATGTCCTCCGATAATTGCAAGAAGAGCGAAATCTGTAGTTTTGTTTTCTAGGACACTTATTTTTTTTAAGACCTAAATTATAAATATAAATATATATTTATAGAAATAGATAGTAATACACTATTTTACACTCTATTTTTTGTGACTTCTGGTTTTTAATATATCTTGGTATGCGGATGATTTTTAAAACTTATTACGTTATATTTCATATTTGTTAAATTTTTTATTAATATTTAAAACGAAAGTCTTAATTTATGGTTTTATGCTGGCAACTGAAACGAGAATATGGGGAATTTTGACATTTGTCAAAGTTGAAGTTTTTGACGTCATAATACTAAGGTGTCCATACTGTTTAGATTAGTTAATAATAATACTTTGGTAGTTGCCTTTTGCCTTCTTTTGCCTATGATGTGGCCGTAATAATAAGTTGCCAGATATTTCAATGAATATGAAAGATGGAAACCTATGTATTGTTTTAAAAAGAAACGTTTTTCGTTAAAGTAGGAAAATAATTTAGTTACAGATCTGACGTCATTCTAGTTACAGATCTGACACCATACGGGTAATTGACGTCATATATGCATTTGAGAGACTTGTGTGTGTGATTTCGATGGGGTATTGAATCTGTCCGTATCTCTGGTGCCAATCGAAAGGAAGGAGGCCATCATATTAATATTTGAGATCCTTAGGTCTCGCAACCGCGTTGAATTTTGAAACATTTCGGCCCTAGAAATAATGTTTCGGTACCTAGAGTCTTTTAAATCCATTTTTATCCGCCGAATGATTGGGAATTTTTGAGATTGTTGGGTTTTTTCGGGAAAGAAAGGAGCTTGGTTGCCTGTACGAACTTACGTTTTCAAGTTCCCACGTGCGCTCAAGGCGGTGAAGTGCGACAATATATATGAGTAATATATTTCAAACATATATATCTACAGAATCCTTGACCTTTTTAATAACGTGTTTAGGCTCATTGGGATCGTTTCAACGAGATATTTCTTAAGTGATGGTTCTAAGGGCTTCGGCATGCAAAAGTACCTATGCAACTTGTAGCGCTTGGAACTTTACTTTTGTGGGATTTAACTATTTTGTAAATAAAGCCGGTCAGCCATCCAATTATGAATCACATTCTAGGTAGCTTTATTTCTGTAATCAATAGGAGATTTGTTTTCAAAAGGGTATTATACATAAAGGGAGCATGCAGCTAATTTACTAAGGTGATTGAGATATCGATATTTGAAGCTTTGATTTTTAGAGTTACTAACTGCTTCACAATTTATTTCTTAGGTGAGAAGCCTCCGTGGATTGATCATATTTTCTGCGGGTTACCAGCTTTTAGTGACTAGCTCTCTTGAACTTCTGTTTGATTGCTTCTACTTTTCTATCGAGGTGGATAGGAGTCGGGCTACCGCCGTTTATTTTATTTTTTATTTTTTGGAAATTCGATGATTTAACAGTATTTCGTAAAATCCAACCAGTATTTTTGATGCTATCGCGAGTTGTACTATGCGGTGGCCACGCGAGACCTCATTTTCAGTGCTTACGTTCGTGGTTTATGATCCCTAATAAATATTAAAATTACTTGTTAATACTGAATGTAAATTGATTCCCATCATTCACGTATGTTTTTTACTCCATAATTATACTGATGTATGTTTGTAGCATTTTAATTTGAAATCTGCTAAACCAATTTTGACAAATGTTCGAATTAAAGGTTCTAATTTACTAAATTACGACATAGGTTATTGACACGGACATACAGAAATCTTTATACTCATATAAAAAAAGTTTACTTCAGTGTCACGGGTTAAGACAGACTTAGAGAGTTTTGTTCGATCTTAGTCGAAAATTAAAAAGTTCCTGTTATGGTCTTATTTATCCTACGTCATTTTGTCACCCTAATCAGAAAGAGACAATATGGCACCCACTAACGTCCTTGTTACTTTTATCTTTTTAATTCGTTTTCAAGGTCAAATTTCTAGGACCTCGAAATTTCTTCGTAGAGCTCCTTCCAGTTGTACGTAGTACTTATTAGTTCCATGATATTACCATTGTTCATAATATTCCTCCTTTTCTCCTAGCTGCCCTTGTCAAATACTGGCATAGACAAATTATGACTCTATAGTCTCTATGGAATTGTTAAATGTCGTCATATCCGGTCATGTCAATCACCTTTTAAAAACAGTATTACAAAATACATTTTAATTGCTTAAAAAACAACGATTAGGAACCTTTTTTTTAATTAAAAAAGCGAAAACTGATTTCAATTTTAAACAATAATTTCGATACAAAACAGAGAAAATGGGGTTCATTAATTTGATTCAATCATATTCAATTAAATTTTATTGTTTTTCTTGTCAATCCAATCTGATCCAATCAAACGACTCAAACGATTAGTCTGTGCCAGTCTGTGCTCAAAACGCTCAAAAGGAATCTAAACAAATTGTGATTCATTAATAGCAATTCATTCATAGCTATTTTATTATGGCTGATACGACTGCTGCTCGACGAGAAGCAAGAAGAAAGAAAATATTAGGAAATTCTTTTAATAGGCTACAGTTCATTTCAGGAAAAATTAGCGACAATAGTGACAAAGGTTATTTAAATTTATTGTAGCCATAGGTTTAAATTATTTCACTTAAAATTAACGCTTCTATATTGTTTTAGAATCGTTCCGACCATCTATTTCTGAAGAAATATACGAGACACAATGTTATGAACCTCTTACTTTCACGAGGATTGACAACGGCGCAGTTATTTCAGAACAAGCGGATACCACTATCACAACCACTTATAACTCCTACGATATAAGAGACACTCAAATAGTGAATCCCACAGAAACCCAACCAATTGTTGCTCCTCCTAGCTCTGATTCACCACCTACATTTTGGCAAATATGTGTCACCAACAAGTATGACATTGTGTTGATATCTTTGTTCTTGCAACTTTTGTACAGTGTCTGTTCTATAACAATAGATAGTGGATATATTTTTCTGCCACTTGCTGTATATGTCGCAACGAAAACTTTGTTCTCGCCTTCACAACCACAGTCACAAATGGCTAATGTGTTATTAATGTTAAATGGAATACCACCGCATAAAGTACAAAAAGCAATATTTATTGTACAGTTAATTGGTACAATTGCACAAGATGTTTGCATTTTCTTATTTTGTACGATATGTGTTCAGTCGTTACTTGTGACACTAATAGAAAAATTTGTTACTTAGTATACATTAATATGTCACATTTCAAGGATTAAGATTAATGTGTTGACTGAGTAATGTAACAAAAGACCTGAACACAGTGAAGGTGCAGTTGTGACATCAAATATTATGTGTAGTGTGTGCTTGTGAGTTTTAGATTTTGCAAATGAATGTAGTGGATAACACGGGCCTATTCAAATGAGTGAAATATGGGGACATGAAAGTAAGTCAACTTACTGTTATACATGCTTCTCATTCAATATGATCATGATTGTGACTTCACTGTGTCCAAGCCGTAGCATTATCTTATCCAAAATGTTCCATGTTTTATTGCTTGTGCCTTTACATAAGTGAGATATGTGTGTGAATCAGTCACATATTGCCATTTTAGTTTTAATTTTTTAAAGCAATAGCCATAGAGCCAGAAATTGAAAATAAGTTGCAAAATCTAGTTCTAGCTGTTAGTTGCTTATAAATTATTAAATATTGCCTTTTTATATTTGTACTCGGTAAAGTATAGTTATTAAAATATATCAATTTTTCCAAATCCTTATAGGTATAAATAGTTGCAAAACACACCAATACATTTTGTTGGAGAATTCCTCCTCATAACATATTTTTATACTTATTTTATAAGTAACTATTAATAAGAATTACTCTCCCCTGACTAATGAAAAAAATGGATAAGTTGTTGATCATCTTTTGTACTGCTCCATTACTGTAACTGAAATAACTTATTTTCATCAAACCGGAATCCTGTAACTTTGTTCTTTCATTCTGTTTATTTTTAGATACATAGATAACTCCTTTATGTGTTTGTTTTCAGGTGTGAATACTTTTATTGGTTTGTGGATAATTATAGTATATTTTAAAAATTTAGAGGATAGCCGAGTAAAGTATATAATAAAACACTATGTTCAAAAATTAAATCGTATTTTCATAATAATGTATAAAAATTCATATCCTAATTAATGATACTTCAGGAAAGTCATCATTGCATTCATGTTACTTGACATGATGGTCATTGGTTGGCAAAGTAAGGTATGGGCATGTATGTTTTCTAATACTTGTTTTTAAAGTTGTTGGTGGTTCGCTATATTTAAGGGATGTATGCAGGGTATATCCTGGCGTGGATATGAGAGGGGGCATTAGGTGTAATTTCCTATCCCCCTTAACTTAAGACCGAAGCTTTATTTTGGCCAATTGCAAATTGAATAGTTTTTTTTCTCTCTTTACCAGACAAATATTACATGGATAAGAAAGTAATGTAATCCTGTATTTGCGCCTGGGTATATCTGCAATAATAATTGCTAGAAAATTATTGTAAACTGTCTATACCATCTGAAGCCAGATAAAGCCTTATATCGCAACAAAAGCAATCTTAAATGTAGATAGTTGAATTTGGGTTATTGTCAAATCCCAGTGAATCGGCGTTGTTTGTGTGCATTTGGTCCGAACCAAGAACACGAGAGGAAACGGTAACTACAGAGGCGACGCAGATGTCACAAAGCCCAAATGCCCCATTATAAATGAACAAAGTAACCAAAGTGGAATGAAATAAATTATTTAGTGCATGCTTTGGGCTGATATTTATATTGAGCAATAAATAATTTTGTCATCTTTGAGAATTTCAAATATAAAAACTTGATCAAAAAGTCAATTGTTTTATTTTATGTTTTTTTTTGTTTTTGCCCTATTTGATCTGCAGTACTATGACAATTATAAAAAAAATTAAACATGAATCACATTGATGCTAAGAACCAATTTTGAATATTAATCTTTTCTATAAGATCCCAATTGACATTCAACAAGTTATCAAGTTTAAAACTACAATAAAACGAAAGCTTTATGCCAGAACTTATTATAAAGTATCGGACTGCTTAGATGAAGATCAGCAGCCCGTGTCTCTCCACACACGGTCCTCCACCTTCCACATCCTATTACCCCGGTATAGTGCTTCAGGTCATCAGTCCAACGCTTCGCTTCCTAATATGTGACCTCCACTTGAGAACCCGTGTACCACATCGGTTGTCGGTTCTATGGCAAATGTGACCGGCCCATTGCCACTTCAGCTTGTTAATCGCTTCGGCTATGTCGACAACTTTAGTTCTTCGACGGATTTCAGTATTCCTGATTTTGCCCATCAAGGAAATACCGAGCATAACCCGTTCCATAGCACGCTGAGCAACTTTAAATTTGAGGACCAGTCCTGCCGTGAGAGTCCATGTTTCGGCACCGTATGTCATTTGTACGCATTGGTTGAAGACCTTGGTCTTCAGACATTGTGGGTGGGGCGACAAGAACAGACGACTTAGATGATAAAAATCCTTTTTTTTTCCTTTGCGGTGGGAAGGATGATTAAACTCTACAGTTTCCGCGCGCCCAGGCCCGCGGGGTATGTGGGAGTTGCACCCACTAAACAACCACCTGAAGCAGAATAAGGATGGGTATCGTTAGCCCGAAAGCTCCAACGACTTCATCGAAGCGGCCAGGAGGCACACTAAGGTGTCACCGGCGCGAAGATGTCGAGAAACCCCTAAGAGTTACTCGATGCGAAATAGATCCGGATGAAAATCCATGGTTGTAAGCCACACGCCTATCAGTGTGTTTCAATAACATTTAAGCACTTATTGTTAAAATTTTTTTTTATAATTTTGTTAAAAAGATCGTCCCTCAGTTTCTTGCATATTCTTCTGAGAGGAGCCACCACTTTTTAAATGTCTTTGTGGTGACGATTTTGCACAAAGTAATAAATTTTTAAAAACAAAGATAGTTGACTTGACTTTGACCTTAGTAATCTTGTAACCTTAACATATATTAGAGGCTTTGGGTTGCTGTCACTGTGTCATAAATCTAAAATATGTTCAATTGTTAAATTTTTTTATGATTTTAGTAATGCCAGTTTTATAGCACAAGAGCCATTCAGTTTTTTCCATGATAAATTTTAATTTTAGTACTACTATGAACTCAGTTTTAGTTCTGAGAGAACAAATTGAAATTAACAGGATTGGTATACTTTCGTATCTCACCTATAGGTACTATGATTTAAAATTTAAACAATTTATGAAGAAAAACATGACGAATATTGTTTTAAGCAAATAAAGCAATTTTCCTCAACTACTAACTAGTGTTTCCATTATTTTACAAAAATAATTATTGTTAAAAGTTTGTACAGTGTAGATTTCAGAAATAAGAGGGACATCATTGTATATGAATATATTTATTTATTAATAATTATTAAATTTTGTAAATTAATAGTCGTAGGTAATAGTAATTATATGTTAATACAAAAATGTGAAATTGTACAATTTTATAGTACACAATCAGTTCTTTTCGATGTAGGCGTCACTGCCATATAAAAAATAAGTTATTTCTTTTTTAGTTATTTGTTAACTATTTTATTTCTATTTATCTTTGCAATCATACTGAGATCTGTGTTAGTACAGCACACTCGTACAAGTATATAATTTCACTATACAAACCCTTTAAAAGTTAGAGACTTTCCAGATGAATGGTTGGATGAAGACAAATAGGTAGAGATGTTTTAACATGGTTTTAACTAAAAGTGGCATCCCCCTCCATAATTTGCCTTTAACAATATTAGTGAGTTTGTGGTTAAACTAAGTATATTACATAATCCTACACATTCTACATGCATACATACTCTGAAAACATTGGAAATATACACTACGCATCTTTCGATATTGTCACCGATGCCAATTTCAGCACTGTTGTGAGGTCGAAACAATCTAATTTTTATCTGCTATTTCCTTATTTTAAATTTCAAAATCCTCCACTCTATTCACTCCCGACACGATTTGACATCACTTTTGTAAAGCTTTGCTCGACAGGCCAATATTAAACTTAGTAACATTCAATGTAATAAGATTTAGTTTTACTCATGTCGTCTACAGCCAGTGTCTTTGGGCCATAACAGAATACAAATAAAAAGATTTGATACAGCATTTTCAAATCCTTTATTAATTTTGTAATAATTTATTGTAATTAACACAAAACCAGAATACCCATGCATGTTCTTTATATTCATACATGTCCCTATTTCTTTTTATAAAGCCCATAATAGGTAATAAATCATACTGAAGTTTGACATTAATCTTACAACCATATTAAGCACAATTCAGGTTGTCATGTCATCTGTTTTAAAAAAAAAACACTATATTAATAATTTGCACTTAGTCTGAAGATCGATTTCGTGTACATTTTTTAGTGACATTAGTTAAGCGCGGTTTCTTACTCTGTGGCTGCACTTGAGAGTGATATCAACTGAGTATCGTTTAGATATATTTAATTGGTAAATTCAGTTCAAGATCAAAATGTTTTAATCAAATTTAATTGATAAATTTTATTATTGCACATAAAATTTCATTAAAAAACGTGTTAGTCTCAGAATAAGTGTTAGTGTTAAAAGTACTAAAATATAAATTTAAAAAAGTATCAAGATAATATAATATTTAATAGGCAATAAAAAGGAATGAATAAGGAGGAATAAAAGCAAACAAAAATGTATTATTAAACTATATTAACCAATGACAAATATTCAAAAAATAATCAGAAACCTACAATCTGTAGTAGTAATAAATCTAATTTAAGAAACGTACACCAACATACACATACAACTGTGTACTTTTAGATGTAAAAAGGACTTAAAACTTAAAAAACTCTTTAATACTATTTATAAGATTCCTATTGGATTTGACATTACCCTTTTCAGTATTCTCAGGGAAACTGTCTATGGCTTTTATGTCACCCGTGCTCCGATGATTTTTTTGGTCATTCTGTACATTCAGTATTTCTTGTTCAATATTTTTTATTTCATTACCATGTACTACATTGTTTACATTATCCTTTGAATCAATCTTACCTAGATTTATTTCTTGATTTTTCTTTGCATCTTCATTATTTAGCGACACCAATTCATCAACATTGTCCTTCACTTCTTCTATACTATCATGGATTTCTTTGTTATTAGTATTATCACTTATGAATTTATCATCGGAGCACCCGAGTTCCTAGTAATTTATTGTCTCAACCTTTGGCTTTTTCTCACGCAATCTCTTCGCTCCTACCAATTCTGACTTACCCATGGAGATCATTTTCAGTTCCCATGCTTCTAAATCTTTCCTGAAATAATTATTTTCAGCTGTCAAAACCATATTCTAAATGAAACATTGTTTCTATCACAGCTGAAGTAAGAGTAAAAGAATATTTTGAGATCATAAAGAATTTAGCAGGTATTATGACAAAGATGCCAATGAAGGTTGGCCAGATGAAAACAGAATAGTCTGCGAAGTTCTCTAATTATTAATTTTAGAATATATTTTAGAGACCTTTTGGTCAACATTACTGTGCAGTGCTTTGTGCATTACATTAATAAAGTAACATGACAGTGTAAGTAATGTAACAAGGCATTATGTAAATAATAAAGTGACATTTATTACAATATGCTCAGATAAAACAGCACCAATATAGCTTGAGCAGATCTTGAGTATTGGTGTGTACTTAAGGATTAAAAATAAGTCTCCAGTTTTATTGTTTTTTTTTTTAAATTAATTCCATAAATCAAAAATAACCTATGTTCTCTAGGTAAAACGGAAGTTAAAAAACGTTAAATAAATGACAAACATTTGTCATATTTGGTATTGCATGAAACTAATGCAAAATGTATAATACAGAAGGACTTCGCTTAGATCTGAGCAGATACAAAAATTAATTACAAATGATGTTACGCGATACTGTAAATGCAATGTGGATACAAGTATGAAAAAGAAGGAATTAGTACTTCCGCTTCCACTAGCCCATTAATGCCCCACTACAGGAGCTTAGGCTTCCCCCCAAAGGGAGGGGGATTAGACTTTAATCCACCACGCTGTGCCAGTGCGGGTTGTGGATTTTAATGACTGCCATCTGTTGATGGCACCTAAGACCGACAACTTAACGTGCTCTATGAGGCACAGAGTCAGTGATAGTTATGTACTTAAGTCAGAAAAAAGTCATTGGTACACACCCGGATACGAACCACGGCCGCACGACCTTCTAAACCAGAAATACGATCGTTACGTTTGGACTATCACGATACTTCCCATTTATAATTAATTTCTTTGCCTGCAGGAATAAACAGTGCCTGTTTAGCTATACAGACACTATTCCAATATGCTAAAATTTTATGGCGTAGTTTTAAAAGTATTTTTCACAATTTTTTTTCAATTAGTTCTGAATGTAAAGACCTGTTGCCAAAAAAATTTGCGTGTATTATGCAATGTGTTGTGTGCGTGTATTTAAATATGTTTAAATTAATATGAGTTTACTGTGTATCCAAAATTAACATTAAAAAAAATTGGATAATCTTTATTACATTAATAGGTTTTTCTCCAGTTTTCGACAAACATTTTCATAGCACTAATCTCAGGTAAGCAGGTAGATTACATAACATTTCATAGTATTTAATGGTATATATCTTACTTGTATTTTTTCATAAGTTCTTGTGCTTGTTTATCATATTTCTGTTTTTCAGGCTCTGGAAGTGTAGCCCATTCCTTTTTCATTTGTTCTTGAAATTCTTTTATATTATTCTGTTCCATCAACGATCTTTTTGTTTGACAAAAAAGGAAATATGAAGACATCGGTCTCTTAGGACGGCCAAGTTCTCTGTACTCCTGCAAAAATAATTTTCAGTTTTCTGTAGATATTGGAATTAAACAGCAAGGAAAAAGAAGGAAACCCCATATGCAACGAATGAATACAACTTTTGGAAAAAAACCAAATTTTAAAACAATATGAATATGCACCTGTAATCAATTTAATGAAGGAATTTGTTTATTTTAATAAATTTTTTTTGTTTATCTGAACAAAAATATTTTGTTACTTCAAAACAACACTGCAACTTTATTTTTCATGTAATTGACAAAATAATTTTAAAAATACATTGGATTTGCTTGAAATGTGAACAAATAACTTAGAATGCCTATTTGTATAATTTTTACAGATGCCTGAAATACTTCAATAAACCTATGGTGCTATGGTGCTACCATGGGAAACAAATTCTCTTGTGGTATTAAAAGCTTTTAATGCTTTTATGAACAGAATCTTATTTCCATACATCGTGATTTCATGATAGTTAATATTAATGTACCTTGGTATATTTATAAACAAAAATTAGTCAAAATTTGTCTTACTGCTTTAAGTTTCCTCTTTTCTCTGGCTGTAATAATTTCCTCACGTACCCTCTTAATGTCATCCTTTTGAGCATCTGTGAGTGAAGCTTCATATATGGCCTTAATTTTTTGATAATCCTCTAAATCTTTTTCATATTCCTTCGACATTTTGGTTTTTGTCTGTGAAGTTTAAAACAAAAGCAGTAGATACTTTAAATTTACGTCTGCATGTCTGTGTCCTTTTATAAGTCCAGATCCACTTCATGGACTCTTAAAGTATTTTTTACTGATAGTATTTTTACCGAAAGCTTTGAATTATTTAGATCATCATTACAATCAAGATGGGTACCGGAACCAAAATTAGAATCAGCAAACTATTCTACTTAAACATAGGCAGAATCGCAGGTAGAATCTATTTAGTTTCAATAAACTGATTTTGTGATGGCTAAGTAAACAGCTTTTTACTTTTATTTATTTACACTGAGTACACAGGCAGTAAGCTATGTAATATTCATAGATGCAGATTGCGAGAGGGTGTGCGGGGTGGGCAGTAAACGAGTTGCGAGTTTATTTATTTTGGTTCAAATAGTATTGTCAGTATTGTTGAATTGTTTAATATTACTGTAACAAAAAAAAACTAAAAAAAACATGGAATTATTTAATATTACGGTTAAGAAAAGATACTTGTAATTTCAATGGCAACAGAAAATATCAGGTAACATGATATAAAAAAATAATTGTTTAATGTTTTATATTGTACCTTGTCTCCTAGTGGTAGTCTATATAATTTTTAAGTAGTATAATGCCCAGGTAAAGTATGTACTGATTAACAATAGATGGAATATTTTATACATTTTGACACCAATATTGTATAGAAGGACTAGGTATTTTATACAATGACTGAAGTATATATTGCTGGTAACATATACATGTCTATAATTTATACATACGGACTTGGAGGAGATTAGGGAACCTACCACTGTCAATATTTTTTGACAGAAATATAAAGCTTCTTGGTGGTTCATCACCTGCTCCATTTCGCTCCTTGCATTGACACTAGCAAAACCCAACCTGTTATTTTTTATATGGTGGACCAACAACCTAATTTGTCCAAACTTCAAATTCAACATTGATTTGAATCAGGTAGATTTTTAAAAGCTGTTCTTTAAACATTTCTTGATATATAATTAAAATTGGATCCAAAAAATTATGTGCTCCATTCATACTGCTCCCCCTGGCCCACCTTGAATGAGTCTGAATATGTCACTAGTTTTATTATGATAATGCAATAATTATGTTAATGTAATTAGAAAAGGTACCTAGTATAATTCACTCACTTCAGCATCTAATTGTTGCCAATGTTTTGAACTCCATGCTATAGCTTCTTTACTAGAAATGCCAGGGTTTTTGGCTAATAAAGCTGGTCTCATTTGATTCATAAATTTAAAGAACGGTGTGAGAGGTCTCTTAGGTTTTTCTATACCTAATATATTCTCCGCAGATTTACGAGTCGAATAGTTAGCCATTTGTGTGGTATTAATGCAGTTTGTCCTATGGATAAAACACTGGTTATTTAAAATTTGTATATCTTCAAGAAGAAACTAAAATTATATTCATTACTGTAAAATATAAGTTTAAAAGTAGCGTCATAACCTATACGTACCTTCCGTGTAAAAAACCTTTGCTGCCGTTTATTAATGTACTTATACGGCATAGATGCGTAAATGATGACATTACGTTTGTTCGTTAATTGCTTCACTTGTTAAGAACTGCCTAAAATCTTATAACAGATATTTGTTTTCACTTGGTTTTCGCTCTAATTTCGTTAGTTTTAGTTTCAGTCGTTAGTGTATTTTGTGACGTAAAGTTGTGGTTTTGCAGTGGTTTTGGCTGGTGGTTCTGGTTAGTGTCAGTATGCTCTGTGGTGTCAGTCAACTACATGTGTCAACCACAGAATGTTGTGTCAATCAGTGTCAAACCGTGTCGTTTCCCATGGTCGTTTCAGAGTTTTTTCAAAATGGCGCACATGGAACGTCGTGGTTTCTGGCGATACCGTACTACGCTTAAAGGTATATTTTACTAGCGTAAGAGAGGAACACAGTGTGCGAATGACATCCAGCTCTTTGCGGAAATCCTACATGCGAGAAAGAAATGCAAGAAAATCTGTCGTAAAACCTCTTTGAACACATTTAGTCTTCATTAGTCACTTGTCAAAATAATGTCCAGCTTTGTTTTCTATTTTGTGTTATAATCGTTTTGAATTCTACAAAAATTAATTTTTGTGATAAAAATGGTGTCGTGTTCAGTTTTAAATTGCACTGTAACATATGTTAATAATCCAAATAAAGAGACATTTCACCGGTAAGTACTGCCAATAACATATTGTTATCTTAATGCTTATTTTTATAAAAAGCTATCCTAAATTTACTTGGTTATACATGAGTAGTATACGGTAAATACTTTATTTTGTAAATAATTTGTTATTTTAAACAATTATGTGTACGATACAAAAATATTGTGTAAAATTACAATCAAACAATTAAGCATAGGGATTGCACAAAATCTATCGATATGTCGATATTTTCAAATATAAATATTTTGTAAATTTGATATTACCTAATTGCACCTGTTCCACTGGAATGATGTCGTTAACTGTTTTTAAACATATTGTGAGGTTTATTTAGCCTGGCAGCACATTGTAAGAGAAAGTATGACATCTATACATATATACTACACATAGGGTATATATGTAAATACAAGACTTTTTCAAATGAAAATATAAGATATATACACAATTAATTTTTATCGTTATTTATTTATGATTTAAAATCTGATGCTCTATTTAATTTTAATCGTTATTTATTTATGATTTAAAATCTGATGCTCTATCTGCTCTCTGATTAAGAACGTCGTAAATAATTTAAATTTGAATGACGAAGTAACTGTATACACTAATTTAACCTCAATTTCCTCCAAGAAACTGCGGTGTTAAAAAAATGATTCATGCTAATGATGACTATTTCATAATATCCAGGATTCCTGTAAACGCAATTACCAAAGAACAATGGATAAGAATGTTAAATAGAACAGGTTGGACGCCTCGAAAATATTCTTTCGTTTGCAGTAGACATTTCAAGGAAGACTGTTTTGTCCAACGAAAGCACCGACGACTTTTGAAGAAAGGATCCATACCCACTGAATTCGTGCCGGTAGCGGTTTCTTTCTTTTTCATATGTGCTTACTTAGTATATTAAGTAGTATACTAACGCCGTAGTATATTCTTAATATCTAAGATCAGAGCATTTATGCCAACTGTAATTTCTGTACAGGTCAATTTGAAGCCCAAGCGATCGGTGTCAGCCTACGTTTACCGGGATATATCACCAGAACCTTCAACTTTAGAGCCTAAACCTTTGAGTCCACGAAAAAAAAAATTAATTAACAAATGTTCAAAATTAAAACAAAAATTAAAAAAGAAACAACAAAATATTCGATATTTAAAAGCTAAGTCTAAGACGAACGGAGGGAAAGACGGACAGAGATGGACATTTTATAAGAGTCCCGTTTTTTCCTTTTAAGATACGGAACCCTAAAAACCAGACTTTAGATAATTACGCAGGTAAATACTTACGTGTAAAGTTTAAAAACTAGTACTTTTCAGCACTAATTTATGACGAATTTGAAGAAAAAAGTCCATCACAGTGTAAATATCAATTTTAGGCAAATTATTACTTTGTCTTTTACAAAAATTCGTTTATAATCAAATAAAACTTACCTACCTATTACATAAAGAAACAAAAGATATTATAGACTGGGATGAAATATAGGAATTTTATCCAAGACATAATTGGTGGTGCAGTGAGACGACACGACAATCGATCGAGTAGGCAATGTGACGTCACGGGCAGTAAGAGGTCGCCTGTCAAACCGCACGAAAATACATAAATTTCAATAAATTATTTCTCAGTCATTTATTGACGAATTTAAAAAAAAACTTTCACTGTTTTATTAGTTTTGGTTTATCTTTCAATTCTATCGAGTTAAATTATATATTTTGAACATCATGAACTTCTCCATTGTAAATGTTTTTGTTTTGTACATTCTCATTTTTTTGTTTACAAAGAGTTAAAATTGTGTTGTTTTGCGTTGCAACGTGACGTATTGTCATTAAAAATAAAAATCGTTTATTTATATTGTTTCATTTATTACTTGGCTTGTATTCAACTAAATATTAAAATTTCCATAATGATGTTAACGCTTTCTTTACTTCTGCAAATTTTTTATTATCAACTGTTAACAAAAAAAAAATATTTATTGGAGTAATGGAAATGGCATTTGAATTGACTGATTGATGATTTGTCATTTTAAAAAACTAAAAGTTAGGAAAAGTAACTCAAAACAAAAATTATGTAGTATAGCAGATTCAAAATAATAAATAGGATTGCCGATTTCGACTTACGATAACGCAATAATTTCAACTACACATTATCATGAAAGTACTACGTGCTATCGATAATATAAAAAACACCCATGCACATCACTAAAACTGGCTCAACCACATGTGAATTTTGCACACATACTCATTTCCGTTTCGGTCATGCGATGTTTAGATGTCAGTTGGTCTCCTACGCTAGTATATATATGTCTATGGTACTACGCTGTCTATTCTTGTTATTTTTTATTAAAAATACGAACAGAATACGCGACTCTGGCGAAATTGCTTTAAATGCAGAGAACGCCTTAACTAAAAAGAAGAAGAAGTGTCAAACAATAGCTTCAGTCATTTTTTGAGAAGATTAAGCAGAGCCACAGGACAGAGCCGTATGCATCTCGGGTATGCACTATCCTATGCACTATCCATAGAACGCCGTATGACATTGCTACTCTTGTGCCTGCAAATGTACGAATTATCGTGTATCTTGTATCGTGTATTTGTTTATATCACGGAGCCTAGCTACGAGTAAAAGAAATAGTTGATATAAGTTTAGCATTTTTTTTTAATTTAGTGAGGGCCAGAGAGGGCTGAATCTGCGTAGACACCTCGCACCCGACCTACCGCGTAAACAGCAGATAGTACCAGGTTGGGAAGACAAGACAAAAGGTGCACCCCAACCTGATAAACAGACACAGACATCGTCAACCTATATACTCCGCAGAGTGTCATAGGACCTGATTTAGAATGAACGACAACCGGACGCATAGAGGGTGCTTCAGTGCGTTGCTGCCTCTGACGAGCGGTGCCTTGGGCGTCGCTTAGTTCGGTGTATGCAATTTGTTACAGTAGAGGGCCGACTTGGATCCATCTTTCTGTAAGGGAGGGCGTGAGGCATATGACGTGAGATAAGTTGAGGTAATGTTGCTTGTGTTGCTTCGTATTGCGCGCGCGACTAGATTCTTTTTTGATTGTCAGTCGGTCAAAAAGTACTAGATGACGTTGCTAGATGGCACTGACTTACTGTTTGGTTATCAAACATGTTTGTCAATGTTATCTGTGTTGTTAATTTTGAAGAGTTAAGCGTTTTTTCGTCGTTCATTTCAAATCCTATGACACTCTGCGGAGTTAGGTTGAGGATGTCGTTAGCAAATCGATTTTAGCCGATCGGGCTGCATCTTCTGTGTTGTTTTCCCAACCCAACCCGGCACTATCTGCGCGGTAGGTCGGGTGCGCAGGTGTCTTAATGCAGATTCGACCCTCACTAAATAAAAAAAAGCTCACGCATAGTGGTGCCTTTAAAGGGGAGCCTAGTCATGGCTTAATGCTTGCACACTTAGTGGGACCGCACACTAGATCGTGTATTGAAGAATATCGCGAAATATCGCAATTTATTGAGAAATATTGCAAAATATTGACGTCAGAAATTAGGAAGTTTTGATATTTGAGATCCGGACACCGGTAATTTTCATGATATTTTCTCAATCCGCGATCCAATGTTCGGTCCCACTTATTACACACATTACACATCGCACAAAGAACATTCGTTGTTCCTTAGTTTTATTTTTTTCTGTGCATTCAATTTCTGCATCTATGGTTGCGTTGGACATTGAAATCCATAAATTTGAAAATTACAGATTACTAGTCACTACATATTATAAAATAAAGTCCCCCGCCGCGTCTGTCTGTCTGTCTGAACGCGATAAACTCAAAAACTACCTACCTAACGGAATCGCATATGGTGGACATAAGGTTTACGTGTATATATAATCATCATCATCATCAGCCCATTTTTACCCCACTGCAGGGGCTTAGGCCTACCCCAGGGTGAGGAGGGGGGCTTGGAGCTTAAGTCCACCACGCAGCTCCACTGAGGGTCGGGAACTGTAACGACCGCCATCTATTGACAGTGTCCGGGACCGACTTCTTAACGTGCCCTCCGAAGCACGGTGTCAGTGATATTTTGTACTTAAGTCAGAAAAACTCATTGGTACACGCCCGAATTAGAACCATGGCCCTGTGGGGCCTTATAAATAATGCATGCTGTATATATAATGCATCAATGCTTTGTGCAAGTTAGTGGAAATATGGCGATTATTGTTGAAGAGGTGGGAAAAATTAAGCTGACTAAGAGCTTTCATCGAAAACACTGCCTAATCCCTTTGATATGTAACAAGATAATGTATGGAAGAATCACAGAGGGAAGAATTGTTTCTCTTTTATAGGACTAAACAAAAGTCCGCGATGGCATATGTCCATCTTTTATGGATAGCTTACTACGTATAGCTATTTTTATGTTTAAAAAAATGGTGTCATATGATGTGGTAATTGGAAAGCAATTTATACGGATACAATATAAACCATTTGATCGCTGTACCTAAAGCACAATTTTGTGTGACCCACATATAAAATTCGTATTTTAAAAGAAGATAAAGATTCTGAAATTACGTTTCTGTAAATTTAACAAAATGTTTGTTTAAAACAATAATAATGACGTACGGTCTGTTTCTGGATTCTGAAACTCAACCCTGGGTTATGATCTTGGATTAGATAGTTACGGTCATGTTACGGCAGTAGTTCAGGGTATTTAAAAAACAAATGGTAAGGCAATATTTTATTTAAAACATTAATTACCAATTAGGTAGTAACTACTGTCTATTAAGCAAGAGGAAATCAGGTGGGAGATAGTTTATTACAGTGTATTTAAGCAGCCAAATACTTTTTTTTTAATTTCTATCATTACGACACATTTCCTTAGCGAAGTTGCCAGGGCCAAATATTTTTTCTTATAACAATAGTTATTTATATTTACGACTCATTTTTATGTATAGGTACAAGTACAGTACGTACTCACTTTACTCACTTACACTTTATTAAAATTAATATATTACAACTATTTACAAATATTTACAACTAAGTATCTATACACCTAATTGATGTTACGTAACTATATTTGTAGGTTTTATCTGTTAAACAACGTTTTGAAAATGGCCTACACAATAGGTAGATAACCTATAACCACCGACCTATAACGTAGCACGAAATTCAAATACACAGGTAGCAAAAAAAACTATGATATTCGTTTGATCTCAATGAGTACCTACTTAAGGGGCGGTCTACGGGCCGTCTGTAAACCACATAGGTAACATTGTATATTTGTTAGAAAAACATGTAACACCCATGGATGTTCATAAAGATACCACATTAGGACCACAAAAATCCAAAAATGTACAGCTCAGACCATATAGATATACCTACGTTGATGTTTTGAAATATTCGTTGCGTAGTAGAATTTCATGTGACCCCCATGTAAAATTCGTACTATAAAAGAAAATAAAGATTCTGAAATTACTTAATGTGTAATTTAGCAAAATGTTTAATTACATATGAATTAAAGTATTAAAACAATGATAATGACGTAGGTACGATCTTTTTTTTTTTTTTGTTTTGCCCGTCTAATCACTGAGTCTGACAATTTGCTCACGTTTTCGATCATTTCGAAGTATGAGCTCGATCTTGATTGTTAGGCTACCTAAGCTAACACCATGTAAACATTTTGTCTGACCTGCCCTTCCCTCGTCTTAAAAGTGGCCATGATTTTCTTAGGAACTGCCAGGCAGTGAAGTGAGATCATAATAAACTAATAAGCACAGAGAACCAAATAAGTTATTTGACGCCATGTGACAATATTTGTTCGGAGACATGTGTCCCAAAAATACGTAACGAAACGAAACGAAAATACGTAAAAATATTACGCGTCCCTAAGCGTCCCAGTTTTGGCTACGATTTGTATCATTTCACAAAGCGGTGAAGTCGTTCATCGCTTTCCCTTATTAGCCGGAGGCGTATTGACACCTCTTGTATTGGAACCCTTCACTTTGTGACACAAGCATGGAACTTGGCACATGTGTTTCCAAAATAAAACTAACCAGATTGAGCTCGGTTTCCAGCAGTACCGCCCGCAAGGCGTAGCGGGGGGTACGCTAAGTTTGCACCCGCCGCGCTCCAAACAAAAAATTCTCATGTAGTTTTTATAAATTCTTAAATACTAAGCTTTTGCATATTAAAAAAATTACGACAGTAATCTTATTTATTGTAGTTTTTAAAAATATACAATACGTGTACACTAAATAACAACAAGTACTAGAAATTCGGGAAGGTGATGCGGCGGATTGATATATTGACGGGCGATCGCGCGGCCGGGCAGTGGAGTTCGGGCGGTGGGCGCCTAGGCGCAATAGCGTTTCCCCGTTTCTCGAATGTTTTAATTAACGGACTTGATGACTACGCTAGCAACTACGGTAAAGTAATGTAGTTTTTTGATAGCAACTCATGGTAACGGTGGTAGGTATCCAGTTTACTGCCTTTTCTTTTTAAATAAAAGCGGTTCAATTCATTTTATGTCTTTGTGGCTACAATTACTATTTGAAGTCAATTCATGTGAGTATTCATTAGGTTTTTTTAGCCAGGTTTTGCACTATTACTCCACTTTTTACAGCGCCGAATGATCTCGCGAAGTAACGTCCAAAAAGTATCTACCTATTAATCGGTGGTGGCTACTTTCTGTCAAATATGTCGATATATATCATTTGAAGGGAAAAGTTCTCTTCGTCGGCTACTGTAGTTTTCGACCGATACGTGACATCGACGACGAAGGGGGAAGAACGTCGTTGTCGCAAAATCTTCACCTAACAACTTCATCACAGTCCAACAATCAGAGTTTTTGAGAAATGACGTTAACGAAAATGAACTAGTTCAATTATTGCTCTCTTATTTTATTACTACCAGGCATAATGTCCTTCAATGTCCTGGTGACGCGGATTCAACGATAGCCTACAAAGCCCTGGAATGGCCAAAAAAAACATTTAAGTAGTAGCCAACAACACAGTTATTCTGGTTATACAGTTGCAAGACCA
This sequence comes from Luffia ferchaultella, assembly GCA_949709985.1. Taxonomy (NCBI): domain Eukaryota; kingdom Metazoa; phylum Arthropoda; class Insecta; order Lepidoptera; family Psychidae; genus Luffia; species Luffia ferchaultella. Next base: position 5,433,453 of record OX453257.1, on the reverse strand, counting down.
AAGATGGATATAAACATAAAAGTTGTGCACTCTCCCTCATCTCAGACGCAAAGCATTTAATAACGCACAAATATAAAAAATGGGTGTTATGAAAAAGGTCATGCTAATTTCATGCTTATACTGGTTGTGACAGAACAAGCGCCTTTTTCAACAAGGGAAAAAAAGTATGGAAAAAAACTTCAGCAAAGTCCATAGTTGATAGATTGACGAAAGTTTTTTCATCGCCCCAAAGAAGATATAGTCGCAGCTGACGAATTTGCCCTAGCTCTCTATGAAAACAACTGAGTTGAGAGCAATCTGCGCAAAATCGCCACACAGCCAGTAAATGCATGTTTTCAGCTGTAAACTATTCTATAAGCACCCTTGCCACCTACCCCTGATGCGTGTGCCCAACACTCATTGTGCGTGTACCTGCAGATATAAGAATGGCTTGGGCACCAATTAAATCCACAAGATTGGGGATACAAAACTGTGGCAATTGTTTTAATACTAGTGGCGAAAGCGCTGCTTCCTAATTATTCATTTTTTGCTTCATGAATTATAATTATAAATGTAATTCTTGCTCTCCTTTTGTACGAAAACGATATCAAAAACGTCTTAATAGTAAAACTACATCAGTGAGAATTTTTGTTTGGAGCGCGGCGAGTGCAAACATAGCGTAACCCCCGCCTCCCACTCACCCCTGCGAGTGCAACTACTGGGAACTGGGCTCAATCTGATTAGTTTCATACAGGAAACACTTGTTCTAAATTCCATGCTTGTGTCACAATGTGAAGGATTCATATCAATAGGCCCCCAGCTATATATCTGTTGAATGATTTGATGTCGCATTTTAGAGTTAGGTTGTGAAATCTGTCTTAACTATGCCTTATATTCCATACTTGAAGAGGACACCGTATCCGCCTACATACCAACTCTAACATACTCTAACGCTCTGTGCTAACCAAATTTTTGAAATAGTTCCTCCGCATTATATATTTACTTTTCACCGCCAAGCAGAAACTAAATAACCCACTGTGTTCTTAACTCATGATCGTTATATTAAAATCTTTTAAAGATTAAAGGTAGGTGGTAGCAATAGACTTCTATCCATTTTTTTATTCTATTAACGCCACGTAGACGTTGGTGGTTATTCTTTCCGAATCCGAAAGAATCCGAAGTTTATGGACGATCCTTAACTCGTAAAACCGTGTAAGTACAGAACATATTAGTTCCATGGTAGAGAATAAAACTATATTTACAATGTCATTATACATTAAACTTGTATCAGTACCTATTAATATTTGACCAACAACTTTACTATACAATCTGTCACATGCAGTCTTTAACAAATCGTGTAGTCTTACTTAATAATGGCACACTGGAGACTTAATCGCATCATTCACTTCGCACTAGAATCAACACTATCTAATAAATGCGTTCCCGAGATACTTAATTATTTTATAAAGTTCTGTTAGGTGCTGCAGTTTCGTTCGGTCATAGAATCGTTTCTCCAGCAGAATAGTGGTAATGTCGAGGCTTTCTATATGAATAATGGTGCGTGGAAGCTGGGCGACAGGTGGCGTGGTGGTGCGTATGTCTTGGAGGCGCACGACCCGACCCGTAGTACTGAAGCGAGAGAGGCGGTTGAGGACCTGGTGGAGGTTTGACAGCCACCGGTTTACGAGGACCCTTCATCCTTCGCCATAACTCTTTTAATCTGGGCGTCGCTATCCATACTGCCACCATTACGCCCAATATCTGCGAGGCGAAAATCCTAAACAGAAACACCCAAAAGGCAGGTTGGGGCCTAGTCGCCGGTTCGGCAGAAGGCATCGGTGCCGCCAGCCAGTCGTCTCGCCATGCGTATTCGTATACCCATGTCGTGATGATGCATGCGAGTGGCACTGCATAAAGAGCCGCAAAAGCACCCAGCCGTAACACGCTTTGTTCGCGGTGCGGCGGTGTCGATACAGCGACGGGTGCAGGGAGCAAAGTAGAAGGCGCCGGTAACGGAGACGGCCGCCTCAAAACGCCACGTAGTTCAGATGACAGGAACATACAGCCCAACAAAAGGCAGATCGTTTGAGGTATAATGACGAGCGCCAGCAGCGACTTGCTAGACTGGTTTCCCACGAAGCAAGTGCCTGCAAAAAGAAAACTTCATTGTATTCAAATTACAATAGACTTACTGAACTCAACTGGACTGGAGATTGGAGTTAGGTATTAGTACTTGTGTATGGTGGTAGTTGTCAGTGTCGTGATAGCCCAGAGCGCAACGAACCTGTCTCAAATTTATAAGACCATAGTTCGAATCCGGGCGTGTACCAATGAGTTTTTCTGACTTAAGTACAATGACTATCACTGACTCCGTGCCTCGGAGAGCACGTTAAGCTGTCGGTCCCGAACGCTGTCAATAGATAGCGGTCGATACAATCCACAACCCGCAGTGGAGTAGCATGGTGGATTTAAGCTCCAAACCCCCTCCTCACCCTGGAGGAGGCCTAAGCCCTTGCAGTGGGGTAAAATGGGCTGATGATGACGGTGGTGGTAGTTTATGAAAATCAATCAATATTATTACCTACAGAAATGAAATACTTTTATGTAACAGAGCTAGGTTTGGAAAAAATAACTCAATGGGTTTGGAAACGCAAGTATGGTGAATCAAAGGCATATGAGAAGAGATAATTTTATGGGTAACAAAGACAGAAGCATGGTTTTCGGTTAGCATGCCTCAATGCCCTAATATTAACGCATAAATTTATTATGCCAAATTGCCATAATTAAAAAACAATAACCCTGATTGTTCAACTGGTCTTGACTATTACCTATTGCTTCACGATAAAACAAGATCTGCTCTAGAAACCGCTTCCAAGATTTAACGGTGACACTTAGAAATCCTTTCATACCAGTAGAATTTGACCCCTAGCGACTACCATTTTTTTCGCAATTTGTACAACTTTCACCATGGGAAAAAATTATTCCCGAGAAGTAGTAGAAATCACCTTTACGAATTTTGTTGACTCCCTAGAATAAATACGTGTTTTCTTATAAATTTATGGTTTAATTTTTTTCTATACCAAACGGCAATGTATTCCATTCCATTCTATCAGCCCATTATACCCCACTGCAGGGGCTTAGGCCTTCTTCCACGGTGAGGGGGCTATATACATATACTTTTTAGAGGCGATTTTTACTAGCAATTGTGTATCTTACCTAATTTATACATGTGTGCATTCACGTTCAACAGGAACTAAGTTTACACTCCCACACCTTGCATTTTTTCAGGCTTATCGCAATTTCAATAGTTCCAGTGTGGTTGCCTTTTTTTTTTTATTGTGAGCCATTATGGTCGTCAAAAGAAATGCGCGACCATTATTCGAGCTGTTAAATACGACACCTTTCTTCTTCGCGTGCTCGTATTTCAATTTTAAATCGGCCCTTTTATAAGGCCCTTGCCATATTAATGCAATCCTTTTTACTCGCGGTTCGTTTGTATAGGTGCCTTAAAAACTAATATCAGGTACATCGGAATGTTTTTCGGTGGGATTATGTTTGTTTGAGTGTTTTGTCCTAAGGTACATAATGAAAATATGTTGAATGTACCTACCTATGAGTATGTATGTGCTAATGTATCTAAGTATTTTGCAAACGGCTTGATGCCATAGAATTCATGTGATGTGTGACTATACCTAATAGAAATAGGTACCACTCATTCATCAACGCCAATCCGTACCCTCAAAAGTGAAATACTTAACGGATATAGGTTTCCTTTGTAACGCATGCATTCACTGAAAAAGGATTTCCCAAAATTTTTCTCCTAAGTGGGTAACATGGGGGGTGTACGTTTGTACGGAAATCTACCATTTTTGAAGTTACATACTTGAAAATTGCCATTTGGCCTGTGGGTCACAAACTAAGTAGGAATGTTATGTTTCAATATTCTTTTGAAATTTGACTCTTAATGGAGTGAAATAGGGGTTGAAAGTTTGTAGGTAAATTCCGTCATTTTTAAAGTTGAAACGACGGAAATTATTTGACTTCATGGATAGAAACTAAGAAAGTTAATCCTTAAAGGGATAAATTAGTTAAAATTGCTATTTAACTTAGGAAATTAAATTTAAATGACATAGTTTAGTGTTTTTTATAAAATCAACCCTTAATAAATGGTAATGCGCAACCATCGTGTAACCATACAAGCGAAGCCGCGGGCGGCCGCTAGTATGTTTATGAAAGTTCATGCACGTTTCCGTAAAGGGGGTGATCGACCAACGTCACCAGCGAGCTTTACTGCGGTGTTATAACTCGTCGGCATAAAAGTACCTATAGTTCACTTCAAACGTCACGGCGGATCGGAACGGAATACAACGCTATAAGCGTGCTTGTGGAGGTACAGTCATAAACCTACCCTTCGCTCCACTGCATCCCGCTACACCTAAAACTAGTTACTGCGACGCGACTTGTGCCTATGTTCATATCCGCCATAATGTTTGATTGGAACTGTAAGAATAATACATAAGAGAATGACCAGAACAAGCAGAAAGTCGAGTTGAATAGGCGCTTGTTCTAGTCTATTATATATTAATCCTGCGTCTATGCCGATGACTCATAAAACCGTGGTAAAGTCCGCTGGTCAATCACCCCCTTAAGGTTAGGCAGACATTAGAGACCACCAAAGTAGTACTTAGTTAGTTTAGTAGTACCTACTTAGTACCAAAATATGCAAATTACCACGCACAGTTCTTTATCTAGAGAGATTAACTCGATGTAAATAGTGGTATAAAACAAGTAAATATAAATATGTATTACTAAGTTTCCACTTATAAATAATAACTTGAAATTATAAGTAATCAAACAAGGAGACTCTGTACTATATAAACAAGTTGCTAAGTCTATGTTGAGCAGCCTAGGGTTGTCTACTGTGAGATTAATTAATCAGTACAAGTATTTTAAAAATTTAAATTAAGATTTAAGTATTTTTAGGGTCAGATAGTCCTTTAAAATATTTATTGCTATTAAAAATAGAGACATAAAAAATGCAAATAAAGATAAAGTTATACGAACTAATTGTATGGGCCGCTTGAGTCGAGCCGAGCTGTGTGTTTGGGCGGTAATACAATACAAAAAATAAATGTAAAAGTATACTATGAACTCACAGGTGAAAACTATTATATATAACTATCTGCGATATTTTGTTTGTTTTTTTAATTCTACATGATTTTACGGTACAAGTCACCAATTTTTCGCTTTCAAACTAAATAGGTACAACCACAGATAGGAGAGAAGGTAACCCTATAGACAAACGAACCGCACACAGGGACAGAATAAAATTGTCGCCATGCATTTCTTACCGGTAGCTGGCACCTTATCTCTTATCTACTGTTATATGCGTAAACCGTCGCGTAAGAAACACCATTTCTTGCTTTACTTAATTCACTCTAATCACAGCGGCATATATCAAATGTCTCGAGGTATTAACAGTTAATCGTCTACTTAAAAGATATCGTGTTCTGTTTAACTAGGTGCGTATTTCGGCCGCGTATTTAAATAGGCAACTTCATAGAGAATTTGTTTAATTAGATACTTATCACGTCATGTTCTCTTGGTTTACGAATTTAGGTACTAATTATATTTGGAAAGAAGATGGTCTTTGTTGACATTATAATAAATACAATAAAAACCTAACCGCCTTAGCCTATCAGAATAACACATAGGCATAATTCATGAAGATACTAGCTTTCCGCCCGCGGCTCCGCTCGCGTTATTCTGGGACCGCTATAATTTTTTACATAGCTATAATTTATAAGCTGAAGAATGACATAGGCTACTTTTATCCCGGAAAAGGGGTCCTGGTACAACTATGAGTAGTGCATGCGAGCGGAGCCGCGGGCGGAAAGCTAGTTATGAATATGCCTATATTTATATAAATTTACATAATTAAAGTGAGCAAATTAATATCAATAATTCTAGTAAACGTAATACCTATTATGATTTTATATAACATTTTAAATGTAAAATTTTTATTCCATTAAATTAATATCAATTAAATATTGTAATATGTTAGTACAATATTGTACAATATTTCGGCAAATTTTTCTTTAATTTATATAAAATATAACTGGCTGGTAAGACGGATTCGATTTCATCATCAGGTTTTCATGTATGTCTCCACTAAACTGTTAGAGTTTAGAACATTTATATTATTTTCTTATTTTATATCTATTTATATATAACATATATTATTAACTATTAACTCAATCTTGACTTCGTTTTATTTTTCATCTGTTTAAATTACGCATAATAGGTACTATCGCGCTATCGGAGACTAGACTGTCGGTCGTGAGAGTATGATTACAATTTCCAACGAAACAGATTACTTCTTGCTACTCGATCTAAAATTACGTATTGCATCTAACGGGCGTCCAACATGGCAACGTTTGTTAAGTTCTTTGTTTATTCTGCAATGATCATAATATTATTACCAAGAAATCTTAACGGCTACCTTCATTTCGTATGAAAATAAACGCATGTTCAGATTCATTACTTCAATGTACGTTCGTGCGTATAGATATGTCATAGATTTGTAATGATTAACTGGTTAGCTATGGCTAAGCAGAAATAGCTTAGAATATTATTACAGGTCGTGTCAAACATCTTATTTTCTTTGAAGTTGTGTGTGCGTGTGTGAGGTTACTCTCGTCTCGCTTATACCTATTTTCGCTACTGCGACGCTACTCGCTTCGACTTCAGAGCGAACAAGAAGTTTGGTTCGAGTTGCACAATATTTGTTTAGTGGGCTCTACCGGCACCTACCATACAGACAAAGTCGTTTTATTCTGATTATGATCGATTACATTTGTCTGGACAGTAACTGCAGACCTTAAAGGTCGCAGGTTCCATTCCCACCTGGGAGAAGCTTTAGTGTGCTCTTTTTGTTTCGTACATGGGTGTAAAATATGTACAATATTTAATAGTTAATTTGAAAGTAGGTTTAATCAGGATGACTTTTAACTGTATTTCTGTCTGTCTGCGACATTGTAGCTCCCGGACGGATGAACTGATTTAAACACGGTCTGTCTGTGGTATCGGCCACAAACAGACATACATACATACATAGACCTCAAACGTATAACATCTCCTGGTTTTCGACTTCAGGCTTCAGGAATTAAAAACAAAAAACATGTAAATCTTGGTCATTCTTCCTCGTGATTTTTAAATTATCTATGTCTTAAAATTTTTTGTAACACCTAGAGAAAGATGTGGGTTATGCTGTTACTATACACTGTATTCGAACTGTACGTAGTCCAAACTTAAGGAGCGCATAGAACTTAAAGAGTTTAAAGAGCGAACAAACTAAAAAAGAGTTATATGTGAGCAGATGGCGCAAACTAACGGTTACCGGGAAAAACATCATCATCATCATCAGCCCATTTTTACCCCACTGCAGGGGCTTAGGCCTCCCCCAGGGATGAGGAGGGGGGCTTGGAGCTTAAGTCCATCACGCTGCTCCACTGCGGGTTGGGAACTGTAACGACCGCCATCTATTGACAGCGTCCGGGACCGACTGCTTAACGTGCCCTCCGAAGCACGGGAAAAACATGTTAAAATTTTAATGTTTTTGTTACTTATCCAATTTTTTAACTTTTTGTTTAGTTCGGTAAGGTCTAGACGCTCTATAAGTTTAGACTACATTCACCGGTGTATAAAGCGGATCGGGGATTTCGTGAAAATTGTGATTTTTTAAATTTGTAACACAATTTAAAAATTGTTCCTAAGTGCTTATTAGCATAGCCTGACTCAGTCTAGATGACTTTCAAATTCTTCAGACATATAAAAGTTACCATCGAATCGTTAATTACTATGGGACAAACACATGAAACGTTCCGTGTGGGTTGTCGCACACAGCGATATCGGGAACGATAAGTGATGTCTATAGTGGATATCGCAGTATTTGTATGGGTCCCCTGGCTTACCGCGAGCGGCAACTGCATGGCAATGGGTAGGTACTGTAGGCATTCAAAGAACTCCGCCGACCCATTCTCGCGTTTAAGCGTGCTCCTGAGCATTGCCGGTTGATTTTAATCGCTTTGAAAATTGCCGCCGATCAAATAAAAGCGTTGAATAGCTATTATTCTGGTAAATCATATTATTCGTATATGAAATGGATCGTGTGATATACAAAGGGGATTAGAATTATTTTTTTCTTAGAAACCGGCTTTAACATTTTTTTTTTCTATTAACAAATGAAAGAACAGTTTATGCAGGTTAACGTCTTTAAAAAATATACTCACAAGTCTTATAAAAACTGTCCAAGTGCGAGTTGGACTTGCACACGAAGGGTTTCGTACCACCACCGTACAATATTAAAAAAACACGTTTTTTGAATGGGGACGCCCTTTAATTTTAAACTTTATTTTATTTGTATTATTTACTATAGTGGAATATATTATATATAGTATATATAGTATAATTCCTGAAAATTTCACGTGTAGGCGAAGATCTCATAATTTTATCACCGATCATCAAAAACATCGAAAGAAACACGGTTCTTGTATGAGGACAAATTTTAAACTTTATTCAATTTTTATTGTTCATAATAAAATATACACTATAAAATCACACACTGGGAAAATTTCTAGTTCTTTCTAGTTTCTTTCTAGTAATTTCTAGACCTCATTGGTCTACCTACGAGTATAACCTACGATCCATACGATACACCCCTGACACAGACGTACGGACAGTGAAGCCTTAGTTACTTAGTTATCCAAGTTACCCAAGGGTTACCAACGGTTACCTAACTCTAAAAAAATAAATGACCTTTAAATCGGTTTTGTCCTACCTATGGATAATACGTCCGATTTTTGCCTATGTCACAAACCACAGTATAAATGTGTCACTTTTGACGTGAACCTAATTAATCCTAATTTATACGTAAATAATAATCTCAAATACAAATTCAGTCTAATAACAACAACACTACTACAATCATTATAAAAAAACATTGGTAAACAAATAAATTAATTATTTATATTCTACTCTTATGTTGCGTTACATATATACTTTTATGAAATAACACTGAAAACAACATACCAGTTAATTCATCAGCGTCTACGTCTCTTGTGACCAGTACAGCAGCAGTCAGGGCTGCAGGTGCACCCCACGCGGCCAGCTGGAGTAACGAGGAATGAGGTGTCCGACCTCCAGTGTTAGCACCCGTCGGTCGCAAGACGGTAGCTCTCCAGGCTCCAGCCACTACCACCCACCTGGTGACAAAAAATTAAGCAATTATACAAACGAAAATATGATTATATCGTTGATGAATGATCTTTAATAAAAATAATTTAACTGAACGATCGAGTTTTGTGTATATGTTAACATTTCAAGAAGTACATACAATATTAAAATCCCAAAATGGAATAAAACGAAAAAGACGACGCTGGTTTTCTGTTTTCTTAGTATATTGCCATTTTTAGCTCTGCGCGTCCTAACTTTTCCCGCCAATAATGTTCTCTTGTGAAATAGCAACCATTAGTTTACATATAAAATACAAATAGCCTAAATTCTTTTTATATTTTTACTTGTTACCAAACTTCTGTCAAAATTCTGCGAGTATATAGGTACATGAATAGCACCTTGTTTAACGAGCGGCAGGTGAAACCTAAATGTTTCTGGGGTTAAGAATTTTTCTAGAAACTCAAGATGTCCGTTTTAAACACTGTAATTGTGCACTGTATTTATACGCGTGGTGGGTATGACCGTAAAAGTTGAAAGTGAGCTCAGGTACTTTTTTATATCCACCTGCTATTTTTTTAATTTCAAAATTAATAATTATAAATAAATAAAATTATTAATTAAAACTTGTTTATTATCGCCACAAACAAAATTCAATGTTGCATTTAAAGTACAGTGTAATTAATACATTATTGTTTGTGGAGACTGGAGATTATATAAACTGTCTTAAACGTCTAAATGAGAAAACGTCCTAATTGCTTGCGTGTATAACGCAGAGCTAAAGCATCCGAATGTTAATGCAAGATGGTGTATTGCCGTGTCGTTTCTTGAACACATGACAGATTCACTGCTATTTCGCTGTCCGCCGCGAAATGCGAAAATAAATCAACAGCGAATAACGAACGACAGCATCATCTGCGAAAAGATTTCACACAGAAGCGTTTCTTTGTATGATTTTCTTTCACGCTGAGGATGTTGCGATAATCGCTATCGTATACAATGAAACGTTTTTAGCAAAAAGGAAGCGGTAAGTATTCTTGAAATATTGTATACTAACGTCCGCCCGCAACTCCGTCCGCTTAGTATATTTTTTTTCTTGCTGCTTTTAAATATATTAGCGTGATAAACTCTTTTAAATGTGAATCACAATTCAAACATGAACCAAGGAATACCCGGACGGATGCGCCCGCAGTAAGTCAGCGTCTTATGTATGTACCATAGACATATAATCTTTATGGTATGTACCTACATTGTACACGTCAACTTGAATACACTCATACACTAGTCAGTCTATTGACCACCAGTACGCTGCGAAGTTCCACTCGCACATACTTACCCGGCCGCCACTGCATTATAGTGCTTCATAGGTTATTTAATGACGGAGCTTAGAATTTTTTTTACGTCTGTAAATTAAAATATGAAAACATCAGAATCGGTTTCATAGTTCTTGAAAAATTTGCAATGAAAATACAGACTTTGAGTAAGTACTAAAGTTAAGAGACAGTGTTATGAGTGTTAGGTGTATTGTTTTTTTTTGTATTGGGAAATGAGAAAATAAACTTTATTTTATTATGATTAATTTAATTTATATACTTAAACGTAATAACTATCGTATCTTAAAACCCGTTTTTACTGCTCTGCTCCTAAAAGTAGTTGCGTGATGACACATGCCGAAAAACAATTTTATTTGTTTAATTTTGAAAATTTCATCGAGGTCGGTTTATTGGTTCCTGAGATAATCAACTACAGACAAACGGAAAAAAAATTATCATTCCTGTTTAATTAATTTATTGTCAGTAACATCTACTTTATAACAGTACGTATTTGACACTATGCCATTAGAAGACAAATTCAACCATGCAAGTCGCGGCATCTATTTAAATTAATTATTTTAATTTCTTAAAGCCATTACTTAGCCATAGATTTTTTTGTCGCTGACATTAATGTCATATAATAGAATAGAACCCCTAAGCTTTGTCGCGCACTTGAGTAAATAGCCGCCACTACAAGCAAAGTGGCGGGACCGGCCGGGACTACAAACAAACATTGTTTGCTCACTTGCTCGTCCGCTTGTTTGATGCCGCCTCTACCGCTTCTCATTTGTTACCCAACACAACTAATATTTGAACGATTTGCATTCAGTTAATTAGCCGCTAGTTTCAAGTAAGCCGTTATTCCTAATGTCGATTTAGCACTTTCGGGGACTCGTCGTTTGGTTTGTGTTCGGTGAATTTCGGTCCTTAGAATTAAGTAGCGTATTTGGCCCCCCAAATTGTTGACCAACTAGGTAAGAATAATGGCCAATAACGCGTTAATTGCGGATATAATTTTAACAGTAACTACGTCAACGGGATGTACCCTATACATAAAAATAGGAATTGACTAGAAGCACTCTTCTGTGCTTACCGTCTAACCACTCTCTTGCTAGTTAGTTGGTGTATCTTTGGCAAGTTTCAGTTCGGGTTCAGTCCGCGAGGTCCCGCTAGCCTTCACCCCTGCGATATTGTGCTTGACAGTTTAGATACTGTGAAGTGACATTTCTGACTCTTTTAAAACTAAACGCTGCTGTTTTTATTTAATGTATGACCCTATAGGTTTTGAACTGTCTACGGTTTTGAGTTAACTATCGGTGTTACCTAGAGTGTTACGTACCTACTTAATTTTTTTACAGCTTCAAGGGACCGTACACCTAAAGCATTTAATATTAATTTGAAATTGATATACCTCCACGCGTTCCTGAGAAAACTGGTCTTGACAGACAGACTGACAGACGGACGACGAGAAGTAATCCCATGTGAGTTCCTTTTTTTTCATTTTGAGTGAGTTGAATTATGTAAAAATAGATCACAAACACTAAACAAAACATTTCAAATTAGTTTTTACAACATTTACACAAACATTTTGTTGAATTACACAATTACGCATGAAATTTAATTTCTGAATCATTATTTTCTTGTACAGTATCAATTTTACCAGTGGATCACACAAAATTCCACTTCACAGCGAATATTACCTGTAGTAGTCTAACCGTCCAACTTATAGAGCATATAGACCTTACCGAACTAAACAAGTTTCGAGTGAGCAGATGGCGCAAACTAACGGTTACCGAGAAAAACATTAAAAGTTTTTTTTAACATTTATCTTTTTTTAAAAACTTTTTGTTTAGTTTGGTAAGTTTTACACGCTCTATAAGCTTGGACTACGTTCAGTCGAACACCCAGTATTTGGCCTGCATGGTATATTTTTCTGCTCATACTTTTGTTGTCACAACACTCACAACGTGGTATTTCTATGAGCTTCCATAGAGTGTCATTCTAACGTAAAGACAAGAGGCGCTTTTGACACTGAATGCAACAGATTCTTGAATAACTTCTACAACGGAAAAAACAACCAAAATAAGTCAAGGCGACAAAACAAACAGTCCCGCGAGTAATTTGCAACACGGGCCAATCGCAAAAATGCAAATTTTACGACAGGAAGGCGTAAATGAACCAGCGTTCGAAATTCAAAGTGTTTTATTTTTATATGTCTTCTGTTCCGAAGTGGCCATTACATGATAAAAAATTATCTTCTGTGAACGATCGGTTTCACGCAACAGAGCGCAGCATCTTCGATAAAATAAAATACATGTGGCACTTCATTCGAACGCTCTGTGGGCCATATGGTAATAGGTACTCGTAATTTATCTCAAAATGTTCATTTCGTACCATACCCAATATGCTTGAGTGTCCATAAAACGCATTTAGATGTTTGTTCATTCTGTACCATCGTTAAAATGCATTATTTCCATCAACACCGAAATTCTATTGTAAAGTAGCGACCATAGAGTTTAAAATGGTTTAATCGAAACTCTTTGTTAATAACATCTTTTTAACATTTCAAAATCAGAATATTATGTAATTACACAATTTCAATTTTACATCCAACCGTCACATTACAACTAATGTACACAAATAATAAATGTAGGCCATAATTTGTGACTGTATCTCATTGAGTGCTTTATACCTGTTAAACTTTAATTTATGTAAAACGAATTGATATGGTCGGAACATCTTTTTATCATTGTTGTAATTAAAAAAAAAACAGACGGCCAAGTGCGAGTCGGACGTGCGTACGACGGTCAATATATTTGTGTCATGTATTTAATATTTTTTTTTAGGTTTGTAATTGTAAAAAAAATATGTAATATGTGATGTAATTACAAATTAAAGTTTTTCGGTTTTTTTTCTTTACTTACCTACGCTATGAGCCTTGGTTCTTATAAAATTTTATTATTAGTTTGCGAGATTCGAAATATGCTTCATAAATGGTCATATTTAACAAGCTTTTATTTAGTTTCACCTGTCTGGGTCTGTGATCAAATCTTGTACGGTACATTTAACCACTTCCCGGTGTTCGATTGAGCTGAAAGGAAAACATAAGTAGGTAACTGACAAGGCTTTGATGATGCAGCTGGAAGGTGGGTTAAAGAATCCTTCAGTGGCTTCTAGTAAACCATGTCCAGAGAAAACCATGTCGCGAGTAATTAACTACCCAAGCTCAACGGGTATGTGCAAAGGACCTAATTTACCAGGCGGGTTCCACTAAGCATCAACCTCTGGGTATTAAACACATACATATGAATAAGTTTAGGTACCTATTCTTGTACTAAAAACATGTTTATAATTTTTTTTTTATTGTGTCGACGTAGACGCTTATTTATTTTTATAGCTCCAAAGTAAATCGAAGTATTTGATATTAATTTTAAGTTGTACCTTCCCGCGTCCCCGAGAAAAAGGGTTTTGACAGACGGACAACATAATGATCGTATGAAAGTTCCTTTTTCCTTTTGAGGTACAGAACCCTAAAAAGAAACTTGTATACGTAAATTACAAATAGGAACATTAGTTTCTCAGCGGGATATATTTTCGAGTCAAACGTAAACGAGGCCACACACGTAGCGATGCGGTCGGACGCCATTCTGTACATTTTCTTATTTCTGACGTGTTCTTATTTCAAAATATGTCGGCACTCGTAAACGTCAAAATGACACGCCGCCGCCCGACCGTACGGTCGAAAGGGTCGGAACCGTGTCGCGTCGTGAACGAACGATATGGTTTCAGAACTTTACTGCAGTTGTTATTTATGCGATATTTTTTGCTGAGAACAATTACAACCGGCTCTTCTAAAGGTTCCGCTGATAATTAAATGCTTCAGTTCCTTCGTTCATTGACATAACTGAATACAAACGTAGCTTTTAAAGTTAATATGTAGTGTTGAAATTATAAAGGTTACGTATTGATAGGAAGCCCTCTTCTGCGTTTACAGTCTAACCATTCATACTCTAACAAGCTTGTATAAGATGGCGAGTTTAGTCCGAGTTTTAGTGCGCAAGGTTCCCGCGCGCCGTTCTTCACTCCCGCGAAATCCCCGCGTGCCGCTTTTCACTCCCGCGAAATTACGTTTGACATTTTCGATACTGTGAAGTGACATTTATGACTCTATTATAATCAATTGCTGCTATTAAATTAAATTACTCTATGTTTGATATAGACAGTCATAGAAGAAAACTTATCTAGGCATGTCTCTGCAAAATCCACAAAAGTTTTCGATGGGGTTCCTCTGTTTTTAGGGTTCCGTAGCCTAATGGCAAAAAAGGGACCCTTATAGTTTCGCCATGTGCGTCCGTCTGTTTGTCTGGGGTTTTTCTCGGAAACTATTAGCAATATATAGATGGAATTTGGAAGGTAGGTGTTATCTATGAACCGCTACACAACGGGTAGTGAAATTAGGAAAAAAAAATTATTGAGATAAGTCGCCATGCATGTAACTGAAGTACGACAAAAAATTGCATCGTATATTAACGCGAGAGGTGCCAAACGATAGGTCTTCAAAAATGATATCAAAGTTTCAAACAATTTTTTTTATTTAAGTCAACAGTTGTTGAGATATGCACTCCTAAAGTCCTAATTTTTGTTAGTCATGTGTCCCCTCTCACTACCAGCTAAACCGTTGTTTTTGGATATGTGGTAACATTTATGTCAAGAGTATACAGGATGAGGTTTTTATGACCAGCCAAACTTCAATATGATGACCTTTGATAAAAATCCGTTGGCCGTCTTGTTCCCTTTTAGTATCGTTCAATGGGAAAATATTCAGTTAAGCCTACGTAAACCTTTCCCAAAAATACCAATATTACTAGTCATATCACGAGGACGCCAGTGCACGTGCACGCGCCCCGCCCACATTCCCCAAGCTCCGCCCTTTCGCTCTGCACTCGCAGTATAGCACCATAGATAATACTAGCACGTCGTATTTTTGAAAATTCATGATTATCGAATGATCTCATTTATGAAGGCTCCTACTCAGTCGTAAAAAACTCTCTTGAAAATTTTGGTTTGACAAGGCCTAGGGAACGGTTCAAATTGATGACATCATCAATGAGTTTCAGAAATACGGCTCCTTAAGTTGCAAATTTTTCTTCATCATACTTATCGGGCTTAGGACCGTCAAATTGCAAAAGGCTTGTTTTAGTTATTATCTGCGATTAAAATCGAATCGAAATAAATGAAATTGAAAAAATGAGTAGGTACATACCTAATCTATTTTGATCAATGTACTCGTACATTCGATAATTGATTAACAATTGTCCTTTTTCCTTTCGCAATCAGGCGTATTTAAAAAATTTGAATCAACTTATGTACAATCATTAAAAAATGGAGTTAAAATCCACTTACCATATAAAAAAATTTACCTACTTTAACAAATGGTGCACCATCGTGTTGAAAATAAAACTCGCGATGTGCTATTATTGCGATCGCAACGTCGTCCATAAAATCAGATATTACTGTACGTAACATTTGAAGATACGTGATTCCGGTCAGTCTGCCCTCTATGAAATAGGGCCCTAATATTTTATCACCGATAACCCCGGCCCAAACATTTGCACTGAATCCAAATAGTTTGACAGTTCGGTACCGTGGCATTGTGTAAACCTTGATTGCGAAGCTGAGGCAGGCTTATTTCTTCATACAGTCTTTGGGCGCCGCGTAAAGTTTGTCCACTTAAAATGTATCATTTCATCATTTCATAATATTCGCGATTTGTATACATTATCGAAGCGCGGACGACTTGCGCCGTCCGATACAGAATCGCGTGGCTGACTGAGCTGAGGTCATTGAGTGCGGAATGGGGGGCACGCTACGAAAAGGGTGGGAATCAGCTGGCGCGCGGCACGTGTGGGTTGAGTGTAAGCAGAAGGTAGCCAAATTTTATTAAAAAATATTTAGGATATTTTTATTGATTATAAATATTTGACCTATATTTTTATTTACGTAATGAGGTGTATTGGTGATACCTAACATCTAGGAACATTTTGGCTGATCAGTAAAATCTCATCCTGTATATAACGTAGTCAAAAGGAAAACTATCACAGCTAACTAGACTGTATTATTTAACGAGTAATAGATTAACTTATAAAATGTACTTTTAGAAATAAACATTTTGTAAAAATTCAATAGAAAATGACAAATAGCGTGTTATTTGCATTCTTTTGCAGAGCTTATTCTCTTCACAATCGATACTAAAAGTCAAAGGTTCACTGTAATAAAATAAGTAATAAAAATTCTCTCTGGTTATCAATGCACTCATGTTACTCATAATTTCATGACTTTTCGGATTAGCCAGAGAGGATAACGAAACGAAATAAAATGAAATAAAAATGAATTATATTTATACAATAATTCTTACATAACATAATAATAACGATTAATGGTTAAGTTAGATTAACGTCACGCTCGTTTTTTTTATATTGTATGGTGGTACGGAACCCTTCGTGTGCGAGTTTGATTCGCACTTGGCCGGTTTTATTCAAGAAAATTTGAAACGGGGAGTCATTTCAGCAACGGTTTATATTTAACAATCTTGTTGCGTTGTCGTAAATATTTACTTAAATTATATAGTAAAAAACCTACAATTCAAAAGTAACGTAATCCGACAAAATCGATTCTGGTTTCTGGTTTTATATATTTTAGATCATTTGTAACCTAGTTGGTCTTGTGATAATTTATTGTTTTAAATTCATTAAATTTTTACGATGGATATAATAATAATATCTGTTAAATCCTACACAGCGCCATCTAGTCCCAAAGTAAACAAGCATTGTGCTTGTATTATGGGGTACTAGACAACTGATACACATACATAAATATTCTTTTTCTTTTTTTATAATATATACATATATATGTACATGGATAAACGTTTTCTAGATCAGAGTTCGGTCGCTAGAGTCGTTCGTAATAGCATACGTAACAATAAAAACAACACCCACTGCACTATTTAGGTGAACGTCCGCATTTATTGCTTTCGTCGAGCTGCCGTACGATTCTGTCTGGCGACGACTGCTACGCTGCGGCTGACAAATATAATACCAATATAAATACATTTCATAACATTAATATTATTTATAGCGTTTATTTATATTATATTCGATTTCCGCCCGCCCAAGCGCTTTCACACAAATCATATAAGTGAATGTCTATATTTTCCCATAATTGAAGCTGTTTTTTATCTTCGTCTAATATAGTATCTAATATAATAAAAAAAAATAGAGAAAGAGGAGAAAACTCCTCTTTCTCTATTATTTTTTGGTCCACTAACATTACCAATACATCTGACAATTTTGGGCAGAGCTATAGTCAGTTGCGTCACCAGCGCAACCATGTACTCGAGAAAACTAATTTCTAAGTATCAAAATTTGTTGTTAAAGGGTTTTGACAACGTTGTAGTTTATTTTTTGATTTTTTGTTTGTTAGTTACCTGATTATTAGTATATTAAAAATGATAAATTCTAAACTTAAAAGCTTTGTTTATAATTCAATAAATTTCGACTTCAAAACTTTGCCTATTAGTACAAACATAAACTAAAAAGTTAAAAGGAATATTCTATATATAAAATCATTGACACATAAATATTTATTAGTTATTTTCGGAGTCGGTATCAGCCAAGGCAAGTTTATAAACCTACAGTAAATTTAGTTTTTTAATTATTTAATTAAACTGATTTAGTAATTAATTTCTTACCTTAGCTGGCACCGACACCAAGAGTAACTAATTAAATATACTGTGTGTTTCCATTCAAAAAATTTAAAAAAAAACAAAGGTCCGAAAAAAGGTATTTATAAGAGCATACAGATCAAGAAGTTACGACCTATGGTTACAACCATGGACCATGTTACGACCTCAGGTTACGACAATAGTGTAGTCAATATTGGCAATATCAAATTGACGTGTTAGATTAAAAGATTAAAAGAAGCTCGTTTAGAAAGTCAACGACTGCATTGCGTTGCAACTTTCTCTGTGGTTTGGATGATTATGGCGTTGGACCATCGATATAAATGCTTTGGACACTCAGAATTTCGGACACTAGTATTTTTGAGTGTGTTGTGAAAACAGTATTTTGGATACTTTATTTTTAGTGAACAGTAAACAGTATTAAAGGCCAAAAACAAGTATTATACTGTTTTTAACAGTATGGTTGGCATCCCTAACCTGGCTACATCTTTGAAGGGAGGGATTCCGTTTTTTAAATATTCAAGTATCAATAATTGTGTATATTGTCCTTTAAAGTTCTTTTCTTGAAAGTCATAAAAAATATTGTTTTAAATTTTTTAATTAATTTTTGAACATAAATCAGCTTTTCTTTTTCGTAATTTTAATTTTTTATTTTTCGAGAAACAGCGCCGCTTGAAGGAAAATGGTGACGAAAGGGACGATAGTTTAAAAAAAAGAGAACGTAATGCAGTAATTTGAGGGTTGGATCCTTGGACTCTCAGCCATGAATACAGTGCAAGCGGAGCCGTAGCGGAAACAAATGACGGCTCCATGTCCATACAAGGTCTTTCTTACTGCTCCCGTTCCACTCGCTGTGTTCGTGGCCGTGACCTCCTCGATGACAGTTAAAACCCAGATGGTAGGCCTCGTCGTTGAGGAGTTGTTGTCAACAGCCTGCCATTTCCACCATCAGATCAGTTCTAAGTCATCATAATCCTTTATTTTCATTGAAATTACAACTAAATGACAAATTTTAATAAAATGGTTATCGGGAAGTGGGTGAAAGTCAATAAACGAGATTCCTATCCTAATTTTCTATCTTTGGAGGCGAAATATTTTTCTAAAATTTAATGCAACTAATTTTGATATATAAAAGAGCATATTCAATAAAAAGAATGAATTTAATTGGTTCATAATCGGCGAAGATATGGCGCAATCATAGCCAACATACCCAAAAAAAAAGTATCCATCCAGTACCTAAGTTTCGAATTGAGAAACTCCTCCTTTTTGAAGTCGGTTAAAATATTGTGTAATTAATACAAATAGAAAAAAAATTGTATATTTTTCGATAAAATGCATTTAACTATTTGTTTTTGTAATTTCGTGGTATTGTGCTAAAGTTACACTTCGTCTCTATTCAAACACGTATGTGTATTTTTGTAATGTACTGTGACCCCTAAGGGCGTGTGATTTTAGACCACGAATTATTTCAAAATTGGCGGGAAGTTTGTATACAGGCTAGACATAAAAGACGCGATGCAGGGAAAGTACCCTAAATACTAGTCATAGTACATGAAATAAATAGTGGTCATAGATAAGTGAAGGGAAACATATTTTAATTTAAAAAAAAAATATCCAAAACTGCGATCAAATATTTTTCATAAATGATGCGCTTAAGCCGGGAATTGAACTTGAATTGAAATATGAAAAAAAAAAAATGGAAAAAATTATGGAAATGGAAAAGATCCTTTTTATAGCACCAATCGATAGAGTCAATCATAAGAATCAATTCCTTCCAAATAACATAGTATCTTAAATAAAACAAAGACTAAGAAAAATAAAACAATATTAGTAATAAATACCGTTGTGATGTCACTAACTATAATTTACAATAGGGTGATTTCTAAACTACTAAATCGTTTAACATTTTATTCGTGTACATACATGTATGAAATTAATGGTCACTTTGTTTATTCGTTGTACTGGCCTAGTATAATAGTATAAAGCTTTCGTCTTTAAGAAAGTTAATTTACAAAATGAAAACTACGAAACAAAATGTCCGTCACCAATATGAAAACAAAAATAGATATAAACTAAATATAAATCATTATTTATTTTAAGAATCGCCTAACTAAGAAGGGTGCAGAATGTCCCACACTATGATGCATGTGTACGCTTGATGCGAGTTTATTTCGGGAGCTCGTAAAATCGATTATCCGGTCCGAATCGTGCGTCTCTGAATGGTTTACAGGATGCATCGCGCCAGTTTAAACCTAGCTGTAACTACAGTTTTATATGCGAATAAAACTATAAAAATATACGTACGGGTATTTACACGAAACGAGACATAAAATTTACATCAATCGTTAGCGTGTTCTGGTAATAGGATAATATATCATTTAAATGTGTATATAATAAATGAAAAACAGGTGTTAGATTTTTCAATAGAAAAGAGCGTACGATAGAAGTAAATATTTTATTTCCAAAATAATCTCCTATTTTAATACAATTATTACACCGTTTCTCAAGTTTTTTTTTACTCCCACAGAAAAAATAATTCTTATTCTTTGGTTTGAAAAACTCTCGAAATGCTCTATCATCATGACTTTGTCGTGGTTTTCATATTGAGTTCCACAAATGTGTTCTTATAATAAGGGATTTTTTTTAGTGAAGGCCGAATCTGCATACAGACCCCTGGGCACCTGACCTACTGCGCAGATAGTGCTGGTTCGGAAAACAACACAGAAGGTGCAGCCCGACCGGCTAAACGACGTCCTCAATCTATACCCCGAAGAGCGTGTAGATTTTGACATGAAGGACGACCGGACACATTGAGGATGCTTCGGTGCGTTGCTGCCTTTGACGAGCGGTACCTTAGGGGCGCCACCTCGTTCGGCGTATGAAATATTTTAGAGTAGAAGGCCGACACGGGAACCCTGCATATTTAATAAGTAGCAGACTAGCAGCCAGTGTGCGTTAGACATGCGTGCGGACGTGTTGTCTTGATTAAACAGCCTGCCAGCCAACACTTAGGTTTTCATTTATTTTTATTCGTTCACATAATTTGTACATTAATGATGCATTAAGAACTAGTAACTGTTACTTTTTTGTCTAAGTAATTTAAAAATTAAAATTATTTCTTTGGCGTTGTAGAACACCGAGGTTGTAAACCATACTGACTCTTTCTTTCAGGATTAAACTACCCACGTCTCATTAATAGTCAAAAACGTAGCAAAAATTTTTTTGTGTCCGTTTGTATTTAAGCTACTTTTTCCCGAATTTCGAAGTTTTCTTGGAGAGCAATTTTTAAGAATTACTCCTACTTGACGCTGTGCCCGTTCAAGTTTACATTGTGTTAAACTAAGGCAATTATTAACGACTTCCATATTGCACATGGAATCTGATTTTAATTTTAAGATTTATACAGTACACTTGTCACCTGTTTCTACCACGTTGCCTAGTTACGCCTAGATTATATAAGAAGGTAAGATAGTAGTACTCTAGAATGGAGAAACGGTATACGATCATGAACTCAATAAACGACTATTTCTTACCTTTTCTTTTTTTTTCTTCTTTTATGGATTACTGGTTGTGTACGTGACAGCTCAACATAACGAGCCACATTAACATACGTTGATTATGAAGTCCAATTATCGAGAAATGGGATTTAATTAAAACTGAAAAACTACCACTTTTTACAATACTTGAACATATACGGTGTTGCCAGTTCTCGAACGTGCGCTATCTCGCGGTCGATCCCATAATAGGTACGTGTTCCCAGCAGGTGTCTAAATATGGATGCATTAAGTCGAACGCTTATGGCAACCCAACGGCCATGTTGAGATCGTCGTATGATTGATGCATTCCCTCGGTAAAATAAACCGTCTTACAACTGTTAACCGACATCCGATAAAATTAGATTTACACGCTTTTGAATTTCGAACACGAAAACACGTGGTGCTTCACTGTTTTATATTTATGAAACGATACGAGAGTTTTTTAAATAGGTAGTCTGATGCATGTTAGGAAATTGACGATTTAAAAACAAAATATTCACTACATTATTTAATGTGACTTTATTTGGTGTAGTCTAAACATTTTATGTTTATAATTAAATAGAAGAAATATTATATACAAATTACATGGTAACAATAGCTGAACTTTCACATTTCCTCAATATATCGATCGGATCGTAGCTATTTTTCAAATCATAGCATGTAATTTTTTACTCGTAGACGACCGCAGTTTCGTTTTATGGGTCCTATTCCAAAATATTATGACCGTTGCATATACCTATACGAGTAAGTATATGCAATGGTCATATTAGATACAACGGATAATTTTTTCTACGCCGTACATAACCTACATACATAAAAAAAAAGAATATATTATGAGTATGAAACAAAGATTGTCGAACGTTACTGGAATATTCCATTTTCTCTATCAGCCATTGCTACTCGTCCGTCCGATTTAGTAAAAAATACACAAAACGTAAAAATGACAGATAAATGGGAAAATTCTGGGGAACGTGTAGAGTTGAAATTAACATTTACTCAGGTCTACTGTCCCTTGAAGTTGTGAAAAAATCAAACTAAGTTAACGTAAAAAAAGATACTTCCGTTTACGCCGCAAAAAAACGTATATTTCGATACTCTCAAAGAAATCAAAATTTATAGGAATAAAACAATTTTAGTAAACTTCTCCATTATATTATCTCCATGATTCACATAGAGCCATCAACAAAAACTGTCATTTATATTTTTAATTAAATGAGTAATGAGTCTGAAAGGTATGTTGGTAGTGTTGTATTATAAAATACTATTTTATTGAACAGTCAATACTAGCACCGAAAATAATAGAATGTTCACCGAGGTAAGAAAGTGACCGATTATCGCTGAGTGTGCATTTGAGGCCCGACGCCGCAGTCGGAGGACCTTAAACATACAAAGCGGATTGCAATTTTCCAGAGTGATACATACTACTATATACTACACCTACGAGAAAAACAAAACAAATAAAATGTTTATGAATTAAAGTTAATATTAAAATTACTACAATTATTAAAACTTAAAGCAATGCTTCTTCCCAGTCCCAAGAAGTTGCCAATAACAGCTATGTGCAGCTTCTTTTGATCTTATTGGAGTCAACAAATCGTCATTATCGCTTTTAGAAAATATTTTTAGTAAAATTATTATGTAAATTAAGCAATTTATATACCACTAAAAGAAATCCGCTCGCTTTTTTTTATATAGTTTCACCATAGACATTTTTTTTTAATTTATTTTATTTCACCATAGACATAAATAAGTTTCACGCAGTTTGACGGCTGTGACGTCAGTTTGCTTTTTTTTTTAATTTTCATTCAGAATAAAAAGTAAGTGGCCAGTACCGTTTTGCAGCTTCACATAAAAGATTCGTATTTCAATATTAGAAGAGACAGCGGGAGTAATGGATTTTCATACATTTTTCTCTCCTACGGGAATAAAGAAGGACTTTCCGCCTTCTTCTTTAAAAAGTATTAGAGCGCTCTCCGTGCAGGTGTAGTATAAATATTGTTTTCTCTTATCTAAGTTTTTTAACTAACAATTATATATAGTTCAATCTTCGATAGCATAATCATCGACATGTGTCTCGTAATTCGAAATGAACGAAAACCTGTACAAAATGGCATTGTATAGACAAACCACAAGTTGTCATCATTGCTGTAAACAAATATTTTGTAAAATTACACAGAAAATATCATTTTATAACCTTTATTTTCTTTTGCAATATAAATTCCAATACTTCACAGTGAATATGTCAAAATATCAAATGATACACCATTTGATATTTTGACAATTGCTCTCTGTGTATATTTTTTTGCTTGTTGTCACGACGCCGTATCTCTATGTTCACCCCATGTTCACCCATTATTTTAATATGATTGTAGAATAGTACCCCCATTTACGTTACGACACGAATTACTAATATTTTCCGATTGGATCGATTTACCGCTGGCCGGTCGATTATTTTTGATGGATGGACGCGCAGACAGCCCTACAAGGTTGTTATGTCTTTAGTGTGTTTTATAATGGTGTAATGTGTAGAAAACGTATGTATAGATGATTCTCATCCAGCCACATAGGTCTGTTTACAGAAACGAACAAAATAAATTTTCAAAGGAAATATTACTTTTACATGTATTTACGAAGATTTTTAAATACGTTTCAGAAATTCACCAACACGCATCTAATATAATTTTAAAGCGTACGTTTAACATAAAATTTCAAATGATATTTCATGTTATTTTATATTTTGTTTGTCTAAGTGTGGTTTATTCTACATATCCATTTGAGAAGTATAGCCAAAAAAAAAATCTAGACTTTTCACCCCCTGCCCACATAAAATTATAAGGAACGCTAGGGACTATGGAATCCAAAAATTTGAATATTTCTGCTAAGAAAAAACATTTAATGTTAACCTTTTCACTGATTATTGGACATTTGCAGAACGTCAAATCTTCCAACTAGGCTAACAGACAATGAAAGGGTCACATCAAACGATGTCATAGAATATTAAAATAGTCCACTGTGAACAAAAACCGGAGTATCGTTTCAAAGGGGAATAGTCTGTTAATTAATTGGCACTGACGACATTTTAGCATTCATATGATTCCGACATTTCACACGCTAATAATATCTAACCAATAAATACCTTGAAAGAATTAAAAATATACATTACTCTATGGCGATTCGTAAAAAATATATTTATATGTGTTCCATGGCGATGAATAAAACCGATAGTCGGTAGTAACCCCGATTCTCGTCGTTTTTCCACAGAAAAACCGCTTTTTGTTTAATCTTATTTTTATTCCGAACGATCGACTCGGGAGCAATAAACGAGTACCGGCCTAACAGGGTGGCCATGTACACGCCTTTTGTGTGATATTTCTTTCACACAAACGAAAATCTTCATAAATATAGATGGAAAAACAGAACATTTATTTAAACTTTTCCTTGTATGCTAATCCAACGGCTGATTAAAGAAGAAAATAAACTTGTTAGTGGTCGAAAGTGAATGGTAATTTTTAAGTTTGAACGTTATTTAGGTTCTTAGCATTTTCTTCTTCTTCTGAGTCGTACACTCCTGGCAGAGTCGTGGTCATGGATTGTCTGATAGATTGGTTGCGACCTTTGGAGGCTTCTTCATCTTTCTCTATTCGTGGCATTGCGTGTACACTCAGTAAGGGATCACTCTTAGCATATACCTATATTTTTTAAATGTAGTATGCAAGTATGACTAAAACGAACCTCTAAATAAAGGCCAGTATCCAAAGTAGTATCAGTAGTATCCAAATTTTGTTCTTTAATAACACTAAAGCTCGTCATAGCATCTAAAAAAAAAACGAAAATCGGTTAACAACCAGAGGAGAAAAAGGCACTCAACTGTTTTGTCATTACTTTTTTATATATAGAGATACTTTTAATTACTTTTCTTTGTTAATATAATACCGCTTAACATACAAGTTGTTAAATCATTACATTCCAAAAATTAGCGAGAATGCAAGCTCACGATTAAAATGAAATAATACAAAGTAAATTATTTCATTATAACATGGAGTCCCGAAGAGTGGGACGGCGCCGTGTGTTGGAGTAGGACGAAGCGACACGTCCAGCGCAGGTGTGAACGAGACATGTTTCGAGCATACCTCACAAGCCTTCGACTGTGGTTCTCAAACTTTATAATTTATGAAATAAAAAAAACATTAACCATTAACTATAAACACAATTTCGTACACCATAATTTATACCATTTCGCTTGGAATCGACTCAGAATTTTCAGTAAAACAGTTTTTTTTATATATTACCTTTTGTTAAAAAAAAAACCTTATTGAACTGAACTATCTATTTACATACATTAAAATTCATAAAAAGTAAAACAGTAAATTAAAACATCCATTTAAGCACTAACAAATTAATCAAGTAAAACTTATCTATACTAATATTATAAAGCTGAAGAGTTTGTTTGTTTGTTTGTTTGTTTGTTTGAACGCGCAAATCTCAGGAACTACTGGTTCAAATTGAAAAATTATGGTTGTGTTGGATAGTCCAATTATCGAGGAAGGCTATAGGCTATACTACATCACGCTACGACCAATAGGAGTGGAGCATCAATGAAAAATGTTGCAAAAACGGGATAAGTTATTCCTTTTGAGAGCTTCCGTCGCGCGCGCTGCGTAAACGGTTGATGTTAACCAAAAATCATGTATGACGGAATTGTTCCCCTTTAAAAGTTCTAACCAAAAGTCCGCGACAGCATATGTGTATCTTTTAAGGTTAACTTACTATAACCTTTTTTATGACAATCAAATTTGTTCTAACATTATGTACTATTTGCGAAGATGTTTTTTAAACGTAATATTAATCCTTATCAAATTAAATACGTTAGTTGTCTTAAGCATTTCATGCATATTATAATTGCCCTTTACACCACACAATTTAAATTAATATCTTAGCAGTTTTTATCGAAATATGAAAACTATAGCGGGAGAAAAGAAATTCGCTGTCTGCCTCTGTTCGTTAACTTTTTACTTCCAAACCACGCAATAGACTTTGATACGGTTTTCAGTATTATCTTATTTTCTTATTATCTTATAATCTATTAATCTATATAACAGAAATACTTATTATAAAGCTGAAGAGTTTGTTTGTTTGTTTGAATGCGCTAATCTCCGAAACTACCAGTCGGATTTGAAATTTTTTTTTTGTCTTTGATAGCCTGAATCTAGCGGAGGGTTATAGGCTATATATATGAAAACGAACTGTCTGTCTATTCGAGCAAATAGGTTTCGGCCAAAACAGCTTAACCGATTTTGATGAAACTTTACACATATGAAAAGGATGTAGTCAAAAGTGACATACAGAACTTTTTGTATGTCTGTTTGTACGTCCATCTGTCTAAACCAATTTTAATGAAACCTGTCTGTCTGTACGTGTAATGTCGTCAAAACTAACAAATGTTACTTTTTGTCCGTCTGTCTGTCTGTACGTGTATCTGTCTATTTGAGCTAATCTCCAAAACGGCTAAACAGATTTTAAAGAAACTTTGCAGACGGGAAAGAAGGTTGTCAAGAGATTTGACATTAGCTACTTTTTGTCCGTCTGTTTGTCTGTACGTCTATGTGTCTATTCAATTCAATTTTATCTATTCGAGCTAATTTGAAAACTGAACAGATTTTAATGAAACTTTGCAGACGTGAAAGAAGATTGTCAAGCGTGTCATAAGCAACTTTTTGTGTTTGTTTGTCTGTCTATCTGTCTGTCGTTTGTCCACACTGATCTATCAACTACTACAGCCAAAACTACTAAGTCTAGGAAGCTTAAATTTGGAACATAGGTTTATTTTATAACGTGAGCATTAAGTTAAGAAAGGCTTTTTTAGAAATTTCAAACTTAAGGATGGGAATGGAGGGACTCAAATAATGACGTGTTTCAGGGTTTTTAGATTTCCACATTTTAAGGGTGGGAAACGGGAGATGAAAAATTGTATCGGTTTTTTTAAAGGGTGGAAGGGGAATGAAGATTGAAAGTTTGAATGGGTGTAACCAAAATTGGTTCCAGCAAAAAGTACGTATAAACCATCTCGAACGTTAATAGTACCTATAACAGGAATTCGTAGTCTACGCAAGCGAAGCTGCGGGCGGTCGTGCTGTTATAATAATTAAATAAGTTCGCAGTGAATTCATATGCATGTCTTCCTTTACTGGACTGAGTACCTCGCTTTACAATATCTACACGGCTACCATGAATTTAATTTGGTTTAATGTCACGTCACTCGCTAGCGACTCGTAAAAGATTTGTATGTGAATTTTACTTCTTCTCGGTATCGCTAGAGGCGCTGTCCATACAAATCTTGTAAACTATCGCTAGCGAAGGTCGACACGTTAAAACAAGTTCAAACTCACGGTAGCTGTGTTGGTTAGTGACACAGCGAACAACCGACCACGATCCTTTCCCCTCACCATCTGACACCCCGAATTGGCTCGTATACCATGACACATTGAAACATGCTGCTCCCGCTGCATAGCGCAGCAGCTCCACCCTGCGCCTCAAAATTTTTTTTAACATAATGCTTTTCTTGTCACTGCTAATACCTTACCTGTTAATTATCTATCGTAACTAAATTTATACTAAAACCTGGTCGGATAACGTGTTTCCATGAAGAAAATCCTTTAAAACGAACGAAAACAGAGATACTTTTGTTTAATAATATGGATGAATAGCGATATGAAAAATATGTTTCCGCGTTTCAAAAATAAGTTTTTCTTGCAATATTTCTATGCTATAGTTAGTACTTAGTAGTACATATGTATATAGTTGTTTGTACATAGTGCTTTAATACAAGTTTTTAATTTGGATATGCTAACAATGCTTTGACTTAACGAAATATACATATTTCATAAAGAACGCGGTGTTTTCTCAAACGCTAGCACAATAAAAGTTTGGGAACCGCCTTAAGGCTCGTGCTTTTCCTTCGCTTCTCGTTAAGAGCTTTTAACGAGCCGACCTTGCTCTAACGACTAAAAAGAGAGGGCAACAACGCGACTCTACTCCATCGCAGTACGCGCGAAAGAAACGGAAAATCACACGGTCAACAATAAGCTTACTAACAAGATAGCGCTCGAGGCACAAAAAAGTCTTAACAACCTCAATTACCCATTGAATTATGTAACTTGTTACCGTTGGGTAAGGAGTAATTCTCTTTATACAAACATGAGTAGTTATTTGACATTTCTCAATCACGGTCCGGCTAACGAGAATGACTCAGGTGTTGCTTTTTGGTCGTTTTTCTGATATAAACCTTTCAGTCAAACACCACGGTATAAATTGGTTTGGAGAGTCGAGCCTTCCAGCTTTCTTTCCACTTTAAATGCGTTTCGAAAATTTATTCAAATTGGTTCCTCGGACTCGGAACGTGTTCAGTGTTGATGCTTAATTAGAATCGATGTTTATCTTCTTGTCATGATGTTGGCACCTAAAAAAAAAAGAAATAAACTATCTGACATTGTTTACCTAAAATTACGATAAATAGGCTACAAATTTAGATTTTCATTCGACCCATAAGAAAGACATCAACGGGAGTGGACAATTTATTAATATTTTATTTGCAATATAACCACGTAAACGATATTTTTTTCTGTTGGATAATATACTTCATCGTCAAATTTAATAATATTTTTAATGAGCTAGTATAATAATTTTTAAATTTTTATTGTAGGCAGTAACTGTAGTTCTTTGTATTTAATATGAGTTGGCCTTCTAAACGCATTGCTCAAATGAAACAGCGCCGTTTGGAGGGAATTAATAACGAAAAAGACGATCGTTTGAGAACACTACGGAATTAAATGCAATAATTAATAATTCCATTCCATCAGCCCATTATATCCCACTGCAGGGGCTTAGGCCTCCCCCCAGGGTGAGGGGGTTTGGATCTTAAATTCACCACGCTGCTCCAATGCGGGTTGACGGCTTGCAATGACCTCTCGTGCTCTCCGAGTCAGTGATAGTTATGTACATAAGTCAGAAAAACTGATTAGTACCCGCCCGTATTCGAACCACGGCCACACGGCTTTGTAAATTTTAAACAGGTTCGCTGCACTTGGGCTATCACGACATTTTATTTATAATTAAAAATGATATTATAATAATACCTGAGATATCACATACGAGTAGGTAAACGGTCCCAAACGTCCCAAAGTCCCAAACTAGGCAGAACCTGTATTATGGATACTACTTGACTACTTGACAACTGATATACATACTTAGATATTTTTTATAATACATAAATATATAGATGTTTTAAACCCGGAACAAATAGACATGTTCATGTATACAAATATCTGTCCCGAGCGGGAATCAAACCGCGACCGTTGATTTCTATAGTTAGGGTCGCTAACCACTCGACCAACTGGTCAGTCTAAACTCAGGCAACGTCCGTCAACAATTTGCGGATCGGATAATTGGCCGTAGCCATAAATGCAGTGGAAGCGGAGCTGTAGTAGAAACAGATGACGGTTCCATACAAATACATACAACCTTTCTTACTGATCCCGCCCCGATTCCGCTGTGCTCATAGCCGTGGCTTTCTGGATGGAATCATATGCGCCCAAAACGAAGTAGCTGATTTACACCGTTAAGAAGTTTCCCTCGACTGTCTGCCATTTCCATCATCAGATCATCTCTAGATTACCATAATATTTACAAACGAATATAAATTTTTATAAATATTTTGTTATCTCATGAACGTACTTTTAATTTAAAAACCCGCAGCGTTTGTTTTATGACCGCACCGTGACTAACGAAATCCCTTTATCGTTTTTATTTATCAAGTGATTAATAAGCCGCCATGTTGTGTTGACCGCGAGGCTCGGATGTAGGACGTCAATCAAAATATTCAAAGCGAACATTAAAAACTTAACAAGCTGAAAGCATCAAGATAGACGTCTGAGCAAAGCGTCTGAGGTCAAATGGGTTAAAGAAGAATTTGGGTTGTGTGTATATAGTGAAGTTGTGTTAAAAATATAATTTTCACAAATATATATTAAACCTTTTAGACTTAGGATTTCATAAGAAGTAGGTAAATAAAATCCGTACTATAGTATAAATGCTTAAGTGTATTTGTTTGTCTGTCCTTATAGTTCGTGTCGTAACGGAGTAACTAAACGACGTGGTTTTCTGCACATAGATAGTTGAAGGGACTAAATAAAGGGATGGAGGGTATACGTAGATTACTATTTATCCTGGTCGAAGGTTCTCATGGAATATCCATCTGAGAAATATAGAGTTTTCCTTATGTTTTACAGGAAATCCTAAACGACAAACGACTTATCGTTTTATATATGAAAATTAAAAAAAAAATCGTAAATGATTCGTGTGACTATCAATGAATGTGCTTGCTACAAGGAATACAAAACTTTTTTTTTTGTTTAAAATGTGCTGCATAATTTTAAATTTTAATTGATATTAAATAAAATATACGAAGTTTAACCGTTGCCTCCCTGAACTCCAAAACTACAGCACCTAAAATTTTAAATCAAATCTGGATTAATACCCTACTTCTAATTTACAAGAAAACTTAAACGAAAATCGTTAAGTCTTTAATTTTACGAGCGACGGAAA
Source organism: Luffia ferchaultella (assembly GCA_949709985.1). NCBI lineage: Eukaryota > Metazoa > Arthropoda > Insecta > Lepidoptera > Psychidae > Luffia > Luffia ferchaultella. Next base: position 5,402,056 of record OX453257.1, on the reverse strand, counting down.
ATATTCGTGAAGAGAAAAAGAGTATAAAATGGGTTACCTACCTAATGTAACTGAGAACAAATAAATACAACTGGGCACTACGAGTATTTATATAAGTGATCGCAATGGTAGTTTACGTCTCACAGAGTCGAGTTCAACTTCTAACCTAAAGATTCAGATTAAAAAAAATATATAGGTAATGTTATGATTTAACTAACTAAACTAATAACTAAATAAATATAATAACAAAAAACTAATAACTAAAAAATTTAATTCAGTGGAAACCCTTTCCACGGAGTCCGACTCGCACTTGACGGTTTTTTTCTCAAAAAAAATGTGGAGTATTTAAATAATATTTAATGCTTATAAACATTTGGAAAGTGAGCAAAAAAACTGCCTGATTTATTTTTGCTGAATTAAGCCTTCGGACACGGAACCGGATCGGGAATCGAATTTCCACCCGGGACACATATTTTTGTGCATGAACATATCTATTTATTCCGTATCCGGTTGTAAACTATCTATATACGTATATATTATAAAGAATATTCAAGTATGTATATCAGTTGCCTGGTACCCAAATTACAAGCTGTGCTTAGCTTGGGACTAGATGGCGCTGTGTGGGATGACCCACGTATTATTATCACATACTTAGAACAATAAATAGTGAGTTCGCAAAAGACATCAGTTCATCTTCATTATTAAATTATAACAACAGTTCCTTTCAAATCTTCTATGACTATCATTTTAAACACACAATGACTTATCACATACGCTACACTTCATGTATGTAAGCACGGAGTTTAGAAAAAAATAATTCGGTTCAACCTCGTTAGACAATTGATGGCCGACAGTGCTATGATTACCGGCTTTGATCTCGCCGGCTGGTTAGAGAATGCAAAATAGACTTCAATCGACGCCGCACCACTAACTATAATTTGGGTATCCGATACCCGTTCTACATAGACACGGTCGTGCGCACAAACTCATTTCGAGATAAAAATCAAAAACCATCTATAAAAATCGTTACGGTAATTAAAATGGAAAACTATTTTGCGTGTTGTTGCAATTACTGTTGTTTTGTCATTAATCATTATTCTCAAGTAAGTATGACAATCTGATTATACGAAATTTATAATTTAATAACATAACAGATAACAATAGAGAATGATGGGAATTCAGCACAAAGGTCGTATTACTTTAACATTGATTGGAGCGAACTGCGACAGTTGGGAACTTGACGTCCCGCGTTCCCGCTTAAATCGTATATTGGTTAAGCATAGAGATAATAATACATAATAATAATACATGGGACTTCCCACACAGCGCCATCTAGTCCCAAAGTAAGCAAGTATTATGCTTGTGTTATGGGTTACTAGACAACTGATATACATACTTAAATATTCTTTATAATATATACATACATAAATTTTTTTTTTTTTTTATATATAACAACCAAGACCCGGTACCAGTATCAATATTCATAATATTAATACTGACCCGACCTGGGATTCGAACCCGGGACCTCTAGCTTCGTAGGCAGGGTCGCTACCCACTAGGCTAAGCGGTCGTCAAATAAGATAATATAACGTAGAGATAATATAAAGAAATAATATATAGTAGACAAGCTCCTTAAAACCCTGTATGTAACGGCTGGGCATCGGTTGGGCATGGGAGAAAAAAGGATGGAAAATAACTGTACCCATACTGTACCGTAGTATCATATAAATCAAGGTACGCCTATTCTCTGTCTCTTTCTGTTGAGGCCCGCATTTCGGACTGGCTTGCCTACTCTGTTCTATTATCTCTATGGGGTTAGAGCTTAGATAAATTAAGATGGAGCGTCTCATATATCCAAACGATCGAAAACGTGACCAAAATTTAAAACTCAGTGATTAGACAGATTATACTTCATTATCATTGTTTTAAACAATGATAATGTTAAATTACACATGATTATAATTATATAATTATAAAATATAATTATAAAATGGCATCAAAAGCTAAATTAAGTTGCGTTTACTCTGCTCTCATCCTGGTCGACGATGATGTTGCCGTCACTGGTGAAAAAATCTCGACTATTCTAAAAGCCGCCGCAGTAGACGTAGAGCCATATTGGCCAGGTCTATTCGCTAAAGCGTTAGAGGGTGTCAACGTACGAGACCTGATCACCAACATAGGATCAGGAGTAGAAGCGGCGCCGGCAGGAGTACTAGCTGCTGCTGCAGCTGCTGCACCCGCTGCCGCAAGAAGGAGGAAGAAGCTGTGGAGTCTGATGAAGACATAGGCTTTGGTCTGTTTGACTAAAGAGCTATGTGTTAAAGCCTACGTTCCATCATAAGCTTTGCCAAGCTTTTGAGTTAAGACTAAATAAATAAATGCATTTCATAATCTAGATTTTCTTTCCACCCACCCGCATCGGATCAGCGTGGTGGATAAACCTCCAAGCCCCTCATCTTGAAGGGAGGCCTAGCAGTGGGGCATTAATGGGCGTATGGTATGGTAAAACTACATGTAAAATTTAATAATGCCAATTTTTACACATGTAGATCTTACGTTAAGGTTTCAAAGCTATGCTGCTACTGCTTGTCAGACATCTGTCAACAATCGTATGTAATGGTATGGTATATTTTGTTTTCTAAATTCTACTTTACAACGAATATTTCAAAACATCAACTGGTATATATTTGGTCTATGGCGTAGGATATTTATTGTTCATATTTTTGTTGTCACAAGGCGGTATTTCTATGGACATCTATGGGTTAAAGTCATTTTTTTATATTTATTCTTATTTTAAAATGATTTTTATTATTATATTCAGTGGACAATAAAAATGTATTTAAATTATACCTATAACATCACTGCACAATTGATTCAGTGTGTTAAATTCTTGAGAATAAGGGGATGAAAAAAAAGCGACTTCAGAACTTTTACTGGTGATACAAACTTAAACTAAAAGTTGAAAATAACATTTTTATTATTTCAAAGAAAAGAACATTATGTGCGTCAAATAGTTAATGGAGTCGGTGCCAAGTAATTCATTTTATAATGTGTTATATATTTATTTTAATTGTAAATATATAATTGGGTAAGTACCCATTTGAAGTATTTATCTTTAGTCCTCCTTTCATTAAAATAATTAAAAAGTTATTTTGAACTTTTTAATTTAAGTTGGTGTTTATGGGCCAAGTTTTGAAGTCCATTTTAATTTATTTTAGAAATGCAATAATTTGCAGGTTGGCTGCTTGGCTACAGCCATGAATGTAGCGTGAGCGGAGTAGCAGTTTCTAATAGTAGTATCCTTAAAATGCATGCACTCCCGCCATAGACAACTCCCGCCCTACTTCCGTTACCACTGTGTCCGTGGCCGCAACTTCTTCGATGACAGTCAAATACAGATGGAAATTCTAGTCAAAATAAATCATTTGAGTCTAAACACGAGGTAGCTACGGTACATTACAATCATCAATCAGATCAATTCTAGGTACTACTACACCCATGAGCCAAGTTTTATAAAAATCGGTTCATGACAATTAAGAGAGTGAAATTCAAATAAACCGAATTTATCACCTTTTTTTCTACCATTAGAGGTGGATCATTTTTTTTTTCAAATTTTCAAATTTAATTAGGAACAAACTCATCAACCTCGAGATATAGCTTAATACACGTACAAAAAAAAAATCAATGTAATCGATACACAATATTACGTGACATACACAAAAAAATATAGTCCAGTTGAGAAACTTCTCCTTTTTGAAGTAAGTTAAAAATAGTAACCACGAAATTGTTTATTTTTTGCTAAATACGACTTACCTACCTTAAATTTTATTTTTTCAAGGCCACTTCTTGTCAATTTGAATTGGCCATGGCGCGCTTTTGTAGTAGGTATGGTAATAGTTTCAACAATTACCTAATAATACCTATTATAATAATAGATATTATTAATAACAATAACAAGAGTAGGTAGTACAATTATCTAATTGGTAAAAAAACACTCAGTTTATTTGGTAATTCAGTTACGTATACAAATGTTATTTATGATATTCACATTTTTCACCGATACGTGTACCTACTGAGTTTCATGTTGCTAGAGGTGAACGGGAAGTCCCCTAGAAGTTTTGATGAGTGAGATTGCATGAAAATACGTGACATAAATCGTCGTATCTTTTAATTGGGTTGACCTAGAAACTTCAATTGTTCACTTCTTCAAGAAACCATAGACCTTAGTATTTAATGTTAATTTCATCTTTATAACTGTACACGTTCTTAAGCAAAGCATCTCGACAGAAGGAAAGACAGACAACAATCCAGTAAGATTTCGGTTATTTTTTTTTTTGAGGCACGAAACTCGGAAAACTGGCTATTTGTATTCGTAACTGGCAACGAGGTATACCTATCTCGTTATTCAGCGCTTTATGGACCTTCACAGAAAACGTTTTACATACAATCGTTCGGGGCGCAACGAGTCGCCTTGTTATGTTCGATCCACAAGTAAAAACTGGTTTTATAACCTGGGTTATAAAGTTTTTGTATGGAAACGTGAGTGATGCGGAGACTTACTAATACAGATAGAAATTCGTATTTTTTACTAAAAGTATTAATACGTCGAATAATACTTAACACAGAACACTATTTCCTGAACAATATTTTGTTTAGGCCATAGATGTACACAGAGATACCGTGTTGGGCCAACAAAAAAGTGAACAAAGAAAAAATATGTGCCGTAGACCAAACATATTTTGTGTTTTGAAATATTCGCAGTAAAGTAGAATTTTGTTTGACCCACATGTAAAATTCGTACTGGAAAAGAAAACAAAGATCCTGAAATAACATTCCATGTGCTTAATTTAATTATAATTAATATAATAATAATAAAAGCATACAGAGAAACGTGAGTTTTTTGCTTCGTTCGAATAAAAAGTAGCCTATAATATCCTCTAAAAAGTCCTCTATCTGCCAGTGAAAGTTCCTTTAAAACTAGTTCAGCCATTTCGGAGATTATTCCGAACAAACAAACAGACAGGCAAAAATTATAAAAATATTCGAGGTTTTAATACGTGTAATAAAAGATATGAACATAAGAAAAAGTTTTATTTAGATTTGTATAAAATAGATATTCGTCTAAAACACCGAGATGGAGCATCTTATAGATACTTCGAAACGATCAAAAACTGAACAAAGTAACTGACTCGAAATCGAATCCAATATGATTTTCACGTGGCGTATTTTTGGTCTGAGGTGTATATTTTTTCGTTCATATTTTTATGGTCACAACGCAGTATATCATCCTTAGCCAAAATATTCCAACCAAAGGCAACACAATTATTTTCTAAAATATCTTCGAGGAATGAAATTCATATTTTTCGAGGTCGGTCGCAAGCATTCACTTATGTTTTTTTTTTCCATACAAACCATAATAAAATATTATCCAATAAATAAGGGCTACGAAAGCGACGGGAACCCATCGTAACTAATTTTAAGAGTCGTTACGTGGCGCGGGTAATTCGAAACGTTTGAGTTACGTTTAGTGGTCAGACGGTAACTTATATGCGTAGGAAGACTTGTTCCAAAGCGTAGGTAATAGATAAGTATGTACTATAGGCCTGTCGTAAGTGCTATGACACCGACCGAGAGATTTCGTTAAAATGCTAAATAATTGAATAGTAATAGCCAAAGTAGGTTCTGATTCTATAAATAGAACATATTCGCGATAAATAGGCGACACAAGTCGGAAGAAGCGGTGCGGTGGGACAGAGGACGCTTCCCGGCCGTCACTACCACGAGTGTCGCTAGAGCACACAGAAAAAGTTTAATTAATTGAAAAAAAGGCATGAAAATGTCACAGAAGTTTATGTGTGTGTAATTATTTAATATAATAATATAATAATATTAAGTAAAAAAAAAGATATTTGTTCGTAGCTATGCGATGTTGATATCCCTACACGTGTGTCTCGCGCTAAATATTAGTAAACCGGCGTTAGTACCGAAGATGACTTACTTACTCGGGGCGCGAGCTCCAAGTACTTTGGTTTAGCTGTGTTTAGAAAGAAAACGAGCAAAAGAGAAACACTAAAATAAAAAAAGTGAATCGCCGAACATTCTAGTAAATATTATGACCTGAATTTCGATGAACGTATTACGTGTGGCCGAGAGATGATTCGAAAATTCATCAGACAAAAATGATATATAGATTTTCGTCGTTTTTGTATGACTGAACTATAGCAGATAGAAAAAGAACGCATTCTAAAAGTTCCTTTCGGCTCTAACACGAAAATATGTATTTCAAAGGTTGATATTAATACGACGCCATACCGTCATCGTTCGGAAAATTTATCGAGGCACAGTCGTCTGTGTTCTAAAATGTTTGATTTTGAAACCGGGACAATTCAGTCACTGACCGGGACACGGAGACATAATACTATAAACCGGGACATGTCCCGGTCTAACGGAACGTAATGGCAGCCCTAATGTACGAATTCTTTTGCAATGTAGAGAGTGAGTGGATTCAAATCTTGAAATATTACAATGACACATTATATATACGAAAAGAAATGTCGCGAATTTCACATCATATTAAATTATTATATGATAAAAACTCTAAGATTTGTAGAAGTTTGCAAATTATAATTCTAAAATAGTTGCAAATGATGTACGCAGTTTAAAAAGGGGTTGTGGTGTAAGGTATATGTTGTTAACTGGTTCTGCTCATCACCTACATACAATATGCCCCACTGCGAAGGCTTAGGCCTCCCATCGGTAAGAGGGTGCTTGGAGCTCAATCCACTGCGTTGCTCCAGTGCGGGTTGATGGATTTTAACGACTGCAATCTAATGGTGGCGAACGGGACCGGCGGCTTAACGTGCTCTCCGAGGCACCGAGTCAGTGATAGTTATATACTCGAGTCGGGAAAAACTCATTGGTATATGCCTGTTCTTGGGATTCAAACCATGACCTTCTAAACAAGAAGCAGGTTTGCCACCAATACGGCTATCACGGCTAAATTCTAAAATATCACGGTACAGCAAAATGATTGAAGTCACATAATAATTTTTTTTTTCAATGAAAACGCATACTTATTTTGTAAAGTATGTTGTACTATTTCATTTGTATTGCACTCTATAGCCCTCCCATCCTCTCCCTTACTTTGTCTCTCTGGGATCACATGTGCATCTGCTTATTGGACGCACCTTAGTTAGAATTGACGTAAAGAAAACTATAGAGTCACGTTTAAGTTTAAATTTTTTATTAACTTTTTAAAAATTATAATTTTTTTAGTCCACTCAGAGTAAAAACTTTTATTTAGTTGTCATAATTTTTTTTTTTTAGCGTATCTAGAATGAAATATTTATACGTATTTAGTAGATCTAGAATTTATCCACGACCCAAACGTATGTTTAAGCGGTAAGCCTAGAATCAATACACTTTAATAATAATAATAACCAGTTTATTGCAGTTCTTTTATAAATTGTTATAATTTACGCAAGGTATTATTTTTATAAATACATTACGTAGACAAGTTCAAGATACCGAAGTTTTTCACTAAACCAAAACCAAAAAGGTCACAAAACATTTACACATATTTTTGCTTTTATTATTTAATTAACCTATTCATCATATAATCACAAAAGATTCATTATGTTCAATTTAAATGTAAAAAATTTACTATCTTCATATTTTCCATACTAAACTTTTCAGATCAAAACGGCCATCTCTCTCGAAATATAAGATTTATTGTTGCTCTACGCTCTAGTATTTTTCCAAGTCGCTTTAAAGGAACGTTTCACGTAGTTTTTTATTAGTTTCGTGTTTAAATTACAGCCAACGGGATTTCTCCTTACGATCAATAAATCAATATCCCGTCTCGCTTCGTCCCACCTTGGGCGGAGAGTGCAGGCGCAGCGTTAATGGGAACGCATGTTTGTTTAGGACGCGCTATATCCTTCACATTTTTGTCTATGCAGTTTGTTATTAAACGGAAGCCATTTTGTTTCGTTTCCTGTCTGTGCTTGTATAATTGCGAGTTACGAATCGTTAATTAAATCATACAAGGTATAGATCCGGTGAATGTATAAAAATTAAATGAAGTTTGTTTGTTTAGTAGTTTGACACTCGTTCAATCTTCACGGACTAAACATATTGTGTTGAATTTTTTTAAAGACGTTCTTCAAAAACTAAAATGGGTTCCAGTTCCATTTAAATAATAAGTGCAATGTGGATTGCAAGTAATGATTCATATCTTGCACTTCTCTCAATAAGAATATTTATTTATAAGAGAGAGGAGGAGGACGAGAACAGGAACGTAATCCGAGAGCCTGTGTCCAAACATAATCATGAATTTCTGAAATCTACATTTTTGACAGCTACAGAGCTCATACACGTACCTATAATAAGTCAGCTGGATAGTGCGGCTACATTATTAAGGAAATTTTAAAAATAAAATAAATTTTATTACAATCTTCTAAAACTTCATTTTTGTATACTGCTAGTTTTTACATAAATAAGGAGTGTGGCACCAGTTACTCATGGCCAGTAGTGATGCAAGAATACAATAAAAGAAAGGGATTGAAGCGATTTGCCTAAAATAAAAAAGTACGAATTGACTAGAAGCCTCTTCTGCGTTTGCCGTTTAACCACTCATACTCTAGCTAGGTGGTGCAAGATGACAAGTTTTAGTCCAAATTCAGGGCGCAAGGTCCTCGCGCGCCGGTCTGCACCCTCGTGAAATCCCCGCGCGCCAGTCTTCAACCCCGCAAAATTGCGTACATTTCGATGCTGTACATTGACATTTATGACTCTATTAAAACCAAACGCTGCTGTCAAATTAATTTTCAAAAGTAGCAGTAGCAGAATTAAAAAAATAGATTTTATAAATATAATATTTTTTTTATTAATAAATCACCATGTCCATTTGATTGACCGCAAATACGTGAGAGAGTTCTGTGAGTACTATCACTTGCCAAAAATTAAAATTTTAGATACCCGAGACTACTTGTTAGATACGTAGTAGAAAATATGGCGCCAAACCAGATATAGGAATGGGTAAGGGATCAACAGAACACACACTGATGTCCGTCATCTAGGGATGTTCCAAAAAGGACTTATGAAAATCGGGGGGCTTCAATTGGTATAACCCGACTTACAAACTACGTCATAACTTATTATTGCGTAGATAGTTATGACTTATTTTTAGAATTTTTATTATTATCCTTTCAATAGGTACCTACATAAAAGTCTAATCCTCTTAAAGTAAGTAAATTGCAACAAGTTAAAATATAAAGTGGTTATATAGCATGTTGACAATGAATTACCTACCTTTGGTTATATAATGTCTGTATAGAGTGTCGACGTCGAAAAAAGTAGATAAAAGCATCACCTAACAGTTCGGTTATAATTCACGCACACAAAGACGGTTTCTACATGGTGAGATTGGTGAGTATGGTGGAGCGAAAGTATGTGGTCTGTTGACGCTCTTGCTCCCGTGGAATAAATAGAAATGGTATCAGAAATGTATTGACTTAAAAATAATCAAAATTATTTATTGAAATTATAAACTTTGTATACGAATACAAATGTAAATATTATGAAAAGTTTACTAAAAACATACAGTTAAACGGTAACTCCAGTTGGAATATTATAATAAATACAACACCAGACCAGCTTGTGCCCAATAATAAATTATGCGATGCTTAATATATTTTTTGTCCGACCATGCGTGGGTACGGTCGACAAAAAAAATTACCTGCCTACCCGACACGCGCACAATGGCCCTTTTCCGTTTATTTGGCCTGGCAACATTTAGCGATTTTCGTTCGCCCAAAACGAAAATAAAGATTAGACAAAGAAGCGGTGCTTTTGCAACGGCGGACCTGTATATAAAACTAATATATTTTCCACGTTGCTTTATTTTAAAACAGATTTATGGCAACGCTATATTCGAGCCGAATTTTATTTATCTAACTGTTAATGTATTTTTCAATACATTTTCTATTAATACGGTCTTTATGACATCGAAACTTGAATCGTAATGTTATATTTTGCAGTACTAGGCCTTTTTGCTTTACACCAATCACAAAATAGCGTTACAAACGTGAAACGCATGCGTAAACCGCGAAAAACTTAATTTTATTCGCAAATGTACTGAAAAACGTATGATGCTCGTACTCAATAAGCTGGCTATAATAGTCATCGGTTTATTATAAGCACTCTCCTTCGCCTTGTGCCTATAAACACCTCGACTATAATATGCAGCTTACCGTACTTGCACCATACTATTGATGCAATGCAGGTACTATTAATGACATTTTTCTTTGACTTCGTTTCATTCAAATTACGTAATTCATAGTATTTTTTGATGAATAAAACGAATAAGTGTGTATTACTAAAGCCGCGATAACAAAAACAAAATTTTGTAAAAAAAAATTTAATTAAAAATTGAAAAGGCTCTCCATACGAAAAAATTTTTTTCGATATTTATGGTGATTGATGATTGTTAGATCATTGTCTGTACTTGAAATTTTCAATAAATATGTACTGTACTAAAATGGCTGCTATGACAATAAATAATAAAAAAATGAAAGGGAAAGAACCCTCTACGAGAAACGTGTTCTTTATATTGTAGAAAAATGAAATTTTTACACGTTCCCGAAATCGCGTGTATGCTAAAATCATAATTATGTACCTATGTGTTTAATACGAGCTTTTGATGCAACATTTCAAGAGACACCCAAGCAAGGGGCAGGTAATAGCATTTAATTATATGGTTATCAATCATCAAAAACTAAAAGGCGAGATTTTATTACCTGACTGACTTGACCACCCGTATGCCGTGTAGGTTATTTAATAATTATATAATAAAAATAAAACGCCATCTGTGTGTTTGTATTTGATCTTTAAGGACGTCCTCGTAAAATAAAATCAAACGTTTACATGACGCCCAGTTCGCAAACGGACAAACCTATTTTGACGTATAAGAACCATATTGGTTCTTGCATTTGTTGAAGGATATAGGTACGTTTTTAATTTTACAGCAATTTCTTTGTTTTTGTAATGTACTCTTAAATGAGATCACGTAATAAAGCATCACCAATATTCTTTTGATAAATTGAAATTGTTCGTTTGTATCAGTGGCTGTACCCAGATGTACACCATTCCATACCACCAGCCCTTTATACCATACTCCTTTAGAGGGAGGGCTTAGACCTCCCTTTAGGGTGAGGGGACCTGGAGCTTAATACACCACGCTGCTGCAGTGCGGGTTGGTGGATTTTAACGACTGCCATCTGTTGATGGCACCCGGGACCGACGCCGGAATACCCGGACGTGGAATCGTGAACTAACTACCGATCCCCCCTATAATAAGTCAGTTTTTATGTTTATGTACCTACGCACAGGGCAATTTCAACACACTCACTTATGTACGTATGTGAGGATTTACTTAGCTTAAACGAATTGAACATATTTTGACGAAAATTACACGAACGCGGTGTTTGGGATTCCTTATAATACTTCGGGCAGGCGAGCAGTTGAGTAAAGAAAAAGGTGAAGCAAATTGTATGAAAATTTTAGCGAGAAGTTCTTTACAAAGTTCAGTTTTTTAAAGAAACTCGCGTTAATAAACTGTAAAGTTTAAATATTTTCCATAAAAATCCTAAGCATGCCACATGCCTAAAAGTTATTATATTATTTATGAATAATTAAAATAGCTTAAATTGTTACAAACATTAAAAAAAAACTTTTCAAAGCTTTTTACTTAAATACGTGACATATTAATTCAAAATGCTTATGTAGTTCCACTTCACACAATTAAATACAAAAATTTAAAATATATAATATAAATATTTTTCCCATTTTTTATTTCCAGTGAAGCACCAACAAATAACTAAATAGTGGTAGGTCATCTCGTATACCCAAAGAATACAAAATAATGCACTCTCGGTTAGTATCTGCGGCGTGCATCGGAGTGTGCCTAACTAGACGCAGGACATGCCGCGATCGCAGATAAAACGAAATTAGATTGGAAAAAAAAAGTGTTTTTAATACTAGCTATTGCTCTCGACTTCGCCAGTACATTTAAAGGGTTTAATTTCAGATCGGGAATTTATTCGAAATATTAATACAGTGAGGTAAAATAAAAATAATGCCATAATAATATGTGGTCACTGAATCGTCGAGAAATCATTTCGTTTATTATTTAATTTATTTCTTTTGAAAGATTAACCGATGTGACAGAAGTTAATAAATAAAACGCCGAAAGGTAGGTATTATTTTAAGTTTCGCTTCACTGACTGTGAACTAGTTTATTGTATTTTACAGTATTTATATGATGAATTTGATACTGGTACCGGGTCTTGGTTGTTATATGTACCTATGTGGTGTCTTCGCTTGGTACCCAAAATACAAGCTAATGCTTAGTTTGGGGCCTAGACGTTGTTGTAATGTATACGTTATTATTATTATTATTTTTGCGATAAAATGCCATCAATAGTTCGCGTTTATATTTTTTTGTGGTTATGTGCTAAAACTACACCATGTTTAAAAAAAAAGTTTATTCTCATTTTGGTGTGTATGCTAAATCTGACGTGATACTCGGACCTATATTTTGAATAACGCCCGGTCTTCAATCACACCTTTTTTAACGTTTTTATCATTTAAGTCTACAAATTCGTACGACTTGTTCTTAGTTAGTTACTTCGTTAGTACCTTTTTACGGCTCGAAAATTCACCTGGGTTTGTTTCTATATTTATGTATCTTTATTAATTTTGGGTCGTTCGGACACCTATTACGAGCGGGAGAATAACAATCTCTAGTTTATTCTTGGTATTGAGCTATCTTTGTATGTGGAGATCAGCACTGCCATCTGTTCGGCAGTTTTCGCGTGGCACGGTAACAAACAAAAAGAAAAACCGACAATACTTCTATTAATAATTGTTTTAACTTTTAGACCACTCAAAGAAACTAATTTATTGGTCGGTATGTTTGTTTTATATAGAATTCCCAAGAAATATTCAAAGTTGCACAGCTGCTGAACAAGTTTTAATAACACATTCTTTAAATTAATTGATTTATAACATGTTTACGAAATCTACATAAATCTTGCTCAATAGCGTTCCTTCAAAACAAAACAAATATTCGCAAACTAAAACTACTTTGATTGTAATGAAAATAATAACATCAAAAATATTACACAATTACATAGGTCAAATGAAATTACGTTTGATTTTTAAACATACTTTCCTACATGTGTTTAAATCTATAAAAAACTTGTTACAAATTAAGGATTTAAAGGTAAAATGATAGACAGAATGACAGACGGATGGACAGGACGATAAGCTGTTCGAATTATAAAACCGAAACCTGACGTCATATCGTAACATCTCCTGTTTTGAAATATACTAAGTCGCGGCCAACAAAGCATGTTCCAATAATGAGGTAACGAAGATAAGATCTGGCTAGAAAGAGATGCTTGCATAGGATGTGCAGCATCCTTTGCTAGCGTCTTTGGTTCACGTTTCTTTGAGAATTGGAAGATCTTCAAAGTATTTAAAAAAAATTTCGTTGAAGTGAAACTTCTTTGAGTATGACAGAAATGTGAAACGTCTGTTTGGCTTCTTTTTAGTTGTTATTCCTTTACTCTCCAAGTACTTAACGAGTTCGATTTTTGCTGAGATTCTTTAGAGTTTAAATAACCGGAAATGTCTTTAATATCAAGATGGAAAATATATTATTATGAAGATATTTATTTTTAAGATGATTTCCGGTTATTTAAACTCAAAAGAATCTCAGCAAAAATCGAATTCATTGAGTACTTGAAGAGTTAAGGAATAACAACTAAAAAACAAACAAACAGACATTTCACATTTCTGTCTTAGCTATTGATACGTAAAGGAGGATATCACAGATAATTATTATAAATACGGATAAATACAAGCTTTTGAAAAATCCGGTACCGGTCGGTTGGGTCGTTAAAAATGAAAATGTTTCAACCGGCGCAAACCACGGTGATTATTGATACGGCCCGCGGCCAGCTCTTTGCCGGCTGATTGAAGACGTGCCCGCCTTCGACAAGCGAGCCGTCCTGTCTTAAGAGATAGAGCGTATACAGCATAGTATGTTAAAAAGGGATGCAACGAGTTCAGCATCTGATTAGCATCCCAATTGTAGGCGCAGCGGGAACAAGATACGAGGTTAGTGATGTGTAAAATGATTTATCGATGAATTATGATTAAGTGAAGTGTTAACGGTGTTCGGTTTCATAGAAATGTTTACGTAGTCGTTTTGTTTTTGTTATTTTTATGGAATAACTAGAAGGGAGCTAAGATAAGAAATATTGAAACAATATTACTCTATATTAAATTAAATATAAAGTATACATACATGTCTATTATCAAAAATACATGAATAAAACGTATGACTTGGCTTAATTAACGTTGCATGTAACAACGAGATTACAATATTTCTCGAATTACTTGATCCTGTCGTACTTCTGTTGACAAGCGCGTTTATAATATCACTATTTAACAATTGCCATATAATTTTTATGTGTTCACTGTTGCTAATATTATCCAAAATTCAGAGTTAGAAAACTTATTGATCGTTTATATGGAAGAATGTTTCTTCGCACTGACGACAGCCGCATTGATATAAGTGACATTCTATTTCGTAGTTAGAAGAGGACTGTATTCTATCACTTATTTGTTTAGATTTCCGTGGTTAATATAAACGAAAAAGTATTCTAAACTTTAACGTAGTAAATAATGTAAAACTTCGCGATCGACTTTAATCGATATCGATAAAAAAAAAACACCACTATAAGAGGGAATGCTGCGAGGCGGAGTGAGTTCGTGGAGAGATTACATCGGCAGCGCAACAAGAAATTTTAAATAAACAAGAAATTATGAGGCGTAGACCCCCGCTGATTATAGACTGCGCGGTATTGACCGACGGACAACTAGCGAAAAATTATGACCGCGATAATTATAGCCTGTTGCTTGAAACACTGGCAGCGTCATCGTTAAATCCCACGAAATTGATATTCGACGAAATAAAAATCTAATTTGACGTTTGATAAATTATTTTGTTGACAGAGATATCTGTAGAAATAGCAGCGTAGCAATGAACTTTAATGAAAGATATATATGTGTAGAAAATTTGCATATAAATATAGTTTTAATGTTTATTATAAGTAAATGATTAATAAAAAAAAATTATGAAAAAATGTCAAAGAAATATAACCGAAAATATAATAGATCGTTAGGTTTGTTTTTTAAGTAACGTATGATTAGTATATCGATAATATCGATTTATCGAACAGTTGTCGATCAAGTCAAATTCACAAAACTTATAATCATTATAAATCAAAACCAAATTGCTGTAGTCACGCGGACATTGCACTGCAATGATCGGAAACAAAAATAAAGGTGTAAACACACCTTCGCTGTTTATTTAAGTATGACAATTTATTTTGCTTTTGTATTAAAAATGAATTCTAATTTTGGGATACAAAATACAAAATTAAAAAGAAAAAACAACTGCGTGATGTGATATATTAAAAAAGGGCTCGCTATGAGAAATACATTTTTTTTAAATAAATTGTATAATTTAAAAGTTAATAAAGAAAATAAACTAAAATAGATTATTTCGCTCTTATCTCCGAAATTACTGAGCCTGAAGTTGTGGAATAATATACGGATTATAGTTCACAGGAAAACTTGAATGAAAATCCTAAATTTTCGGATTCCCCCCGGAAATGGAAAATGGTTGTGAAAAAAGAATGCTTATAAACTGTGTTGCTTAATATAAAAAGTTAAATGTGTTTACTGTTTAGTGAATACAATGGTATAGCCTTCACAAAGGAGTCGGATTTAAATTCTAGTTTAAATCTGGGTTACATTTAAATATAGTAAGCACTGCGATGATTTATATAGTACGGTACCTTCTCACCGCGAGTCCGGCTCGCACTTGACCGGTAATGTTTCTTAATATTATTATTTTTTCCTTTCTATATTGTATGTATACCAAGTAAATATTCATTCTTTTTTTTGTAATACATTAATCGACCATTATAATTTTATTTCATGAATTATTATGTTTATTTTATGCAATAAAAAAACATTAGGTACTAATTTATACAAATAAAATGTATTGCAAATCAGTGTAAACAAGACTCCAAAACGATTACGTGTAACGGAACATGACGGTCACGTTCAGTCGGAGCAAAGTAATGTTCGGATATTAATATGAAATCTATTCGAATTTTTTCGAATTTCTTAAGTATGTTAATGCACTATTTTAATGTCAGAGCGGTGAATGTATAGTATACTAGGTTTTCGCCCGCGGCTCCGCTCGCGTGGATTACAAAGATGGACCGAGACTCCTTTTTCCATGGTAAATAGTAATCCATGTCACTCTTCAGCTTATAAACTATATTAAGCCTTTAGAGCGATACGACACATCTAAAAAGCGGCCTCGGCCGACGGTCTATGGTTATTGACGTGCGAAAACTCATTTTTAAAACAGAACCTTAATAGTTTCGTCATATCGGTCCGCTCATTTGTCCTGTGTCTGTCCCAACCTCGTTAGTTTCTACATTTATAGAGTAAATTAAACACGTAGAGTTGACATTTTGTTAGTCATCAAAAGTTGAATTTTGTTTTTTTTTTGTCTTAAAAAGTTTCTCCCTCATAGTAAAATGGTGAGGATCTTTGAATCCTATAAATGTAATTTGTGAACGTTTTACATGAAAAGATACTTCTTCAAAGTTCTGTCTACAGACCTCATGCTGCACAGACTATCCAGTAACATTGAAAATTAGTACGTCGTTACCAGATCATGTGTGTCGTGATAGCCCAAGCGCAACGAACCTATTTCAAAGTTGTATAGGCCATGCAGCCGTGGTTCGAATCCGGGCGTGTACCAATGAGTTCTTTCTGACTTAAGTGAATAAAGAACTATTACTGACTCCGTGCCTCGGAGAGTACGTTAAGGCGTCGCTGGTCCAGGTTGCTGTCAATAGATAGCAGTCGTTACAATACAATCCACCAACCCGCACTGGGGCAGCGTGGTGGATTAAGCTCTCACCGTGGAGGCCTAAGCCCCTGCGGTGGGGTATAATGGACTGATGGAAATGAAAAAAAAATTGGATCATATAATTTTTAAACACGTGGGTGATTGCAGATTTAAAAAGAGTTTTATCTACACCATTTCAACCGTAGGTAATACTTATTATGTACTAATGAAAAACATGGCTCTGGATAGGTGATTGAATAATAAAAAAAACACATTTCTTATATGGGGATCTCCTTTAATTTTTAAATTTTTTTAATTTTTATTATTTGTTGTTATAGCGGCAATCGTATGTACTTTACTTTGTGAATACGTCAAGTGTCTATACGATTCAGATGGAACAGCCGTGTGACAGATGAACAGACGGACAGCGGAGCCTTAATAGAGTTCCGGTGGGTACCCTTTGAGTACGGAATCCAAAAATGCGACATTCGGCATCCCACTCTCTCCCGTATCGATTAAGTTTGGCGGAATACAAGCTAAAATTAAGCAGGCAAGCGGTAACAAAACTAGAAACTATGTCTATTCTTTGTGGCGTCACAAAACTAGTTACAAAAAGGGCATCGATCGCCCACCAGCCAGATTCAACAGAAATTTATTAATCCAGTTATTTGAATATTAAAACGTTACCGCTAAACGCGAAGACGATCTCCGGGTTTTGTCGATTTCATTATCAAAGAGCGCCGCCGGACATTAGTTAAGCCGAAATTATCATAACGAGCCTCTATTGGTACAAAATCAGGCTTTCTAAGAAACTACCTAACGTTAGTGGCTGATTTACGACACTGAATATGTATTTCCAAAGAGATGTGACACTGTTGTCTGCATGTGTGTGCGCTTGTCTTATAAATCTTTAAGTTTACTCAATGCCACGAGTGTAAACCAATAATATTTGACGACCGCTTGACGAAGCTGGAGGTCCCAGGTTCGAATCCCAGGTCAGGTCAGTATTTATATGATGAATATCGATACTGGTACATGGTCTTGGTTGTTATATATATGTGGTGGCTTACCCAAAACACCCAATTGGTGTTTGGTACCCAAAACACAAGCTAATGCTTAGTTTGGGGCCTAGACGTTGTTGTCATGTATACGTTATTATTATTATTTGTAACATTGTCGGTGTTCTACTTGGTATTGGAGTTGTTTTCTCGTAACTGCAGAATTTAAATCGGCGTCGTCCCTGAAATATTAAGTACTTAATAATTACAAAATTAATTATGTTTCTACAGTTAATACGCACTACTAAAATATAAATCATAGAGGTAGTGGTTTGACTTTTAAGACATTTTATGTAAAACCAATTAAACTCGTTTAGTCGGCTAATCATTATTTTTCTCAGAGTGTAAAAGATTTTAATTGCTTAAATACTTGGGATTATTTATGAACTATTTTGATTTTATGTAACTTTTTATCTGCATAAAAACCTAACAATATAAATATCAAGCGTGTTGAGTTAAGATAAAATTGTAACCTAGACGACCTTTGGTATACACGTACTACCGCAAGAGGTTCCAATATGGAAAACTATAACAACCTTTTGGAACGTAAATAGGATACCTTTCATTGTCTGGATCTAGACACGGTAATTATCGATTAGTTCATAATTAGTCATATAATATTCCTTAAAATTTAGTTTATATATATTATATGAGTGTATTGTTATTGATAGATAAGATAATAAATAATAAAAAATTGGTTAAGTGTAGTACCTACATAAATATATGCGATAAGTAAAAAATAAATTATCAATAGCATAAGTAGTGTACTATAAATGTTGAGACATTTGTAATGGGGTCAGGTGTGATTTTATGAATAAATAAAAAAAACTAACGATAGAAAGAATGATTGATGCATGGCAAAGGGTAATAACCAGGGTGTTTTTAGTAAAAAAAATTAACATACTTTTTAAAATGTTAATTATTTATCAATTAAAATGTAATTAATTTCAACAAACGTATTATGACGCATCGCGAACAAATTAAATACCAAAATAAGTCCCCGGGGATAAAAAGCTAGAATAGGTTCCTAATTGGGTAGGTAAACAATAAGCGCCATCAGCGTTGAGTAGAAGAAGCATACGATAGACAGAAAATAACCGATAAAGTTGTGGTGACGCCCTTCTTGACATTCTTCTTCTTCTTCACACCATCTTTAAACAATGGGCGGGTCGTCGAATGATCTCGCAAGGTCTGAAATGGTCGGTACGAAGTGGGAGAAGTACAGTAAATTTTACATCCATGCGAAATTTTCGAACCTAATTGCTTCTATAAAAGCGGCGCACTCATGGCCAGCGAGAAGTCAGTTGAAAGAGTAAAATCCAATAGGCATTGTTAAAAATTTTGCAACAAAAAATTTCATATTTTTAAATTAGAAGTTTTTGTTTCCATTTAAGAGGAATTTGAAAGTAGATATCCTGATTAACTTAGAAAATATCTTAGTCCCTTATTAAAACCTACTTGCAGGTCTTGCAGTCAACGGAATGAAATTTAATACATTTAGTCATCTTTTTCGTTTGTTAATATTTACAAATATTATACAAAACTCAATTAACTAAACTTCCACCTTTCAAACTTTCAACCCTGTATGTGCGTTAAATTGTTTGGTTGTTGTGAAATCTACTAGTGACGTGGAGAGACTCTCAAAACACCCTCTGATAGAATGTATACCTACTTGACCTATTCATTTTCAGTAGAGTATTAAAGTACTTAAAACTTCAAAGCCATATAGACCCACAATGACTGTACTGTCAATTATGTCAAGTACGTTTCTGTACTACATACGTGCTTCTATTTTGATAAAAACATTACCTACTGTTACGCCGGAACTATCGTCGGGTTCGAAAGATTGAAATTAAAAAAAAAAAACTGAAACGTGATATTGTAAGGTTTTTACTGATTGACATTGGTTTTTGTCGCTCACTGTACACAATGGGCATTGACCAAAAATTTTGACCAAGCCCAAGCTAATGACGTAACGCGACATCAATTTTATAACATTCGATTTTTTTTTTAAATCCATACATAAAATTTTACAAAAAAAAACATTACTCCATATTGTCTACATTTCCACAAAAAAAAAATATTCAAATGTAATGTCATTTATGGTCTATGCCCATGGACGCCTATGCACTATTTTCAGGTGAGCCCTTCGGCCGCAATTTCATTGACTATACAATACGCGCCACTGATGTAAAAGGCTGCCGACTAGTCGATCGGAGGCGAGTGTGTGCATCCGGCGGCCTTTTACATCGGTGGCGCGTATTGTACGTAGGAGTCACCTAATTTCGTTAGGCGTGTCCTAACTTTAGACGGCCAATTTTATTGGTCGCCTAAGTGACTTAAGCGATTTCTATATATTGTACACACTAGTCGATCGGAGGCGAGTGTGTGCATCCGGCGGCCTTTTACATCGGTGGCGCGTATTGTACGTAGGAGTCACCTAATTTCGTTAGGCGTGTCCTAACTTTAGACGGCCAATTTTATTGGTCGCCTAAGTGACTTAACCGATTTTTATTTTAATTGATGAAATTAGTCATCGATGTCTATTGAGTCATTGAGTTTCTTGTTTTAATCAATAATGTGGACGAATTAAGTGTCAATACAATTCAATGTGATTGCAAACTAACTTTTTTTGTTTTACGATGACTAGGTAAGAATTTTTTAATATCGTACGTATATGCGGCATAATGCCTCTATAACCGTTTGCAATATTAATTTTTTTGCAACACAACATAAAAAAAGTTCGATTGTAATTAATTTAAACAACATTGACAAGAATTTCATAACAAGAAATATATATTTATTTATATTATGGTCCACATTTCGTGTGTTTCACGTAGGTATCACATTTACTGTCCAGTTACAATGTTGCCAACGAATGCTTACAACTTGACAATGAATTCCTAGATTACACACAGGTCGTGTTCAACCTACCATAAGGTCCCTCCTAGTAAGGAGTTGCCTTACGACTTGTCATTGCAAATGGCTGTAAGAGTGGGGATTGAGAAATTCATATTTTAACATTTGGATTGTATTTTTACGCCATAAAATGTTAACCTCTTATCACCACATATTATAAAACAAAGTCCCTCGCCGCGTCTGTCTATCTGTCTGAACGCGATAAACTCAAAAACTGCCGAACGGATTTTCATGCAGATGTCACCAATGAACGGAATGATTCAAGAGATAGGTTTATGTATATAATTCATTGTTTTTTTTTTATTTGGTTTAAATATAACGATGATTGTGGAAGATTCGTAAAAAAATAAAAGCCAACTGGGAGCTTTCATGGAGAACGCTGTCTGATTCCTTTGAGATAGAACAAAACAATGTATTGATGAATTGTTCCTCTTTTGTAAATCTAAAGAAAAATCCGCGATGGCCTATATCTATCATTAAAGAATAACTCACTACACCTATTGAAATAGGTATAGTAAATTATCCTCAAAAAACATGAAAATGTTTAATTAAATACCTACGTTAAGTACGTTAAGCTTTCATGCTCATTATAATTACCTTTGACATTATGCAATCTAAATTAATATCTTAGGAGTAGTCACAAACTATCAAAATAAGCAGTCCTACATCGACGTGACATGCGTGATCTAATTAAGGCCGAAGTCATGAATGTTGTATACAAAGAAATATTTTATTATGTTTTTATGTAAGTATATATTATTTACTTTTTCAAATATTTGCAGAATTGGAAATAAAATACATTAAAAATACTCCAAGTAAAATGAAAGTATGTTACATTTAAATCTAATTAATCCATGTAATCCACATGCTTGACGCAACAAGGTGATACGAAACTACGGCAGAAAAAAATTGAACCATATATGCTCTGCTACTCGCGTGAAGCTGGGGCGGGCCGCTAGTTAAACAAATAAAAAGGAAACATTTGAAATATCTCATTCAGTAAAAACGGAACGCGTCGTGCGTCTTTTAAAATGGCGGGAATGCGGAGGGACGCCACATGAGACGACATCGTTTCCGCTATTAATTAACTTATTATGAGGGTTGCGATATTGTAGGACAAAAATAAATATTTCGACAAAACTATTTAACAAAAGCCTCAAGCCCAAACGCTATATTGGTTTTATGGATGTAATATATGTCTGGATTGATACCTAGTCGACGTCACACGACATAGATTTATATGTAGCTTAACAGTTCCCCGAACGTCATCTCAAGCTGTCTTAATAGTTATTTGATCATGACACTATGCATAACTCCACTATTATAATAAAAATATGAGATGGACTCAGGATGGAATCATGACAGCAATGTAAATATATAAAATATAGTCACTTACCTTCATTGAGTTAAAAGTTTTCAAAATTCAATATAAGTATATTAATGTCAAGCGATGTTTTCTTTTCAAAATAGTTTAACTTTAATTTAACACCTACACCATGTTTGAAATTAGTTTTTTAACTTAGCAGCGGTCCTGGGTTCCAGTACCATTCAGCCCTGAGTCCATAGACCTACATTATATAAGTGTTGCTAGTATTCAAATCCAAACTTTCCTTGAAGGTAGAGTAAAAATCTCGGACCAATTATCACAATGGACAGAGTCATAATACGTTGCCGGTTTTGTATCAGTGTATCAAGGCTTAATCGTGTATCTTTGTCCATCCCACGGAGTCTAGCTACGAGTAAAAGAGATAGTTGATGTACGTTTGGTAACGTTGGACTGTCAGTGTGAATCGTGTCAATTCTTGACTGACTAGTCGATCAAAACAATGCGGTGAAGTGTAGCATTTTATTGAATTTTATAACAGAAGCTCATTGTTTTAGCTAAAAGTGTTTGAATTTTGAAACAATGTCGTGTTCAGCTGTGTCTTGTTCGTCAAGAACCACAAAAGGAGGATTAAAGACCCGGATTCGTCATTTCATACGTAAGTATTTGGCATCATTTTAAATGCTGTAAAATAACTTCTTTATCCAAAAAACCTTTCTTCACTTTTGAAATATATTATTCGTATGAGATAATGATTAAAATCAAATGTAATACCATTAAATCCTGTAAAATTAAATCATATAAAACAAACAGTTACAAAACACAAAAAATGGACATGCCTAAAAACAGATGACTCTATCCATTGTGATAATTGGTCCGAGATAAAAAAAAATGTAAAAATATTTTTTAATTATATTTTATACTACCTAGTAACCAGAGGTTGTATTGTTGGGTGCTTTTGACCTTTAACCTTGGAACCATCCAATGGAACTTGATGAGAAATCGATCTAGCATAATCGAACTTTAGTGATTCGACATCACTTCTACCATAGAAGAAATACCATAAATAGTAGGATGCTGCCTTTCATATTCCAGAAAATACCGACGTCGTCAGGGCCAATATCACAAAATATTTTCCATAATTTGTTATAATTAAAAAAAAAATTAAAACTAATGTACATTTATATTCGTATTTCCTAAACTAGGAAACAAAATTTTATTTTAGTACCAAAATTAATTATTCTAACGTGATCTATGTGATCACGTGACAAAATTTTGAAAAGCACATATTTTTGAAATTACTAGTCGCAGACCTATCGTGTTTGTACTCAAACTTCATGATTTAGCAAAATCTATGTGACCCCGTGATCAAATTTTTAGAAGCACACATTTTTTTAATTAGTAGTCACAGCGACCTATAGTGTTGGTAGTCAAACTTCATATTTTAGCGAGATCTATGTGATCCCATGACAAAATTTTGAAAAGCACATGTTTTTAAAATTACTAGTCGCAGACTCATCGTGTTTGTACTCAAACTTCATGTTTTAGCGAGATCTATGTGATCTAAACTAGGAAACAAAATTTTATTTTAGTACCAAAATTAATTATTCTAACGTGATCTATGTGATCACGTGACAAAATTTTGAAAAGCACATATTTTTGAAATTACTAGTCGCAGACCTATCGTGTTTGTACTCAAACTTCATGATTTAGCAAAATCTATGTGACCCCGTGATCAAATTTTTAGAAGCACACATTTTTTTAATTAGTAGTCACAGCGACCTATAGTGTTGGTAGTCAAACTTCATATTTTAGCGAGATCTATGTGATCCCATGACAAAATTTTGAAAAGCACATGTTTTTAAAATTACTAGTCGCAGACTCATCGTGTTTGTACTCAAACTTCATGTTTTAGCGAGATCTATGTGATCCCGTGATCAAATTTTTAGAAGCACATATTTTTGTAATTAGTAGTCACAGCGACCTATAGTGTTGGTAGTCAAACTTCATGTTTTAGAGAGATCTATGTGATCCCATGACCAAATTTTGAAAAGCACATGCTTTTAAAATTACTAGTCGCGGACTCATCGTGTTTGTACTCAAACTTCATGTTTTAGCGAGATCTTGTGACTTCATGACCAAATTTTACAAAAGCCCATATTTTTGAAATGACGTGTCATATACCTACTTATCGTGTTCGTACTCAACCTTCGTGTTTTAGCGAGCGATCGAACGGGTTATCGATCAAATCGATGGTGCCATCTTTGATTTCGAAATCACTATTAAATTTTAATTTAGAACTCTAAAGTTAGTCGGAAGCGAACCTGTTGTAATAAAATTATAAATATTTCGAAAATAGGTCACTTTTGCTGTACTCTTTTTTTAGGAAATAACCCTGTATATGTATAATTTGAAAAATTGTTTTTTTTTTTTCGGCTATGTATCTATTAATTTTAAAAATGTGCATTGTAAGAAACAGACAGACGGACACCATCTTTAATTCATAAGTATTCCATTACTAGGGAATGTTAAAAATAAAATGACACATGTGAATATGAAATAAGATATGCAGCAAAAGACAGGAAACATTCAATATCTTGGGTTTGTGTCAGTTTTTGTCATGAAATGCGTTCGGGATCGAAAGCACTTTTTTTACATTGAGGTCCTCTTGCTACGTATTGATGGTAATTTCATACTAGTATTAGGTATTAGGTATTATGTAAAAAAGGGAAAATCATGTATGTTTACATGTCTTTATGTTATTAACAATTATTTAATCTCTTTTTTGCGATTGATGATGATTAAATTTTGGTATCAATCGATTTGATAAATAGAAAATTATTAAATTAAAAAAAAATAATGTAGCACATCTCACAAACGGTAATCTAATGCCACTCCAGGCAAAGTCTGTATTGTGGGTACTAGACAACTGACATACATAAATAAATACTTAAACATCATATATACGTTATAGTATATAATTATTTTACACCCGTACACTTAACAAATATTCCGCGACCTTTGGATCTGCGGTCGGCGTCTCCGATCCGACCACGCAAACTTGTAATGTACTTTAAAGATCAAACTCAAATGTTCAGAACATCTACATTGAGTAAAATCTTTTGAATGCCATAAAAACACTCACACGCACGCACCTTCACACGTACACACACCATTGTTCTGAAAACAGACTACGAATAGCTTTTTCTTTCTAGAACTTCAAAACGTCGCGATCCACGCGATCTGATGAAAATTAGATTTTTTAAAATCGGACTGAAAGTAACTTCCTTAATTTTCCTTTTTTAGAGGCAAGTTAAAGAAGAGCTAAAATAAGACAATTTTCTTTTTGAAAAATAAAACATAAGTCAGTATTATTATATTTTTATTATATCTTTCCAGTTGAATAAGTTGAATTTATGAGATGCCTCGTTAAACGTAACTCATTCCAATGTAAAAGCTATTGTAATGAAATTCTGAAGACTCGCTTCTTATGCGGTTTGAGTAATAGGCCAGCATATGAATTATCGTGGTAGCTGTATTTGGGGGAGGTATTCTAAGTAAGTAGATTTTTATGGAAAATAAAAAATCGTTTAAACTGTTTTTAAAGTCATATGTCGGATTTGCTTGAACGGGTAAGAAATTAAGTAAACATAAGAAATTAAATTATAAAATAAATTGCCAAAAACACGCTACAAAATAATAGCCTCGTGTTATTGCGGTTGCGATGGAGAGCAATGTAATAATGAAATAGTAATATTCTGACCTAAGGCCAATCGATAGACTGTTAGGTAATTCATTGAATTTTGTCAAGGTTACCTTCATACAAGTATTATAAACACATCACCGTGAATATTGCCTCTGTTGGGTAAAACTTAATGCTGTCATGCAGTGGCAGCTTTAGGTGAAGCACGTAAACCGAGCCTCACTTATGTAAATCAACTAGTTAAATAGATAGGCAGCCATTAAATTATTTTTGTGGATTCATACCGAAAATGTAGAATATGTATGTATATCTATCATATGTTATGCCACTGAATGCTGTGCATAGAATATTTACCTCAGTCAGTGACTAGATAAAAAAAACCCGTACAAACAAGAATTCAGCTTTCGTGTACTAAATCTAGTCCTAGAAACGGAATATTGAAAACTATATTTATCTCGTTTTAATACCTGACGTTTCGCCGTTGGAGTTTGTACTTCTAGAGTAATATTTATAATAATAATACATGAGATTTCCCACACAGCGCCATCTAGTTCCAAAGTAAGCAAGTATTATGCTTGTGTTATGGGGTACTAGATGACTGATATACATACTTAAATATTCTTTATAATATATACATATATAAATATTTTGGCGAAGACACCATGTACATATAAGAACGAAGACCCGGTACCAGTATCAATATTTCAATGCTTTAGGTCGGCAAACGACAACCACTTTACTTGAACGACAATCAAAATAGTGTTATAAAAATATCATACGTCATTGGTTGATTTGCCACGCACTTGTTTGCCTGCGAATGAGGTGGAATATTTTGATCACGCAATTTGGATTGTTGTTCAAATGGAATGATCATCAGTGGCCGGCCTAAAAATCTATGACGACATCAACACGTAGCTAAAAAAAATTACCGTTTACCTTCAGAATAAGACTCGCCCATTCACATACAAATCGGAGTCGAGTCAACCGCGGCCCGCCCAAGCACAAAAGCTCCCAGAGTTACGGTTTTATTCAATAACTTGAACGGATCTGTCACGGGACGTGAATGTAGGTTTGTGTCGTGCACCGTGCTTACCAAAATATTGTAACCATATTTTAAAGCTTCCCTCACACCACCAGCGAGCAAAAAATGTTGTAAACCACGATTAATTTTATCGCAAATGAAATAAATTAAACGCCTGCAATCTGAACTGTCAACTAGCAAGTCCATCGACATACTAATGTAACAAATTATCTATACGACCATAACGGTTATTTAGAAACAGAAAAAATATTAGACACAAAACGCATACAAGTGATAAGCCAGTGGCTGCGCTCAAATTCGAGGATTCCTTACAGTTCGTTGGATGTATCTACATGCAGTGGCGGCGCTAGGGATGGTGGTACCCGGTGCGGGAGATGATGGTGTCACCCCATATATACTATTTATATTTCAGAAATATGTATATTACTTTTGAAAATGACGTGCAAGCAATTAATTTCTTTAATTTCATTTCGTTGTTTAATTTTTTTGTCAATTGATATTCTCAATGAATCATTAATGTTTTTTAAAATCATAAAATATGAGTAGGTT
Source organism: Luffia ferchaultella (assembly GCA_949709985.1). NCBI lineage: Eukaryota > Metazoa > Arthropoda > Insecta > Lepidoptera > Psychidae > Luffia > Luffia ferchaultella. Next base: position 5,374,477 of record OX453257.1, on the reverse strand, counting down.
TTGCTATAAACACAATAAAATAGGTTTCGAAATATATAACACGGCTTTTTATTCTGTATTTAATAGTTAAAGTAATTGAAGTGAAGGGAGCTTCAGCAAATTAAAAGCGTAAGTTATGTAATAGAATTAAATCCTAAACAAATCTTTAAAAATTCCCGACCATAGACAATCAACATAAAGAATAGTTGTGTTCCACTATGAAATATTATAATTTATGAAATAGTTTTTTGCTTAAAAATATGTTACCTACCTATTTTTAACCCCCGACGAAACAAGAGGGGTGTTATAAGTTTGAGTGTGTGTGTATCTGTGTATCTGTCCGTGGCATCGTAGCTCCCAAACGGATGAACCGATTTAGATTTTGTTTTTTTTTTGTTTTGAAAGATGAATTAGTCGCGAGTGTTTTTAGCTATGTTTGATGAAAATCAGTCCAAGATGGCCGCCGCCACAAAATGGCGGATATCATATTTTTGCCCTACTCCATCAATATGGGTATGAAATGAAAGGGCTTGACAAATAGAATAATATACACTATGACAAATTTCAAATCCAAGATGGCCGCCACCACAAATAGCGGTTTACTTATATTTTTTCACAACTCCCTCAATATAGGTATCAAAAGAAAGGGCTTGACTCGTGAAATACTATACACTTGACAAATTTCAAATCCAAGATGGCCGACATATTTTTTTCACAACTCCCTCAATATGGGTATCAAATGAAAGGGCTTGACTAGTAAAATACTATACACTATGACAAATTTCAAATCCAAGATGGCCGCCGCCACAAATGGCGGTTTACATATTTTTTTCACAATTCCCTCAATATGGGTATCAAATGAAAGGGCTTGACTCGTAGAATAATGTACACTATATTGAAAAATAAGGAATATTAACTAACGAAATGACAAAGCAAAAACTTGAAAATTATTTTTTTGTCTGATCATGTATGAATTAATTTACTTAACTCAATAACTAAGTTTAAAACTTTTGAAATAAAACTTAAATTGAAAATTTAAAAAACCCCCGACAAAGAAAAAACTAACATTTAAAAAGTCTGAAATAATACAGGTTTGTTCATTTTCAAATGATTTTTGATCCTTAAAGGCGTCGGGGACCGCTAAGTAAACTGAAAATACCTAATAATTAACGGTCCCAGACACTGTGTGAAACAATTTTGTTTCATGAGGCCAAACAATATGTTACCTATTTTTAGTATTAGGTATGTTGTTAAGTACTAAACACGATTTTATAAATTTTATTATTGTGCGTGATTTCACACTTATATATGCGTTTTTTATTATTTTTGCACATCGGTTTGTATAAGGTGGGTGTAACCCCTGAGGCGCGCTCACCCTGCCTCATCCGCATGATGTAAATATGACTCATGACGTCTCTTCATGACGTTAACATCTTGACCCCCCTTGAAAACTTTTTTTATTGTTCTTTTTAAAGTTTTTATTTAATATAAGATGTTTACGCCCACTTATTGAAAGTCAAAATAAATTGTGTAGGTACCACTAAACTTGAGAAAACTAGAAGCTTCAATCTTTGGCTTTCAAATTGATGTGTGGTAGGTAGGAGACAGACACGGTTGATAACTCGTCGTACAAGTCTCTTTTGCGTTTTGAAGTCTGTGATTCAGGACACACCGTCAGCTCCAAGAAAGAGTTGATGAATTCTTGTCATCCTTCAATTTAAAGGCGCGACATTTTCTTCTTTGAGGACTACTAGATCGTCGACGTTATTCCATCATCTGGTACCGATTAGAGTTTTTCAGACTAACAGGTTGCGCTGGCATCGACATCAAGGGTCGGCCGATCCGGGTGTCACCCCCTAAAGGGTGACACCCGGGGCAGGCCGCCCCCCCCCGCCCTCCCTAGCTACGCCACTGTCTACATGTAAACATAATGTACTTACTCAGTTGACTTTGAATTCCATTCCATCAGCCCTTTTTATACCCCACTGCAGGGGCTTAGGCCTCTCCTCAAGATGAGGTGGCTTGGAGCTTGAATCCACCACGATACTACAATGCGGGTTGGCGGGTTGTGACGATCGCCATCTATTGACAGCAACCGACTCGAACCACGACCACATGGCCTTCTAGATTTGAAACAGGTTCGCTGTGGCTCGGGCTATCCCGACACTTTGAATTACGTGTATGTTATTCGAAGCAAAATTCCATGGATGTAATTCATTGGTAGCTTTTTTCTCGTGTTCTTGCTGGCAGTAACGTCAAGTGTGACAGCACCTATTGACTACTTCGTAGGCCTGACATATTAAAAATTTCCGTATTCCAAAACCGCGCTTGCGAACAAAAAAAAAATAGCGCCCAGGTGAGGGTGCGACGGTTTAGGTCATTTAGTAAATAGACGATACTGAATTACAGATACGATACAGATGCAATAACACTAATGTTACTTACCTATGCATGTACATTTGTCTCACAGAGTACCTACTTTCGCAGTTATCATTGTTCATTAACGCGTTATGGTCAAATATCATGAAGGCCACTACGTGAAATTCGCTTTATGGTCTTTCTGAGTTAGTTGCAACCACCAACGCATTGTGGGTGTGTTTTTACAAGTGTTAGAACACGAATTTCGCGCTGTGGACGTTCTTGTGGACATTTTTGTTCTTCGAGCCAACCATAATACATATTATTTTATTTTATTTTGTCAACATTATGGTCACTTAGACACAAACATGTAGCGACCCGAGGTCTCGCCCCGAGTCGTCGCCAGGTACCTACGCAATTATTTTTGAAAATACTTCACCGGGGATATTTTGTAAAAAAAATAAATCGTTATATTAATTTCTTTTAGAAACATGAACGCTAGATTTCTTACAGTTACGTACGTATTTAAGTACATATATGGGTATTTTTCATTAAATTCTCACACATACCTAACAGTAATGTTACATAAATAAAACCTAGTTGAGGTAATTTAGTTATAGATATTTAATTAACATCTGTATTATTTTCGGTTGAGCGAGTCATGTCATTTTTGCATTTTATAGAAATATGTTATATTTATTAAGAAAAAGTAATAAGGGAAAGAATTTTATTGATATCTACGAAAATGCCGCAGATACAAATTTTTAAAAGAAATCGTGCTATGACGTAACTCGGTTACATTTCTATGGCAAACTCTATGGGCTAACGTGGATAATTTGTACGTAGCGGCACCGAGTGACGTCACGAGCAGGTCGTAAAAACACAAACTTTGATTTTGTTATATCTCCGACAATAATCGGTATTTTCTCGAAATTCAACAAATTAATTATTTTCCTTTCCTTCTTAAATTAAGAATTTTCTGATATAACAACAGTGAGGATATTTCTTTATATCATACAATAAGTTCGCCCCGGCCGCATTTGCAGTGTCAGCAAAAACGACAGGCCAACTTTTACATAAGCGTGTCAAATAGCGTATGATAAATATATAACCTACATAATTTTCTTGAAGAGGACGCGCTCATTAGAACCTGTGATCCGTAACATACCTACATACCTGATTCTTCTTTTTCTTAAAATTCTGAATTAAACTGATCATCATAAATCACTAGACAACGCTTTCAATTGAAACATAGGAATAATTTCTAAACCTTTTTCTAAGAAGCTGGTTTACCCGTTTCTTGGTTTTAAGTTAACCTTTTGTGCGCGTGGGCATAACGCAGTCCTCAAAGACCCGGGCAAGTGACAAAACATAATTGATTGGCGACTAAGTGAAGCGAACACAACGTCGCGGACAAAAGACTCGGGTAACTTGCTGGATCCATTGTTACCACGCCATTATCATGGAGCGCTAAACCATGCGACAAGATGTCGATTGTCGCAAACGTTGAATCGAATAGGTTTTTTTTGTACGTGATTGTACACAATGTGTTACTTCCAAGAACTTGCATATAAATCCGTCACTATTAGTCCGGGGACCCTTTTTAAAAGATGAACATTTGGTTAGAGCACGACACTCTAAAGATTACGTAAAGAATCACCAGCGATGCAAGTATGGAATAGAATATATGTATCTAGGTCTGGCTCCCGGACGATATGACAATCACAGATGACTATAGATAATATCTATGGATGAACGCTAAATTATTTCGTGGCGTAATGTCCGTCTACGACTGGTCAATTTTACTTTATATTAGACATCAACGTTCTGTTGAGCATTTTAGTCATATACATGATAATAATAGGATGCATGCAATGGATGCATCACATACTCATTACGCTAGATTATTCTTTAATATACCTACTTACTCATTTTAGGTATAAACAAATAAAAAATATGGGAACCTAAGTACTATATACCTAGTCGTATATATATATACATATATATATATATATAAGTAGTATATAGTATAGATATATTTTCTGTTACTTTAACTACTTACAAGGAAAAATTGAGTGATCTGTTGTTGCATTAGTGGTTCGTAGTAATTAGTAAATACTTTAATCACGATTTGTTGCTTGCAATTTTGCGGCTATATTTATGTGTGTTAAAATTTATGGTAATTTAGGCCTGTTTGTTTAAGGGTATTTTATTTAAAGACTGTATGTGACTGTTTTTACCTGAATACTTAAATAAATAAATTAAAAAAAATAGTCGTACATAAGTAGCTATGTTCATTCGTTCCAAACAAATATCTGATAGAATTTTCTACTACCCACATTTTACAAAATTATGTAAAAAATGTTTATTGAGAGAAATATATGGTCGAAGTTAATACAAGGTGGACTCACCACACGGAGGCGGCGAGACCGAAGTAGTAGAGCAGTAGGAAGACCACGGCGCAGTTGGGGTTTGCGAGGCCGTCGTGGGCCAGCAGCAGGCGCGCAGGGGCGGCCGCGTCACGAGCACAGCCAGCCGCTGCCCTGCCAGCTGCCGCGCGAACGCCCCATCCTGCAGCTGCAGCACACCGGCACAACGCCACCAACACCAGCGCACGCTCGCCGGCTCCACCTCCTGCGCCACCACACGCTAGCACGGTACCCACCGCACCCAATGTCACTGCGAAGCTCAGCGCAGCCCATGTCGCCAGCCACACTTCAGCCGCGCGCCTCTCGCTCGGCTCCCACAGCACCTCCGCCTCGCAGTACTGCGCGCAGCGGTTGGATCCACGTACCCATACCCAGCTGGCCGGACGGACTAACCGTCTGCACGCGCCACGGCCCGCTGCCACTTCGGCTCCTTCTACAGGTCCGATACCTCCACTCGCGATCACCCCACTAGGGCCACTGCGTTCTCCGGGGCCCTCCATGCACATATGCTCGTGATTGTTTTCAGCGGGAAACAACGAACACTCGAGCTCTGGCGGCCATGAGAAGCCGAATTCACGCAGCACCGGGTAGCAGCGCGCGTGAACGCTCTCGCAAAGACCGCGGCACGGGCCGATCGGCAGCGCCACCTTATCGGTGCACATGGGCACGTACACGGCGCACAGCAGTAAGTGCAGCTGTGACGAACACCCGTACTGCACCAGCGGGCTGAACGTCTGCAGCGTGACGTCCGCATCTGCCTGCATCGTGTGCCTTGCCAGATTGGGCATGCCAGTCGCGTTGTACCCGATGTTCTTGCACATGGCCACCTTGATTGGCTCGCAGGTGCGCACGGCCGCCTCGCCGACCGCGCTTGCCACTGCCGTAAGCACCATAAGCACGACTTCCATCAACCACTTCATATTTTGACGCTATTGGGACAGCGGTGTAAGAAAAGCGCACATTGTGTGTATTCGACTCGCGATGTATATCGTACGGCGCGCGCGTCAATACGTCCTTTCACAGCGCAGCTCCACGCGTTGTGCGCCCGCCCAGCGGGGTGGGGGCGGCGTGACGGGCTACTTGGCGCTTGCTAGCGAGCGGCGTCCCCCGCCGCGGCGGGTCGGCGGCAAAAAAGTCGACAGGTATGCGGAATCCGATAGAGAACCGAAAGAAAGAGCTGTGGGTCCGCTCTGCCGGGACTGCGGCGATGACCATCGACGACTCCGCTGCACTGATGGCCACGCACGGGCTCGTTAGCGGGTCTCCCCACGGAGACGTTATCAGCCGCAGTCGCTATCTCGCGGCCCGAAACGATTCGATTGTAGTTTTATCAATCATTGATTTTATGATAAGGATGATATAGGACAAGCACATATTCTCGCACAGCCTGCACACATAATAGGTACCTATTTCCAGTAAATTTATTTATATTAAGGGAACAAACAGTTATTCACAAATTAAAATAATTAGCAATGAGTGGTTTAAAAGACAACCACTGATAGAAATAATCACGAAATGACATGAAATAAAAATCTTCATCCCCTCTTCCCTCAACCTCCATCTTCCGCATCCCCCCCCCACCCCCCCAACCTTCATAACATATAAGTATATGTAGAAATACTTATATGCTTATTGATCAAACCTTCAACCATTTTCACCCACAAAGATGATTGCTGAGCAAACGCCTCACCTGTGAAACACTGGTAGCAGTCGGTCCCGGACGCTGTCAATAGATGGCGGTCGTTACAGTTCCCAACCCGCAGTGGAGCAGCGTGGTGGACTTAAGCTCCAAGCCCCCTCCTCACCCTGGGGGAGGCCTAAGCCCCTGCAGTGGGGTAAAAATGGGCTGATGATATGTATAGTGTTCTATTGAGTTTATTAAAACTGTCACATGACCGCCATAGATAAGTGTTCAAATCATTGGTTCTGTCTGTAGTTAGTGCTGGTGACTGGTAGTTTATTTGATCTAAATAATAATAACGTATGCATGACAACAACGTCTAGGCCCCAAACTAAGCATTAGCTTGTGTTTTGGGTACCAAGTGAAGACTATCAATATATCAATATTCATCATACTGACCCGACTTGGGATTCGAACCTGGGACCTCCAGCTTCGTAGGCAGGGTCGCTACCCACTAGGCTAAGCGGTCGTCATAGAAATAGGGAAATAGAAGATTAAATTAGTTTGTGGGAAGTATTTTATAATAAAACATAAGTTTTCATTTGAATTATATTTATTTTACATAATTTACTACAATAAAGTTTAAGCAATATTGTATAAATCTTTATGAAACATATAAATAGGCAGGGTGATAGTACAAAAATTGGACCAAAACGCTGATTTATCGAAAGTTAAAACCGATACATTTTACAGTGCTTCCTTCCTTCATTAAATAAAATATTTACATTTCGTTTATATTATTTCACTTTTTATTTTACAGCTCAATAAAAAATAAAATAAATTTCGTTATATAAGTCGAAAACAAAAAGAAACGCTTACCAATTATCCTACACAAGACAATAATAAAGATAAATACTTTAAAATACACTTATAGTATAATACAAGACATTTTCACATATTTGTATATATTTCTATAATCTAGAAATTATTTTTGTTTGCAATAACAAGTAGTCAGTTTGTGACTCAATACTGTCACATCCGTATAAACACTCCGAGGCCCGACTCCATCAAGTCTTACGAAATTGTCTTCCTTTCGTAGCAATAGTCCATATCATACAGTTCACATTTATTATTTATAATTACATCTCAAGCATATGTTAAAAAAATCCAACCCAAAAACGATAAAATAAAAAATATTGAGAGTATCAGGAATGCATTTCAATTGGACATTGATAAATTTGTATAATAAAACCGTTCGTAAACACTCAAACATTTTATATAAAAACGTACGAAACTTTAAAGAATCCAAATAAAATGTTCAATTTAATTTTTTTTTTTACAAATTATGGACATAAGATATAGATTTTGAGTGCATTTTTCGTTTCAACCGTTTTTCAACGGGATACTATTATACCGATGCACAATACTTGCATGAATTAAAAAATATGTAAATGTATATACATTAAACGCAAAGAAATACAGTTTAAACGATTGAAATTAATTGCGCACACATGTAGAAGTATATATTAGTCATACTTCATTATAGAACTTATGCTTTCTCTTTAGAGAAATAAATGTTAATTAATATGTCTTTAGTCCATTTACAATTTCAACATCCTAAAATTTAGTTACACATTCACAAAACCGTCAAATAAACTATAAGATAATTGAAAATGAGATTACATAAAGGTAAGGACTAAAGAACTCTGTAAAAGGTAATTTAGGTTTTCAGTAATAATGACCCTTTCTCAATCAAGTGATGTAATTGTCAATAAAGTCAACCCTGACTGCCATGTTCTAATACTGTTTCAACACCATATATAATAACCATTTAAGCCATAAGCCTCGACTTGGAAATTCCGTAGAAGTTCTACACTCGACGGCCTTTTTCATTATAGCCTAAGATCCCACCGCATGAATTCTTATGTTATACTCTACAAACACCAAACCAGTGTATGATTTCTGCGACGTTACCGAATCGAGTCTTCATGCCTTGTACATTATAATTGGCTATATTGTTTAGAGTGTGTATAAACCAGCACCTTCGAACAAATCTATTTTATCGCCAATTTCTACTGACAATCTGTACAGTAGCCCATAAACAGAATGGAACAGTCATAACTATAATGCACGCAACATGATACATCAACACGGCAGGACTGGTCCCCAAATTTAAAGTCGCTCAGCGCGTTATGCACGGTATTTCTTTGATGGATAAAATCAGACACACTGAAAGCCGCCGAAGAAACAAAGTTGTCGACTCGATGCGATCGACAAGCTGGAGTGGCAACGAGCCGGTCACATTTGCCGTAGAACTGATACCGATGGGGTAGAAGAGTATTCGAGTGGAGACGACGTACCGGGAAGCGAAGCGTTGGACGCCGCCGGCCAGGTGGACAGATGCCTTAAGCACTATATCGAGGATAGTTGGGTGTGAAAGGCGGAGGACCGTGTGGTGGCGAGCCTTGGGAGAGGCCTATATCCTGCAGTGGAGAGACACGGGCTGATGATGAACACAAGACAGAGCGCACCTGCACGGCAGGAAGGTCGGCGACGCCCGCTAAATAATCAATGCAGTACTATAGAACACAAAGGTATTCTGTTACGGCTGAGTGCGTGTGTAGGTAGGTACACTTCGTACTATTTATCTAGATTAATTCGGCCGAAGACAAGAAGTGTCTTGCAGCACCATCTCAGAATACAAAATTGGCCTACTTCCAGGTGAAATCGATTCAGTTTTAGTTTAGATATTATAGTGTGAGATTTAACATTTTGACATCTAGCATGGATAATTACTATTTACTGCTCAGTTTGTAAGGCGCACCCATCTAGTCGGATCATAAGTTTTGTTATAAGTAGTTCCAATCAAACTTTATGGCGGATCGGAACACAACGCTTTATGCATGCTTGCGCAGGTGCAGTCATATGCCCCTCGCTCCACTGCGTCCCGCTACACCTAAAACTGGTTACTGCGACGCGACTTGTGCCTATGTTCACTTCCGTCATAAAGGTTGATTGGAACTGAACAGGCTTTTTACTTACAATTCCGAATGCTTGGCGGTTTATAATTTATATTTGAATTTAGAATTCTTGAGGCTTTTAATAATGTAAAACTTTTTCGAAATCATTCTAATTTTAAACATGGAGTGAAGCACTAAGTGAAAGTAAAAGGATGACAGATTCGCGATAATTTCGTTGCGTCCGTCGCTGCGGTTACACACAACTCTATAAATATCTACATTGACTTATGTATCTATTAGATATTTGATCAAAGGATTCCAAGAATAATGCTGATGCTGTTGAATGCTGTTCCGTGAATCTATACTAATATTATAAAACTGAAGAGTTTGTTTGAACGCGCAAATCTCAGGAACTACTGATTCAAATTGAAATTTTTTTTTGTGTTGAGTAGTCCATTTATCGAGGAAAGCTATAGGCTATTATTACATCACGCAACGACCAATAAAAGCGGACCATCAATGAAAAATGTTGCAAAAACGGTAAAAAAAATTTTTTTGAGAGTTTCCGTTGCGCGCGCTGCGTAAACGGTTGATGTTAAGCAAAAATCCTGTACTACGAAATTGTTCCCCTTTAAAAGTCCTAACCAAAAGTCCGCGACAGCATATGTGTATCTTTTAAGGTTGACTTACTATGACCTTTTTTATGGCAATCAAATTTGTTGCTAGACGCGCCAGAGAATTTCTTTGTTTGGATGATGACGATGATACCATAGTGTAATGATACTATATGGTTGGACTAGCGACCCACCGCGACTTCGCACGGGTGCAATGTACTAATGCGTGGAACGGGAAGAGGAACATTTCCGTATTCCACCCGGGCGAAGCCGAATCGAATGCGTCCTACCTACAATGACGTACGGTGCCGAAATATGGACTCTCACGGCAGGACTGATTCACAAATTTAAAGTCGCTCAGCGTGCTATGGAGCGGGCTATGCTCGGTATTTCTTTGATGGATAAAATCAGAAACACTGAAATCCGTCAAAAAATAAAAGTTGTCGACATAGCCGAAGCAATCAGCAAACTGAAGTGGCAATGGGCCGGTCACATTTGCCAACATTGAAAGCATATAAACTGCTTTTTTTCAAACTTTTTTTCCGGCATATGTACTTACATCAAGATATTGTGACGCGACCACAAAAATATGAGCAAAAAAATTCGCTCTAGATTAAAAGTAGCTACTTGATGTTTTGAAATAACACTTCGAATTCAAATTTTGTTTAGTCAAGTGTAAAAATCATACTAGAAAACAAACAGTTTCCGGAGTTACATTTCATGTAAATGTTTAAATAAAACCTTAGTCTGTCTAACGTATGGAGCTGTAATTTTGCTCAGGCCTTCGCTCATTTCGAAATATTAGGTATTTCGATAACTTAGATATGTAAGCGCTAAGCCTTGAAAATAATAATGTTTGACTCCTCACTTTACTAGGTGTTTCCTCGTGGTCTTATTATGGAACTGAAATATGAAATGCTAATCATGTCCCTTGTATGAAAAAGGACAACCGCGCCAAATAGTTTCTATATAATATCTATCTCACTAAAACCGTTTTTGTTCAATCGTTAAATATCTATGCAACTATTCAATGAATAAAGTTGTATTGGTTATTTTTTTATCACCACAGACCAGTCAACCTATAGACCACGCTTTAATAAACGTCAGTATGAAAACGAAATCGCCAAAAAGTGGCGGGGTGCGGGGAGAGGTCGGCTAGTTTTCATTGGCTCGTTCAAAATTGACAATTTAATGACTTCCGACGTGCTTCCAACTGACGGCTCACTAGGGACGTAGTTATGTAGTGTCACTACATATCCTTGGCGAATGCTACTCCCTGTCAAAGCGTGGTCTATAAGGTTGACTTGTCTGTGTTTATCACACAACCACGTCGTAGATTTCAATAAACAATTATATTGTTAGTGCCATGTTACTTTAACACATAGAAGATAACAGACACAATTTTATAATTGGTAGATAAATTAGTACTACGAGGAAACAGCCACTTTACTGTGCAGGGTAGGGCCGTCCGGCAGTGGCGAAGGGTGACCTTATAAAAGGGAAGTCGGCCACGATTATCTAGGCATAGATATTATGGTCTTTTCTAATGTTTAAGGTTTGTTAATATATAGACAAAAAACCATCGCAACAGCATCTAGACTATTGTTGTCGGCTTCCCTTTTAATAGGTCAACCTTCGCAACTGCTAACTGGTGAGCCTCAAAACGTTAGCCTCCATTGAACGTACTAATATTTTGTTTGCACTCGTTTTTGTGGACAGATCACCTGGTCAACCCATTTAAGCAAAACTGACAATTTTCGTGATGTCGCTTGAGGTTACCATGGCTATCTCAAATATTATTATATTAATTATGTCGATGGACACAACTACATCCATATTTATTTACCTTGCTGTTTTTGATGAAGCTCAGATTTTTTTTGCATCCTAAATATCAGAATTATAATTTTTTTATTTGGGAACACTGAGCACACATAGACGTATAGACAATTAAAACACTTATTATAATATGACGGCTGGCGTACTAAAATCTGGAATGTTCCTCCAAAACTATGGTGATCATCTGCTCATTCAAAATATTGCTCTGTGGATTTTTTTCATTCAATAAAAATAATTCTTAAAACTTACTGTTGCCGAGGGAAGCGTGACTTTGTAATATGTTATTTACTACCAAGAAATCGAAAGGGTTGATCAAATAAACGAATTTTTGTACAAATAAATTCAAATGTTCTAGTAATAGCGTTAATTTTAAAGTTTACACACGTAAAAATACACAATTAATTGACACGCAATAAATATATATTGCAATCGCTATTTGGTTTCTCAGGTTTCCTAGTCAACGCGCCAATCAAATAAAATTATATTTACAAAAAACTGGTACCATTAAAACAAAATAAGTCATTGTTCTTATACAAGACGTAACAAGCCCACTACAAGAAAAAACAAATTGCAAATGAAATCCAGTATTATAAATTATAGCTGTCAAATTATACAAAAATCATACATTCCTTTAAACATTTACTTTCTTTTCGAAAAATCCTTCAAATAAGTTGTACTATAATATGTGGACAAAGTTTCTGGATTCTATCTTGTTACACCAACAGTATATTACAGGTTAATTTAGCCTCATAAAGACTATGTTAATAATTGAAAATTTTAATAAAGTTTTAACAAAATTCCAGAATATTTCAAAATTTTCGAAATAACTTTGTATGAAGATACATAAGGAGATGCACAATTTTTATGTTATATCACATTCATATTTTTGTTTATATCATGCAAATATTCTCTTTATAAATTAAACCTAATTTTTACATATAATATGCACTTAAAAATGTAGTTTTATAGTGAACCTACCGATCCAAAATTGATGACACATAAAATTGCAAAGCATTACGCAATATTTTTACAAAAGAACCACTGTAATTTAAAATACTTTTCCTATCACACGGTTCCGGCATGTCCATGTCAAATCACACTAATTATGTAGTGAGATAAACGCAAATATAAAATTGCATTGAAATGAAATATGTATGAAAATAATGGAAATATATTGTGACCAGAAGCGTGCACTAGACGGCAGTAGTGGTGTTGGGCGTGGCGGCATTGGGTTGCGGCGGGGCGCCGTCCAGCTGCCGACGCAGCGCCTCTCGGTCGCGTTGAACGTCCGCCAGCTCAGCGCAGAGGGCGCGGCACACGCGATGTAGCACGGCGTTCTGCTCGTGCAGCGCCTTGATCTCGGGCTCCGGGTCGACGGAGGGCTCGCGTGAACATGCGCCGCCGCTCGGCTTGCGATACACCTCGAACGCGCCGTGCATCTTTGGTGGGTCCTCGCCACCGGCGCCGGCGCTGCGCGTGTACCCGAATCCTTCCGAGTCATAGTCGGTATGCGCCGGCGGATGAGCTGCAAATGCGGGCTCACCTTCGCTGCGTTGGTTAAGGAGCGGGCGACGCGTGGCCGGTTCGGCGGCGGCCGAGGGCGACATGCGTGGCGGCGGCTGCGGCGGCGGCGCAGGCCCGCCCTTCAGCCGGTTGAGGTCGAGCGAGCTGGAACGCGCATGGTTGCGTAGAGGCCGTGGCGGTGGAGGCGGTGGTGGCTCCTTCTTAGGCGCGTATTGCAGCGACTGCGAGCCTTCATCCGCGTGCAACGAGGGTTCGCGAGCCGGCGGCGGCGGCAGTACGCCCGCACTCTTCAGCGGCTTTTTAGGCTGAGGCCGTTGAATCGACTTGATTTCGGCGGCAGACGCAGTTGCGGGAACGCCGTTCGGTGGTGGTTCTGCCGGCGGCTGTGAGTGAAATCGCTTGGGGCTTGCGAGCTCAAACGCGTGCGCAAATTCATCACGGCGCGGCGAGGTACTCGAGCGCAGTTCGGGTTCGTGCGCGGGCAACGACCCGTGCCCGCCCAGATCCGGCGTGACGCGCAGCGCGACAGGGTGAAAGATCTTGGGATCGCGCTCGACGGCTGACTTGTGAAAATCGAAGTTAACTGGTTTGGGGCCGGGACTGGAGACGTTCGAAGTGGGTGAATCTACGAACTTGGTCCACTCCTTATTGTTGATCTGTGCCTCGGGTTTCGGGGGCGAGGGGGAGAGGCGTTCTTCGCTCCTCTTCGCGGAGCGGACAGGGTCGTAGGGATCGGGTCCGTCGGCGGGCTTTGGCGCAAAGTTGAAATCGGCAGAAGTGCCGGAGCCGAACATGTCGGAGCCAAGGTCCACGAGGTCAGTGGTGATGGCACGCTGCGAGAAGCGCGAGTCTACCTTAGGCACGAGGCAGGCGGGCAACGCGTCTGGGACGGGCAAGTTGTTTCGTCTCAACACGATCAAATGCATCGCTATGCTAAATTCTTCCAAGCTGAGTGCCCCGTCCTTGGTGATGTCCGAAAGTTGCCAAATTTTGCGGAGATCGGGGACGGACAGTCTTGATTTTTCGAAAAACATCCTGAAAAGAAAATTTAAAAATTGCTGCATTATGTATAAGCATGTGAAAGAGAATATTAAAAATTTATGTTACCGACCTCCCATATTGTCGGTGAAATCCCGAATGAGAGGGGTAATGCATGGATACTGCCTTGTCTAACAATGTATCACCATGGGAACAAGTTGACATGTTGTATTGCATTTTTTGTTGTTGTGAAAATGAATATTTTTATATATTTTTTTACATTGAAATCAAATCGTTTGAGCACCGGGAGCAAAGAATTGGACATTCATGTACAAGTTCGGATGAATTTATAAATCGAAATACATTATCCTCCTTCGCTTGCCAACCAGATAAAAGACTAGGACAACTCCATCTCTGGAAAAGGATACTGCGATCCAGGGTAAATAGAACATGAGAGCGTAAAGAAACAAAAATAACAGAATCACAGATAATCAAGATTACGCGATTCGAGAGTGCTCCCACCTAGCTGTGTGACCAGGTAGCAGTCCACGCTCGGGGCAAAGTTGAGCGAATTGCGTGGCGTAATGTCTCGCCTGGGCGTCCGACATGCGCCACGCAACCTCCTCGCCTTCTTCGCCGTCTTCCTCTGAAGAATGACGGTCTGATGATTCTTCTTCTGTACCTAAAAATATTACAAAACTAGATTACTTGTCAGTGCTGTTACAAACTAAATTAAAGCGTGAATTCGAGCATGTGTTTATACATATATACGTGGGCCATACTGAAACTTTCTGGATTCCTATAAATAAAACCTGATATTTTACTTATGATATATTCACTGTTTTTCAAAATATATGCCACCTTAATTGACACATTTTTGCAGGAACCATTGTACAAATCAGTTGGACCAATTTGAATACACTTGAACCCTTCAAATACGCATCTGTTACCTTAGCGGTATGTGAGGACGCATTATCGTGATGAACGACGACTTTGCTTCGAGGACGCTTTTCCCGAACTTTTTCTAAGACTCTGGGTAAGCAAGTGTTGACATATCAATCTGCAGTTACTGTTCTTTATCTTCCAGTGACACTGTTGTGTAATGTCTTGATTTGCCGAAAAAAGAAATACCCATTTTCTTGCCTACGGTTCGACTTTTCTTAACTTTCGTTGGCGAACCTTCAAAAGGAAAGACCCATTCTGCCGACTGACCTTTTCTTTCCGGATCACAGCAGTACACCCAGGTTCCGTCACCTGTCACGATATTACGGGCAGCCAATGATTGCCCTTCATTAAAATTTGCTATCATTTTGCGACACCACTCTACACACAGTCGTTTCTGGTCTTCCGTCAAATCATGCGGTATCCATCGAGTGTAAAGCTTCCGTACCTTCAGATGCACAAGTAAAATCTTTTGCACTTGACTTATTCCAATGCCCAATACAGTACGAATTTGCTGACATGTATTTGTTTATCAGCCTTTACTGATTGATGTACGGTATCAATATTAAATTCGGTAACCGCAGTCGCTGGTCGACCTTCACGTGCATCGTCATGGAGATAATTACGTCCACGTCTAAAATCTTTGAACCACGTATACACAGAGCTACGAGATAGAGCTTTATTACCAAATGCCGATTGAAATCTTTGGCAACTCTCTAACTGACTTAAGCCGCAACGACAATCATAAAAAAATCATAGCGCGAAAATTTTCACTAGTTAATTTCATTGTAATTCGGACACACAACTTTCAAACCGACGCCACAATCAAGAAACAAATGACTATTTCGCAATTGAAAAAGTAACGTGTTCCCAAAGATTTCCATTTCCAAATTTCATAAATAGCTTTCATTTTTTTCTATTGTAAGTGGCCTTTTCCAGAAACTTTAAGTATGCTCTATGTACATCGATTAAATGGGTCATGTTGTACAGCTGTGCGAGACCATGTGCCATAGATATAATCGAAGGTTAAAGTAATGGACATTTCGCCACAGAAACGAAACAATAGGTTAGACAACGCACAGTGAAAACTAAACATGGTTCTGTCTTTATAATAATAATAGTTATCTTTGGCGAGCGTGTAAAACTATAATGCAGTAGGTATCAGAAATTACGAAACTCGATTTGTTCCATTCGAGTGTCCCTAATGTATGGCGATTATTATCATTAGCATTTTTTAAGCAATAATTAATTGTGATACCTGCTGGTTAGATGTCTCCAATAAGTCATATGTAATTTTTATCCTAGTTCAATTGGAAATTTAAGTAGTTCACGAGTGTAAGAAGTTTAGAATAATAATATTAATAATAATAGTTTATATACATCTTATAGCTGTTCGTTTTCCCACAATAAATAAATTATTAGCATTAAATAATGATATTAAAATTGACTTTTTTATACTGGCGTAGATACAGCAAAGCGCACGTTTACAATTGGTTTTTTTGTAAATTTTAATTTTTCAAATTTGTTTTATTATTTAACTTACTAAACTTTATCGTACGTGTATATCGATTTGTGTTTATGTTTGTAGTGTACCTATTTCTATAGAATTTTTTTACATGTGACAATCTTGTATTGGCTATCTGATAATTTAATCCATTGTTACTTTATAATAACACAGCTGTTGGTTTTCCTAATAAATAAATACATTTTGTAGTACAAGTATTGAACCCGTAGGCTCCCGAACTAGTTTTCACTGTATGTTAGGTGTCAATGGCTTCCCCCATCTGGATACAATTTATTTTTATGCCGTTAAAAAAATAGTTACCCAACCTTTAAACCTTTTTAATAAAATAATTTAAAAATAATAAAAAATTAAAAATAATAAGGTCAAATATTAAGTCGGAATTTTAAACTAAGACGCAACCACACATACTTTACTGAGTTTAATATAACAATACTAATATCAGAAGTCACGCTAAGGTCAGATCTTACTGATTGCTCGCAGCTGGCAAAAGCGATAATAATTAACATAAAAAAAAAAACAAGATCATGAGTGATGCCAATTTATGCAATAGTTAATGGTGGACACTGATGAATCATGCAATATCAGTTTCGTGTTGCCGTTTCGGAAGTTTCCATTAGAGTTAAGAAAAGTATTTAACTTTAGTTTTGTCATCATACCAATGGGGATGTCCACTAAAAACCATTGTAGATGGTGCTAGAGACACGGCCATTATAAAATACAGCTATATGATTAGTTTTCTTTTGTCCTGTCTTATAAAATGGGCAAGATACTTGTTAATCACTTGTTATCAACACAGTATTTGACTCATACTAAATATATATATATCAGTAAATATAAAAATAGACTGTAAACGATAACAAAATTTATAAACAAAATTATATTCGGTTGATGAATATGGAAATTATAAGCTATTACAATTGTATCCCTCTCTTTCTTGCAAAACGAAATTTAACATTATTTTAAGTGGGCTGACGCCACACATAGATACGCCGTGCGGTACTGCCTTCTCTATCTAACAGGACATTTTAGACATTCATAACTTTGGTAATAATGATTTATTTTTTCAAATTCTTTCACTGTTATGATATATTTAAAAAACACTTTCATATAAAATAATTTTAAAACAATTGTCAACTATCCTATTAAAGATTATTTTTACTTATTTAGAGCTTGATTTTAGAAATAAAAGTACATCAGTATTTTTGCAGCCAAGAACAGCACAGAAGACATATTTAAGTGAAATTTTCTCAATGTATAAATAACCTGTCATAGTACTAGCAGTTGACATATGACAATGGTCGATTCGACGATGCACCACCTGTCGGGAGAAAGTGGCAGCAACCATCCCCATAGTTAGATATCATAATAGGGGTTAGGTATAGCTTTATATGTCTTTAAATTTGAGATGTGTATAATCATACAGTGGGTCATAACAAACACAGGAAAGGAGATTTTTATAATTTTCATGTTATTTCACTCCGACAGAATAAAATATTTGCTTACTTTGAAATGAAATTTTTCTTAAACTAAACCGAATTCGCACTCAAAAATTTTACCCTCGCATTTATAATCAAACATAGGTGACACACAATTTTTTTAGAACGGCCACTTAGAAACTGTAAAATGACAAAAATATTTAAATTTTTAAAATAGAAGTCTTTGCCAACCGTATTACGATTCCTCCTACGTATTATATATAATCCAAAATTATGTACCATAACTATGTATGATGCATTATCATTGTTCTCCATAGAATCAATAAAAACTGGGTTAAGTCTGCATTTAAGAAGGAATAGATTACGCAAGTTTATCAAATATTAACCTATCAATTGATTATCAATCAGTTGTCTTTGTCAAGCAAATGACTCTTGACCTTGGATCTACCTCCAATGGGTTAATGTGTAGTATCTAGTGGCCGAGTGTACCACATTAAAATTAATTACATATATTTTAAACAGAAGATTTTATCAATCAAAATTTTTACAGTCAATTATGACGTAATTACAGATTATTTGTATTACCAACTGATGTCTTCCTATGGAAACAGTCATAATAACATGTCAGAGGATCGCTTAAACTTGGAGCACATCTAATAGATTTGCTTGTGTTGTCTATAATTTGCCTCTAGGTGTATATACACATATATATGTTTATGCATCCATTAGGAAATATTTTGTATGTATTCAACTCATAAAATAATATCTTAGTATTCCTATAAGTGAATACCTAAAAGTTGTGTATGTTCCTCAGCTGTGTTAGTAGGCCAAACACCACGACCGGTTACACTGTGCTCCCACACAGGATGTGGTCTTTCAGCTACACTATTGGTTGGGGTTGGACTCTCGCTCGCTGTACTCCACGGGGATCCAGTTTTTACACGACGCTGTAAACATAAATTTTCATATTACATTTCGATTAATTTACTTTTCGTAATAAATATAATTACATTTTAACATTCGCTGATCATAAATTCAAATGTTTTATCAAACAAATCCACCTTTTCTTAATTAATATTCTGCATACATCCATTCTGAATACTTTCGAGCACATTTCGAAGATGACAGCTTGACAGTATAAAATGAATATTCCCTAATAATTCAATGTCATAAATACAATTTTTTATGATACGAAGGTGGGTTGATAACTACTTAGCCTAACCTGCTTCTATGATGTTAGTATGATAAATTTAAAAAAATAATGTTATACTGTAACTTGGTTTTGTAATTGGCCACATATAAAATTACAAGCCAGATAAGCCAGTAGTTTTTTTTTTTAAATGTCATTTAGAAAAGCGTTGTCATGGATTATTTTGCAATGAATAAAATACAGGAGCGTGCTGATGGCATTAAGTTTTTGTATATGAAAGGAATGAAGGGTAGTGCAATCTTCGAAGAAATGAAAAATGTTTTAGGTCATAGTGCACCATCATATGCAACAGTAATAATTAGTAGATGCCCATTATCAAAATCAGAAAAAGGAAAAAATATTTGCATATAAATTGAGGGGTTGTCATAACGCCGGCAGTCAGTAAGCGACTCACTGACGGCTAGGTCTGAATATGCCATTGACATTTAAATTTTTTGTGTTCATTATTTATCAATAATTTATTATAAGGTAAACTGTAATGTCACAATTACTTAATTTATCTCATTTTTAATCCCAGACGTAAAAAAAAGGGGCATTATTAGTTTGACGTGTGTTTGTATGTCTGTCTGTGGCGTCGCAGCTCCCAAACGAATGGACCTATCTCGATTTAGTATTTTTTGTTTCAAAGGTGACTTAATCAAGAGTGTTCTTAGCTGTGATTCAAGAAAATTTGTTCAGTCGTTTGAAGATTATCAGCGCTTTTCCAGTTGATAAAGGGTTGTGAGTGATTTCCCAAGGTCTAATCGAATCGTTTGGTATACATTTAGTTCAAAGATATTGTAAAAATTCGGTGACCTAGACCTGATGCTGCAGCATTATTTGAAATGTAGACCATGGCCAACTCTTCACCCACTTACAGCAGAGTTATCGTGTTTGGGCTCATTGGAATGGTCTAAGCACGAAACTGGCGACGGCCGAGCGACGGCGGCGGTTGCAGGACAGCGGTCGCCATATAGCCGCCCCGCCTCGCAACCGCCGTCACCAGTTTCGTGCCTGCAGGCTCAATGAGTATATGCTGATAGATGATGATCGAGGATACTGGAGAAAGGAATAGGTCAAGTGTGAGTCGAACTCGCACTTTGAGTGTTTCGGTTTCACTATTTCTTTAATTAATTTACGATATTTATATGAAATAGTGTAACTAAATAATTAAGTTTAAAAATTTTGAAATAAAATTTAAATTTAAAATTTAAAAAACCTCCGACACAAAAAAAAACTAACATTTTAAAAGTCTGAAATAATACAGGTTTATTAATTTTCGAATAATTTTTAATCCTTAAAGGCGTCGGGGACCGCTAAGTAAACTTAATATACTTACCTTATAATTAGCGGTCCCCGACGCCTTTAAGGATCAAACATCATTTGAAAATGAACAAACCTTTATTATTTCAGACTTTTAAAATGTTAGTTTTTTTTTTTATGTAGGGGGTTTTTTGATTTTTTTGTTATGAATAAAAAAAGTGAAAAATTATATAATTTACTGTTATAGGGTGGGAGACAGAAAAAAAAACAAGAGAACTACTGGCGCAAAGCAGGGAAGAGAAGGAGTATAGCGGGTGTGGACAATAGAGAAATTAAAAAATAAAAAGATAATAATAATAATAATATCTGGGACATTCCACACAGCGCCATCTAGTCCCAAAGTAAGCAAGTATTACGCTTGTATTATGGGGTACTAGATAACTGATATATATACATAAATATTCTTTTTTTTTTTATAATGTATACATATATAGATACTTTTACACCCAGACACGGAACAAATAGACATGTTCATGGCTGGAGGGAATAGATGGCATTAGGAAATAAGAAAGGGGAGTTGGAAGTGTGTGTGCTGATCGTACAAAACTAACTCCGAGTACTTAGCCAATAGCCTGTTTTGCAAACAATATAACAATGTTATATACCGATCAAATGTGAACAAAGTGTTTTAAAGGCTTTTACACAGGCTACTGTTTACATCAATAACTAGTATGCTGGTCTTTAGTAACTAAATGTACAATAACACTATTGTATTCTGTGACCAATCATCTATATTAAAAGTTTTATGAGTAACATATCAGCAAGAAATGTAACAGGTCTTATAACAAAAATTGTGATGATATGAAATAGTATTTTATAGACAATCAGACGTGATTCAACATTATGAAAAGTTTAAAAATATATTGAGTAAACAGAGAATGTTTGTGCATTATTTTCTTATCTAATCGTGATAGTGTGCCTGCCAGCCGTTAGTGTCATAATTAATTAAGTGATAACTTCAAGAGCGAAAAGTTCATTTAATATATTGTAACTATTTGTATTTTATTGTTATGATAACATTATAGTTTAAACGCATAGATGTACATAAAGATGACGCACTGTGACAACAAAATGCGAGCAATTAAGTATACGCCGCAGAACAAATATACGCCAATTGATATTTTGAAATATTCACTGTGAAGTAGAATTTTGTGTAACCCCCATGTTTCAAAATACCACGCTTGGTCACAAAGACGTGGGGGGGGGGGGGGTTAGGTCTTCGTCACATAGCTTATATATATATATATAGCACATTCTTTAGCAAAATAATTCTGAATAAATAATGAAAAAAACTTGTTCTGGTACATTAAGTTTCCGCTGCATTATGTTTTTACATATATTTTTCACTTGTGATTGTAGGTATGCACGCATTCTTGGCGTCACGTGGCAAGTGCCGTATTAATAAAAACAAATATGAGCCTAATGATTTTTTTTACTACTTGCACAAAATATTTAAAACCATATTTATTAATTACTACATAATAAATATGAGTGGCGGAGGGGGTCTTGGCATATACAAAAAAATGGGTTCTTTAAGTACCAGCTAGTTATCATGAATTTGATAGAGGAACATGCTTTGAAATTTATTTTAGACTAGCGACCACCCACGGCTTCGCCCGCGTGATTTACATATACACATGTAACACAAGCATGAAATAATTTTCACCTATATGTTATCATATTACCAAACAAATTAGTAATTTCAAACCTACTTGTGATAAGATTAGAAATCATACATGATTTGATCTTCAACAAAAAATTATTAATGGATAATGTTATACTACATTTGTCACTAAATTAGTCAAATGTAGGACACTATTTAAACTTTTAATAGCTACTAGAATTATTATTCTGAAAGGAGCATATAAAGAAATACAATAAGATGTATGACTAATGAAATTATATGTAGTGTTATATGACTGGTAAAATAATGTGTGAAAAACTGAGGGTCAAAAGTTTGTGTGGGAGTAACCAAAATTGATTCCAGTAAAAAGCACACAGCAACCAAATATTTAAAGTACTTTAAAGAACATGTAGTTTATGCAGGTGAAGCTACGGGCGGTCGCTAGTCTAATATAATTGAACATTTGTATATTAAACTCAGTAGGTATGATTGCCAAAATTATAAGCATTAGAAATTGTTCCATGCCCAAAAAGTTTGGGTATCATTTTAGCTAAGTATTACCAAATAAATGGTTTTGAATTTTGTGATTCATATGGTTTGTACTCAAAATAATAATACTGTTTACAACACAACAATGTCTAGGGCCCAAACTAAGAATTAGATTGTATTTTGGGTACCAAGCGAAGACACCACATACATATAACAACCAAGACCCCATACCACTATCAATATTCAAATAATTATTCATTGAAATAAATTAATCTGTGACTAAAAATACCAAAACAATTATGTAAAAATTAATGTAAAATTATGAGGAATATTATTTTACTTAACAATAAAATAATGAGGTTAGTACTCAAGATTATAGGTTTGTCCTCAAAACTACATAACCAAATGAGCGTTGCCAATTTTGGAAAATTATTTACAATCGAGAAAAATTGAAAATTTTGAGAAAAAGCTTTACTAAACTATAATCTATTAACAGTTTTTTTTTAAATAACTTCTTTTTTAAGATATTGGGAAAAATAGTAATAACCTTCAGATGACCTTTATGATGTCATGGTTTGGCTGATATTACATCCAACTACTATGAGATTTGTGAAAGTTGAAAATAAAGCATTTATTAGCTGTCAATTAGAAAAAAAAACCTACTGTGAACAAACTTTGTGTCAGGATAGCGCTGCCTATTTTAGACGTCTACCTCTTTTACACATAAAATATACTACATATACTTACCTCTTTTTTTCATAGAATGTAGGCAGCGCTATCTAAACAAGAAATTTGTTTGCAGGGTCACTGTCTGATTACTATTGTGACATCTTGTGATGTGTAACGCTGACAGTAATTGATGTTTGTATTGAACTTTATTAAAAAAGCGAGGCAATACATGTCACTATAAATCCTCTTGTGACGTCAACTCCGATGAATTTCCAAAAAATATAAAAGTACAAGTACACATCCAAAATTTTTAATATCAAATCAGTTGCTTAAATTGGCATATATATTAAGAAAAATAAAATTAAAAATCATATGTTGAAAAATGGGGCAATTGCCATTATTTGATAACAATTATTTATAAATGGTAAATATGTCACCTGAAAAAATGCTGCGGAAACAGTGTCTTTAATTTCAAATTGTGATTTGTAACTCGATGATTCATCATTAGACAAAATCGCACACTAATAATGACACAGCATATGGCACCGACAGGATACCAAAAGTTAATCTTCACATATGTTGATATTGTGTCGTCTAATCAAAAATTCTACATTCTCAGATGAAACAAAACTCTGTTTTGATGCATAGGCATATTTTTATTAAACAATGCAATATAGATACAATGGAATTGTGTCTGTGCCAGTGAGGATGTAGTTTTCTGTGGTATCAAATATCTTATAATGATAAATGTCCCAAATGAAAAGTTGAATTGATCCATCACAATAAGCCACACATTTATTGGTCAAATTACACTAGCTACAATAATATTCTATTTGAACTTGGTTGTTATAGCCCTATTGAATATTTTTTATTTGAATAATAAAACAATTTAATTGGGAACCATGGATGTACATAGAGATAGCACGTTGTGACAATTTGATGACAAAATTAAAAAAAAGCTTATATTAGACTAGACTCTCGAATAATCAATTTATTTGGTGACCGATCTATATTTTGAGAATGACGCTTTTATTTAGGGAATAGACAATGGTGATCTCAAGTTTTTATCTTGGATACAAATTAACATTAATTTGGACATTCACATCTAGAGATGCTTTTAATTAATTTGAGAATAAAATCAATTCATGGAGACATATCATTTAACTAGAAGATACAATTTGATAAAAAAATATAAATTTTGGCGATGGAAAACAAAGTTCCCAAAAAATAATATTACAGTGAGTATAGACTACAATGACAACTTGCGTCACCTTACTACTTGTGGTCCTATCTGAGCCTCAAAATGGTAGCCCCCACTAGATATGTAGTATTCAATATTTTAAAAAATATTTATCAAAACATACCTCATGTGAGCGTTCTGATCTTTGTGACAGTGTTTCAGATTCCATTTCCGAGTCAGTACTAAGAGCTTCAGTATTATCATGAGAGTGAGTTTGTGGCACATCGCTATCTGATAAATTTGATGATAGTCGCATAGGTTCATATGACCCCAAACTTCCTCCGAAACTGTGATCTCTTTTTGATATATGTTGTTCTTTAGGTGAACTGGACAACTGTATTAAATCAGCACTGGCTTCAGAATTAAGTGCCCATGTAAACCTTGGTAGCGGCAAATCAATAGGCGTTGATAAAAGATCAGGTTTCAAAACAATATTTGTCTGATGTGCAGCTATTAATTTCAATGCGGAATAAAATTGTTTTCGGTTCATGTGATTTAAGCTCGCACAACTACTCGGCGCCACGCTAATGTCCATAATCTGTAATCATTAAATATAGTACAATTAGACCAACAATAAGCGTGTACTGACGAAACAAAGTAGTAATTTACAACAAATTACTTGTTTAAGGACTTCATTTGGAATATTAGACGAACGGAACAGTTCTGTTGCCTTTAAAATAGGAATTTTCCCGTTGGATTCTTCGTCACAGCACAAAAACAAATCGCCGAAATATCTCATTTCGGTTTCTGTCAAATTGAGATCCTCCATTATAACCAAAAAGTAACACTACAAACTCTTCTTAAAGTAGATATAAGTAAATAATAAAGTAATTGCGATGAACCCGCATTATCTGTTAATATAAGACATATTAATTATATTAGAGTCGCTAGAAAAATTCACATCGCAGAAAATTTACACGAAGCAAACGAATTTGTCACTGACAGTTGCTGCTGGTTGCTGCCACAGAACAAAGATGCTTGTGCTAGCCTAGCCTCAGCTAGCTCTACAAAACTCGCAAAACACACACGGCAACCATACGGCAACTAATAACTACAAAGTACTCTGTGCACACGGCCAGCCACTGGGGCCAGCCCATAGACGTAATAGTACCTACCATGTACCTACTACGTAGGTACAGGACAGTGCCTTCTGGACATTATATAATACAAAAATGAAACCTTTCTGTAATGCATAAGGTTCATTTTAAATTGGAAGCTGTAAGGAGGCAAAATGAGTTTGTAGGAGATAGCTACTTCTTCTTCTTCTTCTTCTTAGTTATGGCGTTCTCTGCATTTAATTAAAGCAATTTCGCCAGAGTCAAGTATTTTTGATTTTTGATTCTATCAGAGTAGAATGCACATTTGTGATTGGTGCCAGCGTCGCGTTAAATTATTGAATGAAATACCCGATCAGCGTAACAAAAAAAATATAAGCAACGAAACAGTCAGTGTAGGTTGAGCATACAAAGAGAAAATAAACAAAAAAGAAAAGTAAATGAATAAATAAAATTAACTTGTAATATTTAAAAATAATGATACTTTATACAAAATTATTTACAATTTTATTTTATTGTGGAATATAAATAAGGAAAGTATATTTAGGACGGACTTAGAGGAGTAGGAAAGAAGGGTAGGAATACTGGTAGGAAAAGGAATACCAATCTCCAGGAGATTTTTTAGGAAAGAGTGACGGTCATATAAAGGACAAGACAGAAATATGTGGTTTAAATCTCCATCATCCAGTCCGCATATGCAAACCGAAGAGTCCTTAATTCGGAGCCTTGCCAGATGCACAGGTGAGCAACAGTGGCCCAGTCGCATTCTACATATGATAGAGGTGGAGGATTTGCTAAACCTTAGTTTGAAGAACCAAGGCTTAACAGGAATATTTGGCTGGATTTGGGAGTAGTGATAACCTTTATGCCTTCTGGATTCCAACCAGTGGCGCAACCAAGAATCAGTTAAATAAGTTTTAGGCAAAGCTACTAGGTCATGGGAGTAGTTTATATATGGGATTTTATCCCCACAGCTTACTGCGTCCTTCGCTACCTGATCAGCACGCTCGTTTCCGGGGATGCCAGAGTGACTAGGTATCCAGGCCAGAACTACATCGAAACCCTGAGATATGCACTGGTGTAGACTTTGTTTTATTTCCATTATTAAAGGGTTGTGGATTTTAGAAGTAAAAGGGTTTGCAAGGAGGGATTCAAGGGAACTGCGACTGTCAGATAGAATGAGGGTACGATTTAATTTGAACAGACGGACATAGTTTATAGCTTCCAAAATGGCACGGCATTCGCCTGTAAATACTGAACTTTCAGGTGGGCATCTTACTTTTTGAACAATATTGAATTGAGAATGGAATACACCCACACCAACACAACCAGACTCGGAGAGTTTGGAAGCATCGGTGAAGATTGTATGCCATCCCAACCAATCTTTTTCAATTATTATATGGAATTGGGATTTTGCATTGATATCATTCTTTGAAATGCCAAAATCTAAAATGACTTGTGGTTTCAAAATGATGATATTATATGGGTAACTATAAAGGGGTAGTGAAGGAGTACAGTGAGAGTACGCTTCGATGGCTTGAAATCTTTGGAAGCTGTTAACTAGACATGGAGAATTTTTATTTTTCCAAAACTGACTTGACTCAACAAATCTAGTCAGTATTGGGAGTTGAGAAATGAGGGGATGAGAAGAGAAGCGTAACGCTCGAAATAAGAAACGGTCAGATAAAAACTGCCGACGAAGAGAAAGGGGAGGGTCAACGCATTCTACCTGAAGTGCATTAATTGGAGAGGATTTCATACAACCTGTAACTATTCGCAGTGCCTTGGCTTGGACAATATCAAGTTTGCGAAGCGCTGTTATGTTAGCTGGGTCCAGCAAAAAAGTTGCATAGTCCAAATGACTGCGAACAGTTGCGTTGTATAGGAGCTTTAGACAGTAAGGATGGGCACCCCACCAAGTTCCTGTCAAACACCTCAAAATATTTATGTTTCTTTCAGTTTTCGTGACTATGTAGTTACAGTGATCTACTCCTGATAATTTAGAATCCAATATCATACCCAGAAAAGTTATAGATGATTTGCAAAGGATCTGATCAGTGCCACATCTGATGTCAACTATTGGGGTCATTCTTTTTCTAGAAAAGACAACTATACTGCTCTTAGATGCAGAAAGCTCTAATCCATGAGCAGTTAGCCATTCCTGTAAGGATCGCATGGAATTGGTAAGCCCAGTGGCTGTATTTTCAACCGAGATATCTGAATGGTATAATAGTAGGTCATCAGCATATTGAAGAATTTTACAGGGCCGAATAGACAACTCTAGGTCAGAAGTATAAAGATTATACAAAAGAGGACTAAGTACAGAGCCTTGAGGGAGACCTTTCCACACCAACCGAGAGGCTTTTATCTCCCCATTGATGCGGAGCATGATTCTCCTCTCAGAAAATAAATTAAAAATAAAATTTATCAGCCTCTCAGGTATTCTCAGCTTGTGAAGTTTTTTCCTGAGAACTGGAAGCTGAACATTGTCATAAGCAGAGGAAACATCAAGAAAAGCTGCAGTTACAGACTCACCTTGAGAAAATGACAAACGTATATCAGAAGTAAATATGCTAAGACTGTCCATTGTGCTTTTACCCCTTCTGAATCCGAACTGAGAATCAGCCAATAGGCCATGGTTTTCTGCAAACCATTCCAGTCGATATTTTACAAGATGCTCAGCAATCTTCGCCAGAACAGATGATAGAGCAATAGGAC
This sequence comes from Luffia ferchaultella, assembly GCA_949709985.1. Lineage (NCBI taxonomy): Eukaryota > Metazoa > Arthropoda > Insecta > Lepidoptera > Psychidae > Luffia > Luffia ferchaultella. The sequence continues at coordinate 5,345,968 of OX453257.1, read as the reverse complement.
GATAAGACATGGGGTCCTCAGGGTCCTTGCCTTTCTTTAGGAGTGGAATTACAATTTGAGATTTCCAGGTGGTAGGGATATTACCGGATCTCATGACTGAATTGATCAAATCAAGGTAGTAAGAATGAACAGAACTCGAAGCCTGTACTAAAAAGGAGTATGGGATACCATCAATGCCAGGGGCTGAATCTTTAAGGGATAAGAGAACCAGTTTCAGTTCATGAAGTGAAAAAGGCGCGTTTAAACTATCATTTGAAAAAGGATCTGTCTGAATTTGGGGGGTATCATTTAAATTGGGCACAAATGCAGGTGCCAGTCTGTCCATAAAGCGGTCGACCCATTCCGGGGAATCCGGAGATGGGGGACCAGCACCGTGGGACGCACCACGAAACCTGCGAATTTGTCTCCATACTAAGCTAGAAGGAACATCAGGTGAGATAAATTCACAGAACTTGCGCCATCCTTCCAGTTTCTTTTTACGAAGAAGCCGCCTGGACTTGGCTCGAACCCTAGAAAAATTTATAAAATTTTGTTCAGTCATGTTCCGGCAATATGTCTTTTCTGCTTCTCTCCTTTCCTTAATACTAAGTGTGCATTCGTGGTCCCACCAAGGTGGAGATGACGGATATTCTAATGACAAGTTCTTCAAAGGGAAGACTCTGTCTGCAACAAGTGTTAATGATTCAGTCAAGGCATTAGAGCATGAAAAAGGATCTATTTCCAAAACATTAGGAAGTCTGGTAACTTCCGTATCGAGCTGATTTCTATAACTACACCAATCTGCTTCACGTAAGTTATATTTTAGTAAAGGGTGCCTTTGTTGGGGGGGAGGACGAGAGAAAGGAAACTCTATAATAATGGGAAGGTGATCACTACCATGTGAATCCTCCAATATTTTCCAAGATAGGAGCGATGCCAAATCAGAAGAACAAAAAGACAGATCTGGGACACTAGGGCTTGCCAGGGGCCTAATGCGACGCGTGGAAGCGCCACTGTTTAGTATACAAAGGTCAAACTTATCCATAATATTGATTAGTGTCCTGCCTGCGGTGTCGGCATACCCACAACCCCAAACAGTGTGGTGGCAGTTGAAGTCGCCCAAGACGACATAAGGTTTCACGAAAGGAGTCAATATAGAGTCTAACTCATTTAGGATGGGAGGGGAAGGAGAGGCAATATATACAGATAGGAAACTAATAACCCTGACCTTCACAGCAACAACCTGAAGGCCATCACTGTGGGGCGGAATACTAATTTGGGAAAAGGGAATACCGTTTTTGATGAATACAGCGGAACCACCGTATCCATCCGGTCTGTCATCCCTGAGACACGCGAACCCTGGCACTCTGAAATGAGAGCCTGGCCTCAACCATGTCTCAGAAATGGCAGCGATGAAAGGGGAAAATTTGTTTAGGAGGTGGATAAGGTCGGACTTATCCCTCCTGATACTTTGGCTGTTCCACTGAACAGCTGTTGCCGGAGGCGCCATTTATGAGACTTATTATAGGTTGTGAAAAATTGGCTACGTTGGACGGTGCAAAGTCTGAGGAAGAAAGAAGTTTCAATAATGAAGATAAAAGGTCGATCAATATTGTTTGTTGAGAAACAGTCTCAACTGAACGTGGGCTGTTCAGCGCACAGCCATTGGGTTGTGGAGAACAGCCAGATGAGATGATTTCCTGGTGAGCAGTTTTATCGTAACCCTTAGGTCTAGGGGCTAACGGGCGAGGCTTAAGTTGGATTGTTTTCTTATAAGAACGAGAAGTGTTAGGAGACCGAGTGCTCTGGTTACTACTTACCTGGGTGAAAGTAGCACCAGTAACATCAGCATAGGACCTTTTAACAGGTAAATGGATTTGAGAAGCCTCAGCATAGGAAATAGAGTCTTCAGCCATAGAAATTTTAATTCGCTTCTGTCTATCCAACTCAGGGCAGGATTTGCTAGAAGCGAAGTGGGAACCCGTGCAGTGGAGGCAGAACGCGTTGTTCTCATCCAAAGAACAGGATTCGCCCGAATGAGCATCACCACATTTAAAGCATCTAGGTTGAGATCTACATTGGATTTTTGTATGTCCATATCGACAGCAATTGTAGCACTGGATAGTTGGGTACGTATAAATTTCAACAGGGAGTGCATTGTAGCAAATATATATCCGTTGAGGCAATGTCTGTCCATCAAAAGTAAAAACGACAGTTTGGGACGGTTTCCAGGTGGCTGAGCCATCCACCATCACCTTATAATTTAAGCGTCTAATCTTTAATACTGGACCACAACCTTCCGGTACGACAACATTGTCGAGAATCTCCTCTGGGGACCAGTCAGAGGGGACGCCGCGTACTAGACCGAGACGTGTTACATTGAAGGACGGGATGAATGCCCTTAGACCTTTGTGGGTTAATACTGAGTTGTTAATGAAAGAGTTCGCTGCTGAGGAGTTGTGGAAGGAAAGGGCAATGCGATTCCTCCCAATACTTTTTACACTACCGTTAACAATTTCTTTAACATTAGCTGTTTTCAGGAGTTTACCAAATGTAACTGGGTGGAGTGCACTGCCAGAGGTGGGAGAGGTTTCTATTTTTTGGACGTGGACAAGGAAAGGGCCTTTATCTTTGTCGTCATAAATGGTACGGCCTACACTGTTGGGTGATTTAGTCACTGAAGTGATTTGTGTGGGAGGAATTGATGGATTGGGATTATCCATATGAGTGAGAGGAGTTGGTGTGGTGGAGTGAAGGGTTTGTGTGGGTTGTGACTGAGTGTGCTCGCTCACCTTTACTTTTTGATTTAATGAGTTCGCACGGTGTTTTTCCTTGCGAGCTCGTTTTTTGGAAAGACGCGGCTTTTTAATTTCATCGTCAGAATTACAACGACTTACCGTTGAGGTGTCCGACATCACGGTTTGATACGCGGCTGGGGATGGTGGGGTAGGTGGAGGCTCACCGGTGTCCGGGAGGCGGACATCGTCCGCCTCCGCGTACTCCATTTTAGGCTAGACGGAAGAGGTTATGTCGGTACTGATATAAGTAATCGTGGGGTAAAAAAAGGAAAAAGTATATGAAATATGAAAAATAAAAATATACTGCACTTTACTGGTATGTACAACACAACACTGAACTGCACAATTAATAAAAAAATACACCGGTAAATCGAAACTAAAGAAACGCGTGTTTTCGGTTTTGACGTTCAACCGGCCATCAGATAGCTACTTGAGAGTCCATTTCTTCCTTTCTAACACTTGCCATTAGAAAAAAATATTTCATCTAGTAGGTACATTGTCGATTTTTATAAATACGAATACTCATCTAATATCTATTTTCTGTGACTTCTGGTTTTTGATATGACTTGGAATTTGGATGATAATAGTATTCTTGAAAGTTATTCCGGTACATTTTACAAAATTAAAATTTTCAGATATATTTAAAAAGGATGTCATAATTTATGGTTTCATACTGGCAACTAAAACGAGAATTTAGGGAATTTTGACGTGTGTATTGTCAAAGTTAAAGTACCTGTACCTTCTACTAAAGCATGGTTTGAAAAAATCAATAAATTTCCAGGCAGAAATTTTTCTACTATAATAAGTAGGTTAAGAATCGGTCATTGTAGAGTTCCTGTTCACCTTCATAGAATCAACTTGTCTAATTCAACTTCTTGTGAATATTGTAATAATGACTTTTGTGATCTTCAACACATATTTTTTGTTTGTCCTAAATTTTCTTTTCAACGCTTGTTATTTATCTGTCAATGTCAAGATTTATTAGGTAACGTTCCAATTCCTACTTCGGTGCAAGATCTATTAAAATTTCCAATGTTATATTTAACTATATTTAATTTTATTCAAAATACTTTAGTAAAAATATAAAATGTAAATCAGTAAGTACCTATGTAAGTTTCAGTTGTAAATAGTTTGTTGCAGTTTGTATTTTACTATGTTAAGTACCTAATTTTAAAACTAAAAGAATTGTAAACAGTTCTTATTCTGTGTCTGTTCTGGCTAATGGCACAACTGCCAATGCCGTGTAAATAAATTTAAAAAAAAAAAAATCAAAGTTAAAGTTTATGACGTCAATATGACGTCAAAAACTTTAACTTAATCTGTGCTTTAACTAAGGTGACCATAACTTTTTCTAAAGTTAGGAATTTTTTATTAAAATTAAAAAAAAATCAGATAGGTAATGGGTTCAAAATTTCCAATTTTTTTTTGTAGTGCAAATGTAAAATATTTACTATGTTAAACACAAAAATATTCTGATACAGTAAAAAATGTTTTTAAATTTACAGACGTCATTTGTACATACGTACAAATACTAATGGAGCATCAGACGGAAAATCTAAAATGCATAACTACCTAAAATAACTAGCTACCTCAGTAATAGACATGTTCAAACACGAACAATCCCTTTCATCCTGTTGAGCATAACAATAAAATATGTACTGGCAAGTTTATGACAAAGCTTGCTGTATTGTCTCTGCCCAAGTCTGTTTTGTCTATATTCTTATGATTCATGTTTCTTGTTCTCAACACAAAAATGGCGTGTCAAGCTTTGTACTGATTTTGTTCCTGTGTGATAATAAAGTTAAACTTAATCAAGGACTCCTACTTTCATTTCAAGTCTTAATAGGTTATGGGCCCAGAAGTTCCCGTAACTCTGCAGATAATTCGACTCTTGAAAAAAAAGTAGGTTGCCTCTTTGGTGGCCATTGTCGAAAAGATTGCGGTGGCGTCGGTGGTGACGTTCTGAAAGGGTATCAGACGTAATTGACGTTGGTGCGCAAATTATCTTCGGCGGAGTGTGAAGTTGATACCGGGAAATGGATCAACTACAACTAGGAATGGGGACAACCAATTTGGGAGTGATCAAGCTTGAAGGACAGCGAAATTGGAACCTATGGAAGTTCCAGGTTTCCGTACTGCTCAGAGGTATGGATGTGTTTTCAATAGTACAGGGTACGGAAATAAAAACTGATGAGAACAAAAATAAATGGTTAAAAAAAGATGCAAAAGCTCAAAGTCTCATTGTAACAAGATTGAGTGAAGGTGCAATGGTACATATTCTCACGTGCGAGACTGCAGCAGATATGTGGAAGAAATTGCTGAGTGTATATGAGCAAAAATCGAATACTAGTCTACATATGCTACAACAACGTTTTTTTCAGTACAAATTTGAAGAAGGTTGTGATATGTCTACTTTCTTGTCTAAAATTCAGGAGATGAATAGCCAGTTAAAACAAGCTGGTGAAGAAGTATCTGAAAAATTTATTATTACCAAAGTGTTGATGTCATTACCCCATAAATTTAGTCACTTCATATCTGCGTGGGAATCTGTTGATCCTCAAAAGCAAACCTATGACGATTTAGTGGCAAGGCTTCTTGTGGAAGAGGAAAGACTAAAATCAAGTGACAGTGAGGGTAAAAATGTAGCTATGTATGCGGTTCATAAACACAACAATTATAGGGGAAATCATAAAATGTCTAAAGAGTATAAGTGTTTCAAATGTGGACGTTCAGGACACTCAATAAATGAATGTAGAAGTGATAAAGACATGCGTAAATGTTTTATTTGTCATCAAATAGGACATTTAAAGTATCAGTGCCCTAAGCGAAAGGACAAAAGTAATGTGTCAAAGTATAAAAGTAATGCATTTACTGCGAGTGCTATGTCTGTCGGTAGTGTTGAAAATCAGACTTATATTGATAAGTGGTTGATTGACAGCGGTGCTAGTGAGCACATGACGTCAGAACGAAATTTGTTTACAGACTTTAAAGAACTGTCAAATAGATTTGTTATTGTTGGTGATGGACGTCAATTATTAGTTTCAGGTATGGGTCAAATTAACCTGAAAGCTTATGATGGACAGTCATATGTGGATACAAAATTATGTGATGTATTGTATGTACCAGAACTAAAAATGAACCTCTTTTCTATACCTAAAGCAACAAATAAAGGTTACAAAGTTAACATGACATTGGAAAAGTGTTATTTATCTAAAAACAATGCTGTGTGTGCAGTAGGGAACCATGAAGGAAACTTTTATGTGATGGACTTTATTGTGGAGTATAATTTAGGGTTAGTGCACTCTTTAAAAGACTGGCATGAAAGTTTTTGTCATCAAAGTATGGACTATGTGAAAAATGTTTTAATGAGCAACAACATAAAATTCACACAGGACAATAATACTTGTACAGCGTGTCTAAACGGTAAGATGCACAGATTACCGTTTGGTGACAGTAAACAGTGTCCTGAAAATCCTTTAGAGTTGGTTCATGCTGATCTATGTGGTCCAATGGAAGTTGAGTCTGTTGGAGGGGCTAAATATTTTCTACTGTGTAAAGATGATTACTCAAATTATCGTCAGGTTTATTTCATAAAGCAAAAATCTGAGGTGTACAATAAGATGAAATACTTTATACGATATGCTGAGAAACATACAGGTTATCCTATGAAAATACTTCGTACTGATAATGGAAAAGAATTCTTGAACAAAGATATGAAGCAGTTACTTGATAGCCACGGGATTCGCCACCAAACAACAGTTCCGTACACGCCGGAGCAAAACGGCAAAGCTGAATGTGATATGCGTACTCTTGTAGAAGCTGGTCGATCAATGATAAGTGCGAAGAAACTAGGAAAAGAACTATGGGCTGAAGCGATAAACATGGCAGTGTATGTGCTAAACAGAACCAGCAAAAGCAGAGTAGAAGGAAAAACTCCATATCAAGTGTGGGAAGGAAGCGATTATGATATAATGAATTTAAGAAAAGTTTTTGGGTCTGAAGTTTTTGTACACATTCCAAAAATAAAGAGATTAAAGTGGGACCCTAAAGGTGAAAAAGGATTATTCGTGGGATATGAAGAATCAAAAGGTTACAGAATTTACTATCCAGAGAGAAAGGAAGTAAATATACAAAGGGACGTTATATTTTTGCAAACGGAAGAGAATACAGACAGAAATGAGCGGACAGAAAGAAGCAGCCTAAATAAAGAAGATGATGAGGTTATTTTGTTTGACACGACGACGGATGACAGAAATAGTTATACCCAAGGGGAGTCATTAAATGAAGACTTATGTTCATATGAAACACATGAGAGCCAAACACCAGAAACAGATTTTCAAGACTGCTATGATGTTGAATCGAGCAACAAAGAAGAAGATGAGTTATCTATGCAGACAAGAAGCGGAAGAGCAGTGAAAAAGCCAGAATGGTTTAAGGATTATGATCTAGGATTGCTTATGATGGAAAACGAACCAAAGGGCTATATAGAGGCGATGAACTCGGAGGATGCAGAAAAGTGGCAGAAAGCAATCGAAATGGAAATTCAGCAACTAAATGATAACAACACATGGACCCTAGTACCCGAAATTCCTAACGGAAAAGAAGTTATAAGTACTAAGTGGGTTCTCAAGAAAAAGAAGAACGAAAACAATGAAATTATGTATAAGGCTCGATTAGTAGCTCGAGGGTTTGAGCAAAATTGTTCTGATAGCTGTGATCTGTATGCTCCTGTTGCAAAACTTAATACATTTAGGGTATTCATGGCTGTAGCCACAAAATTAAATTTACAGGTTTATCAAATGGACGTGTGTAATGCATTCTTAAATAGCAAAATAAAGGAGGAGGTGTTTTTAAAATTACCAGATGGTGTAAAATCAGAACATGCATACTGTAAATTAAACCAGTCAATCTATGGTCTAAAAAGATCACTGAAATATTGGAATGATACTTTTGACAAATTAATGCTATCATTAGGTTATGTGCGTTCTGATAAAGATTGTTGTTTATATTCTAAATGTAAAGGTAATAAGAAAATATTTTTGTTATTGTATGTTGATGATATTTTGTACTTTGGAAATTGTGATGATGAGAAGGAAAAGTTAAGAGATATGTTATGTAATACATTCAAAATGAAAGAGTTAGGAAATGTTAAAAGGTTCTTAGGTATTGAAGTCAAACAAGATTTAAATGCAGGTTGTACTTCTATTAGCCAAAAGGAATATTTACAAAATTTATTAAAATCATATGGTATGTCTGAGTGTAAACCTTTGTCATTACCTATAGATAAAAACTTTAAAATAGAATTGTTAAAAAGAGATAAATCTGAAAGTCAAGAAATTGAGTTTAAGTGTCGAAAACTGATCGGCAGTTTAATGTATGTTGTGACTGGGTCGAGGCCAGATCTTTGTGCTGTAATCAATATATTGAGTCGGTACCAGAGTTGTGCTAGTAAATTGTTATACAAATTGTTAATTAATGTTTTGCGGTACATTAAAGGCACTCTGGATATAAGCTTAATTTATAACAAAGATTGTAACAATGATGTGATAGGCTATGTTGATAGTGACTGGGGGGGAAGTGAAGACCGTAAGTCAACAACTGGCTGTTGTTTTAAGTTATTTGGATGCTCTGTAATTTGGTTCACAAAAAAGCAACAGTCTGTTGCATTATCCTCGACTGAGGCGGAATATGTCGCATTAAGTCATGCCACAAGTGAAGCTTGTTGGCTCAGAGAATTGTTACATGATTTTGATATTAATCTAGGGCCTATTACTTTATATGAAGATAATCAGTCCACTATAAAAATGGCTCATATTGCTACTGGAAATTCTAGGGTAAAACATTTAGAGATTAAGCAAAGTTTTGTTAAAGAGAAATTGGATAAAAATATCATAAAGTTAGAGTATGTTAATACTAGTGATCAGTTAGGTGATATTTTCACAAAGCCACTGGGCGGCACTTTGTTTAATAAGCTAAGGAAAAGATTGTTTAAATTTTAGTTAAAGAAAAGAAATAGTAATGGTTTGCTAATAATGAAAAATGTATGTTACAGAAACAAGTGTAGTTGGTAAGAGACAGTATAGATATGGTACAGGTTAAAATAAAACAAGTGCTTTATTGTTTACTAAAATATTTTATTGAGGGGAGGTGTTGAGCATAACAATAAAATATGTACTGGCAAGTTTATGACAAAGCTTGCTGTATTGTCTCTGCCCAAGTCTGTTTTGTCTATATTCTTATGATTCATGTTTCTTGTTCTCAACACAAAAATGGCGTGTCAAGCTTTGTACTGATTTTGTTCCTGTGTGATAATAAAGTTAAACTTAATCAAGGACTCCTACTTTCATTTCAAGTCTTAATACATCCAAAAGATTAAGTAGAGCCGAAGTTCCACTAGGCTCAACATCATCACTTATTATACGCGGCTTAAACTAATGACATAGGTACCGCAACCCACAAACGGCGTCCAACTCTCCCTATTCGCGGATGATACTGCACTCTATTTACACAGTCATAGCTCAATTTATTCAATTACTCGTCTCCAGAGAGCCACTGATGAGCTGATACGATGGTTTCACCTCTGGAGAATCGAGATGATTCCAGAAAAATCAGTAGCAATACATTTCAGGTACAGCAAAATTAGACTAACTAGTGTTTTCCGTATCGGTTTTCCCATCTTCGAATGGATTACATTTATAGTGCCCGCCTTTTAGCGGCATGTTAGGCCTAAAAAGTAAAATGTCTCTACGCAATAAGCATACTCTTTACACCATATGCATCAGGCCGGCGCGGGCGATGACTTACCGTCTCCCGTTTTCGCCCATACGGCACCAAATCTGTTATACAGACTCCAAATTATCCAAAATAAATTCTGTAGAAGAGCGACTGGCGCACCTTGGTGCATCAGAAACTCAGTTCTACATCGAGACTTAGAGCTCCCCACAATCTCAAAGTACATGAAAGATGCATTACAGCGTTTTTTCACTAGAGCTACAAATCATGGCAATCCATTGATAGTTTTAACTGCCACTTACGAGGCACCTCCTCCTAATCATTTCCTTAGAAGACCAGGGAATGCACTGTCAGATACGACCTCACTCGCGAAGTCGAACGGCTGATTCAAACTAATGCGTCTTTCTCGGGCGACTCTCAAGTCGAACCCGAAGCGGGGGCGCTCCCACGCTCCTTCACCTACCTACCTCATCTCAAATGAGTGAACTGTAAAACACTTTTCATGTTATATTAATAACGTAAATCTTAACTGGAGGTCCGCGCTAACGGAATTACTTCGCATTGAGTAACCCTTAGGGGTTTCCCCGACATCTTCGCACCGATGACACCCTAGTGTGCCTCCTGGCGCTTCGATGAAGTCGTTGGAGCTTTCGGGCTAATGATACGACATCCCTATTATGCTCACGCGGTTGCTAGTGGGTGGGACTCCCACATACCCCGCGTGCGCGGGAACTGGACACGTTTATCCGCCTTCCCTTCGAATGGACATAAAAAATACTGGAAAACCATTGGAAAACTAATAAAACTCTTAATAATATTACTTGAGAACCTTAAAGGCGACTACGTTTTATAGTCGCTCTTAATGTTTTGTTATAGAAAACATAGCAATGTGTCCATAAAAAAATATCAATCATTTTATCTGCAGTGGTTCCATCTAATGTCGAAATGATGTCTGGGACAGACAAGCTCCAGCCTTATTTTATTTGGAATACCAACAGCATTTAAACTAGTAATACAAAAATTTACTTAAACAGAGCTATTAATAGGTACTTGCAGCTAGAAACTATAATATAAATGGCAGAAAAGTTAAACTTTTGTTGTCATCAACTAGAAATATTTAATTCAGAAATTGACTGTGTGCTGGAGCATTGCGTTCCTTTAGCTGTCCCGGTACAATGAGCGCATCCTCTTCAACAAAATTATGTATCATACGCTATTTCACATGCTAGAATATAACAAACTGATGACTATACCGTGGAATGGGGTGACTTTGATCAATTTTAAAATTTAAATGTATTTTTCTCCTGAAATATGACAGCGAAAAAAATTTGATTAAATTGTAAATATCGGTTTTGTTTATTCTATCTATTTCTTCAATAAAATTATTATTTTCCATTTTATTTTTTGAGAAATATTCAAAAATGTTGGTGATCAATGTTAGACTAGGGTTGGGGTTACTTTGATACCCCCTTTTTTTCTATGGAATTTGCAAGTAACCCCCAATTAGAAATCAAATTTAAAAAAAAAATTTTGTCTGCAGGTTTACGATTTATATTATTTTTTATGTTTTTGGGGTTTTTTTGACCAAGGAAAATAAAAGTATTTTACAAAATAATCAAATTCATTATTAAATAATCAATTTTTTTTATATTCGGATTAAATTTTAGTCTTTCATTCAAAATTCAAAATTCAAAAAGTTTTTATTCAATATAAGATATTTGCACACACTTATTGAAAGTCGTAAAAATTGATTAGGTACCGGTTCAAAAACTAGGAGGAGAAGAACCGGCAAGAAACTCCTCTCTGTTTATTTTATTTAAATATATGCCTTTCTTAATTGTTTTTTTTTTTTTAATTTAAAGTCTTACAACTATTACAATGATGTCCATGCGCACTTATCATTTAAATACTCGGTAATACAATAGTAAGCTTTTTTCATGAGTTGGACTTTAACTCGCTTTATAAATTGATTAGAATTCAAGTCTAACATTTCTTTTGGAATTATATTATAAAAACGGATACAATTTCCCATGAAAGAATTATTAACCTTTGAGAGCCTGAACCTGGGAATTGATAACAAATGCTTATGTCTTGTATTTAAGTTGTGGCCATCACCCACCCTAGAGAAAGCATTTATGTTTTTATGTACATAAATTATATTTTCATAAATATACTGACAAGGGACTGTCAAAATATTACCTTCTCTAAAATAAGCCTTTACACTATCTCTAGATTTTAATTTATATATAGCTCGAATAGCCCTTTTCTGCAGAACAAATATTGTTTGAATGTCAGCGGCCTTTCCCCATAGCAGAATGCCATATGACATTATGCTATGAAAGTAGCTAAAATAAACCAGCCTCGCTGTAGGCACATCGGTTAGTTTTCTTATTTGCCTAATTGCAAAAACAGCAGAGCTCAGTTTACCAGCCACCCTCATAATATGAGGACCCCATTGTAAATTTGCGTCGATAGTAATGCCCAAGAACACAGTTCGTAATCATATACAGTTATTCATTGATATTAAGAAAATGTAACGTAGGTAACAATTTTAAACTTATGTTAAGTTCAAAAACTAAGCTTATAATATATTTGACAATGAATTCTTCATATAAAAATAAAAACTTAGCTTTTATACTAATGAATCGAAATATTCTGAGATTCTGGTCCTCGAAATCAATCATTGGCAATTAAAGTTTACTGTATATACATACTTAGAGTTCTTTAGTATTAATATCAAATGGAAACTCAAAGTAATTTTCTTTTTTGGCCAAAACGGAGAAAACTGTTTGAGCATCAGGTTTTTTGCCAAAACCATAGCATTTGTTATGTAGTGTTCCATATGGAATATTATACTTTTCAGATGTTCCACATAACGTTAATCTGTTTTCAACCACTCTTGTTACCGCCTGATTCAAAATATCTACGGTGTAGTTTCGGTACTCTCGGGAGCCCAAACGCTTTTAATAGGTTCTTGGCATGATACTAAAATATGAAAAAAAAAACATATTGGTTAATAATATGATTGAAAATTCATAATACATCTGAGTAGCTCATAATAAGTTACTTCATGGGGTTACATTGAACAATGATCAAAGTAACCCCGCATAGGTGATCAATGACACCCCTTACAGAATATGCCGCCAAAAAACCAGTGGCCGTCAAGATCATGATTTGTAAAAAAACATCGATGTTATAGATCAATACATATCTGATCCAGTGAATCACATACAATTCATGTTTTTGTGATACACCACAGATCCACACACTGCAACCAATCACACGCTTACAGTGATATTCAATGCTGCCAACCGTAAAAAATCCGAAGAATGCGTACAGAATTCGCAGGAATTTGAGTTTTTTTGCAAAACGAAGTTTTTATCAAAGTACTTCCATTCCACGGTACTTATTGAATTTCGGGACAATACCGATTATTACCAGTTAAAACAAAACAAAATTCGTATTTTTACGACCCGCTTGTGACGTCACTCGGTGCCGCTACGTACAAATAATCCATGTTAGCCCATCGTAATGTAATCGAGTGACGCCATGGCTCAATTTACTTTATAAACTATCTTCGACATTTTTGTACATACCAATAAAATTCTTTTACTGATTAGTTTTTCTTAAATATTTCTATTAAATGCAAAAACGACAAAACGCGCTCATTGTCTAGTCCATGCGGGCGAACGCGCAGACGGAAAGCTAGTGCTTCATAATTGTGAAATTCTAAATATTACACATATAGTATAAAATAAGCATTGGGTTTATGTGGCTTTCTCAGCTTTAATATTTGGGCACAAATACACCATAAATAAAACATTACTTTTTTTTAAATTTATTCAGACATTACACAAGTTCAGTATACTGTATGAGATACATAAATTTCTACAATGTTTTTAATAATTTAATTATTTGACTGGTTTTCATGCATTTTTTCTATAAAATATACACATACACACAATGTGAGGTTTATACCTTAAGATAATTTAATCCTTGGTTTGGATATATTTGATGAGATCGATGACTCTGCTGGAATATCCATATTCATTATCGTACCAGCTGATCAGTTTAACAAAGTTGTCGTTGAGAGAGATTCCAGCGGCCGCGTCAAAAATGGACGAATGAGTGTCACCGATGAAATCAGAAGATACGACTTGTTCTTCTGTGTAGCCTAAAATGCCCTTCAGTGGTCCCTCAGCAGCTTCCTTGATCTTTTGTTTGATGGCATCATAGCTGGCTGGCTTGCCGAGACGTGCAGTTAGATCAACGACTGATACATTTGCTACTGGCACACGGAAAGCCATGCCAGTTAGTTTTCCATTCAGAGCAGGAATTACTTTTCCAACAGCTTTTGCGGCGCCTGTGGAAGCAGGGATGATGTTCTGCTGAGCACCACGGCCGTCGCGCCACAGTTTACCGGACGGTCCATCAACAGTCTTCTGAGTGGCAGTAGTGGCATGTACGGTGGTCATCAAACCCTCAACGATTTCGAAATTGTCGTTGATGACCTTGGCGAGGGGGGCGAGGCAGTTGGTGGTGCATGATGCGTTCGAGATGACTTTGTAGGATGGATCATATGCATCAAGATTGACACCCACAACAAACATAGGGGCATCAGCACTCGGTGCAGATATGATGACTTTCTTAGCACCACCCTCCAAGTGAGCTGAAGCTTTGTCAATTGTGGTGAAAACACCAGTTGATTCTACAATATATTCGGCACCAGCCTTTCCCCATGGGATGGCTTTCGGATCTCTCTCTGAGAAGACGGCGATTTTGTTTCCATTAACGACTAGTTGTCCATCTTGGGCTTCGACTGAACCCTTGAAACGTCCATGGGTTGAGTCATACTTGAAAAGGTATACCATATAATCAAGGCCAATAAAAGGGTCGTTGACAGCTACCACCTGGGCGCCGCGCTCGATGGCAGCACGCAACACGAGGCGGCCAATGCGGCCGAATCCATTGATACCAATCTTTGACATCTTATCTGGAAAATGCAAAAAAACAATTTTATAATTAAAAAAAAAAAACATTTGTTTTAGCAGACACAAACTCAATACACATAAAAGTAAAAAACATTAAAAAAAAAACTAGAAATAAATATTAGTGACCTGCCACCAGGAAATCCCAGCATCCCACACCTTACTCTTAAAATATGTGTTACCAAAGGAATGAAATAAAGATCACAGTTTGTTTTTTATGGTCACTTGGTGCTATAAAAGTATTCCCTTCAGCTTAAAATAGTGACACAAGGCCACAGCACCGATTTTCAGTGAATTTCTAGTTTGCTAAATGAAATATATCAGTAAAAGATATGATACATAGTCCCTATTATTACCTTTCAAGCTCTATGATTGTTAGTGGCTCTCTATGTCTCAATACCGTTAGTGCTTGTAATGTCATCATAGCATCATCCACCTCGGATGAGGTGAAAATGCTTTACAGGTTGCTATTTCTCATTTCGATGAGTAATTTGTAATGGTTTATACAGACTGGCACGTTCAACTTATGAACAAGGTCTTTAATAACAAAAAAAAATTACATAATCACTATTTCATGGTATTATTTTATGTCATAATAATGGTCATAATATATAGTGTAAGTATACTTGGTACACGCTTTACTTAGTTTGGAACTAGATGGCGCTGTGTGGGACGTCCGAGATATTATTATTATCTTTGATATTTTTCATTATTTCAACATTATTTATTTGAAATAATGATAATATTTTAAATATTGCATAATTTGTTTTCCAAATCAATAGTCACATGCAGTTAATGTATGTATTTCACAATACTTGATTTATAAATCAATAATATTAATATGTAAGGCATTTTACACATGGTCAAAGCTTCATGCAAAAGCTTATTTTAAAGTATTGGACTACATAGATAAATTAAATCCATGGGTGTAAGCCGCTCGCCTATCAGTTTATTTCAATAATGTTAGGTAATCTTTAAGCACTTATTGTTACAAAATTGTTTATAATTTTGTTGGAAATAGCGTCCCTCAGATTCTTGCATATTCTTCTGAGATGAACCAGCACTTTTTGAAGGCGCCTTTGTGGCGACGTTCTTGCACAAAGTAACAAATTCACTCTTGTTACTTATTTCAAGATTATGATACATAACTACAAAATGAAGATATTTTATTTGGTCATTGTATTTCTGCGGGTACTAGACAACCGATATACATATATGTTATTTTATATTATGTACATATATAGATATTTTACACCCAGAGACACAGAACAAATAGACTTGTTTATGCAAACAAATATTTGTCCCGGACAGGAATTGAACCCGCGACCTTTGAGTCTGCAGTTGGAGCCTCTGACCTCTTGAAAAATTAGTGAGATAATACAATAAACAAAAATACATATCCATTGGTAATAAACAGTAATTTGTTAGATATCAAATAAGAGGCACAAGTTAAGAAAGCTGGCCTTCACACATGTCGTGAATGATTCCGATTGGCTTGGCAGTAAAAAGTGTGATGAAACGGTAGGAGAAACTATTTTGACCACATTACTAGTTTATCATTATCTCACTTTTTACTGCTTCACAGGCTCATAAGATAAACCACTGAGCTTGTGAAGGCCAACATTTTGAACTTGTGACACTTATGTAGGGCTGCCATATTTTGCTAGGGTCTCATCAAGACGTTTTGGAATGGAGAGTATAAAATTATGCAATTGTACCAAACAGAAAATGCATTTAAACTAGATTAAAAAAATTGTGTTATCAAAATGCAAAATCGATCATAAGTTAATACTATCGGTCACATTGGGTCAAGTCACCACCCACTGGAAAATAGTCACATTAGTCACTGACAGACAGGGCAAGGCAACCGGCGCGTGGAGGTCACTTGGAGGTCAAACAAAAACGAAGTAAAATCTAACTAGCCAACTATAATTCCAATTAAAATAGATTAAACTTGAGATGAATAATTAAAATTACCGAGCTATATACAACAAATTTATATAAGATTGAGATGATAAAGATTCTGACAGTAAAATGATAGTACCTAGTTTTTCTATGATGTTTAGAATACTAAATTAATAATTAACTCACCGGATAGTTGCGCACGAAATAAAGAACAAGCCTTGACTATTGCAGATCAATTTGTTCAAACCAAACCACTCAACTCAAAGTTGCTCAAGACAGCTCAAGATCTCACAAGATCAAGATCTAATAAAAAAAAGATGGAGTTTAGAAATGTCAGATATGTCAGATGAAGGTCAAATTACTCAAATCAACCATTAGACAGTCAATTCATGTCAACCACACCTATAAAAATACCACAAAAACCGTAGACAGACAAAAACCAATTTCTGACATACTACGATTTTTTTATTTTCCTTATTTTTTCAATCAAAAATATGGTCAAAATTTTATAATTTTTATCAATACAGTAGTTTATTTAAAAAAAGGCCATTGACAAGACCGGATATGACGTTTTAAACACTTCCATAAAGAGTATAGCAAAACTTTTGTAGATGACGCTCTCGGCGAAGCTACCATAAAGATGCCATAAAGCTACTTTGTATGAAACATGAAACTGATAGTTGATTGAGTGTTGTCGCTTATGCGTATGCCAGAGAAACGGGCAGTATTTTATGGTGGCACTTCACTTGCCGTAGCGTTTTTGTGTAGCTGCATCGCTATATTTGGCCAAATATCTGGCCATCCACAGATTGACTCAAACAGCAAATAACTTGAATGTTTACCTTATTTGCCTTGTCATTTATAGCGAACCATGTATGAATAGCCAACGCGAATATTTGGCCAATTTGAGTCATTTGATTTGTTACTAAAAACCGACAAAAAGACGGAAACGAGTATTTGCTATTCGCCTTATTTGCATTTTTTTACAAATATACCAAATAGGAACGAATATCTCCTGTACACATGGGCGTTTTCGGACGAATAAGGCAAATACACAATTACGCTACACTAAATGAAGTGCCATCATAAAGAATCTTTATTTACTTTTCCAGTACGATTAGTTCAATTTTCAGAATATCAAGTAGTGTATATTTGGTCTACGACGTATATTTTTTTGTTCACAGTATCTCTGTACATAAAAATATGCTTAAAATAAGCTCTGTGAATTGCGCTACAGCAGCGGCTATGCGCTGCGCTATACGCTCAATAACTATTTGTTTGAGGCAAATATATAATAATATAGACAGTATGAAATTTTTAGGGTAAAAAGGCTCGTTTTAGTTAGTGAAACTTGAAAATAAATTATCCATACTACTTTGATCAATGTACTCGTACATTCGGTAATTGACTCACAATATTGAACAGTGTTTTTTCCTTTCGCTATCAGGCGTATAGGTGTACTTAAAAAAATTGTATCTACTTATGTACAATCGTTAAAAAATTGAGTTATAATCCACTTACCACAATTTTTTTATTACAAATCTTGATAATAGTACCTACAATTTTTCACGTATACTTTAATAAATGTTCAAAATATAAGCCATTTATCTCCAAACAGAGTTTTGCACGTTTTTGTACATTGTCTCGTAGTTTACGAAACACTAGTGTTATTCTTCTTTTCACTAAACGCACGCAATATGTCTAGTTTTAGACCCTCTAGGCTTCGGGCTCCTGCACATAAACTCACGAAAAACTATTAGCGCAAGCGGAACTTCGTTCATGAAGTCGACTGTTACCACCGACGGTGAGTATTACTGTACGTAACATTTGAATAAACATCGAATATCCATCGATTTCACACTAACCCGGACATCGAATATCCATCGATTTCACACTAATATCCCCACGTACAGGTTACGTTTAGGCTGAATTTAGTGCTCCACTGACGGCCAGCGCTAACATCGGTCGTCCGTAGTCACTGATATACCAATAATAAAACTGGATAGGCTGTACGCGTTCTAAAGTATCCGCGCAGGAAGTCATCCAAAACGCAATAAGTTCACCAACCGGCTTATAGTAAGTGTATTGGCTTAGCGCCGAATAAACGTGCGCGATGCCGACTTGTGAGGTAAAAATTTTTAAAACTATTCGTCAAAGACGCAGAAAAGAGCTGAACATTGTATTTGCGATAAGTCAAGATTATATCATAATTTAACATTAGTGTATGCCTGCAGACGGTTATTCGATTATTTTTAATTTAATTTGAAAATTACCACGAATTAATTCTCGTCAAATTCCTGTAAACAGTGTGACAAGTCCGACCCGTAATAAGTACTTGCATGCACTGACCTACACAACGGAGCCGGGCTGCGGCCATATCAGCCCACGAACGTTGCGGACGCTTTTATTTCGCTTTTTTTACACACTACAAAATTGTTAAATCAATGTCCATAGCCATAATACTGTTCCGTTTCGTACACACTGCGCACCCGTACCGCGTTGCCTGAACCTTGGGTTTATTGGTTCATGTGTTATGGGTGACTGGGTCACTGTCGTCGGCTCGCTTCGCCCGTCTTTCACTGATTCCCTCGCGGCTCGCACGTTGCAGCTGCGTGTGACCCATTCACTGCATCGTGCGTATATGTATGTAATCCAAGCGTCATTAAAAAATCTGTAGGACAATATTACTGATTATGAACATTTGACCTAAATTTTTTATTTACGTAATGGGGTCTATTGGTGATACCTAACATGTAGAAATTTTTTGGATGGTTGTTAAATTTTTCTCCTGTTTATACAAAATGCAATGGTTAACACGGTCACCACAAAGTTGGCCCAATGCTACTCGTCCAACGTGGGTCGAGGTTTTCTGCGTTGGCCCGAACGTTGGCGCAAGCATTGGCTATTGGCCGTCGCGTGTCGGTTTTTTCAAAGTAACCCGCTCGCTAATGTTGGTGGTCCGTCCACGCGGTGGCGATTCGCTCAATCGTGTTGCAACACAGATTGAGTGTGTATTTCAAGTATTGTCGACCGAGAGTGTTATTCTCATAGACATACATATACTAGCGTAGGAGACCAACTGACATATAAAGATCGCATGACCGAAACGGAAATTAGTATGTGTGCAAAATTCACATGTGGTTGAGCCAGTTTTAGTGATGTGCATGGGTGTTTTTTATATTATCGATAGCACGTAGTACTTTCATGATAATGTGTCGTTGAAATTACCGCGTTATCATAAGTCGAAATCGCAATCCTATTTATTATTTTGAATCTGCTATACCAAAAATTTTTGTTTTGAGTTACTTTTCCTAACTTTTAGTTTTTTAAAATGACAAATTATCAATCAATCAATTCAAATGCCATTTCCTTTACTCCAATAAATATTTTTTTTTGTTAACAGTTGATAATAAAAAATTTGCAGAAAGAAGTAAAGAAAGCGTTAATATCATTATGGAATTTTTTTATATTTAGTTGAATACAAGTCAAGTAATAAATAAAACCATATAAATAAACCATTTTTATTTTTAATGACAATACGTCATTTTGCAACGCATAACAACAAACTTTTTAACACTCTTTGTAAACAAAAAAATAAGAATGCACAAAACAAAAACATTTACAATTTAGAAGTTTCATGATGAATATCATATTGAACTCGATAGAATTGAAAGATAAACCAAAACTAATAAAACAGTGAAAGTTTTTTTTAATTCGTCAATAAATGACTGAGAAATAATTTATTGATATTTATGTATTTTCGTGCAGTTTGAATGGTGGCTTCTTACTGCCCGTGGCGTCACATTGCCTACTCGATTGAGTGTCGCGTCGTCTCACTGCACCACAAATTATGTGTTCGATGAAATTCCTATATTTCATCCAAGTCTATAATATCTTTTGTTTCTTTATGTAATAGGTAGTTAAGTTTTATTTGATTATAAAGAAACAAGTTTTTGTAAAAGACAAAGTAATAATTTAATTTGCTTAAAACTGATATTTTCACTGTGATGGACTTTTTTCTTCAAATCCGTTTTATATTAGTGCTGAAATTAAGGTTTAGGCTCTAAAGTTGACGGTTCTGGTGATATATCCCGATAAACGTACGCTGACACCGATCGCTTGGTCTTCAGATTTACCTATACAGAAATTACAGTTGGCATAAATGCTCTGACTTTAGATATTAAGTATATACTACGGCGTTAGTATATTACTTAATATACTAAGTAAGCACATATGAAAAAGAAAGAAATCCCTAACGGCACAAATTCAGTAGGTATAGATCCTTTCTCCAAAAGGCGTCGGTGATTTACTTAGACAAAACAGTTTTCCGTAAAATGTCTACTGCAAACCAAAGAATGTTTTCGAGGCGTCCCATCTGTTCTATTTAGAATTTTTTTTCCATTGTTCTCTGCTAACCGCGTTTACAAGTAACCTGGATATTATGAAATAGTCATCATTATCAGGAAGCATTTTTTAACACCGCAGTTTCTTGAAGGAAAATGAGGTTAGACTATTGTATACAGTAACTTCGTCATTCAAAGTTAAATTATTTACGACGTTCTTAATCAGAGAGTAGATAGAACGCAGACTTTAAAACATAAATAAATAACGATTAAAATTATTTGTGTATATATCTTATATTTTCATATGAGCACTTCTTGTATTTATTTATATCCTATGTGTAATATATATGTATAGATGTCATACTTTCTCTTACAATGTGCTGCCAGGCTAAATAAACCTCCAAAATGTTTAAAAACAGTTAACGACATATTTCCAGTGGAACAGGTGCAATTAGGTAATATGAAATATACAAAATATTTATATTTGAAAATATCGACATATCGATAGATTTTGTGCGATCCCTATGCTAAATTGTTTGATTGTAATTTTACACAATATTTTTGTATCTTACACATAATTGTTTAAAATAACAAATTATTTACAAAATAGAGTATTTACCGTATACTATTGACGTGTAACCAAGTAAATTTAGGATTGCTTTTTATAAAAATAAGCATTAAGATAACAGTATGTTTTTGGCAGTACTTACATGTGAAATCTCTCTTTATTTGGATTATTATCATATGTTACAGTGCAATCTAAAACAGAACACGACATCATTGTAATTCACAAGATTTAATTTATGTAGTTCAGAATGATTAAAGCACAAAATAGAAAACAAAGCTGGACCTTATTTTGACAAGTGACTAATGAAGACTAAATGTTTTCAAAGAGGTTTTATGAGACATTTTGTTGCATTTCTTTCTCGCATGTAGGATTTCCGCAAAGAGCTGGATGTCATTCGCACACTGTGTTCCTTTCTTACGCTAGTATATATACTTTTATGGTTATTCTCATCTGCACCATAGCCATCCGCAAGGACAAATGAAAAAGTCATTGCATTAAAAAAAAATTCGATTTTTTTAACATTTTCATTTTATTTTTAGAAAGCAAGTTAAATTTCTGTATTGGACGTCTTCATATTGCCTCTGACACGTGACAGAACTAGTGTAAGAGCCAACGTGTGTATACTTCACCACTTTACCAATTAATCAGCCAACGTTAGTCACCAATGATGTGGCCAAACAAAAATGTTTTGGCGCGAAATTTGAAAATTTTAGATTTTTTGCAAGATTTGCCAACGAAAAGTGTTTAGCTGCCAACGCTGCCAAGTTGTGACAGAAAATGTCATAATTTTGCTCATTGAATATTTTTTTTGTAAGTCTTTTAAATACCTCTTGTTTAATTTTCCGGGAATTTCTAAAGATGGTGATCAAAATAGGAATCAATGGATTTGGACGTATCGGAAGGGTTATATTTAGATCCTGTTTAGAAAATACGAATCTTCAGGTAGTTATAAACTAAATACTTTTATTAATTAAACTTGCATATTTTGTATTCAAAGTAAATTAATTTTAGGTATCAGCAATAAATGACCCAGCCTTGGATGCGGATTATATTTGCTATCTTATAAAATTTGATTCAACTCATGGCAAATTCAAAGGTCATGTCACATATATTTCCAAAGATACTATTAGCATAAATGGTAATAGGTATTTAAAATTTAACGATTATATTATTAGATTTTGTTATTATTAGCTTGCTTTCATTGATATAATAGATATTTTCATATATTAAAAAAAGGTACGCCAATTAAAGTATATCGGGAAAAACAGCCATCTGTGATACCATGGAGTACTGCTGGCGCTCAATACGTTATCGAATCATCTGGGATGTTTACTTCATTCGAGAAAGCTTCAGTAAGAAATCATGATTTTTGTATCTTACAAAATAATTAAGCTCAACACTTCTCCAATTATTGCCACAATTTTTTGTCTGTCTCTGACTGATCTAAAATGCATCTGCCTCTTTTTTAATTCATTTTTACTGTTTTTTATTTCTTATTTCACTTTCTGTGTCCACTTACTCAATTACTTGATTAGTTCCTCAAGTGTGATGCTTTCGTCCGATATAACCATAAGCCTTTTAAAATTATGGATCATATATTACAAAATGGATTCACAATGAAAGTTACAAGCTGTATATTTTATATTAAAACATGTTTAACTCATCTAATAAATTTTGATTTTTAATATTCTGTAGGGGCATCTGAGAAGTGAAAGCGTGGAGCGAGTTATCATGACTGCTCCAAGTATTGATGTGCCAATGATCATAATAGGGGTCAATGAAAATACATTTACCTCAGGTAAAAGAAGTGTTCATATTATTTTTATGTATATATAGAAACCAATCAATCGGCATCTCAAATATAAATAATCAAATATCACTTCTTTGTCATATAGTCATAGAAGTAATTTACACTAAGCAAAGACTAAACTGCTTCTGATACTTTGGGTACTAACTTAAGGTATTTGTAAATGTTAGATGTAGAAATAAAATACAGACGGCATAATCCGAAAACATTGTTGAATACAGACCCAGGCTGTTCTGAAATGCTCAAGGTTTTCCAAATCCATTAAGCGTTTCAGAGCATCGAGTGCTCTGGAATGCAGTGTTTTCAACAATGTTTTCGGATTACGCATCCAGACGAGACAAATTACATGTGAAGTGACAACAACTGAATAGTAGCAATTTTTGTTCCTTGCGCACTTCACTATTAATACAGCAGCATAAAACTATTAACATCTATAAGCTTTCAGAACATTTTTAAACAGTTTAGTTGTTGAATTTCAGATGCAAAAGTTGTATCTTGTGCCTCAAGTACTTTATATTGTTTGGCACCTATAGTCAAAATACTCGAAGACAGTTATGGTGTGCAAGAAGGTTTCATTACCAGTATACACGCAATGACACCATCGCTCAAGCCTCTAGATGGGCTGTGTATAAGAGGAAAGGTATTTAAATTAAACACAAAACTTTTTTTGTCTTGTCATAACAACTAAGTTGACGTACTCATCATATTATGTAGGTACTTACCAGTGATGAGTAATGAAAAAAATTCTAAATTAAGTGTGTAAAAATTAAAGTTAATTCAGTTCCTTAAGAAACAGCCTGTATGTTGACAGTTTAACGCGCGTAATACGGAAACGAAAGGTCTTTCACCTTTTATACAAGGTGAGATTTTAGTAATCGGCCAAAATTTTTCTAGATGTTAGGTATCACCAATAGACCTCATTGTGTAAATAAAACATATGGGTTACATTTTCATAATAAATTATTTTATCAACAGTGTTATTTTATAACGTTTGGTTGCCTTCTTCTGTAGTAAACGTACGAGCCCGAGGCCTTGAAACGGAATAGAGCGGCGGGCATGAATGGTGACTAGAGTTATTGGTTTTTCGGGAAAGGTTTGTGTAGTCATATCTCAATATCTTCCTATAGAACGATACTAAAAGGAAACAAGACGACTATCGGTTTTCTACCAAAGATCATTATATTAAAATTTGGCTGGTCATTAAAACCTCAACCTGTATATTTTCGCTCGCACATGATTGGTTACTTATTCCACCTGACTACACATATGTAAATGCAAGAGTTGATGTGGATCATTTTATAACGCGTATCTTTGAAATGACAGTCAACCGAATTATTTTAGCACTGGCGTGACCATCGCAGTATTCACCAAAACATAATACCAGCCGCCACAGGTGCCTGCAAAGCCCTTGAAAAGATTCTACCACAAGTTCAAGACAAGTTTTCGGGTCTAGCTTTCAGAGTGCCCATTGTTAATGTCTCTGTTCTGGATATTACAATCAGGTATATTTTGTATACACGATTATTAACAAACTTTTACTAATATTGACGACTGTT
This sequence comes from Luffia ferchaultella, assembly GCA_949709985.1. Taxonomy (NCBI): domain Eukaryota; kingdom Metazoa; phylum Arthropoda; class Insecta; order Lepidoptera; family Psychidae; genus Luffia; species Luffia ferchaultella. The sequence continues at coordinate 5,321,292 of OX453257.1, read as the reverse complement.
ATACATCAGAGGAACTAACGCGCTTAAGTTCAACACCAGGCGGCGCCAATGTAAAGTATGGTCAGCAAATGTTAAATACATCGATCTAACATTGATTAAAATCATGGCTCTAGCTACATTAGCTCACAGTCAGTGGTTTCCAGTCATCCAGTGTTACGATATTTTCTATTTCCATATATTATTTATAGTAATATTGAAGCACATACGTAGCAGACAGACAATCATGACGTGGCGTAATGCTATTGACTGGGGTGTTTGAGAAGTCGTTGACTGAGCTAATTGGCTGAAGCCTAAAAACACAAAAATGTGTTCTGTGCTTTACAAAAAATACTATGACAGGTAACCAGAGACAGAAGTAAATTTAGACAGTTGATCCATATGACCTAACTATGGGTGGTGTCACCTGGTGAGCTTCAAATAAAGTCAAAGGGTGGCCCCGTTCAGCGAAGCCGTGGTTATTTTAGTTTTATTATATTTCCAGATTATCTGTTAACACAACTTTGAAAGATATCGTAAATCGTGTCGAAAAAATGAGTAAACTGGACATGAAAAACATCATTCAAACTTCGAAAGATAAAGCAGTGTCTTCAGATTTCATCGGAGACCAGCATTCGTGCACTCTGGATGTTGATTCCAGTTTACAACTGAAGCAAAACTTCTTTAAGTTGATTTGTTGGTATGAAAATGAGTACTCATATGCTTGCCGAGTCATCGACGTAATATTTTATTTTGAAAACTGCTTAAAAGACAATGAAACATATGAAACAAAATCGAAGAAAAACCTAAATGAAATTTTTAAAACAGACGAACAAAAAAATTCAAAAGATAGTAATAGTTCTAATATTGAGTCATTTACAAGTGCCCGTTCTGGCATTTGTAGGAACAGAAATGGAAAAAGTACAGATATACAAGGAAATAATACATCGCAAGAACTGAAAAAGCGCCCGTTAAATGTAACTGGTCTTACATCATTATTATCACAGAAGCACATGAATACCAAAGAACAAAAAATTCTTAATAACGCTAACATTACAAAATCGCCACTTAAAAAGCACAAAAATACGCGCACTCCATTTAATTTGAACTACACATTAGACAGCCTAACCAAAAATTTTGAGCCTGAGGTAAGTTTAAAAAAAGTCGAAGACAAGTCAATTAATATGCCTATCATAACTGATGATCTGTTGCGAAAATCAAATAACCTGGATTTCAAAACGACCACAGAACCGGAACAACAAATAAGTGACAGTGTTGACTTTGAAAAACAAATTAATATTGATACTAAAATAAAGCAGAGTTGTATACAAGCCGAAACAGATTTTTTCAGAACAGATTTAGATGTAAATATAGTTAAAAAGAATGTTTCCGGTCAATATGGTAGTGGTATTTCTAGTGACATTGTTAAAGTATCACCACATAAAAAATCTATCAATGGCAATTCTACACATGACTTGTCTAAAATAAAACAATCCAGATGCAGTGCATCAAAATCGAGAAATAGTAATTCAAAACATTCTACAATTCAAACATATTCGGAACAACGACAAGAATGTTCACAAAACAATGATGGTCATGCAGCACATGGGAGTGAAGAATTGAAAATCCATATAATTAAAACTGTTAATAAACTAATAGATGACCTCTCACAAAGTATGTGTGATAATCTCTTGAAACGAAAACTAAATAAAAAATCTAATGATAAAGAAGTTGGATTTAAAACATATTTAAAATGTGATAAAGTAACACCTAAAAAAGAAAAAATTGTAAAAGAAAATAATAAAAATACAAATGAAATCATCAAAGCAGTAAACGATAGTTTCGAAAGCATTAGACAACATCAATGTTACGTTTATGATCATCACATGGGACTAGATACGAAGACAAAATACAAAGATCTAAAACAAACTCGTTCAAAGCAAGCAGTGACTGTAGAAAAACTGAGCATTGATAACAACACCTCTTTACGCAACAATAAAGTCACAAATGATGTAGGAATTGCCGTAAACCAAGATCTTACCATGAAATCACAAGGCAAATCAAATATTCAAGAAAATAGAAACACTACATCTAAGAAATTTAACAAATCGTTAGCAAGAGTTCCATCGGTAAGCAAATTGAATCGGAACATGGAAATCTCTATTCCAAAACCACGTACTGTAGATGATAAATTGATCAAAAGTGGCAGCGTGTTACTAAGTGATGACGAAAATGGCAGTTACTTCAACAAGGGAGAGCTTAGTATAGCTTCCACAGACGCCCATTCGACGTTTGAACCTACGAAAAATGATGATTATAATAATTTTTTTGATAACATTGACTCAGCTTCGCAGTCCACAGACATGGTGAAACCTGAAAATGTAAAATTTGAAATTGTACACATTAACCGTACATCAAAATTACTGAGCTGTGACAATTCTAATACAACAATAGGTAATTTAGATTTTGGCTCGCCAAAACTAGATATATATGACAAATTGGACAGCACCAGTAGAACAGATTCTGATAACTCTTTCCAGATGCACGAAAAAAAATCGCAAGTGATCACAATATCTGATTTGACTAATTCCTTGGAAGATCTAGCTCGGTTAGACAAAATCTGTAGAATAATTGAAATATCTGATGAACTGTCAGACAAATTGTTTTCATCGTTAAAGGAAGAACGAGCATTGAGTACCGCTAAAAGATGGTCATTCAGAGATTTATGCAAAAAACTAAAATTAGATGACTTTTGTAAATCGGTATTTGAAAATGTTGCTTCTTAATTTTTTATGTTTGTAAATTAATATATTCATTTTTGTTCAGTTTTTTGTTTTCATATTAAAAAAAAAAATTGTAAAGCAACTTTATTTATTCGTAATATTTCAGATCATGATTATTTAAATATCATATAAAAATAAGTATCAAATTTATATAAATTAGCAAAAAACTATATTCTTAAAACTATATCAGACCTATTCTAAGGCAAAGTTCAGGTACTGTATTATATTCTTACAAGAATGTATCACAGAAGTAAATAAGTTATAAATTAAAAAGAAATCAAATGTTAAAACAATATGGGTTGACAACAAAACTGTGATAATACCTATATTCAGGTTAAATATATAAATAACTGGTGATTCAATCCATTCCTGTTAGGTGGCCTAGAAAAGATCATCAATTGATTCAATTCCATATTGCCTTATGCTAAGATGAACCATTTTCGTAAATTATAATTTAAACTTTTTTTTTAAATGTTTTAAATGACATCCTTTAAAATTATATTAAAAAAATGAATGCTTCTAAACTTTTTTATTTGGTTTATTTAGTCCACATACCAATATTTAATTATAAGTAAGAAAATAAATATCTGTGTTTATTTAAAAATGGCGCTCCAAAAGTTTATGAGTTTCACAAATATTTAAATTTCCTTTAAAAACCATTATCAAATTAAACATGTAGATTATTAAAAAAATATTATCTATGTTCTTTTCGTTATGCAATGAAGTATCAACATTCCTGATAAATAGCAAGATCCCAGAAAAAATGTGATGATAAATAAAAAAAGTTTCAAGAATGGTATTAGTGGCAGCAAGTGTACTTGTTATAACAATGCAAAAACTGTTCCCTTTAGAAAATAATAGCTAATAATCGTGATTGATTTAAATATGACGTCAAAAGTCAATGTATGTAAGCTAATTTGAAAAATCTAACCATGAGCAGTTGTCGATCGGTGGTATAGAATCCATTTCAACTCTATACTCTCTATGAAAGCGTAAAGGCGTATAATGTCGTTATATCCAGTTAATTATATCGTGTCAATCATCGTTTTCAAAAATTAACTAAAAAACGTATTTTTTCAAATGAAGGGAACAAAATTAAGTTTATATTTTGAACTATATTTTCGATAGAAAAAATATCATATAGATCATAGGTACCAAATCCCAGTGTTCTTTAAGAAAACTTGTATTATTATCAATCTCTATAAAACAAAAAATTATGAAATTAATAAAGCTTCAGAGCCCTATTTCCAAAGGAACACAGATAATTTTTATTTTAGTACTATTTATTTTAATACCAGATAATAAACATAATTTGTTAGTAACATAAACTTAAACTATGTTAGCAGTAAAGATAAGGGGCCATCCATTAATCACATGATCTTTTTTAAAGCATTTTTAACCCCCCCCCCCCCCCCGGTGATACATGGTGAGGTTTAAGACTACCCCCAACCCCCCACCCAGCATCACGTGTATTTTTAGTATCTACAAAAAATCTTAAATTTTTAAGAATATTTTAGAATATTATCTTAAATACAGGTATAAAGTATAATCATATTTTGTTCTGAAATTAAGGACCATGATAAAAATGTCTAGACAGAAAGGTTGCAGGTTGTTATTAATTAGCATAAAAATAATAATAAACGAATGGTGTACACTACACGCCGCTTTTCGATTTAAAAACCGCGCGTTAGAAAAAATAATGAAAAAATTAATACACGTGATATCTTACTACACCCCCCTTACCCCCTTGTGATATTTCGTGATTTTTGTCAAACCCCTCCCCCCCCTTTCAAGCCTCACGTGATTAATGCACGGCCCCTAAGTATATAAAGTGTGTTTTAAACAAAGGCGGATAAACGAGCATTGACAAAAAGAATTATCTTCGCGTCAACAGAAATCTACCTTTTTCCATACAACTATCTATCGCTTACATATTTTGACGCGTTTTATCGTTTTCTGTTGGCGCGAATATAATACTTTTTGTCAATGCCCGTTTTTCAGCCTTTGTTTGCAAAAATAGACTATACCTAGTGATAATGAAGTATTGGTATGCTAACTAAACAAAACCAGATTTAAAAAAAATTACTAAAATAAGTTTTTTTTTTAAATAAATTGTTTTTTAGCATAAAAGGCTTAATAAATCAATTGATAATGGGTCAGAGAACAGTACTCCTGTAAAGAAAATTAATAGACAATTGACTGCAATTACATTATGAATATTATAGAGAATAAAAGCACTGTTGATAAATAAAATTAAATTGTAGAAATTTAATAATAAGTTATATAAGTTCGTTGGGGTCTACATAGAATACGAAATAAAATAATACTGTGCTGTTTGGTTACAAGGCGACAACTATAAACCTGAGGCGTATTAGTAACATTTTGAATTGATATAAATCCCTTACTCCCCGCAACGATAAAGGCGCAACAAGTTTATAACTATTGGTTTGCAAATTTGTATAACCACAATAGGTCCATCCAAAATTAACTTATGTTTAACAATTGCACTGAATTACTTTATGGAAGAACATTTAACTTATAAATAAGTACTATCGCTTCATTTCACAAACACGACGAAAAAATCACTGAACATGATCACTGTGATATAAAAGTGTGGTGTTTCTGAGTAATTTCAAGTTGAGCTGTATGATGGTTTTAGAGAATAGGGCATTTTCCATATCAACGAAATCAGCGATGACTACATTAAGCGGCGCACGGTGATCCTCCGGGTCTCTGTTTGGAGCATCGGGCGCCCCCGGCCTCATTTCGCTTACTTTGGGCAACACATCCTTCAGTACAGGTGCTGCGCATTGAACGCGTAGATTCGACACCCATCTGAAAATTATGATTGTGATTATAATATACATATATAGATAACTATAGGTACTGTATTTTTCATGGAATCTATAAAATCGTAGTGTCGGGCTAATCTTCAAAACGGTTGAACCGATTTTAATGAAACTTGCAGACATGAAAAGTGGCTGGCTAGCAGAACAGGACGAAACAGACGTATTTCCAAAATTTGTCCTACCGGTCAATGATGAGATCAACCACTGCGTGACCTAGATTAGTGTGCTAGTTACTACAGCGCCGGCGTAAGGATGCCCGAGTGCGGTACGTACACAATAGTTATTGTAAATGATCGTTATTAAGATGAAAAACATTTTCTCCAAAGATTTTTGAATAATTAATCAAAATTCTAAATTATGCAAATAAAATAACACCATATAGATAGATGTTAATTATTTATTTGCCTCAATGCACTAATCTCAATGAATCTAATCTAACTATATTTTAAGAATACATACTTAAGCACAATGAATCCAGGTGTCGGTGTGAGCACTGCTTGGTGTACAAACCCGATGCCAGGTGGTCTGAATACGTTATTGAAGAACCTGATCAGAGAGGCTGTTTTGTCTTGACGAGGCCAAGGTGACGTCATCATCTGAGACCTCCAGAACAGGCTTGTCGAATGACCCGCTTCATGACGATAGACTATTATCACCTGGAAATCAAGTATACTCATAAACAGTAGTGCTGAAGTATCAAGTTTACATCAACTTGGATACAAACTTCCAAATGCCTTGCAAGTGAAGCTTTAATGCTGAAGTTATAAATGGACAACCATTTAAAACATGTTCTATATGGAAAATCTTGTTTATATTAAACATATTTTATTTAATTTCATTTGATTATTGAAAGCATATCCCGTTTATATCCATTATACTGTCTTACCGTTTCCGCACGCGCTATATCTCTTTACTAAAGTACTAAAATTTTAATATGGCAGCGCGTATGTACGAAGTGGAAATGAAGACTTAAGAAGCTGGGGATCCCGGGTTCGAATCCCAGGTCGGGGCAGTATTAATATGGTGAATAATACTGGTACTGGGTCTTGGTTGTTGTAAGTATGTGGTGTCTTCGCTTGGTACTCAAAATACAAGCTAATGCTTAGTTTGGGGCCTAGATGTTGTGATGTATACGTTATTATTATTATTATACTTTTAAGAAAATTTCTTTGACAGTACTAATTGTAGCTGGCTGATTTAGATACCATTAAAAAGGTTACATTTGAAATTTAGTAAATTTTGTTTCCGGCCGGTTTTCGTTTGTTTTTCTTTCTGTCAAAATGAGTGAATCTTATGAAAAAATTCGACACATTTTAAAATTTTATTATAATATAGGAAAAAATAAAACGCAAATTGCGAAAAAAAATTGTGATGTTTATGGCCCTAATGTGGTGTCAGTAAGAGTAGCACAAAGTTGGTAGTAAGAATAGCACAAAGTTGGTTTAAGCGTTTTCAATCCGGGAATTTTAATGTCAAAGATGCACCTCACTGTGGTCGCCCTGTCACGGCTAAAATGGACGCCATTTAAAAAAAAGTGGAGCATGATCGGCATATCAGTAGTCACGACATAGCTGTAGGGAAATCGGGGAATTGACCACAAAACAGTTTTGACCCATTTGAAAAAAGCTGGGTATTAAAAAAGCTCAATATTTGGGTGCCACATGAGCTCACTGAAAGAAACCTAATGAACCGTGTACTCATTTGCGATTCTTTATTAAGACGTAATGAACCGAACCGTTTTTGAAGAGGTTGATAACTGGTGATGAAAAGTGGATCAAGTACGATAAGAACGTGTGAAAAAGGTCGTGATCAAAGGTCGGTAAGGCTTTACAGACTGTAGGAAAACCTGGGTTAACTCGCAATAAGGTGATGCTGTGTGTATGGTGGGATTGGAAGGCTATTTTTTATTATGAGCTTTTACCGCCGGGCAATACCATCGATTAGGATCTCTACTGCGAACAACTGATGAGATTAAAGCATGAAATTGAGAGAAAGCGGCCGGAATTAATCAAAAGAAAGGGTGTGGTCTTTCATGACGATAACGCTAGACCTCACACATAGCCACTCAGAAAAAAATAATAGAGTTTGGCTAGGAGGTGTTAATGCATCCGCCATATAGCCCTGATCTTGCATCTTCAGATTTCTACCTGTTTCGGTCTCTTCAGAATTCTTTAGACAGTATCAGGGTAACATCAAGAGAGGACTGCCGAAACTACTTGTCGCGTTTTGTCATTGAAAATGACTATCAAATCCATTTCACGGGAGACGCATTTTTAGCCATAACTCCAAGGGTATGAGGTCTAGCTAAGATTTTAAGGTCTTAAAAGATCAATAATTTAGTTGCGGATCGTATGACACCAAAATTTTGAAAATCGGTTTGGTAGTTTTCGAAAAAAATTGGAAAATGTAAAAAAGTCGGGTTGTTTCGGATTTTTTTTTTACTAAATCCAAATTATTTCGAGAACGGGGACCGATATCGAAAATAAAAAAAAAATAGTGTCCTGGCCATTAACGTAGCTTTGGTTTGAGACCAAGTTTTTAGAAATCGGTTGGTAATTGTAAGAGAAATTATTTCCGAAAGATGAGATTTTTTGGTCGATCGCTGGTGTTTGGGGATATACTACTCTGTAAAAAAAGTACCGGGAATTGTTCATTTAATTCTAATTCCAAATTCAATTCAAAAAGTCTTTTTTGTCGGTGAGTACGCTCAACTGTTTTCTATATTGGTGCGAAGTTTGAGCACCATCTGTCATTTAGTTTGTGTACAGTGCTCGATTTTGTTAGGTCCTCTCAAGTGTGTTTTGCGATTTTTATAATGGATAAAAACATTGAACAAAGAGTTTGTCTCAAATTTTGCATTGCGAATGGAATTTCGTGTTCCGAGTCGCTGAAAATGTTGCAGAAAGCTTACGGTAAATCGACTTTATCAAAAACACGTGCATATGAGTGGTACAGTGCATTCAAAAGCGGTCGGGGTGTGGTGGAAGATTTGCCTCGCTCTGGTCGGCCATCAACGTCTTCAACTAAAGTTAATATCGCTAAAGTGAAGGAAATGGTGACTGAAAATCCTCATTCAAGTTTGAGAGAAATAGCCGCTGAGCTTTCTGTGTCTCACTCATCGATTCGTATAATTTTAAACGATCGCTTGAGCATGAAACATGTTGCCGCTCGACTAGTCCCAAAAGATCTGAATTTTCTTCAAAAACTCAATCGCGTAAAAGTCGCCGAAGACATGCTAGAACGAGTCAGTTTCGACCCTACATTCATAAAACGCATTGTTACTGGTGACGAGACATGGGTTTACGAGTTTGACATGCAAACTAGTCAACAAGCTTCAGAATGGCGCCTTCCAACTGAACCGAAACCGAAAAAACCACGTCGAAGTCGATCAAAAGTAAAGGTCATGTTGACTGTTTTCTTTGACTATCGCGGTGTTTTGCACTCGGAATTCTTGCCAGAAGGTCAGATGGTAAATAAAGAATATTATGTGAGTGTTATGCGGCGTTTGCGAGAGCAAATTCGTCGAAAAAGACCAGATTTGTGGAAAGAAAATTCGTGGATTTTGCACCATGACAACGCGTCATCGCACAAAGTTATCATTGTGAACGAATTTTTGGCCAAAAACTCAACAAATACCATTGAACAACCTCCATATTCACCGGATACGGCTCCGGCCGACTTTTTTCTCTTCCCGAAACTGAAATTACCACTTCGAGGCACCCGTTTTCAGTCGATAGAAGACATAAAAGAAAATTCGCGGCGAGAACTGAAGTCGATTCCGGAAAATGCGTTTAAAAAATGTTTTGATAATTGGATTATTCGTTGGCGTAAGTGTATTATTTCGGAAGGGGCATACTTTGAAGGTGATAAAATAAATTTGGAATAATAATTAACATTTCATGTTTTATTAATCTTTTCCCGGTACTTTTTTTACAGAATGTAAGTTACTATATTTCAAAGGGTATTCGTCGGATCGCTTCGAAGTGTTATACAAAAGGTTAGAGGGCGTCGGTAGCTACAGTTTGAGACCAAAATTTTGGATATCGGTTGGAAATCGAACAAGAAATTTGACATCACATGTTAGATTTTATGGACGATCAGGAACTTGTTAACATTACGGTCATCGCCTTTCGGCCTGTATTCGTTCGAATGCTTCATTATCAAGTTCAAAACGTTTAAAGATATCAGAGGCTGCAGTTTAAATCGTGGCAATGCCACGATTTCGTGGCAATGAAATAAAATAATCTGTGAAAATCGAATTTGAGTAGGTTCATTTTCAATAAAACCGATGGTTGCGGGGACTGCAAGATCTGTGGATTTTTTTGATCAGAAGTCCCGAAATTTCTACAGCAACGAGATCATGTCACTATCAATAAAATGGCAGACAGTCATCGAACAAAATGGAACATATACAGTTTGGATTCCAACCGTCCAGAGTCCTGTTATATTTAAAATCTGCTGGTATTCAATAACAATTTTGCCAAAGAAACTATATTTTTATTTGTAGCCGTTTTCGAGAAAATCAATTTCTAATATTACTCGTTTTTCAAATAACCACGCAACCCTGTTTTACGAACGCGGCGCATACCACAGCGCATACGCCGACAAGTGCCGACAAGCTGGCAACAGCCTTGAAATCGTTTGAAATTTGCCGTAAGCAGCGGCGCGGGGTCATGTGGCGGAGTAGTGTAAAGAGCAGTGGTGGATAATATAACATATAGTAATATTTTAAACGCGTTATTTAAGCTCAACGGATTTGGCATATTATATTGGTTACCTCTTGGTGCTATTAAATAGCGCTACGCGATCCCGCCGTCCCGTATTATCAATAGAGCGATACGTTCAGCACAACGATACACGTCCTACAACGAACACGATCGCGCGCTGACTGACTTTAGCGCTAACGCCGCCAACTAAACACGTTGACCGTTGTACAACGCAACGACTCAACGAGACAACGAGACGCGAAGCAGACTAGTTAGTCACGCGCGATCATGATCATGTTTCGTTGTAGGACGTGTTTAGTTTTTTGCGCTAAACGCACTGCGCGCTGGCTCGCTCGTTATGCCATAGCATAGCATGTAAAATAACTTGCTAAAATAATATAGCTTATAGTCCGAAGCGCGTTTTAAAAATATATCTGATTTTCACATCGCTGGTAAAGAGTATTCGCGGGGCGGCGCGCGCGGCAATTAATTAGTCGCATTTTGACCGTGACCAAATAAAGCTTGTGCCTCGAGTTGGTGACCTCAAGTGTTTTTAACATGGGCTGTTTGCAGTTTATCGTGTTATTTTTTAATGCAGCTTATCGTTTATAATTGTGCCATGTGCTTCACGGGGAAATAATTAAAGGAATAGTCTATTAAACGGAATACACCACTAGAGATCAGCAAGGTTACTCAACATGTCATTCGTCTAGGCGAGTGGAATGCTCGTATTTGTAATACTGTCTAATTGCATAGTCATAATGTCTTAAAATAGTGACGGGAATGCAATAGATATCACGTAGGTAGAAAATTCAAAAGCCATTCGTTACTTCACGCGGCATATTAAAAAAAATATTTTGTATTATGGTGTCATGAAAACTTAAACATCTATTCCATTAAATACTTTTTTAATTGTAATTGTTCACATCAAACAAATTACAGAATAGTAAATAGATATCCAAAAAGTTAATACGAACGACGACGTTGATAACTGTGAATTAAACCTATGTTAATAGTATTTTCTGTGGATTATTGTGACTTTGTGGTACACCATTATGAATGAATCATTCTTCGTTCCTGGTGTGATTTACAAAACCGAAGATTTCTGGTAAATTTAATGAACATTATTTTGTGTGCGCGCACGCGGACGCATCATAAGTAGTGGTAGGTATGACGTAGGTAGTCGCCGTGTGTTTACGTTTCCATGGTTTGCGTTACGTTACACGTGCGATGTACAGGGTTGACGAGACTGGAAATTAATTATTTTTTTCACGTGACATTTTTTTTCCACGCCATTTTTTCTTGCACCTATTGTCTAAAGGTCAAGAAAACAATCTGTACAATCTGCTGATTTTGGGATAAACAAATAATGGTATCCATACTGTATATGTAATTAAATGTAAAAAAACTTTGAAAAAAATGTCTTGAGTTTTCTTATAAAATGCGAAGAAACTTTTTCCCCGACCCAATATGTATGTGGTGTCTTCGTTTGGTACCCAAAATACAAGCTAATGCTTAGTTTTGGGCCTAAACGTTGTTGTGATGTATACATTATTATTATTATTTATTAATTTACACAATCAAAGTTGTAGTAGCATAGCACACTGTTTCATTTCACTAAAAAAATTTCCCTATGCTGTTTATCGCATAAATCGATTAAGAAATGTTTTTTAAATGCAGGAGTAAAACACCCACCTGTCTATTTAACATACTTTTTTTTTAAAAAAATAACTTGTGTGTCGTGACTTCGACGTAAAAAAAAGATTAAATAAATTCTGTAAGCGTGTTTGATCAAAATATATCTTTTTGATTAATATGGTTTGATGAAAGACCGTCAGGTGCATATTTTCCAGTTTTTATTTTTTGAAGATCACTTTTGGTTACCGAGTTATTAATTTTTATTCAAATTTTTGTTTTTATTTTTTTTCTCCCAAAAACCGCAAAAGTGCGACTTGTGACTGGCACTCAAAGATTCCTCATAAATGCGTCTATCAGTGATAAAAAAGTCAAGTCGCACTATGGAAGCTTTTGGGAGTTACGGATAAAGGTTATATAGTACATTTTAGGGTTGTCACTAAAGGTCAAACAATTGTAATATTTGTAATCAATAAAAAATTTAAGACTCATACATATAATTTTCATTTACGAGTATCAACATGCTGTCGTCAACATTATCATGTTGGAACTTCGTCAGCCACTTCTTCCAACTGCAAGTTTTCTTCATTAACCGGCTTCAGAAGTTCACGAACAGCTGCTGGCAGACAAATCCTATTGGACAATCTTTGGCGCTGTCTACAGTGTGCCATAAACACACAAACGGATCCGACGATTCAAGTGCATGGTGGAAGAGGTCAATCATAGTTTTTTTCCTGTTCATTTTCCGGCAGTGGCGTTCCCTATCTGAGCGCCAAAATTTATTGCGCGATTCAGCCGCTTGTTCTGAGAGCATACATACAGGAAGAGAACATGATTCTACGATCTCTTTACCATAGACTAGAATTTTGTGTACCGTCACAGTCATTGACTGCCAATTAAATGACTGGATGTACTTTTCCGCGAGCGTGCGACAGAAAATGCCAAACTTTACAGTGTCAATAGGAAATTCACAAGATATGGCGACAAAGATAGTATGCAGCCCGTCCATCAAACATGCATCTAGACCTAATATCTCTGCAAATATAGCACGGTATTTGTCTGATAGTGCCGTGCGGGCTGAATTACCATCATTTGTGGTTCCTGCATTGGGTTTAACAACGTCCAGCAACAATCCAATCCGATTTCTTATATCAGCCTGGATATGTTTTTCCGTTCTTCCACAATTTGACTTTCTCTGCTATCTTTTTTGATTCTCCATTTCCGTACTAACGGATCGTTTTTGTAACTGAGATGTAATAAAAATTCGAAAATACGTATCCATACATGAAGTGGATTGATGCCGTGTTGCATATTTTCTTTTACACTTCGTCTTGTTTACGATGTTGCCAAATCATGAACTGACTGGCAGTAGCTTTGCAAAATGGGCACCTTAACTGTGAAGACGTACCAGTTTAGGACTTTGCCGTCGATCACACTCAAAATTAAATTAGAAACAAATGTAATAAGTATGATGCCCTTCGGAGGTTTGGGTCGTAATAGGAATTACGACTCAAACCCAAACTTTGATAGAGAAGCAAATTAAACGTTTGACTCCTGTCAAACGTTTAATTTGCTTCTCTATCAAAGCTTTTTCCTTAAGAATAAGATTAGTGTCTTCTTTTCTATACTGAATGTGGAGCGGCCGAAAAAATCTATACGACTGGGGTGCAGGATGGTGCCATGAAATATAATTTTTGTCCATTACTATACTTAAAGGAATAAAAGTCGAGGCAAAAAAACTATTTTCGTTCACAGAAATGTCTTCGTCTGATTCTGAGAAGTGTTGTTTATATAATGCTTGGCCTGTGCTTCCATCAAAACCCCAGGACCCTTCAAATACGCATGAGACTTCTTGCTTGCCTGTTCTGTTACAATACTCGATAAAATTCTCATCACAACTTCAAACGATTCGTTGCAAAGTATATGTAAGAAGTCCATGCAACGAAACTGACGCTTCTATTTCCGAAACATCTAGCTCTTTTGCTGGGTAACATGCTTTTCTTGCTCTCATTAGTAAGAAGGGTGGATAAGCTAAATAAACTCGACTTTTCAAATCCTGTCTTAAAAGTTTATATGTTTCCATATTTAGTCTCCTGTCGATAACGAAACCTAGAGCTTCCTCAGGTGTATTGTAGTTAAGGACAAAATTGAATTAATTTAAACAAAAATAAAAGGTCAAGTTGAGTGACACCCCTAACACCATATTTTGAAATTCGATTACTCGTAAACGCTTCCATAGTGCGACTTGAGCTTTTTATCAATGATAGACGCATTTATGAGGAATCTTTGAGTGCCAGTCACAGGTCGCACTTTTGCGGTTTTTGGGAGAAAAAAAATAAAAACAAAAATTTGAATAAAAATTAATAACTCGGTAACCAAAAGTGATCTTCAAAAAATAAAAACTGGAAAATATGCACCTGAAGGTCTTTCATCAAACCATATTAATCAAAAAGATATATTTTGATCAGACACGCATACAGAATTTATTTAATCTTTTTTTTACGTCGAGGTCACGAAACACAAATTATTTTTTAAAAAAAAAAGTATGTCCAATTGACACGTGGGTGTTTTACTCTTACATTTAAAATGGATTTCTTAATCGATTTATGCGATAAACAGCATAGGGAAATTTTTTTAGTGAAATGAAACAGTGTGCATAGGCTGTAGATTTCAGATAATATGTAATTAAAATTGAAACTTCAAATTATATCGGACATCTTCGTGAATTGTCGAATATTTGTTCATTTCACAACTCGAGCCATTCATTTATTTTGAATTTCATTTAGTTTGGTACCCGATGAGAAATTTTGACCAGAATAAACTGTATTCTATGTTTTCGTATCGTCTCCAGCCGAAATCACGTCATTGTTGCCCTGTCACGACGTGAAGAAAGGACAAACAACAAATAAACCCACTTTCACATTTATCGTAGTATAAACTATTTTAATTTGAATTTTAATTTTACCTGTTGTCGTAAATTATTTAAAGAATTAAGTGTTATTCCTTGTAAATAATTAGCAGGCGGACAAAGTTTTGCACCATACATATTTATCAGCTGCCGTACTAAACGCTGATGATCATCCGGTTTGAAAGCATAAAAATGTTGAAAATCTAATATTACAACCTGTAACAAATGAGAAAACATATTTCATCTATCTTATCGATTACAATAAACACGCCAACACATGGATCTATGGAAAAACCAAAGCAGAAAAATTAAATCATAATCTATATGTAATATGCAGTAAGTATACTATTCCAATTTGCTAACAATATTGCGAAACTCGATTTAGTTTTTACTGTCCAATTCAGAAATATTCCTTTAGACCCAGTTTAGTGTCATAATTGAAAAATAAATCAAAACATAAGTAATGACATAAGTAATAAATTTACAATAAATTATTTGGATACTTAGTTTCAAGTTTATTGTTGTTTAAGAACATTGTATAGCTGACTAATTCGAACAGTGATCAAAAAACAACCAAAATTAGTATGAATGGAGGAACATTAATAATATCTTGGACATCCCACACAGCGCCATCTAGTTCCAAACTAAGTAAAGCTTGTACTATGGATACCAGGCAACTGATATAAATACTTAAATATTTTTATAATATTTTGCACATATAGATATTTTTTTTACATCTAAACACGGAACAAATAGACATGTTCATGCACACAAATATTTGTCCCAGGTGGGAATCGAATCCGCGACCCTTGGCTCCGCAGTTAGGATCTCTAACCACTCGGCCAACCGGTCATTAAAAAAAATCTTTATTTTTCAACATAGTCTCTTGCCTATGAGCACAATAACAGTGAGTTGCACCAAAAAAGATTATGTCAACATGTATCGCATGAAGTAAAAATTTACAGATATGCTCGTACTTTGTTCAGAACCGTGACGTATTTTATGACTGCACTTGGCTGTACCAGACACGAAAGTCATCGTTGTAATCAAAGTATAGCTGTCAGTTGCTACTTTATGCGATATACGTTTACGTTATCTCTTTTGGTGCAACTCGTGGTTAGTGGTGTTTCATCAGTCCTTTTATATCACTTAAAATTTTTTTTTTTGTCCCTTGAAAAATGCTTCTACTGCACCTTGTAACTGTCAAATTTTACGATATTATTAACTACATAATAATATAAGAACAATAAAAATAAGTATTTACATAATTACCTCTCCAGGATGAGAATCAATAAATTCTTTCACTTGGATCAGTGCTTTCGAGATCTCTTCAGCATACAAACCATGGGTAAAGTAGAAATCTTCTGTACCTGATTTTGTGGCCAATCTTAAGTCAAGATACCTGAAAATGTTCGATGAATTTGTAAGAACTCATAAAAAATATACTTATATTATTGAACAGAAGCATGCAACAGTTCATTTTAAACGTTTTTGTCTGTGGTTTGAAAAAAAAAAGGTTTTTATTTAGTTTATATTTTAATACTATTGAGATTTTCACCTAATACCCATATGCAGCTGCTGAGTGGTATCAATTGACTGAGTTATGGTCCAACGTAATATCGTACCTCGAAACAGTGGGTACAACCGAAGTAGAATTGGCTCGGCATCTGGTGCCAAGCCGCTTGAACGAGTAATGCCGTACGTCATGGAATCATGGCTTCCTGTAAATTGTTATAAAACATTTATACAAGCTGTTATTTTAGATATACCCGACATTCACATCTGATGAAAGAATACTTAAATTTTATGCGGAATAAAAATATGCATTTTAAAATTTTTATTCTAAATACATAGCATAGCTTTAGTGCAATAACACAAAAATATAAACACGGTTCAAAGTATGTTATCACATATATATAGTGAACTAATTGTAATCACTGGAGCAGAACTAAGAAGCACTACCTGTCGTTCAAGATTTAATTTATGATAAATTATTTAGTAAAAACCAATTTTTTTGAAGAATAGCTCGAAAAGACAAACAGACAAAAAGTAACCTATATCACTTCCTGGTATTCTCCTTTTCCTGTCTGTGAAGTTTCATTAAAATTAGTTTAGAGGTGTTCTGAAGATTAGCGCAAACAGCAGGCAAAAATTAACTTATATATTTAAAAAAAAACCAACTGCAAAGAAATAAGTTATTAACCGAAAAGAGGAAAACAAACTACATTCCATAGAATTTGGTTTGAACAACATAAAATTCACCAAGCAATGTTTTTTTGTCTGATACCTACTCAAGCAGATATTAAATTATAAATAGCACCAGCCACATGTGACATAGCGTTGCAGCTCCATAATGATTTAATAAATGTTTTTCATAATGTTTTTTTTTGTGGGTTGATTTTCATAAAATAAACACTAAATGTTCCTTAGAATAAAGCTTCAAGTTTCACAGTCATTAGATTTTGAATCAAAAAAACAGAGAAACCAACAAAAAGACAAAAATTTTAAAAACCGGTTTTTTACACTCCATTAAGTACTTATTTCTCGCGTCTACCAGTTAGGTATTTTTGTGCAAAAATTGTTAAAGTACAGACATGGACAGTCTACAACTTTATTATATGTATAGATTTATGCGATGTACCCACAGTATCTACGACTACAATAGTAACTAAATATGTTGTTTATGAAAAATGTTTACATATTTATGCCATATATATAGATACATATAACTAGTGATGGGTACTGTTATAGAGAAGTGGTGAAATCCAAAAAAATATTATTGGTTAACAGACAGTGACATTATGGTGAAATATAACATTATGGTAGTGAATTGGTAAAAAACTTTTGAACCCAAACCCATTAATAATAAGGTTTATAATTATTATCAGTCATTAAAAGTTATTCAATATATTTAGTAAGAAAATTAGTTGTTTTGTTAATTGTTGTAGTTGTAGGATATTTTAGCAAATATGTAGACAGACAGTGCTCTAGATCTTGCTAACCATATTATACCTATAACAGTTAAACACAGTTAAACTGCTGAATAAAGTTTCTGTAAAATATTACAAAAACTTTTTCAAATTACAATATGGATATACTTTCAGATCTAACAATCCTATAGGTAGAAAATGATATTCCTCAGTGTTTGAATATTTTTACTTTCATTTTTTATTAATTTATGTATGCATAGTCATCTGCTGTGCATATGTATGTATTTTGAATTAACATTTTTAAACTTTGTTTTCCTGACTAACATATTTGTCATCCATTCTACTAGTAATAGAGAGAACTCTAGTATGGGTTTTTTCAATCAGGCACCATTATGTGTAACATTTATAAAAATATTATTTTATCATTTTTATAATTCAAAGAACAACCAATGAGGCACTGCAACAGTGACCGCGTAAGTATGATTGGCACTTTGCAGTGCACTGGCGGTCGGTAGACTTACTATGGTATGAATGCGTTTAAGTTGACGCGTGTGTAGGTACATAAGCACCTGATTTACTAAGGGTGCATCGGTATTTAGCTACACTACATCTGAGTATTCCTAGGTTCTTGACATTCACTCCTGCTCTTGCTTTTTATTGTACAAAATGTTTATAAAATATGAAGATTATGATACCTTTATAGAAATTTTGGTGTTAGTGATAGTTTTCTTAGAAACCCTTTCCAGACTTCTAATTTGTGGTAAAATGTTCAAGTTTGTGTGAGGGCACAACTATGAAATTTCACACCACCTAGCCTAAAAAATTATCTTAGTATTGTAGTATTAATATTGATTGTGCTTATGGGGGAGGGGTGTGAGAACCTCCCACAGTAAATACTTTTAAACAAAAATAGGAAAAAAATATATAGCTCCTCGGTTGGTTGTTGCTCGTCACTCCGCTCTGCTTCGCTTATCGCATTAACACAAGGGCAAACTAAACAAATTTTTTTTGTAAATTGTGTACTATCGACCTACATTGGTCGAATTCAAAATTTATCAGTGTTAAAATCACGATTTGATACAGGCAATATTGGAAAGTTAACCCGAAGTAGCGAAAATTACTTACCAGGAATAGCAAGGTATATAATCGGTACTTCCTTCAACGCTGATGGTAAATCCCTCATCCAAGTCTCGAGATCAAAATGTATTCCCGCGTTTGTAGCATCAGCCATAACGTATGCTTTAATAAAATTTGTATTTAATTAGTGACACAAATAGGTAATTATTCAATTAAATGCAATTTACCAAAGTACCCACCTTAATTATTACTATTTTATTTAATCATTGGACTCGTCTGTTAGATAGACCCGTATTAGTTTATTTTATACTATGGTAGGTAGTTTATTCAAAGAATTAAATACACAAGTCTTTAATTTATTATAACTGAAAATCACTGCCTATCTATAATGAGCAGTAATGAGTCATGCCAAAAAATCTAAATACGTGATAATGTTTTGTTGACCACCGCAATTTAGTAGGTACAATTCGAGTATTTTTGAATTTGAGTAATTTGCGAGTTGATTGGCATAAATTAGCATTGATTTGTGTTGATTTGCTTGCAACCATAGAGTTTGCAACTGATCACATCTGATTACAGCTAATCCATGGACGTAATACTGCCTACAACGTAGGTTCAGGACTGTGCACTCTCGATATTGTATAATACAAAAATGAAACCTTTGTGTTATGCATAAGGTTCGCTTAAAATTGTAATACATAAGGAGGCAAAATGAGTTCGTAGGAGATAGCTACCGGTGGGCTCTCTTAAGTTGGCGGTCTAAAATTTTTATTTTTATTTTTTTACTTATTCGTTTGTTCTTAATTGTTCAATAAAATTCATTGTTTGTTCGTTCTTCAATTTTTTATAAACGATACTTAAAATTTCTCTCTTGGGTAATTGACGTTCCATTTTAAATTTCTTTTCTAATTCGTTTGTTCTTGATTGTTTGATCAAATTCATTGTTTGCTCGTTTTTTATTTTTTTATACAATACTTAAAAATTTTAGACAATATTAAAATTTTAATATTTTCGCAATCAAATGTGAATCAAAAAAACGACAACCAAAGTGGCTGAATTTGATACAGAATTAAGAACTAGTTGCACGTTAATGAATAACATAAAAACTGACCAAATGTTCGGTTGTATTATCCAGTAATCGTCGTTCAAGTTTATAAAAAGTGTCTTTAAATGAGGATTATTGAATAATGTAATCGAATATTTGGTCAGCTTTTAAGTTTTTCATTAACATGAACTTGTACTTATCTCTATATCAAATTCAGCCACTTAGCTTATCGAATTTTTTTTTAGGTTATAAAAATATGTTTGAACGAGGAATGTTAAATAACGCGAACGAATACTTGGTCAGTTTTTATGTTCATTATTGTGCAACTAGTAAGTACTTAATTTTGTATCAAATTCAGCCACTTTGGTTATCGTTTTCTTTTTGGTCACGATAAAACATTTTTAAACGAGGATTGCTGAATAATGCAACCGAACATTTGGTTAGTTTTTATGTTATTCATTAACGTGCAACTAGTTCTTAATTCTGTATCAAATTCAGCCACTTTGGTTGTCGTTTTTTTGATTCACATTTGATTGCGAAAATATTAAAATTTTAATATTGTCTAAAATTTTTAAGTATTGTATAAAAAAATAAAAAACGAGCAAACAATGAATTTGATCAAACAATCAAGAACAAACGAATTAGAAAAGAAAAAAAAATTTAAAATGGAACGTCAATTACCCAAGAGAGAAATTTTAAGTATCGTTTATAAAAAATTGAAGAACGAACAAACAATGAATTTTATTGAACAATTAAGAACAAACGAATAAGTAAAAAAATAAAAATAAAAATTTTAGACCGCCAACTTAAGAGAGCCCTACCGGTGAGTCTGTTCTAACAGTTGCCATTAGAAAAAATATTTCATCTAGAAGGTTCATTATCGATTTTTATAAATATACGAATACTCGTCTTATTTCTATTTTCTGTGACTTCTGGTTTTTAACATGTCTTGGTATTCGACTGATAATAGTAGGTATTTCTGAAAGTTAATATGTTACATTTTACAAATTTATTAAAATTTCAGTTATATTAAAAGGGATGTCTTAATTTATAGTTTTATATTGGCAACTAAACCGAGAATTTGGGCAATTTTGACGTACGGATTGTCAAATTTGAAGTTTCTGACGTCATATTACTAAGGTGTCCATAATATTCCATTAAATTAATATGAATTCGTTCTAACAGGTGGGCTAAAAGAAGTCATCCGATGTTGTTTAGCTATCATTTTTTTTCTAAATAAAAAATTTCGGTTCTGTTTTTTAATTATGTTTATTTGAACCTTTAGAATTGTATTGGTCAAGTCGAGAAGATGATATCGGCCAAATGGGCGCCGCCACAATTGATTGCTATAAAGGCTTGATTTATAGCATTTTTCATCACTTCGGCGAGAACTTCTGGCGACAGATTCTCGCACTCGTGTCGAATGTTGTCCTTGAGGGCTTCCAGGGTCTCGGGCTTGTTCACGTACACACTTGACTTCAAAAAATCCTACAAGTCTAGAACGGTTAAATCGGGCGATCCTGCAGGCCAGTGCAAATCGCTAAAACGAGAGATTAGGTTACCCGAGAACGCCGCCTTCAGAATATCGGTTGTGGCTCGCGCAGTGTGTGCCGTTGCTCCGTTCTGTTGGAACCACATGTCTTCCAGTTCTAATTCGTTCAATTGCGGCAGAAAAAACTCGGTTAACATGGCCCTATAGCGCGCACTGTCCACTGTTGTCGTTTGACCGGCGACGTCCTCGGAAAAAAAAATGGCCCGGTGACTCCTCCAGCGTGAACAGCGCACCATGCAGTCACTTTGAGCGGGTGTAATGGCTCCTCGTGCATCACTCGTAGATTTTCGGTGCCCCAGAAGCGATAGTTTTGCTTGTTCACGTACCCGCTGAGGTGGAAATGAGCCTCATCGGTCATTATGATTTTGGTCGAAAAATCGTCCACTTCGTCCTCGAGATTGAGAATGGCTTGGGCGTAGGTTACACGCGTTTGGCGGTCGACAGGCAGCAGCTGATGCACGGACTGAACTTTGTACGGGAACATGCGCAGGTCTTTGACCAAAATTCGCCTTAAGGACAACCAGCTGATGGCTAATTGCGAGGCACGGCGTCTGGTCGATGTTTCTGGCGACAGCTCGACATCCTCGGCAACAGCGGCGATATTCTCGGCAGAACGGGCGCTCCGGGGCCGGCCACTCTTGACAGCGTCTCGTGTGGTCCCATACTCTTCAAAGTTGGTGGCCAAACGGCGCAGTGTTTGCGCAGTCGGTGCCGGACGACCGGGGAATCGGCGACGGAATTCGCGCTGCGCCAATACCACAGACGAATTGTTACGCAAAAAAATTGATACGATTATTCCGCGTTCTTGGGGAGTGTATCGCTCCATGGCTTGTTCACTTGTATTCTACATCTGTCTAGTTCACAAATGTCAAAACAGATTTGACATTGGCCGCCATTTGCAAAAATGAGAGCATCTTCCAATAGGGTGATTTCTTTTGGCCCACCTTGTATATAGTTTGTGAATTCTTTGCTAGTTTGCTAGTTGCTGATGTGGCCGCAAGAATAGATTGCCAAATATTTCAATGAATTTGAAAGATGGAAACCTATATAGGTATATATATTTAGTAGAAAAATTATTTACTTACAGATCTGACCTCATTCGAGTTACAGATCGACATCATACGGATTACGAATTTGACAAACATTATTTCTAAAACTTCTGTGAGTGATTTCCATTAGGAGGGGACTCAGGAATTTGAATCCTTCCCTATCTCTACCGTCCTATCATATTTTATATTTTCAATCAAAAGAAGGAAATCCATAGTTCCTCACTTAACTAATATTTCATAGCTCTCTCTCTCCCGCTCCAGCGCTCAAGTGCTACACATTTTGGTCCTAGAAATTATGTTTCGGAACCCGGAGTATTTTAAATCCGTTTTAATACACCGGATCTTTGGGGTTTTTTTGGGATTGTTGGTTTTTTTTTTGGAAATGAAAGGAGCTTTGTCACCTGCACAAAGTTATATTTTTGGGTTTTCACATTCGCTCAAAGCGGTAAAGCGTGACAAAATTGATGAGAAATATATTTTAAACATTTATATTTAGGAAAAGTCTAATCTTTAGCGCAGTGTGTTTAGTCATATTGGGACAGTTATAACGAGATATTCCTTGAGTGATGGGTCCTAGGGCCCCGGGCGTGCAAAAATGCGTAACTTATCGGGCTTGGCTATTCTGAAGGATTTAATGACTTTGTAAATAGAGCCGGTCAGCCATCCATTTATAAATCACAATTTATAATAATAAAATTTGCAATTTAAGGGACGATTTAGGTTTTACTTGGGCCAATGCGAGGAGCGAAGTAGACCGAAGAAACAAGCCACCCAGAAGGCTCAAGAAATTGTGATTTACCTATAATACATGATTTATAAAATAATTTGTTGTAAACAGCCATATACTAAACCTTTCAACTATGTATTAGTTGAAAAGTTTAGTATATGGCTGTTACGAAACTAGTAAAATTTTAAACTAACTGGTGTTTTTTTTTTGACACATTACATTGTATGGTTTAAAAACTTGTAAATATTCATATTTCCCATAACGTATCTTTTCATTTGATGTATCACATAAGGAATTTGATTTTCTTCTAATTTGATTTTCCTGTTATCGTTAAAACTATGCATTTTTCATAACAAGTTTTTTTTTCATTTATTAGGTATATCACATGATGAATGCACTTACATACGTTTTTTTTAATTTGCCATCTAAAATTGATCCCCAATATCAAAATAGTTTATTAATTTTATACATTCCTAATTGGCCCACAAAACTTTCTATTTGTACCAATAATCAAGTTGTTCTTGTCTAATATATTCAGAGAAAATAGGCAGTGATCGACAGATAAGTATAGACCAGAAGAGTGGTCTTTTATGGGTTCCGCTTTTTCAAATCGGATGCACGGAATCCAATAAAATGTAATTTACATTGACTCAATTTTTGGCTTACTAAATTGTTCCTTTATAATTTATTCATCACTAGTTTGTTTGTTTCGTAAATGTTGACCGCTCAGTTATTAATAACTCTAACTTAGGTTCTGGTTTGGAATCTTAGTCTGTCATATATTTTTTGAATATTTGTGCCGGGTCATAATGAATCAGTGTTTGTGTTGTCGTCGTTTGTACCCATAAGTACAAACGATTAATACTAATATACCGTAACATGATCTTCATTGGAAACGAAAATAATGTATAAGTTTAAAAAAATAAACGTTCCCATATATTTTATTACTACAATCAATAGAAATATTTAACTTTAAATATATCGATAACGTTGTAGACTACGCCCTATTTACCTTCATCGTTTTAATAAGTTGAAATGAAATTGGGGGCTACGTTCTGATCATAAGCAGCAATGATTTTAACATTAATTAATTATACACATAAGCCTTTCTGTTGAATCCCTCCGTCCATTGCGCATTGGTGACAACAGTATGAAAATCCGTTTGGTAGTTTTTGAATTAATCGTGTTCAGATACTCAGATAGACAAACACACGTGGCGGGGGGACTTTGCTTTTTATTAAGTAAGAGCGACCCGCCCCGGCTGCGCACGGTTAGCAGAGCATTTAAGCCGTAATGTTTTTTATGTCGTAGTGTTGTAGGTATTATCTTGTTGCGTCGAATATGTGGTTTGGATATAATTAGATTTAAATGTAACGTAAGTTTATCCTACTTGGAGTATTTTTAAAGTATTTTATTTCCAATTCCATAAATATTTGAAAAAGTAAATAATAAATACATAAAAACCAACTACAATATTACAATATTGGTATACAACATTAATAACTTCCGCCTAATTTTACAAAACGCGTGTCGCGTAGTTCAGTATGACCGGCCGGCGCGGCGCGCGGCGGAGCTCGGCTGCTTGTAGAGCAATATTTTTATTTCGCGATAGCTCCTACGATATTAATTTACATTGTATAGTGTAAAAAGCAATCGTAATCTGCATGAAATTCTGAAGGTAAATAACGTATTTAATTTGATAAGGATTAGGTAGCGTTTTCGATGAAAGCTCCCAGACGGATTGATTTTTTTGACTTCTTCAACAATAATCGTCATATTTCAACAAATTTCCACAAACATTAATGAATTATACACGTAAATCTTCCTCTTGAATCATTCTGTCCATTGGTGTCAATAATATGCCAAACCATTAGGTAGTTTTTGAGTTTATCGCGTTCAGACAGACAGACGCGGCAGGGGACTTTATTTATAATATGTAGTGATTTAAAAAACCTTTTTAAAAACAAGATTTTATTTAAAAAAAAAAAAAAAAACTGATTGGCAGATAAAGGAACTGCCGATAGAAGTGAAAACTTAGATCTTTTAGTATTAAAATTTGAATTTTCAATTTCATAATGTTATTAAAATTATCAACATCAATCTGGTTTTCACGGTTTTCACATCTATTGACACTCCGAGCAATGACGCAGCTGCCAGCGACGCGCGATTGAGTAACGCTCTGGCCTTACTCCCCACACTCAGCAGTTAGTAGTGGGGATATATGACGCAGCTGCCAGCGCACGAAATTGAGTAACGCTCTGGCTTTACTCCCCACACTCAGCAGTTTGTTGTGGGAATATAGGGAATAACCGGCTTCTCGTGTGAAAGCCGATTGTTCCTTATATCTCCCCCACTTATATTATTTAGCGTGATGCATTTTCGTGTCGTTTTAGGCTCACCCCGTGCCATAAGAAGTTTTACTTCAACAATGAACTAGGTACAAATTAAAAAATAATCATCAGCGTTTAAATCTCAAAAGTATAATAAAATAATATTATATGAAATCTTTCAGCCAGGCCTTCAATTTTATGTTCAGACATTACAAAAATACCTATGTTTTACACAAAGTTTCATGCTGCCTCAAATACTACCTATTCGAAATTGCGTTTTGTATTTCAACAGATATTCCCAAATATAGTTTTACGTTCAAATTTAAAATATTACATAGCTACGTTAAGCTATTTATGTTAATTTCGTGCGTTCAATGTCAGTCAATGACCGGAGTAATATAATTCGTCACTGTTATGAATTTAAGTAAAATATTTAAGATTTGTATGAAATTCAAAACAGGTAGTTACACCATATAA
The DNA here is from genome assembly GCA_949709985.1 of Luffia ferchaultella. Classification (NCBI taxonomy): domain Eukaryota; kingdom Metazoa; phylum Arthropoda; class Insecta; order Lepidoptera; family Psychidae; genus Luffia; species Luffia ferchaultella. Next base: position 5,295,248 of record OX453257.1, on the reverse strand, counting down.
TATTTTATAATTCTGATTATTTTACTACAATAATCAATGACATTTTTTTATAAATTATCTTATAAGGAAAATTTTACATACCTAAATTATAATAGCATGAAATCGGTTTGCACTTATCATTCGTGACCTTAGATAAAATAAAAATAAAAACAATAGATCGTACCAACAATCAGCAGCCTCATAAGTTTCATCATTACACAACTTAAACTTTGCCACTCTAAAATCAATTTGTGCTGAAGTTACTACTGTTACTTTAAGAGATTGTCTTTCGTTGAAGTTTAATTCTCAACTGCCCGGCAAACCGGACATTAAACAGAACCTGAATGATAAGTTCATGCGGACAAATTCATGTTATAATATAAAAAAAATTGTTTGTTATTGTATCGTACATGTATGGAATTTCCATGTCTGTATGGCCCGTGTTATAAAAATTATACATTCCCTGGAAGAATTTAATTGCACCCTTTCTTTGTACTTATCACGGAGTCACTATTCTAATTTTAGTTTGACCTCGAGTATGATTTTATTCGTTTCACTTAGAAGTATCTACTTTAATAGAATGCCATAAAGCAGTCCAATGCCATTTTAAATCTCGACAAATAAAGTTTTATAGGCATCAGATGTACGCGGCAAGCAAACGGTGAGATATATTATAACACTCTTATACTACCATTTTGATACAAACTGTGTCAAAACAAGCACGGATCCAGTGTGGTGGGTGAAGCACCAGGATCTTGAAGCATCATAATAGAATCAAAAGACCCGACTCCGTAAAAATAATTAACTTTAAAGAGGAAAAGAAGCTCTATGTCTAATCTATGGAATGAGGATAAAATTCACTATTATATAAATTAGACATTCTAGTGCATTTTACTACCGAAAATTATAAAATTTATTCGTTGTAAAAATTAAAACATATTTTGGTAATTGGATTGACCCCATCTGCAATACCTTGCAAGTTCTTGTAATCTCTTTTTAGTTAATTATTTTTTACGTAGTTAGGTTTAGTAATTTTTATATAGGTATAATACTGTTTTTCACACCGATGTTAATTTCATTACATCTTTGAGGTGTCAAATTTTTTATTGTATCTATTTTATAAAAGCAAGAGCGGGATAAAATTGTCTATGATTTGAGAGCAATTTAATTTGTTTTGATGTCAATGAGCGTGTCTTATGATTTTGGTTTCTCATAGAAATATGTTATATTTATTAAGGAAAACTAATTAGTGAAAGAATTTTAATGATATCTACAAAAATATCGGAGATATGACTTTTTTAAATAAATCGTGCCATGACATCATTCGGTTACATTGCTATGGACGAACGTGGTAAATTTCTATGTAGCGCGCACCGAGTGACGTCACGGGTCGTAAATACACCAACTTTGATTTGTTATATCCCCGGTAATAATTGGTATTTTTCCAAAATTCAAAAAGTCTAATAATCAGCTTGTTATACTCTAAGCGTGTGACTTAGCGTATGATATATATTTTGTTGAAGAAGACACACTCAGTATATGATACTTTTTAGATGGACTCCATGGTGAAACTATGCGAGGCACTAATTAAATGCGCGGTTTTACATGGAACGTCACTAACAGGCTAGGAGGCTTAATTTGAAGAGTGTCATAAGGATTGCAAAATTATACTATACATATACTATATGGAATTCACATAGACTGTGATTAATTACTAATATGTTATTGAGAAATTAAAAAATGTTTATCATATGTTATGGTACTGAATTTATGTCGTATACGTATATAGTAGATACAATTTGTAAAATCAGGGAACCTATAATTTTATTTACTAGAAAAATCGTATTTTACTGATCGGTTCTACTGGTGCTTTCTTACCTATCCCGCTCCAATTTAGATTTAAAAATTTAACTACTACTTTAAAAATCATTGCATATAATTCATCTAGCACTTACCTAGAATTATGATACTATTGAAATTAATTAATTAATTAGTTAATTATAAAAAAAATATTTAAAAAATTATTCCACTAGTAAAATATTACACAAATTATTGCGACATTTTTATGAAACATAAATTCCAAAACAAAAGGCTGGGAGTGACGTACAGATAGAAAGATTGAAAATAAACGAATTCCATTAAGTAATTGTGAAATAATTATTTAAACAAAGGAAGATAATACCTAACTTAAAGATCGTGAATTAGTGTGCAATTAACCTTTTAAATAAATCCGTTAAAACACGCAAGGACAGCAGCGCAAGGATCTCAACGTGATCTCAACCTCAATAAAATAATTTCAGGCGTTTTTTTTCTTTGTTTAATTTATTATCAGTCGTGTTAGTTTACATTTTTTATATGTCTACTCCTATGATATGTATGATACTTATACACAGAAATTTCCCTTAACAAAAATTATTGTATTAGCGAAATCTATACTTACCGATTAATACAAATCCTTTAAGCCAGTTAGCATAAGTAATTTATCCACATTTCACAAAATTACAAAGATAATTGTTTTATTAGTATAAATTAGTTCCTGAAAGAATAAGCAAATGTGGGACAGTAGGTACAGTTTTGGTCTCGTTCAGTCGAGGCCCTTCACACAAATGCTGGACTGAACTGTTATAAAAATAACATCGAAACTGACATTATTTTTGCATGAGTATAGGAGTGCTTTGTTTAGATTATATTTTTGGATAAACCTAAATTCACTAGTGCTTTTGAATTTTAGGTCTCGGACACTGCTATATTTTAATATTCAAATCAAATATCTTTATTTCGTAGTTAATGTAACATAATTTTGACTGAATTTATTACTTTGTGAAAGAATGTCACCACAAAGACGTATTCAAAAAGTGCTGGTTCCTCTTACAAGAATGCGCAAGAAACCGAAGGACGCTCTTTTTAACAAAATTATAAACAATTTTTTTAACATTAAGTGCTTAAAAATTAATATTATTGAAACAAAGCGATATACAGGCGAGCGGTTCACACTCACGGATTTTTATCATATGTAGTCCGATACTTTTTAATAAGCTTTTGCTTTGCATAAAGCTTTCGTTTTATTGTAGTTTTATGGGATCGTATTGTAAAAGCATATACATTGCCCTTTAAAAGATTTCGTGATTTTATTGAGGCGGCTGACATGGTTAGCAAGTGTTAGCAAGCTTATCATTGTTCCTTGTATTAATATTATGCCGATCACAATTTCTTTTAAATAATACAATTTTTTTACGTACATTATGTTTTCAAATTATTATTCAAACGGCAATGTCATTACGTTAATTTCCTTATAGTTTATTAAGTGCTCAAACAGTTCGCTTCTGCAACACGAAGATTGTATTCACATTGGCAGCGTGTCCCCACAGCAGAATGCCATAAGTCATCAAACAATGGAACCCACTGAAATACACCACTCTCGCGGTTTCCATGTCCGAAAGAAAACAAACCGTTTTTACAGCGTAAGCTGCAGAACCGAGCTTTTTCGCCAAGTTAGTAATATGAGGATCCCATTGCAATTTCGCATTCAATGTGATATTAGTCGTATAAGAGGCCCTGTAAGTTGTCCGTTTTCGACAAGCCCTCAAGCACGATTGAACGCAGCGAGCGTGTGCATAGGTTTATAACGAAATTATCGAAATTTTATTACAAAAAAATTTGCAAACGAAAATAAAATATGAAAATTTGACTTGGAAGATAACACGTTACATTTTTATTTTTATTGGGTTTTTTATTATTTTCGTTAAAACACGTAAACGCCTTTTTTGCTTTTATTCAGCACAGAAATCATTTTTTTACAGTACTAATTAAATAAATTTTATGACAATTTTTGTACACTTACTAATATACTATATTATGTCCCGTAGCGTACATACGTATAATTTTTCTGTGATTGGTATTCGCTACCAGTTCGCTATAAAAAGTATTGAAAAATCTGATGTTACGTGCTTAGCCAAAAGCGTACGTTGGAATTAATTACTTTTTACTTATTTATTTTGTGTTATTAGCTGAATAAAATTTCGTAGATTTACTAGATAAATAGGTGATGTATGATTGTGCATTACAAAAAAATAACGAATATCTTAATGGTTATTGAGAAATTTGACCTGAAAAAATTGTGTTTTCCCATTTTCAGATTAAGAATTCTACGTCACACAGCGCACAATCGTGTTATAAAAATTCGGATAATATAATTTATCTATCCCTTCCTTAAAGCTCTAAAGTAATAATATCATTCATGGAAAGCCTAGAACAATATTAGGTTTGACATGATAACATTGAAAACACAGCCCACCATTGTCTTACCACCAAAATCACCAACTGTTTCAATAACAAAAGGACGGTACAGCATGATATCATTACAAGCAAAGTTATTGTTCGGCATGCTGTTACCACGTTGACATAATGGTTACGTTATTATTCAAATAAATTCTTCACATATTTTATGTTTCCAATATATATAAATAAACCGTGATTCTGTGCAGTTAAGAAAAAATAGATAATAAAGTACACGTGATTTTAATTGAAAAGTTGGACCCAATCAACCACTAAGACGCTACGGGAACATCTTGACGACGGAAATTCATCTCCCGAAAATGGATTACTTGAAAATATCCATGTACTCGTAAGATTTATATAGAATTAACTACCTTTTCTCTTTTAATTATCTCGTTCTCAAATTAATTAAAACAGCACAAATTATCTGTACTCTGAGGTCCTTAACTCCAGACGCATAGAAATATATTTTTTGTACAAATGCAGTTACTCGATAATATGACGACAGAAGTGCCCGCGCGTGAAATAGTGTTAAGTAAGCGATATTCAAACGAGATGGTGGTGCGACTACGCCTTAGTGAGGCCCTGCGGCCTATAGGGCGGCATAATTTTACGGGCCGGGCGGTTAAATTTTCGGGACGTCAAAATTTAAAAGGCAAAATAATAAGAATAATAATAGAACGTCTTACAAAGATTTTTATGCAAATTCTGAATTATTTTATACTAAATTAAAATTAACTTTTTGTATGAGCTAAACCATTTTTGTTAATTGTTAAAGTTTATTGTTTTGAAGATGTAAAGATGGTTCGATATGCACGTAAAATGAGACCAAGTCAGCGACAAGAGCGACGACAATAAGTCAAGTGCGAGCTTGGTTACATAAATAATTTATTGATTTTAACTAAGTTATGACGGTGCCATTCTATGTTTAAAGTTTCGGGTCTATGAAACTATGAGTGTATGGTATTTTATAGGAAAATACCACTACGATATATAGCCATAGTATTATAGATATATCTTTATTAACTTACACTAATACAAAAAAAAAAATAAAAGAATTTGTTCTATTTTTACAGTCTAGTGATTTCAATGCTATTTGTCTTAGACACAAGAGTCAATTTTAAACTGATCTAAAATATATAAGTAATGTATTGCTTTGTTAAACAACACTACACGGAATAAGTGTTATTGAGTGTTTTTTAGCACTTATTTTTAGGGTTTTGTACCCAAGGGGTACCAACAGGAACCTTATTACTAAGCATTCAATGTCCGTCCGTCCGTATATATGCCACTGCCACCGTATATATGACGACCGCTTAGCCTATTGGGCAGTGACCCTGCCTGCCAAACTGGAGGTCCGGGTTCGAATCCCAGGTCGGGTCAGTATTTATATGATGAATATTAATACTGCCACCGGGTCTTGGTTGTTATATGTATGTGGTGTCTTCGCTTGGTACCCAAAATACGAGCTAATGCTTAGCTTGGGACCTATTTGTATTATTATTATTGTGTGTGTTATTATTATTATTATTATTATTACCGTGCTTCGGAGGGCACGTTAAGCAGTCGGTCCCGGACGCTGTCAATAGATGACGGTCGTTACAGTTCCCAACCCGCAGTGGAGCAGCGTGGTGGACTTAAGCTCCAATCCCCTCTCCTCACCCTGGGGGAGGCCTAAGCCCCTGCAGTGGGGTAAAAATGGGCTGATGATGATGATTATTATTATTATTATTATTATTATTATTATTATTATTATTATTATTATTACTGGCATTGGTCACAGGACTGTATCATCTGAACTGTAATAGGTAAACCCTTGAAATTTTTTAAATTGTGTTTTACTATGGCCGCTATAACAACAAATAATAAAAGTAAATTAAAGTTAAAAATAAAAGGGGGCACCCGTTCAAGAAACGTGTTTTTTTGACGTTTTTGGTGATTGATGGATGTAAGATTATTGCTTACACTTGAAATATTCATGAAGTATACGTACTTCAAATACGTAGGTACTACTATGGCCGGTATAACAACATATAATAAAAAATAAATAAAATTAAAAATTGAGGGGGGTCCCCATACAAGAAACGTGGTTATTATATTGTACCGTTGTACGGAACTCGTCGTGTGTCAAAAGATAAGTTGATAGACAAAATATCGAGGAAAGACGAGCTCAAATTTTCGCGCGTTTACATCCTATAACAAACCAACTTCATGTGCAACGATGTGATCGTATTTATCCGACGAAACACGAACGAAAATCGATGTCACCCGAACGAAACCAACCAGTGCTGCGTATAGCTAGCATATGGCTAGCTACACGTTGCGTGTAGAATTGTGGGCGGATACCTACGTAACATTATTATCTTGCTTTCTAGAGTCGTAGACGTTTTACGGACGCAAGTTTTTAATCGTTTTGAGTATTTTCTTCAAAGTTTATAATATAAACAACTGAAAATATATTTCAAAATGAAAAAAATCAGATCGGGCGTGAAATAAATAAATAAAAGCCTGTGTGCGTCGTCGAAGTCTAGAAGAGCATAGAGCATCAATAATAATAAACGTGGTCACGAAACTGTCTTGTTTTGGTGTCATCGGCCCCCTCAGATGTTGGGGGAAAGGTTTTAAGAAAAAATTGTTTTTGGAAGTACGTAGGGAATCGTCGCGAATGTGTATTGAAACGTTCATAGCGATCCACGGGCGCACTGCTATGCGCCACGATTTGGTATATTTTATAAGGCACACATCATCAGACCATTATTGCGAAGGAGGGCTTTAGTTATAAAGGAAGGTGAGTCAAAGAAATTCTACTTTATACACAATTATTATTAAATTATTTTTATGTTGTGTAGGTATTTTTTATTTTTTTTATTAACGTTTGCCTTGATATAAACAAAAAAAAACTACCTGCCACTCGACTAGAGGATAGTAGGTAAAGACGAAGTAAGGTAAAAAGAACGCGTCGAAATATTTTCCTTCTAGGTAGGTAGGTAGGTACCTACCTATACCAATGAGCGGACAAAAATTAATTCTTTGTGACGTCAAAAGTGGTGCCACCACTTATGTGCCCTGGCCACTAATAAAGTTGATAGCATGACCGAAATATAAACACTTTTTCTTATAGGTACTATACGTAGTGTATATTCATTGGACACTTAGTGGTTTTAAAGATGCAGGTATGAAACATTAATTTAAATTCAAGGTTAACTTCTTTTTGAAAGGATATATTCAATTCTTTTTGAAAGGATATATCCAATACTAATTAAATTGCGGTATATTTTATTCTTGTGTTATTTAAAGAGGTACCTAACTGTCATTCGTCAATAATCATAGTTACAATCTAACGGACGACATTGTTACAAAAGTCACCAGCCACTATATACCAAGCCAGTAATTTGATAAGCAATTTAATCGCTGGCCAACCGGTTCTATTCGGTTTTACTGCATATTGTAACCTAGTATAGATGTCACTGTGAATGTCCGAAATGACGCGTTTCTTGAGATACACTAGCACAGACACTAGTGCATGTAGTGTAGTGCACATCCACCAAGCTTGCGGGTGAAAGTTCGTTCCTTTTTCTGTTTATGGTCATTTCGGTCTTACCCCAGTAAATATTTATACCACGACGCTACGACGGCGGTTTGGTCAATCTCAGGAAAAAAAATCGTTCATTTCTAAACAGATAGGTTAGGGCCCATCCATTAATCACGTGAGGCTTGAAAGAGGGGGGATGAAGGGGTTTGACAAAAATCACGAAATGTCACAAGGGGAAGGGGGGTGTAGTAAGATATCACGTGTATTTATTTTTTCAAACGCGCTATTTTTAAATCGAAAAGCGGCGAGTAGTGTTATTAGTGTTATTATTTTTATACCAATCAAAATCAACCTGCAACTTTTCTGTCTAGACATTTTTATAATAAACCTTAATTTCAGAATAAAATAAGATTATACTTTATACCCGAATTTAATATAATATTCTAAAATATTCTAAAAAATTTAAGAATTTTTGTAGATACTAATAATACACGTGATGTTGGGTGGGGGGTAGTCTTAAACCTCACCATGTATCACCAAGGGGGGGGGGGTTAAAAATGCTTAAAAAAAGATCACGTGATTAATGGACGGCCCCTTAGGTTAGGTTCGCCTATGTCAACGCGAGGAACGAAGTAAAAGCGTAATGACGAGCCCCCCAGAAAGCCTTTAGAACAATTTTAAATCAGTTGAGGTAGGTCGATAGTTCATTATTTCTAAAGTAAGTTATGAATCTTATGAAGTTATGTCAAATTTGTTTACGTCATTAAGAGGAGCGAAGCGAGGTGTCATACATAAATCTATTGATTTTAAAATGTAATTAATTAGTTTTAATTAATAAGTAATTTATAGCCATATTATTACGCATCCCGAACAGGCCCTGGACCATGTTTACATTCCCACGATGTCTGAAGTGGTGTTTCTAAAATACAAAGAATCATCGTCTTGTGTATAAATATTATATAACCGAATATTGTAAAAATATTTAAACGGTATTATCGGTCTCACGTCTAAGTATAATTGGTGATTGCAAACATACACCGGTAGGTATATGTTAACATTCTCCAACATCGGACATTCACGGTAACATAGACATATTATCTAAACTAAATAGAAAGCTCTGGCACATAACTATTTATTGTTCTTTTATCGGTACATAAGGTACGTACTCATGCATCATCATCATCAGCCCATTTTTACCCCACTGCAGGGGCTTAGGCCTCCCCCAGGCCAGGGTGAGGAGGGGGCCTTACTCATTACCGCACTACGGGAGACGTACTCATTACCTTTACATAATAGATACGTTGAAATCGGAAGTGTTTTAAGTTATTAGAAAATCCAGCACCTCATGCCCATACACAAATAGCACCCAGTTTATTATCGCCTTTAGTAGAAAAGACAAAGAACATTTTTTTTTAAATTGGCCTCACGTGGAGGTATTTGCCACAGAGAAGAAAACGGGAAACGTCATTCAAATATTATTGCAATTATAATTTCGGTAAACGAAATTTTGAAATAAAAAGGACCACAATGGAGAAATTATAACTAATTATAATGTAATGATAAAATGAAAATATATCACGTTCGTACTTAGATGTCATGCTTTTGTTTTTTCTTAATGTGCTTTTCAATAACGATAGTTTATTGAGAGAATTTAATGGCATAGATGCAATCTTACCCGTCTTTTTACAAGTCCATTACAACAATATTTTATACGTTTCTGAAAATTAGATTTACGTATACCTCATGCATACCTAGTATTCGTTTCACCTTCAGACGTCTGAATCGTCTAAAATAGAATCGGGTGATGATAAAATTCGTGGAAAAAATATGGAATGGTTTATTTATTTGACATACTTAAGACGTGATGTGAATTCGCGTTCATTAAACCCACCGAAATACAAAATCATATTACAATAGATAAAATTAATGGCAGGATTTCGTTGGTGAAAAAGAGGCTCTTTAAACCTTATAAGAGTTGTTTAAGCCCTGCTAAAAGTATTCTTAGTAAAAGTCGCAAAGTGATGATTACGTATAGGTACATACAACATTAACACGAAGTTTAACATTCTTGTTGGAGGTCATCAAGGCCCAGTTCTCGAATTCAATGGTTTTCAAGCGTTCTTTCTTCGACATTGGACAAATGAAAATTATGTGATAATGCTAAAAACAACCAAAAATATTTAACTTAAATTTGGATAAAAAAATTATATAAAAATGACTTTTATTGTTATTTGAACTGTAATATCTCTAGTAAGTATTGTTTCGCAAAAAAAAATAACACCATAGGTGCTCCAAAAAATTATTAAAAATTGGCTGTAGAATGGATACGGGCGATAGAGAAATTAAGAAAGGGTAGGAAATAGAAATAAATAATTGTATAATAAGTATAAAGGCGTAGAAAAAAAATATGTGTACCTAATACAGCGAGAATGTAAACTCCGAAAACTCGGTCAATAGGCTGTTTTATAGAAATAATAAAACAAACAAAAAACATTAACTACATGCTCAGAAAACGTAAGACGTAAACTCAATTAGTATAAAAATAGAACCATGTCAGTTCCCACTTCAGAAAGTGTGATTTAAAACTAGAAAATATTCATTAAGACGCCATTTTTTTATAGCCAGCTATTTTAATATTAATAAACGTCATCACAATATTGTGGTTCAAATAAGTTTAACAAAAGACTGGGGTCTGGGGGCTGGGGGATAGAGTGGGGGGCAGGGATGAAAAACAATGTTTGTCAGTGACATTAACTACAATTTTATTTACTCTCCTGACTTCATTGGATTAGGGGACGTAGACATCACTAGCAATAGTAGTACAATGTAACTATTAATGTATTCGGACTTTGGCCTAGTAGTGACACGTTCCCTTTCCGAAATAACTCTTCCTGTATACGTCGTCGTTCGATACAAATAGCCACACATGTTATTATTTCCTTCAAACGTTTTCGTTCAAGATATGACTAAGTTAGATCACAGAGCAGGTTGTATACCTTATAACTGCTGCTAACTAGGTTGTGTTAGGAGTGGCACCTGTTGCGTCACAAATGCTACTTTCATAACCTCCGACCATGCCTCAGACGCATGCAATCGTCAAATAGTGTTTTAGAATGTGAGCCTTTTATCGAAATATTGATTTCAAGCAAAACACCTGTTTTATATATTATATACTTTATTAACTATCCCTTCCTCGCATCTCTTATCGCATTTGCTCATCGGTCTATGCAGATACGCCGCGTCGAAGTGAAACTGTCTGGAAAACGCGACACAAATTTCCCGCCGACGATGGAGAAATTTTTGAAAAATCAATTTTATTGCAACAATTCACAAAATAACAACATTATTAGTCATGCACTGTACAACACGTGACAATTAGTTAGAGCTTTTACAGCTGCATAGAGTCTGCGAACATACCTAATAGGGTGCTTAATAGGTATGTCTTCACAAAACTGAAAACTTAGTTGAACATATTTTTTAGCGTTCAAGAGGCAAGCCAAAAACGAAACCCATAAATAGTTTCTTAATGTCCGTCAGTCTGTCGTGTCTGTAACACCCTCGTGTTTTCTACATTTCTAGACATAGGTGAATGTTTTGCTAGTATATTAAAAAGGTAGAATTGACATTTTATTTGACGTCGAAAAAATAAATTCAATTTTTGTAATTTTTTTTCTGCTTTCCCATTAAACAGTGTATCATTGGAAAGCTAAAATATAGTGAAGATTAAATAAGCCCCTTTTTACAGCAGCGTTTGATTTTAATAGTCATAAATGTCAATTCACAGTTTCGAAGTGACATTACGCAATTTTGCGGGGTTGAAGACTGGCGCGCGGGGATTTCACAGGGTGATAACCAGTGGGCAGGGATCTCTCACACTGAAAATCGGACTAAAACTCGCCATCTTACACGAGCTAGCTAGAGTATGAGTGGTTAGACGGTAAACGCAGTACAGGGCTTCTAATCGATTCGTAATTTTATGTTAACACCCCATTCGTTTTTGGATATATTCAGCCCCGAAATAGCTTTTCCCGCATGGAAATAATAGAACTAGAGTAGGCCAGTTCCATAAAGCCCTGTCTGTATATGTAACGGTTGGACATGGGAGAAAAAAGGATGGACAAATAACTGTACCAAGTTGTACTCTTCAAGGACACTCATTTGACAGTCACAGAGGTCACAGCTATCAGCTATCAGAGGTATTAACTGCGGATGCTCAAAATAAAAAAAGATAGACTAAAAGACTAAAAGATAGAGTAAAAAAATAAAAGCCTGTTTGTCTGTCAAGACCTTTTTTGTCAGGAACGCCTTGAGGTATCAAGCTGAAATTCATATCAAATTCTCAGGTCTACTGTCCCTTGAAGCTGTGAAAAAATCCAACTTCTAAACCAATGCAATCAAAGGATACAGCCGTTTATGCTGCAAATTTTCTATACTCGCAAGGGAATCAAACCTACAGGGTACGTCCCGTAAACTCAGAATCTTGAAATTCGGTACGAAGCAACGTCTTATAGCACAGATAAAGGAAAAACTGCGAAAAGCGTATATTTTTAGTTACATCATAAAATAAAAATATTTTTAATAATTTTAAACACACTACCCCTTTCCTTATGAACGCGTAGAGGTATTAATTTGAAATTCATATCGAATACTCAGGTCAATAATACCTTTAAGCTGTAACAAAATCAAACTTACATTTACTTATATACCTACATGTTTGTACGGAACCCTGAGTGCGCGAATCCGACTTGCACTTGGCCGGTTTTTTTTTAATAATATATACATAGGTATATAGATATTTTACACCCAGATATGACTTCTGATAATGATATTTTACATCTAATTTGAACCTTAAGTGGTCTTCTTGCAACTCACCGTATGTTACTGTCCTATGGGGTGATTTTGAATTAGCCCTATATTTTAAAGACGGGTAATATTTAAATCTATATCTCGGGTGTAAAGCTAATTTCTCTAACAAAAAATCTTTTTTCTGAACATCTAAAGAAAATAAACGCTTTTAAATTAGAATTTTTGCAACATTAGAATTGACTTTTTGCTTTATATTATTGTTACCTTACTCAAAATAGATAAAAAATAAAATTACGCTCGCTCTCAATTTTTAGCAACGCTATATAGACTCGTAGATCCATAATTTTGTCTCAGATTTCTCTTAGATTAATAAGACACAATGAAAGTCATTTATTTAATTAGTCTTCTTTTGTTACCGAACCTTTTACCACCATGTCAATGATTCCAAATGGTAAACCGGAGCACACTCAAAAATATAACATCGCATGGTTGCAACCATTTTTAACTTTGAAAATGTTTATCAGATCGTTTTCGTTATTATATCACCGAAATTCGGCTATAATATCACCGAAACATATGATGACAGACGAAAGGTAGTGGTATCAAAAGGTGCAAGGGCTTATAGGGCATCGTATGATACCAAATTTTCTAAAATCGGTCTGTAACTTTTTTCGGAAAATCGAAAATGGTAAAAAAGACGAAATTTTCAGATTTTTCGGACAAAAAATAGATTATTTCAAGAATGAAAGTCAATATCGAAAAAATTAAAAAGGTTTCTCAAGCAGATAGATTGTCTACCGTTTGAAAATAGTTTTGGAATCGGTCGTAAACTGTGGGCTGAGCAGATGCCCTTTTCATTGAATGATTATCAGATAAGTTACCCTGCAGAGTGAGATTCGGCTATATTTCAGAAAGTTATAAAGGTAGACGAAAGGCAGTAGTGTCAAAAGATGCAGAAGCTCGCAGGGCATTGGTCCATAACTTTTATCGAAAACTTAATAAAATTGTTTGACAAAAATGTGTTATAAGTTTGTATTTTTGGTGTTCATTTCATATTAACATTCACTCACACTATCACTCTACATTCAGACGCAAACTCTCAATGACACTAATTCACATACATACACTCCCAAATACTCCCTAACTCTTTCTTTTAAACTTTTATTCGTTAAACATTTTAAGTTCATAATAGTTTAATTTAATAAGTCACGGGGTCTGGAGACCTATAAGAACAGGTTCGACCTAGTTTAGGCTCAAGAGTCCAGACTCCCACAATTAGTTGTACTTATTATATTGTCTTTTAGTGGTGAGAAATAAATAAAATAAATAAAAATAAAAAATAAATAATGTCATCCGATGGTTGCGAGAAGCTCAAAATGTGTAATTTTTTTTTGTAGTACGGACCATGTAGTTTCCTACTTTGTGTTAGTCTGTGCTTCATCAGCTTAAAGATTTTCATTCAATTGTTACAGACCACCATCGATGGCTTTGCTAAACATCCATCGAGAGTGGTACACCTATCTGTGGCTTATTTATTGCAAACTCTACACCGCAGTAATACGGCTGGTCGGCAACCATTGTCGCTCTGATAACAGCGGGCCGGTGATAACACGGAGAGCCGGTGGCCAGTCGCAAGCGAACACGCAAAGAGCGCGCGCGCACCGTCGAAAGAGGCCGTTTAATATACAACATACCCATTTGACAGGTCGTGTGAAACATATAGTTGCTTTGACGAGGAAACCTTCTTGGAGAAAGATCGTTATGGCACCAGGAGCTCACACCGTGCAAACGATGCTCGAAGATAAGGAGAAGATCCTTAACGGGAGCTTGGCGACTGGTGAGTGATCAAATTTATTTTTTTCAGTGGGTATCTAGTTTCCAAATTTTATACTAGTACGTTGACAAAAAAACGTTAAACCGATATAAAAACCAAACTGAAGCGAAGTGTTATATCTTTTTATTTGTAATAATAATATATATATATAAATAAAAAGAAATATAAAATACAGAAGTTTTGTAATTTTTATTTATTAAAGAACTAGATAATTATATTTGTCTACAGATCATCAAGGCATATATTAAGGCTTGTATGGACACAATCCTTTAGATATAGTTGCATATTACTAATGTATTTTTCGATTCTTTTATCACCTACTAAATTTTAATATTATGATCTCTCTATGGTGCCACAAAGTTATAGTATTACCGTGGCTATACGCGGGCGTCTGACGATTGAGTCGGTCGGCGGCCGCAGATGGGATACCCTTCTCTGGTTCACACGCGGTCGTCCTTTCTCGTACGTAATTTGTCGGGAAAAATATTCTAATGTGAAAATTTAACCAACCAAAAATGGAGTCTTTAGATAATGCCTCATACCTGGAAAAAAATGAATAATTATGTTTACTTATTTTATATTTTATTTATTTCTTAATTTAATTACAGAAAAGTATAGCAAACATGTACCAACACAACCAAAAACCATTGAAGGGTTTGTCTATGGTTGTTAGTTCGCGAAATACGGTTTTACTTTGAATTTCGTTAAACTATAAAGATGAAACGATGTTGAATTGTTAGTTATTATACGCCATGGTTGGACTGTTTCCGAAACAGTCACACAAAACGTCCCAAATCGATGTCGGTACTATTTTGATCAATAAGGAGATGTGAATGATATGAAGACAGAAAAGACGACAAACATGAGTACAAAGAGTTGAAAAGTTGAACTGTAAAACATTTCGCTATTTTATATAAATATAAATTTATATTTATAAATTTAACCAACCAAAAATGGAGTCTTTAGATAATGCCTCATACCTGGAAAAAAATGAATAATTATGTTTACTTATTTTATATTTTATTTATTTCTTAATTTAATTACAGAAAAGTATAGCAAACATGTACCAACACAACCAAAAACCATTGAAGGGTTTGTCTATGGTTGTTAGTTCGCGAAATACGGTTTTACTTTGAATTTCGTTAAACTATAAAGATGAAACGATGTTGAATTGTTAGTTATTATACGCCATGGTTGGACTGTTTCCGAAACAGTCACACAAAACGTCCCAAATCGATGTCGGTACTATTTTGATCAATAAGGAGATGTGAATGATATGAAGACAGAAAAGACGACAAACATGAGTACAAAGAGTTGAAAAGTTGAACTGTAAAACATTTCGCTATACGGTCCGAAATAATCCCAGGCGAACCTAAGTTATGTCGGAACGATAGTTATCTAATTATCACGTGTATAACTTGTTTACAAAATTAATTTGTGCCAAATTGTCAACCGATTGTCGGTATCGAAAACAAAAGTTTACGTGACAAAATAGTATTGTTTACACGAGTATGTTATGGCGGTTCAGCTACCCCCACATAGTTTCGAGTGTCGGTCGTATATGTCACTGCTTCATAGTTTTCAGGGTTCTTTGTCAGACAAGGAATTCATATAGTTTTTCTATATCCACTTGTCTATCCGTATATCACGCCCAATTTTCTCGCAAACGGCAGGTAAAGCAGCTATTTTGGGCTTGGTTATAAATATCTATACTTAACCAAAATGTAGGCGTTTCCCGTATGCAAATAGAAGGTAAAAATGTTTTGTTAGTTACCTTCTCGAGTGGGGTATCATTGACTAGATATTTTAAAGTAAATATGTTGTTCTTTGATCGCCTTTTAAAATTATAAGTATTCAGTTATAAATTGTTCTTTTTACGGTGTTGGATGTCCCCCTTTAATTTGCCTCGCTTTAGCTATTTCGTCGACAAGGCCATTGTAGTGAAGTAACAGTGTTTACTTACGATTTCACTTGTACTTGACTGTATCGTTTGGACCTCATCAATAATTATTATTTTAGGGTTCCTTTATAGAGAGCTGGTATTTTTGAAGCTTTAATATTCATAATTTTTATGGGGATATTCATTCTCTCCGCGGCTTCGAATTGGCTTCGCTATTTTCGTGTCAATCCCTTATCCCCGATCTATTCGTGAGTGACAGAGATGACATGGACAAATTCCCAAAAATACCTATAAAAGACCCGGCGAAACAGCTTACGGGCCGTGACTGTTTCCACCCCTGAAATACTTATGAATTGGAACCCAAATTTGCAGGGTCATTAAGAAAGGATGTGCCTAGGGCGGTGCGTTTTGTTTTTTCATTTTTAAATTCGCATTAATATCGATGTTACGGCTCATTATTTTCGCAGAACCGATGGAAATCATGTTTTCAGGAATTTATTCTAAAACAAGTAAACTAGATATCAAAAAACAAAAACACACAGCCATGTGCCAGACAGTGATTCTCCTATGCGAGGATTAGATACGGGCCGAACCCTCTTTTTGTATGAAAAGCCTACCCCCTTAATACAATGATGATGCGGACATTTGTAATTTTACAAAACTACAAACTTATACAAAAGACGTCCAAAAAATGTATAATACGTACGTATGTATGTGTACGTATACACAAAAAGAATTTAAAAAATCTGTATAGGTAAATTATGAATACCTACTAAACTATCAAAATAGAAATTAGTTTAGAAATTACTTGCCAAATGGGTTCGCATTGGAATTCTTTTGGGTAGATAGGTTAGAGAGAAAGATATTTCGACAGTAATGGCTTTTTAATTTTCTGTAAAAGACAAGGAATATTTAACGTTATGGTCTATTTTACTTCTTTCACGAATTGAAGCAGTTGATTGATCTTTCCTGTGGCTATGTTTCTTTACAAAGATATTTGGAGTAGGTACTGTCTCTTGTGAATCCACCAAATATGGTACAGTTTACTGTTCTGAATATTTGTGTTCACTTATTAATAAATAATAAATGGTTGTCTTATCTAAATCTAATTCAATGTCAAGATCAAGGTATTTTGTTTAAAGTTATCATTGGCTGACCACTCTCTTCCGTACTATCGACTTCCGTTAAAATCTTTCAAAATAAGGTCACTGAATTGTAAATAGCGAAATTGCAGACCATTTTATATTTGACCAAATTTTGTATTTTGACACTATCGGAATGATTCTTAACAAATGAATATATAATATTTAATCCACTAATCTAGCCACTAATATTATAAATGTTAAAGTTCATATGTTTGGATGTTTGACTGTCAATCAGCATAGTTACTTTTGCATAGATAATATATCTGGAGAGTGACATAGGGTACTTTATCCCGGAAAAATCACGGTTTCTGTGGAATAACTATTCTCCCTGCTAAAACGACTAAATAGGTTTTAATGAAATTTAGTATACGAAGGCGTCTAAGGCTTAAAATAACACACAGGATAAACATCCCGAAAAAGTTGCGGTTCCTGTGGGATAGGTATTCTTCACGCTAAAAAGGTTATGTCCTGGAGCGTTGCGTCCCGTTAGCGGTCCCGGTACAACTGTCTAGTCCACGCGGGCGAAGCCGCGGACGGAAAGCTAGTAAATTATATGATTATAACAATTATTTAAATGACCGTTACACGTCTTCTAAAGAGAATCTCGTGGAAACAGACAACGAAATTAAATGTCCGGATCAGACAGTTCTGGCACAGGCAGAGGTGTCGTATGTGGGACATGGCTTCCACAGGAATCCTATTCCCAATCATTGTTTGTCCGATGACATATTCCTGCTGGGCGATAATGGTCACCCCGTGAAGCGTGCTCTTCATGGGAAACTAGCCCGAGTTCCACTGGAATTCGGAGTTGAAGTCGGACAGTTTAAAAAATGTATTGAAAAGTTTCTTTTGCTAAAAATAAAATAGGTACACTGTCTTTAACCAAAGTTATGCTTTGAGAGGATTTAATTTGTGTCTGTAATGTCGCCATCCATGTGTGTCGTGACACTGAAGATTGTATCGGTCGAAGGTTGAAATTGCGGAAAGCTGTCTGACTTGAAAATGCCTGTATTGTTGATTCGATTAATCCCTGACTTTCAATATTAAACTGCCTTGAATACTAGAATGCAAATGTAATACAAAATAGGAGATTCTAGTGATACATTGAAAACCATAGAAATCATATAATGTTAAAAATTTACTGTAGGCCACGCGTGCCCTAACATACGATCGCATTCACCTATTCGAACCTATAATGGATGGACGATCCGATTGGCAAGCTTGCATATTGTATATCCTTTTGATTGTAACTATTTCTGCAAATAATTTATTTCAAAGCTGTCGTAAAAATACAATCCAATTTAAACCGATTATAGAAACGTAGCTGTTTTGTATTAGTGTGTGTCTAAAACAACATTAATAAAATGTTTATAATATTAGTTCGGTTTAATTTCAACAGATGGCGTATGAGGCGAAATACATCGCTCTGTTAAAATGTTTGTACGATTGCAAAACCTTTATGTTAAATTTCTAATAAATCGAGTCATACCTGAAGCAGTGTTTCATTCAAGAAAGTATAGTGCAGTGAAAGTTGTCGACATATGGTGCCGAAACCCGGGACAGTAAAACCGTGTGACAAAAAAAAAAAGTCTTAGTAACAAATTGTGTCTGTGGAACAATAAATAAAAACTTAAAATAATTGTGTTGTGTTTAAAAAAGACTTAGTTAAAAATCGCGTAAAAAGACACATAGAAAATTTCGATACTAAAAATACTTATAAAAATTAGTGTTCAAAAGACTTAGTTAAAAATTGTGTTGAAAGAACACTTAGAAAAAATTCGTGATCGAAAACACTTAGAAAAAATTCGTGATCGAAAACACTTAGAAAATTTCTGTTATCGGACTTGTTTATTATAAATATTTTAATTAATATCTGAACCTGAACTTTAATTGTTGCTAAATTAGTGTTAAAAACATTTTCGAAGAATATTTGCACTGTGCACAATGGAACCATTAATTTTGGATCAAGAAGATAAATTAGATAACCTAGAAAAAACGTTTACAAACTATAAAAAATCACCCAAAGATCGCTTAACGATTGATTATATTGAAACAAGGTTAGAGAATTTAGAGAAATTATATGCTGCCTTCTTAACGACACACTCGAATATTCTGCAAATAGTAGAAAGAGATAAAAAGGATAAAGTTAGTTATTTCAAGGATGATGTTTATTCAGAATTTGAAGAAATCTATATCGAGTATAAAACAAAGTTAAAGGATCATTTAAGGGCCAGAATAATACTTAAACGCAATACGAGTGCAAATGACGAAAAACTACAACAAGCTACGCCCTGCGAAGTCAAACTGCCACGAATAAATCTACCCACATTTTCCGGTGGTTATGAAGAGTGGCAAACGTTTTATGACTTATTTCGATCACTGATCCATAATAATATCAATTTGACACCCGTGCAAAAGCTTCACTATTTGAAAGGTAGTATTTCTGGGGAGCCCGAAAACCTACTTAAGGCATTAGCAACGACTGATTCTAATTACGATGAGGCATGGAAACAGTTAACGCGCCGCTACTTGAACAAACGATATAACTGTAACGAAATTATGAAGCGGATATTTTCTCAAAAGGCACTGATAAATGAGTCATCCAATGGAGTAAAACAGTTACTAGACACGACAAACGCCTGTTTGAAATCACTGAGCAACATTGGAGTCAAGGTGACTGACTGGGACGTCATCATAAATCATTTGGTGGTGTCTAAATTAGACCATGAGTCAAGACGACTATGGGAGATTCAAAATAGTCAACTAGAAACCGATGAACTGCCGTCTTGGGAGCTTTTGACGAAATTTCTTGAGTCTAGATTCCGTACATTAGAGATGATTGATGGAAACAGGAATTTTAACCACAATAAGGCCATTTCTAAATCAGTTTGTAAACAGAAATCGTTCCATGCGACAGTCTCAGAAGAGAAGAAAAGAGTAAGCAACAATAGTAACTGTAAATTATGCTCAGGTCCACATTTATTATTTCAATGTAAGCAATTTGGAAAACAGAATCCTAAAGAAAGATATGAGTACATTCAGTCACAGAATCTTTGTTACAATTGTTTAGCCCCTACTCACACTGTAAGACAGTGCCATCAAGCCACATGCTGTCGACGTTGTGGCAGACGGCATCACACATTGCTTCATATTGACAAGGTTTATGACTCCAACAACCTTGCGATAAAGAGCACTGAAACTAACCTAGCAGACGCATCAAATCAATCAGAAGAAGAAAAAAGAATAGTAACACATTTTGCAAAGCAAGGAAGTGAAAATAACGTTTTACTGGCTACAGCAATCGCTAAAGTCAAATCAACAAATGGTTACTCACAATTAATCAGACTTCTGATCGACCAAGGTTCAGAAGCATCTTTCGTGACCGAGGCTACGGTGCAATCACTAGGTCTCCAACGTTCATTAGTAAATGGATTAGTATCAAGCGTTGGAGATGGACATACAAAAATCAAGCACATGGTTCAACTAAGCTTAGAATCTTTGCAAAATCCAGAGTTTACTGTCCAAGTGCATGCCTATGTTTTAAGTAAACTAACATCATTTTTACCGTCAGCTAAAACAAACATCATCAACTGGCCTGACATTGAAAACTTACCTTTAGCTGATCCCGAATATAGCTCACCTGCAAAAATAGACATGATACTAGGTGCTGACATACACAGTGAAATAATAAAGGAAGGTTTAATCAAATATCCAAGCGCACACGGTCCCGTCGCTCAAAATACTCAGTTTGGGTGGGTCCTGTCAGGGCGAGTCAATCAGAAACTACAACCAAATCCAAAAGTTGTCAATCTACATCTGCAAGTAAAAGATGATCAACTTCTAAAATTATTTTGGGAGATAGAACGAGAGCCAGATAACATTAAGAAAAAATTAACAAAAGATGAAGTAGAGTGTGAAAAATTTTATGAGAAAACTACTACCAGAGATACAGATGGACGTTATGCAGTAAGGTTGCCGTTCAAGAGTTCAAATCCGGAGTGTCTGAAAAGCAAATCACGAGAAATAGCAACAAGAAGATTTCTTTCCTTAGAAAGAAAGTTAATGAAAAATCCTAGATTATATGAAGAGTATAGAAAAGGGATAGATGATTATTTAGCACAAAATCACATGAAAAAAATAACTGAAATTGAAGATATACAAAAGGAAGACTGCATGTACTTACCTCATCATCCTGTGATTCGTGAAGATAAAGAAACCACGAAACTTCGAATTGTTTTCGATGCATCATGTAAAGGTGTTAACAACATCTCTCTAAACGATACCTTACGAGTAGGACCGAAGCTTCAACAAGACCTACGTCACATTCTGATGAGATGGCGTCGTCATCCTATTTGCATAGTCGCTGATATAAAGCAAATGTACCGCCAGGTGCTTGTCCACGAGGATGATACAGATTGCCAGAGAATCTTGTGGAGATCAAAGTCTGACCTACCCATGCAATATTATAAATTACTAAGACTTACTTTTGGAACATCCTGTGCTCCGTACTTAGCAGTGAAAACCCTCCAGCAGCTCGCGAAAGATGAACAGTCCAAGTACCCAGTAGCCGCAAAAATAACCCTGGAAGACTATTATATGGATGATTTACTGACGGGCTGTGAATCCATAGATCAAGCCATTGAAATCTATAACCAAATGACCAATTTGATGAGCAGTGGCGGATTTACGCTACAAAAATGGAACTCTAACTCTCATGCTCTTTTAGAGTACATCAGAGAGGAAAGTAAAGGTTCAGAGTCATTAGAGTTTAAATTTAATGATATCATCAAAGTGCTGGGCATAAGGTGGTGTCAGATAACAGATTGTTTTGAATATACCCTCCAACTTCCGGATCTACCTGAAACAATCACGAAGAGAAATGTTTTATCTAATATAGCGCGATTATATGATCCAATGGGATGGATCGCACCTATTATTGTGACAGCAAAAATGTTTATCCAAAGATTATGGAAGTCCGGCTTGAGTTGGGATGAGCGACTAACAGAAGAACTATTAAGAGAATGGTACGAATTTCAAGAAGACTTAACTAAAGTTGACACAATTGTTATACCCAGATGGATGAACACTAAAGCAGAAACTGACCTAGAGTTGCACGTTTTTGCTGACGCTTCACAATTAGCCTATGCAGCAGCGGTGTATTTAAAGTCGATAGATAAAGATGGTCACGCGACAGTTAATTTAGTGTCAGCAAAGACTAAGGTTTCTCCAATTGGCAAAGAGCTGTCCATCCCCCGACTTGAGCTGTGCGCTGCTCTATTGGCTACTAAATTAATTTACGAAACATCACAGGTAATGAAGATCCCTAAAAATAACCTATATGCTTGGTCGGATTCAATGGTAGTGCTGGCATGGATCGATGGGGAACCTAGTAGATGGACTACCTTTGTTAGCAATCGCGTGTCAGAAATTTTGACCACGTTAGACAAAGAGCAATGGAACCACGTTAAATCAAACGATAATCCGGCAGATATTGCTTCAAGAGGTATGGCGGTATCGCGATTACTCGACAGTTCGTTATGGTGGCACGGTCCTTGGTGGCTGAAAGAAAAGACAAATCAAGGTAGAAGCATTAAAAGAGAATTTAGAACACGAGAAGAGGAAAGAGCAATTAAAAATTTCGCCACAGTGAAATCAACTCGTGAGGAAGATCAAATGTTTACCAAATTTTCGAGCTTATCCAAAACGTTAAACATACTAGCCAGATGTAAAAGAATTTCCACGAAAGAAAGTAAGAGTTTTGTAACAGTTCAAAAGAAAAACGCAGTTTTACAGTGGTGTATCAAACATACCCAAGGTGTCTATTTTGAAGAAGAGATTAAAGCACTAAAAAATCAAGGATATGTATCTAAGAAAACCCATCTTCACACCCTTTGCCCAATTTTGGATGAAAATGGAATTCTGAGAGTTGGTGGTCGGATTAACAATGCGCAAGTAAACTATAATAAACGGCATCCAATTATCATGCCTAGTCAGAGCCACATTACCAACTTGATAATTGCAGATGCTCACATGAAGACATCGCATGGTGGACCACAAGTCATGCTCAATTTTGTACGTTCGTCATACTGGATAATCCGTGCACGATACCTAGTTAAGAAATACTACAGAAATTGTCCTACATGCATAAGATACTCAAGACGAGATAACAACCAGTATATGGGTCAACTTCCTGAAGCTCGTTTAGCACAATCTCGGCCATTTCAATCAACCGGTGTAGATTTTACTGGTCACATAAATATAAGAATGTCCCCAGGTCGAGGGTCGAAGTCATACAAGGGATACATATGCGTTTTCGTGTGTATGATAACGAAAGCTATTCATTTGGAAGCTGTTTCTGATTTAACTGCGAAAGGCTTCATAGCAGCTTTCCGTCGTTTTGTAGCCCGTCGCGGGTACTGTAAGGACTTGTACAGTGACAATGCTACAAATTTCGTCGGAGCAGATAAATAACTGCGTAAAATGTTAATTGATGCCAGATCTCAGTTATCAAATGATATCAGCCAGCAATTAGCCAGTGATGGCACAACCTGGCATTTCATTCCGCCCCATGCTCCAAATTTTGGTGGGCTGTGGGAGGCCGGAGTTAGATGCATGAAGTCACATCTTAAACGAGTGGTGGGAAATTCAACGCTTACATACGAAGAACTAGCTACAGTACTCGCACAAATTGAGGCGTGCCTAAATTCGCGCCCTCTTTCATATATAAGTGAAGATCCGGATGACCCTCTTCCGCTTACCCCTGGTCACTTCCTAGTAGGAGAGCCATTGATAATAGTACCAGAAAAGAACTATTCTAACGCATCTTTAACTGGGCTACAAAGATGGAAACTCTGTCAGAAAATGATAAATGACTTCTGGCGAAAGTGGTCAGAAGAGTATTTGGTTACGTTAAACCAAAGACACAAGTGGTTTGCTAAACGGAATGACCCTGAGATTAATGACGTTGTGATAATCAAAAATCACAATCAACCTTCAGCCAAATGGTTGCTAGGTAAAATTATTCAGAAACATCCCGGTGCAGACAACATTACTAGGGTAGTGTCCATTAAAACCAAAAATGGTATTTGTAAACGCCCTTGTAATAAATTATGTTATCTCTCTAAAGCTTAAGATCTTAATTGTTTATTCCACATACTATATAACTGTAACAATTATTTCACTGTCCCATTCACTTGGTTTAAAATTTGATTAGTGTCACACTTCATTGTAGGTGATTGAACTTTGTGTAAATGTATTCTATTCTAAAGGACTAAGTCCTTTGGTGGGCAGGATGTCTAAAACAACATTAATAAAATGTTTATAATATTAGTTCGGTTTAATTTCAACAGATGGCGTATGAGGCGAAATACATCGCTCTGTTAAAATGTTTGTACGATTGCAAAACCTTTATGTTAAATTTCTAATAAATCGAGTCATACCTGAAGCAGTGTTTCATTCAAGAAAGTATAGTGCAGTGAAAGTTGTCGACAGTGTGTATCAGATAGTTTGCTTTGGTGTGGAAGCAGCGACCGACGACGTTCGTTCATATCAAGCCTATTTTGAAGTCATTGTTCAGAACATCATCAGAAGCGTCACAGTTGGAATTTACATTTTCAAACCTTATGTGAAAGCTTGATTATATAAAGACTGGATGGAGAGTTGAGTCATCTTAATATATACAAGCTCCAAGCCCCCTCATCTTGAATGGAGGCCTAAGCCCCTGCAGTGGGATACAAAAAGGGCTGATGGAATGGAATATATAAAAGGCAAAAGTGATTGACCGATGTATCAACACGCACAGGCCAAACCCTTAAGGCTAGAAAATTGAAATTTCGCAATCGTAATCCTCATATAACGAAGGAATCCACTAAGGAAGGATTTTTTAAAATTCAACTCTCAAGGGGATGAAATTGGGAATGAAATAGGGGATGAAAGTTTGTATGAAACTTTTTATTCCTTGTCTTACATATTTACATGAAATTTCGTAGGTATGAATTGAGTACGGCAGAAATAATGAGTCACGTATTTCAACATTTTCTAAAAGCAACCCCTAAGAGGGTGAAATAAAATAAAATATTATGAATACGTAGTTATTATTTTTTTATACAAAACTAGCGGTCCGCCCGATTATGCAGAGATTTTTTAATAAAGTACCTATAAAGAAAGGTTAAAGAAGTTCTAAAGTAAACGTGTACGAGCGTAGCCGCGGGTAAGAGCTATAGGATATATATGTGAAATGCGAGTGGACATGAGAGCGGTAAAGAATAGTACATATTATAACAGAGAGATGGAAGCAGGATGTTAAATGAGAGTAAAAGTGTGAGAGGAAATGAGAACAGTGCAGTGGTGACTGGCGTAACGTCTGTCCGCGTGAACGAAGCCGCGGGCGGAAGCGAATATATAATAAAATATCGCCTAATTGATCAGTTTTAATTCACGCACACAGAGACGATTTGTACATGATTAGTATAGCGTAGCGAGAGTTGGCATGTCATTTTCTCTATAGTGAGGGTCTATCCAAACATTATTTCGTCGAAGTGTGAAAGTTCCTCCTGCACGTACGCCTCTGTACCTAGAGGGATGTTAATTTTACTGACATCATGGATATACCAACGTTTTTTTTTCGTGCACCGTCCTTCCTGTTATATACAAGACATAGATGAAATAAGTTTAATGAGATCCTATCTCGAACGGGATACGAACTTGATTTTCCCGATTTTCCCATAAATACGTTTTGTGACAGTTGTTTCTTTTAGTCGCATTTGAACGCAATATTTCAACAATCAATCGTAATCCTTCAGCAATATTATTTCATACTACCTCCAGAGGGCGCAGTACTCAACTATTATAGTCCATGAATTTCCATGATTTATACAAGAACCTAAAAAACCAGACGTAACATCGTGATTAACAATCTGCGTACAGTTCCAATCAAACTTTATGGCGGATCGGAATACAACGTTATAGGCGTGCTTGCACAGGTTCAGTCATATGCCCCTCGCTCCACTGCGTCCCGCTACATCTGAAACTGGTTTTGCGACGCGACTTGTGCCTACGTTCACATCCGCCATAAAGGTTCATTGGAACTATACCTACTCATAGTATGTCAGTTTGCTTATACGCACGCATCAGATTGCTGTGCTTAATTGGTTGTTCAAAACACTCAGTGCGGAGTTATATTATGTCTACGAATTCATATTGATCAAAGTCGTTTGGCAGTGTCGTCTCGAATCGAACGTATTCAATGCTAATGCACTTTTTTAAAAGTGAACCGCTTCACCATGGTCGCATAAGGTGGGCTCAAAGCCAAAACAATCACACTTTTGTCGCGTGCTTATTTATCTATTATCGTTTGGTGACATCTTGTGTAATTTTTTAAATATGTTTATCTACAAATCGATATTATCCTTTCATGCTTTAAACGAATGACACGTAAGATTAAAACCTAAATAACTATCCATACTTCATATTATAAATTCGAAAGTGTCCCTGTTATGTTTTCACGGTTGAAAGCGCTAATTCTATTTTGATGATATTTGATACAGAGATAGCTTGAACCCTGAGTAAAACATTAGTTTTCTTTTCACAGCAGAAATAGTGTCTGTATTTGTTAACTTTTCACGGTTTATCCGGAATGTAATACACAATATCACTGACACCGTGCTTCGGAGGGCACGCTAAGCAGTCGGTCCCGGACGATGTCAATAGATGGCGGTCGTTACAGTTCTCAACCCCCCAGTGGAGCAGCATGGTGAACTTAAGCTCCGAGCCCCCCTCCTCACCCTGGGGGAGGCCTAAGCCCCTGCAGTGGGGTAAAAATGGGCTGATGATGATGATGATGATGATCCGGAATATCCCTTCAATGATTCCAGTACAAACGTGAGGTCCACAAGAGCGATGCTGCAGGTGCAAAGATAAAAGCGCTACATGACCAAATATTAGGATCAAATATCCAGAGATCGCAAATATCAATTAACGTTACAAAAATGTGTAAGGTCTAGTTATTATTATTATATATTATGCAGGAAAAAAATAGTATGTAAGAGTAGAATAAAGCAAACCCACTATACTAGTGAACGAAGCATAAACGGCATATAGCATACTTGCTCAATCAATTGCACGGACTTCGATGTCGTATCGTGTAGCACTTATTTCTAAAAAGGTCTAGATATTTAAATTGTTAGGTTTATAAGGTCTACGATATAGTCTATATTAGTCTATAAAAAATTACCTAACACGGTTTTTTTTAAAATTTTATTCTAAAAAAATTATATTCAACAGATGAGATCTAGCCAGTGGCCTGTAACGAACTATTAATCACTTTTTTCACATCTCTAGGAATTGAGGAATTTGCCTTTGCAACTGCCTACTCTTTATGAGAGACAGACAGAAGTTTTCTCTTTTTTAGAAACAGTGAAAATAACTAAAATCACTAAAAGGGCGGGCTGTCGTCGCCGTCGCGTTATTAACACTCACTTAACTCACTCATTAATACTTTAACATATAGATATCTTTCACAGTTTAATTATGTAGCTGAGTTCACGGTTAAAATTAAACATCAACTGTCAATATCTAAAGCATAAATTCTTTAACGAGGCTATTAACGTCACATATGAAGGTATACCATCCTATTTCTCCAGTTCGTTATTTGTATACATATATTTTTTAATTAATTCCGGTTAATAAATATTTATTACTATGTATATCTATCTGAATATAAAATTGGATTTTTATCATAAAAATATCGATTTTAAATACAACATTGCTCGGAACCACATTACAACCTTTAGATCCCATTTTACTCTTTTCGTTTATTATAGAAAATTATTAAAACAAAAATTATATTATGATATAATGTTGTGTATAAAATAAATGCACTATATATTGTACTATAATTGATTTGGTAATTCCAGTATAAACATAGAATGCCCATTTGCTATTGCCCTTAAAGCTAGGATCAATCTTGGATAATTAATCGCGCATGCTCTGTGCATGCTTAAGTTCACCTGTAGCCCGTCTTGTTAAAATAGTCACTTAACGCTGAACAAATCGCTCTAAAATAGGCTCTCCTTAAATTTCTGGATTATAACCTTAGAATCGAACTTCAGAATCAATACATGTACATTTCTTTGTTCTTCAAAATAAATATTGATTAGGTATTTAAATCGCGTATAAAAAAAACGCACTGATTAATAATTTTTCGTAAATATTATGTTTACCAAGAATACCATTGATAAAAAATTAAATCACATAATTTCGTATCATTCGGGCATGATGAAATGGTAAACTATATTTACAGACGTGATATATCTCTGGGTTCAGTGGAAAAGTACATATATCTAAAAATACATATGTCTTAAAAGTCATTTTATAGTACAAAAAACAAAATTCATTGTTTACATGTATTATACTCACAAGTGAGTTTGTGTAAATATATAACGAAAAATAATATTTGCATCCAACACTACAGTTTAGTACCATTATGTCCATTAAACATGAAATCCTGATAAATCCATTAGTATATTAGTCCATTAGATAAATCCAATAATCCATACCTGAGTTTTGAGGTAAACGTACCCTTTACACTGCTTTAGCCATTAGTAGATTCGATAAGCATTAACAGCTTGTCATATTGAAAGATAAAAACGAATGTAAAAAAATATTCACTGTATACTTATGACGAACAAAAAATGAGATAAACGTGATGGATAAATAATATTCTTTGGTCAAATATAGCTTTAAAATAAACACTATGACGTAGGTGCCACACCAGTTTATGATTTTAAGGAATTTGCTCTGGTTCTACAAGCTTGTTGGTAAACCTTAGGCAGTGCTCAGAAAAAGTACAAAAAAAACTTTTATTATTTAGTGGTCGCCGTAGTAACACTTCAGGCGCGAAATACGTAATTATAAAACGTCACGAACTCAAAATTAAAGAATAATTAGAATTTTTTAGATTGATAACGGTTGATATCGAAGATAACCAAAGACAGTTTTTTTAATGTTCTGGTAATTTATCAGTTGTTATTCGTTGTAGCATTTATTATCGTTCGTTATTACTGTGAAAACATGTATATCATCGTATTTTTTTTGTGTTGTTTGAATCCTCCATATTTTGATATGGTGCTGATAAAAATTGTCTTTATTGTGAAATCGCTTTTTCTGTAAAATATTTTTTTATGAATTTCGTTCATCTAATTAAACAAATAGGTCACATTTTTTGTTTTTTAGTTGCGTAATTTTGTTTTATTGTATTTAATTTTAAAGTTTACTAATTTACATATTTACCGACTGTACTAATACTATAAAGTTAAATAGATGTTTCTTACTTAAACGTTCCCCACTACGATAAAGTCGAGTTAAATTTACGAAGTATAGATAAAACGTATACGTCTTTCTGTGTATAAATGGGCGTGTTGTGACGATTCAGAATAGCTGTGGGTTTATATATTGCCTCTACGTATCATAATATTGGTATCAACTAATATAACAGCTGACACAATAATACTCATGTACAAAATTAACCACCTACCTTAATTTTTCTTTTTTCAATAATTATTAAACAATTTGATATACATTTTGAATTTAATTTTAGCCATTGATTTGCTTACCTAATTGGTCGTCTTTTTATCTATTGCATTATCAATTTATGAACGAAATATTACTAATTATCATTTTGCGTGTAAAGAAAAAGAAACTATAATAAGTGGGTGGTTTATTTTATATATGAGTGTGATTTAATTTAGTACCTTATATCCATTAGAGATTAATCGAGAGTAGCTTTCTTCTAATTTAGTTAGAATTTTCAAAATGACCTACTATATTTAAATCAATAGTTTTTCGATATCCTAAAGTCTTAAAGTGCGTCGCCTCCCCTTTAACTTTTTAACTATGGGGTGGAAAATCTGAAAAAATTGAAGTTAGTCAACATAAAAAATACTACCTTCATCCCGACTACAAAACGCCTTACTGTGCGCGGTCTAACACCCACTCGGCCGGTTTTTTAGGGTTCCGTAGCCAAATGGCAAAAAGGAACGCTAAAAGTTTTTTCTTTTAATATCACTCAGTCAGTACTATAATATTGTTTTCAATATATTTGCTATTCATACAGCCTTTATGACATCGAAACTTGAATCGTGATGTTGTATTTTCTCCGCTCCTGTCATTATTACATTTAAAGTTTAAAGTAAAAACGTCGTATGATGCTCGTATTCAGTAAGCTGGCTATTATAGTCATCGGTTTATTAAAAGCACTCGACTTCGCCTCGTGCCTATAAACACCTCAACTATAATATGCAGCTTACCGTACTTGCATCATAATGCACTATTATAATATTGTTGGCAACAAAATTATAGTATTTGGGACTGAATATTGTGTTTGTTATGTTCTCGTGAGCAGTGTTGACGTTTGACTAGTAATTACCCTACTGTACTGATAATTCTTTAGGAAAAATAATTTAATTATTAATATTTTACCTATTTACTCACCTATTTATTTAAAAAAATAAACTCTATGAATAATAAATACCTAATGCGGAAAAAAAAATCGATGGTACTTAAAAAGTCTTCATGGATTAGTTTTGTTTCCTTTAACCGAACTTTCTCAGTCAATTTACTAATGACCAGCGAATTTATTTAGGCTTTCTACTTTACTATACGATTTGTTCAAGTCTTTCTCGGGAGTACTTACTGTTTATCATCATCATCATCGGCATATGTCTTTCCACTGGACGATATAGGCCTCTCCCAAGGCTCGTCTCCACACTCAGTCCTCCGCCTTTCACATCCAACTACCCCCGTTATGCTGCTTTAGCTCATCAGTCCACCAGGCCGGGGGGCGTCCCACGCTTCCCTTCTCGGTACGTGGCCTCCAATCGAGAACTCGTCTACCTCGTCGGTTGTCGGTTCTACGGCAAATGTGATCGGCTCATTGTCACTTCAGCTTGCTAAACGTCTGTTTTTCCTGATTATTCACGAAATGAATAAATATGAATCATTTTGCCACTAGTTTAAAATAACAATTTTTCCAATAAAGTCAAGTGAGATTGATGATATTGAGTAGATAAGACAAAAAAATTATTTTTGAAGAAACGCGTCGATGATACATATTATTTATAGAAAACATCTTGACTTGCGTACGGATAATATGAAATCGTACGATGTTAATATCTCTTCGATTACACATTCTTATCGATTATATTTGATGTCATAAGTATTGTTGACTAATCTTCTTTGTTACATATATATTATTATTTTCATTGTAGTATTATTGATATAAATCAATTTTTGGACTGATGCCGTTGCTTTTAATTTTTGGAAAGAAATTCTGGTTGCCTGTCAGCTGCGAAAGGGGTACAAGCAGGTTGAAGCAAACCGCATATAACTAACTATACTTACATCTTTTTCACTCACACTGAAATTCACCATGTGGAAAACATGTGGAAAAATGAAACAAATATATATAAATACAAGAACGCTTTCTAGACTTCAGTAATTGTTTTGAGGTCAGAAACAAGTACGCTTTCCATAACGAATATAGTTTGTATTGTTTTGTATATGATTTTGTCCTAGATGCCTAGTACCAGATAATTCTTATGGGAAAAAAGTGTTGATGTGATAATTGGACCTATCTTTTTTTATTCAAAAATGGAGTCTCAGTTTGGAGAAACGTAGTTTTCGCATGCCGCGCCATTCAAAAATTTCATGCTTGTTGAAAACGACGTCCATACCATGTCCATACCTTCATGCATATGTAAATTCATAGGGATCTTTGGATAAATAAGCCAGCATCTCAGGGCCTAAAAATCATTCATGATAATATATTATAACACAAGTTCTAAATCATCATGCCGTCGCAAAGTCACGAAGACGTGATCGCTTAATGCCCCGTTTTATCAATAGCTGTCATCTGATTACAGTCGTGCACTTTGACCTTACAATTACTGACGATCACATAGGAAATGACGTCACGAACGGAATATAACGTTTAGTGACAATGAAAACATACTAATTGTTCTCGTGTGTCAATATCTATCGATGTAGGTACCATGGAAGTGCATACAAGTACGTCATTCACTGAAAAAATTAGATAACAAAATTTGTGTTACCATTAAAATAGCAAAACTTTGATAATTTTTAAACAAAGTTAGTTAAAATGCAAACTACTGGTTGGTGAGCTGGTACTATTTTTAGGAAACTAGTAATAAAATTTTTTGTTACTTATAACCAAAAACTTTTTTCTGTGTTCGTTGGTAACTTTGATATGTTATATTAATGAATAATTTAAAAGCTGAACTTATCGATAAAATGCTCGTATTATCAACGTGCTATCAACGATCAGTAATTACTGGTTTTAAAAATTTTAAGGTTCGAAAATTGATACACAAAACAGAGTTTCGTTGACTGGAACCTTTTTTGATCGACTCTACAATGCAACCGTGGGTTTTGGCTTACCAATTTTATTTTGTTGACTCCCTTATAACTAAATACGTGTGCACGTACACATAGACGTTGCATTCTAAATGTAGAATCGTTGGGTACATATTTGAACTTCGTATCACACGTGTCTTGCAAGGATAGAACCTCAGTTATTTAGTAAGTAGGACGTCAGTGTTTGCGAGCGTCGTCGCTCGCGTTTTGGGCACAACGTGACTAGAGATTTAGGGCACACGTGGAATGGGGATTTTAGGGCATTAGTCGTTTTGTACGATTTTTCTTGCTTTGAAACTGAATACTTACGCTGTACAACACGTTGTAATAAAATACTTGTCTTTTTTTGGGTTTCGTAGGTAGTATAAAGAGTTTTAACAAAACCTTTTCATACGATTAATGCGTCTGTGGTGTAACACGTACGTCTGTCTTTGAGAGGATGGTTAGGTACATCTTATATGATCACATCTTAATGTGCGAGAAAACTGATTTTCTTTTATCCTGTCATGCAACATGAAAAGGATTTGATAAAAAAATCACAAAGTTAAGTATGTAATGTTTTTTAAAAGAACATTTTCTATTATATATAATATTGTAATTAATATTACCACCTCTTCTTTATCTCCGAAATTATAGAATAATATATTTTTTAAATAATCTAGATTATCAATTACTTTAATTCATATTTATAACATGTTTTTATTTAATTTAACGTGTTAGATATAATAAGTACATCACTATTTTAAATACATATAGATTTTTTTTGTATAAATAATAAGTACCTACATAAAATTGAATTTAAAAAGGTAACAAATAAAGAAACCCGAGAAGTATTCAAAGACAGATTCGTTTAGATAAATATACAGCCAATTTATACCTAGCTGACATCATGTACTATATTTAGCCACTCAGTCTGGTGCCTAATCTTGATTTGTAATATCTCACCATTTAAAGTATCAATGACTGCATACCACTGTATAAATATTTAATTTTATTCAACTGATTTCGAAAACTCAAAGAAATAATTTCAAAAATTTCCTCAAATCAGTATAATCAGTAAATTCTCTTTGCGCTTTAGAAATATTCAATAAACTATATTCATTTCATTATATTTCCAAAATTCGAAAAAAAAGTTTTTTTTATTAACTGTAAAATTAAAATTAATATTAATCAATTATTATTAAAATAATTAAAATTAAAGACGATTAAAAGTGTAGGTAAAGTTAAGATTTAATTTTACACTTTTAATCGTCTTAGGTGTTACTGCCTTTTGAATATTATTTAAAAGTATATCAGTAATAGGTATTATGAAATTCTCTGTCATATTTCTACAGAAACGAGATAAGGAATTATATCAGGTCAAAGACATATCAAGGTCTTAGTGATCCCCATACAAATCTGTAATTCACATGTGTTGATGCGTATCTTAGTGTGTGTATATTATAACAGCGTGCAGAGATAATATTTGTACGTGTGTGAGTCTGTAGATATAACATGTTAGTAGGTAGTTATGTGTACGTCGTACGAGCCACACCCGCCGCCAGTCGATTCGAGGCTGACTGCGGCTAAGTCCAAAGTCCGATTGTTTCACCGCACGCCTTGTTGGTTACAAATGTGCCACGTACCATACATAGTATGTGACTTCAACACCATGTTTTTTTTTTAAATTATTAGTTTAACAATGTTTTTTTATAGCTACGAAGAATAATTTAAAATAAATGAAATCGTTTAAAAATACTGAAGCGTAATTCAATGGCTAAATAAATAAATAAACATTTATTTCAGACTAGGGTCCATAGTTAATAAATTACAATGATCTTAAACCTAAAGTAAACACACAATGAAATAAAATTATCAGATAAACACTATAGTTTGTTCCACTAAACTTTCAAATTCGTTTTTCAATAAATAAACGTTTTCTTACTTTTCCCTTTCTATTGTATTCGTCACGCGCATAAAATATGCACGTGATGTATGTAGCTATAGAATTTACAAGACTTCGGCCGCGCTCAGGTTTCACGAAGCCCTCCAAAGCCCAAAGTCTTAGAACAAACCACATTAAATAATAGCAGAGCCCTAAGAAATCACCTCAGTAGCAAGCTCCACATATAAGGTTGCGCTAGCCGGTCACTTTTCCATACGAACTTAGTATCAAGATGGAATGATCGAAAACTCAAGCAAAATGACGGACGTAGAAATTAGACAGACATACGTGATTCATTATCAGCCCATTTTTTACCCCACTTCAGGGGCTTAGACCTCCCCCGGGTGAGGGTGGACTTGTAGGTTAAAATCACCGCGCTAATCCACTGCGGGTTGGGGATTGTAACGACCGCCATCAATTGACAGCGTTTCCTTTTCAGTACGAACTTAAATGTGCACCACATTAAAATCTATTCCACAGTGGCTATTTCGTAACATCAGGTGGCGTATATAGATATATTTTTTGCTCACTTTTATGGCTACAACGCGGTAACTCTATGTGCATCTATGTATACGAACATTACGGACACCGAAGGGTGATCACAATTTTACGGACTCACATCTAAAACCAAGCGGATTATCGATTTATTTTATATTTAATTACTTTGGACGTAAATAAATTATACAAAATATATTGAAACTGCTAAGTAATTTTATTAAAAACATAGTTAACTAAAGAAATACATAAGAAATAACTTTGATTTCTTTAAACACATTAATTATTTTATCTTCATGATAACACTAAAGCCAAAGGTCCATTCATAACTTTTTGCATACTCGTTGTCTGTATAGAACATTGCGTATCTACAGAAATATTTTTTAACCATATTAATTTCATGGCGTAACAAAAATAGTTCACTCTCTTTTACGCACGGTATCACTTTCTCAAACTCGTACACGAAATTACTTGAATCAAGGCCGCGCTCGCCTCGCAGTTTGAGCGAACGGCATGCGTACCCTTAATGACGAAGTTCGAGAAAGCTATCTACTTTAAATTGGTAACCAAATAATGTAGATCATTAACCCACCAGGTGACCGTATTCGTCGTAAATTGACATTCGTCGTTAGACTTGAATTGGAAGATGATCCGCCTGTTTGATTGTTATGTCGTGAACATAGAGTAAAATAAAGATGGCGGCGTTTAGTTGTAAAGCTTTGTTGCACAACGAGACGTCAACAAACAAAGATAAAATTAAATGCTCCACCGAACAAGGATAAATTACGTCAACTGTGTTATAAGACGTCGTCCGCATCGGTCGGTCACTCGTTTTCTTTATCGGTTAAGGAATAGTTAGCTGACGTGTTTGTGTACTCATAAAAAAAAAAACTCGAAGGCTTGGCGGCAAGGCGAATCGCCATTGGCCATACCATACTCGGTCTCTGTTTGTACGTAGATCATAAAAATAGCTATGTT
This sequence comes from Luffia ferchaultella, assembly GCA_949709985.1. Taxonomy (NCBI): domain Eukaryota; kingdom Metazoa; phylum Arthropoda; class Insecta; order Lepidoptera; family Psychidae; genus Luffia; species Luffia ferchaultella. The sequence continues at coordinate 5,258,951 of OX453257.1, read as the reverse complement.
TGAGTTTGTATAGCTAAAATTGTATATAATGTATGCATGTAACTCTGTTTCTTTTGTTTTTTTTGGGTTTTAATAGAGTCATCAATTTCAATTCACAGTATCGAAGTGACATTACGCAATTTTGCGGGGTTGAAAGCTGGCGCGCGGGGATTTCGCGGGGGTTTAGCCTGGCGCGCGGGGATCTTGCGCACTGAGACTCGAACTAAAACTCGTCATCGTGCACCAGCTAGCTAGAGTATGAGTGGTTAGACGGTAAACACAGAAGAGGGCTTCTAGTACATTCGTACTTTTATGGGGTATTATCATATATAGAAACTTGTATAACAATAATTATAAGAAATTGTTTTATTCAATTATCTTACAATTTACCTATTGGATATCGCAAGCGGTTGCCCTAAGTCATTCATGTTGTTTAAACACGAGAAGAAAATTATTGGTGTAAAAGAGTATTGGCGTAAGTTACGTGGTTGAAATTTCAGCGTAAAATAAGTATGAATTCACATATAGTTGCACAAGTTATCGCCACAATGAAATCCAAATAACGGAGTATAAAAGTTCATTGACCTTGGGTGATACCTACAGGCGATACCATACTATTGCGCCTTGTTATTGTAATTTTCACTATAACAATTTATCATTATTAAACATGATTCAAGGGCATTCAAAGAACATGCGATCTTTTGCGTATACTCGAAACAATTATTCACTCCTACTATTATAGGATTATGCCTATAATAAACCGATGACTATAATAGCCAGCTTACTGAGTACGAGCATTATACGACGTTTTTCAATACATTTGCGATTTAAATTAGGTAAATACTTCAAATGTAATAATAGCGGGAAATAAGGGCGCGAGTGGGTTGCATTTTGCGGTTTACGCATGCGTCACAAGCAAAATGCTCGTTTGTGATTGGTGTAAAGTAAAAAGGCCTAGGCCTAGTACTGCAAAATACAACATTACGGTACAAGTTTCGGTGTCACAAAGAACGTATTAATAACAAATGTATTAAAAAATAATGTTATTTAAATAAAGACAGATAAGAGCATGGACATACTATATCAATGGAACCCGTTTATATGTGACCCGGACATGGTTTCATAAACATACAAACACATACATATCTACAATACTTTGCGGGCTATGATGATATAACTCGTTGTTATTCTTGTTTTGTACAAGAATATTTTCCAGGCCTCAATCTATATTTTCAATACAAGTTGTATACCTACGTTGTAAAACTAGGTACATTCTAGAACTAGAAATGGTTTTCCAACTTTCTCTAACGACCCATAAACATTGACGAATTCCGAAACCTGGCTGTGGTGGAGCTGTATTATTGAAAAAATAACCCGCACTGGAGCAGCGTGGTGGATCAAGCGCCAAGCCATCTCACCCTGGGGGGAGGCCTAAGCCCCTGCATTGAGGCATAATGGGCTGATGGAAAGGCTTCTCTTTCCCATTTAAGAATAGCCTTGTCATTTCTAAAGCAAAGAGATCGTATCGTTGAGTTAATTAGACTTTTTGAATCACAATCTCATCTGTAGGATCGTCTGGGGGCATAGTTTTGTAATCAAACTATATTCGTTTCTTCTTTTTTCGTTCAGGTTCCAATAGAAATAGGATGCGTGCACGTCGTGTGAGCCAATTCGAACCTCTGCTAATAGCCCTGGTTGGGTTACCGGCGCGAGGCAAAAGTCAACTCGCACACCGCCTTGCTAGACATCTGAACTGGAATGGAGAGAGCACAAAAGGTAAATTATATTTTTTAAAGTGTCAAAATCATCAAAATTATAATCTGCACAACTGTATGAAAGAACAAACACACAGCGCTTTTGGCTGTTGAGGAATGCGCAGAACTAATGACACGTCGCTCGTTGCTTAGCGTTGGAGTACAAAATCTGGAAAGTGATTGGTTTCTATAAAACTTAAAAGCACAGCTTGCCATGATCAACTAGGATTCTGAAATTTATAAACACAACAAATTCAAATTCAATTACAGTGCTCTATTCGTACTGGCATCTCGTTTTTCAGGGTGTCAAGTATTAAATTATCGTAGCGCACGTTTTCAGAATTATTACAAAGCGACGAACCATAAAGTCGGCAAATCAATCCCGAATGTTTTGTCAAAATCTATGATAAGCGCTCGTTCCTGTCATACAAGAAGAATAAGTTCCATCTAAACCCTCAATAATTCTCTATGTCCATAATATTCATGCAGCAGTCTCCTGTTGGAGGTTATAGCGAACGAACGAATGAACCATATGTATAATTTTTTGAAATTAAGACAATAGATGGCAGCTGTTAAAATCCACCAACCCGCAATGGAGCAGCGTGGTGGATCAAGCTCCAAGCCCTCTCATCCCGAACGGAGGCTTAAGCTCCTGCAGTGCGCCATTAATGAGCTGATATGCTATGGTAATAAAACAACAAATAACGTTTATATCCAGTATTCGACTGCAGCGAGTACCGTCGTCGCCACATGGCCCTGTATGGAACCCATGACATCTTCCGTGCCGACAATCTGCAGGGTTCCGCAGTGCGCCGTCGCAGCGCTCGAGAAGCCGTCACCGACGCCGTCCACTGGCTCAAAGACGGGAACAGTGTGGCTGTTAGTACAGTTTTTTTATTACTTGACACTATGTTACTAGAATTTAGTAGCTCATTCTTTCCTAACTGTATTGACGAAACATATTCCAACTGGATTACCAATGGAAAAACAGGTCGTTGGAAAACCAATCCCCTTCTCATGATTCTTGGACATATAATAATAATAATATATTCTTTATTGTACACCAAAAGTTAGAACAAAAATAAATAATGTAGGTATCTCTTATAACTATGTTTGGTAGGTACAGTGGGCGGTCTTATCGCTAAGAGCAATCTCTTCCAGACAACCTTATACATATGTGTAAAGCCAATTCTTTTTAGTCAAAATAACATTTTGAAATCGAAATAATATCTAGAATAAAATAAAATCTAGAATTTTTTTTGGATGGTTATTAAAATTTCATCTTGTATATAAAAAATTTAGTTCAAAGTCATAAGAAAACCCAATGATTTTTGGCGGGCAGGACGGAGCGTGCAGCTGTGGTGAATAATGACTAGAGTTATTGGTTTTTTCGGGAAAGGTTTGTGTAGACATATCTCAATATATTTCTATTGAACGATAATAAATGGAAACAACACAGCCATTGGTTTTTTACCAAAGATCATTCATTATTTTAAAATTTGGTTCTTAAAATTTCACCTTGTATGATTTTATGATTTATTTTTTAAATTTTATTCAAGGATTCATGATAAACTGACGCAATACTTCATGAATACACTTATTAAATACAATAATTTGCATCTGTGCCTGAACTAGATTAAAAAAAAAACCTGTATCTCAGACAACAGCGCTATATCTCTTTATGTAGACAAGTTTACGATTCATCTAACAATATCAGAAATCTATAACAATTCAAGATACTAACACACTAATATACTGTAAAAGGTAAAATAAAGGTATATTGTAATATGACGGCAGATGAGTTAAGTCTTCATCTACCCAAGAACAATTAAATGCTCTATCCCATTCGTCTGTTATCTATATTTTTTTAATATCACCGATGATATGTTTACACAATTAAAGGTCATACGTTTACATGTCGATAATAAAACCAAAACAAACAACCAAATGTTCGTGCAAAAGTAATTTTTTTCCTATCGTTTTTTACATATAAGATTAAAATATAATCTTCTGACAATTCTAAGTATAACGTTAATGATAAGTTAGGTGAAGCTTAGCTAACTATTTTTTAGAACTACCTTTTGCCTGTGGTTTCTCTTGCGTGAACATTCTTAAGTACATTACGTAACGTCTCTATAATTATATTTTCCCGCATCCGTTTCTGTAGTTTTTCTATTTCTTTTCTTGATTACAATAAGCAGTAGGTAGCCTATGTTACTCTCTCTCCCTTCATTTCCAATGTAGTTTCATCCAAAAGTTACGTAGTCACATCCATTACGACGTGAAGAAAGGATAAATGAAGAAACGAACTTATACTTTTGCATTTTATAATCTTAGCTGGTTAGCCACGATTTGTTTGGCCGAGTGGTTAGAGACCCTAACTGCGGAGTCGAGACTTGCAGGTTCGATTCCCGCCCGGGACAAATACTTGTGTGCACGAACAATGTCTATTCGTTCCGTGTCTGGGAGTAAAAAGTATATATATGGATGTATTATAAAAAAGAGAATATTTAAGTAAGTATATCAGTTGTCTACACTGAGAAAAATGGGTTTTGTCAGTAATGGCATAATATTAGGCATAATGTAAACAGATCATTATTCGCATATTCTATAAGTGTCCCGAAGAAAGTTAGTCTAAAAATGTTACTTTTCAAATCTGTAATAAATAAATATGGTTCAAAAGACCGATACTTCCAGACTTACATTATAACATGATATTTTTTCCTGACGAATCATTGGTAACGCCTCCTGGTCCGTTTTTATGAGTAGTAAGCTAATATTATCCGTATTTACGAACAAAAACCTATTACATTTTTCTGAGTGTAGTACCTTATAATACAAGCATAATACTTGCTTACTTTGGCACTAGATGGCGCTGTGTGGAATGCCTCAGATATTGTTATTATTTTTTTACGTCCTCGCTTTATTAGTTAGGATAAATATTAGACACGAATATTTCTCTAACATCGCCATTATTGATTGCAGATATTCGACGGCACAAACATCACTAGAGAGCAACGTCAAGAGCTCAACGATTACTGTCTCGATACCATGGGCTTTAGGGTCCTGTTCATCGAATGCGTATGCGAAGACCAAGAGTTACTCGAGAAGAACATCATTGAAATTCTCCATTATTCTGCTGACTACAAAGCTATGAGCGAGGAGGAAGCCGTCGACGATCTGAGAAAGAAAATGGAACATTACATGAGGCAATACGAACCGATTGACGCTACCGTTGAGGACATAAGCTTTGTCAGAGTGGAGAATATGGGGGAGACGGTCACAGCCCATAAAGTTTTCGGACAGAAGGAATCTGGGATCTTGGGGTATTTATCTGGTATGAGGACCTCACCACAAGTTCTATATTTTACTCGGGTGAGTTTTAAATTGTATTTTTTCATTAGTGGATACTTCGTAGTATAAATACACAAATTGTAACGAATATTATAATTCGTTTTTCAATTTTTTAAAATAATGACAATTATGGATTAGGCGCCGTAAGTATCTGCAGTTTAACCTGGCGTGTCTCAAGCAGGGCCGGCGATAGGGGAAGTGTAAGGGTAGTAGTACCACCAGGGCCCGGACTAAGAAACGGGGCCCGGTTAATTGATTTTTTTTTTCAAAGTAAGGTGGCGTGGGCCCCGCAATGGTTTACACCCGGGGCCCGACCCGGCTCTTGCCGGGCCTGGTCTCAAGCGTAGATAGTAAAGATAACTAAGTTAAAACGTTTTTACTTAACGAACATAGACAAGGTAGGATACATGTACTCCTCTGTATGTACAGTTATAATTTTTAGTTTTAATTTCGTATTTTATGTGAGTAATTCATGCCTTGCAAAAGCATTCTTCAGCTTCAAAATTTATTTACGATATTTATATTTCAATAATCTATATATTTTATGTGTATATCTTATTTAATTTTGCATCTAGAAGGTTCTAAACAGACCGACGAACTTTGTACCAAGCAAATGCTGCTATCTTTATTTACTGTACGTTTGTACTGAACATTTTGGGTACAATAGAGAATCCGTCAAAGTCAGATAAACTAGGCGCAGTGATAAAATGTTTTCGTATCAGTTGTTTTTGTTTTTAATTTCACTCGTGGTGGCACCTTACGGCGAATCAAGATGCGTTCAAAACAATCAACCTTCTATAAGTGGCTTGTTTATCGAGAATGGAATGGTCGATCACAATGACGTTTTTAATCAATTTATTATGAAAATGAATACAAGAAATAAATATGCGTAAATAACTCTTAGATTTTCCTATGTTTTTAAAAACAAAGTTGACTATTTTTGGATATCTAAAAAAAAATTGTCCATAGACTAATGTGGTTATTGACTTCGCCTGCGGCATATTGATTTGGATCCCGTTGTATAGGATAACATTTTAGATTCGAAATCGTATCGAATCTTTTCCTCTTGCATCATTTTTATCGTCTAAGTTTAACGAACATCATATCTTTTGTGATAGTAACGATAGTGTTAAACAATACGATATTAAAGATAATGACTTAATTTTGATTACAAGAATAATGTTGGAATATCGTAACCATAAAAAAAAACAATAAATAAAAGTAGGTATGAATACACGCAGCAAAATGCTTATGTAATAATAATAATAATAACACACACAATCACAACAACGCCTAAGTCCCAAACTAAGCATTAGCTTGTATTTTGGGTACCAAGCGAAGACACCACATACATATAACAACCAAGACCCGGTGCCAGTATTAATATTCATCATATAAATACTGACCCGACCTGGGATTCGAACCCGGGACCTCCAGCTTCGCAGGCAGGGTCGCTGCCCACTAGGCTAAGCGGTCGTCGTTATGTTAATAAATCATCGCTGAAAGGCATTATCTTAAGTCACATCAGCTGACATACGAAACTAATCCTTTAATAATAAATCCCTACTAATAAACATTAAAGTGTTTGTTATTAATTTGCTAGTTTGTTCTTTTTTCATGCAGCAACGGAACAAAGTGACTTTTTGGGCCGCAAAGTAACAATGGACTAGGCACAGTTCTAGATCTGTAGCGTAATTTCGTAACTATTTGTGTGTCATCCTTTTAGCGGTCCCGATTCACACGTGAAGTCATACATTCCATGAAAGCGAAGCCGGGAGTGGGAACCTAGTTACTATCTTCGATTATATAATTTCTGGATAGAGAGTCGGCGTCAAAAAACGTAGATAAAATATCACCTAACCGTTCGATTAAAATTCACACACAGAGACGGTTTGTACATAGTTAGTATGGCGTAGCGAGAGTATGTGATCTGTTGATTCACACACACAAGTATGTAAAAGTTTGTCTATTATTTTTGTCGACGTTATATAGCGAGGGTCCGTCCAGACATTATATCGTATAAGTTACTGCGTATCTCCTCTATACCATATACAATTAGGATTTTCGATTGCGTGTCATACAAAGATAGAATTTTTTGTTAGATATCTCCAATAACGTACAATGACGTGATACATGGTGGGTTGTTTGCGTTGTTATATGACTAGTCATAGTGCATAATTAACATCGATAAGCCACAATAGAGCGTGAAATTTATTGCTCATGGATTTCTATAAACATTGTAATATATCTTCTTAACTATCAGTAGAATTGTCCTCGTATCAAACAAGTAATTTAGTGACAATAATAACAACAGTGAAAATTTATACTCAGATTATTTGTCTTGTAAAAGTATAAAATAAATATTTACACAAAATTTTACACAAAGTTAGACAAATACTCTTAAAAAATCTAAACGTACCTATTAGGTTTATTTCTTTTTTCTGTATTTTTTTCTTTAATGTAATTTAAATAGTTGTAACATAAATAATCTAATATATTGTTATATATTTTTGGAGATAATTAACCTCTTAGATAGTGAAAATCAAATATGTGGTACGAAAGTAGGGGCGCTGTACTAAGATAGCCGCCCAATGTGATAGATTATTACGACGTAATATCAAGCTTTCGTATCACTAATTTGCGGAGTAGAGGCCGGTTTCCGTTAGGTGCTAAAATATGCGACGCCATTTTTTACGTAGATATAAAACAATGACATCACCGAAAATTACATGACCACCGCATTTAATTATAATGAAAAATCTGAATCTCAGGTGCATGCGTAAAGTCAAAATTTACAAAATTTATTTGTATATTTTGTTTTCAGCACGGCGAGAGCGAGTTCAACGCGATAGGCCGTATAGGTGGAAACTCTTCGCTTTCCGCCCGTGGTCTGTCCTACGCTCACGTGTTAGCTGAGCATCTGGCAGCAGTGGGAGACAGAAACCTTTCCGTCTGGACCTCCGAGTTGATACGCACCAAGCAGACGGCTTCCGAGATACCAGCGCCTAAAAGAGCCATACGAGCACTTAATGAACTGGATGCTGTAAGCATTTCTATAGCAAATTATACATAGTGTTAGAATAGGAGGGGGCGACTAGGCGTTTATTAAAACAACTATTTGATGATTATGAATTTTTTTGTTTAACTTCAGAATACCACGAGCTAGGGGAACACTAGTTTCTTCTTTAGAGATTGGTCATAGATTGCTTGCTTCTTTATTTCCAATATTGATTCGATTCTTCAATGTTTGTTAGTTTTCCTCATCGTGTTTTATCGACGGCCAGTGCTTACGTTACAATATGAATGTAAAATTTTTCTTAATCGCAGTAAAACGTCACAAAGTATCTAGGATCAATCCATAGATATAGTATCTATCTTCAGTTGGCAAAGGTTTTTGATTGTTATGAAATTTTTATCATTTTAGCATACTGACAGTAAAAAGTCATATCCTCGTTTATTGCTATGGAATCTAAAATCGATCTATACCTATTGTTTTAATTATAAACTGTCTTCTGTTGAACTGGAAAACCGGTCAAGTGTGATTCGGTCTCGCGTGCAGAGAGCTCCGTTTATATTTTTATTATCGCATTACCTGATTCTAACTCAAATGCCTAATATTTGCTACGGCATTTTCTCTTCAGGGATATTTTCCTTTTCTCGCTGGAATTATACGATTGAACATTTTTGATAGCTTTTCCTCTATACTATGAGTGAAGCTCTATATATATCCGTATTATTTACAAAATTTTCGACTCAGTAATTTCGTAGCCATGAGGAGAATCCTCCATTTTCGTCTGTTTTCTCAAATATCTTTTGAACCATACATTAACCTTCCACCCTTGCTACAGGCTAATGGACCAATAAATTTTTATTATAAAAACTTCAGTAAAATGTATACCGCACGCTCCGTTGACATAATGACTTTGTGACGGCAGAAATTAACAACCCATATCGGACCAACGTGGTGAGCTTATGGTCCAATCTTTGAGAGAGAATCAATGTTGAGGAAGAGTTGTACTCCAACAGTGCAACAGCGGAGATGTGAAAGCATGAAAACACAATATAGCGGAAGCAGCCTGAACACAGATTTTAAGTCCCTTCTGTAGTGCAGTTACTCTCTTAAACCGTGAACAACAATAACTGTTTAGAACACAAATAAACTATATATAACTAGATGATCAGAGCAAATAATTTGCAGCCGCTTAAGTTTATAATAACCAGCGTCATCTCTCGGCTCCTAAGGACCCTGACGCGGCTTTAAAATTTTAATATAAAGAATTTTAGCTAGTTTCTGTTTTCGCCATTAGCTGTGAAGATAATCTTCAAAATGATAACTCAATCATGGATTGGATTTCCATGGATTTCATGGAGTATTTATGGAGATACGGTGTGCGGACAAAAAACACGCTTGAGTGATAATGTAATGTGTCTTTCAAAATATTAATCTTCAAAGATATTATCTACGTACTGTACAAATACAATTCTTAAAACTGTCTATCTTTATAATTTTTCGAATTAGTGTAATAAAAATTATCACTTTTCTCGATTAAGGCATTAAGCCTGTTAAAAAACGCTACGCATTTCGTATAAACGTAAGATTATCTTCTCAATATTAATCTCAAGTAGTAAGGCTGTATTTATATTCTTAGCTACCTTCCTGAACTACTTACGTTTGTTTCTTGCAACATTGCGTAACAAGCGTAACACCCAAAATATTTACCAAAATCCATTACTAATACATTATAATCCAAGACACGTTGACTTAATAGATTTTTTTTTTAATATCAGCTATGACTATCGACAATATAGAAGTATGCGTCACATTTGAATCATTTCCCTTTAATCAATCAAGATCTTAACACATTAACATTCTGATACCACGTATTTCGCCTAAAAGCTTATGACACACACATTACGTTCTCTTTTTTTATCTAATCACAGTAACTGTTTTATCTGGCACAGGGTACTTAAGATATTAAATAAAATAAAACGCAAAACTGTGTACCTACCAATATTAATTCAAGTTTCATTGGTACGCTAAAAATAAAGGTTTTATGTAAACATTTGTGATTACATACGCGGACTCAAGTTATAATCGTATGAGTCAATATTTACGGGTTATAAACGGCAGTAATTTAATTGAAAATGTTAACTAACTATTAATCTAACTAATTATTAAACTAACTAACTAAAATAAGAAATATGTTTCTTAGATCAATTTAAAAATACATCTGTACAGATACGAATTACGTGTTTATGTCCAGGCTAATATTTAATATAGGTAATGGGCACATTTGCGTCGGGGGCAACGAGGGGTGGATTATTAGATTAGTTTTATTTGATCACCATTTTTAAGAATTAGTTATAGTATTTTTTTTTTAATTTTTAGTTTATGATTAATATGCTGTCAAATTTATTTATTCTGTGCATTTAGTTTTAATTTTTCTTACCTTGGCTGGCACCGACTCCAAGAGTAAGTAATTAAATATATTGTAAATTTAGTTAAAAATTAATTGTTTCTTAAGGACTAATTTCCAGATATTGAACGACATTGTTGATTCGTGTCGCTTATAGTTTTTAAAAGTACATTAAAATTTTGCACCCCACCTCAACTGTTGTGCCACGTCAACGTCAACCAAACTAGCAATATACAACAATGGTGCAATGTAATAAATAACAACGCACGAATAGTTATCTAAACGCGATGAAAGTAACTTAGTACACATTAAAAGAAATCTTCGACGTCTTTGACTTGTTCTGCAGTAATAAGTTTTAGTACGATTCGGTTTTTAAACTGTTCAATGTGAGTGGATGTATGCATCGTTCAAATATTAAGTATAATCCGTTCATGATTATTGTCAAAATCATTGTATTTACTTTAGAATTTAACTTTTCCGGTTAGGTTTGTTTGTAGGTAATTTAATTTTAATATCTCACATAAAACGATTCTTTATTAGTGTAGACAAAGACTTTATTTATTCAATTAAGTAATCAAACTTCCGTTAGGTTCGGTACACGAATAGGTAACTTGAGTTGCAAGACGATTGAGGATTATATTCTATTTTTAAATTTTTACGTTACATAAACTTTTTGTATTACTACTTATTTAATACCTGTCGTTCTAAACAACAGTATACTTTACTCTATTACTACCCACGGTTTCCACACATGTGAACATCAAATTTTTATCCGATCGCTAAAAGACGCGAAGTTTCAGAACATTTTGGAATACACTGTTTATTTATTACTTTTGAAAGATCAGCGCTGCCGTTAAAAAAAAAACAGTTTACTGCAACGCCCCTTGGTGGTCCATGTAAACCGATCTAAGAAGCGGCTGTGTGGTGATATTTATGTAATACAAAAAACTGCTCCATAATCGTTCTAGCCGTTTCGAAGAACAGGTCTGACTGGCACCCTATGACTGCAAAACTTGTCTAAGAACTTGATCTGAGTTTCATCGCAATCGGATGATCGTTATAAAAATGTGGTAAATACATACGGGACAAACAGAGAAAAATTCATTTTAATAGACATAGATAATTCGTTACAACGTATTATTATTAAGTAGAGGGGGTGTGACCCCCGATCGGGGTCGTTTCTGATGCAAAGGCTCGCCATAGCGATCCAACGCGGTAATACCGCTAGCGTTATGGGAATCTTTGCGTCCGGTCCGCCAGGGACTGGTCATTTTAGCTTTTTAAATTGTATATATAGACTTTATATTTGTATATTATAATGTATTTTTTTTGTAAGTAGTTAATTTTAGTTTTTAATTAATTTTTATTTTAATATTAATTCATTCCATTTCTTTACTAAATACTATCTATAATTTACATATAAAATATTTTATTGGTATGTATTATCCATATACTACCGAATATTTTTTACGTGATGTTTCGTTCTAGTTTAGTGTCATAACATTCTATTCAGGTCAATTACAGTCTTCGTATGCCATAATGAGGCCATACGTCTGCTTCTGTTTAAGAATTATCAGGCACGAGCTCATGGACACCCACCGTGTCTATTTAGCAAACAATGGGACAGTTTTGATGTATGACTGTTTGCAATGAGACCTCCACAAAGTGTGACTAGCAGTGTATCAAGTGACATTGTAAATGATGGATGGCTCATAGCATGGAAGTAATCTCGTATGTCCTAGATTTTACGACTTTGAAAAAAATATGCTAGATGTGAACGTATTTTGTAAAGTTCGTAAGATATGCGTGCTTACCTATATAAGTACCTGCCAACAAATATATTTTTTGTAATTGTTTAATAACTTATATACCGTTAGCTGAGGAAAATCTAATTAGTAGTCTTTCTACTATACTTGCCGTTCTGACTTCTTCCTCCATTCAAATCTTTTCGATTGTTTCGCCAAACCACTTTATACACCAGTTTAGTGGTGTGTACGCACCACTACGCTCTTGAAAATCTTTGTTCCGGTTATAATTTCGTTTAATCGATGTGATTTTACGCCTACTTACAAAATGCTTTTGCAATGAATGCCGAAATGTAAACAAATTGTGTGGTCTTCGAAATAATTTTTATTTTATTTATTTATTTATTTATTTCAATAACATTGTATATTATACATACAAAAATAATATAACAATAACAACTACAACACCAATAACAATAATAATGAATCATTTATATATTTTCTCTTTTTAATATAATACAACTTATCATGTTCTTACTCAGGGAATTTGCGAGGGTATGACATACGAGGAGATGCAACAGCAGTACCCCCAGGAGTTCGCATGGCGTGACCAGGACAAGCTGCGCTATAGATACCCTTGGGGCGAGTCTTATATCGACATCATGACGCGCCTGAGGCCAGTATTGAGCGCTCTTGAAGACGAGCACAACGTTGTTGTCGTTGGCCACCAAGCTGTCCTGCGCTGTATGCTTGGGTACTTCCTTGATCTCAAACTTGGTGAGTAATGCGAAAAATTTATTAATTTTTTGTTAAGTTATTTCTCCATAAGCCTATACTACCGCTATAATGATCAATGGAAAATATCCTTAAAAGCGTTTTCACTTCTATAGCATAAAGAAATCGAGTGCCTTCGGCAAATAAATCTGTGATTCTTTAACTAGCTTTCCATTCTGGCTTCTCCAGTGCTGATTTGTCTGTTTTTAATCTTTTTTTCGTATTACTTACGCAAAAATTACAGTAATTCTTATAGGATCCCGGTAGGGTTTGAAATACTTTACGGTCTTTAATTAAGATTAAAAAAACCTACTTAAAAGCTTACTAGTCAGCCTAACTCCATAGCATCCTAATTCCATGATTACTCAGTAACTATTTGTTCTGTATTGATAAATTTTAAGTAAGCACCGTTTATCTTGTTCATAATACCTACGTATAATGGCCTAATTTTTTTACAGAAATCAATTTTAACTAAAAGTGTATGGTCTCAGAAGCTTGTCGATTTTATGCGTATTTCAAGCAACTTCAGGCATGAATATCTTATTGAAAGCTTACAATAATTTTATAATTTTGAGGATATCGGATTCGGGCCATTGCCCAGATCATTTAACTTAGATTCGAAATAAATGTACTTCGAGTTGTTATTCTAGATACTCTTTCAATCGTGGAACTCGTAAAAGCCGTTTCTTTTAATTTGGCGACATAAATTTTCAGTCCCGTTTTGTCTATCACAACTTACCTATTTATCGAACGATTACATGAAACAGCATGCGTTCACGTTGGCCGCGTATTTGAGTTCGGTGCCTTGCAGTGAGGACCCTCAACGAGGACCCTTAAACTTTAAATTGTTTTATTTATGTATGATTGGTAAAGAGCGAATACCCGACATCTATCAAAATATGAACTCCTTTCAGATGAGCTGCCATACTTGAGTGTGCCACTGCACACGGTGGTCAAACTGACCGCCCGCGGCTATAAGTACGAGATAGAAATGACCAAGCTGCCTGTTGACTGCGTGGATACACACCGCAAGCAACCTGTGGTACGTCGCTTTTTGAATCAACAAACTTAAAATTAAATAATGTCATCTCTTAATAACGAGTATTAGTTCTGAAATTACTCAACTATTTTTGGTCCGCACATTTAATTGACTTTTCTACATTTTATTTTATACTAGCTGCTGCCCACTGCTTTGCCTGCGTGCGATTTACATTATTTTGTTCTTTATCGGTTCCCACCCGGTCCTGAAAAATCGTTGAGAAAATAGTTCCCTGTCTAGTCAGTCACTCGATAACAAAGCGTGATCAATTGTATCTTAAATGCACTGGGTTACGATTAATAAATTACAAAAAGATTCTCGGTTCAGAAGTTTGTGAGTTCACTGTGTTCGTACAAACACGCAGACAAACAGACATAATAAATTGTATTTTATTTTAAACCCCGAGTTAAGACTAATAAACTATAAGACTTCATCGTAATTGGTTTCTGGTTTTTTTTTAATTTATCGCTTTCATATAAACAGATAAAAATTCCAAAATATGTTTTGAGTTCGGTATCAAGTTTTGTTTTGGAAAAATATATGTCTGTCTCGTTATTCCTTTCTGATGCTCGTCCAATTGACCTGGTTACGATGTATATAGCTAAATACCTTGAATAAGTTCAGGATAACATGAGTTCAAAGAACCAAAACATTTTCATGTCTCAGATATATCTTGTGAGTTCGTTATCTTTAGCTAGTGAGGTCTTAAAGTAATTTTTTTTATGTTTATATTATTTCAGGACTGTTCGATCACTCGCACTACAGCGGATGCACTGGTGACGGTGCCTTCTCATTACGACACTCTACCATCGAATTTATGGCAAAACCCGTCCGATACACAACTTTAGACCCTGCGGCATGACCTCAGAGGTCCACGGCCGAATAACCAAACCAGCATTATTAGAGACAACATCTTCAAATCTCGATGGTCTGGTTAACAGTCCACGGTGGTGAAACATTGTGGGACGGAGCGATCTCACGCCGCTTCGACGGGGCAAAGTGTCAGGATGCTAATCCTATGACTTCGCTCGTTGCTCCAAGCTACAAAGAACAATTTTTTAATTAATTTACTATCTCCAAGTTTCCTGATATAGCGTCTACACGTTTGATGTATGCGAAAGCCCTGTCGCGATTTCGGAGGTGAGAACTGTGTGCGAAAGCTGCGAAAGTCCATTCAAGTAGCGTATTGTGTTCATAAACAGAGACTCGGGCGTCGAATGAATAAAATGTCAAGTGATTTTTTAGTTTTAACGAATAGTTATAAATAATTCTAATTATCATTATAGAATATTTGATTGATTTTATAATTGAAAGCTTAGGGATCCAATTTCAACGGTTGCTATACTTTGGAACTTTTTTAGTTTGATTTGCTCAAACAATTGTATGGAGTTAAATAAAATGTTTCTTGTGAAGAGCTTTGTAAGACTGAGTTCCAATTTCCAACGAATGAAATGAATAAGTAACTACCTGATATAAACGAAATTAATTTGATTAATTTTTATAGTTTTTAGGTAGTATTATGAAATATTTTTTTATACGTACCTATACGTCATCTTAAGCATATAATTTACGATATAGTATAATACATTGATCGAAATGTCCTCGTGTACAGTTCCAATCAACCTTTATGGCGGATGTGAATATAGGCACAAATCGCGTCGCCGAAACCAGTTTCAGGTGTAGCGGGACGCAGAGGAGCGAGGGGCATATGACTGAACCTGCGCAAGCACACATAAAGCGTTGTACTCCGATCCGCCATAAAGTTTGATTGGAGCTATACCATGTAACGAAATTAGATTTAAGAATAATCTGAGCTTAGAATAGGGCCCTCACCGTATAGGTTTCTACTCAAGTTCTTCTAAGGTTAAGTAACATACTTTCGCATGTGTCGGCGTTGTGGTGTTCGTAATGATTTATATTTGTTCGAATTTTATCAAAATTGCTAGTTGTCTAACGTAATTAAAAAAAAAAAACTAGTTGATGTAAAAATCATGTTTGCAATCATGTTAAAGTGCAAAATCTGTGTCATGTTTCTTTATGTTTATGATTTTGTAGATCTATTTTAGAGTAAAAGCTTATGGTTTATGGTACAAATGCATGCCTATGAGAAGCCTATTCAAATAACGAACTTTTAATAAGCTTGCTTTGAAAATGGTCGCCATTGTCAATTGCTATTTTATAATGTTAGGAAAATAAATGAATTTAATGTGATAATATTTTATTTCATTTCGGTTTCCTTGTCATAAAACATGTGAAAACTTACAGGTCTTTGTAATATTGGTTTCCAAAAGAAAGCTGTGGTCGGCGTGTTATCTAAAAATATCTATTATATCATCATCATCATCATCAGCCCATTTTTACCCCACTGCAGGGGCTTAGGCCTCCCCCAGGGTGAGGAGGGGGGCTTGGAGCTTAAGTCCATCACGCTGCTCCACTGCGGGTTGGGAACTGTAACGACTGCCATCTATTGATAGCATCCGGGACCGACTGCTTAACGTGCCCTCTGAAGCACGGTTATTATATATAATAACTAAACTCTCTAGTGGTGGGATGCAATGTTTCTTGTCTCGCTTTTCAGTCGAGAAACACAAAGCGTTGAGTTCGTTGCGGCAAGGTTCAACATGGCTTCATGGCAGTTATTCCTACCCCTAAATGTCTGGGTATCTAAGTGGTATCTAATGATTTGTGACTCGTATATTTGAGAAATAATTAATTCCCGTTTATAGAGCTGGGAATGACCACCCATTTTTAATATTCCTTGAGACATACGCTCTGTTCTGCGAGTGTTTACTCAGCAATACACCAGCTTATTCTGTGGCAACGGAAATAATGAGAACTGAGAGTCTGGAGGTGCCAAGAAAACGACTCACTCTTCCCGAACAATACACCTCGTTTCCACCAAGTATAATACACTGTGTGATACAGTGATACAGTATGGATATGACAGTATAATACAGTGTATTATACTTGGTGGAAGCGAGGTGTTAGGATACAAAGAGTGTGTCAACTGGAGATACCAATTTACCCCCTGTTGGCTTCCTCACGGCTGTAGATGGTTTATGAGGGTTTAATCGATTTGAAAATTTACAAAACTTGTGTTTATCCTAACTAATATAAGGAGACGACATTATTTTTTTCACGCAGATATGTACTTAGTGGAAGGGACAAAGATCCCATAAGCTACTGTCTAAGTTCCTGGTTGAAGTTCCCTTAGAATACAAACCTAATCAAGATTCTAAACGAATGATTATAAAAACTTAGAGTTATGAGATAGAATAGCAGTGGAAGTACAATTCAAGAAAGAAACAGCAGGTACTTATAATTATAACGTTGCAGAAGGTATCTATCTATATATACGTTACAAAAGCTTTCATACGTTTTTGATACAGTTTGAATCGGTACCTCATGGCCATTTTTAGAGTTCGCACCCAAAGGGTACCAACGGGAACCTATTACTAAGGCTCTGTTGTCTGTCCGTCCGTCCGTGTGTTACAGAGCTGTTTCATCTGAACCGTAATAGGTAGACACTTGAAATTTTCACATAGCCATAACGCGGCATCTACGTATATTATATACTATATACGTCCATAGTTTTTTGTTTAACAGTAGGTATAAAAACCAAAATGTGTTTAATTATAATCTATCTGATACCGAAATTGGTACAAATACAAGAAATGTAAAATTATAACTGATAATCCTTAATTTTAAAGTTTGACTCATTATCTCATTAGCAGGTGATTAACAGATGCCACACTTATGCTTATGACGGCAGTATTATAAAAAAGTTGCAATACACGTACAGGTGCAATGGTGGAGCCACAGGCAAACGAGAGTTATTAAAAAAAAATTAAAAAGTAGACTTCATTTACGGTGTTAGTGTTTTATTTAGACAATGGTTCAGATTTTGTTCTTGGCCAAATGTTTATTTGAACTTTGCTAATTATAATTCTTTTGACTTTCGTTGGCAACAAAATTACCTATCAGTGATTGACGTCACGATTGAATACATTCTGACTACAGGTCGTTTTAAACCGGTTTTGAGAGCCTTGAATTCGAACAGGCAAACAAGATTGATGGGGTAACAACATTTACAATGTAATAATGCAAGTTATTGTAATATAAATGGTTTCGATAAATATATTAAACATGTCAATAATTTTTTTTTTAATATACAGGTATCGAAAAGATATGAAATTGCGGCTGCCCTTTACAGTTACAGTGACGACGTTTCAAAAATAGAAAGTGAATAAATATATCTGGGAAATGAAGTAAAGACCGGCAACTACCTTCAACTGAAGCAGAATAATCATAGAGTCAAATCAATACAATTTGACAGCAGCGTTATGAGAAGAGATGAAAATTCGAAGCGCATGGTGTTTAAATCAGGATCCATGTGTGCTAAGCGACATTTAAAATAAATAAATTATAAACCTTAGAACCTAGTTTCATTTCTTTCACGATTCGTGAGACGGCATAATTTATTTCCTAGAGTGAAGTATTTTACGAATTAGACAAATTTTCACGAGTCATAAATCCATGTGGAATGCATTTTTCTTTGGTACTTAAGCAATTTATACATAGGATGCACATCTATGTTTAATATGATCGCTAATAATTTATTAAATACGATAAGCAAAAAAAACTATTTATCTAAGGTATATTTACAATGTATAGTTGATTTCATCGATTCGATCAACAAGGAACTAAATTAATATCTAGCTATTCTGTGCTATTAGCTGGAAATAAGAATTTTAGAAGTTTTTCCAAAATAAAATAATGTACAGAGGTCTATTAAAATACCTCAACCGTTAAACTATTCTACAAGCGAAAATCGGAGAAGAACAAAAACAATTCTAAAAGTAAACAAATCACAATAAAGTATTCTTAACTTATTTTCTATAGCAAATCTAAAAATATTCTGGTAACTCGTATGGAACGCTTTGTTAAAATACGAGCCAAGTAAGTGTCTAAGTACGCACAGCGCTGTTTCCGTAGTCGGGACAAACGGACATTAAAATTCAAATAATAAAATTAACAACAGATATCTTAAAAACTACTGAAATATTCAAACAAATTTCCATCGAAAGTGTTCTTTAAGCTATGCAGACTTAATTTATATTGAAAATGTTTGTTTGAAAGGGAGACACACACTTTTTAGGACTTCAGGAGCGCATAATATCAACATAACTATTGACTGAAATAAAAAAGTAGTTTCCTTCTTTATATACGTTTCAAAGACTACCTACCCAAGACGAAAAAAAAAGTAACTGCGACTAGAATTTCTAGTTTTATTTGTGACCATCAAAGGGATAGTAGGTAATGCTTAATTTAATATATTCCTGTCGCGAAAACATGAATTTTGTATATTTAACAAGAAATTTGTTTAATTTAACAAGGTGTTCGAGTTACCAGAATATTGTTAGATTTACTATAAAATTTAGTTGAGAATACTTCATAACTCGTAATTCAAACAATAAAGTATTCTTAACTTATTTTTTATAGCAAATCTAAAAATATTCTGGTAACTCGTATGGAACGCTTTGTTAAAATATATGAATATCTCGTGAAATAAACAAAATTCATATTAACAAGTTTCTTTTTGTATTTCTCACAAATTAAATGTTGTTTCAAAATTATTTTCTTGCCAAAGTTACAAAATTATAGTACAAACCATAATTTTTCCTGCTACTATACGTTCCGGTAGTATTGTATTGTATGATATTGTCATCCATTATTTTTTTCCGTGCACCCTTCCAAACTAAACTAAGCAAGTATAAATAATGCATCTATTATAATTACTAGACAGTTGATATACGTGTACTTAAATATTCTTTATTATGTACACATATATGGTTATGTACACAAATATTTCTCCCAGGCGGGAATCAAACCCGCAAACTTTTACATCATCACATCACAACAACGTCTAGGCCCCAAACTAAGCATTAGCTTGTGTTGTTTTGGGTACCAAGCGAAGACACCACATACATATAACAACCAAGACCCGGTACCAGTATCAACATTCATCATATAAATACTGGCCCCACCTGGGATTCGAACCCGGGACCACCAGCTTCGTAGGCAGGGTCGCTACCCACTAGGCTAAGCGGTCGTCAACTTTAACTTTAGTTAATTAGAGTCTCTAACCACTCGGCTAATGGATCAGTCTATTGAATGCGTAATATAGTATGAATACAGCTAATAAAACCATTTATTTCGTATAATCTCCTAATGTTATTCGGTGATCCATAATCGTTATGCGAATGCCTTGCTCTTAATTTTTAAGTAATTAATTTAATCAAAGTAATATAAGATACTTTAAATAGATCAATCGGACGAAGGTCGGCGCCGTCGTGACTGGCCGCATCGACCGACTTTGACGTTCGAGGTTGTTGAATGTAGTATCAAGTTGCCTAAATGTAACAACCTGTACTACCTACTCCATTTAAGTAGATATTGAATGTATTAACGTGTGACTTTCGTTTAAAGCGACATATTGGCCCAAAGAAGCCTAGATATGTTTTCTCATAGAATCGCCAAGTTGTGTATTCATTCAAAAGGTGCAATCCATTTATGTCAAGATAATGAAATAAGTGAACGGGTGGACTGAACTGGACTGTCTAGGTTGTTTGGTACGCTACGTTACGATTCTATCGTTGTATTAGGTAACGGCACGAGTTTTGAGCGCTGACTCTAACAGGTGCAGTGGTTTATTTACGATGGATAGGGTACAGTTCTCAGGTAGGGTTTGTTTGGGATGTGAAGTTAGGTGCAACGGGCCTTTCCGATCAAGCTATTAGTTTATCATGACTTTAGCGCCAAACGCAGAACTTGTTGCGTTAATGCAATTAACCACCCCGTGTGAAAGTCAGCACTCACGACTCGTGCCGCTTACTATTGATTGATATCTACGAAACGAAAAGGGGGTCATGGGGGCCATTACTTCTTCACAACGGAATCAGAACTGACTGTTTTTCTTCTTCTTAATTATGACGTTTTCTGATTAAATCAATTTCGCCAGTGTCGATTTATTATTTTTATTACTTCGCTTTGAATGTTACTTGACTCTATCAGAGCAAATGTACATACAGTGCCAACCAACCTTTACGGCAGATGTGAATTAAGGCACAAGTCACGTCGCAGTAACCAGTTCGCAGTAACCTGCGCAAGCACCCCTAAAACATTGTATTCCGATCCGCAATAAAGTTTGATTGCAACTACACATTGGTAGAACTGACTTAACGTGTCTAAAAATGTGGAAAAGCGAGGCATACGCATTCTGGTAAGTACCTCCCTCCAAGAGCAATTTCTTACGAACGACAATATCGAGACAACAAAAGATTGAAATTTACTTGATCAAATTGTCTATGAATTGACCAAGGGTATCTGACGTCTCGTTATTCTTAGGTTAGCCATAATAATTTTTTAAATTGCACCTTACTTATAAATTACATATAAACTGAATGTTAATTTTAGTAATTGCTATTTATTATTATTATTTTAATGTGTTATAATACTTATAGTCTAATTTTAATTAAAAATTATATACATAATTATTTCATGTATCATACTCTTCTGCGTTTACCGTCTAACCACGCATACTCTAGCCAACTCGAGTAAGATGGCGAGTTTCAATCCAAGTTTCAGTGCGCGAGGTCCCCGCGCGCCGAGCTTCACCCATGCGAAATTCTATGTGACATTTTGAACTGATGACCGCTTGGCCTAGTGGATAGAGACCCTGCCTACGAAGCTGGGGGTCCCGGGTTCGAATCCCAGGTCGGGTCAGTATTTATTTGACGAATATTGATACCGGTACCGGGTCTTGGTTGTTATATATATATATATATATATATATGGTGTCTTCGCTTGGTACCAAAACACAAGCTAATGCTTAGTTTGGGGCCTAAACGTTGTTGTCATGTATACGTTTTTATTTATTTATTATTATTTATTATTTACTAGCGACCGCCCGCAGCTTCGCTTGCGTAGACTACACATTCCTGTTTTAAGTAGTATTAACATTCGAAATGGTTTATACGTAGGTACTTTTTGCTGAAACTAATATTGGGTACATCTATTCAAACTTTCAATCTTCATTCTCCTCACTCCTTCAAGAAAACCGATACTCCCATACTTTTCACCTCCCGTTTCCCACCCTTAATACTTGGAAATCCAAAAATCCTGAACCACGTCATTATTTATTTATGTTAAAATTTTTATGTTTCTAACTTTAAAGAAAAAAGACTCTTATACAAAGCCCCTCCGTCCCTCTCTCCTTAAATTTGAAATTTTCAAATATTCCTTTCTTAAAAAATTAATACTCACGTTATAAAATAAACCACTGTTCCAAATTTCGGCTTCCTAGACTTAGTAGTTTCGGCTTTATCTACGCTGATAGATCAGTGAGGACAAACGACAGACAGCCACAAAAAGTAACTGTTGTCACTCTTGACAACCTTTTATCGCGTCTGCACGTTTCATTAAAATCTGTTCAGCTGATTTGGAGATTAGCTCGAATAGACAAATAGACGTACAAACAGACAGACGGACAAAAAGTAGCGTATGTCACTTTTGACTACCTCCTTTTCATATCCGTGAAATTTCATTAAAATCGGTTCAGCCGTTTAGGAAATTAGCTCGAATAGACAAATGGACGTACATATAGACATACAAAAAGTAAATTATGTAACTTTTGACCACTTCCTTTCCGTATCTGTGAAGTTTCATCAAAATCAGTTTAGCCGTTTTGGAGATTTGTTCGAATAGACTGACAGACAGATAGTATTATTTTATACATATAGCCTATAGCCTTTCTCAATAAATAGACTATCCAACACAAAAAGAATTTTTGAATTCGAAGAAGTAGTTCCTGAGATTTGCGCGTTCAAACACACAAACAAACAAACAAACAAACGAACTCTTCAGCTTTATAACATTAGTATAGATGACTATTAAGTCCATGCTACTAATCTAGACTAAACGCAGCTATCAAATTAATTTTCTCTATGGTTATAATTATTTCTCTTTTAAATGAGTTTCTACTGTATGAAACTATGATGAAATTAGCCTTTGTCAATTTATTTTTTACGCTAACATGTACCTAATATACAATTAAAAAATAAATAAAACTATGACAATGAGTAATAGTTACTATGGTAGCTTATCTCTATGTCCTAAACATGTCCCAAAAGTAAACCTTGGAAGGTTAATGCTAGCTCTAACTAGCCAGGAACAACTACATATATCTTAATTAAAGGACGAACACAGAGGAAGCGGAAGCGGGGCGTCAACTTCCACCGTACCTATTCATGGTACGGCCAAGCACCCGACTCGCGAATCATAGTATTTCTTTCTCTACTTTTGAAGTGAAAACTTCTTTCGGCGCACTTTTTGTGGACATTCAACGAAACTGAACCGTCACGCGGTTGGGTCGATTACGCTGAATCTGATTTATTGAAGTCACATCGCCTTGCGTTTGACTAATGTTGTAAAGGTTAAGCAGTTCATTTTCAAAAAAGTGATCAAAATTTTCCACTTTTAAATTCTTGGGCAATTCAAAAAGACCAATCACTTGGCCATTCAACATACTCAATTTTTTTTTTTCAACATCTTAAAACACGCCTAGTTGATACAATCATCTACAAATATGCTAGAATTGAGCCGTATTATTCAAAACGTGTTTTTATAAAATCGCTGTAATATGTGACGAATAGAAAAACAGACGGACCTATACCTATAATACAACATAATTTTCGTATTAATTAATACATTTTAGTATTAACACGAGTATGTTAGATATACTAGGTGTACTTTTGATTTGCCGTATCCGAAAAATGGTTATGCAGTGCCCCTTGGAACATATTTCCGTAATAACAAAAATTCATAATCTCCCACTGGCCATTATCAGAAGGTAATGAGTATCTGCTCATATTACGTAGGTACAGCAAAAACAAAAAAGATAGCAAGTTAATATTTACTTGGGCACTTACTATATATAGTTGCCCACGTCATATTAAAAACGATGTCCGTTTGTAATATGTTAAATGTTTAGGGGCGGAGGTTTGATTTCGCTAAGTTTTGGCCAAATGTTTTCAGACCATCAGCCGAGGTCGTTTTCATGATGTAACGCGTCGCAGCTAAAGATTGTTACGGAAAATAATTACCTACATAAATGCCTACTAAATACATCAAATTTGCCTGTCTTTCTGCCCGTTTTGGAAGGTACGCCATATAAAAAATACCGTCTGCAGTAAAAAAATACTTGAAAATAATTATTTCATAGTCGTGTGACTCCTACCGCGCAAATCGAAACCGAAATGTATTTGGTCATGCTTCGTGATTGCTAAATTCAAAAGTACATGTTTTGAACAAACCAAATCGGGTTCAAAATGGCTGACTTGGCTCATCTCGGGATATGTCAATTTTTTTACGGCGAAAGTATTACAAAACTTCACAATTTTTTTACAGTCATGGATTTACTACAAGTAGATTTACTATGCATCAAATATTCAGCGATGTTTGAATTATATGTGCTTTTATTGAGCCAGCCGCTCTCAGCCCAATTAAAAATATTAAAAAAATATTACAATCTATTTATTGTAACAAATTTCCATGTATTTGATTTTGAAAAAAAAAAACTTTATTAAACAGACAGAAATGATCTTACAAAGATTCCGTTTTTACTTTTTAAGATAGTAGATACAGAACCCTAAAAAGGCGCTGCCAAGTGAACTCGCATCACCTAGACATTGATCTAGAGCCCCCTATGGTGATAACACAATAGTTGAATTATATTTATATCAAAATAACTACAACAAAGCTTTTGCTTAGCCTTGGATTCACTTACATGGTGTTGGACAACCATTCATATTTGTATCATTTAGTTTCTTCACTTAACATTTCATAGCAATTTTGATCACTATGTAATATTACATAACAGTATATAGAATAATCTGATTATCGAAGGAGCCAAGCCAGTGTCAGTATAAAACTAGCAAGACTTCATATGCCAGTAAGTGAGAGGCTGCGACCATGTGCGACCCGGCGACCCCTGGCGAAGTACACCATTGTCATACATATCGCGGTGACGCGTGCACGCCGCGATTTTTCCCGCGTTTTCAGTGTCACTTTTTCCGATTTACGCACATATGGACGACGCGCAAATAACATCAGTTTATTAATATCTATGGTTGTGTAATTATGGTAGTGTCATGTGATTTTAAGTGATTGTTTGATGTTATTGTATGGTGAGTATTAAGTGAACTGCGAAAGTTTTTAAAAACTACCTACCTACTGCAATGGATTCGTATTTTTTGAGATATTTAAAAAAAATGTGCGAAAGATATAAAAATAAATTACTTACGAAAATGTTTTTCACAGGAAAAGCTTCTGTTTCCTAAATCTCGAAAAACATTATTATGTCACATGATGTATTCCTTAAGTGCCAATGTAACTGTAGACCAATTTGACTGGCCACCAACATACCAAACGTCCTTGACTTGCAATGTAGTTAAACAAGATTCTTCTATCAACGGATCAAATTGAAAGTGTTCTAATATATAACCTCAAAATGAATAGGTACTTATCAATGAAATATCGATGTACTTATCTGGATTAATAATATTAAAAAAGAGAAAAGAGTTAATTTTTTGTATGTTTGATTCTAATGGATAAACTCAAAAACTATTTAACTGATTTTAAAAATTCTTTCGCCTGCAGAAACCTACGTTATCAGGGAGAAACATGGGCTGTATTTCATTTCCAAAAAAAATTATATTTAGTATTTCCTACTAAAATCACAATAATAATAATACATGGGACTTCCCACACAGCATCATCTAGTCACAAAGTAAGCAAGTATTATGTTTGTGTTGTGGGTTACTAGACAACTGATATACATACTTAAATATTCTTTATATTATATACATATATAAATATTTTTGCGAAGACACCACACACATATTACAACCAAGACCCGGTACCAGTATCAATATTCATCATATTAATACTGACCCGACCTGGGATTCGAACCCGGGACCTCCAGCTTCGTAGGCAGGGTCGCTACCCACTAGGCTAAGCGGTCGTCGATGTAACCCAAGGTATCAAAAATTTTCCTATAAAAGTCATTATTTGGCGTGCGTTGAGAAAACTACTGATGATGTCTACATAAAATAATAAACATGTTTATAGTATCATTATTACCTAGAAAAAAATCCGCAAGGTTATATGTCTAATTATTATAGTTATGTGACAATAACTGTTTAGAATCGAAATATGATGACATGCCTATCACGATAGGTATGTATGAACCCTTATCCAACTAAATGGTTTCATAATGGAAAGGAACGTTTTTTTGTTCTATTTGTCCATATAAAGTACTAATTTTAAATACTAATTTATCTTTATATCTACCTACCCGTGCGAAGCCGGGGCGGATTGTATTTTTGAATGTACCTACTTACATATATTAACGATTTCATTTGGATGTTAATAATTATAATAAACGGAAATTACAAATCACACTATATGTTAGCCTTCGAAGTGCCGGATCCAATTCAGAAATATTAACACGTACGCCTACATGATTAACTTTTTGACAATCTTTTATCATATTATATATTTTGAATACACAGCAAGCGCACGAAACATTCAAGTCAAATACAGCCGATTTTAGAATTAAATTAAACATTGAATTTGCCAGTTAATTTAAGTTGTCAATTATATTCTTTAGTATTTTTGACGTTCAGAAAGAGAATTTTTGTATTCCTACTTAAGAAAAATTAAATAACAATAAATACAAATAAATCTAAGAACTAATTAACAATATTTACAACATAAAAATATCGTCGAGGTTGGTCCCATGTGGCATCGATCCCATTACGCTTGCACTGTTTCCGCGCTGCACAGCGATGCTCAGTTGCTGTGCGAAATAGGCACCCGCTCTGGGATCGCCAGCAGTGCTGACCAGACGGGTGGACAAATCTTTTACGAATTTTTTCGTATCAGACGACCACGGACCGAGTGTCTCTACTGCAAACGCCGCAAACTTGTAGTGAGGAATCAACCCCGAGTATTTGCGACGTTTACATAATTGGGCCTGGTCGGCCGCCGCGCCAGCACTCTGGGCCGTGGCCCGGACATGGGACGGAGCCAGAGTATCCACACATGTGGCATCCCAAATCAAAGCACGGCCCAGGCACCAAGGCACCAACGTTGCTCCTTCGGGTCTCTTACCATCGTCCCTGAACAATTTGCCAGTTTCTTTTATCTAAAGACTAACCAGAAAAATAGTTCATGCGGCCATGTTATGGTTTTTGGTGTCGCAATGATTAATTTAATATATCACTGTAAATACTTTTTTTTATATTCTAAATTTAAAAAGCGCCTTCAGTGTTAACTGGTGTGAATGAAGATGAAACTAAACTACTTACCTAAGAAATCTTTATATCAAACATTAAAACATTTTAGCTAATTAATTAATAATTAATTGTAGTTAGTTAATTAAGACATTTTAGCATGAAGAATAGTTACCCCACAGAAAGTTTTTTCCAGAAAGAAAATTTAAATAAATAAAATAAATTTTCTTCTACGTTACACAGATAACCTTTATATCTTTCATCAATATCCGTTCAGCCATTTTAGCTCGAGGAGCAGTTATCCTACAGGAACCGTGCCTGTTTTCGGGATCAAATTAAATAGTCTATTTCACTTCTGAAAACCTCCTTTTCATATCTGCAAAGTTTTATATATATATCCCCGAAACTGTTCACCAACGCATTGGAAGATGTTTTCCAGACGCTGGACTGGAAATATTGTGGCATTAATGTCAACGGCGAATACATCTCTGACCTCCGTTTTGCTGACGACATAGTTATCATGGCAGAGTCGCTGGAGGAGCTCAGCGGAATGGTTAACGGCCTCAATGTCGCCTCTCGACGGGGGGGGGTCTCGGGATGAACTTGGACAAGACGAAAGTCATGTTCAACGAACATATTCTCCCGAGACCGGTAACCGTAGAGGGTGCGATTCTAGAAGTTGTGCAAGACTACGTCTATTTAGGACAAACTGTCCAGTTAGGCAAACACAACTTCAACAAAGAGGCCTGCCGAAGAATTTAGCTGGGCTGGGCTGCTTTCGGAAAGCTTCGTCATCTGCTCTCGTCGCCACTACCAGAATGTCTGAAGACCAAGGTCTTCAACCAATGCGTCCTACCTTCAATGACGTACGGTGCCGAAACATGGACTCTCACGGCAGGCCTGATCCACAAATTTAAAGTCGCTCAGCGTGCTATGGAGCGGACTATGCTCGGTAACCGATACGAACTGATAACCGATGGGGTAGACGAGTTCTCGAATGGAGGCCACGTACCGGAAAGCGAAGCGTTGGGCGGTCCCCGGCCAGGTGGACAGATGACCTGAAGCACCATACCAGGGGTAGTTGGATGCGAAAGGCGGAGGACTGTGTGTGGTGGCGAGCCTTGGGAGAGGCCTATATCCTGCAGTGGAGAGACACGAGCTGGTGATGATGAAAGTTTTATTAAAATCAGTTCAGCGGGGTTGGAGATTAGCTAGAACAGACGGACAGACATTACAACTTTTTGTAAATAGAAGGGAATAGCTTATATCACTTCTGATAACACCCTTTTCACGTCTGCAAAATTTCATTAAAATCAGTTCAGTCGTTTAGGAGATCAGCCGGAATGGACAGACAAGCTAACAGACAGACAAACGTACCCTTTGTCACTCCTGACAACATCCTTTTCGTCTCTACAAAGTTTCATTAAAATTTGTCCAACCATTTAGGAGATTATCCGGAACTGACCGTCAGATAGACAGCCAGAAGCTAACAATTATATTTTATTAAATGGAAAAAATACCTTTATCACACCTAACGACGCTCTCTGCGTGTCTGCTAAATTTCATGAAATTCGGTTCTCTGTTTTGAACATTAACCCAGACAAACAGACAGACAGACAAACACACAGACACACAGACAAAAAGTGGTTGATGCTGCCTTATCTGCAAAGTTTTATTGAAATCGATTTTACCGTTTCGAAGATAAGCTGGAACAGACAGACACTACAGTTATATTACTATAGATAGATGATATTTTTTACAACCGGTCTTTTAGAGCTATTTAGTCCAGTTTTTGGCAATATTAATCTATTCACCATATTCTACGCAACATAAAATGAAATAAAACAATAAATTTAAGTGTTAACCGAAATTGTGCACTCAGGTACCTATAGCATACTCCATGCTACCTATGAACTGCAGTATAGCTCCAAAAGAAGCCGAATTATGCAGCTTTTGCACATGCACTGCATCCATTTATAAATTAGGGATGATGCACAGTCCGTCTACAAAAAAAAAACCGTCCAAGTGCGAGTCGGATTGTACGGTGCAATAAAAAAATGACCTTCAATTCTTATATTCATTTTAATTTTTCATTGTTAGGTATAGCAGCTATAATAGTACCTAAATACTTCATGAAAATTTCTAGAATAAAATGAGAGTAAGCAATGATTTCGCAACCATCAATCACCAAAAAAGTCGAAAAAAA
Source organism: Luffia ferchaultella (assembly GCA_949709985.1). Lineage (NCBI taxonomy): Eukaryota > Metazoa > Arthropoda > Insecta > Lepidoptera > Psychidae > Luffia > Luffia ferchaultella. Next base: position 5,229,328 of record OX453257.1, on the reverse strand, counting down.
CACTTTTCTTGTATAGGGACCCCTTTTAATTTTTAACTTTATTTTATTATTATTTGTTAATATAGCGGCCATAGTAGTACATACCTACTTTATGAAAATCCAAAGTGTAAGCAATTATCTCACAACCACCAATCACCAAAAACGTCGGAAAAACACGTAACTTATCGGCTATAGCTAACTACAGTTATAGTTCGCCTCAAACTTTATGGCGGATCGGAATACGTCATAGGCGTGCTTACGCAGCTACAGTCATATACCGCTTGCTCCACTGCGTCCCGCTACACCTTAAACTGGTTACTGCGACGCGACATGTGCCTATGTTCGGATCCATCATAAAGTTTGATTGAAACTGTACTTACGGTTCAGAGTCAAACGATACAGCCCTGTGATAGACGGACGGACGAACCTTTTGGGTACGGAACCGTAAAAAGAGGACCGATTGAGGTATTTGCCAAATCGGACGAGTGTGTGGATGACGTCACTTCGTATTAGCAAATATTACCAAGTACTTCGGCCGAAGCATTTTCTTCGGGGTTACACGGCGATCGTCCATTTCGAAATTATAGAACCGCCATAGTTTTCCAAATTGTCGAAAAAATATTACCCCCTCACAATTTTATGGATAGGTAAAATTAGGTATTACTAAAAATGGTTGGAAACAAAATATATATTGACGACTATTCTGAATGATCGATACCAAAATTTTTATAAATTCTGGTAATGGATGTGTATTTGAAACCCACACGGATCCTCAGATAACGATTTTAAGGTATGGTAAATAAAAAGTTTAAAATGGCGACCATTATCGTACATTATAATGTTGAAGGTCAAGGGCACGGTAGAACTAGCATACAGTAGGTGGTGACGCCTTGGAAATTCCTGATGGAAACGCAGACAGTGTCTAGGCGAATAAAAAAGAGGTCAGGGTTGTTACAAAATATTTTCCATCGTCATTATTTAACATATAATTATGTATGTATGTAATACTTCCTCTGCGATACGTATAAACGCCGCCAATAAAGAAAATAATTGCAAATGGCCGTCGTTATACTATCGCATCGCAGTGAACAACCATACGTGCGGATTGCCTAGATAATCATTGACGATAATAGAATAGACCACTACCTTGATAGACGGAAGAAGATTGCCTTATATTGAATGCCTTGAATAAATGGTATTTCCTTCTTTCTTTTTTCTTTTAGGGTATATATAGTATTGACATGTTGTGTATGACTTAGTTAATTTTGCAATTTGATGTTGATTTGTGATTTGTAGTTTGTTTTAATTTTGACTGTTATATTATGTTACCAACATTTAGGTTGTAATGTAGGTGTTTTACTAAAAAAAAGAGTTTTTGGTACTTGATATGAAATAATAAATAAATAAAATAAAAATTACTATGGGGCTGGCACTTGAAAATAAATGATTATTATTATTATGATTCTGTTAAAATCTATTTGAATTTATAATAATAATTTATTATGAATATATTTATAATAAAATAAATAAATATATAACGGATACCATTTTCAAATCTTTTCTTTATCTGGCAAATTAATATACGAATAATAAATAAAACTTAATAATTAATACTGCACTAATAGGTGTTACACACGAAACTACGAATCACAAACCTTAACCTTGATACTTACTCAAATTAAATTGTTGTAACGTGATCCAAGGGACCACGTGACCAAATTTTTAAAAACTAATATTTTTGTCATATTCTTATTGTATAATTACTCAAACTACATATTTTAGAAAGGTCTAAGTGACCATGTGATCAAATTTTTTTAAACAGATATTTCTGAATTAATTAGTCACAGACCTATCACGTTGGTATTCTAACTATATATTTTCGAGAGGTCTACAGGTATAACCGGGTACATCAATTTTTAAAAGCTAATATTTTGAAATCATTAGCCACAGACCTGTCGTGTTAGTACTTATCGTGTTAATAATTCATGTTTTAACGCGATCTGTAGAACCATGGAATCGAATTCATAAATAAATAGGTAATCAAAGGTTTAGGGAGTAGGGACGACTAAAACGAAAATTATAAGGCCGTGTATAGTTCCTTCAAACCTTATGGCCGATCGGAATACAACGCTATATGCATGCTTCTGCAGGTTCAGTCATATGCCCCTCGCTCCACTGGGTCCCGCTGCACCTAAAACTGGTTACTGTGACGCGACTTGTGCCTATGTTCACATCCGCCATAAAGGTTGATTGGAACTGTAAGAAAACGTTATGATGTATTTTTAATAACGCATACGAAAAACGCACAGCACCAAATATAACTAGATGGAATATCTTATAAATCAACTTCAATTATATCAATCAAAATACAATCCCACCGCATAAAACCTCGTGTCATAAGCTATCAATGCCAAATTAATTTATAAGTCAAAAAGCACAGTAATACCAGGTAAGACCGTTTAAAAAAAATCTGTGCTATCGACCACCTCCATGGGCTTACGTTTCGGACTAAAACTTATTGTTGTCAAAAGTATGTCAAAGTTACATCATCAAATCATCTACTTAACAGCTAGCTTAACAGAATGAAAACTTATGGGTGGGCTTATAATAGAGTGGCTTGTTTCGCAGCCGCCCGCCGGCGTGCACTCCTATCCTAAAGAGTAATTGCTAATTAAATAGGCTCCCGGCTGCAGACCTGATCACCTTGAACGTGCCGCCAGAAACGACTACGCGGTTTTCACCCATTCCATACGACATACGTTACAACCTGACAGATGGAAAACAAAAATATTTCTCAGAATGAAATTGTCAAGAAAAGCGGATTTTTTAAACTGGCGATCGCTTTGAGGTTACTTGTTAGAAGTATTGCAAATTGCAATAGTTATTTCATGGACGACCTTCGAAATTTTTTTTACTCTCATTCAAAACATACATTTTTTCACAAATTATTAGCCCCATGGATTCTGAGTGAAATGGTTTCTTAAAATTCTTTCAACAGTCCGTTAGTGTCATTGAGGTCGATCGAAAGAACAGGGCCAGGGCTTGCATTCGATTTGATCAAGTAGGTAATAGGATTTCCGCTCTCGCATTTTTCTTGTAAGTACCTACTTAATTAGGGCAATTAAGCCATATATCTACACTCATGGACAAAATTAACTGCCCACCTTAATTTTTTTTCACGACAATTCTTAAACAATTTCAGATTAATTTTTAATTTTATTTTAGCCATTAATTGGTTGTAATGGTCATTTGTTTACCTATTATAAAATTATTAATAATAATTTTGTCCGTAAACGAAAAAAGATACTATTATAAAAAGTGCTTGGTTGATTTTGTCCACGAGTGTATGTAATTATACTTATATACTCGCATGTGTTGTTTTAATAACTTCAGGAATTTAAAGATGTCATTTCTAACCTGTTTTTAACCCAATGTTCTAACCTAATTTTAAATTTAACGCCTTATTTTAATTTTAAATTTAAAATACTAGGACGTGGGGTTTCGCTTGAAAGAAATAAATCTATTATATATTTTTTTCTTCAAGTCCTTATCACCTCACTCCAACCTACTAATTTAACAATAACCATAATTATTATAAACTGGCGACCCGCCCGGCTTCGCACGGGTAGCAGAGCCTATAAGCCGTAGTGTTTTTTCTGTCGTAGTGTCCTATCAGCTTGTTGCGTCAAACATGTGGATTGAATTTAATTAGATTTAAATGTAATGTAAGTTCATCCTAACTGGAGTATTTTTAATGTATTTCATTTCCAATTCTATAAATATTTGAAAAAGTAAAGAATAAATACCTGAAAACAAACTACAATATTTCTTTGTATACAACATTGATAACTTCTGCCTAATTTTACATCACGCGAGTCGCGTCGCGGCCCAGCAGCCGCTTGTCGCATGATAGTTATTATATCGCGATACCTCCTAGAAATTGTATGATGTACAGGGAAATTATAATGTGCATGTAATGCTGAAAGTAAATAACGTATTTAATTTGATGAGGATTAATAAGATATCCATGTAAAATGTTTTCCAATCATGTCATCATATGACATCATTTTTTTAAATATAAAAATTAGTATAGCATCCATAGCTATCCATAAAAAATAGACGAATGCCTTAGCAGAGTTTTTTGTAGTTCTAAAAAAAAGAAACGATTCCTCCATACATTATTTTGTTATATCTCAAAGGGATTAGGCAGTGTTTTGGATAAAAGCACCCTGTCGGCTAAATTTTTTCCGCCGTCTTCAACAATACCCGTCATATTTGAACTAACTTGCACAAAACATTGATATATTATACACATAAACCTCTCTCGTAAACCACTCTCCATCGGTGTCAATCATATGCAAATCCGTTCGGTAGTTTTGAGTTTATCGCGTTCAGACAGACAGACGCGGCGGGGGACTTTATTTTATAATATGTAGTGATTTCATAGTCGTCCTTTGATTTCAAAACAAAAAATAAATCTTGAAACATGCACAAGGACGTTATCTTCAACCTATCACGCAATCGAGTATATAATGCTAAAACAATGAACGCCATTGATGTAAAATAAGAATTAGAAAACATCCATTACTTAACGTCTTCTCTGCGGCCGGAGTAAGACCATGAGTGAGGTGTGTTAAAATTAGAAATTATTACTTTCCTCCCTTTATAATTTCAGGTGAAAATGTTGAACGAGCAAGATTTGGTTGTGGCACGTGCACTCGCCGCGGAATCGCGCGAAAACTCACCCGGAAGCTCTCCCGGTCCATTACGGAAGACACCCATCACAAATCTCACAGACAAGCTTAACACTTTCAGGTATCTACAATATTTATTTATTATTGAATGTATCGGGTTTTCATCTATAATAAAACTTTTCAGTAATTCGGAACACAACTATAATTAAAGTACTAATTCCACAATCACATTTTAGCTATAATTTTTTACTTTAATATTAATACACCAAAAGGTACCGTTATTTCTTGCTGACATCTTGACATATCTTAATAATTTTTTTTATATTGTCCATTGATAATATTGATAAATTATACAATAATAATAATTTTACAAATCTAGTTTTTTAGATTTCCTTAACATATTACGTGGCCTTAATTTAATGCTTGTCTCTGCACCGAGTGGAGCATCCTGTGATTCCCCCATAACATTACAATCACCTCTGAAATCTGGTACACTTTCATTATACTCCCTGTTATTTATAGTATGATCATTAATATCACAATAAAGATCTAAATTCTGATTTAAATCTTGAACATTAAGTAGGTCTTCGGTAACAGGATAATAATCACAATTATCCTATCTATGAAAATATTGAAAATAGCCATTACCAGTGAACAACCTGTCATTATCAGAAACTGCCAACTTAGTTTTCTCAGAAATTGCTAATTGTTCTCTTGAATTATCTTTCCTTCTACCCATTTAACATTTGAACTTAACGATTTAACATAATATACTCTACCCCCTACTGCATAATCATCTTTTAGTACAAATAGCATGTCGTTTCTCTTATTTTGCCTATAATTGTGACTTTTGTTCGGTTTCAATAATGATAATCTTGTCCTTAGAACAAATTTAAATAATAATTCACAAGGTGGATAACTAGTGGAAGTTGTGGGTGTTGTACGATAATGTAGTAACACATTTCCTAGTTTCTTTCGTAAATTACTGCTATTATTGTTATCTGCTATTATCCTTTCTTAACATTCGCTTTATGGTGCCCACCGATCTTCCAGCCAGCCCAGTTGGTTTTGGGTGATATCGTGGACTATAGATATTTTGTATACCATTTCGTGTTAGAAATGATTTGAATTCTTTTGAAGCAAATGGTGGTCCATTATCTGTCACTATCTTTTCTGCTAACCTATATATAGAAAACGTAAATTTAATTTTGTCAATCACACTTTGAGCATCCGTTTTATTCATATGATATAAACATCTATCCATTTTGTATAGTCATCTACTAATAATAAAAATTTTGCACCATCTACTTCAAAAAAATCCATGTGTAGGTATCCTTTCAAAAGGTCTATGTGTTTTAGGCCATTGTACTTTTGGACAGTTTCGAACAGGATTTTCAGATATAACGGCACATATTTGACAATTATCTATATAGCGGGCAATCTCATTATCCAAATCAGGTAACCATACATAATTCCGAGCTAACATTTTCATCTGTACGATACCTGGGTGGCCCTCATAAAGCAAACCCAAAACAGCTGTTCACATTTTAAGCGGTATGACAACTTTGTGTCCGTACAACAGTTATTCTCTACATTTAATTATTTTCTTTTACTATAATATTGTTTTAAGTTAGGGTCTTTTGCATCAAAGTTATTCCAACCTACTTTTGTTAAATGAATCACTTTGCTAATTATTGAATGTACTATGATATTTTGTGCAGCTTGTTTATATGTAAGAGACAATTCCTCTAATAGTGCAAATGCTTGTACTTCTTCTTCAATATTATATTGTATAGGCAATCTACTTAAGGCATCAGCATTGCAATGCTCCTCCTAATTCCTATGCTCAATTGAATAATCATAACTGGATAAAGTCGCAGGCCACCTTTGAATGCGTGCATTTGCAATAGTAGGGATTTTTTTGTTAGGATTGAATAAAAATTTAATAGGCGCATTATCAGTTACAATAACAAATTTGCGTTCATAGACAAATCTGTGAAATTTTTGTACTGCGAATATAATTGACAAAGCTACTAGTAGAAGAAGCAAACTATATCGGTTTGTCAACATCGCTTAATCTATGACTTAAAATGGTTCCCACTCCTACAGGGCTAGCTTCAGCATAAGTAACAATTGGTTTCATTGGATCATAAAAAGTTAGCACATATTCACTACATAGTAATTGCTTGGATTTGTCTAAGGCTTCCTGACATTGTGTGTTCCAACAAAAAACAGTATTTTTCATTGTTAGCTCGTAAAGAGGTTTAAGCAAAGTTGATGAGTAAGGTAAAAACTTATGGTAGTAGTTTATCAACCGTAAATAAGATTTTGGTGGTTCGTGTGTTCACTGGTTCAAATGTGGTTCAAAAGAAATGTGGTTCACTGTAAGTAAATAAATCAATAAATAAATAAATAAATTCTGTAAGAACTTTCGGAGAGTTTTCGGAACTGAGGCATTACAGATAGCTTTCATTTTATTTTTTGTTGGTCTTATTTCATTTTCATCTATGGTATAGTTCGCCTCAAACTTTATGACGGATCGGAATACAACGCTATCTGCGTGCTTGCACAGGTTCTGTCGTCATATACGTCTCGCTCCACTGCGTCCCGCTACAACTTAAACTGGTTACTGCGACGCGACTTATGCCTATGTTTACATCCGCCATAAAGTTTGATTGAAATTGTATGACCTAAAATTTCAATAGTAGTCCTAGAAAATTCACATTTGTCAAAGTTACACTTGATATTATGGTTTATTAAACATTCTAAAACATCTATTAAATTTTTCCTAGGATCGTCTATAGTGTTGCCATACATAAGATGTCAACCAAATATACTATACACTTACATTATCTCAAAAATGTTCCCATGATTAATTGAAGAATAGCTAGGGCACTAGAAATACCTACCATTAGGCAATCTTCTAAATTCAAATAACCCCATATGTGTATTTATGGTAAGTAAATTTTGAGAGGCCTCCTGCACTTCCAGCTGCAAGTAAGCTTGGGCCATATCTAATTTACAAAAATATTTACCTAGGTACTCCCTGTTAACATGTCTTTTAATCTAGGTAATGGATAGTGATCAATTATTATTTTAGGATTAAGTGTTACTTTATAATCACAACTAATTCTTCATTTTCCATCTGATTTCGGCACTACAACTATGTCGTGTCGTGAATGTCGTGATAGCCCAGAGAGCAACGAACCTGTCTCAAATTTATAAGGCCATGGTTCGAATCCGGGCGTGTACCAATGAGTTTTTCTGACTTAAGTACACAATATCACTGACACCGTGCTTCGGAGGGCACGTTAAGCAGTCGGTCCCGGACGCTGTCAATAGATGGCGGTCATTACAGTTCCCAACCCGCAGTGGAGCAGCGTGGTGGACTTAAGCTCCAAGCCCCCCTCCTCACCCTGGGGGAGGCCTAAGCCCCTGCAGTGGGGTAAAAATGGGCTGATGATGATGATGATGATGATGATGATGATGATGATGATGATGATGATGATGATGATGATGATGATGATGATGATGATGATGATGATGACTACAACTATAGGTGAAGCCCATTCGCTGTATGTTACCGGTTCAATAATTCCTTCTGAACTCATTATTTTTAATTCTGTCTCCATTTGTGACTTTAATGAAAAAGGCAAAGTATAAGCTCTGTGAAAAACAGGGGGACATTTTCTTTTAGTACAATATTTGCTTTATGGTGTTTAATAGGTTCTGATGATTTCTGGAAAACTTCACTATATTTGTGATTTATTTCGTTTACAAAACTAGTTATATTAATAACCTTTTTATTACTTATACTCGGAAAGTACGCTTGAATTTACCTAATCAGAGGGATGAAAGTAGTACTTTTCGTCCCTGGGAAATGATTTTCCCCGCTGTCAAAAAATAAAAACTATGTTAGCCATGTCCCAACTTTTTATAAAACTCTGTGAAATCGCGGCGTAAAATTGTAATTAAAAAATATTATCAACAATTTTATAGTATGACTTTACACTTATAATTTACTTTTAACTAAATTAACATTTAATTTATATGGATTTGACGTAAATATTTACCACTGTTTTGTCAACAATATTAAAATAATATTAAAATTTATATCTAATCCATTTTTAATGGGGAAAATTTCATCAGCTGTTTCTATAATAGCTATAGATAAAGTGTGAGAACAAGTCTCTTGATTACCATGAGAGATAATAGAGAGAGAAGTCACTTTGAATTCCAATCGAGATCTGAAGAGATTCCAGTCAGCGTCATTATTTTAAGCACCGTAGGTACCTACATATAAGTTGGTGATTTTAAACGAGGCGTACGTTTGGGAATATCATTGTTTTGAAAAGGAAGAGAAAGGAGGATGGGAAAACGATCGCTGCCGAAAGAAGAAGACAAAACTTCCCAAGAAATAGAAGAAGCCAAACTAGGAGAGCAAATCGATAAATCTGGCGCACTTGTACCGATATTAATAATAATAATAACAACAATCACAACAACGTCTAGGTCCTAAACTAAGCATTAGCTTGTATTTTGGGTACCAAGCGAAGACACCACATTATAAAAAATCCAGCGGAATGAAAATGTAAAGGAAAAAGAGAGAAAGGGATAGAATGTTTGAAGAGTAATGCAACACCTGCATATCCATCAGAACGGTCCTCCCTTACACAAGTATAATTAGGAATCTTAAAAATATGATCTGGCTTAAACCAGGTTTCTAATATAGCAAGCAAAAAAGGACTCAATTTATTAATCAAATAAATTATTTCTGATGTTTTAGGAACCGCACTACAACAATTCCACTGTATTAGATGGAGATAGTATCAGAGTTAAAAGCAGCGATGGGCAGTGAAGAGATTCGTTTGAGTGTATAACTTAAATGAAGCTATAATAAGCCATGTAACAGATACGTTGGATAAAGCATTATCATCTTTTTTTCGAGGGCACATGCATTTTTCAGAATTGGTCTTTAATAAATGCTCTGTGAGCAATCTTATCATATCCTTTAGTTAAATTTGGTATAGAACGAGATTTAAAAAAAAAAAACAGTTTTTTATAGGAAGTGCCGTGTGCTTGAGGAGTTGACTTATTATAAGATATAGGATGTTGTGGTATAATAGACGCTTTCAGACAACCACCAGAAGAAAGCACTGCATCTGCATATGAAACTCTGGATATTGGAACATGCTGTTTAGAAGCTTTAGCATATGAAATACATTCCCTTGCCATTGACTCCTTTATGCTTCTTTGCTTATCATATTCTAAGCATTTACGGTTAGTGGCAAAGTGATTATCTTTACACAAGCAACAAGAAGCATCATCCTCGTCCACTGAACACCTATCACCAGAGTGTCCCTGACCACACTTGAAACATCTTGGCAGAGAGCGGCATTGTGCTTTGATATGACCAAATCTACACCAATTGTAACACCGAATTGTTGGATATATATGAAGGTCAACTTGCAACGCTGTGTAACACATGAACACCCTTTTTGGTACTGACTGGCCAATAAATGTGAGTATCACTGATTCGGTAATTTTAAAATCAGTGTGACCATTGACAAAATTTTTTCTTTTTATACGTCTCACTTTTAAAATTGGACCACAACCCACCGGCACAGAAATGTTATCCTTAACTTCATCTTCTTTTAAGTCTGATGGTAAACCCCTAACTATACCTATAGAAGATGATATGAAAACTTTAGAGCTTGCTGTTTTGAGCAAATCACTTTCAATGAAATCATTTGCTTCTTTATAGTTAGCAAAAGAGACAGGTACTTTGTTTCTTCCCAATCTTTTTAAAGTACCATTAATAATACTGATGAAATTATTTTTTTTAAGAAAACGGCCAAAAAAAATTGGATGCAGAGAAATATTCTCATCCGGAGATTGCACATTACGCTGAATATGGACGACATATGGGGCCATGTCATTGCACTGATATTGAGATCGAGCAAGAGGCTGTGGAATGGTATTATTACTTTCAGAAAAAATTGTATTCTTAATGTTATTGCTTTGAATATTAAAATCGTTAAGTCCAATATTGTGCCTTGGAACATTGCTTGGGACTAATGGAGTTTTGTCAACAGATACTGGATTTGAAAAATTTGTAGATACATTACCGTCACAACCATTTTAAACACAGACCTGCGAACTAGGCCCAGGCAAAGATTGTGATATAACTGAAAACTCCCCCCCAAAACAATAACATTTATTTTCAATATTCTTGTCTTTGCCGTGACGTCGAGGGCGTTTTTGTTACAATGACGACAAATACCTGCAGTCAGTTCCCGGTGGCTACTTTTGTTTCCACTTCCTTAATGTGTGTGCTGTGGATAATCAGTGTCCACATTGGACCCGTAAGATATATTTGCATTAGATATTGTGATTGATAAACCAACATCCGGGGGCATTGTCCCAGGCTGCCTAACACCTTTGAGATATAACAAAACGATGTAAAGAAGAATTGTTTCTCTTTTATAGAACTAAAAAAAGTCCGTGATGGCATATATCAATTTTTATGGATAGCTTACTATACCTATTTTTATGTTTAAAAAAAATGATGTCATATGATGATTTAATTGGAAAGCAATTTATATGGATACAGTATTAATCCTTATCAAATTAAATACGTTATTTACCTTCAGCATTTCATGCACATTATAATTGCTTTTTACACCATACCATTTCAATTGATAACTTAGGATATATCACAAAATAAAAACTAGCAGCCGTGCGCCGCGCTGGATGGCCACCAATACCGACGCGACATGCGTGATGAAGTTATCATTGTTATATGAAAAGAAATATTTTGATTAGTATTTATCTATATACTTTTTACTTTTTCAAATATTTACAGAATTGGAAATAAGATACATTAAAACTACTCCAAGCAGGATGAACTTAAGTTACATTTAAATCTAATCCACATGTTCGACGCAACAAGCAGATACGAAACTATGACGGAAAAAACACTACGCCATATATGATATGCTTTGCTACCCTTGCGAAGCAGGATTGGGTCGCTAGTATAGTATACTAGCGACCGCCCGCAGCTTCGCTTGCGTAGACTACACAATCCTGTTTTAGGTAGTATTAACATTCGAAATAGTTTATACATACTTTTTGCTGAAACTAATATTAGATACACCCATTTAAACTTTCAATCTTCATTTTCCCCACTCTTTTAAGAAAACCGATACACCCATACTTTTCACCTCCGGTTTCCCACCCTTAAAGTGTGGAAGTCCAAAAACCCTGAAACACATCATTATTTATTTATGTTAAAATTTTTATGTTTCTGACTTTAAAGAACAAAGACTCTCATACAAAGCCCCTCCATTCCTCGCTCCTCAAATTTGAAATTTCCAAACATTCCTGTCTTAAAAAATTAATGCTCACGTTATAAAATAAACCACTGTTTCAAATTTTGGCTTCCTAGACTTAGTAGTTTCGGTCTTATCTACGCTGATAGATCAGTGAAGACAAACGACAGACAGCCACAAAAAGTAACTGATGTGACTCTTGACAACCTTCTTTCACGTCTGCAAAGTTTCATTAAAATCTGTTCAGCCGTTTTGAAGATTAGCTCGAACAGACACATAGACATACAGACAGACAGATGAACAAAAAGTAGCGTATGTCACTTTTGACCACCTCCTTTTCATACCCGTGAAATTTCATTAAAATCGGTTAAGCCGTTTTGGAGATTAGCTCGAATACACAGATGGACGTACATACAGACGTACAAAAAGTAGTGTATGCCACTTTTGACTACTTTCTTTCCATATCTGTGAAGTTTCATCAAAATCAGTTTAGCCGTTTTGGACATTTGCTCGAATAGACAGACAGACAGATAGTATTATTTTATATATAGCCTATAGCCTTCCTCAATAAATAAACTATCCAACACAAAAAAAAATTCAATTCGAACCAGTAGTTCCTGAGATTTGCGCGTTCAAACAAACAAACAAACAAACAAACTCTTCAGCTTTATAATATTAGTATAGATTATACTAACTGCATTTAGGTAGGTATCGGACAGAACAGAAAACATTTTGTTACAAGCAAGTGACGCCGCCAGGCGCTGCGAATCCGCGTAATGCCAATCACACCAAGTGGTCTCTTACCTCCCAGTGTCAATGTCGTACTATAAGATGAATTAACATGACACCTGGCTGAGATGACGTTTGTGTAATGTATAGTGTGAAAATAAATATTAGATTTTTTTTTAGAAATTTAGGGAATTAAGTTGGGTACCTACTCAAATCCATGTGATATATATGTTAAATAAGTTGAACAATATTGAACAAATAATTTCTGATGAAAAGAAAACAAAAACAAATAATTTGTTAAGAAAACCTTAACAGTTTCAACAAAAAATGTTCAAACGTACAAGTAAACGTGACTTTTTCTATTTACGAATTTCCCAGATATTTATGAAAATTCGTCTGACGATGAAGAAGGCGTGACGACAGTATCAAATAATCAAACTTTTAATGAAATTAGGGAAAAATACATATTAAAAGGATTAAAAAACTGTATTCATTTTATTTGAAAATTGGAGAATAGTAAGATTTTCAATAACATAAAACATTAAAATACTGCAATCGGCCATTTTGACTCAAACACCAATCACAGCGCATGACGTCCCGCCTAAGTAAACTTCACTCTGTGTTCTGCGTTGTTTCGTTGTGACTACTACTGATTACGCATTTGTTTACCTAGGCGTGACGTTAGACCCAACACCATGACACTGCGAGCTGTTTTCGCGCGCCATTCAATAAATAATAGAAAAATGGCTTCAAACTTCATTAAACTTTAGTTTGTTACCAAAGTAAAGTTTCTTTCGTAAATAGTAAATGTGTACCCACATTACTGAAAAGATTTCAAAATCTTTCGTCATTCTTATTGTCTCTATGACGTCATCTGGGCGGGTGACCTTATTGCGCTGCTTTCTACAGTAAAAAACCGAAGTTACGCAACAAAACAAAAAATATTGAGGTAAGGCGAAATCCTCATGAATCAATGAAAATATGATTTTATTGTAAAATAATGCTATTGCAGTTATGCATAATTTAATTATGTAGACTATTTTCTGTATGTTCTATATATATGTTTTATTACATGCCCTATTTGTCACTGTTTGTTTCCTGAATAAATAAATTAGTGATCATATGTCCAGTGGACGTCAGAAGTATATTTTATGAAGATATAAAAAAAAATTAATGACTTATTTTTTTATTTTGAAGAGAAGGTGTAAATTGGTCTATATTTTCGTAAAAAATATTAAAAGTCCGTGTAAAAAAATTTTGTTCAAGCCTATTGCTATTGCCTATGTATCAGGATACTTCTTATGAAAGTTGACATCTGTCCAGCCAGGATAAAGCAACTCTTAAAACTAAATAACGCCACCTTTGGTTGCGTTCCAATCGCGTCAAATAACATCCACAAATAACATGTTTGCCAGTTGCTTGCGTTCCAGACAAAAAATACCGCCAAAATCATTAACTTATGGTAATTTAGGTGGTAGTGTCATGCGTTTCAGACGATTCATTTTGGGCATTTGTGGTGTTTGTAACTACTATGTTAGACCAACCTCTGCACGTGGGTCGTTCGTTTTCATTTAAAATTTTGACATTTCACACGGTATTTGGATTTGACATTTAATTCCGTACCGTACCGTTAAGTGTCGTGATAGCCCAGAGCGCAACGAACCTGTGTCAAATTTATAAGGCCCCATAGGGCCATGGTTCGAGTCCGGGCGTGTACCAATGAGTTTTTCTGACTTAAGTACACAAGATCACTGACACCGTGCTTCGGCGGGCACGTTAAGCAGTCGGTCCCGGACGCTGTCAATAGATGGCGGTCGTTACAGTTCCCAACCCGCAGTGGAGCAGCGTGGTGGACTTAAGCTCTAAACCCCCCCTCCTCACCCTGGGGGAGGCCTAAGCCCCTGCAATGGGGTAAAAATGGGCTGATGAATACCGTTCCAGACACAATTTATGTATTAATGTCTTTGTTAGTGAATAAATTGTTCTTAGCAGATTAGAGCGTAAGAAACAATAATAATAATATTATAATGTACGGAGGAATTGTTTCTCTTTTATAGGACTAAAAAAAAGTCCGTGATGGCATATGTCTACCTTTCATGGATAGCTTGCTATACTTCAAATGTCATACCCTGTTATGATACCATTTTTTGAACATAAAAATGCTTAAAAAATAGAGTCATATGATGAGGTGATTGGAAAGCAATTTATACGGATACAGTATCAATCTTTACCAAATTAACTACGTTATTTACCTTCAGCATTTCATGCACATTATAAATGCCTTTACACCATACAATTTAAGTAAATATCTTCGGGCATATCGCTAAATAAAAACTATAGCGCCACAAGCGCCCGGGTCGGGCCAGGTGGCGGCTGGGCCGGGCCGGGGGAAC
This sequence comes from Luffia ferchaultella, assembly GCA_949709985.1. Classification (NCBI taxonomy): domain Eukaryota; kingdom Metazoa; phylum Arthropoda; class Insecta; order Lepidoptera; family Psychidae; genus Luffia; species Luffia ferchaultella. The sequence goes on along the minus strand of OX453257.1, from coordinate 5,214,202 downwards.
AGGCGCCCCAAGCCCCGACATGACTCGCGTGATGTATAATTACGCAGAAATCATCAATGTTGTATACAAAGAAATATTGTAGTTTGTATTTATGTATTTATTCTTTAATTTTTCAAATAATTATATGGAAATAAAATACAACACAAATACTCGAAGTAGGATGAACTTAAATATAATTAATTCCAATCCACATGTTCAACTCAACAAGCTGATAGGTATCTACGACAGAAAAAACACTACGGCTTATATGCTCTGCTACACCTGCGAAGCCGGGGCGGGTCACTAGTGTAAACTAAGTAAAAGACTGTCACTATGTGACTGTGCCTAATAAATTAAATAAAAAAAACAGTTGTTATGCTATCGCTACTCGCCGACGACAACGGGGCTCGGCGCGGGGTGGTGGGAAAAAGATCGAGTTTTGAGCCAGGTATCAAGTTAATTCGTCCGTACTATAAATACCTTTGGCCCGTCTAGGCCTATCAACAGTCAATGGCCATATGTCAATGGCTAAGTGTCAGTGTCAATTCAAATCATGGTTTTTTGAGGGTTTTTCATACGTTTCTTCGTAATTTAATCTCATTCTTGAAAACTTATAGTGAAACAAACTCCTGAAAATAACCACGTCTTTGAAAGTGTAAATTAAATATGATATGATACGTTGTCGAATTATATCAAACATGACTACAGAAATTAATAACAGTGAGGGTCCGTCGAAAGACGTGGCTGAAGTTCATCATATTACGAAGAAGTTGGAGCACAGGAAAGTAAAAATTCCTGGTGCATGTTTGTGTAATGAAAGTGATGAAGCTGAATGGTACGTAAACTCCTGTATTATGTTGTGTGATAAAGAAACTGAGGCCGGTTTAATTTTCCTAGAATGACCACCTTGGGTTGGGTTTCCAAAACTACCACCCTTATAATGTTTGTTTAAATATCTGTTATCGCCCTTGTAATATTGTTTAGAATTGGTATTTAGAAGAATGTAACAAGGCACCCAAAAGCTTTTCAATCCATTTGAAATTCGGCCAAGATAGGTTGATGGTCCACCATTTCCTTTATGTTAATGTGAGGAGCGAAGCGGTTTTTCAAATATATAATATTTAAAACAAAATATTTTTTTTAAATTATGACCTTATTTATTGTGGGGCATCTCACTTCAGTTTTCAAATGACAAGCGAAAAGTAGAGATAGTAGTGAAAAATATAAGAGAGTATGAAAAGAAATGAATCTCCCCCTTACCCTATTAAAAAGTGATTAAGTTTAAGTAGTACACATGGGCAGTCTTTAGTTTAACAATATTATGGCTTGAACCATCACACAAGTTTCATAGGTATTCAATACATCAATGTGGTATGTGTTGTGAAACTTGTAAAAGAATAATATGGCAATCTAATCCAAAATCACTGCATTTTGTGTGAACCTTTTGTCAGTATTATTATTAAATAGGTAAATTGTTATGAGTGTCGTGTCATGAGTGTTGTCATGTCGTGATAGCCCAGAGCGCAACGAGCCTGTCTCAAATTTGGCCCCATCGCATCGAACCATGGTTCGAATCCGGGCGTGTACCAATGAGTTTTTCTGACTTAAGTACACAATATCACTGACACTGTGCTTCGGAGGGCACGTTAAGCAGTCGGTCCCGGACGCTGTCAATAGATGGCGGTCGTTACAGTTCCCAACCCGCAGTGGAGCAGCGTGGTGGACTTAAGCTCCAAGTCCCCCTCCTCACCCTGGGGGAGGCCTAAGCCCCTGCAGTGGGGTAAAAATGGGCTGATGATGATGAGGTAAATTGTTAAGTAGAGCTCTTAATTTCCATTGTGCTCAAAATATGACAAACATAATAAAATATCTCTTCCAAGATATACCTACTAGTACATGTAATATTTATTATAATAAATTTATTTAGATATGAACTTCTTCTAAATATACAGTATCTGAAATGTAATTTTCTTCATCCTCCTCTTTGCATCATTAGCAGACTCCATATTGAAATACTATACCTAGCCCATGTCACTGAGAATTATGATGAATCGAAGTACATCTCATATCTTCAAATCCATTAAGCTGTTTAGGCTACAGGGTGTGCCAAAAAATATCTATGATACATACTTTCAAATAACATTACTCTCCGCAGTCAAGTAAAAAGGGTACAGGAATGAGGTTTTGGTATTTTTATTGAAAAGAATACTAATCCTCAAAATTTACATAATGTTTTTATATCAGTTATTTCATAATGTAATAAAGATAAGATCACATACCATTTATCTGTTGGCTGTTAAGTACAACATTTAAATGTAATTTACAATATTTTAATATATGACTAGCTTTAACACCTATTATATCTGATAACAAAGAAATAGATACAGTAGTTTTATTGTTTTCCATGTTATATACAGATAAATTAACAATTATCACTATTATCATTATTATTAACAAGAGTTTATGCCTTAGTTACACAGGAGAATTCAGTCATTGTCAAACTAGAACTTAGAATTGAGAGCATAATATGATACTAAAATCAATAATGCATATGACAATTTTATGCCAAGATCATGGATATTCTAAAGATACCGCATTGTGACAACAAAAATGTGAGCAAATAAATATACACCGTAGACCAAATATGCCACAGTTGATATTTTAAAATATTTGCTGTGAAGTACAATTTTCTGTAACCCATATGCAGAATATGTACTGGAAAACAAAAAGATTCTGAAATCACATTTCATCTGTTATTTAACAAAATGTTTGTTGAAAACAATATTGTTGTATTTGCGCTTTTGAATTTAAATTGATTATTAAATTACTGTATGGTTACCACATCTTAATATTACCACATTTTCAACGAAGTTTATTGATTGGGAGTAAATTTTCAAGTTATTAAAACATACACCTTTTTAAAAAATGCAATATTATAATGTACATAAAATATGTCATTTTATGTACATTATATAGACTCGAAAGAATTCAAATTTAAAAAAAAAGTGACATCTAGTTATGAATAACGAAATTGCTTTTGATTAAGTTTTAGTTCTATTCAGCAGATGGCGCTATTTTCATTTAATAAAAAATGTTATCTGGCAAAATTTTTGTTTATTACAAATTATACATTTTACCCATGCCTTTATCCATTCCTTTCAGATGTCAAATTATATTTATATCTATTAAACCATATTGTATTCACATATTTCTCTTATAATCAAAATTTTATTGCTCATTGTTGCATCTTTTCTGACATATATTTGGTGTAAAAAGATCCATGTTTATACAACTATAAATTGATTTTGTGAAATAGCTATGTTGATTGAACTATACCATTTCAAAAGTGTCCTATTTCTTGCCCAAGCACTACATTTACTAGCCAAGTAAAATACTATCTAACAGGTTTGTTACTGGAGTATAAACATGAAGTTCGGAATTTTTTTAAAAGTAGATTAAATTTTTTTCTATTATGTGTCACATTACATTGGATTTTTTATGTTCTTGAAAGAGTATACTGTATCGAAGAGGGAAGCATTATTTAGTACTGTTTTGGAAATGATTTTAGAAACTATTTTTTCAACTTCTTAGCAAAAACTCCCATAGGGCTGCATGAATCGATAGATCTGCATTACAAGTCGAAACTGACTAGTCAATTTATACAAGTTTTAGAATGTTTATACTTCTAATCTTCAGATTGTTGTCAAAAACATTGTTTATATTATTGCATATACTCTTGTTTTTTGTCTTTCATACTATCTAAAGACTATTGTCTTAGGAATATATATTCAATTATCGTAATGTGTCAAACCCGGTTTCAATTCAGAAGTTTCAAATTGCTAACAAAAGTAAAACATACTTATGACACCCAAACCCTATTCTTTTATGATGACACCTAGCACCAGGATTTAACCAGAACTTTTGAAAATGTACCATTACAAAAACTACATAGAATCAGCAATCTTTTAAAATAATTGTCCAGCTTGTCGATTTTTTTTACAGCATCAACGATCAATTTTGGTTGAGGAAAATCATTTCGATTTCAAGTAGTTAAAACGGTAATAGAAACTTATCTGATTATATTTGATAGCACGCTTCCTATGTAAATTAAGCTTAGCAGTGGCTCTCAAAATACTAATCTAAGCTGCAAGAGATATAGGTAAATTTTTACGAAATTCATAAAAGTATTCAAGGACCTATCCAGACACAGTCCAAAAACGTATCTTTCATGTAATAATAATAATACCTGGGACATCCCACACAGCGCTATGTAATCCCAAAGTAAGCAATTATTATGCTTGTATTATGAGGTACTAGACAACTAGTATCGTGATAACTCGAACGTAGCGAACCTGTTTCAAAGGCCATGTGGCCGTGGTTCGAATCCGGGCGTGTACCAATGACTTTTTTCTGACCTAAATACATTAACTATTACTGACTCCGTGCCTGGGAGTGCACGTTAAGCAGTCGGTACCGGTTGCTGCCAGTAGATGGCGCTCGTTACAATCCGCCAACCCGCATTGGAGCAGCGTGGTGGATTTAAGCTCCAAGCTCATCTTGAGGGAAAGCCTAAGCCCATGCAGTGGGGTATAAAAAAGGGCTGATGGAATGGAAAAATACAACTAGTGAATATACTTATGTTAAGATGTTTTTTTTTTTTATAATATAAACATATTATATAGATACTTTTTACTAGGAAATTAGGGTCTCTAACCACTCGACCAATCGCTCAATCGATAATTATTATAGTTGTAAAAAACAGACATTAAACCATCAAACAGCTACGTGTTCGAAAAATAGGTCATATAATTTTTCATATAAATCAAGTGGTTCTTTGAATTAAATTTTAAACGATTGAAACATTTATTCAAAGAACTACTTAATATTAAAAAAAAAAATAGGATTTTCGTATCCATATTAATTGCTGAAAACTGCTTTAAAATCGTAACTTTGGAGGGATGCACCTTAGTCCTTCTTTCGTACTATAGTAGACATACAATACGTTGAGCGTAAATCAGTTATCTATTTACAACCTATTGACAATCCTTGTCATGGCTAGACCATGTATTTTTGTCGACAGTTTTTGTACCCAACGTATCGCGCCCACTCGTTCCTGAATGTACGCGCTGACCTGATTTTACCACGCCCCGACATTTTAGACGGTTCAACAACACCTCATTTTTTTAAACGCCAACGTGGGTTGTTGACTTCGCACACCTGTTTTCGTTTCCCTCAATATTCCTTTTTATTATTACTTTTTTTATGTGACACAAACGTATCAACTTTGCCTAGTGCAAGTAACTTTACTCGACGACAGATAAATATTAGCTTTTGTGGAATATACTAAAAAATATTTACTAGTTTACTAATAAAGCAATTTCACTCATTTTTTTGGAGAGGGGGCAGGGGGGGGGTTTAGCGAATCTCACAAAAGCTAATATTGCCTCAGTTACGGAAACTTGATGAACTTGACGGTAGATACAATACATAAAACGATGAATTCAGCGAAAAAATCGTAGGTTGACGGACTCAGTCGTCATAACTGTCTACAAGACGTGCCATTAAAGAAACTACTTGAAAACGGGGGGCGTTGTATGAGCCAATTTAGTTCCGTCTTACCCCCACATATGACTGTACACCGAGAGGAAAATACAGCGGCCGCCATTTTCAAATAGTCTCTTTAATAGCACGGCTTATACTCATCTTGATTCTCTGTGTTTATATTTCACTTTAGATAATTATCTAACCAAGTACTTAGATGGAACAGTTCGTTGTTTTATACTATAATTTCATAATACCACTTTCACTACGTTTATACACGTTATATGTAGTAGGTATTTCTTTATTCTCAGAAAGAATAACTATAGCTACGAGTGCTGCAAGAGAGACGTGTTTCAAAGGCCACTTATTTTTGAAAGTGTGAGAGTTACCTAATTAGATACGACTCCCGCAGTTTTCAGAGAACAGGCGATGCGTGCACATCGCTAATTTGCGAAACACTTTCATTGCAGATTTACTGACCATGCAGGCGATGATTACCGAGGCTTTCTTTTCCTTGTGTTACGATTTTAGTAAAACAATATCATATAAGCAAACACTAGTAAATTTTTTTTACACCGTCACAGTCGTACTTTACAGAATTATTGGCCTCCACCCGCGTGGACTACATGTTTGTATATCGTTAATAAATTTTAAAATTGAGATCTTTCTTTTCTTTAGCTTGTCACTTGAAAACTGAAGTGAGAATCCCGTGATAAAGAAGCTCATGTTAAAATCGCTTTTATTTTGAAATCATTTTATTTATATCTATATAATAGATGAATATTTCGGGGATATAAAGTTGCCTATATTACTATCCGAAAAGTCATCTATTTATCTGCCAACGAAACTCCCATCAAGATTAGTTCAGCTATTTCGGAGATTAGAAAATTATTTACTTTAAAGGAAAGAGTATATAAATGGGCGGCCTTAAGTTTACGAATTCGGTGCCGAGTCATGTGTCTGAGTTGGCACCGATTTCATAAAATATTTGCCGCCAATTAATGCTCTTTTCTTTAAAGTAAAGATATTATTTTTAACTTATTAGTTTAGGTTTTTAAAGTCGGTTTTTATTATTATTATTTATATTTATAATTAATAGTCACTGTAATTTATTTTTTAATGTTTAGTATGAATAGGGCTTCTAAGCTCACTGCTCAAATGACACAGCGTCATTTTAAGAAAACCGTCGACAAATCGCAATATTATCTCCAACTCTTAACCGCTAAGGAGTACTGTAGCTTCCATCATCAGTTTACCATCATGAGATGATGATTTCCAGACGCAAACACTTGAATAATAAAAAAATAGTGCTCGAACACAGTATACGTGTCTATAAGATAGATTTCTTTTGGATTTCATCATCAGGTTCTATCTTGGCGACAAAGAGATTACCTCGGGAGTATACCCTATCAAACAAAAAAATAATTTTCCAAATCGGTCCACAATTAACGAAGATATCGCTGAACATATATAAAAATTAAAAAGCAAAATAATCTATAATCCCCTCCTTTTTAAAGTCGGTTGAACACGCTGAGGCCGAAAGCTTTATTTTATTTTAAGTGGCCAAATATGAAGTAGAAAGGAGTGAGTGTACCAAATTTTTTTTTTTGACGTGTTTTTACAACATTTCACTGCATAATTCGGCGTTTTCGCCATGAAACACTTCATAACGGGCATTTGTCGAATAACGACCGGTGATGGCATGTCTATGCCTACACTACTAGCGCGGTGTATGAGCGGTCGATAGCGTGTTGTGGTTCTAGTGGATAGTGGCGCGGGCTCGTTTCGCTACTTCTATGGAGGTTTATAACCAGTTAAACTATATGCGCATGCGCATTTGGTTTGCCAGACTATGGAAATATACGAATACATGATTAACATACAAATTAAAACCTCCAAGGATTTATGAAGGCGACCTAGACTTGTTTTAGGAGACCTATCCTAACTAATAGTATTAAATTACAGGATGTGCGAAATTGTTAAATGCTACAACATTTAAAAAGTATAAATCGGCTGACCGATTGGTCGAGTGGTTAGAGACCCTAACTGCGGAGCCAATGGTCGCGGGTTCGATTCCCGCCCGGAAAAAATATTTGTGTACATGAGCATGTTTATTTCGATCCGTGTCTGGGTGTAAAGTATAAATGTATATATTAGAAAAAATAAATAATATGCAAGTACGTATCAGTTGTCTAGTAATCCATAACACAAGCATAATACTTGCTTACTTTGGGACTAGATGGCGCTGTGTGGGATATCCCATGTATTATTACAAATCCTATGCTATTTTAAAACTATAGTGATTTATAGCAGTTTCTCAAGTTAGTATTAAAAAAGCAAAGGAAAGGAGGATAAAAATATTGTAATCATTACAAAGAAACAGTTTTTAGGTGTTAACTATGTGCAATATGATTTGTGTGAAAGCCGAAATAATACTAACATGTAGTCCATGCGAGCGATCACTAATAAGATGGAATATGTAAAATTTTGGGTATACGCAATGGTCCAGAAAACTGAGTCTGGAAACTGCCGACACAGCCAACTAAGCTACATTTTCGGATGTAAGTTCATTTTCGGCTGTTATCGAAATTTTTTTATTGAAACTATGCTCCTGGTGGTATCAAGTAAAATTGTTCGGAAGTCAATCCGAAATTGTCCGAAACATTCATTTAGGACTCGGTTAAGTTTTTTTTATTCCCGTTATCCGATAATTTCTTTTACAGTTTTTTGTAAGCACATTTTTTTATTTTGTCCAATTTTCAAAATATTTGCAAAAAATAAATGTATGATATAGTGTTTTTTCTCGATCCTTTCCAATGAAATTTTTAAATATAACCACAGTACTTTTTATTACCTACTACTGTTTCATCTATACTAATATTATAAAGCTGAAGAGTTTGTTTGTTTGTTTGTTTGTTTGTTTGTTTGTTTGTTTGTTTGTTTGAACGCGCAAATCTCAGGAACTACTGGTTCGAATTGAAAAATTCTTTTTGTGTTGGATAGCCTATTTATTGAGGACGGCTATAGGCTATATGTATAAAATAATACCTACTATCTGTCTGTCTGTCTATTCGAATAAATCTCCAAAACGGCTAAACTGATTTTGATGAAACTTCACAGATATGGAAAGAAAGTGGTCAAAAGTAACATACACTACTCTTTGTATGTCTGTATGTACGTCCATCTGTCTATTCGAGCTAATCTCCAAAACGACTAAACCGATTTTGATGAAATTTCATGGGTATGAAAAGGAGGTGGTCATAAGTGACATACGCTACTTTTTGTCCGTCTGTCTGTCTGTACGTCTATGTGTCTATTCGAGCTAATCTCCAAAACGGCTGAACAGATTTTAATGAAACTTTGCAGACGTGAAAGAAGGTTGTCAAGAGTGACAACAGTTACTTTTTGTGGCTGTCTGTCGTTTGTCCTCACTGATCTATCAGCGTAGATAAAGCTGAAAATACTAAATCTGGGAAGCCGAAATTTGGAGTAGTGGTTTATTTTATAACGTGAGTATTAATTTTTTAAGAAAAAAATATTTGGAAATTTCAAATTTAAGGAGGGAGGGATGGAGGGGCTTTGTATGAGAGTCTTTGTTTTTTAAAGTTAGAAACAAAAATTTTAACATAAATAAATAATGACGTGTTTCAGGGTTTTTGGATTTCTACATTTTAAGGGTGGGAAACGTGAGGTGAAAAGTATGTGAGTATCGGTTTTCTTAACGCTGTCAATAGCTGGCGGTCGTTACAATCCCCAACCCGCAGTGAAGTAGCGTGGTGGATTTAAGCTCCAAAACCCCTTCCTCACCCTGGGGGAGGCCTAAGCCCCTGCAGTGGGGTAAAATGGGCTGATGATGATCGGTTTTCTTAACGGAGTGGGGAGAATGAAGATTGAAAGTTTAAATGGGTGTACCCAATATTAGTTTCAGCAAAAAGTACGTATAAACCGTTTCGAATGTTAATGCTACCTAAAACAGGAATGTGTAGTCTACGCAAGCGAAGCTGCGGGCGGTCGCTAGTCATGTATAAAATTCAGATTAACGACTCAGATGGCAGATTTCAGACCCCATTTACTAAAAGCACTGACCTAAATTTGCGATGGGAGATTTTTTATCACTTTCCAATTTTTTTCTAGGCATATTAGGTATTAAGTAGGTATCTAAAAATTCCATTAAAAAATAGGTCTAGTTTTTACATTAAAACGCTATTGATTTTGATTTATTTGATTTATTTCATTAATCTAATTTTTTTTTTACTTTTACTTATACCTCTCGTTATTTTGAGTTATTTTATTTTGTCGACATTTATAATTTTTTTTAACTGTGCTCACTTGTATGGATATAAAATCCGAAATAAAAATAACATCATTGTTATTAATATATTTTAAAGAATTATCAATATAGCGTAGTTACTAACTCAAACATAAACATGCATGAGAAAGTGCGGCGGCCGCCGAACAACGCAATCGTTAGTCGCTAATACATCCCCACTGTAATACGATAACTTTGTGGCGCCATATCTCAATATTTTTAATACTGAGCGATATTAAAAATAAAAAATAAAAAAAAACTAGTATCTTATTATTTTCACCAAAGATCGTAATATTATTTGAAATTCCAGTAGATGAAAAAATAACCTGGTATAAAAAAAGAAAAACATGTTTTTAAAATGGCGCTATCATTGTTTTCGTTCTACATGAATCATAATAAATAAGTCGTGTTTGATAATTTCAGTGTGGTGGGGGCACAGAGTGGGGGTTATCGCGTGTGTTTTAAAATTCGACCGAGTGCAAATATTATTTCGTTGATTGGTTCTGTACGTATTTTTTATTTAATACAAACGCCGAATCAAGGAATATATCTGAATAGAATATTTATATAATAAGTATATAGGTTTATATTTATGTGGCCACCAGCTGTCGTTAAAAATAACATAGCAAAAATGTTTTTTATTGGGAAAAATACTTCATGACCACAAAAATATTAATATAATATTTGGGTAACAATTTAAATTAAAATTAATTAAAATATTATATAAATATCTAACGTATAACAATCTACTTAAATTAAATAACACTATATAAATCGTTTTTTATCCAAAATCATAAATATCAGTATCTAAATTTTGAATTTTTCGGTAATCGAAAATAATTATGTATCTACATTTAAATATATTTTTTCAAAAAATAAGAAATGCTCCCTAAAAATTTTTATAGCATTTATTATATATAATAAACTCTTGTTCAAGTTATTGAAGCAACTACTTTTATAGTTCAGAAATAATATTCAAATAACTGAATAGTCTTTTTATCAAAAGCGCCCAATTAGCACTTGAAGTACCATAAAACTAGTAAAGGGTGTTCGGCAAGACGTAATCCAAACTAGAGCTTATAGAGCTTACCGAACTAAAGAAAAAGTTTCAGGTGAGCAGATGGCGTCGTAATAGCTGTGATAACCGAGTGGTAGCAAGCCCGCTTGTTTAGAAGACCGTGGTTCAAATCCCAGGGCATGTATAGGTACCAAAAATATTTTTCTAACTGTCTACATAACTATTACTGGCTGTGCCTCGGAGAGCACGTTAAGCCGTCGCGGACTGGAACAGCGTGGTGGATTAAGCGCCAAACTCCCTTATTCTTATAAAAATAATAAAAATAAAGTTATTACTCATCATATCCAAAATCTGCATGTTTCTAATGTAGCTAGTTAGAAAAAAAAGGGTCTTAAAGGGGTAGGCTTTTCATAGAAAAAAGAGGGGTTCGGCCCGTGTCTACGTCTCGTTCCGTTAGCCGTAAAAAAACCGTGTCTAAGCCTCGGTGTGTTTCTGTATCAATATGCACAGAAAAAATATATGTAATAGGAAAAATATTGTTACAGGGAGGTAAGTTATTGTTTTTTTGATATTTTGTTTTGTTGTTTTAGAATAAATTCCTGAAAAAATATGGTTTCCGTCAGTTTTTCGTTTTTGAAAAAAATGAGACGTAAATTCAATATTGAATATTGAACAACATTGAATTGAAACGGAGATAGACAGCCGCAGAGAAAAAGACTATCACTTTAAACCTAAGAACTGAATTAGTGATTGGAAGATTGGAAGGGATCTGCAGGACACACCACTACGTACGAGTTCTGTTCATTAAAAACAACTTTTTTTTAAATCCTTTTTTGCCAGATATCTCGTTTTCGGGAAAATTGTCAATGAAATTTGCGTGAGAGGCCCTGGCAGGTTCTCTCAGGCAGGCAGAGGTTCTGGCAGGATCCCTGGCAGGACCACGGTATATAACTATGTATACCTGTGGTGGTCCTACTGGACTAAGGGCGATTAATAGTTTCGATATTTTGTCTGTATTTTTAACGCTGCTGTCAAAATAATTTACTCTATGGTATTTTTATTAAGTAAATAATTAAAATTAACATTTTTTTGTCCATTTGTCCAAAACCAAATTCACTATGAAGCCGAACACGTTCAAAATCATCTCATGCTCAGGTTTAGGTCCAGTGGGACCACGGGTATATAGTGGTAAACCGTAGTCCTACCAGTAGGTCAAATCGGTGGGACCACGGGCCCTTACGGAAATTTGGCATTAAAAATGGAGCAGCTGATGGCAGATGTCAAATAAATTGAATTAAAGGGTACAGTTCCATTCAAATTTTATGGCGGATGTGAACATAGGCACAAGTCGCGTCGCAGTAACCAGTTTTAGGTGTAGCGGGACGCAGTGGAGCGAAGGGGTATATGACTGTATCTGCGCGAGCACGCTTATAGCGCTGTATTCCGATCCGCCATAAAGTTTGAGGCGAACTATATCTAATTCGCATCGTGTTTATAGTGTAGTAGGTGCGTAGCTACGTACGCGAAACGATTTATTATTTTTTTAACTTAAAACTATAAAAAAATAAAATAGTGCACTTGATTTTTGCGGTGTGTTCTGCAGTCCTGTTCCAACCTGCATATGAAAATATCGTATTAACTTAAATTAAATAAGTTATTTTATATTTTCACGGATCCCAAGAACGAAGTGCTGGTCACATGATCGAGTGCACGCGATGCGTGTGCGCAAGAGACGTATCATACGTAAATAATAGTGTTGAGGTTTATTTACCTACCTATATTACACTCTTAAATATTTTTGTTATAGTAAATAAATTACATTATTTACAACTATATTTCACCTGCACTGGGGTTGCAGATTTCTATTAGATATTTTAATTGCTATTCACTGAAAGTGACTCTAAGATCAATCAACAAAGAATCAACTGAGATGAAAGGCGCTTGCTTTCCTGAAAGTCGAAGAACCACTGCTTTAGACTTTTCTAAAATAATGAAGAAAAAATCAGGGGACCAGTGCTAGTAGGTATGTGAATTTCCCGCGTACTTCGTACATTCAAACTTCTAAGCCTTTCTGCCTAACACCGTTTCACCAATTGGTTATTACACTCTTTGTTTACGTATAAAAACTAGCAGTATGCCAAAAACCGGTTAAGTGAATGTCGGACTACGCACAGTGAAGGGTTCTGTAGTCGGGATGAACGTCCATAGTTAAAATTCAAGCATTAAGTTTAAAAACAAATATCTTAAAGTTACTCAGTGTATCTTAATCAAACTAATATTCGTTGAAAATGTTTTATAAGTTAAATTACCGACTTCAAAAGCGCATATCTGAACAACTTTTGATTTAAATAAAAAAATCATATTAGAATCTCAATACAATTTTGAAAGACCTTTAGTTGGTACCTCACCTTCGATGTGTACCGGAATTTTTTTTCATCCCGTAGTTACATGTATTGCGACCTACACAAAAAAAAATGTATTTCAATACACATGTTACGTTTTTACCTACCTAACTTCCTTGCTTCACAGATTATAGTGCCAAAGTTGTCTCCAAGTAAAATGGCTGTGACAGACGGACAGACAGACAGACTGTATGAAATCATAAGGGTTAAATTTTTACCATAATGACCACGGAACCCTGATTAGGTTTAAAAATTGTTTTTCTTATTATTTTTGCACAATCCTAAGTACGCCAATCCTTGACGCACTCATACCTAGCTGACTGACCGCAGTCCGCACTAAGCGCTGTAAGTATTAGGTATCGCATATCAGAAATCCCACTTTTATCTGAACAATGCGGTGACGGCGGCAGGTTGGGTACCCCTATCACGCTTGTTAGGTACTTGACGAATCCTGAAGACGTCCATCACTAAAATGCAGTGACCCGTTTCGTAGTTCATACGATCTAGCATTTTGTTCGATCCAGCCAGTAGCGCTCGATTATCGGAACGAGTTGGCAGTCAGCCTCGAATGCGACAGCTCGTAGCACAGCCCTCGTTTGACGCAGCGCCATTCGCATATTATCGGAGGCGGTAGGCGGTCGCGCGACCTAGTCGCCCGCCAACATACCGGCTTGACCGACTGACACACCTCGGACAACATCGGTCGCCAATACCCGAGCCGAAGATATTTTGCAATTATTTCGCGCGTCGGTAAATATCCTCCGAAGGTTATAAACGCTACGGTTCAAACGGTGCATTCGCGTGTGTGTTGTGCAATTCCGCGAAGGCCTCCGTTCGATTTAAAGCCTTCTTGTGGACGGATAAACCCGAGGTTCGTGGTCACGAGGTGCCCGAATTCGGACTATTGAGGTCATAATCCGTACTACGTCGTGTCTAATAGAATATTCTTTGCAACTTTGATGCGATTGCAACTACAGGATTTGACCGATTGACTTTAACTGCCAATGTTCTAGATTTATTGCGTCTAGTAAATTTATATAGGGGTCTTATCGCAATCGAAAACAATGTTGGCGATGGAGTCGTTGTGGATGGGACCAGACGTTTCGCCTTTGAAGCAGTGTCGGCCGGTGAGGAGGAAACACGCCAAAAGTCTTATACCACCAGCGTTGTTGCACACACAGCCAGAACTGCACCCGAGACCAGTAAGACGCCATCGATCCGGGACTTGGCCGTAAGTTTTATACATCAGCTCTTCTGCTTCTGATAGCAGAAGTCGTAGTTATATCATTTTGATCACTATTCATATAGATTTGCTTTTAAATATGTTAAAAAACAAAAAGTATTTTGTCGGTCAATAAATGTCAACGTACGTCGTATAGTAATCGGTCGACAATGTTGATCAGCAATATCGATCGTTCAAAATGATTCGAACTGTGGCCCCGTATATCTACGCTTCATTATAGAAAACTCCGATCGCTAGGACAATGAATGAGAGCGAGTACTGATTTTTGAAACTATGTCTATAAGTGTCTATAATGACGTATACATCACCAGAACGTCTAGGCCGCAAACTAAGCATTAGCTTGTATTTTGGGTACCAAGCGAAGACACCACATACATATAACAACCAAGACCCGGTACCGCATAATTGCATAATTTGTCAAAAACAGCTTTTAGCTGGAATCCATCAGAATTCTCTCAGACTATTGCTATTTCAAACGACGACGCCGTCGCGTGTCTTTGAAGAATGTTATTAAGCGTCAAAAACACATCGGTTGCTGTTTTATCACATTATCTGTCGATTGTTATTATAAGTTGACAAAATCCAAAAAATGTAGCGTCACATAAAGTAATTGTAAGCACTGTTAAGAAGCGAAAAAATTTAATTAAAACAGCAAGTTTTTAAATGTTGAGTAATTTTTGTAGTAACCTCTTCGTCGTGGTTATCCCAAAATTAGAATTCCGAGGTCAATGCATTAAAATGTCATTAAAATTCGTCACGACCACAGTCATGTCATCTAAATCAAATGATGTCTTCTGCATTACGATAAATTGGTTAATTGCATTCCAATTAATCTATACCAATTGAATTGGTATTCCCAATTCGACGATTTGTCCAATTCCAAATGTTCTTGTTATTTTTTTTAAACAATCTCTCTTCTCTTGTTATTCAGAACAGTAATAACAAATCGTAGAAAGTCTTCCACCCGTTCATCATAGATCTTCAATTTGTACATGATAAAACTTTATGATTAAAATTTTATTTGTAAATACGATTCGTAAGGTTATTCCCAAATTTTCACAACAAACTACCAATCAGTTTATATTAATATCTAATTGATAAATACGATTTTATTGAGATAAGATAAATTAGTCTAGAAGTTTCATACACAGAAAGAGTAAACCGTAGAGTAAACCACGGATGTTCTTATAGATACCGCGTGGATACCGCGTTGTGACAAAAGAAATGTGAGCGAAAAAATATCTACACATACCAAATATAAACACGTTGATGTTTTGAAATATACGCTGTGAAGTAGAATTTTGTGTGACCCACATGTAAAATTCGTAGGTACTTAAAAAAAATAATAATACCCGAACATGCCACATAGCGCCATCTAGCCCTCAAACAGAAGAAAATATAGATTATGAAATTACATTTTATGATTAATAATAAACAACGATAATGACGTATGGTCTGACTAATCACTGAGTTTGATATTTTGTTCACGTTTTCGATCGTATCGAAGTATTTATGATATGCTCCATCCTAATTATTATGATATCTAAGACCTAAACATACCTAGTCCGAATAAACATTGAAAATGAAACCTCAGTTGAGGTAGTCTTATAGATTACAGAACGATTAGATCGGTCATTTGATTTCTATCTCGGTTAAAACAATTTGAATATGAAAAGAATGATTTTGGTTTCATTTGTAGTGTTTATTTTCGTCTGAGCTCTCCTGTGGTGGCGTTGACTTTGAGAACATTGCCATCGTGCAGGTCATAAACTGTCAAGTTTCGAACTATATTATAAACCAAGCTCTAGAGTCTTGATATTGAAAACATAAACGTGACGAGGTGACGCATCTGTAGGAAGAATTGTTTGTAAAAGATTTGGTTTACCATCTTTCGTAGTACGCCAGCACCATTGGCCAGGACAGTAGTGGAATCATGCGGTGTTAGATGTCGTCAGTACCGACAAATTAAAACCCAGTTCTCAATTTTGTCTCAATTCATGCTTCGAATTCAAAGGTTTCCAAACGTTTGTTTTCGATATTACACTCATGAAAGAAATGTATGTGTTTACTACCTATATAGTTCGTGGAGTAGTGACCACTAAACGCTGAAAATAAGAAAAGTAAGTTCATTATCGTTAAAAATTCTATATAAAAATCATTTTTATTGTTATTTCAACTGTATATTTCTACAAAGTATTATTTCACGTAAAAATTATTTAGTATTATTTTAATTATCGTTTTAACTTCAAATTAATCAATACTTATTACAAAAACAATCCTATTTGCAATGGAAGAGCAAGATACAAAAATTTCACGATGTTATAGTTCTTTCTTTTTTTTTAATTTTTTTTTTAATCTCTTATTTTTTTTTCGGTACCGGTGCGTAGTGTCTCTTTCTCTCTCTCTCTACTTTCAGCGAGAACAGGCCTTAATTGAAAAAAAACGTTATTACTCTGCTGCAAGCGTCACCCTTTAAAAAAGACGACGATTCTGTGTAGATTAAGCAATTAGATTAAATCTAGTTTTCTCTGCCACCTATGGTCCGGATAGTCCGCATCAATTCGAATTAGATATTTTTGTTTATCTCAACTCGAAATCTATGTACTGAATAAATTCTGCTCTCTAAAATGACGATTCGTATATGTATGGGAACGATGCCAGATTAACTATTAGTTCATTTCCATGTCTGTTATTTATTTCCGTGGCGTGACTAAAGGTTTAAGAGGATTGTGTATTTTTGAATGAATTTCCTTACAAACGGCGCTAAAAAAAATTGTTTATTTTTCTTTTGCAGATCAGCGAAAGCTAGGTTCAATCGTTTCTATATTTTTATTGTTTTGAAACATCGAATTAAAAAAACTACACGGTCGTGTTTTTTTTTTTAAATTTGTTTTACGTATTCATCATTAAACTAAATGTAATTTTGCATAGAACTAAACGTACAAAACTAGACTATAGTACACCATATCAATAGAGATCAAAATCGGCCAATGCCATAAATATTTTATAGTAGTACAAAGGGCGCTATACACTCCCGTGCGATTCGCGCGCGAAGCCGCGAACGCAGTGAGAACGGGAATGTAGAGAGGCATTAACGTTAACGACCAGAAACCAAATTTCGCGAATGTGAATAAAATTTCGTTGTAAAGTTACAACCCACACTGTTTCATTTCACTAAAAAAATTTCCCTATGCTGTTTATCGCATAAATCGATTAAGAAATGCTTTTTAAATGCAGGAGTAAAACACCCACCTGTCTATTTAACATACTTTTTAAAAAAAAATAACTTGTGTGTCGTGACTTCGACGTAAAAAAAAGATTAAATAAATTCTGTAAGCGTGTTTGATCAAAATATATCTTTTTGATTAATATGGTTTGATGAAGGACCTTCAGGCGCATATTTTCCAGTTTTTATTTTTTAAAGATCACTTTTGGTTACCGAGTTATTAATTTTTATTCAATTTTTTGTTTTTATTTTTTTTCTCCCAAAAACCGCAAAAGTGCGACTTGTGACTGGCACTCAAAGATTCCTCATAAATGCATCTATCAGTGATAAAAAAGTCAAGTCGCACTATGGAAGCGTTTGGGAGTTACGGATAAAGGTTATATAGTACATTTTAGGGTTGTCACTAAAGGTCAAACAATTGTAATATTTGTAATCAATAAAAAATTTAAGACTCATACATATAATTTTAGTATCAGAGTATCAACATGCTGTCGTCAACATTATCATGTTGGAACTTCGTCAGCCACTTCTTCCAACTGCAAGTTTTCTTCATTAACCGGCTTCAGAAGTTCACGAACAGCTGCTGGCAGACAAATCCTATTGGACAATCTTTGGCGCTGTCTATAGTGTGCCATAAACACACAAACGGATCCGACGATTCAAGTGCATGGTGGAAGAGGTCAATCATAGTTTTTTTCCTGTTCATTTTCCGGCAGTGGCGTTCCCTATCTGAGCGCCAAAATTTATTGTGCGATTCAGCCGCTTGTTCTGAGAGCATACCTACAGGAAGAGAACATGATTCTACGATCTCTTTACCATGGACTAGAATTTTGTGTACCGTCACAGTCATCAACTGCCAATTAAATGACTGGATGTACTTTTCCGCGAGCGTGCGACAGAAAATGCCAACTTTACAGTGTCAATAGAAAATTAATAAAAAAAACTAATAAAAGTTAAAAAAAACTTCTAAAGTAATTAACGAAGTAAACGATGAAAGGGTAGACATTACAAAGTAGAAGCCACTTAGTGATAAAATATTGTCGACACTCTAATTGTAAATAACTAATATGCAATTGTAAATTTTTTTTAAATAAATAAATGTAAATAAGTAAATAAAAATAAAATAAGTAAACAATATACAATTTTGTAGTTAAGGACAAAATTGAATTAATTTGAACAAAAATAAAAGGTCAAGTTGAGTGACACCCCTAACACCATATTTTGAAATTCGATTACTCGTAAACGCTTCCATAGTGCGACTTGAGTTTTTTATCAATGATAGACGCATTTATGAGGAATCTTAGAGTGCCAGTCACAAGTCGCACTTTTGAGGTTTTTGGGAGAAAAAAAATAAAAACAAAAATTAGAATAAAAATTAATAACTCGGTAACCAAAAGTGATCTTCAAAAAATAAAAACTGGAAAATATGCGCCTGAAGGTCCTTCATCAAACCATATTAATCAAAAAGATATATTTTGATCAGACACGCTTACAGAATTTATTTAATCTTTTTTTTACGTCGAGGTCACGAAACACAATTTATTTTTTTTAAAAAAAAGTATGTCCAATTGACACGTGGGTGTTTTACTCTTACATTTAAAATGGATTTCTTAGTCGATTTATGCGATAAACAGCATAGGGAAATTTTTTTAGTGAAATGAAACAGTGTGCAACCCTTCCCATTGCACGCACAGCGCATGGCGTGTGGTGTGTCGAGATAGCAGATAAGTATTGAAATACCTACTAATCTTAAACCCCGCGACTACACAATTCTCTTAATACATGAAAACCACCTTTCACTAGTGTACTTCGTATTTCATACCTAGTTATACGTTAATACGAAAATAAGTACCTACTGTTTCAGAATACGTTGTCTACACAGGATGTGATATGAATCAGATATATAATTCAAAATGTCTTCGGAAAGGCGTGTCCGCTTTGCATATTTTGATATTATCTTTGAATAAAGGTGTTCGAAGATTTTGGCATAATAACAGGACGCCATATTTTTTTTTAAGTCAGCGGCGCACTTTGAAACTTACCTAATTATGTTTTTGGAGTTTGAAATTGTAAAGTAAAAAGCTAACTAACAAATGAAAATTTTAAGTATTGTGCTTGAAATTTAAAACAACAAGTAATGAGCCAGATTTTACCAAACTTTCAGAATGTATGCAAAACTAATGCTCCCATTGATAGGACTAATTCTTATTCAATAACTGTAGCTATGTTATTGGATTAATTATTTTATTATTCTGGCTAAAATACTTTAAACTAAAAACTTTTGTATGGTTTTGAATGAATAAACACTATTTCATATTTAACGTAGTTTATTTTAAATCTAAAATCAAATATATAATATTACAAGCAAATGCTATTGAAATGAAAATTGTTAGTCGCTCCTTAAAAAACTTGGAAATTTTGTAAATTGTAACTCTTGGCTCTTCCATGTCAAAAGATTGCCGAACCCTGTTGAGGCACTAACGACTAATAATTAAATGTAATAAATTTTCATAGTTAATTTACATCGCACGTACAACCGCTTATGCATATTCACTTAAATATTACACCAAATTACAGTACTATTGCGCGAAAACTAGTTTCATCCGTATGAGATGACATTACCTACGATTTCTAATGTCGATGATAATGCAGGCCAGTTTAGTGTTACCAGTTATTAAAAACCGGTTGCTGTGGAATTTCATGTTCTGTATATTTAAACTGAGGCATGAAAACTTTGTATTCAATGTACTGTCATATATTTAGCTTCATATGAATGCAAGTAATTCAAACGTCGAAACTTTAAAAGGCTGATTTTAATACAGATTTAGGTATTATAATATCACGTATCGATCTTGAAGACGCATCATGTCCGTGGGGTGGCGACGTAGATACGTTGAATGGTATTATTAGGCATAACGACCTGAATCCAGAACTTTAAAAACAATTAATCAGATTCCATTTCAGAGCAATAATTTCCCTTTGTTTAGAGTAGGCAAGCTAGGCCGAAATGCGGGTCTCAACAGAAAGAGACAAAGAATAAAAGTACCTCGTAGGAGGTACCTTTATTTAGGTAGATACAGTTATTTTCCATCTTTTTTCTCCCATGCACAACCGCTACATACAAAGTTTATGGAGCTTGTCTAGCTAGTTATATTATCACTATGTTTGTTACCCGTCGTCGTTCAGTTAAGTAGTTCAACTGAAAATATCACCGTCGGTCGGCCGTTCATTTTTCCCTAGTTCAATAATTTTTTTTATATTTCAACTATTCAGTTGTCTGTAGCGGCCACAGAGAAGTCAACCTTTAGACCACGCTTTAACAGGGAGTAGCATTCGCCAAGGCTATGTAGTGACACTACATAACTAGTGAGCCGTCAGTTGGAAGCACGTTGGAAGCCATTAAATTGTCAATTTTGAACGAGCCAATGAAAACTAGCCGACCTCTCCCCGCAACCCGCCACTTTTTGGCGATTTCGTTTTCGTACTGACGTTTATTAAAGCGTGGTGTATAGGTTCACTTGTCTGTGGTAGCGGCACAACTCACACAATTGTAATTACATTATATAAATGTACACTAAGTAACATTAGCTTATGTCGGAACTTGTAAATTAATTCTTTTAACTGTTATTGCATGTTTTTATTAAGACATCCCGCCTCTATATTAACGATTATTGTATGGTGTATTTAAAAAAATATCTTTTGTATTTTAAGGAGAACAGCAATCGGCGAAAATCTTATATATAAAAATGAAATGAAGCTTGTTACATGTCTCGTTAAAACTCAAAAACGGCTGGACCGGTTTGGCTAATTTTGGTTTTAAAATATTTCTGGAAGTTTTAGAGAATTTGTGAAGAAATTGCAAGGAAAAACAACAATATAGTAAAAACAACCACTTCATTTTCCCATACAAATTGTACGTACCTGTCAAACAGGGTGCGTTCAAAAATCAATTTCTTTACTCTTTTATAGGCTATCTCGAAAACGGCTCTAATCATTTATATGACATTTCGTATTTAGATAGATAACATTCCAAACAGGTTTTTAAATAAGTTTTATGGTTATTAACCACCAGGGGACGCTGCAGTAAATGTGTATCTTCGAAACGACTAAACTGATTTTGATTTTGGTTTTTTTCATTACGTGAGTATCACTTGCGAATACATAATTAAATAAGTTGTGCACTTATGGGCCACCAGAGGGCGCTGCAATAAATATGTATCTCAAAACAACTGGGACGATCTTGACGCGGTTTTTTTATGTTACACAGATATCACCAAAAGCAACTGCTAAGGATAGCGGATATGAGTCACTAGGGAGCGCTGCAATGAATACATTTCTCTAAAACGGCTGGGAGGGTCTCTACGCGGTTTTTGCGTTATAAACATATCACCTAAGAGCATGTTCTTAGATAAAAGTTTGCGGTCATGAGCCGCCACGAGGAATTGCGATAGCTAGTTTTTATAAAACAGCTCTGAGGATCTTGATGCGGTTTTTTGTGTTACATAGATATCAACTAATAGCAGATTCTTAAATAAGATTTACGGCTATGAGCCACCAGGGGGTGTTGCAATAAATACGTTCCTCTAAAACTGCTGGGAGGATTTTTACGCTGCATTTTGCGTTTTAAACATATCATCTAAGGGTAGATTCTTAGATAAGGCTTGCGGTCATCGGCCACCAGGGGGGCACTGCAATAGATATGTTTCTCTAAAACGGCTGGGAGGATTTTGATGTGGTTTTTCGCTTTACATAGATATCACGTAAAAGCAAGTTCTTAGATAAGGATTGTGGTTATGGGCTACCAGGCGGGGAATCGCTATAATACATATATGTTTTAAACTGTTCTGAATTCTGAGGCGGTACGAAGTTCGCCGGGTTAAATAGCTAGTTAAATATACAATTTGGCAATATTACGTTGAATGAGATGAAAAATTTTACTACACCATTCTGTATTTCTATAAAGAATCTGCCGCGTCTTTGCCGCATAGTTCACACGGATATTACGCATCCCCTAGGATTTGAGTCTTGAAAAGGACGGTCCGGATAGGTCGTGCGGCCTTGACCTATGAAAAAAAGGACCGTGGTACTATCAGGTGAACTTTGCAATTCAACTACAAGGAACAATATACCACATTGATGTATGTAGGTTTGAGAATCAATGTTTTGATTGAAGACGCCTCAGTAGGAACATGGCAGTCTGATAGCATACTAGGGGGTCGTCCATTAATCATGTGATGTTTTTTTTTTAGCATTTTTAGCCCCCTCCCCTCTGGTGATACGTGGTGAGATTTGAGATTACCCAAAATCACGTGTATTTTTTAGTGCAAAGTATCTTAAACATTTTAGGAATATTATTTATAAATACAGACAAATATAATCTAATGTTACGAACGGACAGAGTAACGACTGCCATCTAGCGTCAACTAGTAAAACCACTTTGTAGAAGAGTTTACAACAAGGACAACACGAAACCCCTATTCAATACTAGATGGCGTTAGGGGAAAGAATGTTCTAGGATTATCCAAACTGATCGATTACGTTCGTGCGAGTGGAGTGATTTCTGGAATGTTCTCGAGTTCGTTACGACCTATATAAATAGCCGCAGGAAGACGAGCAGTCCAGTTCAATTTTTGGGCTACTTTCGAAGCGACTTCGAAGCGAAACTAGTGATACAAGTGAAACCTACGACTTGGCTACAACCTAATACATCATGAGTGCTTAGTGTTTGGACTTAGTGCTTAGTGTTTGGACTTAGTGCTTAGTGTTTGGACTTAGTGCTTTGTGTTGGACCTAGTGTTAGTGAATAAAGTCTTCAAAAGAGTCAGCAGGTCTTTCTCTCCGAATTCTTCGAACCTTAACACGTAACACTAATTTAATTCTGGAAAATTAAGGACTGTGATAAAAACGCCCAAACAGATATTAAGGTTGCAGGTTGTTTTTGACTGGCATAAAAATTATAAGTCAAACGTTTAATCATGTGAAAAACATATAATTGTACTGGTACATGACTCGAGCTCACACGCCCCTTTTCGGTTGTTTAGAAATCACGCGTTCAACGACAAAATAAATACACATAATATCTCACTACACGCCCCCTCCCTCCTTGTGATATTTCGTGATTTTTGTCGAACCTCCTCCCACCATTTCGAGCCTCAATGATTAATGGACAATCCCTAGATTCCAGCTTGAGAGTTTTCTAGAACGATCACGGTGTTACGCAGCCACTATTTATGAATTACATCTATGTTGACTATAAATGACGGATTATTGCCCTCTCAGATTGCTCCGTTCTTTACTAAACATCAGCCTTGACTATTAAAGTAGTCACCTATACTAATTGACTAGGTAAACAAACATGTAAATATGATTGCCTCTATGTAGGAAGCTTTATGAATAATAATAACGTATACACCACAACAACGTCTAGGCCCCAAAGTAAGCATTAGCTTGTGTTTTGGGTACCAAGCGAAGACACCACATACATATGACAACCAAGACCCGGTACCAGTATCAATATTCATCATATACATACTGACTCGCTCTGGGATTCGAACCCGTGACCCCCAGCTTCGTAGGCAGGGTCGTTACCCACTAGGCTAAGCGGTCGTCATGAATATTGGGTACTTGAAGGAAGATTCGAGTGGTTCCGTCAATAGGCTTCGTATTACAAATATTATTTCTTGATGACATGATAGAACTCTGTGGCTTCGCGGATGTAATAGTAGTAAATAGTAAATATTGTACAACACTCCATTCGTGTATTTGTCACTGCTCGAAGGACTCAACATTGCGCAAGCTTTTGTGGGCTGTACCTACACTCTTTGATTTTCCTAATAGTTTACCTTATATAATTTTTATTTATTTATTTATTAGACATACCAACGGCATATAGACAAATGTATAATATATTTAAACTAAATAATAATTACATACAATATTCTGAACCTGTCTACACGCTATTAACAGGTACGCAACAGCATTCACAAAAATTTCATAACATTATGTTTAAGTACCTACTTATTTACGAGTATATTGTTTAATTTAAATAAATCACAACTTCTTGCAAAAAACAGAAAAAAAAGAAGTTTAAAAAAAACAAAGAATAAATTCCAACGAGTAGTTAAGAATAACAGACAAATAACTTTATAAAAATTATATAACTTTAAAATTTAAATATACGTATAATAGTTATAGATAAAAATCTGCTTGTCATGGTTGTTGTAGCTTAGTGACACGTGATTTACTTTAGTGGATTGGTACGATAAAAAGATACGCTTCGTCACACTTTATTATAAAACTGATGTTTAAATATTTTAGATAAACTGACCTCTTTATAGGATTTCATGAAATAATTTCGCTTTGTGACAATATTCTAATACTATCTGCTCTACAAGGGGAAGCTGATAAGTAGTCTACCTAACTTGGAAAAAAAACGAGCATGGCCACTTTTATTAGATTTTTTTTA
Source organism: Luffia ferchaultella (assembly GCA_949709985.1). Taxonomy (NCBI): domain Eukaryota; kingdom Metazoa; phylum Arthropoda; class Insecta; order Lepidoptera; family Psychidae; genus Luffia; species Luffia ferchaultella. The sequence goes on along the minus strand of OX453257.1, from coordinate 5,189,019 downwards.
ACACAGACATTGCCATTAAAAAAATATTGCTTCAGTTTGTTTCTGGTATTGAAACAGTTAAAACACAATTTTGTAAAAACACTGCTTTTGTCTTTGCCCTAAAACTTTACAATAAACTACCTCATTTCAATAAGGAAAAAAAATGGGAATTAAAATTATATGTTGTATTAGTTTCTAAGCGCTAATATAGTATAGATGAATATTTATTTAATAAAATAAAAGTGCAATAAATTTAATGTAAAAGCGATTAAAAAAATTTAATTGTTATTATGAGTTGAACATGTCCGCCAATATATTACACGCCTTACAAGACATCATCATCAGCCCATTTTTACCTCACTGCAGGGGCTTAGGCCTCCCCCAGGGTGAGGAGGGGGGCTTGGAGCTTAAGTCCACCACGCTGTTCCACTGCGGGTTGGGAACTGTAACGACCGCCATCTATTGACAGCGTCCGGGACCGACTGCTTAACGTGCCCTCCGAAGCACGGTGTCAGTGATATTGTGCACTTAAGTCAGAAAACTCATTGGTACACGCCCGGTTTCGAACCATGGCCCTGCGGGGCCTTATAAATTTGTGACAGGTTCGTTGCGCTCTGAGCTATCACGACACTACAAGACATGTTACAGTGTAACTGTATGATTGTGTAATGTACTGTATCTTCTCGTTACCTGTAGCAGATAATAAATACACTTGTTTTAGTGAATATTTAAAAAATGGCTTTCATAGAAAGCAAATATTGTAGGCAAACTTCGGAACACTTTTGTGTTGACATAAGGATAGGCACGACGCTCGTTATCTAATATACCTATGCACACGTGACAACTTCATGCACGTGAATCATTACATTTTTAAATGAATCTTTAACTGAATGGCATGCTTTGTTTGTTTATTTTTTAATGAGACTAGTTTTCCGTCTATTAAAGGGACGCGACGTTCCAGAATATTGTGGAACTTTCTAAAACATTTTGAAACTAAAGATACCACCGTTTTATTATTTTTTAAACGACTTCAAAAAAAGGAGGATGTTTTTTACTTAATGTTTTTTAGTAGTGTTTATTTTTTAATTTTACCGTTTTATTTATTATATTTTAAAGATCCTATTCCCAACGATATAAACTAACAATGATGAAAAAGGCGTTTTAAAGAAACATCTACCCCAAGCCCTATGCCAGCATAACTGCAATCAATCTGTGTGTGAAAGAACCGGCTGTGAGTTGATATCTGTATAATGCAACTGCTCACATCGAAATCAGCTTAGCCATTTTAATACACACAAATTTGCTACAGGACCCTCTGGTAGTCTATAACCGTTAAACTTGCCTAAGAATCTGCTGGGAGGTGATACCTATATAACACGAAAATCGCACCAAAATCGGCCAAGTCGTTTCAAAAAAACACATTTACAGCAGCGCATCCTGGTGGCAGAATGATTGGCTGGAATGCTTTTTATAAAATTTATAAATAAAAAATGTAATTCCTTGTTAAAGGAAAATATTTACATTTAACCTGTTGTAGCTCCAAAATTTTTAAAGCACATTTTATTAAAAAACATTTTTTCTTTTATTTTTTTTTATTTTGTCCACGTTTTGCAAATGCCATATAGTGCCTGAAGTGTTTACTATGACAAATTTAACCGCAAGTGAATTCTGCAAACTCCATTCTGTTTATCCTGTTGAGGATGAAGTAGGTATGGACGTGAGACAACGACGATTATGATGGAGGTGCAAGACTTGCATGTGAATGGCAATCCAGTGTAACGTTTTCCATTCGCATTTTGATATTGCTTTCAATGAGACGACGCTGACGAGATTAGCTGTGCGCCACCTAACTAGGAAACTTATTATGCTTCCTAACTTCTGCTAAACTTCTAACTAAACTTACTAACTTCTGCTACTAAACGAGCAATTCTTATTAAGCTATTTAATATGGCGCCATCTCGTATATTTTTGTGGCGCTTTTACTGTTGCCGGCGGATATAGTCAACCGTTACCTCAAAATTTTATATTATGTGAACAAATTCTTCACTTCACTTCACTTCATCAGCCCATTTTTACCCCACTGCAGGGGCTTAGGCCTCCCCCAGGGAGAGGAGGGGAGGGGGCTTGGAGCTTAAATCCACCACGCTGCTCCACTGCGGGTTGGGGACTGTAACGATCGCCATCTATTGACAGCGTCCGGGACCGACTGCTTAACGTGCTCTCTGAAACCCGGAGTCAGTGATAGTTATGTACTTAAGTCAGAAAACTCATTGGTACACGCCCGGATTCGAACCATGGCCCTATGGGGCCTTTTAAATAACACAACAAATTGTTTCTACTAAAATAAACTAATTGCGTTCATTGTTTTTTTTTATGTTAATAACTAGTTCATATGTAGGTAATATCGAAAAATTATATTTAATCAGTTCGTTCGTAACTAAATATATTTTCGAAAAAATATGTTTTACAAAAAAATAAATAGACTTTTATATCGTGATAGAGTACATATGTTTGTAGTAAATAAATAGGGCTTCGCTTTCCCTTTCTAGATCAAGGCGTGGCGTTTGCCGTTTCTGTCTGTGTTCACTTAAAAACAGAATAAGTTATAATAAGTCTGTAAGCGTGGCACGTTTGCTCTCAAATAAGATCCGAGGCTCAGTTCCGAACTGTGTCTTAGTTTACACCTCGAATTCAAAGGTTTTCAATCGTTTGTTTTCTATTTTAGACTCATGAAAAAAATATGTGCTTACGATCGTGGAAAAGCGACAAATAAACGCTAAAAGGAAATAATTACTTATCGCTAAAATTGTGTTCAAAAATTACTATTATTTGTGCTTTCAACTGTACTTAATAAATCTACATGTATAATTTTGCGAAAAAATAAATAACACCATAAGATGCGCTGCGCAGAAAGTTATCTAATAACCATTAGTTTTTTTTTATCATTTTAAATCCAAATTATTTAATATTTAATACAAAAACCCTATTTCAAATATGTAAGAGCAAGCAACAAATGTTTCACAGCACAATGTTATTGGTTATCTTCTATTTGGGTGCCGCCAATAATTGCGCGTAGCGTCTCTCCTAATTTTAGCGGAAACCGTGTCTTAATAATCCATGTCGAGGATGTGCACTTAACAGTAATAATAACATCTAACTCTTATCACTCGGACTCTACGTATGCCGACACGGTCTGAACACAAGTCAGAATATTGATAATTCCAATAGTAAAATCTGGTCATATTATTAACGATGACTCAAACGCAACTTCATAGTCATTGGTTTTGATGTAAAAGATTACCATGTATAGGATCGTAAATTATAGATTGCAGCGTTATTTGTAAGGACAATAACTAACATAACCTTGGACACAATAACAGGTGTCTCCTCCGTTTTGTTCATGTTTTTTACAGTGTTTTAAAACGTCTATAACATTTATAAAAGTCATTATTCTTATCATAACGACTTGGGTTCTTTGATTTTATGGTATACGATAAACCTTTTGATTACATCATGCATGTGTAACATACGTTATGAAAATACAAATCGTGGCAGTAAAAGGAAAAATTGTGGTCGAGCAATTACTTTGTGATTGAATTATTATATTGCAAGTTTTATAGTAACCTTCGTTTCTTGTAGTAATTTGAAAATCACCGTGATACGAATAAGAACTCGCGTTTCGATCACTTGTGTAGTAGTGTGTTGACTTTACTTGGGATAGTTAAATTATGTGTAAAATAAATAAAAATTGGGTATATCAATAAGCTCCCAAAACCAGGTAATCAGTATTTAATTTTCTCTTACTGAGTGCACACGTAATGCCACGAATAGAGAAAGATGGAGAACTATCGCAAAAGTCGCAGCCAATCTTTCGGAAATTCACGACCACAACCACTCCGCCAGGAATGTACGACTGAGAAGAAGAAGAAGAATTACGTAGTCAACGTACAGAATATAAAATTTATTGCGTTTTAAACTTAAATTTAAATTTATTGCGTTTTTTTGTAACAAAACTACGTAATTAGCTCGAAAGAGTGAAGTTAGCTGCTGTCCTCAGCACCTTACCCCAATCTTTTCTCGTTTAGTCTCAATTCTCTGTTCAAGTTACCGATCTCCAAGTTCAATGATGAATGGTCACCCTGCGCTGAGTTGTTAGACAATTTTGTGTATATTCTCATAATTCGCTTGTGGTCGTACCACTAGCACATTACCATGAAGATTAGAATATTTACGCTTGAAACTTAACTCTGTCTTCAAATCTGTGTAGTGTGAGAGGCCATAGGAAGCCTTCCAATATGGAACACTTATTTAATTTAGTTTCCAGCGCATCAGTTTTACAATCATCACCCTCATTAATTTGAGACCTATACAGTCACCGGAGCAGCGATTTCTACTTTACTCTATCTTCTGCGTTCTTTTTGACATTCTGATACGTAACGGCTCCCATTTTCTCTTGTACAAAACTTCTTTTGTATATTGCCCTGCTCTTTTTTTATTTTTTTCATCCAGAATTGTTTTAAAGAAGTTGTGAGGTATTAAAACGTCAATCGTCTTTCTCATCATATCTTCTACAATCAAATGGCTAAATACATTTCTTTTAATGTTTGGTGTCTATAGAAGCAAATATCAACTGGCTGCATAGGTCAAACGAAATCTCACGCAACAGGCAATACAAGATCAATACGATTCAATTGATTCAGAGAACAGATGAATTTAGAATCATTATAAATAGAACTTAGCTTCAAAATTCATCATACATCTAGACGTGAACTAGGTACCTAATAATAGGTTCATTAGTGCCACCAGACGTCATTGGCTAGTATCGATCGTCACGAGTGGAAGTCTATACAAATTGTTTGCCTCTCGGTTGCCATTGCCGATCCACTTGACCCTCTTGAGTAATCTCGTCTCAAAGCAATAACGACGTAACGTCAATAATTAAAGTTCGTTTATAGATGATTAATATCATCTGCAACTTCTGCATTAGTTCCACGTTTTGGTTTAATCAGTTTTTGACGACCGCTTAGCCTAGTGGGCAGCGACCCTGCCTGCGAAGCTGGAGGTCCCGGGTTCGAATCCCAGGTCGGGTCAGTATTTATATGATGAATATTAATACTCGCACCGGGTCTTGGTTGTTATATGTATGTGGTGTCTTACCCAAAATACAAGCTAATGCTTAGTTTGGAACCTAGACGTTGTTGTGATTGTGTGTGTTATTATTATTATTATTATTTATACACATTATATACATACATAAGTATAAGATCACGCCTATTTCCCATTGGGGTAAGGGCAGATTTATTCAGTGGTGAAAGGTGATATGAAACGGAAAGCCGCCCGCGATAATCTTGGCGACTGACTCCTTGTCTTTGTTATTGCAATGGTTTATGGTAATGTTTATTGTAAACATTTGAATAAACTCTCGCAATAAGTATCTGTTGTTTCTTTAGATTATGGCAGCCGGCTTCCCTTTTTATAGGTCACCCTTCACCAAGGAGATTTATATGTGTCCACTTTGTACGGGGGAGGCCTAAGCCCCTGCAGTGGGGTAAAAATGGGCTGATGAAGAAGAAGAAATGAAGACTTTGTACGTACGGTCCTTCAATACTTATTTCGATTCATCGACACTGATCTATAGTTTCATGCAGGCTCGTTGATTTGGTACTTTTTGTCGACATATGTTTTTCTAGGACGCTCCTGATCTACTATTCCATTTTTTTTTTATAATACTTGCCATCCATATGTACGGCTCTGAAGTTAGTCACAAACACAACAGAAGCGTTATATACAGCGATATATGTACGATCTGGAGTGGGCATCACATTTCAGAGCCGCATATACAATATAAGTGGCAAATACTGTAAATCTTTTTTGTAAAATTCTGCTTTAGATTTTTTTTCTTTTTAATACCCTGTCTTTGAAAATTCAATCTTGATGATCCATACCTTACATATTGAATCATTTCGACTTTGAAATTGTGATAGTTTCATCAAAATCCGATCAATGGTTCTTTAATCATAAGCGTTCGGACAAAGAAAACTTGTTTTTGTGACAGACGATTGTATCCTTGACTCCTTCATCTTTTGCTATCATATACTCTACTGTTGTGCATGTAAACAGATAGTTGACGTGTTTTAAAGTGACATTTTTCAATCGCGAGTATATTTTCTTTGTCACAGAAAAAGTAATCCGGTCTATGTTTAAGTATTCGTACGAGTATAGTGTTTCATTGATATACGTCCGCGGCGCTAATTGACCGAAGCGAGCCGATAGTGAAAGTGCCATAATGTTAGCAGCGTCGTCAACATTGCACGTTTGTTTACTTGCGCCAATGTTACTCATAAGCTACTTGACTTTTTAACTATTTGTAGCAGTACACTCGTAGTACGTGATATAATGTTAATCTCGAAAATATTCTACTAACGTATGAATGGGCACGTTGTCAGTATTGTTCCGACACTGGGTTCTACGTGACGCTGAGTAAGTAAAACGCATAGCAAGTTCTCTCTTCGTTTATTTCGGTTTCGCCATGAAATATATCTACCATTTTTCGACGTTCACGCTTATAAAATCTGTACGTCGCTTTGACACTGACAATTACTTTATTTATTTTTTTTCTAATAACTTGACCTTCACCTCGATGTCAAAACATTCAAAACTTCATTTGATCCGAACTGACACAAAAACACTTCGCTTCCTAAGTGCGTCATATTGTTGGAGGATTCAAAGCGCTTTCCAGAAATAAAATATTTTCATCGACGCATCGCTTGTTTTCATCGTAGTTTCTGGAACAAAACAGTGATGAAAAAAAGTCAACGTCGAGTGCCTATACTTCTCTATGATTTGACTTTTGTTGTTTGAGTCGTTGGCTGGTTGGTTGACATTGATAATCCAATCTATTTTTTTTACCACAATAGGCGCTGTAGTAGCCACATTCAGCATAAATATGATGTCATTTACAAATGAAATTAAAGTCAAGTTGTTTCACGTATTTTGGTTAAAATAAACATCATCTTATAATTTTAAGAGTTCTATGTATATAGAAAAAATGTGTTTGAAATTTGAAATATCGAAATGGTTTTGGAATCAGCAATTCTTATTTTACGTAGGTAGATACCGAATGGAATTTTTCGATCATGTTTATTTCAGTAGAAAGAAAAGGAGTGTGAGTTTTCTCTTACTGTTCACGAAAGAAATCCGATTGGGCAAATGAGAAATACCACTTCCTTTCGCAGGGCACCGTTTTGAAAAGCCCGTCGGCCTCTGCTATATTTTTTTAACTTCATGTATTGACGAAACTAAATATTGTTAATAAATTATCTTTAGAAAAAAACCCAGTATCATACATCCTATCTGCATACATACAGACTGCCCTTTGTGATATACGAACTTATCTTTTTCGTTATCTAAATCTTTTTGATTGCAGTCAAAAGTGAAAATCATCCACTAGAAACTGAGCATTTAGCACGTAGTTTTTATTTCGTAAACATCCTTGTAACAGTTGCCAACGTCCTCGCCGGCCATGTTTATGGTTACACTATCACATATTTAATAGACCACTCACATAACATATTGATAGTACTCTATCAATAGGACTATAGAAAATTTTCTTACGTAATACTTGAATGGTTCCTTATATGAAATTTGTATTGGGTAAGGAATAACCCCGCTGAGTGGTAGCGAGCTCACTTCTTCTTTAGAAGATCGTGTTTCGAATCCCAGAAGCTAACTTAAGTACATAATTATCACTGATTCCGTGCTTTGCAAAGCACGTTATGCCGTCGTCGCGTCGGTACCAGTTGCCGTCACCGGATGGCAGTCGTTAAAATCCACTAACCAAAATTTAAAATGGAAGACGAGCGATGCTTCGGATTTAGATGGAATGGTAGTAGAAGTAGAAATCAAAAGTTAGCACAAAATTGTGCATTCTTAAAAGCCAACGGGTCTGATTACGGTTTGAAGGTTGGTTGACATTGGTGTTGCTCAAATCTACTTCTTTGATTTTTTAGTTGTTTCATGTTTGTTATCCATAGTATAAGTACAACCTCTGCCTAGTTTAGGACTAGGTGACACTGAGTGAGATCTCCCAGGTATTATTATTATTATTTATTGAACTTATAACACTGTATGCCTTGTCTTTGGTTCGGGTAACATAATATGTCATTGACATATTAAAAACGCCTTATCTGGAACTATCGAGAAGTGCAAGCGGCTGTGGGTTCGTGCATGTTATCAATCATGCGGGTCGCGAACCGTCGCGTGTGATCTACACGAAGTCGTGATAAGATGTATTACTCAACAAGTGAAAGGTTATTTATAAAGGAATTAATTGTACTTAAATTACTTCAAAACCCAGTCAAAATACGGTAAAAATTAAGGTGGCTGGACACGATTCATAACCGGTGAATTTGACTTTCAAATTTTTTATTTCAGTTATTTGTATACCTTAAAATACTACTGTGTTATATTATCTTAATCAAGATAATATTCCAAGAGAAATTATTTATTTCTAATTAATAATTTTAATTATAATTAATAAATATTTTTTTTCCATATAGATAACTTACAAAAAATTGTTACTATTTTATACGGTAATAGCTGTTAAATTTTTTCTGTTTTGTAGTAAAATATTTTTCATTAAAATAGTTTTCGACGTTAAATCAAAACTACAGTTGAATATAAAATTGTAACAAAATATATATGTATCCAGTCATACATAAAGTTTTTAAGATTTATAAAGCAACTTGTAGTTAGTTATAATTTTTGTTTGAAATTTAAAAGTGTTTATATAATAAAAATCACTATCTGGCAGTAATAGAAAATGTTTAATTTTCGGTTACCTTTTCTTTAATTACTGTATGCTTGTAATTTTTAATTAAAGTAACAGTTCTATGTTATATCTAAGTTCCATAGCTCAACTCTTCAGAGCTTTAAGGAATTTAGGGTTAAAAGTAAAATATTGTTTAAAAACCATAAATATTTTCCGGGTTCTCTCTTACCATAATCCGATAATCAAAATGTACACTACAGAAGAGAGTGCACTGCACCCTTCTTGTATGATAAGGATTGAAGAACAAAATATCAAATTATTTTTATTTAATTTATTCGTTTTGCTAACGAACGAAAGACTGGACAAAGCTTTTCGTTACACAATTTAGATCTTTTAACCATTACAAACAGGCCATTAATAGAACTGGAGGGTAAAAAATGAAAAATAATGACACAGCTGACTACAATAATTTATGTGTATACATTGTTCGTCTGTGGTTTCGAAATAAAGGCTTTTTCTTAAGCTCATATGGTTATTTGCACTATTTGTCAAAAAAACATCGATTTACAAAAAAAAATACCTAGTTCGGTTGCCCGATTTTGTATTTTATGGCCATCAGTTACAAAAATTAGAGGACATGTGTGACTATAATAACACCGCATCCATGTATATTAGATCTATGTAAAACTGACTGAACGAATGAATTTATATGTCAACCAGCTGTGGTCATGCGGTCTTCCTCATTGTATTTGATATAAATGTAGGTACGTTCCTCGTCTCCGCCCGCGTAAATGTCGGAGTAGGTAGACCATGACTGTAGGTGAATGGCGATGGCGATACCGAAGTTGTCACTTTCAAGTTATTTTAGTTTGAGTATGCTTCCTTTGCGCGACTAGATCCATATTATGTTTTAAAGTTGTGCACTACGAAGACCGACCGAGATATTTACAATCCTCCTCAAATAAATTCTCTAACCTGTACCCTGTGCCTGTAGGTACCATTGCCTGTACCTGTGGCGAGAATCATGCAAGTTTTGAATGAATGATTTTCGATTTATAAACGAACTTAAAAAGGTTACTTTATATGATACGTTTTTTCATAATGGTACGTAGAACATTATTACATTATTAGAAAGCTTGGAACTCGTTGCACTAATGATTATTGTGTGGACAACGTGACACGGGCCACCCGAGAAGAGGGTCAGCGGCTAGTACAGTTTGTCGTGACGAAATGCACCGGTTCGGCGACGATGCGCCGCGCTATGTCGGTCAATGCTGCTGCTACGAATCTAATAGACCGTCGGCCGAGGCCATTTATTTAATGTAATCATATCGCGCCTAATGCTATAATACAGATTTGAAAAATCTCCCTATCGTCGAATCTGCCGTTTTTTTTTAGGAAGATTTGGGAAGTTATGCCCAACTCAAAAATGTCGTCTGTCGCGTTTTCACTTGTGATTGTCGGTAGGCGCTATAATACTTGTAAACATTAATATATACATTTGAAACTGCTTCAACGTCGCTATGGTCAGAACAAAGGACATGAAAGTCGCAATTTTGGAGTGAAAAAATAATTTGATTCGTTTTCATTCGTGTAGCAGGAGTCGAAGAGCTAAGAAATAATCATTTTGCAAGGTTTTTTTACTGCTTCAAGCTTCAACCTTTTGTTTGCCCATAGAAGCAAAGATATTTTCTCACGGAAAAACTTGCCAGCTGTTATCGTGAAATTCCTGTTTTACATTAAGATAGCTGAATGGACAAAGTGGAGATTGTAAATATCAATAGAATCAGTTCCTGATGGTAATATTGCTATGTTGCGATGTTAATGATGATGCTCTGTTAGAAGTAAGAAATATTCCCATGGAAATGAGATATTTTTCCAGGTGTAAAAAGTAAAGTCTATGTTTTTACGCTTTGTCCCTTAAACTGTCTCTGTGCCAAAAATCAAATTGTAACATTACTTCGATTCGACTGAAGAAAGGACAACAATCAAATACACTATCACACACAAACATATATATATATATAATATTAGAATAATTTCGTATTAGAGACAAGTCTAAAACCGAATATACGAACTTGAAAGAGATGCTTCAACTTTATAAGGACTTGATTCATCGTCAATGAACAATGTTTTCGAGGTAGCGATTTCGATGATTGTAATTTGTAAAAGATGGTCATATAAAGGTTCTATGTTAATGATGGTTAGGTACGCTTGTCACGTCAAAGTTATCAAAAATCTCTGACCTTTAGGATATCTCAGTGTACCAGGGCATCAGCAGTGGCGAAAGGATTTAAAAAATGTATAATTTGCTTTGATCTTTATGGTTCCGTACCTCAAAAGAAGAAAAACCCTTATAGGATAATTTTGTTGTCCGTTTGTCTGAATGTTTGTTAAGACCATTTTTCTCAGGAACACGTAGAGGTACTTCAATCAAATTTAAATCAAATTGTAGCTGTAAAAAAATTAAGGTTCTAAGGCAACGCAATCAAAAAATATGGTGAAAATGCCGCATATTTTGACACTCGCAAGTAAATGAAAATTTATAGGGTGCTTTCAGTTGACCTAGAGCCATGAAATGCAAAAAGCAAGCTCTCAACACAAAGCGATGAAATAAGTCGAAAATCGTTAATTTATCACATAACAAAAAATATTATTTTTCGATTTCAAACTTAGATTTTTCGGTAAATGCATAACAAACATAAATATATTGTGCGGCAGGAACAAAACCTCGGTGTGTGAATCCGACTCGCACTTGGCTGATTTTTTTTCAATTCTAGAATTTTTTTGAGGAGAGCTTAAGTATATCGGACATTGCAAAAAGGAGATAGTGGAATAATAGTTTTCTGGGTTAATAGTTTTTACACATAGTTGTTCATAGTTTCATGATAGCCCGAGCGCAGCCAACCTATTTCTGGTTTAGAAGGCCATGCAGTCGCGCTTTGAATCCGGGCGTGTACCAATGAGTTTTTCTGACTTAAGTACATAACTATCACTGACTCCGTGCCTCGGAGAGCACGTTAAGCTGTCGGTCCTGGTCGCCATCAACAGATGGCAGTCTTTAATATCCACCAATCCGCACTGGAGCAGGGTGGTTAATTAAGCTCCAATACCCCTCACGCTGGGGGGTGGCCTAAGTCCCTGCAGTGAGGCATTGTTGAGCTGATAGAAGAAGTGGAAGAAGTACCTAAATAGAGATAACCCATTGTGACAACACATTGAGTAAAAAATATACACAGTTAACGTTTTAAAAAGAAAATACAGATTCTAAAATTCTTCGCTTCACTTCATCAGCCCATTTTTACCCCACTGCAGGGGCTTAGGCCTCCCCCAGGGTGAGGAGGAGGGCTTGGAGCTTAAATCCACCACGCTGCTCCACTGCGGGTTGGGGACTGTAACGACCGCCTTCTATTGACAGCGTCCGGGACCGACTGCTTAACGTGCCCTCCGAAGCACGGAGTCAGTGCTAGTTGTGTACTTAAGTCAGAAAAACTCATTGGTACACGCCCGGATTCGAACCATGGCCCTATGGGGCCTTATAAATTTGAGACAGGTTCGTTGCGCTTTGGGCTATCACGGTTCTGAAATTACATTTAATTAATTTTAAACAAATGTATGTTTAAAACAACGATAATGACGTATGATTCGTCTAATCCAAAGAGTCTGACATTTTGTTCACGTTTTCGATAGTTTCCAAGTAAAAGAAGCTCCGTCCGGATTTTATAAATGCTATCAAAGTTTTTACGTAAGAAACTTTTAATTGTTTCATTAATTTAGATTGCATCAAACGCAGACAGAGTTCAACGGAGCCAAACTGTGATCTTGATCGTTCCTCGTCTTGATCTCGGTCAATGTTAGCAGATCTTTGTGGTCCGATTTCACAATAGAATTGCGCTACCTAACTTCTGATAAGGAACCAACAACTAGAGCGTATAACCTTTGCCTATCTTTACGCATGTTTTAAGAACGTTTGAAAATAAATACCTACTAGGCTTATCATAGAACGCTTGTTTGTTATAAGTTAAGGTAATTAAATTTAAAGATGTTTTGGTCGTGAATTTATATTTAGACCCGTGGCTCCGCTGTTAAGGTCTCTTACCCCTCCGCCAATCGGTTAGTCCGATTCGATTTAAATCCATTTTACACATGAAACAATGCGGCCGAAAATACCTCCCTTTAGTCGTTAACAACTATGTTTTTTGGTTATCATTTTTTTAAACCTAAAAATTGCAAGGTATATCGTATTCGATTCTACATCCGTAATCTCATTTGCATCCTTTCAGCCAGTTTCAAATGAGTAGATACACAATTTCAATTACATGAGAAATCACACGGCTGTTTTTATAGCATCATATGATGTATGTAAGGCAGTTTAAAAATTAAAGTTTTAAAAATTTATATTGAATCACATGACATCAAATGAAAACGTATGGTATCATACCTCGATGTCGATAAAAAAATGGATTGTGTTTATTTATACAAATAATCGTCGAGAGGCGGCGACGCGGTGACCAAGGTCGAAACTGTCACTTCATTCGCCATCGAGCCTTCTTCCTGAGCGCGCCAGTCATTCAGCGTGATATGGCGCGCGTCGCCCCTACAAACAAAATACATTTCCGCAATGCCTGTCTAACCTAACCCGAATAAAACCGTTAATTTTTCTGATAACAATCACTCAGTTTAACGCGAACGCCATTTAAGTACGATAAGTGAGTAATGTTTTTGTGTAAAATGCAGCCGTCGTGAATTCGGTCCATCGGGATGCTGCGTCGACAACTATCGTGCGAGTCCGGCAAGGCCGCGTTCATCAAAGCCCAGGAAGAGATTTTTGCGAGGTGGTAATTTATAAAGTACTTAAACACGATTTTTTTTTGTCTAGTCTTTAAAAGAAAATAAATTATCTTAATAACTTGTATTGTTCGTTTGAACAAATCTTATGTCACAAATTAAAGAATTTTTTTCGTTTGTCAATATAAGTATTTTCTTAATCAGTCCGTTCCGTTTCTTAATAAATGAATAACAGAATATGATATAAAATATTTCAAAAACAGTAGAAAGTTTATTTGTTGTTAAAAAAAAATACCGCAAAGACTAACCACCGCCACATATTTAACTTATCCAGATCTAATTTGGATTTGCCTAATTTAACTATTACTTAAATTTAACAACATCCAGGGTTAGTTGTTACAACTATATAGTTAAAAGTTAAGATTACTATATTTTTTATATCCGTTTTCGTCATTTTAACGTTTTTTCAACCGACAAGCATTTAAATTTTGTTTACTTTACGCTTGTTTATTTGAAACGCTCAATTAAAACAATCTTAAACTTAGGCTAACATGATTATAACATAGTAAATATAACTCAAAAGTTGTATGTATAATGACACCGAGTCGTATTTTAGGAATACAGTCCTAGTTTCTGTACGAACGAACATCCATGCGGTTATGTATAGAGAAATTTTGGGGTGGCTTTCCATATTTTCAAGTAAGGGATGAAAATAATATTTTCGCGCACCCCGTCGTGTGGAGTATCATTAGACAGATCTTTAAAATGTATTGAATATTTTTTAGTGATTTTTTCGAAAAGTTTTTGGTGCGATATGAGCTCCTAAAATCGTTAACAATGTTATTCCCTCTAACTTTCAACCGTGAGATTGACAAATCAGAAAAAGTCAAGAAAGTAGCACCCCCTTGAACAATTTCAACGAAACTAGTTTTTGAGTAATATTTTCCAATTTTATTGCGACGTATTTTTGTTTGTTTTTTTTTTTAATATGAGTCTTGCGATGGTAGATGTCATTGGAACGCATTTCTGAATTTTAACCACCTTTGTGCCACCAACCAACCGAATTCTGTGAATTTTTATACTCTGTAAGTTCAATCATTTAGTAAAGTTTCATCTAACGATCTAAGCAATTCTAGAGAAATTTCAATCGATATTATTCTAATTATATCGATCATGAACAATCGTGGGCCTAAACAAAGTATCGTAAAAACGGAAAAAAAAATCCAAAAGCCTTAAGCGGTTACAAGGGATGCTTTCACTCGGACCTTACAACAGTTCCGAGATACGGTATCAGCTAGAAGAGCGGACCTTGACGAAGTATTACAAGTTGGCTTTAAACTTTTGCAATGTATAAGATAAACTCTTTTTAAGGTTCCATACCCAAAGGATATCAATGGGAACCCTATTACTAAGGCTCCGCTGTCCGTCTGTCAGTCCATCTGTCACATGGCCTATACCGTCTGAACCGCAATAGGTAGACACTTGAAATTTTCACAGAGTGTGCATAATGGCCTATGGCAACAAATAACGTTTAAAATTGAAGGGGGTCTTCATACAAGAAACGTGTTTATATTCGTCGTTTTTGGTGACTGGTGGTTATGAGATCATTGCTCACACTTGAAATTGTCGTGAAGTGCGTACTACTATGGTCGCTGTAATATTAAATAATAAAAATTAAATAATATTCAATATTAAAGGGGGTCTTCGTTCAAGAAACGTGTTGTTTTTTTATATTGTAGGGCGGCACGGAACCTTTCGTGTGCGAATCTCACTCGCACTTCGCCAGTTTTTCTCACTGCTCTGCTTCTATGCCATACCCATATGTTGACCAACAATATTTTTTTATTTATTAGAATTATTTTAGATTATAAGAAACGTTTAAACTTCTAGAACGACCGACGTGTCTTTGTTGTTAGTGCAGCGCACGCATGTGCTATCTGATATGACAACGACGCGACGCGGCGACGATGCGCCGTATCATAGTTTCTTCACCGCACTGGAGGTCCATTCAAGTTTAATTCGTACATTATTAACGATCTTAGTATATTTTCCATAGAGTAAATAAATTTGACAGCAGCGTTTGGTTTTAATAGAGTCAGAAATGTCACTTGCACAGTATCGAAAATGTCAAACGCGCGTCTGACATTTTCGATAAAAATTTCGGTAAAATGTTAACGCCTGGGTGAAGACCGGCGCGACCTGAAACTCGCCATCTTACACCAGCCAGCTAGAGTATGAGTGGTTACACGGTAAACGTAGGAGAGGGCTTCCAGTCAATTCGTACTTTTATGATATTTTATGATACGACCGCTTAGCCTAGTGGACAGCGACCCTGCCTGCGAAGCTGGAGGTCCCGGGTTCGAATCCCAGGTCGGGTCAGTATTTATATGATGAATATTAATACTGGCACCGGGTCTTGGTTGTTATATGTATGTGGTGTCTTCGCTTGGTACCCAAAATACAAGCTAATGCTTAGTTAGTAATGCTAGACGTTGTTGTGATTGTGTGTTATTATTATTATTATTTTCCAATCGAATATTGGCGTTTCCACTCGCTATTTTGACGATTTTCGATCATTTGCGAGTGGAAAACGTTTCGAATCGGCCTCCTAGTATATTTTCAGTAAATTTTTCACCGACATTTGGTGGCGTGACTTTCGATAGGTATAAGAAGGTTTGAAGACAATGCGTTTTTTTAAGACGCTTAGTATCTAAATCGACGTCAAAACACCCATAATTTAACGTTGTTAAATAACACTCGGGTTTCAGAATGTTTGTCTCATCTAATAGCATGAGTGCATGCCACTGTATAGTGATTACAAAGGTCATAGAGGCTAATCGAAAACTGGAATCCATTGTTACATGAATTTATATGGATTTCGTATTCACGTATAGTATGTTTTAATAAATATATCGTAAGTATTGCCTTTTTAAAAATAAATTATGAAATAAAACTAAATATTTTGATGTTGATTTTGTTTGGTTTCCGTCGGTAGTTCGAGTGATAGGCAATCGTAATTATCACGGGTAGGTAATTATGTTGTCATTAAAAATGGCTATCATATCCATTTCACGGGAGACGCATTTTTGGCCATAACTCCGAGGGTATAAAATCTAGCCAAGATTTTAAGGTTTTAAAAGATCAAGAATTTAGTTGTGCATTGTATGACATCAAAATGTTGGAAATCGGTTAAGTAATTTTTGAAAAAAATTAGAAAATATAAAAAAATCGGGATTTTTTCATAATTTTTTTTTACTAAATCCAAAATATTTCAAGAACGGGGACCGATATCGAAAATAAAAAAAAATAGTATCTTGGCCATTAACGTAGCTACGATTTGAGACCACGTTTTTGGAAATCGGTTGATAATTGTAAGAGAAATTATTTCCGAAAGATGAGATTTTTTGGTCGATCGCTTGTGTTTGTGGATATAAGTTACTATATTTCAGAGGGTATTCGTCGGATCGCTTCAAATTGTTATACCAAAGGTTAAAAGGCGTCGGTAGCTACAGTTTGAGACCAAAATTTTGGAAATCGGTTGAAAATCAAACGAGAAATTTGACATCACATGTTAGATTTTATGGACGTTCGGCAACTTGTTAACATTACGGTCATCGCCTTTCGGCCTGTATTCGTTCGAATGCTTAGTTATCGAGTTCAGAACGTTTAAGGATATCAGAAGCTGCAGTTTAAAACCTAAATGTTTCAAATATGTTGAACTAGCGACCCGCCCCGGCTTCGCACGGGTAGCAGATAAATTTTTGGTTGATTAATTTTTGAGTTTAAAGAATTGAAAGGAATAGTGCCACGTTTTCGTGGCAATAAAATAAAATAATCTGTGAAAATCGGGTTTGGGTAGATTCTTTTTCAATGAAACCGATGGTTGCGGGGACTGCAAGATCTGTGGATTTTTTTTATGTATCGTATCGCGCCTAATGCCATAACACGGCAGATTTGAAAAGCCTTCCTATCACCAAATGTGCCATTTTTTTTGCCCCTTTGGGAAAATTAGGATGTTTCCAAATGAAAATTAGGTTTTCAATGGCGACTGCTAGATTAGTAAACTTAATACAATACGTATAAGAGGTTCTATAAATATTCCCAACGAAGAGGATGATAAGCACATTTGATAATAGGATTCGTTCATAAATCTGCCTTATTATCTCATTATAGATGCGATACAATACATTGTAATTACGGCTTCGGCCGACGGTCTAAAAGTAATAGCTTGTAATGTATACTTTTTGCAATTATTATAAACTATCTGTTCAAATGTCTCAAATAGTCAAGGAAAATATCGTCCAATAAATACTTTAATTAAATTATACGCAATTTAATTAAAACTGTTTTAATTAGTCACAATTCTAAGGACAAACTTATTATAAATATTAATTATGAACTCAAATTTTTTTTTACAAATATTTTATTGTTTAGAATGTAATTACCTGATTTGCTGGAATCACCGCATTTCGAGAACACACTGTATTCTTCTTAATATACTGACACACGACGTCACTTTGACCAGTTCGATACAAAACTTCTTTGGGTGTGCAGGGTTTCATTTTCAACATGAATCGATTGAAATACTGTTCAGGTAGCTGTCCTAGACTACTTATTATTATTTTTTTTTATCAATTAATTAATAATTATGAAATTAATTAGGATTTAATGTAGATTTAAGAATTAAGCAAAATATAATTTTAATCTACTGCGTTTAAAAATTTAGTAAAAGAAATCGATTAATTATTAAACTTTTATCGAATACTGCTGTCGTTAGATATCAGAATCTATTTTATTTGGTTTTTTTTTGTGACTACAAATTTCGAAGCTTGTATTTGAGTTAATGCA
This sequence comes from Luffia ferchaultella, assembly GCA_949709985.1. Taxonomy (NCBI): domain Eukaryota; kingdom Metazoa; phylum Arthropoda; class Insecta; order Lepidoptera; family Psychidae; genus Luffia; species Luffia ferchaultella. The sequence goes on along the minus strand of OX453257.1, from coordinate 5,170,634 downwards.
TTGGTTTGTATTTGTATTTTTCCCGTACGTTCATAGATAACAGTTACCGTTTCTCAGATATAAGATAACCAGATTACCTATATATATTCTAGTGTGCCTTAGTGTAACTCTTGAAGTTAAAACGCCATTCAAATCAGTTCTTCCGTTCTGAAAATAAACTGAAATAAACCGATAAGAAAATCTAAAAATAAACAAGACCATTTGGATTTCTCTATAGATAGCATAGAAAAACAGTTCTTTTGCAAATATTTTTAAAACTTGTACAGTTCTTTGTCAGCGGCTTCTTTTATCCGCGATGTTGAAGGTTCAACTTCGGTTCCCGATGCAACATGTATGTACCAAAGCGTTATTCTTATTAGCTTTTGTTTTTTTCTTTCCTGTTTCCGCAGTCGTAACATGTCTTCTATTTTAATTCTGAATCGCATACTCTCACACTTCTTATTTGATCTCACATAATTTTCGTATTCCATGGTAACCTTCGACTTCGAGTACTCTCCGCCCCTTCGACCATCTCCATGCAAAAAACTCATATTGTTAGTGAGGACCTATAAGTTCATAAGAATGTGCAATAGTATGAATAATATTATCTGGGACATCTCACATTTAGTCCCAAACTAGGTCTAGTATTGGAATTGGAGTTGTTTTGATACTTAATTTAATTTATTTTGGTTTCAGGAGGACAAGGTCCCTGAACGCGCCATCGCCTATACAACAATTTGGACCATGTGGCAGAATAATGAAAAACTCCGCTATGGTGATGTGAGTATTTTATGCATTTAAACCATCACAGCGCGTGTACCAGAACAATAAAAGAGAACCAACTAAACCAACTATTGTTTTCGGGAAGCACTAACAGTAGGTGTTTATGTAGTAAAATGCAAAATAAGTTAAAAGTGAATTCACACCGAAATAGTTCAGTTTGTCTTTCATATTAAGACACCGAGTGAGGAACACCGAATATTATCTTGCTATACGGAGTGTTCGGGTGAACGTAGTCCAAACTTCTAGAGTGTGTAGAGCTTACCAAACTAAACAAAAAGTTTCAAGTGAGGAAATGGTACAAACTAACGGTTACCGAAAAAACTGATTTAAAGTTTAATTTTTTATTATTTTAAATTGTATAGTTCAATAAGCCTTAAGAGTTTGGACGACGTTCAGCAGCTGAACGTCCCGAATAGTGCCAGATAAAACTTAGAGTAAGTAAATATTTACCACCACGGTATACCGTCAACTCACTACCATATAAGACGTTTTTCTAAATTCCTCCGTTAAATAGATATTTATGCTCTAATATTGTAAATTATAATATACCGTTTTTATATTTTCTATCGAAAATATAGTTCAAAATATTGGACTGATTTTGTTCTTTTCATTTAAAAAATATGTTTTTTTTAGTTATTAATTTTTCAAAATGGTGATTGACAAGACCGTAAATGACGACATATTAACAATTCCATAGAGAGTATAGCGTTGATCCCATGCCACTGATTGACTACTGCTTGGCTAGGAGTTTTTTTTTTTCAAATGGCGCATGTGTAATGTTATACTTTCTGATACCTAATTTTGAGAAACACTTCGTATTAACTGTACGACGCGACGTTGCCTTTTTTTTATTAAATCCAGTGCAAAGCAAAATGTAAGAAACATTAACATATTTTATATTTAATTTACATTCATATGATTCTATATATTGTAATTATATGGAATTTTCCTCAAAATTACACAAAAACTAAGTCACTCATCGTTCGTCAATTTGAAAAATCTCCCAACCAAGCAGTTGTCAATCAGTGGTAAAGAATCCATTTCAAATCTATACTCTCTATGGAATTGTTAATATGTCGTCATATCCGGTCTTGTCAATAACCATTTTGAAAAATTAATAACTAAAAATACCATATTTTTTAAATTAACAGGACGAAATTTGTTTTCTTTTTAACCATATTTTTGATAGAAAAGATAAAAACTGTATGTTAGAAATTGGTATTGCCGAATTCACTATTCTGAACAATTTTACATTTCATCAAAATTAAACTGATGTATATAATTATTATAGTATAGGTACAGATTGAGTTTATGAGCTGGGACCCGTATGGCCAAATCTTAAACTATGAGAAATAGGGAAAGTGTTCAAAGGAGTCATGAGCTCGATTTTTGAGAATACAAAAACTGCATGCCTATTCATATTTTTGAAAAATCTATTACTTAAACCGGGAATCAAACCACTTTGTATAGTATAAAAATATAACATCTTGTATTATTACACCGTGTCGTGTGCGTGTGTGTGTGATAGATGAAGTGTCGTGATAGCCCAGAGCGCAACGAACCTGTCTCAAATTTATAAGGCGCCATAGGGCCATGGTTCGAATCCGGGCGTGTACCAATGAGTTTTTCTGACTTAAGTACACAATATCACTGACACCGTGCTTCGGAGGGCATGTTAAGCAGTCGGTTCCGGACGCTGTCAATAGATGGCGGTCGTTACAGTTCCCAACCCGCAGTGGAGCAGCGTGGTGGACTTAAGCTCCAAGCCCCCCCCCCCTCCTCACCCTGGGGCAGGCCTAAGCCCATACAGTGGGGTAATAAGGGGCTGATGATGACGATTATTGCACCAATCGAAATTGTTGCTAATAGGGATAAACTCTTGCAAAGGAATGTCGTATGGAAAATGTAAGGAAATAGCTTTTTTACAATTTTCTTTTTCCATTGTTTCCATCGCGTCGTTCTTAGGTTTTTTTTAGAGAAAAGTGTTTTTACTAATAACTTAGTATTTCCAGGGTATGGCGGGTTGTATTTGTAACTGATTTCGTTTATATTGGACCGTTTCTGTGTAACAATGTTGAACTGTTAATTTTCCAGGCAAATCCAAGACCCTGCGTCGCAGCGGCTGACTTGGTACAAACCACCGCTGACCGTGCTCGTCATAAAGAAAGTGCACGACGCGACCATACTAGCACCCTTCGTGCAACTCGTGCACTGGCTCATACACGTTAGTATGCTAAACAATTGCAGATAATATATTCGTATATATTTGTCAAGATATCAAGGACTTTAATTATCCAAATATTGTGACTTATAGAAATATGTGAATGTTCCGAACACATTTAAATAGCCGGTTAGAAAAACGGTTGAATGTACCCAGTACACATGCATGTTTCATGTATTTAGATCGTTTTAATATGTGCACGTCGCCAAGCTTTAACATTATGGCAAATCTTAAATCTCTACGTTTGTGTAGAAATGAAACGCCTTGTGTGACAGATAAGACAGGCGGACCAAAAAAAAAATATAATAAGGGTTATGTTTTTTCCTTTGCGGTAAGGAACCCTAAAAGTGCCAAAAGCACACGTAAGGTAAATTTAAGTAAAAGTTCAAAAAGTTAAAAAGTAGTGATCTAGTCTTGCATCAGCGTGCGCATGCGTAATGTGGTGTATGTATTTCGTGATTTGTTATACGTATATTATGCAGGCTATTTTATACCATACCATCAGCCCATTAATGCCCCATTGAAGGGGCTTAGGCCTCCCCTCGGGATGAGGGGACTTGGAGCTTAATCCACTACGCTGCTGTAGTGTGGGTTGGTGGATTTTAGCGACTGCCAACTATGATGGCTTAACGTGCTCTCCGAGCCACAGTCAGTGATAATTATGTACTTACATAGATATATAGGTCATTCTAAACTTGTCATTAATTTAATAAGATTCCCAGAGAAACTAATGGGCAAACTCAACAAGTGGAAAACAAGTTGGGGACTATTCGTTCACATTTCAATCAGTGATAATTTTTTTTCGTTATTTTTCAAACATTGTTATTATAGCGAGCAAAATCAAAAGATCCGTATCCCCCCACGCCCATTATTGGCGTTTCTAATGATGAAAAGTAACTCGCTTGTTCAACGATTGGCCCGATAACGCTCCGCAAATCGCGTCAGTTTAGAAATTAAATCATACCGAGGTTAGACTTAGCGATGATGGACGTTAATTTGCGAACAAAATGTGAATAGCCATTTACTGTGATATCGCATGACTAGCGCCTACCTAGGGTACATAAACTAATGTAATTCTACCGTTTTTATTAGAGATGTTCTTTTATATACATAATTGACCATTCGTGAATTTTTTAATTAAAGTCCGTTATATTTTGTTTCGAATGAATAGACAATTATAGAAAACTAATTTGATTTTTTTTAATTTAGATCGGTATTTACGTAGATTTATTGAAAATTCTTATAGCGTGATGTCATCGGGTGGAATTATAAGTTTAGCCATTGCCGTTGCATATTTATAAAAACAAATGTCAGTCTCAGAACTGTCAATAGAAACCATGATAGTAGACTGAGATACGGCAATGGTTAAACTTGTAACTTCATCCGGTGACGTCACGCTATAAGAATTTTCAATAAATCTACGTAAATACCGATCTAAAACAAAAAAATGATTCAAATAAGTTTCTTACAATTGCCTATTCTTTCGAAATGAAATAAAACGGACTTTAGTTGAGAAATTTGGGAATGGTCAATTAAAAGATAGTTTTCTATCGGCATTCTAAAACAGTGTAGTGAATAGTTATCTTTGGGGACGCAATACAAATAGGTCAGTATATATCCAACAAGGTGATTCAACCCAACGAGATACAATATTCCAAGAGTTGAATGACTTACACGACTTGGCGAGTGCGTGCGCGTCCATATGCTTTCGCAAATCGTAATTTTTTTTTTAAGACGGTTTTCTTCTGTAGTTTTACACTATACGTTGGCGTAAAATAAGTTTTTTTTTTATGGCTACCATTTAAAGGGATACAAAAATATTAAGAAAAAATTCTGCCAACAAATATAGCGATTTGTGGTCGACAACTAGTTAATTAAATATTTATATATAATAAATTTATAAACATTGCTGATATTGTATTTGATTAGTTAGTTGCGGCTAGTTGTCGACCACAGTCGCTATATTTACTGCTCTATTATTGTACAGCAACCAACGTGCGCAATACAATTCACTTGCTGTATTCACTTATTAAAACTTAACTTTTTGCCGGCGGCTTCGCCCGCATGGATTTCATGCACGTTTGTGCCAGATTTGCTAAAGGGACATTCCGGATTGGCGTGATAACGTGACAAACAGACAGACACGTTTTCCACGGTGTAAAGCCGTTTTTTAGTAATTTATTGCAGTTCACATTTCGATTTCTCTGATTCTTCATCAGCCCATTTTTACCCCACTGCAAGGGCTTAGGCCTCCCCCAGGGTGAGGCCCCTCCTCCCAGGGTGAGGAGGGGGGCTTGGGGCTTAGATCCACCACGCTGCTCCGCTGCGGATTGAGGATTGTAACGACCACCATCTATTGACAGCGTCCGGGACCGACTGCTTAACGTGCTCTCCGAGGCACGGAGTCAGTGATAGTTATGTACATAAGTCAGAAAAACTCATTGGTACACGCCCGGATTCGAACCGTGGCCTTATGGGGCCTTATAAATTTGAGACAGGTTCGTTGCGTTTTGGGCTATCACGACACCGACGACGACATTTCTCTGATTAGCCAAACCGAAGTCATTTTGCCCGTCGTCCCGCGCACAATCAGTGGAGATGGTTCAGCGCGAGTGATACACGCACGCACTAGTTTAAATTCAAAGGAACCGTTAATAGCTATATCCAAGTTGATCGTATAATGCCTGTGATGTTAATACTACTAGTGGGGCAGACGTAATTTTTATTAAAGATCGATCGACACGGGAATGAAATGGGGTATCGTCTTTTATTGAAACCGCAATTGCGCGGAATGCTGACTTGCAAGCCGTGGAAAATTTAATTAAATTAAAAACCTTAACTTTGATGAAACCGAATTAATAAAACACGTCTTTGATGACGTAAAAATGGTCGACCACGCAGCCGTTCATGATTTAAAATTCACATACGTCAATCGTTCAATGATTCGATTATAAACAGTATGTAAATATATCGATTGAATGGATCGATCGGTGTTGATTAGAATTTCAATTACAAATATACATTTCGTTGCAATCGTTGTATTTTGTATTTTCCTTTTTGATGTTATATTCGTAAACTTACAGTACCTGTGCGTTGGCGTATTGCTATTAAATGGCGTTTATTATGGAAAATGTTATGATGGACCCACATATTGGCCAAGATCGAACCCCGTTGTGTGAAAAGATGAAGTTTTGCTGAATACGTTTTGACGGTTGTTCAAACTTGGAAACTGTTTCTGACGGTATCGAGTTTCTTGTTCAATTCTGTCCAATATCCAATGCGTATGGAGTTACTTCGCTTAACATGGTTTTCGGCGAGATGCAAAAAGGCTGCTTAAAATTGCTGACTAAATCTCTAATAACCAATCAAATTATCAAATAAACAAACTAATTTAAAAAAAAATCGATCTACGGTCCAGCAACACTATGAAATATGGTTAAAAAATATTTCTGAGACGCACAATGTTTCATACCGAAAACGAGAATGCAAAAAGTAATGAATGTATACATTCATTAAAACGTACTAAAATACTTTAAAAATGTAATTAACTAAACCATATCGAATGAAATTACTTTGCATTTCCTATATACTCATAAAATTTATTTGTGTCATTATTTATGCAATATTCTACAAAGCTGATACTTAAATACTAACAATTGAAATTATTTTCTAAAATTGTTTTATTGTATTATAAACTTGTTATAGCCGAGATATATCGATAACTAGCTTGACTTGGTATCTGCGTGAATAAAATAATAGGTATAGGCGCGATCGCCTTTCACCATTAAAAAAGTATAGTCAGCGACTAATAGTCTAAAATCCGAAGAGAGCTCCTACCCCCAAACGAAAAGTATTTTTGTATCAAATATTATGTATAAATAAATATATTGCGAATAGGCCTCCTATTTATAAAAATACACGTTTTTTTAATTAACGATAGGCATGAATATATTTCAGAAAGATATATATATATATATATATTTATATTATATAATATAATAATAAAAAATAGTTTGCATCTAATAAGGAGCTATCTTAGGATCCTGTACTATAAAAAGCGTCCTTGCAACTCACCGTCTGTCATCTAACTAAAGTCAAGCATATGGCCAATATGTAGGCCCGCTTTTAGCGGACCTGTGGTGTGCGCTAAGCGCATGGATTTGTGACTATGTCATTTTATCAAATTTGTATGTAGTGGTAATAATTACTTTTATTGTGTTATTTTCAGGAGAAAAGTATGGTGGTGTTTGTCGAAGCGGCAGTTTTAGAAGATACGCTACTCGCTGAATACGGTGACTTCAATTCGGTGCGGGAGAGGCTCATGACGTTCAGAGCTGGTACTGATGACTTGACAGATAAGATAGACTTCATAGTGTGTCTAGGAGGCGATGGTACACTGTTGCATGCGAGCTCACTGTTTCAGGTAATTAGCTTATTAATTAATTAATCGAACATACTATTGTTTTTTTATTGCATTCAAATTGCAATTTTTAACATAAAAAATTATAAATAAAATTCAAGGTTTGTAATATAGGAGGGGAAGTTATCCGTTCAATAATCTACATAGCTATGAAAGAAAAGACGAGTACCTATAGAGACTTCTTTTTTTATTTTTCAATGTGGTCCCCCGAGACAGAAATGCACTTATTACATTTCTCATAAAGAGACATTAAGCCATTAAAAAAATATTCCATCGATTTGCTTCCAAAATGCTCGTTTATTGCTGCCATCATCTCATCATCTGTTAAAAATCGTAGTCCCCATAAATATTTCTTTAAAAATCTAAACAGGAAATAATCGCAGGATGTAAACCTGGGCTGGAGGATAGGTGGTCAATTTTATTAAGCCGTTTTTGCTCATGACTCCCTCTGGTGTTTAAGCGGTATGCACAGATTCATTGTTTTACAAAATCAATATGCTTCTACTGATTTTATCGCAGAAAAGGATATGCTCTCGTTTTTTCTTTTTGATTCTCGTAGTTGGCAAATCTTTTGATAATAAAACTTCGACATCCCAACATACAGTTGTCATTAGTTTCCTTGCCGATGGACGAATTATAAACTTCGGAAGAGCTTCTCGTTCTTTTTCCACTATAATTGATTCTTGTTTACTTTCGGGATGCCATTAGTGGGTTCAAGTTTCATCACAGGTTATTTACTAGAAATGATTTGTGCCTCTTTATCTTTGCTCGTATTTAAAAACGCCTCGCAACATCTCACACGTCGCTCCATGTCGAACGGAGTCAACCATTAAGGAATCCAACGCGCACTGATATTGGACAAGCCTGAATCTTCATGGATTATTTCTTTTACGCGTTCCATGATAATGCCCACGTCTATAGTAATCTATAAATTAATTTCTCCAATTTATCACATTTTCATCGGTAACGGCCGAAACGGATCGCCCACTAAGGGAGTCGTCTTTGAGGGTCTCACGGTCTTTTTTAACCTGTTTCTACCAAAAATTTATGATCAAATTAGTAGAAAAAAAAATTACCGAACACATTTAACGTATGTTGTCTGATTGGCGATGGCGTGTTTCCTTCTTTAGTTAGTAACTCAATGGCTGCTCGATGCTTGATTTTTAACATAATTACGTTTTGCTTGTGACACGTTCAAAACCTATAGATGTCAATGACAAATCAAACATAATATATAAATTAATGCTAATTACCATGAATTGGAATACGTTTTTGGAAACTCATTACGAATATTTGCATTTTATATTTAAAAATGTATAACAAAAATACGTCGTGTTTATTTCAAATTAGTTTATTTTATGTGAAAACATACAGTGCTTATGTAACTAAAACATAACAGTAATGAAATGGAATCACCATTAAAATGTTTCCACACGCACTTCCAATTATTGCGTTTTCCTACTAATTTAAAATATATTATTAATAATAATAATACATGGGACGTTCTACGCAGCGCCATCTAGTCCCGAAGCAAGCAAGTATTATGCTTAAATAATATTAATATTTTTAAATTTAAATAACTTTTTAATAATGTATACATAAATATATAAATATTTTACACCCAGACCCGGAAAGAAATAGACATGTTCATGCACACAAATATTTGTCCCAGGCGGGAATCGAACTCGCGACCCTTGTGTCCGCAATTAGGGTCTCTAACCACATTGTAACACATATTTATCTAATGTCTATTTTTTTGGTGCTTTCAGCAATCTGTTCCTCCTGTGATGGCATTCCACTTGGGCTCGCTTGGTTTCCTAACGCCGTTTGAGTTCAACAACTTCCAAGATCAAGTCATGAACGTTCTAGAAGGTAAATGTTGTTTTACTTCAGAACATCTCTTTCATATTTGAATTAACTCTTTGTAATTTTGGTCTGTCCATCATCTAAAAGCTCCTAACTTTTAGTACAAAATTGGCATGTAAAGCAAAAGTTGTGAAATTATAATTTTTCTGATAATCTGATTCGATTAATCTAACTGTTAATTTTATTAATACGTAATGCCAGAATTTAGCTGTACGTTAAGAGAATGGAAATTGAACGAGACTTAAAAGTATACACTGTGACGTCACCGACCATCAGAAGACGTCGTGCTGGCGACGTGTGACCGCCCTTCCAAGAGTCGGATAATCGTAGAACGTTTAAAAGTTTTCCTACTATAAAACTTTTATGAAATTATCTTATTTCGGATGCCATATACTAGGTTTATACATTTAGTTTCTTTGTAAGATTGCATTTAGTTTAATGATGAGCATGTTGTAAGGAATGAAACAAATTCGACAAAAACTTTATATTTATTCCGTGTACCAAAATAATTAAAAAAATAGAAACGGTTGATCCTTGTTTTGGTTAATCTTAATGCTATATAATTTTTTTGCGGAATTCATTTGAAGATTTCTGATGATTATATGATTCGACCATTTTTCATATAAGGACATAGTTTTAAATTTAAATATCAATTTTACCCTGTTCATATAATTATTTTGTCTTATTCATTTAATACTCAATCTAATTCAGGTCACGCTGCTCTGACACTCCGATCAAGGTTGCAGTGCGTCGTTTTAAGAAAGAGCCAAGATGACAGCAAAGACAAGAAAAAAAAGCCCACGACAATCTTGGTGCTGAACGAAGTCGTGGTGGATCGAGGGCCGTCGCCCTATCTCTCTAACATCGATTTGTTCCTAGATGGGAAACATATCACATCTGTACAAGGAGACGGTAAATATATATTATTACCTACAAACTTTTTTAATAATATTACTAATTAAGTTAAGGCGTCACAATGGGCCCTAATTTTTATCCGACTGCGGAAGTTAATGTTTTTCCAGTGGATGTATGTCTTTTACTGTAGCACGCTATGTAGCATAAATGGCTTAACGCATTTCAACATATGTGATGTCGTTAGATTCCTCTTAGTTTTTGGAGTGACATAGAGAGGGAGAATAAAAAAAATTTATAATATAAATAACTTCACTTCATCAGCCCATTTTAGCCCCACTGCAGGGGCTTAGGCCTCCTCCCTAGGGGGGCTTGGAGCTTAAATCCACCACGCTGCTCCACTGCGGGTTGGGGATTGTAACGATCGCCATCTATTGACAGCGTCCGGTACCGACTGCTTAACGTGCTCTCCGAGGCACGGAGTCAGTGATAATTATGTACTTAAGTCAGAAAAACTAATTGGTACATGCCCGGATGTGAACCATGGTCCTATGGCCTAATAAATTTAAGATAGGTTCGTTGCGCTTTGGGATATCACGCCATGGGTATCAACTAGAAGCTGGTAAATAGTGAATTTCAAATGTAATACAACACTTTATGCCACCATTTTGCCACAAATTACAAAAAAGAGTACTACCCTGGATTGGTCTGTTGTGGATATAGGCTCACATATCTTTAAAAGAATCAGGCTTGACCAAATAACACTAGAGAATTTTATTTTGTTTTTAGAAAAAAAATCACAAATATAATAAAATTAAAAGACCAGATCGTGTAAGAATATTTTTTTATTGATCTTCTTTTCTTTCTTATTAATCTATAGATTAAAGAGCTTTGTTTTTCTTTTTACAGTAATCTGTAAAAAGAAAAACAAAGCTCATTAATCTATAGAATTTTGTTTGAGCAATATTGATTGTACCATGAAAAGTTCTTTTATTCGATACCGCTCGGCTCGCTATATATTTAAAAGCTTTTGCGGTGTTAATTTTCTGAATTTATACTATCATGTATTCTGTAGGAATACGCAATTTATACGGCTATCAGTTTAACCACATGACCCAATGTACTCTTGGACTTCGCTTTCGAGTGCTAATTGACAACCCCGAAATTGTACTGCTTCAGGTCTCATTGTATCGACGCCAACGGGCAGCACGGCGTACGCGGTGGCGGCGGGCGCCAGCATGATCCATCCTTCAGTCCCGGCGATCATGGTTACGCCAATCTGTCCACACTCGTTGTCCTTCCGACCTATAGTCGTGCCTGCTGGAGTTGAACTGAAGGTAATAACTGACTTACAAAATGTACCATGAAAACTCTATGGTCTCAAATCAACTTATACTATGATTGCCCACTCAGTGAAATGCAAATGGCATGGAGATATTTTAATCAATCGATTAATTTCTTTTCTCACGTGAGACAACATCGACCGGATCTCTTATGATTTAATATATTCACAGTCTCCCCTCCCCCCCGTCGATACAAGCGAAACAAATCATTTGTCAAGTCTCATTTTAGTTTATCACTTCTCCAAAGCCCAAATATCAATTAAGGGATATAACTCAGTATATTTTATTTTCTATTATTACCACGCTGTATATCCTATTGAGTAAGTCTGTGACAAAAACCTAAGTCTTTGTTTATAAGTCCAGTGAAGAGTTTCTCTGAATTCGTATTTTATTCAGTGTTGTGTGTCACTGTCTATACACGGTTCAAGTAATAAAAGCTAGTGTAAACCCATTCACATGCTTGATATACTTCTCCATCTTCACTTAACTTCATCAGCCCATTTTTACCTCACTGCAGGGGCTTAGGCCTCCCCCGGTGTGAGGGGGACTTGGAGCTTAAATCCACCACGCTGCTCCACTGTGGGTTGGGGATTGTAACGACCGCCATCTATTGACAGCGTCCAGGGCCGACTGCTTAACGTGCTCTCCGAGGCACGGAGTCAGTGATAGTTATGTACTTAAGTCAGAAAAACTCATTGGTACACGCCCGGATTCGAACCATGGGCCCTATGGCCTCTTTATATACTTAACGAAGACATATTAGCACACATTACAAATGAGGAGAGTTTCATCAATTATATCATATAATTGTTTATATTACCTTTATTTACTTATTGATTATAAACTTTATCATATTAGATATAGACAACTTAAATATTAGAAGTATTCCTTTGTAGTGATTATACAAACTAAATGAAAATAAAACTTAATTTTTATTTCTTTCTTTATATTTACACGTTCATATAGTTAATTTTTTTAATTAATATTATGCACTTATTTTATTTTTTTACAATTTGTAGATTGTTTACGGTAGTTATATGTTTATGTTATTACTTGCCTTTCAAAATATATAGTGTGCTTTTGAATTTAACAAGGAACTTATATATTTATTTATGTATATTTTTTTACATTTCAGTATCATTGTACAATACGCGCCACCGATGTAAAAGGCCACCGGCTATACACACTTGTCGATCGAAGGCGATTTAAAATCCATAATTCAAAATTGCCAGAGGCAGCGCTATACGGGTAAATGAGAAGTGTACAGTCGGCGGCCTTTTACATCGGTGGCGCGTATTGTAGATATATTGTGTTCTCGACTGTACAGGAATATTTGTTTGCGCCAATATGAATACAGATGAAAAAACACTCTACCAATAAGTTTAAATCAATTGAATGACGCCCTTTTCTGGTCTCTGAAAATAAATATTCATTTTATAGTTTCATAAATTTCATAGAAAGTTCTTTGTTGAAGCCTGTTAGACATTTTTCTGCCTTCATATTGTTACTATCGCATACATTTTGAAGTACTACCTCATTAAGCACAGAATGTACAAATATTGTGATCTTGGAAAGATATAATCGCCACAGTTTTATTTTAATTACGTAGTATATTACATTTTACCACATTTATAGATCGCACTGTCGCCAGAGGCCCGCAACGCGATGTGGGTCTCGTTCGACGGTAGAAATCGACAAGCGTTGCAGCACGGAGATAGGTACAGCATTAAAAACAAGCCGGAATGCACGCCTGCCACGCAACGCGCTTGACTATATATGTCATGTTATAGATGTATTCAGATCTACCTGACAGTGATAGTGTGATAGTAAGCTGCTCGCTGTCAGCCATATGTGAATACGACCTATATGGCCGCAGTCTAGAGAAAGACATTGAATCACGAGTTGAATATTTTAAATTATTTAATGTCAAATGTAGTCATTTTAGAAGGACCGACCTAAATACTTTATATGCAAGATCTTGGTTATATGATGCATAATACTTGTCTTGACTAAAATTACAGTCCAAACTATGCAATGATTGCCTTTACTCGCTTACTTCTCTAGACTATAGCTCGGTTGCTCTTTATACTATTATAATATTAGTTATGCTTGTGTATAGTCTGCAATGATGTTATTTAGCATGCGATAATGTAAATTAACGGTTTTTTTTTTGTTTCTGCTATTTATTTTTTCTATTGAAAAATAATTTCTTTAATAAACGATAATATTTTAACATTTTGTAGCACGAACGAAAAAATAAATCTCCAAAGATGTTTAGATCTAGTGTAGTGTAAATTTATAGTAATGTAAATTATGTTTTTGATTAATTGTATATTATTAGAAAAATACTAGGTTTTGTGCTTTAAATGTTTATATAAATAATTAATACGTACCTAGGATCTGCAGCCAAAGACTAGTATGAGACAGAATAAATTCGAATGGTATTACCGTATCAGTACGATCGAGTATCGCGTAAAACCGATCGATACAATTGACTCCGATAGTGCGTATACGGTAGCACCATGTGCTGAGGATCTATTTCGATCCCACTTCGATTTCGAGTGAAGACATCCGGTCGCCTTGTTTCAGATAACGCCTAGCCTAGAGGCGCGTAGTCCGGCCAGCGTGTCGTTCGATGGCCACTCGCAAATCGTATTGCGACCGGGTGATAGGTACGCCCATAAAGCTACCATGGTTTACAGATGAACATTGTGCTACGTGTATTTAAATACGTCAAAGTCGTAAATAATAAAAATATCTTTTCTACAGACTTTATTTTAATTCCATTTAGTTTTGCAACGATACAACCAGACGAGATGAATAATGTACTTACACAAACTTTCAAGGATTGATGAATTATATTTCGGGCATTAATATTTAATTATATAGTTTTTTTTTTTAAATTATAGAATAATTTTGAAGTTGTAAATGTTTAATACTATACGACTCGAAAGTGCCGACTCGCGTGTCAGCGAGTTTCCCGTACCACGAATCACCAAGCGATATCGTTTTTCTGGTGGGTTACGCATTGTGCTGTCGCCTAGTCGAGGCAATAGTTAATCGCAACACTGTCGAATACATAGCCGTATTAACTTATGAAGGGATCACAGCACGACTACACAGTTTATTCGGATAAACAAAAGCTAGGCGATTGAAACTTTATAAGACTAAAGTTTGAAGGCTCCCAGTACTGTAATCCTTCACTAAGTTAACATCGCTATCCCCTTTGACAACGATATAATTCGAACTACCGCCTTGACTAGTCGATGGCACAATGTGTGGCTCCTTTTTTACAGTTGCATAACTAAAAAGGCGCTGTGAATAATTTTGTTTCGATGTAGTTTTGTTGACATTATTTATCTCGTATCTATAGTTTTCTTTTACACTTGTAACCTTAATTTAAATCCGTGAGTTATACTTTTCTAATTAAATTATTAAATTTTTTGAAACGGTTGATATTAAACATTACAAAAAAAAGGCTAATATAAGTGAAATGTTGAACAAATCGACATTTACAGCAGAAATACTTTAACTCCAATCCATGGGACTACTGTTCATCTATAAACCGCTTAGACATTGCGGTAATTGGGAAACAACGACAGGGGTGTAATTCTGTGTTACATATTTTTACGTAGAACTATGTCTGAACAGTGCAAGAAATTAAACTTATTTATGTATGTAATATTGTGTTATGTTTTTTTTTTTTTTTTTGATATATTACGAACTCTTATTACTCTAATTACGAACTGAGGTTCAACGTATCACAAACAATGCAAATGCACATACATTTAATTTATTAGGGGACCGCCGCCCGGAGGTCTCGGAAATTTGCTAACTGGATTTCCGATATTACGTTTCCTGGTTTTGCGTACTATGTATGTGCGATATGTTACCGCGTGCCGATTACATACCTTTTATGGAAAATGGGAAAAGATTATACGTAACACCATTTTTGTTCGTTTGCGGCGTATAATCGTAGTATTATTCTCAAAATAAATTTTATTATTGAGGTTTGTGCCGTTAGCAAATTTTATTTGTAATCGTTTTTCACATAAGTAATACAGCCAAAAATACCTTCTATGTCAGTCACATTTTGGTTCTATTTTTCAAAATAGATGCACAATACCGACACAGATGTATCGTATCCGATCCTAAATACGATATATCATTTGAATTGTTTTAGTCAATTTGAAATGAATACATTACTGCGTTTGTATGGAAATTCGGAACATCGCGATCGATCCTCGTCAACTAGTAGTCAATGTACAATCAACCTTGTTTATTTTCGCAACGTTTCCAGCTCGATATGTTCAACTTATATCATGTAGTTTTCATTACAACATTATAGTATATATATTCTATGACTTTTAATAATAACCAAGATTCCACTTATTCATGACATTCAAATTACTACAACTCGCATATTTAATGCATTCTTGATGTGAAGTAAGACATAGTTCTACGTCAATAAGTAGTCAACGGGAATGGCGATGGTTTGAATCTCTGTCTTTTTAGAACGATATCATCTCCATTATTTATATTCTTCAAACCATTAAAATACCTTCGAACTCTATTATTCATTTACAGATAGGCTTGCATGTTGCATGGGTATAAGGCATTGTGCTTTGTTGTGTTTGCGTGGTACGGCTAAGGCTTTAAGCTTCTTATATTAACTAGATAGTAGAATGCATAACTATTATTTGAAAGAAAATAACAAAACATTGGTTGGGTACCTTAAATTCAATTAATTCGAATTTGAACTTGAATGCCTGTTATTTAATAAATTCGTTGTTTAATTAATATACCCAAGACGAGAATATTTTTTGAAATATTTAAATAATATCAATGATTTCCATACAAAATTTATTTGTTCAGAAGCAAACAACTATACTTCTTTGTAATTATTTCACCATCTTAATAAGTTAACTGCATCATGAAATTGTTGCGAAATTTATAACATATGTTTTTTTCTGACACGAAACAGTTCTAATTGAGCTATATAAACTAAAATTCAAATCGTTTGTTGTTAGAAAGAACACATTTTTTATAAATTTAAAGGTAATTTTATGGTACACTTTACTCATTAAGATAGTATAATAAATACATTATAGCAACATGTAGTTTCTTACGTTTAGTCAAATAAATTTTATATAGAAATCAGCGGTTTCGTTTAAACTTAAAGCAGGTATTCACTTTGATACATAAGCTTACGCCAGTGACATTGGCAGCCAATACTGGAATGTCATTGGCATCGTCTAAACACCGTTTCATGCCAGTCCAGTACTTTTTCACTTTTTCAATGTAAACCTGCCTTTAAAGCAGCTACGTGGATACAGTAGCTGGCGCCAGTAACTATCGCTAGTATACTGTTAAGAAAATAGAAAATCTATATTTGCTAGCTCTAAAAGTCGTTTGAAACGGTGATAACAGGATGCCACTGATGTACCAGCACTGGCTGCCAATGTCGGTGGCGCCATCTATTATATTAGTGTAGATCTGTCTTTTTTGGTTGATAGATTTTTAGTGACGCAAAATAAATCTGTCCGCAGCCTCTACGTAACGACATCAGTGTATCCTGTACCTTCGATATGTGCTCAAGACCAAATCTCGGATTGGTTCGATTCGCTCGCCGAATGCTTACATTGGAACGTACGCAAGAAGCAGAAGCAAATGGACGAGCTCAGCGACTTGACTCACTCGTCCATGGATACTCTAGATGACTGCGAAAATCACCATGACGACGCCGCCACCGCAGACACGTGACTGACGTGTATAGTCCGATTTTTCGGTTAAAAATGGCACAACGAGTGCTGTGTGTGGGTTCCTTTACATAGAATTCGTCTTATGTCAAAAGTAACTGCTAGTGTAATAAACTGGTGTGCTGTTGTAGACCTGAGTCTACACGTCTGAACGTGTGTCAGTCATTCGTTTCAACATCTTCATTCTTTGTGTATTTACTTCATAAAATATTAATTTGATCTTTTCAATCAATGAATGAACTATGGCAATTGCTATAAAAAAGTTTTAAATTGATTTATTATATGAGATATGACTAAACGTCAATCATTGAGTTATAGGTGATCATGGTTGATCAATGTGAACCAATTATTTATGAACTTCACACGTCTTATACTACGCTACATACTTGTATTGGATGAAGACAATAAAATCAACGAAAAAGAAAATATAATAATGAAATGAAAAGTGTGGAATAGGAAATGATGTAATTAATTTGGTGATCCTAGGTTTTCATCAGATTGAATGCAATACAGCACCTATTGTATACAAAAGTTTTTTACTGCATTTCTACTCAACAAGAAAAAAAAAACAATAAGCTCTAAATTATATTAAAATTGTATTTAGTGTTTAAAACACAAAAAACTTGTTTATTCGTTGTTGACATTACCGCACATAACATTGTTTTTTACCGGTTTATAATTTAATAGCTTTCAAATGAAAAAGCATAAATGTTAAAATATTGTTTAGATGATTTTTTTTATATATTTGTGTCATTGATGTATAAATTAGGGAAGATCCACGTTGGTGAGTAAAAATCGCCGCTAAAAGTGTACAACAGGTATATACAATCCTATCTATTTATATACACTACTAAAAAACAATGAAAGAATATGTTCTATTTACAGTCTAGTAATTTCAACCGTATTATCTTAGACACAAGGCTTAATTTTAAATGTAAAATATGCAAGAAATGTTCATAGAAATAGGAATGATAGACTAGTACATGTGCTATTCAACTGAACAATTACAACGTCGTAAGCCACAAACGCGAAGGAAGGTAAGCGGCGAATTGTAGGAGAGGTCAACACGTACAGCGACAATAAGTCACGGGAAGGGGAAATAGAGTGTCAGAGTTATCCACATCGTTTTCGGTCAGTTTTTCTTATTAAAATTTATAGTCTACCGGACCTCTAACAAGCGCTGTTGCCAAACGCGGCGCTTCAACTACAATTAAGTGTAGTTCTGAGAAAGCAGTTTAAATGTAGTGTATATTCTAGTATCTACCTTATATTATTCCTACTTCTATGGCTCTGTCAAACGGCATTGCACGAAATAAGTGGAATCGAGCGTCTTTTGCCACTTATTTTTATAGAAGTTTTTGCGTAACAGACTACATCGTCCCTAATTTATACATCGACGAATTGTGTTGATTGATTTCACAAGCGCAAAAATATTTCAATTTCTATTTTTACGTTAAGCGCTTATTTTGAAATGTCTAATTATTGTCTATATCTACATTTTTTAAAATCTTTGTAGGTACAGATCGAGTTGTGATATTGTATAAAGGTTTTGTGTTGTTCAAGTACGAACTTCTTGGCATTCCCAATGACAATAAATGTATTTTTGTTATGTCCTTGTTGGGTGTTACGAATTGTGTGTTTTTTTTTAAAGATTATCATTTACACACTGCCATTGTGATGTCTACGAAGACAAAGAAAATAAGCAGTTTTAATATAGATAGGTAATAAATAAACCAATAGTTAGCATTTTTGATACATCAAGTTTACATTTAGTAACTTTGGTGAAAATATTAATTACTATAACTGGCTCAAAAATAAACCCTCAAAAATTCAATAGCTAAATAGGTAAACGGTCAATGCTTACTGCACTAAAAATATTTTCTTTGACAGATAAAATAGATTTGGTGTTTCATTGGTGTATTTTAACGGTAGGTAATATATAAACGGCTAAAGAAATCTATATTTACAAATAGTTGTAGTATTCAAAATATGGATACACTTCATGTTGCAATATAAAGAAAAATAATAGTAATTTATTATATTATGTATGTGCCTTCATTTGTTTAAAAATTGAGCCCAGCTCTGAGATAGATCCTTAGATAACAGATTTATCAAGATGCCGCGACTTATGCTTCGAAATGATCTGAAATCGTAGCAAAAAAAAAAACAACGACAATGGTGTATAGTCATACATCATTGTTGTTTTTTTTTTTAAATTATTTTCTCATATTACACGTAGAATGTAATTCCAGAATCTTTAATTGTTTTTCCAGTAAGATTTTTACACGTGCGTCGCACTGTATTTCACGTATAACATAACATTAAGTGCGTGTTTGTGGTCATTGGAATACTTTTTTTTTCACATATTCGTGGTCACGTCCTCGCGGTGTCTATGTCCAGCTATGGATAGATCTCGGTGCGTTCGATTTCAATAGAAGTGTATCCATTCTGTTTTTATATCATCGTGCGTGTAATGTTAATTGTTTTTTTGGAAAACAAATTGTCATAATAGATAATGTTTTTAATTTCATGGAAGGGGTTATCCATAAAATACAATTCTAGACACGGATCTCAATGTCTCAAGCTTATCTGTCCAATAGTTTATTTCTGGGACATTTCGGTGTCATGCGACCAACGGCAGGACGAGAGCTCGTTCTTCCATAAACGTAGTTCAATTTTATAGAGCGTGTAGAGCTTGTCGAACTAAACAAAAAGTTTTAAGTAAGCAGGTTGCCCAAACTAACGGTTATTGAGAAAAACGTGTTTAAAGTCTAATTTTTTTTATCATTTTAACTCTAATACAGAATTACAATACGAAAGTAATACGCTTTTATTCAATCGTGTTTACTTGCGAATTTAATAAAACACCGCTAGAATGTCTCGCGGATCGATAAATTGAAGAAATACTAATGAAACAGGTGATAAACGTCAATGATCGACTATTCTTTAAATCGAAATGTTAGATGTCTTAACAGTATGGTGATTAAGCATTTGGATTGTTCGTGAGATTTTTTTCTCGGTAACCGTTAGTTTGCGCCACCTGCTTACTTGAAACTTTGTTTAGTTCGTTAAGCTGTACACGTCTTTTAAGTTTGAACTACGTTCAGCCGAACACGGTGCATTCTACTCATATATACTTACATATAATTCAATATAATAATATTATTATATGAAAATATCTACATTTTTGTTACCTTAGTCGTCTATCGCGTCTCGTCGCTTAAAGTTCATTAGATCTAAAAGGGATGTAAGTGTATTAACGACAGAGATTATGATGCTTTATTCGTTATATAACATTATATAAAACTGGGATACGAAATAGCCATTGTGATTATGGACAACCCTAAGCCTGTGATGGTGCTTCGGTCTGGTGGTTTTGAATAATAGCGTATAAATGGGTGCCAAGGTATACAGAGCCAAATAAGTTTGACCAATAATGATTTTCGATTTTCTGTGTCCTAGGATAAATTAATATTTACGATTACAAACTACAGTTAGTAATTTTCCTGTATAACGTAGATTTTCTAGCGAATATTACTATTAGTGTAAACTTTGAGAGTGTCTCCCTCAGAAGCGTGCAAATGCAAAGTCAAATTTTCATTGGCACATATTAGTTTTCATTATAGTATCAAAGATTCTGTCATTTGACTTTCTAACAAATAAAAAAGAAATCTTTGATGATCTATAAATATATTTTGTACAAAAGTTTCCAACTTAAAGCATTTAGAAATTTAAATTCAGTAATAGCCATCCAACTACAAAAACTTATGATGAATCAAAATAATGAGTTCGTTTAATGTTGAACTACGTATTAACTTATTGGTAATATGTTTTTTAATAAAATCGTACTAGTTTTTTTTTTTTTTTTTTCATTTTTTCATGGAGCAAAGGTTTAGAACAACTCACTTGTAAAAATGCCGAATATTTCCGAAACAGGATCTAACTTTTAAAATCATCAGAAGATATTATAATGATTTTAAACGAGCTATCCAGCTATCGAGCTATTTTGTTTAACTTTGCATTTATGGGAATCACTCTAGATTTACGTTTATTTGGGAATTTGCTATTAAAAAAATTCATAATTATCTTGTAGCTAATTTATTAAATCCATCTGTTTTATAAAAATGCATTTTACTGACATCTTTGAAAAATGTGCTTACCAATTAACTTCAAATGTAATGCCACAAATTCTTACTAAGTGAAATGAAATACTTCTCTGTAAATGGTTGTAAAAAGAACACGCTCTTTCTTAAATTTACCACAGTTATTGAGTGCAGTACGTGTTATTCTTTTTTCTGCGCATATTTTCAGTGTGTATAATGTTGAATAGGAAATTATACAATTTTCAAATAAACAAGTATTTTAAAGATACCCTATTAACCCAATCTAGTAAATTTGAATACAGTAGGTATGTAAATACTACAATTAATATAATGATTTGGACCGTCGAAGTTTATTTATATTAAAATATTTTGTGAAAAATATGAGTGATAACTAAAATAAAAAAAAAAATATCGTAGTAGATGTCATGGCCGACGCGCGTTTCTTATTTGGCTATTGTTTGGTCGCAGTTTTTTTTGGCGATGACCAAAAGTAAGGAGGAATAATAATAATACATGATAATACATGGGACTTCCCACACAGAGCCATCTAGTCCCAAAATAAGCAAGTATTATGCTTGTGTTATGGGTTACTAGACAACTGATATACATACTTAAATATTCTTTATTATATATACATATATAAATATTTTTTTTTATATATAAACAACCAAGACCCGGTACCAGTATCAATATTCATCATATTAATACTGACCCGACCTGGAATTCGAACCCGGGACCTCTAGCTTCGTAGGCAGGGTCGCTACCCACTAGGCTAAGCGGCCGTCAGCGGAATTGTAACAAAGTGCGAGTTCGCCTCGCCCCCCGAGGGTTCCGTACTGCTATAATATGCATTTTTTATGTGATATAACTACATATTAACGATTTTCGGATTTTTCCTTTACTTACCTTGCTTCTTACTAAATTTCATTTTTTTAAGCTGCTAAGTCAGCGGGAAGTAATTACTCTATATGTTTTGATTTATTTGCGAATGTTTAACATAGGCGGCATAGAAGACTGCATATTTCGAATTCGATATATTGACTTAGAAGTTTGATTTTTTTACATATTGAAAGGATCGCAGACCTAAGTATTTATCTAATATATGTATTACTTTCAAATTCATACACCACGTGTTCCTGAGAAAAAGAGTCATGACTTTACAGACAGACGAACAACGATTCTAAATTGGATTTGGAATCGATTTAGAATGATTTTACGATTTTACGACCTATAAATAAAAAGAAGACGAACGGCAAAGGTTTTTTTTTTATTTATGATTCGTTTTACTGAGTTTACAATAATTGGGAAAATACCTAATAAAAATAATACTATACTTTGAAAATCAACGAATCGATATAATTTCTGGTAGAAGAATACGGAAAATAGTGTCAAGATATTTCAAGAACGGTTACGCAACTTCGTACCCAAACCCGTAATATTGTTTACACGGCATGTATCGGAACCAATCGGAATATAATATGGTAGTTGACTACTATTAAATATGGACTAAATTATATTTATCAAAAAAAAGTAAAAATAGACATTATACGATAACAAAATTATATTCGGTTGTCGAGTATGAAAATTATAACCCTTTAAAAATGTATCTCTGTCTCTTTCTTGCAAAACGATATTTAACAATATTTTGAATGGCCTGACGTCACACATAGGTACACCGTGCAATATTGCCCTTTCTGTCTAACAGTACATTTTAAATATTTATAACTTTGTTAATAATGATTTATTTTTTTAAATTCTATCACTGTTATGCTATATTTAGAAAACTGTTTTAAATTAATTTAAAAGAAAAACTAGCTAACTAGCCTATTGCGACTGCATACTTTTATCTGCGACTGCTATGAATTCCTGCCGCAAAAATAGCTGCGGGCATGTTTGAGAAGCGAAATATTGAGAGAATGAAAACTATGGCTTATATTTACTAAGTCCTGGCTTGTTGTTCGGTATGCAGACAATACTGCAAATAGGTCAAATATAATGATATAAGCAATAACTAGGTGTCGTGAATGGTTTGTATAGAATAATGAAAATATGAAGCAGGGTAGATGTATGACGTTTTTCTTAAGTCCCTAAAGAACCCCACTAATGTATGTCCTAATTATTTTTTTACTAATTACAAAACTTGTGAAAATTAATTACAATTTGGTTTATTTTATTAATTAATTATTATTGTTATTAACATCGACAAACAGGAATGCAGTTATAATAAAGGGTGTATGCATATGACACTTATATGACTGTGACTGTAGAAAAAGTCACTTTTCTTCATCTTATTCTTTCTTTCTTTAAATTTTATCATCATTTGGAACCACCACATCTGTAGTTTTAATTTTGTCTCCTGTTAAATTGGTCAATTCTTCCCATGTATCAGAGTTTATGCGAAGCATCAATTCTAACTTCATGCGTGCTAATTCGACTGAAAGAAATTATCAGAATTCGTTTTTGGACAATTTCAGAAATTCGAGAGCTTATTTGCATCTAGTATCTACCAATTGGGTAATATTTTTTGTACTACACCTGCTCGGAAAGCAATCTAATTTTTATTAAAGAAGAATTAAGAAAGTACTTCTTTATTCCCGTGGAGAGAAAAATGTATAAAAATCCATTAGGTACTCCCGCTGTCTTTTCTAATATTAGAATACGAATTTTTTATATGAAAACGCAAAACGGTAGGTACTGGCCACTTACTTCCTATTCAGAATTAAAATTTAAAAAAAAGCAAACTAACGTTAGAGCCGTTAAACTGCATCAACTATATAAAAAAAAGCGAGCGGATTTCTTTTAGTGATATATAAATAGCTTAATTTACATAATAATTTTACTAGAAATTTCCTCTAGAAGCGATTGTGACAATTTTTTCACTCCAGTAGAATTAAAAAAAGCTGTTCAAGGTGTTATTGACAACTTGTTGGAACCGGGAAAAGACATTGCTTTAAGTTAAATAATTGTAGTAACTTTAATTCATAAACATTTTATTTCTTTCATTTTCCTCGTAGTATGCATCATTCTGGAGAAAGTGCGATTTCCGCTTCGTGTTTCTTCCGTCAGTGAACAATCTTCTTGCCTTGGCCGTAGTTATTAGTATTTTTATGTCAGAAAAGACAGCGGGAGTAATGGATTTTAATACATTTTTCTCTCCCATGGAAATAAACAAGCGATTTTTCGCCTTCTTTTTTAAAGAGTGGGTACCTATTAGAGCGCTTTTCGAGCAGGTGTAATATAAAATAAATTTTTGACAATTTATCAGAATAAATTATATTTCAAATTCAAAAAGTTTTTATTCAGTATAAGATGTTTACACACACTTATTGAAAGTCAAAATAATTTCATTAGGTTAATTTTGTGAATGGTGTAAGGGTACCGCCGGTTGGACCCACGGCGCCCCTTGCACCGCTGCTATCTGACTGACCGTGACGTAGCCGGCGGAAGAAGCCGCGGAAAAATCGGAAATGCGTATGTTGTTTGTGTGTGTCGGAAACATATCTGTTTGTCACCTTTTCATGGCTAAACATCTGAACTTATCTTGATGTTTGGCGAGGAGATAGCTTGTATCGTGGAAGACGGACACATTACAGCTTTACTGCCTCTGTATATTTGTTGCCTTTTCAGAGCTGAATTGCTGAACCGATCTTGATCAGACATAATATAAATATACCACGCGGACTAATATAATAATAAAACCACTAAAACATAACTAAAATACCACTGATAAATACTAATAGGTACCTATTCTAAAAAAAAAGTATTCTACTGTTCATAGAATTCAGACATCTGTTTTTTGCTTTGACAAACAAAAGACGGTAGGTACATACTCCTTTCGTCAAAGGAACTTCTAAACTTTCGCGAAAACGGTAGTCCGACCAAACAAGAAAGCGCATGTGGATATAAGGGTGAAATAACAACCATCCAAAACATTCTAGATGTTAGGTATAATCAATGAACCTCATTACGTAAAATATAATTATAGGTTACATTTTCAAAATAAATTAATTTATCTACAGCGTTATTTTATAAGTTTGGTTGCCTTCTTCTTCACGACACGCACCCGAGGCCTTAAGACTGAAACGGGGCAGAGCGTGCTACCGCTGTGAATGGTGACTAGAGTTGGTCGGAAAGGTTTGTGTAGTCATATTTCAATATTTTTCTATTGATCTATACTAAAAGGAAACAAGACATCCATCGGTTTTTTACCAACGATCATCAGGTAAGTACCTATATTAAAATTTGGATGGTTGTTAAAATATCACCTAGTATATACTTATAGGCTATAGGTGTTGGTTCAAAATTAGCTTTGCATTAACCTCTCAATTCATTTTTAGGGTTTCATAGTCAAATGACAAAGATGGAACCCTTATAAGAACTTCTCCACCGGCTCTATTCTATACCTCCACCTCCACCATCTTTCCATTGATTCTGATGAAAGATAGGCAGAGATTTTTTACATGAACGGCCATTAAATTTTGGAATTAGGTACGACATCTAATTATTTACGGCTGGCTCTTCATCTCCATGGATGAAATAAATATGGATAAATTATTTTTTGGGTAGGTACTACGTACCCATCCCATGTGTTATCGTGGTAATTCATTTAAAATGCAATATGAGACCTAACTTCTGAACCGTGTAATTAAAAATTCACCAAAAATTTTCATGTCCGCCATAGAGTAGCTGGTGTCGGTGTAGAGTCAGCCATCAGCCGTACGTTTGAAACGCTATAAGTCTATGGTCCGAGGATGTTTTTGCGTTCTCGCGTGAGATACGCAAGGCTACAATTGGTGTCGGGTGGCCCTCTGAGCAAATAATATTTTGTTCATAGGATCAGCCTGGCCTACCAAATAATGGAATAATTAATTGGTAAAAAACTTAAAATCTTAATTTGGAGGTCCATGAAATAAATTCAATTCAAAGTTGTTTGTCAAAAAATGCTACGGCAAAAACGTTGATTGAATTCATTCAAAATTTACGTCAACTTAAATTTACTTAATTTACGTCAACTTAACAATAGTTAAGTTGACGCGTGTCCGACATTATTTTGACGTTTTACTTACTTCTCATTTCCACTAATCGAGATTTTATTTGTTTAATCTTTTCCAAGTCAGTATTTATGTATGCTTGTACTTTTTCACAAAAATTCGGGTCATTAAACTCACTTTTCTCAACAGTAGAATTATTAAAAGCCATTTTTTATTATTCTTACTACGTTTGCAAACGATCAACGCCACGCGCTAAGAATTAGCGGGAAAATATTACCATACCATAGTATAAAATTATACTATATGTCTGTTGACGCCTTTGATACTCCGAGAAATGCCGACAACGTCTAGACCATAGACTGATGAAAAGGGTAGGGTTATCGCAAAATATTTTACGTAGTTATTAATATTTATTATTAATGAAAATTAATAAAAGTTACCTAACATGTAGCACAAATATTTGTAAGAATGTGTGATCAAGTTTTTAAGAGCTTACTTGTCCTGTCTTACTGACATATTGCGTTGGGACCATAGACATACATAAACTAGCGTAGGAGACCAACTGACATCTAAACATCGCATGACCGAAACGGAAATGAGTATGTGTGCAAAATTCACATGAGTTGAGCCAGTTTTAGTGATGTGCATGGATGTTTTTTATATTATCGATAGCACGTAGTAGTACTTTCATGATAATGTGTCGTTGAAATTACTGCGTTACCTATCATAAATCGAAATCGGCAATCCTTTTTATTATTTTGAATCTGCTATACTACTAAATTTTAGTTTTGAGTTACTTTTTCTAACTTTTGTTTTTTAAAATGACAAATCATCAATCAATCAATCCAAATGCCATTTCCTTTACACCAATCAACAATTTTTTTTTGTTAATAGTTGATAATAAAAAATTTGCAGAAAGAAGTAAAGAAAGTGTTTACATCATTATGGAAATTTTAATATTTAGTTGAATACAAACCATGTAATAAATAAAACAATATAAATGAACCATTTTTATTTTTAATGACAATACGTCATGTTGCAACGCATAACAACAAACTTTTTAGCACTCTTTGTAAACAAAAAAATGAGAATGCACAAAACAAAAACATTTACGATGGAGAAGTTTCATGATGAATATCATATTGAACTCGATAGAATTGAAAGATAAACCAAAACTAATAAAATAGTGAAAGTTTTTTTTTTTAAATTCGTCAATATTTTTACAATTACAATTTAAAATTTTAAAATCGTAAAGTCGACTGGTGACCTCTTACTGCCCGTGACAACACATTGCCTACTCGATCGAGTGTCGCGTCGTCTCACTGCACCACAAATTATGCCTTGGATGAAATTCCTATATTTCATCCAAGTCGATAATATCTTTTGTTTTTTTATGTAATAGGTAGTTGAGTTTTATTTGATTATAAAGAAACAAGTTTTTGTAAAAGACAAAATGATAATTTGCCTAAAATTGATATTTTTACTGTGATGGACTTTTTTCTTCAAAGCCATCTTATATTAGTGCTGAAATAAAGGTTTAGGCTCTAAAGTTAAAAGTTCTGGTGATATATCCCGGTAAACGTACGCTGACACCGATCGCTTGGGCTTCAGATTGACCTGTACAGAAATTATAGTTGGCATAAAGGCTCTGACATTAGATATTAAGTATACTACGGTGTTAGTATACTACTTAATATACTAAGTAAGCACATATGAAAAACAAAGAAACCCCTAACGGCACAAATTCAGTAGGTATAGATCCTTTCTTCAAAAGTCGTCGGTGATTTAGTTGGACAAAATAGTTTTCCTTAAAATGTCTACTGCAAACCAAAGAATGTTTTGGAGGCTTCCCACTTGTTCTATTTAACATTCTTATCCATTGTTCTCTGCTAACCGCGTTTACAGGAAACCTGGATATTATGAAATAGTCATCATTATCTGGAAGCATTTTTTAACACCGCAGATTTTTGGAGGAAAATGAGGTTAAATTATTGTATACAGTAACTTCGTCATTCAAAGTTAAATTATTTACGACGTTCTTAATCAGAGAGCAGATAGAACGTCAGACTTCAAATCACAAATAAATAACGATTAACATTAAAATGGACAAATCCTTTACGAATTTTTTCGTATCAGACGACCACGGACCGAGTGTCTCTACTGCAACCGCCGCAAACTCGTAGTGAGGAATCAACCCCGAGTATATTTGCGACGTTTACATAATTGGGCCTGGTCGGCCGCCGCGCCAGCACTCTGGGCCGTGGCCCGGACATGGGACGGGGCCAGAGTATCCACACATGTGGCATCCCAAATAAAAGCACGGCCCAGGCACCAAGGCACCAAGCCACCACCGTTGCTCCGTCGGGTCTCTTGCCATCGTCCCTGAACAAACCTTTCGGCTCTAAGGATGAGGGAATAGATGCTGTCACAAGAGCCCGGCGGATCAAGTCATTAATGGCCCCGTGGCGGTAGATACGACCGGCACTTTTGAGACATGAAAGTCCGTGGCGACCCAGCCGGTCCACACCACGGCCACATGGGCATTGATGAGGCTCGCAAACTTCTGTGCCTAACCGCAAACATTTATTTGTAGAAATAAGTTCCTTCACTCATTGTTTTCTATATTATAGTAGCTAAGTTTACCTTGAGCGTTCAATTTGAATTGAAAACCACTATTTAATTATACTTATTACCCATTATTTAATTTATATTTTACGTATAATGATAAACATTATAAATACACTGCGTTCAGCTGAATGTAGTCCGAACTTAAAGAACCTGTACAGCTTAACGAACTAAA
Organism: Luffia ferchaultella; assembly: GCA_949709985.1. Lineage (NCBI taxonomy): Eukaryota > Metazoa > Arthropoda > Insecta > Lepidoptera > Psychidae > Luffia > Luffia ferchaultella. The sequence continues at coordinate 5,141,517 of OX453257.1, read as the reverse complement.
CAAAGAGTTTCAAGGAAGCAGGTAGTGCAAAGTAACGGTTACCGAGGAAAAAAACCACAACACAGACAAATACCTAAATGCTTGGTCGCCCTCCTGTTAAGATATCTAATACTATTCTAAGACAGCTGGTCCACCGGCAACCGATAGTTTAAAAATGTTTATATAACAATTAAATTACACATAACAATTAAATTTGTTCACTGCTATTACTAGCTTATCTATGTATATAGTTTATTATGGAGCCAAAAGGCGAAAGGTCGACTGTTACCAAGTTACAAAGTTGACATCTACATTCTATGCCCACTCCTTAAGGGTCGTTCATAACTTACGTGAAGCTCAAACACCAGGGAAGGGGGTTGGAATATGATCATGATCGATCATGAAAATGAGGGGGTATTATAACATATCACGTGTAATTATTTTCGCGAAATTCTTGGCTGGATGTGTGGTTAAAATTCCACTGTAAAATACACGCGATATTTGGTAGAGGCCGGGAGTTGCTTTGAACCTGACCACGTATCACAGGGTGGAAATGAAATGTGCCCAAAAAACCTCACGTGTTTAATGGACGACAGCTTATGGGAAAACGGCGTAAGCTTGTATTGATGCTTGTATTGTTCTAGAAAGTATCATGTCAAAAGTGTCAGGTTTTAGATAATCGCTCTCAGTTCCCAAATGATGCTACATTCTCCCATTTTTGTTGCGTAACCAAAAAATGGTAGTAAAAACTGTACAGAGAAATGTTGTTCTATTGAATGAAAACTTGGAGAAAGGCATATTTTCATGATTGTTTTACGTTAAAGTGGAACTGTTTTAGAACATTCAGCATTCACAAGTCAAAACTAAATAAAATCGGTTGGTAACATTTTAGAAGTCTACCGTCGATTTATACATAATAAGTTATTGCGTAACATCCAGCGGAAAATACTTAATATAAAACAATTTTTTTAATAAAGACGCAAAAGTTATAACAGATTCAGAATTTTATTTATAGCAATTGTCAAAACCAGTGCAGTAATTCTTTTTTAATGCTGTATTAGATTACTTAAATGCCACTTGTATTTATAGCTTAATCGACGCGAAACACCCGAAGAGCTGTGAAATTGAGCGTCGCGTCGTTTGAATAGCTTGAACAAGCAGTGGAATGTGCTAGAGAATTAGCTGCCGCCAAGGAGAAGCAGCTAGCCGGCGCCGCTGAGGTTTACCAGGTAGCTTGAACCACTAATAATGCTTGGAGCAAGAATTATATCTTATGTTTACTTTTACCATGAAATCTGCGTTGTTCGTTTTTTGAGAGTAGAGAGTAGTAGTAGAGTAGAGTCAATGCCCATCTACTATGAATTATAGAGCGCGTCTGCACCGTAACATGCTAGCATATATTCACAAGTAATTACTAACATCATACACAGGAATTTACAATATAAATAAATAAATATAGTACATAGGTTTTTGTTTTTACTTTCATATTATCTCGTATCGCTTTGTCATATACATCACGACTGACTGAACGGTTGAGTGGTTAGAGATCCTAACTGCAGAACCAAAGGTTGTGGTTTCGATTCCCACTCAAAACAAATAAGTGTTTGCATGAATTTGTCTATCAGTTCCATGTCTGGGTGTGATGTGAATGTACTCCGGAGGTATAAAAAATATTGATCAGAAGTTCATAGTGTACCTACTAACTTACGTGTCGTACCGTACGATACCGTGTTAACTTTTCATTGCTCGCTAGTCGCGCAGAGCGGCAATATTGCTTATTATTCGACTCCTCTGCACTACGAAAAATAGAAATTGTAAAATTAACTATTTTCTTTTATATATCAAACAATGAACAACAGACAGAAAAAAATATTTTAAATTGGTATAGCATTAATTGGAAGCTTCGGATGAAATCCCTCGGGTACCTCCGGGGTGCCACATTAAGCTGTCGGTCCCGGTTGCTGTTAATAGATGGCGGTCGTCACAATTCATCGTCATCATCATCAGCTCGTGTCTCTCCACTGCAAGATATAGGCCTGTCCCAAGGCTCGCCACCACACACGGTCCTCCGCCTTTCGCATCCAACTATCCTCGGTATGGTGCTTCAGGTCATCTGTCCACCTGGCCGGGGGGCCTCCAACGTTTCTCTTTCCGGTACGTGGCCTCCATTCGAGAACTCGTCTACCCCATCGGTTATCAGTTGAATAAAATAGTATTTAATTTAGTGGACTGTAATAATTTGGATATAATTATTTAAAACACATGTTCACTTCATTCTTTATTAATAATGACAGCTAACAGAAAAGTAAAACACATTATATCATATATAAACCTTTTCTAACCAGCCTTATTTAAATTCACATTCAACATATTCCCCGCCTCGACTGATGCTAAATTAATATTAAACTAAAAACCAATTTGAGGTAATAACTATCTTAATACAAAATTTCATACAAATCAATGGTTGTCTTCAATAGGTAAAGGACATATTTTGACAATTGGTCTGGTTATAAAGGAATTTTCTGTTTTCAAATCAACAGCTCTAATTTTTTTGTCTTTACCATAGTATACTTTTACAACTTTGGCTAATGGCCATTCTAAAGGCCTACAATTTTCTTTTACTAATACTATGTTACCTACTTTTAAATTAACATCTTTTTTATACCACTTGTATCTTAATTGTAAAGTGTTTAAATAATCCTTTACCCATCTATTCCAAAAAAAATGTTTTTGTTTAATAATTTGTTTATATACAGTTAACCTATTTTCATTTATAGCCATTACATATTCTTCTGGCAATGCGTGTAAATTATCATTAATTAAAAAATGTGCCGGTGTTAATACAGTAATACATTCATCTTTGATTATTGTAGTGAGAGGTCTGGAATTTACTATTGCTTCAATTTGTATAAGCAAAGTATTAAAGTGTTCGTAACATAATGTTGTATTTCCCATAACTCGTTTCAAATGATGCTTAACTAATTTTACCGAACTTTCCCACAAACCTCCCCAATAAGGCGCTGAAGGTGGATTGAATTGCCATTCGATGCCTTCGTTTGCAATATAATTTTGTAAATCGATATTTTCTTTGCCTGTTCCCTAAAGTTTTCAATTTCTCAGGTAAGATAGGTAAATCTACTTCATAACGACCAGATTCATTTCTGGAAACACTTTCCGAATACAACTTTTCACATAACTTTTCATGCGGGGACATTAATGGTTTGTTTTTTATTTCTTCTATATCCCAGAACTTATTTAAATCGTCTCGAATCGTACCAATATTATGACAAGTGGTAATATTTAAATTACATGTCGAATTTTTTACAAAATTTCCACCAACTACCCAGCCGAATTTAGTTTTTTGTATGATTGGCAGATTTTTACCTAATTCTACTTTATTTTTACATAATGACTCGTAGAATATTTGTATACCGAAAATTAGGTCAATAGGTTTTGTTTTATTAAAATCCGGGTCTGCAAACTCAACAAATGAAGGAACTTCTATTTCTTCTTTTGCAAATTGAACAGTGGGTAATTCCGTAACATTGGGTAATATCCCAAAATTTGAAATGAAAGAATAATCATTTATTTTTGATGCAATGTTTAAATTTACCGTTCCGTTTACACGTAACTTCCCGCCTATACCACTAATTGTCAAATCCGAAGGTATGATATTTAAATGTAAAGATTGTACAAATTTTTCAGATACGAAGTTTTTCTCACTGCCAGAGTCTAACAGTGCGCAACATGTGTGTTTTTTACCGGTGTTGTCTAAAACATCTACTAGTACCGTAGGCAAAACATAAACTACATTTTTCTTTGAAAATGAACCATTTAAACTACTCGTGTTTAAAATTACGTTCTGGCTCACTTCGCCAAGAACCTCAGTTTGATCCGTCCGTGTTACATCAACATTTCCGTTATTAATATTATTTGAAGGTTTTTCATTACGGTAATTATCATAATGAAGCAAATAATTATGCTTTTTCGAACATTTTAAACAACCTTTGTTTCTGAAAAAACATACATCAGCCCTATGATTGCCTTTTAAACATATAAAACATAATTTACCGCTTTCTATAGCTTTGCGTCTATCCGTAATCGTTAAACGTAAAAATTTTGGACATTTTGTAATAGCATGACTTGAGTCACTACAAAACGAACAACAATGATTACTTTTAGTTGCCACATGAGTGACACTACTTCTTTCCGTATATTTTGAATGAACTGTTTCATTGCTTTGATTAACTATTTCTAAAGCTTCACAACGTTGGTGTATAAATTTAATAAAATCATCTAACTATGGGAATTCGTCAGACCGCCGCTCTAATTCAAAATCTCTCAAAGAGACGTAATCTAATTTTTGTGCTAAAATATAAATTAACAATGTGTCAGATAAATTTGGAACCTGTAAAGATGATAGTGAATCCTAATGCTGTTTAAAATCAGAAATGAGTTTTCGTAAAATTACAGTATTGCATTTTGTTAATTTAGGTAAATTTAAAATGTCTTTAATGTGATGGTTCGCGATAATTACCTTTTTATTATACCTATCGTTTAATAAAGACCAAGCATTTTGGTAATTTGAATCTGTAACTTCCAAGTTACATATTAATGCAGCTGCTTCTCCTTTCACGCAGCTCTTTAAGTAATAAAATTTCTCTACTTGAGACAAGTTAGACTTATTATGAATTAAATTTGTAAAAAAATCTTTGAAGTGTAACCATTCTGAAAACAAACCGTTGAACGTAGGAATATTAATTTTCGGCAAGTATCTAAATTCTTCCGATCTACCTTTGCCGCCGTTGAAAGAGGTTGAAGTTGATGTGTGAGGACCAGTGAGTTCCGTTGCTTGTAGCTCTCCAAGACGACTTTGAAGTTTCACAACCAACGCATGATACCTCTCTTCTATGATAATATTTTCTTCCGCCAATTTCTCCAACTCTTCCGAATCTTCTAAAGTATACTCAATTTCTTCTAATTTTTTGTAAATCTCATTTGTCCTATCTAGATAGTGTTTCACTTCATAGAAATTTGCTTCTTTAATATCTGTCGTTTTATTTTCTATTAAGGTTATTTTCCCCTTTAAGGAATGGCTTGCGTATTCTGATAAGTTTGCTAGTAGACATAGATTCGTAATCCATGTTTTCTCGTATTGTATGTATAATATTTCTAAATTTCCGTATTTACTTTATATAAGAATATTATATTTTTGCTGTTGCCGCTGTATTCCGTTCTATATGAATATAGTTTTAATTTTTATATTTATTTTCTCACCGCCGCCGTTTCCGTATATTTCTTTGTATACTTTCATTAATCTTCTTCCGCCGCACCAAAGCCAGCTTATTTGTATATATGACCGTTTACCGTAGTTGTTTTAATATTTATCCGTAGTATTTATCATATCAATCTTCATTCGCCGTATCGAATTCAGATTTTTTATAATCCGCCGTTTGCCGTTCAATTTTTATCATACCGTAGTTCTGCCGTACTTAGTCATCATGCCGAAGTATTAAACATATTAAATCTTCTTCCGCCGCACTGAAGTTAAATTATTAGTATACTCTGCCGTTCTTCATAGTATTTATTTCATATTTAATAATAACACATCTCCGTAAAATTATGGAAAGAAATACATTTTTCCACCGATTTTTTCACTATCCGTCACTTGTTTTTTCCGCCCATGTCATAGTTCATTGAAATTTTTCCCGTGTATTTTGAAATGAACATGTACCGTATTGGTTTTCCGTAATTTATACGATGCCGATAATTTTCCATCGAAGGACCATGAATAAAATAGTATTTAATTTAGTGGACTGTAAGAATTTGGATATAATTATTTAAAACACATGTTCACTTCATTCTTTATTAATAATGACAGCTAACAGAAAAGTAAAACACATTATATCATATATAAACCTTTTCTAACCAGCCTTATTTAAATTCACATTCAACATCAGTTCTACGGCAAATGTGACCGGCCCATTCAACTTGCTGATCGCTTCGGCTATGTCGACAACTTCGGTTCTTTGACGGATTTCAGTGTTTCTGATTTTATCCATCAAAGAAACACCGAGCATAGCCCGCTCCATAGCGCGCTGAGCGACTTTAAATTTGTGAACCAGTCCTGCCTTGAGAGTCTTTGTTTCGGCACCGTACGTCATTGTAGGTAGGACGTATTGGTTGAAGACCTTGGTCTTCAGACATTGTGGTAGTGGCGACGAGAATAGATGACGAAGCTTCCCGAAAGTAGCCCAGCCCAGCTGAATTCTTCGGTCGGCCTCTATATTGAAGTTGTGGTTGCCTAACTGGACAGTCTGTCCTGAATAGACATAGTCTTGCACAACTTCAAGAATCGCACCCTCTACGGTTACCGGTCTCGGGAGAATATGTTCGTTGAACATGACTTTCGTCTTGTCCAAGTTCATCCCGAGTACCACCCGCCGAGAGGCGTCATTGAGACCGTTAACCATTCCGCTGAGCTCCTCCAGCGACTCTGCCATGAACTATGTCGTCAGCAAAATGGAGGTGAGAGATGTATTCGCCGTTGATATTAATGCTACAATATTACAATTCGCCAACCCGCATTGGAGCAGCGTGGTGGATTTAAGTTTCAAGCCCCCTCATCTTGAGGGCAGGCCTAAGCCCCTGCAGTGGGGTATAAAAAGAGCTGATGGATGGATCGATGAATGGATGGGACGAGGTGTCCATCTGTGAAATGTCCCAAATATTTTTGTTATTATTACACCAGAATGGATTTTGTATGGAAATCAGCGTTATCGTTTAATCTTAAATTTGAAAAAAAAAACTGTTGAAATTCTGAAACCACGTGACCGAAGTTGCGGGCTTTCGCTAGTACTACACATTTACAAGTATTATAATTACTAAAATAGGTTTTTTTTGTAGTTTTGCAAAATTCTAAGTTTTAGTTAATTAAAATCGGAATACTCTGTATCACGCATTGCTTAAAGTTTATTTTGAATTGAACCTTTTGTAGTTAGTGCTTTAGGCTAATTATTTGTTGAATAGGATACTGAATGAGGTCGCCGTAGTAGAAACTTGTGTAAACAATGGTTAAAAAACTCTTGTTCTGTACATTCAACAGGGACGTAGAAGATACTATGTGACGCTTAGTGAAAAAATCCGCCATGTTCGCAAGCACAGAGCGCGGGCGTGACTTGGATGCGGCTAGAGAACTGTGCAGATACACGATACGACGTTTGTCTTGTTAAATGTATATTAGCATTCATCGGCATCTCACATAAATACACTTCAAGTGTCCAACTGCCTTACGGGCATCCTCCACCGGGTTTAATAGTAGCACGTCATCCTCCGATCCTTAAATCATCAACACTTCAAAGACCATAATCCCTCGGTTATGAAACGAAAAACGGCAAACAAACTTTTGTTTTAATGTGGATTTTTTTTCTTTCAGGCATTCGCGTCGAACATATACCGTGAGCTTGTATAGAGAGTGCATCGCTGGCTGCCCGATTGAATAGAAATTTTGGGGGGAAATAACTACAATGGAAGTAATCATGAAGAGTAGATATTGTGATGATAGAGTGGCTGGCCGATATTCTTACTACTGTATATTATGGTCACCCTCTCTAATTATTTGTATACAATGGTGGATTTACACATTTGCTGTCGCCAAAGTCGAACACTTACCATTTTCTTGGCGATATTCTTACCTGAGATTCTGTCCGAAAGCCGTCCTTGAATGCCAGTTCTATGAAAGATTTATTGCAGCACATATTTAAGTTATATACACAAAATACAGATGAATACGTTGACGGCTCAGAAGTTAGTTACCTAATTCCATTCCCCATGGAATCTCAATTACACAGATCGATAACTACGACAATGCGACTTCGCATCCTTCGTTTTAGGGCAATTCATGTGCCTAAGCATACATATATCATGAGTTAACTAAACCACGGGATTTTTTTATCCTTATAGTGTCCTCCGACCACCCCTCACAGTCACTCCCTTACCACCTTTAGATGTGAGGACTTTCTGACTCCCGTTCTTTCTTATCCACCATCACGCTCATTCATAAGTCTACTGAAATTTAGCTCAACTCGTCATAATAGTTAGTTCCTCACGTTCTCAGCTAACGCCTGCAGTATTCGACTCTTTATTTTCACCTGATCTGCCATAACATGATGACAACATTTTACTTCCTTTGTTATGTGCAGATCTTGTCACCTAACCTCTTATTCCTACAGTTCCTAATATTCATTTTCAATACATTTGCTATGAATACGGTGTTTACGACATGGAAATGTATACCGTAATGTATTTTGCAGTACTAGGCTTTTTTTACTTTACACCAATTACAAACGAGTATTCTGCGTGTAATTCATGCGTAAACCGCGAAAAGCAGTCCATTCCCCGCCATTATTACATGGAAGTATCTACCTAATTTTAATCGTAAATGTATTAAAAAACGTATGATGCTCGTACTCAGTAAGCTGGCTATTATAGTCATCGGTTTATTATAAACACTCGGCTTCGCCTCGTGCCTACAAACACCTCGACTATAATATGCAGCTTACCGTACTTGCATCATAATGTACTATTAAAAATGTTTTGCCCTATAGAAAACTACATTATCAGTAACATGGGCTGTATTTTATTACCAAACTAGCTTTCCGTCCGCGGCTCCTCTCGCGTGAACTGCACATTTGTACCGGGACCGCTATAATTGTTTGCACAGATGTAGTTTATTGGCTGAAGAATGACATAGCCTACTTTTTACTGTGGAAAAGGGTGTCCCGGTGCAACTGTGTAGTCCACGCGAGCGGAGCCGCGGGCGTAAAGCTATTCGTCAATAAATTAGGGCGCCAGGGTCTACCTGAATCACTTAAAAATAGGATTTTTGCACAAACTCTACGAAACTGTTGAAAAAATCAATAACGTCAGGTAAAAAAAATTTAAGGAGAAATATGTTTTATAGTCGCATGTTATGTTTTATCAACTGAAACGTAGAAATGTGGTCATGAAAAATATAAATCATTTCTTTGTGTGGTGGCTCCATCTATTACTAAACAGCTGTACAAAACAGGCAGCATCCAACCTTAATAGGTAACATGTTCCATGGTTTAGCCACTGCGATTAGCAACAATTATTATAATTTGGGGTTCCGGAATACAAGCGATTCCGATGCGCCTAGTTGACGTCGTTCAAGTAGGTATAACTATTATGGAATCTCATTTAACATTTACAATTTTAAGATTACATATCGTCCCCGTATTTAGAAAACCCGATATGATTCTGTCCATGATAAAGATGATATACAAAAAAGAAATTATCTACACTAGCAACCAGAACCTTTCAGTTTTAGAGAAAAATTACAAAAAATAAGATTATTTTTTTCTCATATTTAAGAAAAATGAAGTTGTAGACAAGCACTGTCACCTATTGTATTATTTTGGACCTATATGTCTTCTAGTTTGGCCAATAAACGTGTTTATATTTTTGTTAATTATATTCCAAAATTTAATCATAAATTCACACTTCAGTGTGAAATATAAACAAAATTATAAATAATGTTTGTTGTTGTATTTTCACAATGGAAGCAATAATGTCTTGTTGAATGATCTCTTAAAATATGACTTTATAGCTTATGCATGTAAAAATATTATGAACAACGTCTTTGTATTATAGTTAATAAATTGTGATTCAAGGATTTGATTTTACAAACCAAAGATATTTATTTGTAAGTGAAATAAATGTATTTTAGCACGTTTTATGTGTTTCATTTGTCTAGTCGACTGACCTGAACCAAAAATAGCGGGTTCGATTTCCGCCCGGGACAAATATACTATATTTATACTTATTGAACATGACTGATTGTTCCTTATCTGAGTGTGAAAAATCTATATACTTATATATGTACTAACCCGCCCGTAGCTCCGCTCACGCAGTAAGTATTCGTTGGTGTGTGCATCAGGATGGCGGTACAAAGTGGTACAAGGTTACCGTTTAGGATTGTGATTATGTTGTAGATTTAGTACCTTTCATCAAAAAATTTGTACCTGCCTACTTTCAAAAATATTTGAGATTTAAAGTGTATCGCCATTGTGACGTCGGGATGGCGGTACATTTTCTAAATTAGGTGCTTCTATTATTTAAAATTACATTGAGAGTTATCAGATATTTAGTACCTGATTTGTACCTAAATATATATAAAATGAAGAAGATGTTTTCAAGACGCTGGACTGGAAATATTGTGGCATTAATGTCAATGGCGAATATATATCTCTCCTCCGTTTTGCTGACGACATAGTCATCATGGCAGAGTCGCCGGAGGAGCTCAGCGGAATGGTTAACGGTCTCAATGTCGCCTCTCGGCGGGTGGGGCTCGGGATGAACTTGGACAAAACGAAAGGAATGTTCAACGAACATATTCTCCCGAGACCGGTAACCGTCGAGGGTGCGACACTAGAAGTTGTGCAAGACTATGTCTATTTAGGACAGACTGTCCAGGCAGGCAAACACAACTTCAACAAAGAGGCCGACCGAAGAATTCAGCTGGGCTGGGCTGCTTTCGGGAAGTTCGTCATCTGTTCTCGTCGCCACTACCCCAATGTCTGAAGACCAAGGTCTTCAATACAACCAATGCGTTCTACCTACAATGACGTACGGTGCCGAAACATGGACTCTCACGGCAGGACTGATCCACAAATTTAAAGTCGCTCAGCGTGCTATGTAGCGGGCTATGCTCGGTGTTTCTTTGATGGATAAAATCAGAAACACTGAAATACGTCAAAGAACTAAAGTTGTCGACATAGCCGAAGCGATCAGCAAGCTGAAGTGGCAATGGGCCGGTCACATTTGCCGTAGAACTGGTAACCGATGGGGTAGACGAGTTCTCGAATGGAGGCCACGTACCGGAAAGCAAAGCGTTGGACGCCCCCCGGCCAGGTGGACAGATTACCTGAAGCACCATACCGGGGGTAGTTGGATGCGAAAGGCAGAGGACCGTGTGTGGTGGCGAGCCTTGGGAGAGGCCTATATCCTGCAGTGGAGAGACACGGGCTGATGATGATGATGATGATATATAAAATCCACATATTCAATTCGTCAATAAAAATTTTACGGCCATTATGACGTCAGGATGCCATCATTATCAAACTTAGGTCAGATTTAAAACTATATTCAGAGTTATGACATATTTAGTACCTAGTTAGTACTAAAACATATATAAAATTCACATACCCAGTTAAACCTTTTGATAGTATTCGTCAATGCAAAATTTGTATCGCCATCTTAACGTCTACGAAATTTTCAAACTTAACAAGAAAAACGTAAAAGTAAAATAGTACAAAAATGTTGATAAACAGGGATTTAGTACCTAATTTGTAACTAACAAACATATATATCTTGAGTAAGAAGTACACATTAGTTACTACAGCGATCATAGTGGTACATCGTTCATGAAAATTTCAAGTGTAAGTCTTACAATCATCAAAAACGTCGGAAAAATTACGTTCCTTGTATGGGAACCCCCTTTAATTTTTTATTTTATTAATATTTCATTATTTTTTATATTGACAAGTACAGTAATACATCTTTCATGAAAATTTCAAGTGTCAGTAATGATCCTACAATCACCAATCACCAAAAACGTTGGAAAAATTAGGTTTCTTTTATAAGAATTCTTTAATTTTTAACTTTATTTTATTATTATTATTTGTTATTATAGCGGTCACAGTGTTCCATCTTTCATGAAAATTTCAAGTGTAAGTAATGACCTTACAACCACCAATCACCAAAAACGTCGGAAAAATTACGTTCCTCGTATGGGAACCTCCTTTAATTTTCAGCTTTATTTATGTTTTATTATTTTTAATATTGACAAGTACAGTAATACACCTTTCACAAAAATTTTAAGTGTAAGCAACGATCTCACTTTCACAAATCACCAAAAACGTCAGAAAAATTTAGTTACCTTTATGGGACTTCTTTAATTTTTAACTTTATTTTATTATTATTATTTGTTATCATAGCGGTTATAGCGATACACCTTTCATGAAAATTTCAATTGTAAGTAATGATCCTACACCCACCAATCACCAAAAACGTCAGAAAAATTTAGTTCCCTTTATGGGAATTCTTTAATTTTTAACTTTATTTTATTATTATTATTTATTATCATAGCGGTTATAGCGATAGGTACACCTTTCATGAAAATTTAAATTGTAAGTAATGATCCTACAACCACCAATCACCAAAAACGTCGGAAAAATAGCGTTCCTTGTACGGGAACTGCCTTTAATTTTAAACTTTATTTATGTTTTATTATTTTTAACATTGACAAGTACAGTAACACACCTTTCATAAAAATTTCAAGTGTAAGTCTTACAATCATCAAAAACGCCGGAAAAATTACGTTCCTTGTATGGGAACCCCCTTTAATTTTTTATTTTATTTATATTTCATTATTTTTTATATTGAAAAGTACAGTAATACACCTTTCATGAAAATTTCAAATGTAAGTAATAATCCTACACCCACCAATTACCAAAAACGTCGGAAAAATTAGGTTTCTTTAATGGGAATTTCTTAATTCTTAACTTTATTATATTATTATTATTTGTTGTCATAGCGGTCATAATGATACATCTTTCATGAAAATTTCAAGTGTAAATAATGATCCAACCACCACCAATCACCAAAAATGTCGGAAAAATTAGGTTTCCTTGATGGGAATTCTTTAATTCTTAACTTTATTTTATTATTAGTATTTGTTATTATAGAAAACATAGTGGTACACCTTTCATGAAAATTTCAATTGTAAGTAATGATCCTACACCCACCAATCACCAAAAACGTCGGAAAAATTAGGTTTCCTTGATGGGAATTCTTTAATTCTTAACTTTATTTTATTATTAGTATTTATTATTATAGCGGTCATAGTGGTACACCTTGAATCAATATTTCAAGTGTAAGTAATGATCTTACAACCACCAATCACCAAAAACGTCGGAAAAATTACGTTCCTTGTATGGGAACCCCCTTTAATTTTTAATTTTATTTATGTTTCATTATTTTAAATATTGACAAGTACAGAAATACATCTTTCATAAAAATTTCAATTGTAAGTAATGATCCTACACCCACCAATCACCAAAAACGTCGGAAAAATTAGGTTTTCTTGATGGGAATTCTTTAATTATTAACTTTATTATATTATTATTACTTGTTATTATAGCGGTCATAGTGATACATGTTTCATGAAAATTTCAAGTGTAAATAATGATCCAACCACCACCAATCACCAAAAACGTCGGAAAAATTAGGTTTCTTTAATGGGAATTTCTTAATTCTTAACTTTATTATATTATTATTATTTGTTGTCATAGCGGTCATAGTGATACATCTTTCATGAAAATTTCAAGTGTAAATAATGATCCAACCACCACCAATCACCAAAAATGTCGGAAAAATTAGGTTTCCTTGATGGGAATTCTTTAATTCTTTACTTTATTTTATTATTAGTATTTGTTATTATAGCGGTCATAGTGGTACACCTTTCATCAAAATTTCAAGTGTACATAATGATCCTACAACCACCAATCACCAAAAACGTCGGAAAAATTACGTTCCTTGTATGGGAACCCCCTTTAATTTTTAATTTTATTTATGTTTCATTATTTTTTATATTGACAAGTACAGTAATACACCTTTCATGAAAATTTCAAATGTAAGTAATAATCCTACACCCACCAATTACCAAAAACGTCGGAAAAATTAGGTTTCTTTAATGGGAATTTCTTAATTCTTAACTTTATTATATTATTATTATTTGTTGTCATAGCGGTCATAATGATACATCTTTCATGAAAATTTCAAGTGTAAATAATGATCCAACCACCACCAATCACCAAAAATGTCGGAAAAATTAGGTTTCCTTGATGGGAATTCTTTAATTCTTAACTTTATTTTATTATTAGTATTTGTTATTATAGCAAACATAGTGGTACACCTTTCATCAAAATTTCAAGTGTACATAATGATCCTACAACCACCAATCACCAAAAACGTCGGAAAAATTACGTTCCTTGTATGGGAACCCCCTTTAATTTTTAATTTTATTTATGTTTCATTATTTTTTATATTGACAAGTACAGTAATACACATTTCATGAAAATTTCAAATGTAAGTAATAATCCTACAACCACCATTCACCAAAAACGTCGAAAAAACGTCGAAAATACGTCGAAAATACGTTTCTTGTATGGAAACCCCCTTTAATCTTTGATGTTTGCTATCTGACCGGACATGATATCTATGTAACGATAAAAACTTCAACAAACCAAGCCCACAGTTTCTTTTCTAGAAACTGGTGGTCTAAAATCGTAAAATCAAACAGATTCTCACCTGAGAATGTGATCTGAGATAAGTACATAAAATTATAATAATATATATGTGACGCTGAAACCTCATCAAAATCAGTCTATATTTTTTTATACAAACACGATTAATGCAGCACATACTGGTAGTCCATAACCGTAAAGCCTATTTGAAAATATGATCTGAGATAATATCTATGTAACGCAATAAAGCTCATCATAATGAACCTAGTTTTTCTATAGAAATACGACTAATGCAGCACACCTTAGTGACTGATAACCATAGAACGTATGTAAGAATCTGATGTGAGCATATGTCCATGTAACGCATAAAACCTCATCAAAATCAGTCAAGTTAATTAATGGAAACACGTCTAATGCAGCACACCCTAGTGGCTGACAACCACAAAATGTATCAAAGAATCTGAACTAAGAAGATATCTATGTGCCCCTTTGTAAGCCTATTCCAGAGAGGAATAAGAGAGGAATCAGCATTGTTTTGAATGCGTCTTTTTGGTGACGTTTTTCCACAATGTAATAAATTCTTAATTCACTCTTATAACGTATTTCAAGATCGTGTTACATAAATACGAAATAAAGATATGTGACTTTAACTATCCAAGAATCTGATTTGTAATGTTTGTAATGTTATTTATGTTATGCAAAAATCTTCAATAAAATCAGCTTAGTTTTTTTTTTCATACAAACGCTAACAACTGTTGATATCGTAGTAATACAAAGGTGACTGTATATTTTTTGAACCTTCACGGTCCTGCCACTGTGTAAAATCACTTGGATTGTGCCTGTTACGCTACTTATACTGGGTTTTGCTTACACTTGGAGCATCAGTAAGATTCCGCGAAGAACAGTTTATAAATGGAGTGGAGTCAGAAGTAGAAGGTAGGTAGGTATATGTTGTTCCAATTCTTCTAGCAAGCGTTCATCGGCAGTGCGTATTCTGTTAGCTAACACAAACAAAGGCAAATTGTCTTCAGAATCCTCACTGTCTGAAAATGAATCATCGTATCCAATCTCTGCTGGAGCTCTTAGCTGGGAACCTGAAAAGTACGAAGTAGGTACATTCGAAATTGTTTACAGTAAGTACAGTGACTAAATAAAAACTATGCTCAAAAGCAAAAATCAAAACTTGGCGATTATGTAATGTTACAATAATCTTCATCATCGGAATCTTCATCTGGTTACTTAGGTATTTGGATTTTCCGATGGAAAAATGGATATTTCACTGGGCACATCTTCATCCGAATATATATGTTGTAATTCATCAATTATTTTGTTGATATTCAAAGGTCGTTTTGTCAGTAGTCTAAAACATAATAAGTAGTAATAACAAGACGTCAATTTTACTACCGGGCGTTATAACGCCACCAGTTTTTACATCCGATAACCTTCATAAAAAGCCATGAAATTCGAACTTATTTTATCTAATATTTATATTACAATAACAATACTTTGTGGCTTTCTACGCTATAGCGTTCATTACGAAATTAAAGTACTCCAAAAACCTTTTTGAAGGCATCTCGCAAAGCAATCTCACTGTTTATTTAGAACACGTCTAAACTTCACAATTCTACACGCACTGTGATAAATAGTAGATACACATTGTAGAAGGAACGTTTCTGATTACGTTAATGTAAGACGATCTTTGTTTATACAACATTAAACATATTTTTGCTGGTAGTTCTAACACTCAATTTGTGGGGTTATAAAGGACAGTAGTATGATCTGGGGTACCTTGAGCATTTCATTCACTATATAAATTGTCCTTTATACGCCATACAATTTAAATTAATATCTTAGGAGTTATCATTTTAAGATATTAAGTTAAATTAAAACCATCGCGCGACAAAATAAATTCAGCGGTCCTACAACCGACGTGACACACGTAGGCAGAAGTTATCATTCTTGTATACAATGAAATACTTAAATGTTTTAGTTTGTTTTTATGTATCATAACGTATCCTTTACTTTGCGAATTATTTGCAAAATTGAAAATAAAATACATTAAAAATACTCAAAGTAGGGTAAACATAACAGTCACTTAGGGGTGCTGCATCAGACGTGCTTCTATGAAAAAATCCACAGATCTTGTAGTCCCCGCAACCATCGGTTTCATTGAAGATGAACCTACCCAAATCCGAGTGGTTTTGCCACGAAAACGTGGCACTTTTCTTTTCAACTCTTTAAACTCAGAAATAAATCAACGAAAAAAAATATTTTCGTTCAACATATTTGAAACATTTAGGTTTTAAATTACAGCTTCTGATATCCTTAAACGTTTTGAACTCGATAATGAAGCATTCGAACGAATACAGGCCGAAAAGCGATGACCGTAATGTTAACAAGTTCCCGATCGTCCATAAAATCTAACATGTGATGTCAAATTTCTTGTTCGATTTCCAACCGATTTCCAAAATTTTGGTCTGAAACTGTAGCTACCGACGCCTTCTAACCTTTTTTGTAACACTTCAAAGCGATACGACGAATAACCTCTGAAATATAGTAACTTATATCCGCAAACACCAGCGATCGACCAAAAAATCTCATCTTTCGGAAATAATTTCTCTTACAATTACCAACCGATTTCCAAAAACTTGGTCTCAAACCGTAGCTACGTTAATGGCCAAGACACTATTTTTTTTATTTTCGATATCGGTCCCCGATCTCGATATATTTTGCATGGATTTAGTAAAAAAAAAACCACAAAATCCCGATTTTTTTACATTTTCCAATTTTTTACAAAAATTACTTAACCGATTTCCAAAATTTTAGTGTCATAAAATGCGCAACTGAAATATTGATCTTTTAAGACCTTAAAGTTTTGGCTAGACCCCATACCCTCGGAGTTATGGCCAAATATGCGTCTCCCGTGAAACAGATTTGATAGTCATTTTCAATGACAACATTTTCAATGACAAGACAAAACTAGGTTGAATTTGATGAGGTTTTTTACGTTACATAATAATCATTTCAGTTAAAATCGATCACCAGGAGGAGCTGCATCCGGCGCGTTTGTATGAAAAAAAAACTAAGTTGATATTATTGAAGATTTTTGTATAACATAAATAACATTACAAATCAGATTCTTGGATAGTTAAAGTCACATATCTTTATTTCGTATTTATGTAACACGATCTTGAAATACGTTATAAGAGTGAATTAAGAATTTATTACATTGTGGAAAAACGTCACCAAAAAGACGCATTCAAAACAATGCTGATTCCTCTCTTATTCCTCTCTGGAATAGGCTTACAAAGGGGCACATAGATATCTTCTTAGTTCAGATTCTTTGATACATTTTGTGGTTGTCAGCCACTAGGGTGTGCTGCATTAGACGTGTTTCCATTAATTAACTTGACTGATTTTGATGAGGTTTTATGCGTTACATGGACATATGCACACATCAGATTCTTACATACGTTCTATGGTTATCAGTCACTAAGGTGTGCTGCATTAGTCGTATTTCTATAGAAAAACTAGGTTCATTATGATGAGCTTTATTGCGTTACATAGATATTATCTCAGATCATATTTTCAAATAGGCTTTACGGTTATGGACTACCAGTATGTGCTGCATTAATCGTGTTTGTATAAAAAAATATAGACTGATTTTGATGAGGTTTCAGCGTCACATATATATTATTATAATTTTATGTACTTATCTCAGATCACATTCTCAGGTGAGAATCTGATTGATTTTACGATTTTAGACCACCAGTTTCTAGAAAAGAAACTGTGGGCTTGGTTTGTTAAAGTTTTTATCGTTACATGGATATCATGTCCGGTCAGATCCTTAGATACTAAGGAACCTTCAAGCAAACATCAAAGATTAAATGGGTTTCCATACAAGAAACGTATTTTTCGACGTTTTTGGTGAATGGTGGTTGTAGGATCATTGCTTACACTTGAAATTTTTATGAAAGGTGTATTACTGTTCTTGCCAATATTAAAAATATTGAAACATAAATAAAATTAAAAAGTAAAGGGGCTTCCTATACAAGGAACGTAATTTTTCCGACGTTTTTGGTGATTGGTGGTTGTAAGATCATTACTTACACTTGAAATTTTCATGAAAGTTGTACTACTATGACCGCTATAATAACAAATAATAATAATAGAAATAAGTTAAAAATTAAACAATTCCCATCAAGGAAACCTAATTTTTCCGACGTTTTTGGTGATTGGTGGGTGTAGGATCATTACTTACAATTGAAATTTTCATGAAAGGTGTACCACTATGACCGCTATAATAACAAATAATAATAATAAAAATTAGTTAAGAAATAAAGAATTCCCATTAAAGAAACCTAATTTTCTGACGTTTTTGGTGATTGGTGGTGGTTGGATCATTATTTACACTTAAAATTTTCATGAAAGATGTACCACTATAATCGCTATAATAAAAAGTAATAATAATATAATAAAGTTAAAAATTAAAGAATTCCCATTGAGGAAACCTAATTTTTGCGACGCTTTTGATGATTGGTGAGTGTAGGATCATTACTTACACTTGAAATTTTTATGAAAGATGTATTACTGTACTTGTCAATATTTAAAATAATGAAACATAAATAAAATTAAAAATTAAAGGGGGTTCCCATACAAGGAACGTAATTTTTCCGACGTTTTTGGTGATTGGTGGTTGTAAGATCATTACTTATACTTGAAATTTTCATGAAAGGTGTACTACTATGACCGCTATAATAACAAATAATAATAATGAAAATTAATTAAGAAATAAAGAATTCCCATTAAAGAAACCTAATTTTTCTGACGTTTTTGGTGATTGGTGGTGGTTGGATCATTATTTACACTTGAAATTTTCATGAAAGATGTATCACTATGACCGCTATAATAACAAGTAATGATAATATAATAAAGTTGAAAATTAAAGAATTCCCATCAAGGAAACCTAATTTTTCCGACGTTTTTGGTGATTGGTGGGTGTAGGATCATTACTTACAATTGAAATATTCATGAAAGGTGTATCACTATGACCGCTATGATAACAAATAATAATAATAATAATAAAATAAAATTAAAAAATTAAGGAATTCCTATAAAAGAAACCTAATTTTTTCAACGTTTTTGGTAATTAGTGGTTGTAGGACCATTATTTACACTTGAAATTTTGATGAAAGGTGTACCACTATGACCGCTATAATAACAAATAATAATAATAAAATAAAGTTAAAAATTAAAGAATTCCCATAAAAGAAACGTAATTTTTTCGACGTTTTTGGTGATTGGTGAGTTGAGATCATTGCTTACACTTGAAATTTTCATGAAAGGTGTATTACTGTACTTGTTAATTAAATTTAAAAAATAATTAAATTTAATAATAATTAAATATAATTTAAACTTTAAGCTAAAAAAAAGATTAACAACCTATGCTAAATTGACAGCAGCTCGCAGGAAAACAGCCAAGCACATGGAACTTTTAAATCATTACCATCCCTTTTGCTGTCGAGACGATGGGTCCCTGGTCCAAGGATACCAAATCATTTGTCCACGATTTGGGTGTCGCGCTGTGTCTGTTGACAGGGGATCCTTTGAGCAAGGAGTACTTTGTTCAGAGGATCAGTGTCGCAATACAGCGCGGCAACGCGGCAAGCATCCTTGGTACCCAGAACCCATCGTCTCTTTAAAATTTTGTCATTTATCATAATTTACATAGTATTTTTTAATTTGTAAATACTTTTAGTTTTACTTTTTATATAATTTAAAATTATGAGCCCTTTTTTTTGGTTTACATATTTATTTCCTTCTTCCCAAGTTTTAGTATTTCTAAATTCATTTTCCAATGCCCATAAATAGTTACGCGTAGTGTGAAATCTGTAGATTTTTTCCTTAACACATAACGATAAAATTGTCTTTTCTATTACAAATGATTTGATTCAGTAATTTTACTTCTAAATCAAAAATAGTTTTGATTTGATGAATAGGTATAGACCTATTGCAAGTTTTATTGCGGATTACTCGTTAAATTCACTAGTAATCCAGTCAATGAAGGTTTTCACCTCCGATTTCGTTGAATCTTCTTCGATTTTCACGAAAATTGGTGATTAGGTGAGGGATAACTTAACAAACAAAAGTGACATAGTGTCAACTTGCGCTTTTGCCCTGGGGGTGGATGCCACCCCATCTGGAGGCTGAAAATTATTTTAATAAAAATAACCACAGGAATCAATAGAGAGACAAATTCTAAGCAAAATTTGTTATATAAAGTTTTGAAATACATCAATACTTTCTGAGTTATTAAAGATCAAAGATTGTGATTTTTCGTGATAAAAATACATGTTTTAAAGCGGTTTTTCATAAATAACTCAAAAACTTTGAGTTTTTACAAAAAATGTGTCATAACCAAAATTGAAGATAATAAAAAAAGAAACAAATTTCTACTTTGAAAAACTTTCTAATATTAATTCAAAGTGAGCTATAGGTAATTGTATGTATATTTTTTTTGGCGAGTATTTAAATCTAAGTATTCAAACTTAAAGAACCAGAAACCGATGCATTTTATGACATATACTTTTTGAACATTTTTAAAGTACTTAAAAATACCTTCCTAATGAGCATTGTAAAAAGTTAATAGCGTCAAAATTGAGCACGTTATGATAAAAATAAGATGACACTTTCGATTTTTTATGTATGTTATCTTTTTTCTGTTTGTGAAGTTATTCGCAATAATATTTTTTTACAGAGAGTTTCATAAAATGTATTCTTTTGTATAAATTTTAAAGATATCGCGTGAAATTTTTGACATTTTATTATTAACAATTGTTGATTCTAAATTATCATAGTGAATTTTATTTGTTGGTGTTAATAACTAAATCCACAAGAATCATTAATCAGCCTTACGAATTTACTAGAAGTTGTCTTCTGCGTTTACCGTCTAACCATTCATACTCTGTAAGCTCGTGTAAAATGGCGAGTTTTAGTTCGCGAGGTCCACGCACGTCGGTCTTCACCCGCGAAATCCCCACGCGCTGGTCTTCAATCCCGCAAAATTGCGTAATTTCACTTCGAGATTGTGAAGGACTTGTATGACTCTATTAAAACCAAACGCTGCTGTCAAATTAATTTACTCTATGAATAAAACGACACTGGGATAACCATACTGGAACCTTTATACCATACTACCAAAACATACTGGAACAAAAATATGTTAACTTATGGATAAATTCACGTCTGACTTTTTTATCACAAACTTAAAGACAGTTAATTTATAATTATGAAATGGCAGTCGTAAACATCCACCAAACCGCACCAAACAGCGTGGGGAATTAAGCTCCAAGCACCCTCATTCCGGGAAGTCTAAGCCCTTGCAGTGGGGCGAAATGGGCTGGGAAACTTGATGATCCCAACAAAGCTACAGCGTATATACTTTATAGACGTCTATTTGTCTATTGAAGCTAATCTTCAAAACAACTGATCAGATTTTAATGAAACTTCACAAGTATGAAAAGGAGGTGGCCAGAAATGACACACTACTTTGTATCTATTTATCTGTACGTTTATATGTCTATTCGAACTAATCTCCGAAACGGTGGATCTGATTTTAATAAGACTTCACTGGTATGAAAAGAAGGTGGTCAGAAATGACACACTACTTTGTGTCTATTTATCTGTACGTCTATCTGTCTATTCGAGCTAATCTCCATAGCGTTTGCGGTATTACCGCGTTGAATCGCTATGGCGAGTCTCTGTGCCAGAACGAGCGGTCACGCCGGTCACACCCCTTTCAAATGGCGGTCAAACTCAACGGTCTGTCGTCTCTACATTAAAGATAACGAAGACGTCTTCGCGGGCCGTATATACATAGCTAAAACCATGCAAAAACACAATTTTGGACCAATACTATATACTATTTTGGACCAGTAATATATATTGGACCAGTTAAATTGATTTTTAGTATTTAGCCATCTTGGTGCTAGGCCTTTCCAATGGTACTTACACTAAACAATTTTTTTTCTTGGCGCCATACACTCGTGTCAAATATTTGTGGTGTCGATACTCGAGAAGTGTGTGTCGTAAGAAAAGCTTTGACGAATGTGTTTAACTTGTTTTAACATTGGAAACGTTTTTTCCATCGTGTAGTAGCGTGGCATTTTCAGCGATAGTGAAATTCTACACTAGTGTCGTCAATTCTAAAGCTACGTAAATGGATAGGGCATCAAAAGATGCGTATTGACGAGATCTACAATATGGGGTAAAAAAAATTGAAAATTTTTGAAAATTTAATAAATAAAAATGTTGCGATTTTCGGTCGACTTGCCGTCTTGTTTTGTCGATTTCTCGGAAACTAATAGAGCAAGAGTCTTAATTCAAAATATATTCCGAGGGGATTAATTAGGGTATAATTTGCAAAAAATAGAATTAAATTATCTTTTATAGTTTAGGTTTTAGTAGCGCGTTTTCGATGGCGATCTTGTTTAGCGCGCAGACCGATGGGTCATGATGGGCACTCCTATGAGTTGTATTCATAGATTAATTATTAGACGGCGCACGGAGCGCTCGTCATAGATGCCATATCTAAATGACAAAACTGAAGTCAGTTAGACCACACCAAAATCGGTGTGGTTGAAGCTTTTGTGCATCAGTGTCGCTTTGTACGCTAACACCAGTAGTGCTATTGTAATTTTTTAAAATGTATGTTCTCTTCATGAATAGTAATTCATTCAAAGGTAAATTTGTAAGATTGTATATAATCAACTTCCAAGCAATATAATAGACTTTTCAATAAATAAATTCAAGAATTATTTATAACGAAAACTTATGTCTGAAGCATATTACCACAGAGGAAATACATAAAATGTATTTCCTCAATACAATTCAAAGATATATTATTAAAATTACCGTGTAAAATTAAACTAGAATTTCATAGTGAAGATCCAGATCCCATTAAAATAGAAAATTTATAAAATAAAAAAAAATACTATAACTAATTCTTAAAAATGGTAATCAAATAAAACTAATCTAATAATCCACCCCTCGTTGCACCCGACGCAAATGTGCCCATAACACTCATCGCATTGAATTGCAATGGCAATTTTTTGCACCAGGAAGGAGCCGGAACGGGGGTCGAGTCGTTCATTCGAAACGTAGGACTTTACTCCCCCAACATCTTCAACCGCAAGAGGGACGAACAAGTATTTGCAGAGAAGAGTATTTGACTCGTTTTCTGGCGGCTGCAGACTCCGCAGCGGCTCCGGCCGTTCCCACGGTGCGACCAAGGTGAGAGGCGGCAAATGTTATTAAATGTCGTTAAGAGCGTGGTGTCGCGGAAATCTCCCCGAGCAGCGACGACAATTCAACGCGTGGTGTCAGTCGGCCTCCACCATGGAACCGCAGATGCATAGGTGTCGTTATTAATGTAACACGAACGGATCAAACTGATATTCTTTAGTTTTTTTTCTGTGTAATTGCTGATTAGCGTTCGTAACGATGAGAATATTATGTTTTAACAATTTAACTGTGTCATTTTGGAGTTATATGATCTATATTCGTATCCATTGTAATATTAAGATGTTTCTCGTACAATTTTTTTAAAATAAATATATTCTGAAAATATTGATTTGGCTAATTTATTTCCAATGTCCCCCGAAGGTCGTGTAAGGCACGAGATCTGTGAATTTTTGACTGTTTATCATGCTGTTTATAGAGTCTAGTTCAGAAATGCTAACAAACGTCATTCTTTATAAATATATATATAGATATTATCTATCACGTGTTTGCATTTTGCGATTATTGAATTACGAGCTAACCTAATATTTTTCACATACGCTCGTTGAAAAATAGTTCGAAAATAAAAATGAATGCATTCAGTATAGGTATTCCATTAGTTAAATAGATTAATATTATATTAGAATATAATACGAATTATTTATAATGCCACGTTAAGTTTGTAAAAATTTATTTTCCTTTTTAAATTCAAAAGAAATTAAATATATGCAATAATATATTTTTGTAATAGAAAATATACAGCCGTACGTTTTAATTACTTTTTTTACATTTCTCCGTTACTTGGATTTTTGCATTTTTAGCTATTGTTAACTATCTGAGGATATTTCGGCATTTTCCGAGCTGATGCCTAGCAATGAAATCTATGAGAGTTTACAAACCACACGTGGCTCAAATAAATTTTTGAGTGGTGTATTTTGCTGGGACGATCATAGAATTGTGTTTACAATGAATATTAATAAAATAAGATACTAGTCGCTTAAGTACACTCTTCAAAGACGCTCTATCTACCTTGTGAGTTCGCTATCACTAATTCATGGGAACTGGCGAGGGGAAAGGCAATAGTTTGACAGAACTTTTAGCAAAGAACTGTTTTTGACAACACTTTTTTACACATATGATGCTTCTTGGGAATCAATATGTCCTGATTCCGATTATCACCGGCTGTGGCGCACAGATGTTACTAAGGAGGCAACTGGGACCACCTGTCGCGAAGTCTATATTTGTTGTATCATGATGTATTGTGAGGTGTAACTTCTAAGATCGCGATATGATTATATTTGAACTGATCAAGGGTCAACGATACTTGAATTAATACAAATTGATAATTGATTTATTTAATAAAGTTATCTCATATTGTTCATTAAGAATCTACACCATATACAGTAGCATCGACCACTTGAATTATCTTCCGAGGAGCTCCTTTAAGCGACATCCAGCATGAGCATATATGTACACTATAAGCATCATCTCCGTTGTCAGTGTAGGCAGCTTTGATTAGTTCGCTCTCATCTCTCCCGTCTCAGGAACACCTAAAAATTTAATAAAGCCCGGGCACACCATTGCCTAACGCAATGGTGGCCCGGGCCCAAAGGTCCAGCACCGACCCCGCATTGACAATTTATAGTTAGTTAGAATGTGATCACAAACAACATAGTACACAGTGTAAAAGCACATCAATAGATTATAATAGAATATAGATAGTATCATACTAGGTATATAAAACTCTCTCACATCTGCTTCGCTTATCAGTATCTCTGTGTACCTCTATTTAGGATAAACTCTAGTGTCTATCTACACACACATACACATATACATATCTCTCTATTTAAGGATCCTTTAACCACTATGAAGAGCTCATACCTTCTCAACCATTCATTGAGAAGTGCTCTTATAATATCTCTCACTCTCTTAGGTTATGACACGAGTCAGCTTCTATGCCGACGTCAAAGTGTGGACCCTTTAACCACTATGAAGAGCTCATACCTTCTCAACCATTCGTTGAGAAGTGCTCGAGGTGTCTTTCAATCTCTTAGGTTAAGACGCGAGTCAGCTTCTATGCCGACGTCATCATACACACAAATCTCGCTAAATCTATAACATTATTCAAATCTGTATTACGCATTAATATTGTGGATATCGTCAATATATTACCGGCAAATATCACAGTAAACGTCAGCTGGCACCACGTGCTCAGCAGGATATCGTATCTTATAGTTTCGTTACCTCTAAAAACCAATCATATACTTACAATTAGGTGCTCGATAATCAATCGTGCTTATCACTACCAAATAAAGGTAATTAATTATTAATAGGCCATAAAATTGTAGGCAGCAGACTAACCTCGTGATATCGGCCCGCTGTCATCCAGAGAAAAAAGTGTTGCTAACCAAATCATGATTTTCAACCAAATTTGCAATGTTGCTATTAATAAATATTCAAAATTCCCATATTTACAAATAATCACGAAACTTCGTGACACTCCCGACTCCAAAGGAAAGTGACTTATATGAGTGAATTATGTAACAATCGAGTCCACTCGGTAATCTTCTTCCGAGCCTCTATAGCTGCACCTCGCTTTGGTCGAGGATCTACTGAGTCTGCCATTTGTCTAACTAAATTTTGATGTGGTGGTTGTTTGATAACAGTTTCTAATGGTTCTCTAGCCTTGGCGTTGGACTGAGGTTCTTTGGTATTAGTATTGGATACTTTTTGTCAAAAGACCAATTTGTATTTTTCATGCGTCCTTTACATCTCAGGACCTTGTTATCATCCAGAAATAAACCTGAGTTTCTACTAAGGTGCGTTTCCACTCCTTTTATTTCTTCTGGGAAATATTTTGCTTGTAGTTCTTTTATCTCGTCTATCTCGTGGCGCTCCAGATCAACTTCTTCTTTCTCTTTTTCTGGTTCGGTCATTTCTTTGTCTTCAGCCTGTGGGATGGGCTGATCCTCCCCACTCAAGAAAGAAAAAAAGAATTTATTGGAGTGGGCCATGCTATAGAGTTTTTTACTATGAATTTTGGTCCTTCTATCCATGTTCGTATAAATTCTTTAGAGAAATTTGGTCTCGTAGCTATATCAGCAGAATTCAATTCAGATGGGACATACCAAAGTTTCAGATTTTTATTCTGTTTTATTTCGTTTATTCTTCTAGCAACAAATGGCGGTAGTAATTTGTCTGTATGATACCAGTTAAGTACTATTTGACTATCTGTCCATATGAATTGATCCTGTTTTGGTAGCTGAATAAATTTCAAAACATATTTTATAAGGCAACTTCCTATCAAAACAGTAGTTCTAATCGAGGAATTTTTAAATTTTCTTGGCCTTTTCTTCTAAAGGTATTGCTTTCATGAATTCCTTAGAATTAGAATTCCATTCTCTTAGGTTCATTGATAGGTCTTTAAAGGAATTCTTCAATGACATGTATATAGAAATGGCCTTCTTATATGTGGATGCTCCCGTTACAAGATTATCTACATATATATCGTCAGCGATTACCTTTAGCTTCCCCTGATCGGATTTTGTAAGATGATTTCTGACTGTAGCATTCAGAAGAAAAGGACTGGTAATCACTCCAAATGGTACTCTACAAAATCTTAGGTGTACTAAATTATTCAAAGAGGTTGGTTGATTTAAATCCTTTAGCCATAGGAACCTGGTTACATCTCTGTTGTGTTCTTGTAATCAATATGTATGAAACAAACATACAAAACTAATTTAGTTAAATCTGTTATTCAACCTTTTTGGTTGATATTATATTATTTTTTTTTATATTTTATATATATTCTGTCATTATCATTACAAAGTCAAATTGCTCTGCATCAAAATTTATATTTTAAATAATTAAAATTGTGATCTATTATTTTTTATGTTCTTTTATTAACATAAAATGGGTTTCTATTTGGAGAAAAGCCTTTTCTACGTCTGCTACAATCCCTATCTTATGCATTTTAAATTTTATTAACAATCCAGTCAGATCTTCCAGCATAAGCAGTCCCCAATATCGTATAGGCTTTTATTATCCTTTATTTTTGCCGATGCATCATAAACTATCCTCATCGGTTTACCAGGCTGGAACACGCCATGATGAGGTAAGTAGTGTATCGGATAATCTCTGACCGATTTCTGATGCTCTGGTGTTATTTCTATAATACCCTTTTTCATCTGTTCTTTTAATGTCTGATCGTACAGTTCTAGAGATTGTTGATCTAATCTTTTAACTAAATTTACTAATCGGCCGATTGCAAGTCTATAATTATCTGGTAAATTCCGTGGATATTGATTCCATGGCCAGGTGCCATAGTATCTTTTATCAATATTTAGTGGTTTCATTAAAGTTCCTGATCGCTTCTTCATCTCTTGTAACTTTAGGGTTGTCGGTAATCCCTATAGATTCAAGATCCCACAAGGATTTTAAATTGACGTTCTCTAATGGACGATCAGGTGCATTGAGTTTGACATCTTCACATGAGGATTGAAAATATGTAAGAGCATATAACTGATCTGTATTTTCTGGGGTGATCTTTCCTGAAAGTATCCAACCCAGGATAGATTCTACTAGGAAAAAATCTTCGCGGATTTTAATCTTATGGTTAGACATAATGGAATAGTAATAGTCATTCCTAATCAAGATATCTATCTGATCTGACAGGGAACCATCATCGGCTAAGATTTTATCCTTTGCCCAACTTTTGACTTCCTCGCTTGGATATGGGATATTCTGTGAAATGAATGGCACGCCATTCACATACACAACTTTATTTAAGTTGGTACGGGACTTGATATTGATTTTAACTATTGGACTAACAACTTCATGTGGAGACTGTGAACCGAAAGTAAATACCATGAGCCTATTTTCTTCCTCGATAGGTAAGTTTAGCTCTTTGGCTACCTTTTTAGTTACATAGCTTCTTTGACTTCCAGAGTCAAGTAATAATCGGCATTTTATTGATTTCGTTCTATTTACGCCATTTACCCTTACAACAGCCGTCTGTAATGCTATGAAGCTTTTAGTATTATTGTAAAATGTAGTAGTAGATTCCACTCTAGTATTTACTGGCAGTTTTGGACATAAAGCTCGGTTGTGTTCTCTATACGATCCACAATGTGCACATTTCCTTTTCAATCGGCACTGGTTTACTTTGTGTCCCGTGGTAAAGCAATTAAAACAGCGATTTCTCAATTTTAATTTTCTTTCTCTTATACCTTTGACGGTCTTGCATTCATCATTATAGTGTGGATCTTTACAGAATATGCAGCTCAATTTGGTTTTTTTTTTTTTTTTTTTTTTTTTTTTTTTTTTTTTTTTTTTTTTTTTTTTTTTTTTTTTTTTTTTTGCGTCGAACCCTTCAGTAAGTTTACATTTCCTACTGTCCTTATTGGTGGATACATTATGTCTCCTACCATCAGTAGTTTTACAAGTGTTTATTACTATTCTTTTGCTTTCGTATATATTTCTTTGAATTTTTCTTTTGCCCTTGTGTGTAGGTGCCTTTTCTCTAACGTGTAACAACTCTACCGAATAACTATCATTTCGCATTCTGGCATCAGTCATTCTATTCGAATCTTCCTTTGCTGATATAATTTCCTCTAGACATGTTCTAATTTCTTCAATTGTTTTATTTTTGAATTTCAACTTTAATTCATATATGATGTTTTCTGGAAATTTTTGAATTAATAGAAATCGTAAATGGTTATGGTTGGTATCTTCACCCAAACCGTTCAATACCCGAAGGTGTCGTTCGATATCGTTTAGCACGCGTCTACAACTTAAAATGGATTTATCAGCTTGTTGTATCTTATATAGGAATTATAGTATTAGGTTTACCGAACCGTTCCTTAAGGGTAGCGACAGCAATACTATAATTTTTATTGGTTGTTTCTAAACCTTCGATTGCCTTCTTGGCATTCCCTTCCAGAACTGATTGCAGGTACAGTAACTTATCAACTTCGTTGATACTTTTACTATCAAATTCGAGGGAAAAATGATCCCAAAAGGTTCTCCACATCAGAATATCTCCATTGAATTTAGTCAATTCCATCTTAGGTAATCTGCCTTGAAATGTTTCCTTCTCATGTTTCGATAATTTTTTTTTTTTTTTTTTTTTTAATTTTACTGTAAGTTCTGCGATTACTTCATCTCCCTCCATTTGAGTCTTGACATATTTTGCCGCTTCATCGGGTGAAAGTGACTCAGCATATTTATAGTAATTGTTCATTTCCAGTGAGAGGCGTTCATTGAGTAGCTTTAGCATTTCTAATTTAATGTTAGCCTCTTCTATATTCTCTGGTATTTGTCTATTTTGGTATCTGGTATTTGACTGTTTCATGGATGGTGACCACTTTCATCTTAATTACAGCTTCCATTTTTCACTGAAAAGGCAACAATTATGTGGTCTTCAACGATGCTAACAAAATTTAATTATGTACCTTAATAGGTACTTTCTCATCTTTTATTTACTATTCATTGATTTATATAAAACATTATACATTTACTTTTCATAACAGATCACTTTACACTCCATCGCACTTCAGGATAAACATCCATCCGAGTTAGCCACCAACAAACAATGAAACATTCCTCATAATTGTATTCGAACAACAGAAAGGTAACGGTTAACAGACTTAGTTATCTATCTCTCTGGTACTATATCATACTATCATTAATCTACAAACCGAATTTGTTTTAAATAACTTTCATTTCAATTTTCATATTATCATATATAGGTCACTGTATGACAAATATATTTAAACAATATATCTCAGGCCAGAATTGGTAGCTGTACATTGCTTTTATACATACATACATACTTATCAGATTCTTTTCACTAAATAATATCTATTTGAGTCATATTCTATTCAGATTAGTGATTTTGCTAAGCGGTAAGCAACCTTATATGTTTTATTAAGTGGTAAGCAACTTTATATGCTACTTCAGACTATAACTAATCAACTTAGTTAATATTAACCTGTGAGCATGTGAGAGGCCTACAACATTCAGTTCATTTTCTATGTACCTACTACATAGGCAATAACCACATAATAAGCATTATTTTACGGTTTATCTGTATAACTGCTATAATAACGTGACGTGACGTTACGTTCGATCGTTGTCATAAAACACAAAGACAGTTTTTTTTTTTTTTGTCTTGACTAATTCCAACAAATGTTTAATTCCAGTTTTACAATAAATAAACCATTCGTAGGTGTACATACGTACGTCCACTTGAAGACACCGTTCTTCATTTGAAGACACAGTCGGTATTACACATTAAACGCAATTTACATACTTTTAAATCACAGTACACAATCACTTTAATCAAAATAACATTAATTTTATGTAGACACCATGTAGACACTCAGTTTATTTTCGATTCAAGCAAAATCAATCATTTCACTTGAAGTTTCATGTCATTGATCAATTCTCAATGATCTAATTAGTGATGCTCATATTTGAGTCATGATTGTGTATCATCTGAGTCGAGTCGTTAGTGACTCACTCCTGTTAGGATCCGCTACTCTGTAGGGATATAAATAGTAAAACAATAGGTATGTTTATACATGGGAGACACCAAATGGTAATAAATCAAGGTAAAATATCTAAGTTCTTATTTCTTATGAGATTTAGTAATGAAACGAGATTTTGTAACTTTCCATTTATTCAATGGTAGGTATTTAACAATATCAAATAAAATTAAGTGATAGAGTACACTATTTAATAATTTTATTTTAGTACATGTATTAAATTAGTAAGATAGGTATTCAATACCTAAATAGAACACGATAACACATCACACTTCGTGTAGTTGATTGAAACCTTCAAAATCTCCACTCTTCAGTCTTCACTATACTACGCGCACCGATACTGTTATAGTTAAGGTCAAAAAAAAATTATTCTTGTACGTCTCACTTTCTCCACTCGAACCTCGTGATCGTTTCATAGTATAGATATGAATCACATCTGGAGTCATATCAACAGATCACCTTACTCTGACTCACTCAATCGACCCAACCCTTTTTCAACTTATTTAACAAAGGTCACGGCAGGTCACCGTTAACACGAAAACACGTCAGAAACGATTTCGCCTTTACAACAAGGAAATAAATTAGTAATATATTATTATAAATTGTAATGATGCTGTATGCGTTTTCATAAATTGACTAAATTATGAAACTAAAAGTTTCTCTTAGTGTTTCTTTAGTCTAAAATTGTCATTTAGCTAGCCGCCAACAGATGATGCTGATATCGCTTTGAGCTCATCGGAAAACGAATAGGATGTGCTGAGGGATTGGCTCCTGATTTCATATCTCGAAGCATCTCCACCATGTCGCGAAGTCTATGATTGTTGTATCATGATGTATTGTGAGGTGTAACTTCTAAGATCGCGATATGATTATATTTGAACTGATCAAGGGTCAACGATACTTGAATTAATACAAATTGATAATTGATTTATTTAATAAAGTTATCTCATATTGTTCATTAAGAATCTACACCATATACAGTAGCATCGACCACTTGAATTATCTTCCGAGGAGCTCCTTTAAGCGACATCCAGCATGAGCATATATGTACACTATAAGCATCATCTCCGTTGTCAGTGTAGGCAGCTTTGATTAGTTCGCTCTCATCTCTCCCGTCTCAGGAACACCTAAAAATTTAATAAAGCCCGGGCACACCATTGCCTAACGCAATGGTGGCCCGGGCCCAAAGGTCCAGCACCGACCCCGCATTGACAATTTATAGTTAGTTAGAATGTGATCACAAACAACATAGTACACAGTGTAAAAGCACATCAATAGATTATAATAGAATATAGATAGTATCATACTAGGTATATAAAACTCTCTCACATCTGCTTCGCTTATCAGTATCTCTGTGTACCTCTATTTAGGATAAACTCTAGTGTCTATCTACACACACATACACATATACATATCTCTCTATTTAAGGATCCTTTAACCACTATGAAGAGCTCATACCTTCTCAACCATTCATTGAGAAGTGCTCTTATAATATCTCTCACTCTCTTAGGTTATGACACGAGTCAGCTTCTATGCCGACGTCAAAGTGTGGACCCTTTAACCACTATGAAGAGCTCATACCTTCTCAACCATTCGTTGAGAAGTGCTCGAGGTGTCTTTCAATCTCTTAGGTTAAGACGCGAGTCAGCTTCTATGCCGACGTCATCATACACACAAATCTCGCTAAATCTATAACATTATTCAAATCTGTATTACGCATTAATATTGTGGATATCGTCAATATATTACCGGCAAATATCACAGTAAACGTCAGCTGGCACCACGTGCTCAGCAGGATATCGTATCTTATAGTTTCGTTACCTCTAAAAACCAATCATATACTTACAATTAGGTGCTCGATAATCAATCGTGCTTATCACTACCAAATAAAGGTAATTAATTATTAATAGGCCATAAAATTGTAGGCAGCAGACTAACCTCGTGATATCGGCCCGCTGTCATCCGGAGAAAAAAGTGTTGCTAACCAAATCATGATTTTCAACCAAATTTGCAATGTTGCTATTAATAAATATTCAAAATTCCCATATTTACAAATAATCACGAAACTTCGTGACACCACCCTACAAGCAGCAAGCGTACAGATGGTACAGATGTGTATTTTATTCTTCTGAATAAATGATTATGAAAATATTATGTTTTATGGAACATTTGATTCATTATGACAACTACAGTAATGAAAAACCTTCGATAATTATAACTGTCGGAAATATTAATGTAACACGGACGGATCAAACTGATATTCTTGGCGAAGTTGGCCAGAAAGTTGTTTTAAACATGAGTAACTTAAATAATTCATTTTCGAAGTTAAATTCGGTTTATGTTTTGCCAACAACGGTACAACTAGATGTTTTAGACAATACCTGTAAAAACACTTATGTCGCGCATTGTTAGACTCTGGCAGTGAGATAAACTCCGTAGGTATCTGAAAAATTTGAACTATCTTTGCGTTTAAGTATTAACCCTCGGATTTGACAATTATATGTTTAAATTATTATTTCATAATAAAAACGGATACAATTCCCCATGAAAGAGTTATATACACAGGCACAAGCCAGGGTTTGTATCGAGTTTTTGACTTGAGTATGTATACATACATTATCGTCATCATTCGAGTGACATCAAAATTGTGTAGGTACAAAGACAAGGCGATTTCTCGGAAACCATAATTGATAGTCAAAAGGTAAAGTCACCATCGTGAAGTTCGTTTTGATGACTCTTCAAAATGGTATGCGTCCGTGGCTTAGAAATGATGACGTTCATAATCAAGTGAAAAAAGACTGCCTAAAAATTCTAAAATTTTGCAGCTCGCAAAGTTAGTTCTGACGTTCTTCATTCGGTAGCTGTCAAACCGCTTTAAATATTTAGCTAGATAAAACATGAAGTTTTTAGAAATTAACATAAGGCAGTTTTGATCGAAAGAAGGGCACGTCTGAAAGTCAGAAAACGGCGTCAAACCAAGCCTAATCGCGACAAAAGTTTAAAAAATGCATGCACCTTGATATTTGTTTGGCTGAATTAGTATCCCCATTCCTAATCTTAAATTTCATGTATTCACTAAGCCTGATGGCATTAACCTGATACTGACTTATTTATTCACCATATTTTTTACGAATTTACATGTTTAGGAGTTCTAAATAAAAAGTTTTCGTGACTGATATTTAACATTTTTAACAAATTAGTAATTTTAAACACAGAGTATATAACGACTTTAAAAAAAATCATTTCTTAAAGGATCGATAACCGTTATAGTTTTTTGTTTATCGGATAGTGTTAGAATCTAGTGAGTTTCCACTCTTTGCTCAGATTATCTATAATAAAAATATAAGTAGACATACGCTTATTAATTGTGTTCAAACTTAAAATTTTATATTTTAAGCCAACGTTATAAATGTCGTTAATTAAGTAAAGGACATTTCTTTTATGCACAAAGTTTTATCTCAAAGGTTATATGGAGAGAGCGTACTTTTTAGTTTAATTTTAATAAAATCCTTTAAAGTTAAAAAACATACAATAATAATAATAATAAAAAACATATATAAAACATATAATAAAAAACATTTTGAATCATTTTGGACGTTTTCTGATGTATTGTTTCTTTAACATTAATAACTTTACGGCCAACGAATGGTGATTTACTATTTATTATACTAATCGTTTTTGTGATGAAATAGAGTTAGGAGAGCAAGAGGTAAAATAGTTTCATATGAAGATAACTGGTGACAACCATATGACCATATTAGTTGATGTTGATCAAGATGAAATTGTGGTATGTAATATAAATATTTACTTTCTGTCACTATCAAATTTTTACTTTTGGCACTACTTTTCCATACAAACTTTAACTGCTATGCCAAATGTCCGTACGCGCAATATGGAGTACAAAGTTTTCTCTTTACGTATTAATATATAGAAGATTATCAAATGGAGTGATTTAATTTCTTTTTAAAGGAATAAATTTTTTTTAAAACGTGAATTCTTACGCAGTTTTATTCTCAAAAATCAAAGTCATGATTCCTTTGAACACTTTATGCTTTTTCTTATAGTTTTGGATTTGGCCATACAGTCCCATCTCAAAAACTCAACCTGTACATATATTTTAGCTTCCTGCAGTCTTACTTCACATAAACTGTAACTATGCGGAATATGCGTGCCTTTAAAAGGGATTAAAAGCTTTTCCTTCGAAAGAAATATTTGGTGTTATCTATACAGTTTAAATTAAATAATTGAAATTGGGAAAATAACACGAACAAAGTCACAGGTAAAAGCAGGTATAGTATTAAATTTAAACTATGTTATGTTATGTTAAATACTCAACGTTATTTCCTCAAATTTCTACCAAGTTCCCGAGAGAAAACCGGATCCTTAATATACAATTTTCATTACATAGGTATTTGGAGGTAATTATTACATTTACAGATGTCAGAATTTATCACGTTTTGGAAAAAAGACTTAAATGGGCAGTTGGCAAGCGCTGTGACTACAATATAAGTTGCTTGTTCAGTTATCATGCCCTTTTTCTCTATCTTGCTTCTCGCAACATCAAAAGACATTGAAAATTAACATCAAAAATAAAAACTTATTACACATTTTTGTCAAACAATTTTATTAAATTTTTCCAAAAAAGTTATGGACCAATTTGGTACCATACGATGCCCCGCGAACTCCTGCATCTTTTAACACTACTGTATTTTGTTTATCTTTATAACTTTCTGAAATATAGCTAAATCTCTCTCTCCGGCGTAACTCGTAAAAGGGCCTCTACCCAGCCCACAGTTTTCAATCGATTCAAAAATGTCTTTTGCCAAACAGTAGATAAACCGGATTTAATTTTTTTCATTTTTTCGAGTTTTCGAAAAAAGTTACAAACCGATTTTAGAAAATTTGATATCATACGATGCCTCACAAACCCTTGCATCTTTTGATACCACTGCCTTTTTTCTACCATCTAAAATTTCTGAAATATAACTGAAATACACTCTCTCACGAAAACGATCTGATGAACATTTTTAAGGTTAAAAAACTCACTTCTGACAAGCTCCTTTTTACGTCTGCAAAGTTTTGATGTAATCAGTTCAGCCATTTCGGAGTTCAGTCCGGACGGACAAACAGACAAACAAACACAGATAAGAAGTAACCTATGTTCTTTTCTAAAGTTTAATGTATCTCTGTACCAAATTCCATTGAAATCGGTTTAGGCGTGAAAGCGTAACAAACAAACTCACATTTGCATTTAATATTAGTTAAGATTATTCGTATACACTGGAGACTTGGATGTATCCAAAAAACCCAACGGCTGCAGTCAAAAGCCAAACACGACATAGAAATCTTATGAGACAAGAAACTTGTCAGTCATTCAACGCCATAAAAATAAAAGTAGGTAAGTAAGGCCTACTTCAAGACGTATGGAAGAATTTCAAGATTCCATATTTCAAATTCCAAAAAAGTGGTCTAATTTCAAAAAAGCGTCAGAGTCAAACCGATCACAAAATGAGTTCACAAAGCGGGTGCAGACGCATGGAATGTAACTTAATGTGATTACTAGCATTACATATTATGAAATGATTGTAATGCCATAGACACAAAGATTTTGCGTTGGGTTACCTTTCACGTCACTTTACACTCGCTAACTATAGAAGACAGTGACTCGCTTGATCTATCTTTTTTTAAATGTTTTTTCCCTTTCTATTTTTAATAAAGTTTTTGACTTATCTGTTCTATTCATTTTTATTCTATCGAAAAATAAACACAGACTCACCGCGGCTTAACAGGCGTATTTCGATTTTAGCACAAATCATACATATCATCTCTTATATTCAAAGCTTTTTATTTATCACGACTATAGTCCATTACTTCTCTATCCTCCTTAAATTGTGAAATCCGTCATAAATTATCATAAATATAAATCTCAACAGATATTTTAGACAATAAATATAAGACAATATTAATAATAAAACAAAATATATACAATCTAAATAGCTAAAAATAACCATCGCCTGCCTCGAACCCGGCGCGTAAAGGTTCCCATAATGCTCACGGCATTACCGCGTAGGATCGCTATGGCGAGCTTCTGTGCCAGAAGCCACACAGAGCGGGGGTCACAACCCTCTCCCTAAGTCGGCGACTGATGCTCCTAATCAAATTTTTGGCCTCGAAACTCCAACAGCCTGCCGTCTTCACAGCAAAGGGAACGAAGATGTAAGATTCTGTGTGTAAGATTTTCCGAGATTGTGTATTTGCTGTGTTTAGACGGGCCGCGGACTCGTAGTTGAGTTGTTTAATTGATTTTTTAAATTTAACAATCTTTTAGAGAGTGGCTGTCTTTATAGATAGTCCGGGAGTCTGTGACCCGAGACGGTCACGAGTTACAAACATCTGAATTATTGACAGGTGATAGTATTGTAGCGACTTTATTTTCATAGCTACTATGAGCTCTATATACATTGAGCTTAGTGTAAATTAAATGTATATACTGGGGTCGTAGCTCTGAAAAGTAAAACTGAAATATTCTTTTCCACGACTCATTCGAATCACAATGATATATCTTGTTCTATACTTATTATTTAAAACGCATCCGAATTAATAAGACTATACTTCCAACTCGTGATGATCTCTATGTCAAAAATCTAGGTCTCTCGACCTTAACTCTAGACCGACTGCCGGAGATCCGTTTTAAAAACAAAATACATACATGCTTCGAATTTCCAAGCCAAACCAAACCAAATTCGAAGCTTATATCATTCTCAGCGATCAGCGCTACGTAGTATTCATTCACTGCGTCCACTCAGCTGGTATGTTAAAGCGCGGCGCGTCTACGATTATATGAAAATTCAAATTCTTGGAACATATTTTTTTGGCTAGTTTTACGTAAGCAAAAAGTATATGTACCAGTCAGTCTTTCATACTTTGGAGTTGAACGCGATAGCAGCGATCGGCGTTCAGCGTACAACCCGACTACCCAACCCAACAGGCAACCCAAAAGGCAAATACCTATTATCATACATTTAAAATTAAAATTAACGGAAATATACGTTCATCCTTTAATTTGCTCTTATAAGGTTTAACTTTTCAAAACATTTTAAACACTAACTTAACTAAATGACGGACTTTCATACAAACTTACCCGCTGTATTTTAATATCGTAGTAGGGGTGAAATTTCGATAAATCCTTCAGTCAGATTAAACCATTTTCAACATTAATAAAATATGCTCTGTATGTACATATATGAATGAATGAATCTGGAACTGACTATTTGGAACTCTTTGGCTGTAGAATATAGTTAGTTGCGTATAACCGTCAATTGTTTTTCCATTGTGCCGTCATTTTGAAAATCTCGTGTCTTCATCACCATGGATTGGACTTGTGAACATTTTCGTGCAATGATTTATTCCGTTTTTCGACGTGGGCTAACTCAAAAACAGTGTATCTATCAACTGACTTCGACTTTTGGGGATGAAGCACCATCGAATACCACTGTGTATCACTGGTTTAATTGTAATAGTAAGTAGTAGTAATTGAGTTGAATAGTAGACGGTAATCGGCGGTATAAATATCGAGCTGCACGGGAATTAATAATGCAAGATCGTTATGTTACATATCGTGAGATAGAGGCGTCCCTAAGCAGCATTTTTTTGAAAGCGCCTTTGTGGTGAAGTTTTCCACAAAATAATAAATTCACTCCGGTGACGTATTTCAAGATCATGTTTCATAACTACGAAATAAAGATATTTGACTTTGACTATCTAAGAATCCTATTTGTAATGTTATTAATGTTATGCAAAAAAAATCATCAAAATCAGCTCGTTTCTGTTTTTCATAGAAACACGCCGGATGCGGCACCTCCTGGCGATCTATAATCGTAAAATTTATCTAATAATCTTATCTGAAATGATTAACATGTAACGCAAAAAACCTCATCCAATTCAACCTGGTTTTTTCATAGAAGCATGCCTATGATGCAGCACTTCCTAGTAGTCTTCAACCGTAAAACCTATCTAAGAATCTAATCTGAGATCATATTTATGCAACGTCAAAAAACCTCATAAAAATCAGGCCATTTTTTTATTATAAACACGTTTTTTTCTACTCGATAATAAATGATTATCACTATTAAGAAAGGATGTCCCTAGGGCGGAACGTTTTGTTTTGTTCTTTTTTTTTAAATCGCTTCAATATCGAATTTACGCCTCATTACTTTCAAAAACGAAGAGCCGACGGATATCATGTTTTTCAGGAATTCATTCTAAAACAACTAAACTAGATATCAAAAAACAAAAACAAAAGCAATCAATCAATCAAACATCTTTATTTCATAGTGGTTTCATAGTTTCGTAGTTTACCTGATAAGAAGAGCCTTGGTCTCGGCAAATGTTCCGTGCCTGCTTGAGCCACCAGCTTTAAGTCGCACAGACGGCAGACACCCAGATGGGCTTACCCTCGTACCGTGGTGCAAGGGTCGCTGCTTGGTGTGGGATGCGACATGCGTGTGCACTTTTGCTCCCTCATATTTAAATACAACCATACGGGCCCCAGGCGCGGCCGCCGAGACAGCGGCACGGCGGAAACACCAAAAATATACCTCATTAGAAGCCACTTATTATTTCGTTCCATTTGCGGTTGAAACAGGAGGGCCTTGGTGCTCCGAAGCCAAGAGCTTTATGTCCGCTCTGGGCCGCCGCCTAAGGGATGCTGGTTGCGACGCTCGTTCCCGAACATTACCTGGTCCAGCGCATTTCACTGGCAATGCAACGCGGAAACGCGGCCAGTGTGATGGCTACATTTGGGCCAGGTGTTTTCGGGCACGGCCTTTTTAAATCGGTGTTTTAAATAAACGCCCATAATATTTATTCCAGTCAACCATTCCTCGGTTAATTAATGTATGATATCCATTTAAGATCTCAATTGATACAATATATATAGTATAGCAAGTAAAAAATTAATTCAATTGTACGTTTTTGGGTAAGCACGAAAAAATAGATAGTAGTTTAGAAGAAATAAAATTGTTTGCATTGCTTAAATGATAAAATAACCTAGCCGGATCCAAAACATGTTTTAAAATATATCTTTATTTCATAGTTATGTAACATAATCTTGAAATACGTCATAAGAGTGAATTTATTACAATTTATTACTTTGTTGAAAAACGTCATCACGAAGGTGCTGGTTCCTATTAGAGGAATAAGCAAGCAAGAAACTGAGGGACGCTTTTTTTTAACAATAAATGCTTAAAATTAAAGTTACTGAAACAAACCGATAGGCGAGCGATTTATACCCATGAGTTTTTATCGTCTAAGTAATCCGGTACTTTATAATAAGCTTTTGCATAAAGCTTTCGTCTTATTGTAGTTTTAAACTTGTTAAGCGGTAGCTTTTAAATGTCAACTGGGATCTTATTGTAAAAGCGTATACATTGCCCTTTAAAAGATTTTTTGATTTTATTGAGGCGGCTGACATGGTTAGCCAGTTTATCCTTGTGTCTTGTATTGACATTATGCCGATCACAATTTTTTTTAATAATACAATATTTTTTTTACGTACATTATGTTTTCAAATATATATTGAGACGGCAACGTCATTATACTAATTTCCTTAAATTTGTCTCTAAGTGATACTCTAGGTCTTAGTTTATAAATTGCTCGAACAGCTCGCTTCTGCAACACGAAAATTGTATTCACATTGGCAGCGTGTCCCCACAGCAGAATGCCATAAGT
Source organism: Luffia ferchaultella (assembly GCA_949709985.1). NCBI lineage: Eukaryota > Metazoa > Arthropoda > Insecta > Lepidoptera > Psychidae > Luffia > Luffia ferchaultella. The sequence goes on along the minus strand of OX453257.1, from coordinate 5,100,656 downwards.
CATCAAACTATGCAACCCTCTGAAATGCACCAATCTCGCGGTTTCTATGTCTGAAAGGAAGATCTCTGATCCTCCTGACTGCTTATGATCGTAAATTAATCTAGAAACTTGCTCTGAGTTAATACCTGTGTTATGCAAAAAAGCGCACCAAAATCGGCCTAGCCATTTTAGACCTATTGCAGGGCTCCCCGGGGGTCTAAGTTCATTTATCGTACAAGGCATTCGTGGCCAAGTGTGAACTATTTACATTATTATTGGTTTGTCCCCAAAACCACGTATTATTATATTTATTTACCTTTACACGTATACATCTAACACATGCATTCTATACGTCCTGCCCTTTTCCTCCTACTGACAAATGGTTGGCGGGTAGTGGCAGTGTGAAAAATCGCTCGCTCTGAAAAACTTTTTCGATTCCTATAAATAAGACTTGATATTTTACTTATGATATATTTATTGTTTTTCAAAGTATATGCCGCCATAATTTACACATTTTTTAAATTTGGTGGAACCATTGCAAAAAGCAGTTGGACCAATTTCTTTAGGGACCCCTTCAATAGTTTCATGGAATGCACTCGCCGCCGGTTCAGGGCTCGTAAAATGTATGCCTTTAAGTTTCTCTTTAATTTTCGGGAACAAAAAGATGTTGCATAGTGTAAGGTCTGGACTGTATGGCGAATGCGTCATCAGTTTTAGATTTGAACCCTTCAAATACGCTTCTGTTACCTTAGCGGTATGTGAGGACGCATTATCGTGATGAAGGACGACTTTACTTCGAGGACGTTTTTCCCGAACTTTTTCTAACACTCTGGGTAAGCGAGTGTTGACATTTCAATCTGCAGTTACTGTTATTCACTGTTACTGGTCTTCAAGTAACATTGTTGTGTAATGTCCTGATTTGCCGAAAAAAGAAGTAACCATTTTCTTGCCAACGATTGGACTTTTCTTAACTTTCGTTGGCAAATCTTCAAAAGGAAAGACCTATTCTGCCGATTGACGTTTTCTTTCTGGTTCAAAGCAATACACCCAGGTTTCGTCACGTGACACTATATTATAGACAGCCAATGATTGCCCTTCATTAAACTTCGCTAACATTTTGCGACACCCCTCTAGACGCAGTCGTTTCTGTCTTCCGTCAAATCATGCGGTATCCATCGAGTGTAAAGCTTCCATACCTTCAGATGCACACGTAAAATATTTCGCACTTCACTCATTTCAATGTCGAATGCAGTACGAATTTGCTAACATGTAATTTTTTTATCAGTCTCAACTAATTAACGTACGGTAGCAATATTAAATTCGGTAACCGCAATAGCTGGTCGACCTTCACGTGCATCGTCCTGGAGATAATTACGTCCACGTCTAAAATCACTGAAACACGTTTACACAGAGCTACAAGATGGAGCTTTATTACCAAATGCCGATTGAAGTCTCCCGCAATTCTCTAACTGACATAAGCCGCAGCGAAATTCATAAAAAATCATAGTGCGAAAATTTCCTCTACTTAAGTTCATTGTAATTCCGATACACAATTTCCAAACAGACGCCACAATCAAGAAACAAATGACTATCTCGCAATTTAAAAAGTACTTAACGTGTTCCCAGAGAGTTCCATTTTCAAATTTCGTAAATGGCTTTACATTTTTTCTGTTGTAAGTGGCCAGTTCCAGAAACTTTAAGTATGCCCTACGTATACATAAAGCAATCTTTAAAAGGTAAAATATATATATGTGAAGTGTCGTCCCATTTGAGTGGTGTTTCGGAACAAGTGATCCGCCGCCGCCCTGAACTATCGAAGGTCAGTTTCTTCCCTTGAAATTTTATTCCCCTCATCCACTTATTATTTCATCATACCATTATCATTAGTACCCACTGATGTCCCAACTACAAAACGAATAAATTTTAATGGAAATAAAATACCAATGTAGATTAAAAAACATTTATTTAAGAAACACATCAATTCCTTTTAACTTCCCCACTCCTTCCTTTTATACAGATCCTCAGCAATCGCTTGATCACAAAAATCATCCCCACCACTACCCCCGCCATAAAAGCGAGTTGATCCAAGATCAAACGTTGGTACCATGGATATAGCATCGCTACGGATCTCAAATGGTTAGCACCTTTGGTTTCAATTGCCAGTTCTGTGTAATGCGCTATTAATTTGGATGATGTTGTCGGACGGTTTCTGAACAATCTTGACAATCGTTTCGCTTCTTTGTAGTAACTGAAAAAGAAATAAAATATTTATAATTTGAACGAGTTCTGTTATCATATGCTAATCCTAAGCCATGTATACACTGAGAAAAGTGTCCATCAAAAAATATGATGGTTCACCATCAGTAGAGCAATTGATGATCGAGATCATCATAAATACGAGGAAACCGAGGAAGAAAACCACGCTTCATCATAATATAATTACGTTGCAGAAACTATAATTTCCGCTGACGCATAGTTTTTTTGTTCTTAGTATTCCTCGTTTGTTATTATGGGGGTCATCCATTTCTCTACTGATGATGAATACTTTTCTCAGGGTTGTTTCGTAAAAAAATGGGAAAATTCTTACAAGTTGACCGTTTTATGGTAACTGGTTAAGAATTTTTACTCAGAATTACGTATAATTGTATTTTTGAAGTAAAACTTCTTTAGGCGCGACTAGGGGGTAACTCAGATTTTTTTTCTGACGGAAGTGACGCTTATTATAGTCTGTGTAGTTGCAAACTTATAAAGTATTTTAATTACTGATAAGATCTAAAATAAATTGTACGTGTTAAATAATAATTTTTAGCATTAAAAATAAGATTTGATGTTTCAAGAGGTATCAAATATTACAATTTAAAATAAAAAGCACATTTACGTATTTGTTTTTCGATGGTTTTTCGAGTGAAGACAGCGCCATCTCTGTCAATATGGATAAAACTCAACTGATTGTCACTCAACGTTCCGTGTCACGATCATGACTTCTAAAAATCACTAAAAATATAGTTCTAAATACGCGTTTAAAAAATATATAAAGTACTAAAACGATTGAATTAAAATTTTTTGTGTTATCTAGTAACGTTACTATCAAATTTTGTTATAAATTATATTCTATTAATTTTTCGTTTATAAAAAAAATCTTGTTAAAACGTACTAATATTCCAATAACGAAACGCAAAGATAACAAGGTTACATTGACATGTGCTGATCTAATCTTTAATTTTCTACTCAATTATTTTAATTAACAAATGAAAATATTTATAAAATGTGAAAGTGATATTAATGATTTTAAATAGAATATAAAACGAAATAGTGAATATTAAATAAAATGGCAAAGCTCCAGGAACATTTTACTCTTTCATCAATAAATAATAATAAAAGAAAAAATCAAGTACCCGATAATAACTTGACCTGTAAAAAACGTAAGTGTTCATTTTTCAATGTAATGAATCATAAACCAATGTATATGTAGGGGAGACTGGGGACACTTGATCCCCCACTTTAATTTGGTGACCTCATGTCTATATTTTTTAATAGAAATAACTTATTTCATGACTAAACAATGCATAATTATGCCATCTATCAACTATATAAAGATAATTTTTTGGATTGCACCACATATGTAAAAGCTATTCAACTAAAACTGATGAATGGTGTTTGTACCAAGTGTCACACATATAAGGGAGACATGATCCACCTAGTTGGATGACTTGATCCAGGGAGGAACAAGTCTCCCATACCATGGGAGATATGATTCAGTTTGATAAAATAAGGGAGGATCTTGTGTCCCATAGCAAGGGACACATGGGGTGATTTTAAAATTAAATGAGTATTTCTTAATTGTAACTTTATTTTTATCAGTCGTTTTAAACATTACACTATTACTAGCATGAAAAGGTTTTTCAATTTCTATTAAGAGATCAATTGAAATATTATAGTGTCACTATTTTAATCAGTTTCAAAAAAGATTCAGCTGTTGTCAGTCTAAAAAATAAATATGGAAACCAAAAAACACTTTCAAACACTTAACTGGATATTCTTTATCAAGACTTATAAAAAAACTTATTTTTCTATTTTAAACTCAAATGAACCCAAATGAACGGAAATTCAAATGAACCCAAACGTTTAGAGCAAAAGAACTCGTGGCAACGTGGTTAACTGAAAAAAGATAATTTTACTTTAATTCTTGTATTACAAATTAGGTAAATTATTAACTAATAAATCCTGTTTTTTACATGTTTTTATGAGAGACTTGATAAAAGGATCAAGTCTCCTTTAAAAAAATGTACCAAGTCTCCCATATTACATTAGGTTAATAAATCTTTTGTAAGTACACAATATATTTAAGATGATAGCTGTTGTTAAATAAAACATGTGATTAACCAAGTTTTTTACAAAATAAAAATGTCTCGAATGCCAATCTGCACTATTTAGTAATAAATAATAGCCTGCAAAAACTCACCAAAAATATCTTGCCCCGCCACAGAACTTATGAAGACTTACTACTTTTGAATGTCAAATAATTACATCTGATTCTAATAAAAAGTTTGCCTGTACCATAGGCAAAAATTGCTGTCAGCTTAAATAAATAAATAAAAATAAATTAAGTAAAATTTTTATAAATTGAATATACCATGTGCCCCACACGGATGTAGTGTCCCCAGTTTAATGACATACATTAATTTTTCTTGTACATACATTTATATTAACTTTTTAAGAATACTTATCAAAAATAATAATTATTTACTTAACAGGTCAAAGGGCTCTTACAGGAGCGGAAAGATCAAAATTGTGGTATCAGAGAAAGAAACTTAAGGAAATGAATTTATTAAATCCTTTGCGTTACCCAATACAAACGACCCAACTCAACTGCTGGTGGAGTAGCTGTATATCATTCATCTACAGATACACTGAATAATGTAACACCAATTCAAAACATTTCACCAACTATATTATCACAAATTTCCGATGAGGTTTCACAAATTGGTGACATCGCCTTGGTTCGATGTGTTAATACGAATGACCAACCTGTGATTATCGTTGTTCTTTACATTTCTACAAATACTAGCCTGACAAATATCATAAAATTCATTCATCAGCAATTACTTCACTTCACAATTGAAGGTTCTCGACTTTTAAATAGTAATTATCATGAATTACCGATGATTCTAACTGGAGATTTTAATATTAATTTTCGCTCTCAGGAATCTCAGCCATTAGTTAATTTTTTAGAAGAAAAATTTGGTTTATCTATGAATACTTCTCGACTTCAATCAACAACGTGTTTCGGTACAACGATAGATGCTGTATTTTCAAGAAAAGTAGCAAATTTAAAGAGTAAAATTTATGTTTCACATTATAGTTACCACAACCCTATAATTTCGTACGTAAGAAATTATGATGACATTCAAAATATTAATATAACATTTGAATAATCTTTGTAAAGCACATGAATAGTAAAAATAATTAAATTATAATATGATATTTATTATTTAAGTTGATATTTAATCATTTCAGTAATATATGCCATCAACACCAAAGAAAGATTGAAGTTTTACTTCAATCGCGCGTAAAGGTTACACGCACACACAATTTTTTTTATGACTGGATAGTCGAGTGGTCGGAAATGTCGACTGCACCTAAGGTCGCGAATTCGATTCCCGCCCGTGACAAATATCATATTTCTGTGTAATCATGATTATTTGTTCTAGTTCTGCAATTAAGATCTGCCAATCGGTCAATCAGCCAGAATGCTTACATAGGTATACAACTGACGATCATTCAAGTGATGATGGAGGATCCTGTGTGGTGGTGAGCCTCGGGAGAGGCCTATATCCTGCAGTGGAGAGACACGGGCTGATGATGATGATTAACCATTCATTGACGATATTCATTTTTGAAATTTTAATTCAGCTATTATGATTATTTGATGGATATAGTACTTATACATGGAGACCATTAAGTATTTTTTAGTAGAGTTTTTGTTTTGTTGAAATGGTTGACATAGTCCGACTGTTCTCAATTTCAAGACCCCTAAAATATGCAAAAGAACCTAGGGTATCAATTTCCAGTGCTAGTTGTAATTATTTCCATAAAATAGTATTCAGTTCGCATAATAAATTAATACATCGTAGACGACCAGAGATATACATACCTACACACTATTCGCATAGATCGGCTGTCACCATAGATGCAAACAAAAACAAAGAACATTATGAACGAGACTACTAGAACTATGGAGTTATGTGACGATTATAATAATAATATCTGGGGCATTACTCACAGCGCCATCTAGTCCCAAAGTAAACAAACATGCTCGTTTTATGGGTACTAAACAATTGATATACATACTTCAATATTCTTTATAATATATACACATATTTATACTTTATAAATAGACACGGAACAAATGGACATGTTCGTGTAACACAATTATTTGTCGCGAGCGGGAATCGAACCCGCGACTTTGATTCTGCAGTTAGGCTCTCTGTCCGCTTGGCCAATCAGTCCGTTCGACTCGTCAATTAACTCCGAAAATTAGCGGACCATGTGCAACTATTGATGCCAATGTATGGATAGGTAAGCCAATAATAACACATAAAAATAATACTGTACCCACCGGTCGTCCTTCAACATTTTATCCAAAGCTTCTTTCAACTCTTTCGTCATGTTGTCTCCATGCTCCGCTTTTAATACGAAACCCTTGCGAACGGCATTGTTGGCGTTAGTCGGCTGATCACCAAAAACGGGTATCGCTACGAGCGCCGAGCGGCACCCCAAAATGTATGGCATCCAATGTGCTCAAAATACCACCGTGGGTTATGAATATGATTGTGTTGTGGTGTGCTGAAATAAAAAGTGACGTTGCTGATATCACCATTATAGGTAATTTGAAAGGGCTTTTTCGGAAAAGATAGAGTCACCAAACGACGACGGGTGGTTTTCCTAGATAATAGCGCTGAAAGGAGATGGCGTTGCGGGTCATTAGGGTTGTCAATGTCGATTGAATGGATTGAAATCTACATTCTCTTTGGTTGTCGTCACAGCTGCTTGTCAACTTAAAAATTTTATCACCAATATTTTGTTAGTTTCAAGTATGTTTATAAAGTTATATATTTCTGCTTTCGTAAACAAAAGTAGATAAAAATACGAAACTTTTCAAAACTATCAATACACACAACTTTAACTGCCGTGTTTAATAACCAAGTAATGCGTCAGTGTCATCTAGCGACGTCATTGGTAAGTACTTTTTTTTAAAGAAAATTTCCCATTTCCTAGAAAATAGTAAGGTCATAGGCATGAAACAGGTCAAAGGTGCTTCTTCTTCTTGTTCTTAATCAATAGTGTTTTCCGCTTAAAGCAGATTCCTTAGTATCGAGTTATTACTTTCATTAAATATTTAATTAATTTGTCTGATCACAATAAATTAATAAGCAATATATTTACGCTTTCTTAATTTATCTACCCAACATCGACATGAAAACATAATGTAGTGCATTATACGCATAGGTAGGTTGCAAAATCCTGCTTTACATGAAGCAGGGGATATACTCGTATATCGCAAATCCAATTAAAAGATTTACGAAACCTCCGGACCACTCTTGAGCAATACCTAATGGCAATACCTAATTTTGTTACAATTTAAATTATACTCACACTGTAGACCCCAACGTGAAATATGTAAAAAATGTATTCGTTAGTCGTAGCCAAAAAGTCATTGGTAGAGGATAGTCGGGCATCATATTTGGATAAAGTCCTGGTGAATTGATTTCTCCCATCAAATATTCTAAGTAAGGATGCGAATGAGTTATACTTAGCATGATCCAGGCACACTGTAACACTGCTGCTATTCTGAAACAATATTAATGACGGTATTATTTCATTCCATTCTACCAGCCGATTATGCCCTACAGCAGGGGCTTGGGCCTTCCCCTGGGGGAAGGGGCTTGGAGCTTCATCCACCACGCTGCTCTAGTGCGGGTTAGTGGATTTTAACGACTGCCATCTGTTGATGGCACCCGGGACCGACGGCCTAACGTACTCTCCGAGGCACGGAGTCGATGATACATAATACATATATAAGTCAGAAAAAGCTCATTGGTATACGCTTCAATTCGAAACACGGCCGAACGGCGAAAGTCGTGATAACTCGAGGGCAGCGAACTTGTTCGACTGTATTATATTTCATAAAAAAATCCCGGAATATCGTCATAAAATAAATGAGTCATAGCCACGCAAATTAACCAATAACATTCATTCATTAACAAAGAACATTGGAACGAGTATCATAGAGTCCGCCTGCGAACGTGTCGGCTGCTAAGACCCGACGCCGTCATTTGCTGTTCTGTTTATTTCACTCAAAATCCGTGTTAAATCCTCAAAATACTTCTAGACTCAAAATATGTGTTAAAATAAACTGACTGTGGTTTCATTTCATTTTCCATGCATCTACAGTGCGTTTCATCAAAGTTCAAAGTTCAAAGAGTGCGTTTCAGTACAGTAATAGTAGGTAGTCATTGATATTTCTATGGTCATTGAACTTTACTATACACTTATAACAGCAATAAACAGCTTGTTTGTTGCCAGTAACAGTGTATTTTTCAACAAATAATAATTAACTTCTAACTATAAGTATACATTTCGGTATGTGAAATTAAAAAAAGATTTGGTCGATTCCAAAACCGTTTCGAGATAAATTGTTTTCCAGCCATGTTTGGCTATTAAGAGCTCTTAACACAGTAAGATGGTAATTATTTCAAGAAAAATTCTGCTACAAATAATACTCAACGAAATCGCCGGCTATGTACATTTCATAGTTTTGGATGAAATTTCAGTTTTTCACAGTTTCATTGTGATTTTCCTCTTTCACAGTTTCAATACTTTCAATGTGTTTTCACTTGTAGCTCGGGAGTCGTGAAGGGCGATTGTGTCGTAATCATGTCTTTTACATAATTTACGTATTGTATGTGTGCTGCGAATTATGTAAAATTATGGTTGGATGTATAGTCTTAGTGTAAATAAATATGCATTTGTTAAGTGCTTGTTAGTGTATTTAAATATACCTATAGGTTTCCTATTTTTTTCAAATTGTTTGTTATTTTGAACTTTTCAGTGACTGGAAAGATTGCTTTCAAAATCGATTCCAATCACGAATCTGTTGTCAAAATTGAAAAAAATTGGCCGTTATTTGGTCGTAATCATATAACTTATATATCTAATAAAATTTTTAGTAGCTTATGGTATATTTTGTGATATTGGTAGATGTATTTTAATTGAGTGATTGATATTGATTGAGTGATTGATAGTATATTATGAGCGTTAAAAGCATGAAGTTTAAAAGTCACTGTCTGTGAAATTTCACAGGTGCAATCACTGTGAAAAATATTTGTCATTTCATCATATGAAAATAAATTAAAAATAGGAATCATTTTCATGCTTTAGGACTAGTCGGGCAAGTTTTTGATTGTGGGTTCTGGCCATAGATTAATTCTGACGTTTTCTGCTTTTCTACATCTGATGAATCTATGATCTGATCTCTCCACCGACGAATGACGGACGACACTACAGATTAAGCATGAAAATTATTGCTACTTTTAATTCATTTTCATTTAATGAAATGACTAATTTTTTAGTCAATTTACCTGTAAAATTTCACAGACAGTGATTTTTAAAGTCCATAAGCTTTTAATTCTCGTAATAGGCTCTCTTAAGTTGGCGGTCAAAAAATGTTTTTATTTTATTTTATTTTTACTTATTCGTTTGTTCGTCGTTTGTTCTTGATTGTTCGATGAAATTCATTGTTTGTTCGTTTTTAAATTTTTCATAAACAGTATTTGAAAATTCTCTCTTAGGTAATTGACATTCCATTTTAATTTTTTTTTCTGTTCTAATTCGTTTGTTCTTTATTGTTAGATCGAATTCATTGTTTGCTTCTTTTTAAATTTTTTATACAATACTTAATTTTTGACAATATTTAAAAATTTAAAAATTTTTGCAATCAAATGCTAACCAAAAAACGATAACCAAAGTGGCTGAATTTGATACTGAATTAAGTACAAGTTGCTAATGAAATGAAATGAAGTACAAGTTTGTTAATGAAAAACTTAAAAGCTGACCAAATATTCGGTTACATTATTCAATAATCCTCGTTTAAAGATACTTTTTATAACCTTGAACGACGATTACTGGATAATACAACCGAACATTTGGTCACTTTTAATGTAATCCGTTAACATGCAACTAGTACTTAATTCTGTATCTAATTCAGCCACTTAGCTTATCGTGTTATTATTTTTTAGGTTACAACTATGCATCCTTGAACGACGATTACTGAATAATGCAACCGAATATTTGATCAGTTTTTATGTTATTCATTAACGTGCAACTAGTTCTTAATTCTGTATCAAATTCAGCCACTTTGGTTGTCGTTTCTATGATTCACATTTGATTGCCAAAATTATGAAATTTTTAAATATTGTCTAAAATTTGTAAGTTTTGTAACAAAAATAAAAAAACGAGCAGACAATGAATTTGATCGAACAATCAAGAACAAACGAATTAGAAAAAAAAAACAATTTAAAAATGGAACGTAAATTATCTAAGCGAGAATTTTTAAATATTGTTTATAAAAAATTTAAGAACGAACAAACAATGAATTTGATCGAACAATCAAGAGCAAACGACGAACAAACGAATATATATATTTAAAAAAAAAACATTTTTTGACCGCCAACTTAAGAAAGCCTTCGTAATATACTATTAATCAATCAATCAATATCTATCACTCAATATCAATATCACAAACTATACCAGTTGCGACTAAAAATTAAATTTGAAATACGATTTATTTGATAACGATCAAATAACGGCCGCTTTTTTCAATTTTGACAAGAGATTCGTGATTGAAGTCCATGCACGCCCTTAGATATTAATTTTGAAAGCAATCGGTCCAGTCCCTAAAAAGTTCAATAAAACGGAAATTTAAAAAAAAAAATAGGTAACCTATATTCAAATGCACTAACAAGCACTTAACAAATGTATATTTATTTACACTGAGACTATACATCCAACCATAATTTTACATAATTCGCAGCACACATACAATACGTAAATTACGTAATTACGACATGAATACGACACAATCGCTCTTCACGACTCCCGAGCTACAAGTGAAAACACATTGAAAGTTTGGATGGAGGATTTATGTCCACTCAGTGTATGGGAACATGAGTGTCGCGAGTGCTGTCTGATTATAAATACATTGCTGCCGTCTGTGATATATACGTCTTTACTTTGGTCAAAATCGTATGATTCGCAAAAAGTAGAGAACAAATGAAGCTGTCTATGTATGGGGTCAGATGTTACTGACACAAAATCTTCCTGATCCAACTGATTGGGGATGGACCAAAGTCGGTGACAGGCTGGCTACTTGCATGGACAGACTTGCCAGTAGCTGCCAATACCTGACTGGAAATGATCCCAGTGCAGATGCAAAAAGAGTTGCGGTGGTCCATGATGTAAGTGCTTCCAGCGGCAACATAAGTGAACGGAATCGTGCGACTGTGGCGGGAAATGTACAAAATAAACTATATATATTTTTATAAGTAAGTATTTTGAATATAAAATAATTTCCAAATTCGTTATTTAACAAATTTTTGAGTTACTTAAATCATCATTACAGCTAAGTTATAACTTATAGTACTATTTAATATGACTGTATATACAAAGTATTTAAAAAGTTATAATAATTAAAAAGGAACAAATTTACATTGCACTCTAGTCCATTGTACGTTACCCTAGCAACCTATAAAAATAGTCTTTGTTGATATTATTTATCTAAGATTTCTTTATGCCACTGCCGCGATGTGTATAATATTTTTCAACGCATTTTTTTATAAAACACTTCTAATGAAGTATATATGTTTGAAATATGTATGAATGTGGTTATCTAAAGATATTTTTTAAGCCTACATCGATAGTCAACTCTTTCAAACTTATCGTCATTGAAAGACTTTTTTGTTCCTAACATTTTAAATTTTCATCTGTAAATAATTTTTTTTTTAATGTAAAGTTGTTTTTTTTTTCTTTCATGAAAATGATTGGCGATCAAATATTTATTCGGAAATGTTACCACACTTGCCATAGTAACTATAAATTAGCATTAATAAAAGTAGTTTTTGTTGTCTTTATTTATCTAAGATTTTTCATGGCTCTGCCACGCTGTGTATAATATTTTTTTGATCACGTTTTTTATGAAACTATTTCAATAAAACTTATATGTTTGGAATCTGTACGAATGTGGCTTTGCAATCATATTTTTTTTAAGCCGATATCTGTACTCATTCAAAATTTATCGTCACTGCAAAAAAAATATTCATTCATAAAATTTTAGATTTTCGGCGGTAATTCAATTTTTTGTATGGTAAAGTGTGTTTTTTATTTCAGAAAATGATTGGCCAACTTTTATTTATCCGAAAACGATACCCCACTTGCCATAGTACCCACAAATTAGCAGTTATTACGACCAACAGTACTCGCGGCGTAAAAAAATTCACCCCTCCCCCTCGCCCCCAGCAGGGAGGCTCCGGCTGGCTAGGGGGCGTTTTCCACTCTGGTCCACCTAAGGAACAAGTGTGCCAAGTCTCATTCTTTAATGTCAAAAATATTGGTATTGTCCTATAATTTTTCCACTTATTGAAACATTGAAACTGTGAAAGAGTAAAATCACAATGAAACTGTGAAAAAGTTAAATTTCATCCTAAACGATAAAATGCGCGTGCTCGGCGATTTCGTTGAGTATTATTTGTAGCAGAAGTAGCACGTAGCAGACCATGTGAAAGATAGTAGCAGGTGCGACGTATGATTACGCATTTCATGTGATTTTTCACATGCTACTTGTGAAATGTTCCAAGCTGTGTAATGTGTCAACTGACTGACTGGTACTGGTGTCAATTTGGTGGTCAATTTGTCAAGTGTATTAAATAACAAATGCATGGACAAATGTAATTCATCTAAGTAGAACAAAATGTCCAAAATATCTAATTTAATTAATTACGTAATTCGTAGAAGTATTTCTCTGTCCGCCCCGCGTGAAGGAAAACGTAATTTCAGAAAATTTATGATTATAAATAAAAGGGGCTCACGATTGCACAAATTACAACAAGCTACAAGTCCTAATCCTGAATTGCCAATAGACCGAAGAGGAGTTCGAGACGTAGGCTACAAGATTAATGGTGAATTCATTACAATTCCTGAGATGATTCCTGAAATTATTGTACCAGATCTTAAAGATTGCCGTCTCAAACCATATGTATCATATAGAGCAGCAGATGTCATTCAAAGTGAATTCACCTCTCAGCAGCTTTTTGATGCAGTGTACAGTAAGAAAATTTATAATGATTACAAGAATGGTAAACTAGATGAAGATGGAAATCCTTTGAATCCATCGGAAGAAGAGAAGCTCCAGTCTGAAGAAGCTGTCGCTAGAGCAAGAAAAACTGGATCAGACATATTTTAAAAGTTTTGTGTTTTTAGGTTATATAGCTAAACAAATAAATAAATAAAATACTAATCTTTGTTTTACTTAGGATATAAGATGAAAAAAAGAAATAAGGATAAAGACTCATCAGTAGAATGTTTTCCAGTTAGATAATTTACGGGTACTGTCTAAACATTCCCATATTTATAGTACCTATGTAATGTTCTATTTTTATTGATAAAAAGTATGGGTTCGACCAACTTTCTTGATTATTTGAGTGTCAGTGTGGGCCCCACACTCTTCTCACCTCCAGAGGTTGATACCTCTGGAGATGATTGTACCAGATGATTGACTCAACCTGTGATTTCTCCATTAATTTCATTATATGACATGACAACAGGTATCAATGCACCATTTAATGTACTTTTCTTACCTTTCTAAAATATGTACTTTTTAACATACCAAACAATTGACTAAGAATATATTTTTGAAATATATTTTCAAACTAGTTTTCACCCATGGCTCCGCCTGCATGGACATGGACTTATTTACCTTGTATCGTAGCGTATAAAAAAAATACACAAGTAATATCACAGATGTAATAAAAACTCAAGACTTCCTGTTGCTGAACAACCAATGAAGCGCTGTAGTGATAGCCGGGTAAGTATGTGTGAGTGGACTTTGTAGTGTACATAGCAAGCTAACTTACTAGGGGTGCATCGATAGTTAGTCGGTTAGTTTGTGATGCTACACCGGGGTATTCCTAGATTCATGTATATTCATGCTATACCACTCACATATAGACACTATTGCACTCTGCTCCCCATAGTGGAAAGCATAATATGCTGATATTTTTTTGTTCCGCTCTGCTCCCCAAAATATAAATACATATTAAAAAGCAGATTTAAATGAAAAGTGCTTAATGTCTTTAATAGTGCTTATTGACAGGCTTGAAAACTATTATTCCATTAGAAAAAAAAACTTAAAACTTTGATGTAAATGGCTTAAAACAAACAATTGTGTAAGTACTTAGTAGAGCAAAATAAACTGACTATATGTATATGTAGGTACTTTAGTGAGCGATGTGGTACTCGCCAGAATCGATGTCTAAACATTAGCATTTTGCAGTGTGTAGGTACTTACGTATGTGAACCTGCCAGTACATTCTAATTGCATTCAATCTGCATTAATAAATAAAAAATATTGTGAGGTCGCCAAAATGTTTCAAAGAGGAGTAGGTATTTACCTACCTTCCTATCATTGCTATCATCGTACCCAAAACTTTACTCATCACAATTTTTGGTCATGGGCTCCCTGACTATAAATTAGTTTTTCGAAGCATCAATGTCACTTAGTGGACACCTTTAAATTGTTGCGTCAGTCGTAGGCTCGTTCACATAGTCTGAGACTAAAACATACTTAATTGTCAAAGTAGTGAATCTGTTAGGTATTAACTACAATATATTACTACAAATATACCTACCTATCAAATCATTAAATACCCATCCATTAGTAATTCATTTCATATAGAATCATGATAAAATGGATTGAATGGAATAAGAATAAAACAATTTTAATTAGCAGCAATGTGACATAATGTATTTGACCCGTATTTATCACATACGTATAATAAACTACTCGTCCCGTTTTTTATTAAGTAATGAAAAAATTGTGTTATGGTTGGTTATCTTAAACTCTGGTTATCAATATCATTTACATAGCAGACATCGCCTCGCGCGGTCGATTCAACATTTGGCGCGTAAACAAAAATCCACACATAGATAAAACGCTATACAGACAGACCAAAGACTACACCAAAATACAAACGTACTATGGGAGGTAACTATTCTGCTATGGATCCGATGGATGTTCCCGTGCCGGATTTAGACAAATTGTTGTCAAGAGACGGGTATTTGAAACCCTATGAACGTGAAATTAGACGAAGGTGAGTCCCATATCAATGTTTTTATCATTTAATATCTTTCTAAATCCAATAGGAACCAAATTCAGTCAAAACACTTCGATTTAGCTAAAAGTTATCAAGTGAAGTTACAAACATGACAAACCGAACGAACACGATATTGTTTACGTTACGCTGTCGTAGACTCCGTTCCGTTGCACGTATTACAATCGTTGCAAAGGTATATAACAGATATTTTCGTTTTAAATGCTTCATTTCTACAGTAATTCACTTTATAAATGCCTTAATTTGTTATTACAAAATAATTCCACAAATTTTGGGACATTATATACCAAATAAAAATGAAAAATCTATACTAATTTCAAGTAACATAACTGTGATTCACGAACCGAAACCGTAGCATGTTCAATGTCAAGCGGAAGGTCAAAGTCATAGCAAGCAAACAAGTTGTCGTCGTTTAGAATTAAATTAAAATGTTTGCTGTCCGAATATATATACAGTAAAAAATCTTCTGACCTTCAAATCTAAAATAATTTTATGTCAATAATTTAATTATTGGATCTAGGACGATTTGTCCTAGATTTCATGTAGGTACCTACCTAATATAAAATCGATGTCGCTTTCTTGTTTTAATCAGCTTAGAAAATAATATTTTTTTATACACTAGCGGCAACGCATAGACAGACTCAAGCTCTTATCGGACTCTGGTTACAGACTTAACCTTATGACTGCATCTGCAATCTTCAGATTGAACCACTAGGTAGGTACATGGTAGGTAGGTACATATATGTCGGTAGTACAGGGTGTTAGCGGGGTGTTGTGTTGTAGTCGCCACAAATTCGTTTTCGATCTGTCGTGTACTTGCTGTCTTCAGTTTTTTGCTACATGCACTAGGTAGGTACGTGGCCGCGTCTATTTTTGTCATTATTATGCCATAAACCCATTTGTTTTTTTCATGACAAATAATAAAACAAAAAAAGCGTATAAAACAAATCGTAGCTGGAACCATAGGATAGCCGCACATTAAAATTATTTGTCGACGCAGATCGTTAAACGGGCAACTTAACCCTCTTTACTGTTTTGTCAGATTTAAGGGTTCTGGGTTTACTGAAAGTTCAGCACGTGAAGAAATGACCATACGTACTTTTATATTCGACAGTCCTTTACAATATTTGTACCAGTAAATATAATTGTCCTGAACTTCTGGAGCAGATCAACTTCCGTGTACTTCAATTCGTCGCACCACACGCTCGAACCCTCTTTTTGCGATGCCTATTCTCTTGCCGTGTTTAAAGGCAAAATATTAAAATTGATAGACCTACACGACACCTAATTTGTAACAATACATATTTAGATTTTTTTATATTATACTATGTGTATTTAATTTATCTGCCAGCATTGAGAAGGAGAAGAAATAATTATTTTGTGTAGTTTCAAGTTATATACTTTGTTAAGTTATGCACGTTTTGTTTTTTTTTAAATTGATATTTTGGGCGTTCATTATGTATTATACATCGTATTATAATATCTGTATGGCACTTAATGTACTTTAAATCGAATGCTGTTTGTTCTCCAATAAATAAATATGTAAATAAATAAATTACATGTAAGGAACACGTAAAAAAATAGTAGGTAGGTACTTAACAAAACATAATACAACAGGTAAAAAAAATGTATTACTAATTACGAGTGTAAGCATGTAGCTACTATATATAATTTTAATTTTTTTCAAGGTATGGGTGTTTCAAAGACTTATGGGACCGCATGTGTGAGTGGGAAGGCGGCGTGGAGGGTTTCACAAAAGGCTACCGTTACTTCGGGCCCCAGCATTTTTCTGATGGCAGCGTTACTTGGCGGGAATGGGCGCCGGGTGCGCAATCTGTACATCTACAGGGAGACTTTAGTGAGATTTTATTAATTTCTTACTACATTTTTTTTTTTATTACTCAAGTTTAATTTTTTTAGGGTTCCGTACCTCAAAAGGAATAAAAAACGGGACCCTTATAGGATCACTTTGTTGTCCGTCTGTCTGTCTGCCAAGACCCGTTTTTCGGGACGTGAAGTTATCAACCTGAAATTCGTATTTAAATACTCAGGTCTACTGTCAAACAAAAAGTAGCGTATGTCACTTCTCACACTCCTCTTTTCACGTCTACGAAGTTTCATTAAAATCGGTTTAACTGTTTTAGAGTTTAGCTCGAATAGACAGAGAGACAGCCAGACAAACAAACAAAAAGTATTATATGTCACTCCTGACAATCTTCTAATCGCATCTGTGAAGTTTCATTGAAATCGATTCATCCCTTTCGGAGATCAGTTCGAACAAACAGACGGACGGACAGACAGACAGATAAACAAAAAGTGTTGTATGTCACTCTCGATAATCTTTTTATCATATCTGTGAAGTTTCATTGAAATCGTTTCAGCCGTTTCGGAGTTCAGCTCGAACATACAGATAGACCGACAGACAGATAGACAAAATGTAGCCTCTGTCACCCCCGATAATGCTCTCTGTACGTCTGCAAAGTTTCATTGAAATAGGTTCTACCGTTTCGGAGATAAGCCGGAACAGACAGAGAGACAAAAAGAACCCTATGTCACCCCTGATAATGCCCTCTACATTTCTGCTAAGTTTCATTGAAATCGTTTTAGCCGTTTCGGAAATCAGCTCGAACAGACAGACAGATGGACAGACAGACAGACAAAAAGTAACCTATGTCACCCCCGATAATGCCCTCTGCACATCTGCAAAGTTTTATTGAAATCGGTTCAGCCGTTTCGGAGATTAGCCGGAACAGACAGACAGGCACTACAATTTTATTAATATAGATAAAAGTAATGTTAAAAAAAAATACTAGGACATGCTGTTTTAAAATAATGTCAGAATAGCCTACGTTAATATGAAACAACAAACCGCGGTACAAATGAATCAACAACGTCGATGGTTTGTTCTGCATATTAGTTTAGTACGATTCGGTAGAGAGACGAAAGACGAATCCAGTAAGTTAATATCAAAACATAGATAGTCGGTCTTCAATTGAATTCTATCTATAATACAGTAAGTACGTTTCGTTAGTTTTTCATCTACGTTTAACATAAAAGTACCTACGAATTTACTAGAAGCACTCTTTTGTGCTTACCGTCTAACCATTCTTCTTCTAGTTAGCTGTTGTATCTTTGGCAAGTTTCAGTCTGATTTCAGTACGCGAGGTCCCCGCGCGCCGGTCTTCACCCCCGCGAAATTGCATTTGATATTTTCGATATTGTGAAGTGACATTTATGACTCTTCTTCTTCTTCTTAGTTAATGGCGTTCTCTGCTTATAGACCATTTCACCAGAGTCGAGTTTCTTACTTTGATACTTTTAGATTATTAAGTAGATAGGTATATGCATTAAATTGTTTGCAGTTTTGTGATTAATGTTTGATGCCAGCCATTTATGACTCTACTAAAACCAAACGATGCTGTCAAATTTATTTACTTTATGATGTTTAACATAACATACTATTATGTCCAGGGCATAGACCCACATAGATAGCGTTGCGCCACTGTGTTGCAAGAAGGCGAACGCGCCATATTATATTTATATTGCCACACTTATTCCATTTTTGAATTATGCTGAGAGCGTTACTTACGTCATAATTTTGTATTATTTGTTAATATTATTGTCCTTCTAGGTCGGTAAATGTACTATGGCATGGATGTGTTCAAAATAACGCGTATTAGTTGACTTACTATAGAGGTGCCTAAGTAGTCGGTTTGCAATGCTACGTCCGTTATTCCTAATTTCAGGGTCGTAGCTATATTATTATTATTTTTTTTAAACGTATACATCACAACCACGTTTAGGCCCCAAACTAAGCATTAGCTTGTTTTGGGTACGAAGCGAAAACACCACGTACATATAACAACCAAGACCCGATATCAGTATCAATATTCATCATATAAATACTGACTCGACCTGGGATTCGAACCCGGGACCTCCAGCTTCTTAGGCAGGGTCGCTACTCACTAAGCCAAGCGAACGTCATTATATTTCATTATATTATAATTAATCGGTCAGTCATATTATATGACTTACCGAGTGGTTAGAAACCCTAACTGTGGAGCCAAGGGTCGCGGGCTCGATTCCCTCTTGGGATAAATATTTGTGTGTATGAACATGCGTATTTGTTCCGTCTCTGGGTGTAAAAGAAAATATCTATGTACATATTATTAAAAAAAAAAGAATATTAAAATATGTGAACCATTTCTCTAGTATCTCATAGTAAAAGCATAATACTTGCTTACTTTGAGACTAGATGGCGCTGTGTGGGATGTCCAAGGTGTTATTATAATATAAAACGAATATACTTTTAGCTGAATCATTTTAGTGCAGAGTTATAACGTCATACTCACGTGAAACCGATTCTGTATTAATGTTAATATGGGCATATATTTTTTCTATTCGTGCATATATCGTATACACAAGGTGTGATTTTAGTAACCGGCCAAAATTTTCTAGTTGTAAGTTATCACCAATAGACCTCATTGCGTAAATAAAAAGTATGGGTTAGATTTTCATAATAAATTATTTTATCTACAGTGTTATTTTAAAACGTTTGGTTGCCTTCTTACCGCTATAGTAAACGTACGCGCCCGAGGCCTTGAAACGGAATGGGGTGGGCATGAATGGTGACTAGAGTTATTGGTTTTTTCGGGAAAGGTTTGTGTAGTCATATCTCAATATTTTTCTATAGAACGATACTAAAAGAAACAAGACGGCTATCGGTTTTCTACCAAAGATCATTATATTAAAATTTGGCTGGTCATTAAAACCTCACCCTGTATTATTGCTTGCCGCATGTGGTGTAAAAACAATCCTACCCTACAAAGAAGTCTACAGATATTATATTATTATTGTATTTTATTTAATAGTTTATGGAATTAATAAATTCTTAACTTCAAATTAATTAATAAGTAATATACCTATGTTGCGTCATTGAACACAAATAATTATTAATATTCTTCATGTTCTAGATGGCTGGAATCCCAAGAGCCATCCGTTCCAGAAATTGGAATATGGGAAATGGGAATTGAAGATTCCGGCCAATCCAGATGGCTCATATCCCCTTCAACACGGCAGCAGAGTCCAGATCATAGTGAATGACAACTTGTATCGTGTTTCTCCTTGGGCCACTTACGTCAAGCCTCATGAAGGATTCACGTACCAGCAATTTGTCTATCGCCCTGAACAGGTCTCTTATATACCTATATCGTATTTGACTAGATTAGATAACTATGGCTTAAGTCACTTAGGTGTTTTCTTATTTATAATACACATGTTAAATTACAATTGTTTATTTTTTACTTATTTGCAAATCAAAATCAGTAGTCAGAAATTATAAATAATTAAATCAATTAATACAGCTCAAGGGAAAGGCCAATTACAGATATCTACTTAAAATGAACTACTTGCCTACTTAATTTGTTTACTATTTTTTTTATTAATAACATACTTATTGTGTATATCATAGAAGTAGGAATAAAAGATAGGCACCAGAGCACACACTACGCTTACGCTGCTTTAGCGGAACTACACTTAAATTAAATGTAGGTAGTTGATTAGAACTAGTTTTGATGAACGGCCATGTCAAGCGAGCCAAGGTTCGCGGGTTCGATTCCCGCCCGGGACAAATATTTGTGTTCATGAACATGTCTATTTGTTCTGTGTCTGAGTGTGAAATATCTACACATGTAGGTATATATTATAAAAGAATATTTAAGTATGTATATCAGTTGTCCAGTACCCATAATGCAATCATAACAATGGCTTACTTTGGAACTAGATGGCGCTGTGTAGGATGTCCCAGATATTATTATCTAAAAAAAAAATTTTTTAACAGCCATACCAATTCAAGCAAAGCAAAGTGGCGCGGCCACAGTCTTTACGTATCTACGAATGTCACGTGGGTATCGCAACACCCGAAGGCCGAGTGGGCACCTACAATGAATTCAAAGACAATGTTTTGCCGAGGATCAAGAGACAAGGTAAAGAAACACTATATTATATAATACGACTGCAGTTAGAAAACAGTTTTCGTTTCCTTTTTTACGCTACATTCTTTTTTATGTGGGCCATTTCAGGGAAAAGCAACTGTCATTGATAAATAAATTATTTTCCGTCATTTATGTCCGTTTTGGTACAGAATAATGAGTATTATTTGTTCCCAAAAAATATTGTGATTGCACGTCCCTTAGGTACACACGGTTACACCTAGCAAAACAGAACAAAACGGAAATATTCCTCATCATTCATGGATGGCACGCAATATCGAGATCAATCGGAGTCTATGACCCAGTTGACCTTTATTGACTTCGCTGTGGTTTTTTTAGGGTTCCGTGCCTCAGCAAAAAAATGTGTTCTTTATGCACTTTGTTGTCTGTCTGTCAAGACCCTTTTTCTTCGGTACGAGTATAAAATTTAAATCAATACCAAATACTATGGTCACTTGGAGATGTTAAAAATTTAAGCTTAAGCTTCTATAAGGCGACACAATCAAAAGAAACATCCATTTATATCACAAATTTTCATATTGCAATACAACAATCAAAACCTATAGGACACTTCCAATTGATCTTAGAATCATGAATATTGGCAATAAAGAATTTGTCAAAGTCAAAATACGAGCAAAGGAAAAAATCCGAAAATCGTTAATTTGTGATTATACCACATACATTTTTTTTTTGTATTATAATTACAAACGGGAGAAAGGATTAAGAAATCATTTAAGAAAGGATAATTGGATATACAACTATTTTTTGCTAAATTTGACTGTTTCAAATCACGGATATCAATTAATAATAATAAATGTTGTTTTAGGATACAATGCCATACAACTAATGGCTATTATGGAGCATGCCTATTATGCATCATTTGGTTATCAAGTAACTAACTTTTTTGCTGCAAGCAGGTAAACTTCTGTATACAAATAAAAAAAATTGAAGTGTCTGACTGTGATTTTCAAAAAAGACTTTTTCTTATCTCATGTGGCTATTTATACGTAACCAAAACCTATAGACACGTTTTTAAAATTCTTGTCTGTTTTTATGTCCGGGCAAATCTCCGAAATTTCTGAACCAATTTTGATGGGACTATCACTGTCATGTATAGGACTTCTTAGAAAAACATTTAGGCTACTTTTTGTTTTGAAAATATATAGGCTTCTTGCGTAAAATAGAAAAAAAACTAGTCATTATGAAAATTACACGAATGAAGTCGCGAACGCTCGCGATTTTTTTTTTATATTAAGGTTTGGTATAAAATATAATCCTCTTTAATATTTTCAACTGACGTTACTGATGGTTTCAATGATTTAGACGCATTTGTATAAATTCTTGTAGATTTAACCCTAATTAACCTATTAGGTAAAAAATTTTTTCCATATAGTGGCTCCATCTATTGTCAAAACGTTATGCAGGGCAGACAGCGTTGCACCTTAACTTATTATATTTTGTATTCATTTTTAAAGTATATCCATTATTTCAACCCACACCCTTTGAGACGCCGCCAAAGCACTCAGACAAAAAATTCACAAAGAAAACCGCTGCAAGTGCCGACCGTAAGAAAGAAAACGACGGCTTGCGCGTGCGGCGTAAAGTTTCAGCGAAAATTTATCAGTATATATCGACGCTTCACAAAGAAAGTAAATGACAAAATAGAAAGTTCTATTATAAACACAGGTGGTGATTCGAAGGATACCTACGTCGAGTGATGAAGAATGTCATAAGTTTTTGTTTCCTCTAAATAAATATATTTTAATTCGTCAATTTCGTTCCTGCTTTGCCTTTCGGTGTACCGAGGTCTAATATAACGGATAAACTTTAATTAGTGCCTAAAATTATCCATAATTAAATATTAGGACTATTTATGTTTTATCTTATACATATGTATATTATATAATAAAATCATAAACTTTTCGTTTTTGTACATTAACGATGTTTGTACATAAAAAAACATTTATTTTTTAATTTATGTCTGTTTGTTGGTTTGTTCGTTTGTACGCGCATCACGTAAAAGCTATTCCTTGGATTCAAAATCTAATAACTGTGAAATATGAAGCTTTATCCTGAGTAACATTTAGTGTTTATTTCATCAAAATCGATCCACAGAATCAAGAGATATTAAATTTTTAAGTTTAGTTAGAAACTAACACCACGCTGCGCTGCTGCATCAGAGCGTCGCGTCACGCATGTCCGGTGTCGCGGGGGGAATATGCCTAACATAAGTGAGCGAGCATACATAGGTTCATTATCGAATCAAAATATATAACCTGTCCGATTCAGAAACACCAAAACAATCGTGTAGGTAAATGTTCAATCAACTAACGAACAGACAGTCTCGTTGCGTTTTATATTTACTGAGATAAGATATATCTAAGTCCACGCAGACAAAGTCGCGGGCATAGCTACAAACTTTAATCATTTTAATTATTTACTTCGCAGTCGTTATGGCACACCATGTGAATTAAAAGCGCTAATAGACAAAGCCCACGAGCTAGGGTTGTACGTGTTATTAGATGTAGTACACTCACACGCATCGAAAAACACACTTGATGGGTTAAACGAATTTGATGGAACTAATGCAGGTTATTTCCATGATGGGCCCCGAGGTACTCATCCGTTATGGGATTCAAGGCTTTTCAATTATTCCGAGTGAGTATTACTTAGTTTTATGAAGTGTGAATGGTAAAAAAAATCATGCAAGATAAATTTTAGTATTTCTTACGATTATTGTCAATGCCACAAAAGTTCCATATTACATACATGCAACAGCGCTAATGAATTCTCATAAAATCTATATCTGACTGAAAAAAACCGAATTTTATTAAAATATGGCTCAAAAGACTGATTTTTATTGAATTCATAACTTGACTCAAAACATCTTATTTATTATTAAATCTGTCTGTCTCGAACTATCAACTTTCATATGATCTCTATCTGGCTGGAAGGACAAAATTATTAAATTTGTCCGGCACGAAATATGTACCTTTTTATAAAATCTACAATTGGTTCAACGAACACATTTTTTATTAAAATTTGTGTCCAACTGGAAAGACATTTTTATATAGTCCTTGATGTAATATTTCAGGTTGGAAGTGTTGAGGTTTTTGCTATCTAATTTACGTTGGTATCAAGAAGAGTACCAGTTTGATGGGTTCAGGTATGAAGACTTCATATTAACTAACCAATGTTGAACAGAACTGTTGATATTTGTCCTAAAAATTATAACACACATAATCTAAGGCCACACAAAACTCACTTAAACAATAGCAGGCTCCGTAATGCTATGTATATTTGTTTTGCAGATTTGACGGCGTCACTTCAATGTTGTACCACAGTCGTGGAGTAGGCCAAGGGTTTTCAGGCCACTATGATGAATATTATGGTTTGAATGTGGATACGGAGGCACTTGTGTACTTGATGGTTGCCAACGAATTAGTACACCAAATTGACAATAGAGCCATCACTATTGCAGAGGTGTGTATATGTACCTATAGGCACAACTTGTAAGTGGCTTATAGATGCTTAAGTTACAAATACATTTGTTCGTCGAAATGGAAGTTACGATGTCGCCGTTACGTCGAATTCAAATATCTTTATTTCGTAGTTATGTAACATAATTTTGAAATACGTCACAAGAGTGAATTTATTACTTTGTGCGGAAAAATGTCACCATAATGACGCATTCACAAAGTGCTGGTTCCTCTCAGAAGAATACGCAAGAAACTGAGGGACGCTCTTTTTAACAAAATTATTTAAAAAAAAATTAACATTTAGTGCTTAGGGGCCGTCCATTAATCACGTGATCTTTATTTAAGCATTTTTTAACCCCCCTCCCCCTTGATGATACATGGTGAGGTTTAAGACTACCCCCCCACTCCCCACCCAACATCACGTGTATTATTAGTATCTACAAAAATTCTTAAATTTATTAGGATATTTTAGAATATTATCCTGAATACGGGTATAAAGTATAATCTTATTTTATTCTGAAATTAAGGACCATGATAAAAATGTCTAGAGAGAAAAGTTGCAGGTTGTTTTTGATTGGTATAAAAATAATAAACGAATGGTGTACACTACACGCCGCTTTTCTTTTTAAAAATAGCGCGTTTGAAAAAATAAATACACGTGATATCTTACTACACCCCCCTCCAACCCTGTGACATTTCGTGATTTTTGTCAAACCC